>OV702288.1:340829050-343514050 GCA_916181665.1 Avena sativa
TACTATTATCTATATATTTGGATCTTTCCATAATGGTTGCAATATATTTATATTTCTTTCTACATGGAATGACTCTTTTGTACTCTTGTACGCTATATCTCGTATGCGCCAATTTGTGTATGAGATACGCATACTTCTTCGGGTGTGTACTCGCACTTCAATCTATAACCTTGAGTTGTTGTTGGGATTGTTGGCTAGTACTGTGCCCTACCAATATGGTCTGCTTGTGGGTGGTATAACGGCCTCCATGGTAGTACATCCTGCAACCACAATTTGGGTTATACTAGCTTGTCATTTAGTACATCATTCTCGGAGGGGTTTACAATTGGTATTAGAGCCATTCTTCCCTTCAAGGTCCCTTCCAAGGTGGTCGTCATCAAGTCTGGAAATATTTTTAGTAGCTATATACTAGAGAAAAATTAAAACGTGAGAGTAGGACTGCTTACACTTTTACTTCTTTCCCTACCCACCCACTTATTTTGGTAAGGAAGTGAAATGGTTTTGACTCTTCTCATCTAAAATTTTAAGTTAGGATTTCATGTGTCCTAGGTATCTGTAGTACCATAGGATCCTTTGTGACCTATTGCATACAATCCTTTGTTCGAGATCTGCTTGTTGTCCACCTACTATTGGCACATTCCATACTGACAGACTATTGTTTGCTTAATCCGGTACGATATCTCTGACTCTTTTCTTAACCGACACAATGTTATTAAGGATGTTCTTTATTTTTCAGGCTTTCACATAATGTGGAGTTGCTAATCTCTATCTAAAAAGTTATTTTCACATCTAAGTGGTATTTTAGTACCGAAAGTGCTAAATTCTTTCTTTAATGCATATGTGTTTCACACTACTTTATGGCGTGTGCATTATGCTAACTATCTTCTAGGTTCTTTGAACTTTGCTTGATATTTTAATATCATCTGAGTAATTTGTAAGCTTAATCATGGTTTATTCCATTCGGGCATTGATATTGGATTTTTATCAGATTATTGTGCTTCGGATGTTTCTTGTCAACCCTATATATAATAGAATTCTCTTTTATACAGGAGAATCTCATTCTTTTATCTCTTATAGGTTTTCTTAAATGTATGAGTTATCATCATTTCTTTATCCAAAATATCTTTGTGTTTTCAACCGGTTCTCAATGGTTGGCTTCCAAATAATCCATGTCAACCAGATTGATGTTGGTGGCTAGTTTCGGTGCTTATCCAATTAAGCTTATTTTTTCATAATCGATTTCATTCTTTGAATGGATTGGTTAAAGAAAAATGGTGATCCGATCGACTATGTGAACAAGTCACTATCTCTTTTCTCATCTAAAGGGCCAGATAATATATTCTTCGAATGCATATTTTTCAACACAAATCCTTGTTTCTAATGTTGATCTTTTGAAGAGCATTGAGCTCAAAAAGTGTTTTAAGCCTTTTCTTCATTTCTCCTGCCTCATGAACTTGGTATTCTTGGAATATCTTGATAAGTTCATAGTGGTATAGCTTGATGATATTTATGCCAACTCTGTGTCAACGGAAGATCATCTTCGTCTCATTGTCTCAAGCTTCGTGAACACCTTCTGTGTGCAAGGTTCTCAAAGTATGAGTTCCGCATTTTCGGAGTCAATTATCTAGGAAACATCTTTTTTCTTAATACACCACCATCAACATCTACTTTGGACCCGAAAAAGTGTTTGCATCACATATTTGACTTTTTACTAAGCTTCCTGAATTCTACTTGTCAATATTTTCAATTTGAATTTTGAGAGTTGGGTTGCATGATTTTCCTACTCGTGTATATTTTGAGTGTGGGATCGATTCATGGCCATACAACTACTCTTATCATTCGCTTTGTTACATTGAATTATTGGATTAATGCAATTTTACTCCCCCAAGGAAGTTAGAAGTGGCCTTATCCTTTGAGACTTTTACTTCCTTCTAATCATGATTTTATTGATTCAAGCACTAATATTGGTTTTTGTTTATCCAATCATCGTGGTAACCCTAATTTCCTCTTTAGGAAGGACAGTCGTGATCACGATCCTCCACTGCCACCATAATTGGGCCAAGTGCTTGTCAAAGTGACGAAAGTCATGAGCGGATTACAAGACAATCAATGTCAAAGCATTACTGACTACACTCGAGATCAATTTGGAGTTTCCTTGAACTAAACTCGCGCATGTTTGATGCTTCTGGAGATCCATTGGAAGCTGAAAATTTTCTTCGTGAGACAAATCGAGCTCTCAACATTGCATCTATGTCACAACAATATTGTGTTCTCTTTGCAACCCACCTTCTTCTCGATCAAGCTCTATATTAATTGGAAGGCTATCAAAAACTAAAAGGTCCAAATGTTAAAAATACTTGGGATGAGTTCCAAACTGCTTTCAAGTTGCACCATATTCCGGAGACAATTGTGGAAAGAAAGCGTGAGGAATTCCTTTAACTCACTCAATGCAGTAAGTCTGTGCTAGAACACATAAATGAATTAAACTATCTAGCTTCCTATGCTAAATATGAAGTGTCAACTGATGCTAGAGAGAAAGAGAAATTCCATAGAGGTCTCAACCCTAAAATAAAGCATGCTCTCAACCTTTTCAAGTGCTCAACCTTTGAGGAGTTGGTCAACATGGCACTGCAAGAGGAATATGGGCACGAAGTGTTGGTAGAGTCTTGCAAGCACCTTCGTGATGATGGCTCTTCTTATTCAACCACACCACCTAAGAAGCGTAGGATTTGGGTACCTTTTTGTGTGCCTGTACCACCCACCTACATGTCAGGCGCTCGACTTATATTCCCCGCCCACACGCCCCAAGGAACTTCCAAAGCCAGCCAAATTCAAATGTTCAAGTGGATCCAAAGCTAGCGGGTTAGATATCTGGCTACACTTGTCACAATTGCGGTGAATTGGGTCATATCGCACTTATATGTCCGCAAAACAAGCTTCATCTATCACCACCTCGTTCTTATTCGACACTAGCGATGATTCGTGTTCCTCTTCATGATCTAGCTTTCACCTACAACAACAGGCCTCGATATGCTTAGGTGAAATTTGTCAATTCAATTCAAGAGAAATCCCCAAAAGGCGTTATGGGCACCTTGCTCGTGAATTTGATCTCAGCAAATGTTCTCTTTGATACAGGAGCTTCACATTCTTTCATATCGCAAAAGTTTACGTAGACACATGGCTTTGTTCTGGAATGTTTGCCAACACCTCTCGTGGTACAATCGTCAGGAAATCAATTTTAGACATCCAAGATAAGTCATACGAACCAAATTGAAATTGTTAAGAACTTGTTCCTTGCTTCACTCACAATCCTTGTAAACTCTAATATTGATGTCATCATGGGAATGGATTGGTTAAATGCCAGCAAAGCAATGATTGATTATGCCAAGCACTCAGTTTCTCTTAAAATTCTAGATGGTTTCATAGTCTATTCACCAAACCAAACACCTTCAATTCAAGTCCACTCTTTGAGTTCTTTGAACGATGTTATTCCTTCAGATATTTAAGCTGTACCGGTGGTATATGTTTTCCCCCATGTCTGTCTTGAAAAACTCACCAAGGTTTACAAAAAACACCACTTCAAATTCTATAAGAAGACGAACGAAAGAGTCACAAGAAGTCTGTCAAGTTTTGCAAGGTGCATTGGTCACACCATTTTGTTGACGAAGCTACATGGGAACATGAAGACCGCCTCTCCAAATTTTCGGAGCTCTCTGTTTCTTCTTCCTAGGAATCTTGGGGCGAGATTGTTGTTTAGTGGGGAGAGTTGTAGTATCCCAAGTGTCTAACCTTTGTAATGCTACATGTGTCTCCTATATAGGCAACTTGTCTACTTGTTAATTGTTGCATTGGGTAATATCATGTTAATGTCATCATGCCACATTGTATTTGAGAATCATATTAAATCTTATATTTTGTTCTTATCCTTTATTCTTGCCTCTTGTGTTTTTGTCTCCATTAAAGGTATTTGCTTCTTGATATCATGTATTTACCATTTGAATTAATGATTTAATGCCCAAGTTGATTTGGGGGAATATCTCTTCAATTCATTCTACCCACTAACATGCGAACACATCTTGTTATATAATCTCTCTCTCTCTCTCTCTCTCTCTCTTTCCACCACATATATGCCATATGGACCTCCCTTTATTTTTCCATGTATATTTTAAATCATACCTTATGCAAATGTGTGGAAATTCATCCATTGAACTTGACCATGTACAAATTATATTTCTATGCACTCTTCCATAACCATCTATGCATGTACCTCCTTTTGTATCCTTTTTCTAGAGAACACATGCAATAAAAACAATCATGTGCTTGTGACATAGAATACAAACCCCCATATGGTTTTACCTCTTGTTTTGAATTCCACTTTGAGTTCTTGCTTGTTTGTTTTCTTTGTGCGTTCAGTTCTTGCAAAATTATTCAAAAGAGTTTTGCGTTAAACAAAAACCAATAAAAGAAATAAAACAGTAAAAAGAATAAGAGAGAGAGGGAGAGTTATACCTGCAACATCCCAACCCGGCCTTTGTTCAGCGGACCAGACGCCACCCGGGGCCTGACAGTCTCTAGGTGTCCTCCTCCCTCACGCTCGCGCGATTGGATCTTCCGTTTTGCTCAAGGATCACTAGTATGGGCCGGTTGACTGGCGGCCCATTTTATTGTTCTTTGTCGTAAGCTCGCTTTCTCTCGGCTGCGGACAAATTGACCATGTTCCTGGTACCGGGATTAATAGAGCGTGTTATTCAAATTGGTGGAATCCTCTCTCAGCTTCCGATGTGGGACTATTCAGATACACCAAGTTTGTCGGCCAGCTTCTTTTCTAGTCCCATACATACTGAAACCATACATGGGTTCTTCTTCACTAATTCCTCATGATTATTAGATGTAATGTGTACGTGTATGAGATGGAGTAGTACTCCACTCGTACACGACCCAAAACCTTGCAACACGCCACAGTAGGGGCTCTTCCTACCTGATATAACACGTAACCGAACCCTCCAATAAGGGTATCGTTCCACCCAATGAAATCAACATGGTATCAGGCCCCTCCCTTCCCTCTCCTAGCTATCGCCACCGCCGCGGGTGTTCTCTACCACCGCCGCTGCTTCTCGCCGACGATCTACCTCCAACAAAACTACCAACACATAGATCTCCCTCTCCTCTACCAATTCCCGATCATCTAGATCCCAAACTCCCACCCAAAAACCCTCCACGATTTCTTTCTTCAAGACACCGGTTTTGGTCATAAACCCTAGATAGTTCTCCCGCACCATGACGACACCCTCCTCATCTTCCTCAACTGTGGGCTCCGTTGGCAACCCGCTAGCGATGAAGCTCACACACGACAACTTCCTCTCTTGGCGGACTCAAGCACTGCCCACCCTCCGTGGTGCCCGTGTCATGGGTTTCCTTGAGGGCATCGACAAGGCTCCACCCGAGACTCTTGAAGTTGAGGATGAGAACAAGAAGAACATCACCATGTCGAATCCTGCCTACGAGGAGTGGATCGCACGCGATCAGCAGGTCGTAAGCTTCTTGGTGAACTCTCTGTCTAAAGATGTTCTTCCCCATGTTTTTGGTCTCCACCATGCTGCAGATGTGTGGGCTGCTTTGTTTTCACTCTACTCCTCGCAGTCGAAATTGAAGGTCTCTAGTTTGCGTGGTGCTCTCACCAATACCAAGAAATTTGATCTCACCGCTCAGCAGTATATCACCAAGATGAAGGGTTTTGCCTTTGAGCTGGCTGCTGCAGGCAAGCCTATTGATGATGATGAGCTCAAAGATTACATCCTCAATGGATTAGATGGATCCTTCAACCACCTAGTTTCGGCCATCAATGGCATCCCATTCAGGACCCTCCAGGATATGTGCTCTCAGCTTTTGGCATGTGAAAATCGCAATAATATGCTCCTCTCCTCTGGACAGGCTACGGGATCCTTTTGTCATTAGCGAATGCTGCCTCTCACCGATCATATGATGCTCCTGCTCGTCCCCCACCACCTCCACTACCCACGCCATAGAGCTACCCTCCATATCAACCGCCGTACCAGCCTTATCAGCCGCCATATAATCAGCTACCATACAATCCCTACCAGCCTCCTGCCATGCCATACCAACCACCACTGCTACCCTTCCCAACTCCTCCACAAAATTACATACACCCACCTCAACAGTTCTACCGCCCTCCTCCTCTACCAGCGTGCCCTCCTGCTCAGTCGGCGCATCAGGATCCCCCTCACCCCAATAATCAAGGGCATCACAAAGGGGGGCGCTAGGACAGGGGCCGTGTTGCTACACCATGGCAGGATGGCGTGATATGTCAAATCTGTAAAAAGTAAGGTCATGCGGCTGGGGACTGTTGGTGGCGTTTTGGTGTTCATGATGATGATGACACTCCTAAGGACACGAAGGGTGCTTATGGCATGGACTCCAATTGGGTGATTGACACAGTAGCCACCAACCACACCACAGGACAGCTCAACAAGCTTCAAATTCATGAGACCTACCATGGGCGTGATCAGGTTCACAATGCTAGTGGACAAGGTATGGACATTGCTAATATTGGTCATTCAGTTTTGCACACCCCACAATGCTCTCTGAAACTTAAAAATATTCTTCGTGATCCTGATGCATCCATGAGCTTGCTTCTGCACATAGAATTACTCTAGATAATAATGCCTACATTGAAATTCACCCTTTCTTTTTCTTGATCAAGGACAAGGCCACACAGAAAATCATGTTTAGAGGTCCTTGTGAAGGAGGTCTCTATCCTCTTGTTCTAGTTTCCATGGGGTCACCTTCCAAGCATGCACTTGTTACCATCAAGCCTTCATCCTCCACGTGGCATCGTCATCTAGGGCATTCGTCCTCTTTTATTGTTTAGCAAGTTCTTAGGAAGAATAATTTGTCATACACTCTAGAAATAAATCCATATATATATGTGATCCCTGCCAACGGGCCAAGAGTCGCCAGCTTCCCTACCCTATTTCCACTAGTGTGTCTACAACTCCTTTGGAGCAAGTATTCTCAGATGTATGGGTCCATCACCTCTTTCCATAGGCAAACATGCATATTATGTAAGCTTCATTGATGATTTTAGCAAGTATACTTGGATTTATTTGCTTAAGAAACGTTCTGATGTTTATCAAGTTTTTCTTGATTTCCAACAATATGTTGAACGCCAATTTGGTACAAAGATTCTCACCATGCAAACTGATTGGGGTGGTGAGTATGCTAAATTGAATACAGTTTTTCAACATGTAGGCATTGTTCATCATGTTCATGTCCTCATGCTCACCAACAAAACGGTTCGGCAGAACACAAACATCGTCACATTGTTGAAGTTGGGCTTGCTCTACTTGCCAATGCCTCCATGCCTCTCAAGTATTGGGATGATGCTTTTATCACAGCTACCTTTCTTATAAATCTATTGCCCACAAAAGTCCTTAACCTTGATTCTCCCACATAAAAACTTCTTCATGTCAAGCCCAATTATGAGTCTCTTCGTGTTTTTGTTTGTGCATGTTGGCCTAATCTACGTCCTTATAATAAACACAAACTTTCTTTCTGCTCCAAAAGATGTGTGTTTCTTGGCTATAGTTTTCTACACAAAGGCGTAAAATGTCTAGATACTACAATTGGTCGTGTATATATTTCTCGCGATGTTGTTTTTGATGAGAGCATCTTTCCCTTTGCTGAGTTACATCCTAATGCTGGCCGCTGCCTACGCGAGGAAATTCTTCTACTACCAACTGACACACCCACCACGGTATCAGAAGATGGGGGTGTGCTTTCTAATGATAAATATGTGCAAATTGTTCCTGTTATTCCTCCTTTACAAGTTTATCCAACCGCAGAGCCGAGAGTGCCTCAAAATTCTGTACAAAATTATGCTGACAATAGTACAAACAACGCATCAAATGATGACCAAGAAGAGGACACAGCTACAGGGGCCGACCGGGGTGATCCTGAGGCTGATTCTACACCCAGATCCACCTCGGATCTGCCGCCTGACATGGACAGGTCAAACACCAGCGAACCTTCCTCGCCTGGTGCCTGCACGTACGACTCCGCGCCCACCTTGTATTCGCCTGTCGCACGCGCGAGCGAATCCGTGCTGGCCACGTCGCCACGGGCAGATTCCGCCCGACCACGGCGTTCCCCCTCGCCAACTCCACGCCAACGAGACCCTGCCACGTCGCCCGTGTCACGTGCTTGTTGCCTGTCCATGACACGGACAATACCAGCAGCAGCAGCTCTGTCGCTGCTAGTGGAGGAGATTCTCCCGCCCAACACCAGGAGCACGGATCCTCTGCGTCGCTTGATCCTGCACCACCTCCTACTGTTGGTGTTCAGACACGTCTGCAAAAAGGTATTAGACAGCCTAAAAAATATACCGATGGCACTGTCCGGTATGCTCTGTTCATGTCTATAGGAGAACCACAAATTTTAAGAGATGCTATTTCTGATAAAAATTGGAAGCAAGCCATGCAGGAGGAATATGATGCTCTTATTGCCAACAACACTTGGCATCTTGTACCACCAAGCTCCAAGAAAAATGGCATTGACTGTAAGTGGGTCTATCGTATTAAAAAGCATGCTGATGGCAGTATTGACAGGTATAAGGTGAGGCTAGTTTCAAAAGGTTTCAAACAAAGGTATGGTATTGAATCTGAAGATACTTTCAGACGTGTTGTCAAAGCTACGACTATCAGGTTTGTTCTCTCTATAGCAGTATCAAAGGATGAAGTTTAAGGCAGCTAGATGTAAAGAATGCGTTCTTACATGGTGTTCTGAAAGAGGAGGTTTATATGAAACAACCACCAGGGTTCCAGTCTTCCACTAATCCAACTTATATTTGCAAACTTGATAAGGCTCTGTATGAATTGAAACAGGCCCCGAGAGCATGGTATTCTCGTCTCTGTTCCAAGCTTCACACTATGGGTTTCACTCCATCAAAAGCTGATACCTCCTTGTTTCTGTTCAAAAAGGAAGGTATTACTATGTTTATTCTCATATATGTTGATGACATTATTGTGGCAAGTTCCTCAGATTCTGCTATATCAGCACTTCTACATACTCTTAGTACAGATTTTGCTCTCAAAGATCTTGGAGACCTGCATTTTTTCTTGGGTCTTGAGGTTCATAAGCACTCCAATGGGATTTTGTTGAATCAGGAAAAATATTCAAATGATATAATTCAGTGTGTGGGCATGAAGCATTGCTCGCCGTGTCCTACACTTCTTGCAGTAAATGACAAGTTGTCTTTAACTCAGGGTACTCCCCTTGGTCCTGAGGATAGCACTCAGTACAGGAGTGTTGTTGGAGCTCTTCAGTACCTTACTCTGACAAGACTAGACTTATGTTTCTCTGTTAATAAATTATGTCAATATCTTCATGCTCCTACCACTACTCACTGGACTGCAGTAAAAAGGATCTTAAGGTACATTAATGGCACTAAATAGGTTGGAATCACCTTTCAGCCATCCTCCTCCACTCTTCTTAGTGCCTATTCTGATGCTGATTAGGCAGGTGATCTTGATGATAGACGGTCTTCAGGTGGTTTTGCTATATTTTTTTATCCTAATCTTATTTCTTGGAGTGCCAGGAAACAGGCTACAGTCTCCCATTCTAGTACAGAGGCAGAATACAAAGCAAGAGATAATGCTACTACTGAACTTATATGGGTTGAGGAACTTGCTCGTGAGCTTGGAATCTCACAAAAGGAAAAACTATGTCTCTAGTGTGACAATATTGGTGCTACTTTCCTATCTGCTAATCCTGTTTTTCATGCTGGAACCAAGCATATTAAGATTGACTTCTTTTTTGTTCGAGAAAGGGTTGCTGCTAGGCAACTTGATGTCAGGTTCATCTCTAGCAAGGATCAGATTGCAGATGGTTTCACCAAGACTTTATGTAATAAGAAACTAGATGAGTTTAAACATAATCTCAACCTCTCCCAGGTTTCGATTAAGGGGGGGTATTAGATGTAATGTGTACGTGTACGAGATGGAGTAGTACTCCACTCTTACACGACCCAAAACCTTGTAACACGCCACGGTAGGGGCTCTTCCTACCTGATATAACACGTAACCGAACCCTCCAACGAGGGTATCGTTCCACCCAACGAAATCAACAATGATGTGACGTACTAAGGAAAAAACGAAGAGTGCTCCTTTTTCTAGGAAAGTCTCTGTTTTTCAAGTGACGTGCATAGTTGTGAATATGATAATAAGGAAGTACATTATTCACGTGCATACAAAATAATTTGCATTACAACAGAAGGCTTCAGTCCAACATCTTAAAAAACATCTTGAACTCTGTACACTGGAGATGCTTCAGTGTATGCTCCCGTCTGGAAATTGGGTCCACGCTCACAAGTTTTTATTTCTACAAAATCTGCACAACTTTTTCTAGAAAACCTGGAAAAAAATATAGTAAATTTGTAAGAAGCAATGAACTTATAGTAGAAAAACGAAACAATATTTGAGGAACAAATATGCATTAAGACTTTATAAGTAGAGAAGATAACTTTAAACACAATGATAATTTCAAATGAAATAAAGGTACACGAAATTTGCCTAACAATAGTGACAAAGACTTCATAACAGAAAGGACACAAAAGCTAATATAAACCATATATATTAGCTTTCTAACTAAACTAATATAAAATCTAATATAAACCATATATATCTACTTTATGGTTATCACTAACAAAACTAATATAAAAGTACAAATAGAACAACAAATCTCGTACGTCATAACATAAATTTTCCCGTACGTCAGACTACACAGCTTCCTACTTTACAAGGGACAATGTACAACATGAACCATATAAAAGCCGGTGAAAATATGATGATCTTCAGATTCATACTGAAAGAAAATAATGTATGAGTAGGGAACAGAGAACACTCTAAAGGCAAAATGCATTCAGAAGACAAGAACTAGTTCTACTTGTATAAACACTAGCCTGTTGAGAAAAGGAATGCTTTCCTGGTAGCTAGTTTGTTCATGCATCCCACCTGTAGAAATAAAAGAATGAAAAAAATACAAATAAGAGGTAAGAGATCATGCTACTGTTAATATTTAAAAAGGAATAGAAAAGGTATTTCCAAGAACAAGTATTTTCGAAGTGAAGACCAAAACACTAGTCCGAAGAAAAATAATGGTTTCATAGTTTGAGAACAAGTTTTTACTACACTATGAATAGAAACAATAGTCTAAAAAAGATTTATGAACTATATGAACAAACAGTGCGCATCTAGGAAACGTTAAAACTTGAGTGACAAATTTTAAATCAATGTTAAATTATAAAAAAATATAAAAAGAGGAACTACAGAAACTATTTTTGAACTTGGAAACAAATGGTAGAGCGGGAACAAATGCTACAGTGAAGAGGAAGTACTAGCTGGGTTCAAAAGACCAACTCTGTTGACTACAAACTCAAAAATTTCTGATTGTTTGAACAAAATAGTTATCATGAAGGAACGAGTTCAATGAGGGTAGAATTAGGTCTTTGTTAGAGCTAGAACACAACATTAATCATAATGGAACACGTATTTATTAGTGTGATGATAAAAAAAATCTATTATTATATACTTAAAACAATAGAAAATAAAGCAACCACGTTTCCACATTGGCGATTTTTTTTAAATAATACACTTTTTTAATTAATTTCACTAGTGTTGCGCGAATTTAGCATTTTATAGTTCTAGGTATTTGTCGGCGACGCCGTCGCCGAATGCAACGATTCGGCCAGGAGCTCGCCGAGTGAGCTCTCTACTGACATGCCACTGTCAGCCAGCTGCAATCGTCCAGGGTGTCGCCGATTGGCCCAGTCGATCAGGGCCTAGCCGACTGGGGCTAGCCCAATCGGCCAGGGCAAAACCGAGTGCACCTCTCGGTCACAGGCAGGCCGAGTGGCCCAATCGGCCAGGCCCTCACCGATTGGACTAATCGGCCAGGCCCTGCCCAAATCCTGCATGAACAATGCATAACCAAAATGTCAACACCCGGATTTTTAATCTCATAGGCTTGTTATGTCATTCATCGCAATCCCAGGATTACCATTTTTGCGAGACATAACAGATTGGATATCATAGTACATCATCCATTACAACCATACATAAGGTCTTACACAAATAAGGATCTCATGATCCAGTCTTAATACAACAAGCAGCGGAATAAAAATATAAGCGTAGCGGTGGGGTCCATCTTCAGGGGCATAGGCAATGCTGACGAAGGCAGATAGACCTAGTTATCATAGCCGTCCTGCTGGCCATCATCTTGGTAGTCTCCTTCATAGTCTAGCCATGAGAATAGCCAGGGACAAAAGCAATGAGTACTCTTTAAGTACTCGCAAACTACCACTAACAAGTAGTATAATTCTAAGTTAAGGTGCTAACTCTATGTTTAATTATATAGTTAAGTTTGAAACCTAAGCTGAGTTCAAAAACATCAGAAGCAAAGAAAGATAAAATAAAATTCTAGAATCACTTAAGATGGGAAGCTAGTGTCATAAATACAATCCTATTGTGGTCAAGTCAAGATTCATCATTCATTTCATAAGTTATTTTGAAAACATCTGACAACGAAACAGTATGCTCATTCCAACTGTCCATAACCATGGACGCAGCTATTCGAATAGTTTAACACTCTGCAGAGGTGGTACACTTTCACCACAAGATTCGATACATCTGTCAGGGATAGCCCTGAATCATCATACTTAGTATGCAGATAATCAAACATAACCTTTCATTTACACACCCTAGTATAAGCACCTCTCCTATGAGCATGGTCTCCCAACCATGACCATCTGTCATCTTGGGCACTGCATAGGTGGACAACATTGAGAGGTAGCCTCAGCTCAGACCTCTCCCGCGAGGGAACTAATACTAATGCATATAAATTTCTGGCTAAGCCTTACCCAATTCAGGTATTGTGGTTGTACGATAAATTTGGAATGGTATCACATCCGAATCCAACCATCAGTTTTTATAAAAGGGCTAAGGCTCATGCCTCAACATTTTCATCATCATAAACCATTTGTGTTTCTCAACACATGTCAAAACATTTCAATAGAATGACTCATCATTCCAAGG
Organism: Avena sativa; assembly: GCA_916181665.1. Lineage (NCBI taxonomy): Eukaryota > Viridiplantae > Streptophyta > Magnoliopsida > Poales > Poaceae > Avena > Avena sativa. The sequence goes on from OV702288.1 coordinate 340,842,157, forward strand.
TTTTCATAATTCATTTTCACCAAATGTTCCCATCTAAAGCGACTCAAGTTTTTATCTACTCTAGACTACTAAGTTAAGAGTGTTCACTAAGGTAGAAAGATGGGATCAATCTCATGCCATAGAATGACATCTAAAGCTATCTAAATAGGTCAAGTTTTATACACTTTATGCTACCTTCAAAATAAGTAAGGGACTTTGGTAAAGTAAAGGAAGTAAAGCTTGGAAAGTAATGCTTGGGGTAGTAATAGTCAAAGTGGTGTGACCAACGCATGCATAAAGCATCTTTGCTCAGTCATCTAGCTTAATTCTAGCTTGCTAAGCATTATACTTGCAAGTTTTAGTTTGCATTGTTAATGGTGGCTTGCCTTGATCAGTGCAGTGGTTGAAGTTTTCTTTCTCCACTTGATAGAACTCCTCCTCCTCAAAAGCTTGGTCGGTACTATCGTCTATAAATACATACGGAGTACACAATCACCAAATAATAGTTAACTAGTCTAATTAGCACTCTAAGGCACACATTTGATGATCTATTATCATCACAAGCATCACAAGTTTTATTAACTAGTTTCATTCTTTTTATTTAAGAAAAGTAATTTCTACTCATTGAAAAATTAACTAAGATTTAATATTCACCACTTAAAATATGGGATCATGTGGACACATGTCATCACCACATATTCTAACATGTGGGAATGAAATTTAAGGGTTGGTTCAAAATTACTTTGGTTTAAGTTTATTATTTAATGATTTAAAGTGACTAGAAATGCCTATATAGCATTATTTTGGTACTAGTCCAAAGTCATTGCATGTAAACCTTAATATTATTACATATTCAGATAGGTATGGTTAAATGTAATTTTTGAGAGTTGGAATCAACTCAAAAGCTATCATGGTTGATTTTATAAAAATGTTTGAATGTGCAAAAGCTTCTGTCTTGTTATTTTTACTAGTAGAGATCTCTAACTCTAATTGAATTACATCCAACCGGCTTGGATAGATCTTTTCAGTAGCTTTCTAACAAAATTTAAATCACTCAATTTGGATTTGTAGATCTCCTTGAATTGATTTTCAAACTAAGGGACATAACTAGTTTTAAACTAAAATAGAAAAATCCTAATTCAAACTAAATGGTTCGCGCGGGAAAGCTAACGGGCCGGCCCAGTGACCCTACGCGGCGTGGGGCACAGCTGACAGGGGGGTCCACCGGTCAGAGGCTCATTACACGCGAAGCGGTACAGGGCGATGTGGGCCGTTAGATTAGAAATAGGATCAACGGCTGGGGCTCGTCGTCGACGACGAACAGGTCGCCGGCGACGTCGAACCTAGTGGCTCGGTGGGGGTGCTCAGGGGGTGTACCAGGGCTCTAGCAACAACGGCGAGGCGGGCAAATGGACTGGTAAACAACGACGAGCTCAGAGGTGATCGAGGCAGCTCCAGGGGTGGTCATAATCAGCGGGGCCCTTCTCCTCCAGAGGCGGCCAGCTCCGGTGAAATTCCGGCGACTACGAGCTCGAGCGGCTCTGGGGAGAAGTGGGGACTGATCAGTGGCAAGAGGAGAGGTGAGTGGGTGCAGAAAATGGCTGGGGGTGACCTCTATTTATAGCTCGACGACGCGACCGAGAGTGATGGGCGGGCGGCTCTGGCGAAGGCTGCACAGCGTGCTAGCGGCGTGGCTCGAGGTAGGGGATGGTGGCTGGTCTCCTGGCGATGCTCTACGGGGTAAATGCGGGCCTAGGGACGGTGGCGTTTGGTCGGGCGGTGCGCACGCTCTGAGCGGCAGAGGCGGCGGTCTTCACGGCGAGTGGTGGCTGTGGTGCAATAGGCGGCGAACGAGCATGTCTGCGGTGTTCCTGGGGTCATGGCGACGCGGTAGGCATGGGCTACGGTCGAGGGGCGGCGTGTGCATGCATGTCGGGCGCGGCGCTCTGACGCGTGCTCGGCATGGCGCAGACACTCAGTGCACGACGCTCAGTTGGTGGTGCATGGCTTGGCCTGGCTTAGCGAGGGGACAGAGAGTGGCGGTGAGGTCTGGGCAAGCTTGTAGACATGGTGAGAGAGAGAGGGGTGGTATGCTATGGATGTTGCAAGTTTGTCCGGCGACATGGGCTCGGGTTGGCATGGCATTGCTGCTAGGGGGGTAGGGGATGGGTGTAAATGGCCTGCTTAGATCAATGGGGGCAGAGGGAATAATGGAGATCAATTGGGAGCAAAATCCTATTGTAAACAGTGAGCTAGGATTAGATTCTTGCCTGCCAAGTGTTCTAAAAAAATAGCCGCAAGAAAAATACTTTTGAATTTTGAAAATATTTTTGGTGGGTGTGATAGTCATAAGCTTGAGACTCTGTGGTTTCCTGGGTTTTGAAATTGGAGCTCATTTGAGTGGTTTTTGAAATAGTGGGATCTTCCCATATGAAATAGATTTAATTTTCAAATGCCATTTAAATTTAGTGTTTGAATGTTTTTGGCAGATCACAAAGTGGGCCTTGGTACATCATTATGTGTAGTATCAAGGGGTGCAATGATCCACATTTGTTTCTGTTAGGTTTTGAGTACTAAGAATAGCCAAAGTAGGTATTTTGATTAAAATGGCACAAATGACCATTCTCTTCTTTTATTCATTTTGATTTGTTTTTCTTTGAGATTTGTTTGGGAATGATTTAGATGATGTTTATTTCACCTAAGAATCATTTTACAAGCAATGGATCACTTAATCATGGCAATTCAAATAAAATCCTATTTAAATGCACACACATATGAATGCTTTAATATTTTAATTGGAAAAGTTTTTGTTAATCCTAATTTTGATGATTTGGATCTTAATAACCTTGGATTAAAGTTTTGGGATGTTACACAAAACCTACTTAATCACTGCAAGCCCTAAACGTCTAAATTAGTTTCCGGTTCACGCCTGCCGATTCCCGCCACTATTTCCCGCCAACCTATTCCCGCCTCCCGCCATGTTTTCCCGCCGTTTTTTCCCGCCTATTCTTCCCATTGCCTCTATAAATTCAGGCACCGAGATGTTCTCTCTTCACCCAGTTCAGTTGTTCCTCGTCTTTCTCTCACATTTCTTCTCCTCTACATCATGAGTGAGCCTTGTTCGGATCGCAGTTTCGTGACAAACATGTCCGTCGACCTTTTTAAATTTGGCTAGGAACTTTAGGATAGACAGCAATCCAACCCCATTGGAGGAACTAATTGGTAGTGATTGTCTCCTCACTGAGCTGGCTGAGGGATTGCATAGAAAAGGCTAGCCGAAGAGGACTCCAGAGGAGATACGGCAAGAGCTACTTCGGATCAATGCTAGGTGGAGCAAGAAAAGATTCTCTAATGGAGGGGCAAGGCAGCAGAACATCATGCTCCCTTGGATTTGTATAGAAGAGAGTGAAGACTCCGACGATCTCTTCATGCCGCCGGTCGGTGGTTCCAGGGATAGAGGAAAGCGTGACAAGGCCGAGACCTTGAACAAGGCGCATGCCAAGAAGAGCAATGACAAGCTAGAAATGAGTGAAGATGAAGATGATATATTCATGACGCCTGCCGTTGGGACTAAGTGGAGAGCTGAGTGGGATGAAAGGCTGGCCAAGAAGAAGGGTAAAGGCGAGGCATCGCCAGTCGAGGCATTGTCGAAGGGTAAGGGCAAGCCATCATCGGTCGAGGCATCGTCGAAGGGTAAGGGCAAGAAGAGCAGGCCATGAAGAAGGCATCGTCGTAGGGATAGAACAATTCTCCCTTGTAGCTCGTGTGTGTATCTTAATTATCTTGTTTGTAATCTAATTATCTGTTGTAGTCGTTTGCTAGCGATCTCGACCAAGAAATGAATAACATTGCGAAATGTCTCACACATATAAAGGTGCATGTCTCACACATAGATAGACATATGTCTCATACATAGATAGATAGATAGATAGAGAAATAGTACTACTCTGGCTGACAGAGGTATCAATGTCGTCATCTGCCTTGACGCTCATGTGGTTGCTCTGGTGGTGTCCAGCCATACCTAATGGTCGCCCGAACGTTTCGAGGAGGAATCACTGAGCTGTGCTCGTCGTACTGAGTCTCCTGTGTGGGGGTCTGAAAAATGTTGATCCAACCGCTCTGTGTCAAGAAGTTCTGAGTGTTGTGCTCCACCTCATGATCACTCGTCCACGCCGATCCAGAAAAAGATCCCTGATAGTCAGGCATAGACCCATGCACTCCAAAGGCTTCTGCATACGAATACCGAAGTATATAAGAAATTGATATGAAGCTAGTCTCGGTATTGTGTAAGACGCATACCCCGTGGCTGCGGCTGTGGACGAAAGTCGTAGTTCGGCGCGGGAGAGTGGCCAATAGGTGGCTGCCACGATGAACCTCCACCCTGAAAAGGTGGTTGTTTCTGCTGAGGCTGTCACGACAAACCTCCACCTTGAAAAGGTGGCTGCTCCTGCTGCCACCAGTCGAAAGAACTCTGCTGCTGCCACGACGAACCTCCAGACTAGTCTGGAGGGGGAGGCCTCGGTGTTGCCTATGGTGTGAGCCGTAGACGTGGAGACTGTCGTACGGGCAAGGGTGGACATGGCTGCTGCTGGTGCTGCCTCTACTGTGTCGAGTGACGCGGAGGCCGTTGTGGTCCCGGCTGTTGAGCAACGTCCGAAGAGAGGGTGCACGTGATAACTCCGTGGATACGTCGGATCTTCTCCTTGAGGCGACTCAGCCAGGTCTACTGCTCCTCCCGTGGTATAAGCAGAGGTCCAGACGAAAGGGACCGTCTGTAATCAGCACTCTCCGTCTCAAGATCGACTAGCAACTATGCCTGCAATTTGAACCACTAGGGTGAAAAATGGAATAGAAACTCTGTAAAAAGTAGGTGCATTAGATGAAGACAATGTGTTACCGAGTGTTGTCTGCTTCCCGTAGTAGACTGGCTCGGATAACTATCCCAAGTAGCCGCGCCCGACATCGCCTCTAGGTCACTCTGCTGTGCGATGCATAGACGTGTGGCGCTCATGTAGCTTCGTAGATAGTGGTTGAACTCTTCCATATCAAACGGGGCATCCGAGTCCTAGACTCATCTTGTTGTGCTGTCCCACTCCTCTACGTATGTCTCAACTCTATGGAGCCAGCCTGTGATGGTCTTGTTGCTTCCCTTTCTTGACAACCTACAATTTGAGAGTGATTGCGATAAGTCAATAAACTAGATAAGTCAATAAACCAGATAAGTCAATAAACTTACGTGTGGACGACCGAAGGTATGGCACTCTCAGTAGGACGAGGGTCGGCCAACTGGCGAAGGCCGAACTGCCTCATTACTCTTTATAGGCTCATCTCCTCTACCTGCATGTCGAAGATGATCTTCGATTTTGTAAGCCAATACGCCGCGTCTCTGGTACAGAGAGTAGAAATCAGTGTGAGGGCTCCCACGATGTCCCCATCCTTGTGGAATCTAGCACCAACGGCTTCATCCATATAGGGCTCCCACATCACCGAGCTCGCGAGCAGCACGTCAAACTGCTCGGAGAAAGCGGGGTAGCAACCCCTCACCTGAGCATGAGAAAAGTGTCTCTGCCAAAGAACATATGTCATTTCTAGTCATATAGTACATGAACTAATTAAAACTTTGCACATACCTTGCGACGTGTTCAAACTGTACCGAAAGTCGGTAAGTCGATGCGGTCTGCGTCGAACAGTCCTGTCGGAGGGTCACCCAATGCATGCGATGGGTATGCCGTCTCAACAACTACGTCCGGTCGTCCAATAGGAAACCGCTCCCAGGACCAAAGCTGCAACAGTAATGGGCATCGAAGCAAGCCTGACCTAGGAGCTTTACGCTGGCAACCGCTACACATACCTCTGTACGTAGCTGACAAGACCGCAGAACCCCAACTCCTTTGTGTAATCATGTCGGCGCTTGTTGCATTAGCAATCTCCAATGCAATAGGGATGTAGCGAGCGGTGATAGTGGTGACATGGTTCTCAGTGAACATCACATTCCCGAGAAGCCAAAGTAAATATGCCTCCAAGAACCAAGTGATTTGTGGCTCAGTCAACTGGAGCTCTGGATAGCCTAACCGTTGGATCTGCATTAATGCAAAGATAGCTTAGTACCAAAAACATAGAATGGTGCGATGCGTAAAGACAATTGGACTAACAAGTTAGTGAACACACCTGAAATCCTAGTAACCAGTCGAACTTCGGCTCATGATCATCGTGGTCAAATGGACCAGATACGGCACTAATACCCTCGAAACGTTGGGCCATATTGGCTTGCCAACTGGTTGGTGCATCCAGCGGCCCAATGGGCTGGCCTACCAAAGAAAGTCCCAACAGGTAAGACACATCCTGGAGAGTAGGAGCCATTTCTCCCCAACAGAAGTGAAAAGTGTGTGTCTTAGGCCTCCAGCGGTCAACCAAGCAGCTGAGCAATGACTGGTCATATAATACACGTGTACAGTCTCCAGTGTCCTCAACCAGACGAGCAAAAGGTAAAAGCCCGGCCCACTTCAACCTGCATATCGAAATAGAGTGACAAAAGACTTAATGCGTCCAAGCATAATTGTTGTAATGCATGATTACAATAAAATCGTACCTAGGAACCCAAGCGGGTGTATCCTCCAGTTTACGTTGGGAGTGCGAGTGACCAAGGGCTCGAGGGAGTTAGGTTCATCCTCCAAGATTCTAGCACGATATTTTTTCTCAATATCTTCACTAAGCAAAATGTATCTTCTCGCCATTTCTGCACATATTATAAATTAAAACATAGTTCATCATATATTACAAATTAAAACATAGTTCATCACATATTACAAATTAAAACATAGTTCGTCACATATTACAAATTAAAACATAGTTCATCATATATTACAAATTAAAACATAGTTCATCACATATTACAAATTAAAACATAGTTCATCACATATTACAAATTAAAACATAGTTCATCATATATTACAAATTAAAACATAGTTCATCACATATTACAAATTAAACCATAGTTCCTCACATATTACAAATTAAAACATAGTTCATCATATATTACAAATTAAAACATAGTTCATTAGAACCTAAGTTTGCCCGCGACCTCTACCTCTTCGAGCCCGGGTACCACGGCCTCGCGTAGGTACTATGCCTGCTCTGAACTTGGGACAACACCTTGCCCTATGGCCAAAATCATTGCATAGAAAACACTGACGCGTTGGGCCTCCAGCTTCTGATTCATCCATGTCAATCTGGATGCGCCTACACTGGCGTCTTCCTCTGCCTGTTCGCATTAGAGCAGGGTGGGGGATGTAATGCCTTTTATCAGGTTTTACCATGTTGAAATTACCAACTACTCAAAATCCTGACATCACACTTGTCCAGGTATTAATCACAGATTCTTTTAGATAGTATGGAGACACGAACGAGATTGCGTCCAACCCCAACTGCCCACACGCAGCAAGCACATGCGAGCAAGGGAGATGAAGCAATTTTGGTTTGTTGCATGTGCACTCACAGGTTGGCCATTGCTCATTTCCAATCTTCACCTCGTGTGTCCTTAGCTCATTACCACACCCAAACTTATCGGTAGGTAACCGCACCTCAAACCTTCTCTCTGCATTACCGATGACCATAACAATGTGTGTCCGAGCTTTTGCCATCTTTTTATCCATGTACTCCATAATTTTTTTACAGAAGCGTGTGTTCGGATTGTTTAATATATGCAATTGAGCTTTCTATCGTCTGTCTCTAAAATATTTGATCGTGCCATACAAAATACCCTCGACAATGGTTGTAAGTGGCAGAGCCCTGCCACCTCTGAGGACAAAGTTATATGACTCAACTAGGTTTGTAGTCATGACACCATACCTAGCTTCATGGGTGTCGTGTAGCAAAGACCACCTCTCAAAAGGCTTGTGCTCTATCCACTGTTGAAATTTTTTAATCTGTCTCCAGGGCCTTCTCCTAGTACCAGGCGGATCAAATCCAGGCAAGTCACAAAGCCCTACAGGCTCTTCTTCCAGCTACGCTTCTCCAGTAGCAGCCTGGGCAACAACTGCTGCTTGATGTGCAGCTATAGCTGCAGTTTGGGCCGCTTTCCTAGCCCTGACATGTTTCTGAATGAAGTCATCGAGATGTGCACGTATGAAATCATACTTCCATTCTTGGTTCTACTTGCACAGTTTTTTGAAAAGATTCATCAGATTCTTGTTCCTGAACTGTGAGAAAAAATTAGCTCCCAAATGGCGCATGCACCAACGGCTCTGCATGTCGATCCAAGGTGTTTGTTCTTCAGGCTCAGGCTGTGTCAAACGTTTAACCTCATTTAGTATACCTGCATGCCTATCATGAATGATGCACACATTGGTCTTATCTTTCACAACTGCTATCTTGAGCTGCCTGAAGAACCATGTCCAGCTTTCAGTGTTTTCTCCCTCAACAAAAGCAAAGGCGAGTGGGACAATTTTATTGTTGTCGTCTTGACCAATGGCGGTAAGGATCTGTCACTTATAATTGCCAGTGAGAAACGTGTCGTTCACACATATAACTGGTCGGCAATAAGTGAAAGCTTGGATGCACACAGAGAAAGAGAAGAACACTCGATGAAGGACCTTTACGGATGGATCCTCGGGTATCACATAGTGTTGGATATTGACATAGGTGCCTGGGTTCCTTGCCTGCAGTGTAAGGAGATGTCTCACCACAGAGTCATACGCGTCTCTAAAAGAACCAAACCTGTCCTCAAGAGCCCTCTGCTTTGCCCTCCAAGCCTTCCCGTACGAAATGTTGTAATTAAACCTAACCCTTACTTTATTTATTATAGCCTTTACTTCCACCGTTTTGGTCTCCACTATCTCCGTGTAAAACAACTGAGCCAGACGCGTGGACGAGAGGTTACGATGATCTGTAGGGATAGATGAAAGCTGACATGTGTGCATCACCATGTCACTCACCAACCAACTTGTGTCATATTTAGAAAGATATCCATGCACCCTAGCTGGACAATTAATATCCACGCATTCCATTGTCAAATATCTCTTATTTGACATGGTTGTACTGAGAACCCTCTGTGTAGACAATGCCCAAACAATGACTGCATCTTGCAAATGTTTCTTGTCTGGATATCTGGCGCCCTGCACAATTTTATTTTTGTGATATTCCTAGGCAGAATCATGACAGTCGTTAACAATCATGACATCGGAGATGTCTTGATTCCAGGATGCAGGAATCAACACGTCCTCTTCATTGCCTTCTTCATCGGAACTATCTGAATCATCAGAATCACCACTTTCACCATCCATGTAATCCCCATCCTCCATCGTGTCCTGCATGTGCCCACTTTCCTCGTCCCCATCTACCTCTCCACTTTCGTATCCTCCACCTACATCCTGACTGATTTGCCCTGGTTCGTAACCACCACCACCTCCTCCTATTTGACTGCTCTGCTCTGATTCATAACCACCACCTCCAGCATTGGACATAGAGTACGTCCCGCCACTAGATTCAACACTATGGCCAGGACCGTGTCCACCTTTAGATGCTTGCAGATTGATCTCCTTTAAGATAGGAAGCACTAGTGCAATAGGGTGTATATGCCTGTCCTGGCAACCTTTTAACCATTTAAACCAATCTCTGTTATGATCTACATTCTTCAAAATCCAGAAAATTTTCTTGGTAGACTTTGTCCACAATGCTTGGACACTGACGGTGTATGTTTCGAGATTATATCCTAAACAGTCCGTCAACCATTCCTTCAACTGGCTAACACTCCAGGTTAGAGGAGTAGTCAAATCCAACTCCGTAAAATGAAACTCACGTAAATCTGCTCCATATTCATAGAATTGGATATTACCAGGACCATAGTAAAACATGAACTTCACTATATTTGACATTTTTTCTGATATAAAAAAACTAATCTAAATAATTAATTATCGACAGTGCGTAAATACTCTAAATAATATACTAATAGTCTGGCTAATTTTCCTATAAATCCACCTGACAAATCGTTCTACAAATCCACCTATTCTAAATAAAACTATGTACAACTATCCACAAATATTCTAAATAATAGTCTGGCTAATATTCCTACAAATCCACCTACCAATTCTTTCTACAGATCCACCTATTCTAAATAAAACTATGTACAACTATCCGCAAATATTCTAAATAATATACTAAAACCCTCCTAACTATTCTAATAGCCTCCTAACCACAGCCCGAGTAGCCGCATAACCATATACAATAACTGTGATTAATGAGGGATTAGAGTTTACCCTTGAAGCGTGAGAAACCACTTGGTGCAGCAGCCTCGGTTCACTAAAGAAGCAGCACGGTGCAGCTCACAAACGCCCTAACTCCAAGCTCCACCACAGCACCACCATTGCCATTGCTCCACCGCATCACCACCACCAATCCCTCAAAAAACACCACCAAATCGAGTCCTGAGCTAACCCATCAGTAGATCGGGGTTCCCCTATCTCTATAGTGGTTTTAGAAGGAAGATTTACTGGTTAATCTGTGCTAAATCGGGCAAAATAGCTGCAGGAAAGCGAGCTCGCGTGAGGCAGGAGAGAGAGAAGGAAGCAACACACGGGAGGAGGAAGGAGAGGAGCGGGGGCCGGCGCACGCGCTGTGGTCCTGATGGCATCGTTTGGGCCAGGGCCATGCCGAAAGAAGTACTCGGTCTGGGTCTCGCCGAGTGGGCGCACTCGGCCAGGGCGGGCCTCGTGGCCTCACGGTCGCAGCTGCAATCGGCGAGGATGTGGCCGAATGGCACTGAATTGGTCAAGCCCATGCCGATTCCTTCAGTCGGCTAGACCCTAGCCGAATGGAACTGATTCGGCGACGCCCTCGCTGACAAATACCTAGATGTGTAATATCCCAGATACGCACAACACTAGTGAAATTAATTTTAAAAAGTGTATTATTTAAAAAAAATCACTCCACATTGGCTAAAATATTTACGCCATTGATCCTGATTTTAACGGTTGAGATTAAAAGATATAAGCGTTACGTATAACAATAAAAGTGTAAAAAAGACACATACTGGTCATACAATTACACATGTTTGTGTCAAAAAAAGCTTACAAGATGACTCAATTTATACGTGGATTACAACTCACGTCACGGATCGCCTTAGGTAAAAACATAAGGGCGCACCTAGTTCTCATGCGACTGAGATTTATATCTCAGTCGCCCTGACGTAGTTGTGGTTTGATTTAAAACTATTTTCGTCGGCCTCAGATCGATATGCACACATAGGTTCAGTGAACCGTGGCATGAGCTTTAATCGTGGGAGCTAGGCCACGTAGTCTCACATCGGACCATTTGCCATCTTTTGTTTATTGGGCCCTTCTACTCTTTTGTCCTTTGTAAGGTTTTTTTGTATTGTCTTGATTTCTACTTAAAAAAATGTATTGTCTTGAACGATTGTAGGGCAGCATACAATGAAAGTTTTTTCATCCATTTGCATGTTCAACTAGCAAGAAATCATGCAGGAAATCTAACGGTTCATGGTTTTATAGTTGCAACTCATGTGTAAAATAAGAAAATCTCAGTTGCAATAACTGGAAAAAAAACCTAAGTTGCAACTTGCATGTAGGTGAAAAGACCTGAGTTACAACCCATGTGCAACTAAAAAAACTCGGTTGCAACTAGGAAAAATTCTAGTTGCAACCAATGCGCAACTGGGGAACTCATGTGGACCTGGGGTTTTCCCAGTTGCAACACATGTGCAAGTGACAAAAATCACTTCCAACCGCGATAAATCTCACTTGCAACTCACATGCGACTAGGCAAATCTCACATGTGATAGCATAAATCATGAAGAAAATATAACAATCTAGGTTTTTTCTCGGTTGCAACCCACGTGTAACTAGAAAAACTTGAGTTATAACCGACCATGCAATTGAGAAGCTAAAACGAATCACGAAACAATTTTAATGATATGGTTGTTTCTCGGTTGCAAACTATGTACAACTCAAAAGCCGTCATGAAACTAATGGTTTAGGTTTTTTTCTAGACATGTGCGATCAAAAAAATGCCAGTCGCACCACATGTGCAACTCACATGGCAACATAAATCACCACTATAACATCTTGGGTTTTTTCTTAGTTGCGGCCTATGTGCATCTAGAGGGGATCCTATCTAATTAGTGGAAAAAATAAGAGACAAGGAGCTAAATAAGAAGTAAAATTAACAAAAAGAATGAAAAGGCAACGGGGCGAATTAAACAAAGGCATAAAAAACATAAAAAGCACTAGTTCACACATATAAATGGTTGTCTTCTTTGAAAAAAGGCCCACATATGTGCCTTGAGGCCCAGGTAACACACTAGAAAGAATGGAAGACATAAAATGACCATGTTCGCATACGCTCGATCGCTCCCTAGCAAAACTGATAAAATTACAACTATTAAGACAAAGGTTTAGTTGCAAGTAAGTTGCAACTAGCTTTGTTTAGTCACAAATCCATTCTTATAGAGGGTCTAGTTCTAAGGTATTCAAAATGAAAACAAACTCCATATAGGCTCAGTTGCAAATAATTGCAACTGCCAAATGTCACAAAGTAAAAATTTGCGAGACGGGCAGAGTGTCAGTTGCAAGCAAGATCCAAGTGGCTCAATTGTAGGTAACATGCAAATGTCCTTAGAGCATAGAATCAAGTTGCAAAATGGTTAAGTAGCAAAGCACGATATTGGCTCGGATGCGAGGAAGTTCCAAACTAGGGTAAGTGATGACCCACAAGTATAGGGGTGTATCGTAGTATTTTTGATAAATAATAGTGTCAAACCCAACAAGGAGCAGAAGGTATTGACAAGTGGTTTGGATCAGGAATTCTCTGTAAATACTTAGCAAACGAATTTTTAGGGATTTTTTGATAATACAGATAAATAAAGTGCAAGTAAATAAAAGACAATAATAATAATTGCAAAAAGTGCCCCAATTCTTTCTTTAGCAAAGGACAAGCCGGTTGTATTACTTAAGATGACCAAACTTTCTCGAGAACACATGGGAATATCGTCAAGTGATTTCGCTTCATATAGTTGATTAATCTTCTTTAGTTTGATAAGTGTTGTGTGGGTGAACCTGTGCTAATGTACCGACGTTCCTAGGACTAATACATACTTGTGATTATACCCCTTGCAGGCATCCACAAGTACAAGAAAGTAATTAAGATAGAAACCTAACCATAGCTTTAAACTCTAAGATCCTGACATCCCTTGGGCAAAGGTTTCCTAACGGGGGTTCAGGTTTCTGTCACTTCGGCAACCTGTACGATTAGTAGCCAAATACACAATGCATTCCCCTAGGCCCATAAAGGTGAAGTGTCATGTAGTCTACATTCACATGACACCACTAGAAGAGTAACACCATAACTTAAATAACAAACTATTGAATCTTTCTCAACACAATTCCACGACTAACAACATGACTTCTCCCATGTCCTCAAGAACTAAACGAACTACTCACAAGACATCATATGGATCAAGGTCAGAGATGATATAATGATAAGTAACAATCTGAACATAACAATAATTCAATGGTTCCACTCAATGGTATCAACTACAACAAGTAATCAACATCAGGAAAGTTTTCCCTAAGAACTATGCAAGATTCAACCCAATTGTTACAGCGGTATAAAGTGGTGATGATGGTGCTAGTGGAGATGATGGTGATCATGATCCTGATGAAGTCCAGCTTGATGATGGTATTGATGGCGAAGATCTCCCCTCTTCGGGAAGGAATTCCCCCGGCAGAATTCTGTCTGCCGGAGAGATCTTTCTCTCTCTGTAGTTTTCCGCCCCGCAGATGCGGCGGAATCTTTCCGTGGTCGCCCCCTAGTATTAGGGTTTCATGGGGATAATATCCGCCAAACGGGAGAGCCAGGAGCCGGCCAGGGTGGCCACACCACCTAGTGGCGCGGCCCAGGGGGCACGCCATAGGGTGATGTGGCCTCCTGTGGCCCATCTCCACTTCCCCTTCTAGCATTCTTCATCTTCTAGAAAAATAGGAATTTCCGTATATTTTCTGGGTTTTTTTGATCTTCGCAAATATTGCATCTGGACAGTGCTTTTTTCCATCAGAATCCTGACTCCGGTGGTTCATCCTTGAAAAGTCATCAATCATGCAAAAATAGATGAAATAACATAAGTATCATCTCTTAATATGAAATATATCAATGAATAACAGTAAATTATGATATAAAATAGTGATGCAAAATGGATGTATCAGTAAGTTACAGGTAAATTTCAACTAGCTTTAAAATTTAAAGTTACAATAAAGTTGCAACTATTCAGACAGATGGTTAGTTGCGAGTTAGTAGCAACTGGCAAAATGTGACAAAGTAAAAAAAATGTGAGATGGTAGAGTGTCAGTTGCGAGTACGTTGCAACTGGGTCGATTTCTGGTAACATGCAACTGTCTTTCGAGGATAGAATCAAGTTGCAATTGGCTTAAGTCGCAAAAAATCTATATTGGCTCGGATGCGAGGAAGTGGCAAAAATAAGATAAGTTACAATAAAGTTGCAACTATCTAGACAGAAGGTTAGTTGCAAGTAAGTTGTAACTTGCTTAATTTAATCACAAATCCATTTTTATAGGGGGTCTAGTTTCTGGGGATTCAAAATGAAAACAATCTCCATATAGGATCAGTTGCAAGTAACTTGCAACTGGCAAATGTCACAAATTAAAAATTTGTAAAGACAGGTATGGTGTCAGTTGCGAGTAGATTGCAGTTGGGCTCAATTGCAGGTAACATGCAACTGGCTTTAGAAGATAGAATCAAAGTTGCAAATTGGCTTAAGTCTCACAGTCTCTATATTGGCTCGGATGCAAGTTGTCTAGAGAGAAGGTTAGTTGCAAGTAAGATCTAGTTCCTAGGGATTCAAAATAAAAACAAGCCTCATATAGGCTCAGTTGCAAGTAACTGCAAGTAACTTGCAACCAGCAAATGTCACAAAGTAAAATTTGCAAGACAAATATGGTTTCAGTTGCGAGTAAGTTGCAACTGGGATCAATTGCAGGTAACATGCAACTAGCTTTAGAGGATAGAATCGAAGTTGCAAATTGGCTTCAGTCGCAAAATCTCTATATTGGATCGGATGCGAGGAAGTTGTCTAGACATAAGGTTAGTTGCAAGTAAGGTCTAGTTCCTAGGGAGTCAAAATGAAAACAAGCTCCATATAGGCTGAGTTGCAAGTAACTTGCAACTGGCAAATGTCAGAAAGTAAAAATTTGCAAAGACAAGTATCATTTGATTTACGAGTAAGTTGCAACTAGGCTCAATTGCGGGTAACATGCAACTAGATTTAGATAATAGAATCAAAGTTGCAAATTGGTTTAAGTCGCAAAATCTCTATATTGGCTCGGATGCGAGAAAGTTGTCTAGACAGAAGGTTAGTTGCAAATAAGTTGCAACTGGCTTCGTTCAATCACAAATCCATTCTTATAGAGGGTCTAGTTCCTAGGGATTCAAAATGAAAACAAGCTCCATATAGGCTAAGTTGCAAGTAACTTCAACTGGCAAATGTCACAAAGTAAAAATTTGCAAAGACAGATATGGTGTCAGTTGCGAGTAGATTGCAACTGGCTGGGTTTAGGGGATAGAATCAAAGTTGCAAATTGGCTTAAGTCGCACAATCTCTATATTGGCTTGGATGCGAGGAAGTTGTCTAGACAGAAGGTTAGTTGCAAGTAAGGTCTAGTTCCTAGGGATTCAAAATGAAAACAAGCTCGTATAGGGCTCAGTTGCAAGTAACTTTTTTGCAAAGACAGGTATGGTGTGAGTTGCGAGTAAGTTGTAACTGGGCTCAATTGCAGGTAACATGCAACTGGCTTTAGATGGTAGAATCAAGTTGCAAATTGGCTTAAGTCACAAAGCTCAATATTGTCTCAAATGCTAGAAAGTTGCAAAATAGGGTAAGTTACAGGTAATTTGCAGTTGGCTTTAAAATTTAAAGTTGCAACTATTCAGACAGAAGGTTAGTTGCGAGTAAGTTGCAACTGGCTTCGTTTAGGGACAAATCCATTTTTACAGATGGTTTAGTTTCGTCAAAATGAAAACAAGCTCCATATTAGGCTCAGTTGCAATTGCAAGTAACTAGCAACTAGCAAATGTCACAAAGTAAAAGTTTGTGAGACGAGTCGAGAGTCAATTGCGAGCAAGATGCAACTGGCTCAACTGCAAGTAACATGCAACTAGCTTTAGAGTATAGAATCAAGTTGTGCCTATTCAAAAACTAAACGGTTAGTTGCGAGTAGGTTGCCACTGGTTTCCTAAAGTCACAAAACAACTATTCCTCGAGTAACTTTCAACTAGGCATTAGAGGATACAATCCAGTTGTGTGTGCCTTAAAAGAGGGTCCAGTTCCGATAAAGTTTCAAGTTGAACCTAGACTCATTTGCAAGTTGAAACTAGACATATAGAGGGCTAGTTGTGACCAAGTTGAAACTATAATGTATGCTTAAAATAACAAATATATAACCTACTCTCTATATTTAACTATGCATACAAAACAAAACAAAATGACGACAATTTTTAGTCTTTATGACCCCTAACAATAAACAATGATAAGTTTAAAAATCAAACGGAAAAACATTAAGAAAAAATAAAGAGGATACAACAAACCTAAAAAATCGACGATTGAAGTTACAACAAGATTGAAATAAGATGAACTGACGGCACGAATCTCACTGTCACCCTATTTAAAAGTCAATCTCACAGTATTTAAATTTATCAAGAAAACCAAATAAAAATCCCCTAGTAGTCTAGCTTCGCATATTTATGTTACCGGTGAAAAATAATAAAACAAAAATAATAATCGCCGCTAATAATAAAACGATCACAAAAAACAAGTACAAACACAACACCAGTTCAGAAATAAACATAAAAACCGGTTCAGAAAAAATAAAGGCAAAAAATCCAACGTCAACCGACACAACAGCCCCGATCGAAGCCTCCTTGCTCCCGTCGCGCGTCTTTGATCGAAGCCAGATTGAAGAAAAAAATATTCAGCGAAACAAAATAAAAATAGCCCACAAAACAGCCCACATACAAAAGCCCGCAACAGCACAAACCACACGACCGGCGACGGGAACAACCCACAGAAACACAGACACACGCGCGATGGGATATGTCAACTCGGAAACAGCCCACACACTTCGGTTTGTACAAATCGCAGAGTATATGATAGAACGGTTAAATATGTGACTGAGATTTAACTAATTCTCAGACGTCCGAGAACTAGCAAAACCAGAAAAAATAAACCGATTGAGAGATCAACACGTGTAGTCATCATCACGTATTAAAGATGAACACCAGAGGGTAGAACCACCACAACGTTGCTAGCTACACGAAAAATAGGAAAATAGAGTCAATTGCCGCGTAGAATTCTGATTGGCCAACAGTAGAAAAAATATACCTATATTCCTCTTTGTCCGCAAATAAGTCTACTTTTAACCTTGTCCTAAGTCAAACTTATAAACTTTGACTAACTTTATAAAAAAACGTAGCAATATTTATGACACTAAATGAATATTACTAGATTTGTTCTCAAATTAGTTTTATAATATCATAATTTCATGTAATATATGTTGATATATTTATTAAAAGGTTGCTTAAATTTAATAAAATTTAACTTAGAAAAATCCTAGAAATACACTTATTTGCGGACAGAGGGGTACTATATACGCGACCCCAGCCCACCATCGAGGATACACGACACATGAAGATTTCAAAAACTCAAGCCAGACCCCAGGCCATCTTTTATTATAGGCCAGACGTGGTAGAAGAACTTCTATGGTCAAGATTTTATATGAACTTAACTCGCGGGTATTGGAGCTGCACCTCGCAGCTCCCTCTGATCTTCTATCTCCCAAGCTCTCTCTAATCTCTCTTCTCATAAGAACACACGTCATAAGAAAACTAGGAAAAACTCTCAAACACACACGCACACACACATGATATGTCAAGGAAGAACAAAACAGACTTTGCCGTGAGAGTCCTCTTGGCACCACAAATGTTACATTGTTTTCACTACCCGCAGGCCACTTCCATTAACTCAATGCAGCAATTTATACAAGAGGATGTGAACTACTTAGCTACTAATCAAACGGCCACTAACTCTACCTCCTAAACTCTCTCCCGTCCACACGACCCGGCCAGGTTGCATGCACTTGACTCAGCTCCATGCGACCACTTCTCTAACTAACCATACATGCAACTAATCCTGAATAATACTGACAACAAGATTAGTCCCAACAATCACCTCCCTAATCTTGTTATTTCTTATTCCTCTCTTGAAACCTACGGTCGCCGATGTCGTCGGTGCAGCACATAGATGGCCACCAATACCATCTTGTCGCGCCGATTGCCGCCGTCGCTGTTGGCCTCAACGAGAGACGCACGCACCTCCTACGCCTTCACGACGAGCGTGCCGCCATGACACGCCTGCTGCCACATGTTTGCCGCCGGTGGCGCAACTTGCCGGCGACTCACCTTCATGTTTTCCGCCGGTGCCGCAACTCGCCGACGACTCACCTTCATGTTGTCGTTGATGCCCCATCTCCTCGACGACTCGGACATGAATGATGAACTCCTCATGGCAATGGCCTCCGCACCTTCGCCATCACCTCCTTGCCGCCGGTGACGCAACTTACCGGGCAGCCTACCTTTCTCCATCGCCGTGACGCAGCTTGTCGACGATAGAGTCTCGGACCTCGACAAACGAGGCTCTGATACCAAATATTAGAGCTGCACCTCGCAGCTCCCTCTGATCTTCTATCTCCCAAGCTCTCTCTAATCTCTCTTCTCACAAAAACACACGCCATGAGAAGACTAGGAAAAACTCTCAAACACACACGCACACACACATGATATGCCAAGGAAGAACAAAACAGACTTTGCCGTGAGAGTCCTCTTGGCACCACAAATGTTACATTGTTTTCACTACCCGCAGGCCACTTCCATTAACTCAATGCAGCAATTTATACAAGAGGATGTGAACTACTTAGCTACTAATCAAACGGCCACTAACTCCACCTCCTAAACTCTCTCCCGTCCATACGACCCGGCCAGGTTGCATGCACTTGACTCAGCTCCATGCGACCACTTCTCTAACTAACCATACATGCAACTAATCCTGAATAATACTGATAACAAGATTAGTCCCAACAATTATCTCCCTAATCTTGTTATTTTTTATTCCTCTCTTGAAGCCTACGGTCGCCGATGTCGTCGGTGCAGCACATAGATGGCCACCAATGCCATCTTGCCGCGCCGATTGTCGTCGTCGCTGTTGGCCTCAACGAGAGACGCACGCACCTCCTACGCCTTCACGACGAGCGTGCCGCCATGACACGCCTGCTGCCACATGTTTGCCGCCGGTGCCGCAACTTGCCGGCGACTCACCTTCATGTTTTCCGCCGGTGCCGCAACTCGCCGACGACTCACCTTCATGTTGTCGTTGATGTCGCATCTCCTCGACGACTCGGACATGAATGATGAACTCCTCATGGCAATGGCCTCCGCACCTTGGTCATCACCTCCTTGCCGCCGGTGGCGCAACTTACCGGGCAGCCTACCTTTCTCCATCGCCGTGACGCGGCTTGTCGACGATAGAGTCTCGGACCTCGACAAACGAGGCTCTGATACCAGATATTGGAGCTGCACCTCGCAGCTCCCTCTGATCTTCTATCTCCCAAGCTCTCTCTAATCTCTCTTCTCAAAAGAACACACGCCATGAGAAGACTAGGAAAAACTCTCAAACACACACGCACACACACATGATATGCCAAGGAAGAACAAAACAGACTTTGCCGTGAGAGTCCTCTTGGCACCACAAATGTTACATTGTTTTCACTACTCGCAGGCCACTTCCATTAACTCAATGCAGCAATTTATACAAGAGGATGTGAACTACTTAGCTACTAATCAAACGGCCACTAAATCCACCTCCTAAACTCTCTCCCGTCCACACGACCAGGCCAGGTTGCATACACTTGACTCAGCTCCATGCGACCACTTCTCTAACTAACCATACATGCAACTAATCCTGAATAATACTGACAACAAGATTAGTCCCAACAATCACCTCCCTAATCTTGTTATTTCTTATTCCTCTCTTGAAACCTACGGTCGCCGATGTCGTCGGTGCAGCACATAGATGGCCACCAATACCATCTTGTCGCGCCGATTGCCGCCGTCGCTGTTGGCCTCAACGAGAGACGCACGCACCTCCTACGCCTTCACGACGAGCGTGCCGCCATGACACGCCTGCTGCCACATGTTTGCCGCCGGTGGCGCAACTTGCCGGCGACTCACCTTCATGTTTACCGCCGGTGCCGCAACTCGCCGACGACTCACCTTCATGTTGTCGTTGTGCCCCATCTCCTCGACGACTCGGACATGAATGATGAACTCCTCATGGCAATGGCCTCCGCACCTTCGCCATCACCTCCTTGCCGCCGGTGGCGCAACTTACCGGGCAGCCTACCTTTCTCCATCGCCGTGACGCAGCTTGTCGACGATAGTCTCGGACCTCGACAAACGAGGCTCTGATACAAAATATTGGAGCTGCACCTCGCATCTCCCTCTGATCTTCTATCTCCCAAGCTCTCTCTAATCTCTCTTCTCACAAAAACACACGCCATGAGAAGACTAGGAAAAACTCTCAAACACACACGCACACACACATGATATGCCAAGGAAGAACAAAACAGACTTTGCCGTGAGAGTCCTCTTGGCACCACAAATGTTACATTGTTTTCACTACCCGCAGGCCACTTCCATTAACTCAATGTAGCAATTTATACAAGAGGATGTGAACTACTTAGCTACTAATCAAACGACCACTAACTCCACCTCCTAAACTCTCTCCCGTCCACACGACCCGCCCAGGTTGCATGCACTTGACTCAGCTCCATGCGACCACTTCTCTAACTAACCATACATGCAACTAATCCTGGATAATACTGATAACAAGATTAGTCCCAACAATCACCTCCCTAATCTTGTTATTTCTTATTCCTCTTGTAGCATCCCAATTGTCTAACAATTGCAATGCTACTAGCCTAGTCTAGATATATGGCTACTTCAAATATATAATTGTTGCATCATAATTATATCATGCTCATGTCATCATGCCACCTTGCATTTGAGCATCATATAAAACCCTTTTTGTTTTGGTTCTTATCTCATATGCATTATTAATTGTATTTGCCTCTTGATTTTGTATTTGGTTCTTGATATATTGTTTAAATGCCCAAGTTGAGTTGGGGGCATATCTCTTATTAACTCCACCACCTTTTTCTTTCACCACCTTATAATTCCACCATCCAACTAAATATGAGCTTGGCATTTATTGAGTTTACCTCTAGCTCATGTGGGTTGGGATGGATCCAATTCTATTCCACATGCTCTTATCTTAGCATCATGTTGTTTTCACAATATTGAAACATGAGAGCCACATGGCCACCTTTGCATGCCTTGTGAGTGGAACCTTTTCCTAGCTTCCATATGTGTGTCTTTGGGGTTATCATCATGTTGGGATATTTTTGTGGGCTATTAAATACCTAGTGGCATATACACACTAGCAAGTCCCAAATATAATCCAATGTGATCATCTCCATCTACTCCACTTGGGATTCCTTCTAAATTCCTTTGCTTGGGCCTTACTCCAATTTTGGAAGTGCAAATGAATAATGCCATGTAATAATGTTGTTCTCACAATAATCAACATGGCAATAAATGTTTTGCATGGGCCATGCAAGCCCCACCTTTTTCTTGTTCTTTGGATTTTATTTGAATTTTGAGTGAACTTAAAACCACATCTCTCTCTCCTCTTAGCTTGATCTTGTTTGAGCTTGCTTAAGACCATCATCACCACACCCCTCTCTTGTGTTGCTTGATCTAGTTGGAGCATGCCATCTTTCTTTTAAACCCTAGCTCTCACCCTCTCTCCTTACCTTTCTCTCTAAGCCACCCCCATCTAAACCTAAACCCATCACCCTAATCACCTAGCTTGGCCACCCTCTCGGTCCCACCATGGCCTACCATAGCTGGCCCACCATGCCACCTAGCTACCCCCCAAACCCTAGTACCAACCTTAGCCCGAGCTATGCCCCCTTCCCTTCCTACCCTAGCTCCAAACCTAGCCCTACCCGAGGCTACCCCCTCTCCCTCTCTTGCTCTCTCTATGCCCTAGGGGGCCCCCCAGCCCGAGCACCACCTCTCTGCCCTTCCCTACCCCACCTGGCAGCTTCCCTTGCCCCTGCCCTGGTCCTGCCCGAGCCTACCACGTGAAGTAGGAGAGGAAAAAGGTGGCACCGAGCCACCGTTTTCATCTACACCTCCCCACGGCACCTCCTCTCTCTCTGCTACCTGCTACCATCCCCACCACTCCTCTGCCTCGCCCAGCTACCCCCCCAGATCCAACCCCAGCGCCCTGCCTCTCCCCCTCATCTCCACCGCATCCGGCAACACCATCGCCGGCACCCTCGGCCTCCACCGCACCCCGCCGTTCCGGACGCGCGGGCAGTCCGTGGAGTGGTTGGAGGGTACCAGGAGGCTCCCCTGCGTCGCCTGGAACACGCCGTCGTCGAAGAGGAGCACCGAAGCCACCCGAACCAGCACGAGCCCGACGCCACCGACGGGAAACCCTAGCTTTCGGGTTCTCTGCGTCCTCGTCGATCGTCCGCCCCTCCGCTCGATCAGACCACGCCAACGCCCTCACGGTGAGTTGGACAACCTCCCTGACACCCCGTTTTCCCCCGACGTCGCCTGTGCTCGCCGGTAGTTTCTCCGAGCGCTCTCGGTGCGCCGTCGTTCGCTGGCGTCTGCTCGCTCCCGCCCGCACAGAAACCCTAGCTAGGCCGCGCACGCCTCCCTGACACCAAGCCCAGGCCAGCCCAGTGGCCACCGCCCCCGCACGCGAGCCCTAGGTCCCGCGTTCGAATCCCCGCGTCGCGTCCGCGTGTGCGAGCACCGATCGGTCTCTGCACGCGAGGAAGAAGCACAGTACAACCACGGTCGTTTTCTGCTTACACCCCTGCCTTTTTGCGTCCAGTAACCCGCGGTCCAGCCCAGGCCCACCCGTCGGTGTCTGTCACCGCTTTGCAGAAACCCCCCTGGCCTTTTTAAAACTCAACCCGCAGTCCCCCGCAGAGCCACGTGGTCAGCCTCCACCTCGCTCTGTCAGGTGGGCCTGCGAGCCAGCAGGTCCCACCTGTCTGTCTCACGGGCTAGCAGCAGCTGCGGTGTAAAACGTTTATGTGCTTGCGTCGGCCCAGTCAGCAACGGCCCCACTCGTCAGTGTCTGGGTCTGAGTCTGTCTGGGTATAAAAAGTTTTACCTGTTTCTGTTTTAAATTCAAATCTTTTCCTAATTATTTCAAATTCAAATATATTTCTGTTTTTAAATATCTTTTCAAATATTAATCCAAATAACACATATAATATATGTTTTCAAATCAGAAAAATGTGAGGATTTCAAATATGCAATCCAAAATATATTTTGGACACTTAAATTTCCAAGTTTATTTAAATTACAATAAATTGCCCCTTTAACTTAATTAATTAATATCTTTTAATTTATAAGTCCAAATTTAATAAATAATATGTCTAAAATGATTAGCTCGACGAGACCTTTCTGTTTATGCATTCCTTGGGTTGTGTTGAAGCATGCATCATATAAATATAAAGTGTACAGCAACTATTATGGGCATAAAATGGGGCCAAAACTAAATAAAATGGCTTATTCTTGTGTTTCACACCTCACCCTTGCCATGCTACTTTATTGACATGCAAATTGTGCATCATTCATCATGGCATGATTGTTTGCTTGTCGCATTTATTCATATGCTTGTGCACTTTATTTATGTTGGCCCTTGTTTGTTTGGTTCTTCTTTGAATAGACGCTGAGTAGGGGATATATCAAGAGAACCAGGAGCACTACCCAGATCCATCCTTTGCTTCAACTGAGCTGCCAGGCAAGCACTACCACATGCTTGCATACATATAGTACCTATTGCCTCTTTCTTATTCTTGCATCATTGAGTCGCGATTGCATTAAATTGAATCCCAAGTATTGCATAGCCTTTACATTTAAACCCCACCGAAGCTTGTTCCTCCATCCCATGAGCCATTACTACAGGAGTTGTTTGAGCCATGCGAGTCGTAGAACAGCATGTGTAGGGTATGTGGGTGTCTGATGGATAATGAGGTACCTAAACAACTTAACCTGAGTAGTAATGGGATAACTAATGAAAGTGGCATCGGTGAGCCATATCCGCTATTTGGTTTTTCAGGCTCACTTGTGTCCCGTAAGACCCCGAGTACTTGATTCCTGTTCCAAGAATATTCGCGCTATCCACATCCGGGAGGCCTTATGGACCCCCCTGAGCCAGAGCTTGATTCATTCTTATTTCTTGGGGCCACAAACTAGTTTGAGGTTTTATTTACTATCCTGTACTTATGCCATGCTTTACTGCTTTATTTAAATTGTGCGAGGTACTGCACTGTACTGTTTAGGATCGTGGTCCGATTTCGCTGTATCGATAAGCCCAGCCACACTTTCGGGTTCCCAGTCGTTTACAGCCGCCTCCACAACCTTAAGCCCGTTTCGGAGCCGGCCGGCTTCGTTGCGGGATCTACTTAAAGGGGTGGCCCCCTGAAATATTTCTGAATCCTGTAATTGCTTTGTCGTGACTGTCTCGTTGGGTTTTGATTTGGTTTTTCCGAGGCATATCAAGTGTGTGTTGCTATTTGTGCACCCCTGCAGGGTAAAACTTTCTGAAAGCCGTGTCCGCGGTTATGGACGACTTGGAGCACAATTTCTCGATCATAGACAAGCATAACTAAAGTACCGCTCTTAATTTGACTAGACTAGGTACCTGACTAGTAAATAGTGCAACACTCATGGAATGGATAATAAAACTGCCAACGGATGGGGGTTGTTCGTCCGCTTCCTCGTCGGTAAGCGAGGAGGAGGATGGATCTGTTAAGATTCCCTTTATAACTGTTATAACTGTTGTTATTAATTCACGGACATCCGTCTATCTCTGGTTAGGCGGATGGTTAGCGAGTATCTATAGAACTGTTAGGGTTTATCTTTTGCTGCAATTGCGTCACCCCAGGTTGTGTCCCCTTTAGAGGCATAAAGACTTGCTGAGTACCCCTAGGGTCTCACACGATAAATTATTGGTTCAGATGAACAGGTACACTCAGAAGATGGATACTGGGTGGAAGAAACAGACGATGTGGGCAACGATCATTCGGTGTAGAGATTCCGGGAACGGGGATCCGTGAGATCTGTGGGCGGGATGTGCTTATTTATGGGGCATCTTATGCCGATTTGCTTCTTATCCGTACTCGGATTTTGTCTTCCGCTTCCGCCTGATACTCTGATGTTTGATGTATGAGGAGATATCCTAAACTATTATATCTATCTAGGATATTTGGATCTTGCCGTATGGCGTTGCTATATTTCCTTTCTTTTTAGATGGAATGGCTCTGATGTACTATTGTATGGTGGCTTGCATACATACTCATTTGTGTATGTAGTTGATCCCTTCGCCTGCCGATTACGCCGCCCGTTCTTGTCCCGATGTTTGGAAATGGTTGGGACGGCCGAAAGGTCTACCTGTGAGTGGCATTTGGGCCCCACCGTACTATTTCAACCATTTCCGTTCATCCAGGCTTGTAACTAGGAGCGTAATTCACCGAGGTAGTTACAATTGGTATCAGAGCCATTCCGCCCTTCAGGGTCTCAGCCAAATGGTCGTTGTCTGTCTAGCAAATATTTTGGTAGTTATGTATATTAAGGAAAAACAAAACGCGAGAGTAGGACTGCTTCCACTTTTCTTCTTACCCAACCACCACCTTTTCTGGTAAGGAAGTGTAACGTTTTCAATCCTCTTCTTAAACTTTAAACTAGGATTCACGTGTTCTGGGTTTCCGTAGTACCATAGGTTGTGTATCTGTGTGAGTGTGTGTGTTTGTAATTCCTTGTCTATCTGTTGCATCCAACATGTTATCTATATCTGCCTTTGGTTATCAACTGTTGGTACATTCCATACTGACAAGCTTTTGGGAACCGGCGCGATTTATCTGACTCCTTGTTACCCGGTGCCATCTTCTTAAGGGTGTTCTTCCTTCTAGCAACTCCTCTTTCGGTGCAAGCATCTGTTGCTAATCTCTTCTCGATAAGTGTTTTGCGCATCTATTGGTATTATAATGCTGAAAAATGCGGGAAATTTTTCTTTGATCCATCTGTGTTTCCACACTCCTTTTCAGTCGTGTGTGAAACATTATCTATCTTCCTTTTATCAGCATGTCCATGCTAACTCATTCTTTTGTCACCGGTGCTTAATCCTGGAGTTTTCACTTCATCTTCTTTTCTCTTGGGCTAATTACATAACAGGTGTCGATCCGATGCTGACGAGTGTAATTTGGCTCTCAGCATAGCTATATTCCACTCATGATAAGTGTCGATTGGAATATGGAAAAATGCTACCACTCCGGATTGCCAAAGATACTCCTGTGATTTTGAGTACACCGTGATCCTATCTATGCTTATTCAAGCATCCTTGGAAATCCGGAGTTTCCCAAATCACTACGGAGGTCTATCATCTGTTATCATGCTGCACATCTTTTTCAACCCCATATCTGCAAAATTCCCTTTGATACGAGGGAATTGCATCTTTTTGTCTCTGATAGCTTTGCTTAAGGTACGATCTATCATCTTTTCTTCATCCAAGGTCTCTTTATCTTTGTAACCGGTGTTCCGATCGACAATGTGAACCAGGTGACATCTCTTTTTCTTCCGAAGGACCAGATAATCTATTCTTTCCGTGCATCTTCCTCAATTCTGGAATTAGCAAGTCCATTGTTAATTCCATCCTCCATCTTCAACCAATCCGGAGTTGTTCCTTCTTGACAAGTTATCATCGTCGTTCCGCTAAAGTTTTCCTCAAGACTGCTAAATCTCTCTCAATCTTTTAAGAAGAACATGGAGTTCTTTTCCACCTCAGTCTCGTCAAGTGATCTTTTGAAACAATCTCGCTCTATCATCTATGCTCAATCCACCGGAGGCCATGAAGACTTTTCAGATCTTTCGTAATCCTTCTGTTCAAGTTGGTGCTATCTTTTCTGTAGCTGTTGAATCTTGCAGTTGTCCCCGTGATCTTCCTCCATATCTTTCCGGTGGCTTGGTATTTCAGATATGACGACAACATCATCACCCTTATCTATCTTGGATCCGGTGAATCGTTTGCATCTATCCGTGTTTTCTAACGGAGTTCTATGAGTTCTTTTTGTAAATACCTTCAGTCTGTCTCGGTAGTTGGGTTGCATGGTTTTCTTATTCATGTGCGGAGTAATGCTTTGAGTGCGGGATGGAGTAGCTACCATACCACTACTCTTATCATTCGCTCTCGTACATTGAATTGGTGAATTAATGTGATCTCACTCATTCCACGAAAGTTAGAAGTGGCCTTTATCCCTCGATACTTTTACTTCCGTCCTTGTTTTTCCGGAGTGCTCTTTTGAAGAAAGTATTCTATAATCTCTTGTTGGTGATCTATCTATTCTAGGTGGAGCAAATCGTCAATTATCTGGTGAAACAAACGCAAACTCTTTTCTGTCCTCATCTTTCTACCGGTGCTCGACATCCCCAAACAAGATGAAAGGAACCTATCCCCCATGATCTATCTTCACATCCATCTCTGGAAGTTATATCCGTGCACCTCAATTGCGTGATCCTTCGGTTCTTACCGGCGCAACAAGAATCTAATCCGACGATGACTATCTAAATCTTTCTGTTCAAGGGACTCTATTGTTTGAAGGCAATATTGTTTTCGTACTTCTTTTCTTCAATCCGAGAGAGAATACGATGCTATTGTCATAGTGCTTCAAAACCTCTCCAATCTAGCTCTTTTCTTCCGGCGAGACAAAGATTCATCCTCTCTAGTATCGGTAAATCTTTAATCTTATCGGTGTGCCTTTATTTATCCATGCTACATCATCCTGTCCTTTCTTTCTCAAGTGGTTCTATTCTTTTATCATGTTTCTTGAGAAAACCGGAGCTATGTCCATCCTATCCTTCTTGTCTCACGACAATCCTTCGATTCTTCTAACCCTTTGTGTCTCTAGCAAAGCGCAAGACTCGCAACAAGTCTAGCAAGTTTTGCAAAGGTGTAGTGGTCGCACCATTCCGTTGTTCATCATCTTGGGAACGTGCGGGTCACCTTCGTTCGAACACCAGTCTCTCCTTGTGTTGTTTTTCTTTTTCCTAGAATCTCGGGGCGAGATTCTTGTTTAGTGGGGGAGAGTTGTAGCATCCCAATTGTCTAACAATTGCAATGCTACTAGCCTAGTCTAGATATATGGCTACTTCAAATATATAATTGTTGCATCATAATTATATCATGCTCATGTCATCATGCCACCTTGCATTTGAGCATCATATAAAACCCTTTTTGTTTTGGTTCTTATCTCATATGCATTATTAATTGTATTTGCCTCTTGATTTTGTATTTGGTTCTTGATATATTGTTTAAATGCCCAAGTTGAGTTGGGAGCATATCTCTTATTAACTCCACCACCTTTTTCTTTCACCACCTTATAATTCCACCATCCAACTAAATATGAGCTTGGCATTTATTGAGTTTACCTCTAGCTCATGTGGGTTGGGATGGATCCAATTCTATTCCACATGCTCTTATATTAGCATCATGTTGTTTTCACAATATTGAAACATGAGAGCCACATGGCCACCTTTGCATGCCTTGTGAGTGGAACCTTTTCCTAGCTTCCATATGTGTGTCTTTGGGGTTATCATCATGTTGGGATATTTTTGTGGGCTATTAAATACCTAGTGGCATATACACACTAGCAAGTCCCAAATATAATCCAATGTGATCATCTCCATCTACTCCACTTGGGATTCCTTCTAAATTCCTTTTCTTGGGCCTTACTCCAATTTTGGAAGTGCAAATGAATAATGCCATGTAATAATGTTGTTCTCACAATAATCAACATGGCAATAAATGTTTTGCATGGGCCATGCAAGCCCCACCTTTTTCTTGTTCTTTGGATTTTATTTGAATTTTGAGTGAACTTAAAACCACATCTCTCTCTCCTCTTAGCTTGATCTTGTTTGAGCTTGCTTAAGACCATCATCACCACACCCCTCTCTTGTGTTGCTTGATCTAGTTGGAGCATGCCATCTTTCTTTTAAACCCTAGCTCTCACCCTCTCTACTTACCTTTCTCTCTAAGCCACCCCCATCTAAACCTAAACCCATCACCCTAATCACCTAGCTTGGCCACCCTCTCGGTCCCACCATGGCCTACCATAGCTGGCCCACCATGCCACCTAGCTACCCCCAAACCCTAGTACCAACCTTAGCCCGAGCTATGCCCCCTTCCCCTCCTACCCTAGCTCCAAACCTAGCCCTACCCGAGGCTACCCCCTCTCCCTCTCTTGCTCTCTCTATGCCCTAGGGGCCCCCCCAGCCCGAGCACCACCTCTCTGCCCTGCCCTACCCCACCTGGCAGCTTCCCTTGCCCCTGCCCTGGTCCTGCCCGAGCCTACCACGTGAAGTAGGAGAGGAAAAAGGTGGCACCGAGCCACCTTTTTCATCTACACCTCCCCATGGCACCTCCTCTCTCTCTGCTACCTGCTACCATCCCCACCACCCCTCTGCCTCGCCCAGCTACCCCCCCAGATCCAACCCCAGCGCCCTGCCTCTCCCCCTCATCTCCACCGCATCCGGCAACACCATTGCCGGCACCCTCGGCCTCCACCGCACCCCGCCGTTCCGGACGCGCGGGCAGTCCGTGGAGTGGTTGGAGGGTACGAGGAGGCTCCCCTGCGTCGCCTGGAACACGCCGTCGTCGAAGAGGAGCACCGGAGCCACCCGAACCAGCACGAGCCCGACGCCACCGACGGGAAACCCTAGCTTTCGGGTTGTCTGCGTCCTCGACGATCGTCCGCCCCTCCGCTCGATCAGACCACGCCAACGCCCTCACGGTGAGTTGGACAACCTCCCTGACACCCCGTTTTCCCCCGACGTCGCCTGTGCTCGCCGGTAGTTTCTCCGAGCGCTCTCGGTGCGCCGTCGTTCGCTGGCGTCTGCTCGCTCCCGCCCGCACAGAAACCCTAGCTAGGCCGCGCACGCCTCCCTGACACCAAGCCCAGGCCAGCCCAGTGGCCACCGCCCCCGCACGCGAGCCCTAGGTCCCGCGTTCGAATCCCCGCGTCGCGTCCGCGTGTGCGAGCACCGATGGTCTCTGCACGCGAGGAAGAAGCACAGTACAGCCACGGTCGTTTTCTGCTTACACCCCTGCCTTTTTGCGTCCAGTAACCCGCGGTCCAGCCCAGGCCCACCCGTCGGTGTCTGTCACCGCTTTGCAGAAACCCCCTGGCCTTTTTAAAACTCAACCCGCAGTCCCCCGCAGAGCCACGTGGTCAGCCTCCACCTCGCTCTGTCAGGTGGGCCTGCGAGCCAGCAGGTCCCACCTGTCTGTCTCACGGGCTAGCAGCAGCTGCGGTGTAAAACGTTTCTGTGCTTGCGTCGGCCCAGTCAGCAACGGCCCCACTCGTTAGTGTCTGGGTCTGAGTCTGTCTGGGTATAAAAAGTTTTACCTGTTTCTGTTTTAAATTCAAATCTTTTCCTAATTATTTCAAATTCAAATATATTTCTGTTTTTAAATATCTTTTCAAATATTAATCCAAATAACACATATAATATATGTTTTCAAATCAGAAAAATGTGAGGATTTCAAATATGCAATCCAAAATATATTTTGGACACTTAAATTTCCAAGTTTATTTAAATTACAATAAATTGCCCCTTTAACTTAATTAATTAATATCTTTTAATTTATAAGTCCAAATTTAATAAATAATATGTCTAAAATGATTAGCTCGACGAGACCTTTCTGTTTATGCATTCCTTGGGTTGTGTTGAAGCATGCATCATATAAATATAAAGTGTACAGCAACTATTATGGGCATAAAATGGGGCCAAAACTAAATAAAATGGCTTATATCCGCTATTTGGTTTTTCAGGCTCACTTGTGTCCCGTAAGACCCCGAGTACTTGATTCCTGTTCCAAGAATATTCGCGCTATCCACATCCGGGAGGCCTTATGGACCCCCCTGAGCCAGAGCTTGATTCATTCTTATTTCTTGGGGCCACAAACTAGTTTGAGGTTTTATTTACTATCCTGTACTTATGACATGCTTTACTGCTTTATTTAAATTGTGCGAGGTACTGCACACTGTACTGTTTAGGATCGTGGCCCGATTTCGCTGTATCGACAAGCCCAGCCACACTTTCGGGTTCCCAGTCGTTTACAGCCGCCTCCACAACCTTAAGCCCGTTTCGGAGCCGGCCGGCTTCGTTGCGGGATCTACTTAAAGGGGTGGCCCCCTGAAATATTTCTGAATCCTGTAATTGCTTTGTCGTGACTGTCTCGTTGGGTTTTGATTTGGTTTTTCCGAGGCATATCGAGTGTGTGTTGCTATTTGTGCACCCCTGCAGGGTAAAACCTTCTGAAAGCCGTGTCCGCGGTTATGAACGACTTGGAGCACAGTTTCTCGATCATAGACAAGCATAACTAAAGTACCGCTCTTAATTTGACTAGACTAGGTACCTGACTAGTAAATAGTGCAACACTCATGGAATGGATAATAAAACTGCCAACGGATGGGGGTTGTTCGTCCGCTTCCTCGTCGGTAAGCGAGGAGGAGGATGGATCTGTTAAGATTACCTTTATAACTGTTATAACTGTTGTTATTAATTCACGGACATCCGTCTATCTCTGGTTAGGCGGATGGTTAGCGAGTATCTATAGAACTGTTAGGGTTTATCTTTTGCTGCAATTGCGTCACCCCAGGTTGTGTCCCCTTTAGAGGCATAAAGACTTGCTGAGTACCCCTAGGGTCTCACACGATAAATTATTGGTTCAGATGAACAGGTACACTCGCAAGATGGATACTGGGTGGAAGAAACGGACGATGTGGGCAACGATCATTCGGTGTAGAGATTCCGGGAACAGGGATCCGTGAGATCTGTGGGCGGGATGTGCTTATTTATGGGGCATCTTATGCCGATTTTCTTCTTATTCGTACTCGGATTTTGTCTTCCGCTTCCGCCTGATACTCTGATGTTTGATGTATGAGGAGATATCCTAAACTATTATATCTATCTAGGATATTTGGATCTTGCCGTATGGCGTTGCTATATTTCCTTTCTTTTTAGATAGAATGGCTCTGATGTACTATTGTATGGTGGCTTGCATACATACTCATTTATGTATGTAGTTGATCCCTTCGCCTGCCGATTACGCCGCCCGTTCTTGTCCCGATGTTTGGAAATGGTTGGGACGGCCGAAAGGTCTACCTGTGAGTGGCATTTGGGCCCCACCGTACTATTTCAACCATTTCCGTTCATCCAGGCTTGTAACTAGGAGCGTAATTCACCGAGGTAGTTACACCTCTCTTGAAGCCTACGGCCGCCGATGTCGTCGGTGCAGCACATAGATGGCCACCAATGCCATCTTGCCGCGCCGATTGCCGCCGTCGCTGTTGGCCTCAACGAGAGACGCACACACCTCCTACGCCTTCACGACGAGCATGCCGCCATGACACGCCTGCTGCCACATGTTTGTCGCCGGTGCCGCAACTTGCCGGCGACTCACATTCATGTTTTCCGCCGGTGCCGCAACTCGCTGACGACTCACCTTCATGTTGTCGTTGATGCCGCATCTCCTCGACGACTCGGACATGAATGATGAACTCCTCATGGAAATGGCCTCCGCACCTTGGCCATCACCTCCTTGCCGCCGGTTGCGCAACTTACCGGGCAGCCTACCTTTCTCCATCGCCGTGACGCAGCTTGTCGACGATAGAGTCTCGGGCCTCGACAAACAAGGCTCTGATACCAAATATTGGAGCTGCACCTCGCAGCTCCCTCTGATCTTTTATCTCCCAAGCTCTCTCTAATCTCCCTTCTCACAAGAACACACGCCATAAGACTAGGAAAAACTCTCAAACGCACACACACACACACATGATATGCCAAGGAAGAACAGACTTTGCCGTGAGGGTCCTCTTGGCACCACAAATGTTACATTGTTTTCACTATCCGCAGGACACTTCCATTAACTCAATGCAGCAATTTATACAAGAGGATGTGAACTACTTAGCTACTAATCAAACGGCCACTAACTCCACCTCCTAAACTCTCTCCCGTCCACACGACCAGGCCAGGTTGCATGCACTTGACTCAGCTCCATGCGACCACTTCTCTAACTAACCATACATGCAACTAATCCTGAATAATACTGATAACAAGATTAGTCCCAACAGCGGGTAGGGTTAGTATTAGATTCAGAGTTGAGAAAGGAAAAAGAAAAAGAAAAAAAGCAGCGCCCTCGACGGCAAATTTGGACGTACAGGAGCAATCCAGCACGGCAGCATACAGCATCCGGCCGATTGAAAAAAATTCGTTTCGTGAGGTCAAGATTTGAAGATTGTCTTCAGCAAGGCGGTAAAAAATACAAACACCATTGTAGTTTTTTGAACATGTCTACAAATTTTCTTATGCAGGGTGATCCGGCGGCTTCTAAATATATTTTTTGGAAAACTACAATCTATAATTATTTAGACGCTAGCCAAATTTTAACACTTCCCTTGATCTTTTTCACACGTAGACCAGTGGAGGCATGGGCATGTATATGTACGGCATATCAAGGTATATCGGTTAGTTTGCAAAACATAATAAG
The DNA here is from genome assembly GCA_916181665.1 of Avena sativa. Classification (NCBI taxonomy): domain Eukaryota; kingdom Viridiplantae; phylum Streptophyta; class Magnoliopsida; order Poales; family Poaceae; genus Avena; species Avena sativa. Next base: position 340,875,905 of record OV702288.1, read on the forward strand.
TAATTAGGGCATGTACAATGGTAATAAATACGGTTTTTTTAGCCCTTCATATAACCTAGAGAAGTCAATAAATATAAGTTGCATAATATGTTTTCTCTTATTGTCATCTCTAAGTATTAATATGAATTGACTAACTATAGTAAGAAATTGTGTTTATAAGAGAAGACACAAGGTATAATAGAGAAAAGGAATCCTCTCTTATTTTTAAGGAATCATCCGGTAGATAAGGACGTCCTTTTTTTTTAATTCTCTCTTCTCTAACTAAAAAAAAATCTGACGTGGCAACTATATGGAAACTCTGATGTCACCACATACAATACTCAATCCAAGGGGGTGAGAGCTAGAGCAGCAAGGGCGTAGCGTTTTAATGGTCACAAGCACCGGGAGAGGTAATTATGCCGAGAAACTAACCACCAACTGAGATGATAGATTATATAGATTATATGGAATTACATCGTTTTTGTGTCTGGTAAAGTTTGCCTGACCTGACCAGCTGGAAAATACTACGAAACTCTTCTGATTATCCAAAATAAGATCCTTACGGATAACTTAATACACTTGCTGGAAAGACGGACGCGCCCCTATGTCGAACAAATTTTATTTAAACATTGGATCATACTTGAATATAATTAAGCGACAAAGTATAATGTTTCTTAGGCCAATAAAATATAAATTAACCTAAGGGAAAATTTACTCTTTGAGAAATAATGCATTCTTTTGCATTCTTCTCAATCGAAAACGATCTTCGGTTAAATTTCGAATATGCACATCATATCCTTCAAGCATGCAAACATGAAACACCAATACATAAATATATAAAAAATGCAAACATATCAATGAGGGTATAGTGTAAAATAAGGTAAGCGTGACGATACACAATAAATCTAGCCGCGCAAATGCGCGGGTCACCCAGCTAGTTAGTGAAGATAGAACAAAATGGAAATACAAAAGGCACAAGTGTGGAACAAGTATTTTTTAAAGGAGGAACATGATAGATACCATAAAAAACAATAGTGTGATATGTGAATAAATAATATATCACTGATGACAGCTACTTATGAGTCTAGTAACAGACATTTGTGAAACCTGGAATTATATATAAATCAGAACAGAGGAAGTATTTTTTAGCACAAGAATAAAATTATTAAAGACGGTACATGGTATCTTTACTATTAATTTTAAAAGCGCGGTGAATGTCCGGTGTCACACATGCAAAAATTACAGAAAAAATGCCACCACACTCAATCTTTACTATTAAATCAGGGACTGCGGTGTCTGGTGTCACACATCAATTATTTACAAACAAATGCCACCGCACTCTCTAACTCTACCAAACGAAAAGCACCTAATTTCTCGTTGGCCAATCTCGCTAGGATAACAACTGCCCATTAGCTATCCATTCATTAAATATCCGTTGGCTTACTCTTTGGTTCCCACCCGTCTCCTGCCTCTTCCACAAAAAATCCCTACAAAAACTCTACCCACCGGAGTTATTTATGGTAACTCCGTATTCTCTCCATGTGAAAATCTCTATCCACCAGAGTTTGTTATTGATTGATGTTGGTTACTTGAAACTCCCCCGCCCCTCGCCGCACGGCCACAGCCTCCTCGCCGCTACAAACCTGACCGCGAGATGAGGCCGTTAGGGGATCAACCAGTGGAAAATTTGACCATGCGAGGATATGGTCGTCGCCGCGGGTCTCGAGAGAAGGTGGTGCTTGACACACATCGTGCCGAGGTGCTGGAGCACGAGGATCTGCCCCCCGGCGCCGAGGTCTCGATCCTTTTCCTTATCCTTCTCTTTCAAAGATCACTAGATGGCTGTGGATAAATGAGCTAGAGTAATGACTGCGTAATGCTTAGTCCATGCAGTTTTCATATTTCTTCACATTAATTGTTTCCTAAGATTTCATATTTCTTCACATTAATTGTTTCCTACACTCCGATTAGTGGCTGGATTTTTTTACTCTGCATATAAATTAGTGCAAGCATGAAATTTCTGAAGCTTTGCCAACAATAAGCAGGGAAGAAGCCAATATGCTATCTCGTGGTGATATATAAATAGGTGCGAGCACTACCTTACAATGGTAGGTTTCAAAATAAGTAGCATACAAATGGAGATTAAGGCTAGGAGAACATTAGCAACATAGAAAACCTAACAGCAATACTTCCTCTATTTAACAATATAAGCTTTTTTAGAAAGGTAAAACAACTAGCTAAAAAGTTATTACTACGACCAACCAATTGCTAGGAAGCTTCCATTGGTATTGAAGTACAGGTATGTCTTGCTGACCTTGAATTTTAATTTCTTTTGTGAACATGATTTTTCTGTAGTGGTGTATTATGCAGTTATAATAGCCTTTGTGTAATAGCAACCCTTTTTATGCATACGAGTACTTCTCTATAATGATTTGGGTGGCCGATAGCTAATGGATCCTTTTATTTCAGTTGTGGAATCTGTCACTTTCTCTCTATGTATCCTTCTTCGATTCTTTGGATTTTGAACCGAGTTTGGATTTGTAGCTGTTCATGCATCTCCATGGTCTTTCATGTGAAAAATAGATGCATCCGGCGTTGGGGTATTCTCCTTTTGTGGTTGGAGTTTTGACCTCTACTTGAAATTTAATCACCATAGTTATGACTGGCAGTTCTAAGTTTAGGATCATCATGTAGTGGTCGACAAAATCTTACCATGGCTGGTGTATACAGAATCGGGTCTACTATTCAATACGATTGAAGAATTTATAGGCGTGTTGTTAACTTCTTATCCACAAAGATGACTCAAATTCTTTTTTGAATTTAGCGTCGCGTCGAAGGATATTCCTGTGAGCTCTGTGCTGTTTTACTGTTGCAGAGCATGTGGTTCAGAACAATTTTGGTGTCTATTGGTTCAGTCTTGTAGTACTTGTTAGCTGATACGAATCTGCATTCTATGGGAGATGAAAGTCTGCAACATGAGCGTGATCCTGGAAACAGTCCGCCACATGTTCATGTTGATTTAAATTTGTTTTTCCAGAGCACTGACATCCTTGCACATCATTGCGTTATCTTTTGATTCGGCAATCATTTCTTACAACTGGTAATGGTCAGATGACGGATGGCTACTTTCATGCAATTCAAACTCTTGACCCGGGTCTTCACATTCAATTAAGCAAAGGTGTTTTTTTTCTCCTCCTCGAATCAGGCATACGCCCAGCTATATTAATATAGCAACCAGGTGAGACCGTTGCTGAACCAGACAACACATCGCCTAAAAGAAACAACAAAGAAAAGGAAAAAGGAAAAGAAAAGAAAGCAAAGCCGATAACAGTGGCTTGACGAAAACGAGGATGACCCGCAACCGTTGCGCCCTCCGTCTAAGTTTCACCACAAGCCTAGCACTCCGAAGCGCCACGCACCAAGCAGCACCTCCAAAAGGAAGGCGACGATGACGACGCTGATGCCCGGACTGGTCCTGGGGTTTCTCCCGGTACGCTACGGGAGGTGAGAAAGAGATACTCCCGACGCCCTTCAGGAAGGCTGGCGACACCCGCAGGCGTCACCGCGTCGGTGTCTGGATGACAAGGATTTCTCCCGATCCCTCAAAAAACCACACTCCCGGATGCTTCGGATGGCTCCACCCAGCTTGCCGCCCACCTGCACACGCCACCACGGTCTTGCAAATCCTCACCGCCGTCGCACCGTGACCCACGAAGCGAGATTGGTCTGACCGAAGAGAGAAAGCTTCGGCGGGGGTCGACGGTACAGTAACTCGCGGGAGGGAAGTACCTCCATCGCCGGAGAGCGATAGCCGACCGGATGCAGCAACAGGGGCAAACCAGGCCCTCCTGGCCCGGCTGAGCCCCAAGTGCTTGTGAAGCCCCGCCGCCACACTGCAGCAAGGGTGTCACCGTCGCCGTCAACCCTAGCGTCAGTCCCTACTCCTCCGGTCCCCAGTGGATCCACCGCCACCGCAGATCCCCGCCGCCAAGCAGCAGCGCCATCGCCACCGTGCCCACCCGGGCCAATCGGACTGTTGCCGGTCTGAGGGGAACCCCCGGTCGCAGCCCTGGCGTCCCTACCACCACGGACGAGGGAGACCATCACTAGGTCCTGGCCCACCTAGCCCAGGTCCAGCCGGCACATGGAGAGCAGGGTGCGACGAGCATGAACGCCCAAGACGCCACCCCACATCGCCACCAAGGATCTGCCCGGTGACCCCCAGAGTGCGGCCCTCCTGCCCCATCTCCGGCGCCCCGGCCAAGTAGCCAGGGGGTAGGCACCCAAGCCGAGCAGTCCAAGACTCGCACAGGCCAGGCCCGGTGTACCCAGATCGGGCCCAAATGAGCCAAGATCTGGGCCACACTGTTGGGTTCGCAGCATAGAAAACAAAAAAATTCCTATGATGGAAACTATACGCCAAGATCTATCTACTAGATACGAGCAACGGGTGGATATATATCCATAGAGAACTTACCCTCGAAGACAACAAAGCTTTGTTAACAAGTTGGAACTCGTGGATGATGTAGTCGTACACTTGCCGATCTCAAGATCGTGATAAAGTCCAGCAGGTCCGGCTCTAGCACGTCCATCAGATCTAGCTCCAGCAAGTCCAGCACCACCAAGTCCAGTACCGCAAAGCAGCGGTGTATCCGTGATCGCACACACGTCCGGTACCCCGACAACCTCCATCCCTCGCTCCAGCAAAGAAGCGGAAGCGGCAACTCCTTTCCAGATAAAGCCACCGGAAACATGTATCTCGCTAATCCGAGACCATGGGAAAATAATACTAGAGGGGGAGAGAGATCTTTCACGAGGAGGTGTGAGAAAGAAGGGGTGTGAGGGGGGCCTTTTATAGGAGGAGGGGAGGGTACCCCTCCCATGGCTGGCGCCCATGGAGGGTGTCCCTTCACCTCCCCCATTCATGTGGTGGTAACCCCTCCACATGAAAATGCCCCTTCACATCTCTTTTAAAATCTCCACTTTAAATGCATTAAATTTCTCTAAATTTAATGCTCTCTCATTTAATAAAACTCTTTTATTAATTTTATTCAGAATTTTGTTAATTACTTTAATTAACAAACATTCACATAAAACCCCCTGCAACATTTCAATATTACATGCAGAACCAATTTCAGCATTTTCACCCGAAACAGTTTTGGAGTCTATTGAAATAATTCCAGCGCTTTCTTAAATCTTTATCTAAAACATATTTGCTCCAAATGGTGTCGGTATTCCTTAAGTGTGTCACCCTACGGTTCGCAAATAATGCAGACATGATCGAGACCCCTCTCAGATCAATAATCAGAAGCGGGACCTGGAGATCCATGCTGACTCCTACACATTCAACGATGACTTTTGTGATCGTCAGAACCTTTAACGCTAGTAACTAAATCCCTTTGTCTCGCGATATATTACATGTCCGAGATTCAATCATCGATATCTCCATACCTAGTTTGATCTCGTTGCCGACATGCACTCTTTTCTCGTTCCCATGATATAACATTCTAGTGATCACATCACTTGCTTGTAAGTTATCTTAATATAATATCACCGAGAGTGTCCAGAGTATATCTATCCGTCATCGGGATGGACAAATCCCACTCTTGATCCATGAGCCTCAACATAACACCTTTGTAGCACTGAACCCACCTTTATAGTCACTCTGTTACGGTGTGACGTTTGATGTTATCAAGATTCTCTTCCGGTGTTAGCAATTAACATGATCTCATGGTCTAAGGACTAAGATTACTTCAAATGATGTTATAGCAATATAAACATAATGACTTTGATCGTAATGCTATACTTCAGATGAATGTTCATCACATCATTCTACCAATGTTGTGACCTCGTTATTAACAATATCCAATGTCCATGATCAGGAAACCTTGATCATCTTGTTAATCAACGAGCTAGTTTATATGAGAGGCATTACTAGGAACTTTGTATTTTATTTATTAAACACACATGTATTAACGTTTTCAATTAATACAATTATAGCATGCAAAATAAACATTTATCATAAACATGGAATAAGATAATAACCACTTTATTATTGTCTCTCGGGCATATTCCCTTCACACACCACCCAGCACCATGACCTACCATCACCGCCGCCGCCCCTGTGCCGCGTTCGCGCCCACAGCCCTGTCGCCAGAACCTCCAGAGCAAGCCTGACCGCACCCTCTCCTGGCCATGGCAGGCCCGCCTGGCCCGCCGTAGCCCAGATCGGGCGAACCTAGGTGCCGCTGAGAGTAGCGCACCGAGGGGGGAGGGGAGCGCACGACGCTGCCTCGTCCCGTTGGCCGGAACCCGCCCGCGCCGCCGGAGGGGAAGAACGCATCGTCGTCGAGCCGCTGCAAGCCGAGCCCACCCCGCGCAGGTCCCCTTGCGAGTGGAGAAGAAAAGGCCCGCCGCCACCGGCACCTCGCGGGCTTTGCCTGCCGGCGCACGCCGGCGGCGGCGGGGCGGGGGAGGAGGAGTTCGTGGGCCGGAGGCGGAGGTTAGGGTTGGAGGGCTCGGTCGCCCGCGGGGGGCGACGCGAGAGCCTCGGGAGACTTGGTTACTCTAGACGGACCCCCGATCGGGCAGTTCCTAAACTTGGATGGAACGTGGAGTCGGTGTTTTTTTTCTCACCATACCACAATATGATGATTAAGTTCAGCATATATAAATATCTTCTATTTTATGTACTCCCTCTGTCCCAAAATAAGTGACTTGGGTTTGTCTAGATTAAAATGTATCTATATACTAAAATACGTCTAGATACATATGAATCTAGATAAATCCACGTCACTTATTTTGGGACGGAGGGAGTATGTGAATTCATAATATAATACTGGCAAGCACTCTTACATTTGTTCTTGACATGAAGGTCCTGGCAGTTAATGCAATGAACCATAATTCTTTTGAAGTTTTCTTGTATTTTCCATTGCCTCGGTAACGTCACTATTTTCTCCTAGTTTGACATGCGATTCAAGTTTCAGCCTGAACTCACACAAGGCTACTAATGTCTTTTCGGACACTACAGGACATTGCATGACTCTTTTTTTTTCACTTCTCTTTAGAATTCATGTTCCCTATTTTAGTGTCTCGTTCCATTAGTTGTTAATAATTCGTTTTTGCAAATGCTCTGTTTAGTGGTTCGGACCTGTACTCTTTTTTTGAACGTTAACTATTTTGATCAGGAAGTTAGGTGTGTTTTTTCCTGGTGTAGTTCTCCTTGACGGCGCCTGGACCATCATCCCGCGGTATTTTGCCGAGCGGCGAGCAAAACACACGGCAAATGATTTGCCATGTGCCTGAGTCGGCAAATCAGTGATTTCACGGGTAGAATTTGTCGTATCGGTTTGGAGAAAGCAAACCTGGCTCTCCCGGATCAAATGATAGCGGCACTTGGTGTAGTTCTCCTTCTTGGGGCATCATTGTGGAATACGTGATGACTGGATGGTGAAGTAGTGTTTAATCTTCTCCGTATATGAATATTTACGTACACTTATGTTTATACATGTCATATGCACAACTAAACAAACGTTACGAGATTGCGGCAACGCACGAGTATTCAACTAGTATATATAATATATGGTGCTCGTATTTTTCCGAATTCGTACATATCTGAGAGCGTACATAACCAAATTTCACGTACCTAAAATATGCATATCTAAGGTATACATATACAAGGTATGTACAGATCATGACAAAAAATACGCGTATCACGTATGGTGTCTGGACACCATGCAAAATAGTGGGTTAATCATCCAGCTAGCTGTGCATGTCCGTAAGGCCGTAGGATTAAAAGACAAGAGGACAACCGATTGACGGATGTGATATAAACCCATTAGAGAACCTAACGGACGTTGTATCGGGAGTATGTTGTTGATTTAAAAAATAAATGACGCATGTCATCCAAACACATGAGTTATTTCCCAAGTGTGACCCATCCACACACAGAAGTCCTTTCCACGGGTGTGGCATTTACTATGAAATCATGCATTTTTGCATGTCACGCATGCTAGGACACACAACCAAGAACATACGTCTTCCCATGAACCAAGAACATATGCCGTTCTCCAAACTAAAATAGGGCGCCCTCTCTCAGCCGACACAGGTCCATTGAGGCGTCAAGAAGGTATCAATTCTTTTTGATGTTTTTGATGTTTTATCTGTGCAATTTTCACCCACATGAATTAATCAGATGCAGCAATGTCGGCAGTTTTTCGGGCCAGATACTACTCGTGAGCAATATGCAGGTGTGGTGTTCATGAGCTGTTTTTTCGATACCATGTTCACTTGACGCCTATATTTAGTGCCATTTAGTTTCCGTGGGAACAAAGAGTAGAAAGTGCGGGAAAAGAACAAAGACCAGACAAGCCACAACTATATATACGTGGTATTCATGGCATCTTTGGAATTAACAAAACATATGACTGCGATGTCTATGGCACATGTTAAACCACAACGATTTCACTGTGGTGTCTTTAAGACAAATGAAAAACCACAACGATGTGATAGTGGATCTAAGACACACGTGAAAGGACAAACGGCATTTCCTACATCTTGTGTTTAGCAGAATTTGACGGATGGCAAGAGGACGACGTTAGCAGAATAATACCAACAACCGACGATGTGGATATTGCGGGTTCATAGGGTGACAATATCAGAAGACTGTATAACCATGCACAGCTAGCCTGGTGGGTAGCAAATCCGTATCGATATATATATATATATAAATCCTTATTACTCCTGGGTGTAGTTACACCCACGCACCTGATATAATCCATACGAAAGAATATATGACGCTTTATGAGTCGGAGTATGTTCATATACAATATGTAAGATATTTTCAATCAAGTTACGTGAAAAATTTACAAGTTGACCCATAGTTTGCATGTATTTGTACGTAAAAAAATATGTGAAAAAATCATACATACTATGAAAAAAGTAGTACATATATTACCTAATTAGTATTATATACTTCATACTACACGTACATACCCTCCGGTATGGTAGATACTGCCTAGATAGTGTAAAACACACATGGGTGTAACTACACCCGGGTGTAGTATGAATATGTCATATATCGACGCGGATTTGCTACACACAGGCATAGCTGTGCATAGGCTTAGGACCATTGGATATAGAGATCACATGCATATGCTCTTTTAGATGTTGGTGGCTGGCTATTTCATTGCATAAACGGCGTCTAACGGTGTCTATTTGATTGTGCATGCATGCAATGCCAGGGTTTTAGACAAACCCTAAAACTTTTAGAGAGTTGTTTGGCCTAGAAAATTTTAGAAGCTAAAAGGGAAATGTAGTGAGAACAAGGCTTATAATAGGTTTGCATGCAAATGCTTCATGGCAAAGTGGTTGTGCTAGTATGGAAACCCTAACTATCTGGCTATAGAATGTACCGCCTTATTTGGTAAACCCTAAAATTTTAGAGTGTTGTTTGGCTGAGAAAAATTTAGCACCTCATATGGGGATGTATTGAGAACAAGGCTTATAAGAGATAGACGGGAGAGTGCAGTGTCTTTTTTTGTGGGAGAGATTTAATTCTCGCGCCGGACTGTTTGTTCTTTTTGTGTTTTGTGCATGCAAATTTTGTGTAGCTGGCTAATTTGATGAAAGAATGAATAAGGCTTATTTGGCTTAGGATTTTATGCATGTAGCCTTTTGTGTAACTGGCTAATTTGATGAAACATTGAATAAGGCTTAGTTCGGTTTGTGCTAGTGCGCATGTTGCTTGAGTGTAGCTGGCTAATTTGATGAAAGAATGAATAAGGCTTATTTGGGTTAGGGTTTATGCATGGAACATAGGGTTTGCATGGTAGTAACGGCGTTAGAAATGTCATATGGGGATCAAGCCTTTTGGGTATGGTAACATGTGCTCCCTATATCAAAAGTGGAGAGAATCAACGGTAGATACCCTATGCGCAACTACGCCCGTGTTTAGCTAGCTATTTCCCATATATATATATATATATATATATATATATATATATATATATTATAGAAACTCTATTAGACCCCTGGTGCAGAATAAGAAATTCTACACCCGGGTCGATCGACCGAGCCACACCGCTTGGTTGGTTCCGTCGAACCTAGTCATAGTGGATGTACTGCGCAACGTCAGAATTTTTTATGTGGACGGTTTCTTTTCACACGGTCGTGGGATTTGGGTAGCTTAGGACTACCAGTCACCTCATTTTTTTCCATCCTGCACACAGGGCGAGCGGTTGAGAGAACGTTGCAGTGGCGAGCGACGGCCGGCGGCTGGCGTGTGGCGGCCGGCGAGCAGCGGCTGCGCTTTGCGCCCTCTGATCTCCTCTGCTCCGTCGTCGTTGGCGGGTCGAATCGGCGGAGCCGTGGTCGGCCGGCTGGATCGGCGGCAATGGCGGCGTGGTGAGCAGCGTGGTGCAGCGGGGTGGTGGTAGCCGGCGGCGCTGCTGGCGCCTTCCGCATCCCGGTCGACCAGCGCAGTAGCTAGTAGTTGAGGGCAGCATCGGCATCGGCTTCCTTCTGCTCCGGATCCCCTCCGCTGACCACCTCCGGCTGTTACCAGGTTCTCTCCATCCTTTTGTCGGATCTGTCGTGTTTTCCTTGGGTAATAGCATGTGTATGAATTGGATGTAGAACTTTAATCTATTTTTAGTAGTAGTCCTGGGTTGGGAACGAAGGTGGTCAACTGAAACTGGACTAGCGTTCTACGTGGCTGCCACAACACCTGCGAACTGGGCATCAACCCTTTGCAATTTTATGTCAGCTTGCAGCTTGGGTACTGCATTGGTAAGTTCTTTCACTGTCTTCCGATTCTGGTGGAGATAGTAATATTCAATTCCAAAAGATAGGTATTTGGCTTCAACTAGTGTTGATTATTGATGTGGTTTGTTCAACGAAAGCATAGCTTATTCTTTAGCACAATTTTGTTATCGTGGAGATCTAGGTGATACCCCACCATATCACCTTAGTCTAGCTCTCTTTCTATAGTTTATGTGTAGTTGTACAAGCCTATCAACAATCAAGATTAGAAGCTTACATATTCATTGACTTCTAAATTTATCGTTGCATTTTCTCAGTTTCTCACGTGCATTACAGTCCATAGAATGTTTGGGCAAGAAAACAACAATTGTTTAGGCAGTTTCTGTACAGGTTTTATCGAATCAATTAGTCAAGATTAGAAGCTCCAATTCTGAATTGCAGTTGAGTAGCTAGCTCCGGTGTATTTTTTTCCAACCATGTGTAATATTCAGTACCGCTCCTGGATCTCTCTTCGCTCCAATTGCAACCCATCATGTAATTTTCTTGTTATAGTATCTATTAGCCAAATATACATGCAGTGGAAAATTCGAGTTAGATTGATTTCAATTGCAATGAGGCTGACTCGTAGTGATCCTCACACAGCCTGTAGGTCTTGGCTGCATTTTTGGTTCTACCCTCCCTCAAACAAGGAGTAATCTTGTATAGCATGGATTTTGATTGTTCATTCAGAAGATTACTTGTTAGTTTTATAGCATAAATGAGATTGCAATGTGCTATCTTGGTGAGTATTCATGCAATTGTAGCTAGCCAGATCTGAATGTGCTTTTTAGTAATAGTAGTCACCCAAGTGTTCATCTTAGTACCTTAGTGGGAATTACTGTTATTCCATTGATTTGCTCTGACATGTGTTGCACTGCTAGTAACCAGCAGTCATAAGTGTGCATGATGATCTGTTATTTACAATTTCAGCTTCAGATATCAATTAATACTAGTGTTTTGGTGCAGTGAGCTTGGATTCAAATATGGGCTTACTGCGTCCATAATTTCTAGTTAGTCTCCAAATACAAATTGTAGAATATGTTTCAAGCTTTCCATAGATGACTCGTTTGCGCATTGAGTATGAGTATAAAGTCTCGGCTCCTTATTTCTTTCCCCCGGTACAATTCAGTATCGAGCAATGCTCTACCAATTTGGTTGAGAAAGTCTCGATTTCTTACCTCCTGCATCATTTTGGTCCGTAATTATTCAATTTTACGGACATAATCTTGTTGATGTGGAAATGGTATATGCAGACATAGTTATTCAATTTACGGACGTAGTTATTCAATTTTGGGCCTGATAAGTAATTACGCATCATTTTTTATTTGTTAGCTGCAATGGTATCTCTAGTTTAGTGCTTGGCCTCATGCTCAACTAGGTTCTCTGTAAAATACCAAATCTAAAGCAAATTATTTGCCTCAATAATTTTACGATTCTTTTTGTTGAAACATCCCTTTGATGTATTCTTTTGTGCAATCTTATGAAACACATCTTCTAGTTTAGTGTTAGCCTCATTGTATTTAACCTTGGTTCCTTAAATCAAAATCTGAGCATTAAGCTATGTGGTTGCAGGTTATATACAAGCAGTGGGCGGCCTCACCCCTGCTGCGTGTCATTTCATGGCGGTCGGAGCATGCCTGTGGGCTTCGAATTAAGGTATGGAGCCCATCCGTTCCTTTCTAGTAGAAGTTTTTTGTATTCAGAACTAGCAAAGATGATGCCAATTCCATGATACTATTCAATGGTATATGTAGAATAGTTCATCTTATTAATAGATGCTTATTTATCATCCAGCCGCATCCCTTGTGCGCGATGTGTGCTGGCTGCTTCTTTCTTTTCCCACTGTACTATTCGGTACCATCCCATCTCTATCAATTTGGATGACTAGGTGCCGATTTTTCTCTCCCCTCGTGTATCATTTTGGTTCATTATTGTTCATTTTTCCTTGCCGAAAAATCTATATTGTTCGTATCTTCGTGCATTTACAAATATCAATAAATTAGTGTTGAAGTCATTGAGGGTTTTTTCCATGTTCCACTGCATATATAGCCAGAAGAAATTGCAGCTAGAGCGTAGAGTACATCTTGTAATGCTACTTTGACAATAAAAATTGCTACTTATTGCAATTCATTTTCAGATTGCTTCTGTCAGAAATATCGTGAAATTTGACCATACTAGCTGGTATTTGAGTTGCACATAATCAGTTTGCCATACTAGCTGGTATTAGGTTTGCACATAATTAGTTTTTCCCTCTCCCTGTCAGTACCATGGTCGTTTGGAGCATGGATTTGCATCTACAACCTTTGGGAGCAGCTGAGAGGACTTTTGTTATGATTTAGCGACTTAATGTTGGCATTTCTTTATTTTTGTGATCAACTTCAGATGATTCTCTGACCGTGTTGGAAAGCTGTTCTATCACCAGTTCTTATAGTAATGCTAGATCCTCACCCAGCCTATCAGTATTTGCTGCATTTTTTGTTTAGCTCATCCTCAAACCAGGAGTAATCTTGTATAGCATGAATCTTGATTGTTCATTCAGGTTATTTCTTGTTTTTATTCTATAGCATCAATGAGATGGTTAAGTGCTATTTTTGTGACTACCCATGTGACTGTAGATAGGCAGATGCGAATTTGATATTCGTTAACATTGCTATCATATGGGTTTTTGTTTTAATGTCTGGTTGGGAATTGCAAGATGAAGGTTCTGAATTTCACTCACTGTTTCTGCCAAGTATTATTGTTTTTGCCTGAAGCATTATTTTTCAGATTTTTTGTGTTTGGTGATCTAGTATTTGATTTGCATCGCTGCGGATCTAGAGTTTTTTGTTTCAGAAATATAAGTCTTATATATCATTCGATTCTCTTATGTAGTTGGTTATTTGAGACGCCCAAGCTTATAGAGCCATGTATATTTATTGTTACCGATTTATCATGTAGAAATATAAGTAGATGCTTCATGTGTGCATCTTTGTTGATTTCGGTAATCAGCAAGGGATCAATGTTGTCTACCAGTACCTCCCCATCTACCAATTTGGATGAGTAAGTGCTGAGTTTTTTCTCCCATTGTACATCATTTTGGTTAACATTTGTTCAACTTTACTCGGTTTAATCTTGTTGCTTTAAAAATGAACTAGGCTATGGTTGACTCAGGGTGCACCATGGGATAGTATTTGGTTGCATTTTCATGCTCCTTACACTGATGGTGACTGGTTGGCTCTGCAGCTCCGTGGCTGCTCGTGAGGCCGCAGTCTCTTTTCTCCCTGTCTCATCAGTGAGTTCCACCAAGGCCATCAAATACTTCTATAAATGAGAATGTTGAAGGATTGTGGATTGATGATGATTCCGTTGGTGATCCTCCAAGGCCATCATCGAGTTTCTCCAAGGGTTACTATAGTTTCTGTTTAGAAGATCAAAATGTTGGGTAAAGAGTTGCAGGCAATTGAACTAAGCTTTTCAGTCCAGTTTTGTAAACATATTTTTAATTTGCAACATGGTAGCGGGTGTGAATTTACGCTTTCACATGCATATCATATAGAGACACATAGTGAGGTTTTTTTGTTGAATCTTGTTTTTCTTTTCAAGAGCAAGTTGTGCTTCCCAAAATCAATTCTAGAAAGTTATGATCGTCTGGCACCTGTTTAATTACTCAGCCAATTTTAGAAGACCACGATCAAACTAGCAGATTGAAAGTCTTGGTTTTAGAGCTGAAAATTGATTACAAAATGTCGAAGATGATTGCTACAAATAAACTTAGACCGAAAGCTACAATTTACGTTTTTTCTCTTACGTTGGATCAATTCAATTTTTCTTACGTCGATTTCCATACTAGTATTTTATAATGGGTGATGGCCCATGGAGTTCGGCTTTTTAAATTCTACTAGTTGGCCCCTTTCTTACGTCACATGGAGATCTCGAAGGTGGTTTATGGCTTGTCTCGGGTGGCATAATTTTCTTACGACAGTAGAGACTGAAAGCGGGCCTGCATGGCGCGGGGCGGTTCAGACTTAGGCGCGCCACACTTTACCTTGATCAGATTTTTTTTACGTCGCATGCAATTTGTTTTACAACACATGGGACTTAGGTGCGGGATGCGCTCGCACCTGGTTTGGCCTGGGTGCAGAATAACTATTCTGCTTCTGGGAGTCAAATAGCGCGTATATATATAGAAACCCTATTTAGCACCCAGGATGCAGAATAGGTATTTTGTACCCAATATATTTTTACGTTGTTAGATTGAAAAAATATGTTTTGTATATGAATAATTATGTTCATATATTCAGCATAACCAAAAAAATCGACAAAAAATAGAGTTTATGAGTTATTATAGTGTAAAAAACATAAAAATATGTACTTTACGTTATATTTTTATACGGCATGTAAACAAAACAATTATGTTATTTCTAAAATTTCTTATGTTCTTCTCGACTTACGATGTAAGACAAAATTTACGTGGTGCAAAAATAATATACGGTTCAAAAAATAGATGGTGAGTGTATAATAGTTATTCTACACCCTGAAAGTCAAATAGCGCGAATAGTTATATTGCACCCCACATATTTGGGCAGATAGAGGGTGCAGAATAGTTATATTGCACCCCACATATTTTTATGTTCTCACATATAGAAATTTATGTTTTGTATACTAATAATTATGTTTATGTTTATCCGAAACGTACAAAAATCGACATAAAAATATGATTTATGAGTCATTATAGTATAAAAACATAAAAAATACACATTTTATGTCGTATTTTTATACGACATGTAAACAAAGTTTTATATGACATGTCTAATTTTTTTTATATTGTTCTCGACTTCTGAGGTAAGAGAAAATTTACGTGACGTAAAATTTTTATGCGGTTTGTAATATAGATGGTGGGTGTAGAATCAACCTGGGTTCAAATAGCGCCACTATATATATATAGAAACTCTATTCAACACTCAGGATGCAGAATAGTTATTTTGCACCCCACATATTTTTATGTTCTCACATATAGAAATTTATATTTTATATACTAATAATTATGTTCATTTTCATCAGAAATGTAACAAAATCGATATAAAAATACAATTTATGAGTCATTATAGTTAAAAAACATAGAAAATACGCATTTTACATCGTATTTTTATAAGACATGTAAACTGATTTTTTTATGACATGTCAACTTCCGAGATCAAAGAAAATTTACGTGATGTAAAAATAATATACGGTTTGGAAGATAGAGGGTTGGTGTACACCTTAGGGGTCAAATAGCGGCACTCTCTCTATATATATAATATATATATATATATATAGAAACCCTATTCAGCATCCAGGGTGCAGAATAATTATTCTGCACCCCACATATTTTTATGTTCTCACACTCAGAAATATATGTTTTGTATAGTAATACTTATGTTTATATTCAATAGAAACGTAAAAAAATTGACATAAAAATACATTTTATGAGTTATTATACTGTAAAAAACATAGAATATACGTATTTTATGTCGTATTTTTATATGGCATGTAAACAATTTTTTTACGATATGTTTAAATTTTTTTATGTTCTTCTTGACTTGCGAGGTAAGAGAAAATTTACGTGACGTAAAAATCATTTACGGTTTAAAAGATAGAGGGTGGGTGAAGAATAATTATTCTACACCCTGGATGTCAAATAGCACCACTCTCTCTCTCTCTCTCTCTCTCTCTCTCTCTCTCTCTCTCTCTATATATATATATATATATATATATATATATAGGAAAAATCCTTCATATTTCCGGGTGTAACTATAGCCACGTCTAATATACTACCTTAAAAAAGTATTTGTAATACTTTATCTATTTGAGTATGTTCATATACTATATCTAAGATACTTACAAGCAAGTTAGGTGAAAAAATACAAGTGCACCCATAGTTTGTACTATATATATAAAATACCGTCATATTTGTACGTATAAAAGAAGTATGTGAATAAAAATTATATACTATCAAAAAAATAGTATATATACTGCCCAAATATTCTTCTATACTTCATACTACACGTATATTTCTTTCGGTATGGTAGATACTGCCTATATAGTGTGAAACACGTATGGGTGTAACTACATCCGGGTGTAGTATGAATATGTCATATATATATATATATCTAAGTAAAATAACTGGGACACCATGGTACTCAGGCACCATACGTAATACGCGTAATTTTTCTTTGAATCACGCATACATGAGGATATACGTACCTAAGTTATACATACCTAGATATCACATACCTAAGATATGCATACCTAACTTAGATATATCTAACATATTACGTACCTAAGGTGTATGTACGCAGCGTACGTGTATATATATGCAACTTAGGTATGTACACTTTAGGTATGTGATACCTTAGGTATATATAACTTGGATATGTATATTTTAGGTATGTAACCTTAGGTATTAAAATTTACGTACGTATACCCCGGATATGTATAAAATACAGGTATGATGTCTGGGCACCATGGTGTTCCATATGAGCGTCATATATATATATGACATATTCATAGTACATCCGGGTGTAACTACACCCACACGTGTTTCATACTATATAGGCAGTATCTACCATATCAGAAGGTATGTACGCGTAGTATGAAGTATATGAAAATATTTAGGCAGTATATATACTATTTTTTGATAGTATGTAATTTTTATTCACATACTTTTTTTGTACGTATAAATATGACGGTATTTTACATATATAGTTCAAACTATGGGTGCACTTACAATTTTTTCATCTAACTTGCTTGTAAGTATCTTAAATATAGTATATGAATATACTCAAATAGATAAAGTATTACAAATACTTCCGTAAGGTAGTATATAGGAGGTGGGTATAGTTACACCCGGGAGTAAGAAATATTTTTTCTATATATATATATATATATATATATATATTCTATTCAGCACATAGGGTGCAGAATAGTTATTTTGCACCCCACATATTTTTATCTTCTCATATTTAGAAATTTATGTTTTGTATGCTAATAATTATGTGCATATTTATTAGAAATGCAAAAAAATAAACATAAAAATACAATTTTTGAGTCATTATAGTGTAAAATACATAGAAAATATGCATTTTATGTCGTATTTTTATATGGTATGTAAACAATTTTTTTCTACGACATGTCTAAATTTTCTTATGTTCTTCTTAACTTTTGAGGTAAGAAAAAATTTACGTGAAGTAAAAATCATGTACGATTTGAAAGATAGATGGTGGGTGAAGAATAACTATTCTACACCCTGGGTGTCAAATATATATATATTCAAAAATTCCCTTAAAGATTTCTATATAAGCTTATATAGGAACCCCATGTAACCACCTTCTTCTCCGTCTCTCTACCACCCGCACCTTTCCATGGTATATCACAGTTTTGAATCATATATGTTCACTGTTTTTCCACGGTATATCGCACGTATCAATGGGATAAATGGTTTGAAAATAAGACACAAAATACTGTACGAAATACGAAAAGTCCGTGAAAATGAAGTTTGATATATTCAAATTTTACTAACAACCATAAGAAATTTGGAAAAACATTATAAAAAAAATAATTGCGCAATTTTCATACCGTCTCAACGGTATATCACATGCATCATTCCAACGAGCGATTTAAAAATTACGTCATAAATATAGTACAGTAACAAAGAAGTTCGTGAAAATATTGTTTGGTATATTTGAAATTATTTTAAAAATATATCTAATTTGGGAAAAATATATTTACGAAAAAGATGTGAAATTTCCATACCTTTTTAACGGTATATCGCATGCATCAACCGATACGTGGTTCAAAAAGAGCGAGCAATATACAGTCCGCAAAACACGAAATATCGGTGCTCCATCAGGAAGTTAACAAGCGTAGCAAGTGGGAGTTAACTTGTACGCACAAGGGAGTTAAGAAGTTCGCGGAAGTTAACTTGCACATACGGAAATTAATATTTATTATGACTGCTACATATTGGAAGTTAACTTCGAAAGAAAACAAAGTTAACTCGTGTTGGTATGAAAGTTGACAAGGGGTCCTATTGTTCGCGTGAAAAAAAACAGATGGTTTTTGAATAGTTATTTAGAAACCGGTTCTTGAATAGCGAATCTATATATATATATATATATATATACCAGATCTATTCTGTAATCGGTTGCAAATTGGTTGCAGAATATTATTCTGCACACCACATTGTACTTCTCTGTACACTACATATGTACTTCCTCGTGAACTGCTCTTCAAACCAGACTGTACTGCTTGTTGTGTGTACGGATTCATCTAATTTTCCGAATTATTCTTTTGATTCTGTTGTATTTAAATAATCAATTAGGATATCCTAGTGTTCGTAATATATTTTTTATACGTATTACAATGTTCTCAATTTTGTTCCGTCTTTACAGATTTTATGTGTGTTTGCGATTTCTAGCTCTTGTCTTTAGAATATGCTATGTGGATGGCTGATTATTATCGAATTATAGTTATATCTGATCTAATTAGCCTAAGTTATCGAACTATGTGCTTCAGAACATTAAATTTTGAGTTTGGGTCGATCTGGAAGTTCTTCGTTGTTCTTGAGCCGCTTATCTCAAATTCTATAGATCTACTTGTGTAGTTGTTAGATTCTTAAATTAATCTTAAAATTAGGTTCGGTATGTGTCCTAAAATAGTGTCGGATTTTGTTTTGTTCAACGAAGTCGACAAATATGGTTCTTCCATAATGTACCGTCCGCCGTGTTAGCTGTAGTTCGTCGATGTCGTTAAATTTGACAAATTCAACAAGATATAGTTCTATATGGCGATTAAACGTATGATATAATCATTTTAGTAGAATTTATTTGATGCATATTGATAGCATTTCTTTTGTGCTTTATGTATATCTTCTAATCGTAAATAACTATTACATTGATCTTTTTATATCTTGACACCAGATCTTATAATAGTACATGTTTGAACTTCCGTTATCTCTAGCTTGCACTTCTCTTTCTTGTAGGTATAAAATCTGCAACCGGTTGCAGAATATTATTCTGCACACTAGACTGCACTTCCCTGGACACTATTACAGTACTGCCGAGTGAACCGTATATCTCGAGGTCAACGCAATTTAGAATTCGTAATAGAAGAAATTTATTCGTCGCAGTACTATAATCAGCCATGGAGACTTACATGGGCAAGATCTGAGTCGGCAGCACAGATGGTTGGCGACCTGGCGCGGCTGCATCCCTTCCCTAGTCGCATATGTACTCGCAAAATCAATGTTTACTTATTATAAAATGTGTAAAGGGGCTCCCCCATATTCTTAGAAACATAATGGAATTTGAATTTTACTAATTTGTTCATAAGTCTGCCTTGTTACACATATCTTTGTGAAGTTCCCTCTTTTGCCCTTTTGTACTTACTGTAAATAATTCTATGTGCTTCCCTATATAGGTCATGTGTACTGTCTTACAACTTCCTCTATGCTTCCCCTAACTTGTAGTTTGTGCTTCCCACCAATTGTAGATTGTACTTCCCTCTTTGTGAGAATTGTACTGCCTGTAAGACTAATCTGTGCTTCTCTATAGTTATAGTCTGCACTTCCTCCTTTTTATGTGCTTGATGGTCTTAGATTGCATAGGCGCGGTAGCCTTAGGTTTTAGGGAATCGAAGAATTTGTCATCGTCGACGCATTAGCGTTGACGAGAGACGTCTCCTCAGTACCCTAACACCCTTTCGAGGCTTCCTCACCCATACACCATGTTAGCGGCGATGGGACGAAGCCGAGCTGTTGTCCCATAGAATTGTGTTGAGCGCGTGAACGACGACTTAGGATTGGGGGTGGGTGGTGTTAAGAACCCCCAACTTATATATCGTTATGCAAACAAGACTTATATTTATTTTCTCATTATTTTGGTGTAACATCCCAAAACTTTAATCCAAGGTTATTAAGATCCAAATCATCAAAATTTAGAGTTAACAAAAACTTTCCCAATTAAAATTATTAAAGCATTCATATGTGTGTGCATTTAAATAGGAGTTGTTTTGAATTGCTTTGATTAAATGATCCATTGCTTGTAAAATGATTCTTAGGTGAAATAAATATCATCTAGATCATTCCCAAACAAATACCAAAGAAAAACAAATTAAAATGAATAAAAGAAAGAAATGGTCATTTGTGCCATTTTAACTACCATGCCTACTTTGGCTATTCCTTAACAGAAACAAATATGGATCTTTGCACCCCTTGCTAGTACATGTAAAGATGTACCAAGGCCCCACCTTGTGATCTACCAAAAACTTTCAAACACTAATTTTAAATGACAATTGAAAATTGAATGTAGTTCATATGGGAAGATCCCACTTATTCAAAAACTACTCAAATGAGCTCCATTTTCAAAACCCAAGCAACCACATAGGCTTAAGCATGTGGCTAGCAACTCCACCAAAATTCAACCAAAAATTAAAAAACTTTTGTTATGCGGCCATTGTGTCGAACAGGTGGCATGCAGAAAATAAATGGCCTAACTATTACTATTTGTATTTAAGCCATTGTCCCCCATTTGACCCCTTCTGCACTCCCTTGTCCCCCCTGAGTCCAACCAGCACCCCACCGGCCTACCCCTAAGCCGCAACAGTAGTGGAGCGCCGCCACTTTATGGTCGCCGCCGACTGATCGTGGACAGAGTGCCACAGACCACGCCACGCCATTCCAGCACCACCACTAGCTCCGCCTAACTCTACCACCGCCCCCTGTCCACCCCTCGATCACCCCAAGGCCCTGGACCACACCCCAGTGCAGCCTCCCATTCTCTTTACGATGTGCCCAGCGCGCGCCAGATCGTGATCGTCGCCAGAGCGCGATCGTCGCCAGCATGCAGCAGACCTCCACTAGACATAAAATCCCGCACGCCGCTCCGCCTCGACCCCAGCACCCCGCCAGACATGGCCGTGCGCCGCCGCGCGACCCACAATCGCCGTGCGCCGCATTGAGCATCGCCTCTGTCTCCCAGAGCGCGGGATGCTCCCGACCCAACGCCACCGCCCCTAGCCGCGCATTAACACCGTAGAGCATCGCCCGAAGGCAGGCCACCGTCCGCCCATGCCTCTAGCCGCCTGTATCAGCGTCACCGACGAGCTCGCCATCATACCGCTCGGTCCCCTCGTCGCCCTATAAAAGGAGCCCTCCCCAGCACCAATGACTCACACCACCCCACTCCCCTCTCCTCACTGATCATTTCCCACCTCTCGCCGGAGCCACTCGAGCCATTGTTCGCTGGAATTTAGCTGGAGGATCCCGCTGCAGAGGAGGAGAAGGCGCCGTCGATTTCGTCCACCCTAGGAGCTGCCGCGACCTCGCCTGAGCTCGCCGTCGTCCACCAGTTCGTTTGCCCGCCTCACCGCAGTAGCTGGAGCCCTGGTATGCCCCCTGTGCACCCCCACCGAGCCGCTAGGGTTAGTCCTCGTTGGCGACCTATTCGCCAGAGACGACACTCCTCAGCCGTAGATCTCACTTTTAATCGCACGGTCCACGTTGCCCCGTACCGCTTCGCGTTTAAAGAGCCGCTGACATATGGACGCACCCTATCAGCTGTTCTCCGTGCCGCGGAGTGCCACTGGGCCAGCCCATTTCCGTTCCTGCGCTAGCCCAGCAATTCAAACTTAGATTTTTCTAATTTAGTTTGAACTTAGTTCTGTCCCCTAGTTTGAAAATCATTTCAGAGAGATTTACAAATCCAAATGAAGTGATTCCAATTGTGTTGGAAAGCTTCTGAAAAGATCTACCCAAGCCCGTTGGATTTAATTCATTTAGTGTTAGAGATCTCTCCTAGTAAAAATAATAAGACAAAAGCATTTGCACATTCAAATATTTTTATAAAATCAACCATTATAGCTTTTGAGTTGATTCCAACTGTCAAAAATCACATTTAACCATACCTATCTGAATATGTAATAATATTAAGGATTACATGCAGTGAATTTGGACTTGTACCAAAATAATGCTATATAGGCATTTCTAGTCACTTTAAATCATTAAATATTGAACTTAAACCAAAGTAAATATGATCCAACCCTTAAATCACATTCCCTTATGTTAGAATATGTGGTGATGACATGTGTCCATATGATCCCATATTATAAGTGGAGAATATTAAATCTTTCTTATTTTCAATGAGTAGAAATTACTTTTCTTAAATAAAAAGAATGAAACTAGTTAATAAAACCTTGTGATGCTTGTGATGATATTAGATCATCAAATGTGTGCCTTAGAATGCTAAGTATCCTAGTTAAGTATTGTTTGGTGATTGTGTACTCTGTATGTATTTATAGACGATAGTACCGACCAAGCTTTCGAGGAGGAGGAGTGCTATCAAGAGGAAGAGGAAAACTTCAACCACTGCACCAACCAAGGCAAGCTATTGTTAGAAAGCTATAATTAAGCTAGAGAAATTAAGCAAGATGCATTAGGCATGCTTTGGTTATATCGCTTGACTAGTACCTACCCCAAGTTTTATTTCCAAACTTTACTTCCTTTAATTTACCAAAGTCCTTTCCTTGTTTTGAAGGTAGCATAAAGAGTATAAAACTTGACCTAGTTAGATAACCTTAGATGTCATTCTATGGCATGAGATTGATCCCATCTTCCCACCTTAGGGAACACTCTTAACTTAATAGTTTAGAGTAGATAAAAACTTGAGTCACTTTAGATGGGAACACTTAGTGAAAATGAATTGTAAAAACCTTGGAATGATGAGTCATTCTATTGAGATGTTTTGACATGTGTTGAGAAACACAAATGGTTTATGATGATGAAAATGTTGAGGCATGAGCCTTAGCCCTTTTACAAAAACTGATGGTTGGATTCGGATGCGATACCATTCCAAACTTACCGTACAACCACAATACCTGAATTGGGTAAGGCTTAGCCGGAAGTTTATATGCATTAGTATTAGTTCCCTCGGTGGAGAGGTTTGAGCTGAGGCTACCTCTCAATGTTGTCCACCTATGCAGTGCCCAAGATGACAGATGGTCATGGTTGGGAGGCCATGCTCATAGGAGAGGTGCTTATACTAGGGTGTGTAAAGGAAAGGTTATGTTTGACTATCTGCATACTAAGTATGATGATTCAGGGTTATCCCTGACAGATGTATCGAATCTTGTGGTGAAAGTGTACCACCTCTGCAGAGTGTCAAACTATTCGAATAGCCGTGTCCGCGGTTATGGACAGTTGGAGTGGCCATACTGTTTTGTTGTCAGATGTTTTCAAAATAACTTATCAAATGAATGATGAATCTTGACTTGACCACAACAGGGTTGTGACTATGACACTAGCTTCCCAACTTAAGTGATTCTAGAACTTTATTTTATCTTTCTTTGTTTCTGAACTCAGCTTAGGTTTCAAACTTAACTTATAGTTAAACTTAGAGTTAGCACTTTACATTAGAACTATACTACTTGTTAGTGGTAGTTTGCGAGTACTTAAAGAGTACTCATGGCTTTTGTCCCCGGCTATTCTCATGGCCAGACTATGAAGGAGACTACCAAGATGATGGCCAGCAGGACGGCTATGATAACTAGGACTATCTGCCTTCGTCAGCATTGCCTGTGACCCTTGAAGATGGACCCCACCGCTACGCTTATTACTCCGCTGCTTGTATTAAGACTGGATCATGAGATCCTTATTTGTGTAAGACCTTATTTATGGTTTTTAATGGATGATGTACTGTGATATTCAATCTGTCATGTCTCGCAAAAATGGTAATCCTGGGATTGCGATGTATGACATAACAGGCATCTGTGATTAAAAATCCAGGTGTTGACATTTGGCTATTGAGACGTTAGCGTCGATGCTGCATGGTTGACCATTTTTTATTCCCCCACCCCACCCCCCTACTCGTCCTCCCGTCACCCCAGTTTCTAGTTTCATGTTTCAATTTCCCTATATAGGTCATGTGTACTGCCTTACAACTTCCTATATGCTTCCCAAACTTGTGGTCTATGTTTCCCACCAGTTGTAGCTTGTACTTCCCTCTTTGTGAGACTTGTACTGCCTATAAGACCCATATGTGCTTCTCTCTAGTTATAGTCTGCACTTCCTCCTTTTTATGTGCTTGGTGGTCTTAGATTGCATAGACGCGGTAGCCTTAGGTATTAGGAAACCGAAGGATTTGTCGTCGTCGACACGATCCTCGGTATCCTAACACCCTTTCGAGGCTTCATCACCCATACGCCGCATTAGCGAAGACGGGACGAAGCCGAGCCGTTGTCCCACAGAATTGTGTTGAGCGCGTGAACGACGACTTAGGGTTGGGATGGTTGGTGTTAATAACCCCCAAGTTATATATCGTTATGAAAACAAGACTTAGATTTATTTTCTCATTATTTTGGCTATCGACGCGTTAGCGTCGATGCTGCATTGTTGACCATTTTTATTCCCCCACCCCACCCCCTACTCGTCCTCCTAGCACCCCAATTTCTAGTTTCATTTTTGAACTTCCCTATATAGGTCATGTGTACTTCCTTACAACTTCCTATGTGCTTCCCCTACCTTGTAGTCTGTGCTTCCCACCAATTGTAGCTTGTACTTCCCTCTTTGTGAGACTTGTGCTGCCTGTAAGACTCATCTGTGCTTCTATGTAGTTATAGTCTGCACTTCCTCCTTTTTATGTGCTTGGTGGTCTTAGATTGCATAGACGCGGCAACCTTAGGTGGTAGGGTACTGAAGGATTCATCATCGTCGACGCGTTAGCGTCGAGGAGAGATGTATTCTCGGTACCCTAACAATCTTTTCAGTCTTCGTCACCCGTACGCCGTGTTAGCAGCGACGGGCGACGAAGCCGAGCCATTGTCCCATAGAATTGTGTTGAGCACGTGAACGACGACTTAGGGTTGGGGGTGGGTGGTGTTAAGAATCCCCAACTTATATATCATTATGCAAATAATACTTAGATTTATTTTCTCATTATTTTGGCTGTCGACGCGTTAGCGTCGATGCTGCATGGTTGGCCTTTTTTATTCCCACACCCCACCCCCTACTCGTCCTTCCGGCACCCCAATTTCTCGTTTCATGTTTGAAATTCCCTATATAGGTCATGTGTACTGCCTTACAACTTCCTATGTGCTTCCCCTAACTTGCAGTCTATGCTTCCCACCAGTTGTATCTTGTACTTCCCTCTTTGTGAGACTTGTACTTCCTATAAGACTCAGATGTGCTTCTCTCTAGTTATAGTCTGTACTTCCTCCTTTTTATGTGCTTGGTGGTCTTAGATTGCATAGACGCGGTAGCCTTAGGTGTTAGGGTACCGAAGGATTCGTCGTCATCGACGCGTTAGCATCAACGAGAGACGTATCCTCGGTACCCTAACACCCTTTCGAGGCTTTGTCACCCGTACGCCGCATTAGTGGTGACGGGCGACGAAGTCGAGCCATTGTCCCGTATAAATGTGTTGAGCGCATGAACGACGATTTAGGGTTGGTGGTGGGTGGTGTTAAGAACCCTCAACTTATATATATTTATGCAAAAAAGACTTAAATTTATTTTCTCATTATTTTGGCTGTCGACATGTTAGCGTCGAACGCTGGATGGTTGACCATTTTTTATTACCCCACCCCACCTCCTACTCGTCCTCCCGGCACCCCAATTTCTAGTTTCATGTTTGAACTTCCCTATATAGGTCATGTGTACTGCCTTACAACTTTCTCTGTGCTTTCCCTAACTTTTAGTCTATGCTTCCCACTAGTTGTAGCATATACTTCCCTCTTTGTGAGTCTTGTACTGCATGTAAGACTCATCTGTGCTTCTGTATAGTTATAGTCTACACTTCCTCCTTTTTATGTGATTGGTGGTCTTAGATTGCATAGACGCGATAGCCTTAGGTGTTAGGGTACCCAAGGATTCATCGTCGTCGACGCTAACGCCCTTTCGAGGCTTCGTCACCCGTCTCTGTGTAGAATTGTGTTGAGCGCATGGTTGACCATTTTCTATTCCCCCACCCCAATTTCTAGTTTCTCATTTGAACTTCCCTCAGTTGGACAGTTATACTTCCTGTAAACCTTCTCCATGATTCCCACAATTTGTAGTTGCGCTTCCTATGTTTTATAGTTGAACTTCCCTCTATGTGGCACGTATACTGCCTATTAGATTTACATTTGCTTCCTTATTGTTGTATTCTGCACTTTTTCTTTGGTTCCCCCTTTTTAGTACGCACTTCGTCTTCTTTATTGTTAGGTTACTGAGGTTTCGTCGTCGTCGACGCGGTATTAAGCTTGCACATTTGGTCTGTTATGAACTGTGCTTCTCCCTTATATTTTTATGAATCTTTGATATTATTAAGGGTATGGGTAGAATTGTTTTATGCAGACTTGGTACCGCGGTTTCAATAGTTTTTAGGGTAGCTCTATGTTATTATTTTAAGTTTTGTGCTGTACTTCCTTAATTTTAATTTCCTTGTAATATGTATGTAGCGACAGTTTTGTTGAGCAACAGTTTTTAAAATTAAAAACTAGCACTTAAAGCAATAAATGTTGAAAAACCCACCACTGCACGGCACCTGACCCCACCACTATTGTCACCTTGTCCGAAATTTTTCTCCCCTCTCGCACGCTCTTGGTTACCGCGGACACGTGAGCTACTTTCTCCTCAACTCTCCGCCCCCACCACTTCCCCCTAATTCTCCAACACCGACCAACGTCCCCGAATGTAACATCCCAAAACTTTAATCAAGGTTATCAAGATCCAAATCACCCAATTTAGGGTTAACAAAAACTTTTTATTATTAAAAACATTTATGAATGCATGTGTGTTGGTATTAATATATAATTGTTTGAAAATGCCATGTCTGATTGTTCTAATGGTTGTAAAATGATTCAAAGATGAATGTCACATCATCTAGATCATTCACAAACAAAATCCAAAGAAAAAGAAATCAAATAAGAATAAAAAGACCAAATGGTCACTTTCGCCATTTTAATCCACTAGGCCACTTTGGGTGTTCCTAGAAGTCAATTTCAAACAGAAACATTCTCAACTCTTTTCACTCCTTGCTAGTACAAGTAAAGATCTACCAAGGCCCATTTTAAAATCTTACAGAAACCTTTAGCAAGGAAATTTAAATAACATTTGAAAATTGAATCCATTACATATGCATAGATCCAACTTTTTAAAAAACCACTCAAATAAACTCCACTTGCAAATCCCAAGCAAACAAAGACTACCAAGCATAAGACCAAGTCACACACCAAAAATCTTTCTAAAATTCAAATTTAAATTCCTTGCGGCCATTGTGTCGAACACCTTGTGATCACCAAATAATCTGCCTAACTAATATTGTTGCTAATCAAAGATTTGTCCCCCATTTGACCCTCTCATCTCTCATCTGTCCCCTCTTATCCTAACACAGCCCCAGACAACACTCCCCCTGCGCCGCTGCGCTAGTACCGCGCCGTGCAAAGATGGTCGCCGCCGGCCAACCATGCCCAAGCCACAGGAGACCACCCCACACTCTCCCACCGTGCCTAGGAGGTAGGCGTGATCACACCGCCGCCCATTGTCCCTGCCCCAAGCCCTGCCAAGCACTGGACCACCCACAGAGGACCGCGCTCTCCGCCTCTGCACCATGCAGGGACCGTGCCGGTGCGCTGCCCCCGACAGCCTCGCACAGACCCCGCCTTGCCCTCATCTCGCACGCGTGCACTCGCCTTAACCCCAGCATGCCCCTAGACATCCCCGCTCGTCGCCGTTTGACCCGCAGCCACCGCACGCTGCGTCGAGAGCTGCCTCTGCTGCTCAGAGCACGAGCCGCGCCCGACCAATTGCCACCGCCCCTAGTAGCGCCATTACGCCGTAGCGGACCGCCAGGAGACTGCGCATCGATCGCCGCTCATAGCCACGCCTCTAGCAGCCTGTAGCCATGTCGCCACCGTCGCCTGGCCACGCCGCGCTATCCCGTCGTCGAGCCTATAAAAGGAGGCTATCGCCAGCCTCATTCTGCACAACACTCACCTCTCCTCTCGCCACTGAGCCTTCCCCACTTCTCCCCGGAGCCAATCGAGCCCGCAGTCGCCGGAATTCCACCGGAGCTTGCCGCTACTGGAGGAGAAGGGCCCTGCTGATTGCGACCGCCCCAGGAGCCACCGCGACCACGCCTGGAACCGCCGTCGTCCACCAGTTCGATCGCCCCCATCGCCACGTCTAGCTGGAGCCCTGGTAAGCCCCCATGTACCCCCACCGAGCCGCTAGGGTTAGCTCTCGTCGGCGACCTGTTCGCCGGGGACGATGATCCTCGACCGTTGATCCCTGTTCTAATCGTAGCGCCTAGTTTACCCCGTATCGTTTCGGGTTTTAAGTGCCCCTGACATGCGGGACCAGCCTGTTAGTCACCCTCTGTGCCGCGGAGCACCATTGGGCCGACCCGCTTAGTTTCCCGCGCTAGCCCACAAATTCAAATAGATGTTTTTTATTTAGACTTAAACTAGATTCTGTCCACTTGTTTAAAAATCATTTCAGAGAGATCCACTTAACCAAAATGCATGATTAAAATTTGGTTAGAAAGATAATTAAAATCTCTATCCAAGCCTGTTGGATTTAAATCAATTGGAGTTAGATATCACATATAGCAAAAATAACAAGACAAAGACTTTTCTACATTCAAACATTTTTCGAAAATCAACCATAATAACTTTTGAGTTGATTCCAACTCTCAAAAAAAACATTTGACAATACCTATCTAAATATGTAATAATATTTAGGTTTGCATGCAGTGACTTTGGACTAGTACCAAAATAATGCTATATAGGCATTTTTAGTCACTTTAAATCATTTAAATAATAAACTTAGACTTATTGAAATATGATCAGACATTTAAATCACATTCCCAAGTATTAGAATATGTGGTGATGACATGTGTCCATATGATCCCATATTTTAATTGGAGAATATTAAATCTTAATTAATTTCAATGAGTAGAAATTACTTTTCTCAAATAAAATAAATGAAACTAGGTCATTAATTCTTGTGATGATTGTGATGATACTAGATCATCAAGTGTGTGCCTTAGTGTGCTAAATAGACTAGTTAAGTATTGTTTGGTGATTGTGTATCCCGTATGTATTTATAGACGATAGTACCGACCAAGTCTATGAGGAGGAGGAGTTCTACCCCAAAGAAGACGAGGAGAATTTCAACCACTGCACCAACCAAGGCAAGCTATTATTGGCAAGCTATTGTTAGCAAGCTAGAATTATACAAGATAACCTAAGCAAGATGCATTAGGCATGCTTTGGTTATACCTCTTGATTTTGTTGGAGATATGCCCAAGAGGCAATAATAAAGTGGTTATTATTATATCTTTATGTTTATGATAAATGTTTACATCCCATGCTATAATTGTATTAACCGGAAACATTAATACTTGTGTGTTTTGTAAACATAAAAGAGTCCCTAGTAAGCCTCTTGTTAAATTAGCTTGTTGATTAATGGATGATCATGGTTTCCTGATCATGGACATTGGATGTCGTTAATAACAAGATCATATCATTAGGAGAATGATGTGATGGACACACACCCATAGTAAGCGTAGCATAAGGTCAAGTCATTAAGTTCGTATTGCTGTAAGCTTTCAAATGCATAGTAACCTAATCCTTTGACCATGAGGTTATGTTAATCACCATCACCGGATGGGTATTTGATGACATCAAACACCGCTTCGTAACTGGGTGGTTATAAAGGTGTCATTGGGTATTCTGAAAGTATGTGTTGAAGCGCATGGACCAAGATTGGGATTTGTCCATCCATATGACAGATAGATATGCTCCGGGCCCTCTCGGTGGAATGTCATCTAGTTAGCTTGCAAGCATGTGACTAGGTCACAAGGGATGACATAACATGGAACGAGTAAAGAGTACTTATCAGTAACGAGGTAGAACTAGGTATAAAGATACCGACGATCAAACCTCGGATAAGTAGAATATCGCGAGACAAAGGGAATTGGTTTCGTATGTTAAATGGTTCAATCTATCACAGAGAAATCGTTGAGTATGTGGGAGCCGTTATGGATCTCCAGATCTCGCTGATGGTTATTGATCGGAGAGGTGTCTTCATCATGTCTGCATATTCACGAACCGTAGGGTGACACACTTAAGGTTTGAAGTTGTTTTAAGTAGATATGGAATTTGCGTTGGAGAACGAATGTTGTTCGGAGTCTCGGAATGGATCCGGGACATCACGAGGAGATCCAGAATGGTCCGGAGAATAAGATTCATATATTGGGGATCATTTTCTAAGTTAGGAAATGTTCCGGAGTGTTTGTATGGAGATTCTAGAAGGTTTCGGAATGTTCTGGAAGGTTCTAGAGGATTTCTTGGAGTTTACTTGAAAACCAAGGAAGGGATCAAGGAGTCCAAGTGGGGCAAGACACGGATTCGTGGGGGAGGAGGATTCCTCCCCACTTCCCACCGCCGGCCCAAGGAGAGGAGTCCTACTAGGACTCCCCCTCCCCAGGCGCGCCTCCATCCCTTAAATAGAAGGGAGGGGGCGCCCCCTCTTGCTCCTCCTCTCATAACTCCCAATCTTTGCCGCCTCTCTCCTCCACCTTTCTTCTGCACAGGCATGGGCGAAGCCCTGCAGAATTCTCACCTCCACCACCACCACCACGCCGTCGTGCTGCTGGGATTCCGTGGAGAAGATCTACTACCTCCGCTGCTCGCTGGAACGGGGAGAGGAAGGTCTGCTTCGACTCCGCACGTGTGACCGTCTGCGGAAGCGCTGCCAGAACGCGGCGCCGGAAGGATCGTCCACACGATCTTGAGATCGGCAAGTGATCGACTACATCATCCACGAGATCTAATCTCGTAACGCTTTCGGTTCTACGAGGGTTAGTACCGACCTATCTCGTTGCTCATGTCTAATAGATAAGATTTTGGCTTTTGTCTAGATTAGATCTGGGTTTTGTTCGTTCTTGCGGTAGAATTTTTTTGTTTTACATGCTACGAACCCATCAGTGGTATCAGATCCTTGTCTATGCGTAGATCTGTTGCACGAGTAGAACACAATGGTTTTGTGGGCGTTGGTGCTCGTGCCGTCTTTTGCTGTGTGTACTTTGCATCTTGCGGTATGGTGGGATGAAGCGGCTCAGGCTAACCTTACTTGTCATCGCACATGAGACTTGCTCCACGCTTGACGTGTAACTTGCTTTGCACAAGTGGCTTTGCGGGTGTCTGTCTCTCCCATCATAGTATAGATCCAATCTACACTTTGCACTTGATAGCACTTGTATCAACGTTGTGGTACAGTTTCGTAGGTAAGATCCGTTCTTATTCGAAAGCCCCAAACCACGTAAAACATGCAAAGAAAATTAGAGGCGTCTAACTTGTTTTTGTAGGGGTTTTGTGATGTGATATGGCCATCATGTGATTGTGATTATATTTGATGTATGCAATGATCCTTGTTGTAATATGGCAACCGGCAGGAGCCTAATGGTTGTCTTTAATTCTGTTAAGACATGCGTGTCTATTCATCTTGTAATATCTTTATTCCAAGTAGTTGTAATAGTTGCTAGTGATGATGGACAACCATGAAGCGGCGCCACGGACCTTGACGCAATGCTGGTGATGATGGAGTTCATGTCCGTGCTTTGGAAATGGAGATCAAAGGCACAAGAAGAAAGGCCATATCATATCACATATTATGAATTACCTGTGATGTTAATCCTTTATGCATCTTGTATTGCTTAGATCGCGACGGTAGCATTATAAGATGATCCCTCTCACTAAATATCAAGTAATAAAGTGTTCGTCCTTAGTAGGCACTGTTGCTAAGACTCGTCGTTTCGAAGCATCTCGTGATGATCGGGTGTGATAGATTTTACGTGTGCATACAACGGGTGCAAGCCAGATTTGCACATGCGGATACTAATGTTAACCTTGACGAGCCTAGCATGTACATACATGGTCTCGGAACACGGAATACCGAAAGGTAAAGCATGAGTCATATGGATGATATGATGAACATGTTGATTGTTCGCCTTTGAAGCTACATCATCTCACGTGATGATCGGACTTGGTGTAGTGGATTTGGTTCGTGTAATCACAAAAACAACTAGAGGGATGTTGTTTTGAGTGGGAGTTCATTTGTAATTTCGATTAGTCGAACTCAATTTATCATAAACACAATCAAAGTGAATTTGCATAGTTTGTTGTAGTCATTGGCATCCGTTCACCACCTTACGCTTAGTTATAGTTGAGATAGTAGAACTATAGAAATTCTGGATATTTGCTTTACGAACTGGTATCGTATTGTTTTGAGTGTCAATCTAAAGTTTAAAAGTCCTATTGCAAACCTTCAGCAAACTCCGTTTACTCTGTGAAGTTTAATAAACAGTATTAAATCAGGAGTAACAATTCCAGTGTTAGTATCTAATGTATCATGTTTGCCTCCATGATTCTTGATACTCAAAAGATTGTTTTTAATAACAAGTTTATCTAAGAGCTGAAAGAAATGTTTCAGAAACCATCATATGTGAAAGGTATTGCGATATCTAAAACAATGTGTTGGTTACAACATGATAGAGTATATGACCTCATATTTGATGAGAGTTTGTGAAGGTTGGAGACGCCAGTCGTCCTAATCCTCCAAAAGGTTTTGGAAAAGAAGCATTATACTCGCAATTCACCTTTATAAGCTATAGCAGCTTGATCATGAAAGTTTTCATGATAAGGATGAATAGAAGATGGAAGTAAAATGTTTACTACACTAAAAGATTACTAAAGAATGGAATTTTGAAAGAATGCCAAACATTTGATGAAGGTGATCCACTTCAAAGTGCAAGTCCAAAGGTATTAGTATTTGACTATACACACTTTTACTATGTGTCATGTGAATGACACCACTATTGATGTTGATAGATTCTTTTAAAAAGAAAAGGAATTGTTGAAAGAGAATCTATAAAATATTTGGCAGAAAAGAAAAGATTGGAGATGTCCAACTTAGGTATATAGAAGATACATGTTATGGCTGTATTCCTTGCTTGTTAAACAATGTAGTTATGCGGTATTGGATACCGAATTGGTTGGTATGAAGTGTCATACAGGACAACACAATTCATGAACTGCAATAGCCTAAGTAACTAGCAAGAGAATATGTGATGATGTTCATCGAAAACAATCAAAGGGTTGTTGTGTTGCTCGTTAACATCAAAGCTTGCCTTCAAGATTTGTTTCAATAATTGTTATTTTGATCAGGTATTATGACGACAAAAGGTTGTTCAAATAATTACCGTATTCCATAACAGATGGATGATATACAAGTCTGGTTGGAGAAATAACGACCATAAAACTAATGCTAAAATGTCGCAAGACAAATGATTGAAAGATCACTTGCAAAGTGACATCGCCGTTTAAATTATATTGAAAGGGATACATGAAGAAACTCCATGTTGATGGATTTTTGGAGTATTTGATTTTGATCAAATGACGCTTGCGATACTTTCCTGGAGATAATTAAAACTCCGTTCGTAGGCCAAAAGAGGAACGGACGACTAACTAATTGGAATTTGTACATATTGATGTATGTAGTCCATTATGTGTAGTCGTGGGAGATGGATTTCAACTTCATATGCTTTCTCTGAAGATTTGAGTGAGTATATGTATATACCTACTCAATAAGGAAGAAGTATGAAACATTTGAAAATGTTCAAAGACTTTCAAGATGAAGTGGAAAATTATTGTAACAAGAAAATAAAAAAGTTTATGATTGGATCATAAAGATGTTTGAGTTACAAGTTTAGCAAAACACCTAAGATTTGAGGAATCGTTCCATGGATTTGCATTTCCCAAAACACCATAGGAGTATGGAGTGTTCAAGATATGTAATGAAACCTTGTTTGACATGGTAAGATCAAAGGTTTCATTTATAAAACTGCCATTATATTTTAAAGATTAAAGCTCTAGTGACTACCGCTTTTACACTGAAAAGAGCTCCATCGTGATCCGTTGAAATGACACCATATAAGTCATGGGTTGGGATAAAACCCAGGTTGTCTTTTCTTAAATTTTGGTATGCTATGCATAATTGAAATGTTTACAACCAAAGTCGCATGAGCATGTCTTTGTAGGTTATTTCGAATAACCATTGGGTATTCCTCCATAACACCGAAGACAAAAGTGTTTGTCGCTTGGAACGTCAAGTTTCTTGAGAAGGATTTTTTCGTGAAAAGTTAAGTGGGAGGACAATAGAACTTTGACAAGGTTGTTGAACCTTGGCTAATATGTGCTGAGTTGCGCAGCGTCGGTAAGTGTCCCGGAGGCAGCAACAATGCTCATTGGTCACGTGCCTCAAAGGTTGTGGTCGCGGAGATCTAAGTTCCTATTGAACCAAGAAGGTCGGGTAAGTAATCAAATGCTAAGATTTGAGAGTTAAATCATTGTTGTTTGACAATGATGAACCGACTACATGCAAAGAAGCAGTGACGGGCCCTGACTTCGTTAAGTGGCTTGAAGCCATAAAATCCGTGATAATTCCATACACGAGAAATCAAGCTTTGAATTTGAAAGACCCTCTGGAAAGGTGCAAGACCTTACAGTCGTATATGGATCTATAAAGAAATAGACATGGATGTTTCACATCTATGAAATAGTTGACATGTCGGAAAGAGTTTACGACAATATTCAAGGAATTGACTATGATAAGATTTGATCTTTCATAGCGATATTTAGTCTAGACGGATTAATGTAGCAACCACTACATATATTTTGGTATATGGTAGTTGAACAAACAAAACAAGTTCTTCTAATAGAATGGTTACCTAGGATGTACCATGACACAATCCAAAGGGTTTTGTTAATTCAAAGGATGCTAAAAGAGTATGCAAAAATTCAATGGTTGAAGTGAGCATCGCGGAGTTGGAATCTTCACACTGATGAAACCGTTAAAAGGTTTAATTTCATCAGAGACGATGAAGATGCTTGCATTTTTGCAAGAAATTAAGTGGGAGCGCTAAGACATATTTCTAATACATTATGTGAAAGACATATCGTTGATTAGAAATGATGTATCTTTTATTGACACAGGTTAAGAATTTCATTTCGATGAAAGACTTAGGCATAACCCAAGAATTAGGCATTAATGTCTATATGGATAGATTGAGGCGCTAATATGGTTTTGCCAAATGTACATAGATAAGATGTTGAATGAGTTCAATATGGAAACAACAAGAAAGGTTCTTGACGCACGGAAAGGACTGAATCAAGATTCAAGTGTGTTGACACGAGATTCAAGTGTTTTGACACTTGGTGAAATCGCAAGAATATTTTGATCAATCGTTCTTTGAGATGTACACATCTAGATATGTCCTATGCTCTAAATGTTATGAGCATATACCAGAATGACTCATAAGATGATCATTGGACAATAGTAGGGATATTCCTATGATCTTTGGAAGAACTAAGAATATATTACTTATATAGTGGTGACAAATAGTTCATTGTAAATTGTTACATTGATACTAGTTTTGTCACACATTAAGTTTATCTCAATTTAAACTATAGGTGGCACAATGTAATGGAAAGGAAGTTCCATAACGGATTTGGTTGAGTACCAAAGTTAAAACATTGTGACAGATACTACAACAAAAGGCTAAGTATATGACTGCTATTGTAGCAGCAAATGAGGGCATTTGCGTCAAGTAGTTTGTTATCAAACTAGGTGTGGTTCATAGCGGGATAATACTATGAAGATACATTGTATGACAATTGTATTAACATGATTTAATCCCAAGGAACTAAAGGTCTCACCAAAGGACCAAATTTATACAATGCCATCTCATTGGAGAATGAGTAATGCGTAGAGACGCAAGGACATGCAAATACACACGGACCTGGAAGTGTCAGATCCGAAGATTATGTTTACCACTAGCAATAGTGTCTATACAACACCAGAAAGCCATAGGTGTTGAATGCACAAGTTTTTAACTAGATTATTGACTCTAGTGCAAGTGGGAGACTGTTGGAGATATGCCCAAGAGGCAATAATAAAGTGGTTATTATTATATCTTTATGTTTATGATAAATGTTTACATCCCATGCTATAATTGTATTAACCGGAAACATTAAAAGAGTCCCTAGTAAGCCTCTTGTTAAACTAGCTTGTTGATTAATGGATGATCATGGTTTCCTGATCATGGACATTGGATGTCGTTAATAACAAGATCATATCATTAGGAGAATGATGTGATGGACACACACCCATAGTAAGCGTAGCATAAGATCAAGTCATTAAGTTCGTATTGCTGTAAGCTTTCAAATGCATAGTAACCTAATCCTTCGACCATGAGGTTATGTTAATCACCATCACCGGATGGGTACTTTGATGACATCAAACACCGCTTCGTAACTGGGTGGTTATAAAGGTGTCATTGGGTATTCTGAAAGTATGTGTTGAAGCGCATGGACCAAGATTGGGATTTGTCCATCCATATGACGGATAGATATGCTCTGGGCCCTCTCGGTGGAATGTCATCTAGTTAGCTTGCAAGCATGTGACTAGGTCACAAGGGATGACATAACATGGAACGAGTAAAGAGTACTTATCAGTAACGAGGTAGAACTAGGTATAAAGATACCAACGATCAAACCTCGGATAAGTAGAATATCGCGAGACAAAGGGAATTGGTTTCGTATGTTAAATGGTTCAATCGATCACGGAGAAATCGTTGAGTATGTGGGAGCCGTTATGGATCTCCAGATCCCGCTGATGGTTATTGATCGGAGAGGTGTCTTCATCATGTCTGCATATTCACGAACCATAGGGTGACACACTTAAGGTTCGAAGTTGTTTTAAGTAGATATGGAATTTGCGTTGGAGACCGAATGTTGTTCGGAGTCTTGGAATGGATCCGGGACATCACGAGGAGATCCGGAATGGTCCGGAGAATAAGATTCATATATTGGGGATCATTTTCTAAGTTAGGAAATGTTCCAGAGTGTTTGTATGGAGATTCTAGAAGGTTTCGAAATGTTCTGTAAGGTTCTAGAGGATTTCTTGGAGTTTACTTGAAAACCAAGGAAGGGATCAAGGAGTCCAAGTGGGGCAAGACACGGATTCGTGGGGGAGGAGGATTCCTCCCCACTTCCCACCGCCGGCCCAAGGAGGGGAGTCCTACTAGGACTCCCCCTCCCCAGGCGCGCCTCCCTCCCTTAAATAGAAGGGAGGGGGCGCCCCCTCTTGCTCCTCCTCTCATAACTCCCAATCTTTGCCGCCTCTCTCCTCCACCTTTCTTCTGCACAGGCATAGGCGAAGCCCTGCAGAATTCTCACCTCCACCACCACCACCACGCCGTCGTGCTGCTGGGATTCCGTGGAGAAGATCTACTACCTCCGCTGCTCGCTGGAACGGGGAGAGGAAGGTCTGCTTCGACTCCGCACGTGTGACCGTTCGTGGAAGCGCTGCCGGAACGCGGCGCTGGAAGGATCGTCCACACGATCTTGAGATCGGCAAGTGATCGACTACATTATCCACGAGATCTAATCTCGTAACGCTTTCGGTTCTACGAGGGTTAGTACCGACCTATCTCGTTGCTCATGTCTAATAGATAAGATTTTGGCTTTTGTCTAGTTTAGATCTGGGTTTTGTTCGTTCTTGCGGTAGAATTTTTTTATTTTACATGCTACGAACCCATCAGATTTATCCCCATCCCCAGTTTTACTTACAAGATTTACTTTTACTTTACCAAAGTTCTTTACTTCTAGTAATGCTTTGTGAGATTTTAGAAAGTAGTATAGATAGCATAAAACGTATAAAACTTGGCCTATACTAGATGTCATTCTATGGTATGAGATTGAGATTAGCATTCCACCTTAGTGAAAACTCTTAACTTAATACTTAGAGCTAAACCAAAAACTTGATCACTCTAGATGGGAATACTTGGTGAAAATGCTGATGAAAACCTTGGAATGATGAGTCATTCTATTGAGATGTTTTGGCAGGTGTTGAGAAACACAAATGGTTTATGATGATGAAAATGTTGAGGCATGAGCCTTAGCCCTTTATAAAAACTGATGGTTGGGTTCGGATGCGATACCATTCCAATTTTACTATACAACTACCTGAATTGGGTA
Organism: Avena sativa; assembly: GCA_916181665.1. Taxonomy (NCBI): domain Eukaryota; kingdom Viridiplantae; phylum Streptophyta; class Magnoliopsida; order Poales; family Poaceae; genus Avena; species Avena sativa. The sequence continues at coordinate 340,914,773 of OV702288.1, forward strand.
AGGCTTAGCCGGAGGTTTATATGCATTAGTATGGGTTCCCTCGCGGAAGAGGTTTGAGCGGAGGCTACCTCCTGATGATGTCCACCTATGTAGTGCCTAGGATGGCAGATGGCCATGGCTGGGAGGCCAAGCTCATAGGAGAGGTGCTTATACTAGAGTGTGTAAAGGAAAGGTTATGATTGATTATCCACATACTAAGTATGATGATTCAGGATTATCCCTGACGGATGTATCGAATTTTGTGGTGAAAGTGTACCACCTTTGCAAAGTGTCAAACTATTCGAATAGCCGTGTCCGCGGTCATGGACACTTGGAGTGGCCATACTGTTCCGTCGTCAGATGTTTTCAAAATGACTTATGAAATGAATTGTGACATGACTTGACCACAACAGGGTTGTGACTATGAAAACTAAGTTCCTACTTAGGTGATTTAGAACTTTATTTTATCTTTCTTTGTTTCTGAACATATCTTAAGTTTTAAACTTACCTTTACAAATAAACTTAGAACTTAACATTCGTACTAGAACTACCTTACTTGTTAGTGATAGTTTACGAGTACTTAAAGAGTACACATGGCTTTGTACCTGGCTATTCCCGTGGCCAGACTATGAGGAGGACTATTCAGAAGAAGGACAATAGGATGGCTACGCTAACTAGGATCATCTCCCATCATCAGCATTGCCTATGACACTGAAGATGGAGCCCACCGCTACGCTTATTTATTCTGCTACTTGTTTGTATTAAGACTGGATCATGAGATCCTTTATTTGTGTAAGAACTTATTATGTTTTGTAATGGATGATGTACTATGATATCCAATCTGTTATGTCTCACAAAAATGGTAATCCTGGGATTGCGATGTATGGCATAACAGGTATTTGGGATTAAAAATCCGGGTGTTGACAAGTTGGTATCAGAGCCAGGTTGACCATAGGAGACCCTAGTTAGAATGGACGTCCGAACAAAAACTTAGTTTCAAAAACAAAGAAGTGAGTATTTATGAAAACCTATTTCTACTCTTATCCTTGGGATTCTTTCAACAAAATTCATGTTCCTAAAAAATTCTTACATTACTACATAAAATTTGACACACTTGATCACTCACTAACTTACTCATCCTAAATTCTTATAGATGGAAGTCCAGTACTGCAAGTTCTACCAGTTGGGCAATGGAGGCCAACTAATCTTCGAGAGGGATCTTGATGCACTGTTTGAGTACCTTGAGCACCCGCATCCGGAATTCTTCGGAGCCCAACTCAAGGATTTTCCCGGAGGATATTTACAATGGCTGATAGTTGATGATCTTCGAGGCAAGATGGAAGCCCCTCTTTCCGAGAAGATTCAATTCACCGTGAGAGAGAACAACTGGCTAGATGGATTAGCCAGGGCTATGCATGAAGCTCTCGCCCGTCGTTGCGTACAGAACATCAACTTGATCCAGGGAACTCGCTTTGCTCACTATGCAAGGCGTGATTCTATGGGAATGCCACTGGAGATGCCAAGTCACCCGGAGTTGAAGCGCCAAGTGGAGAACCTGGACTTCTTGTTGTATGATAGGAAGAAGGAATTGGACAATGCTCGAGCCTACGCAAACCACAACCTTTCCATTGCCGCCCAGAAGGCCCAAACTTTCTCACTGCTCATCAAGGAACATTATTCACTTCACCGACAATGCGAGAAGAAGGATCGCACCATCGCTCATCTTCGCAAGAAGGTGGCCGACCTCGAGAAGACCATCTAGGAGCAAGAAGCTCAGCTTGCAGCAAAAGAAGAAGAAGAGGAAGAAGAAGGTGAAGAAATCCAGGGGATATTCACTCATACCTTAGTGATGACAATGACTATCTGGAGGATGATGCCATGGACTTCTACAACGACGATGATGATTCCGACTTCATCGATGATGAGTAGATGCACTAGAGTGCTATTGTAGGAGTGAGAAGTATCCGTCCCATTGTATCTTAGCTCATAGAATGGTTCTTGAAACCATCTGTTTTTTCCTTTCATGTTGTGGTGTGTGTGTTTGTATCGTGTGCTTTGATTGAATGAATGAATGAGAAGAAGCTAGTTTGCAAAACCTGAGTTGAAACTCAAAGTTTTAGCTTTCAAAACAAAACCATGAACCTTAGAAATTTCCCTCTTACCCCATTATCTATCTCAATCTTGAGATGACTCGTGTAAACCAAGGAGGGAGTAGCTCATCGCAGGACCCGATGCTGCAGATTCTGCAGATGGTAGTTTCGGACCGCGAAGCTAGTAGAGCAGAGTGCCAAGCCAATCTAGCCACCCTGCAACAGATCGCCCAGATAGCCCACAATAATCAAGGCCATGGAAATCAGGATCATCATGGATCCAAACTCAAAAACTTCCAGGATACCAATCCCCCTATCTTTAGCAAGTCTGAAGAACCGTTGGATGCCGATGATTGGTTACAGACCATGGAGAATAACCTAGAAGTCGCAGGAGTGGATGCCAACGAGAAAGTTATGTTTGCCACCCACTATCTGGCCGGAGACGCAAGAGCCTGGTGGAACAACACCCGTACAATGAACCACGGTCAAGTGATGATGTGGGAAGCATTCAAAGTCAAGTTCAGCCGCACCCATGTGTCGCAGGGTTTAGTCACCTGAATGAGAGATGCATTCAGAGAACTAAAGCAAGGCAGAATGACTGTAGTGGAGTACCGTGACAGATTTTTGTCCCTCGCCAGGTATGCACCTAATGAGATCAACACCCAATGTCTCGTCCAAGCTACCCCAACCGTAGCGGAGGAAATATGAAGACCGGAGGAAACAACAACAACCACCCCGGCAACTCCAACAACTTCAACCTTGCACCGCCCAAGTCCAACCACAACAACAACAATACTGCCCCAAGGACTAGAAGCAATGCCATACCTGTTGCAGCTAAAGACAAGTCCTAGATTACTTGTTTTGAGTGTGGAGTGAAGGGTCACTACTCCAACAAGTGTCCCAAGAACATTGCAGCCACTACCAGTGTGAATGCCCCAGCTCAGCAGCAGCGCCGTGTTCAGCCCGGAAGAAGATTCGCCCCTAGGAATTCGCTCAACCGCAACGGCCGTCTCTTCCACATGAACGCTGAACAAGCCCAAGAAGCGCCAAATGTCGTGCTGGATATGTTTTCTGTTAACTCAGTATTAGTAAGAGTGTTGTTTGATTCTGGAGCATCACACTCGTTTGTTACCGAAGAATTTGCATGCACTAGTAAGATTCACCCAACCAACCTGAAGCATGTTATGATAGTTCAAATACCTGGTTCAACCACCAAAGCTAGGAAATTTTGCAAGGCTGTGCCTATCAAAATACATGGGATAGATTTTTATGCCAATCTAATAGTACTTGGAACCAAAGGTTTGGAAGTAGTACTAGGAATGGATTGGATGTCGAAACATAAAGGATTGATCGACTGTGCCAATAAATCCATCACCATGACTAGTAGCTCTGGAGTATCAGTAGAGCATATATCTGAAACCTTGCCCCGACAATTCAAATGTAACAAGAGCCTAGCCCTACCCACCATAGACCAAGTTAGAGTAGTCTATGAATACCCCGACATTTTCCCAGATGAATTGCCCGGTATGCCTTTAGATCGGGATATCGAGTTCATTATTGAACTAATTACTGGAACTAGACCCATAGCTCAGAGACCCTATAGCATGAACCCCTCAGAGTTACTGGAGCTGAAGAAGCAACTTGATGCTATGCTGGAGAAAGGCTTGATTCAACCAAGCGCATCGCCATGGAGATCGCCCGTTCTGTTTGTCGACAAGAAGGATGGAGGTAACCATTTGTGCACAAATTACCGGAAGCTGAATGATGTCACCATCAAGAACAAGTACCCACTACCCAAGATAGAGGATTTATTTGATCAGTTGACTGGTGCCAGAGTGTTCTCTAAGATTGATCTTAGGACTGGTTATCATCAACTTAAGATTCGTGCAACGGATATTCCAAAGACCGCCTTTACCACTAGATATGGATTGTATGAGTATACGGTCATGTCTTTTTGATTAACCAATGCCCTCGCTTATTTCATGAATCTCATGAATAAGATCTTTATGAAATTTCTGGATAAGTTTGTCGTAGTGTTTATCGACGATATTCTTATCTACTCCAAGTCAGAAGAAGACCATGAGCAACACCTGAGAATCGTCCTTGAAACCCTTAGAGATCACCAGTTGTATGCCTAGTTCAGCAAATGTGAGTTTTGGGTGAAAGATGTAGGATTCCTCGGACATATTGTGTCGGCAGGAGGAGTAGCTGTTGATCCTGCTGTAACATCCCAAAACTTAATCCAAGGTTAATCAAGATCAAATCTACCCAATTTAGGGTTAACAAAAACTTTTCTATTTAAAACTCTTTAAGTATTCATTGTATGCATTTAAATTAGGAGTTGTTTTGAATTGCCATGTTTGAGTGATCCATTGGTTGTAAAATGATTCTAAGGTGAATTAAACGTCATCTAGATCATTCCCAAACAAATCCCAAAGAAAAACAAATCAAAATGAATAAAATAAGGATATGGTCATTTGTGCCATTTTAATCACCTAGCCTACTTTGGCTATTCCTAGAACTCAAATCTTAACAGAAACAATTGTGGTTCTTTGCACCCCTTGCTAGTACAAGTAGTGATGTACCAAGGTCCACTTTGTTTCATCCCAAAAACTTTCAAACACTAAATTTAAATGACATTTGAAAATTAAATGTAGTTCATATGTATGGATCACACTTATTCAAAAACCACTCAAATGAACTCCACTTTTAAAACCCAAGCACACCTAGAAGCTCAAGCATAAGATACATCACTCCACCAAAAATCAGCCCAAAATTCAAAACTTTTTCTCTTGTGGCCATTGTGTCGAACAAGTGGCAGACAGAGATAAAACTGCCTAACTAACACTGCTCCTAGTTAAACCCTTGTCCCTATTTGCATCCTTTCTGCTCTCCCCTGTCCCCCTAAGTCCAACCAAACCCCCACCGGCCTACCCCTAAGCTTGGAGCAGCAGTGGAGTGCCGCCACTTTGTGGTGACCGCCGGCCAGAAGCGGGCAACTCGCCAGGCACCGCACCGCGCCAAACCAGCCCATTCCCTAGCTCCGCCCAACCCTACCGCCGCCCACGGTCCACCCCTCGATCAATCCCAGCCCCTGGACCACTCCCCAGCATCGCCGCCCTTTCTCTCTGCGAGCTCGCCAGAGAGCGATAGCCGCTAGCACGCAGCAGCCCGCCTCTTGACCCGATACCACGCACGCTGCTCCACCTCGACCCCAGCACCCCGCCAGACAGGGCCGTGCACTGACGCGTGACCCAAAGTCGCCATGCACGCCGTCAAGCACCGCCTCTGTCTCCCAGAGTGCGCAACGATCCCGACCATATGCCACCGCCCCTAGCCACGCCATTACGCCATAGAGCACCACCAGGGAACCGCCCACCGTCCGCCTACCTTACCCACGCCGATAGCCCCCTGTACCGCCCTTGCCGGAGACGCCTGCCCACACCTCTCGGTCTCACCGTCGCGCCTATATAAGTAGGCCTCCCCAGCATGAATTACTCACACCATTCCACTCCCCTCTCTCCCCTGAACCTTTCCCCTCTCTCACCGGAGCCGCTCGAGCCGCCGTTCGCCAGAACTGCACCGGAGGAGCCCGCTGCAGAGGAGGAGATGTTGCCGTCGATTCCGTCCACCGCAGCCCCTGCCGTGACCTTGCCTGAGTCCACCGTCGCCGTCCAGTTTGATCGCCTGCCTCGCCGTACTAGCTGGAGCCCTGGTACGTCCCCCGTAGACCCCCACCGTCCATTTAGGGTTCTGTCTCGCAGGCGACGAGTCCGTCGTCGATGACGACTGTGAGCCATTTATCCGCATTATAATCGTGTTGCCTAGATCGCTAGATACCATTTCGGGTTTTAAGTCTCGCTGATAAGCGGGACCAACCTGTCAGCCGCCCTCTGCCCTGTTGAGCGTCACTGGGCCGGCCCATTTCCTTTCCCGCACTGACCAGTAATTCAAATCTAGATTTTTCTATTTAGGTTTACACTCAACTCCGTCCCTTAGTTTAAAAATCAATTCAGGAAGATTTACTTAACCAAATTGAGTGATTCCAATTTTGTTGGAAAGCTTCTGAAAATATCTATCCAAACCCGTTGAATTTAATTCATTTAAAGTTAGAGATCTCTCCTAGTAAAAATAACAAGACAGAAGCTTTTGCACATTCAAACATTTTTATAAAATCAACCATAATAGCTTTTGAGTTGATTCCAACTCTCAAAAATCACATTTAACCATACCTATTTGAATATGTAATAATATTAAGGTTTGCATGCAGTGACTTTGGACTAGTACCAAAATAATGCTATATAGGCATTTCTAGTCACTTTAAATCATTAAATATTAAACTTAAAATTATTAAAATGTGATCCAACCTTTAAATCGCATTCCCATATGTTAGAATATGTGGTGATGACATGTGTCCACATGATCCCATATTTTAATTGGATATTATTAAATCTTAGTTATTTTCAATGAGTAGAAATTACTTTTCTCAAATAAAATAAATGAAACTAGTTCATTAAACCTTGTGATGCTTGTGATGATATTAGATCATCAAATGTGTGCCTTAGTGTGCTAAGTAGACTAGTTAAGTATTGTGTGGTGATTGTGTACCCCATATGTATTTATAGACGATAGTACCGACCAAGTCTTCGAGGAGGAGGAGTTCTACCAAGAGGAGGAGGAAGAAAACTTCAACCACTGCAATACACAAGGAAAGCTATCGTTAGCAATGCAAGATAACCCTTGCAACTTAGAGAACCTAAGCAAATGCATTAGGCATGCTTTGGTCATACCATTTTTGACTTATACCTATTCCAAGATTTATTTCCAAGCTTTAGTTTTCTTTATTTTACCAAAGTCCTTTACTTGTTTAGAAGGTAGCATAAAGAGTATAAAAGTTGACCTATATAGTTATATTTAGATGTCATCCTATGGCCTGAGATTGATCTTAGCATCCCACCTTAGTGAGCACTCTTAACTTAGTAGTTTAGAGCTAAACCAAAACTTGATTCACTTTAGATGGGAATACTTGGTGAAAATGATTTATGAAAACCTTGGAATGATGAGTCATTCTATTGAGATGTTTTGACATGTGTTGAGAAACACAAATGGTTTATGATGATGAAAATTTTGCGGCATGAGCCTTAGCCCTTTTACAAAACTGATGGTTGGGTTCGGATGCGATACCATTCCAATTTTACCGTACAACCACAATACCAGAATTGGGTAAGGCTTAGCCGGAAGTTTATATGCATTGGCATTAGTTCCCTCGCGGGAGAGGTTTGAGATGAGGCTACCTCTCAATGTTGTCCACCTATGCAGTGCCCAAGATGACAGATGGTCATGGTTGGGAGGCCATGCTCATAGGAGAGGTGCTTATACTAGGGTGTGTAAAGGAAAGGTTATGTTTGATTATCTGCATACTAAGTATGATGATTCAGGGTTATCTCTGACAGATGTATCGAATCTTGTGGTGAAAGTGTACCACCTCTGCAGAGTGTCAAACTATTCGAATAGCCGCGTCCGCGGTTATGGACAGTTGGAGTGGCCATACTGTTCTGTTGTCAGATGTTTTCAAAACAACTTATGAAATGAATTATGACATGACTTGACCACAACAAAGTTGTGTCTATGATGATTAAGTTCCCACTTAGGTGTTTTCAAACTTCTTTTATCTTTCTTTGTTTCAGAACTCAGCTTAGGTTTCAAACTTAACTTTACAAGTAAACTTAGAGTTAGCATTTCCTACTAGATTATACTACTTGTTAGTGGTAGTTTGCGAGTACTTAAAGAGTACTCATGGCTTTTGTCCCTGGCTATTCCTATGGCCAGACTATGAAGGAGATTCCCAAGATGAAGGACAACAGGACGGCTATGATAACTAGGATCATCTCCCATCATCAACATTGCCTGTGACTTTGAAGATGGACCCTACCGCTACGCTATTTATTCCACTTCTTGATTGTAATAAGACTGGATCATGAGATCCTTTATTTGTGTAAGACCTTATTATGGTTTGTAATGGATGATGTACTGTGATATCCAATCTGTTATGTCTCGCAAAAATGGTAATCCTAGGATTGCGATGAATGGCATAACATGCATCTGGGATTAAAAATCCGGGTGTTGACAAGTTGGTATCAGAGCCATCCTGACTATAGGAGACCCTAGTTAGAATGGACGTCTGAACAAAAACTTAGTTTCAAAAACCAAAGTGAGTACTTATGAAAACTATTTCCTCTCTTACCCTTGGGAATTCATTCTCTCTCAAAAAAATTCATGTTCCTCCAAATTCTTACATTACTACATAAAACTTTGACACACTTGATCACTTCACTAACTTCCTCATACTAAATGCTTATAGATGGAAGCTCAATACAGCAAGTTCTACCAGTTGGCCAACGGAGGCCAATTGATCTTCGAGAGGGACTTGGATGCACTGTCTGAGTTCTTGGAGCATCCTCATCCGATATTCCTTGGAGCTCAACACCCGGGTCCACCAGGAGGAGATTTCCAATGGCTAGTGACTGCTGATCTTCGAGGCAAGATAGAAGCACCAGTATCTAGGAGGATTTAGTTCTCCGTGAGAGAGAACAACTGGCTAGATGGATTAGCCAGGGCAATGGTTGAAGCTCTCGCACGTCTATGTGCCCTTAGTGTCAACCTCATCGAGGGAACCCGCTTTGTTCACTATGCAAGGCGTGATTCCATGGGAATGCCGCTCGAGATGCCAAGTCACCCAATACTGAAGCGCCAAGTGGAGAACCTCGACTTACTGCTGTATGACCGCCAGAAGGAGTTAGACAATGCAAGAGAGCTAGCCAACCACAACCTTGCTATTGCTGCCCAGAAGGCCCAGACTTTGTCACTGCTAGTCCAGGATTGTCAGTCTCTTCGCCATCAGCGCGCCAAGAAGGATCGCACCATCGACCGTCTTTGCAAGAAGGTGGCCGACCTCGAGAAGACCATCAAGGAGCAAGAAGCTCAGCTTGCCGTAAAGGAAGAAGAAGAGGAAGGTGAAGATATCCAAGGGGATATTGACTCCTACCTCAGCAATGATGATGATTTTCTAGAGGCAGATGCCGTGGACATCTACACCGATGATGATGAATCCGACTTCATCGACGATGAGTAGATGCACTAGAGCACTGTCGTAGCATGAGATGTATCGGTCCCATTGTATCATAGCTTGTAGAATGGTTCTTAAAACCATCTATTTTCCTTTGATGTTGTGGTGTGTGTTTGTATCGTGTGCTTTACTTGAATGAATGAAAAGAAGTTAGTTGCAAAAACTAAGTCAAACTCAAAGTTTTAGCTTTGAAATCAAAACCATGAACCTTAAAACTTTCCCTCTTACCCCTTTATCTACCTCAATCTTCAGACGACTCGTGGAAACCAAGGAGGGAGCAGCTCACCGCAAGACCCAATGCTGCAGATTCTGCAGACTCTCATCGCAGACAGAGAAGCAAACAGGGCAGAGCGCCAAGCTAATTTAGCAACACTGCAAAAGATTGCCCGGATAGCTTACAACAACCAGAACCATGGAAATTAGGATCATCAAGGATCCAAGCTGCAAAACTTCTAGAATACCAATCCCCCCATCTTTAGTACCTCGGAGAACCCACTGGATGCTGATGACTGGTTGCAGACAATGGAGAACAACCTAGAAGTAGCTAGAGTAGATGCCAATGAGAAAGTTATCTTTGCCACCCACTATTTGGCAGGAGATGCAAGAGCATGGTGGAACAGTATCCGCACAATGAACCATGGTCAAGTGATGACATGGGAAGCCTTCAAAATCAAGTTCAGCCGCACCCACGTGCCACAGGGTCTAGTCACCCGAATGAGGGATGAATTCCGAGATTTGAAGCAAGGTAGAATGACTGTAGTGGAGTACTGTGACAGATTCCTGTCCCTTGCAAGGTATGCACCGGATGAGATCAACACGGAGGCCAAGAAGAAGGAGATATTCTTGAACGGACTACATGATGAGATGCAGACTGTCCTCGTCAACATCCGCTTCCAGGATCTCGAAGAGCTAGTAGACTCTGCCATTTAGATGGAAGGGAAGATCAACCAGGCAAATGACAACCGCAAATGTCGTATGATGCATCAAGCTGGATCCAACAGTCACCAGAAGTACCATCCCAACCCCTCACCAGGATATGCACCAAGGAACAACCGACCCCCAATGTCTCTCCCAAGCTACCCCAACCGTAGCGGAGGAAATGTGAAGCCCGGAGGAAACAACAATCACTCCGGCAACACCAGCAATTTCAACCGTGCCTCTTCCAAGAGCAACAACAACAACAACAATAACAACACTGCACCTAGAACTGGAAGCAATGCTGTGCCGGTCGCAGCTAAAGACAAGTCTCAGATCACTTGTTTCGAGTGTGGAGTGAAGGGTCACTATTCAAATGAGTGCCCCAAGAAGATTGTCGTCACTGCCAATGTGAATGCCCCAGCTCAATAGCAGCGTCGTGTTCAACCATGAAGAAGATTCGCCCCAGGGAACCCTCACAACCGCAATGGCCGTCTCTTCCACATGAACGCCGAAGAAGCCAAAGAAGCGCCAGATGCAGTGCTAGGTATGTTTTCTATCAACTCAGTTTTAGCAAGTGTGTTGTTTGATTCTGGAGCATCGCACTCATTTGTCACCGAAGAATTTGCATGCACTAGTAAGATCCACCCAACCAACTTGAAGCATGTTATGATAGTTCAAAACCCTGGTTCAACTACAAAAGCTAGAAAATTTTGCAAAGCCGTGCCTACCAGAATACATGGAATAGATTTTTATGCTAATCTAATAGTACTTGGAACCAAAGGATTGGAAGTAGTACTAGGAATGGATTGGATGTCAAAGCATAAAGGACTGATAGACTGTGCCAAGAAAGCCATCACCATGAGCAATAGCTCTGGAGTCTCAGTAGAACATATATCTGAAACCTTGCCCCGTAAATTCAAGTGTAACAAGAGTCTAGCCCTGCCTACCATTGACCAAGTCAGAGTAGTATGTGAATACACCGACGTATTCCTAGATGAATTGCCCGGTATGCCCCCGGATAGGGATATTGAGTTCACTATTGAACTAATTCCTAGGACCGGACCCATAGCCCAGAGACCCTATAGCATGAACCCCTCAGAGTTAGTGGAACTGAAGAAGCAGCTGGATGCTATGTTGGAAACATGCTTGATTCAACCAAGAGCATCGCCATGGAGATCACCAGTGTTATTCGTCGACAAGAAAGATGGAGGCAACCATTTGTGCACCGATTACAGAAAGCTCAATGACATCACCATCAAAAACAAGTACCCTTTGCCAAAGATAGAAGATCTATTTGATCTGTTGACTGGTGCCCAGGTATTCTCAAAGATTGATCTTAGGACTGGTTATCACCAACTTAAGATTCCTGCAACGGATATTCCGAAGATCGCCTTTACTACTCACTATGGTTTATACGAGTATACAGTCATGTATTTCAGATTAACCAATGCCCCTGCTTATTTCATGAATAAGATCTTTATGACTTTCCTAGACAAGTTTGTTGTTGTGTTCATCGACGATATCCTTATCTACTCCAAGTCAGGAGAAGAGCATGAGCAACATCTGAGAATCATCCTTGAAACCCTAAGAGAGCATCGGATGTATGCCAAGTTCAACAAATGTGACTTTTGGCTGAAAGAAGTAGGATTCCTAGGACATATTGTGTCTACCGGAGGAGTCTCTGTTGATCCCACCAAGATCAGAGATGTCGAAGCATGGGAAGCCCCAACCACTCAAACCCAAGTCCGTGCATTTCTCGGATTAGCGGGATATTACCGCAAGTTCGTCGAAGGATTTTCTAGCATCGCCAGACCCATGACCCAATTGTTGAAGAAGGATAAGAAGTTTGAATGGACTGAAACATGTGAAGCCAGTTTCCAAGAGCTGAAGAAGATATTGATTTCAGCCCCAATATTAATCATGCCAGATATCAAGAAGCCATTTGATGTGTATTGTGATGCATCCAAGATTGGTCTCGGATGTGTATTGATGCAAGAAGGCAAATTCATCGCTTATCTGTCTAGACAACTGAAGCAGCATGATCAGAACTATCTGACCCATGATCTTGAATTAGCAGCCATATTATTGGCATTGAATACGTGGCGTCATTATCTAATGGGTAATCGCTGTGAGATTTACTCGGATCACAAAAGCATGAAGTATATTTTCACTCAGAAGGAGCTGAATATGAGGCAAAGGAGATGGATAGAGTTAATCAAGGATTATGACCTTGACATTCACCTATCACCCCGGCAAAGCCAATGTGGTAGCGGATGCTCTTAGCAGATTGCCGTGTAGGCTAAACACCATGATCGAGGAGAAGCAGCCAAGTTTGTATGAGGAGTTGGAGTAGTTTAGGACTGAACTGGTTAGCAAAGGATTCTTAGCTAGCATTGAAATTCAACCCACTTTGATTAGCTAAATCAAGGAAGCCTAGAAAGGAAATGAAAGTATCGACGAAATCAAACGTCGTATTGGTACGGGAAAGGTACCTGGATTCACCGAAGATGAAGAAGGACTTATGTGGTACAAAGGCCGTATCTGTGTGCCAGCTGATTCGGAGCTGAAGCAAGTTATCATGCAGGAAGCTCATGATACTCTTTATTCTATCCACCCCGGAGGAACAAAGATGTATCAAGATTTGAAAGAGCAATTTTGGTGGCACAAGATGAAGAGAGAAATCGGGAGCTACATCGCCAAGTGTGACATCTGTTAAAGAGTCAAAGCCGAGCATCAGAGACCCACAGGACTGTTGCAACCATTGCAGAATCCGGAATAGAAATGGGATTCCATCAGAATGGACTTTATCACCGGTCTGCCTACTTCGAGTAGGGGAAATGACTCAATCTGGGTCATCGCTGATAGACTGTCCAAAGTAGCTCACTTTATACCGGTCAAGACAACCTACCAGAGTTCAAAGCTAGCAGAGTTGTATATTGCTAGAATAGTCAGTTTGCATCGAACCCCCAAGACCATCGTATCGGATCGAGGAACCCAATTTACCTCGAGATTTTGGCAGAAAGTCCAAGAAGGATTAGGAATCAAGTTGAATTTCAGCACAGCTTATCACCTGCAAACCGATGTACAGACTGAAAGAATCAACCAGATCTTAGAAGATATGTTGAGAGCTTGTGTGTTGGAATATGGATCAAAATGGGAAGACTGCCTGCCTTTTGCAGAATTCTCATATAACAACAGTTATCAAGATAGTTTGCAATGGCACCATTTGAGTTCCTGTACGGAAGAAAGTGTTATACCCCTTTGAATTGGTCGCAAGTAGGAGAGAGTCAGATTTTTGGACCCAACATTCTTCGAGAAGTCGTAGAGAAGGTTCACAAAGTCCATGAGCACCTCAAGACCGCCCAATCTAGATAGAAGAGTTATGCTAACAAGAGAAGGAGAGACCTGACTTTCACTATCGGAGATTTTCTATATCTCAAGGTTTCACCATTGAAGGGAACCCAACGTTTTAGTCTGAAAGGAAAGGTAGCCCCCAAATATGTCAGGCCTTTCAAGATTCTGAATCATTGAGGAGAAGTATCTTATCAACTGGAAATGCCAGAAGAGATGTCAGCCATCCACAATGTGTTTCATATCTTGCTACTTCGCAAATGCTTAGAAGTGCCAGAGAAGACCGAAGTTTTCAAGAATATCTGTCAACACCCGGATTTTTAATCCCAGATGCCTGTTATGTCATTCATCGCAATCCCATGATTACCATTTTTTCGAGACATAACAGATGGGATATCACAGTACATCATCCATTAGAAACCATACATAAGGTCTTACACAAATAAGGATCTCATGATCCAGTCTTAATACAACAAGCAGCAGAATAAAAGATAAGCGTAGCAGTGGGGTCCATCTTTAGGGGCACAGGCAATGCTGACGAAGGCAGATAGTCCTAGTTATCATAGCCGTCCTGCTGGCCATCATCTTGGTAGTCTCCTTCATAGTCTGGCCATGATAATAGCTAGGGACAAAAGCCATGAGTACTCTTTAAGTACTCGCAAACTACCACTAACAAGTAGTATAATTCTAATGTAAAGTACTAACTCTAAGTTTAACTATAAGGTTAAGTTTGAAACCTAAGCTGAGTTCAGAAGCAAAGAAAGATAAAATAAAGTTCTAGAATCACTTAAGTTGGGAAGCTAGTGTCATAGTCACAACCCTGTTGTGGTCAAGTCAAGATTCATCATTCATTTCGCAAGTTATTTTGAAAACATCTGACAATGAAACAGTATGGCCATTCCAACTGTCCATAACCGCGGACATGGCTATTCGAATAGTTTGACACTCTGCAGAGGTGGTACACTTTCACCACAAGATTCAATACATCTGTCAGGGATAACCCTGAATCATCATACTTAGTATGCAGATAATCAAACATAACCTTTCCTTTACACACCCTAGTATAAGCACCTCTCCTATGAGCATGGCCTCCCAACCATGACCATCTGTCATCTTGGGCATTGCATAGGTGGACAACATTGAGGGGTAGCCTCAGCTCAAACCTCTCCCGCGAGGGAACTAATACTCATTGAAAATAACTAAGATTTAATATTCACCACTTAAAATATGGGATCATGTGGACACATGTCCTCACCACATATTCTAACATATGGTAATGTAATTTAAGGGTTGGTTCATAATTACTTTGGTTTAAGTTCATTATTTAGTGATTTAAAGTGACTAGAAATGCCTATATAGCATTATTTTGGTACTAGTCCAAAGTCACTGCATGTAAACCCTAATATTATTACATATTCAGATAGGTATGGTTAAATGTGATTTTTGAGAGTTGGAATCAACTCAAAATCTATCATGGTTGATTTTATAAAAATGTTTGAATGTGGAAAACCTTTTGTCTTGTTATTTTTACTAGGAGAGATCTCTAACTCTAATTGAATTAATTCCAACGGGCTTTGGTAGATCTTTTTAGTAGCTTTCTAAAAAAATTGGAATCACTCCATTTGGATTAGTACATCTTTCTGAATTAATTTTCAAACTAGGGGACACAACTAAGTTCAAACTAAAATAGAAAAATTCTAATTTGAATTAAATGGATCGCGCGGGAAAGCTAATGGCAGGCCCAGTGGCACTCCGCGGCGCAGGGCACAGCTGACAGGGGGGGTCCACCAGTCAGCGGCTATTTACACGCGAAGCGGTATGGGGAGATGTGGGCCGTTAGATTAGAACTAGGATCTACGACTGGGGCTCGTCGTCGACGACGGACAGGTCGCCGACGAGGACAAACCCTAGCGGCTCGGTGGGGGTGCTCAGGGGGCATACCAGGGCTCCAGCGATGATGGCGAGGCGGGCAAATGAACTGGTGGACGCCGGCAAACTCAGGGGTGGTCGCGGCAGCTCCTGGGGTGGTCGCAATCTAGAAGCGGCCAGCTCCGGTGGAATTCCGGTGACTACGAGCTCGAGCGGCTCCGGGGAGAAGTGGGGACTGATCAGTGGTGAGAGGGTAGGTGAGTGGTGTGCAGAATAAGGCTAGGGGTGGCCTCCTTATATAGGTTCGACGACGGGACAACGCGACATGGCCAGGCGATGGTGGCGACATGGCCACGGGCTGCTAGGGGCATGGCTGCGAGCGGCGATCGATGCGTGGTCTCCTGGCGGTGCTCTATAGGGTAATGGCGCTGCTAGGGGTGGTGGCAAACGGTCGGGCGGTGCTCACGCTCTGAGTGGCAGAGGAGGCGTTCGACTCGGCGTGCGGTGGCTGCGGGTCAAATAGCGGCGGAAGGGCATGTCCGGGCAGTTCCTGGGTTCATGGCTGAGCGGTGAGCGCGCGCTGCGGTCGAGGCGAGGCATGTGCACGCTTGTCGGGTGTGGCGCTCTGGCGCGTGCTCAGCATGGTGCAGGCGCTCTAGCGTGGTGCTCTGCGGGTGGTCCACGGCTTGGCTCTGCTCGGGGAGGGGACAGAGGGCAGCGGTGTGGTCTGGTCTAGCTCCTAGACATGGCGAGAGAGAGAGAGAGGGGTAGTCGGCTGCAAGCTATCCATGCTCGACCGGCGAGCATGTCCTCGGGGTGGCTCGGCACTGCTGCTAGGGGCTAGGGGATGGGGTGCTTATGGCTTGGTTAGATCAAATGGAGACAGAGGGAGTAAATTGAGGTCAATTGGGTGGCAAAACCCTGTAGAAACAGTGAGCTAGGATTAGAGTGTGATTCATGTCAGCCAAGTGTTTGTGAAAATGGCCGAAAGAAATTTAGTTTTGAATTTTGAAAAGATTTTTGGTGGGTGTCTTAGTCATAAGCTTGATCATCTGTGGTTGCTTGGGTTTTGAAAATAAAGCTCATTTGAGTGTTTTTGAATAAGTGGGATCTTCCCATATGAACTAGATTCAATTTTCAAATGCCATTTAAAATTAATGTTTGAAAGATTTTGGCAGATCACAAAGTGGGCCTTGGTACATCATTACATGTACTAGCAAGGGGTGCAAAGATCCACATTTATTTCTGTTAAGAATTGAGTACTAGGAATAGCCAAAGTAGGCATGTTGATTAAAATGGCACAAATGACCATTTCTTTCTTTTATTCATTTTTATTTGTTTTTCTTTGGGATTTGTTTGGGAATGATCTAGATGATGTTTATTTCACCTAAGAATCATTTTACAAGAAATGATTCACTTAATCATGGCAATTCAAAACAACTCCTATTTAAATGCACACACATATGAATGCTTTAACAATTCTAAATGAAAAAGTTTTTGTTAACCCTAATTTTGATGATTTGGATCTTAATAACCTTGGATTAAAGTTTTGGGATGTTATAAACCTTCCCCCCTTAAACAAAATCTCATCCCGAGATTTACAAAAGAAAACTAGGAACTAAAGAGATCTCGGAACTCTGTCCTAATGTAGTCTTCTCGCTCCCAAGTGGCTTCCTCTTCGGTATGGTTGCTCCATTGAATTTTGAGAAACTTGATACTCCTGGTTCTGGTGGTTCTGTAATCTTCTTCTAGGATACATATGGGTACTTCACGATATGTCAGGTCATTGTTGATCTCCACAGCTCTGTGATCTATATTCTTGAAAACTTCAGTCTTCTCCGGCACTTCCAGGCATTTGCAAAGTAACAAGATATGGAACACATTGTGGATGGCTGACATCTCTTCCGGTAGTTCCAGTTGATACGATGCTTCTCCTCAGCGATTCGGAATCTTGAATGGTCCAATATATCTGGGGGCTAACTTTCCTTTCAGACTAAAGCGTTGGGTTCCTTTCAATGTCGAAACCTTGAGGTATACAAAATCTCCGACATTGAAAGTCAGGTCTCTCCTTCTCTGGTCAGCATAACTCTTCGGTCTGGATTGGGCGGTCTTGAGGTGCTCACGGACTTTGTGAACCTTCTCTTCGGCTTCTCGGAGAATGTCGGGTCCAAAGATCTGACTCTCTCCTACTTGCGACCAATTCAAAGGGGTGCGACACTTTCTTCCATATAGGAACTAATGGTGCCATTTTCCAACTAGCTTGATACCTGTTGTTATATGAGAATTCTTTGAAAGGCAGGCAGTCTTCCCATTTTGATCCATATTCTAACACACAAGCTCTTAACATATCTTCTAGGATTTGGTTGACTCTTTCAGTGTGTCCATCGGTATGCGGGTGATAAGCTGTGCTGAAATTCAACTTGGTTCCCAATCCTTCCTGAACTTTCTGCCAAAATATCGAGGTGAACTGGGTTCCTCGATCTGATACTATGGTCTTGGGGGTTCCATGTAGACTAACAATCCTAGCAATGTATAGCTCTGCTAGCTTCGCACTTTGGTAGGTAGTCTTGACAGGTATGAAGTGAGATACCTTGGATAGTCTATCAACTATGACCCAGATTGAGTCATTTCCCCTACTGGAAGTAGGCAAACCGGTGATAAAGTCCATTCCGACGGAATCCCATTTCCATTCCGGAATCTGCAATGGTTGCAACAGTCTTGCGGGTCTCTGATGCTCTGCTTTGACTCTTTGGCAGATGTCACACTTGGCGATGTAGCTTCCGATCTCTCTCTTCATCTTGTGCCACCAAAATTGCTCTTTCAGGTCTTGATACATCTTCGTTCCTTCGGGGTGGATAGAATAAAGAGTATCATGAGCTTCCTTCAGGATAACTTGCTTCAGCTCCGAATCTGCTGGCAAACAGATACGTCCTTTGTACCACAGAACTCCTTCTTCGTCTTCAGTGAATCCAGGTACCTTTCTGTACCAATACGGCGTTTGATTCCGTCGATACTTTCATTTCCCTTCTGGGATTCCTTGATTTGGCTAATCAATGTGGGTTGAAGTGCAATGCTAGCTAAGAATCCCTTGCTAACTACCTCAGTTCTGAACTGCTCCAACTCCTCATACAAACTTGGTTGCTTCTCCTTGATCATGGTATTTAGCCTACACGGCAATCTGCTAAGAGCATCCGCTACCACATTGGCTTTGCCGGGGTGATAGTGAATGTCAAGGTCATAATCCTTGATTAACTCTATCCATCTCCTTTGCCTCATATTCAGCTCCTTCTGAGTGAAAATATACTTCAAGCTTTTGTGGTCTGAGTAAATCTCACAGCGATTACCCATTAGATAATGACGCCATGTATTCAATGCCAAAACTACGGCTGCTAATTCAAGATCATGTGTCGGATAGTTCTGCCAATGCTACTTCAGTTGTCGAGACAGATACGCGATTACTTTGCCTTCTTGCATCAGTACACATCCGAGACCAATCTTGGATGCATCACAATACACATCAAATGGCTTCTTGATATCTGGCATGATCAATATTGGGGCTGATATCAATCTCTTCTTCAGCTCCTGAAAACTGGCTTCACACTTGTCGGTCCATTCAAACTTCTTGTCCTTCTTCAACAATTGGGTCATGGGTCTGGCGATGCTTGAAAATCCTTCGACGAACTTGCGGTAGTATCCCGCTAATCCGAGAAATTCACGGACTTGGGTTTGAGTGGTTGGGGCTTCCCATGCTTCGACATCTCTGATCTTGGCGGGATCAACAGAGACTCCTCTGGCAGACACAATATGTCATATGAATCCTACTTCTTTCAGCCAAAACTCACACTTACTAAACTTGGCATATAACCGTTGTTCTCTCAGGGTTTCTAGGATGATTCTCAGATGCTGCTCATGCTCTTCTTATGATTTGGAATAGATAAGGATATCGTCGATGAACACAACTACAAACTTATCTAGGAAATTCATAAAGATCTTATTCATGAGATTCATGAAATAAGCAGGGGCATTGGTTAATCCAAAAGACATAACCGTATACTCGTACAAATCATAACGAGTAGTGAAGGCGGTCTTTGGAATATCCGTTGCACGAATCTTAAGTTGGTGATAACCAGTCCTAAGATCAATCTTTGAGAATACCTGGGCTCCAGTCAACTGGTCAAATAGATCCTCTATTTTTGGCAAGGGGTACTTGTTCTTGATGGTGACGTCATTCAGTTTCATGTAATCTGTGCACAGACGGTTGCCTCCATCTTTCTTGTCGATGAATAACACTGGTGATCTCCATGGCGATGCGCTTGGTTGAATCAAGCCTGTTGCTAACATGGCATCCAACTGCTTCTTCAGTTCCACAAACTCTGAGGGGTTCATGCTATAGGGTCTCTAGGCCATGGGTCCGGTTCTGGGGATTAGTTCGATAATGAACTCAATATCCCTATCTGGAGCATACCTGGCAATTCGTCTGGGAATACGTCGGGGTATTCACAGAACACTCTTACTTGGTCTATGGTGGGTAGGGCTAGACTCTTGTTGCACTTGAATTGACGGGGTAAGGTTTCAGATATATGCTCTACTGTTACTCCAGAGCTACTGGTCATGGTGATGGCTTTCTTAGCACAGTCTATCATTACTTTATGTCTTGACATCCAGTCCATACCTAGTACTACTTCCAATCCTTTGGTTCCAAGTACAATTAGGTTGGCATAAAAATCTATCCCATGTATCCTGATAGGTACAGCTTTGCAAAATTTTCTAGCTTTTGTAGTTGATCCGGGAATTTGAACTATCATGACATGCTTCAGGTTGGTTGGGTGAATCTTACTAGTGCATGCAAATTCTTCGGTGACAAATGAATGCGATGCTCCTGAATCAAACAATACTCTTGCTAAAACTGAGTTGACAGAAAACATACCCAGCACTACATCTGGCGCTTCCTGGGCTTCCTCGGTGTTCATGTGGAAGAGACGACCGTTGCGGTTGTGAGGGTTCCCTGGGGAAAATCTTCTTCCTGGTTGAACACGACGCTATTGTTGAGCTAGGGCATTCACATTGGTAGTGGCGGCAGTCTTCTTGGGACACTCATTGGAATAGTGGCCCTTTACTCCACACTCGAAGCAAGTGATCTGGGACTTGTCCTTTGCTACGACAGGCACAACATTGCTGCCAGTTCTAGGTGTAGTGTTGTTGTTGTTGTTTCTCTTGGGAGGGGCACGGTTGAAATTGTTGGTGTTGCCAGAGTTGTGATTGTTTCCTCCGGACTTCACATTGCCTCCGCTATGGTTGGGGTAGCTTGGGCGTGACATTGGGGGTCGATTGTTCCTTGGTTCATATCCTGGTGAGGGGTTGGGACGGTACTTCTGGTGACTGCTGGATCCAGATTGCTGCATCATATGACCTTTGCGATTGTCATTTGCTTGGTTAATCTTCCCTTCCATATGAATGGCAGAGTCGACTAGCTCTTCAAGATCCTCGAAGCAGATGTTGACGAGGATAGTCTGCATCTCATCATGCAGTCCATTCAAGAATCTCTTCTTCTTCTTGACCTCTGTGTTGATCTCATCAGGGGCGTACCTTGCAAGCGACATGAATCTATCACGGTATTCCACCACAGTCATTCTGCCTTGCTTCAAATCACGAAACGCATCCCTTAGTCTGGTGACTAGACCTTGCGACACATGGGTGCGGCTGAACTTGGTTTTGAAGGCTTCCGATGTCATCACTTGACCATGGTTCATGTTACGGATACTAGTCCACCAAGCTCTTGCATCTCCTGCCAGATAGTGGGTGGCGAAGAGAACTTTCTCGTTGTCATCAACTCCGGCTACTTCTAAGTTGTTTTCCATTGTCTGTAACCAGTCATCAGCATCTAGCGGGTTTTCAGCTTGGTTGAAGATTGGGGGATTGGTATTCTGGAAGTTTTTGAGTTTGGATCCATGGTGATACTGGTTCCCATGCCCTTGGTTGTTTTGGGACATCTGAGCTATCTGCTGTGATGTTGCTAAGTTGGCCTGGCGCTGTGCCCTGCTTGCTTCACGTCCTGCAACTAACATCTACATAATCTGCAGCATTGGGTCTTGCGACGAGATGCTCCCTCCTTGGTTTCCACAAGTCATATGAAGATTGAGGTAGATAAAGGGGTAAGAGGTAAAGTTCTAAGGTTCATGGTTTTGGTTTCAAGCTAAAACTTTGAGTTTGACTCAGGTTTTGCAACTAACTTCATTTCATTCATGCAAACAAGGACACGATACAAACACACACCACAATCAACAAAGGAAAATAGATGGTTTTAAGAACCATTCTGCAAGCTACGATACAGTGGGACCGATACATCTCATGCTACGACAGTGCTCTAGTGCATCTAATCATCGTCGATGAAGTCAGAGTCCTCATCGTCAGTGTAGAAGTCCACGAGATCCTCCTCCGGAAAGGCATCATCATTGCTGAGGTAATAATCCATGTCTCCTTGGATGTCTTCACCCTCCTCTTCTTCCTCTTTTGCTGCAATCTGAGCTTCTTGTTCCTTGACGGTCTTCTCGAGGTCGGCCAGCTTCTTGCCAAGAGGGGCGATGGTGTGATCCTTCTTCTCGCGTTGGAGGCGAAGAGACTGACGATCCTTGACTAGCAGTGAGAAAGTCTGGGCTTTCTGGGCGGCAATGGCACGGTTGTGGTTGGCGAACTCCCTAGCATTGTCCAATTCCTTCTGGCGATCATACAATAAGAAGTCAAGGTTCTCCACTTGACGCTTTAGCTCCGGGTGACTTGGCATCTCCATCGGCATCCCCATGAAGTCACGTCTTGCATAGTGAGCAAAACGGGTTCCCTGGAGTTGGTTGACACTGAGGGCACATAGACGTGTGAGAGCTTCATGCATTGCCCTGGTTAATCCATCTAGCCAGTTGTTCTCTCTCACGGAGAACTGGATTATGCCGGACGTTGGTGCTTCGATGCTTCCTCTAAGATCAGCAGTGACTAGCCACTTCAAATCTCCTCCTAGGGGTCCTGGAAGTTGAGCTCCAAGAAACTCCGGATGTGAGCATCCCAGTAACTCTGACAGTGAATCCAGATCCCTCTCGAAGATCAGCTGACCTCCGTTTCCCAACTGGTAGAACTTGCTGAACTGAGTCTCCATCTACAAGAATAAAGGATGAGGAAATTAGTGAAGTGATCAAGTTTGTCAAATTTTAAGTAGTAATGTAAGAATTTGAGGAACATGAATTTTTGAGAAAGAATGAATTCCCAAGGATAAGAGAGGAAATAGTTTTTCATAAATACTCACTTTGGTTTTGAAACTAAGTTTGTGTTCGGACGCCCATTCTAACTAGGGTCTCCTATGGTCAGGATGGCTCTGATACCAACTTGTCAACACCCGGATTTTTAATTCCAGATGCCTGTTATGTCATTCATCACAATCTCAGGATTACCATTTTTGCGAGACATAACAGATTGGATATCACAGTACATCATCCATTACAAACCATACATAAGGTCTTACACAAATAAGGATCTCATGATCCAGTCTTAATAAAACAAGCAGCGGAATAAAAGATAAGCGTAGCGGTGGGGTCCATCTTCAGGGGCACAGGCAATGCTGACGAAGGCAGATAGTCCTTGTTATCATAGCCGTCCTGCTGGCCATCATCTTGGTAATCTCCTTCATAGTCTGGCCATGAGAATAGCCAGGGACAAAAGCCATGAGTACTCTTTAAGTACTCGCAAACTACCACTAACAAGTAGTATAATTCTAATGTAAAGTACTAACTCTAAGTTTAACTATAAGGTTAAGTTTGAAACCTAAGCTGAGTTCAGAAGCAAAGAAAGATAAAATAAAGTTCTAGAATCACTTAAGTTGGGAAGCTAGTGTCATAGTCACAACCCTGTTGTGGTCAAGTCAAGATTCATCATTCATTTCGCAAGTTATTTTGAAAACATCTGACAACGAAACAGTATGGCCATTCCAACTGTCCATAACCGCGGACGCGGCTATTCGAATAGTTTGACACTCTGCAGAGGTGGTACACTTTCACCACAAGATTCGATACATCTGTCAGGGATAACCCTGAATCATCATACTTAGTATGCAGATAATCAAACATAACCTTTCCTTTACACACCCTAGTATAAGCACCTCTCCTATGAGCATGGCCTCCCAACCATGACCATCTGTCATCTTGGGCACTACATAGGTGGACAACATTGAGAGGTAGCCTCAGCTCAAACCTCTACCGCGAGGGAACTAATACTAATGCATATAAACTTCCGGCTAAGCCTTACCCAATTCAGTTATTTTGGTCGTACGGTAAATTTGGAATGGTATCGCATCCGAATCCAACCATCAGTTTTTAAAAAAGGGCTAAGGCTCATGCCTCAACATTTTCATCATCATAAACCATTTGTGTTTCTCAACACATGTCAAAACATCTCAATAGAATGACTCATCATTCCAAGGTTTTCTCAATTCATTTTCACCAAGTGTTCCCATCTAAAGTGACTCAAGTTTTTATCTAACTCTAAACTACTAAGTTAAGAGTGTTCACTAAAGTGGAAAGATGGGATCAATCTCATGCCATAGAATTACATCTAAAGTTATCTAAATAGGTCAAGTTTTATACTCTTTATGCTACCTTCAAAACAAATAAAAGACTTTGGTAAAAGTAAAGAAAGTAAAACTTGGAAAATAATACTTGGGGCAGTAATAGTCAAAGTGGTATAGCCAAATCATGCCTAATGCATCTTGCTTAATTTCCCTAGCTTAATTCTAGCTTGCTAACAATAGCTTGCCTTGGTTGGTGCAGTGGTTGAAGTTTTCTTCCTCCTCCTCTTGGTAGAACTCCTCCTTCTTGAAAGCTTGGTCGGTACTATCGTCTACAAATACATAGAGAGTACACAATCACCAAACAATACTTAACTAGTCTAATTTGCACTCTAAGGCACACATTTGATGATCTATTATCATCACAAGCATCACAAGTTTTATTCTTTTTATTTAAGAAAAGTAATTTCTACTCATTGAAAATAAGATTTAATATTCACCACTTAAAATATGGGATCATGTGGACACATGTCCTCACCACATATTCTATCATATGGGAATGTAATTTAAGGGTTGGTTCATAATTACTTTGGTTTACGTTCATTATTTAGTGATTTAAAGTGACTAGAAATGCCTATATAGCATTATTTTGGTACTAGTCCAAAGTCACTGCATTTAAACCCTAATATTATTACATATTCAGATAGGTATGGTTAAATGTGATTTTTGAGAGTTGGAATCAACTCAAAAGCTATCAGGGTTGATTTTATAAAAATGTTTGAATGTGCAAAAGCTTCTGTCTCGTTATTTTTACTAGGAGATATCTCTAACACCAATTGAATTAATTCCAACGGTCTTGGGTAGATATTTTTAGTAGCTTTCTAACAAAATTTGAATCACTCCATTTGGATTTGTAGATCTCTCTAAATTGATTTTCAAACTAGGGGACAGAACTAAGTTCAAACTAAAATAGAAAAATCCTAATTTGAATTAAATGGATCACGCGGGAAAGCCAACAGGACGGCCCAGTGGCACTCCGCGGCGCGGGGCACACCTGACAGGGGGGTCCACCGGTCAGCGGCTATTTACACGCGAAGCGGTACGGGGAGATGTGGGCCGTTAGATTAGAATTAGGATCTACAGCTGGGGCTCGTCATCGATGACAGACAGGTCGCCGACGAGGACAAACCCTAGAGGCTCGGTGGGGGTGCTCAGGGGGCGTACCTGGGCTCCAGCGATGACGGCGAGGCGGGCAAACGAACTGGTGGATGACGGTGAACTCAGGGGTGGTCACGGCAGCTCCTGGGATGGTCGCAATCAGCGGGGCCCATCTCCTCCAGAAGCGGCCAACTCCAGTGGAATTCTGGCGACTACGAGCTCGAGTGGCTCTGGGGAGAAGTGGGGACTGATCAGTGGCGAGAGTGGAGGTGAGTGGTGTGCAGAATAAGGCTAGGGGTGGCCTCCTTACATAGGCTCGACGACGGGACAGCACGGCGTGGCCAGGCGACGGTGGCGACATGGCTACGGGCTGCTAGCGGCGATCGATGCGCGGTCTCCTGGCGGTGCTCTACAGGGTAATGGCGCTGCTAGGGGCGGTGGCAAACGGTCGGGCGGTGCTCACGCTCTGAGCGGCATAGGTGGTGTTCGACACGGCGTGCGGTGGCTGCGGGTCAAACGGCGGCAAACGGGCATGTCCGGGCGGTTCCTGGGTTCGTGGCTGAGCGGTGAGCGCGGGCTGCGGTCGAGGCGAGGCGTGTGCACGCTTGTCGGGTACGGCGCTCTGGCGCATCCTTGGCATGGTGCAAACGCTCTGGGCGCGGCGCTCTGCGGGTGGTCCATGGCTTGGCTCTGCTCGGGGAGGGGATAGAGGGCGGCGGTGTGGTCTGGTCTAGCTCCTAGACATGGCGAGAGAGAGAGGGGCGGTCGGCTGCGAGCTATCCATGCTCGACCGGCGAGCATGTCCTCGGGGTGGCTCGGCACTGCTGCTAGGGGCTAGGGGATGGGGTGTTTATGGCTTGGTTAGATCAAATGGGGACAGAGGGAGTAAACTGAGGTCAATTGGGTGGCAAAACCCTGTAGAAATAGTGAGCTAGGATTAGAGTGTGATTCATGCCTGCCAATTGTTTGTGAAAATGGCCGAAAGAAATTTAGTTTTGAATTTTGAAACGATTTTTGGTGGGTGTGTTAGTCATAAGCTTGATCATCTATGGTTGCTTGGGTTTTGAAAATAAAGCTCATTTGAGTGGTTTTTGAATAAGTGGGATCTTCCCATATGAACTAGATTCAATTTTCAAATGCCATTTAAAATTAGTGTTTGAAAGATTTTGGCAGATCACAAAGTGGGCCTTGGTACATCATTACATGTACTAGAAAGGGGTGCAAAGATCCACATTTATTTCTGTTAAGAATTGAGTACTAGGAATAGCCAAAGTAGGCATGTTGATTAAAATGGCACAAATGACCATTTCTTTCTTTTATTCATTTTGATTTGTTTTTCTTTGGGACTTGTTTGGGAATGATCTAGATGATGTTTATTTCACCTAAGAATCATTTTACAAGCAATGGATCACTTAATCATGGCAATTCAAAACAACTCCTATTTAGATGCACACACATATGAATGCTTTAATAATTTTAAATGGAAAAGTTTTTGTTAACCCTAATTTTGACGATTTGGATCTTAATAACCTTGGATTAAAGTTTGGGATGTTACAATATCGATCACCGAGCTGTTGATATCAACAAGGACCTGACATATCGTGAAGTGCCCATCCGTATCTTGGAAGAAGCTTACAAAACCACCAGGACCAGGAGTATCAAGTTTCTCAAGATTCAATGGAGCAA
Source organism: Avena sativa (assembly GCA_916181665.1). Taxonomy (NCBI): domain Eukaryota; kingdom Viridiplantae; phylum Streptophyta; class Magnoliopsida; order Poales; family Poaceae; genus Avena; species Avena sativa. The sequence goes on from OV702288.1 coordinate 340,941,495, forward strand.
CCATACCGAAGAGGAAGCCACTTGGGAGCGAGAATATTACATTAGGACTGAGTTCCCAGATCTCTTTAGTTCCTAGTTTTCTTTCTTAAATTTCGGGACGAGATTTTTGTTTAAGGGGGGAAGGTTTGTAACATCCCAAAACTTAATCCAAGGTTAATCAAGATCAAATCTACCCAATTTAGGGTTAACAAAAAAATTTCTATTTAAAAATGTGTAAGCATTTATATGTGTATGCATTTAAATTAGGAGTTGTTTTGAATTGCCTTGTTTGAGTGATCCATTGGTTGTAAAATGATTCTAAGGTGAATTAAACGTCATCTAGATCATTCCTAAACAAATCCCAAAGAAAAACAAATCAAAATGAATAAAATAAGGAAATGGTCATTTGTGCCATTTTAATCACCTAGTCTACTTTGGCTATTCCTAGAACTCAAATCTTAATAGAAACAATTATGGTTCTTTGCACCCCTTGCTAGTACACGTAGTGATGTACCAAGGCCCACTTTGTTTCATCCCAAAAACTTTCAAACACTAAATTTAAATGACATTTGAAAATTGAATGTAGTTCATATGTATAGATCACACTTATTCAAAAACCACTCAAATGAACTCCATTTTTAAAACCCAAGCACACCTAGAAGCTCAAGCATAAGATACATCACTCCACCAAAAATTAGCCCAAAATTCAAAACTCTTTCTCTTGCGGCCATTGTGTCGAACAGGTGGTAGACAGAGATAAAACTGCCTAACTAACACTGCTCCTAGTTAAACCCTTGTCCCCATTTGCACCCTCTATGCTCTCCCCTGTCCCCCCTGAGTCCAACCAAACTCCCACCGGCCTACCCCTAAGCTTGGAGCAGCAGTGGAGCACCGCCACTTTGTGGTCACCGCCGGCCAGAAGCAGGAAACGCGCCAGGAACCGCGCCACGCCAAACCAGCACGCTCCCTAGCTCCGCCCAACCCTACCTCCACCCACGGTCCACCCCTCGATCAATCCCAGCCCCTGGAACTCCCCAGCATCGCCGCACTTTCTCTCTGCGAGCTCGCCAGAGCGCGATAGCCGCCAGCATGTAGAAGACCGCCTCTCGACCCATACCGCGCACGCCGCTCCGCCTCGACCCCAGCACCCCGCCAGACACGGCCGTGCACCTCTGCGCGACCCACAGTCGCCATGCACACCGTCGAGCACCGCCTCTATCTTCCAGAGCGTGCAACGCTCCCAACCATATGCCACCACCCCTATCCACGCCATTACACCATAGAGCACCGCCAGGGAACCGCCCACCATCCGCCTACCTCACCCACGCCGATAGCTCCCTGTACCGCCCTCGCTGGAGACGCCTGCCCACACCTCTCGGTCTCACTGTCGCGCCTATATAAGCAGGCCTCCCTAGCATGAATTACTCACACCATTCCACTCCCCTCTCTCCCCTGAACCTTTCCCCTCTCTCGCCGGAGCCGCTCGAGCCACCGTTCGCCAGAATTGCACCGGAGGAGCCCGCTGTAGAGGAGGAGACGCTGCCGTTGATTCCGTCCACCGCAGCCCCTGTCGTGACCTCGACTGAGTCCGCCGTCGCCGTACAGTTTGATCGCCCACTTCGCACTAGCTAGAGCCCTGGTACGTCCCCCGTAGACCCCCACTGTCCGTTTATGGTTCGGTCTCACCGGCGACGAGTCTGTCGTCGACGACTACTATGAGCCGTTGATCCGCTTTATAATCGTGTGGCCTAGATTGCTAGATACCATTTCGGGTTTTAAGTCTCGCTGACAAGCGGGACCAACCTGTCAGGCGCCCTCTGTGCTGCTGAGCGTCACTGGGCCGGCCCATTTCCTTTCCCGCGCTGACCCAGTAATTCAAATCTAGATTTTTCTATTTAGGTTTAAACTCAACTCTGTCCCTTAGTTTAAAAATCAATTCAGTAAGATTTACTGAACCAAATTGAGTGATTCCAATTTTTCTGGAAAGCTTCTGAAAAGATCTATCCAAGCCCGTTGAATTTAATTCATTTAGAGTTAGAGATCTCTCCTAGTAAAAATAACAAGACAGAAGCTTTTGCACATTCAAACATTTTTATAAAATCAACCATAATAGCTTTTGAGTTGATTCCAACTCTCAAAAATCACATTTAACCATACCTATTTGAATATGTAATAACATTAAGGTTTGCATGCAGTGACTTTGGACTAGTACCAAAATAATGCTATATAGGCATTTCTAGTCACTTTAAATCATTAAATATTAAACTTAAACTTATTAAAATGTAATCCAACCTTTAAATCACATTCCCATATGTTAGAATATGTGGTGATGAAATGTGTACACATTATCCCATATTTTAATTGGAGAATATTAAATCTTAGTTACTTTCAATGAGTAGAAATTACTTTTCTCAAATAAAATAAATGAAACTAGTTCATTAAACCTTGTGATGCTTATGATGATATTAGATCATCAAATGTGTTCCTTCGTGTGCTAAGTAGACTAGTTAACTATTGTGTGGTGATTGTGTACCCCGTATGTATTTATAGACGATAGTACCGACCGAGTGTTCGAGGAGGAGGAGTTCTACCAAGAGGAGGAGGAAGAAAACTTCAACCACTGCACTACACAAGGCAAGCCATCATTAGCAATGCAAGCTAACCCTTGCAAGTTAGAGAACCTAAGCAAATGCATTTGGCATGCTTCGGTTATACCATTTTTGACTTATACCTATTCCAAGATTTATTTCCAAGCTTTACTTTTCTTTACTTTACCAAAGTCCTTTACTTGTTTTGAAGGTAGCATAAAGAGTATAAAACTTGACCTATCTAGTTATATTTAGATGTCATCCTATGGCCTAAGATTGATCTTAGGATCCCACCTTAGTGAACACTCTTAACTTAGTAGTTTAGAGCTATACCAAAACTTGATTCACTTTAGATGGGAATACTTGGTGAAAATGATTTATGAAAACCTTGGAATGATGAGTCCTTCTATTGAGATGTTTTGACATGTGTTGAGAAACACAAATGGTTTATGATGATGAAAATGTTGAGGCATGAGCCTTAGCCCTTTTACAAAACTGATTATTGGGTTCGGATACGATACCGTTCCAATTTTACCGTACAACCACAATACCTGAATTGGGTAAGGCTTAGCCGGAAGTTTATATGCATTGGTATTAGTTCCCTCGCGGGAGAGATTTGAGATGAGGCTACCTCTCAATGCTGTCCACCTATGTAGTGCCCAAGATGACAGATGGTCATGGTTGGGAGGCCATGCTCATAGAAGAGGTGCTTATACTAGGGTGTGTAAAGGAAAGGTTATGTTTGATTATTTGCATACTAAGTATGATGATTCAGGGTTATCCCTGACAGATGTATCGAATCTTGTGGTGAAAGTGTACCACCTCTGCATAGTGTCAAACTATTCGAATAGCCGCGTCCGCGGTTATGGACAGTTGGAGTGGCCATACTATTCCGTTGTCAGATGTTTTCAAAACAACTTATGAAATGAATTGTGACATGACTTGACCACAACAGAGTTGTGTCTATGATGATTAAGTTCCCACTTAGCTGTTTTCAAACTTCTTTTGTCTTTCTTTGTTTCAAAACTCAGCTTAGGTTTCAAACTTAACTTTACAAGTAAACTTAGAGTTAGCATTTCCTACTAGAATTATACTACTTGTTAGTGGTAGTTTATGAGTACTTAAAGAGTACTCATGGCTTTTGTCCCGGGCTATTCCTATGGCCAGACTATGAAGGAGATTACCAAGATGAAGGACAGCAGGACAAATATGATAACTAGGATCATCTCCCATCGTCAGCATTGCCTGCGACTTTGAAGATGGACCCCACCGCTACGCTATTTATTCCACTTCATGATTGTACTAAGACTAGATCATGAGATCCTTTATTTGTGTAAGACCTTATTATGGTCTGTAATGGATGATGTACTGTGATATCCAATCTGTTATGTCTCGCATAAATGGTAATCATGGGATTGCGATGTATGGCATAACAGGCATCTGGGAGTAAAAATCTGGGTGTTGACACCTGCCAAGATCAAAGATGTTGAAGAATGGGAAGCCCCAACCACTCAAACCCAAGTCCGTGCATTTCTCGGATTAGCTGGATATTACTGCAGGTTTGTAGAAGGATTTTCGAGCATGGCAAGACCCATGACCCGATTGTTGAAGAAGGACAAGAAGTTTGAATGGGCCAACAAATGTGAAACAAGTTTTCAAGAGCTTAAGAAGAGATTGATTTCATCCCCAATATTGATTATGCCAGATATCAAGAAGCCGTTTGATGTGTATTGTGATGCATCCAAGATTGGTCTGGGATGTGTGCTGATGCAAGAAGGCAAAGTCATAGCATATCTGTCCAGACAACTGAAGCAGCATGAGCAAAACTACCCCACCCATGATCTTGAGTTAGCAGTTGTCGTTTTAGCCTTGAATACATGGCGTCATTACCTTATGGGTAATCGCTGTGAGATTTATTTAGATAACAAGAGCTTGAAGTATATTTTCACTCAGAAGGAGCTGAATATGAGGCAAAGGAGATGGATAGAGTTAATCCAGGATTATGACCTTGACATTCACTACCACCCCGGCAAAGCAAATGTGGTAGCGGATGCTCTTAGCAGATTGCCATGTAGATTAAACACCATGATCAAAGAGAACCAGCCAAGTTTGCATGAAGAGTTGGAGCAGTTTAGAACTGAGCTAGTTAGCAAAGGATTTTTAGCTAGCATTGAACTTCAACCCACTTGGATTAGCCAAATCAAGGAAGCCTAGAAGGGAAATGCAAGTATCGACAGAATCAAACGTCGTATTGGTACAGGAAAGGTACCTGGATTCACCGAAGACAAAGAAGGAATTCTATGGTACAAAGGACATATCTGTGTGCCAGCAAATTCGGAGCTGAAGCTCACGATATTCTTTATTCTATCCACCCCGGAGGAACAAAGATGTATCAGGATTTGAAGGAGCAATTTTGGTGGCATAAGATGAAGACAGAAATCGGAAGCTACATCGCCAAGTGTGATATCTGTCAAAGAGTCAAAGCAGAACATCAGAGACCCGCAGGACTGTTGCAACCATTGCACATTCCGGAATGGAAATGGGATTCCGTCGGAATGGACTTTATCACCGGTTTGCCTACTTCTAGTAGGGGAAATGACTCTATCTGGGTCATCGTTGATAGATTGTCCAAGGTAGCCCATTTTATATCGGTCAAGACAACCTACCAAAGTTCGAAGCTAGCAGAGTTGTACATTGCTAGAATTGTCAGTTTGCATGGAACCCCCAAGACCATAGTATCAGATCGAAGAACCCAATTTACCTCAAGATTTTGGCAGAAAGCCTAAGAAGGATTAGGAACCAAGTTAAATTTCAGCACAGCTTATCACCCGCAGACCGACGGACAGACTGAAAGAGTCAACCAAACCTTAGAAGATATGTTGAGAGCTTGTGTGTTAGAGTATGGATCAAAATGGGAATATTGTCTGCCTTTCGCAGAATTCTCATACAACAACAGTTACCAAGACATTTTGCAAATGACCCCATTTGAATTTCTGTATGGTAGCAAGTGTCGTACCCCCTTTGAATTGGTCGCAAGTAGGAGAGAGTCAAATTTTCGGACCCGACATCCTACGAGAAGCCGAATGTCAACACCCGAATTTTTAATCCCAGATCCCTATTATGTCATTCATCCCAATCCTAGGATTACCATTTTTCCGAGACATAACAGATTGGATATCACAGTACATCATCCATTACAAACCATAAATAAGGTCTTACCCAAATAAGGATCTCATGATCCAGTCTTACTACAACAAGCAGCGGAATAAATAATAATCATAGCGGGGGGGGGGGGGGGGGGGGGGTCCATCTTCAAGGGCACAGGCAATGCTGACGAAGGCAGATAGTCCTAGTTATCATAGCCGTCCTGCTGGCCATCATCTTGGTAGTCTCCTTCATAGTCTGGCCATGAGAATAGCCAGGGAAAAAAGCCATGAGTACTCTTTAAGTACTCGCAAACTACCACTAACAAGTAGTATAGTTCTAAAGTAAAGTGCTAACTCCAAGTTTAACTAGAAAGTTAAGTTTGAAACCTAAGCTGAGTTCAGAAACAAAGAAAGATAAAATAAAGTTCTAGAACCACCTAAGTTGGGAAGCTAGTGTCATAGTCATAACCCTGTTGTGGTCAAGTCAAGATTCATCATTCATTCCATAAGTTATTTTGAAAACATCTGACAACGAAACAGTATGGTCACTCCAACTGTCCATAACCGCGGACGCGGCTATTCGAATAGTTGGACACTCTGCAGAGGTGGTACACTTTCACCACAAGATTCGATACATCTGTCAGGGATAGCCCTGAATCATCATACTTAGTATGCATATAATCAAACATAACCTTTCCTTTACACACCCTAGTATAAGAACCTCTCCTATGAGCATGGCCTCCCAACCATGACCATCTGTCATCTTGGGCACTGCATAGGTGGACAACATTGAGAGGTAGCCTCAGCTCAAACCTCTCCCGCGAGGGAACTAATTCTAATGCATATAAACTTCCGGCTAAGCCTTACCCAATTCAGGTATTGTGGTTGTACGATAAATTTGGAATGCTATCGCATCCGAATCCAACCATCAGTTTTTGTAAAAAGGGTTAAGGCTCATGCCTCAATATTTTCATCATCATAAACCATTCGTGTTTCTCAACACATGTCAAAACATCTCAATAGAATGACTCATCATTCCAAGGTTTTCTCAATTCATTTTCACCAAGTGTTCCCATCTAAAGTGACTCAAGTTTTTATCTAACTCTAAACTACTAAGTTAAGAGTGTTCACTAAGGTGGAAGGATGGGATCAATCTCAAGCCATAGAATGACATCTAAAGTTATCTAAATAGGTAAAGTTTTATACTCTTTATGCTACCTTCAAAACCAGTAAAGGACTTTGGTAAAGTAAAGGAAGTAGAGCTTGGAAATAATACTTGGGGTAAGTAATAGTCAAAGTGGTATAACCAAAGCATGTCTAATGGTCTTTGCTTGAGTTATCTAGATTTCAAGGGTTAGCTTGCATTGTTAATGTTGGCTTGCTAATATAATACTTGCTAGTGTTAGCTTGCCAATAATAGCTTGCCTTGGTTGGTGCAGTGGTTGATGTTTTCTTCCTCCTCTTGATAGCACTCCTCCTCCTCGAAAGCTTGGTCGGTACTATCGTCTATAAATACATACAGAGTACACAATCACCAAGCAATACTTAACTAGGCTACTTAGCATTCTAAGGCACACATTTGATGATCTATTATCATCACAAGCATCACAAGTTTTATTACTAGCTTCATTCTTTTTATTTAAGAAAAGTAATTTCTACTCATTGAAAAATAACTAAGATTTAATATTCACCACTTAAAATATGGGATCATGTGGACACATGTCATCACCACATATTCTAACATATGGGAATGTGATTTAAGGGTTGCATCACATTTTAACAAGTTCAAGTTTAATAATTAATGATTTAATGTGACTAGAAATGCCCATATAGCATTATTTTGGTACTAGTCCAAGTCACTGCATGAATTTTGGTGGGTTTGTTATACACATGCTTAAGCTTCTATGATTGCTTGGGATTTAAAAATGGATCTCATTTGAGTGGTTTTTGAATAAGTGGGATCTTCCCATATGAACTACATTCAATTTTCAATTGCCATTTAAAATTAGTGTTTGAAAGTTTTTGGCAGATCACAAAGTGGGCCTTGGTACATCATTACATGTACTAGCAAGGGGTGCAAAGATCCATATTTATCTCTGTTAAGAATTGAGTCCTAGGAATAGCCAAAGTAGGCATGGTAGTTAAAATGGCACAAATGACCATTTCTTTCTTTTATTCATTTTTGATTTGTTTTTCTTTGGGATTTGTTTGGGAATGATTTAGATGATGTTTATTTCACCTAAGAATCATTTTACAAGCAATGGATCACTTAACCATGGCAATTCAAAATAACTCCTATTTAAATGCACACATATATGAATGCTTTAATAATTTTAATTGAAAAAGTTTTTGTTAACCCTAATTTTGATGACTTGGATCTTAATAGCCTTGGATTAAAGTTTTGGGATGTTACAAACCTTCCCCCCTTAAACAAAATCTCGTCCCGAGATTTACAAAAGAAAACTAGGAACTAAAGAGATCTGGGAACTCTGTCCTAATGTAATCTTCTCGCTCCCAAGTGGCTTCCTCTTCGGTATGGTTTCTCCATTGAATCTTGAGGAACTTGATACTCCTGGTTCTGGTGGTTCTGGTGGTTCTGGTGGTTCTGTATGCTTCTTCCAAGATACAGATGGGCACTTCACGATACGTCAGGTCATTGTTGATCTCAATAGCTCGATGATCGATGTTCTTGAAAACTGCAGTCTTCTCTGGCACTTCCAGACATTTGCGAAGTAACGAGATATGGAACACATTGTGGATGGCTGCCATCTCTTTAGGTAGTTCCAGTTGATATGATACTTCTCCTCGACGATTTAGAATCTTGAAGGGTCTGATATATCTGGGGGCTAACTTTCCTTTCAAACTAAAGCGTTGGGTTCCCTCTCAATGGTGAAACCTTGAGATACACAAAATCTCCGACATTGAAAGTCAGGTCTCTCCTTCTCTTGTCAGCATAACTCTTCTGTCTGGATTGGGCGGTCTTGAGGTGCTCACAGACTTTGTGAACTTTCTCTTTGGCTTCTCGGAGAATGTCTGGTCCAAAGATCTGACTCTCTCCTACTTGTGACCAGTTCAAAGGGGTGCGGCACTTTCTTCCGTATAGGAACTCAAATGGTGCCATCTGCAAACTAGCTTGATAACTGTTGTTATATGAGAATTCTGCGAAAGGAAGACAGTCTTCCCATTTTGATCCATACTCTAACACACAAGCTCTGAACATATCTTCTAGGATCTGGTTGACTCTCTCAGTCTGTCCATCAGTTTGCGGGTGATAAGCGGTGCTGAAATTCAACTTGGTTCCCAATCCATCCTGGACTTTCTTCCAAAATCTCGAGTAAACTAGGTTCCTCGATCTGATACTATGGTCTTGGGGTTACATGCAGACTAACAATCTTAGCAATGTACAGCTCTACTAGCTTCGCACTCTGGTAGGTAGTCTTGACAGGTATGAAGTGAGCTACCTTGGACAGTCTATCAACTATGACCCAGATTGAGTCATTTCCCCTACAGGAAGTAGGCAAACCGGTGATAAAGTCTATTCTGACGGAATCCCATTTCCATTCCGGAATCTGTAATGGTTGCAATAGTTCTGCGGGTCTCTGATGCTCTGCTTTGACTCTTTGACAGATGTCACATTTGGCGATGTAGCTTCCGATCTTTCTCTTCATCTTGTGCCACCAAAATTGCTCTTTTAGGTCTTGATACATCTTCTCCTACGGGGTGGATAGAATAAAGAGTATCATGAGCTTCCTTCATGATAACTTGCTTCAGCTCCGAATCTGCTGGCACACCGATACGTCCTTTGTACCATAGAACTCCTTCTTCGTCTTCCGTGAATCTAGGTACCTTTCCTGTACCAATACAACTTTTGATTCCGTCGATACTTTCATTTCCCTTCTGGGCTTCCTTGATTTGGCTAATAAATGTGGGTTGAAGTTTAATGCTAGCTAAGAATCCTTTGCTAACTAGCTCAGTTCTAAACTGCTCCAACTCCTCATACAAACTTGGCTACTTCTCCTTGATCATGGTGTTTAGCCTGCAAGGCAATCTGCTAAGAGCATCCACTACCACATTGGCTTTGCCGAGGTGATAGTGAATGTCAAGGTCATAATCCTTGATTAACTCTATTCATCTCCTTTGTCTCATACTCAGCTCCTTCTGAGTGAAAATATACTTTAAGCTCTTGTGATCTGAGTAAATCTCACAGCGATTACCCATCAGATAATGACGCCAAGTATTTAATGCCAAAACTACGGCTGCTAGTTGAAGATCATGGGTCGGATAGTTTTGCTCATGCTAATTCAGTTGTCGAGACATATACGCGATGAATTTTCCTTCTTGCATCAACACATATCCTAGGCCAATCTTGGATGCATCACAATATACATCAAGCGGCTTCTTGATGTCTGGCATGATCATTATTGGGGCTGATATCAATCTCTTCTTTAGCTCTTGGAAACTGGCTTCGCATTTGTCAGTCCATTCAAATTTCTTGGCCTTCTTCAACAATTGGGTCATGGGTCTGGCGATGCTTGAAAATCCTTCGACGAACTTGCGGTAGTATCCCGCTAATCCGAGGAATGCATGGACTTGGGTTTGAGTGGTTGGGGCTTCCCATGCTTCGACATCTCTGATCTTGGCGGGATCAACAGAGACTCCTCTGGCAGACACAATATGTCATATGAATCCTACTTCTTTCAGCCAAAACTCACACTTACTAAACTTGGCATATAACCGTTGTTCTCTCAAGGTTTCTAGGATGATTCTCAGATGCTGCTCATGCTCTTCTTCTGATTTGGAATAGATAAGGATATCGTCGATGAACACAACTACAAACTTATCTAGGAAATTCATAAAGATCTTATTCATGAGATTCATGAAATAAGCAGGGGCATTGGTTAATCCAAAAGACATAACCGTATACTCGTACAAATCATAACGAGTAGTGAAGGCGGTCTTTGGAATATCCGTTGCACGAATCTTAAGTTGGTGATAACCAGTCCTAAGATCAATCTTTGAGAATACCTGGGCTCCAGTCAACTGGTCAAATAGATCCTCTATTTTTGGCAAGGGGTACTTGTTCTTGATGGTGACGTCATTCAATTTCATGTAATCTGTGCACAGACGGTTGCCTCCATCTTTCTTGTCGACGAATAACACTGGTGATCTCCATGGCGATGCGCTTGGTTGAATCAAGCCTGTTGCTAACATGGCATCCAACTGCTTCTTCAGTTCCACAAACTCTGAGGGGTTCATGCTATAGGGTCTCTAGGCCATGGGTCCGGTTCCGGGGATTAGTTCGATAATGAACTCAATATCCCTATCTAGAGCATACCTGGCAATTCGTCTGGGAATACGTCGGGGTATTCACAGACTACTCTTACTTGGTCTATGGTGGGTAGGGCTAGACTCTTGTTGCACTTGAATTGACGGGGTAAGGTTTCAGATATATGCTCTACTGTTACTCTAGAGCTACTGGTCATGGTGATGGCTTTCTTAGCACAGTCTATCATTCCTTTATGCCTTGACATCAGTCCATACCTAGTACTACTTCCAATCCTTTGGTTCCGAATACAATTAGGTTGTCATAAAAGTCTATCCCATGTATTCTGATAGGCACAACTTTGCAAATTTTTCTAGCTTTTGTAGTTGACCCGGGGATTTGAACTATCATGACATGCTTCAGGTTGGTTGGGTGAATCTTACTAGTGCATGCAAATTCTTCGGTGACAAATGAATGCGAAGCTTCGGAATCAAACAATACCCTTGCTAAAACTGAGTTGACAGAAAACATACCCAACACTACATCTGGCCCTTCTTGGGCTTCTTCGGCGTTCATGTGGAAGAGACGGACGTTGCGGTTGTGAGGGTTCCCTGGGGAAAATCTTCTTCCTGGTTGAACACGACGCTGCTGTTGAGCTAGGGCATTCACATTGGCAGTGGTGGCAGTCTTCTTGGGACACTCATTGGAATAGTGGCCCTTTACTCCACACTCGAAACAGGTGATCTGGGACTTGTCCTTTGTTGCGACGGGCACAACATTGCTGCCAGTTCTGGGTGCAGTGTTGTGGTTGTTGTTGTTGTTGTTCTTGGGAGGTATACAGTTGAAATTTTTGGGGTTACCGGAGTTGTTGTTGTTTCCTCCAGACTTCACATTGCCTCCGCTATGGTTGGGGTAGCTTGGGCGAGACATTGGGGGTCAGTTGTTCCTTGGAGCATATCCTAGTGAGGGGTTGGGACGGTACTTCTGGTGACTGCTGGATCCAGATTGCTGCATCATACGGTGTTTGAGGTTGTCGTTTGCCTGGTTAATATTCCCTTCCATCTGAATGGCAGAGTCGACTAGCTCTTCGAGATCCTCGAAGCAGATGTTGACGGGGGCAGTCTGCATCTCATCATGCAGTCCGTTCAGGAATCTCTCATTCTTCTTGGTTTCCGTGTTGATCTCATCAGGTGCATATCTGGCAAGTGACAGGAATCTGTCACGGTACTCTACCATAGTCATTCTGCCTTGCTTCAACTCTCTGAATTCATCCCTCATTCTGGTGACTAAGCCCTGCGGCACGTGGGTGCGGCTGAACTTGATCTTGAAGGCTTCCCATATCATCACTTGCCCATGGTTCATCAGGCGGATACTATTCCACCATGCTCTTGCATCTCCTTCCAAGTAGTGGGTGGCAAAGAGAACTTTCTCGTTGTCATCAACTCTGGCTACTTCTAGATTGTTCTCCATCATTTGTAACTAGTCATCTGCATCTAATGGGTTCTCTAAAGTGCTAAAGATTGGGGGATTAGTATTCTAGAAGTTCTTCAGCTTGGATCCTTGATGATCTTGGTTTCCATGCCCTTGGTTATTGATAGCCATCTGGGCGATCTGTTGCAGTGTTGCTAGATTTGCTTGGCGCTCTGCCCTGCTTGCTTCTCTGTCTGCGATGAGATTCTGCAAGATCTACAACATTGGGTCTTGCGACGAGCTGCTCCCTCCTGGGTTTCCACGAGTCATCTCAAGATTAAGGTAGATAAAGGAGTAAGAGAGATAGTTCTAAGGTTCATGGTTTTGGTTTCAAGATAAAACTCTGAGTTTGACTCAGGTTTTGCAACTAACTTTATTTCATTCATTCAAACAAGCACATGATACAAACACACACCACGACAACAAAGGAAAGCAGATGGTTTGAAGAACCATTCTGCAAGCTACGATACAGTGGGACCGATACATCTCATGCTACGGCAGTGCTCTAGTGCATCTACTCATCGTCGATGAAGTCGGAGTCCTCATCATCCGTGTAGAAGTCCACAACATCCTCCACTAGAAAGTCATCATCATTGCTGAGGTAAGAATCCATGTCTCCCTGGATGTCTTCACCCTCCTCTTCTTCCTCCTTTGCTACAAGCTGAGCTTCTTGCTCCTTGACGGTCTTCTCGAGGTCGGCCACCTTCTTGTGAAGACGGGCGATGGTGCGATCCTTCTTTTCGCGCTGGAGGCGAAGAGACTGATGGTCCTTGACAAGCAGTGAGAAAGTATGGGCTTTCTGGGTGGCAATGGCATGGTTGTGGTTGGCAAACTCCCTAGCATTCCCAACTCCTTTTGACGATCGTACAACAGGAATTCAAGGTTCTCCACTTGACGCTTTAGCTCTAGGTGACTTGGCATCTCCATTGGCATTCCCATGAAGTCATGTCTTGCATAGTGAGCAAACCGGGTTCCTTGGAGTTGGTTGACACTAAGGGCACATAGACGTGCGAGAGCTTCATGCATTGCCCTGGCTAATCCATCTAGCCAGTTGTTGTCTCTCATGGAGAACTGGATTCTCCCGGACGTTGGTGCTTCGATGCTTCCTCTAAGATCAGCGGTGACTAGCCACTGCAAATCTCCTCCTGGGGGTCCTAGAAGTTGAGCTCCAAGACACTCCGGATGTGGGCGTCCCAATAACTCCGACAGTGAATCCAGATCCCTCTCGAAGATCAGCTGACCTCCGTTTCCCAACTGGTAGAACTTGTTGAACTGAGTCTCCATCTACAAGAATTAAGGATGAGGAAATTAGTGAAGTGATCAAGTGTGCCAAATTTTAAGTAGTAATATAAGGATTTTGAGGAATATGAATTTTTGAGAAAGAAGGAATTTCCAAAGATAAGAGAGGAAATAGTTTTTCATAAATACTCACTTTGGTTTGGAAATTAAGTTTTTGTTCGGACGTCCATTCTAACTAGGGTCTCCTATGGTCAGGATGGCTCTGATACCAACTTGTTAACACCCGGATTTTTAATCCTAGATGCCTGTTATGTCATTCATCGCAATCCCAGGATTACCATTTTTGCGAGACATAACAGATTGGATATCACAGTACATCATCCATTACAAACCATAAATAAGGTCTTACCCAAATAAGGATCTCATGATCCAGTCTTAATACAACAAGCAGCGGAGTACATAATAAGCATAGCGGGGGGTCCATCTTCAAGGGCACAAGCAATGCCGACAAAGGCAGATAGTCCTAGTTATCATAGCTGTCCTGCTGGCCATCATCTTGGTAGTCTCCTTCATAGTCTGGCCATGAGCATATCCAGGGACAAAAGCCATGAGTACTCTTTAAGTACTCGCAAACTACCACTACAAAGTAGTATAGTTCTAAAGTATAGTGCTAACTCTAAGTTTAACTAGAAAGTTAAGTTTGAAACCTAAGCTGAGTTTAGAAACAAAGAAAGATAAAATAAAGTTCTAGAACCACCTAAGTTGGGAAGCTAGTGTCATAGTCATAACCCTGTTGTGGTCAAGTCAAGATTCATCGTTCATTTCATAAGTTATTTTGAAAACATCTGACAACGAAACAGTATGGTCACTCCAACTGTCCATAACCGCGGACGCGGCTATTCGAATAGTTGGACACTCTGCAGAGGTGGTACACTTTCACCACAAGATTCGATACATCTGTCAGGGATAGCCCTGAATCATCATACTTAGTATGCAGATAATCAAACATAACCTTTCCTTTACACACCCTAGTATAAGAACCTCTCCTATGAGCATGGCCTCCCAACCATGACCATCTGTCATCTTGGGCACTGCATAGGTGGACAACATTGAGAGGTAGCCTCAGCTCAAACCTCTCACGCGAGGGAACTAATTCTAATGCATATAAACTTCCGGCTAAGCCTTACCCAATTCAGGTATTGTGGTTGTACGATAAATTTGGAATGCTATCGCATCCGAATCCAACCATCAGTTTTTGTAAAAAGGGTTAAGGCTCATGCCTCAACATTTTCATCATCATAAACCATTTGTGTTTCTCAACACATGTCAAAACATCTCAATAGAATGACTCATCATTCCAAGGTTTTCTCAATTCATTTTCACCAAGTGTTCCCATCTAAAGTGACTCAAGTTTTTATCTAACTCTAAACTACTAAGTTAAGAGTGTTCACTAAGGTGGAAGGATGGGATCAATCTCAAGCCATAGAATAACATCTAAAGTTATCTAAATAGGTAAAGTTTTATACTCTTTATGCTACCTTCAAAACCAGTAAAGGACTTTGGTAAAGTAAAGGAAGTAGAGCTTGGAAATAATACTTGGGGTAAGTAATAGTCAAAGTGGTATAACCAAAGCATGTCTAATGGTCTTTGCTTGAGTTATCTAGATTTCAAGGGTTAGCTTGCATTGTTAATGTTGGCTTGCTAATATAATACTTTCTAGTGTTAGCTTGCCAATAATAGCTTGCCTTGGTTGGTGCAGTGGTTGATGTTTTCTTCCTCCTCTTGATAGCACTCCTCCTCCTCGAAAGCTTGGTCGGTACTATCGTCTATAAATACATACAGAGTACACAATCACCAAGCAATACTTAACTAGGCTACTTAGCATTCTAAGGCACACATTTGATGATCTATTATCATCATAAGCATCACAAGTTTTATTACTAGCTTCATTCTTTTTATTTAAGAAAAGTAATTTCTACTCATTGAAAAATAACTAAGATTTAATATTCACCACTTAAAATATGGGATCATGTGGACACATGTCATCACCACATATTATAACATATGGGAATGTGATTTAAGGGTTGGATCACATTTTAACAAGTTCAAGTTTAATAATTAATGATTTAAAGTGACTAGAAATACCCATATAGCATTATTTTGGTACTAGTCCAAAGTCACTGCATGCAAACCTTAATATTATTACATATTTAGATAGGTATGGTTAAATGTGATTTTTGAGAGTTGGAATCAACTCAAAAGCTATTATGGTTGATTTTATAAAAATGTCTGAATGTGCAAATGCTTTTGTCTTGTTATTTTTACTAGGAGAGATCTTTACTTCTAATTTAATTAAATCCAACAGGCTTGGATAGATCTTTTAAGTAGCTTTCTAACAAAATTGGAATCACTCAAATTGGTTCAGTAAATCTTCCTGAATTGATTTTTGAACTAAGGGACAGAATTGAGTTTAAGCCTAAATAGAAAAATCCTTATTTGAATTAACTGGGTCGCGCGGGAAAGGAAATGGGCCGGCCCAGTGGCGTTCCGCGGCACAGAGAACAGCTGACAGGGGGGTCCACCGGTCAACGGCTCTTTACATGCGAAGCGGTATGGGGCGATGTGGGCTGTTAGATTAGAAGGGGGATCTATGGCTGGGGCTTGTCGTCGACGACAGACAGGTCGCTGGCGAGGTCTAACCCTAGAAGCTCGGTGGGGGTGCTCAGGGGGCATACCAGGGCTCCAGCTACGGCGGCGATGGGGGCGATCAAACGTGCTGTCGACGGCGGGCTCAGGGGTGGTCGCGGTAGCTCCTAGGGTGACGAAATCGACGACGCCTTTTCCTCCTCTACAGCGGGCTCCTTCGGCTAAATTCCGGCGAACCAAGGATCGAGCGGCTCCGGCGAGAGGTGGGGAAGGACCAGTGAGGAGAGGGGAGTGGAATGGTGTGAGTAGTTGGTGCAGGGAAGGGCTCCTTTTATATGCGCGACTAAGCGGCAGAGAAGCATGGGCAGTGCTCGCCGATGACGATGGCACAACGAGCTAGAGGCGTGGGCGGTGCGCTAGGATGGTGGGAAGTGCCCTAGCGAGTGTCGCAGCGGTGAGTGTGCAGTGGTTTGCGGTCGGGGGAAGTGAATGGCGCGGTGCGCACTAAGTCTCTGCTGACGGCGAGTTTCACGGCGGCCGGCGACTACGGGGCATGGTCAGGGGAAAGGGCATGTCCGTTAGCTTGCTGGGCCGGTGGGGATCGGTTAGACGGGCGGCTGGAGCGAGGCGAGGTCTGGCTGCATGGGGACAGGGCGCTTTGCGGGTGGCGTCGGCATGGCCGATAGTCTCCGGGCGCGGCGGTTCCTGGCCATTCTGGTCATTGTCCTCGTGCTGGGGCTGGTTAGGCGGTGGAGGTGGACCACGGGCTACCTCCTGGACATGGTGGATGGTGCTGGCGGCGGCTGTGGCTTGCTGTCGCCGGTGAGGTGCCCAAATGGGGGCTTGGCCTTAATGGCCATGACCATTTGGTCATGGCACAGTGAGTGGCTGGGCTAGTGAGGGGTAGGGGAGTGTATGGGTTGGCTGTGGTTGCAAAATGGGGAACCAATTTGGTTCAAACACTGCTCCAAATAGTGTTTTGTGTTTTGTTTGAATTCTGTCCACCAACTGTTTGTGAAAATGGCCGAAAGAAATCAAGTTTGGAATTTTTGGATGAATTTTGGTGGGTTTGTTATACACATGCTTAAGCTTCTGTGGTTGCTTGGGATTTAAAAATGGAGCTCATTTGAGTGGTTTTTGAATAAGTGGGATCTTCCCATATGAACTACATTCAATTTTCAATTGCCATTTAAAATTAGTGTTTGAAAGTTTTTGGCAGATCACAAAGTGGGCCTTGGTACATCATTACATGTACTAGCAAGGGGTGCAAAGATCCATATTTATCTTTGTTAAGAATTGAGTCCTAGGAATAGCCAAAGTAGGCATGGTAGTTAAAATGGCACAAATGACCTTCTTTTATTCATTTTTGATTTGTTTTTCTTTGGGATTTGTTTGGGAATTATTTAGATGATGTTTATTTCACCTAAGAATCATTTTAGAAGCAATGGATCACTTAATCATGACAATTCAAAATAACTCTTTAAATGCACACACATATGAATGCTTTAATAATTTTAATTGAAAAAGTTTTTGTTAACCCTAATTTTGATGACTCAGATCTTAATAGCCTTGGATTAAAGTTTTGGAATGTTACACCGAAGAGAAGGTTCACAAAGTCCGTGAGCACCTCAAGACCGCCCAATCCAGATAGAAGAGTTATGCTGACAAGAGACATAGAGACCTGACTTTCAATGTCGGAGATTTTGTGAATCTCAAAGTTTCGCTGTTGAAGGGAATGCAACGTTTTAGTCTGAAAGGAAAGTTAGCCCCCAGATATATCAGACCCTTCAAGATTCTGAATCATCGAGGAGAAGTATCGTATCAGCTAGAACTGCCAGAGGAGATGTCCGCCATCCATAATGTGTTCCATATCTCGTTACTTCGCAAATGTCTAGAAGTGCCGGAGAAGACCGAAGTATTCAAGAACATCGATCACCGAGCTGTCGATATCCACAAGGATCTGACGTATCATGGAGTGCCCATTCGTATCTTGGAAGAAGCCTTCCGAACCACCAGGACCCGGAGTATCAAATTTCTTAAGATACAATGGAGCAACCACACTGAAGAAGAAGCTACTTGGGAGCGAGAAGATTACATTAGGACTGAGTTTCTAGATCTCTTTAGTTCCTAGTTTTTCTTAAATCTCGGGACGAGATTTTGTTTAAGGGGGAAGGTTTGTAATATCCCAAAACTTTAATCAAGGTTATCAAGATCCAAATCACCCCATTTAGGGTTAACAAAAACTTTTTATTATTAAAAACACTTATCAATGCATGTGTATTGGCATTAATATATAATTGCTTGAAAATGCCATTTCTGATTGTTCTAATGGTTGTAAAATGATTCAAAGATGAATGCCACATCATCTAGATCATTCACAAACAAAATCCAAAGAAAAAGAAATCAAATAAGAATAAAAAGACCAAATGGTCACTTTGGCCATTTTAATCCACTAGGCCACTTTGGGTGTTCCTAGAAGTCAATTTCAAACAGAAACATTCTCAAATCTTTTCACCCCTTGCTAGTACAAGTAAAGTTCTACCAAGGACCATTTTAAAATCTTAGAGAAACCTTCAGCAAGACAATTTAAATGACATTTGAAAATTGAATCCATTACATTTGCATAGATCCCACTTTTTCAAAAACCACTCAAATAAACTCCACTTGCAAATTCCAAGCAAACAAAGACTACCAAGCATAACACCAAGTCACACACCAAAAATATTTTCAAAATTCAAATTTAAATTCC
The DNA here is from genome assembly GCA_916181665.1 of Avena sativa. Classification (NCBI taxonomy): domain Eukaryota; kingdom Viridiplantae; phylum Streptophyta; class Magnoliopsida; order Poales; family Poaceae; genus Avena; species Avena sativa. The sequence continues at coordinate 340,960,575 of OV702288.1, forward strand.
TTGCGGCCATTGTGTCGAACACCTTGTGATCACCAAATAATCTGCCTAACTAATACTGTTGCTAATCAAAGCTTTATCCCCCATTTGACCCTCGCATCTCTCCTTTGTCCCCTCTTATCCTAACCCAGCCCCAGACAACACTCCCCCTGCGCCGCTGCGCCAGTATCGCGCCGCCCAAAGATGGTCACCGCCGGCCAACCATGCCCAACCCGCAGGAGACCACCCCGCACTCTCCCACCGTGCCTAGGAGGTAGGCATGATCACACCGCTGCCCACTGTCCCTGCCCTGAGCCCTGCCAAGCACTGGACCACCCACAGAGTGCCGCGCTCTCCGCCTCTGCACCATGCATGGACATGCCAGTGCACCACCCCCGATAGCCTCACACAGACCCCGCCTTGCCCTCAGCTCGCAGGCGTGCACTCGCCTTAACCCCAGCATGCCCCCAGTCATCCCCTCTCGCTGCCATTTGACCCACAGCCACCGCACGCCGCGTCGAACGCCGCCTCTGCCGCTCGGAGCACAAGCCGCGCTCGACCAATTGCCACCGCCCCTAGCAGTGCCATTACGCCATAGCGGACTGCCAGGAGACCGCACATCGATCGCCGCTCGCAACCACGCCTCTAGCAGCCCGTAGCCATGTGGCCACCGTCGCCTGGCCATGCCGTGCTGTCCCGTCATCGAGCCTATAAAAGGAGGCCACCCCCAGCCTCATTCTGCACACCACTCACCGCCCCTCTCGCCACTGAGCCTTCCCCACTTCTCCTCGGAGCCAATCGAGCCCGCAGTCGCCGGAATTCCGTCGGAGCTGGCCGCTACTAGAGGAGAAGGGCCCCGCTGATTGCGACCACCCCAGGAGCCGCCGCGACCACGCCTGGAACCGCCGTCGTCCACCAGTTCGATCACCCCCATCGCCATGTCTAGCTGGAGCCCTGGTAAGCCCCCACGTACCCCCACTGAGCCGCTAGGGTTAGCTCTCGCTAGCGACCTGATCGACGGGGACGACGATCCTCGACCTTTGATCCATGTTCTAATCGCAGCGCCCAGTTTACCCCGTACCGTTTCGGGTTTTAAGTGCAACTGAGATGCGGGACCAGCATGTCAGCCGCCCTCTGCACCGCGGAGCGCCACTGGGCCGGCCCGTTTAGTTTCCCGCGCTAGCCCACAAATTCAAATAGATGTTTTTCTATTTAGACTTAAACTAGATTCTGTCCATTTGTTTAAAAATCATTTCAGAGAGATCCACTTAACCAAAATGCATGATTCAAATTTGGTTAGAAAGATAAAGAAAATCTCTATCCAAGCCCGTTGGATTTAAATCAATTGGAGTTAGAGATCACATATAGGAAAAATAACAAGACAAAGACTTTTCTACATTCAAACATTTTTCAAAAATCAACCATAATAGCTATTGAGTTAATTCCAAGTCTCAAAAATCACATTTGACAATACTTATCTGAAAATAATATTTAGGTTTGCATGCAGTAACTTTGGACTAGTACCAAAATAATGTTATATAGGCATTTCTAGTCACTTTAAATCATTTAAATAATAAACTTAAACTTATTGAAATATGATCAAACATTTAAATCACATTCCCAGGTATTAGAATATGTGGTTATGACATGTGTCCACATGATCCCATATTTTAAATGGAGAATATTAAATCTTAATTAATTTCAATGAGTAGAAATTACTTTTCTCAAATAAAATAAATGAAACTAGTTCATTAAATCTTGTGATGATTGTGATGATACTAGATCATCAAGTGTGTGCCTTAGTGTGCTAAATAGACTAGTTAAGTATTGCTTGGTGATTGTGTATCCTATATGTATTTATAGACGATAGTACCGACCAAGTCTACGAGGAGGAGGAGTTCTACCCGAAGAAGACGAGGAAAATTTCAACCACTACACCAACCAAGGCAAGCTATTATTGGAAAGCTATCGCTAGCAAGCTATAATTATACAAGATAACCTAAGAAATATGCATTAGGCCTGCTTTGGTTATACCTCTTGATTTATCCCCATCCCCACTTTTACTTACAAGTTTTACTTTTACTTTACCAAAGTTCTTTACTTCTAGTAATGCTTTGTGAGATTTTATAAAGTAGTATAGATAGCATAAAAAGTATAAAACTTGGCCTATACTAGATGTCATTCTATGGCATGAGATTGAGATTAGCATTCCACCTTAGTGAACACTCTTAACTTAGTAGTTAGAGCTAAACCAAAAACTTGATCACTCTAGATGGGAATACTTGGTGAAAATGCTTATGAAAACCTTGGAATGATGAGTCATTCTATTGAGATGTTTTGACAGGTGTTGAGAAACACAAATGGTTTATGATGATGAAAATGTTGAGGCATGAGCCTTATCCCTTTATAAAACTGATGGTTGGGTTCGGATGCGATACCATTCCAATTTTATCGTACAACCACAATACCTGAATTGGGTAAGGCTTAGCCAGAAGTTTATATGCATTAGTATGGGTTCCCTCGCAGAAGAGGTTTGAGCTAAGGCTACCTCTTGATGATGTCCACCTATGTAGTGCCTAGGATGGCAGATGGCCATGGCTGGGAGGCAAAGCTCATAGGAGAGGTGCTTATACTTGAGTGTGTAAAGGAAAGGTTATGATTGCTTATCTGCATACTAAGTATGATGATTCAGGGATATCCCTGACGGATGTATCGAATTTTGTGGTGAAAGTGTACCACCTCTATAGAGTGTTAAACTATTCGAATAGCCGCGTCTGCGGTCATGGACAGTTGGAGTGGCCATACTGTTCCGTCGTCAGATGTTTTCAAAATGACTTATGAAATGAATTGTGATATGACTTGACCACAACACGGTTGTGACTATGAAAACTAAGTTCCCACTTAGGTGATTTAGAACTTGATTTTATCTTTCTTTGTTTCTGAATTCAACTTAGTTTTTAAACTTACCTTTACAAATAAACTTAGAACTTAGCATTCCTACTAGAACTACCTTACTTGTTAGTGATAGTTTGCGAGTACTTAAAGAGTACTCATGGCTTTGTCCCTGGATATTCCCGTGGCCAGACTATGAGGAGGACTATTCGGAAGAAGGACAGCAGGACGGCTACGATAACTAGGATCATCTCCCATCGTCAGCATTGCCCGTGACACTGAAGATGGAGCCCACCGCTACACTTATTTATTCCACTACTTGTTTGTATTAAGACTGGATCATGAGATCCTTTATTTGTGTAAGACCTTATTATGGTTTGTAATGGATGATGTACTGTGATATCCAATCTGTTATGTCTCGCAAAAATGGTAATCCTGGGATTGCGATGTATGGCATAACAGGCATCTGGGATTAAAAATCCAGGTGTTGACACCGGATTGCACGCTCTCGCATAGGAACTTTCTCTTCAAGTAACCGCTGCATCTACTCAGTGATGTTCCTATATCTCCACCGGGTTAGTCTCCTTTTCTTCTCCATTCCCGATTCCACGTTCCTCTCTGTGTATGCAAAGCGGGCGGTTGAAACTCTGGTAGTTCATGGTGCGGTTCATTCGCCGCAAGAAGCCTCTATCTCTAGTGCTTGTACTTCTCTTCTAGTTTATATTTCTCTGTTCTTCTGTGATTTCCTTGTCTGTGAGATGTTATATTTTGTGTGCCCTTTGTTTTCTCGTTCTATATCTAGGGTTCTTACCTGTGGCTCGTTGTAGGGGTTGATTCGGGGTGGTATTGCTATTTCGTGGTACCATTGTCGACATGACAACTGCATCAGGGGAATTTTCCGTCCCCGGAAGCATTGAAGGTAAGGGTTTTTCCCATTTATTTTATGTCGTTTTTTCTAATTTCATGTTTTTCCTTCATCAGACCAGTAGATTAGTTCGTCTGTGTGTTTTTTCTATGTTTTTCAGTGGTTTTGATTTTTTTGTGAAGTATGTGCTTGAGAAATTTTTTATGTGTTTCTTATGGTGTATATGGTGTAATTAGTTTAGTATATGTCATTTTTTTGAATTTTTTGCATGTGGTTGTTGTTTTGTTTAGGTAATTTACTACTATATGTATATGTTTGTTCATCTTTTATATGCATGGTTGTAATGCCTGTTGTGCTACATATAGTATTTATATGAATTTGCCGGTACAATTATTACTGTTCTTCTTCTGTATTTATATCTGTACTTTCTTATGTTCATGTTTTATTTAGATGAATTTACTGGTTTTTACATGTCTTTTCTTCAAATGTATTAACTTTTTTATTGCCATCTTATCATGTTTAAAATTTAAAAATATATGTGCTGTGTGTTAATTTGTCCTTGTCAAAATTATGCATGTGTACTGTAGAGCTAACTTGGTGGTTTTACATAGTGTTTTTCATGATCATCTGCAATGTACTGTCCTTTTGTGTCTGTTTGATTTTCTTATTATTTAGCATCTGTTCTGCCTTGTTCTCTTTCTGACTTCTCTTGTTTCTGAATATTTTTTCTTACAGGTGCTTCTATTTATACTGACCATAGTCTAGATGTTGGATCTAGTGGTGATCATATAGCTCCCCCATCTTCTGGAGATGCTGAAGCTACCAAAAATGGTGATTTTGCTGAGCCCCAGGTTAAAGCTGCTAATAATTTAGGTAATTACTTTGTTTTACTTCCCCTATTTTTTTATTCCATGAGTTTTGATCTATGTATTGATCTATTTTCTATTTTATTTATTGTATAGTGCATCTTTTGTGTCCTTTTATACCTGTTTGTTCTTCTAATTATTTAGCATCTACATTGCCTTGCTCTTTTTTGTCTTTTTTGCTATTTGAAGATTTTTTTCTTGCATGTGCTTTTGTGAATGCTGATCATAGTCAAAATGATGGATTTGCTGGTGATCCCCCATCTTCTAAAGATGTTCAAGCTACCAAAAACGGTGATTCTGCTAAGCCCCAGGCTAAAGCTGCTGATAATTTAGGTAATTATATGATTTTTTTGATTATTACATGACTATTCTTCTTACTATTGAACATCTATACTGCTATTTTGATATCTATGTTCTTCTTGCTGTTAAACATCGGCATTGTCTAGTTTACATGTCTGGTCTTCTTTCTATTGAATATTTGCACTGCCTTGTTTACATGTCTGTTCTTATTTTTATTGAGCCTGTGCACTGCCTAATTTTGTTTGTGCTTTCCTCATTTAATGTTCTATCTATTGATCTATTTTTGGTTTCTTGGTTTTGCTAATGCAGAAGAGATTACTCAATGTGCTGACAAGACTATCACAAATATTGTTTTGTCGGTTGAAGCACCATATGGAGCAAAAATAGATGATGATGTTGTTGATGATGATTCCCAGCTTGGTTCCTTGGAGTTGTCAGTTACATAGTCTTAGAGTAACTGGATCTTAGCAGGTTAGTCAGATAGAGGATGTACCTGCTTAGCTTGCAGCTGAAAAAGTTAGGTTAAATGAGAAACTTGTCCGTGCTATAGAATGTAAGAAGAAGTCACTTCATGATGATGAATTTGCTGAAGGTTCTCCTTATACTATTTGTAGTAGTCCATGTTTTGAAGCAAAGAAGAGAACTGCTGTTAGAAAGCAAAAGTCTACGAAGTCTGTCAGTCCTCGCAGAAGCCCTCGTGTTCAAGCAACTTCTAAAGCTCCCAAGGGAAAGAAGCTTGCTCCCATCCCCAAGCAGGCTGCCCCAAAGGCTAAAAAAGTTGGTGTTAAGGTTTTTCTATCCCCTTTCATTTTGATGTTGCCAGTTTCTTTATTTTGTTTTTTAGTTTTTGATATTGATATATTTCTTACTTTTGTTTTTCAGAGGAAGGAGCCTGCTGGCTAGAAGAAGGAGCCTGTTGGCCAGAACAAGGCTGCATGTAAGGTTAAAAAGTATGTTCGCTTCGAAGATGATGATTATTCTGTTGATGAGGGAGCTGATCTAGCTGATGAGGATTTCGCTACTGAAAATCTTTTGGACGACAATGATGTTTCTAAGGTGAACTTTCTTAATTTTATTCATAATTTTGTACATGTGTACATTTTTTCTTCATGTTTAGTAAATTTGAACTTCCCATTTATGTACCTCTATACTTACCATATTATTTTCCTTATTTTTATTACTTAGTTGTATCTTCTTATGACTTTTACTTCCCTTTTTATGTAGTTGTAGTTATTCATGCTTTCATCCATTATTTTATCTGTCCTTGTAACTTGATCTTCCCTACATTGTAACATTTGTACTCCCCTTAAGTTGCACATTTGTATTCATATTCCCTTTACATGTATGATGTAGTTTGTTTAGCCATTCCATTCCAGCAGTTCAAGGTTGCCTACAGGAGAAAGAGAGGTGATAAACAAGCTGATAGTTCTGGTGCTATTGTTGATGATAAAGAGCGGTTCAATACCGCCACATGGTGCTCGTGGAAGGAGTTGGATCTGTGCTTCAAGTTATTGAAGGAACATCACTTGGTTTTACTTATGGAAGGAGGTGTTGGTCATCTAAAGGATATGACTATCAAAGAGAATGTCAACCGTCGACTCATTGCCTTCCTGATGTACAAAGTAGACCCTGTTATGATGACTCTAGATCTTAGTGATTGATGACCCACAAGTATAGGAGGTGTATCGCAGTATTTTCGATAAGTAAGAGTGTCGAACCCAACGAGGAGCAGAAGGTGTTGACGAGTGGCTTGGAGCAGGAATTCTCTGTAATTACTTAGAAAACGGATTTTAGGGGTTTTTGGTAATGCATGTATGTAAATAAAGTACGAGTAAATAAAAGACAGTAATAATAGATGCAACAAGTGGCCTAATCCTTTCTTTAGCAAAGGACAAGCCGCTTTTATTACTTAAGATGTCCAAACATTCTCGAGGACACATGGGAATATCGTCAATTGCTTTCGCTTCATATAGTTGATTAATCTTCTTTAGTTTGATAAGTTTTGTGTGGGTGAACCTGTGCTAATGTACCGACCTTCCTAGGACTAATACATACTTGTGATTATACCCCTTGCAAGCATCCGCAAGTACAAGAAAGGAATTAAGATAGAAACCTAACCACAACTTTAAACTCTAAGATCCTGACATCCCTTGTGCAAAGGTTTCCTAACAGCGGTTCAGGTTTCTGTCACTCCGACAAACCCTATGATTAGTAGACAAATACACAATGCATTCCCCTAGGCCCATAAAGGTGAAGTGTCATGTAGTCGACGTTCACATGACACCACTAGAAGAATAACAACACACTTAAATAACAAACTATTGAATCTTTCTCAACACAATTCCACTACTAACAACATGACTTCTCCCATGTCATCAAGAACTAAACGAACTACTCACAAGACATCATATGGATCAAGATTAGAGATGATATAATGATAAGTAACAATCTGAACATAACAATAGTTCAATGGTTCCACTCAATGGCATCAACTATAACAAGTAATCAATACCGGGAAAGTTTCCCCTAAGAACTGTGCAAGATTCAACCCAATTGTTACAGCGCTATGAAGTGGTGATGATGATGCTGGTGGAGATGATGATGGAGATGATGGTGATGATGATCACGATTAAGTCCAGCTTGATGGTGGTGTTGATGGCGACGATCTCCCCTCTCCGAGAAGGAATTCCCCCGACAGAATTCTGTCTGCCGGAGAGATCTTTCTCACTTTGTAGTTTTCCGTCCCATAGAGACGGCGGAATCTTTCCGTGGTCGCACCCCTGGTATTAGGATTTCATGGGGATAATATACGCCAAAGGGGAGAACCAGGAGTGGGCCAAGGTGGCCACACCACCTGGTGGCGCGGCCAGGGGTGGCCTGCGCCAGGGGGTGGTGTGGGCCCCCTGTGTCCCATCTCCACTCCCCTTTCTCGCATCCTTCGTCATTTGAAAAAATAGGATTTTCCATATATTTTCCCGTATTTTCTGATCTTCGTGAATTTCGCCTCCAAACAGCCCCTTTTCCATCAGAATCCTGACTGCAGCGGTCCATCCTCCAAAAGTCATCAACCATGCAAAAACAGATGAAATAACATAAGTATCATCTCTTAATATGAAATATAGCAATGAATAATAGTAAATTATGATATATAATAATGATGCAAAATGGACGTATCAACTCCCCCCAAGCTTAGACTTCGCTTGTCCCCAAGCGAAAGTTGAGCTCAATAAACATGACCTCAGGTTTATGGAGTGAAGAGTCGATAAAAGAATATGGACAAGAAGCATCACATTCATCAATACATAAATCATAATAGAATACAAATCGTATTATATAACTTAACTTTCAATAAGTAAAGGAACCACAACAAAGATACATAAAGTAAATCATAATTGGTAATGGCAAACTTTGCTCTTGGTCAAATAATAGTTAACAATTTTGCAGGAGTTCAATCATAAAGGGGTTTTCAATGATAGCTTTCAAAGTAATATTCACCAAGATAAGACCAATGTGCGAAACTAGGAACATAAGAAACATGATTGAATAAATCATCATATGAATGAATGAAACACAACAACTCAAAATACTTGCTGAGATAGAAGGGAATAGGTTTACTGACTCAACTAAAAAAATAAAAGAAAGGCCCTTCATAGAGGGAAGTAGGGATTTCAAGTTTCATAAAGAGCTTCCAAAAAGTATGGTACTTATTAGCTTTCAGCTCTCATTGCACCTATCATAAGCATATTTAGGTGGTTAAGGTTAAAATGAGCAAACTATGGAGTATATGCTTGACAAAGTATAAGTTGGCAATCTCATGTCCATTGAATATGAGGGTCGCTCCTCATGCTACTCAAGTTTAGTTACCGGTAAGTTCTTTTCATAGTAAGTACATGTGTATCATAGAGAACCGCCAACGGGGTACCCCTTGCCCGATGATACGGAAGAATCCCCATATCAAAATGACAAGGCAAGCAAAAAATGAGCATCTCAGCAATCTTCTTATTTACCATGGGAAAATGGTGCTTTTTTCTCTCTTTCCTCTTTTCTCATCTATTGTTTTCTCTTTTTCTCAATCTCTAACTCTTTTTTTATAAGAAGAATGCTTCATAAATTGTTCATTATGGTTACGCTGCAGGTTTCCACCATGATTAGGCATGGATTAGACTAGCGGCCCAGGCGTTTCTCTAACACACATACACAACTCCATGGACTTACAAGCTCCCCTTTCATTTCACACCGACGACATCCATTAACAAAAGAGCATGATATCAACTGGGTACAATGTACAAGTGCAATGTTGAAAGCGTTCCCCATGATAGCATGGTTCTGCTAATTCCCAACGTATAAGTGCAAGCATATACAACTTAGATGACACAATGCTTCAAGTTTATTAGGTGCAAGAAAAGTAAAGTGTGCCATCAAGTTCGTGAGAGATTTAATCACTAATTTTCACATAACAAGTTTAATTTGGAAGGTAGATAAAACATGAATTTACTTGGAATAGCAATAGTGCTAATAGGTAGGTATGGTGGACACAAATGGCATAGGTTTCGGTTTAAGGATTGGATGCACAAGAAGCATTCCCTCTCAGTATAGGTTTTTGGCTAGCAAGGCTGGGTAGCAAGCATAGGAGTTGAAGGAAACAAACAAACATACAAGTGATAAAAACAAACATGCAATCTTCCTTGGAAGCACAAAAGATCTTAACTAGAGAATACTAAGATTATGAGCAAATCAAGAAAGATGATGAAATTATATTCTTTAAGAGTAATTTTATCTTTTTCAGTCAATTCTCATAATAGTGTTGCTACTGACCAAGCCAGGTTTGCCAAAAGCAACTAAATTAACTCAATGATCCCATAGTGATACCAATACTAATAACAAGATCAATCATATAACAAGAATTGAAAATTAAAATAAGATATGCAAAAGAGTAAATGATAGAACTTCTCATTAATATTCCATAACGACAACTCACACCAAGGGATACATAGATAACTAACGAGAGGGGACACTTCCATAATGCAAACCATCCTACATGATAACTTCTCTATTCATGATATGACTCTACTAAAAAGGTAAAAAGATAGAAGATAGTGATATGATACCGCGACACTCCACCAAGCCTAGAACAAACCAAGGGGATGCCAAAACCTGATGACTAGTTACTCCTTCGGTGGTGGTGTTCTCTTGATGATCTTTTCAATCAATTTCCTCAAGTCCTCAATCTTGAAGGTGAAAGTACGAATCAACTCTGAATTGTGCTTGATGCGGTTTATGATCATGTCGGGTTGTGAATCCCAGCTCGTACGATTCTTTCCCCACTCTTCCTCCTTGAAGTCTTCTTTTCCTGTATGGTTAGAACGAGGCATATCCCAATTGGAGGGTAGTTTCTCCTTGGGCACATTCTGGAATTGATGCTCATGGATAAGGGTATGGAAGGGATTCTTGGTGCGTGGAGAAGGTGACCATGAAGCCAAGCGATGACGCGGAGTATTCCCTCCGCTGGACATCTATGTGGTCCTTTTGAACCTGGCAGGATTTGCCACCACTCCAATGCTTGCAATGGTGGTGCTGGTGTGCGGATGTTGGTCTCCTTTGCCTCCTCTTCAACTTCACTATCGCTCTCCTCGTCCTGCTCAGAGTCTTGGAGATCTTCCTCCATAGGATCCTTGCCCTTATCGTTGGCGGAGACCATCGTGCTTCTAAACTTTAAGAATAGTTCCTGGCAGAAATAGATCGAAACGAAAACACGACGAGAACACAATATACGAACCTCAGGGGATCCGGGGGATTATATATTATGAATTTTTACAACAAAAGGAAGGTACTGGGAGAAAATAGGTCGGAGACGGACTCCAGGGTGGCCACACCACCTGCTGGCGTGGACAGGGGGGCCCACGCCAGGGGGTGGTGTGAGCCACCCTGGCTCCGTTTCCATCCCTATTTCGCTTCGTTGCTTTCCTTGTTGGATAAAAACTGCAAAAATATAACTGGACAGATTTTTCGTGGACTTTTTCTTACCAGAACTATTACCTATTCGAAAACGGACTCTGCAGGTCTCTGAAGTTGGCATTTAGTAGATTCTTCCGGAGTCACCGCTTGAATAACATCAATATCTTCATCTGCATACACATATTGCTTGAGTCATGAAACCTTTCACTATCTTATTACACCATTTTCTTCACTAACCTGGAAATGTCTTTCACAGAAAACTCCACACAATTCTCATTAGCAACATTAGTGTAAGCGAGGTAATAAACCTTTTAAGTCCAATCTCAACTGAAATCCATCAAAACATAAGCTATTGTAACAACTCCTTCCGAAAACTCAAAAAGAATTCAAAAATGAAATCGATTTAAGAGGCTAATGCAAGAGTGGCAAAAATCTGTCAAAACAGACCAGCACGTAAAGATCAAATTTTTCGAAAATCTTCTGTTTCTCAAATCAAAAAGTGCAAAACTAATGAAAGTTAAATAATAACCTGGGGCATAAGCACAAAACATTACAGCTCAATCCGACATTCAGAGATTTTTCACGAATTTTTACAGCAAAGCACAAAAATCTGTTTCGGGACAGCAACTTCCCCAAATCTTACTTCTCTCTCATTAGAGGTTGATCTTGACACAAAAACCAAACAAAAGGATAAGGAGAGGTTATTGCAGAAGCAATAACTTTCAAGACTCAAAGAAACAAAAACAAACTGAAAGCAAAAATATATTGGGTTATCTCCCAAAAAGCTCTTTCTTTATAGGCATTAAGATGGGCATGATAATTTCAATGATGCTCACATAAGAATATGAATTGAAGTAAAAGAGAGCATCAAGGGGCAAAAATACACATGTTTAAGTATAACCCATTTCCTATGCAAGCGAATTTTGTAAGCAGACAAATTGTTGAAACCAGGAATTGCTAGCATAGGAAGGCAAAACAAGTGCAACATAAAGATTTTTAGCATAAAGCGAGGAAACTTAATATTATTGAGATGCATTAGAACCGTCTTCCCTCTCTCATAATAACTTTCAGTATCATGCATAAATTTAACGATATAACTATCACATGAACCATTGTAGCAACGATCACTTATCCTAACAGAAAACACAGGGACACCAGCTCTCATAACACTACTTTGTGAAATAATATTAGAAGTATCCTTACAGAGGATAGTGTGTCCATCTCCTACATATTTAGTGAAAAAGTCTTTCACAATTGCTATTATAGGTTCAGCATCTATTTGTCCATCAGGTTCAACAACTTTATTTGTACTTTCATTAGCCATACTAGCTATCATAGAATGTTCCTTTACTTTAACTGGGAAAGATATTTTCTCAATGTAAGGTTGAGGTAAAACATGATTAGCAGTATAAACTTCAGTATTTCTTGTAGGAACACAATTAGCAATATCTTTATAAGGTTCATGATACTTATTCCACTTCTTTTTAGGCACTTCAATATAGGAAGCAAAAGCCTTAAAATAAGCTGCAATAGCTTGAGAGTCTACACCATAAGCATTTTTAATATTTTGAAAGTCATCAGTTCCCATAAAAGATTTAATGCATTCATAATCATAATTTATACCTAACTTTCTTCCTTTATCATTCTCCCATGATTCAGCATTGTCTTGAATACGGTCTAGAATATCCCATTTAGATCATTCTTCCATGCGTGTAAATGATCCAGCACAAGAAGCATCCAATAAATCCTTATCATGAAGAGAAAGCCTTGCATAAAAGTTATTGATAATAATATTGTTGGGGAGGTCATGAATAGGACATTTGAGCATTAGTAACTTCAATCTCCCCCAAGCTTGAGCTGTACTCTCTCCATCAAGAGGCCAAAAGTTGTATATTTGATTCCGATCTTTATGAATCTCACTAGGAGGATAAAATTTTGAATAAAATAGAGGTACTACTTCCTACCATTCAAGAGCTTGACCATTCTTCAACAGCTTGTACCATTCCTCAGCTCTTCCTTTCAGTGATAATGAGAATAACTTCTTCTTGACTTGATCTGTTGTAATATCTGCACACTTGAACAACCCGCATAATTCATGTATAAAGAGCAAATGATCACCGGGATGGACAGTTCCATCTCCACAATAGTAATTATCCATAACACGATCAACAATTCTTGTAGGTATTTTAAAAGTATCATTTTCAGCAGGTGGTGCTTCATCTACTACCTTAGCAGTGGTAGTAGCATTACGAAATAAGAAACTAAGTGAATTATCCATATTGAAATAAAGTAACTAACAGAAGTAAACAATACTCACAGTAGGAGTTTCCTTTACCAGTTCCACTCTCCAATAGCGCTTCACTCCCCGGCAACGGTGCCAGAAAATAGTCTTGATGACCCACAAGTATAGGGGGTGTATCGCAGTATTTTCGATAAGTAAGAGTGTCGAACCCACGAGGAGCAAAAGGTGTTGACGAGTGGCTTGGAGCAGGAATTCTCTGTAGATACTTAGCAAATGGATTTTAGGGGTTTTTGATAATGCAGGTAAATAAAGTATGAGTAAATAAAAGACAGTAATAATAGATGCAGCAAGTGGCCCAATCCTTTCTTTAGCAAAGGACAAGCCGTTGTATTACTTAAGATGACCAAACGTTCTCGAGGACACATGGGAATATCGTCAAGTGCTTTCGCTTCCTATAGTTGATTGATCTTCTTTAGTTTGATAAGTGTTGTGTGGGTGAACCTGTGCTAATGTACCGAACTTCCTAGGACTATTACATACTTGTGATTATACATGTTGCAAGCATCCGCAAGTATAAGAAAGGAATTAAGATAGAAACATAACCACAGCTTTAAACTCTAAGATCCTGACATCCCTTGTGCAAAGGTTTCCTAATGGGGGTTCAGGTTTCTGTCACTCCGGCAACCCCTACGATTAGTAGCCAAATACACAATGCATTCCCTAGGCCCATAAAGATGAAGTGTCATGTAGTCGACATTCACATGACACCACTAGAAGAATAACACCATAACTTAAATAACAAACTATTGAATCTTTCTCAACACAATTCCACTACTAACAACATGAATTTTCCCATGTCCTCAGGAACTAAACAAACTACTCACAAGACATCATATGGATCAAGATCAGAGATGATATAATGATAAGTAACAATCTAAACATAACAATAATTCAATGGTTCCACTCAATGGCATCAACTACAACAAGTAATCAATACCGGGAAAGTTTTCCCTAATAACTATGCAAGATTCAACCCAATTGTTACAGCGGTATGAAGTGGTGATGATGGTGCTGGTGGAGATGATGGTGATGATGATCCTGATGAAGTCCAGCATGATGGTGGTGTTGATGGCGACGATCTCCCCTCTCCGGGAAGGAATTCCCCTGGCAGAATTCTGTCTGCTGGAGAGATCTTTCTCTCTCTATAGTTTTCCGCCCCGTAGAGGCGGCAGAATCTTTCTGTGGTTGCCCTGGTATTAGGGTTTCATGGGGATAATATACACCAAAGGGGAGAGACAGGAGTGGGCCAGGGTGGCCACACCATCTGGTGGCGCGGCCAGGGGTGGCCCGCGCCAGGGGTGCTGCGGGCCTCCACTCCCCCTTCTGGCATCCTTCGTCTTCTAGAAAAATAGGATTTTCCAAATATTTTCCCGAATTTTTTGATCTTTGCGAATTTCGCCTCCAAACAGCCCCTTTTCCATCAGAATCCTGACTATAGCGGTCCATCCTCCAAAAGTCGTCAACCATAAAAAAACAGATGAAATAACATAAGTATCATCTCTTAATATGAAATATATCAATGAATAACAGTAAATTATGATATAGAATAGTGATGCAAAATGGATGTATCAGTGATGGTCACAAGAAGATGCAGATAACTGCTGAAGCGATACACTTGATGTTTGGGCTTCCTAATGGTAAGGACTCACCTCCTAGACCTTCAGACAATGGTCATGATAAAGCATTGATGGATCTGAAGGAGGATCTTGGTATTCCAAGGAACCAGCATATAAAAACTGATGATCTTCGTGCGTTGCTAAGAGGTCTTGTTGATGATCCTGAGAATGATGTTTTGGCTTTGAAGGTCTTTGGCATCATATTGTACAATAAGTTCATCTACCCAGGAAACTCAAATCATGTTGCGAGGGAGGCACCGAGTTAAAAACCATGAACCTAGGTTAGCTTCTTGTTGATGAGCTCAGGAGGTCAATTTTTATCTGGCAGTCAGCAAAAGCTGGCTGGAAATCAATCCCTAGTTGTGGCATCGCGCTTTTGTTGATGTATCTTGACCATATTGACCATCGGAAGCTGAATCCTAAGGATATGCGAAGTCCTCGAGCTTTGTACATGAATCCTTCAAACCTTAGGAAGCTAGCTGATCTAGATTGCATCCAGGAAGGGAATAAGGGCCCTGTATCTAAGATTTATGGCAAGTTACCGATGAGCCATGTTAGACATATGCCTTTTGAAGTATGTATTAACTTTGTATATTTTGTACTGTTCTGAGTATTTATCTTTGTTTTGCAGTGGAAGGCAGCCAATGATGTTGTTTTCGGTGTTTATAGTTCCAAGGGAAGAATGGGAACTTCCCGTGTTTCCTCAATGAAGAGGAAAGCTGGCTTTTTTGGTGGTAAATTAGCTTCTCACAAGAAGTTAACTGCTAGAAGCACCAACGCATCTGGTGTTGATGCTCAAGGAAGCAGTGTTAATGATTCAGCTACAACCTTTGTGAAACTTGATGGTCTTCTTTCGAAGGCATATGATCTCTCTCTAAAATTTCCTAGTACTAGTTTACGGCGGCTTTTTGCCCCCCTAAGGATTGTTTCAACGAAGAAGCCTCCAAGGATATCCTGAATGTGGAGGCTACAAATCTTGACCATTATCAGAAGAGCATATTGATGATTCGCCAAAGTGTTTCTTTGTTACAAAAGACGCAAGATGCTTTCTGCAAACCCTACGAAGCTAAAGCACATGCATACCTTCAGAAGTTGAATAAAGCTGATGTGGCAGCAGCAGCAATAGAAGCTGCACTGAAACTGAGCTCTTCTTTTTTACTAATGATGCTTGTTATTTTTTAATCATTATAATTATATTTTCTTGGTCTGAACATGTGTGTTGTCCATTTCTTATGTCCCCGTGATTACCATTTCTTGTGGTCTGTGCTTCCCATTTGTTATTTACTGTGCTTCATGTTATGAATATCTTCGCCGCCCATTTCTTATGTCCCTGTGCTTCCCTTTACTAACTTCTGTGCTTCCCATTTGTTATTTAGTGTGCTGCCCATTTATAATACTGTTTCCTCTTTCTTTTATTTTTTGTAGGTTCAAGATGATGTAGAACTGGAATCTCCAATTGGTGCTGAGAATGTGCCTTTGCGTACGTCTGTCACTCCTCCTCACGAGGATAGCAACATTGATAGTGATCAAACTGTTTCGGATGAGCATCACGTTGACAAGGCGATCGACGATGATGTTGTTGTATAGCCTGCTGTTGATACTATTGATTCTAGCCAACCCGTAGCTCGTGAGCCTGAAGATGTTGTTGTGCCTTCTTCATAAGCTGTTGTAGCGCAAGATGTTTCTACTCAATCTCCTCTTGTGCTAGCTACTATTTTGTTTCCAGATTATGGCAGGACAATTGTAGCTCCTGAAGAAGAAGACACTGTCATGGAGAAGGGCCCTTCGGCTTCTATTGATGCTAATGAAGTTTCAGTTGATCCAAGCCATGATGTTGTTGCAGCTGATGTTGATGTGCGTGAAGCTATAGTTGATCCAAGCTCTGCTACTACTGAATTAGGAAAGATCCCATAAAGTCCACCTTTTATAAATTATCCTTTAATGGTGTGTTGCTTTATTACTGTATGTGGGCTTGAATCAAACTAGGTTATGGGATTTGTATATAGAAACAATCTGGTTGCAATTGGTATGTTTTAATTTATGCCACATGTGATGTAAAGAAATACTATGTAAACATAATCCCTATTTCATTTTGTGTGTATCAAGAAGTTCTTGCTGCGTGTGATTGTGAATGTTCTCTTTTATGGATCAGTCGTAGTCTCCCATCCTTTTCACTGTAGGGTGGAGCTTAAAATCTTTATGTACTAATATGTACTTATTTGATAAAGCATTTGCACTTCTTTCATTTCTGTGTGTAGTAACATCTGTATTGCCTACTGTGTTAGAGAGTGCAAGTGCCTCTGTACTTCTCATGATGAGCATTCGTACTGCCTTGCACCTATAGCCATTAGTCCTAGATAGAGTCTGCACTACTGATGTTTAATGTTTGTACTTCTCATGTTCATGCATTTGTACTTACCTGTAAACATGTGTTGTACTTTTTGATTTTTTCATACTCTACTCTTTACTATTTTTTCAGATGATATGTCCCTCTGATCTTCGTGAAGCTATTGACTTATTTTATGACCGGGTCACACAGGTTACGGAAGATGATAAAATAGCGTAAGTTTCTACTTATTCATAGTAATAATTACTCTTTAGTAATCATTACTCTTTACTCTTTAGCGTAAGTTCTTATGAAATTATTCTTTTCTAAGAGCCCTTCCCATGTTTGAAAATACATCAATTGAAGCTACTGTTTTGGAGGTTGCCAATGCATTTATATTGGATGGAATGCTATCCACACAATGTGAAGAATTGGGTATCTTTCTATTAAGGGAAAAGTATAAATAATCAAAAAGGCTTATTGTGCCTTTTTGGGTTTGTGTAAGTTGTAGTAATTATTTTTTTGTTTGCTTTATCTTTTCATATGTAAAATTGTTTTCATATTTTCTGATTTCACTAAAATGATGCAGCGTAAGATATGGAGTGGATAGTTTGATAAGAACGTTAGAGATTGGTTCACTGAAAGTGGCATGGAGCGTATGGACAAGCATGAACTTGTGAGTTAATTCATTTTGTGATATGAAGTGTACTATATATTTTGTTTCCTACCGGTTCTTATTATAATTTATTTTTCCATACTGATTCTTTCCACTACTTTGGATCCCCACCTGATAAACATACGTGTGGTTATTTTGCTATTGTCACTCTCAACCAGAGGGATTCTTGTTTCTAGTATATTGATTCTCTATATAGTCCCACGGATACTAGTGGCTGGTATATATTCAATAGAATGGTGAAAAATATAAAGCAGCTTTGGGAAAATGCTAGTGAAGATATGGAAATTTCTAACAACCCACTCTCTATTGATCACTTCCCGACGTACTATTTGTGTACACCTAATCAAGATAATGGGTTAGACATTTTTTCAAATTATGATGTTAATATCGCGAGAATATATTTATTGTTTCTCTTTGGTTGGATTTGATAATGTATTATTTCTTTTATATTTTTCTGCAGGCGTGATTGTGGATTTTTCATGTTACAGACTGTTGGCTCTTGGAATGGGAATTCACTTAGTGATTTTAGCTGCAAGGATATTCCTAACATTAAGAAAACAATGCTTTTTAGCTGGGGACATGTGGCCATTTTACATATGACTTTGATGGTTTGTTTGGGTATCATCCAGGTATGTTCTTATTTTTGTTGAAATATTTGGTTCTATCAAATTGTTTTAGCATGTGTTCTTCACGTTTATTAACTCATTTATAATATTGTTTCTAACATCCTTGTGCTTCCCTTTATAAACTTCTATGCTTCCATTTATAAACTTCTGTGCTTCCCTTTATTAACTTATGTGCTTCCTGTTACGAACAACTACGATCCCGATTTCTTATGTCTCTGTGCTTCCCTTTATTAACTTCTCGGCTTCCCATTTGTTATGGTTTGTGCTGCCCATTTATAATATTGTTTCCTCTTGTCTGTGTCTGAAACGATGCTGGTGAATCTCTTGATCTAGATGATGCGAATTTTTGTATATATGATACCCAAACTAATGTGCATCCTACTGAAGTTAGTGATGTCATGACGAGCCAAAATTGTGATGCTTCTATTAAGGTTGTGAAATTTAAAGATGAGGTCTTTCTTGTGGACATGCCTCCTGGAAAGAAGTTAAAAGCCTTCAATCTTGATTCACAAGACAATGATTCCGATGATTTTGTGAAGCCACGTACTAGGTGTAACATCCCAAAACTCTAATCCAAGGTTAATCAAGACCAAATCTACCCAATTTAGGGTTAACAAAAAAATTCCATTTAAAATGATTAAGCATTCATATGTGTATGCAATTAAATTAGGAGTTGTTTTGAATTGCCATGTTTGAGTGATCCATTGATTGTAAAATGATTATAAGGTGAAATAAACATCATCTAGATCATTCCCAAACAAATCCCAAAGAAAAACAAATCAAAATGAATAAAATAAGCAAATGGTCACTTTTGCCATTTTAATCACCATGCCTACTTTAGCTATTCTTAGAACTCAAATCCTAACAGAAACAATTGTGGTTCTCTACACCCCTTGCTAGTACAAGTAGTGATGTACCAAGGCCCACTTTGTTTCACCCCAAAAACTTTCAAACACAAAATTTAAATGGCATTTGAAAATGGAATCCAAATCATATGAGAAGATCCCACTTGTGCAAAAACCAACCAAACCAATTCACCTTGACAATTCCCAGCAACCAGAGACTACCAAGCATAAGATCAGATCACACACCAAAAATCTTTTCAAAATTCGAATTTAAACTTCTTGCGGCCAATATGTCGAACACCTGGCAGGCAGAATCAAAATGGCCTAACTTATACTGTTTTTAATCAAATTTGGTCGAGCCATTTGAACCCAATTCAAATCCCTTGTCTCCCCTAGGACCAACCAAGCCATCAAAGACCTGCCCAATGGCCTAGGAAAACAGTGTCGAGCCACCCCGAGCCCTCCATGCCGGTCGAGCATGGACAGCTCCCAGCCAATCACCCCTCTCTCTCTCTCGCCATGTCTAGGAGCTAGACCAGACCACACCACTGCCCTCTGTCCCCTCCCCGAGCGGAGATGAGCCATGGACCACCCGCAGGACGCCGCGCCTAGAATGTCTGCACCATGCCGAGCACGCGCCAGAGCGTCGCGCCCGACAAGCATGCACACACCGCGCCTCGATCACAGCCCGCGCGCACCGCTTCGGCACGACCCCAGGAACCGCCCGGACATGCCCGTTCGCCGCCGCTTTACCTGCAGCCCCCGTGCGCCGCGGCGAACGCCACATCTGCCATGCAGAGCACCAGCCACACCCGACCAAATGCCCACGTCCCCAGCCGCGCCTTTACACCGTAGATGACCGCCAGCAGACCGCGCACCGTCCCCTACCTCCAGCCACGACGAGCTCATGCTGTACGGCCCTCGCCGGAGACGTCAGCCCATCCCGTTTGGTCGCTTCGTCGAACTATAAATAGAGGCTACCCCCAGCCTCATTCTGCACACCATCTCACTCCCCTCTCTCCACTGATCCTTCCACCCCATCCTCGGAGCAAGGCGGGCCGCCGTTCGCCGGAACTTGCCGCAGCAGAGGAGGAGAGGCGCCGTTGATTGCGACTGTCCTAGGAGCCGCCGTGACCACGCCTAGAACCACCGTCGTCCACCAGCTCGATCGCCCCCATCGCCATGTCTAGCTGGAGCCTTGGTAAGCCCCCACGTACCCCCACCGTGCCGCGTTAGGGTTAGTTCTCGCCGGAGATGTTCACCGGAGACGATGCACGTCAGCCGTCGATCTGTCTTCTAATCACACGGCTGAGATTGCTCCGTATCGCTTCGGTTAGAATTAGTCCCTGACATGCGGGACCCCCTGTCAGTTGCCCTCTGCGCCGTGGAGCGCCACTAGGCCGGCCCGTTAGTTTTCCCGCGCGACCGAGTTAATTCAAATATAGATTTTTCTATTTAGGTTTAAACTTAATTCTGTCCCTTAGTTTAAAAATCAATTCAGGAAGATTTACTAAATCAAATTGAGTGATTCAAATTTTGTTGGAAAGCCTCTGAAAATATCTATCCAAGCCGTTGGATTTAATTCATTTCGAGTTATAGATCTCTCCTAGTAAAAATAACAAGACAGACGCATTTGCACATTCAAACATTTTTATAAAATCAAGCATAATAGCTTTTGAGTTGATTCCAACTCTCAAAAATCACATTTAACCATACCTAACTGAATATGTAACAATATTAAGGTTTACATGCAGTGACTTTGGACTAGTACCAAAATAATGCTATATAGGCATTTCTGGTCACTTTAATTAATTAAATATTAAACTTAAACCTATTAAAATGTGATCCCACCTTTAAATCACATTCCCATATGTTAGAATATGTGGTGATGACATGTGTCCACATGATCCCATATTTTAATTGGAGAATATTAAATCTTAGTTATTTTCAATGAGTAGAAATTACTTTTCTCAAATAAAATAAATAAGGCTAGTTAATTAAACCTTGTGATGCTTGTGATGATAATAGATCATAAAATGTGTGCCTTAGTGTGCTAAGTAGACTAGTAAAGCTTTGTCTGGTGATTGTGTATCCCGTATGTATTTATAGACGATAGTACCGACCAAGCTTTCGAGGAGGAGGACTTCTACCAAGAGGAGGAGGAAGAAAACTTCAACCACTGCACTACCCAAGGCAAGCTAGCACTATACCAGTGAACCCTTGCAAGCTAACCCTTTCAATCTAGATAACCTAAGCAAAGGCATTAGGCATGCTTTGGTTATACCACTTTGACTATTACCTACCCCCAGTTTTATTTCCAAGCTTTTACTTCTTTACTTTATTAAAGTACCTTACTTGTTTGAAGGTAGCATAAAGAGTATAAAACTTGACCTATCTAGATAACCTTAGATGTCATTCTATGGCATGAGATTGAGATTACCATCCCACCTTAGTGAACACTCTTAACTTGGTAGCTTAGAGCTAAATCAAAACTTGAGTCACTTTAGATGGGAACACTTGGTGAAAATGAATTGTGAAAACCTTGGAATGATGAGTCATTCTATTGAGATGTTTTGACATGTGTTGAGAAACACAAATGGTTTATGATGATGAAAATGTTGAGGCATGAGCCTTAGCCCTTTTACAAAAACTGATGGTTGGATTCGGATGCGATACCATTCCAATTTTACCATACAACCAAAATACCTGAATTGGGTCAGGCTTAGCCGGAAGTTTATATGCATTAGTATTAGTTCCCTCACGGGAAAGGTTTGAGCTAAGGCTACCTCTCAATGTTGTCCACCTATGTAGTGCCCAAGATGACAGATGGTCATGGTTGGGAGGCCATGCTCATAGGAGAGGTTCTTATACTAGGGTGTGTAAAGGAAAGGTTATGTTTGATTATATGCATACTAAGTATGATGATTCAGGGTTATCCCTGACAGATGTATCGAATCTTGTGGTGAAAGTGTACCACCTCTTAAGAGTGTTAAACTATTCGAATATCCATGTCCGTGGTTATGGACAGTTGGAGTGGCCATACTGTTTCGTTGTCAGATATTTTCAAAATGACTTATGAAATGAATGATGAATCTTGACTTGACCACAACAGGGTTGTGACTATGACACTAGCGTCCCAACTTAAGTGATTCTAGAACTTGTTTTATCTTTGTTTGTTTCAGAACTCAGCTTAGGTTTCAAACTTAACTTTACAAATCAACTTAGAGTTTAGCATTTCCTACTAGAACTATCTTACTTGTTAGTGGTAGTTTGCGAGTACATAAAGAGTACTCATGGCTTTTGTCCCTGGCTATTCCTATGACCAGACTATGAATGAGACTACCAAGATGAAGGATGTAACATCCCAAAACTTCAATCCAAGCTTATCAAGATCAAATCATCAACTAGGGTTAACAAAAACTTTTCCAAATTTAAAATGAAAGCATTCATATATGTGTGCATTTAAAATAGGAGTGGTTTGAATTGCCATGATTGATTGATACAATGCTTGTAAAATGTTTCTTAGGTGATTTAAAAATCCTCTAAATCATTCCCAAACTTTTCCTAAAGAAAATCAAATCAAAAAGAATTAAAATGAAGAAATGGTCATTTTGACAAATTTAACTCTCATGCCTACTTTGGCTATTCCTAGTACTCAATTCTTAACAGAAACAATTCTTGATCTTTGCACCCCTTGCTATTACACATAATGAGGTACCAAGGCCCACCTTTTGATCCACTAAAAACATTCTGTAAACTATTTTAAATGACAGTTTAAAATTGAATCTAATGCATATGCATAGATCACCCCTATTTCAAAAACCATCTAATTGAGCACCATTTTCAAAACCCTTGCAACCAGAGACTACCTAGCACTAGTGGAGATCACCCAAAATTTTTGAACTCAAAATTCAAAACTTTTTCTCTTGCGGCCATTTCATCAAACACTTGGCAGGAAGATTTCAAACTAAACAAATTTCACTATTTTAAATAGTGTTCTGGCCAAACTTGTTCCCCAACTTGCCACCAAAACCTCTCCACTACTCCCCCTAACCCCTCTCTAGCCTAGCCACCCACTGTGCCAAGACCAAATGGTCATGGCCATTAAGGCCGAGCCCCCACTTGGGCACCCCACCGGCGACAGCAAGCCACAACCGCCGCCAGCGCCATCCACCGTGTCCTGGAGATAGCCCGTGGTCCACCTCCACCGCCCAACCAGTCCCAGCCCAAGGACAGCGACCAAAATGACCAGGAACAGCCACGCCCCGAGCCTGTCGACCATGCCGATGCCGCCCGCAGAGCGCACACTGTCTCCGCTCGCACCGACCGCCCCTTGGCACCAGCCCGCTCCCACCGCTCCGCCTCGACCTGGAGAACACCCCAGACACCTCCGTTCGCCGCCCAAAGCCCCACAGCCACCGCTCGCCATGGACACCGCCGCTTCGGCCGCGCAGAGCGCCACCTCGCCCCGACCACATGCCACCGCCCCTACGGCCGCATTGAAGTCCTAGAGCACCGCCAGGGAACCGCCCACCAATCGCAATCCCCAGCCATGCCGCTAGCTCGCCGTAACCATGTCGCCACCGTCGACCGCCCATCCCGCTCGGTCTCACCGTCGAGCCTATAAAAGGAGCCCTCCACAGCACCAAAGACTCACCCATTCCACTCCCCTCAACTCTCTGAACCTCACCCACCTCTCGCTGGAGCAAGTGGAGCAGCAGCTCGCCGGAATTGGAGCCTGAGCCGCCGCCTCTGGAGAAGAAGGGTGCCGTTGATTCCGGCCACCCCAAGCTCCGCCGCGACCACACCTCGCCTCGCCATCGTCTTCCACTTCGTTTGCCCGCCTCGCCGACCCTGCTGGAGCCCTGGTATGCCCCCAGTAGACCCCCACCGAGCCGCTAGGGTTCGAGCTCGCCGGCGACCTGTCCGTCGTTGACGACGACCCTCAGTCGTAGATCTAGCCTCTAATCGCACAGCCCACAGCGCGCGTACCGTTTCGCGTTTTAAGTGCCGCTGACAAGTGGACCCTCCTGTCAGCTGAGCCCCGTGCCAAGTAGCGCCACTGGGCCGGCCCATTTCCTTTCCCGCGCAAGCCCGTAGATTCAAATCTAGATTTTTCTTTTTAGTTAGAATATAGTTTCTGTCCAGTGTTTCAAAATTCAATTCTGTGAGTTTGACAAATCCAAATTACATGAAACTAATTTTGTCTGAAAGGTATTGAAATGCTCTATCCAAGCCCATTGGATTTAATTCATTTAGAGTTATAGATTTCTCCTAATAAAAATAAGAAGACAGAAGCTTTTGCAACATGAAACATTTTTGTAAAATCAACCAATTTAGCTTTTGAGTTGATTCCAACTCTCAAAAATCACATTTCATCATATCTATCCAAGTATGTAATAATATTAAGGTTTACAGGCAGTGACTTTGGACTAGTACCAAAATAATGCTATATAGGCATTTCTAGTCACTTTAAATCATTAAATAATAAACTTAAACCAAAGTAATATTGATCTAACCTTTAAATCTCATTCCCACATGTTAGAATATGTGGTGAGGACATGTGTCCACATGATCCCATATTTTGGTGGTGAATATTAAATTTTATTTAATATTTCAATGAGTAGAAATTACTTTTCCAAAATGAAAAGGTTGAAACTATTGAATTAAACTTGTGATGTTTGGGATGATAATAGATCATCAATTGTGTGGTTTAGAATACTACTTAGCCTAGTTAATTATTGTTTGGTGATTGTGCACTCCCTATGTATTTCTAGGCGATAGTACCGACCAAGCCTTCGAGGACGAGGAGTTCTACCAAGAAGAAGAAGAAGAAGAAAACTTCAACCACTACACCAACCAAGGCAAGCTATTAGTGGCAAGCTAACCCTTGCAAACATGATTTAGTAAGCTACTGTTAGCAAGCTAGAATAAAACTAGATGGTTTAGTAAAGATGCCTTAAGCATACTTTGATCACACCCCTTTTAACTATTAGTACCCCAAGTCTTATTGACAGGTTTTACCCCCCTTAGTTTACACAAAGTTCTTTAAATAATTTTGAAGGTAGCATAAACTTGAGTCACTTTAGATGGGAACACTTGGTGAAAATGAGTTATGAAAACCTTGGAATGATGAGTCATTCTATTGAGATGTTTTGACATGTGTTGAGAAACACAATTGGTTTATGATGATGAAAATGATGAGGCATGAGCCTTAACCCCTTTATAAAACTGATGGTTGGATTCGGATGCGATACCATTCCAAATTTACCGTACAACCACATTACCTGAATTGGGTAAGGCTTAGCTAGAAATTTATATGCATTAGTATTAGTTCCCTCACGGGAGAGGTTTGAGCTGAGGCTACCTCTCAACGATGTCCACCTATGCAGTGCCCAAGATGAATGATGGTCATGGTTGGGAGGCCATGCTCATATGAGAGGTGCTTGTACTAGGGTGTGTAAAGGGAAGGTTATGTTTGATTATCTGCATACTAAGTATGATGATTCAGGGTTATCCCTGACAGATGTATCGAATCTTGTGGTGAAAGTGTACCACCTCTGCAGAGTGTCAAACTATTCGAATAGCCGTGTCCGCGGTTATGGACAGTTGGAATGGCCATACTATTTCGTTGTCAGATGTTTTCTAAATAACTTGAAAGGAATGATGAACTTTGACTTGACCACAACAGGGTTATGTTAATGAAATTAGCTTCCCAACTTAAGTGATTCTAGAACTTTACTTTATCTTTTCTTGCTTCAGAACTCAGCTTAGGTTTCAAACTTAACTTGATAGTTATTCTTTAAATTCAGCACTTTAACTTAGAATTACAATCCTTGTTAGTAGTAGTTTGCGAGTACTTAAAGAGTACTCATGGCTTTTGTCCCTGTCTATTATCATGGCCAGACTATGAAGGAGATTATCAAGATGATGGTCAGCAGGACGGCTATGATAACTAGGACTATCTGCCTTCGTCAGCATTGCCTGTGCCCCTGAAGATGGACCCCACCGCTACGCTATCGTTTATTTCTGTTGCTTGTTGTATTAAAGACTGGATCATGAGATCCTTATTTGTGTAAAACCTTATGTATGGTTTGTAATGGATGATGTACTGTGATATCCAATCCGTTATGTCTCGCAAAAATGGTAATCCTTGGATTGCGAGGTATGGCATAACGGACATCTGGGATTAAAAATCCGGGTGTTGACAAAGGACAGCAGGACGGCTATGATAACTAGGACTATCTTCCATCGTCAGCATTGCCTGTGCCTCTGAAGATGGACCCCACCGCTACGCTTATCATTTATTCCGATGCTTGTTGTATTAAGACTGGATCATGAGATCCTTTATTCGTGTAAGACCATATTATGGTTTGTAATGGATGATGTACTGTGATATCTAATCTGTTATGTCTCGCAAAAATGGTAATCCTTGGATTCCAATGTATGACATAACAGGCATCTGGGATTAAAAATCCGGGTGTTGACACTAGGACTGTGTTAGCGGTGAAGCAGGTTCCTGTCAAGAAGAGAACTGATGCTACTATTGACCCTACGAATCTAACGTCATCTAGGGGGGCCCCATGAAAACCAAAGAAGTGGAGTGGATCTATTGAGAAGCTCAATCCGGGAGAATTCAAACATCTTAAAAACGCATGTCTACTAAGAGATTTCATGCTCAGCAAGCATGGAATGGAGTATTATGGAGAGTAAGCAATCTTCAATTTCTTGTTAGCTTCATTTCTACTTTATGCTCAATTAAATTTGCACTGCCTTGTGTTGACATCTGTGCTTCTTTCTTTATTTGTTCCCATACTTTATTTATATTTATTTTTTCATATGTTTCAAGCAACCTCAAACTATTTTTTGTTTTTTGAACTGCAGTACAATGTTATGTAAATTTGTTCATGGGGTGGACCTCTTTGGGGACGAAGTTGATTCAGTATTCACAGGTGCTGAATTAGCCAAAGCATTTGTTGAATTTGGAGAGCTTGAAGGAGAAATGATGGATTTCATTATTTCTTCTTGGAAAGTTGATCCTAGCATGAATCGTGTGTATTCATCTGGTTATCATGTGCTTTTGAGTCCTTTATTCATCACGGTAAAGATAACGAAATGTTTTATTCTTCTTTATACACTGTACAAAAAATGACATCTTATGTTTTTTAATATCATATACACTTTAGTACCTGCTTGAAATGGATAATATGTCGTCGAGCAAGAAGTTTGATGTCACTAGAGTTGTCCATTGTTTCAACAATTATGTTAGATCAGGGGAGAATCTTTTAATGGCAAATCTGGTAAGCTAAGCTTCATTATTGTTGTACATTCGTTCCTTTTATTTGCACTATGAACCTCTATTTATGATATAAGATACTTTTATTTTTCATAACAGATAATGATGCCTTATTGTAAAAAGATACCCGATTCAGCGACAAATCATCATGTCCTTTATGTGATGAACAAATATCGTGGCTCATTTGATGTGTTGGATTCTTATGACTGGTATAGCCACCCAAAACTGTCTAGGAGTTCTTTCCATGCTAGTGATACTACAGAGATTATAAGTTGTCAAGAAATTAATTTAGTTTTTACACTAAGTTTGTTAATTTGAAGAAAAACTTAACATGCTATTTATTCTCCTCACATTTTTCCTTCAACATCTTAAAATACAGGGACGCAGAATTTCATTACTGATGGAAGGTGTTTATGGGAAAGAAGCGCCTAAGAAAAACGGACATCCAAATTGGAGGAAAGTTTCAGTTAAGCCTACCTATGAGAAATTCGCTAAGCAAGGTGTCAACCAATGCGTGTACTACTATCTGAAGTATGCATCAACTTAAGATGGGGATGAACTCATATAGACAATTGATACTTCCGATGTACGTTAATTAACATAAAATTAGTTATTGACTAACTCTTAATTTGTGAAACTTGTTACAATGATTTTAATGTTTTGTACCTTTTTTTGTTGCAGGTTCGTGTCTCGGATTGGAAGGCAGAGCACCATTACACACTTGTCTTCCATCAAGACAACAAGGTTTAGCTTGATCAACTTCTTCCGGAGATTCAGTGTCTTTCTCCACACTCTGCATTGTCAACCCAAGGAGAAGAACTACTGTTGATGTTAAGCCAGAAGCAATAGTAGATTCATTTGTAGCTATCATAATTGTTTGTAATGGACCTTTGTAGGTTTACCATCACTTTGAATATAGAGATAAATATTTGCAGTTGTAAAGATTGTCATTTTGTGATTTATCTGTACTACTCTTTTTATTAAACTTGTCCTTTATGCCCAAATATTTGTGTGCTTCTCGCTGTTGGAACCTTGTACTTCCCTGTTGGTTATATATACTTATTTTATGTCATAGTTGTAGGGTAAACTATACTTCCCTATAGATAATACACGCGCTTATTCTCTGGCTATTCTTCATGTTTCTATGAGATTATTGTTCCCTCTATGGGGAATTTGTACTTTCCGTTGAATTCTTCTGTGCTTATTTCTTTTGTAGTCTGCGCTTGCTCGGTTTTAAATTTGAACTTCCCTCTATGGGGCATTTGTACTGCCTATTAAATTCCTCTATGCTTTTTGAGTCCATTGTTCCCTCTATGGGGCATTTGTATTGCCTGTTAAATTCCTCTATGATTTTGAGTCCTTTATTTCCTCTATGGGGCATTTATACTACCTGTTAAATTCCTCTGTGCTTTTGAGTTCTTTGTTCCCTATATGGGGCATTTGTACTGCCCGTTAATTTCTTATGTGCTTCTTTCTTTTGTAGTTTGTGCTTCCTCGATTTTAAATTTGAATTTCCCTCTATGGGGCACCTGTACTGCCTGTTAAATTCCTCTGTGCTTCTTTCTTTTGTAGTATGCGCTTCCTCTTTATCTTATTTCTTACCTTTGTATCATATTAGTGCCTCCCTTGGAATGTACAGACTACACTAAGGATAAATAATCCATGTAAATATAGCCATGCTAGGTATGCCATGTATCATAGATTTTATTAACTGAAATATTGTACACATCAATAATCCCTTTGAAGAATAACTATGCTAGTTAAGTACAAATGTGCTCACAGTGGAAGTGCAAAATAGTAAAGCCTCAATTCCTTTTTCTACTGCTTTTTCTAGTTCTTGGTGGTGTTGGTGGTGTTGGCTCTTCCTCTTCTTGCTCATGTTCTTCATCTTCGTCTTCTTAATTGGCTTCTTCTTCCTCGTCTTTGTCTTCTTCTTCATTGCCTTCTTCATCTTTGTCTTCTTCAGCTTCATCATCATCATCCTCTTCTTCTTCTTCTTCGGCTACATGATCATCCTCTTATTCATCACTTTCTATCTGTTTCTTACTCATTTTCATCCGCTTCATTTATTTTTGTTTCACTAATCTCTTTGCTTTGAGAACCGGACATGTGAGTGTGTTGTGACCTTTCATCTTATTGCACCCACTACAGATCCTTCTCCTCGTACCTTTTCCTTTACGCTTTATTACAATTTCTTGTGAATTAGTGTATTTTTTTAGTTCGGGACAATTTCGAGCATTGTGTCTTTGTCTCTTATTACAAATACCGCATTTCCTAATTCCTTTTGATTTCCCGTGGTCTTTAATGTCCTCATCGCCTATCTCCAACTGGTGCTTCTTCTTCATAGATCCAGGAGGTTTAGATCCTCCTGGCTACTTATTCATGCCCCCTTTAGTTTTTGACTGAATAGGTGGAAGTATTACCTTTTCAGCAAACTCAGATTCCTGCCGATCTTTTTCGCCTGTTGGGAACTATGTGGCTCCAGGCTCAAAATGATTGATATTTGGGCACAAGTTTGAAGTTGCTATAAGAACAGCACCAGGATCCTCCATTGTTGGTGCTGATGAACCCATTGCTTCAAGCTCATCCAACAATTCTTGCAGTCCGTGTTTAGCTCAAGCACGTTGCGCTTCTGAGCCATTAGTTGTTCCTGAAACTTTCATAGCAAGCTATAGGACTTAATTCTACTAGTAAAGGAAATAAGTCCCATCATATACTTGAGTCTTGTAATCTCTTCTTTCAAAAGTGCCTTTCTAACATGCACCGTTTGTGTATCTCCTCAGTATGTACCATAGCGGAACACTGTCTACCCTAAGGTGATCGAGCATGGAACTCACATGGAGGCAGAACAGGCCCGAAGTAGCAAGTTCAGACTGTAATTAGTAGGAATACAAACAATACATGCAGACTTTTGAAGTATAAATGTACACATCAAGGGAAGTACAAATATCAAATGCAGGGAAGCAAAAAAGTATTATATAGGGAAGATCAAGTTATAAAGTTAGAGAAGCTCATGGATGAAAGCAGTTACATGTCAAATGGAATTACCTGTATTCTCAAAGAGCTGGCATTCACATCTATACTCACCTCTGATTGGATCTGCAAGAACTCTGAAGGCATGGTTTGACCATGCAAAATCATTTGTTGGTTCGTGAAAGGTCACCAGGTAATTATATTCATCAACATGAGGGTGGTCCGGGTTTTGCTTGATGTGGAACAGAGTGCTCCTCTTTAGCTTTGTCTGGAACTCTTTAAATACGACCTTCGTGTACAGCTTGCTAAGCGGATTCGCAAACCCGTAATAAGTTCTCGTCATCGATTCATTCTGCAAAATTATAAAGTGCAGATTCTTTAAATAGGTAACACAGAAAAGTACGCACGAGGTTTTCAGGATATCCAACAACATACCAGCAACGCCATTGTCTCTTGAATCTCCGTCTGTCACCTCGTGAACATGAACTTGTTAACCTGCTCAGCGAACTGGTGCAGATTTTTGCGCTCTGAAACAAATCCTCGCTTAAGAGCATAATTCATACTTTCACTATGCTGAGTTGAAGTCATCCTAGCATAGAATGCATTCTTAAAGTAGGAAGATATCCACTACTCCCTGTCTTGCCACAGCTGCATCATCATTGTGTCCTAATGTAAGTTGTATTTGTCAAGAAGATCTTGCCATGCATGTTCAAATTCCGTGGGCATGAGTGGCCAATTAAGGAGTGCTGTAAATTCTGTCTTGAATGTAAGATGAATCTTGTATAGCATGTCCAAGTGAATATTATATTTTTTAAGCATGTGCCCTCTACATAGTTTGTGCAGGGTCTTGTAGAAGACGATAGATATTACTTTTCCCTTTGGAACATCCTGGTCTACAAACAGGATATGTTAAAGACAGTCACATATCGGTTAGCTCCATTGATCAGTTGCAAAAACAAGAAATGAAGATAGACCTGTTAGAATGATTGTCGGATGCTTGAATTCATGCATTTCAAGAAAGTTCTGAACAGCCAGACGAAATATTCTATACTTTCATCCCTACCAAGAGCGCACACAAATATACTAGACTACAAGTGGTGATTCACTCCAACAAAGACACCAAAGCATATGGTGTATGTTAGTCTTGTACGTGGTGTCAAATGTCATACAGTCACCAAAATCTTCATACGAACCTTGCAGCTCGCATTGGCCCAAAAGATATTCTTTATTTGGTCTTTGGCATCAATCTAGAAGTTAAAAAAAACTCATTGTTGCATGCTTTCATCTCGCTAAAAAAAAGATAATAGCTTCTACATATAGTCTGTGTTATCGATTAGCGAGTTCTTTGCTTTACTGCATTTTTATTATGAGAAGTACGGTCATGTTAGTTAAGAAGATAAAGAATAATAGACTGGCCGTTAACAATAATATACTTAGTGTATGATTAGTGAATCCTTACTGGTTTATTAAGTCGCGACCATGCATATTTAAGTACTGCATGCCTCCTACTGATCCATACAGGATGGACATTATTGTGTGATGTGGTACATTTTGAAACTGTAGAAACTTCACATACTCCAGCAAGGAAAGATCAAATGTTTTGTGTGAATGTAGAAATACAAGCATGCTAGGACTAAGTATCAAATGGTGGTTATGTTCATATCTTATATTCTCTAGGACGAATACCGTCTGGCTTTTCCTTCAATCTGACACCAGCAGTGAAGCCACATCTCTTTGTTGTTTTATCACGCTGCCTATTAGTTTCAGAAACAGAGCTCTCGTACTTCCCTTGTCGAGTATAGTACATGTATCGATTGTTATGATTGTGCTGTCCATTCTTTATTCCAAAACCAGCATGATAGGTATATCAGTTGTAAAATTTTCTGGCAGCTTCAAAATCTGAGAAAACCATTTTAATTTTAGGCACAAGGTAATCAAGGAGGTCTTCCTTCTGCAAAAAGATAAAAGGAAAAATGTCAGTACAGATGAACATAAAAGAGAAGCACACAGATAATTTAACAAGAAGTAAAGAAGGCAACAAAATAGTTATATGTACTTACATGGCTTTAGCAACGTAGTTCTATTGGGTTTCAATTTCTCCATGAAGAATTGGACACGACAGTGTCACCAATGCAGCATGCAGAAGCGGATCAACAGGTGCATAACGATGCTTTTTAGACGAAGGAGGTGGAGGTGCACGAGGAGGCAAACCAGAGGAATACTATGGAGGTGCACGTGGAGGAAATGTGTTCACACTAGCATGAGGCGCATCACTAGCACTAGGCTCATCAGAATGCACCTGCTAGGCGTGCTTTTTATGAGGATTCTGATTTGGAGGATGCATAACACCAACTTCGACAATCTTTCATGAAGGACGAACAACTGTGACCACATGGGCAATCTGATTAATACGTTGCGGCACAAGAGGACCAGGATTTTTTACTAGTGGCATTTCTGATTTTGCAGCTGAAACTGAAGGTGTTGTTGTAGGTGAATGCATTGACTGAAAACCCTCTGGATCTGGTGAGTATCCGGTAACAAAGAAGTTCCACGAAAGTTCATGAATCCTCCAAGTGGAATCTGATTCTTACATTTGTAGAGGATATTCACGAAATACAACCGATGTTGTTTCTTTCTTTTTTTTAACCTTCTAGTCATCATATTCAGATACATGCCTTTCTAAAGGACCCAGATCAACAACACCATGTGTTGCCTACAAAGTACATCCAAAAACTTAAGAACTATTTCAGGAAGATCATAGTACCATAAGGGAAGTACAGACTAGGAACATGGGAAGATCAGATTCAGTCACTAGGCAGTTCAAAGTATTATTAGCTTTTGTTAATTTCACATATATTATAGCTATACCATAAGGGAAGTACAGACTAGGAACATGGGAAGATCATATTTAGTCACTAGGTAGTTCAAAGTGTTATTTTCTTCTGTTAATTTCACATATCTTATAGTTATACCATAAGGGAAGTACATACTAGGAATATGGGAAGATCAGATTCAGTCACTGGGTACTTCAAAGTGTTATTAGCTTTGTTAATTTCCATATGTTTTTACTATTGTTAGAACTTATAGTTATAGCATAAGGGAAGTACAGACTGATAAACGAGGGAAGATCACATTCAATCTCTAGGCAGTTCAAAAGGTGCTAAATTCACATGTATTAGTTAAACTTAAATCATTGTAGAAAGAAGAACAACTTCCATTAAGGGAAGCTCAAATGATAATAGTTGGCATAAGAAAGTTTGCTCACCTTGTTTCAGATCTTGATCGCTTCACATGTTTAAATTTGGGGAAGTACACTTTATTTCTAGTACATCTAGTGAAGAAATGTCCAGTGAAGATGATTTTCGGCCAAATCTAGGAGAAGATATTGTAGGAAATACAGGAGCTCCAGGTTTTATTCCAAGATTTTTCTTCTTGGATACAGGAGGAACCATAACTCTGGTCTTCTTAAAATTCGTGTTACCTGGTACAAAAAATAACAAGATTACCTCACAGATCAAACACAAAATTCAAGAAGAATACTCAAGAGGAAGGAGCAGGATTGCGCTCATGCTCGGTGGCTCAGTCTGCGCGACGTGGAAGTAGGGGGATGGCGCCGAACACGGGCGGAGATCACTCATGCGATGAGGAAGAAGGAGGGGGATCGGGCCGGACACGGGAGGAACTGTCTCCCTCGCGTCGGCGCCCGTGCCTGGGCTAGCGCTCGGAGGCTCGTGTCTAGGGAGGAAGAAGGTCGCTTCGGCGCTCGGTCAAGACCGTACGGGAGGAAGAAGGTCGCGCCATCGCCCGATCTGCATGAGGAAGATGGTTCCGCCGAATCTCGGTCAAGGCCACGCAGGAGGAAGAAGGTGGTGGCGTCGATCGATCCGCGCGAGGAAGAAGGTGGTCTTGAGGGGGAAGCTCACCGGAGACGAGCGGAGCTCGCCCCCTCGCGTCGGTGCCCGTGCCGCCGCTCAGTCGCTCGCTCCGCGCGAGGAATAAGGTGCAGGTGGCGTCGGGGCGTGGGCATGTGTCACCTGGTCAAAAACGATCCGGTCCAGCGCGTCTCCCTCTTATACGGTCGGGTGGTGTGCACAATAATATTTTGCACACTGGTTTTAGAATAGTTCGGCCCTATATATATATCACCTTTGCAACTTGTGTAACTTGCCAATACATTTAATGTATTGACTAACTTTGTTGGTTCCAACATCTCATGTTGCAGGGTGTGATGATGAGTGAGGACGACTAGGATCGCGGGCCTATACTTAAGAAGCCGTATGGCGATTGTGTTTCCGCTGTGAAGTGAGCCAACCACTATATGTTGTGCAACTTATATTATGTAAACTCTAGATCCATCGATGAGTAATAAAATAACGTATATTTATCTTGGTATTTCATTTTGTTACTGTGTGTGCTAGCTTTGATCCAAGGATAGCACCGTAAACACAAAGACTTTGAATCTTACTGATTCAGGTCATTACAGATGCTATGATGAGACACAAACTTATTTAAACATATGTTACTCTATTGGGCACTTTCGAAAATACTCAGTGATGCGATTAGCATAGGAACTCTATGCCCAACTGAGAGTACAACGAACCCCACTAACCCCTTTTCTACTTTATTTTGTTTTACTTAATTGTTTACAGGAACAAGTTCAAGAAGGTTTAGAAGGTGAGAAGACAAAATTAGTTAGGTTTTAGTGTAGGGTTTTTCATTTTCATTATTGTATTTCTTTTCCTTTATTCTTTTCTTGTAAATAATTATTGTAATATTTGTTTTAAGCAATAAAGTTAATATTTTCTTGTATTACATTATAATACTTGTATGTGAGTTGTTGTAAATGATTATGCAAAATACTTTGCATTTTCTCTCAAAACAATGATTACTTCATCCAATTTGTTTTTTGGATTAAAGGTTACAACTTTATCTTTTGTCTTGAACTAGCAAAGTGGCTCTTGCAAATGCGAGGGCGTCATCTTTAATTTAAAGAAAAAGTATTAACCAATTACTTTGTGTGTTTATCATTTTGCTACAATATGTCCCATTCATTAAGAAATACATAATATTTAATATATGAATTCTACATAAATATGTAGATTAATTTGACATTTATTTCTAACATATTGTAATACTATTCCTTCTACTATATACATCGATCTCAATGATGCTCTATAGTGATGTCATGTTTTAGTAAACCATTGCAATGAAGAATTTGGTTTACAACATTGAGAGTTTAACCTGAATATGTAGACCTAATAAGATGGTGTAGTGAAGTTGCTAATAAATATGTCTAGGTGCAACAACTGGTTCAGAGGCCATGGTGATCCCCTTTTTAGAGAAAAGCAAGTCCAAATAGTGTAAGAAGCATTTTGTGTTAGTATAGCATGTCACTAATTGCATTTTGTAAAAAAATAGTTGATACATGCTTATAGAATAATAATAACTATATTTTCTTCAACCAATTTATCCTTTAGAGGTGTATTATGTTGAAGATTGGTCATTTAATCAAGATCCATTTATTTTTCATGTATATTTTCTCATTATTTTTCTTAAGTAAACAAATGATATTTGTAATGAGCTGATTTCAATTCCTGATGTTTCCTTGTTTTGTATAGATGTAATAATATTGAGCAAAATAAGAGCCAAGATTATTAATTCACCCCAATCCATCTCGTTGAACATCATTAATATGTGGAACTATATAAGTTAAAATCATGACTTGTTGAGTTTATATCTATCTTTGTTTTTAGTTCTACAATGTACCATGTTTAATTACTCATGTCTTCAACACCCAACAACACATGTAAAAAAATACTTAAACTCTTCAAGCGTAAGGTGTTCATATGAAACACTTTAAGCACACAATATATAGCAAATTATAGATTTAAATTTCAGGAGGTTCATTTGTAGGTCATGAATTTATATTTAAATACATAAATCATATATTGTGACTTTACCAATGTTGATTCGTTAAGTGCAGAAAGCTTAGCGTCTAGCTAACTGAGAAGAGTAAAGGTATACATGTAACAAATAGGAAATGCAATAAGTATTAATTTTTTATACATTCGCTACCAATGAAAAAATAGTTATGGATCACAAAAATTGGTCTGATATGCACACCATGAACATCGTCAATAGGCAACATATTACCTCAGTACAACTCTATCCATCTAAAGAATAAGTAACATGTATTTCATGTAATATAATTGATTTATTGTACCATAGACTAAGAAATCAGGAAGAGTGGAGAAAAAATCTACCTTCCACACATATTATTTGAAACCTATAAAATAAATCATATGAGCATAAAAGTTAACTTGCATTGTACATCGACGCTTAGAGGGTTTGGGTGTCCCTACTGCTAGCCGTCTTAGCTCATATGGAAATGGTGCCCTGCTATATAAGGGTTAGAGAAGAAAGGAACACAGCCACTTAGTCAGTGGATTACCTTAGTGCTACCTTATTCAACTGAAGAATACTTTAACATGTATCTAAGACACAATAAAATTGAATTGGTGTACCACGTACTCAGAAAAATCTGAAAACATGGAATAGAGAAAAAATAACCTTCTATGCATACAATTTATGACCTATAAAAGGAATGATGTGAGCATAAAAGTATTCGAACAATATTTTGGAAAGGCCATGGTATTAAATAATTTGAGATTTTTGGCTTCAACTAATAATTAGATTTTATAAACCGTGGTATTGCCAAAAAAATGTAGTATGTTTACAGTATTAAAGAAACATGTATCTGCCTCTTTTTTCCAAAATAGATAAATAGAAAGAAAAATGGTGCAGTCATTTCACAAACTGCAATATTTAGTGGCCCGGTAATCAAAAGTTGTGGTATCTAAATACTATGGTACTTTGCTTCCAAACAAAAACTGTGCTATCTAAATACCGTGTTACTTTGCTTCCAAACACGTGTTCCTATTTCTAGCATATTAGATCATATTAAAATACTTTCTTGTTATATAGGTTAGAGAAGGAAGTATTTTTCAGAAGTGTTTCTTTCCGGGTAGGTGGCAAGGTTTATTTACATCACAATAAATATGGTCAAACTCCAGTGTCCAACAGTTTATCAGCAATATCAACAAAGTGTACAATAAATTTCCAACGAATTTTATTCTTGCTGAAATTTTTAGCATGTCCCTATTCTTATTAACCTGTCGAATTGTACACGCTTCCGCTTCTGTGAATTCCCTAATGCACAACTTATACATGCGTGCACAACTTACGGGGGATTCATCAGCCTTATGTAATCAAACTAAATTTGGACGATATATTATCCTCTAGCTTTCACTTGTCTGCTAAATAATTGTCATATGGAGTTAAATGTTTTAATTTCTTATCAGTAATATATTTCAGATATACCATGAGTTCATTTAATTCTTCATCAGACACTTGCTACTTGCTCATCACCTTCACCTAACTAATGTAAGAAGCTAACGGGAAAACAGACCATACCTTTACATATATTAGTGAGACGTAGCTAAGCTTAGATCAATCCTTTCTGACTAATCCAACACTAGTACAAACTCGTTATTTAGAGACTGTATCTAGAGCCGGTTTACTTTTAAAATACAAACCACCGACTGTGTTCATCAACCTCAGATGATCGTAATTTTTAACCGCCTCTGACTCAAACCTCAGACGGTTGTGAATCTGCACTATCTTTAGTATGGCTTCCCTCCTCGGCTGCTCTTTAAAAAAACGCCTCTAATGGACCTGCGACGATGGAAATTATTGGACGTCTCTTTATAAATTTTAACCGCAGCCGTCCATAAATAATCACCATCTCTAAGAACATCCCGAGGCTAGCCATTATAACGACCGTCGCGAAAACTTGTAGCTAGGACGGTCATTAATTGAAACTGCCTCAAATATATATCTGACTAGAGGCGGTTTAAATTATAAACTATTTAAGATCTCCTTTGATGTTTTTCCTGCAGAACGGATGACTATATATATGGATCAACAAGGCATCAATGCCTTCACTAAACTAGTATCTTATGCTAGGATGATTGAGTTTGCTAGTGTTATTTTGAAGGTGTGTTTTAATCTTGACCACTTTTATTTGTGTACAATCTATTTTTCTTGCAAACTGATTAGTAACATATACAATCATGCAATCAATTCTCACATACTGATTAGTAATGCATACAATCATATACAATCATGCTCAAAGTAACAATTAACTACTTCGCGCAGTTAAAAAACCCGTACATGAATATTATAACCGCGACTAGGATAACAATGGCACCAAAAGCATATTGTAGACCTTTTCTTCCAAATAGCATACTTTTTTATATTATTCATCGTCAACCTAGTTGTTTGACTACTTTCTTGCTTCTTGATGTTGGTGTGCATTGATGGTATCAGCCAACACCAACTCTATTTGTCCTTTCTCTTCCACAGCCCTTTCAATTTTTCATTGACGGTTTTCATTGCTTGCTCCATCATTCGAATTGTCTCATGAGCTAGCCTTAGCTTCTCTTCCATCTTCCTCAATTCTTCATTGGTCTTCCTCAATTCTTTATTTTTCTTCCTCTTCTACTCCCTTGTAAAATGCAATTATCATAGGACAGTGATTTTTGTGTCTAGACAACGTTGGAACTGGGCACATCCATCACGAATACCGCAGACACAGGCTGATTCCGAGAATTTTTTTAAAACAAATTGAATTCGAAAAAGCTCAGCAGATGCATCCAAAATTTCAAGACAAATAGAATTAGAGAGACAAAACCTAGAAGCTTAGTACCTCATATGACGAGGAGCAGTACTTCCCGAGGCTGACGAGGATCTCACTGCCGCCCATTTTCCTAAACATGGCGACACATAGGCAGGCAGCGTAGATCTGAGGCGCGATGACGATTTGATGTCTGCGGCACCTCATGGTGGTGAAATCCAGATGTTGGATTCTCGATCTAAACCGTGGCTAGTGGACGAGGATGGGTGGGCGCAGCCGGCGATGGTGGTTCGGGAGGGACAATAGAGAGGGCGCGATGAAGAAAGGGTTCTTCAGAAGAAGGATGAAAGCTAGGAGAAGGGTCTGGCCGGGTCATAAAAAGGAGAATTCGGACCCTCCGTATAATAACCGGCATGTCCCGGTAAAATTCCTTTTTTGGATTACTTCAATTTTCATCTATTTGTTTTAGGATAAATGCTATATTAAATGCATGTGAATTCATATTTTATTATTTGTGCATATTAATTTGTTTTATTTTGCAAATGGGCCGTGAGTGGATGTACATGGGGAATCGTGCGACCGATGTGTACCTTGACAGTATCAAGCAGTTTTTGAACATAGCTGTTCATATAGAGGACCCATGTATACTCTGTACTCTGACTGTAAAAACATCAAGAGTTTTACAAGCATTTCACAAATTCAGACACATATTAAAAGGGGATTCATGGCGGGGTATGATTGTTGGCTCCAGCACGGAGAAGTACGACAAATTACATATGAGGAGGGTGATGCTAATGAGGATGCCAACATGGATGATGTTGAGATTACCACCATATTTCCATCAACTGATGACGAAGTGGGTCAAACAAACGGCATGGACAATATATCGTCGCAAGAGGACATGGAAGATGTTGAAGAAGACAATATGAGTCAGATGTTGCGGGAGTTGAAAGAAAACTGTGAGGATCAGAAAATGCACGATAAATATGCTTGCATGATCAAAGACTGGGAGACACCAATGTATCATGGGTGTAAGCCACACTACACAAAGTTAGTTACTGTGCTAGAACTTGTTGCGTATCGCCTACGGTGACATCGGGGATGTTGGACACCCCCTATTTATTCAGTAGTGGGCACGAAGGTGTTCCGGCCTCAACATCGATGAAGGAACCTACTGATACGAGCATATAACACACAGAGAGCACATACGAGCATTTTTTACCCAGGTTTGGGCCGCCCTTCGTCTAACAACCCTATGTCATGCTTTGGTGGATTATTTGGGGTAGGTCGAGATACAAGAAGATGATTTCTATGGTGTAGGGAGACGCTTTATCTCTAGGTTCTACACTTCCCGGGCTTCCTATTTCTTTCTTTCCCCACTTCCTTGCTTTATCACAGCCCTCTGAACCTCTCTCCTTCCCAAAAATCTCCTCCTCAATCTCTATGCCTCTAGCCAAACCTCTTCTAGGAAAAACCTCCTCTAGGCGAAAGACCTTTTCCTAGGAAAAGATCCTCTCCTCAGGTTTAAAAACCCTCTCCCGTCAAACTCTCGGCCAAGTGCCTCCTTTTATACACCAACGGGTCACTACAAGGGCCGACGTGGAGCACCATCCGGGGCGTTCCCGGGCTCAATCGAAGGGTGCCACGCGGTCTTCAGGCAGATAGGCAGCGCCTGTGGCCAATGGACGGCCAGGGGCGGTTCTCAGATGCACTCGATGGCCGAGTGACAGCTCAGGCTCCAAGCAGTCACTCCTGTCATTGGGACGTGGCAGTGGACTACAGTGCCATGATGATGTCTAGCAATGCTGATGCATCGCTGGTTCCCAAGGCTAGTCCTAACACGCCTTGTCAGGCACAATTGACTCCGGTTCCCGGGCCACGCCTGGGCTAGGAGAGGGTCCTTCCATGGTCCTTCCGGGGCTCGGTATAGGCTGCTCCTTGGCCTCGCTGCCCCCAATAGTGCCCTTCCCTCCTTCCGAGGCACCCCCTAGAAGGAAGGGCAGGACCTCCTTGCGCTCGTTGTTGTCCTTTCCTCCTTGTCCATGCCCGGCTGGCGGATCTAGGTGCGTCTTGTAGCATTCGTCTCACGCATAGACAACTATAGCATAGGTGATACTTAGTCTCCATAGCTCATCATGACAGAACCATACCTGCTTGGAGCACACGGTGCTCGTATCTTCATGATGCCCTTGCCGGGCAGGCCACACATCTGTTGAGTAGCTGACCGGTGGGTCCTGGCCCACGCGCTGACGCGCAATGTGAGGGACCCCTGATCCCATTACGCCGACAGAAGCCCCCGGGCGAGGGACGACAACTTGCGACACAGATCGTGGCTTGACTAAGCGGCTATTGCCAGGCTTCGCCCTTCAATAGCGCATGGGCCCAGTCCACGTCGTGGGAAGCGCGACAAGAGTAGATGACACACTTTCCCATCCCAAAGAGATGACGTGCACGTGCCTGTGCACTTATCGTGGTGGTGGCACGACAGATGCCATGTATAGGCTAAAGATGGGGCCAAAGTGCGCTAGAGGTATCCAGGGAGGGATGGTGTGGTGATTCCACAAACAGAAGCTTTAATTCTCTCTTTCAGTGATGGATTACAAGTGCTCCTTGAGCTGTTTGTGGGGAAGAGGAAGAACCCTCTCTACTGCCCACACCTCTCTCTAGGGTTTTCCCTTAGTAAAAATGTCCGACCTTCTCTATGGAGATCCTGGTCCTCCTTATATAGGGGAGACCAGGTTACAAGTTAGGGCATACGTGGAAGGCATATTCTCTGAATATGCTTCTCCCAAAATAACAAAGTAGTGCTCCTCTTTTCCCTTCCGTAAGCCGCTCTAGACTCATGGCATAATCCTCTCTGAGCCTCTCTGAGCCCCTCTGCGGCGCAGTGTCACCCGACATTGGCTACATCACCCGACATATGAAACATCACTTTTGTGGGCCAGTACCCACTGGTCCTCCTCTCTGTCCTCTGCGCTCACGCTAAAGTGGAGAGAGAAACCCTTTGACTAAGGAGATTCTTCCTTCCCTTGTAAGACAAGTAGTAACCCGGTTGGTGCCTGGCTAACTCGGCTCCGGGGTACATGAATAAAAGTAATATACATGATGCCGACATACATTCTATGCCGGCCGAGGTTACGTTGGGTGAACATCATCCGGGCCGGGTTAGCCATGACTCGGCTTGCCTTGAGGTAACTTCGCCAGCACTTTCTTTGACCTTTCCGTACCTCAGCTAACACAGCCATTATACCCCGGCTTGACCCTACCCGGGGTTATCCCCCAAACATTAGTCCCTGAAGCTGGTGCGGTCTTAGCAACTTCAGCTGATAAGGCCACAACAGGTTCAACCCGCCAAACTCTTTTTCTTTCTTTCCGAGTTACTCTTATGTCAGCACACTTACTTTTGTGACTTGGTGTTCCTTTTGAATTCCCTTGGCTCATTCCGAGGTATTCCTCGCTGGCCAGGTTATCTTCTCACATCCGGGTTACCCACTTAGATTCCTTCCTTCTTGCATACACTTCCCCACGTCCTAGATGGAGGGTAATCATTACTTTGCCTCATTTTAAGGGCCTATGCCAATTACTGCACCAGTTACTTTGCACGTTGTTAGGGATAACTGCGCAAACGTCATGTCCTAGCGCCCCCATAATAACCGCAATGCCGCTTATTGTCGTGCGATCCGCTATGTTGTGTGTCCCTCTGTGTGGCTCGTTGTTGATTGGTTGATCATTCATATACATGGCCACACTGCGGCACAACGTGCAACATGATCCCACTACCCCACTAGGGGCGTGGTTAAATAGGGGAGAGGGGGCGGCCCCTTAGCCACTTCCCTGCCTGTTCCATCTCTCTGCATGTTCTCCTTCTTCTTCCTCTGTGCAATAGTACCACGCCGCCGCTGCTTCTGCTTAGGCACAACACCGCCGCTATCGCGCTTCGCTACTGCCTGCCCCGTCGTAGCCGCCACGGGGCCGCACCAATCTAGACCTTTCTCCCCTGCTCCGGATTGCTTCTGCTTCTGTGAGGAGGAAGATCTATAAATGTCTGAGTCTGAGGAGGTTGTCATCGTCATATAACACAAAGAGGGCGGCGAGGCCCATGAGCGCGGCGCCTAGGCCGGTTCCTGGGTCTGCCAAGATGACATCGATTGGCTGATCCTGACCCGTCACATCCCGACCGGCTTAAACTGTCACCTTCCCTGCCAAGAGATTTCTCCCTCTCCCAATCTAGGTGAGTTTGTTTTCTTCCTTTCTCATTTTCAGCG
Organism: Avena sativa; assembly: GCA_916181665.1. Lineage (NCBI taxonomy): Eukaryota > Viridiplantae > Streptophyta > Magnoliopsida > Poales > Poaceae > Avena > Avena sativa. The sequence continues at coordinate 341,004,049 of OV702288.1, forward strand.
TGGGTTCGGATTGCCCGTTAGTGACTTCTTCCATGAATTCATCACCTCTTTTTCTCTCCAACCCCACCATAATCCGGCTAATGCCATCACTTCTCTTTTTGCTTTCGCTTCCGGAGTTGAGGGGTATCTCGGCCTCTAGCCCATAGTTCACATCTATAACCAAATCTTCGGCATTAGGGCCAATGTCGTCTAGGATCCAGATCTTCGCCCTGCTAAAAAATCTTTGCCTTAGTGCGGGGTAGCTTCCATCTCTCCTTGGAAAAATTATGTATTTCCCTGAGTCACCGGTGTGGAGTCCTGCAAGGGATGGGCCAAGATGTTCTTCTACGTGAAGAATGATACCTCGGAGGACAAGATTCGGCTGCCTCCTTTCTCTCTCGGTGTCCCTGACAGGACCTTGTGGCACTAGATCTCGAGGAGGTCTGGCATCTTGGTGAACTTGGTGGATAAACGCATCAAAGAGCTGAATCTGTTGGGGTGGTGCGGCGAGGATATAATGATCACTTTCATCCGTAGCCAAATCTCCCCGCTTTAGCAGTGTACGCACAAGCTTTGCCACATGAGCGGGCATCTCGACCTCAGCTGAACTTCCTCCTTCGAGCTTAACAACACTTAGATCTTCCGCTAAATTAAGGCTATTTCAAGATAACCCCGGATATGACTGAAGATTGGGAGTGGGGGTTTGAGCATTACAGCTGAGATAAGCTTCCTCCCACGGTATATTTCTCATTCAACCTCTTTTCCGAGTTACGTTCGATGTCGTACCGTATCATTTACTTGATCCTTTTGCAATATTCTTTTTAGACGTTTCTTCAGCAGATAATTGAGAATGGTATGGAGCCGTACCTTAAGTGGGGTAAGGACCGAGATATCTCAGACACGGAGGAGCCGGATTCCGAGGCCTTTTTGACTACTCCGGACTCTGTCCCCAAATGACCCTCTAGTAAGACCTCTGTCTTAGGAATTGGCCGGATGATGATGAAGACCCTAATATTGAGATCTTGGAGGTATATGACCTTGTGCCTATCTCATAAGCTTTTTTGGTTGATTCGACTCCAGCTAACCCGGTCGGTCATGTCCACACCAATACACCTCTTGTCATGGGTCAGCTGTACTGACTCATGTATTAATGAGCTCGTTGGGGAACCCCAAGAGGAAGGTATGATGATCACAGAAGTAAGTTTTCCCTCAGTTATGAAACCAAGGTTATCAATCCAGTAGGAGAAAGGAAACACCCCAAAGGTGTAGCTAGCTGAACGTTGGTAGGGCGCACTACCGGTGCCAGCAGCAACGTGGAGACCTGCACAACACAACCACAGAACTCTGTCTCCAACTTGCGATGAGGTTGTCAATCTCACTGGTTTTGCTGAAAACAAAGGATTAAACGTATCGAATGGAAGAAAGTAACAGTTTGCAGAAAGTAAACACAAAGCAGTAAACAGTTGATTGTAGATGAATGTAAAAGAAAGGACAGGGGTCCATAGTTCACTAGAGGTGGCTCTCCTTAAGATAGATAACATGTTGGGTGAAAAAATTACAGCGGGGCAATTGACAAACATCGAGAAATCATACAAGCATATACTACTCATCTTGACTCCTTTGAGATTCGATTGGGCATTACAACATTATACATAGACCACCATCCAACTGCATCTATGACTAATAATCCACCTTCAGGTTATCATCCGAACCACCTCCAGTATTAAGTGCAAGCAATGGATAATTGCATGACGAATTGTGTGTAATGTATACAATACGATTGTTCTATGAACAAAGGATTGTTGTTTTCTCCCTAGTAGCAAAAGCACATCTAGTACCTTAGAGATTTCTGTCACTTCCCCAGATTAGCAGAGGCATGAACCCACTATCGAGCATAAAAACAAACTCTTGGAGTTGCTAGCATCTACTTGGCCAAGATAGCTACTAACAACGGGAAGCATGCAAGATCACAAATAACAAAGACATGATAGAATCAATAATCAATCTGAAATAGCATCTCAATATCCATCAGATCCCTACAAACACAACATGCAGAATTACAAATAGATGATCTTGATCATGAACAGAGCTCACAAGATCTAAACATGATAGCACAAAGGAGGAGAACCAGCCATCTAGCTACTACATGGACCCGTAGTTCAGAGATGAACTACTCACGCATCACACCGGAGGCTTGCATGATGATGAAGAAGGCCTCCAGGGTGAATTCCCCTCTCCGGCAGGGTGCCGGGAAGAGCTTTAGATCCCTCCCGATCTAGATATGGAGATGACGGCGGCTACAGAATCTTTCATGGATTTTTGATCGGGTTCTTAGGGTTTCCGTATCAAAGGTAATATATAGGCAGAAGGAGAGGCCGAGGGGGTGCCTGGGGCGGCCAGACCACCCCTGGCACGGGCCAGGCCTGGCCACGCGGCCAGGTGGTGTGGTCGGGCCCTAGCCCCTCTCTGTCTCGTATTCTGGCTCCAGGTGTCCCTCGGTGAAAAACTGACTTTGGCTTTTGTCCCGTCCAACTCTGAGAATATTCATTTTCTGACTTTCCTGGAACCAAAAACAGCAGTAAACGGGTAGCTGGCACTGTGGCTCTTGTTAATAGGTTAGTCCAAGAAATCATATGAAAAGTACTCCAAAGTGTGGACAAAACATAAGAAAGTAGATAAAACCAAGCATGGAACATGAAAAATGATAGATACATTTGCAATGTATCAACATCCCCAAGCTTAACTCCTGCTCGTCCTCGAGTAGGTAAGTGATAAAAAGAAAGAATAATTTTTGAGGTGACATGCACCATCATAAACTTGATCAAAGTATTTGTAAAACATTGATAGCTAGGATCATAGTACTTCAATGATAACATGAAAGACAAAGTTCTAACAATAAGACAAAGAAACTATGTTGCAACATGAAAAGGCACAAACAAAAGATTCATGAATAACAATGCTTTGCAAGACGTTTGTTTGTTTCACATAAAGAAAACATAGCATAGTGGCATTTAGCTTGTCCCTCATAGAGTAGCAAACATAAATGCATAGGACACCTTCAAAGTTCATAAGGGTGACTAGATACAAATAGTTTAAAACAAGCAATATCAAGGTATACATCAATCAACAAGTCTTGGGACAATGCACATAGAACTAAGAATGACCACTATGCTCTCAAAGTAGGTGCATAAAGGTAGAAGGTGGAGACTCAACATAAAAGTAAAAGAAAGGCCTTCATAGAAGGAAGTAGGGATTCAAGTCTCATAAAGAGCTTCCAAAAATTATGGTACTTATTAGCTTTCAACTCTCATTGCCCCTATCATAAGCATCTTGAAGGTGATTAAGGTTAAAGTGACACAACTAAGAGGATATGCTTGACAAGTTATAAGCTGAAGTCTCATGCCCCTTACTTACCAAGACCGAACCTCGTGCTACTCAACTTTAGTCACAAGTAAGATCTTGTCATTGTAAGTACATATGTATCATAAAGAACCGCCAACGGGGTACCCCTTGCACATGATACAGGAGCTATCCCATAATCAAAATGACAAGGCAAGCAGACAATGAGCATCTCAGCGATCTTTTTATTTGCTATTTGCATAGGTTTTTATTGACGATGTTTCATAGAGTGCTCATTATGGTGATGCTGCAAGTTTCCACCATGATTAGGCATGGCTTAGGCTAGCGTCCCAGGCGTTTCTCTAACACACATACAAACTCCATGATCTTACAAGTTCCACTTTTATTTCGCACCACCGGGATCCATAAGCAAAAGAACATGATATCAACGGGGTACAAAGTATAGGTGCAATGTTGAAAGCTTTCCCCATGATACATGGTTCTGCTACTTCAACTTATAAAGTGCAAGGATATACGCAACAAAGAAGGATGCAATGGTTCAGGTTTATTAAATGCAAAAAAGTAAAGTGTGCCATCAAGTTCGTGAGAGCTTTAATCACTAGTTTTCTCATAATGAGTTTAATTTGGAAGGTAGACAAAAAACATCATATACTTGGAATAGAATATGCTAGTAGGTAGGTATGGTGGACTCTTTTGGAATAACTTGGTTTAAGGAGTTGGATGCATGAGTGGAACTCATACTTGGTTGTGGAGGCTAGCAAAAGACTGGGAGCGACAAACTAAGAGAGCAATAATGTCCATAATCATGCAGAGCGACAAAACATCATTGATCAAAGCATAAAGTGATACTAGAAGTTGAAAACTAAAGGATCATAAAGGCTATGGTGACTTGGGATAGTTATAACATGGTGTGAGCATGTGCCAAATCAACCCAAATAAAGCATCAAAGGAGAATACCACAATACTATGCTTTAATATGCTAAAACAATGCATGATTCTTCCAAGGCACATTAAACAATCTCAATCGTTTATAACAAGTCATGCTACAACAAAGAATACTAAGCATAAATCCAAAACAATATCAATCATGGCATGACAAAGCATAGGCCACAGTCAAAAACAAGCTCTCTTTACCACTTAAGCATGAACTTTCCTACTCTTTTTCCAATCGAAAACAAACTATTTGAAAACCAATGTATGAAAGAGGGGGTCCAACCAATTTATTCAGAAAACTAAGCAAACAAATAAAACAAAAAACCAAAATGAAAAGGAAAAAGAAGACGCTCCAAGAACAACACAACTGTGCATGAAACAATAAAAATAAAGCGTTTGGAAGGAACCTGGGGTTTTTATTGATGAAGAAGGGGATGCCCAAGGCATCCCCAAGCTTTGACGCTTGTACTTCTTGGATATTTCTTGGGGTTACACGCGTGGCATCCCCAAGCTTGAGCTTTAGTCCATCCTTCATCTCATTACTTATTCCTTCCATAGACCTGAAATTTTTCCTTCATACAAAACTTCACACAATCTTTATTAGCAACATTAGTGCACTCAAGATAGTAGGTCTTTAGGTTCAGTTCTAACACCAATAAAACTTCCATTAAAACACTAGCTACTGTATATCTTCCCTAAAAAAGCTCAATTCCCCAAAAGAACTCAAAAAGGAACCAACAAGAAGCAAATGCAGAAAATGGCAGAAATCTGTCATAACATACCAGCATGTAAAGATGAATTTTTTCGAAGACCTTCTGTTGCTCAAATAGAAAAGTGTTGAACTAATGAAAGTTAGATAACAACCTGGGGCAGAAGCACAAAAATTCACGCCTCAAAAGGGCGTACAAAATTTTACACGAATTTTTACGGTGAAGCACAGAAATCTGTTTTGGGACAGCAACTTTCCCAATCATTACTTCTCTCTCATTAGAGGTTACTCTTGGCACAAAAAGCAAATAAAAAGTATAAGGAGTGGTTATTACTGAAGTAATAACTTCCAAGACTCATTTAAAACTTTTGGGTTATCTTCCAATAAGTACTTTTCTTTAACGCCTTTAAGTTAGGTATTAGAAGCAAGAAAAAGGATCAAGTGTTCTCAAATGAAGAAGCATTAAAACCAAATTTTTGCCCTTACCTCTCTTACTTTTATTCTTAACCTTGGGGAACTTGTGAATGCTTGGTGGAGAAACAAAGAGCATGGTGCCCTTTTCTACGTCTATTATTTCTCCAACGAGCTTCAATAGGGATCTTCCAAGTGTGATTTGTCCTTTTCATACACATTCAATAACAAGATAATCAGTAGAAACCATTTTCCCTAGGATATTTGTAAACACTCCTTCAACTATTCCAATGGGTAATATTATGGCATTATTAGTAAGAAAAATTTCTTCCCCTCCTTCAGAAAGTCCCCAAAGATTCAGAGATTCATAAATATCTTTGGGCATAAGACAAAATTCAGACATGGTATCACAGCGAGCATGAAAAGTTTCATTATTTATAGCAATATTTACTGTGGGAAGCCATTCGGAGGGTTCATAGTTTATTGGAACATAGTTGTGATGCTCCCTAAGCGTATTATAGTAATCTTTCAAACTAGCAGTCCTGGTCTCAAGAGTATTCAATCTAGCAAATATGTTTATGAAAGAAGAATCAGATTTGCTAGGAAAGTTGTAAGTAAAGACCAATTTCTTTATGGAATTAACGGGATCATCCTCATTGCATTGGAGGAAATCTCCTCCCATAACAGCATCTAAAGCATATCTATAGCAAAGAGCAATTCCAAGGTAAAAACTGCTAACGAACAAGCTTTGAGTCATTTTAGGCTCAGTTTTTTCATGTAGATCAGAGATTCTAGACCAAGCTTCCTTGAAACTCTCTTCAATTCCTTGCTTAAAAGTGAAAATCATTTCCTCAGGTGACATAGTGATTGGAGCAATGCTAGACATAATAGCAACTTAAGATAGGAACTAATTTTTTTGTGTTTTAATAAAGAAAGCACACTTGTAAAACTATTTTTATGTGTTTTTGATAAAGAAACAAGCAAACAAAATGAAAGGAAACTAAGAAAGACAAAAATAACAAAGTAAAGACATTGGTTATGAGGGACTCCCCTTGTGAAGATGTCCTTGACTCCCCGGCAACGGCGCCAGAAAAAGTACTTGCTGACTCATGTATTAACGAACTCGTTGGGGAACCCCAAGAAGAAGGTATGATGAGCACAGCAGTAAGTTTCCCCTCAGTTATGAAACCAAGGTTATCAATCCAGTAGGAGCAAGGAAACACCCCAAAGGTGTAGCTAGCTGAACGTTGGCAGGGTGCACTACCGGTGCCAGCAGCAACGTGGAGACCTGCACAACACAACCACAGAACTCTGTCCCCAACTTGTGATGAGGTTGTCAATCTCACCGGTTTTGCTGAAAACAAAGGTTTAAACGTATCGAATGGAAGAAAGTAATAGTTTGTAGAAAGTAAACATAAAACAGTAAATAGTTGATTGTAGATGAAAGTAAAAGAAAGGACCGGGTTCCATAGTTCACTAGTGGTGGCTCTCCTTAAGATAGATAACATGTTGGGTGAACAAATTATAGCAGGGCTTGACTAACATCGAGAAAGCATACAAGCATATACTACTCATCTTGACTCCTTTGAGATTCGATTGGGCATTACAACATTATACATAGACCGCCATCCAACTGCATCTATGACTAATAATCCACCTTCAGGTTATCATCCGAACCCCCTCTAGTATTAAGTTTCAAGCAACGGATAATTGCATTACGAATTGCGTGTAATGTAAACAATACGATTGTTCTATGAACAAAGGATTGTTGTTTTCTCCCTAGTAGCAACAACACATCTAGTACCTTAGAGATTTGTATCACTTCCCCAGATTACCAGAGGCATGAACCCACTATCGAGCATAAATACTAACTCTTGGAGTTGCTAGCATCTACTTGGCCAAGATAGCTACTAACAACGGAAAGCATGCAAGATCGCAAATAACAAAGACATGATAGAATCAATAATCAATCTAAAATAGCATCTCAATATCCATCGGATCCCCACAAACACAACATGCAGAATTACAAATAGATGATCTTGATCATGAACGGAGCTCACAAGATCTAAAGATGATAGCACAAAGGAGGAGAATCAGCCATCTAGCTACTACATGGACCCGTAGTCCAGAGATGAACTACTCACGCATCACACCGGAGGCTTGCATGATGATGAAGAAGGCCTCCAGGTGAATTCTCCTCTCCGGCAGGGTACCAAGAAGAGCTTCAGATCCCTCCCGATCTAGGGATGGAGATGACGGCGGCTACAGACTCTTTCGTGGATTTTTGATAGGGGTCTTAGGGTTTCCGTATCAGAGGCAATATATAGGTGGAAGGAGAGGTCGAGGGGGTGCCTGGGGCGGCCAGACCACCCCCTGGTGCGGGCTAGGCCTAGCCGTGCGGCCAGGTGGTGTGGTCGGGCTCTAGCCCCTCTCCGTCTCGTATTCTGGCTCCATGTGTCCCTCGGTGAAAAACTGACTTTGGCTTTTGTCCCGTCCAATTCCGAGAATATTCATTTTTTGACTTTCCTAGAACCAAAAACGGGAGAAATTAGGCAGCTGGCACTGTGGCTCTTGTTAATAGGTTAGTCCAAGAAATTATATGAAAAGTACTCCAAAGTGTGGAGAAAACATAATAAAGTAGATAAAACCAAGCATGGAACATCAAAAATTATAGATACATTTGCAATGTATCAAGCTAGTGCATGTCCCAGCAAAGAAAAGAGCAGCTACTTCGGCTCCTTCTTCTGAGCGACCCTGGACTAGGAAAAGATAGAAGAAATCCAGCGATAAGGCTGCTAGCAAGCCTCCGGCTAAGGCCACAGTGCGGAGAGCCCCGAAGCCCAAGGAGCCACCTAATGCATCGGAGTAAGCTTTTCTTCCCTTCCTTGTACTTCAAGTAGCTTCTCCCCCTTTACATGTATTTCTTGTTTCTCTCTTTCTGTTCTAACTTGTATTTGTTTTCTATCTTATTCGGCAGGGCCCCCAAGGATATCTCCCAGAGCGGATCCAGCATAGCCTCACCTATCTGAGGCAATCCACCATCCCCCCACCATGATGATGCTCACCCCTAAGCCCCATCTAGGAGGGTTCTACGGCTGCACCGAATCTTAGCCCATGCTGAAGGACACCAACGTCAAATTTTAATCACTTAGAGCAAGGTTAAGTTCCACTTGGCTCAGATCTAGCTAGCTTCGAATATCCACTCACCTAGAGCCGGGTTAAGTTCCGCTTGGCCTGGATCTTGTATAGTTTCAAATATTCATTCACCTAGAGCCAGATTAAGTTCCACTTGGCCCGGATCTTGAGCAACTTCAAAAATTCACTCACCTAGAGCCAGGCTAAGTTCCACTTGGCCCGGGTCTTGAGTAGTTTCAAATATTCACTCACCTAGAGTCGGGTTAAGTTCCACTTGGCCTGGGTCTCGAGTAACTTCAAATATTCACTCACGTAGAGCCAGGTTAAGTTCCACCTGTCTCGGTTCTTAAGTAGTTTCAAATATTCACTCACCTAGAGCTAGGTTAAGTTCCACTTGGCCCCGGTCTTGAGTAACTTCAAATATTCACTCACCTAAAGCCAGGCTAAGTTCCACTTGGCACGGGTCTTGAGTAACTTCAAATATTTACTCACCTAGGGCCGGGTTAAGTTCCACTTGGCCTAGGTCTTGAGTAACTTTAAATATTCCTTATAATGCATGAACTAACAGCTTCCTTTTCAGATCACAACCAACCGCCGGACCATTGAGTTCCAGCGGCTTTTGGACTCCCACAAAGAGCTTTGGGAAAAGATAAGGCTGTGCTGCCTGAGGCGAAGAAGAAAGGTAAAGTTCTTTCTTTCATATTTCCCCATTTACTCTTGTTCATCCTTGGCTTTCCGAACTAACTCGTGATTCGGATTGCGCAGCTGAAGTAGAAGCTGAAAATAAGACATTGAGGAAGAAGCTGGCCGATATGAAATGTAATTCTCCTTCACTCCTTATCCTTTGTCTTCTTTCATTTGATTCGGTAGGTAATTATACCTCGCCTCCGCCGGGTTAAAAAATTGTTGTAGTGTCCCTTCTGAAGGGTTTCGCAGCATAGTAAATCAAAATTTTCTACGGAAGCAAACAGAGGGAAAGCCAAGATCTAATCTAGGAGATGCAAACAACGAGAGAGATTGGATTAGATATTCATACCCTTGAAGATTCGCACAGCGGAACGTTCGTCGGAACGTGGGTGATATAGTCGTACTCGCTTCTCCTCCTCGCGATCCGATCCGATCTAGCACCACAAATGGCGGTGCCTCCGTGAGATGCACACGTGCGGCACCTCGACGTCTCCTCCTTCCTCGGACCAGCAAGTATGGTGGAGAGATAGATTGGATCTACAACACGACGGCGTGGTGTATATGGTAGAGAATTTCTGCCGCAGGGCTTCGCCTACAAACAGTCGGGAGGGAGAGAGGAGGGCAGCAGGGCAACTAGGGTTTGGAGGAAGGTGTGTGTAGGGGGAAGGGGGCGCACCAGCCCTCTATATATAGAGGGGGGGTGCGGCCAGCCCTTGCCCATCCTCCAAGCCTATCCCTAGTTTAAACGATTTAAACTCTCCCTTCTAGAAACCCTATCTTATCTCTAGTTTAAACGATTTAAACTTATCTAGGATCGGCTGGGCCCTATGGGGCCTTGTGCCCCTGGCCCAATGCGGCCAGGACACTCCCTCATCGGCCCATGCCCCATCCCGGAAGGTGGGGCCACGTTGGTCCCCTTCCGGAAGGTTCTAGAAGCTTCCGGTACAATACCGATTAATCCGGAACAATTCCGAACTCCAAAAACTGCACTGCCTTATATGAATCTTATTCTCCGGACCATTCCGGAACCTCTCGTGATGTCCCGGATCCCATCCGAGACTCCGAACAAAAATTCATAAACCAATTATCCAATCTATCCTAGCGTCGAGACACGTTAAGTGTGTGACCCTGCGGGTTCGAGAATATGCAGACATGATCTTCTATCAATAATCAACAGCGGGGTCTGGGCACCCATATTGACTCCCACACATTCATCGATGATCATATCGGATGAACCACGATGCCAGGATTCAATCAATCCCATATATATATTCCCTTCGTCTCGCGATATTTTACTTACCCGAGATTCGATCGTCGGTATCGTCATACCTAGTTCAATCTCGTTCACAGCAAGTACTTTACTCGTTCCGTAATCCGATATCACTTTGTGATTAACTCCTTAACCACATGCTTGCAAGCGGTGTTGATATCGATTACCGAGTGGGCCCGAAGTATATCTCCCCGACTTGGGAGGGACAAATTCCATCTCGATACATACAACCCAACAGATACTTTCCGATCACCTGAGAGACACCTTTATGATCACCCTCTCATAGGATGACGTTTGATGACCTCAAAGCTTTCTTCCGATACCAGGGAGTTGTATTATCTCATGGTCTAAGGAATACAATATTTGACATAGGAAAAGCTTCGCAAAGAAGAACACAATGAAACGATCTAATAGCTTTGCTTAGTTTGGGTCTGTCCACCATATCATTCTCCCAATGATATTTTCTCATTATCAATTGACAACTCATGTCTATGGTTAGGAAACCTTAACCATCATTGATCAATGAGCTAGTCCATAGAGGCGTACTAGGGACACGGTGTTGTTCACAAACCACACAAGTATTAAAGTTTCCGCTTAATACAATTCTAGCATGGAATATAAACTTTATCATGAACAAGAATTATAATAATAACATCTTTATTATTGCCTCTAGGGCATAATTCCAACAGTCTCCCACTTGCACTAGAGTCAATAATCTAGTTTACATTTGGCAACAATCTTACACCCATGGCACTGAGGTGCTGATCATGTTTTAAACGTGGAAGAGGTTTAGTCAATGGATCTGCGACATTCAGATCTGTATGTACTTTGCTGATCTTCAGATCTCCATCTGCTATATAATCTCGGATTATATGAAACTTGCGGTTGATATGCTTGGTCTTTGGATGATATCTTGGTTCCTTAGCGAGTGCTATGGCGCCAGTGTTGTCACACAATATCTCCAGTGGGTCCAATGCACTTGGAACCACGCCAAGCTCAGTGATGAAGTTTCTGATCCAAACTCCTTCACTTGACGCTTCTGAAGCGGCCATGTATTCCGCTTCTACTGTAGATCTCGCGATCACGCTTTGCTTGCAGCTTCTCCAGCTCACAGCTCCTCCATTCAAAATATACACGTATCCTGTCTGAGATTTAGAATCATCCTTGTCGGTGTCGAAACTAGCATCGACGTAACCTTTTACGACGAGCTGTTCATCACCCCCATAGACTAAGAACATTTCTTTAGTCCTATTTAGGTACCTTAGGATGTTCTTCACGGCTGTCCAGTGTTCCACTCCTGGATCACTTTGATATCTGCTCGTCAAACTAAGAGCATTGGACACATCCGGTCTAGTACACAGCATGGCATACATGATGGAACCTATGGCCGAGGCATAAGGCACTTTGCTCATAGCTTCCCTATCATTTACCGTAGCTGGACACTGAGCCTTGCTCAATATCTTACCTGACAACATAGGCACTGAACCTTTCAATGCCTTATCCATTATGAACCTTTTTCAGAACTTTGTCTAGGTATGTACTTTGGCTTAAAGCTATCAGGCGTCTTTGTCTATCTCTATAGATTTTGATGCCCAATATATAAGCAGCTTCACCTAGGTCTTTCATTGAAAAACACTTGTTCAAATAACTCTTCACATCGTTAAGCATGTTGATGTCATTTCCAATAATCAATATGTCATCCACATATAGTACCAGAAACGTCACCGAGCTCCCACTCACTTTCTTGTAGATGCAAGCTTTGTAGCAATTTGGAACAAATCCAAAGCTCTTGATCACTTGATCAAAACGAAGGTTCCAACTCCGAGATGCTTGCTTCAGTCCATAAATTGAACGCTGAAGTTTGCATACTTTATCAGCATCCTTAGGATCGACAAAACCTTCGGGTTGCATCATATACAACTCTTCATCAATGTTGCCATTGAGGAAAGCAGTCTTGACATCCATTTGCCATATTTCATAATCATGAAACGCAGCAATTGCTAATAAAATCCGAATGGACTTAAACATCGCTACGGGAGAGAAAGTCTCATCGTAGTCAACACCTTGAACTTGTCGAAAACCTTTCGCCACAAGTCGTGCTTTATAGACGGTAACATTACCATCCGCGTCCGTTTTCTTCTTGAAAATCCATTTGCACTCGACGGCCTTTCGGTCGCTAGGAGGGTCCACCAAAGTCCATACTTGGTTTTCGCTCATGGATCCCAATTCGGATTTCATGGCTTCTAGCCATTTCTCAGAGTCTGGGCTCATCATCGCTTCCTCATAGTTCGTAGGTTCACTGTCTTCTACTAACAAGACAGTCAAGACAGGGTTGCCGCACCACTCAGGAGGGGCACGCGACCTTGTCGACCTGCGACGTTCAGTAGCAGCATCGTCCGAAGCTTCATGATCCTTGTCATTAGCTTCCTCTATTGTTGGTGCAGGTGGCACTGGAACAATTTCAGGTGCTGCGCTACTCTCCAATTCAAGAGAAGGTTCAATAACCTCGTCTAGCTCTACTTTCCTCCCACTCACTTCTTTCGAGAGAAACTCCTTCTCAAGAAAGGAACCGTTCTTTGCGACAAACACTTTGCCTTCGGTTCTGTGATAGAAGGTATACCCAATTGTTTCCTTAGGGTATCCTATGAAGACGCATTTCTCCGCTTTGGGTTCGAGCTTGTCCGGCATCAACTTCTTGACGTAAGCTTCGCATCCCCAAACTTTAAGAAACGACAACTTAGGTTTAGCACCAAACCACAGTTCATACGGTGTCGTCTCAACGGATTTAGATGGAGCCCTATTTAAAGTGAATGCAGCGGTTTCTAATGCATAACCCCAAAACGATAATGGCAAATCAGTAAGAGACATCATCGATCGGACCATATCTAATAGGGTTCGATTCCGGCGTTCAGACACACCATTGCGCTGTGGTGTTCCGGGTGGCGTGAGTTGTGAAACGATTCCACTTGCCTTGAGATGCGTGAGAAAATCATAACTCAAATATTCGCCCCCACGATCGGATCGTAGAAACTTAATCTTTCTGTTATGATGGTTCTCCACTTCATTATGAAATTCTTTTAACTTTTCAAATGTTTCAGATTTATGTTTCATTAAATAGATATACCCATATCTACTTAAGTCATCGGTAAAAGTGAGAAAATAGCGATATCCACCACGCGTCGAAACACTCATCGGTCCGCATACATCGGTATGTATGATTTCCAACAAGTCTGTTGCTCGCTCCATCATACCGGAGAACGGGGTTTTGATCATCTTGCCCATGAGGCATGGTTCGCATGTGTCAAATGATTCAAAATCAAGAGACTCCAAAAGTCCATCAGAATGGAGTTTCTTCATGCGCTTTACACCAATATGACCTAGACGACAGTGCCACAAATAAGTAGTATTATCACTATCTACTTTGCATCTCTTAGCCTCAATGTTATGGATGTGTGTTTCATCCCTTTCGAGATTTAGAAGAAATAAACCATTTACAAGGGGTGCATGACCATAAAAGATGTTACTCATATAAATAGAACAACCATTATTCTCCGATTTAAATGAATAACCGTCTTGCAATAAACACGATCCAGAAATAATGTTCATGCTCAACGCAGGCACATAATAACATTTATTAAGGTTTAAAACTAATCCCGAAGGTAAAACTAAGGAGAGCGTGCCGACGGCCATCACATCAACTCTTGATCCGTTGCCAACACGCATCGTCACCTCATCCCTCGCAATCCGTCGTCTATTCCGTAGCTCCTGTTTCGAGTTACAAATATTAGCAACTGAACCAGTATCAAATACCCAGGCACTACAACAAGGGCTAGTAAGGAAAACATCAATAACATGTATATCAAATATACCTTTGATGGTGCCAGCCTTCTTGTCCGCTAAGTACTTCGGACAGTTGCGCTTCCAGTGACCCTTGTCCTTGCAATAGAAGCACTCAGTGTCCGGCTTAGGTCCAGACTTGAGCTTCTTCTCAGCAGGGGCAACGCGCTTGCCTCCGCTTTTCTTGAAGGGCTTCTTTGCACCTTTACCTTTATTAAAGGAGGGCTTGTTGACCATCAACACATGATTATCCTTCTTGATGTCCACCTCCGCAGCCTTCAGCTTTGCGAAGAGCTCGGTGATCGTATCAGTGGAACCAATCTGATTATGAGTCACTATAAAACTTTTGTAGCTGGGAGGGAGTGATTGCAGAACCCTGTCAATCTTGAGATCCTCTGGAATCTTGCAGTCCAGTTGCTCAAGGCGTTGAGTGTAGCCCGACATCTTAATGGCGTGCTCACTAACGGAACTCCCTTCCTCCATCTTGCAGTTAAAGAACTTCTCGGAGATCTCATATCTCTCAGAACGGGCCTGAGTCTGAAACATGGTTTTCAGCTCCTCGAGAATCTCAAAGGGCCCGGGATAGTTTTCAAAACGATTTTGAAGTTCCGGTTCCATAGCAAACAACATGGTGCTCTTAATCACACCATAATCATCTTTGCGCGACTGATAGACAGCTTTCTCATCAGCCGGCGCAGTTGCAGCAGGGGGGTCACCTAACGCTTTCCCAAGGACATAGTCCTTTTGTCCGCCAGACAGAATGATTCTTAGATTGCGGAACCAGTTGGTGAAGTTAGACCCATTGTTTCTAAGCTTTTCTTTCTCAGCAAAAATGTTGAAGTTTAAGTTGGACTTGGCCATGTGATCTACAGTATTTGCAAGTACAATTTAGACTATGTTCATGATAAATAGTTCAACTTAATCAAATTACTAGATTAACTCCCACTAAATTCAACATCCCTCAAGTTGTTTAGTGAACACGATCCAAATTCACCACACCTAATCCGATCATCACGAGAAGATATGTGGTTTCAATGGTGGACAACGAAGTGTCGATCATATCATTCATATGACTCATGCTTAACCTTTCGGTTCTTGTATTCCGAGGCCATGTCTGTACATGCTAGGCTCGTCAAGTTAGACCCAAGTATTTCCGCGTGTGCAAAACTGGCTTGCACCCGTTGTATGTGAGCGTAGAGTCTATAGCACCCGATCATCACGTGATGCTTGGACACGACGAACTTTCGCAACGGTGCATACTTGGGGAGAACACAGTTTTTATCTTGATCTTTAAGTGAGGAATCATCTTATAATGCTACCATCGCGATCTAAGCATAATAAGATACATAAAAGGATAAACATCACATGCATATAACTTTATGTGACATGGTATAGCCAATCTTCGCGCAATGATCTCCATCTTGTGCGTTCCGGCATGATCTCCATCACTCCACCATGATTGCCTCCACCACGAATAGCAACTACAACTATTGCTAACTACTTAGCGATAAAGTAAAGCTATTACATGGCGTATAAGAAGTTGACTCGCAGGTCATACACAATTATAAAGACAACCATATGGCTCCTGCCGGTTGTGTACTCATCGACATGCAAGTCGTGAAACATTACAAAACATGATCATCGCATACAATATACACATCACATCTTGGGCCATACCATATCACAGAAAACACTCCCTGCAAAAACAAGTTAGACGCCTCTACTTTGTTGTTGCATGTTTTACGTGGCTTATGGGAGTAGATGCTAAGAACGATTCTTACCTACAGAAAGCCACAACGGTGATATTATGGTTGCCAAACTCCGGTGTTAATCCCATGACAACTATAGTGAGAGAAACTGACATCCACCAGCCGCATGTGTGGTACAAGCCACACGTCAAGTGCGGAGCTGGTCTCGCGAACGACGTCGCGTAAGGTTGGCCTGGACCGCTTCAATCTCACTATCCCGCATCATAAGAAGAACACAAACAAGAGGCTTGCAACAGAAAACATCAACGCCCGCAACAACCATGTTGCGTTCTACTGGTGAATCACATCTACGCATAGATCTAGCTCTGATACCACTGAAGGGTTTCGCAGCATAGTAAATCAAAATTTTCTACGGAAGCGAACAGAGGGAAAGCCAAGATCTAATCTAGGAGATGCAAACAACAAGAGAGATTGGATTAGATCTTCATACCGTTGAAGATTCGCACAGCGGAACGTTCGTCAGAACGTGGGTGATGTAGTCGTACTCGCTTCTCCTCCTCGCGATCCGATCCGATCTAGCACCACAAGTGGCGGTGCCTCCGTGAGATGCACACGTGCGACACCTCGACGTCTCCTCCTTCCTCGGACCAGCAAGTATGGTGGAGAGATAGATTGGATCTACAACACGACGGCGTGGTGTATATGGTAGAGAATTTCTGCCGCAGGGCTTTGCCTACAAACAGTCGGGAGGGAGAGAGGAGGGCAGCAGGGCAACTAGGGTTTGGAGGAAGGTGTGTGTAGGGGGAAGGGGGCGCACCAGCCCTCTATATATAGAGGGGGGGGTGCGGCCAGCCCTTGCCCATCCTCCAAGCCTATCTCTAGTTTAAACGATTTAAACTCTCCCTTCTAGAAACCCTATCTTATCTCTAGTTTAAACGATTTAAACTTAACTAGGATCGGCTGGGCCCTATGGGGCCTTGTGCCCCTGGCCCAATGCGGCCAGGACACTCCCTCATAGGCCCATGCCCCCTCCCGGAAGGTGGGGCCACGTTGGTCCCCTTCCGGAAGGTTCTAGAAGCTTCCGATACAATACCGATTAATCCGGAACAATTCCGAACTCCAAAAACTGCACTGCCTTATATGAATCTTATTCTCCGGACCATTCCGGAACCTCTCGTGATGTCCCGGATCCCATCCGAGACTCTGAACAAAAATTCATAAACAAATTATCCAATCTATCCTAGCGTCGAGACACGTTAAGTGTGTGACCCTGTGGGTTCGAGAATATGCAGACATGATCTTCTATCAATAATCAACAGCGGGGTCTGGGCACCCATATTGACTCCCACACATTCATCGATGATCATATCGGATGAACCACGATGCCAGGATTCAATCAATCCAATATATATATTCCCTTCGTCTCGCGATATTTTACTTACCCGAGATTCGATCGTCGGTATCGTCATACCTAGTTCAATCTCGTTCACAGCAAGTACTTTACTCGTTCCGTAATCCGATATCACTTTGTGATTAACTCCTTAACCACATGCTTGCAAGCGGTGTTGATATCGATTACCGAGTGGGCCCGAAGTATATCTCTCCGACTTGGGAGGGACAAATTCCATCTCGATACATACAACCCAACAGATACTTTCCGATCACCTGAGAGACACCTTTATGATCACCCTCTCATAGGATGACGTTTGATGACCTCAAAGCTTTCTTCCGATACCAGGGAGTTGTATTATCTCATGGTCTAAGGAATACAATATTTGACATAGGAAAAGCTTCGCAAAGAAGAACACAATGAAACGATCTAATAGCTTTGCTTAGTTTGGGTCTGTCCACCATATCATTCTCCCAATGATATGATCTCATTATCAATTGAAAACTCATGTCTATGGTTAGGAAACCTTAACCATCATTGATCAATGAGCTAGTCCATAGAGGCGTACTAGGGACACGGTGTTGTTCACAAACCACACAAGTATTAAAGTTTCCGCTTAATATAATTCTAGCATGGAATATAAACTTTATCATGAACAAGAATTATAATAATAACATCTTTATTATTGCCTCTAGGGCATAATTCCAACACCTTCAAGATAGCGTTCCTCTGCCTGATATGATGCTTCATTTTCTCGAACAAGTAGGACAATATCAGGCCGAGTTGAAGTAGAAGGATGATGAAATTGCTCAACTCCAGAAGAAGGATGATGAGATTACGCGGCTCAACGCCGAGATTGAAAACTTGAAAAATCTTCAGAAGGCTGAGCTAGAAATAATTGATCAGACCTTGTCCGAGGAAAAGGAGCGGCTGAAGACCAACCTTTAGAAGAGCCAAGACATGCTGAAGGACACCGACATCAAATTTTATTCGGTGAACACTGAGTATGAAAATATCAAGAAGAGGAATGCTTCCTGGCTCATGGAGTTGACTCGGATCAACAGCTACATCTCTCGTGAGTTTCTCTTCTTGCGCCGGCATTTCTTTTTCCAAGTCATGCGTTCCTATTGACTTATATCCTCTATCTTATTTTCAGGAAATTTCCCGGAGACCAGCTCCCTTGCTGCCACTGCTATTGACAAGTTCCAGCTAAAGAGGGGTACTCCGGTTGGTCCATCTATAGAGCTAATTCTATATGACATAGAGGATACCTTGGTGAGCCTCACAGCTCGGGTTGAGCCTATGAAGAGCGTCGAATCGGATCTCATGACTACTGCCATCCGAGTCTTCAGTGCCCTTTGGCCCACTAAGCCCACTCCTAAAGGCCCCGCTCCACTAATTACAAAGTTGATGGAATCCGAGACTCAACTCGATTTGTGGAGGGAATCCACTGCGCATGTTAGTGCTGACACAACTTAAAGCTTTGTGTTATCTTGGTATGAAGGTCTTGACCTGAATGTTCTCAACCGCATGCGCACGGGATCCAAGTGGACCACTGACCCAGCCTGCATCGCCCAACGCCAAGCTCACACCCACGAACTCATCCAATATGACTATTGTCATCAATGGAATGATGGGCCGAGCTTCCTTGAAGTCGTTGATGATCAAGACGTTGAAGTAGATGCTGTTGAGGAAGAACAAGACTCAGATTTTGCCGAAGAAGCCAAAGACGCTGTGGAAGCCAAAACTAACCCGGATGACGAGGATGAAACTGAAGTTCCCCCCCCCCCCCCCACCGAGGCCGACTTGCATCCTCCCGCTACAGATACTTCGGATGCTGCTGCTCCTTGAGCGAAAAACACTTTGAAATTTGTTTAATCCCCGGTATGCCGGACACCGATGTATTATGCACAATGTGATATTTTTCTACTGCTCATGTTTTACACCAGTTTAACTTGGGCGAAGTCCCCGAGTTTCATTTTCTTGTTCCCCCAATTTAATGACTCAGCTCGCATCTACCTTGATTCGGCATTTGACTTATGAGTCCGAGGTTCAAAAAATTGACTCAACAATACTTGAAACTTTAGGATTAGCTCAAAATAATTCAACATAACAAGAATAAAGTAAGTATAGGGGTTAGTCCAAAAAACAAATGTTGGCTTCATTATGTTCCTTTCCTTAGTAGTTTTTCATGTGCTTAGCAATTCCAAACTTGTTCTCTTGCTTGCCATGAAGCCAATTCTTGTTGGACAGAAGCAAGTCTAAGAGTTAGATTTTGGTGCCTACACATTACTAGTCCGGCTAAGGTGTTAGTAATTTAAGCTAGGCGATGTATAAAAGTAAATACGGAAAATGACAATTATTATTAAGGAAGTCCTCGAGTTTTTGCTCAGGATGTCGAGGTTTCATTGATAAGCTCATTGCCGACATACAGGCTGACATATGAGAGTTCGAGATACATACACTTTCAGCTAAGTGTAAAATGGACGAAGTAGAGCTACATTCCATGGGCGCTTGGACTCCTCGTTGGACCTGTCTTCCTTGTTCTTCTCTTGTGGTTGTGCATCAATGAGGTAGTAGGCATCATTGTGCAGTGCTTTGCTTACAATGAATGGCCCTTCCCATGGGGGGATAACTTATGCATGTCGGTAGTGCGCTGCACTAGCCGAAGTACCAGTTCTCCTTCCCGGAAGACTCGGGGGTTCACTTTCCGGCTATTGTAGCGTCAAAGATTTTTATAATATATGGCGGATCTGGACAAGGCCAGTTCTCTTGCTTCTTCTAGCAGATCAACATCATTTTGCCGGGCTTCTTGCACTTCCACTTCTATGTATTATGTGACCATTGGCGAGTCATGCTCTATGTCGGCTGGTAATACAACCTGTGCCCCATATATCATAAAGAATAGCGTATAGCCCGTTGGTCGATTTAGATTTGTTCTTAAGCTCCACAATACCGCTGGTAGTTCTTTTTATCCAGCACCCCGCTAATCTTTGCAGTGGCTCAATGAGCCGGAGTTTTATCTCGGACAGAACTAGTCTGTTGGATTTTTCCACTTGTCCGTTCGATGCGGGGTGGGCTACTGATGCAACATCTAGCCAGATCTTTTTATCTCGGCAGAACCGGGTGAATGCTCCTTCGGCAAAATTGGTGGCACTATCAGTTATGATACTGTGAGGATAGCCATATCTTAGAATAATATCTTTGCGAAAAGTCATAGTTGTACCTCCGTCACATTTTCTTATTGGCTTTACTTCAATCCACTTGGTAAACTTATCCACCATTTCCAAGATGTGAGTCATGTTTCCCTTAGCCGGCTTAAATGGTCCAACCATATCTAAGCACCACACAGCAAATGGCCAAGTAATTGGTATAGTCTTGAGTTTCGACATTGGCATGTGTGTCTTGGTAGCGTACCTCTGACAATCATTACATTTCCTCACTAGTTCCTCGGCTTGCTCCATGGCACTTGGCCAGTAAAACCATGCCAAAAAGCTTTTGCCACCAATGCTCTAGACGAGGTGTGATGCCCACATTCCTCTTGATGTATATCTCAGAGGATGTCTGGCCCTTCTTCCGGGTCAACACATCGTTGCAGAACACTTATGACACTTCTCTTGTATAGTTTAGCGTTAATAATGGTGTATGACTTTGCTCTCCTCTACACTTTCCTTGAAAGTATCTCATCACTTGGAAAAGTTCCACCTTTCAAGAACTCAAAAATTGGCTATGCCCATGCTGATACAGCGCGAACTGGGAAAGGTACTTCCTCGACCTCCATTGCATCCACCGACATAACCTCCGCCGGATTAAGCTAAACAGTCCTCGGGTTCTGTGATGTAGTCCCTGGGTTTGCCAAGGTAGTCCCGAGGTTTATCGAGGTATTCCCCCAGTCAATGTCCATAGGGGTAGCTTCTGATCCGGGGTTTACCGGGATATAGATTGATTTTTAGTCTGGTGAAGGTGTGATAGATGGTTTTCTTAGATGCTCCAAAGCAACTCCTGGGGGGATGGCCTGTCGAGATGAGCCCAGCTTAGATAGTATGTCGGCTGCTTCATTTTCAAGCCGAGGTACATGATGGAATTCTCATCACTCAAAGTACCCAGATATCTTTTGGACATGAAATCTATAAAGGGCCATGTTCGCATCTAGGCCATCCGAATTACCAGATACTTGCTGCACCACTAAATCCGAATCACGGAAGCACTGTATCCGACGTATCCCAACCTCTTTTACCACCTTTAGTCCATGCATGAGCGCCTCATACTCGACCACATTGTTTGATGCTCTAAAATGGATATGAAGCACATAACGCAATTGACCTTTCTTGGGCGAGGTAAGTACTACCCCGGCCCCTAATCTTTCCTTCAGCTTTGATCCATCAAAGTGCATCCTCCAGTAGTTTGAGTCCAGCAAAGGTGGTTCGTATTGCATCTCGGCCCAATCCACGAAAAAATCAGCCACTGCTTGACACTTTATGGCATCCCTTCTATCAAATTGTGGTGCATAAGGGGCTAGCTCAATTGCCCATTTAGCAATCCGGACACTTGCATCTTTGTTACTCATTATCTCGGATATGGGCGCTTCACATATCACTTTTATGGGGTGTTCCACGAAGTAATGCTTGAGATTCTTAGCTGCTATGTACACACCATACACAATCTTCTGATAATGAGGATAGTTCTGCTTCGAAGTAGACAATACCTCGCTCAGGTAATATACTAGCCTCTGCACCGACTTACCCTCCTTGTCATGCTCCACCACTACCACGGCAATTACGACTCGGTTGGTCGCTGCTATATAGATCAACATTGGCTCTTTGGATAGTGGTGAGGCTAACACTAGTGCAGAGGCTAGCATCTTTTTCAGTTCATGAAATGCGCTATCAGCTTGTGGTGTCCATACAAATTTATCTGATTTCTTCATTAGCTGATAGGGAGGCAGTGTCTTTTCTCCCAACTGATATACAAACCGACTTAATGATGCCAGGCAACTAGTGAACTTATGAACATCATCAAGGCACTTTGGGAGTTCCATTCTTTCTATAGCTCGGATTTTAGTGGGGTTGGCCTCGATACCTCGGCTGGACATGAGAAAATCGAGGTAGTTCCCAGCCGGCACACCAAAGGTACATTTCTCCGGGTTAAGCTTCATTTAGAACCTCTTGACATTCGCGAATGTCTGTCGGATATCATCTAGGAGTGTTTTGCTTTTCTTTGTTTTTACCACAACATCATCTACATATACTTGGACATTTTCCCAATCTGATCATGTAAACACTTTTGCATACACCTCTAATACGTTGCACCTACTTTAGGTAAGCCAAACAGCATGGTGTGATGGCAATAAGCCCCATACGGGGTAATAAAAGAAGTCTTTATTTGATCATCCGGGTTCAGGGGTATCTGGTGGAAACCAGAATACGCATCTACAAATGACAACAACTCACACCCAGCGGTCGAATCAATGACCTGATCTATCCTTGGCAGTGGAAATGGATCTTTTGGACATGCCTTATTCAGGTTCCTGTAATCAATACATATACGCCACAGCACCTCTACATTCGGACCATACTTCTTCTTCTTCTTCTTCACAAGCGCCAGATTAGAGAGCCAATCCGAATAGGGTACTTCCATGATAAACCCGGCTGCAAGGAGCCGAGCTATCTCATCACCAATCACCTTTCTCCTTTCTTTGGCAAAGCGGCGAAAAGTTTGCTTCATTGGCTTAGCTTTGGGTCTCACATGCAAAGAGTGCTCGTCCAACTCCCTTGTTACACCTTGTAGATCCCGTGTGGACCAAGAAAAGATATCCCAATTCTCACGTAGGAAGTGGGTGAGCTCGCTTTCCTATTTGTTGCTTAACCCGACACCAATAGTTACGGTGTGCTCTGGGAACTGATCATCAATGGCCACCTTCTTGGTATCTTTTGTTGCTTGAAACGGAACACTCCCATGCAGGTTACTCAGCGCTGGCATATTCAGCTGGGCGGACTAAGCCAATGCTGCGACCTCTTGTATCCTTCTCTTTTCTTGTGCTATCACCAGAGACTCGGCCATATTTGACCCAACTAAGGCCCACTCAATGGAACATCACAAGTCCCCTACTATGGTGATCACCCCATTCGGCCCTGGCATCTTCATTTTCAAGTAACCAATGTAATCACTAGCCATAAACTTAAAGAGAGTTGGCCTACCGAGTAATGCATGATAAGTGTTGTCCAAATCAACAACTTCAAACTCTAGATTCTCAGTTCGACAATTCTCCTTCGTACAAAATAAGACGTCAATTTGGACCTTGCCAATAGGCTCATAGGATATACCTGGCACAATGCCGTGGAAAGTTGTCTTTGTTCCCTAGAGCATGTTCCAAGACTCCCAGCTTGTGCATTGTGTCCTTCTAGAAAATGTTGATGCTACTCCCATTGTCGTTCAGTACCTTGGAGAACCTCACATTGATATCCGGCCCAATGAAAGTTGGGTCAAGCACTAATGCATACGATCTAGGACTGGACATGAACCTGGGGTGATCCTTGATACTCCATGTAATCTCCTGATCATACCAAGGCATATACCTCATCATAGCCAGCATAACTACATCTACCTCCATATGTCGGTGTTGCACTCTCTTTCAGTCAGTTTCTTCCGTGGTAAACACGCAGTAACTCTGGTGGTGTTCTCTGTATTCATTTATCCCTCCATTTCCGGGGTACCTTTGGTTCTACTGGTGTTGGTTATCCACCTGATGCACTGCATCCCTTCTCTCATGGTTCTCATACCTCGGTGGAGGTGGTGGTAACATCATCTGCTGCCCATTTTCCCTAGTGAGATGTGGCTGCCGAGGTGCATCATGCCTTGGTGCATCGTGTTGAGGTTCCTGAGCATTCCTCATGCCACCTTTCTCTAAATTTCTCATCCATTCACATTGCCGAGTCGTGTGATTCGCCGGGTTACTCGGGTTTGGCGTGTGAAACTTGCACGGCTGATCCAGCATCGACTCATATGTATACCTTGGCCTATCCTTATTTTCCTGCCACTTTTTCTTCTTCTCAGGTGTCTAAGTTTTCTTGCCATCATTTGTCGGAGTCCACTGTTGCCTTCCATTTTTGTGACGCTCGCTAGAACTTGCATTTGCCTGATCCTGATCCACAGCCGCAACTTGCTGCGAGCTATATATGTAACCCTGCCGCTCATCTCTCCTTTTACCTTAGAAATCATTTCGCCGAGATGACCCGGTCCCATCTTGGTTGTAGTACTCTCCATTTGACTCGTTTGACATAAGCCGAGGTTGGGTCGGATCACCCAATGCATACGAGTCAGCAATTCAGATGGTTTCACCCAACGTCTTGTAGCGTTCGTCTCACCCATAGGCACCTATAGCCTAGCTAATACTTAGTCTCTATAGGCTCATCATGACAGAACCATACCTTCTTGGAGCACACAGTGATCGTATCTTCACGATGCCCTTCCCGGCCAGGCCACACATCCGTTAAGTAGCTGACGGGTGGGTCCTGGCCCATGCGCTGAGGCGCAATGCGAGGGACCCCCGATCCCATTACGTCGACAGAACTGATGAAGATGAAGCAAATGTTTGGATGGTCGGATAATAGTGTAACCAAGTTGTTAACTTTTTTACAAGACTTTCTTTCTGAAGGAAACCACTTGCAAGATAGTTTTTACAAAGCTAAGAGGATTGTGTGTACGTTGGCAATGGAGGTTCAGAGAATACATGCATGTAAAAATGATTGTATATTGTACCACGGTGATGCCTACATCAATTTTTGTGAAAGTCCGGTGTGCAAATTTCCAAGGTTCAAGGTTCCCAAGGTTGAGGCAACTAATATGGCAGATGACAGCAGCTATGAGAATGACCTGGACACTGATCAGGCGAGCAAGAGGAAGCATAAAAAACTGGGTAGGAAGGACATCCCAGTAAAATTGTGTTGGTACCTGCTTATTATTCCTTGTTTACATGCTTATATGCAAACCCGGATACAGCAAAACTGATGTGTTGGCACTCAGAGGAGCGCATTCCGGACAACATGCTCAGACACCATGCCGACTCTCCATAGTGGAAGAGCGTGAATAGGTTGAAACCTTTAGATACAGATGGTGATCATTTTGGAGATGATCCTAGAAATGTGAGGTTTGCACTGAGCACCAATCGAATGAACCCGTTCGGCAACTATATTACCACCCACAACACCTGGCCCGTGAATCTCAGCATTTACAACCTTCCTCCATGGTTATGCATGAAGCAAAAGTATTTCATGCTCGCAATACTAATCAAGGGCCCCGAGCAACCTAGTGACGACATTGATGTGTACCTTGCACCTTTGATGAAAGATTTGAAACCACTTTGGATTGAAGGAGTAAAAATATATGATGCACATGTGAAGGAAAACTTTACCCTGAGATGCATGTTATTCATAACCATCAATGATTATCCAGCCTATGGGAACTCCTCCAGCCACGCTATAAAATGGACCTATGCATGTGTCCATTGCCTAGACAAGACAACAAGTATGTATTTGCATGAGTGTAAGAAAAAGGTGTACATGCAGACTCGAAGGTTTTTGCTAAAGGGTCATAAATATTGGACTCTAAAGAAATTTTTTGATCACACTTGTGAGAATGATTTGGCTCCTCCAATTTTAAATGGCAGTCAGATCTATGATTAGATTAAACACTTGAGAGTTGTGCATGGGAAAGGACAATTCAAATGCAGGGGCAGAGGCAGAGGAAAAGGCAAAGGAAAGGACAAATAAATAGATATAGATGACCAACCTCGCAAAATATGACCGGTTTGGAAGAGGAGATCGATACTATGTGAGTTACCTTATTGGGAGCATCTCGACGTTTGACATTCCATCGATGTGATGCATGTTAATAAGAATGTGTTAGAAAGCATAATAGGGACATTCTAAACATGAAGGACAAAACAAAAGATAGTGAAAACGCACGACTTGAAGATGCCAAACTGAGAGGGGAAAACCCACCTAAGGTTGATGCTCAAGGAAAGCCATCCCCTATGTGTTCTGTCTGCGACAAAGTAGAAGGAAAAGTTTGTGTGATTCTCTATATGGAATCATTTTCCAACAAGCTATGCCGCCAACATGCAAAGGATTGTTTCAAAGATAGAAAACAGAGTAACGGGTATGAAGTCACACGACTGCCATGTTCTGATGACACAGACGCTCCATGTCCTGATAAGGAATTTCTTAACATCACATGTTCGAGATAGTCTAACATGTTTGTGTGAATTTTTCAACACAATTTCTCCGAAGGTGATTGATCCTAGTAAGTTGGATGAGCTACAAACAGAAGTGGTGGAGACTCTATGCAATTTGGAGATGATACTCCTCCGTCATTCTTTGATATCATGGTACATCTCATTGTACACCATGTGCACGAGATAAAGATGTGTGTTCCCATATATCTGCGAAGAATGTACCCGTTTGAACACTACATGGGAATACTTAAGCACTATGTCAGGAATCGAGTATGTATAAAGGGTAGCATCATCGAGGGCTATGTAACCTAAGAGGCCGTTGAGTTCTATCTTGATTACATGGCATGTCTTGACCCGGTAGGGGGGCTAGGTTAGTCCATGAGGGGAAGCTTACTAGTGTCGTAATGAGTGGAAATATTAAGTTCAAGCCGAATCACGCTGAATATAATCAGGCACACTTTGCTGTGATGAAGCACATGGATAAAATCACTCCGTACATAGAAGAACACCGCGACAGTCTACAAGCAATGCATCCCCATCGATGCTCGATCGAGACACACCACATCGAGGGGTTGAACATCTGGTTTAGTGATCGAATACGTGATATTTGAATCCCTACATGGGAGGTCAGATAGTTTCAAGTGTACAAGATCAAAGGGTACACATTTTCTATGAATAAAAAAGATAGCACAAACATGGTGTAGTTTTAGAGGCAATTGACGAAAATGATGAAGAAATGACACAACTCTACTATGGATAAATAGAAGAGATTTGAGATCTAGACTATGTGGATTTCAAGTTTCCGTTGTTCCTTTGTCGTTGGCTCATAGGAATCAGGTGGATCCAAATGATGATGACCAAACTACTGTAAACCTCAATCATGCTGCTTACAAGAACGAGACAGTCGTACCAGCTAACCTGGTTCATCAAGTCTTCTACATCGTCGACCCGAGGAATAAGAAGAGTCATGTAGTTATGCCATCAAAAAGAAGTATCATCGGTGTGGATGGCGTGTTCTCCGAGGAAGATTACAACAATATCGATGATGTTCCTGGCCCTGCATGCCTGGTCAAGAAAACAGACCAACAGGAAGATCACATTCACGATAAAGAATCCGAAGAATGAATTTGTACGACTAATCAAAACATCAGAATGAATTTGTAATAAATTTCTAAGTAGTTATGAAGAATATTTGGAATAATACAAACATCTTATGATATATTATCGACATTTACTATATCCAGGGCGTTTATCAGGCCGGTACTATATTTCTAGAGTGGCTGGGGATCAGAATATGGCATAATTGAGAGGCGATCATGTGTTTAACAAACGTCTCTAATAAACTTTTAGAGGCTGTTATGAAAACAACCCGTTTGATGTAGCAGGTTCAGTGGCGGTTTTAAAAAAAACGTTAGAGGTAGCAACTGTTAGAGGCGGTAATTAAAATAACCCCTCTGAGGTGTGACTAGGAGGCCATGATGGAGCATGGCCGTCGGTGACCCAAAGACACAGCAATGTCCGCTCCTCCACCGTTTTATTGCAATGCATTATGCAAATATGCATTGCAAATAATAACATTAGACAAACATATATAGTTAGATGATGATATATTAATAATATTGTGCTACAAACATTGAGAAATACAAATGTATACAACTAGAACCAATGGTTAGCTAGCTACTAGGGATAATATATTACATAGCCAACAGGTGCATGTATCATCCCAATTGTGTAACAATTGTAATGCTACTTGGCTAGTCTATATATATGCTACTTCCTACATGTCATTAATTTCATCATCATTATATCATGTCCATGTTATCATGCCACCCTGCATTTGAGCATCATATAAACCCTTTTATTTGGTTCTTCCCTCATATGCATTTGTATTCTTATTAATTGTATTTTCATCTTATTATATTGTAGTTGGCTCTCGATATATATTGCTTAGTGTCCAATTTGAGTTCAGGGCATATATTTTAAAATCATTCCACCTACTAACTTGTCCATATCAACTTCCATGTGATCACATCCTCATTCTACCATATATATGTATGTGGGCATATTCATTTGTTTTTAGATTTAATTCTTGCCCACATATATAGTTGTATGGATCCTACTATTCATATACTCATGGTCATATATTGGTTTGATCCAACCCATTCTATAAATGCCATGTGTTTTGTATTTTCTCTAAATCTTGGTCTCATTTCTATATTTCTTTATCTTCTTACTCCCATTCATGAACCCAAACGGTTTTCACCATTTTTGTCAACACGTGCATGCACTAGTGTGCACATGCATGTCACATGCAACATAAAAAACTCTCCACCTTCCTCTTCTTCATTTCTTTTTTTTGTGTTGTTTGTAAACCTTGGAGTTTGAACCTATGCTTTGATTAAAATCAAACTTCAACATCTATGTAACACCCTCGAATCGGCCCTATGCAAGTTTTAGCTTTTTCCGCCAAACCCGCATAGAAACGATTCAAGGACGCCCACCAGGCACTTTCGTGCGGGTGGAAAACGAAGTAATACCATTACACAACAGTCCTCGATGGGACCCATAGAACAGATATATATTCAACAGCGACTCAACGAGTCAAGAATACAGATATACAATACAAAGATCCAAATCACCTTGAAAATGTTACAGCGTCCGAGTACGAACAAGATGCAAATGGGGCTAAGAGCCCTGAAGAATAACCAATGGCGTCCATAACCCTGGCCAGGCCAAGCCAGAAGGTTAACCCTGCTAACGACGACGATCGCAAACCTGCTAAAACAAAAGGGGGTGCCGACAAAGGGCGAAGGAAAAAGAGGAGCATCAGTACTGAGGCCAGTACACGGTGAGGCTAGAATTCGGCGGCTCTCGCCTACATAGGTATGGTGGACTGAAGCGGCAGCGAAGCCTATAGAGACTCGATTCAACTGTCGGCTATTAGAGAGGGATAAGAAAGACCTATTCGGATCCAACCTGATACTAACACCAAACATACCCATCCTAGCATTTCCCCCTCGATACCAAACGAGGAAGTAAAAACCGAGGAACTCACACAGTTGGCAGTTTTATTCATTCCATTATAGTTGAAGCTCTTATTAATCAGATCTAGATAGCATGAGTCATCCTGATAGCATAAGTAGTGGGCAGTTTTAGTTAACCATTCAGTTGTGGTTGCAGTACTTACTAGTCAGATACAATTAGCATGTGACACCCCAAACCCAGCAGTCGTTGGCACTTTTATTTCATTCCATTGGAGTTGCGATACTTACTAGGGAGGTATAACATGACACGGTACACCCCAGTTCCACCAGTTGTTGGCACTTTTATTATCCATTCCATTGTAGTGAAGTTGATTACTAGTCACATATTAAGTCAAATTTATAGCACTACTTTAGTTATGCTTGTCTATGATCGAGATACTGTGCTCCAAGTCATCCATAACCGTGGACACGGCTTTCAGAAAGATTTACCCTGCAGGGGTGCACAAATAGCAACACACACACGATCAACCTCGGAAAAAACAAAACAAAACCCAACGAGGCTTTCATGACAAAGTAATCATAGGATTCATAAAATATTTCAGGGGGCCACCCCACTAAGCTACCCGCAATAAAGTTGGCCGGCTCCGAGACAGACCCAGGGTTTGTGTCAATGGCTGTAAACAACTGGGAACCCGAAAGTGTGACTGGGCTTGTCGATACCGCGAAAACATTCCACGTTCCAAAACAGTACAGGTGCTCCACGCACAATCGTAAATAAAGCAGTAAACCATGGCATAAGTACAGGATAGTAAATAAAACCCCAAACTAGTTTGTGACCCCAGGAAATAAGAAATGAATCAAGCTCTTGCTAAGGGGGATTCATAGACTCTCCCGGATGTGGATAGTGCGAATAGTCAAGGAACAGGTATCAAGTACTCGGGGCCTACGGGACACAAGTGGGCATGAAAAACCAAATAACATATAATTGCCCACCGGTGCCACTTTCATTAGTTATCATAGCAATTTAATAGTTGTAATTAAAGACATGATCATCTCCACCATAAACATCTGCCAGCATTCCAACAACTGTGGTACTCGACAACATGAGACCGCACCTGAGCAATCAACTACGACTCGCAAGGACAGCTATCTACCAAACAATAGGTATTAGGAGGTGTCCATGGCAATATAGAGGCTACACGGGATATAACTGGTGCACGGAAACTAAAGCATCGCGACACGGATAGCAATAGATCAACAGGAGGAAATAAAGACTATAAATGCAAAATAGGTAGAAGAGGGACAGATGCTCGCCTGGGAAACACTGCCGACGGATCAAATCCGGAGAACTTGTCGATACTCGCATCCACTCATCGGCCTAATCCGCGAAGAAGCAAACACTAGAAGAAACACCGGATACAATATTTAATACTATGGCAGAAGATCCGGCATGATTATGATATGATGCAGATGCGGTGCAATTAGGCAGTATTAAGCGAAACCGGGGTCCGACATTTAATTAAACGGTTCAAGTTATTTAGAAACCCCACAATTTAAATGTTGTATTAACAAGACAAATCATGGCATCGGTTCGCTACGCAATTGAAATGGGGGCCATATGAGACTAGAATAGCCTGCATATGCGCTCCATATTTAATTATGAGGTGAATCGACTAAATACCCCTAATCCACATGATATGCATGCGAGATGAACAATTTAATATGCGACAGGTTTTATATATAGCATTTATAAAATAGGGGCTCGGGAAAAGGTTCACACATCTTGGTTCGGCGAACTTGGTGTTCACCGGGGCTCGATGGGGTCGATCTTCAGGGTCTCAGCTGTCGGATCCGAGGAGAAGAACTTGGGGTTCCGGCTTTATTGGTCAGTGACGGACTAGGGTTGGGTGTCGGTGGCCTTCAGAGTGGCACTATGCACATTCTTTTAAACATTGACATTACTTCGGTCTTGTCGGTGCGCGTCCTTGTATGAAGATCTTGAGTTTCTGAAAGACACCATCCTTGTACATAGAAGATGACGGAAACGATGCCGCGAGACAAACTTGAATAAGGAGTCCTTGGAATGCGGTGCCTGACAGAAAGCAACAACATCTGAAAATAGAAACATAGCTGTGACTCGCGGGTCACTGTAAGAGGAACACACGACAATGGACCTCGCGGAACGAGCGACGCGGAGGAAGTCTGGCGGCAGCATGGACATCGGTGACTAGACGCGACCACAAGGAGGATGTAGAGACGACACGGCCGTGGATGGAGCCGAAGGGCGTCAGGGGCCTTGGCGGTTGTCGGTGTTACAGAGAGGACACGGGGCGGAGGCCTAGCGACGGAGGGCAGCGAAGCTGGGGCCGGCTCGTAGGACGACGGCGGCGACACCCTAGGGATCGGGAACGAGAGCGGCGAGACTCTTTCCGGCCAGGTGGCGGAGGATAGAGAGGCGCGCGCTCCTGGCCGCGGCAGCAGGGCGCGACTGCGAGGAGGCGATGTGGTTGTGGCGGTGAGGAGCTCAGGCTCCAGCGAGGACGGCGCGTAGAGGCGGTGGTGCTCGCATCGGCGCCGCGAAGGAAAGGAGGGAGCGACGAGGACGGCAGGGTCGAGGTGTTGGGTCACGGATAGGAGGCGGCGCTCGCCGACGGAGTTGGGGTCGTCCGCGGGCGCGGCGCTCAGGAAGGTACGGCCGGCGACGAAGGTGGGGTGAGGGCTCGAGATGTAGGGACAGCGGGGTTGTAGACACGTTCCATGGACGTCGATGAAGCTCGGGACCGGCGACCGCAGAGACGAGCGGAGGGCGGCAGGGTCCGGGGCGACGGCGAGCTTTCCACGGAGCAGGGACCTGAAGAGAGGGAGCAGAGGGCGGCCACGCCGTGACCCGAGGAGGTGAGGTGGGGCAGGACACCGAAGAGGAGGGCCGGACTGAGGACCGGCAGAAAGGATGGCGGCGGCTGCGCCTAGGATCGGGCAGAGGAGCGTCGGGGGAAGGAGAGGACAGAGGAGGCTTCGCATGGTGGGGAGCGCGACAGGTGGCGTGGCGATAGAACCGAGGCGAGGTGGGGAACGGGACAAGGAGGTGGGGCCGACTTGCGCGTGATCGTGCTATGTCCGTGCTTGCGGCGCTGGGCGTGTCGGGTGCGACGTGCCCGGGTGCGTGCGAGACGGCTGCTACAGACGTGCGGTTGCGTGTGTACGCGGGCGGGTCGGGGTGGTTTGCTGCGGTGCAGCGCACGCGGTTGGGGTGGCTGGGTGCAGGGCGGTGGTAGGTGGGTGGCGGCAGCAGGTGAGGAGAGAGGGGTTAGGGTTAGGATTTCTACTACTTTAGGATTAGGTGGTGGTGGGCTTGGGCCGGGTCTGCTGGGGTAGTAGGCGGCCTGGCCTAAACAGCTGGGCTGCCTCCCCCGGTAGAAAAATAGTTTTATTTATTTATTTTTATTTAAACACATTTGCAAATATCTTTTAGACAAACAAAATACCCGGAAGAGATCCGACTTTTGATTTGAATAAGGACGGGGGATATTTTAGAAAACAAAACTAGGCTTTTAGAAAATAGTTTTAGGCAAACCATGCATGATGACATGACGATGCTCAAATGCAATGTGGCATGATGACATGAGCATGCGGTCATGATGATGCAATGCACAAAACACAGCGATTTTCTAGTAGTGGTTTTAGCGGGGTGCTACAATCTACTCCATCTAACCATCACTACAACCCCACCCATCTTAGCCATGTGAATTGTTATGCACCCATGTGCATGTATGCAAATGCACCACACTACATGCCTCTCCCTCTCTTTTCTTATTTTGGCTAAAACTCCAACACCACACTCCATCCACCCCTCCTTTCCTTTTCTTCACCCTTAAGAAGATCAACAATACCTTCTCTCTCCCTGGTCCCCTTCCCCTCTCCTCCATGTTAAAATGAATCAAAGAAGGAGAGAAGAAAACCCACACCCGAGCCACCCCTCCTTCCTACTTTTTGCAAAGCACCAAGCAGCCATGTGCTCTCTTCCCCTTCCTTATCTCCCCAACCACCCCACTCCATCTCAGATCCCATCTGGGAGGCGCTAGGTTTCCCCCTCTCTTCTTCTTCCTCCCTGCCATGGCCATGGCCTCCTCTTGTTCAATCCTTATCTCCGGCTCCCTCTTCCTCCACCGATCCATAGCAGCCCAAGCCTTACCACAACACCTAGAAGCTCCGCCAGGACCTCATGATCTTCCTCAACCGCTTGGACATGTCGGAGAAGCCTTGGGTCGTCCTCATCATAGTCGTGAACCCACCAGAGCCTGATGCTGCCACCAGCAAGCTCGATGTCGTCCTATAAGGACCCCCTTGCTAGGCTAGCCAGGAATCCTCCTGGTTAGTGCGTCACCTCCCTACATCCCCGGCAGCCTACCTCGCCGTCCACCTCCGCCGTAGTCACCAGAACTCGCTCGCCGTGCTCACCACCCTGTTCTAGAACGCATCTGCAGCGTCGGCGTGTACGTCCACCTGTCAGCCTATCTTACTGCAATTTTCCCGGTGCCCCCGAAGGTCCTTTGTGTAAACTTCCTGAATAAAACTTGTTCTCCTACATCACAACTATCCAATGCAAAAGACCTCGCCCAATTTGATTATCTATAGCTTTTGGAATCTCCATATGATGATCATCCCGATAAACTTGTTTATTGAATCTATCCGGCGACTATCTGAATCCCCTCTATTCACCATCCGTTTCCGGTGCACACAGACCTCCTTCGGGGAAACTTAGAACACCAAATTTGTATACCGTAACCCCCTCCCAAACTTTTCTTTTTGTGGCGTGCCCGAATTCTCAATGAATTGCTCGCCATCATCCTCCAAAAATCGTTTTAGTTGGTAATTTTTCGCGTGTAATATTCAGTTTCGTGAAAACAAACCACCTCCAGGAAAGCTTTTGTAAAACATTCTATGGACTTTGTTTGCTCTCAGCCCCCATAGTCCTCTGCTTCCCACGTGCCAACACCCCAACCACCCGCGCGCCCGTGGCCCCGCAGTGCACATGGTCCCGCTTGTCATCGTCCTTGTGTAGAGTGGGTCTAACTAAGAAAAACCTTGGGACTTTTTTTGAATTCAAAATAATTCCAGAATGTGATTATATCTCAAATAATTTGTAAATATTATATAATTTAGAATTTGATTATGAACTTAATATGAAATATGTTTAGTTTCAAATGTGAATTCAAACATGTATTCAAATTTGACCAGGGTTGACTCTAACTAGTCAAACCTTTGACATTTGACCACATTTGATATAATTTGAATTTAATATTATTTTAAATTTATAATTTCAAATAATATTAATAATATATGTTTTTGAATCAGAAAAATGCTAGGAATATGGATATGCTATTTAAAATATATTTTGGGCATTAAAAATTTTCGAATTATTAAATATCATTTAAATGCTATTTTCTTAATACATGCATAACTTTAATTTCGTAATTTCGAATTCGATAAATAATATGTCTAGATCTATCAGCGCAACGAGCACGTTCTGATTATACATTCCATGAGATAATTTGAAGCATGCATCATGTAAATATTAAGAATACAACAATTTTTATCGGAGCAAAACATGCCTAAATAATTAATTAAAGTGATTTATTATTTTTCTCACACCTCACCCATACCATGCTATATTATACCATGCAATTTTGCATCATTCCATCATGGAATACCTCATTTTCTTGTTGCATATATTCATATAATTGCGCACTTTATTTATTATGGCCCTTTGTGTGTTTGACTTTTATTCCGAACAGACGACGAGCAAGGAAACTATCAAGAGAACCAAGAGTACTACCCGGATCCCAGCTACCCTACTGCTGATTCGACATGCAAGGAATTCCCCATGCTTGCATACATATAGCACATATGCCTCTATCTTACTCTTGCAATATTGATTCATGATTGCATTAAATTGAATCCCAAGTATTGCATGGCCTTTACTTTTAAACCCCACTAAAATTTATACCCTCAATCCTATGAGCCATTACCACAGGAGTTGTTTGAGTCATGCGAGTCGTAGAATTGCATGTGTAGGGTTTATACGAGTCTCTGGATAATGAGGTACCTTTACAACTTAAACTGTGTAGTAATAGGATAACTAAAGAAAGAGGCACCGGTGGGCATAACTGTTATTTGGTTCTTGCACGCTCACTTGTGTCCTGTAGGACCCCAAGTACCTGATTCTTGTTCCTTGACTATTCGCACTATCCACATGTGGGAGATTCTATGGATCCCCCTTGGCCTGAGCTTGATTCACACTTTATTTCTTGGAGCCACAAACTAGTTTGGAATGTTATTACTATCATGTACTTATGCGATGCTTAACTACTTTATTTACTATTGCATGTGGAGCGTCTGTACTGTTTAGGACTTGTGACACGTTTCCGCGGTATCGACAAGCCCAGTCACACTTTCGGGTTCCCAGTAGTTTACATCCGTCTACACAAACCCTGGGTCCATCTTGGAGCCGACCAACTTCGTTGTGGGTAGCTTAGTGGGGTGGCCCCCTAAAATAATTTATGAATCCTGTGAATGCATTCTCGCGAGGCCTTGCTGCTTTTTATTTGGTTCTTCCCGAGGTTGATTGTGCGTGTGTTGCTATTTGTGCACCCCTGCAGGTTAAATCTTTCTGAAAGCCGTGTCCGCGGTTATGCGCGACTTGGAGCATAGTTTCTCTATCATAGACAAGCATAACTAAAGTACCGCCTTTAATTTGACTAAGACATGCCTAGTAAATAGCATAACACTCATGGAATGGTTAATAAAATTGCCAATGGATGGGATGTTCTTCTGCCTTCTCCTCAGTAAGCGAGAAAGACGGCGAGCAATGTTTACTTATGTTACTTACATAATTGTTGTTACTAATTAAGGAGCGTCCATCCATATCTGGTTGGGCGGATATTGTAGCGTGTCTTTATAGAACTATTAGTTATTATCTTTCACTGCAATTGCGTCACCCCTAGGTTGTTCCCTTTAGATTCATTAAGACTTGCTTAGTACCCCTAGGGTCTCACACGATAAATATTTGGTTCAGCTGGACATGTATATTGTCAAGAAGGTTACTAGGTCGAAGAGACCAATGATGGTGGAAACGATTGTCAGGTGTAGAGATTTTGAGGATGGAGATCCGTGAGATCTGTAGGTGGGACATGCTTATTTTCAGGGCACCTTATGCCAATTTGCTTCTTGTCCATACTCGGATAATTTTTTCTGCCTCCACTTGATACTCTGATGTGTGATGTATCAGGATG
The DNA here is from genome assembly GCA_916181665.1 of Avena sativa. NCBI lineage: Eukaryota > Viridiplantae > Streptophyta > Magnoliopsida > Poales > Poaceae > Avena > Avena sativa. Next base: position 341,040,977 of record OV702288.1, read on the forward strand.
TATCCTAAACTATTATCTCTATCTAGGATATTTGGATCTTGCCATATGGCGTTGAATATTTTGGTTTCTATTGTTTTAGATGGTATGGCTCTTGAAGGGAATATGGCCGAGAGGCAATAATAAAGTGGTTATTATCTTATTCCATGTTTATGATAAATGTTTATTTTTGATGCTAGAATTGTATTGATCGGAAAAATCAATACATGTGTGTTTAATAAACAAAAAGGGTTCCTAGTTATGCCTCTCTTATAGACTAGCTTGTTGATTAACAAGATGATCAAGGTTTCCTGATCATGGACATTAGATGTTGTTAATAACAAGGTCACACCATTGGTGGAATAATGTGATGAACATTCATCCGAAGTATAACATTACGATCAAAGTCATTATGTTTATATTGCTATAATATTATACGAAATAATCTTTATCCTTAGACCATGAGATCATGTTAATTGCTAACACCGGAAGAGTATCTTGATAACATCAAACGTCACACCATAACAGGGTGACTATAAAGGTGGGTTCAGTGCTACGAAGGTGTTATGTTGAGGCTCATGGATCAAGAGTGGGATTTGTCCATCCTGATGACGGATAGATATACTCTGGGCCCTCTCGGTGATACCACATTGAAATAGCTTGCAAGCAAGTGATGTGATGACTAGAATGTTATATCACGGGAACGAGAAAAGAGTGCATGTAGGTAACGAGATCAAACTAGGTACGGAGATACCGATGATCGAATCTCGGACATGTAATATATCACGGGACAAAGGGATTTAGTTACTAGCGTTAAAGGTTCTCACGATCACAGGAGTCATCGTTGAATGTGTAGGAGTCAGTATGGATCTCCAGGTCCCGCTGCTGATTATTGATCGGAGAGGGGCCTCGATCATGTCTACATTATTCACGAACCGTAGGGTGACACACTTAAGGGATACCGACACCATTTGGAGCAAATATGTTTCAGATAAAGATTTAAGAAAGCGCTGGAATTATTTTAATAGACACCGAAACTGTTTCGGGCAAAAATGCTGAAATTGGTTCTGCATGTAATATTGAAATGTTGTAGGGAGTTTTATGTGAATGTTTCTTAATTAAAGTAATTAACAAAATTCTGAATAAAAATAATAAAAGAGTTTTATTAAATGAGAGAGCATTAAATTTGGAGAAATTTAATGCATTTAAAGTGGAGACTTTAAAAGAGAATGTGAAGGGGCAAATTTATGTGGAGGGAGTGACCACCACATGAATGGAGGAGGTGAAGGGTCACCTCCTCCATGCGCCGGCCATGAAGGAGGGGCACCCCCCTCCTCCTATAAAAGGCCACCCCCTCCTCACTTCTCACACACACCTCCTTGTGAAGGATCTCTCTCCCCCTCTAGTATTATTCCCCCATGGTCTCGGATTAGCGAGATACATGTTCCCGGTGGCTTTATCTGGAAAGGAGTTGCTGCTTCCACTGCTTTGCTGGAGCGAGGGATGGAGGTTGTCGGGGTACCGGACGTGTGTGCGATCACGGATGCACCGCTGCTTTGCGGTGCTGGACTTGGTGGTGCTGGAGCTGGATCTGATGGACGTGCTGGAGCCGGACCTGCTGGACTTCATCACGATCTTGAGATCGGCAAGTGTACGACTACATCAACCACGAGTTCCTACTCGTTAACAAAGCTTGTTGTCTTCGAGGGTAAGTTCTCGTTGGATGTATGTCGACCCATTGCTTTGTACCTAGTAGATAGATCTTGGTGTGCAGTTCACACCGTAGGAAATTTTTTGTTTTCTATGCTGCGGACCCAACAGTGGTATCAGAGCCTGATCTATGCGTATGTGCTTTGCACGGGTAGTACACATATGTTTATATGTGGGCGATGATGATCATTATATTGATTCTTTCATGTATTTTGGATATTGGTGGCATAGTGGGATGAAGCGGCCTGGACCAACCTTACATGTCATCGTACATGAGACCGGTTCCACGACTGACATGCAACTTGTTTTGCATAAGTGGCTGGCGGGTGTCTGTCTCTCCTACTATAGTCAATATCTGATTTACAACGAGTTGCTAATAATTTGGTTATCCTCGTTGTGGTTCATGTTCGTAGGTAAGAACGGTTATATCTCCTAAAGCCCTAAGCCACGTAAAACTTGCAATTGATAAATTAGAGGCGTCTAGTTTAGATCGTTGTTGGGCTAGTGTATTGATATGGTATTGTTGTAAGTAGATGTATGGTAGATACTCTTACAACACAGTCAACGTGTAAGTTCCATAGACCTTGGCCTTACACATAAAGGAATGATAGAGATCATACCACGATGCAATTGATAGAGATCAAATGCATGGACCATATCATCTCACTTTACACATTAGATGTTAGCATCTTATACTGCTAGTTTGGCGCTTTTTGTAGCATTGTAAGATGATCCCTCATTTAAATATCAAGAAAAAATGTGTTCTTCCTTAAGTATGCACCGTTCTATGGATCGTGTTTCGAGACATCACGTGATGATCAGGTGTTCTCAACTCTACGCTTTCATGCAACGGGTGTAAGACAGTTTTACACACGCGAATACTAAGGTTCTTACTTGGCGAGCCTAGCATGTACAGACATGGCCTCGGAACACGGACCGAAAGGTTAAGCATGAGTCATATAGTTGATATGATTCCCATATAGATGCTCGCCTTTGAAGCTAACTCACGTGATGATCGGACTTGGTATAGTGGATTTGGTTCTTGTAATCACCAAAAAGGCACAAGGGATGTCGTTTTTGAGTGGGAGTTCATTTCTAATTTGGATTAGTCGAACTCAAATTGTCATAAATTAAATCAAAGTGAATTTGCATAGTTTGTTGTAGTCATTGGCATTCGTTTTCTACCTTATGCTTAGTTTTTTATTTGAGATAATAGAACTATAGAATTATGGATATTTACTTTACGAACTGGTATAGTATTGTTTTGAATGTCAATTTAGAGTTTATAAGTCCTATTGCAAACTTTCAGCAAACTCTATTTACTCCATGAAGTTTAATAAGTAGTATTAAATCAAGAGTAAGAATTCCAATGTTAGTATCTAAAGTATCATGTTTGCCTCCATGATTATTGATATTCAAAAAGTTGTTTTAATATCAAGATTGTATTGGAGCTGGAAATTGTTTCAGAAACCATCATGTGTGAAAGATATTGTGATATCTGAAACAATGTTTTTGGTTGCATTATGATAGAGTATAACTTAGCAAAATACATGTTCTCATATTGTATGAGAATTTGTGAAGGATGGAGATGCTAGGCATCCGAATCTACCAAAAAGGTTTTGGGAACTGATATTATACTCGTGATTCTTCCTTATAAGCTATAGTAGCTTGATCATGAAAGTTGTCATGATAAGGATGAATACAAGATGTAAGTAAAATGTTTACTACACCAATAGATTACTAAAGAATGGATTTTTGAAAGAATGCCAAAGATTTGATGATGGTGATCCACTTCAAAGTGCAAGTCCAAAGGTATTAGTATTTGACTATATACGCTTTGTACTATGTGTCATATGAATGACACCACTATTGATGTTGATAGATTCTTTTAAAAGAAAAAGGAATTGTTGAAAGAGAATCTATAAAATATTTGGCAGAAAATAAAAGGTTGGAGATGTCCAACTTAGGTATATAGAAGATATACATGTTATGGCTATATTCCTTGCTTGTTAAACAATGTGGTTCTTAGGTATTGGATACCGGTATTGGATACCGAATTGGTTGGTATGAAGTGTCATACAGGACAACGCAATTCATGAACTACAATGGCCTAAGTAACTACCAAGAGAATGAGTGATGATGTTCATCGAAAACAAATAAAGTGTTATTGTGTTTTTCGTTGTCATCAAACCAAGCCTTCAAGATTTGTTTAAATAATTGTTATTTTGTTCTGGTATCATGAGAACAATGGTTGTTCAAATAATTACAGTATTCCATAAAGGATGGATGGACTTTTACAAGTCTAGTTGGAGAAATCACATCCATAAACACTATTGCTAAAATGTCGCAAGACAAATGATTGAAAGATCACTTATGAAGTGACATCGCTGTTTAAATTATATTTGAAAGAAAACATGAAGAAACTCCATGTTGATGGATTTTTGGAGTCTTTGATTTTGATCAATTGACGCATGTGAGACTTTCCTCGAGATAATTGAAACTCCCTCCATAGGCTAGAGAGGAACAGATGACTAGGTTATTGGAAATTGTGCATGCTGATGTGCATAGTCCATTATGTGTAGCCATATGCGATGGATCTTTTTGCTTCATATGCTTTCTCCGAAAATTTGAGTGAATATATCTGTATATTTACTTAATAAGGAAGAAGTATGAAACATTTGAAAATTGATCAAAGACTTTCAAGATGAAGTGGAAAATCATTGTAACAAGAAAATAAAGAGTTTATGATTCGATCATAAAGGAAGATATTTGAGTTACATGTTTAGCAAAACACCTAAGATTTGAGGAATTGTTCCATGAATTTGAATTTCCCGATAAACCACAAGAGTATGGCATATTCGAGAGATGAAATCAAATCATGTTTGACATGATAAGATCAAAGGTGTCATTTATAAAACTGCAATTATGTTTTAAAGATTGAAGCTTTAGAGACTACCGCTTTTACACTGAAAATAGCACCATCGTGATCCATTGAAATGACACCATATGAGTTATGGTTTGGGATAAAACCCGAATTGTCTTTTCTTAAATTTTGGTATGCTATGCATAAGTAAAATGTTTACAACCAAATTCGGATAAGCACGTCTTTGTAGGTTATCCCAAAGAATTTGTTGGGAATTTCTCCATAACACCGAGGACAAAAGAGTTTGTTACTTGGAACGTCAAGTTTCTTGAGAAGGAATTTTTCGTGAAAAGTTAAGTGGGAGGACAATAGAACTTTGATAAGGTTGTTGAACCTTATCTATATGTGCTAAGTAGCACAGCGCCGGAAAGAGTCCCGGTGGCGGCCACAATGCTCATGGCTCTCGTCATTACAAAAGGTGTGATCTCGGAGATTAGAGTTCCTATAGAACCGTGTGGGTCGGTAAGAATCAAATAGTAAGATTTGATAAGCAAGTCGTTATTGTTTTGACAATGATGAACCGACTACATGCAAAGAAGCGATGATGGGCCCTGACTCCATAAAATGACTAGAAGTCATATAATCCGTGATAGTATCCATACACGAGAAAACAAGTTTCTGAACTTGGAAGACCCTCCGGAAAGGCGTGAAGCCTATCGGTCGTGTTTGGATCAATAAAGAAATAAGACATGGATGTTTAACATCTATGAAATAGTCAACATGTCGGAAAGAAGTTTACGACAATGTTCAAGGAGTTGACTATGACAAGATTTGATCTTTCATAGCGATATATAGTCTTGACGGATTAATGTAGCAACCACTACATATAATTTGGTATATGGTAGTTGAATAAACAAAACAAGGTTCTTCTAATAGAACGGTAACCTAGGACATGTACATGACATGGTCCAAAGGGTTTTGTTAATTCAAAGGGTGCTAAAAGGGCATGTAAACTTCAATAGTTGAAGTAAGCATAGCGGAGTTGGAATCTTCACCATGATGAAACTGTTAAAATAGTTTAAATTCATCGGAGATGATGAAGATGCTTGCATTTGCAAGAAATTAAGTGGGAGCGCTGAGACATATTTCTAATACATTATGTAGAGGACATATTGTTGATTGGAAATGATGTATCTTGTATTGACACAAGTTAAGAATTTCATTAAAATAAGATTTCGATGAAAGACTTGGGCAAACCCGGAATATTAGGCATCAATATCTATATGGATAGATTAAGGCGCTAATATGGTTGTGCCAGACTACATATATGAGATATTGAAAGGGTTCAATATGGAAACAACAAGAAAGTTTCTTGCTGCATGGAAAGGATTGTATCAAAATTCAAGTGTTTCAACACTTGGTGAGTAAAATCACATGAAGATTTTGATCGATTATACCATGATATGTATATATCCAGAATGTCCTATGCTCTAAATGTTATGAGCATATACCAGAATGATTCATAAGATGATCATTGGACAATAGTAAAGATATTCTTATGAGCTTTGGAAGAACTAAGAATATATAATGTATAAGTGACAAATAGTTGAAGGTAGTTCATTGTAAAGTGTATCATAATACTAGTTTTGTCACAAGATACAAATTAAATTTATCTCAATTTAGAGTATGGGTGGCACAATGTAATGGAAAGGATGTTCCATGATGGATTTGGATGAGTTCCAAAGTTGAGACATTGTGACGGATACTACAACAAAAGGCTAAGTATATGACTGCTATAGTAGCAGCATAGGAGGGCATTTGTGTTAAGTATTGGATGAGTTCCAAAGTTGAGACATTGTGACGGATACTACAACAAAAGGCTAAGTATATGACTGCTATAGTAGCAGCATAGGAGGGCATTTGTGTTAAGTAGTTTGTTATCAAACTAGGTGTGGTTCAAAGTGGGCTAATACTATGAAGATATATTGTGTGACAATAATATCAACATATTTTGAGCGGAACGAACTAAAGGTCTCACCAAAGGACCAAATTTATACAATGCCATCTCATTTGAGAATGAGTGATGCGTAGAGACGCAAAGACATGCAAATACACACGAACCTGAAACTGTCAGATCCAGAGATTATGTTAACCACTAGAAATAGCGTATATGCAACACCAGAAAGCCATAGGTGTTCAATACGCAAAGTTTTTCAAACTAGATTATTGACTCTAGTGCAAGTGGGAGACTGAAGGGAATATGCCCGAGAGGCAATAATAAAGTGGTTATTATCTTATTCCATGTTTATGATAAATGTTTATTTTTCATGCTAGAATTGTATTGATCAGAAACATCAATACATGTGTGTTTAATAAACAAAAAGGGTTCCTAGTTATGCCTCTCTTATAGACTAGCTTGTTGATTAACAAGATGATCAAGGTTTCCTCATCATGGACATTGGATATTGTTAATAACAAGGTCACACCATTGGTGGAATGATGTGATGAACATTCATCTGAAGTATAGCATTACGATCAAAGTCATTATGTTTATATTGCTATAATATCATACGAAGTAATCTTTATCCTTAGACCATGAGATCATGTTAATTGCTAAAACTAGAAGAGTATCTTGATAACATCAAACGTCACACCGTAACAGGGTGACTATAAAGGTGGGTTCAGTGCTACGAAGGTGTTATGTTGAGGCTCATGGATCAAGAGTGGGATTTGTCCATCCCGATGACGGATAGATATACTCTGGACCCTCTCGGTGATATCACATTGAAATAGCTTGCAAGCAAGTGATGTGATCACTAGAATGTTATATCACGGGAACGAGAAAAGAGTGCATGTCGGTAACGATATCCAACTAGGTATGGATATACCGATGATCGAATCTCGGACATGTAATATATCACAGGACAAAGGGATTTAGTTACTAGCGTTAAAGGTTCTCACGATCACAGAAGTCATCGTTGAATGTGTAGGAGTCAGTATGGATCTCCAGGTCCCGCTGCTGATTATTGATCGGAGAGGGGTCTCGATCATGTCTGCATTATTCACGAACCGTAGGGTGACACACTTAAGGGATACCGACACCATTTGGAGCAAATATGTTTCAGATAAAGATTTAAGAAAGCGCTGGAATTATTTCAATAGACACCGAAACTGTTTTGGGTGAAAATGCTGAAATTGGTTTTGCATGTAATATTGAAATGTTGCAGGGGGTTTTATGTGAATGTTTGTTAATTAAAGTAATTAACAAAATTCTGAATAAAAATAATAAAAGAGTTTTATTAAATGAGAGAGCATTAAATTTGGAGAAATTTAATGCATTTAAAGTGGAGACTTTAAAAGAGAATGTGAAGGGGCAAATTTATGTGGAGGGAGTTACGACCACATGAATGGAGGAGGTGAAGGGTCACCTCCTCCATGCGCCGACCATGAAGGAGGGGCACCCCCCTCCTCCTATAAAAGGCCACCCCCTCCTCACTTCTCACACACACCTCCTTGTGAAGGATCTCTCTCCCCCTCTAGTATTATTCCCCCATGGTCTCGGATTAGCGAGATACATGTTCCTGGTGGCTTTATCTGGAAAGGAGTTACTGCTTCTGCTGCTTTGCTGGAGCGAGGGACGAAGGTTTTCGGGGTACCGGACGTGTGTGCGATCACGGATGCACCGCTGCTTTGCGGTGCTGGACTTGGTGGTGCTGGAGCTGGATCTGATGGACGTGCTGGAGCCGGACTTGCTGGACTTCATCACGATCTTGAGATCGGCAAGTGTATGACTATATCAACCATGAGTTCCTACTCGTTAACAAAGTTCGTTGTCTACGAGGGTAAGTTCTCGTTGGATGTATGTCCACCCATTGCTTTGTACCTAGTAGATAGATCTTGGCGTGTAGTTCACACCGTAGGAAATTTTTTGTTTTCTATGCTGCGGACCCAACAACTCTGATGTACTATTTTATGTCATACATACTCATTTGTGTATGTTTTTGATCGCTTTATCTATCAACTACGCCACTCGCTCTTATCCCGATGTTCTTGAAAGTGGGTAGGGTGGTTGGCCGGTACCGTTCCCTGCTTCGCTTTTACGGGCCTACACGTGGTTGGCCTTGGGCCTCCGCGGTAGAATCCATTATCCAATTTTGGGTTCATTCCTGGCTTGTTTCTTAGAGCTTAGGGTCCGAGGTATTACAGTGCATCCACCAGCTAAATCAATCAAAAGCAAACATACTAGAAGAACCAATTGATCACCATTTGTTGTCGTGCCCCCAGCCATCGTCTCCTTGCTCCCACCTGTTCTGCCCCCAGCCATCGTCTCCCTGCTCCCACCTATTCTTCCCCAAGCCATCGCCTCCCTGCTCCCACCTATTTTGTCCCCAGCCTTCCCCTCTTTGCTTCCACCTCTTGATATGTCCCCAGCCATCGCCTCCCTGATCCGACTGGTTCTGTCCCCAGCCATTGCCTCCCTGCTTCCACATGTTCGGTCCCCAGCCGTGGCCTCCCTACTAGACTTTCTTCACATGTTTGGACCTCCAATAATCCTCACTGGTCTTGCATCTCAGATAGAGTTTATCATTCAAAATTGGCTTTCCTAGACCTACCCCTACCTTTATCTTCAAGATCTTCTTGTACATCTCGTAGCTCACATAGCCATCAATTGCAGCATACTTCAGCTGCTCCGGGCTAAGCGTCTGATGCCATGTCTTGTGCATATCCTTTGTACACTTATCCTTCATAACCAGGTAGAAGCCGTCGATGATGTCCGCCGCAAGATAACCCATGCCAGCCCTGGGTCCCCGCTCCTTGATATTGTACACTTACCGGATCTCGATGTAGTACTCAACAAGTATACGTATATTTTCGACCTAGAGGATATCCCTGTCTGTCCTTATATCAACACTAAAAAAAGTAATCTGCTTCTTCTCTAAGAACTGGCGAATCGCTCGACGCCCATCGCCATACCTTGGGCTCCTGCAGAAATGATAGACTAGCACATGTTTTCACAAGGCTAGCTGCATAACCACGACTGTCTGTGGCTCATCACTACCACAAGGAGGGTAGGTGTACTCGAGATCCAACCCAACAATTTGATCCTTTTCTGATTCAAGCCAAGCCTCGTACATGGAAAGAGTTTCTTGGACATTTGAGTCCTCGTTGGTGTACACCGCCATCAACGCGGTGGTGCCATGCACAGTGATGGAGACCGTGTCCATGAATACCCGTCCATCATCGACCGGTACGCGGTCGGCCATGGCGAAAAGGAAGAGGGGTCGTTCCGCTAGAGTGAGGAAGAGAAATGGGGGTGCTGGTGTTGCGAAAATGAGGAAGAGGGATGGGGGCGCCGGAGAGAGGAAGAGGAAGTGGTCGGAGCAATGCCACGGATGATTTATAGAACTGGCGCGGGTGATTTTGGCGGTGCAATAGGAAGAGGGAGCAGTGTGGAAGAGGAAGAGGGATTGCCTACAGTAATGCCACAATGCAGTTTCTTGAATTGGTCGAGGACCGAGGCGACGAATAGAGGAGTACAGCAGAGCGACGGTTCTTGATAAAACAGGGGCGCCGGAGGTTGTGCATCCCATCATTTTGACTCACATAGGAACCCGTAATTACTAACGGTCTCCTAGGAAGTTGCCGTGTGTACCCAGCGTTTTTAGAGACGGTTCTTTTAGACGGCCGTCTGAGTATGACTATTATAGGCGCTTAAGAATAATGCCCGTCTGAGGGTGTATCGCTGCGACGACAAATTGGCACGACGGTGTCTGCTTCTCCGCCATCTGGGACGCTGTGATCTTGTCAGTTCTAAAGTATATATATATAGCTCATACTCCATATTATATAGTAGGAGTTCAAAAGTTAATGAAATCTAATAATTAAACCCATCTCTACGCTAAATATATGCAGTTCAAAAGTATTCTAGAACAATCACAAAATCACCCCGATATATATACAACAAAGTTTGATGAATGAAGATGCAATATCTAGAACAACGGATCATCGTCGACTTCATCATCGTCACTGACTTCATCATCACTGAATTCATCGTCACTGACTTTATCATCACTGACTTCATCGTCAACATGAGGTCGTCCTGATATTGCATCTTCTACATCATCGCTAGATGCACATACAACATATTCATTAGAAAGACCACTCCCCTTCTCAATATAATAGAAAGAAATGGTATTTATTGATAGATCCCTTTTGTCACTTAATATTCATATTTTTTTCAATGAATATATTTTTTTGACAAAAATGGACTGTCACTAATTTTATCATAAAAGCTGCGTCATAAAAAATTGATAACCACGGTTTGCATTTTTTGTTATTGTTTAACTTATATTAGTGGACGATGTTAGTTTTGTCAACAAGTGTATGCCATAGGTGACTGAAAAATTTGTCATGCTATATATGAAAAATTTGTCATTGTAAAATATAAGAGAGTGTAGGACAGGTCATCATTACAGACGTGACATTTTGTTAATTACGTTTAATTTACTGATGTGACATTATGACCAGTCGGACCCAATGGTTCTTACATGTGTACCACCAGGTTCAAGACGGTTCTGATAGGTGGTACCCATTGGGTCCACGATGTTGGTTCTTACGTGTAGGTCCCTGATACTGACATGCCTACTGACATCATGGGGCCAAAGGTGGTGACATGGATGCTCTCGTGGGTCTAGATGGTAGTTACCTGGCTTTATGACAAGTAGTACCCAGACAATGCTGACAAGTGGGACCTGAAGTTTAGGTAAATAGGTTGACAACACAAACAATATATATAGCTATTATCTGAACAAAAATTGGTTCACATAGAAAACTATTATACAACCATATTTCACCACATATTGGTTTACAAGGCACAAAAATCATACAAGTATAATTTCACTAGTTACAAACAGCCTGGTACAAACTACAAGCAAAGTCCCTCGACAAAAAGATATTCCACGCTTGATCCTACAATATTTTTTCTTCCATGCCACCTTCCACCATGATAGTCCGTATTTATCAGCTACAAGCGCAATATAAAAAAAATCAATTGTTAGATAACATCAACAGGAATTCATATTACGCAAAAAAAAGATAAACCATAACTTCATTTGGTACTACCTATATGGGATTATATCAAGCAATTATGGAAGACACATGCAACTACAAAACAAAAGAGTTGTAGGAAGGCACAATTATTCATGTAGACATGCAAAATAAGTTCACTTACATGCCAATTATATAAAGCTGTATAATAGGACATGTTTAAATGAGGACAAACAATTGAGTAAGCACCATTTCGTGAACCAGTACAACCAGTACGAACGCACAACCAAATAGGACAGAAAAAACACCAAAAGCTAGCTTACAAGTTGAAAAAAACATCAAAGGCAATTACGAGACATGCTACCTGGTATCCTGGGGAACTGCCTCTTGGCTGGTACAAGCGCCTATACTGATAAAATAATTCAACTGGCGATGATGGTAAGCATTCTTGGTCCTGTCAATGCTTGTGGTTTGGTACATCTGGAGGTAGAGAAACATGTGTATGATTCAAGCAAAAGAAGCTTCCCTTTAAAAAAGATAAGGCAAATGCCTGGCTGTTGGCTGGGGAACGGCACATGCAACGCAAGTAGTACCTCTCTGCGCAGGGATGCTGGCTGGATGAAATCACTTGTGCTTGCCTTGCTAGCGTCGCCTTTTGGTTTCCATCCACTTTCAAACCATAGATGTTTACGTGTAGTTAATGACTCTGTGCTTTCTTATCATCTATCAATGAAATTGTCAGATAGCCTCTTGAGTTTAGGGTTTATAAGACAAATACGTATTTCGAGAAAAAAGTTTGTCCGTAAATTTTGTCAACAAAATACAAACTATATTTAACAAAAATTATACCATTAGATTCATATTCAAAATACACTTTCAATGGTACAGTTTTTGTGATATATGATTCATATATCATTGATCAAATTTATGGTCAAACTATTTTCTCGAAGTATGTATTTTCCTTATAAACCGGAATGGAGGTAGTACATAAAATGACATGGAATGATGGAACACATGGCTAGTTGCTCAGTGGACACATAATAACAACTGAGTAGATTGTTATAACGGAATTGTGATAAAGCATTTAGTTTAAATTATAATATAACTTTGAAGGAGCTCTAGCTAGTCTGTATGACTAGACTGCTTGAATCACCAAAAGCCTAATTCTAAGATAAATGTTTGTTTCTAAAAGCTTAGTGTTCAGAAAAAATTAAGAGAAGTAGAAATCCTAGTAAACTTCAAATCTGCGGCCACATATCAGTAACAGCTAACCAAGTATAACACCATGTTCTCTTGGAGCTAGTCCTACAATTCTTGGATAGCCTGTAGACAAAAAAAAATACCGAACTAGCTGCAATTGGAGGTGAAATTTTTTAGTTTCTTGGCTAGCCTGTAGACAAAAAAATACTGAAATTATGTTCTAGGAGTAGTACTAGAGAGGTCAAGACACATACATGTCATTTAGAAAATGACTAAATCTAGACATACAAGAGAGGATAGAGTTACAGATAACACTAAAACCATGAAGGGGGAAGAAACTAATTCAAAAGAAATTAGCAACTTTATCAAAAGTGCAGTAGCCATACCGCCCATACACCTCCGGGGCACGGAAGCGACATGGGGGTGGCGTGGGCGTGGGGGGGCGGGGGGGGGGGGGGGGGGGTGGTGGGGGTGGCCTTGCTCCACACCGTCCTGCACCTAGATGTGAGAGAAACCCTCCTCGCTCTGACGTTGTCGCGATGAGCAGGCCTTGGAGCGACGCCCTCACGAATAATTGCTTCTCTTCTTATTCCTACAAAATGGCACATAATTAGACCTATAAGGAACCCCAAGGAGAGGGAGAGAGAGGGGGTCCGGTTAGACTTCCTATGGCTTCTGTTGTAGGCGAGTTGTGGTCATTCCTCAACGTGGAAATAGGGAACGAGATCCTCTGACGTTTTGCCAACTACTGCAGATGGACGTCGTTCCTTCTGGATCGATCGATTCGAATCATACGGCAACAGTCTGAACATGTCCGGAACGCAAGGAATAAGGCCGGCCCAAAGACAATATGAGCAAACGGGTGAGGAAAGCCAGGTTCTGCCTCAGGAAAAGAAAGAACTTTCGTTAAATTTCCCACCCGCCGCCGTCGCCGGACGTTCGTCTGCAGGGCCAGCTCCGCCACAACGGCTTCCGTGGCCTCCACCACAGCCATGGCCTCCGGCGCTGCTGCCGCCGTGGCAAAGCGCCAAAGCGCCCCGCAGAGCAGGACCCGTCGTGGTCGCCGTGCTTGACGCTGCGCTGCCACTTTCCTGATGCACGCCGACGGCTTCGTCCAAGAGGAGAAGGAGGAGGTTCCCATGTCAGTCAGGTCGTGCGGCTCGACCTCTGCCCTTCCGACTCCCTGATGCATGCCGGCCATGTCCTCCAACCGGATGACCATGACTGATTAATGGTGTCATCCTGGTCGCCGTACTCATTCAGAAAAAATAGCTTCAGTCAACAAGACCAAGTTCAGTTCAGAACTGAACCATTGTAAAATCTCCTGTGTGTGCTTAATAGTTTTGAATAAATCAATGTTCATCTATTGTTCAAATAGACATTACGCAGAAATAGACAGTGTTTAAATACGTATATGCAGAATTATGAACTGGACTCATTGTCGACTGGTGCTCCATAATGAATTGTACAGGAGTACTAAACTAAACTGAATCCTAACTATTTGTCCAAACTATATTGAACTAAATGGCACACACACATGAATTTGAACCGAACAAAATGTCAACTATTGCCCATAACAAAAATGAACTAAATGGCACCCAGATCTGAACTAAATGGAAATTGTTGCCCAGAACTGATCTAAATTGAATGACATCCAAAAACTGAAATAATTTCACCATAACCCAGTCAATATGTCATCTGTGATTGGTCCCTGAAAATTAAATAAATATGAAAGTAAGATTTTGGAGCAACATGACCTCTATATTTGTAAACTAACTATATGAATAATACTACCAGTTGAGTGAAGCTAAGATTCTCTTTGTAAATTTCAGGTTCCTTCTCTTTACCACTAGAAACACCATCATTTGAAACTTGTACACTTGTACTTGTTCATGTGCTATTGTACTACCACTTCCTGCCTCCTTCCCAACCTCTCGTATCTTGTAATAAAAAAATTAAAGGTTATGAGAATTAATGACATAATGATAACATTGAAAGCACATTTCTCGATTAGCAACATACCTCTTCCCCGAATGGTGTTGTAGTTTTGTTTTCTCTCTTTTTCCTAAACTTGTGCTTCTTATCAAGCCAGGTTCTTTGTCGTTTTGAAGTTTTTGTTTCCACATCCTTTTTCTTAAGGCGCGCATTAGTCAACAAGTCATTTGGTGGACTAGCATCTATACATGGATACCGAGGTGTGCTTGCACAAGCATTGATTTTTTCTTCAATTTGCTTACCAAGGATGTCAAGTGTGCTATCTACCAAGGCCACACATTCTGAAAAGTTGGATGCTCGGTCTGCCAAATTATGAAATTTGTGGGACATATATCTGCAGCTAAGCATGGCATCCATATTTGAATTTTCGATGATATTTCTTCCATCTTTGTCTTGCATGGTTCCACTCCGTGCTTCCCGTGTCCATCTCTTCAACACGTAATGTGGTGGTAGTGACTTGATATTCATTAAATCAAGAACTTTTAGAGCATGGCCACTCAATATCCCAATTTTATCAAATTGCTTGCAGCTGCACATAACTATTTGTTTCAAAGGATCACCAATAACTTTATACTCCTCCTCAAAGGTAAAGTCCCCTACTAGATATTCATTGCAACCATCCAATGTCTTGGTGCAAGCTGACAAGGATCTTTCATATTCACCTTGAAAAGCTTCAAATATTCGAGGTGTATACAACTTGCTGGCCTGCACCAACATAGGTGGTGCTCTCCTCATATATAATTTAGGCATTTTTTCCTTGATTCAAATTCTGAATTCAGTTCGTTATTCCTCTTTCCTTGCACCACCCTTTCAAAATGTTTAAAGAACCGAATGATATCAAAATCAGATTTGAAATGGATTTTCAAGTCATTGTTCAAACTCTCACTCAATTGTGTACTTCTCATTCCTAATGTGAAGACATCCTTCATATAACATTCAGCCCATTTTTCTTTTAACTTATATATACTATCTAACCAAGTTTGCTTGCTCACCTTTGTCCTCATGAGGTAAAACTTTTGTTCAAATTCTGCCATGTCTTCATACTCAAACATGCACGCGCTAAAATCTGATAGAATACTTGTTTCTTCACTCTCCTCCTTTTCCTTCTCTTCATTCTTCTCTTTCTTCTTATTTTTCTTCTTGTCCTTTTTATTCGCTTCATCCTTCTCTTCATGTAGATGTTTGACAGCATTTTGCACAATGTGAAAGGTGCATAATCCATGCCATGCTTCTGCAAATACTTCCCCAACAGCCTTTCCCATTGCAACATCTTGATTGGTATAGAATGTTTTAGGACCCTTTCCTTTATGAGCGTTCCGAAAGGCTTCAAACAACCACTTGAAGGATGCGAAGGTTTCATCATACATGAGAGCAGCACCAAAAACTACAGTTTCTCTAAAGTGATTGAATCCGACAAAAACACCAAATGGCCTGCTCTCCTTGTTCGTTCCAAAAGTAGTGTCAAAACTGACATCACCAAAATGTGCATAGTCCATGATCATTTTAGCATCAGCCTAAAATATGTTTGCTATTTGTTCTTCACAATCCATTTGCAATGCATACTGAAATGATGGGTTTTCAGCAATCTTGTCTTGAAAATACTTGAGCATGCTACCTGCTTGTCCATATGCCATTTCTCGTTGACGTTTGGTCCTCAAATAATTCTTGTGATCACGGAGGGTATAGCAGAGTGTTCCACCAACTTTTCGACTAGCCAACTCATGTGCGGCTTTCGGTCGAATACCGGCATCATCTGCCATGTCAATTTCAAAACCCTGTAACTCTAAAATTTTGCTTTGTGACACCATTAAGTGCAAAGTTTCTGGAAGGTGTAGCATGTGATTTTGTTCTAAAACTAGCTCAAACACTTTGAGAATTTCCTTCATTCGGTCCATTTTAACATTCATGTGTACTTGGCAATTTGTCCTAGTTTCAGCTCGAGGACACTTTGTTAAATGATCCCTTTTATCTTGCGATCGAAGACCCTCATTTGCACAAACAAATTTGCACGATGTAATTTTCCCATCGGATGGTCTTTTGTTTGTGTACCTTTTCCTAACCTCAAATCCTTTCTGCCCACTGTAGCTCAGCCAAAATGCCCAAGCTTCATCTGAATTTCTAAATTCCATGCCAACATGAGGTATCAAACTAGGTAGTACAACTCTGCAGTGTAAAAATAAAATAAGTATGGGAGTGGTGCAAATGTGGAGACAATACTAGAACCAACACGACTACATAGAAATCTCATGCCAAAGTGTGGGATATGGTAATTACCGACTAGAATCAGAATCATGGTGTGATGTGTTAATTTCCTCTGCCATCTCAGTGTCTTCTTCCATGGACTATGAACAAAAGCTTATCAAACATGAGAAAAATGTGCACTA
This sequence comes from Avena sativa, assembly GCA_916181665.1. Lineage (NCBI taxonomy): Eukaryota > Viridiplantae > Streptophyta > Magnoliopsida > Poales > Poaceae > Avena > Avena sativa. The sequence continues at coordinate 341,058,152 of OV702288.1, forward strand.
ATTACTTCAGTACACTTATCTAAACATAGAATGCATTGCCTTCTTGCATATGCACAGAGAAATTACTACCACTTCCAGTTTCGGTCCATAATTTACGTCTGACGAAAACAGCTGACAGTGCCAATTAAAGATGAAAAAAATCTTGTTTGGGCTAGAAATCTTACTCCTCTGATCCAAATCATGCAAATGAGGTATCATTGGAAAGTGTGACCATGTAGTACAACTTCTATTTTTGATCTAAGTCGAAATTATGCACAGATTAAGAGCAGTTTTAAGTTCTTTCATGTTCCTGACGCTGATTGCATCTACCTAGGACAGAATCTCGTTTGGGCTAGAATTCTTACGAAACTGATCCAAATCGTGTAAATGAGATACCATTGGAAAGCTATGACCATTTACTTCAACTTTTGTTTTTTATCTAAGTCATAATTATGCGCCGATTAAGAGCAGTTTTAAGTTGTTCATGTTCTTGACGCTCATTACATCTACCCAGGACAGGACAAATCCTTTAATTCACTCAAAAGAGAGAAATAGAGAAAGACGGGCTACCGGGATCTACCTGAGATTGAAGGGATCCGATTGAAGAGCAGAGCAGCGCGTCCGATCCAGGTTCTGGCGATCTGCTCCTCGCTCCGTTTCTTGCGCCCTCAATGTCTCGGGCATTTTCTGTTCTCGCGCCATATTTCTGAGGTAAAGCGCGCGTTTTCTGTCTCCGATTCGCTGGACTAGGCCTTGGTCCGACTCAAGCGGCTGTGTTTTCTTGTGTTTGACGTGCTACCATCCGATGGGGAAGGAACGGACGAAAATGATCCATGTCTCTCTGCAGTTTTACCGAGTACGTCAGACGATCTCGTTCCGGAAATAGAGAGGGGATGAGGGGGGTCTGCATAGATGCGAGTGGCAGCATGGGGATGCAATGGGGAGGACAAAGCTTAGGGATAGGCGCAGATGTGGTGCGGCGACATGGGTGTGCTCATGCCGGATTTGATGTGCGGGCGAGGATGTGGTGCTCGAGCGGGCGCGGATGTTGTGTGGCAGCGTGGGTGTGCTCGTGCGGGATTCGATAGGTGCGGTAGTGGATGTGGTGCAGCGAGCTAGCTGGCGCGCAAGGTGGCGGGATTTGGTGAGCGCAAGGTGGCCGGCGAGCGAGAGAGGAAGAGAAGTGGCAGCGGGTCTAGGTCGAGGAGCGAGAGGCGTGAGGGCATCGATCGTGACTGGATGGGTGGTGATATTTCAAGAAAACTACCCCTAATCGATTCTTTGGTGCCTGACTGTGGGAAGTACAGGGTGATTTGGTCATTTCAAGTCCAAAAGGTGTGGGAAGACGGGGAAGCGTGAGACACTGACATGAAATTTTAGACGTTGGATGAAGACCATGTGGACGGCTGTGATCATCTTCGGCGGAGAGATCCTTGGGTAGCCTGACTCTTTACTCTGATTGGCTGGCTCTAATATGCACAAAAAATCCTAAAATCACGTCATAGTTTGTTATAATGTGTTCATATTATGCACACATGTAAAACCATCGCTTTGTGTCATTTTATATGACATAGTATCTGGAAAAAAATAAACTTTTCGTCGCACGAAAAAGCCGTTTTCTATTTCTGAGTGTCAAAAATGGAGCAGTTTATGAAGCAATCACCAAAGGAAAATTTCAAAATGCTACCACCCTATTTTTAAAAAATAGTAGACCACCCTACATGGATAATATCTCAACCGGGCTATCTCAAACCTTTCTATCCACCCCTGGTGAAAAGACAAATTCTCGCTGAATCGGTAGAAAGTGGGTCCAATTTGAACTACATGTACATGATCTAATGCTCGTGATTTAAAAAAAAATCATTTTTAGCTTCACATATGCTATTTTATCAGAGATCCACTGAAAGTTTAGTGAGGCTCATCTCCTAGATAAGAACCTTCATGCCCGCCATTTTGATCATAGTTTGAAACGCCCATAAGAAATTCAAAAACAGTCAAAACAAGGTAAATCCTTCACGTGGTGCCATATTATGTGACATAGTTGCAAAGAAAAACACCAAACTTGGTATATTGTAAATATATCAAGCAAACCTTCTTAGAAATGACTTATCATGTTCGAGTTTTCATGGCTTTCAGGCCAAAAGACCAATGTTATGACCAGAATCGCGACATAGTTTGTGCTAATATATACATATTATGCACACATGTGCATATTGGGATGGCGACCAATGTTGCAGGAGGAAGTTTTCCTTTTCATCGCTTAAAAAATGCATTTTCCATTTTCCAAGCGCCAAAACGGAGGCGTTTTGTGAAGCAACCACCAAAGGGCTAATTCAAAATGCTACCACTCCAATTTTCAAAAATACTAGACCACCTTATATGGACAATGTCCCAATCGGGGTATCTCAAACCTTTTTATCCACCCCTGATGAAAAAGACAAATTTCCACTGAATTCGTAGAAGTGGGTCCGATTTGAACTAGATGTACATGATCTAATGCTCGTGATTTTTTTTTAAATAATTTTAGCTTCACAATATGCTATTTTATAGAGATCCACTGAAAGTTTAGCGAGGCTCATCCCCTAGATAAGAACCTTCATGCCCGCCGTTTTGACCATAGTTTTAAACGGGCATAATTTTTTTTTAAACAGTCAAAACAAGGTAAATCCTTCGTGTGGTGTCATATTATGTGATATTGCTGGAAGCAAAAATACCAAACTTGGTATATTATAAATATTTTAATTTTTTTTTCTAAAAAATGACCTATCATGTTTGACGTTTCATGACTTTTAGGCCAAAAGACCCATGTTATGGCTAGAATCGTGGCATAGTTTGTGATAATATGCCCATATTATACATGCATGTGCATATTGGGATGGCGAATAATGTTACAGAAGAAAGTTTTTCTTTTCGTCGTTCAAAAAATGCATTTTCTATTTTTCGAGCACCAAAAATGGTGACAATCATGCATGCCATTTTAACCATATTTTAGAACACAAGACAAAAAAGTCAAAAAGCAGATCATGCACTAGAGATGACTTAAACTAAGATGTGTACTAACACAAAATCTGATCGAGATGAACCAAAGTGATTTTTATATATGCAAAATTAATAGTGAATTTGTTTATTTATTTAGAATTTATAAAAAAACTAAAGTCTCTCTATTTATCGTGGACTCAAATATTTAGAAAGCCTAAATTTCGCACATAAATCAACTTTCTAACGGCCTATGGGTCGTTAGACCAGTCGGGGGGAGGAAAATCAGTAATAGAAATAACAAAGGAAGATGCCTCTTTACATAGTGTGGCCTAGACCCAACAACGCAGCGATAGATAAAGGACACTCGTGCATAGTAAATTAACGTAAGTTATTGAGTGGTCTAGTGGTTTCTGTGAGTTGTTCTATTGGCAACATGAGGTTGTGGGTTTGATTCCCACTATCTCCATTTTTGACTTCTTATTTCCTATAGAGATGTTGAAGGAGAGGCGCGCATCATTCCGGTAGACAAGTTGTCGGTTGGTGTGGTGGTTAGGGCGGGGTGGTACTTTGGAGATAAGGATAATCCATGACGCCAAAAGAAAACCGTCAATGATTATAATATTCTATGACGGTTCACAACTTTGTCATTAGACCATTTTGTCACTAAATATGATTTCTGTTGTAGTGTCTCCTCGGACCCGGCTGGAGTCGGCATATCAATTTTGTTGTGCCTGATTAATGCTTTCAGCATCCTGTTGTTCTCTTTCAGTCTAGCACAATCCCTATGACGTTTGTCCTGATCTTCCATGTAGATGGCATGCCACATTCGTAGCCCTTTAATGAGCCGCTCTTGCGTCTTGCTGTTCTCATAGGTAGAACCCTATTCTGCTGTGATTTCTTGGTCACACCTTTGATAGGGTCTGTGAATACAATGCTTCTTATAGCACATGCCATACTTGTACTATACTTTGTTGACATGATGAATGAACGCATGAATGTATGGAGCATACACTAGTGACCTCCGACGATCAACCATGTTACTTCTTATCTCTTGGTAAAAGAGATCCATAATATCAATCTTTCCTTCCTTCCTTTGTAGGATAAACTAGATGAGGTTTTTTGCATATCCACGTATGCTAGAGGAGTCTCCCGACTTTGGGAACAAGGTCCACCGAAAAAGCTTGTGCAATGTGTCAAAGAAGGACAAGAGGCCACCAATTTTCCCATGCACAACAACATTACCCTCAAGATGGGAAGCTGGATAATAACAACCATTTAGTTCACTAGGCTTCTTTGTGAGATCATCATGGAGACGAATGAAATTAGTATCATCTGGATCAACCATATTTAATCCAAGAGCTGCAGGAAATTCACTAAGTGGGGCACGGTATTCTTTTTCATCGGTCATCCATCGAAAATGCCTAGAACCATGCTTCTCAAGAATGAGGGTACAATAAAATTGTATGACCACTTGTTCATTGTAGTGACACATGAACTCCATGATATTCACTAAGCCTAGGAGATCACATGATTCAAATATATTGACAAATATTTCCTTGTTTTTCTTGATGTGCGCAAAGTTGATTGCCCTTTGAGGAGCAACCTTAGTTTTAAGTAGGAGAATCATCTCAAAGACCTTTTGCTGATTTAATGCGCGAAATCATTTGCCGCTACCTTTATTTCTCTTAGGCTCATACTGATTTTCATCCCAACAAAGAGCTTCGAATTGGCTCTTCGGCAATTTCATCAAGCTTCTACTTTTTTCAGGCAATGTTAGTTCGGGAGCTGCGATTATGACCTTCTTTGCGGCGGTGTTTGATGAGCTTCCTGCCATATCAGTTGCATCTCTCTTCACTGCAGTTCTTTTAGGATTTTTCCTCCTATTCACCTTAGTCGTTGCAACAACGTGCCTATTCCCTTTCTTCTTCGCAACCTCGTGCCTTTTCCTTTCTTCTTCGCAACCTCATGCTCACTTGAACCAATGGTATAAGATACAAATTATAGGAAATATGAACAGATCTGTTATGTATACTTTATTCAAGTGTCTGGGGCGCAGCAAGAGATTTTTTCCCGTTGCCTGAGGCTTCTTTATATAGGGGTCCCTTCACGAAAGTTGTTCTATTTGACCTAACGGTGACGGCGCCCACTATACGACCGGAGCTATACAGTGGGAATTTTTGCTCCGGCCGTATAGTTGGTCGTTATAGCATCTGCCTTCGTTGGACGGCTCCTGGTTTCTTCTGGTTAAAGGAAATATCGTATCTTTGACTTTAATGTAGTGATTCCCTCCTTTAGACGATATTATCTGCGCAGGAAAAATACAAGAACAAAGGATTGCATACCCCTCTAAATATTAGCATTAGTGGCAAGTTTTAGAGAGAGATTTCATCAAAAATATGATTAATATCCAGTTTAAATGTCGACGTAGATGGCTATATTTTAGAGCCATCACCCCGCTGCTGGCCTCCATGGCTGCCGCCGCTTTGGCACGATGCTGGCGCCTTGCATGCTGCCATCTAGCCCCGCGTCCCCGCGCCTCGTCTCCAGTTACCGCCGACCGCCTCGAGCCTGACGTCCTCAAGATGCAACCACTTCCTCTGTCCTCTGTAGGGTTCCTAACGGCCAGGCACGACCCTTTGTTGTCAATGTTGAGCCTGTTTTCCCTGGTCACCAGGTGACCTCGCCTCGCACCATCTTCTAGCCATCGACCTTGCCCTCCTTCTGCCTCGCTTCAGTGACGCTGCGCCGGCCGTAGGCCCGACCAAGGGCGACGTCACCCTAGACTTCCACGCAAACTAGGCTCGACCAAGTCTTCCTGCAATCATGTTTACCATGTAAACCCGCAGCTCTGTTGCCCCTGCTGTGTTGTTGTTTGACTCCAAGTTATCGTTTGCCTGTTTGTTGTGCTGCCAGACGGTTACCCCGTGAAGTTGACGAGGAGCCACCCAGAGGACAGTGGAACCTCGTGAAGATCTTCGCCCCGGATCCAATGGCCGAAACCTCGAAGCACCGATCCAAAGCCGAGACCGAACCCCGTCGAACCCTCGGTGAACCCCAAGATCACCGAGTCCCCTATGTGTGACCTCGATCCAATATCTCTATTTTATAAATGACATATATTGGTTTCATATTCAATTGTTTATATTTGCATACATATGTTGTGGTTCGGGGGCGCTATGCGGATTCACCTAAATTAAATATGGAGACCATATGCGGCCTATTCTTATTTTTGCCTCCATTTAAATTTGTGTAGCGAACCAATGTCATGTTTTACCCTATAAAACCTATATTTAAATTTCGGGGCATCTAAACAACATGAACCTATTAATTAATTATCGGAACCCCAGTTCCGCTTAATATTGCCTAGTCGCATCGCATCTTTGCCATATCATACATCATACATGCATCATTATAACACCCCTAGTTTTAGTATTTGTTAATTAGGGTTTGTTTGTGCATCATCAGCATTGCATGCATCCTTTTGACTGAACAAATGTTGAATAAAAGGAAAATAAACTAAAAACCATAAAACTCTAGTTTCCTCTCTCCAACAAATCAATTCAAAATAGTTTTGAATTTCAAAAACTATAAAAAGTTTGGATCCCCAAATTGATTATAAGGGCCCCTGAACTATTTTAATATGTTTACAACAACTCTTGTATTTTGGAAATATCCAAAACAGATTTGAAATTCAAACATAAATAGAAAAGTGAGAAAACAAAAAAAAGGAAAAACAATCTCACTAAAAAAGTATAGCCCAGCAAACTAGGTCGGCCCATCTTTCCTCTCCCTCTATCTGCCGCTGCAGCAGCCCCATAGCAGTCGCTTCTACCACCTTTCCCGCGGCCCAGCCCGGCCCAAGGGCAGCCCAGCTTGGCTCGTAATGCTTCGGCCCCTTCTTTCTCCTTCGTCTTCGTCGACAACGACGCGAAGCTCCTGCGTGGCTCTGCCTCCACCGCTCGCCTACTCCAGGATCCCCGTCGGTGCTACGATGCGTGCTACTGCCTCCTCTGGCGTCTACAAGACCGCCAACGCCGCCCAGGACAAACCTAGTTCCTATTTTCCCTTTCTTCTCCACCTCGGCCAAAACCCTAGCTCGCAGTTGCTCACCGGCGCCGCCATTCCTGAGCTTTGTCTACCAAGATGAGGCCACCGTTGGATCCGCCTCTCCGTCCTTGTTCGTTTGCCCCTACCCAACCAAGTCGGGGAGCACCTAGTAGTTCCAATCGCCACCTTGTTCCGCCGCTGCTCTCCGACACCGATTCCGGTGCCGCCCGACCTCCCTTGGCCTCCCTGAGCACCGCGCCATCATCCCGGTGAGCTAGTGAATCACCCGGTGCCTCTTAATCTCTCCCTCTCTTCCTGTGCTTCTTTGCCAACATGCACCTACCGCCATCGCCGTTCTCCGTCGTCGCGCACCCTGTTCCGATGACCAAACCTGGGCGGTTCTGCCACCATTCAGTCCGCCTTGACCTCCTCTTTGCAATGAGCCTAACCACAAGCCCACTCGCGCATCGAATCCTCGAATTCGAGGTCGACCTGAGAGCACCTCCATTGCTGACGTCATGATGACATCAGCATGAGATCGTATCCCCTTTTCTTTTTTTAAAAGGTTTTATAATTATTTTCTGGAAATATTATTATTCCAGGTGGGCCCTACCTATAAGATATTTAATCTTTTTGGAAAAATTTTCTGAAATGATTAAATATATGACATGTGGGTCCAGGTTGGAAAAATATTTTAATAATTCCAAAAATGTTTAATTGTTTTTAAAATGATTTAAAAATGGATTAAAATTGGAAAAAATCATAACTAATTCATTTTAAATCACAAAATACAAATAATATATCAAAATGTTAGAAAAATGAGATCTACACAATAGAATCATAATCATGTTTTGTTAAGCCACTTACATTACAAATTTAATTAGAATAACAAATTGAACCCCGTAGGTGACTACGAGGTTCCACCTATTTTAGGGTTTGTACCCCTCAGACCTCGCTTAAAATTGCTAAGCATGATTTAGGGTTTCATTTCAATACATTTTAACTTGTTATATCACCATCCTTGCTTGCGCATTTCCTCGATGCGATGTGTTGATTATTGCTTTCCTTTTCGGTGTTTCTGCATCTTCTCAGTAGACCTCGAAGTTGATGTGAACAACGAGACCGAGTCCAAGATTGAATATTGAGATCAACACCATCGAAGGTTATCGACGAACAAGTCCATCTGATGAATCCTGAAGATCTATATCCGAGTATCAATATGCAAAGGCAAGCAAAACCCCAAACATGATATAATCCTAGGATTTCAAAGTATTTCATTCTTGCCATGTGCATACGATTCCAAAGTCTTTTATCGATAGATAGAGTAATCCTATCTGATGCATGTTCCCTTTGTAGCCTGTATTCCCTGATCCACTGCTCCTAGCATAACTAAGGTTTGGATTATGAGCTTCGCTAGAGTTGTTTATATCCGTTGTGCTTAGCCTCGCTTAGCTGTTACCGCTGGTCCATTCGGTTGATGAATCAGAGGTGCTAATGAACCTAGTATGACAGGATGATGTGGTGTGTTCAGAGATGTGAGTTAAACATGCTAAGGCTTGTATGGGAGGCCACGTCGGGTTGTGGTTTTTGCAGTCCCATACTTGCCACCACTAGGTCTTGAGTTCTCGCCTCTTGAACCAAGACGAGCTTACAGCCACACAGGGGCCTGGAAACCCCCTCGACCAACTAACTTTCCTAGTAGATTCCATGAGTCACATAGTTCAGGTGTTCCATTTGACATATGCATTCCGGTCATTCTTGAAGGAGGTGAAGGAGGTGCATTCATACAGGTAGGCAGGCGTGGCAGGGAACAGGAGAGGCTCGGCCTCCGTAATCTCAAACCCTATTCACATCTCTAGGGACCGGCTTCAGGACTTGACCCGTTACGGCGACATCTCTTTAGGGCATGAAGGAGGTCCAATCGACCTCTGCCAACCTTCCAAGGAAGAGGGCTACTACTAGTGGCATTAAGACTCGATTGGTACGTGTGGGTAAAGTTGTGCACCCCTGCAGGGTTATTAATCTTTTCGAAAAGCCGTGTCTACGGTTATGGACGGCTTGGGAATGGATTCAAAGATCATAGAGAAGAGTAACCTAATCGTAAAACTTGACAAGATATGTGAGGTGTGCTTAAGGACGCTTCCTCGATGATTGAGGGGGCGATCCTAGTTGGTAGGTTCAGCTAATCAAGATTTGGTGGATATCAAGAGAAGATCAAAGATAGTGATATCGTTTTCTCTTACCCCTTTTTAAAAGGTTCCATTAGTCTAGCTTCTCTTCCCCTTTAACAAATAAAGTTAGCTTTATGCAAAATAAATCCACCAGCCACAAGTCTTATGGAGTAAACCCTGTACTCAGCCTTGCTTTGTTGATACTTTTGCAGCAGGTAAGTGTTACCATAGAAGATGAGTTCTTTACGACATCGACGTGTAGCTTGGGATTCTCGGTCGGCAGCCTGGAATCTATGGATTGGGACGTCATCTTTATGCTTCATGCCTATTGGGCCATTTGTTAAGTTTGCTAAACTTAATAGCATAATTTGCCTTTCGTTGTTTGATGTTTGTGGTCAGTGACCTCTGCTTGTAATAATTTGGTTCTTTGCTTAGCTATGACCTTGTTGTAATAACTTTTGTGTCGTAGGGTCACTGTTGTGTTACTGATTCTTCCTTTGTACACTTTTGAGATTTAGGTTAGGCTTATATCAAACAGAGGTTTGGGATTTGTCCAGCCTTAATCCCGGGGGTGTGATAGGTTTTGGTATCAGAGCAGTACCGTCCACAGGAAAACCTTTGTACTGGTCGATGTTGAGTCTAGTACTTGTGAAAACTATTTTAAAGTTGAAAATTATTTGTGAAAACTCTAGTATGCTTCTTTTACTCCTTATCTAGTTTCGCTCTAACTCTGGGTCATCTTATCTTATGTTGACTTTGGAAAAGTTTCGCTATCTCGTCTCGTATTTCAAAACTTAGGTGCCTTTTTGGCATGCCATTTCTTAACCAGTTGGCCTAGTGTTGAGTTCTCCAGAGTCAGTTGTGTGTGTGTTCCTTGTTTCCCTTTGCTCTTATTCAGTTGAGAGATTCCTTCATGATCTCTCTATCTTATGGGACCACAACATCATGTTGATGGTTCCCTAGTGTTCTGCTCTAGGTCTCGAAGTTTCCTTTTGCCTCGTGTGCCTCCCTTTTGTTTACTTGGGGTACTTCAGGAGTCTTTTCTTCACTTGGAAGCTACCTTGTGGTTACTATCTTGTAGTGTACGCTGTATCACTCAAATAATAGTTAGTTCTTTCTCGGGTTTTAACCCTTGGACTTGAACCGGAGGTCCCGGATTGTACTAGATTCTGGTGTTGTGAATCATGTACATGAAGCTGATATTTAACCCAAGATCCATTCCTTTGATCCCTATTGTTAATGTTCAATCATTACCTCAGGATGGATGGTACTATAATTCTGGCCTTCGAGCTTGTGTTCCTTGTCGCTATTGACTCGTGACAATTAAGGACTTCCCCTACCACATGTTATGGTAGATGTTCTCTAATGGAACCAAATAGATCATGACAAGAGTGCCCCTCGTGAGTCTCGCATCGATATTCGTGACTCTGCCACACCTTTCCCTTCTTTACATTGTTTTTCGGAAGAATGATAAACTATGCATCTACATCTTTGGATTATATCCTGAGCATGTTCCTTTTCCCTTGTTGTTTCCAACCATTGTCTACCAGTTGGTAGCCAAGTAGTAAAAGTGTATCGGTGTCTTCTGATGCAAGGTACTCTTGTGGTCTGCCAAGACTAACCATTTCGGGATGTCAGGAGAAACAAACTCCATTACCTCGTCATATTTAGGACCAGGTCAAAGTGTTGTAATCCACAGATTAATAAGCAATGATTAGCTTCTGACCTATTCCACCTTAAAGTATCACACTCTTCTATACTAAGAGGTCGTGTTGAGTTTCATGACTCCCTTAATGAAGTGATTCTCTTACACATATTTACCCACCCTTTCTCCGAGCTTTCGTGCCCGTGAATGCGTGTGCATAATAACGTGACCATCTGAGATTGTTAGCAGTCATTATTGCTTTAGACCTCAACAAGGACAACTGTGTTATTCTTAGAGTGATGGTTAATATATCACTAATCAAAGGATGATTGTGCCACCAAGTCCACTATTCCGGTACACTATCCTCCGTTAAAGAGTTAGGCTTGTGTCGAAGCTCTGAGACTATGTCTTTTGCCTTACCAAGCAAGTTTCCTCTCAAACAAATTGACATATCGGTGGTTCATGATATTATAGATGTCTACTAGAAGTATCACCATGTTGCCACATGACTGTGATTGTAAAGTTCCTGAGCAAGCTAGTTCTATGAACTGCTCCTTCTCTAAGGATTCGTACTGGATACCCCTGAACTAGTTGGTTGAGCTTAAACAACAACTTGGAGAGTTGTAAGACAAAAGTTCTATCATACTTGTTCCACCTAAAGGGATGTCTAGGTTTGTTCATGTTGAATCAAGATAGTGTTTCCTTTGTGGAAATGTTATCGTCCCCACCTTTGATTTGGTTTGAGTTATCATCAAATCAAACTTAGTCCTAGGGACCATCCTGATGGTGTATCTAATCATGATGTTTCACCTAGGTACATCTTCATGTTCTCTGATCTGACCAACACCAATGTCTTGTTCATACAATATATGAGTCCATCTCCTTGGAGTATGTTGATAAGTTTGTTATTGAGCCCATCGATGACATCCTTATCTTTTCCATGCTAGAAAAGATTCATGTAGAACAGCTAGCATTAATGTTGGAAACTTTTGATAACCGTCTTCGTGTACTCTAGGAGTATGTGTTCTGGATGTCAGAACTAACCTTCTATGTTTCATGGGCAATAGTTGAAAGTTGTCGCCGTGGATCCAAGTAGAGTTATTTTTATTTCCTTGGGAATTGTTTCAAGATAGTCAAGCATGTGCGAAGTATTCTTGATATGGTAGGTTGATACGTTCGCATTTCAAGAACATATTCTAAGCATGCTAAGCCACTGACCAATTTGTCATGGAAGAGAAGAAGTTCTAAAAACATCAGTATCCTCCTTAATGTTACCAACAAGGATTCATTTGTATTTCGTTGCAAATAGTTCATGTAGGTGCGATTGTCTTTTGATAACTTGTTAATACATGGGTTTTGCAACCTAGCTCATTCATTTGGAGCTTGAAATTGTAGTCTGTGTCTTGAGAATCTAGTAAATTTACCTTTACGGTAAATGTTGCAAAATTTCTATTCGGACATGTTGAGTCTAAAGTATCTTTCCACCTAACCAGAGTTGAATCTCAAACAGATATGATGGTTGGTGTTCTTAAGGTTTTTGACGTAGGTATCTTCGAAAATCCAACAAGATTGTTGTAATGGTTGACACAACTAGTCGGATGACCTCTTGTCACATTCTCTTGAATCAGCAATAACAACCATTCTTCATGAGGCTGCTTATATGATATACCGTAGGAGTTGTGCTCATGTTTTCCTTTGTACTGAAGTCCGGCCTTTACTTGATGTCCGCTTTCTCGAACATCAAGGATAACATTTGAAGTAAAGTTGCTAAATGTCTCTCAGTCGATCCTCCAGACCCTTTTATGTTGGCAAGCGTCTTGTTATGCCAAGTAACTGAAGTCATAGAATGAAGTTTCTTTTTCCTCGTGTCATCAGGAATCTTCTGATATATTCATCTTAGTGGTGTGAAGTGAGATCATGGTATTCAGCAAAGATCTTGATATATCTAGATGAATAAAGTGTTTCCTTTGGTCCCTCTAGCATGTTCGAAGAGCGACTATGATTTAGATAATCAAAAGTTTCTCTTCCTACATGTTCCATGTGACTCTTATGAGTCCTCTCCACCAAAACAACCTTTTTGTCTTGACCTTCTATTGAATGAAGAGTGATCCTTCTGTATCAAAAAGTAGTTCAACAGCTTGGTTATCCTTATCTCCGTATCTTGGAAGCTTTACTTAAGTCGTTAGTAGAGGTTCATCTCCCGAAGTCAGTGGTCGTGCTCTTTCCATTGTATGCTCTCCTTTTCAGAAGCTTAAAATCTTGTGAAGCTCCATGGTCTCAATCCTTATGAAGACTAGTTATCTGATACCTTGAAACCATCTCCTTTTGTTTCCTCCATAACCTCGATGTGTTTCATGCTCGTTAGCTCCAAAGATGTTATGAAACATCTATCCAAGAGTCGATTATGAGATACTCTGTTTGTGGTTCTATGTCCTTCGCTCTCCTCTTTAGTGGGTGTAGCTACCTCAAAGAAAATGAAGTGCTTCATTCATTCAATGATGGTGGTAAGGATCAACCTCTTAGAGAAGATCGTCGAAGTTTAGTGTAACCCTATCTCTTCTATCTTCCTACCTAGGAATCTCGGGACGAGATTCTGTTAAGAGGGATAGAACTATAACACCCCTAGTTTTGGTATTTGTTAATTACGGTTTGTTTGTGCATCATAAGCATTGCATGCATCCATTTGACTGAAGAAATGTTGCATAAAAGGAAAAGAAACTAAAAACCCTAAAACCCTAGTTTCCTCTCTCTCTCAAATCAAATCAAAATAGTTTTGAATTACAAAAACTATAAAAAGTTTGGAGCCCCAAATTGATTATAAGGGCCCCTGAAGTATTTTAATATGTTTACAATAGCTCTTGTATTTTGGAAATATCCAAAACAGATTTGAAATTCAAATACAAAGAGAAAAGTGAGAAAACAAAAATAAGGAAAAACAATCTCACTAAAAAAGTAGAGCCCAGCAAACCAGGCTGGCCCATCTTTCCTCTCCCTGTATATGCCGCCGCAGCAGCCCCATAGAAGCCGCTTCCGCAACCTTTCCCATGGCCTAGCTCGGCCCAAGTGCAGCCCAGCTTGGCCCATACTGCTTCATCCTCCTTTCTCCTACATCTTCGTCGACAATGATGCGACGCACCTGCATGGCTCTGCCTCCGCTGCCCGCCTGCGCCAGGATCCCCGTCGGTGCTACGATGCACATTACCACCTCCCCTGGCATCTAAAAGACCCCCAACACCACCCAGGACGAACCTAGTTCCTCTTTCCCCCTTTCTTCTCTACCTCGGCCAAAACCCTAGCTCGAAGTTGCTCACCGATGCCGCCATTCCCGAGCTCCGTCTGCCAAGATGAGGCCACGGCTACTGTTGGATCCGCCTCTTCGTCCGCATTCGTTTGCCCCTACCCAAATAAGCCGGGGAGCTCCCAGTAGTTCCAATCACCACCTCATTCCGCCGCCGGCCGCCGCTCTCTGACACCAACTTCGGCGCCGACCGACCTCCCCTGGCCTCCCTGAGCACCGCATCGTCATTCCGGTGAGCTAGTGAATCCCCCAGTGCCTCTTAATCTCTCCCTCTCTTTATGTGCTACTTTGCCGACGTGCACCTACCGCCGCCGCCATTCTCCGCTGTTGCGCACCCTGTTCCGATGACCAAAACTGGGCGGTTCTACCACCACTCAGTCCGCCTTGACCTCCTCTTCGAACCGAGCCTAACCACAAGCCTACACCTGCAGCGAATCCTTGAATTCGAGATCAACCTAAGAGCACGTCCATTGCTGACGTCAGCTTGAGGTCATATCCCCTTTTATTTTTTTAAATGTTTTTGTAATTATTTTTTGGAAATATTATTAATCCAGGTGGGCCCTACCTGTAAGATATTTAATATTTTTGGAAATGTTTTCTGAAATAATTAAATATATGACATGTGGGTCTAGGTTGGAAAAATATTTTAATAATTCCAAAAATGTTTAATTGTTTTTAAAATGTTTTAAAAATGGATTAAAATTCGGAAACATCATAACTAATTCATTTTAAATTAGAAAAATACAAATAATATATCAAAATATTCAGAAAAATGAGATCTACACAATAGAATCATAATCATGCATTGGTAAGGCACTTACATTACAAGTTTAATTGGAAGAACAAATTGAACCCCGTAGGTGACTCCGAGGTTCCCCCTATTTTAGGGTTTGTACCCCTCGGACCCCTCTTAAAATTGCTAAGCATGCTTTAGGGTTTCATTTCAATACACTTTAACTTGTCATATCACCATCCTTGCTTACGCATTGCATCGATGCCATGTGTTGACTATTGCTTTCCTTTCCTTCATTTCTGCTTCTTCTTAGTAGACCACGAAGTTGATGTGAACAATGAGACCAAGTCCAAGATTGAAGATTGAGCTCAACACCATCGAAGGTTATTGACGAACAAGTCCATCTGATGAATCCTGAATATCTATATCCGAGTATCAACAGGCAAAGGCAAGCAAAACCCCACACATGATATAATTCTATGATTTCAAAGTATTTCATTCTTGCCGCGTGCATACGATTCCAAAGTCTTTTATCGATAGATAGAGTAATCCTATATGATGCATGTTCCCTTTGCAGCCTATATTCCCTAATCCACTGGTCCTAGCATAACCAAGGTTTGGCTTATGAGCTTCGCTAGAGCTGTTTATATCCGTTGTGCTTAGCCTTGCTTAGCTAGTACCGATGGTCCATCCGGTTGATGAATCAGAGCTGCGAATGAACCTAGTAAGATAGGATGACGTGGTGTGATCAGAGATGTGAGTTAAACATGCTAAGGCTTGATGGGAGGCCATGTCGAGTTGTGGTTTTTGCAATCCCATACTTGTCAGCACTAGGACCCGACTTCTTGCATCTTGAACCAAGACGAGCATACAGCCACACGGGGGCCTGGAAACCCCCTCGACTAACTAACTATCATAGTAGATTCCATGAGTCACATAGTTCGGGCGTTCCATTCGATATATGCATTCTGGTCGTTCTTGAAGGAGGTGAAGGAGGCGCATTCATTCAGGTAGGTAAGCATGGCAGGGAATGGGAGAGGTCCGGCCTCCATAATCTCAAACCCTGTTCACATCTCTAGGGACCAGCTTCGGGACTTGACCCGTTACAGCGGCATCTCCTTAGGGAGTGACTCATGGTCTCGGCGAAAGCAAGGTAAAGGTCATGTCCAATCACCCTCTGCCAGCCTTCCAAGGAAGAGGGCTACTACTAGTGGCATTAAGAGTCAGTTGGTACGTGTCAGTAATGTTGTGGACCCCTGTAGGGTTATTAATCTTTTCGAAAAGCCATGTCCATGGTTATGGACGACTTTGGAATGGATTCAAAGATCATAGAGAAGAGTAACCTAATCATAAAACTTGACAAGAGATGTGAGGTGTGCTTAAGGATGCTTCCACGGGGATTGAGGGGGTGATCCTAGTTGGTAGGTTTAGCTAATAAAGATTTGCTGGATATCAAGAGAAGATCAAAGCTAGTGATATCGTTTTATCTTACCCCTTTTTAAAATGTTCCATTAGTCGAGCTTCTCTTCCCCTTTTACAAAGAAAGTTAGATTTATGCAAAATAACTCCACCAACCATACGTCTTGCAGAGTACACCCTGTACTCAGCCTTGCTTTGTTGATACTTTTGCAGAAGGTAAGTGTTACCATAGAAGATGATTTCTTTATGGAGTCGACATCGACGAGTAGCTTGGGATTCCCGGTCGGCAGCCTGAAATCTATGGATTGGGACATCATCATTATGCTTCAGGCCTCTTGGGACATTTGTGAAGTTTGCTATACTTAATAGCATAATTTGCCTTTTGTTGTTTGATGTTTGTGGTCAGTGACCTCTGCTTGTAATAATTTGGTTCTTTGATCAGCTATGAGATCGTTGTAATACCTTTTGTGTCGTAGGGTCACTATTGTGTTACCGATTCTTCCTCTGTACGCTTTCGAGATTTAGGTTAGGCTTATATCAGACAGAGGTCTGGGATTTGTCTAGGCTTAATCCCGGGGGTGTGACAATCATGCTCGGTCTTTTGCCATAGTATTAAATAGTGTATCCGGTCTTTCTTTTAGTGCTTTGGTTTTTCGTAGATTAGGCCGTAGAGTGCATGCGACTATCGACATGTTCTTCGGATAATGTATCTTTGGCTATGTTTCCCAGGCGAGCATTCTCCCCCTTTCTACCTATTTTGCGGTTATAGTTTTACTTCCTCCTGTTGATCTATTGTTATCTGTGTTGCGATGCTTTAGTTCCGAAACCATTTATATTCCCGGGAGCCTCTATATAGCCTCTGACACTTCCTATTGCCTGTTGTTTGGTATACAGTCGGCCTTGCGAGTCGTAGTTGCTTGCTCAGGTGTTGCTTCGCGTCGCTGTTGTTCCACAGTTGTTGGGAGGTTGGCACATGCTTAATGGCAGAGATGATCATGGGTTTCATTATAACTTGTTAATTAAAATGCTGGGAATATATATAATGCAGAGGCACCGATGGGTAATAGATGTTATTTGGTTTTTAACTGCCCACTTGTATCCACCTAGGACCTGAGTTCTTGACACATGTTCCAAGACTGAGCGCACTAACCACATGTGGGGTATCTCGGCACCCCTATCGTCTTATTTCCTGATTTCAAAGTACTGTACTCGGGGCCACAAAAACTAGTTTGGGCTTTATACATTACCTATTGTACCTATGCCATCTATGCCGTGTTTATTACCTGTTGCTCGATGAGCGTTTATTACTGTTGCATAGGATCACGACACTTTGTCACGGGAATATATTTTCTATGGCCTCTTCTCCCGTGACAAGTCCGCGCAACCTCAGGGTCCGTACGAGGAGGATTAGCTATACCTCGTACGGGTAGCTCTTTTGGGTTGCCCCCATGTACTTGCTTTGGGTCTAGGAAAGCGTCATGTCCGAAGCCCCGCTGACATACCGATGGAAGTATCCTAATTGATCTAGCAAAAAGGGTGGAAGTGCGTATGCAATCTTTGGTGCACCCCTGTAGGGTTAAATCTTTTCGAAAAGCCGTGTCCGCGGTTATGGACGACTTGGAGCACAATTTCTCGATCATAGACAACTACAACTAAAGTTTATTATTATAATTTGACTTGTTTCTGATATGACTAGTAAGTTGGATAACCACCATGGAAGGAATGAATAAAAGTGCCAACTGTGTGATTTTTCTCGGAAGGACTTCCTCGTTGGTATCGAGGGGAAAATACCCGGATGGGTATGATTGGTGTTAGTATCAGGTTGGTTCCGCATAGGTCTTTCTTATCTCTCTCTGATAGCCGATAGTTGTATTGAGTCTCTATAGGTTGTTTAGTGCATGCGTCGCTGCCGCTTTAGTCCACTATACCTATGTAGGCGAGAGCCACTGAATTCTATACTCACCATGTGATGGCCTTAGTACTGACCACTCTCTTTTTTGGTTTGCCCTTTGTCGGCACCCCTTTTGTTTTAGCAGGTTTAAGTTCGACGTTGTTAGCAGGGTTACCCTTTCGTCTTAGCCTGGGCAGGGTATGGATGCCATTGGTTATTCTTCAGGGCTCTTAGCCCAATTTGCTTCTTATCCGTACTCGGATGTTGTATCGTTTTCAAGGTTATTTGGATCTTCATACTGTAAATCTATATTCTGGACTCGTTGAGTTGTTGTTGTATATATGTTATGTGGGTTCCATCATGATCAATTGTGTAATGATATTACTTTGTTTTCCACCCACACGCAAGTGCTTGGTGGGCATCTTTGAATCGTTTCTATGCGGGTTTGGGGGGATCTCTAAAACTTGCATAGGGTTGATTCGAGGGTGTTACAAAGTGGTATCAGAGCCCAGCAGTTGCGATACCCCACTGGTCCACCCTGTAGGATAACCTAGCTAACGGCCAATTTAGAGTGTCAAAACTATTTTGCAAAATCGGTTGGATAGATCTGATTAGGTCCGCTTTTACTCCTTACCCCTATGTTATTCTCCTCTTAACCTTTGTGTTTTTTAATGCTCTCTTGCCTTTCTTCGAGTCCAGTAATTCTCGTGGTTGGGTTTCCATCGTACCTTCAGGGTTTTGCTTCCATCCTCTTGTAACGGTGTTGCCACCTCCGGCCTTCATGCTATCTGAGGAGGTTTCCTCTGTGTACCTTTTTAGTGGACCCAAAAATCCGCTAAATTTTTCTTTATATCTTACTGTGGTTTTCAACACGAAGATATCTTCTACGTCAGATCCAATGAAGATCCTGCATCACTCCTCTATTTCTGAACATCGCTTGTCAAGATCTCTAGTCTAAATTCCGAGAGTTAGTTGCATAATTCTTCTATTCATGTGTAGAGTAATGCTTTGAGTGCGAGATGGAGTTGCGACCATACCACTACTCTTATCATTCTCTTTTGTACATTGAATTGGGGACCTTTTCAATTTTACTCTTTCCATGGAAGTTAGAGGTGGTCTTATCTTTTGATACCTTCACCTTCATCCTTTGTTTCTCCGAAGTGTTCTCTCAACGAACGTGAGCAACGACCCCTTATTGGTGGTGTCGCTGATTTCAAGACGGAGAAAAAATCTTTGTTAGTGCTGTCAGGAGGATCTACATGATGCGAGAAGAGTCCGGCCATCAGTCTTCTTCCCTGGACCATGAGGCGTATCTTGAGGGCGAGATCCCTTGTTAGTGGTGTCGAATTGTAGCACCCTGGTAAAACCACTACTAGAAAATCATGTGTTGTTTTTATTTTGTGCATCATCATGACCACATGATCATGTCATGATGCCACATTGCATTTTAGAATCGTCATGACATCATGCATGAGTTCACCCTAAAACTATTTTCTAAAAGCCTATCTTTGTTTTCTAAATATCCCCCATCGTTATTCAAATCAAAACCCGGTCTCTTCCAGAAATTTTGTTTGTCTAAAAAATATTTGTGAAAAGCCTTTTCAAATTAAAATAAATAAAACTATTTTGTACCGGGGGAGGCCGCCACCGGCCAGCCGCAAAGGGCCCTGATACATCCAAAACGTATCTACTTTCCCGAACACTTTTGCTATTGTTTCTCCTCTATACTTGTGTGATTTGGATGCAACTAATGCGAACTAACGCTGTTTTCAGCAGAATTGCCTTGGTGTCTAATTTTTGTGCAGAAAATCAACTATCAGGAAAAATCCCGGAAAATATGCCAAAAATCCTATTTCACCCAAAGACTCTAGGAGCCAGAATACGAGACGCAGAAGAGCCCTGGGGTGGCCACACCACCTGCTGGCGCGGGCCAGGTCAAGCCGCGCCAGGGGGTGCTGTGGGCCCCCCAGGCACCCCCTCGGTCTCTCTGTTAGCCTATAAGGAGCCTTCTGACCTAAAAACTTCGGGGGGTTCGACGTTTTTCCAGAAGGAGTTCCGCTCCGCCGCCACCACCAGATTCCACGAAACAGCACCAGAAACTCCGTTCTGGCACCCTGCCGGGACAGGGAATTGGAGGAGATCATCGCCATCATCATCACCATCGCTTCTCCATCGACCATCCATGTTTCCCCCATCTATGAGTGAGTAATCGCCCGCTGTAGGCTATGGGGATGGTAGGGATTGGATGAGATCGTTCATGTAATGGCATCATATTGTTAGGGCATGGTGCCTAGTATCTTCTGTTAGTGCTTTATGACTTTGTTGCAACTTGTTGTGCTTAATACTTGTCACTAGGGCCCGAGTGCCATGATTTCAGATCTGAACTTATTATTGATTCATTATGATAGTATTGTTTTGGGTGTTATCTGCAAGTTGTATACACACGTAGTTGTCCGGAACCTATGGCCCCAAAGTGACAGAAATCGGGATAACCGGAAGGGAAAGGCTTTGATGTGAGGATCACATGTGTTCACAGAGTGTTAATGCTTTGCTCCGGTGCTCTATTAAAAGGAGCACCTTAATTACCAGTAGTTCCCTAGAGGCCCCGCTGTAAACAGGCTGGCAGGAGAAAAGATGTTGTGCAAGTTCTCATTGCGAGCACGTATGACTATATATGGAACACATGTCTAGGATTGTCTAGTACTTGGATGCTTTATCTTATTTATCTACAATTTCCCTATGTTCTGATTGCTATGTGAATTGTCTTGTCCATGCAACGCCCATCCATCCATCCCTCTGCCTGCCGCACTCGAATCCCATTGTTTACTACTTTTGTTACTACTGTCTTTGCTTTACTACTGCTGCTGCTTTACTATTCCTACTACAAAACTGTTGCTACTGATAAACTGCTGTGAGGAAGATTGTTTCCAGGTGCAGCTGAATTGACAACTCAGTTGTTAAGGCTGATAAATATTCTTTGGCTCCCCTTGTGTCTAATCAATAAATTGGGTTTCACTTCCCTCGAAAATACTATGATACACCCCCTATACTTGTGGGTCATCAAGACTACTTTCTGGCGCTGTTGCCGGGGAGCATAACTTTATTTATCAAGTTCACTTGGATTCTCTATTGTTCGCGGCTATCCATTCATCATGGGTAAGTATCGTGATGGCAAGTTTCCTATTTTACCATCCAGTACAAGAAGAGGTACGGTTCTGAACACCTCTGCTGCTCTTGATTCACCATCTATTATAAGTAAGCTCGTTACACCACCACATACACATGCTACACACACTGCTACTACTGCTGAATCTGAAACTTCTGATGCTTATGATGTTGCTTCTACTGTGCTTGATAAGAGTGGTTCATTAGGTCCTTTCCTAGATGCTACGATTGCTAGAACTATAGCTTGAAATACCGAAACTCCTAATGAAGACACTACCACACTTGTTAGCTCACCTGAGTGTAGTGAGAGTCATGATCTTGAAGAAGATTATGTTGAGATGACCGATGAGTTTATTAAAGAATGTAAGAACACCCATGATAGGAGCGCTGCTAAGAGTCTCGTTGAGAGGCGTACTATTAGACCCAAATTATCTCCTCATGCTAAGTTTGCTGCTTCTCCCATAAACATTATAGATGAAGATTATGATTTCTCTCTCGATCTATCTTACATAGCTATTGTCGAGAAAGAACCTTTTTGTGGGACTAAGAATGAAAGTGCGGTAGCACATATGAATGAACTTTCTACCATGAGTGGTTTGTTTTCTGATGATATTAAGATGCGTACTTACTTTGTTGCTAAGATTTCCCCTTTTCACTGAAAGGAGAAGCTAAAACTTGGTTTAGTAATGTACCTCCCGGATCTATTGATAGCCCTGAGTGCTTGATTAGTACTTTCCTGCAGAAATATTTTCCTCCCAGTGCTAGACATGCTATTTTGCAGGAACTTTTTGATTTTAAACAGGGGAGAAAGAGGTATTGCCCGAATCTTGGGCAAGGTTTTGTGCTTTGATTCATGCACAGGCTGGAAGCCCTTTGCCTAAGAATGAGCTTCTTGATATATTTTATAATGGACTAACCGAGGAATCTAGGACATACCTAGATAATTGTGCTGATTGTGTTTTCAGGAATAGGACTCCAAAGGAAGCTGAGGAATTAATGGCTAAAATAAGCAAGAATTATGAAGATTGGACTCCTCCTAAACAAGCTATACCTGAAGTAACTGTACCTGAACCATCTGATCCTGTGCCTATTCCAACATCAAAGAAGAGGGGATTTATTGAATTAAATGATGAAGTGATGAAGGAAGCTAAGAAATGTCTTAATGAGAAGGGAATTAAAGCTGCAGATGTCAAGAATTTACCTCCTATAGAAGAATTATGTAAGCCTGTTCCCTACTCATCCACTATTGAGGTACACTCTCTCCAACACTTTGATGAAGGTGATATCCCTTACTCTAAACCTCCTGATCAATGCTTAGAAGAATTTGATATCTTTATTGTTAAGCAAAATAACTTTAATAAAATGGTGCAAAATCATCTAATGGAAAACACTAGAGCTATTGTTGAGTTGAAAGATATTGTGGAAAGAACTTCTAATGATGTTAAAATGATTGTTAAACACTTTCAAATGGTTCAAACTCAAATAGATCAACTTGTTAAAGTGCAAAATGACTTGCTAGTTAATGCTGCTAAAGAAAAACATGCTTATAAAATTAGAACTAGAAGTGGTGCTGCTACCTAGGATCCTCTATATTCTGAGGGGAATCCAAAAGAAATGAGCAGGATTCTCAACAAGCTGAAAATAGTGGTTCTACTCGTAAGAAAAGGAAAAAGAAACATAAAACTGTTATAGAACCCTCTGAACCTGCTATAGATCCTAATAGTATATCTATCTTTGATGCTGAAACTGAAAGTGAGAATGAAGAAAATGTTGTTCCTAATGAAGAAAAAGTTGAAGAAGAACCTGAAAACCACACTAAGAATACTAAATACACCAAAGAAGATTTTATTGCTAAGAAACATGGTAGTGAAAGAGAACCTTGGGTCTAGAAACCTATGCCTTTCCCTGATAAGAAACACAAGTCAAAGGAAGATGAACACTATAATAAGTTTTGTGAGTGGATGAAGCCTTTATTCTTGCAAATTCCTTTGACTAAAGCTATTAAATTGCCTCCTTACTCAAAGTATATGAAGGACATTGTCTCGAATAAAAGGAAGATCCCTAATGAAGAAATTTCTACTTTGCTTGCTAATTATTCCTTCAATGGTAAGGTTCCTAAGAAACTTGGAGACCCAGGGATTCCATCTATCCCTTGCTCTATTAAGAGCAGTTATGTTAGAACTGCTTTGTGTGATTTGGGAGCTGGAGTTAGTGTTATGCCTTTCTCTCTCTATAAGAGGCTTGAGCTTGAAAAATTGATACCAACTGATATATCTTTGCAAATGGATGATAAGTCTGCCACTATTCCTGTGGGTATATGTGAGGATGTACCTGTTCAGGTGGCTCATAATTGCTTGATATTAACTGATTTTGTTGTGCTTGAAATGCCTGAAGATGATAATATGTCTATTATTCTTGGGAGACCTTTTCTTAATACTGCAGGAGCTGTTATTAATTGTAATCAAGGAAAGGTGACCTTCAATGTTAATGACAAGGAACATACCGTCTATTTCCCCAAGAAGATTGAAAGAACTTATGGTTTAAATTCAATTGAACATGTTGAAGGCATTCAAGTTGGAGAAATATATTGTCCCAAACCAAAAGAAAAAATTGAAACTATTATGATTGGGACCATTGCTATCAAGGTTGAGGTAACATAATCATTAATGGAGTACAAAGTTTTCTCTCATATGCAATTGTTTTGGTAGCAAGACTTGATCAACCTTGCTAACAAAAGGATTCCATTGAACAAAACAATGTTTTCATTATGATTGTCTCTGTTTAATTCTATCCTTTGCATTTTAGTTTTTGCTTTCGTTTGGTTTTATTTGTGTTGTTAGTTGCTTGCATGCTAGAACTTCTGTAGTTCTAGCCTTGATTTGTCCTTGCATCATGTTTTCAAAAGAAAAAAAATCTGTCTGTCAGAAAATCATTCTTCTATTTCTGAAAAAAGCCCAAAAATAAAGTGTCTCGAAAAATTTGAGAAAATTCATATTAATTTTTGACGTGAAAAAGGGGCAGAGGAGTACCTGGTAGGTACCAGGGAGGCCCACCGGGCAGGCACACCATGTGGTGGCGCGGCCAGCCCTGGGTGGCGCCATGCCCTGGTGTGGGCCACCCCTGGCCCCCCACTACTTCTCTCACCTGCCACTTTCTTCTCTCTCCCGAGTAAGCTCCAGTTCATAGCTCAAAATTGCGTTCTTTCTGTGCTTGCTCTCGATTTCTTCGATCTCCTTGCTCATCCCATCTTTTTTGCTGAAATTTGGAGCAATTGTTCCTTGGTATGTGACTCCTCCCCTTGTCCAAGTAGATTTGTGTTTAGTGGATTATACATTGAGTATTTTGCTGCTGTAGGTGACTGGTTATGAGAGCTTGTAAGCTTGTTTGATGCTTAGAGATATAGTTTTGATGCATGTTTAGGCCTCTTGCAAGTCCCTATGAGTAGAATCCTTTATTATATTTGCTTTGCAATCACTTGTTTAATAGGTGTTTAAATTTCAGAATAAAAGATGAGTGAGCACCACCTAAACCAACATGAGCTTTGGGTGCCTGAGGTCATGAAGGTCCACAGGGAGGAGGAAGTTTTTCCCACCATTTATCCATGCCCTGAGTTCATGAGAGCTGCAGGAATTCTACAAGATTTCCACACTTTGGTTTCTAATGCAGGGTTAGAGCGTTTCTTGGAAGATGAACCTTGTCAATTTGTGAAGCTAACCATGTCTGTGGTGCAGGATTTCCAATTTAGTCACTCTTTGCCTAACCCCATGGTCCATTACAAAATTTACAATATTGCTATCAATCTTTCTCTTGATGATTTTTGTGCAGCCATTAAGGTACCTCAATGGGGATCATGTAAGAAGATTAAAGAGAGACTAGAACCACTCATGGATTTATACGCAGAAATTTGTCAAGGGAGTAGCTTCTCAAAGGAGAATGAAAAAATCCGTAACATTCATCTTCCCTCCATTCGCTACTTTGCCTACTTTATTGCCAAGTGTGTTCTTGCTAGGAAAACTGCCAATAAGTTATCTTCGTTTGATCTAGCATTTATCTCTACTGCTCTTAGACGAGATAGGTCTTACAACTTGGGTGCTTTGATATCTTTTCGTCCTGCTGCTAACCGTGAGAAAGGTGGAATTTGTGGACGCCTCATTGCTTCTCGTTTGCTAGCATTGCATGGTTTAGTGCCTCATCATCTAGACCTACAGTTTCCCATAGAGAGGCTTGATTTTAATTCCATGATACAACATAAATTTATTTCCTCGTGGGCTAGTTTGAGTGAGTTATCTTATGAAATAACCTTTCTTAAAGCTGGTTGGAGAAAGAGCAAGTCCGAGCATGCTGTTCTTTTGCCTGCACCTGTTTTGTTTAACCTTGATAACAGGGAAGGATGGTCCCTCACTGAGGAGGAGCTTGACACATACTTGGGAGAGCTCTCCCAACAGGAGCAGGACACTAGAAGCGAGGTCACGGACGATTCGGTCCAGCCCTCGAATGAGGGAGAGTCTTCATATCAGCAGCCCGCTTATGATTGGGGAGCTTCCTCTTCTTCTCATGGGCCCAGCTACGACCATTCTTACCAAGATCCGCCCGCTTGGAACCCCTATTCGTACATGGATTGATACCCACTTAGGCCAAAAGCCTAATCTTGGGGGGAGGTACGCCGACACCGCACTCATCTCCATATCATGTTGCGTCGGTACTTTGTATATTCATGTTTTCGTTCTCTTTTTAGTTTTCGTTCTTCTTTGCTTTTGCTTTCTAAAAACACAAAAAGACCAAAAATATTTTTGTTGTTTCTCTTTGGTTTGCTTCTTCTTTTTGCCTTGGTTTGTTTTTCCCTTTTTGCTTTGTTTGAACTATTCGAAAAACCCAAAAAGATTTTGCTTTGCTTGTTTTTCTCTTTTGGTTCTTATTTCAAAATCGAAAACACCAAAAATATTTGTCGTTCTTCTTTGGTTTTTGCAAGTTTGCTACAGGGTCCGGCAGTTCTTAGTGGACTATTGGTTTCATATTATTATTCAAGCCACACAAGTGAAGAGCAATAATGAGGATCAATGACAACTTGAGGCGTGGTAAGAGGCTGGTAATGAACTCTATTTGTTTTCATTTTTGTACATACACTCATCACTGTGGGTGTGCTTAGTCTGTTCATGTAGAGTGTATGTTTTCTTTGGATGCTTAGTAGTTCTTGCTCTAGCTCGCTAATAGTTTGTAGCATGTCTCATGAATGTTTGCTTGCATTGCTCTATTCATAAATTGGTATGGCACTGTGGTATCCTCCTCTGAATGTTTCATTTGAATTGACTTGGCACATGCTCACGCATGCACATGACTGTAATAATCAGTTAAGCCTCGATGAATTATTTTTCCTTGAGGATCTTGAATCACTTTCATGCCATTATTAGTCCTGTTTTGTTGCAAGCATGATAATGACAGCTATTGCTCTCTCGTTTGTCGCTCCCTTACTATTGCTAGCCTTCACTTCCACTTAGTGTTTTACTCATGTTTCCAACTCCCTAAACCAAATATTTCCAAAGTGTCCATAATACCTACCTATTAGCATCACTTGCTACTCCCGTGCATATTCAATATGCCTTGTTTTCTTCCGAATAAAATGTTTGCTTGTTATGGGAAAATTAGTTAGTAAAGCTCTCACGAACTTGATGGCACACTTTATTTCCTGCACTTAATAAACCTGAACCATTGTGAACTCTCCATGAAAGTTATATGCTTGCAAATTATAGGCTGGGGATTAGTAAAACAATGCTGTCACGGGGAACGCTTTCAACACTTGTAAATATATACCCAGTTGATACCTTGCTCTTTTGTTTGCGGATGTCGTCGGTGTGAAATAAAAGGGGAGCTTGTAAGTCCATGGAGTTATGTATGCGTGTTAGAGAAACGCCTGGGTCGCTGGTCTAATCCATGCTGACATGGTGGAAACCTGCAACGTAACCATAATGATATCTATGAAGCATTCTTCTTATAAAAAAAGAGAGATAGCTATTGAGAAAAAGAAAAAAAAGATTTATGAAAAGAGGAAAGAGAGAAAAAAGCATCATTTTCCCATGGTAAATAAGAAGATTGCTGAGATACTCATTGTCTGCTTGCCTTGTCATTTTGATATGGGGATTCTTCCGTATCATTGGGCAAGGGGTACCCCGTTGGCGGTTCTCAATGATACGCACATACTTACGATGACAAGAACTTACCGGTAACTAAAGTTGAGTAGCATGAGGAGAGTCCCTCGTACTCAAGGGACTTGGGATTTCCAGTTTATAGTCTGTCAAGCATATAACTCAGATTGGACCTCACTTTCACCTTAACCACGTTAAAGATGCCTATGATAGGGGCAATGAGAGCTCAAAGCTAACAAGTACCATACTTTCAGCATTTGGAAGACTTTCAAATTTCTCAAAACCTTTTTCTTCTACTTGTTGAGTCTCCACATATTCTTTGAGCACCTTCTTGAGAGCATAGTTGTCATTCTTTGTGTTTGTCCCATTACTTGATTATTTGTGTTATGACTTTGATGCTTGTATCTTTGATATCTTTACTTCTAGTCATCACTTGAACTTTAGAGGTTCCTTGGCATTCATAATCAAAGGCAAGCGAGATACCACTCTATCATACCTTTCTATGAGCATTGTAATGTTGCTTATGTTTGTGCTTTGTGCTACTTATTATTCTTGAGTTGGAATCTCTTCATAGCTTGCAATGACTATTAAGTAGACTCAGTTGCATACTCTTTATTATGAATTGTCTAAGTAGTTGATCACATTGCTGAGAATATTTACATCATATGAAGCAAATGTGTTCGTGAAAGTTCTTTTATCGCACTCATTTTTCAACTGAATTGCTTGAGGACAAGCAACAAGCTAAGCTTGGGGGGAGTTGATACGTCCAAAACGTATCTACTTTCCCGAACACTTTTGCTATTGTTTATCCTTTATACTTGTGTTATTTGGATGCAACTAATGCAAACTGACGCTGTTTTCAGCAGAATTGCCTTGGTGTCTACTTTTTGTGCAGAAAATCAACTATCAGGAAAAATCCCGGAAAATATGCCAAAAATCCTATTTCACCCGAAGACTCCAGGAGCTAGAATACGAGACGGAGAAGAGCCCTGGGGTGGCCACACCACCTGCTGGCACGGGCCAGGCCAGGCCGCGCCAGTTGGTGGTGTAGGCCCCCCAGGAACCCCCTCAGTCTCTCTCTTCGCCTATAGGGAGCCTTCTGACCTAAAAACTTCGGGGGGGTCGACGTTTTTCCAGAAGGAGTTCCGCTCCGCCGCCACCACCAGATTCCACGAAACAGCACCAGAAACTCCGTCCTGGCACCCTACCGGGACGGGGAATTGGAGATCGTCGCCATCATCATCACCATCGCTTCTCCATCGACCATCCATGTTTCCCCCATCTATGAGTGAGTAATCCCCCGCTGTAGGCTATGGGGATGGTAGGAATTGGATGAGATCGTTCATGTAATGGCATCAGATTGTTAGGGCATGGTGCCTACTATCTTCTATCAGTGCTTTATGACTTTGTTGCGACTTGTTGTGCTTAATGCTTGTCACTTGGTCCCGAGTGCCATGATTTCAGATCTGAACTTATTATTGATTCATTATGATAGTATTGTTTTGGGTCTTATCTGCAAGTTGTATACACACGTCGTTGTCCGGAACCTATGGCCCCGAAGTGACAGAAATCGGGATAACCGAAAGGGAAAGGCTTTGATGTGAGGATCACATGTGTTCATGGAGTGTTAATGCTTTGCTCCGGTGCTCTATTAAAAGGAGCACCTTAATTTCCAGTAGTTCCCTAGAGGCCCCGCTGCAAACGGGCTGGCAGGATAAAAGATGTTGTGCAAGTTCTCATTGCGAGCACGTATGACTATATATGGAACACATGCCTAGGATTGTCTAGTACTTGGATGCTTTATCTTATTTATCTGTAATTGCCCTATGTTCTGATTGCTATGTGAATTGTCTTGTCCATGCAACACCCGTCCATCCATCCCTATGCCTACCGCACTCGAATCCCACTGTTTACTGCTTTTGTTACTACTATCTTTGCTTTACTACTACTGCTGCTTTACTATTCCTACTACAAAACTGTTGCTACTAGTAAACTGCTGTGAGCAAGATTGTTTCCAGGTGCAGCTGAATTGACAACTCAGTTGTTAAGGCTGATAAATATTCTTTGGCTCCCCTTGTGTCGAATCAATAAATTGGGTTTCACTTCCCTCGAAAATACTGCAATACATCCCCTATACTTGTGGGTCATCAGGCCCAGCTGGCAGCAGCCTACCACCCCGACTAAACCCCAGCATCTACCCTAGCCGCCAACACCCTACCCAGCACCCACACCTCGTCGCTGCGCGGTACACCTAGTCCTAACCCCACATCGACCCGGTCAACACCATGCCATGCAACCCGCATGCGCCACACTCGCACGCAAGCATGCGATGCCCCACAGCCTCGTTGCCCACCCTGCTCGAACCGTGTCTTCCTCCTCGATCAAACTGCCCCTGGACCCACTTCTCCCCACGGTCCCACCTACTATAGCACCGCCACCTACCTCATCTTCCCTGCGATCCACATTCCCTCTCTACACTCGACCTCACCTCCTCCGAGGTGTCCGCCGCCATGCTCCCTCTGGCCGACCTTCTCTCGAGCCCCACGAGCCACCCCTTCCCTGCAGGATTCGTCGCTCCATCGCCGCTCTTTCTCGAGCACCTCGCCGTCTCCAAGCCTATTGCAACCCTGTGCCGCTACGTGACCTCTCTGCCCCGCCCGTGCGCGCCCAGGCTCGGCCGCTAGCCATGGTCGGCGTCACGCAGCGCCCCGCTACCTCGCTCCGTCAGTACTTGTGCTCCTCCACCAGCCATCGCCCCTAAACCCTCGAGATCGACCTCGCCAGGGCCTCGCCACCGAGCCCCACTGCTGACCTCCATGGTTATCGCTGCTTCGGCATAACACCGGCGCCTCACGCGTCGCCATATGGCCCCGCGTCCCTACGCCTCGTCTCCAGTTACCACCGACCACCTCGATCCTAACGTCCGCAAGCTGCAACCGCTTCCTCTGTCCTCTGCAGGGTTCCCGACGGCCAGGGGTGACCCTCTGTCGTCAATGTTGACCATGTTTTCCTAGGACACTTGATGACCTCGCGCCCCATCATCTTCCCACCTCTTCCAGCCGTCGACCTCGCCCTCCTTCTGCCTCGCTTCAGTGACGCTGCGCTGGCCGCAGGCCCGACCAAGGGCGACGCCACCCTAGACTTCCACACAAACCACGCTGGACCATGTCTTCCTGCAATGTTGTTTACCATGTAAACTTGCAGCTCTGTTGCCCCTGCCATGTTGTTGTTTGACTCGAAGTTATCATGTGCCTGTTTGTTGTGCTGCATGGATGGTGCCCCTGCGAAGCTGACGAGGAGCCACCCAGAGGACAGTGGAACCTCGTGAAGATCTTCACTCCGGACCCCAAGTCCTTCTTCCCAGATCCAATGGCCGAAACCCTGAAGCACCGATCCAAAGCCAACACTGAACCCCGTCGAACCCTCGGTGAACCCCAAGATTGCCGAGTACCCTATGTGTGACCCCGATCTGATATCTGTATTTTGCAAATGACATATATTTGTTGCATATTAAATTGTTCATATTTGCATACATATGTTGTGGTTTGGGGGCGTTATGTCGATTCACCTAAATTAGATATGGAGACCATATGCATGCTATTCTAGTCTTATATTTTCCTCCATTTAAATTTGTGTAGTGAACCAATGTCATGTTTTGCCCTGTTAAGCCAACGTTTAAATTGCGGGGTATCTAAACAACGTGAACCTATTAATTAATTATCAGGACCCTGGTTCCGCTTAATATTGCCCAGTCGCATTGCATCTTTGCCATATCATACATCATACATGCATCATGCCCGGTCTTCTGCCATAGTATTAAATAGTGCATTCGGTGTTTCTTTTAGTGCTTTGGTTCTTCATGGATTAGGCCGTTGAATGGATGCGACTATCGACATGTTCTTCGGATAATGTATCTTCGGCTATGTTTCCCAGGCGAGCATTATCCCCCTTTCTACCTATTTTGCGGTTATAGTCTTTACTTCCTCCTGTTGATCTATTGCTATCTGTGTTGCGATGCTTTAGTTCCCGTACCATTTATATTCCCTGCAGTCTCTATATAGCCTTGGACATCTCCTATTTCCTGTTGTTTGGTATAGAGTCAGCCTTGCGAGTCATAGTTGCTTGCACAGGTGTTGCTTCACGTCGCTGTTGTTCCACAGTTGTTGGGAGGTTGACACATGCTTAATGGTGGAGATGATCATAGCTTTCATTATAACTTGTTAATTAAAATGCTGGGAATAGATATAATGCAGAGGCACCGGTGGGTAATAGATGTTATTTGGTTTTTAACCGCCCACTTGTGTCCACCTAGGACCCGAGTTCTTGACACATGTTCCAAGACTGAGCACACTAACCACATGTGGGGTGTCTTGATACCCCTATCGGCTTATTACCTGATTTCAAAGTACTATACTGGGGCCACAAAAACTAGTTCGGGCTTTATACGTTACCTACTTTACCTATGCCATGTTTATTACCTATTGCTCGATGAGCATTTATTACCGTTGCGTAGGATCGCGACACTCTATCATGGAAATACATTGTCTATGGCCTCTGCTCCCATGACAAGTCCACGCAACCTCAGGGTCCGCACGAGGAGGATTAGCTATACCTCATACGGGTAGCTCTTTCAGGTGGCCCCCATGTACTTGCTTTGGGTCTGGAAAAGAGCCGTGTCCGAAGCCCTGCCGACATACCGATGGAAGTATGTTGATTGATCTGGCAACAAGGGTGGAAGTGTGTGTGGAAACTTTGGTGCACCCCTGCAGGGTTAAATCTTTTCAAAAAGTTGTGTCCACGGTTATGGACGGCTTGCAACACAGTTTCTAGATCATAGACAACTATAACTAAAGTTTACTGTTATAATTTGACTTGTTCCTAATATGACTAGTAAGTTAGATAACCACCATGGAAAGAATGAATAAAACTACCAACTGTGTGAGTTTCCTCGGAAGGGCTTCCTCGTTGGTATCGAGGGGGAAATACTAGGATGGGTATGATTAGTGTTAGTATCAGGTTGTTTCCGCATAGGTCTTTCTTATCTCTCTGATAGCCGACAGTTGTATCGAGTCTCTATAGGTTGTTTAGTGCATGCTTCATGGCCGCTTCAGTCCACTATACCTATGTAGGCGAGAGCCACCGAATTATAGACTCGCCGTATACTGGCCTTAGTGCTGACTGCTCTCTTTTTTGGTTTGCCCTTTGTCGGCACCCCTTTTGTTTTAGCAGGTTTAAGTTCGACGTCGTTAGCAGGGTTACCCTTCCAGCTTGGCCTGGGCAGGGTATGGATGCCATTGGTTATTCTTTAGGGCTCTTAGCCCAATTTTCTTTTATCCGTACTCGGATGTTGTATGGTTTTCAAGGTGATTTGGATCTTTGTACTATAAATCTGTATTCTTGACTCGTTGAGTTATTGTTGTATATATGTTATGAGGGTTCCATCATGAACTATTGTGTAATGATATTACTTTGTTTTCCACCTGCACGCAAATGCCTGGTGGGCACCTTTGAATCGTTTCTATGCGGGTTTGGTGGGAATCGCTAAAACTTGCATATGGCCGATTCGTGGGTGTTACAAATACTAAGGGGGTACCACAAGGAAAAAGAAGATGGTGTCTCAGGACAACTCCTAGGAAAAATAGCAACGGTTGCATCATGCCCCCCACGACAAGGACCGCGTTGCGGGCGGCACCCGTGGAGCCGCAACTATCTCCGCATGAGCTGCACCCCCACCATCAACAACATCGTTGTAGCTAGGATGCTCATCTACGGTGGATCCGGCTTGAATGTGATCTCAACTAAGACTTTCACCAAGCTACACGTGTCGTATGATAGGCTGATGCCCACCATACCATTATCTTGAGTCACTAAAGGAACCACCATACCCATCAGGTAGGTACACCTCACCGTCACGTTCGGGGCCCACAACAACTACATGACAAAGATTATCAACATCGACGTGGCACACATCGGCCTCCCAACATCATCCTGGGCTACCTAGTGCTGATAAACATCATGGTGGTCACCCATCACGCCTACAATGTCGTCAAGATGCCTGGTGGAAATGGCGAAATCATCACCTTCTGTGCCTCCTCGAGTATGCCTACAAGGCCGTAGCTATCGCATACCTAGAGGATGTGGATGCCCTTGAATACTAAGGGGGTACCGCAAGGAAAAAGCAGATGGTGTCTTAGGACAACTCCAAGCAAAAAATAGCAACGGTTGCATCACGACCCCCTCGACAAGGACCGCGTTGCGGGCGAATCCCGTGGCATTGGAGCTATCTCCGCAAGGCCTCGTCCATGCTGATGGAGCTCAAGGGAACAACAAAGAATCAGGGGCTTTAGACATCCCAGTGAGCTACTCCTATGGCCCGGTCAACGCCAAGCGCCTCTCCCCAGCATCTGACTGCCTCTAGATCTGGAGGAAAGCCCTCTCCAAGTGCTAATGCCTTCCGACCATACTTTTTTTTCAAGATTACACCTGATCCTCATCATCCTTATACTTATCTCTTGTGAGGCCCCATGCTGACTCACCACAACATTGTAATAAGCCATGAACTTCCTGGTCGTTTTTTGAATCTTGCGCCATGTGCCAACCTTCGCTTTTCCGCGCTTAGTTTGTTTTCTCTTTGTGCATTTATAAATCTCTCCTACATGTACCGTACGAGCGAGGGCTAGGCACGGTGTCTATTGCCGAGCCACTCACCATCAACACCAAGGCCTAAAATGTCAAGCTCGGACTTGTTGATGGGCCCCAGCGATGAAGTCACCTCACCCACGGTTCTTGCTACTTGAAATCCTCATACGACGCATATAAGGAAACTAAAAAGTGCACGACAAGCGATCATGCTAAGCCTATGGCTTCCTCCTCGAGAAGCCTACAGGACATGCATTTTCCCTACAGTGATGGGGATACGCCAGTAGGGGTATGCCCAGGAGAGTGGATTCGACTAGCTAGGCTCATAGCGAGTTACCTCTCTAGTACGACGACTAGAAATTCAAGGCCCAAGGAGCATGGTGACTGGATGCAGAAGGCCCAGAAGCGTAGCTAGGCCCAGTCAAATTAGGTCAAGATCACCAAAAGCTTAACCAATTATGTATTATCCGTGTAAACCCAAGTGAGTTAGCAGTATATAAGCCTCCCTAGGGTAACCTCTATAGGGGAACACCTTGATACACCCCATAGAGGCGACTTGCTGCCATCATCGCCGAGCTCAACCTCCCATTGTAATCTCACTCCAATTAATACATCTAGGAGGAAGTAGGCCTTTTAACCTACGGGGGTTGAACCTAGGTAAAACCCCGAGTCTCCTCAATGTCGAACGGAGGATGGCTCACTCGCCCTTGCCCTCAACTCAAGCTCTACCCCCGGTAGCGAATGCCATGGCCATTTCCACGACAGTGGTGCCCACCGTGGGGCTTGGTCAGTTAAGCCTGAGATCTGCGTTGAGACCCTACCCACCGTGTGGCTTGGCCATTCCCAC
Source organism: Avena sativa (assembly GCA_916181665.1). Classification (NCBI taxonomy): domain Eukaryota; kingdom Viridiplantae; phylum Streptophyta; class Magnoliopsida; order Poales; family Poaceae; genus Avena; species Avena sativa. Next base: position 341,093,105 of record OV702288.1, read on the forward strand.
GACAGTGGTGCCCACCTAGGAGGAAGTACACTCTATGGTCGCCCCACGCGATCTACTCTCAGAGGAGCAGGTCCGGTCCATCACCTTCATCACCTCTGAGTGCAACCCAACCACGGGCGGTGCGACCGGGTGTGACACGGATCTCCGCAACGATGCCGACTTGATGACCCCTACTTCGGTCGATGGATCCATCACTGCCATATCACACATGGAATCCATCACGCGAGTCTCCAACACAGACGATTTCAAGGACCCATCCATCCTCGGGATGTTTGACTCGGATTCCGTATTAGAGTCCTTCGACGAGGCCCACGCTAGATCCAACCAGTACAATGCCATGTACATGGCGGGTAGCAGCGCACCGGTAGATCCCTTCACCACACCTCTCCCACCAATAGTGACGGCGGCGGAAGTCGACGAGCACCGCCAGCGACTGGAGGGAGCCGTCGCAAAAGAGCACACCGAGCGCGAGAAATTCCGCCTCGAGGAGCAAACGGCATAAGATTTATCGCTCTACCACCAATGCCGCATCAGGAGCCTCCCCAACCCTACCGTTCATGGCCACACCCTGAACTTCGACAACGAGCATGACCCTACAAACATGTCCGATCTCAAAAATTACCACAATGTGGCGCCAGGTGCAGCCTCCCAACCTCTGGGGCAATCAGACATGGAGCTCCACCACCACCCCGCCACTTGCCTCCTACGGAGAAGCCGTAGATCATGATCGCACCACATGAGCTCGATGCCAACGGGCTGCCACTCTACTCCACCCCGATGGACAATGTCATCGCGGGCTAGGCTGTAGTCTCCAACCTCAACTTCAAGGGCGAGGGCGCGTTGCAAGTCAAGTACGCTCAGGCCTTGCTCACCAGAGCGGTGCAATAGCAAGCCACAGGAATCAACCCGCGAGGACATATGTACTTTCGCTGGACTAGCAGTCATGTGGCCTCAAGTAGCCGCCCCAGCAAACGAACGATCGACAATGCCATTGACTGCCCACCACCCGAGCCACAACAACTCCAGCCGCAGGTAGCAAACCCCCACAAAATACACTAACGAGCCGTGACTGGTGAACAAGACAGCTGCTACCATTGGTAAGCCTATTATCGTGCGAAACCACATTGTCTCTAACCAGGCCTGGCGAGCTCACCAGTCGCATGACCTGAGTTGCACCCTCTCCAAATGAGGTGACCACGATCCCGAGCCTAGGGGCTCCCTCAGCCTAATCGACCCCAAGTTCTTCGAACCAATGGTCGGAGGCGAAAGGTACGCCTCCAATTTGAAGGAGCCAAAGGAGATCAATAAGTATGATCCCACACTCGACCCAACAATGTGGATAGATACGTACCTCGTGGCGATGGGGATCACAGGTCACACAGACCTACTCGCCGCTCGCTACTTCCCCCTGATGATGGAGGGTCGACTCATCAATGGATCAACACCCTCCCCGAGAATAACATCGGGTCGTGGGAGGACATGCGGGAAGCCTTCATCAAACACTTTGAGGGCTCATACACACGCACCACCACCATAGAGGACCTGGAGCATAGCATCCAGGGACCACGCGAGTCGATTCGCCAGTGGGTCCAGTGCTGGCAGGACCTGTGGATCAACACCTCCGGCATCCACCCGGACACCGCAATACACTGCTTCAAGATCACGTGCCAGTACGAACCTCTGGCCGCCAAGATCAAGAGGGTCTATCAGATGATCAAAAACATCCCCGACCTCCTCGAGATCGACAAGCGGTACATAGAGAAAGATGCAAACCAAGACTCGGACGACGAGTCGGGTGGATGATGCCGTGTCGGCGTCCATGACACACGCATGCACCGGGAACTACGCTGCAGTAACACTCGCCATACTGGAAAACACCATGGCGATGGCAGAACCGACTTCATCACCAACGCCAACTACGGGAGTGCGACCCCAAAAACATCCTACAGGCAATTACCGTAGCAACAACACCGCGAGGCTGAAATTCGACCCCGCGGTGCTCCTTAAACATTCACCTTTGGCAACCCTGCCAACTTCCGCACAAAGCAAATCGTCTTCGAGCTGGTGAACTTCTACAGCCCATACCACTGCGTGATGCGGCGACAGGCATTCGCCATATTCATGGAGGCCCCTACCATTCCTACAACATGATGAAGCTCCTGAGCCTGCGCCACATCATCACCATGGCACATCATCACCATGGAAACCCCGACATTGCCCATGACTGCAAGGTCAATGGCGCCAAGCTCGTCGATGCCATCATAGCTGAAGAGGAAAACCATGCCAATGAACTAGCCAAATATGTGAGTGTCTTCGAGAAGGACGACCCGATGATTCTAAATAAGCCCACCACAGCATAGCTCCACGCTAGCAGCCTTCGAGGCCTTTGTGCACACTCGAACCTGCGATCTAGTCACTAGCGACTCGAGCCAGAAGATCACTGTGGGAACCACATGAGCCCCGCATAGGAAAATGCGCTCATCGAGTTCCTCCATGAGAATCGCGAAATCTTAGCACGCAATCCATGTGACATGCTCGGTGACATGGGTATACCCTGCAGGTACTCGAGTTTGGTATATACGGTCCAGATATGGTGGAAGCCCACGGCCCAATGAAGACTGCGAGTGGCCCACGGACTCCCGATGACTTGCGAGACAAGAAGAAGTTTAATGATAGAAAGTTTAAAGGGAAAACCCTAATCTGTAATCGACTCGACCTGCTACCCGAGACCTGGCCTATCTATATAAAGGCTAGGAGGGGGCGGCGAGGAGGACACACGCACCCCTATTTTCCACAACTCTCGCTAGATTGCATCTGCGCGCCCCTGTAATCTTCGATTCCTTTGTTAGTTCCAAGAGCAGACAAGCAGGAGTAGGGACCTCTACGAGGCCTGAACCTGGGTAAACCTTGCGTCCCTGTGTGCTTGTTTGCTAGCCGATTGACGCTTCCAGCGCTCCCTCCTTCTCCAAAACCCAAGTCCATAACAATGGGCATTGACGAGTTAAACCCTCGTCACCCGGTGTCTCGAGGGAACTCGCTGAGCACAAACTAAATGACAAACCTAAAGCGCGACCTATCAAGAAACCACGTGGACACTTGAATGAAGATTACCACCGCGCAATTGCCAAAGAGGTGCATCGGCTACTCACTGAAGAAGAACCCACTCTTAGTACTGAAGAAGAATAACACCTAGAGGATGTGTATAGACTACACCAACCTAAATAGTGCCTGCCCAAATGAGGAATTCGTACTCCCGCGAACCGATCAAATAATTGACTCGACCATGGGGTCCGAGTCTTTGTGCTTCCTTGATGCGTACTCCGGCTACAACCAGATCAAGATGGCCGCTGAGGACGAGTAGAAAACGGCTTTTATCATGCTGTTCGGAGCCTTCTGCTACACTGCCATGATATTCGGCCCTAAGAATGCAAGGGTGACCTACGAGTGGTGCATGCACGAGTGCCTACCGAGCAAAATGGGACGCAACATCCACGTCAATATCGATGACTTGGTGATGAAGTCGAATCGCCAGAGCAACCTGCTCGCCGACCTGGCCGGGACTTTTACGAATCCAGGGATGTACAACATCATGCTTAATCCAGAAAAATGCACGTTCGGCATGCCCACCGGGCAACTCATCGGGTTCGTAGTCTTCAAACGAGGCATTGAGGCGAATCCCACCAAGATCAACACCATCGTGCGACTCGGCAAGCCCGAATGCCTGTGTCACTTGCAAAAGCTAGCGGGGCGAGTGGCGGCTCTCAGCCGCTTCATCCCTCGACTCGGCGAGAAGGAAATGCCTATCTACCACCTCCTCCGCCTCCCCCGACACATTTTCTCATTGTTTTTCCTATTGTTTATTATCGGATTCCACTAAATATTACCATTTCTGCTAACGTTAACATCGCAATTAGCGAATCCTTGGTTTCTTGTGATGGTTTTCAGGCAATGCACATTTATGGAAGATCTAATAGAATTTATTGGCTGATTACACCTAATGAAGAAAATTCCCAACTGGAGCCCCTTTCATTGGAGGCGTTCAGAGTGGATAACAACCACTGGTACGGTCGGGGTGCACCCGTACCATCCGCCCGTACTACCCACCGCCGGCTCCATTATATCAATACAAGTAACTTTTGTGAAGGGAGACAGACAAAAAATAAGAACACAACCGCCTCAAACTCATCCATAAGGGAGATATCAGATCTAGAGAGGAGAAGAACACCATCTCATTCTTTGACGATCTCTAGCCTCCACACCATCCACTCCACAATCATCTCCATTGTTACTTATAGAGAGAGTCAGAGATTGGTACTTGTAAGATTAGGGTTTGATACTTTGATCTACATTTGGTTTGTATTTGATTCGATCTTCAACTGGTATTGTGGCTTGCCATGATAACTCTGAGATGATTTTCCTTTGCAATACAACTAGGCCTTTGATTTATCTTGCTCTCATGTCTGAGTAAATCTCCATAGGCATGGGAGATGTAGGAGATTCGTGAGATGTGTTGTGCCTTCTTTAATTCCATCCATTCGTGATTGTTGTAGTGTTTATTAAATTGTTAGAATGATTATCTATGTTCGCCTAATGCTTGTTATCTAATTTATTGGCCCAAGTAACATGATCTAGAGATCTCATAAGTATGAACTTGTATGCTATCGAATTGGCAACTGCCGAGTGAGACGGTCGATATAAAAGAGGAGCTAGTACTACTCGAGGACAACAAGGAACCATCAAGATTAAAGCCTTGATCTGGTCAGAAGACCTTAATTCATGTGCTAACCATTGCCGTGGTAACAGGCAGATGGATCATTGAGACTGAGAAAAATTTGCCATGAGGACTTCCAGTCAGTATATGGGTTGCTTTCCTACTCACATACAAATAAGAAATATCAAAATCACTTATTACGTTTTATTCATCTGGCACTTTTACTATTACCAAGAACCGTTTCTCTCCATCCCTAACTTCTCATCTGCAGGAACTTTGAACACCTTTCTCGTCTTTACTTTTATGTTATTTAATCCTTGTTTTTCCTTACGTAAGTTTCCTATATTATTAAATCACCCCTTTCCACCTTCAACAATTGCAGTCAATTCACTAAAGACCGATGACACCTTGAGTATGACAGAAACACCAAATACAAATACTTACCCAGACTCCTTATTTGGATTAATATAAAAACCGGAATTAGTACTTCCACGAAAACATGCTCTGAACGCACTTGTGCACTTGCAGGCCATCGAGCTATTTTCTGGCGTCGTTGCCAGGGAGCTAAGTGCTAAGTGTTGTTTCTTGACATATATAATTGTTGACACCAGCCATGATCCCCGTTGAAGACAGAGGTACCACTCGATCGGGAAAAACTTATTTTCCTCTGTATATTGATCTTATACAAACTGAAAGATGCCTAGAATTTATCGAAAGATTTTCTAACTCATGTAAAATAGACGTGAAAAGTTTGATTCCTTTGATGGCAGACTTGACCATCACCCATGTGTTCGAAGAGCCTGAGCTACTATTCGGAGAATATGGGAATCCATCTAGGCACTTAAGAAAAATGCTTATTCTTTCCTGAACTTGAAGGCAGAATTTGAAATATATCCTGAGCTAATTTATATGATGAAAGAAATTGCTTTCACAGGAAAAGAAGAGGAAGATCATAGTGATCACTTGACGAAGGTCTATGACCTTTGTGCTACTCTTAAACGAACAAGTTTACCAATACAGTTTGTACTCCTCAAAAATTTTCGCTGGTCTCTGAAAGATAATGCTTCTACTTGGTTACAATCATTACCTAATCATACTATAAAAGTCTAGGAAGATTGCATCCGAGAGTTTATGCATAAATATTGCTCGTTCAGTAAAATCATGCAGATGAAACGTAGCATTAGAAACTTTCTTCAAACTTTTATAAAGCATGGAATAAATTTTATGCAATGATTATGAAAGTCCCGGACCATGGTTTCCATCAGCATTTAATTATCTAATATTTTTATAATGGGATTAATGACGATACAAAAGAAATGATTGATTTGTCTACAGGGGGAGATATTTGCAACTTAACATTGCCAGAATGTGTAAATATTTTCGAGATAAGATCCATCAATGATGAACAATACAATCCAGTTGAGGATGTTAAACCACGAAATGGTATGATTCACATACCCCCAAATCTTATACCTGAAGTTAAAAAGTCCATGGAATAAAAAGGAATAGTTTCAGAACTTATTAAAGAAAATAAAATTGACATTCTTCAAGCTTATGTAATGGAATATGAAATAAATCTTTTCATGCAAAAGTTTAGATATCAACAAAAGCAGTTCCGTGAGGAATATAAAAGAGTTAACCGAAGTCTTTGATTATTTAGGATATGCCACGAAGCGTTTGGATAGATATTTGAGTGTGGTTAAAACAATGTGATCAAATAATTCTGATTTTGAAACAAGGAAATTTTAATACCGTTTCTACTAACATTGTCACTAAACATGGTACAAAAACGCAGAACCACAAGGGCCACCTTGGTATCAAGAAGAACAAGCCCACAAAGCAAGAGAAACTCAAGAGATGAGTCAATAAGAAGAGGAATTAGTTGCTCCTCAAGATGATATTGATTATGAAGCTCAAAAAAGAGAACTTGAGGCTTCCAAAGCTAGAGAAGAAGAGGAAGCAGGAGATAAACATAAACAATATAACTCAAATGCTGAGACGATCAACTCAAGGGAAGAGGACGATCTTAGAAAGGAACAAGAAGAGCAGGTTATCACTTCACATGAAGAACATGTTGATAAGCAAAAATCATCAGCAAAGAAGAAAACTAAAAAGGATGCTCAACCAATGGCAAAGGTAAAGAAGGTAATACCCACTAAAAAGAAAATTCCTTATCCTAATCTAGTTCAATATGAACCGGATGAAGACATTTATTATTCTTTTGCCGAAGCATTGGGATACCTTCGTTTAGAACTCCCTTTAACTGATGTTATTCAAGTTCCTACTTACAAAAAGTTTATGCGAGATATTCTTAATACAAAAAAGAAGGTAACTAAGACTGTAGCAGTAATGACAAGCTTTGGTGATAAGCTGCCTGCTAAGCTTGGGGATCCAGGTATACCAACTATCTCTTGCGCAATCCAAAAAACTAATATAGTTAATGCTCTTTGTGATTTAGGGCCAGGTGTTAGTCTCATGCCTTATTCCATGTTTAAGAAATTGAACCTTTGAGAGTATTCTCCTAGTTCAATCACTTTGCAAATGGCTTATAAGAAAACTAAACAAGCTGTCAGTATGATCGAAGATACCTTAATTAGGATTAACCAACATGTTATACCCAGTGACTCTAATATACTAGATGTTCCGGAAGATGACAAACTTCCAATCATCCTTGGAAGGCTTTTTCTTAGCACTTCTAGAGCTAATGTTGGTTGTTCTAGTGGTAAGATTATTTTCAATATCTATGACGATCAGATTATTCATTATTTTCCAAAGAAATAGGAGTATAATGGAAAAAGTGTTTCACCACCAAAGGGTATCCAAGCGGTGGAAACCATTGATGAAGAGCGGCTTGAGGTAAACGCTAACAACATGGAGATTGTTTGATAAGCTAACTCTCCTTAATAAAATGCTTAATGGGAGTGAGCCCATTTTAAATAAGTTTAATTTTTTATTTTGTGTGTGTCTTAATAAATTTGTTCAATATTTGAGGATTGCAGAGAATTTTTGCCTTCGTGAAGTTTAAAGAAAAGTGAAAGAAAAGTGAAAGAAAAGCGAGAGGAAGAGTTAAATAGGGTTCAGACTATGTAATGAGAAGTGGTGTGGCTGGAGGTGCCCGTACCGTCCGCCCGTACCGTCAAAGAAAATCCAGTCGGAATAAAATGAATTAATAACTACTCATAATGAGCACTGGTATGGCTGGAGGTACCCGTACCACCCGCCCGTACTGAACTTCAGCGATTTTCTTCAAATCTCACTTCACCGATAACAAGCACTCGTACGATCGGGACGCGCCCATACCAGACCCTCCAGGTTTGATCTCAAACCCTAACCTTGATCAATGGTGACGACCATCGGTACGGGCGGGATGCGCCCGTACCGCTCGCCCGTACCAACTACATCGCCAGGTAAAGGCCGACGGAGGCTGGCTCCCAGCTAGCCCATGTCTTATTCTTCGTCATTCTTTCTTTCTCTTTATCTCTCCACCTCAGACCCTAATCTCCTAGAACCTATGATTCTTGATTGATTTTGTGTATTTGAGTGGGGGAATCTTCACATCGGTAAGTTTCTCATCCGATCCACACTTTATTTCATGAAATCTATGGTTGAATTCCTCATATTGACTACTTAGATGAGTTCATCATATTTTGAGATTATTTTTGATTCCTCATGTTAGGATTTCTGATTTCTGCCTGTAATCATTTGTTTGTATGATAGAAACTTGATGCCTATAGTTTTCTTTGAAAATTTTGCAGCACAATGCATAACATCAGAAGGATTTTCCACTCGGGCAATGGCTTAGGAACGGCAGGGGCCCCGGGCTCTACTAGGCCAACGTATTTGAAGAATAGGCGTTTGGAGGCGGACAACTTGAGGGCCTCCATGAACAAGGCCTACGAGAGGGTGAGCCAATGCTCGGTTATACCCACTACATGGGTAAGCCTTGAGTTCCTCTCCCACCAAGGTCTATTGGAGGACTTTGAGCACATGATCATGCAAGCTGGCATGGTCCCGTTCTCCCACTTCTCTGTCGATACCTACCAGCTAGCCACGCACGAGTTCTTGTCATTGTTCCATGATGATCTTGAGGCACATGATCGCAATTGCACTGTATGTTTTGTGCTCAATCGGAAACCCCTAGCATTTCTTTTTATGAATTATGTGATTGTTTCAGATTCTCTCATGAGGGGGAACTCGATATTAATGACAGTGTCCACATAGAGGAAATGCATTCTTGGGAGTAGATTTTTGTCCACGGGAGCACCGATTATTTGCGCAAGAAGAGTGCCACTATCCAGAATCCTACTATCCGTTATTTTTATACCTTTTTGGTTAATTATATTTTTGGGAAGGGATATGTCGGGGCAATGGTAGGCCCCGATATGAGCATAATTCACATGGCTCTACATCTTGATATGGAGCATAAGGTAAACTTGGGTGCTTTGCTCATCCAACACTTTCGCCGCCAAAGGTCGGCTTCCTCGGGTGACATCCGCTGCGGTGGCTTGATCACACATATCACCTATGCAAGCGAGTTTTTCATGCCCCAGGAAAGAGTTGTGGTTGGAAGTAAGATTCTGGATGACCTACACATGTCAAGCACCAAATTCATGGGTATCTATAGACCCCAACACTCCCTCTGTGCTTATCAATTTTATTTTGATCTTAATGGTGACCTCCACCAAGTTTTGCTTCCTTTTGTCCAAGCTTTTTCTTTGCCAGGTAAATAGAGTTGGGTCCTCACTAAGGAAGAATTCCAGTAGGCATTGATCACCTCAGGGAGTATTGCACCGCCGGAAGGATATCCCAACTGGGAAAACGCAGCAGCTGGCCAACAACAGCAGGAGCAAGGTGAAGAGGACTAGAACACAACAGGCTAGGATGACTATGGTCTGCAACATCATCACCAACAACCTTTCCCGTAGCACCAGCAACAAGGTATGCCTCCACCACAACCAGGATTTAACTATGTCCCGAGGAGTTTGTTTGACTAGGTGGTGCATCACATTGACAACGTAGATAATAAGTTGCATGATGTGAACGTGAACATAGTCAACCTCACCCAATACTTCACCTCCTTCATGACCGAATTTCGAAACCACTACCCGAACTTCCCATACCATCAGCCGTCGCCTGGAGACAACAACAACAATTGAATCAAGTTGGGCTAAGAGCCTAATCTTGGGGAGGTTAACTCCTCCCCACCTTTTGCATTCATATTTTTCGTTCTTATTTTGATTTATTTTGTTTTCATTCTAAGTGCATGTTTATTTTCAGTTTACATTGATAAAATAAAACTCAAAAATATTAGACTAGCTTTTATCTTGACTTGTGCAAAGTTCTGTCAGTTTTCATTGATTTTTCTGTAGGTTATTCGCCTCTAGTGATCTAACTATGAAGACGAACGCGAGAAGTTGACCCAAGTGGGAGATGAGCAAGCAAGAGGATGTATCACATCCCTATTTCCCCTCTTCTTGTAAGTTTATTCATGAACATTTTATGTTTGTTCGGTTGCACTTGAGTTTTACTCCACACATAGCTCGTTATCTTTTAGGACTTGAGTTCAAATGTTATTGTCACCACTTTGGTTGAGACTTATGACAATTACTATATGTTAGAAAAACAACTCCTTGGATTAAATTCCAATTTTTTAAGAACAAGAGAAAGTGTCTATTGAAGAATTTGATGCCATGTTTTTGTCTTAAGGGTTTAATCTAGTAGTACTCAACCCCACATGTTGATCGTTGAATTTTTTTGAGCGAATACATCACTTTATTGATAATAATAAATCATTACACAAAGTCTGTCGGATGCAATCCGGAGTATAGTTTCTAAAAACAGTAGAAGAAAAATGCTCCGTAGAGAGATCTAACACGTGTTGCCGCCTCATTGAACTGACGAAAGACATGATTAAAAGAAATTGCACAGAACTTCTTAGGAAGGGTCTTGATATCCTGGATCACGACCCCAACCGGGGTTCGATCTGGAATCATAGAGTTGATGCGGTCGACCACTTAAAGGTACTCCGATACCACCACTAGTTTGCGGAAACCGTCCTCATCGGCAAGGGACATGGCATGGCGCATAGCCCGCACTATGACTTCCTCTCGAAGCTTGCTACAGGAAGTGAGATATTCACCATTATGGTTTTGAATCATGATGCCAATCCCCATTTGATGAGAAGAGGAAAAAATAGTTGCATCAACATTAACATGAACCATCCCTTCTGACGGCGGAGACCAACGAGCTGTACAATGATCAGTCTCACACCTAGACGAAGGAGCCAGCTTGAATATGTGCAATTCAATCATTTCCACATAAGCCTTGATCTAATCGGCAACAACATGTGGGCTCCTCATTGAATCACTGTTTCTCGTACCATTCCGATTCACCCACAAATGCCAAAAGACCACTAAGAGAATCATCTGCTCTTTGTCCGTTGTCCCGGACAAAAAAAATCATGAAGCCAAGTCTTCGAGCAAGTAAAAAGTTTCCTTTTAAGATGCACCCCGTACACTTGCTTAATCTCACGCCATATCTCCCTTGCATACTGACAGTACAATAAGGCATGGATGATCGTATCTTCTCGGCTATAGTAAATACAGGTCGATGTCTTTGAAATGTGTCGTCTACACAATTGGATGCCTGAGGGCAGACAATCGTGAGCGAATCTCCACAGGTTAATCTTCACCTTCCCTAGAGCCTTAATTGCCCATGTTTTTTTCCATAGGGTACCATCTGCCTCAATGTTGGAGTGATCACCACCCCCAAGCTTGCTTTGGTCAAGAAAGAATTTTTGAGAGCATGCAAGTCTATATCCTGATACAACCGTGTAGACGCAGAAGTGAGTATGAGACCAAGAGATAAAATCCTCCCCTCCACATCGACTGATCGGAATCTGACGAACTTGGCTCGCAATATCCTCTTCAAAAATGGATCGTACCACCGGTACATCCCATGAGAAGTGGTCCTTGGCAAGCAAGAAACCCATTGTTACACCATCAAGGATTGGCACTAGGAGACATAAAGAACCAGGATAATAGTTGGGAATCCAACGGTCAGTCAAAAGCTTAATCTTCTTGCCATCGCCTACATTCCACCGAGCTCCATCCTTAATCAGCCTCATACCAAAATAGATGTTACGCCTTGTGAATTACCCTGATCGAGGTTATGGTGCATCCCACAACTCACAATCAGGGTAATAGAGCCCCTTCAGAAGCCTATCACATAGGTATGAAGGATCGGTGATCAATCTCCATCCTTGGAGGGCGAGCATGACCTGGTTGAAAAGAATAAGGTCACAAAAACCCATGCCGCCGAGCTCCTTCGGACTAGTCAGCCATTCCCAACTCCGCTAGTGCAGCTTCTTCTTCCCATTCTCAATTCCCCACTAGAAGTCAGAGATGGCCTTGCAAAGTAAATCGCACGTTGACACAGGAATTTGAAAGTACCTCATAATGTAAGTTAGAATGGCTTGATTGACAGCCTTCAAAAATGTCTCCTTGCCAGCATGAGACAAAGGACGGTCGAATCCTCCGTTAATACGCTTCCAAGCTCTAAACATAATGGACTGAAACGAAACCGTAGGACATCGCCCAATGCCAGTATTGCATGCCCAAAAACGTATCTTGGAGGGCCTCATTCATAACTCCCACACGGTTCATAACATTGAAGGGAATATGCCCGAGAGGCAATAATAAAGTGGTTATTATCTTATTCCATGTTTATGATAAATGTTTATTTTGCATTCTATAGTTGTATTGATTGGAAACTTCAATACATGTGTGTTTAATAAAAAAATAAAAGTTTCCTAGTTATGCCTCTCTTATAGACTAGCTCGCTGATTAACAAGATGATCAAGGTTTCCTGATCATGGACATTGGATGTTGTTAATAACGAGGTCACAACATTTATGGAATGATGTGATGAACATTCATCCGAAGTATATCATTACGATCAAAGTCATTGTGTTTATATTGCTATAACATCATACGAAGTAATCCTAGTCCTTAGACCATGAGATCATGTTAATCACTAACACTGGAAGAGTATCTTGATAACATCAAACGTCATACCGTGAAAGGGTGATTATAAAGGTGGGTTCAGTGCTACAAAAGTGTTACGTAGAGGCTCATGGATCAAGAGTGGGATTTGTCCAGCCCGATGACGGATGCGGTGATATCACATTGGTTAGCTTGCAAGCAAGTGATGAGATTACTAGAATGTTATATCATGGGAACCAGAAAAGAGTACATGTCGGTAACGAGATCAAACTAGGTATGGATATACCGATGATCGAATCTGAGACATGTAATATATCGCGAGACAAAGGGATTTAGTTACTAGCGTTAAAGGTTCTCATGATCACATAAGTCATCGTTGAATGTGTAGGAGTCAGTATGGATCTCCAGGTCCCGCTTCTGATTATTGATCTGAGAGGGGTCTCGATCATGTCTGCATTATTCGCGAACCATAGGGTGACACACTTAAGGGATACCGACACTATTTGGAGCAAATATGTTTCTGATAAAGATTTAAGAAAGCGCTAGAATTATTTCAATAGACACCGAAACTGTTTCAGGTGAAATTGCAGAAATTGGTTCTACATGTAATATTGAAATGTTGTAGGGGGTTTTATGTGAATGTTTGTTAATTAAAGTAATTCACAAAATTTGGAATAAAATTAATAAAAGAGTTTTATTAAATGAGAGAGCATTAAATTTGGAGAAATTTAATGCATTTAAAGTGGAGACTTTAAAAGAGAATGTGAAGGGGCATTTTAATGTGGAGGGGGTTACCACCACATGAATGAGGAAGGTGAGGGGTCACCTCCATGAGGCGCCGGCCATGGGGAGGGGCACCCCCCCTCCTCCTATAAAAGGCCCCCTCACACCCCTTCTTCCTCACACCTCCTCATGGAGGATCTCTCTCCCCCTCTAGTTATTCCCCATGGTCTCGGATTAGCGAGATACATGTTCCCAGTGGCTTTATCTGGAAAGGAGTTGCTACTTCCGCTGCTTTGCTGGAGCGATGGATGGAAGTTGTCGGGGTACCGGACGTGTGTGCGATCACGGATGGACCGCTACTTTCCGGTGCTGGACTTGGTGGTGCTGGTCTTGCTAGAGCTGGATCTGATGGACGTGCTAGAGCCGGACCTGCTGGACTGCATCACGATCTTGAGATCGGCAAGTGTATGACTACATCATCAACAAGTTCCATCTCGTTAACAAGGCTTTGTTGTCTTTGATGGTAAGTTCTCTATGGATGTATATCCACCCGTTTCTTGTATCTAGTAGATAGATATTGGCGTATAGTTCCCATCGTAGGATTTTTTTTGTTTTCTATGTTACGAGCCCAACAGTGGTATCAGAGCCTGATCTATGCGTAGGTGCTTTGCACGGGTAGTACACATATGTTTGTATGTGGGTGATGATGATCATGTTATTGCTTCTTGCATGTATTTTGGATATTGGTGGCATAGTGGGATGAAGCGGCCCGGACCAACCTTACATGTCATCGCACATGAGACTGGTTCCACGACTGACATGCAACTAGTTTTGCATAAGTGGCTGGCGGGTGTCTGTCTCTCCTACTATAGTCAATATCTGATTTACAACGAGTTGCTAATAACTTAGTTATCATCGGTGTGGTTCCATGTTCGTAGGCAAGACCGGTTCTATCTCCGAAAGCCCTAAGCCATGTAAAACTTGCAATGGATAAATTAGAGGCATCTAGTTTAGATTGTTGCTGGGCTAGTGTCATGTTGTGGTAATGTTGTAAGTTGATGTATGGTAGATACCCTTACAACACACCTAACGTGTAAGTTCCATAGACCTTGGCCTTACATACAAAGGAATGATAGAGATCATACCACGATGCACATGATGATGATCAAATGCTTGGACCATATCATTCCACTTTACACATATGATGTTTGCATCTTACATTTCTAGTTTGGCGTTTTAGTAGCATTATAAGATGATCCCTCATTTAAATATCAAGATAAAATGTGTTCTTCCTTAAGTATGCACCGTTCTATGGATCGTGTTTTGAGACATCACGTGATGATTGGGTATACTTGACTCTACACTTTCATACAACGGGTGTAAGACAGTTTTACACACGTGAATACTAAGGTTCTTACTTGGCGAGCCTAGCATGTACAGACATGGCCTCGGAACACAGAGCGAAAGGTTAAGCATGAGTCATATATTTGATGTGATGCCCATATTGATGCTCGCCTTTGAAGCTACACCGACTCAAGTGATGATCGGACTTGGTGTAGTGGATTTGGTTCATGTAATCACCAAAAAGGCACGAGGGATGTCATTTTTGAGTGGGAGTTCATTTCTAATTTGGATTAGTCGAACTCAATTTGTCATAAACTAAATCGAAGTGAATTTGCATAATTTGTTGTAGTCATTGGCATCTGTTCACTACCATATGCTTAGTTTTAATTGAGATAATAGAACTATAGAATTATGGATATTTACTTTACGAACTGGTATCGTATTGTTTTGAATGTCAATTTAAAGTTTAGAAGTCCTATTGCAAACTTTTAGCAAACTCTATTTACTCCATGAAGTTTAATAAGTAGTATTAAATCAAGAGTACGAATTCCAATGTTAGTATCTAAAGTATCATGTTTGCCTCCATGATTATTGATATTCAAAAGTTGTTTTAATCAAGATTATCTAGGAGCTGAAAATTTGTTTCAGAAACCATCATATGTGGAAGATATTGTGATATCTGAAACAATGTTTTTGGTTGCATTATGATAGAGTATAATTTAGCAAAATACATGTTCTCATATTGTATGAGAATTTGTGAAGAATGGAGATGCTAGGCATTTGGATCTCGCAAAAAGGTTTTGGGAACTAACATTATACTCGTGATTCTTCCTTATAGGCTATAGTAGTTTGATCATGAAAGTTATCATGATAAGGATGAATAGAAGATGTAGGTAAAATGTTTACTACACTAATAGATTACTAGAGAATGGATTTTTGAAAGAACACCAAACATTTGATGATGGTGATCCACTTCAAAGTGCAAGTCCAAAGGTATTCGTATTTGAATATATACACTTTGTACTATGTGTCATGTGAATGACATCACTATTGATGTTGATAGATTCTTTTAAAATAAAAGGAATTGTTGAAAGAGAATCTATAAAATATTTGGTAGAAAAGAAAAGGTTGGAGATGTCCAACTTAGGTATATAGAAGATATACATGTTATGGTTGTATTCCTTGCTTGTTAAACAATGTGGTTCTAAGGTATTGGATATCGGTATTGGATACCTAATTGGTTGGTGTGAAGTGTCATACAAAACAACACAATTCATGAACTGCAATAGCCTAAGTAACTGGCAAGAGAATAAGTGATGATGTTCATCGGAAACAAATAAAGTGTTATTGCGTTTTCATTGTTGTGAAACCTAGCCTTTAAGATTTGTTTTAATAATTGTTATTTTGTTCCGGTATTAAGAGAACAATGGTTGTTACCGTATTCCATAAAGGATGGATGAACTTTTACAAGTCTAGTTGAAGAAATCACATCCATAAACATTATTGCTAAAATGTCATAAGACAAATGATTGGAAGATCACTTATGAAGTGACATCGCTGTTTGAATTATATTGGAAAGTAAACATTAACAAATTCGATGTTGATGGATTTTTGGAGTCTTTTGATTTTGATCAATTGACGCTTGTGAAACTTTCCTCGAGATAATTGAAACTCAGTCCATAGGCCAAAGAGGAACGGATGACTAAGTTATTGGATATTATGCATGTTGATGTGTATAGTCCATTATGTGTAGCCATATGCGATGGATCTTTTTGCTTCATATGCTTTCTCCAGAAATTTGAGTGAATATATCTATATATTTACTTAATAAGGAAGAAGTATGAAACATTTGAAAATTGTTCAAAGACTTTCAAGATGAAGTGAAAATCATTGTAACAAGAAAATAAAAGAGTTTATGATTTGATCATAAAGGAAGATATTTGAGTTATAGGTTTAGCAAAACACCTAAGATTTCAGCAATTGTTCCATGAATTTGCATTTCCTATAAACCACAGGAGTATGGTAAGATCGAGAGATCAAATCAAACCTTGTTTGGCATGGTAAGATCAAAGGTGTCATTTATAAAACTGCCATTATGTTTTAAGGATTAAAGCTTTAGAGACTACCGCTTTTACACTGAAAAGAGCACTATCGTGACCCGTTGAAATTGCACCATATGAGTTATGGTTTGGGATAAAACCCAAATTGTTTTTTCTTAAATTTTGGTATGCTATGCATAATTAAAATGTTTACAACCAAAGTCAGATAAGCACGTCTTTGTAGGTTATCCTAAAGAATTTGTTGGGAATTCCTCCATAACACCAAAGACAAAAGAGTTTGTCGCTTGGAACGTCAAGTTTTTTGAGAAGGAATTTTTCGTGAAAAGTTAAGTGGGAGGACAATAGAACTTTGATAAGGTTGTTGAACCTTAGCTATATGTTCTAAGTAGCGCATCGCCGGAAAGTGTCCTGGTGGCGGCCACAATGCTCATGGCTCCCGTGATTACAAAGGGTGTGATCTTGGAGATTAGAGTTCTTATTGAACCATGTGGGTCAGTAAGACTCAAATAGTAAGATTTGAAACAGAAGTCGTTATTGTTTTGAAAATGATGAACCGACTGCATGCAAAGAAGAGATGATGGGCCCTGACTCCATAAAATGACTAAGAAGTCATAGAATCCGTGATAGTATCCATACACGAGAAATCAAGTTTCTGAACTTGGAAGACCCTCCAAAAGGCATGAAGCCTATTGGTTGTGTTTGGATCTATAAAGAAATAGACATGGATGTTTAACATCTATGAAATAGTCAACATGTCGGAAAGAAGTTTACGGAAATGTTCAAGGAGTTGACTATGACAAGATTTGATCTTTCATAGCGATATTTAGTCTTGACGGATTAATGTAGCAACCACTATATATAATTTGGTATATGGTAGTTGAATAGAAAAAACAAGGTTCTTCTAATAGAATGGTTACCAAGGACGTGTACATGACACGGTCCAAAGGGATTTGTTAATTCAAAGGGTGCTAAAAGGGCATGCAAACTTCAATAGTTGAAGTGAGCATATCGGAGTTGGAATCTTCACCATGAAGAACATGTTAAAGGAGTTTAATTTCATCGGAGATGATGAAGATGCTTCCATTTGTAAGAAATTAAGTGGGAGCGCTGAGACAAATTTCCAATACATTATGCAGATTACATATTGTTTATTGGAAATGATGTATCTTTTATTGACACAAGTTAAAAATTTCATTAAAATAGGATTTCGATGAAAGACTTGGGCAAAACCGGAATATTTGGCATCAATGTCTATATGGATTGATTCAGGCGCTAATATGGTTATGCCTGACGTACATATATGAGATATTGAAAGGGTTTAATATGGAAACAAGAAGAAAGGTTCTTGCTGCATGGAAAGGATTGTATCAAGATTCAAGTGTTTCAACACTTGGTGAGTAAAATCACATGAATATTTTGATCGATTATACCGTGATATGTATATATCCAGATATCTCCTATGCTCTAAATGTTATGAGCACATACCAGAATGATTCATAAGATGATCATTGGACGATAGTAAAGATATTCTTATGAGCTTTAGAAGAACTAAGAATATATCATGTATAAGTGACAAATAGTTAAAGGTAGTTCATTGTAAAGTGTTACATTGATACTAGTTTTGTCACAAGATACAAAATAAATTTATCTCAATTTAGACTATGGGTGGCACAATGTAATGAAAAGGATGTTCCATGATGGATTTGGATGAGTTCCAAAGTTGAGACATTGTGACGGATACTACAACAAAAGGCTAAGTATATGACTGCTATAGTAGAAGCAAAGGAGGGCATTTGTGTTAAGTAGTTTGCTATCAAAATAGATGTGGTTCAAAGTGGGCTAATACTATGAAGATATATTGTATGACAATAATATCAACATATTTTAACCAGAACGAACTAAAGGTCTCACCAAATGACCAAATTTATACAATGCCATCTCATTTGAGAATGAGTGATGCGTAAAGACGCAAAGACATGCAAATACACACGGACCTAATATTGTTAGATCCGGAGATTATGTTAACCACTAGCAATCGCGTATATGCAACACCAGAAAGCCATAGGTGTTCAATATGCAAAGTTTTTCAAACTAGATTTTTGACTCTAGTGCAAGTGGGAGACTGAAGGGAATATGCCTGAGAGGCAATAATAAAGTGGTTATTATCTTATTCCATGTTTATGATAAATGTTTATTTTGCATGCTATAATTGTATTGATTGTAAATGTCAATACATGTGTGTTTAATAAACAAATAAAAGGTTCCTAGTTATGCCTCTCTTATAGACTAGCTCGTTGATTAACAAGATGATCAAGGTTTCCTGATCATGGACATAGGATGTTGTTAATAACAAGGTCGCAGCATTTATGGAATGATGTGATGAACATTCATCCTAAGTATAGCATTACGATCAAAGTCATTGTGTTTATATTGCTATAACATCATACGAAGTAATCTTTATCCTTAGACCATGAGATCATGTTAATTGCTAACATCGGAAGAGTATCTTGATAACATCAAACGTCACACCGTAACAGGGTGACTATAAAGGTGGGTTCAGTGCTACAAAGGTGTTATGTTGAGGCTCATGGATCAAGAGTGGGATTTGTCCATCCGGTGATGGATAGATATACTCTGGGCCCTCTCGGTGATATCGTATTGGTTATCTTGCAAGCAAGTGATGAGATCACTAGAATGTTATATCACGGGAACGAGAAAAGAGTACATGTCGGTAACGAGATCAAACTAGGTATGGAGATACCGATGATTGAATCTCGGACATATAATATATCGCGAGACAAAGGGATTTAGTTACTAGCGTTAAAGGTTCTCCCGATCACATAAGTCATCGTTGAATGTGTAGGAGTTAGTATGGATCTCCAGGTCTCGCTTCTGATTATTGATCTAAGAGGGGTCTCGATCATGTCTATATTATTCACGAACCGCAGGGTGACACGCTTAAGGGATACTGACACCATTTGGAGCAAATATGTTTCAGATAAATATTTAAGAAAGCGCTGGAATTATTTCAATAGACACCGAAACTGTTTCAGGTGAAATTGCGGAAATTGGTTCTCCATGTAATATTGAAATGTTGCAGGGGGTTTTATGTGAATGTTTGTTAATTAAAGTAATTAGCAAAATTCTGAATAAAATTAATAAAAGAGTTTTATTAAATGAGAGAGCATTAAATTTGGAGAAATTTAATGCATTTAATGTGGAGACTTTAAAAGAGAATGTGAAGGGGCATTTTAATGTGGAGGGGTTACCACCACATGAATGGGGAGGTGAGGGGTCACCTTCCTGAGGCGCTGGCCATGGGGAGGGGCACTCCCATCCTCCTATAAAAGGCCCCCCTCACACCCCTTCTTCCTCACACCTCCTCATGAAGGATCTCTCTCCCCCTCTAGTTATTCCCCATGGTCTCGGATTAGCGAGATACATGTTCCCGGTGGCTTTATCTGGAAAGGAGTTGCTGCTTCCACTGCTTTGCTGGAGCGAGGGAAGGAGGTTGTCAGGGTACCGGATGTGTGTGCGATCACGGATGCACCGCTACTTTGCCGTCCTGGACTTGGTGGTGCTGGACTTGCTGGAGTTGTATCTGATGGACGTGCTGGAGCCGGACCTGCTGGACTTCATCACGATCTTGAGATCGGCAAGTGTACGACTATAGGATCCACGAGTTCCATCTCGTTAACAAAGCTTTGTTGTCTTCGAGGGTAAGTTCTCTATGGATGTATATCCACCCGTTGCTTGTATCTAGTAGATAGATCTTGGCATATATTTCCCATCGTAGGAATTTTTTTGTTTTCTATGCTGCGAGCCCAACAAACATCCTCTCTAACTTGAATCTCACAATTGATCCCAAAGATGATCGAAGACTTCTCCCAATTCAGCTTTTGTCCTAAGCCTTGATAGTATAAACACAGAGTCTCTTTTAGGGCCTCTAGACTCTTTTGGTCACTTCAAGCAAAGAAAATGCTATCATCTGCAAAGAGGTAGTGGGATATAGGAGGGTCTGAACGACCGTTGCGAACACCATGTAGTACCACCACATTCTCCTTCTGAAACAACAGACTAGAAAAATCTTTGGTGCAAAGTAAAAAGAGGTAGGGGCTAATAGGATCCCCTTGTAGGAACAACCGGAGAAATGAGATCTCCATTAATTTGGACTGCATCACGGACATTAGTAACACACCTCATGAAAGTGTTGATCCAATATGAGGAGAATCCTAACTTGCATAGACAGTCATGCAAGTAGCCCCATTCAACATGATCGTAAGGTTTCATCATGTCTATCTTAAGAGCAAAGAATGGACTATTCGTGTGTTGCTTATGAATAGTGTGCAGGGACTCATAAGCAATAATAGCATTGTCCGTGATTTGGTACAAAAGTGATTCAGTGCTCACAAATTACTTCAGGTAAAAACAACTCGAGTCTATTGGCAAGTACCTTGGAAGTAATTTTGTACAGAACATTACAGAGGCCAATGGGTCTGAAATTTTTGAGGTGCTCCGGATTATTAACTTTTGGGGTTATCACAATGATATCATCACAAAATCCTTCAGGAATACCATCACCTAAAAGAAAGCCCCTCACAGCTGAGAAGATACTCTCCTTGAGAATATCCTAGATGGTTTGGTAGAATAGAGCGGGGAAACTGTCAAGACCCGGTGCTTTAGTAGCACCCATCTAAAAAAGAGCTGCCTTAATATCCTCATCCAAATAAGGTTTAGTAAGCTCGACATTCATATCAACCAAGACTTTTGGCTTGATAGAGTCAATAACAATAGTGTCATCAAAAGACTCCGAGGAAAATAGATCACCATAGAATCTTTTGGCCATACCTTTGATGCTCGGGAGATCATCTCGGTGATTACCATCTGTTGGGGCGATACCCCTGGGTAGGGTCACGCTAGGGTATATAGGCCGAGTTAGCCGAGGTACTGCACGGTCAAAGCAAGTGCTGGCTGGATCACCTCAAGGTAGGCCGACTTACGGAGTAACCCAGTCCGGTGGGCATTCGCCAAGCATTAATCCGGCCGGCATAAAGTATATGTCGGCCATAGTTGTCTACAAGATGTGCAGGTACCCTCATAGGCGGGTTAGCCAGGTGCTAGCCGGGCTACCACTTGGCTTCCAAGGGTAGGAAGGAATCTCTCGTTGGTCAAAAGGTGGCCTCTGTCCGCTGTAGCATGAGCGAAGTAAGCAGAGGAATGGACCAGCGGGGCATGGCCGACAAGGGTGACGCGGGCTATGTCGGCTGACGTAGCTTGCGTCTGGTGACGCCTAAAGGAGAGGAGCATGCAAGGGTTACGTCCATAGTCCGGACGAACCGTTAAAGTGAATAAATGAGCATCTAGCTTTAACAAAGGGGCATATTCGGGGAATATGCCTCTGAAGGGTTCGTAGCATGGAAAACAAAAAAATTCTACCGCAAGAACGAACAGAACCCAGATCTAATCTAGATAAAAGCCAAGATCTAATCTATTAGACATGTGCAACGAGATAGATCTATACTAACCCTTGTAGATCCGAAAGCCTTGTGCGAGATCGGATCTCGTGGTTGATGTAGACGATCACTTGTCGATCTCAAGATCGAGTAGACGATCCTTCCGACGCCGTGTTCCAGCAGCACTTCCGCAGTCGGTCACACGTGCGGAGTCGATGCAGACCTTCCTCTCCCTGTTCCAGCGAGCAGCGTAGGTAGTAAATCTCTCCATGGAATCCCAGCAGCACGACGGCGTGGTGGTGGTGGAGTAGAGAATTCTGCAGGGCTTCGCCTAAGCCTGAGCAGAGCGAAGGAGGAGGAGAGAGGCGGCTAGGGCAAGAGTGGAGGGGCAAGGGGGGGTGGCGCCTCCACCCCTCTATATATAGAGGGAGGGGTGCGGCCTAGGGTTCCCACCGCTAGGCCCACCTCCTAGGGCCGGCGCACAAGGGGGGCTTGGGGGGAGTTTCCTTCCCCCCCAAGTTTCCCCTTTTTCTTTCTTGGTTTTCAAGTAAACTCCATAGAACTTTCTAGAACCTTCCGGAACATTTCGAAACCTTCTAGAACCCCCATATAAACACTCCGGGAGATTTCCGAACCTAGAAAATGATCTCCATTATATGAGTCTTATTCTCCGGACAATTCCGGATCTCCTCGTGATGTCTCAGATCCAATCCGAGACTCCGAATAACATTCGGTCTCCAACGCACATTCCATATCTACCTAAACAACATCGAACCTTAAGTGTGTCACCCTACAGTTCATGAATATGCAGACATGATGGAGACACCTCTCCAATCAATAACCATCTGCAGGATCTAGCGATCCATAACGGCTCCCACATACTCAACGATGACTTCGTGATTGATAGAACCATTAACATACGAAACCAATTCCCTTTGTCATGCGATACTCTACTTATCCGAGGTTTGATCGTCGGTATCTCCATACCTAGTTCTACCTCGTTACTGATAAGTACTCTTTACTCGTTCCATGATATGTCATCCCTTGTGACCTAGTCACATGCTTGCAAGCTAACTAGATGACATTCCATCGAGAGGGCCCAGAGCATATCTATCCGTCATATGGATGGACAAATCCCAATCTTGGTCCATGCGCTTCAACACATACTTTTAGAATACCCAATGACACCTTTATGACCACCCAGTTACGAAGCAGTGTTTGATGTCATCAAAGTACCCATCCGGTGATAGTGATTAACATAACCTCATGGTCGAAGGATTAGGTTACTATGTATTTGAAATCTTGTAGCAATGCGAACTTAATGACTTGATCTTATGCTATACTTACTATGGGTGCGTGTCCATCACATCATTCTCCTAATGATATAACCTTGTTATTAATGACATCCAATGTCCATGATCAGGAAACCATTATCATCTATTAATCAACAAGCTAGTTCAACAAGAGGTTTACTAGGGACTCTTTTACGTTTACAAAACACACATGTATTAGTGTTTCCTTATAATACAATTATAGCATGGGATGTAAACATTCATCATAAACATAAAGATATAATAATAACCACTTTTATTATTGCCTCTTGGGCATATCTCCAACAGTCTCCCACTTGCACTAGAGTCAATAATCTAGATTACATGGTAATATACCTAACACCCATGGCGTTTTGGTGTTGGTCATGCTTTGCCCTAGGGAGAGGTTTAGTCAACGGATCTGCCACATTCAGATCAGTGTGTACTTTGCAAATCTTAATGTCACCATCTTGGACATACTCGGGAATAGCATGTAAACGTAGCTTGATATGCTTCAGCTTGCTATGTGACCTTGGCTCCTGTGCATTAGCTATGGCACCTGTGTTGTCATAGTAGATGGCCATCGGGTCCAACGCACTAGGAACCACGCCAAGTTCAGTAATGAACTCCTTCATCCATATGGCTTCTTGTGCAGCCTCCGAAGCAGCTATATATTCCGATTCAGTTGAAGATTTTGCCACAACGCTTTGCTTGGCACTCCTCCAGCTCACTACAGCACCATTCAAAATAAATACGTATCCAGACTGTGACTTCGAGTCATCTGGATCGGTGTTCCAACTAGCATCAGTGTAACTGTTTACAACAAGTTGTTCATCACCTCCATAAGAAATAACCATATCCTTAGTCCTATTCAGGTACTTTAGGATATTCTTGACCGCTGTCCAGTGCTCCATTCCAGGATCACTTTGATATCTGCTAGTCAAACTAACAGCATGTGCTATATCCGGTCTTGTACACAGCATGGCATACATGATAGAACCTATGGCCGAGGCATAGGGAATATTATTCATCTTCTCTCTATCTTCTGCCGTAGCTGGACTTTGAGTCTTACTCAAGGTCTTACCTGACAACATGGGCACGAACCCTTTCTTGCTCTCTTCCATTCTAAACTTCTTTAGAACTTTGTCCAAGTATGTACTTTGTGAAAGTGCTATTAGGCGTCTTGATCTATCTCTATAAATCTTGATGCCTGGAATATATGCCGCTTCGCCAAGATCCTTCATTGAAAAACTATTATTCAAATAGGCTTTCACGCTATTAAGAAGTTATATATCATTCCCAATCAACAATATGTCATCTACATATAGTACTAGGAATGCTACAGAGCTCCCACTCACTTTCTTGTAAATACAAGCTTCTCCATAAGTTTGTATAAATCCAAAGTTTTTCATTACTTTATCAAAACGTTGATTCCAACTCCGGGATGCTTGCCTCAGTCCATAAATGGAGCGCTGAAGTTTGCATACCTTGTTAGCATCTTTAGGATCGACAAAACCCTTGGGTTGTACCATATACAACTCTTCCTCAATGTCTCCATTAAGGAACGCCGTTTTGACATCCATCTACCAAATCTCATAATCGAAATATGCAGCAATTGCTAACAAAATCCTCACAGACTTTAGCTTCGCTACTGGTGAGAATGTCTCATCGTAGTCAACTCCTTGAATTTGTCGGAACCCTTTCGCGACAAGTCGAGCTTTATAGACGGTAACATTACCATCAGCATCTGTTTTTCTTTTGAAAATCCATTTGTTCTCGACAGCCTTACGACCATCCGGTAAGTCCACCAAAGTCCATACTTGGTTTTCGTACATGGATCCCTTTTCGGATTTCATGGCTTCTAGCCATTTGTCAGAATCTGGCTCACCATAGCTTCTTCATACGTCGTAGGGTCATCAGTGTTGTCCACCAACATGACGTTCAAGGCAGGGTCATACCAATCGGGAGTGGTACGAACCCTCGTTGACCTGCAAGGTTCAGCAGCAACTTCATTCGAAGTTTCATGATCACCATCATGAGATTCCTCTCAAATTGGTGCAGGCGGCACAAAAAATATCTTCCGGTGCTGCGCTACTCTCAACTCCGAGAGAAGGTTCAATAACCTCGTCGAGTTCTACTTTCCTTCCAGTCACCTCCTTCGAGAGAAACTCCTTCTCAAGAAAGGATCCATTCTTGGCAACAAAAACTTTGCCTTCGGATCTATGATAGAAGGTATACCCAATTGTTTCTTTAGGTATCCTATGAAGATGCATTTCTCCGCTTTGGGTTCAAGCTTATCAGGTTGTAACTTCTTTACATACGCTTCGCAACCCCAAACTTTAAGGAACAACAACTTAGGTTTCTTTCCAAACCACAATTTGTACGATGTCGTTTCAACGGATTTAGATGGTGCCCTATTTAAAGTGAATGTTGCTGTCTCTATATGCATAGCCCCAAAACGATAGCGGTAAATCTGTAAGAGACATCATAGACCGA
Organism: Avena sativa; assembly: GCA_916181665.1. Classification (NCBI taxonomy): domain Eukaryota; kingdom Viridiplantae; phylum Streptophyta; class Magnoliopsida; order Poales; family Poaceae; genus Avena; species Avena sativa. Next base: position 341,119,205 of record OV702288.1, read on the forward strand.
ACCATATCTAAGAGAGTTCGATTACGACGTTCGGACACACCATTACGCTGTGGTGTTCCGGGCGGTGTCAACTGCGAAAGTATTCCACATTTCTTTAAATGCATGCCAAACTCATAACTTAGATATTCACCTCCGCGGTCAGAACGCAGAAACTTAATCTTCTTGTTACGATGATTTTCCACTTCACTTTGAAATTCCTTAAACTTCTTGAAAGTTTCGGACTTATGTTTCATAAAGTAGACATACCCATATATACTTAAGTCATCCGTGAAAGTGAGAACATAACGATATCACCATGCGATGCTACACTCATTGGACCGCACACATCGGTATGTATTATTTCCAATAAGTCTGTAGCTCGCTCCATTATTCCAGAGAATGGAGTCTTAGTCATTTTTCCCATTAGACATGCTTCGCATCTTTCAAGTGATTCAAAATCAAGTGATTCAAGAAGTCCATCAGAATGGAGCTTCTTCATACGCTTCACTCCAATGTGACCAAGACGACAGTGCCACATGTATGTAAAATTATCATTCAATTTTGTTCGTTTAGCATCTATGTTGTGAACATGTGTATCACTACTATCGAGATTCAGTAAGAATAAAACATTCATCTTAGGTGCATTACCATAAAAGATATTACTCATATAAATCAAACAACCTTTATTCCCAGACTTAAAAGAGTAACCGTCTCGCAATAAACAAGATCCAGATATAATGTTCATGCTTAACGCAGGCACCAAATAACAATTATTCAAATTTAAAAGTAATCCTGAAGGTAGATGCAGAGGGAGCGTGCCGACGGCGATCACATCAACCTTGGAGCCATTTCCAACGCACATCATCACCTCGTCTCTCGCCAGTCTTCGCTTATTTCGCAACTCCTGTTTCGAGTTACAAATATGAGCAACCGAACCAGTATCAAATACCCAGGCACTACTACGATTACTAGTAAGATACACATCAATAACATGTATATCGAATATACCTTTCTTCTTGATGTTGCCATTCTTCAGATCCGCCAGGTACTTGGGGCAGTTACGCTTCCAGTGACCGGCACCCTTGTAGTAGAAGCATTCAGTTTCAGGCTTAGGACCAGCCTTGGGCTTCTTAGCAGGTGCGGCAGCTTTCTTGCCGTCCTTCTTGAAGTTGCCCTTGTTCTTAGGCTTGCCCTATTTCTTGAAATTGGTGGTCTTATTGACCATCAACACTTGGTGCTCCTTTTTGATCTTCACTTCAGCAGTTTTCAGCATGGACGATAGTTCAGGCAACGTCTTGTTCATGCAGTGCATATTGTAGTTCATCACAAAGTTCTTATAACTCCGTGGCAGTGATTGGAGGACACGGTGAATCCCTAACTCATTAGGAATCATTATCCCCAACTCTTGGAGCTTGTTTGCATGCCCAGACATGGTGAGCCCGTGCTTGCTAACGGAGCTACCCTCTTCCATCATACATTTAAAGAACTTTTCGGAGGCCTCATAGCTCTCCACGGCCGCGTGAGTCTTAAAAATCAGCCTGAGCTCCTTAATGATCTCGAACGGGTCGTGGTGCTCAAAGCGCTTCTGAAGCTCCGTTTCTAAACCGTACAGGATGGCACACTGAACTATGGAGTAATGATTTTTCCGAGTGGCGTAAACATTCTTTACGTCATCGGTGGCATCTTCTGCAGGTGGGTCACCTAGCGGTGCTTCGAGCACATAGGTCAACTGGCCAGCCCTGAGGACAATCTTCAGTCCATGGAGCCAGTCCGTGAAGTTGCTTCCATTGTTCTTAAGATTTTCTTTCTCTAGGAACGCATTGAAATTGATGGAGAGGTTCGCCATAATCTACAACAAATTTGCAAGTAGTTTAGACTAAGTTTATGATAAAATGAGTTCAATTTTAATTCTTAAATTAACTAGGTGATCTCCCACTCAAAACAACATCCCTCACATTGTCTTAGTGATTACACGAACCAAGTCCACTACACCAAGTCCGATCTTCACGAGAGAAGATGTAGTTTCATCGGCAAACAATCTTCATGTTCATCATATCATTTATATGACTCATGCTCTACCTTTAGGTATTCCGTGTTCTGAGACAATGTCTGTACATGCTAGGCTCGTCAAGATTAACCTTAGTTTCCGCATGTGCAAATATGGCTTGCACCCGTTGTATGCACACGTAGAATCTATCACATCCGATCATCACGAGATGCTTCGAAACGACGAGTCTTAGCAACGGTGCCAACTTAGGATGAACACTTTATTACTTGATATTTAGCGAGAGGGATCATCTTATAATGCTACCGTCGCGATCTAAGCAATACAAGATGCATAAAGGATTAACATCACAGGCAATTCTAATTAGTGTGATATGATATGGCCCTTTCTTCTTGTGCCTTTGATCTCCATCTCCAAAGCATGGACATGATCTCCATCATCACCAGCATTGCGTCAAGGTCAGTGGCGCCGCTTCATGGTTGTCCATCATCACTAGCAACTATTACAACTACTTGGAATAAAGCTATTACAAGATGAATAGACTCGCAGGTCTTAACAGAATTAAAGACAACCATTAGGCTCCTGCCGGTTGCCATATTACAACAAGGATCATTGCATAAATCAAATATAATCACAATCACATGATGGCCATATCACATCACAAAACCCCTGCAAAAACAAGTTAGACGCCTCTAATTTTATTTGCATGTTTTACGTGGTTTGGGGCTTTCGAATAAGAATGGATCTTACCTACGAAACTGAACCACAACATTGATACAAGTGCTATCAAATGCAAAGTGTAAATTGGATCTATACTATGGTGAGAGAGACAGACACCCGCAAAGCCACTTGTGCAAAGCAAGTTACACGTCAAGCGTGGAGCAAGTCTCATGTGCGATGACATGTAAGGTTAACCCGAGCCGCTTCATCCCACCATATCGCAAGATGCAAAGTACACAAAGCAAAAGACGGCACAAGCACCAACACCCACAAAACCATTGTGTTCTACTCGTGCAACAGATCTACGAATAGACACGGCTCTGATACCACTGAAGGGTTCGTAGCATGGAAAACAAAAAAATTCTACCGCAAGAACGAACAAAACCCAGATCTAATCTAGATAAAAGCCAAGATCTAATCTATTAGACATGTGCAACGAGATAGATCTGTACTAACCCTTTTAGATCCAAAAGCCTTGTGCGAGATCGTGGTTGATGTAGACGATCACTTGTCGATCTCAAGATCGAGTAGACGATCCTTCCGGCGCCGTGTTCCGGCAGCGCTTCCATAGTCGGTCACACGTGCGGAGTCGATGCAGACCTTCCTCTCCCCGTTCCAGCGAGCAGCGGAGGTAGTAGATCTCTCCATGGAATCCCATTTGCACGACGGCATGGTGGTGGTGGTGGAGTAGAGAATTCTGCAGGGCTTCGCCTAAGCCTGAGCAGAGCGAAGGAGGAGGAGAGAGGCGGCTAGGGCAAGAGTGGAGGGGCAAGGGGGGTGGCGCATCCACCCCTCTATATATAGAGGGAGGGGTGCGGCGTAGGGTTCCCACCGCTAGGCCCACCTCCTAGGGCTGGCGCACAAGGGGGGCTTGGGGGGAGTTTCCTTCCCCCCCAAGTTTCCCCTTTTTCTTTCTTGGTTTTCAAGTAAACTCCATAGAAATTTCTAGAACCTTCCGGAACATTCCGAAACCTTCTAGAACCCCCATATAAACACTCCGGGACATTTCCGAACCTAGAAAATGATCTCCATTATATGAATCTTATTCTCCGGACAATTCCGGATCTCCTCGTGATGTCTCAGATCCAATCCGAGACTCCGAACAACATTCGGTCTCCAACGCACATTCCAGATCTACCTAAACAACATCGAACCTTAAGTGTGTCACCCTACGGTTCGTGAATATGCAGACATGATGGAGACACCTCTCCAATCAATAACCATCAGCGGGATCTAGAGATCCATAATGGCTCCCACATACTCAACGATGACTTCGTGATCGATAAAACCATTAACATACGAAACCAATTCCCTTTGTCACGCGATACTCTACTTATCCGAGGTTTGATCGTCGGTATCTCCATACCTAGTTCTACCTCATTACTGATAAGTACTCTTTACTCGTTCCATGATATGTCATCCCTTGTGACCTAGTCACATGCTTGCAAGCTAACTAGATGACATTCCATCGAGAGGGCCTAGAGCATATCTATGGATGGACAAATCCCAATCTTGGTCCATGCGCTTCAACACATACTTTCAGAATACCCAATGACACCTTTATGACCACCTAGTTACGAAGCAGTGTTTGATGTCATCAAAGTACCCATCCGGTGATGGTGATTAACATAACCTCATGGTCGAAGGATTAGGTTACTATGTATTTGAAAGCTTGTAGCAATGCGAACTTAATGACTTGATCTTATGATATACTTACTATGGGTGCGTGTCCATCACATCATTCTCCCAATGATATAACCTTGTTATTAATGACATCCAATGTCCATGATCAGGAAACCATGATCATCTATTAATCAACAAGCTAGTTCAACAAGAGGCTTACTAGGGACTCTTTTACGTTTACAAAACACACATGTATTAGTGTTTCCTTATAATACAATTATAGCATGGGATGTAAACATTCATCATAAACATAAAGATATAATAATAACCACTTTTATTATTGCCTCTTGGGCATATCTCCAATAGCCTCCACATATGCCCTAACTTTGTAACCTGGGCCCCCCTATATAAGGAGTACCAGGACCTCCATAGAAGGGGGTCGATCATTCTATCTTGGTAGAACTCTAGGGCATTGTAGTGGGGGGTAAGAGAACTAGTCTCTTTCTCACGAACTTCTCAAGGAGCCCTTGTAACCCACCATTGATAGAGTGAAATATAAACATCTATGTGTGGAATCACCACACTATCCCTCTCTGGATTCCTGTAGTGTTCATTGGACCCATCTTTAGCCTATCCATGGCATCTGCCGTGCCACCACCACGATAGTTGGCGCCCGCCGTGGGGCTAGCGGTGCTAGCAGGGGTAAAAATTCGGACGGCAAACATCATCGGCATTGGCGAGCGCATTGTCTCTGGCTTGGTTCAGCGCTTTAGAGCGCTGGACTACGTCAGTGACAATGCTGGGAGCTTCAGCAGGCGTCCTCCTCCGCGCAACGGCCTCTTCATCAAGCTGGGTGCACACAAGATCAGCGTCAACATGGACGAGACCTGCATTCACCCACGACACGTCGTCGAGGGAGGCGAGCCAGCTATCAGCGCAGTTAGCGGCCTGCGTATCGCTTGCCCCGCAAGCTGCGTTGAGGTCATGATGACTGCACCAAACGCAGGAACATGCAAGGATCCGGCGCCTGATCTGGAGGTCACGCCAAAGCAGGCAAGGTCTAGATTCCCACCTTTAGAAAGACCAGAGAATGTACTACAGCAAGCAATAGATAGCCTAGCGACACCAATAGCTCATGTTGTAGATTCGGCTCAGGCGCAAGCTGAGTTAGAGGAGACTAGGCAGAAAGTGCTAGCTGGGGCGAAAAAGTTAGCCGAGTTGCAACAGTCGCTAAACATCACCTTTAGGGAATATGCAAAGGTGTACCGCATAGATGGAGTAAAAATACGAGGTAGAAACCTAATCACGGAAATTGACAAGGAGTGTGAGCCTAGGCCAGGTGAGACAACTACTATAGTGATAGGAGGACCAGAGAGGTACAGTACCCCGGCAAAAAACCTCAGGGTTGCTAATGCAACAGCGTCCGAATTAGAAGGTTTAACCGAAGAGGCCCCGGAAAGACAACAGGAAAGGGTAAATCACTTGTTAAGAGTGGCCTGCCAGCAAAATGAGGAGCTGAATAAGGCAAACCCGGCGCAACCCGAAGCATCTCGTCTGGTTCTTCGGCAAGGAACAACCCGGCAAAATCTGCTGGAGCTGCGTCATCCCCAGGTCATGCTCCTAGGAGAGAGGAGGTGGTAACATCAGGAAGAAGAGATAAACAAATGGTCCCATATGACCCATAAAGGAAGGAAAAGGAAAAGCAGTGCAAGTTGATCAGGATCGTCACAGTGCCAGCCGAGGTGAAGCCGTCCGAGGCAACCACGACCTAGGCAATGCCGGTCAAAGGAACGCTGCCAATGGTAATGCGAGACAGCATGATCCAGCGGGAACATGGCAAAATGTACCTCGACAACAGCAGCAACAGTACGCACCTCGTCAGGAGAGAAGCGCATGTCAGGTAGGGCAACAGCAAAATGCTTGTCCGGGTCAAGATCAGTACAATGATGGTTACTCAGCAATGATGGATGCCGGATTCCCTAGAGCGGAGCACCATGTGATTGGTTCGAGGCTGGGAAGCAGGAACTTGCAGCCGGTTGATGCTAGATTAAGCTGGACCGAATCTATAGGTCAGAGTTGATTGAGGTGCAAGGTCCTCTAGGTCCGGCATGTTTTGGACCCCGGATCATGAGAGAACTGCCAGTGCCGAACTTCCAGTTGGCAAGAGGAACAAAGACATATGATGGTAGTACGAAGCCGGATGATTGGCTCATTGATTATGCAACTGCAGTGAACATTGCCACAGGTAATCTAAGATGGGCAGTGAGCTATGTGCCCCAAATGTTGGAAGGGCTAGCAAGGGTCTGGTTGAACAATTTGCCGCCAGGAAGCATAAACTGCTGGCTAGATTTTGAGGAACTATTTGTGAGCAACTTCTCGAGCATGTAGACGAGGCCAAACAGGCCACAGACTTGGGAATTGTGTAAGCAAAGACCGAATGAGCCTGACCGAGAGTTTCTGACCCGGTGGTGCAATGTGCATAATTCATGTGAGGGAATAATTGAGTCGCAGGCTATAGCGTGATATGGAAGTATGTTGTGGCAGAGGTTGCAGTGAGATATGCCAACTACACTGGCTGAGACAATCCGAATCACAGATTCGTATGCCTTGGGAGACCTGATGCAACCCAGGATAACGTCAAGCGAGTCTAACGAGGAGTACTACAACAGGTTCCGGATAATCCAGGAGGAATGATTTTTGAGGTAAAAGAAGGGACGATCGTCCGGATTATCAGTACAGCTCACAATAGGTGGCCTCTGTGGACCGAGATCAGCCCAATGCCGGCACGAACCAGCGTCAGAAAACTGGAGGACAATAGTGGCAACAAAAGAATGAAGGAAGAAAGCCCTGGACCCCAGAACAGAAGAAACACTGGCAAGAGAGAAAGAACCGTCCGAGGTATACATTCGAGTGTATGTTGGATCAACCATGCAAGTTCCATACGCCAAGCCCAAATAGTCTAGCGAACCGTACGACCAGGCAATGTGAATGGATGTGGAAGTTAGAACAAAATAATTCGGGGAATGCAACGGCACCTCGGCATGATGGACCTCAGGATGAAGCACCTCAATAGCAACTGTTAACTGGGGGAACAGACAGCAGCTTATGTTGCCTCCGCCTCCGCTGAGGTATGAGAACCAGGAAAGGATGGATGCTGTGCACCAACTGAATAACAATCAACAGCAAGATCAAGGTTACCACGGCAATGAGGGGAGAAATGAGTACAGAGACCATCATCAGAGTTACTGTGTCCTTACATCGGAAGAGACTGACAGAAAGAGTTTGCAGCACCGACATATGGAGGTGAATGCAGTAATGCCGGTTGTGGTGAGGTATATGCCTTGGTCAGATCAGGAGATTACTTGGGGTATCAAGGATCACCTGAAAATCATGCCAAGTCTAGGGACCTACGCTTTGGTCCTGGATCCGACATTCATTGGGCCCAACATCAATGTGAGACTCTCCAAGTTACTGATAGATAATGGCAGCAACATTAACATCATGTACAAGGATACCATGCACAAGTTGGGGATCTCAGAGAACATGCTCCAAGCTACTAGGACCACCTTTCATGCTATTGTGTCGGGTATATCATGTGAGCCAATTGGAAAGGTCCGGGTTGATGTGTTATTCGGTACAAGGGACAATTGTAGGACTGAGAACTTGGAGTTTGAGGTGGTAAACTTGGAAAGCGCATATCACGCGTTACTCGGAAGACCTGCTCTGAGCAAGTTCATGGAAAGTACTCACATCAGTTACTTGAAGATGAAATTACACGGACCAAGGGGAGTGATAACCATAGCTAGGGACTTCAGGCGTTCCATTGAATATGCATCTGCCGGGTCTAACTTGGTCGAGTCACTCGTGATCACTCAGGATAAGAGGAGAATCATGGAGGTGACTGCACTAGCTTAGTCCGTGCAGCAGCATATGCCGTCCCTAACCAACCGACATGGTAGTGTGTCATTTCAAGCGACAAAAGACACGAAGAAGGTACCTGTTGATGATTAGTTTCTGGAGCGCATCGTAACTATTAGCGCCGGATTAAATGACAAATAGGAAAGCGAGCTCGTCAACTTCCTACGTGAGAATCAGGACATTTTTGCTTGGTCTATACAAGACCTGCAAGGTGTGCCGAGGGAGTTGGCCAAGCACTCTTTAAATGTGAGACCTGGGGCAAAGCCTGTGAAGCAACCTATCCGCCGCTTCGCCAAGGACAGGAGAAAAGCCATTGGTGATGAGATAGCGCGGTTACTCGTAGCCGGATTTATCATGGAAGTACTTTACCTAGATTGGCTCTCTAATCCGATGCTCGTGGAGGAAAAGAAGTACGATCCGAATGTGGCAGCGGTATGGCGCATGTGTATCGATTACACGAACCTGAATAAGGCGTTCCCAAAAGATCCATTTCCACTGCCGAGGATAGATCAGGTCATAGATTCAACTGCTGGGTGTGAGTTGTTGTCGTTCATAGATACATATTCTGGTTTCCACCCGATACCCCTGAACATGGATGATCAAATAAATACTGTGTTTATCACCCTGTATGGGGCTTATTGCTATCACACTATGCCGTTCGGATTACATAATGCTGGAGCAACATACCAGCGATGCATGCAAAAATGCTTGCATGAGCAAATAGGTCAGAATGTGCAAGTTTATGTGGTGATAAAGACCAAGGAAAGCAACACACTCCTTGAGGATATCCGGCAAACATTTGTGAACCTAAGGAGGTTCTGAAGGAAACTTAACCCGTAATAATGTACCTTTGGTGTGCCGGCGGGAAAGTTACTCGGTTTCCTTGTTTCTAGCAGAGGTATTGAAGCCAATCCCACAAAAATCCCGGTCATAGAGAGAATGGAACTGCCAAAGTGCCTTAATGATGTGCAGAAGTTCACTGGTTGCCTAGCATCATTAAGTCGGTTTGTGAGTCGGCTGGGAGAGAAAGACTTGCCTCTCTACCAGTTAATGAAAAAGCAGACAAATTTACATGGACGCCGCAAGCTGATAGCGCATTCCATGAGTAGAAAAAGATATTGTCCACTACACCAATATTAGCTGCGTCACTACCCAAGGAGACAATGTTGCTCTATATAGTCGCGACCAACCGAGTCGTAAGTGCAGTAATCATAGTGGAACGCGACGAGGAAGGAAAATCAGTGCAAAGGCCTATGTATTACTTGAGCGAGGTATTGTCGTCTTCAAAACAGAACTACCCTCACTATCAAAAGATGGCGTATGGCGTGTATATGTCGGCTAAGAAATTCAAACACTAATTTGAGGAGCACCCCATCAAGGTGGTGTGTGAAGCACCCATATCCAGGATTATGGGCAATAAAGATGCTAGCGGCCGAATTGCAAAATGGGCAATTGAGTTAGCCCTGTATGCACCACAGTTTGATAGGATGTGATCAAGTCACAAGCGGTGGCGAACTTCTTTGTAGATTGGGCTGAGATGCAGTATGAACCACCTCTGCCAGACTCAAATTACTGGCGAATGCATTTTGATGGATCAAAGCTAAAGGAGGGATTGGGGGCCGGGGTAGTGCTTACCTCGCCCAAGAAGGACCAACTAAAATATGTCCTCCAGATCCATTTTAGCACGTCAAATAATGTGGTTGAGTATGAGGCACTGGTGCATGGACTCAAAGTAGCAAAGGAGGTAGGCATACGTCGGATACTATGTTTTGGCGATTCAGATTTGGTGGTGCAGCAGGTGTCTGGCAATTGGGATGCTCTGGATGCAAACATGGCACTCTATAGATTTTATGTCCAAAAGATAAGTGGCTTCTTCGAGGGGTGCAAATTTCATCATGTACCCCAGATTGAAAATGAGGCAGCTGACATATTATCCAAGTTGGGATCATCCCGGCAGTCAATTCTGCCAGGCATTGCATTGGAGCACTTGAGAAAGCCATCTATCACACCATCACCAGAATCCGAGTCAATATATATCCTGGCACTCTCTGGATCAGAAGCTACACCAATGGAGATAGACTAGGGAAGCACCTCAGCTAACCCAGGGACTGCCTTAGTAGACCCGGGGACTATCATGTAGAACCCGGGGACTGACCGAATCAGTCCGGCCAGAGTAATGTCGGTGGACGCAATGGAAATTGATGAGGAGATTTTTCCCATCCGAACTATATCTACTTGGGCCAAACCAATATTTGAATTCTTAAAGGAGGGAACTTTGCTGGATGATGAGGTACTCTCAAGGCAAATCTAGAGAAGGGCAAAGGCCTACACCATCATCAGTGCCGAATTATACAAAAGAAGTGTAACCATAGTGCTGCAGTGATGCGTTGACCCGGAAGAAGGGCTTGACATACTCCGAGATATCCATCAAGGAGAATGCGGTCATCACGCATCCTCCAGAGCGTTGGTGGCAAAAGCTTTTCGGCATGGATTTTATTGGCCAAGTGCCCTGGAGCAAGTAGAGGATCTGGTTAAGAAATGCAATGGTTGTCAGAGATATGCCACAAAAACCCACATGCCAATGTCGGAACTCAAAACTATTCCCATTACATGGCCATTTGCTGTGTGGTGCCTAGATATGGTAGGATCATTTAAGCCGGCAAAGGGAGGAATGACCCATGTCTTAGTTATGGTGGACAAATTTATGAAATGGATTGAAGTTAAGCCAATCAGGAAATGTTATAAGGCAATAGCAGTGACGTTCCTCAAAGACATAATTTTGAGATATGGTTATCCCCACAGTATCATAACCGATAATGGCACATATTTTGTTGAAGGAGCATTTGCGAGGTTCTACCGGGAGAAGAAGATCCGGCTAGATGTTGCCTTTGTAGCCCACCCCGCATCGAACGAGCAAGTGGAAAGATCCAACGGACTAGTCTTGTCCGGGATAAAACCCCGGATCATATAGCCGCTGCAAAGATCAACGGGGTGCTGGATAGAAGAACTACCAGCGGTACTGGGGAGTTGAAGAACAACTCCGAATCGATCAACAGGCTATACGCCATTTTTTCTGGTATATGGGGCAGAAGCTGTATTACCATCCGACATAGAGCATGATTCACCAAGGGTCACTGAATACATAGAAGACGAAGTGCACGAAGCCCAACAAAATGATGTTGATCTTCTAGAAGAAGCGAGAGAACTAGCCTTGTCCAGATCCACCATATATCAGCAAAATCGCCGATGCTACCATAGCCGAAAAGAAAACCCCCGTGTCTTCTGGGAAGGTGATCTGGTACTCCGGCTGGTGTAGCGCACTGCTGGCATGCATAAGTTATCCCCCCATGGGAAGGACCTTTCATTGTAAGCAAAGCTTTGCACAATGATTCCTACTATCTTATTGATGCACAGCCATAGGAGAAGAACAAGGCAGACAGATTCGGAGAAAAAGCTAAGCATCCATGGAATGTAGCACTACTTCGTCCTTTTTACACCTGACAAAGAGGTGAATGTATCCGAGTCACTCATATGTCGTCTCGGCAATGAGCTTATCAATGAAACTTCAGCACCCCTAGCAAAAATCGGGGACTGCTGTAATAATTGTATTTCTTGTTTTTTATGTTTTTATACGTCGGCTGCCTTAAGGTGCTTACACCTTAGCCAGATTAGTAACGTGTGAGCACCAAAAACCCAGCTCTTTGATTTGCTGCTGTCCAACAAGAATTGGCTTCATGGCAAGCAAGAGAACACGTTTGGAATCGCAAAGCACATGAAAAACGACTAAGGAAAGGAAAGTAATCGAGCCGACGTTTGTTATCTGAATTAACCATGAATTTACTTCATTTATTTTTTGCCAGCTTATTTTGAGCTAATCTCAATGTTTCAAGTATTGTTAAATCAAATTTTTTGAATCTCGGACTCGTAAGTCAAAAAGGTAAACCAACGTAGACGCGAGCCAAGTCCTAAAATTGGAGGAACAAGAAAAGGAAACTCGGGGACTTCACTCGCGTTAATCCGACATTAGTAACTTAGTAGCAAATGAAACTAAATGTAGCAAACCAAATCATTGAGCTTAAGTACAACTTCACCTGGCACACCGGGGATCTGACGAATATTGTTAAGTGTTTTTCAAGGTCAAGGGGCAGCAGCAGGAGCCGAGTCATCAGTCGAGGGAGGAGGTACTTCGGCATCTCTGGGCGGTGTACTAGCCTTGGCCTCACCTTCGGGATTGGCCTCCTCATGTTCCGGATCTTCGGCATCGTCGCCGAGTTCGGAGGCCTCGTCCTCACTTTCCCTGTTCTCCGCGCCCTCAGAAATGTAGGCATCATCAATGCCATCAAGATAACTCAGACCCTCATTCCAACTGTGGCAGAAGGCATATTGGATGAGCTTGTTGGCGCAGGCTTTGCGCTGCACGATGCACTCTGGGTCATTAGACCACTTTGACCCGGTGCGTAAACTCTCAAGTAGATCAAGATCTAGTTCTTCATACCAAGACAGGACAAATTTTAGCTCCATGTCAGCTCCGACTCGAGCAGCAGATTCCCGCCACAGGTGCACCTGAGTTTCGCACTCCATTAATTTTGCTAAAAAAGCAGCGCTTCCCTTGGGAGTGGGCTCGATGGGCCAGAGAGCGTTGAACATTCGAACCGCTGCTGGCATTATGTCTGCACCATAGTTCTTCACTAGTTCCATGTGGGCAGCTAGGCTCACCAGCAGATCCTCCGTGTCATAAGGGATTAACCTGACGGTAGGACCTGTTGGAATACCCCGTTGCTGGCGAGACCTGGCCACATCACCAGAAGCAATAGAGTCTCCCTCTGGAACTTCCCTGAGAACAGAACGAGGAACGTCGGTGACCAACAATACTTAATCCGAAGAGATAAGAATTTAAAAGAGGAAGGGAACTCACGTGAAATCTGTAAAAGGATGAGAGTAAGCTCAGCATACACGTTGACGTTGTTGGCCTGGAGTTTTTCATATTCGGAGGTCACCGGCGTAAGTTTTACATCGGCTTCCTGCAGCAAGTCCTTGTTCTTAGAAATTTGAGTGGTCAAGCGCTCCTTTTCCTCGGCAAACTCCTGATCAGCCTTATCTAGCTCGGATTTATGAAGGTCCTTGAGCCTTTGGATTTTGGCGTTTAGTCGAGTAATCTCCGAATCTTTGAGGCACAACTGAGCAATCTTGTCATCTTTCTTCTTAAGTTCAGCCAAGTGCTTCCCTGCTTGTTCCAGAAAATGAGTCATCATGTCAGGGATGGGCACACTATCTTCAAGTGTAACTGCAAATAGTGAGTTGACCCGGCAGAGCCGAGGTATAAATATCTACCGAGTCAAGGAAAGAGTAAGTAATGGCTAAAGGAACAAGACAAGTTACCTTGGATCTCAGCCAAGTTCTTGCGCATGATGACATTTTTAGCCTCAACCTCGACTACATGGTTCGGATGACAAATTAATACGAATAACGAGCAACTCGGAGGAACAAAAAGGAAAAAAGGTCTTGAGCAAAGAAAGTTCCCCTTCTTCTGGTGATCAACCAACAACTTGCCGTATCTAGCATGAAGATCTTTGTATGAGTCCAGCAGGCGCTGGAACTCAGCAGTTCAGCGGTTGGTGGTGATCTAAAAACAAGCCAACATTAGTTCACAGATAAAGGAAGATAATTCGAAGTCTACAAGATCAGGGCCATGTGGAACTTATCCCGACTCTAGGTGTGTGGATATTCGAACTCTACAAGATCTGGGCCAAGTGGAACTTAACCCGGCTCTAGGTGTGTGGATATTCGAAGTCAACGAGATCCAGGCCAAGTGGAACTTAACCCGGCTCTAGGTGTGTGGATATTCGAAGTCTAAAAGATCTGGGCCAAGTGGAACTTAACCCGGCTCTAGGTGTGTGTGGATATTCGAAGTCTACAAGATCCGAGGCAAGCGGAACTTAACCCATCTCTAGGTGTGTGGATATTCGAAGTCTACAAGATCCGGGCTAAGTGGAACTTAACCGGCTCTAGGTGTGTGGATGTTCGAAGTCTACAAGATCCGGGCCAAGTGGAATTTAACCCGGCTCTAGGTGCATGGTTAGTTGAAAATGCTAAGGACTTACACTAAACTTTCTAAGAGCATCCGACCGAGTAATAAATTACTCCCTCGGAGGCTCGGAGCCTAGTGGATATATCTATAAGTGTTCATGTACATAAAGCAGCATAGCAGAAAAAGGGATTACCTCCATCATTCGGCCAGCCAGAGAGATAGCCTTGGTGGCGGAGTTCATCTAAGCGCTAAACTCTATCGGGTCACACTTCTCTAGCAGATCATCTTGCGGGTCGATAAACTCGGCATTATTCTAGTTGTGGACATATTCTATAAGCGCCGGGCTGTAGCTTTCGCCGCTGAGAGAATGGCTCATCACCAATCCTTTGACATGGGCCTCCCGCCTCGCGGACTGAGCTGCAGCAGGAATGGTATGCAGGACCGGTTGCGTACTGCCCTCAGGTTCGGCGGCAGGAGACCCGGAAGAGGAATCCTTAGGAGGCTCGACAGCTTTCTTGCTCTTGCCATATGATGCTGGCCGCTCAAGAAGAGCCGAGGCTACAGAGCTGGACTGAGCTTGGGAGGCTGGCTAAAAAATGTCCTTGATGGACACAATGGATCCGGAGGCAGTGGACTGAGACTTTTCCTTCGAAGAGGGCTTGGTTGTGGCTGCTGCTGTTGGTGCTGCTGGTTTGGTGCTGATGATGCTGCTGCTGGTATTGTTGGTGCTGCTGGTGTTGGTGCTGGTGCTATTGGTGCTGCTGGTTCTGCTGGTGCTACTAGTACTAGTACTACTGGTGCTACTGCTGCTGGTGCTACTAGTGATGCTGGAGAGACTGGAACTGAATAAGGAATCATTTGGGGCCCTACCGATGAAGCTAGCACCTCGGAGCTGGACGGTTGCGGTAAAGCAGAGGAACTGGGGAGATCCAGCATTGCCGTATCCTCGGCCGCTCTATTTCCCCCACCTCGACATTGCCCTCCTCATGACGAGGTGGGCTCTGATCTGGCGCTGCCATGGAGTCCTCTTGGATAGGACTCAGCGAACGAACATCATCGTCATGGAGGGGAGAAGAACCACTCCGGATCAGAGAAGAAATGCTGGGTCCACTCTAGGGAATAAGCCTAGGAGCGCTGAAGGAACAAAGAAATAGCAAGTCAAAACGATAAAGAAAGACAAAGGCAGAAGCAGAAAGACGCAAAAGAAAACGGGAAAGGAAAAGCGACTTACTCGTCCGAGGTTGGGGCGCCCGAGGTTTGGGTGCCCTCCGGACTGTGCTCTTGATTGTGGGTTTAGCCGGAGTCTTGACCCCGTATTTCTTCTGTCTCTTCTTGGGCGGTGGCGCCTCTGAAGCTGCGGCCGAGGTAGCCGCGCGCTTCTAGAAAGGAGCAGGATCCGGATCGTCCGTGGTGAGAGGGAGAACCTCGAGGACCTGACAAGCCGGGTTAGCTGAAGATTCAGACATAACTATTAATGCGTAAGAGATAGGCACCAGGTCAAGTACCTCCAGAACCTCAACATCCTAGTCATCGTCATCCGGCCAATCCCTTAAAGAAGAGGCCTTACCAGAGGTACACTTGGTTCTGTCCAGACTAGACAAGAACCTCTCCGAGTCAGGATCCACCTCGTCCGGCTCTGCATGGTCTGCCACCCACTTGCTCGCCAGCACCTTGCCATCCTCAATTGATTGCTAGAGAAATTGCTGAGAGCAAAAGTATCAATGGTTGAGTTAGAAAGCTATCCGACATATCGAAAAAACCTGGAAAAGATACCAAGGGAGGGACTTAACTTAGGAGGCAGGTTGGCCTGGGTAAAGGGTGCAAGCCCCCATTTCCAAGCCTCAGAGAACTCCTTCTCCACATTGAAGATGGCCTTGACCCAGCGGAACACCTCGGAGTTCTTAAGCTCAAAGGAGGAGGTCCGACGGGGGTCAAGAGGGCCACTAAGATAGCAGATTTTGTGGGCGCGCTTCTGAAGGGGGAGACACGGCTACGGACGAAGGTGATCATAATGTCCTCACCCCACAACTCCTTCTTGACCAACTCCTTGATCCGGTGATCAACCTGATTCGCCAAGGCCGTGGGCCGATTCGGTATCTTCTCCCACAGAGAGGTGTCCGGGACACCAATCTTGATAGGGAGGAGCCAGATCAAGTCTACGTCCGTGGTATTCCGGACATAGAAGAAGGTCCGGGCCCACCTTTGTAGGATTCGAGGCCGGTGACCCGGGGGAAAGCGAAGTTCTTGCAAGGAGAGATTGAGGCTCCACCGCATTGAGTCAAGTCCTTCTCAGCAGGGGTGAGGTGCTTGTCAAGGACAACATTTTTCCTCAGACCAAAGAATTTGATCCACATTTCCTTGGAGGACCAGAGGCTGATATACCCCTCTATGCCGGAGGCAAAAGAATAAAGAGAGGTAATGGCATTGGCAGCGAGATGAGGTGGTTGGAGTTAATAAGTGGAAATGAAATCATGGAAGAAATCATAAACAGGCAAGCCAAAGCCACGTTGGAAATGGTAGAGGAAAACAACAAATTCACTGGGGTTTGGAGAGGGAGTTATCTCCTGAGCGGCGAGGCGGCAGGCGACGCCCGCGGGGATGGGGCGTGTCGCATAGATCCAATCGAGGTCGTCTTGGCAGATGAAGGCGCCCGCCCAGCCACCACGCTCAGGGGTTTGATCTCCTTCTTCCTGGGCGACGACAGCAGCCTCCTTTTCAGTCATGGTGAATTCAAGGTCCTCGAGGAAATAGTCATAAAAATGGTATTCCTTGGTGGGGAATCTGGAGGTGCAGGGCCCCATGGTGAAAAGCTCGAACGGAGGCGGCACGGTTGCAAAGAACGGCTGGGCGCGACAGCAGCGGTACAACGCTGGCACGGAAGTGGTGGCGGTGGTGGCGTCGCAGTGGAGAAGAAGAGAGGTAGGGGCACGCGAAGTGGGGGAACTTCTCCAAGGGCTGCCCCTACTCCCTATTTAACCGCGCATCACGGGCGCGTAGTGGGATCCGTTGCTACAGCCCAACTGCACATTGTCACCATGTACGCACCAAACCAGCAAATCAAGCACAAGCCACAACAAGGGGCATAGGGAACAGAGGATCCTGTGACGTGATGTAATGATACAGTTAACGAGGCGCTGCCGCGACGGGACGTGTGGAGCAGTTATTCCTGACATTACTACAGTAACCGGCGCAGTAAAATGGCGCGGCCCTTAAAATGAGGCAAAGTGATGATTACCCTCCACGTAGGACGTGGGGAAGTGTATGAGAGAGGGAAAAGTAACCCGGATACAAGAGAAAAGACCCGGCTAGCAAGAAATGACTCGGGTTGAGCCAAGGGAATATCGAAGTAAAGAGTCTGGGTTACGAAATAACTCAACCGAAGAAGTGCAGATCCGGATAGAGAAACCTGTTGTGGCCTTAACAACTTAAGTTGCTAGGACCGCACCAACTTTGGGGACTAATGTTGGGGGGATACCCCTGGGTAGGGTCACACCGGGTATAAAGGCCAAGTTAGCCGAGGTACGGGATAGTCAAAGCATGTGTTGGCCGGGTCACCTCAAGGCAGGCCGACTTATGGAGTAACCCGGTCCGGTGGGCATTCACCTAGCATTAATCCGGCCGGCATAAAATATATGTCGGCCATATTTGTCTACAATATGTGCAGATACCCTCGTAGCCGGGTTAGCCAAGCACTAGCCAGGATACCACTTGGCTTCCAAGGGAAGAAAGGAGTCACCCGTTGGTCAAAAGGTGGCCTCTGTCCGCTGTAGCATGAGCGAAGCAAGTAGAGGGAAGGACCAGCGGGGCGTGGCCGACAAGGGTGAAGCGGGCTATGTTTGCTGACGTAGCTTGCGTCTGGTGATGCCTAAAGGAGAGGAGCACACAAGGGTTATGTCCATAGTCCGGACGAACCGTTAAAGTGAATAAAGGAGCATCTAGCTTTAACCAAGGGGCATATTCGGGGAATATGCCTCCACGTATGCCCTAACTTTGTAACCTGGGCTCCCCTATTTAAGGAGTACCAGGACCTCCATAGTAGGGGATCGATCATTCTGTCTTGGTAGAACTCTAGAGCATTGTAGTGGGGGGTAAGAGAACTAGTCTCCTTCTGACGAACTGCTCAAGGAGCCCTTGTAACCCACCATTGATAGAGTGAAATATAAACATCTATGTGTGGAATCACCACACTATCCCTCCCTAGATTCCTCTAGTGTTCATTGTCCCCATCTTTAGCCTATCCATGGCATCTGCCATGCCACCACCACGACAACATCACCATCCACCAACGCACATATCTTATTTGTTTGTCGTCTGGATGAAGCATGAGCATGGAAAAAAGCCGTATTCTGATCGCCCTCCTTAAGACAGTATACTCTGGATCGTTGTCGTGCAATGATTTCCTTGCGCTCGAACAATTCACGTAGTCGTCGCTCAGCCTTGCTCGCGGCAAGGTCATCAGCAGCTGAACATGACTGAAGATGAAGAGCTTTCCGTTTATGTTCGAGATGCTTAATTTCCTTCCGCACTGAGCCGAAGCTCTCAAGTCCGCAAACTTTTAGCTTGGCCGCCACCCCCTGTAGACTATCCCAAGTTGACTGAAGGGAGCCCGTATCATCATTTGCAGTAGCCCAAGAAGCCTCAACTATTTCCTTGTAATCAGGAGCTCGAGCCATGCTGTCTCATAGCAAAACCCTGACTGGACTGGCCTTTGTGAAAAGTGAGTATTGAAACGTTGCAGCCAGACCAGAATAGCAAAATGATCGGTGTTTCTAGGGTTTCCGCCTAGCTTTGGCGATTGGCAATGTTAAATTCACGCGACTACCTCTGGTGATCTTGATTCTAATCGTGATCATCTAGGTTTATCACCCTTCCCTCTATGATCCTCATCTCCGCTCACCGACGTCTGGTAACCGTGGTTCGGATCTCTATAAAGCCTCAGGATGAACACAAGGAGAGAATTCTATTTCGCTACCTGCTCTTGGTTTTTACGGGTGATCGGCTCGGATCCACGTCAGATATGGCTGGAAAGGATCGCTGGTGATGGTGGATCAAGGAAAGGCTATTGGCAGGGCGGGATCTGCTCTAGCCCTAGCAACGACTACTTCTCGAGAGAAGTGCAAGGCGGCAGAGAAGTGTTCTACAGGAACACCCTCGGTAGCGGGTGATTCCGTTACTGAGATGATGCAAAAGTTGAACTTGACTTAGCAGGAAGCAACTTGCTTCATCTTGGAAGATGAGGGTGATGATGATCCCCCTGCCCTTATAGGGCCCTGGTTAGTAAAGTTCTCGCTCCCAATACCTTGCACATCAACACAATCAAGGTTGTGATGAGGCTGTCATGGGGAACCCTAAGGACTTACTAATTCGGCAAATGGGACCAAATATGTTTTTGGCTGAATTTGGATCAGAGGCGTATAGATCACGAATCGCAAAATGGGGTCTGTTGTACTTTGGTAACAATCATGATGTCCTACTGAAACCCTTTGATCCTCGTATCAAGCTAGAAGATGTGATTTTCAATGAGCTTGCAGTGTGGGCTCGGATCATGAACTTGGAATATGGCCTGATGAACGTTGAGAGGGGTGAACCTCTAGCTTCCCGTCTCAGAGTGGTTGACAGAGTTGAGGTTGATGAAAATGGCAGGGCATGGGGATCTTTCCTCTTGACCCATGTCACTATTGATGCTTCACAACCGATCATGCACTATGTTTATGTCTTCTAAAATAAAAGGAATCAGTTGTAGCACTACAATGTCATGTATGATAATTTTCCCATGTTCTGTTTCTCATGTGGCCTCCTTGGCCACTCGCCTCTATTGTGCCCCACTCTAGCGGATAGATATGCAGATGGGAAGCTACCTTACAATGAAGAAAGGTTGTGCGTGCCAGATCGCAGGAAGAAGGAATGAGGGGGGTCCTCAGATCAATCTCAATCTAGTCGCGGATCATGGAGTGGTAATGGTCATGGCTCTAGGTCATTCACTAGAACCCTAGATGGTCGATCTAAGAAAGCTGATGCGAAGGGTGAAGTTAACTCGCCTGTGAAAAACAATACTCGCGCCCGCAGGACTCTGGCAGCACGGAAGAATCCTCAGAATGATAATGGAGATACTCTGAGTGTAGCGGTTGCGGTTCAGAATCAAGAACGTATTGCAGGACAGAAAAGGAAGCAGAAACAAGTTTACAAACCAAACACACCCTCTACTGTTGTTACTACTCAGGAAGTGCCAGGAATGGTGGCTGTTGCTGCTAGCAAAGTCAGCCTGACGGGCCCGTCGAATCCCATTGAGAGTGACCCCAGTCTAGAGAAGTCACACAAGAAGCAGAGACCTGATTCACGATTGGCAGATCGGGTGGTGGCTACAGCGTAGCCCCGCAGGCACAATGAGTATCTTGAGCCTCAATTTTCATGGACTTGGGTCTGACATGACAGTGGGAGAAGTACGTTGGCTCATCACCATGTATAGACCCTCCTTCCTCTTTCTCTCTAAGACTAAGATGAAGGATAAGCGTGCCCTGAACTTCATGTGCACTTTTGGTTACACGGGCAGTTTCGTTGTTAGTTGTGAGGGACGAAGTGGTGGCCTTGCACTTTTCTGGTTTAAAGATTTCAGTGCCGATCAGAAAGGCTTCAACCAATATTGCATCAATGTCTTTGTGTCATATGCTAACACGGCTCCATGGCGGGTCTCTTTCGTCTATGGGGAGCCATGCAGAGACAAACGTCATGAATTTTGGAGCCTGATCTATCGTCTCAGGTCTCAGTGTGAAAGACCATGGTTAGCTTGTGGAGATTTTAATGAAACACTCTTCTAGGAGGAGCATGCAGGACTGTCTCTCTGCTCTGAAACCCAAATGCATTTGTTCAGAAGTTGCCTTGATTGTTGTGGCCTTGAGGCCTTGGGATTTTCTGGCCCAAGCTTCACTTGGTCGAACCGCCAGGAGGGAAAGGCTCTTGTCCGATTTCCTCTTGATCGGGTGGTGGCCAATGGTGATTTCTGGGCAATGTTTGATGACGTTAATGTGGAAAATATTGACACTGATTGTTGACTTGAGGACACCTTCTGAAAAGGAATTATTTGAGGTAACAAACTTTTTATGGTGGGAGAGGGATATGCCAAACCTGTTTTGATTAGTTGTACTATTATAAAAAAAAGAGAAAAAGTTCTATGTTTCTCATGCACACCTTTGGGATGGCAACAACTCCACTAGCTTTTGAACAATCTATGGTATAACCCCGGATTTCGTCTATGAGTTGATGACATGAGTGGAATATGTCTCACTCTATGGGCAAAATTATTCGTACTCTCAAAGGTTGTGCAAGCACTTGTAAAATAAAAAATCATTTATCCTTGAAAGAGGAAGATAAAAAAGAGATGAACTGCCGTCAAGATATGAGCTGGAAATAGTCAATACTTACAAGAGAAATGGTATTACCTCACTACCTAAAATGAATAAATTAGATTTCTTGAAAAACAAGGAAAATAAGAGGTGTTTGATAGCCACGATTATCAAAGTGGGTGTTAATGAAAAACTCTAAGTTTATCCTTCATTTGACATTTACTTGTGCACCCTTAATTTTGACTGAAATTGTATTTTCTTTAAAATATTTTTACTTTCACAAAAGAGGGGCACTGAAAAGAATTGATTCACAAGCCTAGCCAACTTTTTGACAGTATCTTTTGAGTTTCAAGAATTATTAGTTAGCCAGTTATTTCCATCTAGGAATCGAACTTAACTTCAATTGTTTAGATATATTATACTAATGTTCAAGGTTGCAGGATTTGAGACAATATAATATGATACAACATCCAACTTGTGAGTCTTTCCTCTTGATTCAATTTCTTGCTATTACACATTATAGCTTTGTCACTCAAGGGCGAGTAACATCTAAGCTTGTGGAAGTTGATAGCTCCAAATTTTAACACTTTTTATCATTGTTTTTCCTCAGGTTTATTAACGGATTTCACTAAAGATTACCATTTCTACTAACGTTAACATCACAATTAGCGAATCCTTGGTTTCTTGTGATGGTTTTCAGGCAATGAATATTTATGGAAGATCTAATAGCATTTATAGGCTGATTACACCTAAAGAAGCAAATCCCTAATTAGAGCCCCTTTCATTGGAGGCGTTCAGAGTGCATAACGACAACTGGTACGGTCGGGCTGCGCCCGTACCGTCCGCCCGTACTACCCGTCGCCAGCTCCATTAAATCAACACAAGCAACTTTCGTGAAGGGGAGACAGACGAAAAATAAAACACAACCACCACAAACTCATCCAAAAGGGATAGATTAGATCTAGAGAAGAAGAAGAACACCGTCTCATTCTTCGACGATCTCTAGCCTCCACACGATCCACTCCACCATCATCTCCATTGTTACTTATAGAGAGAGATTGGCACTTGTAAGATTAGGGTTTGATACTTTGATCTACCTTTTGTTTGTATTTGATTCAATCTTCAACTGGTATTGTGGCTTGCTACGATAACTCTAAGATGATTTCCATTTGCAATACAATTATGCCTTTGATTTATGTTCATCTCATGTCTCAGTAAATCCCCATAGGTGTGGGAGATGTAGGGGATTGGTGAGATGTGTTGTGCCTGCTTTAATTCCATAAATTCATGATTGTTTTAGTGTTTATTAAATTGTGAGAATGATTATCTATGTTCGCCTAATTCTTGCTATCTAATTTAAGGGCCCATGTAACATGATCGAGAGATCTCATATGTATGAACTTGTATGCTAGCGAATCGGCAGCCCCCGACTGACACAGACGATATCAATGAGGAGATAGTACTACTCGAGGATAAGAAGGAACCATCAAGATTAAAGCCTTGATCCGGTCGGAAGAACTTAATTAATGTGCTTACCATTGCCGTGGTAACAGGCAGACGGATCATTGAGACTGGGAAGAATTGTCTATGAGGACTTCCAGTCGGTATATGGGTTGCTTCTCTACTCACATACAAATAATAAATATCACAATCACTTATTCCATTTTATTCATCTAGCACTTTCACTATTACCATGAACCGTTTCTCTCCATGCCCAACTTCTCATCTACAGGAACTTTGAACACCTTTCTTGTCTTTACTTTTATGTTTTAATCCTCGTTTTTCCTTACGCAAGTTTCCTCTATTATTCACTCACCACTTTCCACCTTCAACAACTGTAGTCAATTCACTCAAGACTAGTGACACCTTGAGTGCGATAGAAATGCCACATAAAAACACTTACCTAGACTCCTTATTAGGATTGATATAAAAACTAGAATTGATACTTGTAGGCCATCATGGCGTGGTTGGTGGATGGTCGATTTGGCAGCACTGGTGTCTTGTGGAGTACCATCGCCAGCTGATCTACCATCATGAGCCAGGGCGTCTCGGAAGAAGCGAGAAATCGAGACAGCGGCGATGCCAGCGTGGGAGGCAGAAATGGTGAAGATGCGCGCGAGGATTTTTTAGGCGGCAGTTGGGGTTCACACAGTGGTTGTGCCTTTTGCAACGCGCTAGAGCGGAAGCGGCAAATATGGTGTGTGTGATTGTGCAAAATTTCGCGTCTTCTGGAGCGGTGAAATCTTTGGGCCTAAATTTTGTCTCCCCCATCCCAAATTCAGTGGGTGCGAGGGTGGCCGTTGGATTGAGATTCTATGCAAGGTAAGATGGGTTCTATAGGTTGATCTGTGGCACCAGATTTTTGCGTTCTAGTTGGTTGGAGAAGAGTGTCCGTGGATTGAGGACTAGCTAGCGCTATTCAGAATAACTAATATAATGGCCAAACTCACTGTATAGTTTATGATAATATTCACATATTGTGCATATATGTGGATCTTGTAAAACGGGAGATGTTGTGGGAGGATGTTTTCATTTTCGTCGCACCAAATAAGCCATTTTCTATTTTCCGAGTACCAAAAATAGTGCATTTTGTGAAGCAACCACACAATTAAAGTTTCACAATGCAACCACCCCATTTAAAAAAGGGTTTTCTATTTTTGTACCATCGGTTCATTAGTTGTACTTAGTTTTCCCCAGCCGCTTAACTTTTCCTCCCTTTTGCCCATCTCCTTGTACAAAACTCTCACATGGTCTGAAAACTCGATGTCCTTTAGTCTTACCGTTACGTGTTGACAAGTGGGGCCACGTTCAGTCGGTTCCTGTAGTGGACCATCGCTATTACGTGCTGACGAGTAAGGCCACGTTCTGTCGGATCCCATAGTGTACCCCCGATGTTACATGATGATAAGTGGGGCCATGTTCAGTCGGTTCCCGTAGTGGACACCTCTCTCCACTTATCCATATCAGCATCGGACCCACAGCTTATCCACATGACTGTCGGACCCACAACTTACCCAGGTTGGCATTGCAAGATGGGACCCCGAGCCAGCCTGTGCCCACGCCCGTGTTGTTGCCTCCCCTTTCTTCTTCTTCTTCTCCGGTGACGGCGGTCCTTTGTCTAGCTTCATTTTAATATAGTAAAATGTAATTCATATACAAAAATTATACACCTTTGAACTCTTTGAAATCGCACTTAGGACATGATAATATTGTGCTAATAAAGTTCTGATCATTTATCATTTCCATGGTGTGAAATATAATGCAGAAACTTGTGTATACGAAAATTATAAACCTTTGAACACTTTGAAATCGCACTTAATACGTGATAATGATGGGCTAACAAAATTTTGAGAGATTATAATTTTCTCCCCCATTTTCATAGAGTGGAATGTAATGCATAAACTTGCATATATGAAAATTATACACCTTTGAACTCTTTGAAGTCGCACTTAATACGTGATAATGTTGTGCTAAAAAATCTTGAGAGATTATCATTTTCATAGAGTGGAATGTAATGCACAAACTTGCATATGTGAAAATTATAAACTTTTTGAACTCTTTTAAATTGCACTTAATACGTGATAATGATGTGCTAACAAAAATTTGAGAGATTATCATTTTCTCCCACATTTTCATAGAGTGAAATGTAATGCATAAATTTGCATATACGAAAATTATACACATTTGAACTCTTTGAAATCACACTTAATACGTGCTAATGTTGTTCTAAGAAAATCTTGAGAGAATGTCATTTTCATATAGTGGAATGTAATGCATAAACTTGCATATACGAAAATTATAGACCTTTGGACTCTTTTAAATTGCACTTAGGACATGATAATGTTGTGCTAATAAAATCCTGATCATTTAACATTTCCATGGAGTGAAATATAATGCATAAACTTGCGTATACAGAAATTTTAAACCTTTGAATACTTTGAAATTGCACTTAATAATGAGATAATAATGTGCTAGAAATTTTTTGAGAGATTATCATTTTCTCCCCCATTTTCAGAGAGTGGAATGTGATGTATAAACTTACATATACGAAAATTATACACATTTGAACTTTTTGAAATTGCACTTAATACGTGATAATATTGTGCTAAGAAAATCTTGAGAGATTATCATTTTCATAGAGTGGAATGTAATGCACAAATTATACACCTTTGAAAACTTTCCCTTCAAATCATATTCAAGTTCATTTGTTTATGGAGTTAAAGTACCAGTGGCAAACTCGTTCTTTTACATGGATAGATGGGTGCCCCCGACAGATATAGGGGTTACCTTGTCCGCTAGATCACAGAGGATCAACGGTTGGTGGGCATGATCCGCGTGACAACTGTCTCAACCAATCAGAGTGTAACAGCCAAGATGAGCACAGGTGTGACAGATTGTGACTAAGAGAGGGAAAAACCGAGTAGAACTTAAGAACCAAGGGCAAAACTGAGTAGAACTTAAAAACCAAGGGCAAGAATGACATAAGGATTCAAATAGAAAATAGAAAAAGATTTAAAAATGGAAAATGTGTCGTCTATACAATAAAATACATCTTTGCATACATCAAACTATTTACAATTGAAATATACACCAGTTTGACAATTATTGCCTCATTCAAACAAACTATGTTTTGGGGAGGGATGTTTTGGGAGGAGGCTTGAGTAGAAAGCCATGAACCTTCATAGATAGTAGGTGACTTGAGAAGTGGTGATTTAGGTTAAAAGTTGATTTACATACATTTATTATGGTGGACGGTCATATAATAAGACTCCCTGGGTAGAAGCCACTATGTTTTGATATTTTTGAATTTGTTGTGCATAAAATGACTCAATTAGCTAGCTAAAAACCATTTGTTGACTCTCTGTTGACTAGCCACCGGAGGGTAAAACTGAGTATATTGCACACGGCAGTGTTAGTACTGGAGGGCAAAACTGAGTACAATCAAACTGCTAGTGTTACACTCGGGGGAAAAACTGAGCACAACTAAGTCGCTAGGGTTAGACACGAGGAAAAAATGTGACTCACGGTACGCTTGTGTAGTACACGAGGCGGTAGCGGACACGTGTGGCTGTGCACGGTGAAGTAGCATATGGGGTTATGCGGTGCACGGTGGTGCAACGAAACATCGCTTCCCTTCTCCTTTATAGAGGCCTCCTCACTCCCACTAATCACTCACTCGCTCACTCAACCATCTCCACTGTCCCATCACCTACTACAAACCCCCAAGAAAAACCCAAACCACACCGACAATGGAGAAGAATGGCGTGGGTGGCCATCGGCGCCTCCAAGGACGCCGACGAGGAGGCCCCCATCCCTGTACAGGCCCCCGTCGAGTAATCGAAGGCAGCCGCCATCCCCATCCCCGCATCCACCGTTGTCGCTGGCGAGGAGGCTCCCGCCAGTCCCGGGAAGATCCCGCTCTATCCCCAATGAGTCAGGAATAAAAGATGCCAACATGTTGAGACCGACCTAAGGATCTTGTCAAATAATACAGCCTTTCTTCCAAGGAATAAGCTGGGACCCCTACGAGGAGGTTGATTACATAAGGCTGGAGCAGCCCTACGACACTAGCATCACCGACCCATGGTCAGAGGTAACCAGGGTTTTCTCCCCTTTTCTTGTTCTCCCCCCATTCCCATTGTTGGATGCTTGATCGTATATTATTAGGGTTCGTCTATTCGTATTTTTACAGTAGCTAATCCTCTTGTGTTAGATCTTTTATTTCGATGAATCCCCCTATTCGTATTTGAATCCCCCTGTTCATAGTTGGGATCAGTATTCGATTTGGTTTGAGATGGGGACTAATCAGGGGATCTCAATCGGTTAAATTATGCAAATAATCAATCCTGATAATAAAAGTATCTCAATCATGTCCTTATTGCACTCTACTATTTTTCCAATAGGAGGATAGCAGCGACGTCTGGAGCGACGACGAGTCCAAGAACACCAAGACTTGTCATGTGCTGAGGAGGCTGAAGTTCGACTAGTACAACAACTTCTTCGCCGGCAACATCTACAAGTGCCCCTTCTGCACCACCAGGAGGCTCCGAGCCACTGACTTCAACTCCCTCGTGAAGCATGCCGAGGACGTGAGGACCTGCGATGAGTCCGTGAATATCCATGGCTTCAGATACAAGCACCAGGCGCTCACTCTTCACCTCTGCAACCTCTAGAAGGTGGCCATCGAGGAGGGTCGCATGCCCCCAATCAAGCCCAAGGTCAAGGGACTAGGTAGCAAGAAGTGAAAGAGTCGTTTGAGGGAGGAGGCGGAGGCCATGAGGGGCCACTGATCTTGTGCTACTACTGCTGCTACTCTAAAGCAGCTTGTTTTGTATTGTCTGTGTTGAACTTGTCCGCTGCTGCTACTGAGCAACCTATTTGTCGAACCTCGTTAAGTACCGTACTATATAACCTATATTAGCCGCTTTATCTACATCTGCTCTGTTTACTGAATTTATTTATGATGCTAGTTAGATTTTCTGCTCTAGATTTGCCACCAGATTGGGGGAAAACGAGGGCCAAACAGAATAATGAATGAAGAGAGAAGCTGCTCTAGATTCGCTACATTTTTGGGCAAAAACACAACTATTAGCAAGAGAGAGGGGAAAATGTGCTCTTAAAAAGGCCAATCATAAAAATAACAAAAAAGAAAACTTCCAATTTAGGTGACAGGGCGCACGTAACCACCAAAGACGCCCCACATGGTCCCACACCACATCCCCCATAACGCGTTCCAAACAAACCTGCCCCATGCAGTCCCCCATGGCACAGCCTCACACATCGGTATAAGGCGTTCCTGACCAAACGACCCCACATGGTCCCACACCGCACGGCCCACACGTCATCCAACAGTCAACCTGATGGCAGTTGCCGTTCGAGCTCTTTGATGGGTTTCCGAGAAGGAGAGGGGAAAAAGTGAGGAAAATTTAAGTGGCTAGGGAAAATTGAGCATAAAAAATGAACTAGGGGCACAAAACTAGAAATCCCTTAAAAAATATTAGACCACCTTCCATGGACAATGTCCCAACCAGGGTATCTCAAACCTTTTTGTCCACCCCACGTGAAAAAGACAAATTCCTGCCGAATCAGCAGGAACTGGGTCCGACTTGAACTATAGGTACATGATTTAATGCTCATGAGTTTTATATTAACAATATACTATTTTATCAGAGATCCAATGAAATTTTAGCCAGGCTCGGCCCCTAGCTAAGAATCTTCATGCCCACCATTTTGACCATAGTTTCAAACGTGCATAAGAAATTCAAAAACGATCAAAACAATGAAAAACCTTCTCATGGTTTCATATTATGTGACATAGTTGTAAGGTAAATATTAAACTTGGTATGTTCATTGCATCTCAAAAAAACCTTCTCGGAAATGAGCTATCATGTTCGAGGTTTCATGGTTTTCAGCCCAAAATACCAATGTTATGGTTAGAATCGTGGCATAGTTTGTGATAATGTGCCCATATTATGCACACATGTGCATCTTGGAATGGAGTACGATGTTGCAGGAGGAAGTTTTCCTTTTCATCGCACAAAAAAAGATTTTTCCATTTTCCGAGTGCTAGAAACGATGTGTTTTGTGAAGCAACCACAAAATTAAAGTTTCAAAATGCTACCACCCTATTTAAAAAAATAATAGACCACCTTACATGGACACTATCCCAACTGGCGTATCTGAAACCGTTCTGTCCACCCCTCGTGACAAAGCCAAATTCTTGCTGAATCAGTAGGAAGTGGGTCTAATTTGAACTACAAGTTCATGATTTAATGCTCGTGATTTTTTATAAAAATCATTTTTAGATTAACAATATGCTATTTTATCATAGATCCAATGCAAGTTTAGCTAGTCTTGGCCCCTAGATAAGAATCTTCATGCCCGTCGTTTTAACCATAGTTTAAAACAGGCATAAGAAATTCAAAAACGATCCGAACAATGTAAAAACTTTGCGTGGTGTCATATTATGTGACATAGTTGCAAGAAAAATTATAAAACTTGCTATATTGATTGCATTTCAAAAAACATCTTAGAATGAGCTATCATGTTTGAGGTTTCATGGCTTTCAGCCTAAAAGACCAATGTTATGGCTAGAATCGCGGCATCGTTTGTTATAATATGCCTGCTTTGTGCACACATGTACATCTTGAATGGAGAACAATGTTGCAGGATGAAATTTTCCTTTTCATCGCACAAAAAAGGCATTTTCCATTTTTTGAGTGCTAAAAACGGGTTGTTTTGTGAAGGAACCACCAAATAAAGTTTCAAAATGCTACGACCCAATTTTTTGAAAATACTAGATCACCATACATGAACAATGCCCCAACCAGGGTATCTCAAACCTTTCCATCCCCTCCTCGTGAAAAAGACAAATTTCTACCGAATCGTTAGGATGTGGGTCCAATTTTAACTATTGGTGCATGATTTAATGCTTGTGATTTTTTGCAAAAACCATTTTTAGATTAACAATATGCTATTTTATCAGAGATCCAATGCAATTTTAGCCAGGCTCGACCCCTAGCTAAGAATCTTCATGCCCACCATTTTGACCATAGTTTGAAACGGACATAAGAAATTCAAAAACAATCCAAACAATGAAAAACCTTCGCATGGTTTCATATTATGTGACATAGTTGCAAGGTAAATATTAAATTTGGTATATTCATTGCATCTCAAAAAACCTTCGTAGAAATGAGCTATCATGTTCGAAGTTTCATATTTTTCAGCCCAAAATACCAATGTTATGGTTAGAATCGTGGCATTGTTTGTGATAATGTCCCCATATTATGCACACATGTGCATCTTGGAATGGAGTACGATGTTGCAGGAGGAAGCTTTCCTTTTGATCGCACAAAAAAAGAATTTTCCATCTTCCGAGTGCTAGAAACGAGGTGTTTTGTGAAGCAACCACAAAATTAAAGTTTCAAAATGCTACCACCCCATTTAAAAAATAATAGACCACCTTACATGGACACTATCCCAACTGGCATATCTGAAACCATTCTGTCCACCCCTCGTGACAAAGCCAAATTCTTGCTGAATTAGAAGGAAGTGGGTCTAATTTGAACTACAAGTACATGATTTAATGCTCATGATTTTTTATAAAAATAATTTTGAGATTAACAATATGCTATTTTATCATAGATCAAATCCAAGTTTAGCTAGTCTCGGCCCCTAGATAAGAATCTTCATGCCTATCGTTTTAACCATAATTTAAGAAATTCAAAAACGATCCGAACAATGTAAAAACTTAGCATGGTGTCATATTATGTGACATAGCTGCAAGGAAAATTATAAAACTTGCTATATTCATTGCATTTCAAAAAAAATCTCATAATGAGCTATCATGTTTGAGGTTTCATGGCTTTCAGCCTAAAAGACCAATGTTATGGCTAGAATTGTGGCATTGTTTGTTATAATATGCTCGCTTTGTGCACACGTGTACATCTTGAACGGAGAATAATGTTGCAGGATGAAAATTTTCTTTTCATCGCACGAAAAAGGCATTTTCTATTTTTTGAGTGCCAAAAACGGGTTGTTTTGTGAAGGAACCACCAAATTAAAGTTTCAAAATGCTACCACCCAATTTTTTGAAAATACTAGATCACCATACACGAACAATGCCCCAACCAGGATATCTCAAACCTTTCCGTCCACTCCTCGTGAAAAGACAAATTTCTACCAAATCGTTAGGATGTGGGTCCAATTTTAACTATTGGTGCATGATTTAATGCTCGTGATTTTTTTGCAAAAAACATTTTTAGATTAACAATATTGTATTTTATCATAGATCCGATGCAAGTTTAGCGAGGATCACCCCATAGCGAAGAACCTTCATACTCGCCATTTTGACCATTGTTTGAGAATAGAAGAAGAATTATTTTTAAAAAATAGGTTATGTACTCGAGATCAAATAAATTGAGAAGTTTGCGTCACAAAAGTTGTGCATATCTTCAAGATTAACCAAATTGATTTTTGTATCATCTCATTCCAAGGACATATGGAAAATGAACGGTGAAATTGAAGGGGATCAGGCACGGAAAATAAAAAAATTCCTACGTTGAAACCCTAGAAACTAGGCTAGGATCTATCTATGTAGTAATGTGGTAACGCCCGGAGCGTAGAGAATACATACCCTTGTAGACCGTACGCGGTTAACGTTCTGCGGGGAACGTGATTAATGTAGTCGTACCCAAAGCCGACCTCAAGGTCGCGAAGCTCCTCGCAGGTCACCCCTTGCTCCTTCTTGATCTTCATCATCTTCATCGTGCAACAGCTCCGGCTCACGACATTTAAGCGCCCCAAGTATTGCGCCTCGTGTCTTCGTACACATCCGGTGCATGATGAGACCTCCGGCTCTCCGATCCCGCGGGAGTGCGGAAGTTGATATCCAGCTAGGAATCCCTACAGCGCAACAGCGTACTGCAGGTGTGCCTCGATCGCACAGCCTAGACTTGGGGCCATGGTCACGAGGTATAGAGGGAGAGAGAGAAGGAGAAAGTTAACCAAAGGACTTCTCCAAATATTGGTGTGTCTTTAGTCCTCCCATGGGCACCCCTTTATATAGGCTAAGGGGGTGTACCTTTCTCAAAGGATAAGCCATGTAGGACTAATATCAAAGGAAAAAGTCAGCAGAAATTCGGACTGCCAAATGGGCTGATTCTACTTAGCCCAATAGGCAAACAGAAAATAAACAGCAAAAAGAAAAAGGAGAGCAGCAAGGGTTGGCCAGGTGGGCCTTGGCGGGGCCCACCCTGCGCTCAGCTTCACCCACGAGGCGGCGGCCTGGTAGGGAAGTGACCGTGGGTGGGCTGGCCACCCCCGGCGGCCCGTTGGCGCCCCCGAGCCGGGTGGGCCGGAGCCACCCGTGCGGCCCAGCTCACCTGCCAAGCGGCGGCCTGTGCTCTGCCCCGCCCCGCCCGGTTATCTGCGGACCAGTGCGGCGGCTATTATCCGCCGCCCACTTGGGTTGGCTGTTTTTCTTTTTCCTTTTATTTTCCTGCAGTTTTATTTCTAGGCTATTTCCCTCCGGGATTTAGCCTAATATAAAAGTTGACTTTATAAATCTTAATCTAAATATTATTTAGAATATATCAATTCATAATTAACATATAATAAATATATATTTAAATTCCCATTTATCCGAAAACACTTTTCCGGTCTTTTCCTTTATTCTTTCTCCGAACAACTTCGGATCTCTCCGCGGAACGATTCTGGCTTTCTCTCTCTCTCTACTGTGATTCCGTCTTATGAATGATCGCTCTCATCGTACCCTTAAGTGTATTCTCTCACGGCTCGGGAATGCTCTAGACATGATCTGTATCAATGATCAACAGAGGGACCAGGGATGTCCATGTGACCCCTATGCATTCCTGATGACAATGTCATTTGAACCGTCTATATGTAGCATCCTCTTCCTTTTGCTTCTCGATACAACTTGTCCGAGATCCGATCATTGGTATCCCATACCTTTGTTCAATCTGTTCACAACAAGTTCTGTTTTCTTGTTACCGTGATATTACATCCCTGTGACATAGTCACATGTTGCAACATTTATAGATGTAATATCACCAAGACGGCCGTATGTATCTTTACCCGTCATGTGGGTGAACAAATCCCGTTCTTGCAGTCACATGTCATCTATTGTTCCTTTAGAATACCCAACATACACCTTTATGGCCACCGTATTACCAAATGACGGTTGATGCAATCTAAGCAGCCTAGGTAAACAGTGAGTAATATGAGCTCACGGTCTAAGGAGAAGGAGTCTAGATATAGCTGTTGCAATAATGAACTAGATGACTTGATCGTGTTGCAATCCTTCGAGGAATGTCCAACCACATCATTCTCCAATGATATGATCTTGTTGTCAGTCGACATAAATGCCCATGATCTTGAAACCTAGATCATCTTCGTGACCAACGAACTAGTATGAATAGAGGCTACTAGGGACTTTGTTGTTTCATACCACACCTGTACCAATGTTTCTACTTGGCACAGTTATAGCACAATATGAAACTATTATAAACTAATTGAGATATGACAATAAAAACCTATTTATTATTTGCCTCTAGGGCATATCTCCTTCAGAAATCATGTGGTTGGACTCAATCTTTATAGAAATCCCACAATTGGGAGGACAATGGACCTTCTCATGCCTATGGATTGTTGGCCCAATTGGCTGATAAAAATCAGGAAAAAAATTGGTGCAGGCCTCACCCGACCGAGGCCTAACCCCAACAGTTGTATTGAGTGGATATATAATATTGTGCGCTACTTATGCATAGAAGGACGCGGTGGTGTGGTGGTGATGTACCTTAGGCCAAGTTAGGTGGTCTCGTGTTTGATCCCCCGATCCACACCTTTTTGCCAGTATTAAATCGAATATATGCCTTCTGTCGGGTCTCTATGGGCCCCGCTTGTCAGATTCTGGTGGGCCCGACCTGCATGTCCTGGTGGATCTGGCCTACATGCCCCAGTGGGTCCGGCCTGCACGTCAGGAGGGTGCGGCTGGGAAAGCCATCCAAATGGTATCTTCAAAACTATCAGTAGAAGGAAATTGAGACGTGAAATTCACAAGTAGATAAAAATAGACACATGGATATGACACATAGGCGAAAATTGATATGTAGACATGACACCTAGGTGAAACTGCTTAGTTGGTCCTCTAGTTTTTTCAACAAGTCATGAATTAGCAGTAACGACCATTTAAATTCGTCGTGGTCATTGAAATTTAAGGTCGTAGACCTGTATTTTTGCGTACACTATGACCATTCAGGGTAGACAAGGTATGACCTTACTAACAAAAATGGTCATAGTTTTTCAGGGTTTGGACTCTTCCAAATGGCCTACGACCATTTGGTTTGAATTGGTCATAGCTCTATGACCAAAAAAACATGGTCATTAAGAAAAGGTCATTAATCAACACATTATTTGTAGTGCACTCAGCGTCTGGTGTATTACCTCAATGAGGTACTCACCGACTCCAAGCAGCACTACTCACAGTACCAAAAGCTAGTATATGTCGTGTTACGGGCATAGCGGCAACTCCCGCATTACTGGCAAGAGCACCCGATCACGGTCATCTCCTTCGCCCAGTTGCAAGAAATCATTCACAATCAAGAAGCGCACAGATGGATCGCCAAGTGGGCCATCGTATCGGTGTCCACAACATCAAGTACGAGCCGTGGAGGTCCATCAAGTCGCAAGCCCTAGTCGACTTCCTCGTTGTCTGGGAAGAGGCACAGCAGCCCGAGCTGCTGCCACACCAACACTGTTGGACCATGTACTTCGACAGGTCCAAGAACTCCGAGGGCGCTAGTGCTGGCATCGTCCTCATCTACCCCAAAGGAGACAAGATCCACTACATGCTGCAGACCAACTTCATCCCCTGCACCAACAACGTGGCCGAATACGAGGCACTACTACACGGCATGCTAGCCGCCAAGGAAATGAGCATCAATTGACTGAAGTGCTACGGCGAATCCGAACTTGTCGCTGGCCAGGTCACGGGCACTTGCGACGTCGTCGATCCCAACATGATTGCATACCGTAGGGCGATGGACCAGCTAGGTGGCTACTTTGCTGTACACTCCATCAAGTGGATCTACCGGCGGAAGAACGAGGAGGCCGACACACTCTAACGAATCGGCTCATCCTGTCAGGCACCCTTGCTAGGAGTCTTCCTCGATATCATCGACCACCCTTCCATCTCTCCTCCCAAAGAGATTGACGTCAGGATCCCGCTGAACTCTAGCGAATCGGCTCATCCTGTCAGGCACCCTTGCTAGTCGCCATTGTCACTAAGACAAGCGATTGGATGGAGCCATACATTGCCCTCCTCAACCACAAGATGTTGCCCAAGTAAGAGACTGAGGCACACATGATTGTGCGACTATGCAAGTCGCTCATTCTGATCAATGGCAAACTATACAAGTGTAGTGTGTCTGGCGTCTTCCAGCGCTGCATCCCACCAGAGGAGGGCCACAAGATCCACAATGACATCCACTTTGGCGACTGCGGTCACCATGCCAGAGCACGTTCGCTGGTCAGCAAGGCCATGCGCCATATTTTCTATTGGCTCACCGCCCATGCTGACACAGTCGACATCATCCAACGATGCGTCGGGTGCCAGAAATACACCAACCAGATGCACGTACCTGGGTCGGCACTGAAGGTGGTCCCCGTCACATGGCCATTCACATGGGGCATCGACATGGTTGGGAGGTTTAAAACTGCTACATCCGGCTACACACACCTCCTAGTCGCGGTCACCAAATTCATGAAGTGGGTTGAGGCGAAGCCCGTCAAGAAATGTGACGGGAAAATAGCCACCAAGTTCCTCCACAAGCTCATTTATCGGTACGGCTACCGCACAACATCATCACCGACAACGGCACCAATTCGCCAAAGGTGCCATGGCAGAGTTCTGCGAAGAGTACGGGATCCAACTTGATCTAGCCATAGTCGCCCACCTAGAATCAAACGTCCAAGCCGATCGCACCAACTAGTGCGTCCTCCTCGGCCTAATTCCGCAAATTTAAGTCCCTCTCGATCGGACGCCAGGGTGTTGGGTCGAAGAGCTCCCCTCTGTGCTCTGGGGCATCCGCTCCTGCATCAATAGGTCAACAACGTTCAACCCCTTCTTCATGGTGTATGGCACCAAAACGGTCATGCCAACTGACCTCGAGCACATCTCGCCTCGAGTCTTCAACTACGCGGAGGCATACAATGAAGTCTCCCATCAAAATGGGAATGACTTACTCGATGAGGATCGCGGCTTCGCTTGCTCGCACATGGCAATCTACTAGCAAGGACTCTATCGCTACCACAACCGTTGTATCTAGACTTGCGCCTTCTAGGAGGGCGACCTCGTCCTATGCTCATGTAGGACAAGGGGATGCACAAGCTCTCCCCCCATGGGAATGCCCATTCGCCATCGGCAAGGTTATGGGAAACGACGCCTACTACCTCATCGACATCCTGGCGACGGAAAACTTGACATCAAGCAACCATGGAACGTCAACTTACTTCGCAAGTTGATGCGTCTCTCTCCACAGCTTTGTGAACTCACCATACTCTATTCTCACACGCACTCGCTCTAATCAAGTGAGCCACTCGCCATCATCAACCCTTGAAAGCGTGACTAGCACATACAAGTAGTGCGACCCAAGGGCATTGATGTCACTCGAGCTTTGCGTCATCCATGAAAAATGCCTATCAAGACCCACCATCGATGTCTCCTCGGGCGACTAGCTTTCCAAGCCAAGATGATCGGTTGTGCTTGCCACAGCATCCTGCCTCCCTCAACCTCAGGAACAGCGACTCACACGGCTAAGTACTATATACGAGCCCTCTATAATAGAGGCTTGACCTGTCCAAGAAAATGCTAGATTGAGATACACTCCTGAAGTCGCCATGCGACTAGCCCACCGGGCCAAGAGGAGAGACCCGCTAGCAAATAGCGCCACACTTCCTCGCCAAACTTGGGTTTACGACTCGAACAACTAAGTAACACACTTGGGGACTCGACTATCGAACCTTCTCACACGTTGTGAAAAACTCCAAGTACATAGTAGGCCTTGGAGTCGCCATGCGACTGCCCCCCCCAGGTAAAGGCATGTTGACCTACGCTACTCACATCAGAAAAATCGCCAAGTCCCTCCTAAACACGTGCGTGCGACTCAATCGTAAAGCAAATACACTCGAGGACTCGTACAGCAACCCAGCCTCATCATGCAAAATATACACATCAAGAATGACCGACTCCATGAGTCAATACAAATCGAAAAGAAATAAAAAACCACTCGAATTATGATTACGTCACAATTTTTTTGCACAAAATGCATTAGTCTTGGCTGATACCGGCCCATTACATGGAACACCCCTAGCTTTAGTGATTCTTATTTATGGTTTCATTGTGAATGATGAGCATTGAATGCATATCTTTGGAATTAAGAAAATGTGCATTAATAAATAAGTAGGGGAAAACAAAACCCTAACTCTAGTTTTCCCTATCTCCCTAAAAGCATTCAAAGTGTTTTGTATTCTTAAAAAATATAAAAGTTGAGGAGTCCACATTGTTAATAAGGGGTCTGCAGTATTTAAAGTGTTTATGAAAGTTCTGGTATTTTGAAAATATTCAAAACATAAAAGACTATGAATTTACAAAAGAGAGAAATAGAAAACATAAAAAGAAAAATATTTTAGAAAGAAAAATATGCCTCTAAACCCTACCCTAGGGCGTAGCCTATCTTCCTATATCTCTCCCTGCCTCCCTACACTATAGAACCCAACCCTCTCTCCTTCTTTGGTGCAGCCCACCCTGGCCTAAGCCAGCCTAGCAGCAGCCTGATACCTCCTTGCCAGTCGTCGTCTACCTTCGTCACTGTCGACCTCCCGATGGAGCAAAGCAACTCACTGTCGCCAACACCGCTATCGGTATGCCAAGATCAACGCCATCGGCCCCAGATGCCTACAAGACCGTGTGTGTTGTTGCTGGAGAAACCCTAGCTCTTAGTTCCCATCCTCTTCTTCCTCGTGCACAAACCCTAACCCTAGGGCTCACAGACGATGTGCCGCCCCTCCATCTCCGTCTGCCCAAAGCCACGCCGAGGCCAGCATTGGAAACATGCCATCGCCCTCATTCTCCTCCTCGTAGCATGCAAGCCGGGAGGCCTCTGTCTGACCAGAATCGATCTAGAGGTGCTCATCTTCCCGAAGTCCGTATACCATAAATTAGTTGTCGTTCTATAGCATCCCATCTGTAATGCTACATGGTCTAATAATAAAATGCTACTTCCTACATATAATTGTTGCATCATAATAATATCATGCTCATGTCACCATTCCACATTGCATTTGAGCATCATATAAAACCCCTGTTAATTTGGTTCTTCCTCATATTTGCCTCCTAATATATTGTAGTTGGTTCTTGATATATTGCTAGATGCCCAATTGGAGTTCAGGGCATATCTTTTAAACTTGTTCCACCTATTAACTCTTCCATATCAACTTCCTTGTGATCATATCCTCCTTCCACTATATACATGTATGTGGCACATCCTTTCGTTCTTAGGTTTAATTTATGCTAGATATATTCTTATGGTTCTTTACTTATTCTTCTACACCTTGCTTATTATGGTTTACTCCAAACTAAGATAGATATACCATGGGCACATGTCCATCCGAAAATCTTGCTTTATTTGCATCTTTATTTTTAGCAAATCTTCTCCTCACCCATATGTACAACATATTTTGCTTTCACAAAATATGCCCACATGCATGAATGCATGCTCCTTACTGCTGTATCCCATGCAATCATAACCCTTGGCCTTCTTCGTTTGGTTTTATTTTATTTTATTTGAGCTTTGCTTTAAAAATTCAAACTGGATGTTCTTTTGTTCTTGCATCTATTAAAACCTAATCTAAACCTACCTTTTTAGTTTGACTAAACCAAACCATCCTCCTCACTCTAATCTACCTTGTCCACCCACTAATCTATCTAGATAAAACCACCTAGAACTAGATTTTCCCCCTCTCCTAATCTATCTTGGAACCAAAGTGACCCAAAGACATCTTTTTCACCATCTTTTCCTCTTGCTATTTTTCCAAACCGCGGTGCAAACAGCCGGCTCCTGTTTCTATTGCCCTGGCTTCGATCACGTGCCCCTGCTGTGCCTAGCGCCAGCAAAGCCGCGCTCACGCCTTGCTGTCCTGCCTCTCCTTGCCCTCTATTAAAGCAACCATCAGCAGCAACCCTTAGCATCATCCTGTCAACCACTCCCAGATCAAAATCTAGGAGGACACCTTCCCCTCTGCAAGCAAACCAACCCAACCGCCGTCTACCCCTCGTCGTCGTCCTGCTGCCGCCATCGCCGGGCCGGGTGTCCAGTCGCAGCCCGTGGAGCGGCACGTCGACCCTGACGTTGTACGGTACCGGGAGCGAGGAGGAGAAGGCACAGCAGGCGCTGCCATCCCCGCACCCACGTAGCTCGCCGTCGTTG
Organism: Avena sativa; assembly: GCA_916181665.1. NCBI lineage: Eukaryota > Viridiplantae > Streptophyta > Magnoliopsida > Poales > Poaceae > Avena > Avena sativa. The sequence goes on from OV702288.1 coordinate 341,158,823, forward strand.
CCGTCTGCGGTACTAACGCCGCCCCATCCCTCGCTCTAGCCCCACGCTCTCCCTCGACATCGCACCCCGGTGAGCACCACAGCTCCCTCCTCTGTACACCCGTGTAGATCATCTCGACGCTCGCCGTTGTTGCCTTGCCGCTCGACGCCACAGCTGCAACAATGTCGTGTAGCCCCACTCTGAACCGCGCATAGGCGATAGACAGTTGAACCGCAGCATGCGTCTGCCCTCTGTTCGACACTATAGCACAACCGACACAGCCCACCTCAGCCCGTGACTTGAGCACCATCTTGTAGCTCTAGGTACGCTCTTTGAAACGGGTACTTACACACCTCGATCTGATATCTATAGCTCTTGAAATCATTCGGCAAAGACGAACAAATCTCTGACGTTTCTGTTCGTCTCCGACAGTCGGAAAACCGCTAGATCCCCTCTGTTCTTTGCATTGCCCCGTCCGCTGCAGACCTCCGTTGACGAAGATCCAAACACCAAACTTGTTGTCCAACGTTGGCTCTACAATTTTCGTTTTTGCAGCAACACAAAATTCCTGACGGTTTGCTCGCCATCGTCGCCGGAAAATCAGACGAGCTAGCTGTTTTGCCTCTGAAACATTCAGTTTCGTCAGATCCGAACTCGGTTTTTTGTACAACCCCCCCCCCCCAGAACTTTCTATCCGTCATGGACAAGTCCCTCGCGCCCCAACCTCTCCCACGTGGCACACGTCCGCTGGCCGCGCGCACGCGTGGACCCGCGGCCCCCAGGCCCCGCATGTCTGGGTCTAGGGCTAGACAACCCCACGGTGAGAAAAGCCCGGACCAGCCCGCTGCGCCAGCTGGCGCTGACTCAGCGCTGACCCACCCGTCAGCGTCTCGGGCTAGATTCCCCTGAGTACAAAAAGTTTCTGTGACCTTTTCTAAATAATAAAAATAATCCAGAAAATGCAAATATGTTTGTAATATTCAGAAATTAACATCTTTATTTTGGTAATTCCAAATAATATATTTTTGAATCACAAAAATATGTGGATTCCAAATATGTCTTCCAAAATAATTTTTGTCTAATTTAAATTTTCTAAATTTTTTAATTGCAATAAAAATGCCTTTTTCTTAATTAAATAATAACTTTAATTCTATAACTCCAAGTTTGACAAATAATATATCTAAATCGATTAGCGCGACGAGCCTGTTCTAACTACGCATTCCATGATTTGAATTGCAGCATGCATCATATAAATATTAAGTGGACAGCAAGTGTTATGGGAGCAAAACATGACTAAAAACTTAATAAAATGCTTTATTCTTGTACCCCACACCTCACCCATGCCATGCTATGTTATGCCATGTAATTTGTGCATCATTCATCATGGTATGCTTGTTTGCTTGTCGTATTTTATTCATATGCTTGTGCACTTTATTTATGTTGGCTCTTGTTTGTTTGGTTCTTCTTTCGAATAGACGCTGAGCAGGGAAATTATCAGGAATCCCAGGAGTACTACCCAGATCCATCCCTCGCTTCAACTGAGCTGCCAGGCAAGCACTACCACATGCTTTCATACATATAGCACCTATTGCTTCTATCTTATTCTTGCATCATGGAGTCGCGAATGCATTAAATTGAAACCCAAGTACTGCATAGGCTTTACTTTTAAACCCCACCGAGCTTGTTCCTCCATCCCATGAGCCATTACTACAGGAGTTTTTTGAGCCATGCGAGTCGTAGAACAACATGTGTAGGGTATGTGAATGTCTGATGGATAACGAGGTACCCAAACAACTTAACCTGAGTAGTAATGGGATAACTAATGAAAGAGTCACCGGTGGGCAATATCTGTCATTTGGTTTTTATGCCCACTTGTGTCCCGTAGGACCCCGAATACTTGATTCCTGTTCCTTGACTATTCGCACTATCTACATCCGGGAGGCCTTATGGACCCCCCCTAAGGCAGAGCTTGATTCATTTCTATTTCTTGGGGCCACAAACTAGTTTGGGGTTTTATTTACTATCCTGTACTTATGCCATGTTACTGTTTTATTAAGATTGTGCGTGGAGCACCTGTACTGTTTTGGATGCGGAGTGTTTTCACGGTATCGACAAGCCCAATTATATTTTCGGGTTCCCAGTCGTTTACAGCCATTAACGCAAACCTTGGGTCCGTCTCGGAGTCGGCCAACTTTGTTGCGGGTAGCTTAATGGGGTGGCCCCCTGAAATATTTTATGAATCCTGTGATCACTTTGTCGTGAATTCCTTGTTAGGTTTTGAGTTGGTTTTTCCGAGGTTGATTGAGTGTGTGTTGCTATTTGTGCACCCCTACAGGGTAAATCTTTCTGAAAGCCGTGTCCGCGGTTATGGACAACTTGGAGCACAGCTTCTCGATCATAGACAAGCATAACTAAAGTACCGCTTTTAATTTGACTAAATATCTGACTAGTAATTAGTGCAATACTCATGGAATGCTTAATAAAATTGCCAACGGATGGGTTGTTCGTCCGCTTTCTTGTTGGTAAGCGAGAAGGAGGATGGATCTGTTACTGTATACTGTTATAACTGTTGTTTATAATTAATGGACATCGGCCTATCATTGGTTAGGCGGATGGTTAGAGAGTATCTATAGACTTGTTAGTTATTATCTTTCACTGCAATTGCGTCACCCTAGGTATATGTCCCCTTTAGAGGCATAAAGACTTGCTGAGTACCCCTAGGGTCTCACACGATAAATTGTTTGATTCAGATGAACAGGTCTATTCGCATGATGGATACTGGGTGGAGGAGACAGATGATGTTGGCAACGATCACTCGGTGTAGAGATTCCGGGGATGGGGATCCGTGAGATCTGTGGGCGGGATGTGCTTACTTATGTGGCATCTTATGCCGATTTGCTTCTTATTCATACTCGGATCTTGTTTCCCGCTTCCGCTTGATACTCTGTTGATTGATGTATGAGGAGCTATCCTACACTATTATTTCTATCTAGGATATTTGGATCTTACCGTATGGCGTTGCAATATTTCTATTTTTTTGGATGGTATGGCTCTGAGAACTGTTGTAAGGTAGCTTGCATACATACTCACTTGTGTATGTATTTGATCTCTTCACCTGTTGCCTACGCCGCTCGCTCTTGTCCCGATGTTCTTGGAAGTAGTTAGGGCAGCCGACGGGCCTACACGTGGGTGGCCCTAGACCTCCGCTGTAAAATCCTTAACCACTTTTGGTTCATCCAGGCTTGAACTTAGAGCGTAGGGTCCGAGGTAGTTACAATTGGTATCAGAGCCATCCCGCCCTTCAGGGTCTCAGCCAAATGGTCGTTGTCAGTCTAGCAAATATTTTGGTAGTTACGTATACTAGGGAAAAACAAAACATGAGAGTAGGACTGCTTCCACTTTTCTTCTTACCCATCCACCCACCCTTTTCTGGTAAGGAAGTGTAACGTTTTCAATCCTCTTCTAAAAATTCAAACTAGGCTTCACGTGTTCTGGGTTCCGTAGTACCATAGGTTGTGTGAGTGTGTGTGTGTGTAATTCCTTATCTATCTGTTGCATCCAACTTGTTATTGCCATCTGCCTTTTGGTTATCAACTATTGGTACATTCCATACCGATAGGCTTTTGTAAACCGACGCGATCAATCTGATTCATTGTAAACCGACGCGATCTGTCTTACTCTTTGTTATCCGACACTATTTTGTTTGGGGTGTTTGTTTTCCATAGTTGCTAATCTTTGGGTTCATCTTAAGAAGGAAGAGAGTTGGGATATGTGTTTTACTTATTCATGTGCGGAGTAATGCTTTTAGTGCGGGATGGAGTCGCGACCATACCACTACTTTTGTCATTCGCTCTTGTATATTGAATAGGTAGAGTTACTAATCTTGATTCGTTAAGCGGTATTGCGCACATAGTGGTATTTTAATGCCGAAATTTGCGGAAAATTTTTCTTTGATAGCTTTGTGTACCACACTCCTTGTTCAGTCATGTGCGATATGCTTACTATCTTCAAGGTGCTTTGAACTTTGTTGATATTTTGATATCATCTTAGTAATTTGTATCCTTAATCTTGGTTAATTCCATTTTGGTACTATTGTGGATTATTATTATTCTCCACTATAGTACTGACTTGAGTTTTATATCAATCGCAGGATGGCACCACCAAGCCGCACCGAGGAGGACATACCACCTGAACTGGGGGCTGCGTTGGCAAGTATTGCTAATGCCTTGGGAACAATGCAACAGAACCAGCAACGCTTTGAAGAAAGTGTCAGGAGGAATGAGTTTGTCCCGCTACCTCCACCTCCCAAGCGAGGAGACATCAAGGGCTTTCTGAAGTTTAACCAGCACCACTTTGAGGTGTCTGATCAGCCACTGGATGCTGATGATTGGCTGCGTGAGATGTCAAGGTTGCTGATAACTACTGATGTTCCTGAGCAAGAATGGGTAAAATGTGCCACTCACCTTCTGAAGGGAGACGGAGCTCTATGGTGGGAGAATTACCTGAAGGCAAACCACTCTGGTTTTCAGCCTACTTGGGAGCAGTTCACTGGGGCTTTCAAAGAGCAATATCTGTCAGAAATTGTCATGGAAAGGATGAAGGAAGTGTTTCTCAACCTCAAGCAGGGCAATGACAATGTCAACACCTATATCAGAAACTTCATGAATCTTTCTCGGTATGGTGGCGATGAGATCTCTAATGACAAGAAGAAACAGAAGAGGTTCAGGCAAGGGCTCAATGCATGTATCAAATATGTAATCACTCATGCAAGGCCGGGGTCTTTTCTGGAACTCCAACATACAACTCTACAGGAAGAAGCCAGTAGGCAAGTGTTCGAGGAATCCAAGAAACACAGTCGTGACGCAACAAGCTCTTCAGCTATGGCAGCTCCTTCTAAGCGCCGCGTGTGGGTTCCTAATACCGCATCGCCGCTCCCGGCTCCACCAAGACCTTCAAGCTACACGGCAAGGCCATCAAACTCCTTCACCGCTGCTCCTAGGGGATACAACCACAACTACCCTAGAGCTCCTGGCGGAGTCCCTGGCTATGCTGCTCCACGTCCACCCGGTGCTTGTTACACTTGTGGGAACACTAGGCATCAACACTGGAGTTGTCCCATGAACAACAAAGCTCTTCCTCCGCCACCTCCAAGACCTGCAGCAAGTCCTGCTATGGTTCGTGCACCTCCGCCACGGGCTCTCAACATCAACACCAAGCCCGGGTCCACTGTTGCTCGTGCCAACTGTGTCAACGTCGCTCAAGCTGAACATGCACCTGGAGTTGTGATGGGTACGCTTCCCGTTAACTCAGTCCCTGCACGAGTTTTGTTTGATTCTGGTGCATCGCATTCTTTTGTCTCTACAAGTTTTGCTGATGAGAATGGGTTACCTATGGATCCTCTACCTAAACGTTTAATGGTTCTCTCGCCCGGAGCAACTATGGCATCTTCCAAGATCAGCCATGACAATCAAATTTTAATTGGTGGTTCTTTGTTCCCGGCTTCCTTAATTATTCTGGGCAATTCTGACATTGATATTATCTTGGGCATGGATTGGTTAACAGCAAATGCAGCTGTGACTGATTGTGCTGAACGCTCAGTTTCTCTGAAAATTCCTGAAGGCCATATAGTCTATTCTCCAAGTCTGACTCCTGCAATTTAGCTTTTCTCTTTGGCGGCTCTGAATGATGATGCTATGGATGCTATTCAGAGTGTTCCGGTGGTCCGTGAGTTCCCAGATGTTTTTCCTGAAGAGTTACCAGGTATGCCTTCTTATCGAGAGGTCGAGTTTGTGATTGAGCTTGAACCTGGAACCGCTCCTATCTCCAAGCGGCCTTATAAAATGGGTCCTGCTGAGTTGGCTGAACTCAAACGTCAGCTTGATGAACAAGAGAAGTTGGGTTTCATTCAGCACAATACTTGTTCTTGGGGTAGCCCAACCATCTTTGTGAAGAAGCGAGACCGCACTGATAGACTATGTGTTGACTATCAGGCTCTCAATGCTAAAACCATCAAGAATAAATATCCCCTTCCGCGGATTAATGATCTCTTCGATCAGCTAGCAGGACCTGTGGTATTCTCTAAGCATGACTTGAGAAGTGGTTATCATCAAATCAAGATTCACAAGGAAGATGTTCCCAAAACAGCTTTCACCACCCGCTATGGCCTATACGAGTACACGGTCATGTCCTTCGGTCTCACCAACGCACCTGCCACCTTCTTGAGGCTTATGAACTCGGTTTTCATGGAGTATCTTGATAAGTTCGTCGTGGTCTATCTGGATGACATTCTAGTCTATTCTAAGTCAAAGGAAGAACATGAAGAACACCTTCGGTCTGTCCTAAACAAGCTTCGTGAGAACCGCCTGTATGCAAAGTTCTCCAAGTGTGAGTTCTGGCTGCCTGAAGTCACCTATCTACGTCACGTCATCTCTGCTAAGGGCATTGCCGTCAACCCAGAAACTGTTTGGACAATTGTTGAGTGGCTTCCACCCAAAAATGTCAAAGAAGTCCAGAGTTTCCTTAGTTTGGCTAGTTATTGCCGTCGCTTCGTTCAGAACTTCTCGAAGATTGCGAATCCGCTTACCGACCTCCTCAAGAAAGGCAAGAAATACCTTTGGTCTCCTGCATGTCAAGCTAGCTTTGAAACACTCAAATAGAAGCTCACTTCCACACCAGTATTGATTCCTCTAGATACATCAAAGCCTTTCCAGATATTCTGTGACGCCTCCTTGCAAGGATTGGGTGCGGTCCTCATGCAAGAAAAGCAAGTCGTTCCTTATGCTTCCCGTCAGTTGAAAACTCATGAGCTCAACTATCCAACACATGATCTAGAACTCGCAGCAGTTGTCTTTGCTTTGAAAGTATGGAGGCACTACTTGCTTGGAAACCGTTGTGAGATCTTTTCTGACCACAAAAGCCTGAAGTATATCTTCACTCAGACGGACCACAACCTTCGCCAAAGGAGATGGATTAAAACCATCAACGACTTTGATCTTTCGATCAACTACACTCCGGGCAAAGCAAATGTGATGGCCGATGCTCTCAGCCGAAAAGCTTATGTCAACAACCTCATGGTGGAAGAACAACAGCCTCTCTTGTGCGAGGAATTCCGCCAGCTCAACCTTGAAATTGTGGATCAAGGGTATCTTTTGAATCTTCTGGCAACCCCTCTCTTGAAAGAAAAAGTTCGCTCCATTCAACTTGGTGACCCGTACACTAAAAACATCATCTCCAAGATTCAGCTTCCGAAGTACGAACCTTTCCACCTTGACGACCAATGCACTCTATTCTTTAAGCACCGGATGTTCGTTCCAAAGTATCCGGGTTTGAGAGAGAAAGTTCTTAAAGAAGCTCACGATTCTGTTCTTTTATCCACCCTGGCAGCACTAAGACGTACATGGACTTCAAAACACAGTATTGGTGGCCTGGATTGAAACGATATTGTGCCAAGTATGTCTCCGAGTGTGATGTCTGCCGTAGAGTTAAAGCTGTCCATCAGAAACCTTCCGGTCTTCTACATCCATTGAAGCCTCTGGAATGGAAATGGGAGAAAGTAGAGATGGACTTCATAACTGGTTTTCCAAGGTCGCAGAAGGGCAACAATGCAATCTTTGTTGTCATCGACAGGCTTTCTAAAGTGGCTCACTTCTTTCCCGTCAAGGAAACAATTTCTGCAATTCAGTTGGCTGAGCTCTATATCAAAAGAATTGTCTCTCTGTATGGGGTTCCTCTTGAGATCAGCTTCGACCATGGAAGCATTTTCACTTCCAAGTTCCGGGGAAGTTTCCAAAATGCTTTGGGAACAAAGTTGAACTTCAGCACTGCCTATCACCCTCAGTCGCAGGGACAAGTTGAAAGGATCAATCAGATTCTAGAAGATATGCTCCGTGCATGCGTCATCTCTTTCGGCGTGAAGTGGGAAGAATGCCTTCCTTATGCTGAATTCTCTTACAACAACAGCTTCCAGAAGAGTCTAAAGATGGCACCATTTGAGGTTCTCTATGGACGCAAATGCAGAACTCCGATTGGTTGGTCGGGCGCAGGTGAAAGAACATTGTTTGGCCCCGATATTGTAACTCCAGCGGAGGAGAAGGTTCACATCATTCTTGAAAACCTGAAGGTTGCTCAAAGTCGCCAGAAGAGCAACTACGACAGAAAGCACACAGACATGGAGTATGTCCCTGGTGATCTCGTTTATCTTCGTGTCACTCCCATGAGAGGCACGCACCGGTTTGGTATCAAAGGAAAGCTGGCTCCTAGATACATTGGTCCTTTCAAAGTTCATGGAAGAAGAGGAGAAGTTGCTTATGCTCTTGAGCTCCCTAAAAAACTCAAGGTCCATGATGTTTTCCATATCTCTCAACTCAAGAAGTGCTTCAAGGATCCCGGCAGGACTGTGGACCATGAGCTTATCAATCTCCAAGAAGACCTGTCTTATCAAGAACACCCCACAAAAATCCTAGAAGTCGCAGAAAGAAAGACTCGCAACAAGTCTATCAAGTTCTGCAAGGTGTAGTGGTCGCACCATTCCGTTGATGAAGCCACTTGGGAACGCGAGGATGAGCTCCGTGCCAAGTATCCTACCCTCTTCGTGTCTTCTTCTTCTTCCTAGAATCTCGGGGCGCGATTCCTGTTTAGTGGGGGAGAGTTGTAGCATCCCATCTGTCTAACATCTGCAATGCTACATGGTCTAATAATAAAATGCTACTTCCTACATATAATTGTTGCATCATAATTATATCATGCTCATGTCACCATGTCACATTGCATTTGAGCATCATATAAAACCCATGTTAATTTGGTTCTACCTCATATGCATTTGAATTCTTATTAATTGTATTTTCCTCCTAATATATTGTAGTTGGTTCTTGATATATTGCTAGATGCCCAATTGGAGTTGAGGGAATATCTTTTAAACTCATTCCACCTATTAACTCTTCCATATCAACTTCCTTGTGATCATATCCTCCTTCCACCATATACATGTATGTGGCACATCCTTTCGTTCTTAGGTTTAATTTATGCCAGATATATTCTTATGGTTCTTTACTTATTCTTCTACACCTTGCTTATTATGGTTTACTCCAAACTAAGCTAGATATACCATGGGCACATGTCCATCCGAAAATCTTGGTTTATTTGCATCTTTATTTTTGGCAAATCTTCTCCTCACCCATATGTGCAACATATTTTGTTTTCACAAAATATACCCACATGCATGCATGCATGCTCCTTATTGCATATCCCATGCAATCATAACCCTTGGCCTTCTTCGCTTGGTTTCATTTTATTTTATTTGAGCTTTGCTTTAAAAATTCAAACTGGATGTTCTTTTGTTCTTGCATCTCTTAAACCCTAATCTAAACCTACATTTTTGATTTGACTAAACCAAACCATCCTCCTCACTCTAATCTACCTTGTCCACCCACTAATCTATCTAGATAAAACCACCTAGAACTAGATTTTCCCCCTCTCCTAATCTATCTTGAAACCTAAGTGACCCAAAGACATCTTTTTCACCATCTTTTCCTCTTGCTATTTTTCTAAACCGCGGTGAAAACAGCCGGCTCCTGTTTCTCTTCCCCTGGCTTCGATCACGTGCCCCTGCCGTGACTAGCGCCAGCAAAGCCGCGGTCACGCCTTGCTGTCCTGCCTCTCCTTGCCCTCTGTTAAAGCAACCATCAGCAGCAGCCCTTAGCCTCATCCTGCCAACCACTCCCATATCGAAATCCGGGAGGACACCTTCCCCTTTGCAAGCAAACCAACCCAGCCGCCGTCTACCCCTCGTCGTCGTCCTGCTGCCACCGCTAGCTGGGCCGGGTGTCCAGTCGCAGCGCGTGGACCGGCACGTCGACCCTGACATTGTACGGTACCGGGAGCGAGGAGGAGAAGGCACAGTAGGCGCTACCGTCACCACACCCATGCAGCTCGCCGTCGTTGCCGTCTGCGGTACCGACGCCGCCCCGTCCCTCGCTCCAGCCCCACGCTCTCCCTCGACGTCGCACCCCGGTGAGCACCACAGCTCCCTCCTCTGTACACCCCTGTAGATCATCTCGCCGCTTGTCGTTGTTGCCTTGCCGCTCGACGCCACAGCTGCAACAATGTCGCGTAGCCCCGCTCTGAACCGCGCATAAGCGACAGACAGTGGAACTGCAACATGCGTCTGGCCTCTGTTCGACACTATAGCACAACCGACACAGCCCACCTCAGCCCGTGACTTGAGCACCATCTTGTAGCCCTAGGTACACTTTTTGAAACGGGTACCTACACACCTCGATCTGATATCTACAGCTCATGAAATCATCCGGCAAAGACGAAGAAATCTCTGATGTTTATGTTCGTCTCCCACAGTCTGAAAACCGCTAGATCCCCTCTGTTCTTCGCCTTGCCCCGTCCGCTGCAGACCTCTGTTAACGAAGCTCCAAACACCAAAGTTTTAGTCCAACGTTGGCTCTACAATTTTCGTTTTTGCAGCGACGCAAAATTCCCGACGGTTTGCTCGCCATCGTCGCCGGAAAATCAGACGAGCTGGTTGTTTTGCCTCTGAAACATTCAGTTTCGTCAGATCTGAACTCGGCTTTTTGCACAAAACCCTCCCAGAAGTTTCTGTCCATCACGGACAAGTCCCTCGTGCCCCAGCCTCTCCCACGTGGCACACGTCCGCTGGCCGCGCGCACGCGTGGACCCGTGGCCCCCAGGCCCCGCATGTCTGTGTCTAGGGCTAGACAACCCTGCGGTGAGAAAAACCCGGACCAGCCCGCTGTGCCAGCTGGCGCTGACTCAGCGCTGACCCACCCGTCAGCGTCTCGGGCTAGATTCCCCTTAGTACAAAAAGTTTCTGTGATCTTTTCTAAATAATAAAAATAATCCAGAAAATGCAAATATGTTTGTAATATTCAGAAATTAACATCTTTATTTTGGTAATTCCAAATAATACAAATAATATACATTTTTGAATCAGAAAAATATGAGGATTTCAAATATGCCTTCCAAAATAATGTTTGTCTAATTTAAATTTTCAAAATTGTTTAATTGCAATAAAAATGCCTTTTTCTTAATTAAATAATAACTTTAATTCTATAACTCCAAATTTGACAAATAATATGTCTAAATCAATCAGCGTGACGAGCCCGTTCTAACTATGCTTTCCATGATATGAATTGCAGCATGCATCATATAAATATTAAGTGGACAGCAAGTGTTATGGGAGCAAAACATGACTAAAAACTTAATAAAATGCTTTATTCTTGTACCCCACACCTCACCCATGCCATGCTATGTTATGCCATGTAATTTGTGCATCATGCATCATCGTATGCTTGTTTGCTTGTCGCATTTTATTCATATGCTTGTGCACTTTATTTATGTTGGACCTTGTTTGTTTGGTTCTTCTTTCGAGTAGACGCCGAGCAGGGAAATTATCAGGAATCCCAGGAGTACTACCCAGATCCATCCCTCGCTTCAACTGAGCTGCCAGGCAAGCACTACCACATGGTTGCATACATATAGCACCTATTGCTTCTATCTTATTCTTGCATCATGGAGTCGCGAATGCATTAAATTGAAACCCAAGTACTTCATAGGCTTTACTTTTAAACCCCACCGAGCTTGTTCCTCCATCCCATGAGCCATTACTACAGAAGTTGTTTGAGCCATGCGAGTCGTAGAACAGCATGTGTAGGGTATGTGAATGTATGATGGATAGCGAGGTATCCAAACAACTTAACCTGAGTAGTAATGGGATAACTAATGAAAGAGGCACCGGTGGGCAATATCTGTCATTTGGTTTTTATGCCCACTTGTGTCTCGTAGGACCCCGAGTACTTGATTCCTGTTCCTTGACTATTCGCACTATCCACATCCGGGAGGCCTTATGGACCCCCCCTGAGCCAGAGCTTGATTCGTTTCTATTTCTTGGGGCCACAAACTAGTTTGGGGTTTTATTTACTATCATGTACTTATGCCATGTTACTGTTTTATTAAGATTGTGCATGGAGCACTTGTACTGTTTTGGATGCGGAGTGTTTTCGTGGTATCGACAAGCCTAGTCACATTTTCGGGTTCCCAGTCGTTTACAGCCATTAACGCAAACCTTGGGTCCGTCTCGGAGTCGCCCAACTTTGTTACGGGTAGCTTAATGGGGTGGCCCCCTGAAATATTTTATGAATCTTTTGATCGCTTTGTCGTGAATGCCTCGTTGGGTTTTGAGTTGGTTTTTCCGAGGTTGATCGAGTGTGTGTTGCTATTTGTGCACCCCTACAGGGTAAATCTTTCTGAAAGCCGTGTCCGCGGTTATGGACGACTTGGAGCACAGTTTCTCGATCATAGACAAGCATAACTAAAGTACCGCTTTTAATTTGACTAAATATCTAACTAGTAATTAGTGCAATACTCATAGAATGGTTAATAAAACTGCCAACGGATGGGTTGTTGATCCGCTTTCTCGTTGGTAAGCGAGAAGGAGGATGGATCTATTACTTTATACTATTATAACTATTGTTTCTAATTAACGGACATCCGCCTATCATTGGTTAGGGAAATGGTTAGCGAGTATCTATAGACTTGTTAGTTATTATCTTTCGCTGCAATTGTGTCACCCCAGGTATATGTCCCCTTTAGAGGCATAAAGACTTGCTGATTACCCCTAGGGTCTCACACGATAAATTCTTTGATTCAGATGAACAAGTGTATTCGCAAGATGGATACTGGGTGGAGGAGACAGATGATGTTGGCAACGATCACTCGGTGTAGAGATTCCGGGGATGGAGATCCGTGAGATCTGTGGGCGGGATGTGCTTACTTATGTGGCATCTTATGCCGATTTGCTTCTTATCCGTACTCGGATCTTGTTTCCCGCTTCCGCTTGATACTCTGTTGATTGATGTATGAGGAGCTATCCTACACTATTATTTCTATCTAGGATATTTGGATCTTGCCGTATGGCGTTGCAATATTTCTATTTCTTTTAGATGGTATGGCTTTGAGAACTGTGGTAAGGTAGCTTGCATACATACTCACTTGTGTATGTATTTGATCTCTTCGCCTGTTTCCTACGCCGCTCGCTCTTGTCCCGATGTTCTTGGAAGTGGTTAGGGCTGCCGACGGGCCTTCACGTAGGTGGCCCTGGGCCTCCGCTGTAAAATCCTTAACCACTTTTGGTTCATCCAGGCTTGAACTTAGAGCATAGGGTCCGAGGTAGTTACACGTTCGACCATCCCCGACCTCGCCGACCCCTCCATCGGCCTCCTGGTGATCCGCTGGTGCTCGTGCACCACTCCTCTTTGTCCCTCTCACCCCATGTCACTCTCCCGCCATGCATTTGCAAGCTCTGTCGCTGGTCACCGCCGTGCTCGCTGCTCCAACGACCATTTCGTGGCGGCACCACCACCGTTCATCTCCTCTCGACACCCTCGTCGCAACGCCTCCATCAGCATCCTCCCGCATGCTCTCTATCAATAGGTCCATCGTCGACTTGGGAGCAATGGCGCGATGACGTCATCATGACGTTAGGATGATGTCACAATTCCCTTTTTATTTATTTTATTGTTTTCTGTAATTATTAAATATTGATAGGTGGGTCCACCCTGTAAGTTATATAAACATTTTCGGAAATGTTTTCTGGATATTAAAAATTATAAATATTTCTCCAATGTGCAATTATTTTTATAATATTCCAAAAATGATTTAAAATGAATTAAAAATGGTAAAATTCATAACTAATTCATTTTCAATCGAAAATACAAATAGTATATCAAAATGATCAAAAAAAAATAAGATCTACACAATAGCATCATAATCATGCATTGTTAAGAAATTTCAATGCAGAAGTTTGTTAGAAGAACAAAATGACCCCCATCACATGCATCTGGGGTTTCTCTGAATTAGGGTTTAGACCCCTTGGACCCTGTTGAAAATGACCAAGCATGTGCTAGGGTTTCATTTGAATATACTTGAAATTGTCATATCATCATTATTGACTGAGCATTGCATCGATGCCATATGTTGATTGTTGCTTTACCTTCTGGTGTTTTTGCTTCTTCTCGGTAGACCTCAGAGTTGGTGTGAGCAACAAGATCGATTCCAAGATTGAATATCAAGATCAATACCATCGAAGGTTATCAATAAACGATGCCAAGCAGATGAACCCTGTAGAGCTATATTCTTGTTATCGATGAAAAAGTACATATGATGAACCCTGAATATATGTATCTGGTTATATACATGCAAAGGCAAGCATAACCCACAAATGATAAAATCATGTGCTTTCAAAGTATTTAAATTCTTTCCATGTGCATGCATTTCCAAAGTCTTCTATCGATAGATATAGTACTCCTATCTAATGCTTGTTCCCTTTATAGCCTATATTTCCTAATCCACTGCTCCTAGCATAACTAGGGTTTGTATTACGAGCTTCGCTAGAGCTATATATAATTGTTGTGATTCACCATGCTTAGATGTTTCTACTGGTCCATGCAGTTGATGAATCAGATCTACGAATGAACCTAGTATGATAGGATGACGTGGTACGATCAGATGTGTAAGCTGAATATGCTAAGGCTCGTATGGGAGGCCATGGTGGGTTGTGGTTTTTGCAGTCCCATACTTGCCACCACTAGGATCCGAGTTCTTTCCTCTTGAACCAAGACGAGTGTATAGCCACACGGGGGCTCGGAAATCCCTTTGACCAACTAACTTGCCTAGTAGATTCTATGAGTCACATAGTTTGGGCTTTCCATTCACACATGCATTCTGGTTGTTCTCGAAGGAGGTGAAGGACGTGCATTCATAATAGGTAGTAAGCATGACAGGGAATGGGAGAGGCACGACCTCCATAATCTTGAACCCTGTTCACATCTCTAGGGAACGACTTCGGTACTTGACCCGTTACGGCATCATCTCCCTAGGGCGTGACTCATGGTCTCAATGAAAGCAATGTAAAGGTCATGGTCAACCACCCTCTACCGGCCCTCCAAGGAAGAGGGCTAATAAATTGTGGCACTAAGAGTCGGTTGGTATGTGTGGGTAAAGTTATACACCCCTATAAGGTATTAATATTTTCAAAAATCCATTTCCATGGTTATGGACAACTTGGGAACGGATTAAAAGATCATAGATAACTTGAACCTAATCATAAAAATTGGCAATGAAAGTGAGCGTAAGGATGCTTCCTTAGGGATCGAGGGGGTGATCCTACTTGGTAGGTTCAACTCATAAAGATTTAGTGGATATGAAAGATGATCAAAGCTAGAGATACTACTCTCTTAACCCTTTTAAAATGATTTGTTTAGTCAAGACACTTTTCCTCCATGTTTTATAAACAAAGATAGCTTTATGCAAAGAACCCCACCAGCCACAAGTTTTGTAGAGTATACCCTATACTCAACCTTGCTATGTTGATACTTCTGCAGAAGAGTAAGTGTCTCCCTAAAGATAAGTTCTGTCTGACATCAACATTGACAAGTAGCTTGGGCTTCCTGGTCGACAACCTAGAATTTATGGATTGGGACGTCATCTATATGCTTCAGGCCACTTAGGCCATCTGATATGTTTGCTAATACTTAATACCACAATTTTCCTTCTGTTGTTTAATGTTTGTGGTCAGTGACCTCTGCTTGTAATATTTTGGTTCTCCACTAAGGTATGAGCTTGCCGTAATAATTTTTGTGTCATAGGGTCACTTTGTGTTACCGATTCTTCACTGGATATCCTTGATCTCTAGGTTAAGCTTATGTCATGCTAAGGTCTAGGATTTTTTAACCCTGATCCTGGGAGTGTCACAGGTTTTGTTATCAGAGCAGTATTGTCTATAGGAAAACCTCTCTACTGGTCAATGTTGAGTCTAGAGTTTGTGAAAATTATTTCAAAGCTGAAAATATTTGCAAAAACTCTAGTATGCTTCTTTTTGTTCTTATCCAGTTTCTCTCTAAATCTGGATCATCTTATCTTATGCTAATTTTGGAAAAGTTTTGCTACCTCGTCTCGTCTTTCAAAGCTATGTATCTTTTTGGCATGTCGTTCTCTAGAGTCCGTGTGTGTGTTCCTTGCTTCCCTTTGCTCTGTTCCAGCTGAGAGATTCCTTTCCATCATGATCTCTCTATATTATGGGCCCACAACATGATGTTGATGGTTCCACAGTGATCTATTCTAGGCCTCGAAGTTTCCTTTCGCCTCGAGTTCCTCCTTTTCATTTGTTTGGGTACTACAGAAGTTGTGTATTATTTTGTAAGCTACCTCATGATTACTACCATGTGGTACCCTTTGTTCTACTAATATGGTAGTTACTCTTTTCTTTGGGTTTTAACCCTTGGAATTGAAGCAAAGATCCTTGATT
Source organism: Avena sativa (assembly GCA_916181665.1). Taxonomy (NCBI): domain Eukaryota; kingdom Viridiplantae; phylum Streptophyta; class Magnoliopsida; order Poales; family Poaceae; genus Avena; species Avena sativa. The sequence goes on from OV702288.1 coordinate 341,175,132, forward strand.
GTGCCGGATTCTAGCGTTGTGAATCTTGTACATGAATCTGACCTTTAACCCAAGTTCCATTTTGTTGATCCCTATTGTAATGTTCAAACATTACCTCGGGGTGGCAACTACCTTCTAGTATAGCCTTGAAGATTGTGGTTATTGTCATGATTTAGTTGTGACAATTAAGGACTTCCCTTATCACATGATATGGTCGATGTTCTTTAATGGAACCAAATAGATCATGACAAGAATACCCCTCGTGAGTCCCGCATCTATACTCTTGACTCTGCCACACCTCCCTCCTGTGTGCATTGATTTTCGGAAGAATAATAATCTATGCATCCACATCTCGGGATTCTACCCTGAGCATGTTCCTTTTCGTTATTAGTTTTTGACCTTTGTCTACCAGTTGGTAGTCAAGCAGTAAATCTGCATTGGTGTCTTCCAATGCAAGATACTCTTGTGGTACGTCAAGGAAAACCATTTTGGGATATCAGGAGAAACAAACTCCAGTACCTCGTCATTTCTAGGACCAGGTCAAAGTGTTTTAATCCGCAGATCAATAAGCGTTGATTAGCTCATGTTTTGTTCTTCTTTAGAGTATCACACTCCTTTATTCTAAGAGGTCGTGCTGAGTTTCTCGACCCTCTTAATGAAGTGATGCTGTTACACAATTTTACCCACCCTTTCTCTGTGTTGTTCGTGCTCGTGAATGATGCGTGTGTGCAATAATATGGCAATCTGAGATTATTAATAGTTCTCATTGCTTTGAACTACAAGGAAATTTTTGTCATCCTTAGTGTGATTGGTTAACCCTATCACAATGCAAAAGGATTATTGTGTTACCAAGTCCACTATTCTGGTGCACTCTCCTCATTCAAAGAGTTGGGCTTGTGCAAAAACTCTAAGACTATGTCTTCTTACCTTACCAACCAAGTTTCCTCTCGAAGTATGTGACATATCGGTGGTTCGTGATATTCTATATATATTTCTAGAAGTATCGCCATGTTGCCACATGAACATGTAGTAAAGTTCTTGAGAAAGCAAGTTCTCTAAACTACTCCTTTCTCTATGGATCCATACTGGATACCCCTGAACTAGTTGGTTGAGCTTAAACAACAACTTGGAGAGTTTTCAGACAAAAGTTCTAACCGCCTTTGTTCTTCTTAAAGGAATGTCTAGTTTTGTTCGCACTGAAGAAAGATAGTATTTTCTTCAGGGAAATGTTATCGTCCCTCGTCTTTGATTTAGTTATTGTCAAATCAAACTCAGTCCCGAGGACTATCTGATGGTGTATTTACCCGTGATGTCTGACCTAGGTATACCTTCATGTCCTTCAGTCTGACCAATATTAATGTTTTGTTCATACAACATGTGAGTCTATCTTCTTGGAGTATTTTGATAAGTTTGTTTTGACCCCATCAATGACACCCTTATCTTATTTGTGTTTGATAAGATACATCTGGAACAATTGGCATTAATGTGGAAACTTTTGAGAACCTTGTTCATGTTATCTCGAAGCATGTTTTCTGGATGTTAGAAGTAATCTTATCATGTTCATGTGCAACTGTTGAAATATTTCGATGTGGATTCGAGAAGAGTTATCTTTGTTTTCTCGGGAATCATTTGACGTCAGTCAAGCATGTGTGAAGTATTCCTGGTATGCTAAGTGTGTACCATGACACCTCGTGAAGATTCTTTAAGCACTCAAAGCCACTAACTGATTTGATCATGAAAGAGAAGGAGTTTGCTACTTCATTATCTTATCAACGTATCCAACAAGGATTCAGATGTATTTCATTGCAAACAATTCATGTAGGTGCAAATGTCTTATGATAACTTGCTAACACATGGGTCTAGCAATATTGCTCATTATTTTGGAGCTTGATACAATAGTCCATGTCTTGAGAATCTAGAAACTTTACCTCCTTGGTAAATGTTGCAATCTTTCTATTTGGACAGACTGAGTCTGAAGTATCATTCCACCTAACCAGATCCGAATCTCAAGTAGGAACGATGGGTTGTGTTCATCAAGGTTTTAACATAGGTCTCTCTGTAAATCCGGCATGATTGATGTAATGGTTGACACAATTAGTGGGAAGATATATTGTCATACTCTCTTGATCTAGCATTAATAACCACTCACTATAAGAATCTGGACGATTCCTGGTGTTTTATTCATCACACACCGTAAAAACATCATACATGCACGACGTTCTGGGCAATTTCATCGTGACATACTCGAAGGGCCTCCGGCCTAGATATCCATGACGTTCTAGGTTTTCGTCAACTAAAATTCGTCGTAGATTTTGTCCGAGGCCCTGAAGCCCAGTTCTGCATTCTGTCCCGCATAAAATCATCATGGAATTTGTCAAGGGCCATTGGTTGACTGTGTTTTTTGATGACCGGGCCATTCGTGCCTGCACCCCACCTATCAACTCAGTTTGAATGGCAGAGTCTAACGGGTTCTTCTCATAGTTTTGGCCTGGCCCAGCTGTTAGTCCATTTGATATAAATTGGATGGCATAAAACACAGTACCCTGACCAGGGTTAGAACTCGCAAGCACACTCGTTGGTGGAAGGTCCGAAACCACTAGACAAGAAGACTTTGTTCCGACAGATCTACTACTTTGCCATTCTTATAAGCATGTCCTAAATCAGCTGTCCTACAATATTTACTCTGATGTTTTGACTAACAGCCGCAATAGCTGGACAAGACAACTATGTCATATTTTTTATATAGATGTTCTCAATCACACAGAGAAGCAAAATGTGAAAATTTAGGAAATTACAGCAACAATCAACACAACACATATCAACATGGAGATAGCACACAATCTTACAAATATATAGAGAACATGGTTGACATATAGTTCCAAACCAACTAGACAACCAGATTCACAAAGACTTCCAAACCAAGTACACAACCTGCAGGTTCACATACAGTTCCAAACCGACTATGATTTCACATGAAGCCAGCCCGCATAACCAGGTCACTTGTGCCCTCATTTCAGGCAACTAACATGACACGTGAAGCTAGATATGAGCTCCTCAGAGAAGGTGAAGACGAACAAATCGCCTTTTTTGATTCGAGCTACCTTTACAAACTTTGACCAGTTGCTTTTCATTTGGGGAACATCATTCCTGCCTTGGATGAACTGAGCATGCTCACATCATACATGATCTGCGACTATGACATGAATCTCCAACGGCGGATACCTGTTGAGGTGGGCATTGATGTACCTAGCTGAAAAGTACTGGATGTGAGGAATAAAGTTAGTTGTTGACGTATAGTTCAATGTGCATAAGTAGATTTAGGGCTTGTTTGGTTCAAAGGATTTGTATATCATAGGGATAGGAAAAGGGCGGGAATAGAATGGCATGAAACTAAGCATCCTACAGGAATGAAAAATGCAGGAATCGGTAAGATAAGCTCTTTGATTGCACCATAGGAAAAACACAGTAATTTATAGGGTTTAGGTACATGTGATAGTTGTCATAAACACGTAGGAATATTTCCAAGAGGTCTCACCTCTTGTTAGAAATCCTATAGGATTGTAGTGTAGGAAAGTTATGCATAGGAATTTTTTAGGATTTTTTCGTTGGCAACAAACACGCCCTTAAAGAGTCAAATCTCAGAAGTTAACCATCTTGGCCTTCCCAGGGATGACATTTGACTTTTTCATCTTGCACACATAGTGCGGTATAGGTGGCTTGTGTCCTGAAATTCATTTGAGATACACAACTTGGTTTAAAGTCAATTCCATGTCGTTTCCAAACACGCAGTAATCATTGAAGTCCTCCGAGCCCTTCATCGATGGACCTAGAAAGAATATATTAGAAAGTAATCTATAGTGTCATAAGAATGACTGTAACTTTAAGCCAATGTCAATGACTCTAATCTTTAGTAAGGTCCCTCGTTTCTCAGCTTTCTTAGCTATAGGTTGCTTCACCTCGTCATAAGATGGAACATTATCGCCTTGCGTTTTAGACTAAAATAGACATTGCACTAATTATAATGTTTTGTTTTGATGTTATACAGTAAGTTTCAGTACTATCTAGTAGCATCAATTTTAGAACCTACACATATATGCCACTAGCCTTGCAATCATCATATTTATGCATGAGCTTGCAATTTCTCTACAATGTCGCCATGATGTCTTGCGCAAAGACTTCCAATTTTCGGGGTTCAACACCATGTGGTCCATTTGAAGATCATTAAGAAATTGGAGGACAACTATTACTATGATAGAACAAGGATGCGATGTGTGCAGTTAGTGCTAGTAGGAACAATTTTAGAACCTGCGTATGTATCTCCCTAGCCTTAATGCCGCAGAACCTACAATCCTCATAGTTCATCCTACCTGCCCCAGAGAGTTAATACAAGAATTAAATTAGAGGCACAAGCATCAAGTCACTAAATCAAGTGTAAGGGCCTAGATCGAGTGTTGACCTGGGACCTAGATCTAGATCGAGTGCTTACCTGGGGCCTAGACCTAGATCGAGTGCTTACCTAGGGCCTAGACCTAGATTAAATGTTTACCTGGGGCCTAGACCTGTTGCCGGTGACCTAGAACATAGACGCGGTGAACTAGATCGAGCACATCATTACCAAAGCGGGTCGCTAGTGATTAAGCACAGACGCGCAGTAGTAGATAGGCATCCAGATAGTTCGAGGAGCCTTACCCGTGAGCCTGCAGCCACCGCTGCCGCTGTCGTCGCCGAGGAGGGGAGGTGATTTGGTGGTCGCCAGGGAGGGGCGGGGATTTGGGTCGCCAGGCAGAGCGAATGTGTGCGAAGTGGTGGGGACTAGGGAGGGTTAAGCAGGAAGCAACATGACGAGTGGGTCCCACATGGTGTCAGATTTTGTTACTATCTATTTAGGAAAGCTTAACTCATCTACATTTAGAATGTTCTTCAGTTATAAGGATGTAGTTTGTGATAAATCCATCATGACGACACACACTCCAATGGGTGTGTGGTGATGCAACCTCTATCACACTGGTTCACCATTCCCACATGGCAGTTGCATATTCCAGGGGCTCTTTGGGCTTTCTAACCACCATGGTTTGACACACGTGGAATCTCTAAAGATCAATGCACGTGTTATTCTCAAAACCACACCTTGATGATCAACACATGACCACACACACACACACTAGTGGATATGGTGATGCAACTTCTACCCACACTGGTTCTCCATTCCCATGTGGCAGTTGCATATTCCAGTGGCTCTTTGGGCTTTCTCACCACCATGGTTTTACTCACATGGAGTCTCTAGAGATCAATGCATGTGTTATTCTCAAAACCACACCTTGATGATCCACACATGACCACACACACTCCAGTTAGTGCGGTGATGCAACTTCTGTTACACTGGTTTGCCATTCCCATGTGATAGTTGCATATTCTAGGGGCTCTTTGGGATTTTCTGACCATGGTTTGACACACATGGAGTCTCTAGAGATCAATGCATGTGTTATTCTCAAAACAACACCTTGATGATCCACATGACCACACACACTCTAGTGGGTTTGTGGTGATGCAACCTCTACCACACTGGTTCACCATTCCCATGTGGCAGATGCATATTCCAGTGGTTCTTTGGGCTTTCTGACCACCATAGTTTGATAGACATGTAGTCTCTAAATATCAATGCATGTGTTAGTCTCAAAACCACACCTTGAAGATCCACATATGACCACACACACACTCTAGTGGGTGTGGTGATGCAACTTCTGTCACACTAGTTCACCATTCCCATGTGGAAGTTGCATATTCTAGGGGCTCTTTGGGCTTTCTGACCACCATGGTTTGACACACATCGAGGCTCTAAAGATTAATGCATGTGTTATTCTCATAACCACACCTTGATCTAGCTATGACCACACACACTACAATGAATGTGGTGACGCAACTGCTTCTGTCACACCGGTTCACCATTCCCATATGGTAGTTCCATTCCATGGGATCTTTGGGCTTTCTAACCATGGTTTGACACATGGATATTCTCTAGAGATAAATGAATGTGTTATTTTCAAAACCACACCTTGATCCATATAACCACACACACTCCAATGGGTGTGGTGATGCAACTTGTGTCACACTAGTTCACCATTCCCTTGTGACAGTTGCATTTCATGGGCTCTTTGGGCTTTCTGACCATGGTTTAACACATGGAGATTCTCTAGAGATCAATGCATGTGTTATTTTCAAAACAACACCTTGATCCTTATAACCACACACACTCCAACGGGTGTGGTGATGCAACTGCTTCCGTCACACCGGTTCACCATTCCCATGTGGCAGTTGCATTCCATGGGCTCTTTGGGATTTCTGACCACCATGGTTTGACACACATGGAGTATCTAGAGATCAATGCATGTGCTATTCTCAAAACCACACATTGATGATCCACATATGACCACAAACACACTCCAGTGGGTGTGGTGATGCAACTTCTGTCACACTAGTTCACCATTCACATGTGGAAGTTGCATATTCTAGGGGCTCTTTGGGTTATCTGACCACCATGGTTTGACTCCCATGGAGTCTCTAGAGATCAATGCATGTGTTATTCTCAAAACCACACCTTTATCTAGATATGACCATACACACTCCAATGGGTGTGGTGAGGCAACTTCTTCTGTCACACTGGTGCATCATTCCCATGTGGAAGTTGCATTCCATGGCCTCTTTGGGCTTTCTGACCATGGTTTAACACATGGATATTCTCTAGAGATCAATGCATGTGTTATTTTCGAAACCACACCTTGATCCATATGACCATACACACTCCAATTGGTGTGGTGATGCAACATCTGTGACATTGGTTCACCATTCCCTTGTGGCAGTTGCATTCTAGGGGATCCTTGTGCTTTCTAACCATGGTTTGACACACATGGAATCTCTAGATATCAATGCATGTGTTATTCTCAAAACCACACCTTGATGATTCACATGAACACACACACTCTAGTGGGTGTGTGGTGATGCAACTTCGGTCACACGGGTTCACCATTTCCATGTGGCATTTGCATATTCCAGGGGCTCTTTGGGCTTTCTAAACACCATGGTTTAAGACACTTGGAGTCTCTAAATATCAATGCATGTGTTATTCTAAAAACCACAACTTAATCTAGCAATGACCACACACACTCCAATGGGTGTGGTGATGCAACTGCTTCTGTCACACTGGTTCACCATTCCCATGTGGCAGTTGCATTCCATGGGCTCTTTGGGCTTTCTAACCATGGTTTGACACATGGAGATTCTCTAGAGATAAATGAATGTGTTATTTTCAAAACCACACCTTGATCCATATAACCACACACACTCCAATGGGTGTTGTGATGCATCTTCTGTCACACTGGTTCACCATTCCCCTGTGATAGTTGCATTCCATGGGCTCTTTGGGCTTTCTCACCTTTGTTTGACACATGGAGATTTTTTAGAGATCAATGAATGTGTTAGTTTCAAAACTACACCTTGATCCATATAACCACACACACTCCAATGGGTGTGGTGATGCAACTGCTTCTGTCACACTGGTTCACCATTCCCATGTGCCACTTGCATTTCATGGGCTCTTTGGGCTTTCTGACCACCATGGTTTAACACACATGGAGTCTCTATATATCAATTAATGTGTTACGCTCAAAACCACACATTGATGATCCACACATGACCACACACACACTCCAGTAGGTGTGGTGATGCACCTTCGGTCACACTGGTTAACCATTCCCATGTGGCAGTTGCATATTCTAGGGGCTCTTTCATTTATCTGACCACCATGGTTTGACTCACATGGAGTCTCTAGAGATCAATGCATGTGTTATACTCAAAACCACACTTTTATCTATCTATAGTCACACACACTCCAATGGGTGTGGTGATGCAACTGCTTCTGTCACACTGGTTCACCATTCCCATGTGGTAGATGCATTCCATGGGATCTTTGGGCTTTATGACCATGGTTTGACACATGGAGATTCTCTAGAGATCAATGCATGTGTTATTTTAAAAGCCACACCTTGATACATATAACCACACACACTCCAATGGGTGTGGTCATTCACCATTCCCTTATGACAGTTGCATTCCATGGGCTCTTTGGGCTTTCTCACCATGTCTTGACACATGGAGATTCTCTAAAGATTAATGCATGTGTTCTTTTCAAAACCACACATTGATCCATATGACCACAGACACTCCAGTAGGTGTGGTGATGCAACCTCTATTAGAGTGGTTCACCATTCCCATGTGGCAGGTGCATATTCCAGGGGATCTTTGGGCTTTCTGACCACCATGGTTTGACACACATGGACTCTCTAGAGACCAATGCATGTGTTATTCTGAAAACCACACGTTGATCATCCACACATGACCACACACACACTCCAATGGGTGTGGTGATCCAACTTGTCACACTTGTTCACCATTCCCATGTGGCAGTTACATATTCTAGGGGCTCTTTGGGCTTTCTGATCACCATGGTTTGACTCACATGGAGTCTCTAGAGATCAATGCATGTGTTATTCTCAAAACCACACATTGATCTAGTTATGACCACACACACACCAATGGGTGTGGTGATGCAACTACTTCTGTCACACTGGTTCACCATTCCCATGTGGCAGTTGCATTCCATGGGATCTTTGGTCTTTCTGACTATGGTTTGACACATGGAGATTCTCTAGATATCAATGCATGTGTTATTTTCAAAACCACACCTTGATCCTTATGACCACCAGCACTCCAATTGGTGTGGTGATGGAACTTCTGTCACATTGGTTCACCATTCCCTTGTGGCAGTTGGATTCCAGGGGCTCTTTTCTGCTTTCCGACCATGGTTTGACACACATGGACTCTGTAGAGATCCATGAATGTGTTATTCTCAAAACCACACATTGATCTAGCTATGACCACACACACTCCAATGGGTGTGGAGATGCAACTACTTCTGTCACACTGGTTCAGCATTCCCATGTGGCAGCTGCATTCCCTAGGCTCTTTGGGCTTTCTGATCATCTTTTTCACATGGAGATTCTATAGAGATCAATGTATGTGTTATTTTCAAAACCACATCTTGATCCATATAACCACACACACTCCAATGGGTGTGGTTACGCAACTTCTGTCACACTGGATCACCATTCCCTTGTGACAGTTGCATTCAATGGGCTCTTTTGCCTTTCTGACCATGGTTGACACCTGGATATTCTCTAGAGATCAATGCATGTGTAAATTCCAAAACCTCACCTTGATCCATATCACCACACACACTCCAATGGTTGTGGTGCTGCAACCTCTATCATACTGGTTACCATTCACATGTGGCAGTTTCATTCCATGGGCTCTTTGGGCTTTCTGACCATGGTTTGACACATTGAGATTCTATAGATATCAATGCATGTGTTATTTTCAAAACCACACCTTGATCCATATAACCACACACCCTCCAATGGGTGTGGTGATGCAACTTCTGTCACACTGGTTCACCATTCCCTTGTGACAGTTGCATTCCATGGGCTCTTTGGGCTTTCTAACCATGGTTTAACACATGGAGATTTTCTAGAGATTAATGCATGTGTTATTTTCAAAACCACACATTGATCCATATGACCACACACACTCCAATGTATGTGGTGATGCAACCTCTATCACACTGGTTCACCATTCCCATGTGGCAGGTTCATATTCTAGGGGCTCTTTGGGCTTTCTAACCAACATGGTTTGACACACATGGAGTCTCTAGAGATCAATACATGTGTTATTCGCAAAACCACACATTGATATAGCTATGACCACACACACACCAATGGGTCTGGTGATGCAACTGATTCTGTCACATTGGTTCACCATTCCCATGTGGCGGTTGCATTCCATGGGATATTTGGTCTTTATGACCATGTTTGGCACATGGAGATTCTCTAGAGATCAATGCATGTGTTATTTGCAAAACCACACCTTGACCCATATGACCACAGAAACTCCAATGTGTGTGGTGATGCAACTTCTATCACACTGGTTCACCATTCCCTTGTGACAATTGCATTCTATGGGCTCTTTGGGCTTTCTGACCATGGTTTGTCACATGGAGATGTTCTAGAGATCAATGCATGTGTTATTTTCAAAACCACAAATTGATACATATGACCACACACACTACAATGGGTGTGGTGATCCAACCTCCATCACACTGGTTCACCATTCCCATGTGGCAGTTGCATATTCTAGCATGTCTTTGGGCTTTCTGATCACCTACCTCACCCACATAGCCATGGTACACGCTGCCACAACGCATGCCTAGCCGTGACACGCTCCACCCCTAGCCCCGCACACCGACCACCCCACCCAGCGCTATGCGGACTTGACGCGGTCAACCACCGCTAGGCGCTAGACCTGATCCCCAGGTCCCGCTAAGCCGCAGCCCCACCACCACGCACATGCATATCGATCCCGTCTAGATCCCACCGACCCCGAGTCTCTCTCCCCTCCTCAACCTTCCTCGTCACGAGCGTCCACCGCCGCCACCAGGAGGCCGCCCTGTCGATCCCCGTCAACCTCGCCCCGCCACCTCGCGGCCGTGACCTACGAGTCCGACCCAGCCCCGTGGAGATCCCCGACAGCCCCCCTCACCTCCTCCTCGGTCAACCTCGCCATCCACCGCTGCCTTGCGAGCCCACCTCCATCAGTCCGCGTCACTGCCTTGCAGGCTCCCTCTCCTGTGGTCCCGACCTCCCTCTGCATCGTCGCTCAGGAACCCTCTGCTCGGCAGCACCGTGCGTCCTCCCTGAAGATCCTCCTCGCCGTGGCATTGAGCTCGCCGGTACCTCGTCCCCGAGCCCTGTTCCTCGCAGCGCAGGCCGTGCCCGAGTTTGCCAGTCATGGTCCCGTCTCCTCCGTCGCCAGGGCGCCGCCCCTAAAAGCTCGTAGCAGTCGTCCTCGTCCGAACCATGCCACCACCAGGGGCCCTTGGCCGCCTCGAGCCCGCATCCGGCCCACTCTCCGACGTGCCCGCTCCAGCCAGCTCAAGTATGTTGCCTCATGCGCGTGTATCTGCAGAGGTTGTTGCCGCAGGCGTGCTACCCTAGCTCCAGGGCCGCCGTTTTGACATCGTGTTGCCTCCAAGATCTCCCTCCCGTCCATGTCATGGACATCTACAGACACCGATACCTCACTAGAAGCGATCGAGTACTCTAACATGGGACCGAAGACCACGGAATGCCAAGCTCTCCTACCCGGACCGACAAGATCTACCTCATGGATGCCAAGACGTCGGATCCAATGCCTTGAGGCTGTACCCAAAGACCGATTCCGTCGAACCCTCGGAGCCAAGATCTTTGATCCGAGATGTGTGACCCCTTTTTTCCAAGAGCCCTATTTTATCAATGCCATCCATATAAATTGTTCCATATTGAATTGTTTATGCTTGCACACATGCTTTGTCATTTGAGGGTATTTGGTTGACTCACCTAATAATTAAGTATGGAGGCAATATGTAGGCTATTCTAGTCTTATATTGGCTCCATTTAAATTTTCGTAGCGAACCGATGCCATGATTTTCCTTGTTAAGCCAACATTTAAATTGCGGGGTATCTAAATAACTTGATCCTTCTAATTAATTGTCGGGACCCCGGTTCCACTTAATATTGCCTATTTGCACCGCATCTATGCCATGCCATGCATCATATCATAAACATGTTTATTCTTATGTCGTAGTATTAAATAGTGCATCCGGTGTTTCTTTTAGTGTTTTGTTCTTCTGTCGGTAACACCCTCAAATCGGCCCTATGCAAGTTTTAGCTATTCCTGCCAAACCCGCATAGAAACCATTCACCGATGCCCACCAGGCACTTGCATGTGGGTGGAAAACAAAGTAATAACATTACACAATAGTACATGATGGAACCCACAGAAGATATATATACAACAACGACTCCATGAGTCAAGAATACATATATACAGTACAAAGATCCAAATCACCTTGAAAATGATACAACATCCGAGTACGGATAAGATGCAAATTGAGCTAAGAGCCCTGAAGAATAACAAATGGTGTCCATAACCCTGCCTAGGCCAAGCCGGAAGATAACTATGCTAACGACGTCGAACTTATACCTGTTAAATAAAAGGGCTGCCGACAAAGGGCAACGGAAAAAAGGGAGCGGTCAGTACTGAGGCCAGTACACGGCGAGGCTAGAATTCGGCGGCTCTCGCCTACATAGGTATGGTGGACTGAAGCGGCAGCAAAGCACGCACTATACAACCTATAGAGACTCGATACAACTGTCGGCTATTAGAGAGGGGTAAGAAAGACCTATTCGGAACCCAACCTAATACTAACACCAAACATACCCATCCTGGTATTTCCCCTCGAGACCAACGAGGAAGTCAGACCAAGGAACTCACACAGTTGGCAGTTTTATTCATTCATTCCATTATAGTTGCATCACTTTCTAGTCAGATATAGATAACATGAGTCATCCCAAAACCAGTAGTTGTTGGCACTTTTATTTACTCATTCCGTTGTATTGTAGATGATTACTAGTCATTCCAAAGTCAAATTTATAAGACTACTTTAGTTATAGTTGTCTATGATCGAGATACTGTGCTCCAAGTCGTCCATAACCACAGACACGGATTTCAAAAAGATTTACCCTGCGGGGATGCACAAATAGCAACACACGGACGATCAACCTCGAAAAAACCAAATAAAAACCCACCGAGGCTTTCACGACAAAGCAATCAAAGGATTCATAAATTATTTTAGGGGGCCACCCCACTAAGCTACCCGCAACGAAGTTGCCCGGCTTCTAGACGGACCGAGGGTTTGTGTCGACGGAGGTAAATGACTAGGAACCCGAAAGTGTGACTGGGCTTGTCGATACAGCCAAAACGTGTCACGATCCAAAATAGTACAGGTGCTCCACGCACAATCGTAAATAAAGTAGTAAATCATGGCATAGGTTCAGGATAGTAATAAAGCCCCAAACTAGTTTGTGGCCCCAAGAAATAAGAAATGAATCAAGCTCTGTCTAAGGGGATTCACGGTTCCACATGCGGATAGTGCGATAGTCAAGGAACATGTATCAAGTACTCGGGGCCTACGGGACACAAGTGAGCAATTAAAAACCAAATATTATCTATTTCCCACCGATGCCTCTGCATTAGTCACACTGGTTCACCATTCCCATGTGGCAATTGCATATTCCAAGGTCTCTTTGGGCTTTGTAACCACCATGGTTTGACTCACATGGAGTCTCTAGAGATCAATGCATGTGTTATTATCAAAACCACACCTTGATCTAGCTATGACCACACACACACCAATGGGTGTGGTGATACAACTGCTTCTATCACACTAGTTCACCATTCACATGTGGCAGTTGCATTCCATGGGATCTTTGGGCTTTCTGACCACGGTTTGACACATGGAGATTCTCTAGAGATCAATGCATGTGTTATTTTCAAAACCACACCTTGATCCATATGACCACACACACTCCAATGGTTGAGGTGATGCAACTTCTGTCACACTGGTTCACCATTCTCTTGTGGCAGTTGCATTCTAGGGGATCTTTATGTGCTTTCTGACCATGGTTTGACACACATGGAGTCTCTAGAGATCAATGCATGTGTTAGTCTCAAAACCACACCTTGATCTAGATATGACCACACACTCCAATGGGTGTGGTGATGCAACTGCTTCTGTCACACTAGTTCACTATTCCCATGTGGCAGTTGCTGTCGGGGGGATGACCTCCGAATAGCCCAACCAAACAAGAAATACGGCAGTCAGATCACGTCCGGCTGGTTAATCACTGCCGGACAAGACAAGTTAAGCCGGCTACCCCTCGGTAGCCGGAGCGGGAAAAAGCAACCGGCTAGAGCATCGTAGCCAGAACCAATCAGGAGGACATGGCGACATGCGGCATAGTGCGCGGTACGCCCTGGTACGACGACAAGACTGGCAACTACTCGGCCATACTAAAGACTTTGCGGGGCTTACGCGGGAACAGTGGCCCGATGCTGATGACAGGCTCGCACGGCGTTCATTATGCCCACGACAGCCATACCACTCGTACTTTGATGGGACATAGTTATACCGGATACTGTAGATGACCAGCCGGCTGGGACCCACCTATGGGGCCCACCAGCCAGACTGGCCAGTGAGACTGTTGCCTCTCTGCCTATATAAGGAGAGGAAAGACCTCAGTAGAAAGGGTTGGTCTCAGTGCATTTAAGACAGTAGCTAGAGAATACAGCTCGAGGAGCACATGTAGCCCGTATATTGCTCATAGTCAGATCGACTGGAGTAGGAGTCTTACCTCAGCACGAGGGCTCCAAACCTGGGTACTTCCTGCGTCCAGCTACGCTTGCTTGTATCCAATCCCGCCTGCGGACGCCGTCGATAGCTTCCCTGCTAGTCCCCACACCTCTATCTAACCTTCTTAGGTACTGTCGTTCCCAATACAACGACAGTTGGCGCCCACCGTGGGGCAGATGGCTTCGACCGGAGTCATGTTCCGCACGGGACCCCGCACTTTAGCCTTTGAGCGCGTGGCCTCCGGCCTAGTGCTCACGCTCGGAAAATTCGACTGCGTGATCAACAACGCTTCCTGCTTCGCTGGAACCACCTTCCCGGCGAACGACTCCATCCTACTTTTCGGCGACCTCCCCGTCTACGTCGCCACCATTCCGTAGCGTTTCCCTAGGGAGATCGTCTCCATCGCGGAGCTGCCGCATTTGTGCAGCAGCACCTCCGCTGCTTCCTGTGGCGTCGAGGTCATGATGGCCGGCTCCAGTTCTCACCCCCGCCAGTCGCGGGAGCGGGGCGCGGACAAGGGCGAAACCTCCGCGCCACCGCAGCCTCAGAACCCGGTGGAGGAAGCCATTGATCGGCTCCTGACGCTGGTTAACCTTGGGGACAACCCGGAGGAGGCGGAATCTAACTTCGCCTTGGAGAAATAGCTTCTCCTCTAGGAGGACATGGAGCTGGCGGCAACCCACAAGAAACTCGAGATCACCTGGCGAACCCAGTCCTGGTGCTGAAAAAGAACAAGACCTAGCGCATGTGTATCGACTACACCAGCTTGAACAAGGCGTGCCCGAAAGACCCATTCCCATTGCCCCGTATTGATCAAGTCATCGATTACACGGTCGGCTGCGATTTGTTGTCTTTTTTAGATTGTTATTCCGGCTACAATCAAATCCAGCTAAACCCGGCTAACCAGATAAAAACATCGTTCATCACCCCGTACGGGGCTTTCTGCTATGTAACCATGCCTTTTGGTCTGAAGAATGCAGGCGCTACCTATCAGCGCTGCATGCAGAAGTGCTTGCACTCGCAGATCAGCCAAAACATGCACGCTTATGTGGACGATGTGGTCATCAAGACCAAGGAGAAACTCACCGTCCTCAAGGACCTGGGAGAGACATTTGGCAACCTTCGGCAGTACCAGATGAAGCTGAACCCAGAGTAGTGCGTCTTCGGAGTCCCATTTGGCCAACTACTCGGTTTCCTCGTATCACAACGAGGGATCGAGGCGAATTCGGAAAAGATCGCAGCCATCGAGAGGATGCAGTCACCCAGGAGCCTGCTCGGAGTCCAGAAGTTCACCGGATGCCTAGCCTCCCTCAGCCGTTTCGTTAGCCGGTTGGGGGAGAAGGCACTCCCGTTGTACCAGCTGATGAAGAAGACGGACAAGCTCCTGGACCTCGCAAGCCGACGCCGCCTTTCATGACCTCAAACGCATGCTATCCACAGCGCTGGTTCTAGCCACACTGGCTAGCAAGGAGCCGATGTTGCTCTATATAGAAGCCATCAGTCGGGCGTCAGCGTCGTCCTGGTGGTGGAGTGCCCCGAGGAAGGCAAGGCTCAGCCGGTTCAGCGGCCCGTCTACTACCTCAGTGAGGTCCTCTCCCTCTCCAAGCAGAACTAGCCCCACTACCAGAAGATGTGTTATGGCGTGTACCTGGCATGCAAGAATCTCAAGCACTACTTCCAGGAGCATCCGATTAAGGTCGTGTGCACTGCACCCCTTTCAGAAATCATCGGCAACAAGGACGCCACCGGCTGAGTCGCCAAGTGGGCCATCGAGCTCGCCGCCTACTCCATCCAGTACGAACCCCGGATCATGATCAAGTCGCAGGCGCTGGCGGACTTCCTCGTCGACTGGGCCGAGACCCAATACCTCCCACCGGTTCCGGATTCGGACCACTAGAGGATGCACTTCGACGGGTCGAAGATGCTCGGGGGCTTGGGAGCCAGCATCGTGCTCACCTTGCCCAAAGGAGACCGGCTGGAGTACGTCCTGCAGATCCACTTCAAGGCCTCCAACAACGTAGCCGAATATGAGGCACTAGCACATGGCCTCCGGCTAGACAGAGAGATTGGTGTCAACCGGATCCTTTGCTTCAGCGATTCGGATCTAGTGGTGCAGCAGGTATCCAGAGAGTGGGTTGCCCGCGATGCGAACATGGCTCTCTACCGGTTCCACATACAGAAGCTCAGCGCTTGCTTCGATGGATGTGAATTCCATCACGTCCCTCGTGCCAACAACGAGGCAGCCGATTCGCTCGCATGAATCGGATCCACCAGGCAGGCAATCCCACCCGGGGTCTCCTTGGAGCACCTGCGCAAGCCCTCCATCAACCTGTCCCCCGGGTCGGATTCCATCATATGGGCAGGGAGTGCCTCGGTTGACGGCGCGGCAGACGCAGAGCCGGCAGAACCCCCAAAGAAGAAGGTCCACACCAACTCCGGCAAGTCAGCACCCTCCGGCTCGCAAGACCCGGGGGTTGCTGACTCATCAAGCGACTCAGGGGCTGCCGTCCCGGGTACCTCACCCGGACGACCCCCCGACAACCATCCACCGGAGAGCAGAAGCATCCTCACCATCCAGGAAATACCATCATGGGCACATCCCTTCATGAACTACATCGCCAATGGGGAACTTCCGGATGACGAGGTGGAGGCCATGCAAATCCGGCGCCCTGCGCACACGTACACCGTCATAAACAAAGAATTGTACAAGCGCATCGTATCCGGCATCTTCCAAAAGTGTGTCAATGTGGACACAGGCTATCGGCTGCTGCAGGACATCCACCAGGGCGAGTGCGGACACCACACTTCGTCAAGGGCGATAGTCGCCAAGGCGTTTCGCCATGGCTTCTATTGGCCCACCGCCCTCGAGGACGCCGAACAGCTAGTTCACGCATGCAACGGGTGACAACGCTTCGGGAAGCTCAAGACCACACCGATCACCTGGCCTTTCACTGTTTGGGGCCTCGACATGGTCGGTCCCTTCAAGCAGGCGCGCGTAGGAATGACCCACCTGCTGGTGGCGGTGGACAAATTTACAAAGTGGATCGAGGCCAAGCCCATCCGGAAGCTGGACGGGGCGACAGACGTCACCTTCTTCACCGACATCATCAACCGGTTCGGCTACCCCAACAGCATCATCACCGACAACAGCACGAACTTCGCCAAGGGGGCATTCGCCCGGTTCTGCAGCAATATGGGCATCTGGCTGGACCTTGCTTCTGTCGCGCACCAGCAGTCCAACGGGCAAGTCGAAAGGGCAAACGGCTTAGTGCTAGCCCGCATCAATCCATGCCTCATCAAGCCTTTGGAGCGGTCGCCTGGATCCTGGGTCGAGGAGCTTCTGGCTGTGCTATGGAGCCTCCGCACCATGCCGAACAGATCAACCGGCTACACCCTGTTCTTCCTGTTCTATGGATCAGAAGCCGTCCTCTCCGCGAACATCGAGTTCAACTCTCCGCGCAAGCTCCTCTATGATGAAGAGGCCAACCAGGAGGCACGAGAAGACGGTGTGGACATCCTCGAGGAGGCCCGCGAACTGGCATTGTCCAGATCAGCTTTGTACCAGAAGCGCCTACGCCACTACCATTCAGGCCGGATCTGCTCTATCCCATTCCGCGAAGGTGCCCTGGTCCTCTGGCTGGTGCAGGACACGAAGGGCATGCACAAGCTATCGCCACCCTGGGAGGGCCCCTTCATCATCAGCCGGGAGCTGCCCAACGACTCCTACTACCCCATCGACGCGCAGCAGCCGCGTAGGAACAAGATGGACAAGTCAGACGAGGAGACCGAGTGTCCCTGGAACGCGGCCTTGCTGCGCCCGTTTTACACCTAGTCACCAGATAGTGTATGTATCCTGCAAACCCTATGAATGAAAATACGGACCCCCACGAGATGCTCAGGGGCTCCTTGCTAGAAATGTGTATGTATCTATTTTCCGGTTCAGATTTTCCGGCTCCGGCAACCCTTACCCGAGGGCTTGCCGGCTGGCCTGACCTGCTAAAATCAACAAACCGACTGAGTAATGTGCGACAATGTCGGAGGACCACTCTTCGTCTCAGCTACAGACCACAACCTGGCTGTCTGGCTAGCAAGAGCAAAGGCCCGAGGCATCCCACATGAAAAACGGGGAGGAGATGCGAGAGATCGGGCTTCCCGGCCTCGCAACTAGGTTAAGACAATCCGGCTGCTAAGCCGTTAGTACCGTGCGCAATGTACTGTCAGCTCCCTTCGATTCCGGCTCCAGACCGCAACCCGGCTGCCCGGCAAGGACGTAGCGAAAATAGTAGAGCGCACGGGAAAATGACTAAGTGTCCAAAAAGGCACGAGCTAGTTTTCAAAAAACAAATCCGCCTTCCGGCTACAGTTTAGCACACTAACCTATTAACGGGTGAGAATGTATGTATGCGTGTATGCTTTGTACAACTATTTCGATTCGGAATCCAGGAAGAAAAGAAGAATAAGATTCAAAGTCCTTGCCTTCATCAAATGCTCTGAATCTCGGGGGCTACACCCACTGGTTGCGCTCGCGCGCCCCAAGTGGAATCTTGTAGTTTCCCAGCCGGCTAAGGGCGTTTAGCCGGATATTTGGAGCCCAGGTGAGGGCAAGGGCAGGAGAAGAAGACTTAAGGAAAGAAAGAAGATTCTAAGTACCTGGCTACGCCAGCTACTCTGAATCCCGGGGGATACACCCAGTGGGTGCGCTGGCGCGCCCCCGCTGGAATGTTAGTTCCCCCGGCTGCAGGCGTTCAGCCAGCGGAAGTAACCGACTAAGAGGCGTCTAGTGGGACGAAGCTACAAGACTTAAGGAAGAAAGAAGATTCGAAGTACCTGGTTGCGCCAGCTACTCCGAATCTCGGGGGCTACACCTAGTGGGTGCGCTGGCGCGCCCCCACTGGAATTGCTGTTCCCTTGGCTAAAGGCGTTCAACCGAGTGAAGCCAGTCGGACAAAGTCAGTCGGCGAAATATTGAAAGGACATAAACACAACACAAGTTGAAAGCAAGCCAAGACGAGTCAAACTAGCATTAAAAAGGAAAAGGGAGACGAAGCTCCCATGAGTTTACCCGGTGCCAGAAGCAGCCGATACAGACAGACAAAGTTTCCAAGAAAAAAAGGATAAACAAATACACCTGGCATCTCGGGGTCATAGCTAAGCGGCGGGGCCCTTGTCGTGCGGAGCGCCTTGGCTAGAAGCAGTCTCAGGCGGAGGAGGCGCTGCGGTCGATCCGGTTCCGGCGTCGCCATCAGCCGGCTGAGTCGAGGCTTCCGCATCCGGAGTGCCGACGGACTCCGAGTTAGTGAGCACATCGTCGGGATCCACATAGTCAGCAATCTTGATGGCGGAGGACCGAAGCTCTGGATGGGCCTGGCGGATGGCGGCAAGGTCGGCGCCGGTGCGGAAACCCCCGTTGATCTTCTCGAAGCGGGGGTCCTTGTACCAAGAGAGCATGAGGGCCAAGGCCATCTCCGCTCAGGCTCGCGCCGCCAAGTCTCGTAGCCGGTCGACTGCAGCCGGCACCTCCCCCACCTTGGCAGCTAGCTATGCCATCGTCTCCGGGGTCGGAGCGTCCGGCCACAGGAAAGAGAAGAAAAAGCTGTCAGAAAAAAGAAAGTCAGATTTGGCTACCGAATCTGGAAAGACGAGAGGAGTTGGAAAAAGGAACTTACCCTTGGCCATGTGCCCGACTTGCATCAGCTCTTCCACCAGGACCTTCTCCTTCATCGTCAGCCGCTTGATTTCCTTCTCTTGGTCCTTATTTTGGGCCTCGAGAAGGTTGAAGGCGTTGATCTGGCTGGCGAGCGAGGCATCACGCTCCTTGACGGTGGCCTCCAGAGCATCCACCTTGGCGTGCCAATCCTTGTTCTGCAGCCGCAGCATGGAGTTGGGCTTGCTCAGCCGGTCGTTCTCCTTCTTCAGGCGATCGATCTCCCACTAAGCGCACACAAGGATAGCTGCGACAAAGCCGGCTATCAGCAAAAAAAAAGGATGACTCTGGTTGAGAGGTACCGTTGGCAGCAGCAATTTTCTGCTCCAAGGACCGGTTGCCACCGGCTGCAGCCTCGAGTAGCGGGATCTCTTTCACCGCCAGCTCGAGGGTGGCAGCGAGATCCGCCAGCGAGGCGGCGGAGGAGGCGTCGTTGTCCACAACATTGACGGCCAGTGACTCCTTCGCCATGACTACCGCTGCCTTCCACTCTTCCCCCGGCTCATCCTCGAAGTTGTCATTGCCGACAACCACAACTTCTTTGCTGGTGGCCGCCCTCCACGTCCCTGCAAAAGAGCACTTCCCTCTCTACGAGGTGGCCACAACTGTTTCCGCCTAGACCACCGTGGCCGGCTGAGGACCCCCCTCCCCGGCTGGCGCAGCCGGTTCAGCTCGAGGCGATGGCGTGGGTGGTGCCTCGGAAGAAGGAGGGGCGGAGGCGGACGTAGGCGGCACATGGGGCGGTGATCCAGTCGACGCTCGCACCGGGCTCGCGGCCCCAAAGGAGACCAACGTGCTGAAGCGACAAAAGGAAGGGAAAAGAGAAGGAGGAAAATGAGCTAAAGGCAAATAAGAAAAGGCAAAAGAAGCGGAAGATAGTAAAGGCGCTCGGAGAAGGACTTACCCCTGTACCATCGGAGGTGGCCCTTTCTTCCGACCAAGGTGGCTTGGGGGAAGGGTGCTAGTCCGGCTCCTCTTGGGGGCCGGATCCTCTGCGGCAGGCCGGCTAGAGCCACTCCCGCCAGCACCAGACCGATTGGAGTCGCCGTCCGTCGCACGACGCCGTGACGGCTCGGGGGGCCAGCGCGACCTCTTCCTCCTCGTCGACCTCCGCATGGGGATCAGCGGCCGGCTCGTCGTTCCGGCTAGGATAGATGTCCCCGTCCTTGTCAGACTCCTCGCCGGACCGGCGAGCGCGCGGCTCGGGCAAGTCATGCGTGAAGGTCTAAAGAGGGGCCTCGCCCTCCTCATGAAGGATGCAGGGGAAGATCTGGCAAGGACAAAAGATTAGTCAGATAAAAAGGGCAAGAAATACAAAGAGAATTCCGGCTAGAAAGACCTACTCGGGGCGCGCGGTTGTCACGGCTATAAGGGGCCAACCCGAAGGTCCAGCCTTCCGGCAGCCGATCCTTGGTGATGGTCCACACCCACTCCTTCAGATTATGGTAGCGGGGCTCGCAGCGAGACAGCCGGGTCGGGTCCAGCCGGCCGGAGTAGAAGCACATCTTGTGTGCTCACTACTGCAGCGGCATCATCAGCCGGGACATCCAGCTAAGGGTGATGTCTAGGCCGGTTAGCCGGCAGGTGACGAGGGAGCGCATGCGTTGCAGCATCACATCCAACTCCGCCTTCTCACCGTAGACCTTCAATTCCCAATGCTGCCGGCTGGACTCCATGTCCTGGAACGCTGGAAGATTGATCCGGTCCACGTCGGTGAGGTTGCGAACGTAGAAGTACGACTGCTGCCACAGCCGTACCGTGTCCTGCAGCTGGAACTTGGGGTAGCCGGTCTGCGTGCAAGAATAGATGGAGGCGCCGCCACAGACGACTAGCGGCCCCTTCGTAAACTAGACCTGTGGCTGGACTCGGAAGAGCCGGCAGAAGAGCCCGAGATCCGGCTGGATCCCGAGGTAGCTTTCGCAGAAATCTACGAAGTGCGCCAACATTCCGATGGCGTTGGCGCCCAGATGGTGGAGGCGGAGGTCGAAGAAGGCGAGGAAGGTGAGGAAGAACGGGTGCACCGGCAGCACGAACCCACGGCCAGGTGTGAGAGGAAGATCACCCGCTCTCCCTCCGTCAGCTACGGCGACACATCCCTCGCCGGCGCGAGCCGCACCTCCACTTCCTCCTCCGACGGCAGGACGCGGGTGGCGCAGTACTTCTGGATGTGCTCCTCCGTGACAGAGGAGCCGCACCACAATCCGTGCTCGGCGGCCATTGCTGGTTCGCTGGGAGGCGCTGCGACGGATGAGTGACGGTGGCCCGTACCGCCGACGATGTCAAACGGGCGGCATGGTGGGCTACAGCAGCGATGGTGGCAAAGCGCGGAAGGCAGGAGCACAAGAGGGAAGAGAAAGGCAACTGGGAGCAGGAGGAAGCAGAAGGAGGAACTACCCTCCCCCGGGCGCCCCTTTAAAGGCCTAGAAGGGTAACCGTTCGCGGTGCCACGCGGTGCCCATCAAAGCGCACACCACCCCAACTGCCGCCCCAGATCCTGTGTGCAGACGTGGGGTGCGCAGAAGATCCAGAAGCGAGAACCGAAGAGCTAGGCAGCAGTTTCCCGAGGCGACGTGCGATGGGACATTTTGCTGCCCGTCGTAGAGTAATGATGGCACGTGCGCGCGTGGCCAGCATCAGCACTAACGTCACGGGTAGCGCAACCGCCAGGCGTAGCCGGCCAAAAGTTCAAAACGAAGAGGGAGCGCGCGCACATTTCACCTAAGGGAAAAATCTACACGCGCTCGGTGGCAAGTGTCGGGGGGATGACCATTGGATACCCCAACCAGACAAGAAATACGGCAGTCGGATCACATCTGGCTGGTTAATCACAGCCAGACAAGACAAGTCAAGCCGGCTACCCCTCGGTAGCCGGAGCGGGAAGAAGCAACCGGCTACAACAGTGTAGCTAGAACCAATCAGGAGGATAGGGCGACGTGCGGCACAGTGCACGGTACACCCTGGTACGACGAGACTGGCAACTACTCAGCCATACCGAAGGCTTTGCGGGGATGACGCGGGAATAGTGGCCCGATGTTGACGACAGGTGATGTCTACGCACTTCTATTCTTGTAGACAGTTGTTGGGCCTCCAAGTGTAGAGGTTTGTAGAACAGCATCAAGTTTTCCCTTAAGTGGATCACCCAAGGTTTATCGAACTCAGGGAGGAAGTGGTCAAAGGTATTCCCTCTCAAGCAACCCTGCAATCAAGATACAAGAAATCTCTTGTGTCCCCAACACACCTAATACACTTGTCAGGTGTATAGGTGCACTAGTTTGGCGAAGAGATAGTGAAATACATGTGGTATGGATGATTATAAGTGGTAACGGTGATAGAAAATAGCTTGATGGCGTGGAAAAGACTGAAGTAAAACTGAAATAAAGATAGAAGCAAGCAAACATGTAACAGATCTAGATGCAAACGGTGTATCAATGCTTAGAAACAAGGCCTAGGGATCATACTTTCACTAGTGAACACACTCATATAAATATATTCTCTTCAAGATACTACTCTTAGCTACACTCCGGTTGGACACTCTAATCGTTGGTAGGGCTATAAGAGCACACCTCAAAGTTCATATTTCCCATCTAGAAACCCCACACTGTCACCTTGAGTACTAGATGAGTCCAACAAACACCACAATTTCATAAAGACATCCAACTCCAAATATAACTCATAACAAGTATTTGTAATCTCTAGCCTAAGTGCCACCATGGTGTGCACGCTGTCACATTCGCACACATGGGGAGAGTAGAGATCTATTAAAGCACTTGAGTAGCAGGGTAGATCTACTTGATTACAAAGCTCATGACCACAACAAGATCATGCATAGAGAGGGAGATGAACACATAGCTACCGGTAGAACCCTTAGGCTCGAGAGAGAACTACTCCCTCCTCATCATAGGAATCAGCAATGGTGATGGAGATGGTGGTGCAGATCGATGGAGATGACTCCGGGGGCACTTCCCCATCTCGGCAGGGTGCCGGAACAGAGACTTTCTGTCCCCCGAATCTCCCCTTCAGTGGCGGCGGCGCTGCGGAACTTTTTGTGGATTTCTAGTTGACTCTCTAGGGTTTTGGTATCGGGAGGCTCTTATAGGCGAAAGAGGCAAGGTCGGTGGCCGGCCAGGGGGCCCACACCATGCCCTGGCGCGGCCTAGGGTTGCCCGTGCCTAGGGGTGGTGTGGCCACCATATGGACCCTCTCCGACTCTCTTATGGCTCCGTGAGTCTTCCGGGAAAATAGTAACTTTGGCTTTTGTCCCGTCCAATTCCGTGAATATTCATTTTCTGACTTCCTGGAACCAAAAAACAGCATAAAACAGGCAACTGGCACTGTGGCATCTTGTTAATAGGTTAGTCCAAGAAATCATATGAAAAGTACTCCGAAGTTGGAACAAAACACAAGAAAGTAGATAAAACCAAGCATGGAACATCAAAAATTATAGATACAATTGCAATGTATCAACATCCCCAAGCTTAACTCCTGCTCGTCCTCGAGTAGGTAAGTGATAAAAAGAAAGAATAATTTTTGAGGTGACATGCACCATCAAAGACTTGATCAAAGTATTTGTAAAACATTGATAGCTGGGATCATAGTACTTCAATCATAACATGAAAGACAAAGTTCTAGCAATAAGACAAAGAAACTATGTTGCAACATTAAAAGGCACAAACAAAAGATTCATGAATAACAATGCTTTGCAAGATGTTTGTTTGTTTCACATAAAGAAAACATAGCATAGTGGCATTCAGCTTTTTCCTCAATAGAGTAGCAAATATAAATGCATAGGACACCTTCAAAGTTCACAAGAGTGACTAGATACAATAGTTTAAAACAAGCAATATCAAAGTATGCATCAATCAACTAGTCTTGGGACAATGCACATAGAACTAAGAATGGCCACTATGCTCTCAAAGTAGGTGCATAAAGATAGAAGATGGAGACTCAATATAATGGTGGAAGAAAGGCCTTTGTAAAAGGAAGTAGGGATTCAAGTCTCATAAAGAGCTTCCAAAAATTATGGTACTTATAGCTTTCAGCTCTCATTGCCCCTATCATATGCATATTGAAGTGATTAAGGTTAAAGTGAACAAACTATGGTGTACATGCTTGACGAAGTATAAGTTAGAAATCTCATGTCCCTTGTATACGGGGGCCTCTCCTCATGCTACTCAAGTTTAGTCACCGGTAAGTTCTTGTCATCGTAAGTACATGTGTATCATAGAGAACCGCCAATAGGGTACCCCTTGCCCGATGATACGGAAGAATCCCCATATCAAAATGACAAGGCAAGCAGACAACGAGCATCTCAGCATTCTTCTTATTTACCATGGGAATATGGTGCTTTTTTTCTCTCTTTCCTCTTTTCATAGTATCTATGTTTTTTCTCTTTTCTCTTTTTTCTCAATATAGGACTCTTTTTTTTATAAGAAGAATGCTTCATAGACAGCTCATTATGGTTACGCTGCAGGTTTCCACCATCTCAGCATGGATTAGACCAGCGGCCCAGGTGTTTCTATAACACATATACATAACTCCATGGACTTACAAGCTCCCCTTTCATTTCACACTGATGACATCCATATACAAAAGAGCATGATATCAACTAGGTACAAGTACCAAGTGCAATGTTGAAAGCGTTCCCCATGAAAGCATGGTTCTGCTAATTCCCGACAAATAAGTGCAAGAATATACAACATAGACGACACAATGGTTCAAGTTTATTAAGGGAAAGTAAAGTAAAGTGTGCCATCAAGTTCGTGAGAGCTTTAATCACTAGTTTTCTCATAACAAGTTTAATTTGGAAGGTAAACAAAAGCATGAATATACTTGGAATAGCATAAGCTAGTAGGTAGGTATGGTGGAATCTTTGGAATAACTTGGTTTAAGGAGTTGGATGCATGAGTGGAACTCATACTTGGTTGTGGAGGCTAGCAAAAGACTGGGAGCGACAAACTAAGAGAGCAGTAATGGCCATAATCATGCAGAGCGACAAAACATCATTGATCAAAGCATAAAGTGATACTACAAGTTGAAAACTAAATGATCATAAAGGCTTAAGTGACTTGAGATAGTCATAACATGGTGTGAGCATGCGCCAAGTCAACCCAAATAAAGCATCAAAGGAGAATACTACTATACTATGCTTTAATATGCTAAAACAACGCATGATTCATCCAAGGAACATTAAGCAATCTCAATTGTTTATAACAAGTCATGCTACAGCAAAGAATACTAAGCATAAAGCCAAAACAATATGAAGCATGGCATGACAAAGCATAGGCCACAGTCAAAAACAAGCTCTTTTTACCACATAAGCATGAACTTTCCTACTCTTTTCCAATCCAAACCAAACTATTTGAAAACCAATGTATGAAAAAGGGGGTGCAACCAATTTATTAAGAAAACTAAGAAAACGAAGCAAAACGAAAAACCAAAACAAAAACGAAAAAGAAGACGCTCCAAGAACAATACAACTGTGCATGAAACAATAAAAATGAAGTGTTTGGAAGAAACCTGAGATTTTTATTGATGAAGAAGGGGATGCCTTGGGCATCCCCGAGCTTTGACGCTTGTAATTATTGGATATTTCTTGGGGTGACACGCATGGCATCCCCAATCTTACGCTTTAGTCCATCTTTCATCTCATTACTCATTCCTTCCATACACCTGAAATTTTTCCTTCATACAAAACTTCACACAATCTTTATTAGCAACATTAGTACACTCAAGATAATAAGTCTTTATGTTCAGTTATAATACCAATAAACTTCCATTAAAACACTAGCTACTGTAGCACTTCCCTCAAAAAGCTCAATGCCCCAAAAGAACTCAAAAAGGAACCGACAAGAAGCAAATGCAAATAATGGCAGAAATCTGTCAAAACAGATCAGCAAGTAAAGACGAATTTTTTAGAAGACCTTATGTTGCTCAAATCAAAAAGTGTTGAACTAACGAAAGTTAGATAACAACCTGGGGCAGGAGCACAAAAATTTACGCCTCAAAAGGACGTTCAGAGATTTTACACGAATTTTTACGGTGAAGCACAGAAATCTGTTTCGGGACAACAACTTTCCCAATCATTACTTTTCTCTCATTAGAAGTTACTCTTGGCACAAAAAGCAAATAAAAAAGGGTAATGAGCGGCTATTACTGAAGCAATAACTTCCAAGACTCATCTAAAACTTTTGGGTTATCTCCCAATAAGTACTTTTCTTTAACGCTTTTAAGTTAGGCATGAAAGTTTGAGAAGATGCTCACATAAGAAATATGAATTGAAGTAAAAGAGAGCATCAAGATGCAAATTCAAAGCACATTTAAGTATAATCCACTTCCTATGCATAGGAATATTGTAAAGAAACAAGTCATGAAAGCACAAAACAACAAGCATAGGAAAGCAAGACAAGTGCAACTTCAAGACTTTCAACATAAAGAGGGGAAACTTAATATTGTTGAGATACATAAAACCATGTTTCCCTCTCCCATAATAACTTTCAGTAGCATCATGAATAAAATTAACAATATAAAAATCACAAGAAACATTCTTATCATGAGCTACATGCATAAAAGAATTAATACTCCCCACATAAACATAGTCATTCTTATTAATTGTAGTGGGAGCAAATTCAACAAAATAGCTATCATTATTAATCTCATCACCATAATCATCAAATATAGGATGCATATTGTAATCATAATTAATTTTCTCCTCAATAGTAGGTCGACTGAAAATATCATATTCATCATTGTAATCATCATATATTGGGGGTTTGGTGTCATCAAAAGCAATAGAATAGCTATCTTCCAAAGCTGGGGAACTAAAAAGATCATTTTCATAAAAACTAGTTTCCCCAAGCTTAGACTTTTCCATAGCATTAGCATTAATGGTGTCCAAAGAATTCATACTAACAACATTGCTATTAGCATGCAAATAAAGTTCCATAGGTTTTTTAATTTTCTCTTCAAACACTTCATGTCCTAACTCAAGATAAATACTATAAAGCTCTCTAATTTTGTTGTTGTTTTCCATTAAGCCTAACTAGTGAAAACAAGAAACAAAAAAACAAAATTGCAGAATCTAAAGGAAATAACTCCGAGCACTCACACCAGAGGATTCGAGTACCTTTTACCTTACCTCCCCGGCAACAGCGCCAGAAAATAGGCATTTGTCATGGGAGGTTCTTCTTATTTAATCCTCTGGTGTGAATACCTTTTACCTTACCTCCTCGGCAACGGTGCCAGAAAATACCTTTTCTGGTGCGGTGTTGATGTGGGAGTTTCTTCTTCTTCATTCCCAGCAACAGCGCCAGAAAATAGCTTGATGTCTACGCACTTCTATTCTTGTAGACAGTTGTTGGGCCTCCAAGTGCAGAGGTTTGTAGAACAGCAGCAAGTTTTCCCTTAAGTGGATCACCCAAGGTTTATCGAACTCAGGGAGGAAGTGGTCAAAGGTATTCCCTCTCAAGCAACCCTGCAATCAAAGATACAAGAAGTCTCTTGTGTCCCCAACACACCCAGTACACTTGTCAGGTGTATAGGTGCACTAGTTCGGCGAAGAGATAGTGAAATACAAGTGGTATGGATGATTATAAGTGGTAACGGTGATAGAAAATAGCTTGATGGCATGGAAAAGACTGAAGTAAAACTGAAATAAAGATAGAAGCAAGCAAACATGTAACAGATCTAGATGCAAACGGTGTATTAATGCATAGAAACAAGGCCTAGGGATCATACTTTCACTAGTGAACACTCTCATATAAATATATTATCTTCATGATACTACTCTTAGCAACTCTCCGGTTGGACACTCTAATCGTTGGTAGGGCTATAAGAGCACACCTCAAAGTTCATATTTCCCATCTAGAAACCCCACACTGTCACCTTGAGTACTAGATGAGTCCAACAAACACCACAATTTCATAAAGACATCCAACTCCAAATATAACTCATAACAAGTATTTGTAATCTCTAGCCTAAGTGCCACCATGGTGTGCACGCTTTCACTTTCACACACATGGGGAGAGCAGAGATCTATTAAAGCACTTGAGTAGCAAGGTAGATCTACTTGATTACAAAGCTCATGACCACAACAAGATCATGCATAGAGAGAGATGAACACATAGCTACCGGTAGAACCCTTAGCCTCGAGAGAGAACTACTCCCTCCTCATCATAGGAATCAGCAATGGTGATGGAGATGGTGGTGGAGATCGATGGAGATGACTCCGGGGGGACTTCCCCGTCCCGGCAGGATGCCGGAACAGATACTTTCTGTCTCCCAAATCTCCCCTTCGGTGGCGGTGGCGCTGCGGAACTTTTTGTGGATGTCTGGTTGACTCTATAGGGTTTTGGTATCGGGAGGCTCTTATAGGCGAAAGAGGCAAGGTCGATGGCCGGCCAGGGGGCCCACACCATGGCCTGGGGCGGCCTAGGGTTGCCCGCGCCTAGGGGTGGTGTGGCCACCCTATGGCCCCTCTCCGACTGTCCTTCTGGCTCCGTGAGTCTTCCGGGAAAATAGTAACTTTGGCTTTTGTCCCGTCCAATTCCGAGAATATTCATTTTCTGACTTCCTGGAACCAAAAACAGTAGAAAACAGGCAACTGGCACTGTGGCATCTTGTTAAGAGGTTAGTCCAAGAAATCATATGAAAAGTACTCCAAAGTTGGAACAAAACACAAGAAAGTAGATAAAACCAAGCATGGAACATCAAAAATTATAGATACATTTGCAATGTATCAACAGGCTCGCATGGCGTTCACTGTGCCCACGACAGCCATACCTCTAGTACTCTGATGGGACATAGTTTTACCGGATTATGTAGATGACCAGCCGGCTGGGACCGACCTGTGGGGCCCACCAGCTGGCCTGGTCAGTGAGACTGTTGCCTCTCTGCCTATATAAGGAGAGGCAAGGCCTCAGTAGAAAGGGTTGGTCTCAGTGCATTTAAGACAGTAGCTAGAGAATACAGCTCGAGGAGCACTTGTAGCCTGTATATCGCTCATAGTCAGATCGGCAGGAGTAGGAGTTTTACCTCAGCACGAGGGCTCCGAACCTGGGTACTTCTTGCGTCCAGCTATGCTTGCTTGTATCCAATCCCGCCTGCGGACGCTGTCGATAGCTTCCCTGCTAGTCCCCACACCTCTATCAAACCTTCTTAGGTACTACCGTTCCCAATACAACAACAGTTGCATTCCATGGGCTCTATAGGCTTTCTGACTATGGTTTGACACATGGAGATTCTCACGAGATCAATGCATGTGTTATTTTCAAAACCACACCTTGATCCATATGACCACGCACACTCCAATGGTTGTGGTTATGCAACTTATGTCACCCTGGTTCACTATTCCCTTGTGGCAGTTGCATTCTAGGGGCTCTTTGTGTGCTTTCTGACCATGTTTGACACATGGATATTCTATCGAGATCAATGCATGTGTTATTTTCAAAACCACACCCTGATCCATATGACCACACACACTCCAATGGGTGTGGTGATGAAACCACTATCACACTAGTTCACCATTCCCATGTGGCAGTTGCATACTCTAGGGGCTCTTTGGGCTTTCAGACCACCATGGTTTGACACACATGGAGTCTCTAGAGATGAATGCATGTGTTATTCTGAAAACCACACCTTGATGATCCACACATGACCACACACACACACTCTCCAGTGTGTTGGTGATGCAACTTCTGTCACACTGGTTCACCATTTCTATGTGGCAGTTGCATATCCCACGGGATCTTTGGGATTTCTTATCACCATGGTTTCACTCACATGGAATATCTAGAGATGAATGCATGTGTTATTCTAAAAACCACACCTTGAACACATATTACCACACACACAATCCAGTGGGTGTGGTGATGCTACTTTTGTCACACTGGTTCACCATTCCCATGTGACTGTTGCATATTCCAGGGGCTCATTGGGCTTTATGACCTTGGTTTAACACACATGGAGTCTCTATAGATCAATGCATGAGTTATTCTCAAAACCACACCTTGATGATCCACATGACCACACACACTCTCGTGGGTGTGTGGTGATGCAACCTCTTCCACACTAGTTCACCATTCCCATGTGGAAGATGCATATTCCAGGGGCTCTTTGGGCTTTCTGACCACCATGGTTTGACACACATGGAGTCTCTAGAGATTAATGCATGTGTTATTCTCAAAACCACACCTTGATGATCCACACATGACTAGGCACACACACTCTAGTGGGTGTGGTGATGCAACTTCTGTCACACTGGTTCACCATTCCTATGTGGCATTTACATATTCTAGGGGCTCTCTTTGGGCTTTCTGACCACCATGGTTTGACACAAATGGATTCTCTAGAGATCAGTGAACGTGAAATTCTCAAAACCACAACTTGATGATCCACACATGATCACACACACACTCAAGTGGGTGTGGTGATGCAACTTCTGTCAGACTGGTTCACCATTCCAATGTGGCAGTTGCATATTCCAGGGGCTCTTTCAGCTTTGTGACCACCAAGGTTTGACACACATGGAGTTTCTAGAGATCAATGCATGTGTTATTATCCAAACCACACCTTGATCCATATGACCGCACACACTCCAATGGGTGTGGTGATGCAACCTCTATCACACTGGTTCACCATTCCCATGTGGCAGTTGCATTCCATGGGCTCTTTGGTCTTTCTAAACATGGTTTAACACATGGAGATTCTCTAGAGATCAATGCATGTGTTATTTTCAAAACCACACCTAGATCCATATAACGACACACACTCCAATGGGTGTGGTGATGCAACTTCTCTCTCACTGGTTCACCATTCCCTTGTGATACTTGCATTCAATGGGCTCTTTGGGCTTTTCGACCATGGTTGGACACATGGAGATTCTATAGAGATCAATGCATGTGTTATTTTCAAAGCCACACCTTGATCCATATGACCACACACACTCCAATGGGTGTGGTGATGCAACCTCTATCACATTAGTTCACCTTTCCCATGTGGCAGTTGCATATTGTAGCGGCTCTTTGGGCTTTTTGACCACCATGGTTTGACACACATGGAGTCTCTAGAGATCAATGCTTGTGTTATTCGCAAAACCACACCTTGATGATCCACACATGACCACACACACACTCCACTGGGTGTGGTGATGCAACTTTAGTCACACTTGTTCACCATTTCCATGTGGCAGTTGCATATCCCAGGGGCTCTTTGGGATTTCTAACCACCATGGTCTGACTCACATGGAATCTCTAGAGATCAATTCATGTGTTATTCTCAAAACCACAACTTGACCACATATGACCACACACATGCACACACTCCAGTGGGTGTGGTGATGCTACTTCTGTCACACTTGTTCACCATTCCCATGTGACTGTTGCATTACAGGGGCTCTTTGGGCTTTATGACCATGGTTTGACACACATGGAGTCTCTACAGATTGATGCATGAGTTATTATCAAAACCACATGTTGATAGTCCATATGACCACACACACACTCCAGTGGGTGTGTGTTGATGCAACCTCTGCCATACTGGTTCACCATTCCCTTGTAGCAGATATATATTCTAGGGGCTCTTTGGGCTTGATGACTACCATGGTTTGACACACATGGAGTATATAGAGATCAATGCATGTGTCGTTCTCAAAACCACACCTTTATGATCCACACATGACCACACACACACTCTAGTGGGTGTGTTGATCCAACTTCTGTCACACTGGTTCACCATTCCCATGTGGCAGTTGCCTATTCTAGGGGCTCTTTGGGCTTTCTGACCACCATGGTTTAACACACATGGAGTCTCTAGAGATCAATGAACATGTTATTCTCAAAACCACACCTTGATCTAGCTATAACCACACACACTCCAATGGGTGTGGTGATGCAACTACTTCTATCACACTGGTTCACCATTCCCAAGTGGAAGTTGCATTTCATGGGATGTTTGGGCTTTTTGACCAAGGTTTGACACATGGGGAATCTCTAGAGATCAATGCATCTGTTATTTTAAAAACCACACCTTGATCCATATGACCACACACACACCAATGGGTGTGGTGATGCAACTTTTGTCACACTGGTTCACCATTCCCTTGTGGCAGTTCCATTCCATGGGCTCTTTGGGGTTTCTACCATGGTTTGACATATGGAGATTCTCTAGAGATCAATGCATGTGTTATTTTCAAAACCACGACTTGATCCATATGACCACACACACTCCAATGTGTGTGGTGATGCAATTTCTGTCACACTAGTTCACCATTCCCAAGTGGCTGTTGCATCTTATAGGGGCTCTTTGAGATTTCTGACCATCATGGTTTCACACACATGGAGTATCTAGAGATCAATGCATGTGTTATTCGCAAAACCACAACTTGATGATACACACATGACCACATAAACACTCTAGTGGGTGTGGTGATGCAACTTTTGTCACACTAGTTCACCATTCCCATGTGGAAATTGCATATTCCAGGGGCTCTTTGGGCTTTGTGACCATCATGTTTTGACACACATGGAGTCTCTAGAGATCAATGTATGTGTTATTCTCAAAACTACACCTTGGTGACCACACACTCTCTATTGGGTGTGTGGGGATGCTACTTCCGTCACACTGGTTCACCATTCCCATGTGGCAGTTGCATATTCCATGGGCACTTTGGGCTTTCTGACCACCATGGTTTGACACACATGGAGTCTATAGAGATTAATGCATTTTTTATTCTACCTTGACGATCCACATGAGCACACACACTCTAGTGGGTGTGGTGATGCAACTTCTGTCACACTGGTTCACCATCCCTATGTGGTAGTTGCATTCTAGGGGCTCTCGTTGGGCTTTCTGACCACCATGGTTTGGCACACATGGAGTCTCCAAATATCAGTGCAGGTGTTATGCTAAAAACAACACCTTGATGATCCACACAAGACCACACAGACTCCAGTGGGTGTGGTGATGCAACTTCTATCACACTGGTTCACCGTTCCCACGAGGCAATTGCATATTCCAGGGGCTCTTTGGGCTTTCTAACCATCATGGTTTGACACACATGGAGTCTTTAGAGATCAATACATGTGTTATTCTCAACACCACACCTTGATGATCTACATGACCACACACACTCTAGTGGGTGTGTGGTGATGGAACTTGTGTCACACTGGTTGACCTTTCCCATGTGGCAGCTGCATATTCCAAGGGCTCTTTGGGCTTTGTGACCACCATGGTTTGACACAGATGGAGTCTCTAAATATGAATGCATGTGTTATTCTCAAAACCACACCTTGATGATCCACATGAGAACAAACAGTCCAGTGGGTGTGGTGATGCTACTTCTATCACAATGGTTCACCATTCCCATGTGGCAAATGCATATTCCAGGGGCTCTTTGAACTGACTGACCACCATGGTTTGACACACATGGACTCTCTAGAGATCAATGCATGTGTTATTCTCAAAACCACAACTTGATGATCCATATAACCACACACACTTCAATGGGTGCGGTGATGCAACTTCTGTCACACTGTTTCACCATTCCCTTGTGGCAGTTGCATTCCAGGGGCTTTTGGGATTTTTGACCATGGTTTGACACATGGATATTCTTTAGATATCAATGCATGTGTTATTTTCAAAACCACACATTTATCTATGTATGACCACACAAACTCCAATGGTGTGGTGATGCAACTTCTGCCACACTGGTTCACCATTCCAATGTGGCAGTTGCATATTCCAGAGGCTCTTTAAGATTTCTGAGCATCATGGTTTGCCACACATGCAGTCTCTAGAGATCAATACATGTGTTATTATCAAAACCACACCTTGATGATCCACATGACCACACACACTCTAGTGGGTGTGTGGTCATGCAACTTCTGTCACATTTGTTCACCATTCCCATGTGGCAGTTGCATATTCCAGGGGCTCTTTGGGCTTTCTAACCACCATGGTTTGACACACATGGACTATCTAGAGATGAATGCATGTGTTATTCTCAAAACCACACCTTTAAGATCCACATGAGAACACTCACTCAAGTCGGTGTGGTGATGCAACTTCTGTCACACTGGTTCACCATCCCTATGTGGCACTTACATTCCAGGGGTTCTCTGTGGGCTTTCTGACCACCATGGTTTGACACACATGGAGTCTATAGAGGTTAATGCATGTGTTATTCGCAAAACCACACCTTGGGGATCCACATGACCACACACACTCCATTGTTTGTGGTGATCCAACTTCTGTCACACTGGTTCACCATCCCCATGTGGTAATTGCATTCTAGGGGCTCTTTGGTCTTTCTAACCACCATGGTTTGACTCACATGGAGTTTCTAGAGATAAATGCATGTGTTATTCTAAAAATGACACCTTTATGATCCAAACATGACCACACACACTCCCGTGGTTATGGTGATGCAACTTCTGTCACACTGGTTCACCATTCCCATGTGGCAATTGTATATTACAGGGGCTCTTTGGGCTTTCTGACAATCATGGTTTGACACGCATGGAGTCTATAGAGATCAATGCAT
Source organism: Avena sativa (assembly GCA_916181665.1). NCBI lineage: Eukaryota > Viridiplantae > Streptophyta > Magnoliopsida > Poales > Poaceae > Avena > Avena sativa. The sequence goes on from OV702288.1 coordinate 341,210,688, forward strand.
GTGTTATTCTCAAAACCACACCTTTATGATACACATGACCAACCACACTCAAGTGTGTGTGTGGTGATGCAACTTCTGTCACATTGATTCACCATTTCCATGTGGCAGTTGCATATTCCAAGGGCTCTTTGGGCTTTCGGACCCCCATGGTTTGAGACAGATGGAGTCTCTAGAGATAAATGCATGTAGTATTCTGAAAACCACACCTTGATGATCCACACATGACCACACAAACTCTAGTGGGTGTGGTGATGCAACTTCTGTCACACTGGTTCACCATTCCCATGTGGCAATTTCATATTCCAGGGGCTCTTTGGGCTTTCTAACCACCATGGTTTGACACACATGGAATCTCTAGAGATAAATGCATGTTTTATTCTCAAAACCACAACTTGATGATCCATTTGAACACACAAACTCCAATGGGTGTGGAGATGCAACTTCTGTTACACTGGTTCACCATTCCCTTGTGGCAGTATCATTCCAGGGGCTCTTTGGGCTTTTTGACCATGGTTTAACACATGCAGATTCTCTAGAGATCAATGCATGTATTATTTTCAAAACCACACCTTGATCCATATGACCAAACAAACTCCAATGGTGTGGTGATGCAACTTCTGTCACACTGGTTCACCATTCCCATGTGGTAGTTGCATATTCCAGGAGCTCTTTGGGTTTCTGATCATCATGGTTTGACACACATGGAGTCTCTAGAGAACAATGCATGCGTTATTCTCAAAACCAGAACTTTATGATCCACACATGACCACACACACTCAAGTGGGTGTGGTCATGCAACTTCTGTCACACTGGTTCACCATTCCCATGTGGAAATTGCATATTCCATGAGCTCTTTGGGCTTTGTGACCATCGTGGTTTCACACACATGGAGTCTCTAGAGATTAGTGCATGTCTTATTCTCACAACCACACCTTGGTGATCCACATGACCACGCACACTCCAGTGGGTGTGTGGTGATGCAACTTCTGTCAGACTGGTTCACCATTCCCATGTGGTAGTTACATATTCCAGGGGCTCTTTGGGCTTTCTGACCACCATGGTTTGACACACATGGAGTCTCTAGAGATCAATGCATGTGTTATTCTAAAAAACACACCTTGATGATCCACATTAGCACATACACTCAAGTGGGTGTGGTGATGCAACTTCTGTCACACTGGTTCACCATCCCTATGTGGCTCTTGGATTCCAGGGGCTCTTTTTGGGCTTTCTGACAACCATGGTTTGACACACATGGAGTCTCTAGAGATCAATGCATGTGTTATTCTCAAAACCACACTTTGATGATCCACACATGACCACACACACTCCAGTGGGTGTGGTGATGCAACTTCTGTCACACTGGTTCACCATCCTCATGTGGTAGTTGCATTCCAGGGGCTCTTTGGGCTTTCTAACCACCATGGTTTAACACATATGGAGGTTCTAGAGATAAATGCATGTGTTATTCTCGAAACCACACCTTGATGATCCAGACATTACCACACACACACACTCTAGTGGGTTTGGTGATGCAACTTCTGTCACACTGGTTCACCATTCCCATGTGGCAGTTGCATATTCCAGGGGCTCTCTTTGGGCTTTCTGACCACCATGGTTTGACACACATGGATTCTCTAGAGATAAATGAACGTGTTATTCTCAAAACCACACCTTGATGATCCAGACATGAGCACAAACACACTCAAGTGGGTTTGGTGATGCGACTTCTGTCACACTGGTTAACCATTCCAATGTTGCAGTTGCATATTCCACGGGCTCTTTGAGCTTTGTGACCACCATGGTTTGACACACATGGAGTTTCTAGAGATCAATGCATGTTTTATTCTCCAAACCACACATTGATCCATATGACTACACACACTCCAATGGGTGTGGTGATGCAACCTCTATCACACTGGTTCACCATTCCCATGTGGTAGTTGCATTCCATGGGCTCTTTGGTCTTTCTGACCATGGTTTGACACGTGGAGATTCCCTAGAGATCAATGCATGTGTTATTTTCAAAACCACACCTTGGTCCATATAACCACACACACTCCAATGGGTGTGGTGATCCAACTTCTGTCTCACTGGTTCAACATTCCCATTCCATGGGCTCTTTGGGCTTTCCGACCATGGTTTGACAAATGGAGATTCTATAGAGATCATTGCATGTGTTATTTTCAAAACCACACCTTTATCCATATAACCACACAGACTCCAACGGGTGTGGTGATGCAACTTCTATCACACTGGTTCACCATTCCCTTGTGACTGTTGCATTCAACGGGATTTTTGGGCTTTCTGACCATGTTTTGACACATGGAGATCCTCTAGAGATCAATGCATGTGTTATTTCCAAAACCACAGCTTGATCCATTTGATCACACACACTCCAATGGGTGTGGTGATGCAACCTCTATCACACTGGTTCACCATTCCCATGTCACAGTTGCATTCAATGGGCTCTTTGGGATTTCTAACCATGGTTTGACACATTCAGATTCTCTAGAGATCAATGCATGTGTTATTTTCAAAACCACACCTTGACCAATATAACCACACGCACTCCAATGGGTGTGGTGATGCAACTTCTGTCACACTAGATCACCATTCCCTTGTGACAGTTGCATTCCATGGGCTCTTTGGGTTTTCTGACCATTCTTTGACACATGGAGATTCTCTAGAGATCAATGAAAGTGTTATTTTCAAAACCACACCTTGATCCATACAACCAAAGACACTCCAACGGGTGTGGTGATGCAACCTATATCACACCGGTTTACCATTCCCATGTGGCAGTTGCATATTCTAGGGGCTCTTTGGGCTTTCTGGCCACCATGGTTTGACACACATGGATTCTCTAGAGATCAATGCATGTGTTATTCTAAAAACCACACAATGATGATCCACACATTACCACACACACTCCAGTGGGTGTGGTGATGCAACTTCTGTCACACTGATTCACCATTCCCATGTGGCTGTTGCATATTCTAGGGACTCTTTGGGTTATCTTACCACCATGGTATGACTCACATGGAGTCTCTAGAGATCAATGCATGTGTTATTCTCAAAACCACACCTTGATCTAGCTATTACCACACACACTCCAATGGGTGTGGTTATGCAACTGATTTTGTCAGACTGGTTCACTATTCCCAAGTGGCGGTTGCATTCCATGGGCTCTTTGGGCTTTCTGACCATGGTTTGACACATGGATATTCTCTAGAGATAAATGCATGTGTTATTTTCAAAACCACTCCTTGATACATATAACCACACACACTCCAATGGGTGTGGTGATGTAACTTCTATCACGCTAGTTCATCATTCCCTTGTGACAATTGCATTCTATGGGCTCTTTGGGCTTTCTGACCAAGGTTTGACACATGGAGATTCTCTAGAGATCAATGCATGTGTTATTTTCAAAACCACAAATTGATACATATGACCACACACACTCCAATGGGTGCGGTGATGCAACCTCTATCACACCGGTTTACCATTTCCATGTGGCAGGTGCATATTCCAGGGGCTCTTTGGGCTTTCTGACCACCATGGTTTGACACACATGGAGTCTATAGAGATCAATGCATGTGTTATTCTCAAAAAAACACATTGATGATCCACATATGACCACACACACACTCCAGTGGGTGTGGTGATACAACTTCTATCACACTTGTTCACCATTCCCATGTGGCAGTTGCATATTCTAGCGGCTCTTTGGGCTTTCTGATCACCATGGTTTGACTCAAATGGAGTCTCTAGAGATCAATGCATGTGTTATTCTCAAAACCACACCTTTATCGAGCTATGACCACACACACGCACCAATGGGTGTGGTGATACAACCTCTATCACACTGGTTCACCATTCCCATGTGGCAGTTGCATTCCATGGGCACTTTGGGCTTTCTGACCATGGTTTGGCACATTGAGATTCTCTAGAGATCAATGAATGTGTTATTTTCAAAACCACACCTTGATCCATATAACCGCACACACTCTAATGGGTGTGGTGATGCAACTTCTGTCACACTGGTTCACCATTCCCTTGTGACAGTTGCATTCCATGGGATCTTTGGGCTTTTTGACCATGGTTTCACACATGGAGATTCTCTAAAGATCAATGAATGTGTTATTTTCAAAACGACACCTTGATCCATATGACCACACACACTCCAATGGGTGTGGTGATGCAACCTCTATCACACTGGTTCACCATTCCCATGTGGCAGTTGCATATTCTAGAGGATCTTTGGGGTTTCTGACCACCATGGTTTGACACACATGGAGTCTCTAGAGATCAATGCATGTGTTATTCTTAAAACCACACCTTTATGATCCACACATTACCAAACACACACTACAGTGGGTATGGTGATGCAACTTCTGTCACACTGGTTCACCATTTCCATGTGGTAGTTGCATATTCTAGGGGCTCATTGGGATTTCTGACCACCATGGTTTGAGTCACATGGAGTCACTAGAGATAAATGCATCTGTTATTCTCAAAACCACACCTTTATGATCCACATATGAGCATACACACACTCAAGTGGGTGTGGTGATGCTACTTCTGTCACACTGGTTCACCATTCCCATGTGACTATTGCATATTCCAGGGGCTCATTGGTCTTTATGACCGTTGATTAACACACATGGAGTCTCTAGAAATCAATGCATGTGTTACTATAAAAAACACACCTTGATTATCCACATGACCACACACACTCCATTGGGTATTTGGTGATGCAACCTCTGCCACACTGATTCACCATTCCCATGTGGAAGATGCATATTCTAGGGGCTCTTTGGGCTTTCTGACCACCATGGTTTGACACACATTGAGTCTCTAGATATCAATGCATGTGTTATTCTCAAAACCACACCTTGATGATCCACATATGACTAAGCACACACTCTCTAGTGGGCGTGGTGATGCAACTTCTGTCACACTGGTTCACCATTCCCATCTGGCAGTTGCATATTCTAGGGTCCCTTTGGGCTTTCTAACCACCATGGTTTGACTCACATGGAGTCTCTAAAGATCAATGCATGTGTTATTATCAAAACCACACCTTGATCTTGCTATGACCACACACACACACACACCAATGGGTGTGGTGATGCAACTGCTTCTGTCACACTAGTTCACCATTCCCATGTGGTAGTTGCATTCCATAGGATCTTTGGGCTTTCTGACCATGGTTTGACATATGGAGATTCTCTAGAGATCAATGCATGTGTTATTTTCAAAACCACACCTTGATACATATGACCACACACACTCCAATGGGTGCGGTGATGCAACCTCTATCACACCGGTTTACCATTTCCATGTGGCAGGTGCATTCCAGGGGCTCTTTGTGTGCTTTATGACCATGGTTTGACACACGTGGAGTCTCTACGTATCAATGCATGTGTTATTCTCAAAACCACATGTTTATCTAGCTATTACCACACACACTCCAATGGGTGTGGTGATGCAACTGCTTCTATCACACTGGTTCACTATTCCCATGTGGCAGTTGCATTCCATGGGCTCTATGGGCTTTCTGACTGTGGTTTGACACATAGAGATTCTCTAGAGATCAATGCATATGTTATTTTAAAAACAACACCTTGATCCATATAACCAAACACACTCCAATGGGAGTGGTGATGTAACTGTTGTCACACGGGTTCACCATTCCCTTATGATAGTTGCATTCCGTGGGCTCTTTGGGCTTTCCGACCATGGTTTGACACATGGAGATTCTATAGAGATCAATGCATGTGTTATTTTCAAAGCCACACCCTGATCCATATGACCACACACACTCCAATGGGTGTGGTGATGCAACCTCTATCAAATTAGTTCACCTTTCCCATGTGGCAGTTGCATATTCTAGGGGCTCTTTGGGATTTCTGACCACCATGGTTTGACAAACATGGAGTCTCTAGAGATCAATGCATGTTTTATTCGCAAAACCACACCTTGATGATCCACGCATGACCACACACACACTCCAGTGGGTGTGGTGATGCAACTTCTGTCACATTGGTTCACCATTTCCATGTGGTAGTTGCATATCCCAGGGGATTTTTGGGATTTCTAACCACCATGGTTTGACCCACATGGAATCTCTAGAGATCAATGCATGTGTTATTCTTAAAACCACACCTTGACCACACACACACACTCCAGTGGGTGTCGTGATGCTACTTCTGTCACACTGCTTCACCATTCCCATGTGACTGTTGCATTCCAGGGGCTCTTTGGGCTTTATGACCATGGTTTTACACACATGGAGTCTCTACAGATCGATGCATGAGTTATTCTCAAAACCACACCTTGATGGTACACATGACCACGCACACTCAAGTGGGTGTGTCGTGATGCAACCTCTGCCACACTGGTTCACCATTCCCATGTGGCAGATGTATATTCCAGGGGCTCTTTGGGCTTTCTCACCACCATGCTTTTAAACACATGGAGTCTCTAGAGATAAATGCATGTGCTATTCTCAAAATCACACCTTTATTATCCACACATGACCACACACACACACACTCTAGTGGGTCTGGTGATGCAACTTCTGTCACACTGTTTCACCATTCCCATGTGGCAGTTGCATATTCCATGGGTTCTTTGGGTTTTGTGACCACCATGCATTGACACAGTGGAGTCTCTAGAGATCAATTAACATGTTATTCTCAAAACCACACCATTATTTTCCACAAATGAGCACACACACTCTAGTGGGTGTGGTGATGCAACTTATGTGACATTGGGTCACCATTCCAATGTGGCAGTTGCATATTCCATGGGATCTTTGGGATTTGTGACCCCCATGGTTTGACACACATGGAGTCTCTAGAGATCAATGCATGTGTTATTCTTGAAATCACACATTGATATAGCTATGACAACACACACTCCAATGGGTGTGTGGTGATGCAACCTCTGCCACACTGGTTCACCATTCACATGTGGCAGTTGCATTCCATGGGCGTTTTGGGCTTTCTAACCATAGTTTGACACATGGAGATTCTCTAGAGATCAATGCATGTTTTATTTTCAAAACCACACCTTGATCCATATGGCCACACAAACTCCAATGGGTGTGATGATGCAACTTCTGTCACACTTGTTTACCATTCCCTTGTGGCAGTTGCATTCCAGGGGCTCTTTGTGCTTTCTGACCAAGGTTTGACACACATGGAGTCTCTAGAGTCAATGCATGTGTTATTCTCAAAACCACACCTTGACGATCCACATGACCACACACACACTCTAGTGAGTGTGTGGAGATGCAACTTTTGTCACACTGGTTCACCATTTGAATGTGGCAGTTTTATATTCCAAGGGCTCTTTCGGCTTTCTGACCACCATGGTTTGACACAGATGGAGTCTCTAGGTATAAATGAATGTGTTATTCTCAAAACCACACCTTGATCTAGCTATAACCACACACACTCCAATTGGTGTGGTGATGCAACTACTTCTATCACACTGGTTCACCATTCCCATGTGGAAGTTGCATTTCATGGGCTCTTTGGGATTTTTGACCAAGGTTTGACACATGGGTAATCTCTAGAGATCAGTGCATGTGTTATTTTATAAACCACACCTTGATCCATATGACCACACACACACCAATGGGTGTGGTGATGCAACTTCTGTCACACTGGTTCACCATTCCCTTGTGGAAGTTGCATTCCATGGGCTCTCGGGGGTTTCTGACCATGGTTTGACATATGGAGATTCTGTAGAGATCAACGCATGTGTTATTTTAAAAACCACACCTTGATCCATATAACCACACACACTGCAATGGGTGTGGTGATGCAATTTCTGTCACACTAGTTCACCACTCCCATGTGGCAGTTGCATATTACAGGGGCTCTTTAGGCTTTATGACCACCATGGTTTGACACACATGGAGTATCTAGAGATCAATGCATGTGTTATTCGCAAAACCACAACTTGATGGTACACACATGACCACATACACACTCTAGTGGGTGTGGTGATGCAACTTCTATCACACTAGTTCACCATTCCCATGTGGCAATTGCATATTCTAGGGTCTCTTTGGGCTTTCTGACCATCATGTTTTGACACACATGTAGTCTTGATACATTGAAAATGTATCTATAATTTTTGATGTTCCATGCTTGGTTTTATCTACTTTCTTATGTTTTGTCCACACTTTGGAGTACTTTTCATATGATTTCTTGGACTAACCTATTAACAAGAGCCACAGTGCCAGCTGCCTGTTTTTTGCTGTTTTTGGTTCCAGGAAGTCAGAAAATGAATATTCTCGGAATTGGAAGGGACAAAAGCCAAAGTTATTATTTTACCGGGGGACACTTGGAGCCAGAATACAAGACGGAGAAGGGCCAGAGGGCAGCCACACCACCTGGCCGCGGCCAGGCCTATCCCGCGCCAGGGGGTGGTGTGGCCAGCCTAGGCACCCCTCGGCCTCTCCTTCCGCCTATATATTGCCTCTCATGCGGAAACCCTAAGCTCCCAATAAAAATTCCATGAAAGAGTCTGTAGCCGCCGTCATCACCATCCCTAGATCGGGAGTGATCTGAAGCTCTTCCCGGCACCCTGCTGGAGGGGGAATTCACCCTGGAGGCCTTCGTCATCATCATGCAAGCCTCCGGTGTGATCGTGCGTAGTTCATCTCTAGACTACGGGTCCATGTAGTAGCTAGATGGCTGGTTCTCCTCCTTTGTGCTTTCATGTTTAGATCTTATGAGCTCTGTTCATGATCAAGATCATCTATTTGTAATTCTGCATGTTGTGTTTGTGGGGATCCGATGGATATTGAGATGCTATTTCAGATTGATTATTGATTCTATCATGTCTTTGTTATTTGTGATCTTGCATGCTTTCTGTTGTTAGTAGCTATCTTGGCCAAGTAGATGCTAGCAACTCCAAGAGTTAGTATTTATGCTGGATAGTGGGTTCATGCCTCTAGTAATCTGGGGAAGTGACAGAAATCTCTAAGGTACTAGATGTGTTGTTGGTACTAAGGAGAAAACAACAATCCTTTGTTCATAGATGTAACACCCTCAAGTCGGCCCTATGCAAGTTTTAGCGCTTCCCGCAAAACCCGCATAGAAACGATTCAAGGACGCCCACCAGGCACTTGCGTCCACAATACTGCAACGACTCATTGAGTCAAGAATACAGATATACAGTACAAAGATCCAAATCACATTGAGCTAAGAGCCCTGAAGAATAAGCAATGGTGTCCATAACCCTGCCCAGGCTAAGCCGGAAGGGTAATCCTGCTAACGATGTCGAACTTAACCTGCTAAAACAAAAGGGGTGCCGACAAAGGGCAAAGGAAAAAGAGGAGCGTCAGTACTGAGGCCAGTACACGGCAAGGCTAGAATTCGGCGGCTCTCGCCTACATAGGTATGGTGGACTGAAGCGGCAGCGCAGCATGCACTAAACAAGCTATAGAGACTCAATAAACTATCCGCTATTAGAGAAAGATAAGAAAGACCTATTCAGAACAAACCTTATACTAACACCAATCATGCCCATCCTGGTATTCCCCCTCGAGACCAAACGAGGAAGTCAATCCGAGGAACTTACACAGTTGGCAGTTTATTCATTCCATTATAGTTGCAGTACTTACTAGTCAGATATAGATAGCATGAGTCATCCTGATAGCATAAGTAGTGGGCAGTTTTAGTTAACCATTCAGCTGTAGTTGCAGTACTTACTAGTCAGTTACAATTAGCATGTGACATCCCAAACCCAACAGTTGTTGGCACTTTTATTTCATTCCGTTGGAGTTGCGATACTTACTAGGCAGGTATAACATGACACGATACACCCCAGTTCCACTAGTTGTTGGCACTTTTATTATCCATTCCATTGCAGTGAAGCTGATTACTAGTCACATATTAAGTAAAATTTATAGAACTACTTTAGTTATGCTTGTCTATGATCGAGATACTGTGCTCCAAGTCGTCCATAACCACGGACACGGCTTTCAGAAAGTTTTACCCTGCAGGGGTGCACAAATAGCAACACACACACGATCAACCTCGGTAAAACCAAATCGAAACCCAACGAGGCTTTCACGACAAAGCAATCACAGAATTCATAAAATATTTCAGGGGGCCACCCCACTAAGCTACCTGCAATGAAGTTGGCCGGGTCCGAGACGGACCCACGGTTTGTGTAGATGGCGGTAAACGATTGGGAACCCGAAAGTGTGACTGGGCTTGTCGATACAGCGAAAATGTGTCACGATCCAAAACAGTATAGGTGCTCCACACACAATCGTAAATAAAGCAGTAAAGCATGGCATAGAGACAAGATAGTAATAAAGCCCCAAACTAGTTTGTGGCCCCAAGAAATAAGAAATGAATCAAGCTCTGGCTAAGGGGGATTCATAGACTCTCCCGTATGTGGATAGTGCGAATAGTCAAAGAACAAATATCAAGTACTCGAGGCCTACGGGACACAAGTGGGCATAAAAAACCAAATAACATATATTGCCCACCGGTGCCTCTTTCATTTGTTATCCAACAATTTAATAGTTGTATTTAAAGTCATGATCCTCTCCACCGTAAAGCATATGACAACATTCCAACAACTGTGTGGTACTTCACGACACGTGATCGCACCTGAGCAAGCGACTACGACTCGCAAGACCATTTATCTACCAAACAACAGGTAATAGGAGGTGTCCAAGGCAATATAATGGCTGGGCAGAATATATCTGGTATGAAACACTAAAGCATCGCGACACGGATAGCAATAGATCAACAGGAGGAAATAAAGACTATAAATGCAAAATAGGTAGAAAGGGGGAGAATGCTCGCCTGGAAAACATAGCTGAAGGTTCATTATCCGAAGAACTTGTCGATACTCGCATCAACTCAACGGCCTAATCCGTGAAGAAGCAAACACTAAAAGAAACACCGGATGCACTATTTAATACTACGGCAGAAGAATCAGCGTGTTGCATGTATGCTGCATGATATGGCAAAGATGCGATGTAACTAGGTAATATTAAGCGGAACCGGGATCCCGATAATTAATTAGAATGTTCAAGTTATTTAGCCACCCTGGAATTTAAATGTTGTATTAACAAGGCAAAACATGGCATCGGTTCTCTACACAAATTTAAATGGAGCCAATATAAGACTAGAAAAGCTCTCATATAGTTCCATATTTAATTTAGGTGAATCATCGAAATACGCTCAAGCACCCACAATATGTATGCAAACATGTTCAATTAATATGCAACAAGTATATATGTTAATATTCTAAAAAATAAGGGTCTCGGATAGGGGTCACACATTAGGGGTCGAAGATTTTGGTGTTCATCGGGGGATCGGGTTTGATCCTCGTATCCAGGCTTGGGTCTTCTGGTATGGGGTCTCAGAGTTTGGTGTCGGTGGTCTTGTCGTCGCTTTGGTCCTGGTCACAACACATACGAGGGAGATCTTGGGGTTGCGACTTCATGGCCGATGTTGATCTTGTATTTACCATCGGGTATTCAGGTTCGTCTTCTAGGATCAATGTACTGGGCATTGGTCGATCTTGAGTACATATCTTGTCCCTGCACTTCAGTCATCTTCGACTGAGAACGCTGCAAATAGGCCTTGTCTCAAATGAACAGTGATGCAAACACCTTGAGGTCAGGATATAGAAGGGGACGACGAGCTTGTTCGTGTGGTCTTCAGGCGTCGGGGACGAAAAGGCATAGAGCTTGTCGCTGTAGGGCACGCATGGTCTAGGTCATAGCAGAGGCCTCGTGGCGAGCTGGGTACCCACGGCAGCGGGGATGGAGGCCGGGACGTGCGCGGGCACCAGTACGAGGCGGAGACGAGGCGACGGTGGAAGGCGAGGTCGACCCAGGAGGAGAGCGCCGGGGCTGCAGGGCTTTGGAGACAAGGACAACTCGAGGAGGCGGAGCGAGGCACCATCGTGAGCGCCGGGAGGCAGCGCGGGACGATCCGGGGACGAACTCGAGGCGGCGCACACGAGGTATCACGTAGGGCAGCGGCTCCACGGCGGGGAAGCGAACAGGAGCGGCGCCGGTGCGGACGAGGATCCGCGTGTCAGTGGTGACGGTCGACAGCCTTTGGGGACGAGAGGGCGGCCGCGGTCGGTGATGTGCTGGCAGAAGAGGGTGGCCAGCAACGACGTGCTGTCGGGCAGATGGGCGTCCTGAGGCAGCAGCTCAGAGAGGTTGTGGAGGAGGGCCTGGCCATGGCGGCGGGTGCTCGCCGGGAGGAGCTCTGCAGTAGGGAGGGGGTTGACGCCGACGAGGATGCAGAGCACCACTAGGAGACGACCAGCGGCTGGCGACTCTCCAGGGATGCGGCAGCAGAGCGACTTACAGCAGGGAGGAGGCGCGGCTCGCGCGGGAAGGTGCTCCAGGGAACGGAGGTGGAAGGAGGTTGGGTACGGGGTCGCGTCTAGGATCGAACAAGGATGGGGATAGCATCACAGGGGAGGGGTCACGACAAGGGGTGGGGCCGGGTATGGGAACGGGGCAGGCTGGTGTTTAGCGGGCAGCTACAGGCGGGGTGTGCATGAGTGGTGAGGCCGCGGTTGACTACGAGCGGTCGGGTTTGGGTGCGTGCTCGCGTGCGGTGCAGCGCGAGTGCGCGTGTCGCGCGGCGCGTCGATGGGTTCGGTAGGTAGGGGTGGACCGGAGTGTGTTGTGGTGGACCTAGGGTTAGGTTTAGCTAGGGTTTGGTCTAGCTGGTATGGGTCAAGTCTGATCTGTCGGGTGGTAGGTGGCCTGGCCTATGGGCTGGGCTGCCTCCCCGGGTTCTATAAAAGATGTTTTATTTATATAATTTGTTTTAAACAGTCTTTGGATAAATAGTTTTAGACAAATAAAAGATTCGGAAGAGACCAGGGTTTTATATTTGAAATAGAGAGGCGTATTTAGAAAACAAATATAGGCTTTTGAAAATAGTTTTAGGTAAGCAGATGCATGATGATGATGATGCTCAAATGCAATGTGGCATGATGACATGAGCATGCGGTCAATAATTATGCACAAAATAAAAACAGCAAGCGATTTTCTAGTAGTGGTTTTATCCGGGTGCTACAATTCGACACCACTAACAATGTATCTCGCCCTCGAGATCCGCCTCATGGTACAGAGAAGAACGCCGACAATCTGGATCTTCTCACTTCATGTATAACCTCGCGACACCACTAACAAGGGTGCTTACTCCATATTGGAATCGTCGACACCACCAACAAGGAGTCATTGTTCACGTCTGTCGAGAGAACACTCCGGAGAAACAAGGACGAAGATAAAGGTATGGAAAGATAAGGCCACCTTTAACTTCCGTGGAAGGAGTAAAACTGCATCGATCCACCCATTCAATATACATAAGTGAATGATAAGAGTAGTGGTATGGTCGTGACTCCATCCCGCACTCAAAGCATTACTTTTTGTACACGAAAAGAAGAGTTATGCAACCAACTCTCGGAATTCAGACTAAAGATCTTGACAAACAATGTTTGGAAAACATAAGAGTGATGCAGGGTTTTCATCGGATCTGATGTAGATGAGGTCGTCATGTTGGAAAACAACGGACGGCACAAGAAGGAATAAAGAGAAGTCCAATAGATGAAGGATTCCTCAGATAGCATGAAGACCGGATGTAGAAGCACCGTTACCAAATGAGGAAGCGAAACCCTGAAGTTTTGACGGAAATCCAACCACGAGAATTCCTAGACTTGAAGAAAATATGAGAGAGCAGATTCAAAACATGCAGAGGTAAGAGGAGAATAGCATAGGGGTAAGGAGTAAAATCAGACCTAATCAGATCTATCCAACCGATTTTGCAAAATAGTTTTGACACTCTACATTGGCCATTAGCTAGGTTATCCTACAGGCTGTACCAGTGGGGTATCGCAACTGCTGAGCTCTGATACCACTCTGTAACACCCTCAAATCGGCCCTATGCAAGTTTTAGCGCTTCCCGCCAAACCCGCATAGAAACGATTCAAGGACGCCCACCAGGCACTTTTGTGCGGGTGGAAAATGAAGTAATATCATTACACAATAGTCCACAATGGAACCCACAGAACAGATATATATACAGCAAGGACTCATTGAGTCAAGAATACAAATATACACTACAAAGATCCAAATCACATTGAAATCGATACAACATCCTAGTACGGATAAGAAGCAAATTGAGCTAAGAGCCCTGAAGAATAACCAATGGCGTCCATAACCCTACCCAGGCCAAGCCGGAAGGGTAACCCTGCTAACGACGTCGAACTTAACCTGCTAAAACAAAAGGGGTGCCGACAAGGGGCAAAGGAAAAAGAGGAGCATCAGTACTGAGGCCAGTACACGACGAGGCTAGAATTCGGCGGCTCTCGCCTACATAGGTATGGTGGACTGAAGCGGCAACACAACATGCACTAAACAACCTATAGATACTCGATAAACTATCGGCTATTAGAGAAAGATAAGAAAGACCTATTCAGAACAAACCTTATACTAACACCAATCATACCCATCCTGGTATTCCCCCTCGAGACCAAACGAGGAAGTCAATCCGAGGAACTCACACAGTTGGCAGTTTTATTCATTCCATTATAGTTGCATCACTTACTAGTCAGATATAGATAGCATGAGTCATCCTGATAGCATAAGTAGTGGGCAGTTTTAGTTAACCATTTAGCTATAGTTGCAGTACATACTAGTCAGTTACAATTAGCATGTCACATCCCAAACCCAGCAGTTGTTGGCACTTTTATTTCATTCCATTGGAGTTGCGATACTTACTAGGCAGGTATAACATGACACGAACACCCCAGTTCCACCAGTTGTTGGCACTTTTATTATCCATTCCATTGTAGTGAACCTATTTACTAGTCACATATTAAGTCAAATTTATAGCACTACTTTAGTTATGCTTGTCAAATTTATAGCACTAATTTAGCACATATTAGTGGCGCGTCGATGGGTTGGGTAGGTAGGGGTGGACCGGAGTGTGTTGCCGTGGATCTAGGGTTAGGTTTAGCTAGGGTTTGGTCTAGCTGGTTTGGGTCGGGTCTGATCTGTCAGGTGGTAGGTGGCCTGGCCTATGGGCGGGGATGCCTCCCCGGGTTCTATAAAAGATGTTTTATTTATATAATTTGTTTTAAACACTCTTTGGATAAATAGTTTTAGAAAAATAAAAGATCTGGAAGGGACTAGGGTTTTATATTTGAAATAGAGAGGCGTATTTAGAAAACAAAGATAGGCTTTTGAAAATAGTTTTAGGTAAGAAGATGCACGATGATGATGATGCTCAAATGCAATCTGGCATGATGACATGAGCATGCGGTCAATAATGATGCACAAAACAAAAACAACAAGCGATTTTCTAGTAGTGGTTTTATCGGGGTGCTACAATAGAACAATCGTATTGTTTACATTACACGCAATTCGTAAAGCAATAATCTGTTGCTTGCAACTTAATACTAGAGGGGGTTCGGATGATAACCTGGAGGTGGATTATTAGTCATAGATGCAGTTTGATGGCGGTCTATGTATAATGTTGTAATGCCCAATCAAGTCTCAAAGGAGTCAAGATGATTAGTATATGCTTGTATGCTTTCTCGATGTTTGTCAATTGCCCCGCTGCAATTTGTTCACCCAGCATGTAATCTATCTTAAGAAGAGCCACCTCTAGTGAACTATGGACCCTGGTCCTTTCTTTTCCTTTCAATCTACAAACTGTTTACTGCTTTATGTTTACTTTCTGCAAACTATTACTTCCTTCCATTCGATACGTTTAATCCTTTGTTTTCAGCAAAATCGGTGAGATTGACAAACTCATCGCAATTTGGGGACAAAGTTCTGTGGTTGTGTTGTGCAGGTCTCCACGTTGTTGCTAGCACCAGTAGTGCGCCTGCCAATGTTTAGCTAGCAACACCTTTGGGGTGTTTCCTTGCTCCTACTGGATTGATAACCTTGGTTTCATAACTGAGGGAAACTTACTGTTGTGCTCATCATACCTTCCTCTTGGGGTTCCCCAATGAGCTCGTTAGTACACGAGTCAACAAGTATTTTTCTGGCGGCGTTGCCGGGGAGTCAAGGACATCTTCACAAGGGGAGTCCCTCATAATCAATCTCTTTACTTTGTTTTTTTTGTTTTGCTTAGTTTACTTTTGCTTTGTTTGCTTGTTTCTTTATCAAAAATACAAAAAAATTAGTTTTACAAGTTTGCTTTCTTTATTAAAAACACACAAAAATTAAGCCTCCTTTAGTTGCTACCTCTTCCTTAGCTCACCATGTTGATCCCTAAATTCACCTTGAAAGACCTTTCAATAGGTAGTGGTTCTTTAATTGGAAAAGATAATATTGATGAATTCTTTAATCATGTTAGTAAGCATGAGGATATTGAGGATAGATCCCTTGTAGAACTTGCTCCAAACCATGAGATTGCTGCAGCTTCTTTAGTTCACATGCTAGAAGCTAGGTTAACCCCTTAACTCCTGAATGCAAATAATGTTTCTTAAACTTAAAGAAATTGATGACTCTAAGAAGAGAGATTTTATTCTTGAAACTTTGCTTAAGGAATTCTATGATGTTGCCAAGGAAGCTAGAAAAGTCTTTGAACATTTCAATATGCTAGGCTCATGTGTAGATGTTGTTAGTACATGAGAAAAGATGAACAAAACTGAACCTAATAGGGAGGAAACTAAGATACCAATACCCTTTAAACTGGTAGCAATACATGAAGCCATAGAAAAGAATCTTGATTGGATTGTTCCTGAAAACCCTTTTGATGAAAATAGTGAACCTAGGAGCATTGAGAGAGGATCCTCTAGAACTTATTTGGATGATATAACTTGCCTTGTTGAAGATATTTCTGGTATTGATCTTAATGCTTCTTCTTTTGAGAACACTTGATTCTTTTTCTTGCTTCTTATGCCTAACTTAAAGGCGTTAAAGAAAGTACTTATTGGGAGATAACCCAAAAGTTTTAGATGAGTCTTGGAAGTTATTACTTCAGTAATAACCGCTCCTTATCCTTTTTATTTGCCTTTTGTGCAAAGAGTAACCTCTAATGAGAGAGAAGTAATGATTGGGAAAGTTGCTGTCCTGAAACAGATTTCTGTGCTTCACCGTAAAAATTCGTGTAAAATCTCTGTACGTCCTTTTGAGGCGTAAACTTTTGTGCTTCTGGCCCAGGTTGTTATCTCACTTTTGTTATTTCAACACTTTTTGATTTGAGCAACATAAGGTCTTCGAAAAATTCGTCTTTACCTGCTGGTCTGTTTTGACAGATTTCTGCCATTTTCTGCATTTGCTTCTTATTGGTTCCTTTTTGAGTTCTTTTGGGGAATTGAGATTTTTCAGGGAAGTGCTACAGTAGCTTGTGTTTTAATGGAAGTTTTATTGGTGTTAGAACTGAATCTTAAAGACTTATTATATTGAGTAATGAGATGAAGTTTTGTATGAAGGAAAAATTTCAGGTGTATGGAAGGAATGAGTAATGAGATGAAGGATGGACTAAAGCTCAAGCTTGGGGATTCCACGCGTGTCACCCCAAGAAATATCCAAGAAGTACAAGCGTCAAGCTTGGGGATGCCCAAGGCATCCCCTTCTTCATCAATAAAAATCTCAGGTTTCTTCCAAACGCTTCATTTTTATTGTTTCATGCACAGTTGTGTTGTTCTTGGAGCGTCTTCTTTTTCGTTTTCGTTTTGGTTTTTTGTTTGCTTTTTTTGCTTAGTTTGCTGAATAAACTGGTTGGACCCCCTCTTTCATACATTGGTTTTCAAATAGTTTGGTTTGGTTTGGAAAAGAGTAGGAAAGTTTATGCTTAAGTGGTAAAGAGAGCTTGTTTTTAATTGTGGCCTATGCTTTGTCATGCCATGCTTGATATTGTTTTGGGTTTATGCTTAGTATTCTTTGCTGTAGAATGACTTGTTATAAACAATTGAGATTTCTTAATGTGCCTTGGATGAATAACGCGTTGTTTTAGCATATTAAAGCATAGTATTGTGGTATTCTCCTTTGATGCTTTATTTGGGTTGACTTGGCACATGCTCACACCATGTTATGACTATCCCAAGTCACCATAGCCTTTATGATCCTTTAGTTTTCAACTTGTAGTATAATTTATGCTTTGATCAATGATGTTTTGTCGCTCTGCATGATTATGGCCATTATTTTCTCTTAGTTTGTCGCTCCCAGTCTTTTGCTAGCCTCCACAACCAAGTATGAGTTCCACTCATGCATCCAACTCCAAATAAAACCAAGTTATTCCAAAGAGTCCACCATACGTACCTACTAGCATATGCTATTCCAAGTATACTCATATTTTTGTTTACCTTCCAAATTAAACTTGTTATGAGAAAACTAGTGATTAAAGCTCTCACGAACTTGATGGCACACTTTACTTTTTTGCATTTAATAAACTTGAACCATTGGTTCCTTCTTTGTTGTGTATATTCTTGCGCTTTATAAGTTGAAATTAGCAGAACCATGTATCATGGGGAACGCTTTCAACATTGCACTTGTACTTTTACCCCATTGATATCATGTTCTTTTTCTTATGGATTCCGGCGGTGTGAAATAAAAGTGGAACTTGTAAGATCATGGAGTTTGTATGTGTGTTAGAGAAACGCCTGGGCTGCTAGCCTAAGCCATGCCTAATCATGGTGGAAGCTTGCAGCATCACCATAATGAGCACTCTATGAAGCATCCTCAATAAAAACCTATGCAAATAGCAAATAAAAAGATCGCTGAGATGCTCATTGTCTGCTTGCCTTGTCATTTTGATTATTGGATAACTCTTGTATCATGTGCAAGGGGTACCCCGTTGGCGGTTCTTTATGATACATATGTACTTACAATGACAAGAGCTTACTCGTGACTAAAGTTGAGTAGCATGAGGTTCGGTCTTCGTAAGTAAGGGGCATGAGATTTCGGCTTATAACTTGTCAAACATATCCTCTTAGTTGTGTCACTTTAACCTTAATCACCTTCAAGATGCTTATGATAGGGGCAATGAGAGCTGAAAGCTATAAGTACCATAATTTTTGGAAGCTCTTTATGAGACTTGAATCACTACTTCCTTCTATAAAGGCCTTTCTTCCACCATTATATTGAGTCTCCACCTTCTATCTTTATGCACCTACTCTGAGAGCATAGTGGCCATTCTTAGTTCTATGTGCATTGTCCCAAGACTAGTTGATTGATGCATACCTTGATATTGCTTGTTTTAAACTATTTGTATCTAGTCACTCTTATGAACTTTGAGGGTGTCCTATGCATTTATATTATCTACTCTATGAGGGACAAGCTGAATACTACTATGCTATGTTTTCTTTATGTGAAACAAACAAACATCTTGCAAAGAATTGTTATTCATGAATCTTTTGTTTGTGCCTATTCATGTTGCAACATAGTTTCTTTGTCTTGTTGCTAGAACTTTGTCTTTCATGCTATGATTGAAGTACTATCATCCCAGCTTTGAATGTTTTACAAATACTTTGACAAGTTTATGATGGTGCATGTCACCTCAAAAATTATTCTTTCTTTTTATCACTTACCTACTCGAGGACGAGCAGGAGTTAAGCTTGGGGATGTTGATACATTGCAAATGTATCTATAATTTTTGATGTTCCATGCTTGGTTTTATCTACTTTCCTATGTTTTGTCCACACTTTGGAGTACTTTTCATATGATTTCTTGGACTAACCTATTAATAAGAGCCACAGTGCCAGCTGCCTGTTTTCTGCTGTTTTTGGTTCCAGGAAGTCAGAAAATGAATATTCTCGGAATTGGATGGGACAAAAGCCAAAGTTATTTATTTTACCGAGGGACACTTGGAGCCAGAATACGAGACGGAGAAGGGCCAGAGGGCGGCCACACCACCTGGCCGCGTGGCAAGGCCTGTCCCACGCCAGGGGGTGGTGTGGCCAGCCCAGGAACCTCCTCGGCCTCTCCTTCCGCCTATATATTGCCTCTGATACGGTAACCCTAAGCCTCCGACCAAAATTCCACCAAAGAGTCTGTAGTCGCCGTCACCTCCATCCCTAGATCGGGAGGGATCTGAAGCTCTTCTCGGCACCCTGTCGGAGAGGGGAATTCACCCTGGAGGCCTTCTTCATCATCATGCAAGCCTCCGGTGTGATGCGTGAGTAGTTCATCTCTGGACTACGAGTCCATGTAGTAGCTAGATAGCTAGTTCTCCTCTTTGTGCTTTCATGTTTAGATCTTGTGAGGTCCGTTCATGATCAAGATCATCTATTTGTAATTCCACATGTTGTGTTTGCGGGGATCCGATGGATATTGGGATGCTATTTCAGATTGATTATTGAATCTATCATGTCTTTGTTATTTGTGACCTTGGATGCTTTCCGTTGTTAGAGGCTATCTTGGCCAAGTAGATGCTAGCAACTCCAAGAGTTAGTATTTATGCTCAATAGTGGGTTCATGCCTCTGGTAATCTGGGGAAGTGACAGAAATCTCTAAGGTACTAGATGTGGTGTTGCTACTAGGGAGAAAACAACAATCCTTTGTTTATAGAACAATCGTATTGTTTACATTACACGCAATTCGTAAAGCAATAATATGTTGCTTGCAACTTAATACTGGAGGGGTTCCGATGATAACCTAAAGGTGGATTATTAGTCATAGATGCAGTTGGATGGCGGTCTATGTATAATGTTGTAATGCCCAATCAAGTCTCAAAGGAGTCAAGATGATAGTATATGCTTGTATGCTTTCTCGATGTTTGACAATTGCCCCGCTGTAATTTGCTCACCCAACATGTTATCTATCTTAAGGAGAGCCACCTCTAGTGAACTATGGACCCCGGTCCTTTCTTTTACTTTCAATCTACAAACTGTTTACTACTTTGTGTTTACTTTTTGCAAACTATTACTTCCTTCCATTCAATACGTTTAATCCTTTGTTTTCAGCAAAACCGATGAGATTGACAACCTCATCGCAAGTTGGGGACAAAGTTTTGTGGTTGTGTTGTGCAGGTCTCCACGTTGCTGCTGGCACCGGTAGTGCGCCCTGCCAACATTCAGCTAGCAACACCTTTGGGTTGTTTCCTTGCTCCTACTGGATTGATATCCTTTGTTTCATAACTGAGGGAAACTTACTGCTGTGCTCATCATACCTTCCTCTTTGTGTTCCCCAACGAGCTCGTTAGTACACGAGTCAGCAAGTCTCTAGATATCAATGCATGTGTTATTCTCAAAATTACACCTTGGTGACCACACACTATCAAGTGGGTGTGTGGTGATGCTACTTCCGTCACACTGGTTCACCATTCCCATGTGGCAGTTGCATATTCCATGGGCTCTTTGGGCTTTCTGACCACCATGGTTTGACACACATGGAGTCTCTAGATATCAATGCATGTGTTATTCTCAAAACCACACCTTGATGATCCACATGAGAACACACACTCCAGTGGTTGTCGTGATGCAACTTCTATCACACTGGTTCACCATTCCTATGCGGTAGTTGCATTCTAGGAGCTCTCTTTGGATTTTCTGACCACCATGGTTTGACACACATGGAGTCTCTAGAGATCAATGCATGTGTTATTCTCAAAACCACACTTTGATGATCCACACATGACCACACACACTCCAGTGGGTGTGGTGATGTTACTTCTATCACACTGGTTCACCATTCCCATGTGGCAAATGCATATTCCAGGGGCTCTTTGAGATTTCTGACCACCAAGTATTGACACACATGGACTCTCTAGAGATCAATGCATGTGTTATTCTCAAAACCACATCTTAATGATCCATATGACCACACACACTCCAATGGGTGTGGTCATGCAACTTCTGTCACACTATTTCACCATTCCCTTGTGGCAGTTGCATTCCAGGGCCACTTTGGGATTTTTGACCATGGTTTGACACATGGATATTCTCTAGAGATCAATGCATGTGTTATTTTCAAAACAACACGTTGATCTATATATGAACACACAAAATCCAATGGTGTGGTGATGCAACTTCTATCACACTAGTTCACCATTCCCATGTGGCAGTTGCATATTCCAGGGGCTCTTTAGGCTTTCTAAGCATCATGATTTGACACACATGGAGTCTCTAGAGATCAGTACATGTGTTATTCTCGAAACCACACCTTTATGATCCACACATGACGACACACACTTCATTGGGTGTGGTGATGCAACTTTTGTCACATTGGTTCACCAAGCCCATGTGGCAATTGCATATTCGATGGGCTCTTTGGGCTTTCTGACCATCATGGTTTGTGTCGGGGGGATGACCCCCCGGGTAGGGCAAGACGGGACCAACCGGCCGGCTCCAAGGAGCTAATGCCGTCTGGGCCCAAATCAAGGAACTACAGCCGGGTGGGATCCCCCACCCGGTCCGCATTCAAGTTTCCCCGGCTAGCCCGTCTAGCCGGGTAGCCAGAAGAACTGGCTAGGAGGCTGCTCCTAGACGACCGCCTCAGATCCGCTGGCCACGGTACGGTGGGGGTAACGCTCCTTGCTGAGTGCACCTTTGACCAAACAGGCTGGCTGGCCTGGCCGGCGCTACTGGACAACTGCACCAAAGTTGGAGGCTGACGAGCAAAGCAAGGGCTAACGAGGAAAGCTCCGGCTTACGCATAAAGAACCAATTGATGAATAAAGAGCCAGAAGACGAGTAAAGCAGGGGCGTTGGACACTGTAGCGTGGTCCCACCTTGTACTGGAGGCTTGACTGGACCCGGGCCTACCGTTTGGCCCTATCCAGCCGGCCCACTTTGTAAGGCCCAAATACAAACAGTAAACCCTAGAACCCACCTTGTAAACTACCTCCTCAACCTGTATATAAGGGGGGGTAGTGCTAGGGTTCTAGGAAGAGACACAAGAGGAAGGACTTAGACAATTTCGAGCAAGAAGTAGCTAAGGAAACAGCTCAAGGAGACTCTGTATTGGGCATTCGCTGCCTTCGATAGTAGATCCTTATAGGAGTAGGAGTTTTACCTCGCCAAGAGGGCTCCAAACCTGGGTACATCGCTGTGTTTGCATTATCTGTGCCCAACCCGTTGCGAGTAGCCACCTGTAGCATCCTGATTGTCCCCTTCAAGCCATCTCTAATGGTACTGCCGTGTTCCGCACCACGATAGTAGGCACCCACCATGGGGCACAGCGCTTCGGCTGGGATCATCTTTCGCATGGGACTTCCACTCATCGCCGGTGAGCGAGTCGCCTCTGGCCTCATCCTCACCCTCGGCTCCTTCGACTGCATCCTCGACAACGCGTCCTGCTTTGCTGGGGGATTTTCCCAAGCAGGGGCTCCATCATGCACTTCGGCGAGCACCGCGTCTATGTCATCACCGTTGTTGAGGACTTCCCTCGTGAGGTTATCACCATCTCTGGTGCGCCCCCTGGGTTCCCCACCTCACGCATCGCCAGCGGTAGCGTCGAGGTCATGTTGGCAGGCTTGGTGGAGAACCATCGCCCGCCTCTGGAGCGCAACATGGACGGCCATGCCACTAACTCATGCCTCCCGAACTAGGACCTGCTGAATGCGTCCATCGAGCACCTCCGCGACCCCATCACCCCCATCGAGGCGGACCCAGCTGCAGCTGCGGCATCCCTGGAGACTACCTGTCAGAACCTTCTGGAGGAAGCTGGCAAGGTGGCGGCCACCCAACGACGGATAAACTCCACCATGCGGGAGTACAACATCATGCACGGTTTCTTGCACTTTCCTGGCACCAGCCGCCTGGCCCAGCCACAAGGCCAAAATCTCGGTTCAGAGATGGATCGTGCTGCTGATCCGCGTACGCCCGCGGTGCAGCCGGTCTACAGCACCCCCACCAAGAACATGAGGGCCGCAGAGGCGGCAGTTGTAGAGCTAAGACACCTGGAGGGTGAGGAACTTCTCCTTCAGTAGAACATGTCCAGCTCCTTGTGGTCACAGCAAACAAGCAGCAGGCTGAGGCAGAACTCAGCATGGCCGGCAACAACAGAACCCAACCGGCTCGCCGGATGGTGGATCCGGCTGTAGGTGGCGGCAAGGCATCTTCCCCAAATAGAGCAAGGCAGAGCAACTTCCCACGTGGTGGATATGTAGGCCGTGGGCACAATGCTTGCGATGCGGCAGCTGTTTCCAGCAAAAACCGCGAGCCAACCGACGAAGCCGGAAAAGGCCAAGCGCTCCCCAAGTCCCGCCTATCTGGCCGGCTGGGACCGCTCGAGCCGGAGGAACAGCAAGACGTGCGTGCACGAATCGACCTGCTGGTCCAATCATGCGTGTTGGAGGAAGAAAGTCCAGCCGGTCCAAGATGCTTCGCACCACGCATCCGGAATGAACCGTTTCCAAAGGGATTTTCACTCCCAAGGGATACGCCAAAGTACAACGGCTCGGTCAAACCGGAGGACTGGCTGGTGGACTACACCACCGCCATGGGCATCACAAACGGAAACCTCCGGGTAGCAGTACGCTACGCCCCTCTCATGCTCCGCGACTCGGTCAGGACGTGGCTCAACAGCCTCCCCGACAACAACATCAACGCTTGGATCGATTTCGAGCAGGCATTCGTCCGCAACTTCACCGGCATCTACAAGCGCCCAGGCCGACACGGCGAGCTCTCTCTTTGCATGCAGAGCCCAGATGAATCCGATCGCTCCTACATCACCTAATGGACGAGCATGCACAAATCCTGTGAGCGGGTCCGCGAACACCAGGCAGTTGATTTCATCATCAACAGCTGCAGAGACGACACTATGCTCAAGCATAAGCTTCACTGTATGGAACCCACAACCATGGCGCAGACCATGGCCATCGTGGACAAGTACGCCACGGCCGATGCGGCAATGAAAAGATCCGTTTGGGTGGACGACCAAGGGAAAATAATCATCGACATCACCATAGATCGGCACTAGCCGGAGGGAAATGGCCACAATTCTAGGCGGCATGACAACTGCCATGGTAAGAGAAAGGACGACCAGCCGGACAACCATACGGTTCTAGGCAGGTAGTGGCAGTACACGAAGATCTGGCTGCAGGCGGAAGCCGGAGAAAGAAGCCTGATGACCGGCCTCCGAGGCCTAAGTACACCATTGAGTCAATGCTTGATGGGCCATGCAAGTTCCATAGTGGGGGAACCAATCCGGCTACGCATACCACACGCCAGTGCACCTGGACGAAGAAGATGGCGGAGATTGCTGGCGCACCGGCTGGACAAGCGCCACCTCCCCCAGCCAGCAGGCTGCCAGGCGATCACAATAACCAGCATCGAAGGGAAGATGATGATAACAACTACCCTCGCCGGGTGGGAAACTACCACATCTTCACCATAAAGCCGGAAACCAAGCACACCAAGAGGCGTCGCTAGGCAGAAGTGAACGCAATCGTTCCTCCCATTTCCCAATACCTCAACTGGTCAGAGCAAGAAGTTGCATGGAGCCGGAAGGACCAGCCAGCTGAGCTGCCTCACCTAGGAACCTACACGATGGTTTTGGATCCTATCATTGTCTCCCAGAAGCATTCCCGCAGATTCTCCCGCATCCTCATAGACGGAGGGAGCAACATCAACCTCTTGTACCGCAGCTCGCTCGACCGGCTCGGTATCAGTGAGTCGCAGCTAGAGCCATCAAGCACCTCCTTCCACGGAGCCATCCCAGGACCGTCGCACTCCCCCATCGGAAAGATCCGGCTGGACGTCATCTTCGGAACGAAGGACAACTTCCGTCGTAAGCCCATCTGGTTCGAGGTGGTCAATCTCTGCAGCGCGTACCACGCAACCCTGGGGCGCCCGGCGCTCACCAAGTTCACGGAGGTGCCACATTACGCGTACCTCAAGATGAAGCTACCAGGGCCCAAAGGCGTCATCACCATGGCTGGCTGCTAAATACGGTCTGTGGAGTGCGCCACAAACAGGTCCAAGATAGCGGAAGCCATAATCATCACGGAAGAGAAGTGCATAATCATGCAGAACGTGGCAGCCCTACAGAAGGACATGCTAGCTGGCGAGCCCAAGCCGTCCGGAGAAGCACAATTCAAGCCCACCAGGGGCATGAGAAAGATCCTGCTGAACGAGGCCGAGCCGGACAAGTTTGTCCTGGTCGGAGATGGCCTCGACAGCAAATAGGAAAGCGTGCTCGTCGACTTCCTCCGTGAGAATTGGGATATCTTTGCATGGTCCCCCAAGGACATGCCAGGTGTTCCGAGGGAGCTCGCCGAGCACTCTTTACATGTGAGGCTGGATGCAAAGCCGGTCAAACAATCACTACGCCGCTTCACGGAAGAAAAAAGAAGAACCATTGGTGAGGAGATCACATGGCTACTCGCAGCCGGATTCATCATGGAGGTTTTCCACCCGGAATGGCTGGCAAACCCCGTACTCATGCTGGAGAAGAACAAGACTTGGCGCATGTGTGTTGACTACACCAGTCCGAACAAAGCATGCCCCAAAGATCCATTCACCCTACCAAGGATATACCAAGTGATCGATTCCATGGACGGCTGCGAGCTGTTGTCGTTTCTGGACGCGTATTATGGCTACCACCAGATCCGGCTGAACCCCGCTGATCAAATAAAGACAGCATTCATCACTCCTTATGGAGCCTACTGCTACACCACAATGTCGTTTGAACTGAAGAACGCTGGAGTAACATACCAGCGCTGCATGCAGAAGTGCTTGCAGACTCAAATTGGCAGAAACGTACACGCCTACATCGATGATGTGGTGGTCAAGACCAAGGAGCGCCAAACACTCCTTGAGGATCTGAAGGAAACATTCACCAACCTCCGTCGGTTCCAGATGAATTTGAACCCGAAGAAGTGCGTGTTTGGCGTTCCAGCTGGCCAACTCCTTGCTTTTCTCGTATCTGAGCGAGGAATCGAGGCGAACCCAGAGAAGATCGGCGCAATCGAGCGCATGCAGCCGCCCAAGAACTTGAGAGATGTCCAAAAGTTCACCGGATGCCTGGCCTCCCTCAGCCGGTTCATCAGCCGGCTAGGGGAGAAAGCACTCCTGCTGTACCAACTCATGAAGAAGACGGACAAAATTTTCTGGACATCACATGCGGGTGAAGCCTTCCACGACCTCAAGCGCATGCTCACCTCACCACCTATTCTGGCTCCACCAGCAGCAAAGGAACCCATGTTGATGTACATCGTAGCAACCAACAGGGTTGTTAGTGTGGTGCTGGTAGTGGAGAGTCCGGAAGAAGCAAAGGCACAGCCGGTGCAATGACCGGTGTATTACCTGAGTGAGGTACTATCGCTCTCAAAGCAGAATTACCCTCATTACCAGAAGCTGGTGTACGGCATGTACATGGCCGCCAAGAAATTGAAGCACTACTTCCAAGAACATTGCATCCGGGTGGTGGCGCTAGCGCCACTCTCGGAGATCATCGGCAACAGAGATGCCACATGCCGGGAGGCGAACTGGGCCATAGAGCTCGCCGCCCACAACATATAGTACGAGCCAAGAACGTTGATCAAGTCTTAGGCCTTGGCAGATTTCCTCGTTGATTGGGGAGAAACGCAGTACCTGTCGCCTTACCCTTACTCCACGCATTGGAAGCTGCATTTCGACGCCTCCAAGATGTATGGAGGGCTCGGAGTCGAAGTGGTCATCACCTCTCCAAAAGGAGTCTGGCTAGAATACGTGCTGCAGATCCACTTTCGCGCGTCCAACAACATCGCTGAGTATGAGGCGCTCGTCCACGGCCTCAAGATGGCAAAGGAAATAGGCATCCAACGCATCCTATGCTTCGACGACTCTGATCTGGTGGTGCAGCAAGTGTTAGGCGATTGGGACGCCAGAGATGCAAACATGGCTCTAGATCGTTTCTTCGTACAACAGCTATATGCCTATTTCGAAGGATGCGAGTTTCACCATGTTCCCAGGGCAAACAATGAGGCCGCGGACACGGTCGCCCGCATCGGGTCAACAAGACAAGCAATTCCGCCTAGAGTCTCTCTTGAGCACCTACGCAAGCCATCAATCACGTTGTCTTCCGAATACAACTCCATAATGTTGGACGCGGACCCGGGGACTGCCGGCTCCAGGACCTCCGTGACGGCTTCACCGCACCCGGGGACTGCTGGCTCTAGGACCTCCACGACGGCTTCACCGCACCCTGGGACTGCTTCGCCGCACCCGGGGACTGCCGGCCCCAGGACCTCCGCGACGGCTTCACCGCACCCGGGGACTGCTTCGTTGCACCCGAGGACTGCCAGCTCCAAGATCCCCGTGATGGCTTCGCCGAACCCAGGAAGTGCCGCCCCTAGCCTAGAGGCTGCCGGCTCGGCTGTTCCACCCGGCTAGCCTCCGGATGAGCCCGACCCGGTCATCCGGGCAGAAGTGAATCTGCTGATGCAGGCGGTGTGCGCCATCTAGGAAACACCAACATGGTCCAAACCATTCATGGATTTCCTGACCAGAGGAGAGCTACCCGGAGAAGAGGTAGAGGTAAGGCAGGTGACGCACAGAGCCAGCGCATACACCATCATCAACAACGAGCTCTACAAGCACAGTGCTGGTGGCATTTATCAGCGATGTGTGAGCCAATAGGACGAAATCAGACTGCTGGTCGACATCCACCAGGGCGAATGTGGACACCACTCGTCGTCACGGGCCATAGTGGCAAAGGCATTCTGCCATGGGTTCTACTGGCCCACGGCACTGGAAGACGCCGAGCAGATCGTCAAAGCATGCAACGGGTGTCAGCGGTTCAGCCAGCAGAAGCACACTCCATCTACAGAAGCACAATTCCCATCACCTGGTTGTTTGCCGTCTGGGGGCTGGACATGGTTGGCCCTTTCAAAATGGCCTGATCCGACATGACACACTTGTTGGTGGCAGTGGACAAGTTCACCAAGTGGATAGAGCCAAATCTAATACAGAATCTGGATGGACCAATAGTGGTCAAGTTCTTCATAAACATAATCACACGCTTTGGCTACCCCAACAGCATCATAACCAAGAATGGCACAAATTTTGCCAAGGGAGCTTTCACACGATTCTACGGAGATAAGGGCATCCGCCGGGACCTTGCATATGTGGCACACCCCCAGTCCAACGGGCAGTCTGAGCTAGCAAATGGCCTAGTCCTAACCGGAATCAAGCCCCGGCTGATCGAACCACTAATGCGATCCCCCGGCTGCTAGATTGAGGAGTTGTTGGCTATACTCTGGAGCCTTCGCACCATGCCAAACCGGTCCACTGGCTACACTCCTTTCTTCCTCGTCTACGGGGCGGAGGCAGCTTTGTCCACTAACATCGAGTTCGACGCACCCCGCAAACTGCTCTACACAGAACAACAGGCCAAAGAAGCACGGGAAGACAGCGTCGATCTCCTGGAAGAAGCATGCGAGCTGGCCTTGTCCAGATCCGCCATCCACCAGCAAAACTTGCACACTACCACACTAGCTGGATCCGCAGTGTCTCGATGGAGGCCCCTAGCGCCTTGGCTTGGCCGAGCCCTTGCTCCAGCGCCTCCACCAGCTGGCGAGCCTGATCAACGGCCAGAGGCGCCACCTTCGACAACTGCACCAGGAGGGTGTCCAGCGGCAGCGCAGCCCGAGCCGATGACCTGGAGGTCATTTTTACTCACCGGAGCTATGGAGGGCCCAACCTTGGGTTGGACGGGGGCCTCGGACTGTGGCACTTCCACCGGCTCCTCCACCTGGTAGGCGGTAGAGTCAGCACCCAATGTCGAGCCGGAAAGGGGCACGGTCGTGCCAGTACACCCAAGCAGAAGACCCTGAGCAAGCCGAGAGATGGCCCCGGCCCGGTGAAGCATCGCGGGCAGAGCCGGCGGCACCACCTCCGCCGCATCCACACCAGCCCCAGCCCGCTGAGCAGCTGCCGCCTCGGGGGCTGGAGCCGGCGCAGCCTCGAATGCCGAAGCCGGCACACTCCCCTCCGTAGAAGGCGGAGGGGCGGACGCGGTGGCAACGGTCACGGAGCTGGGCAAGGCCATTGCCTCGTTGCAGAAACACAAGGAATGAGCAACGCAGATGCGAGGAAAACAACACAAGTACCGGGAGGACAGAGGAACCTACCCGGCAACGCTTGGCATGGTGGCCGCAGGGCGGGGGCGGTGCGTCTTCTTGGCACCGCCTTCGTCCGGAGCAGCGTTGGTGGGGGCGACCCGCTTCCCCCTGCCCCTGGGCGCGGCGACCTCGACCAGCTCTACATCCTCGCCATGAGCGGTTGTTCCAATGCAAGCAAAACGTCAAGTTCATGGCTAAAAGCATAGAAGGGCAAAGCAGACAAGGACAAAGGACAAACTCTCACCGGGTGGGAACTCGCAACCCTCATCGTCCCGCATAGGGAACCGCTCGGCTCCGCCGGCAGCGCCTTCGCCGGCTTGAAGTCCGCAGCAAAGTTGGGGAGCTCGTTTTCCCCCATACCGTCCTCTGCTAGCTGCGCCGTGAAAAGCTACTCAACTAGGGAAGATAAGAGGCACGAAATGGGAGTCCCTCAGGAAAATCCACCCGGAGAAGAGCAAGAAAGACATACCTT
This sequence comes from Avena sativa, assembly GCA_916181665.1. Lineage (NCBI taxonomy): Eukaryota > Viridiplantae > Streptophyta > Magnoliopsida > Poales > Poaceae > Avena > Avena sativa. The sequence goes on from OV702288.1 coordinate 341,241,186, forward strand.
CGGTGGAAGACGGCTATGGTGGTATGGCCAGCAAGAGAACACCCAGTCCTTCGCCGGCCCCTCCTTCGAGATGGTGGCAAGACATTCATGGAGGGCGGCATGCGGCACATCCAACCGGGATACCCGGGTGGGATCCAGATGGCCAGAAAGGTGGCACGTCTTGTGCGACCGGTGCTGCAACGGGAGCATGTTGTTCACCATCCAGGATAGCAGAATGTCCCAGGCGATGAGCCGCTCCTTCTCCACGAGGACCACCAGCCGGGCGCCCATCTAGTCGATGTCGCCCTGGGCGCCCAAGTGCTGGACGCTCCAGGCCTTCTAGCTGGAGGGGATGTTGGCAAAGGCGGGGACCTTGATGAAGTCCACCTCGATGTTGTTGCGCACGTAAATGTACGAGCGCTGCCAGAGCTTGACGGTGTCGGGGAGCTCCAGGCACGGTATGGGTGCCGATGGCCGTAGGTAGAAGGCACAGCAGCCCGTCTCTGTCAGCGGCCCGCCCTTCCCTACCACATGAACCTTGAAGTAGAAGAACTTCAAGAAGTTCGCGGTGTCGGGGTAGACGCCAAGGAATGCCTCACAGTAGGCCACGTGATGCAACAGCATCAACACAGCGTTGGCTCCGAGGTGGTGGAGCTGCATGTCGAAGGTGACGAGCAGCTCCAACACGAAGCGGCTCAGCGACAGCCCAAGGCTACGAGCGAAGTGGGCGAGGAAGACGACGGCCTCGCTAGGCTGGGGGTTGGGCACCCGCTCGCCCTCCAGCATGAGGTGATGCTTCACCAGCCGCTCCGACGGCAGGAACTTCCCCCGCCGGTTCTTCACCAACTCCTCGGTGATGTACGAGCCACACCACCTGCCGGCGACCTCGGGCAACATCTTGTTCGGAAAAGTAGCCGTGGTGGAAGCGCGGGGTCCCGTTGTTGAGGAAGAGGAGCGTCGCCGGTGAACAAGAAACGGTGGCGCAGAGGAGCAGTGAAAGGCTAGAGCGCAAGGGAGAACAGGGACGACAGGCATAGGGAGACAAAGTGAGGATCCACCACTCCCTGGCATATGTATTTATCGGGGAAGAAGGACCACGTCGGTTCCCCTCCCTCTGCGCCACGTGGCAAGCAACTGCCCCACTCCCCGCGACGGTTCGGGACATATTGCGTGCGCCAGCGCCACGTGCAGAGAAGATCCCGTAGAAGTTACTGCGGGAGGCAAACCGCACCCACGATCTCCAAGGAGACACAATGATGAAGGCATGCGCACGGTTACCAAAAAACTGCCGCGGCAGACGTAGAAGTCAAACTATTGCGACGTGCACCAGAAATGGCAGGCATGGCTGACATGGGCACCGACGATAGCAAACTGGCGATCCCTCTCCCGACCGGGTGCGGCAGCCGTTCAAGAAGATCACCGCTCACACCCTGTGGGTGGGGCCATCGGCTCTGTAGCCGGTAAACCCCAGCCGGGAAATAGCACAGAATCCCAAGCCGGTACAAGACAAAGAGTACAAAGCAAAGACTACAATACAAATGAAAACGACAAAGGATCTGCACGATCAATCATTTCAAATGAGCACGCCAGAACTTTTCCACGGGGCCACGTCCTAACGCACTCGGGGACTAGTGTTAGGGGGATGACCCCTGGGTAGGCCAAGACGGGACCAACCGGCCGGCTCCAAGGAGCTCATGCTGTCTGGGACCAAATCAAGGAACCACAGCCAGGTGGGATCCACCACCCGGTCCGCATTCAAGTTTCCCCGGCTGGCCCGTCTAGCCGGGTAGCCAGAAGAACCGGCTGGGAGGCCGCTCCTAGCCGGCCACCTCGGATCCACTGGCCACGGTACGGTAGGGGTGACGCTCCTTGCTGAGTGCACCTTTGACTGGACAGGCTGGCTGCCCTGGCCGACGCTACTGGACAACTACACCTAAGTTGGAGGCTGACGACCAAAGCAAGGGCTAACATGGAAAGCTCCGGCTTACGCATAAAGAATCGGCTGTTAAATAAAGAGCCGGATGACGAGTAAAGCAGGGGCGCTGGACACTATAGCATGGTCCCACCTTGTACTGGAGGCTTGACTAGACCCGGGCCTACCATTTGGCCTTGTCCAGCCAGCCCACTTTGTAAGGCCCAAATCCAAACAATAAACCCTAGAACCCACCTTGTAAACTACCTCCTCAACCTATATATAAGGGGGTAGTGCTAGGGTTCTAGGGAGAGACACAAGAGGAAGACTTAGACAATTTCAAGCAAGAATTAGCTAAGGAACAGCTCAAGGAGCATCTATATTGGGCATTCGCCCCCTTCGATAGTAGATCCTTGCAGGAGTAGGAGTTTTACCTCGTCAAGAGGGCTCCGAACCTGGGTACATTGCTGTGTTTGCAGTATCTGTGCCCAACCCATTGCGAGTAGCCACCGATAGCATCCTGATTGTCCCATTCAAGCCATCCCCAATGGTACTACCATATTCCACACCACGACAGTTTGACACACATGGAGTCTCCAGAGATCAATGCATGTGTTATTCTCAAAACCACACCTTGATGATCCACATGACCACACACACTCCAGTGGATGTGTGGTGATGCAACTTTTGTCACACTGGTTCACCATTCCCATGTGGCAGTTGCATATTCCACGGTCTCTCTGGGCTTTGCGACCACCATGGTTTGACACACATGGAGTATCTAGATATGGATGCATCTGTTATTCTCAAAATCACACCTTGATGATCCACATCAGCACACACACTCAAGTGGGTGTGGTGATGTATCTTCTGTCACACTGGTTCACCATCCCTATGTGGCACTTACATTCCAGGGGTTCTCTTTGGCCTTTCTGACCACCATGGTTTGACACACATGGAGTCTCTAGAGGTCAATGCATGTGTTATTCTCAAAACCACACCTTGGGGATCCACATGACCACACACACTCCATTGGGTGTGGTGATGCAACTTCTGTCACACTGGTTCACCATCCCCATGTGGTAATTGCATTCTAGGGGCTCTTTGGTCTTTCTAACTACCATGGTTTGACACACATGGAGTCTCTAGAGATAAATGCATGTATTGTTCTAAAAACGACACCTTTATGATCCACATGACCACACACACTCGAGTGGGTGTGATGATGCAACTTCTGTCACACTGGTTCACCATTCCCATGTGGCAATTGTATATTCTAGGGGCTCTTTGGGCTTTCTGACCATCATGGATTGACACGCATGGAGTCTCTAGAGATCAATGCATGTGTTATTCTCAACACCACACCTTGATGATCCACATGATCACACAGTCAAGTGGGTGTGTGGTGATGCAACTTCTGTCACACTGGTTCACCATTCCCATGTGGCAGTTGCATATTTCAAGGGCTCTTTGGGCTTTCTGACCACCATGGTTTGACACACATGGAGTCTCTAGAGATAAATGCATGTAGTATTATGAAAACCACACCCTGATGATCCACACATGACTACACATAGTCCGGTGGGTGTGGTGATGCAACTTCTGTCACACTGGTTCACCATTCCCATGTGACAATTTCATATTCTAGGGGATCTTTGGGCTTTCTAACCACCATGGTTTGACACACATGGACTCTATAGAGATCAATGCATGTGTTACTCTCAAAACCTCAACTTGATGATCCGTATGAACACACAAACTCCAATGGGTGTGGTGATGCAACTTCTGTCACAGTGGTTCACCATTCCCTTGTGGTAGTTGCATTCTAGGGGCTCTTTGGGCTTTTTAACCAAGGTTTAACACAAGGAGATTCTCTAGAGATCAATGCATGTGTTATTTTCAAAACCACACCTTGATCCATATGACTAAACAAACTCCAATGGTGTGGTGATGCAACTTCTATCACACTTGTTCACCATTCCCATGTGGCAGCTGCATATTCTAGGGTCTCTTTGGGTTTCTGATCATCATGGTTTGACACACATGGAGTCTCTAGAGAACATTACATGCGTTATTCTCAAAACCAAACCTTTATGATCCACACATGACCACACACACTCAAGTTGGTGTGGTCATGCCACTTCTGTCACACTGGTTCACCATTCCCATGTGGCAATTGCATATTCCACGAGCTCTTTGGGCTTTCTAACCATCATGGTTTAACACACATGGAGTCTCTAGATATCAATGCATGTGTTATTATCACAACCACACCTTGATGATCCACATGACCACATACACTCTAGTGGGTGTGTGGTGATGCATCTTCTGTCACACTAGTTCACCATTCCCATGTGGCAGTTGCATTTTCCAAGGGCTCTTTGGGCTTTCTGACCACCATGGTTTGACACACATGGAGTCTCTAGAGATCAATGCATTTATTATTCTGAAAACCACACCTTGGTGATCCACATGAGCACACACACTCAAGTGGGTGTGGTGATGCAACTTCTGTCATGCTGGTTCACCATCCCTAGGTGGCTCTTGCATTCCAGGGGCTGTTTTTGGGCTTTCTAACGACCATGGTTTAACACACTTGGAGTCTCTAGAGATCAATGCATGTGTTATTCTCAAAACCACACCTTGATGATCCACACATGAACACACACACTCCAGTGGGTGTGTGGTGAAGCAACTTCTATCACACTAGTTCACCATTCCCATGTGGCAGTTGCATATTCCAGGGGCTCTTTAGGCTTTCGAACCACCATGGTTTAACACACATGGAGTCTAGAGATCAATGCATGTGTTATTGTCAAAGCCACACCTTGATGATCCACCTGAGCACACACTCAAGTGGGCATGGTGATGCAATTTTTGTCACACTAGTTCACCATCCCTATGTGGCACTTGCATTTTAGGGGCTCTCTCTCGGCTTTCTGACCACCATGGGTTGACACACATAGAGTCTAGAGATAAATGCATGTGTTATTCTCAAAACCACACCTTGGTGATGCACATGACCACACACACTTCATTGGGTGTGGTGATGCAACTTCTGTCACACTGGTTCACCATTCAAATGTGGCAATTGCATATTCTAGGGGCTCTTTAGGCATTCTATACACCATGGTTTGACACACATGGAGTCTCTATAGATCAATGCATCTGTTATTCTCAAAACCACACCTTTATGATCCACACGTGACCACTCCACTGGGTGTGGTGATGCAACTTCTGTCACACTGGTTCACCATTCCCATGTGGTAGTTGCATATTCCATGGGCTCTTTGGGCTTTCTGACCATCATGGTTTGATACACATGGTTTCTCTAGAGATCAATGCATATGTTATTCTCAAAACCACACCTTAATGATCCACATGACCTCACAAACTCTAGTGGGTGTGTGGTGATGCAACTTCTGTCACACTGGTTCACCATTCCCATGTGGCAGTTGCATATTCCAGGGTCTCTTTGGGCTTTCTGAGTACCATGGTTTGACACACATGGAGTATCTACAGATTAATGCATGTGTTATTCTCAAAACCACACCTTGATTATACACATGAGCACACACACTCAAGTGGGTGTGGTGATGCAATTTCTGTCACACTGGTTCACCATCCGTATGTGGCACTTGCATTCCAAGGGCTCTCTTTAGGTTTTCTGACCACCATGGTTTGACACACATGGAGTCTCTAGAGGTAAATGCATGTGTTATTCTGAAAACCACACCTTGGTGATCCACATTACCACACACACTCCATTGGGTGTGGTGATGCAACTTTTGTCACACTGTTTCACCATTCCCATCTGGTAGTTGCATACCAGGGGCCCTTTGGGCTTTCTAACCACCATGGTATGACTCACATGGAGTCTCTAGAGATAAATGCATGTGTTATTCTAAAAACGGCACCTTGATGATGTAGTGACCTCGGATCGGTAAGGATCCTAAGTCCCTGTGATTAACATGCTAGTCCCTGGATCAATAGCTAGCACTCACAGTCGATGAAATATCATGTAAAACACAAGTCTTTATTACATGAATCGAATAATCCAGAGTTTACATTATTACAACAGAAGCGATATAAATACAACTTGGAGTCCCATCAATGCCACAGGCTGGTTGAGTGAAGACCCGCGATCCTAGCGCACCTTTCAACGATCTCTGAAATTCTGCACATGAAACGTGCAGCCAACAAGTTGGGTCAATACTTTGAATGTATTGGCAAATTACACCAAGGAGAGAAAAGACTATCTCTACATGCAAGGCTGGTATAGGCTGTAGAGTTCATTTGCTCAAAGCTAATTTTCTTAAGTAGAGAGAAGAAGAGAGGATTGTCCTACTTTGTAAACATTTGCTTTGATAAAATAAGGTCGAGTGGCACACGAGGATATTACGCACCAGGTGTCCAAACAACCAAACACTTGGATATAATACGGTCGAGTGGCACACGAGGATATTACGCACCAAGTGTCCAAACAACCAAACACTTGGATATTACGCACCAAGCGTCACTTGGATATTACACACCAAGTTCCCAAATTCCCACCCATTGGCGATATTACGCACGCCATGGGGTTTCAAAACTTTGTTTTTGAAAAGAGAGAGGAAGATCCTTCAGAGGCTCCATCCTTCAGACGCTCATTGTTGTTCTGTTACCGTGAACACGGCTGATCGATCAGATTGCAATACTCTCGAGAGTTTGTGCACTTTACCCACAATCCACGATCAAGTCCTTTTACAGACAAGACCATGGCGAGGCTTTCCCTTAGTAGCCCCTCTACCTTCCGGATCCAACCGTGCCAATAATCCTCCAAATGTTGGTACCCAGGTGAGGTTTCCCACTAAGTACTAGGCCAAGACAGAGCCCATAATGTATTGTGGTTGCACTGGAAGCTTCTGAATTCCGAAACATGGCAGACTTCTTTGATTCCTGGGCGGCCGTCCTCCACCAAAATTCACACTCGTTGACCCGACAACAATTCCGCCCAGAAGAAAACTTAGTTTTATTTTGAAGTGGATTTGAGAAGAAAAATTTGCTCTAGAGAGCCTTTATACTTAGAAAAATTCTTTGTCTTTCGAACCCCCCAACGGTACTTTGTATATATAGCATAGCAAGTAATACTTAGCAAAAACAGGGGTAACCTATTGGGATGGAAAATCCTAAGTATAGAGCTACTCATGGCATACTACAAAATCATCGCACTTGCAGAATAATACTAAGGAAAAATTCTACTAGAACATCCTATACATGCACACTACAGAATTTTGAAGACCACATGCATAGAATCAAAACTGGGACAAAAATTATGAACAAGTGGTGTAACTTGCCTTATGTTGATAATATGGGTGTTAGATTGTATTTCTCCGTAGCAATCGCACACTCCGAACAATCTAATACGAGAAGGTAGTTCCAATCAAAACAATTGCAAACATAGCAAACACAACAAGGATGATCGAAAACATGCATGATGATTTAACATGACACAATGGTTATAATTAGTTTTATGAACATTAATATATCATATGATGCATGTATGAGTTCATTTAATGCAATAGGGTACTTGTTATTAATAATTACTTGCCAATATAAGGGTTTTGATAGTTCTGTTGTAACGCCTGTTCTAACTGTAGAATTAAATTTGTTTCTTGGGTTTACTGGATAGAGGACGTTAATACGAACCAGTAGGCGTTGGATTCACCCTAATCAGAGTTATAGATCTTTTTATATGATTTAAATAGTGTTTAATGGGTTTTAGTGATTCATACAGTTTCTGTTGCCTAAAAATCAAACAAAAAAATTATATCTGTAATCTCCACGGAATTGTGATTTCAGGGACATATTATTTGTAATTTTCTGAATAGTATTTATTTTCTTATGAATTTATTACTCTAAATAGGCTATTAAACCATTTAAACCTTCACGGCAAAACCTTACAGTAAAAAGCTGAACTAATTGCATATTGATGATCTGCATGGAACCAGCTTTCCATCAGTATATCATTTGTATTTTTCTGACAAGCATTTAATTTACTATGAATTTAATGATTTATAAAGCCATTAAAACTAATTAAATTGCTACGGGTTAAATAACCTGCAAAGGCTAGATCAAACCAGATATTATTAAAGTACATTACAGTAGCTTCAATTTGATATATTATTCATATTTTTCGGAGTTACAGATAATATCCTATGAATTTATTAACCTAAAAGACCATTAAAACTAATTAAATTACTGCAGTAACCACGTAAAGTAAAAGTTGGATCTATTCTGATAAGATGATTCTACGTAAAATTATCTTCAATTTGGTATATTATACGCAATTTTTGGACATGGTATGAATTTCTAATGAATTTTACAAGTTAGATCTATAATATGCAACTTAAATTCGAACGGAATATTCCAGGGAATATTCCGCTGACTGGACAGGTTGACTTTGCATGCTGACTGGGACTAGATGTTGACCTTATGTTGACGTGGCGTTGATGAGGAAGATGACCGAGATGACGACATGGCACGCACCGGTTTGATTGGATCTCGACCGTCTGGATAGGATCCGGTGGCTAGAAGAAGAGATTGATCCGATTTTGGCTCAGAATAGACAAAAAAATAGATCTGTGTTAGAGAGACAAATCCGTAGATCAAATCGAAAAACTCAGAACATGAAAGTTGTGGGGAATCATTATTCCTACCTTCTCACCAAAGGAATTTGGATTTGAAGAAACGAGCGCGAGTACATCTTGGATTTACACCGTAAGATCTGAAATATTGCGATACGAAATTCTCCGGCTGTGGTGGATGAAAAGAGGTGAGGTTTGTCGGGATTGAAAGATTTCGACGCGATCTTCAACTTTCGTTTTTTGACCGAAAGCAAACGACGAAGTCTAGATGGGTTAAAAAGCAAAACAAGATTTGGGAATAGGTAGATTCAGGATTTCGAGAATAGAAACTCGTACAGCCGTGGCTCCACGACTTTATATGGAGATTTAGGATGGTGTAGAGATAGGCCTTGGAGTAGAGAACAAGTAGAAACAAACGAAAGTCGATTCAGAGTTGTAGATAAAAAGTTATAAGAGTTTGAATAAAGATAGGTATAGAAAACAGATTTTTGCACGCTTTTCGGAGCAACCAACCGATCGATCCTGGCTGGCTGGCTCGTCCGGTCGGTCCAGCTGGGCCGGACCGTTCAGTTTTTTTTTTTTTAAATCTTGTTTCCCTCATATCTTTTGCATACGAACTCCAAATGACATGATTCTTGTTTCTAAATTTTTATAAAATCGAATAGATCATTATAGAATCAAATTTGTAATCTTTTTACTAGTTTGGAAGTAGTAGGTTTATAAATCCTTGTATATCTCATTTTATTTATATCTTTATGTGTTTGTATTTATTCCATAACTTTTTCATACTAGCTCCAAATGAGCTCAATTTTGTTTCTAAAATTTTGTAATATTAATTGGATCTTTTTAGGCTATAATTATCAATAATTTATGCCTTACAATAGTGGGCTTTATAAAGTCAATTTAATTTCCTTTAGGGACACTTGGGCAAATCGACTATAGGATTTAGATACCAGGATTTGGATTCAGTTTGTGAGAACCTTGCATGGATGTAATGTAATGCTTATAAATGCTTCATGATTTTTCATTTTGAAATCTTGCACACCAATTCTACAATCCATAATCAATCCATGCCCTTTTGCCTATATGGCTACTTAGGTCATAACAAAAGAATATAAGATTTTGAATTCAAGGTTGAGAGGATTTTCTATTCAAAAGTTTCTTCTCTTTAAGAATTTTCAACATAGTCAGACAATCAATCAAACTTATTTATTTATTTCACATTCCAAAATTAGGAGAATTTTGGGATGTGACAGACTACCACCCTTAAAAGAAATCTCGTCCCGAGATTTGGGAAGGCTAGAAAGAAAGAAAGGTTCGGGGTCCTTTAGGATGCTACCACCCTTAAAAGAAATTGACTAGGTCACTTCTCGAGGATTCACTTAGCTCAGATTGGTTCTCCTAATAGAGGTCTTCTATTGCTATTACCATCGTCTTTTTTTATCCTTTCCAGCTACATTCACATGTTTTGGACAATTATCAGCATAATGCCCAGGATTGTGACACTGGAAGCATAGGACCTTTGCTTAGATCCTTCCTCCTTTTTGGCAAGGATATCCCGTCTTGTGGTTCTTCATGCTCTACCTCAACATTTGGAAGCCTTGATCGTTTCCTTGAGCCAGTTTGGGGAAAATGGGCATTCCTTTCAGATGTCGAGTATTGCAAAGTGATGACTTTGGCTGCGGTGTCTAGAGTCTTGAATCCATTCCTTGTATTTGTCGTGTCCTCGCGGAGCTTCATGAGGTCTTGGCGCATTCCGTCTCTGACTTGTTGATTCAGTTGATGTACCATCGGGTAGAGGTGCATTGAGCGGGGTTGTGATTGGTCCCTTCGCATAGGAAGAATGTAACTTGAGAGGTGGGACATTCTTCTGATGGGTGCCTTCCTTCACAGTAGGGGCGCTGATCATGATGCTCCTTGGTGATATGCCCTATTTCTCCATAGATCGTGCAAGCTAAATGTTTCGGGACTTCAACTTCTTGGATTTTGGGTATACGAGACGAGATTTAAGTAGAACCACTTTAAATTCTTCCTAAGATATCACCCCTTGATGATCATCAATGGTGTGTTGCATCTCCCACCAAGTTGGAGCGTCGTCCTTTAGGAATTGGGTGGCATAATGAAGCATTCTGTTGACTTCAATGTTGGCATCCTTCATTCTTTCTTCAACCTGGAGCATCCACTTCTTTGCATCGGCGTGGCTCTTACGCTTGGTGGAGTTGAGTTCCTTGTCTTCCTTATTGATATGGTCCATCCGTCGAGTTGACCAAGGTTTTAGGGTAGGAACGAATGGAGTATGGAAGAAGAAGAATAACCCATACAAGAAATCTTGTTTAGAAAACAGGTTTTTCATTAGCTAAGGTAATAAACCATACAAGATAGCAAACAATTTGTCGCATCTATATTTAGCGAAATCTTATTCAGATTTGGTTCCTAATAGGTCACTTGAAATCTTCGAGGCTTCGAGTCTCCAAAAGTGTTCGTGCTCTTGATAGTCTTCATGTTCTTCATAATCTTCAATCTTTCGAGTTCTTCAGTTAATAACATTGATTTAAGGCCTTTGAAGTCTTTAATCTCGTAGCTTCAGTCTTTGAACATCTTTCATGGAGGTCTTCAAGTCCCGACTTAATCAACACATTGAGATGATCTTCTTTGAAGAGGTAATCTTGAGAAAATTTCTTCTTGAAGTGTGTAGTGGTCATTTTCTAATGTTGAAAAGAAGAGACTTAAGAAATTTTAAAACCCCAAAGGTAGATGATGAGAAGTATGAGAGTTTTCTGAAATAACTTAGAAAATATTGTCCTAAGGTTTTTCCATGTCTAGGGTCACGATCTACAGTCAACTTATGCTCTGATACCATCTGTAGTGACCTCGGATCGGTAAGGATCCTAAGTCCCTGTGATTAACATGCTAGTCCTTGGATCAATAGCTAGCACTCACAGTCGATGAAATATCATGTAAAACACAAGTCTTTATTACATGAATCGAATAATCCAGAGTTTACATTATTACAACAGAAGCGATATAAATACAACTTGGAGTCCCATCAATGCCACAGGCTGGTTGAGTGAAGACCCGCGATCCTAGCGCACCTTTCAACGATCTCTGAAATTCTGCACATGAAACGTGCAGCCAACAAGTTGGGTCAATACTTTGAATGTATTGGCAAATTACACCAAGGAGAGAAAAGACTATCTCTACATGCAAGGCTGGTATAGGCTGTAGAGTTCATTTGCTCAAAGCTAATTTTCTTAAGTAGAGAGAAGAAGAGAGGATTGTCCTACTTTGTAAACATTTGCTTTGATAAAATAAGGTCGAGTGGCACACGAGGATATTACGCACCAGGTGTCCAAACAACCAAACACTTGGATATAATACGGTCGAGTGGCACACGAGGATATTACGCACCAAGTGTCCAAACAACCAAACACTTGGATATTACGCACCAAGCGTCACTTGGATATTACACACCAAGTTCCCAAATTCCCACCCATTGGCGATATTACGCACGCCATGGGGTTTCAAAACTTTGTTTTTGAAAAGAGAGAGGAAGATCCTTCATAGGCTCCATCCTTTAGACGCTCATTGTTGTTCTGTTACCGTGAACACGGCTGATCGATCAGATTGCAATACTCTCGAGAGTTTGTGCACTTTACCCACAATCCACGATCAAGTCCTTTTACAGACAAGACCATGGCGAGGCTTTCCCTTAGTAGCCCCTCTACCTTCCGGATCCAACCGTGCCAATAATCCTCCAAATGTTGGTACCCAGGTGAGGTTTCCCACTAAGTACTAGGCCAAGACAGAGCCCATAATGTATTGTGGTTGCACTGGAAGCTTCTGAATTCCGAAACATGGCAGACTTCTTTGATTCCTGGGCGGCCGTCCTCCACCAAAATTCACACTCGTTGACCCGACAACCATTCCGTCCAGAAGAAAACTTAGTTTTATTTTGAAGTGGATTTGAGAAGAAAAATTTGCTCTAGAGAGCCTTTATACTTAGAAAAATTCTTTGTCTTTCGAACCCCCCAACGGTACTTTGTATATATAGCATAGCAAGCAATACTTAGCAAAAACAGGGGTAACCTATTGGGATGGAAAATCCTAAGTATAGAGCTACTCATGGCATACTACAAAATCATCGCACTTGCAAAATAATACTAAGGAAAAATTCTACTAGAACATCCTACACATGCATACTACAGAATTTTGAAGACCACATGCATAGAATCAAAACTGGGACAAAAATTATGAACAAGTGGTGTAACTTGCCTTATGTTGATAATATGGGTGTTAGATTGTATTTCTCCGTAGCAATCGCACTCTCCGAACAATCTAATACGAGAAGGTAGTTCCAATCAAAACAATTGCAAACATAGCAAACACAACAAGGATGATCGAAAACATGCATGATGATTTAACATGACACAATGGTTATAATTAGTTTTATGAACATTAATATATCATATGATGCATGTATGAGTTCATTTAATGCAATAGGGTACTTGTTATTAATAATTACTTGCCAATATAAGGGTTTTGATAGTTCTGTTGTAACGCCTGTTCTAACTGTAGAATTAAATTTGTTTCTTGGGTTTACTGGATAGAGGACGTTAATACGAACCAGTAGGCGTTGGATTCACCCTAATCAGAGTTATAGATCTTTTTATATGATTTAAATAGTGTTTAATGGGTTTTAGTGATTCATACAGTTTCTGTTGCCCAAAAATCAAACAAAAAAATTATATCTGTAATCTCCACGGAATTGTGATTTCAGGGACATATTATTTGTAATTTTCTGAATAGTATTTATTTTCTTATGAATTTATTACTCTAAATAGGCTATTAAACCATTTAAACCTTCACGGCAAAACCTTACAGTAAAAAGCTGAACTAATTGCATATTGATGATCTGCATGGAACCAGCTTCCCATCGGTATATCATTTGTATTTTTGTGACAAGCAATTAATTTACTATGAATTTAATGATTTATAAAGCCATTAAAACTAATTAAATTGCTACGGGTTAAATAACCTGCAAAGGCTAGATCAAACCAGATATTTTTAAAGTACATTACAGTAGCTTCAATTTGATATATTATTCATATTTTTCGGAGTTACAGATAATATCCTATGAATTTATTAACCTAAAAGACCATTAAAACTAATTAAATTACTGCAGTAACTACGTACAGTAAAAGTTGGATATATTCTGATAACATGATTCTACGTAAAATTATCTTCAATTTGGTATATTATACGCAATTTTTGGACATGGTATGAATTTCTAATGAATTTTACAAGTTAGATCTATAATATGCAACTTAAATTCGAACGGAATATTCCAGGGAATATTCCGCTGACTGGACAGGTTGACTTTGCATGCTGACTGGGACTAGATGTTGACCTTACGTTGACGTGGCGTTGATGAGGAAGATGACCGAGATGACGACATGGCACGCACCGGTTTGATTGGATCTCGACCGTCTGGATAGGATCCGGTGGCTAGAAGAAGAGATTGATCCGATTTTGGCTCAGAATAGACAAAAAAATAGATCTGTGTTAGAGAGACAAATCCGTAGATCAAATCGAAAAACTCAGAACATGAAAGTTGTGGGGAATCATTATTCCTACCTTCTCACCAAAGGAATTTGGATTTGAAGAAACGAGCGCGAGTACATCTTGGATTTACACCGTAAGATCTGAAATATTGCGATACGAAATTCTCCGGCTGTGGTGGATGAAAAGAGGTGAGGTTTGTCGGATTGAAAGATTTCGACGCGATCTTCAACTTTCGTTTTTTGACCGAAAGCAAATGACGAAGTCTAGATGGGTTAAAAAGCAAAACAAGATTCGGGAATAGGTAGATTCGGGATTTCGAGAATAGAAACTCGTACATCCGTGGCTCCACGACTTTATATGGAGATTTAGGATGGTGTAGAGATAGGCCTTGGAGTAGAGAACAAGTAGAAACAAACGGAAGTCGATTCGGAGTTGTAGATAAAAAGTTATAAGAGTTTGAATAAAGATAGGTATAGAAAACAGATTTTTGCACGCTTTTCGGAGCAACCGATCGATCCTGGCTGGCTGGCTCGTCCGGTCGGTCCAGCTAGGCCGGCCCGTTCAGTTTTTTTTTTTTTTTAAATCTTGTTTCCCTCATATCTTTTGCATACGAACTCCAAATGAAATGATTCTTGTTTCTAAATTTTTCTAAAATCGAATAGATCATTATAGGATCAAATTTGTAATCTTTTTACTAGTTTGGAAGTAGTAGGTTTATAAATCCTTGTATATCTCATTTTATTTATATCTTTATGTGTTTGTATTTATTCCATAACTTTTTCATACTAGCTCCAAATGAGCTCAATTTTGTTTCTAAAATTTTGTAATATTAATTGGATCTTTTTAGGCTATAATTATCAATAATTTATGCCTTACAATAGTGGGCTTTATAAAGTCAATTTAATTTCCTTTAGGGACACTTGGGCAAATCGACTATAGGATTTAGATACCAGGATTTGGATTCAGTTTGTGAGAACCTTGCATGGATGTAATGAAATGCTTATAAATGCTTCATGATTTTTCATTTTGAAATCTTGCACACCAATTCTACAATCCATAATCAATCCATGCCCTTTTGCCTATATGGCTACTTAGGTCATAACAAAAGAATATAAGATTTTGAATTCAAGGTTGAGAGGATTTTCTATTCAAAAGTTTCTTCTCTTTAAGAATTTTCAACATAGTCAGACAATCAATCAAACTTATTTATTTATTTCACATTCCAAAATTAGGAGAATTTTGGGATGTGACAGATGATCCACATGACCACACACACTCAAGTGGGTGTGTGGTGATGCAACTTCTGTCACATTGGTTCACCATTCCCATGTGGCAGTTGCATATTCCAAGGCCTCTTTGGGATTTCTAACCACCATGGTTTGACACTGGAGTCTCTAGAGATAAATGCATGTAATATTCTCAAATACACACCTACCTTGATGATCCACACATGACCACACACACTCCACTGGGTGTGGTGATGCAACTTATGTCACACTGGTTCAGCATTCCCATGTGGCAATTGCATATTCTAGGGGCTCTTTGGGCTTTGTAACCACCATGGTTTGACACATATTGACTCTCTAGAGATCAATGCATGTGTTATTCTAAAAACCACAACTTGATGATCCATATGACCACACACACTCCAATGGGTGTGGTGATACAACTTATGTCACACTGATTCACCATTCCCTTGTGGCAGTTGCATTCCAGGGGCTCTTTGGGATTTTTCACCATGGTTTGACACATGGATATTCTCTATAGGTCAATGCATGCGTTATTTCCAAAACCACACCTTGATCCATATGACCACACAAACTCCAATGGTGTGGTGATGCAACTTCTGTCACACTGGTTCACCATTCCCATGTGGCAGTTGCATATTCCAGGGGCTCTTTGTGTTGGGGATATACTTTCCAGGTATCCTCGCAGTTCCTCACTGACCAGGGTGGCCCACTTCGGGTTAGAGCTTTGCTTCACGGGCGGCCCAGTCAGGGAGAAAGACGGAGTCTAATCCGGCTACGGGAAGGCCCAGAAGACTTATCGACTTAGGCCCATAATGTTACTTGTAGTTCAAGATGTATTCTATAACCGACTCTCAGTCGTAGCCGGATAGATCTCTCTTGTAAACCCTAGGACGGATATCTATATAAGCCGTCCTAGGGAGAGCCTTTAGGGCACCCTTAATAGTCTACAATCTCAACTCGCATAGGCAAAACCCTTGTAACCCATATTCTGGCTCTGCCGTATTACTGGATTGCTAGCAGGAGTAGGATCCGTCCAAAGCCAGCGGATTCGAACCTGCGTAAACTTGTGTGCTCACCGTCCCGGAATACCATACGTATCACACCCCTCTCTTCCGCATGCCTCGAGGACACCCTCATGGCGTACTTGTCCTTAATCCGACAATAGTTGGCGCCCACCATGGGGCAAGTGACCTTCGGATCTGCGTTCCAAGCGGAATCTGCTAGAATCGGAATCGGCGAGACTATCGTCGTCGGTCGCATCCTCTACGCTAGCGACGTCCCTCTCATCATTCTCGACGAGACTTGGATTCCGTCTAGGGAGGCTGTGACTGCCTACACAATCATGTCTTTTGGCGAGATCGATGTTTACATTGGTTTCGCTGAAACTGCCCCACCCACCCCAGCGGTGATGATAGAGGCGGAAGAATCTTCTAGGTCCCCTTTGTCCGTGGAGGCGGCAGAGTTCCAGATCTCAGAAAACCCTAAACCCGCCCATCCCGCACTAGTTGCGGAGATAGTGGAGAAATCCGAGCCTGAAGAAGACCTAGCGGTCCAAGTCGAATCAGGAGTGGATCTCCCTGGAGGAGCCGGATCCCAGATCAACCCACCCGCGGAAGTCAAAATCCAGGAGGAGCATATCAATGACACTGATTCCGGCTCTGATGATGCCAGGACAGACAGACCTTTCCTAAGGTACACACTACGACGTAAGATAATGCAAGATGGAAGCGCAGATGCAATTCTCGAGACCATCAAAAGTTTCGACATGGCTGATCGCGAAAGCCGCAGGTACCTCAGGAAGCACGCGTCACACTTCGTCGGGTACGTGGGATCCGGATCCAGCTCTACCGATGCTGGAGAGAACACCGACTATGTGCTGGAGGCAATCGGAACAAACACCGACGTACCCGCATCCTCGGATGAGTCGATGACGTCAGCAGATTTGCGAAAGTTCTCCGCGGAATATGAAGAGTACAACTCCAAGGCTGCAGAAGAAGGAGAAGCCATGGATGAGGGATCCGGGGAACACTCTCCTAAAGCGCAGGATGACATGGACGTCAGAGGTAATCCCGAGGTCTAGATGTCCGAAAGTACCGATGAGAGCTTGACTCCAGGAAACGGACCCAAAGCCGTCTTTGCTATCGACGCTGCCAAGAAGGCAAAGAAGAAGAACAAGAAAAACAAGACCCCGGCAAAAGACCCTCTGGATGAGGAGGTGATTGCCGAGGAATACGAAGAAGACTCGGATGGATCACTTATCCCAGAAGAGCCGAAAAAAGAAGAATCGGTGGATGGACACATGATCACTGAAGGTGCACGTAAACTCATCGATGCTGCATTAACCACACCCATCCCTACAGCTGCAGAACTTACTGCTGAAGAGCTGGACAAAAGGGCCCAAGCCCTAGAAGCGCGTCGTCAACAACTCCTGGATGAAGCCAAAAACATCGAGGAGGAGAAGAAACGCATGGCAACTAAAGATTACATGTCTTAGTTGCATCAGAAGACACGGAAGCGACACACCAATGACGACCAATTCCCACATATTCGTGCCGTCCTTTTCGAAGATGAGATGGGGAAGCCACGGAAAGATAGCAAAGGAGATTGGGTATATCCAACCCTAGTACAGAATACCGTGGCGGCCCGAGAAATTCTATCGGCTAATCCAAGACAAGAGGAGATCCGTTTGGGTATCAAATTACTAAGCAAGGGACTGGAGCAGCAAAAGGTCGCCCTGTCCAGAAGTCAAAAACTGGTCTCGGATTCCGACCAATGTCGCACAGATCCAGCATGGGCTGACATAAGACCCCACCGCGTTCCGGAGCAGCATTATCGCCCCGAACGATGGGAGGACAATTTTTCAAGAACCGGATCGTCAGGACAGCATCGCAGGACTACGCGCGACTGGGGCAACATCGCACCAGCGGCCGAGAAAGAGGCCATCGCTGCTCTGAATCCGAGAAATCCTCCCTGATGAGAATCTAACGATCGAAGGGGAGAAGATAAAGAGAAACGTCGGGAGGAGGATCGTCAAAAAATGCCACCCCCTAGACATGCAAGCCGTCCGGCTGAGCCCCACCATGGTGGGAATGACGGACGAAGAAACGACGGAAACCATGCCGGGACAAGCCGGCAGGGGGCTCATCATAGTCAAGACCCTCCCTGGAATCGGAATAATGACGTTCCGGATGGAGGCCAGCGATCATCCGGAAACTATCCAGCTGCCCCACCTTCTCCACCACACAGTCATCACAACGGCTCCCAAGGAGGAAGACGTGGCGCAGGAGGTGGTGGCAAAAGCCGAAGTCCGGCTCCAAGGCACCACAGCCAAAGCCGACATTCGGGACGATCTTTATCCCTGAACGACGCAAGGCACAGGATCAACTCCAACATAGAGGCTCGGCGCTACGAAAACGATGATATCTACGTGGGCCCAAAGTGCTTCGGACCACGCATTAGAGCTACAAAATTCCCGGAAGGATTTCCTATCTCAAGACATATCCAAGCCTACGATGGCATTGCTAGGCCAGATACCTGGCTACAGGATTTCTTCCAAGCTTGCTGCATCGCTAAAGGCGGAAACAGCCTGGTCGCTATCCGATATCTCCCACTTATGTTGCGGAAGACGGCACGATCATGGCTCAATGAACTTCCGGAGAACACCATCCATAACTGGTATGACATGCAAAGTGCGTTCTTTCGGAATTTCGAAGGCACATATCGGAGGCCCTGTACGGTCAGAGACCTACAGCGTTGCACCCAAAAAGCCGGAGAAACTTGCCGGGACTACCTCAGACGATGGATCGACACCAAGAACTCCTGTGAAGGAGTGAATGATCAAACTGCGAGCTTTCATTGCAGGTCTCCCAATTGGTCTACTGCGCCATCGCTTGAAGTGTGACAAGGTCACTGATTTAGGAGAGATGATAGAAACAGCGAGCAAGTATGTAGATGCTGACAACGATGTAGAGGAATTTCTCAATGCCCTAGCTGTGCCTTAGTCGGCAAAACAACCAAAGCAACAAGCTCAGAAGCGCAAAAATACCTCGGAGGAAAAACCCAACGTGGAAACGGCAGTGGTCACTACTACTTTCGGGTTTGGAGGGCGAGGAGGACGCGGCGGAGGCCGCGGGCATGGGCGTGGAACTTCAAGAGTCCAGGGTAGAGGAGACCTGCAACCAGGCAAAACCTACTCTTGGGCCGACATTGCCAATAACCCATGTGTGCATCACCTAGACGCCAATGGGGGCTCGTACCACACCAACGCCGAATGTCGTTTCAATGACGACATCAAAAGAGATGACACCGCGGGATACAAAGCTAAGCGGAAGAAGGGAAAGAAGAATCCCGAAAAAGAAAAAGAGACCAAGGAAGATTCTGACATGGAGGAAGCTGATGCTTCAAATCCCAAGTCGGAAGGGAAGAAAACTTTTCCCACCAAGAAGGACACTTATGTCACTTTCCTCGGATCTCAACCAGCAAAGGTTAAGAAAGCAGTTCTACACGAGCTCAATGTAACAGTTCCGGCTGTCCCCCAGTATCTGGACTGGTCGGAAGTGGCAATCACATTTGACCGCAATGATCATCCGCCTAAGTTACACAGGAGAGGAAAATACGCTTTAATCGTGAATCCACTGATTGACGGTTACGGTTTCTCCAAGACCCTCATTAACGGTGGTAGCAGTATCAATATTCTCTATGTCGAAACGCTACGCCGGATGAAGATCTCGGAAACACAGCTGAACCATAGCTCTGTGATCTTTCACGGAGTTGTCCCAGGAAGACAAGCTAATTCCATGGGAGAGATCACTTTGGATGTTACCTTTGGAACTCCAAAGAACTATCGGACGGAGGCACATTCCTTCGATGTGGTCCCGTTCAAGAGCACGTACCACGCTATATTCGGACGTCTAGCTTACTGGGCTTTTACGGCTCGTTTCTGTTACATTTACAAGATGATGAAAGTTCCAGGTCCCAACGGCGTGATCACCATCATATGGGAGACCCGAAGAAGGCGCGAGAGTGCGAGGATGGAAATGCCACCATTGCTGAAGTCGTGCTGCACGCCCAGGAGTACCAGGAGATCAAGAAGAGCATAGATCCGTCCGAGATGCCCGCAACGAAGAAGGAGGTGACAAAGCCAAATCCGGAATTCAAGGCATCAGAAGAGAGGAAGAAGATGCCATTGAAGGATGATGACCCCTCCAAGGTGAGCCAGATAGGCGTAGGCCTAGGTAGCACATGGGAAAGCGCGCTCGTCAAGTTGCTCCAAGCAAATCAAGATATCTTCGCATGGCAGCCATCTGACATGACCGGAGTACCTAGGGAACTTGCCGAGCACTCTCTAAATGTAAACCCGAACGCTAAACTCGTCAAACAGTCCCTACGATGATTTGGCGATGAAAAGTGTAAGGCAATAGCTAAGGAACTAGCACGGCTCGAGTTAGCCAGATTCATAGAAGAGGTTATCCACACTGAGTGGTTGGCCAATCCTCTAATGGTCCCTAAAAAGGACACCACTGATTTAAGGATGTGTGTTGATTATACTGCCTTGAACAAGGCTTGTACAAAAGATCCGTTCGCTCTGCCTAGAATTGATCAAGTTATCGATTCTACGGCAGGCTCGGAACTCCTCTGTTTTCTCGACGCATATTCTGATTATCACCAAATCCGGATGAAGGAATCTGACAAAGTCAAAACTTCATTCATAACCCCCTTCGGAACCTTCTGTTTCGTTACGATGCCCTTTGGGCTGAAGAACGCATGAGCTACATACCAGCGCACGATGCAGCGTTGCCTCCATGACCAACTCGGACGTAATGTACATGCATACGGGGATGATATTGCAGTAATGTCCAAAAAGAAGGAAACGCTGATTTTCGACTTGGAGGAAACATTTGCCAACCTACCAAAATACAACATCATGCTTAACCCGAAGAAGTGCTTCTTTGGAATACCAGCCGGAAAATTGCTAGGTTTCATCGTGTCTCAGAGAGGCATAGAGGTGAACCGAGACGAAATCAAGGCTATACTCAATATTTCCAGTCCAACTCGCTTGAAGGACGTACAAAGACTAACTGGTTGCATTGCTACAGTCAGTCGGTTTGTAAGCCGGCTTGGTGAAAGAGCCGCACCATTATACAAACTCCTGAAAAGGACCAAAGATATTGTTTGGACTGATGAAGCTGAAGCTGCACTGCAAGACCTGAAGAAAGTACTCTCATCTGCTCCTATCCTTGCAGCCCCGGAACCTCAAGAACCGATGTTGCTTTATCTTGCTGCGACAAATAGGGTTGTTAGTATCGTCATGGTGGTGGAGAGACCGGAGGAAAATCAGGAGCACCTGGTGCAGCGTCCGACTTACTTTGTCAGTGAAGTCCTAACAGAGTCAAAACAGCGGTATCCGTATTATCAAAAGTTGGTTTATGGTGTTTTTCTAGCATCTCGTAAGTTGCGACACCACTTTCAAGAGCATCCGATTACCATGGTGAGCACAACTCCCATGAGAGATATAATCAACAACAGTGACGCCACAAGACGCGTCGCCAAATGGGGCATAGAGCTTTCAGCTTTTGACATTGAGTATAAACCTCGGACAGCAATCAAATCCCAAATCCTTGCTGACTTTGTCGCCGATTGGACAGAGACGAAAGAGAACATGATCCTCCCTGAATCATAATATTAGACCCTCTTCTTCGATGGGTCTAAGGCTCGCGGGGGCTCGGGGGCTGGCGTGGTGCTCAAGTCACCCCAAGGAGATAAACTTTTATATGTGTTGCAGATCCACTTCATAGAGACAAACAATATTGTCGAGTATGAAGCACTGCTGCATGGAATCCGGATTGCTAAGGATATTGGCATCCGACGTTTGATGTGTTACGGAGATTCGGATCTTGTTGCTCAACAAGTGTCGGATATTTGTAATGCAAATAAGAACATGGCAACATATAAAGCTGTCGTGGATGATCTATCTAAATTGTTCGAAGGATTTGAAGTTCAATATATTCCTTGAGCAGAAAATGAGGAAGCAGACGCACTATCTCGGATAGGTTCTGCGCGGAAAGAGGTCCTGGATGGCGCTTTTTTAGAGCACCTTAAAGTTCCCTCAATAAAGAGAGTAGATGAGGAATATCCGACCAAATCCGACTCACCTTTGATAGCAGTTCTGGCTATGATTCCCAGCTGGACTCAACCCTACCTCGATTATTTGGTAGATGGCAAATTACCTGTAGACGAGGTGCTGAGCGGGCAGATTATCCGACGAGCAAAACCCTATACTATTGTTAAAGGTGAGCTCTATAAGCGGAGTGTTTCTGGGGTTTTTCAGCGATGTGTATCTCCGGAAGAAGGAGTGGAAATCTTAAGGGAAATCCACGAAGGCGAGTGTGGTCACCACGCTGCAGCCAAATCTTTAGTGGCAAAAGCTTTTAGACACAGATTTTTCTGTCTTACAGCTCAGGCAGATGCCGAACGATTAGTCAAGACGTGCAAAGGCTACCAAAAGTACACCAAACAAGATCATGTTCCGGCTGATCAGTTGCAAGCAATACCTATAACATAGCCCTTTGCGGTCTGGGGGCTTGATATGGTAGGACCTTTTAAACGAGCTTCAAGTGGATTTACTCACCTCTTAGTGATGGTGAATAAATTCACCAAATGGATTGAGGCTAAACCTGTCACTAGTTGTGATGGATCAACAGCCAAAAGATTTTTCAAGGATGTTATAATCCGGTATGGTTATCCATATAGTATTATCACGGACAACGAGAGTAACTTCTCTATGGGAGAATTGGCCAAATTCTGCAATGAGCAAAATATCCGGCTTGACATTGCGTCAGTCGCACATCCACAAGCTAACGGACAAGTCGAAAGAGCAAATGGTTTAATCCTACAAGGCCTGAAACCGAGACTCGGAGCACCACTATGACGTGATGCGGGGGCTTGGGCAGAGGAATTAGCCTCTGTAATATGGAGTTTACGAATGACTCCAAACTGGTCAACCGGATAGACACCTTTCTTCTTGGTCTATGGTGCAGAAGCAGTTCTTCCTAGTGATTTGATTCACACCTCTCCTAGAGTGGCCGCGTATATTGAAGAGGATGCCGAGATTTCTCGACAAAATGATCTCGACTTAGTCGAAGAAGTTCGTGTCGTTGCTGAAATGAGATCTACAGCCTATCAGCAGAAGTTACGCAAGTATCATAGCCAGAGAGTCAGAAACAGATCCTTCAATAAAGGTGATTTGGTTCTCCAGCTTGTGCAACAAAGAAAGCACAAACTTTCCCTAGTATGGGAAGGGCCCTTTTTAGTTAGTCGAGTATTGCACAATGGATCGACCTACTTAACTGACATGAGGCCAGTCAAAGAAACACCTACAACTAAGAAGAGAAAGAGAGCTGGAGGCAGTACAAATCCGGATGAGTTAGACAGACCATGGAATATTGCTCAACTACGTCCCTTTTATCTTAGTTTATCCTTCTTTGTAAACATATATATGTACATGTTCTGTGAGAAATAAAAGTTTTGGTTGCCTCAAGTTTTTTCTGAGAAGTTTTTACCATCTTATTTCCGAATGATCATGTCATAGTCGAAAATCCCAGAATGCTTGAAAGTACTTTATGCTCATGCTTGTTCTGGTTTAGATTTCCGATTCTAAAATTGCTACCCTCGGGTATAACTCAAAAAAATTCTAGTCTTTACTTTGGTTATTTGTCTGATCGCTGGATGCGGGGCATTTTCCGAGTAGTGAATTGTTGGTACTAGAAGCCGGCTTTGTTTCCGAGTTTAAACTGGTTTAGCAATTGAGCTCCGTTGCTCGGCAAAGTTTCCGGCAGAAGGTTTAGCCGGCTCATGAAAGGGACGAGGCGGAAAGCCAGATAGACGATAAGTAGGGACGAAAAAATACAAGTGCTTTTGTAAACATTTCGGGCACACAAAAAATTTAAAGCCAAAAAGTGCTGAATAGATCAAAAGCTTAGCACTAGCAAAATCATAGTACTTCATATTTACATACGCATCATGTTTTTTTAGGATAATACAAATATTTCTAGCAATTTATGATGCAAGAGGAGATGAAGGAGCTGTCGGCTCGCTGGATACGCCGCCTTGATATCGTTCCGAGATGTCCGTATCCGAGGTGGTGCGTTCGTTGTCGGAAACTTCTGCTGGTTCTTCTGGAGGAGGAGGCGGAGTATCCATGCGGGTGAAGAGAGGGATCTCATAGCTGGTCAGGTCAGCCACGTGACACCCATATCCGGCGTAGGAGTGCATAATGGCTTGAAGGTCCTGCTCCTGGCCGTCTTCATCTACTTTGCAGTACCCTCTGGTCACTTGCCATATTTCCATGTTTCCATGGTGGCTCATGACCATGGTGAGAGCATTCTGCGCAGCAGTCCGCGCGTAGGATATGTTCCAATCCTGAACAAGTTGCGGCATCTCTTTGCCTTGTCCCGCACCTAAAAATCCGACATGCTAGGCATGTCCGGAATCTTGAGAGCTTTGCCGATGTCCTCAAGGGATTGGCGGAGGTCATGAAGCAGGTCACCGACTTGGGTAAGCCGGTGGGTACGGGGCTCGGTGGAGGAAGAGTCCATCAAGTTCAGAGGACCTATACACAAAACAAGTCAAGAAAAGTCCAACATTGATAGAAGTCAAAGAAAAAGACAAGTCGGACAGATGGAACGTACCGAAAATGACATCGTCAATTTTGGTCTTCTCCTCCCGGAGAGTCTGGAGTTCAGCCCGGAGCGCATCGGAAAGATCCTTCTCTCTGCTAAGCTCATATTTTAGGTCCGAGATTGTTTTATCTTGAGCAGCGATCTTGCGATTACGCTCTTCAGTAGCCATGGAGGAGGACTCAAGGACTTGAGCAATGCTCTTTTCAGGATTTGCCTTGAGCTGGTCTAGCTCTTGGTGAAGCTCCTTGTTCTCTACCACCAAGGTCTTGAGGTTCTCGGCCTCTTCAATCATGGCGCAGGATTGTTTCACCAGCGTTGTAAGTCAAAAAGAACAATAGTTCAGAACAAGTTCGACATTGAAAATTCAAAGACAAGGTTTGAGTCTCGGAATGTTTACCTTCGGCCTCATCCTTGGCAACTTTAAGTTCAGAATTTTTAAGTCGGAGAGCCTTGATCTCTCTCCGCTTAACGCGGACATTCTTCAATAAATCCTGATTATAGGAACATACTTTCTGTAAGTCAGAATACCCAAAGTCAGAAAGCTACTTAAGACTCGGGCTAATATTTTTGCTAAATATCATTACGAGCCTTGGGGGCTATACTAGTTCATTCTTTGGCATCCTAATGAAGCATAAACCCGTATTGTTTATCCTACTTCATGTTTGGGGGCTAGAGGATATGATATAAAATACAGTAAAGGAAAAACAGGAGTTGGAATTCCGACTTACATATTGTTCGCGAGTGAGTTTATCCAAACTCGCGTTCACTTCAACGGCAACCTTCTCGGCAAGAGTTAGAGGAATCACTGGGGCTGTTGGAAGCTCAGCAGTCCTAATCCTCTCGTCGCGAAGGCGCACTGGGTGAGAAGGTCGGAGAACTTGACGTCCTCTGCTTCTTGCGCTTCTTCTTCGGCAGATAAGGTTCTTTTCTCCAGACATTGCCTGGCGAGCCGCTGGATTTCTTCGGCAGATTTCCGGGACAGGCCAAACTTGGCAAGTCCCGGATTGCTGATAAGGTTTTCGACGAAGGTTTCTGCCGAGGGATCATTACCCAAAGAGGGTTCACCCTTATCTAAATCTGACACACCCATCGTGACGTCAGTTTGCGACTCAAGGTTTGTAGGCTCCGTTGAAGGAGCCGGATCTTCTGCGACATCCGGGGAGATCACCGGCGTTGCGGAAGGTTGAGGGGCAGGAGTCGGAGGAGCAACGGCAGGAGAAGCAATGGTAAGCTTCGTCTGTCGCAGGGGCTTCGAAGAAGTTCCCTTCCCCTTGCCCTTGATGAGCGGTTTTGCTCTGAGAATGTAGTAAAGCCGGAAACATTACATCTCGGAAAGAAATTCGAGTAAAGTACAAAGGCGGAAGTTGTGATTGAAAGTTACCTCTTCACAACAGGCACCTCCTTTGTGCCAACGACCACTGTCGGAGCTTTGTGCTTCTTGAGCGCAAGGTCCGGCAATGGGACCACCTCTGTCTCCTGAGAAAACTCAGGAGGATATCCTTCGAGCAGAGCAAGTTCCGACTCGGGGAGGTCAGCAAGCTGAAAATAAGAAAAAATGTCAGCATTGCAGTGTAACTCAAAGATTGAAACACATAAAAAGGTGTACTGATGGAAGCTTACCAGCACTACGGGGTTTTCTGCCATATGCATATCCAGAGAAACCTCCGGGATTCTCCTCTCGATCCGCTCCCTAATCAGCCACTTCACCTGGCTTATGTAGCCCTGTGTGGTGTCGGCTTTGGGGCTGATGCAGAGGGAGACTTTCTTGGATGACGTGATGGAATGCATCAGTCGAGTTCTATGGTAGTGAAGGGGCTGGATCTGACGTGAAACCCAGCACTGGACCAAGTCGGATCCCTTCAGACCCTTGTGTTTGATCAAGTATTCGATCCGCCTCTTAGAGAGGATTAGATCGTCGGTGAGAGACAGAGCAGCCTCGTCCCAGGATGGTTGGGCCGTGGAAGCTCCGTCAGTGAAAGCCGGCAAAGCAGTGGCTTTGTCGGGAGCTGGAATATCCCTATGATAGAAAAACATGGCTGGCCATTGTTTGACCGAGTCACTAGCTAAAATTTTGGGATACACGCGCTCGAGTCTAAGAGAAAAACTAATAGTACCGGTGATGTAAGGAACACCGGCGGTAATGGAGTTTCTCCGGACATGAAAAATAATACCAGAATAGAGTCAAACTTGTCCTAATGCCAAGAAAGCCCTCACACAACGAAGCATACGCGCTCATCTCTAAGAGAGAGTATGCAGTAAGATGATGGAGTTGAACTCCGTAATGATCAATCACCTCGGAGAAGAACTCCGAGGGAGGAAACGACAAACCTCTGTCGAGGTGGGTGCCGAAGTGGACCCGCTCGCCATCGTGCGGGTTGGGGACGGTTTCTCTGAAGCCGCTCCGCCAGTCATCGGCGCGGAGGAGCCCTTCTTTCTCCACGTTCTTGAGACCCTCGTCGTTGAGCGCGCAGGGAATCCAGAGCCCGCGAAAGCTCTCTTTCTCCGCCACCGCTTCTGTCGCCGCTGCCGCCAAGCCGGAAGAGGAAGATGAGGCCATTTCTTCGGCGAGCAGTTGACCTAGAATGGGTAGTGCTGGGGGTTCTTTAGGGAGGAACAGGGGAGCTCTGTGCGTGTAGAGAGATTGGAAGGAGAGGAAAAGGCAAAGGACAGGTGAAAGGAGAAGGAGAAAATCCTAACCCCTGATATCCACCTAACTGCACCAAGATTCGTGCAAAAGCTGTATTGTAACTGCCACGCGTTGTAGAAGGAACTAGGAAGGACCCCACGCGATGATTACGTCGCCCTGATCTCCGCGCATGCATTGAAACGGTGCCTCGGTTCCGCGAACCGTGGACCCGCCAACGGTCGTGCTGACGAAATGCCTGTCAGATGATGTGACTTGACCATGACTTGTGTCAGGTGGCGTTAGATACCAAGTGCCGGCTTAGTTTGAAATCAAGCTGGAAAATCCGAGTAACCTGTTGATAGGTCCGACTTTTTTTTGAGACCCGGATCGTATTTTTTGTTGTGAAGTTTCGGGAACCCTTCAAGATTCTACAAGCCGAAGATCAAGCTAGACGATGATAAATCTGACTTTGGATCTTGGAGGCCTCCGGGGGTTGTTGTTGGGGATATACTTTCCGGGTATCCTCACAGTTCCTCACTGACCAGGGTGGCCCACTTCGGGTTAGAGATTTGCTTCACGGGCGGCCCAGTCAGGGAGAAAGACGGAGTCCAATCCGGCTACGGGAAGGCCCAGAAGACTTACCGACTTAGGCCCATAATGTTACTTGTACTTCAAGATGTACTCTGTAACCGACTCTTAGTTGTAGCCGGATAGATCTCTCTTGTAAACCCTAGGCCGAATATCTATATAAGCCTTCCTAGGGAGAGCCTTTAGGGCACCCTTAATAGTCTACAATCTCAACTCGCACAGGCGAAACCCTTGTAACCCATATTCCGGCTCTGCCATATTACTGGATTGCTAGCAGGAGTAGGATCCGTCCAAAGCTGGCGGATTCGAACCTGGGTAAACTTGTGTGCTCACCGTCCCGGAATACCGGACGTCTCACACCCCTCTCTTCCGCACGCCTCGAGGACCCCCTCATGGTGTACTTGTCATCAATCTGACGACACTTTGGCTTTATGATCATCATGGTTTGACACACATGGAGTCTCTAGAGATCAATGCATGCGTTATTCTCAAAACCACACCTTTATGATCCACACATGACCAGACACGCTCCAATGGGTGTGGTCATGCAACTTTTGTCACACTGGTTCACCATTCCCATGTGGCAATTTCATATTTCATGAGATCTTTGGGCTTTCTGACCATCATGGTTTGACACACATGGAGTCTATAGAGATCATTGCATGTGTTATTTTCAAAACCATACCTTGACGATCCACATGACCACACACACTCTAGTGTGTGTGTGGTGATGCAACTTCTATCACACTGGTTCGCCATCCCCATATGGTAGTTGCATTCCAGGGGCTCTTTGGGATTTATAACCACCATGGTTTGACACACATGGAGTCTCTAGAGATAAATGCATGCGTTATTCTAGAAACGACACCTTGATGATCCACACATGACCACACACACTCCAGTGGGTGTGGTGATGCAACTTCTATCACACTAGTTCACCATTCCCATGTGGCAATTGTATATAGTAGGGGCTCTTTGGGCTTTCTGACCATCATGGTTTGTAACAAATGGAGTCTCTAGAGATCAATGCATGTGTTATTCTCAAAACCACACCTTTATGATCCACATGAACACACACACTCCAGTGGGAGTGTGGTGATGCAACTTTGGTCACACTGATCTGATGGGGATATGCCGAATGGGGTATGCCTAGCAGGACGTTCTGATTGGACTAAAGGCCTCGCGAGTGCGCCTGCAGGATGGCGACTGGAACATGACTGAGAAGAAGGCCAGCCGACTGGAGACTAGAGGCCCAGAAGCGTAGTGAAGCCCAGTCGGATTAGGTCAAAAGCCTCTGAATCCATAACTTGTTCGGTTGTATACTGTAAACCCTAGCGAGGTACTCTCTATATAAATTTCCCTAGGGTTCCTTGAGTACTTACGTTCCATCATACACCCCCTCTAGCGACTCACTGCTTAGGCGATGAGCTTGCCACCCCTGTAACTCGCTCTCCGCCAATACAATCTAGCAGGAGTAGGTCTTTACCCTTCGGGGGGCCGAACCTAGGTAAACCCATGTGCATCCGCCCCCATATCTCACTGAAGATGGCCGCCAGCTCTCGCCCCCAATATGATCAATCGCTACCCCTGGTAGCAGACTGTCGTGGCCATTCCCACGACAGTGGCGCCCACCATGGGGCCTGGTCGATTTGGCCTGGGTTCTGCGGCGAGACCCTACACGCCAATCAATAGGCCGATCACCACCAGCCGCATGATCGCCAGTGGCGGGATCTTGTAGATCCTGCCTAGTAGCTGCATCCTAGCATCGTGCCCCATCATGCACAGCGCGGTGATGCCGATCAGCACCATCAGCTTGTTCATCGGCTTCACCGACATAGTCGATCCCATGGGGATGATGACTGTCGGTTGATCACAACCACGCTACAATATGCTCTCGGAGGAGCAGGTCGGCTCCATCAGCCACCTCGCCACCGAGTACGACTCGGCCACCAGCACCACAGTCGGGACTAATGCCGCCACAGACGAGGCGGCTCTCCACAACAACGCTGACTCCACGACCCCTACCTCGGTCGACGAATCCATCACCGCAGCATCACAGGAGGACTCCATCACGCGGGTCGCTTCAACGCGCCAGATCTAATCGCTTCAACACGATCTACATGGTGAGCAGCACCGCCTCCCTGCCAGATCCATTCTCCATGCCGATCCCGCCAACTGCCACGGCCATGGAGGTGGAGGAAGCCCGCCTGTGATTGGAGGAGGCGCAGCGTAGGGAGCTAGCCGAGCATGAAAAATTCCACCTCTTGCGGGAATCAACGCAGGAGCTATCACTCTACCATCAACGCCGCACCAGGACCCTCCTGAACACCAACGTCTAGGGCCGCGTCCTGAACTTCAATGACAAAAGCGACCCTGCACACACAGCCGAGCACGAATACTGCAAGAATGCACCGCCAGGCGGTAGCAACCGACTACCACCCAGCGCACCAGCGACTAGGGCCCCACCGCCACCAATTGGTTGCGCGCCCCCACCGGACCAGCCGTGAATCATCATCTTACCACAGGCCCGCGACGCCAACAGGATCCCACTGTACTCCACTCCAATGGACAATATCATCGTGGCCGATGCCGCGGTCGCCCACCTCGACATCCAAGGAGAGGGTGCGATGTAGATCTAGTACGCTAAGTCCCTACTTGCCAGGGCCGTGGAGCAGCAAGCCGCAGGGGTCGACCAGCGGGGGAAGATGTATTCCCGCTCATCGGCAAGCAGGGCAGACTCAAGTGCCCCTCCAACCGTCGCCAACGCCGTCACTTGCCCACCACCCTAGCCCCTGACGCACTAGCCACGGGTCACCAACCCCGCCCTCTCTACCAATGAGCCGTGGCCGGTGAACAACACGGTCGCCGCCAACGGGCAACCCATCGATGCCAGAACACACATCGCCAACAACCAGGCCTGGCGGGCGCGCCAGCCCAACGACTTGAGGCACACACTCACCAACCGCGGCGACCCTGAACCCAGGGGCTCGCTCAGTCGAGTCGGCCCCAGTTCTTCGGGCCAATGATCTGAGGACAGAAGTACCCCGCCAACTTCAAGGAACCCAAGGAGATAGAAAAGTACAACCCCACGTACGACCCAGAGGTGTGGCTAGACACGTACCTCATGGCGATGGGAATCGCTAGTCACACCGACCTGCTAGCTGCTCGCTACCTTCCCCTGATGATGGAGGGAGCGACCAGGCAATGGATCAACACCCTACCCACCGATAGCATCAACTCATGGGAGGAGATGCGGGACGCCCTCGTTAGGAACTTCGAGGGCTCCTACACCCATGCCACCACCATTGAAGATTGGAGCGATGCATCCAGGGGCAGCGCGAGTCGACCCACCACTGGATCCAGAGTTGGCTAGAACTATGGATCAACGCCTCCGGCATTCACCCGGACATGGTGATCCACTGCTTCAAGAACGCGTGCCGGCACGAACCCCTGGTCTCTAAGATCAAGAGGTTTTACCGGACGCTGGAAAACATCCCTGACCTCCTCGATATCACCAAGCGGTACGTGGAGGACGGCCCCAACCAGGACTCCGACGACGAGTCGGGAGGAAGATGTCGCACCGGCAGCCACGACAACGGGAGACAGCGAGACATGTGCTACAGCAACACTCACCTCACCGGCAAGCTCCACGGAGATGGGCGAGTCGACTTCATCGCCAACGCCGGCTACAGCCAACGCGACCCAAAGAACTTCCGCCGTGATGGAGGAAACTATCGCGATAGCGGGAATTACCATGCCAACAACGCGACGAGGCCTAAATTCGACCCTGCCGCCCTGCTCAACAAGCCATGTGTTTACCACGGAAGGGAGGGGAAGCCCGCCACCCACACTACCGCAGACTACCACTCCATCAAGGAGATTGAAAAGACAAGGCAAGCATGGGACGACCCCAACAACAATCCTCCAAGGGACAATGGAAACGCTGGCGGCTTCGGCAACACCACTGGATCGCTCCACACCTTCACCGGGCTTGGCACCAAGCGCGAGAAGAAGGTGCTCGCCTGCGCAGTCAGCATGAATGTGGTGACGCAGGTCGACATCCCCCACTTCCTCAACTGGTCCGAGCAAAGCATCACCTGGAGTCGCTAGGACCACGTGCCCAGGATTAGTACATAGGGCGAGTCGCCCTGGTGGTCAGGCCCAAAGCGGCTGACTACTGGCTGCCCAAGACGCTGATGGACGGCGGGAGCTCCATCAACATCATGTACTTGGACACATTCAAGAGACTCTGGCTCCTAGAGTCAGCGATCGAGCCAACCCTGACAACCTTCCATGGCATCATCCCCGACCAGAAGGCATACCCGATTGGCAAAGTGATGCTGCCAGTCACCTTCGGCACACTAGCGAACTACCACACCGAGTGGATCGTCTTCGAGCTGGTGAAGTTCCACAGCCCCTACCACTGTGTCCTGGGGCGCCAGGCATTCACCAAATTCATGGCGACCCCACACTACGCCTACAACATGATGAAGCTCCTAGGGCCAAGTGGCATCATCACCATCCACGGCGACCCTGACATGGCCGTGGAATTTGTGGACAAAGGCGTCGAGCTTGCCGACACCGGCATCTCCGCGGAGACCCAACACGTGGACGAGCTCGTGAAATATGCGGGCATCATCAACAAGGACAACCCCACTATCCTAAAGAAGCCAACCGCCGCCAGTTTCACTTTCGAGGCGACTACACACACCCGCACCGTAGAGCTCGTCCTGGGCAACTCCAGCCAGACGGTCACCATCAGGGCGCACATGAGCCTCGCATAGGAAAGCACGCTCATTGGGTTCCTACGTGAGAATAGCGACATCTTTGCATGGAAACCATCCGACATGCCTGTTGTCCAGAGGGAACTCGCTGAGCACAAACTCAATGCTGACCCCAAAGTGCGACCAGTAAAGCAATCGCTGCGGCCCTTCAATGAAGAGCACCGCCAAGCAATCGCCGAAGAAGTACAGCGCCTACTAGCCGCAGGCTTCATTCGGCCCATCAAGTACTCCAAGTGGCTAGCAAACCCTGGTTCTAAAAAAGAACAACACATGGAGAATGTGTATTGACTACACCAACCTCAACAGCGCCTGCCGGAAGGAAGAGTTCATCCTACCGCGCATCGACCAGATCATCGATTCGACCGTGGGATCAGAGTCGCTATGCTTCCTAGACGCGTATGCTGGCTACAACCAGATCAAAATGGCAATCGAGGATGAGGAGAAGACCGCGTTCATTACGCCATTCGGCGCCTTCTGCTACACGGCCATGACGTTCGGCCTGAAGAACGTTGGCTCCACCTACCAAAGGTGCATGCAGGAATGCCTCACGGACCAAATTGGCCGCAACATCCATGTCTACATCGACGACGTGGTGGTAACATCCACTCGCCAGGACGACCTGCTCACCGACCTGGCCGAGACCTTTGCAAATATGCGGAGGTATAACATCAAGCTCAACCCAAGAAAGTGCATCTTCGGTGTCCCCACCGGACAGCTCCTGGGGTACATGGTCTCCAAGCGGGGCATCAAGTCAAACCCCACCAGGATCGACACCATCACGCGGCTCGGGAAACCCGAGTGCCTGCACGACGTCTAGAAGCTGGATGGGCGAGTCGTGGCTCTCAATCGCTTCATTCCCCGGCTCGGCGAGAAGGCAATGCCCCTCTACTGCCTGATGCGAAAGAACCCCATGTTCCAATGGGACGCAGAAGCAGACAACACAATCAAGGCACTCAAAGAAGTGCTACTCGCGGCTCCACTACTCGACGCCCCAATTGACAAAGAGACAATGCTCATCTACGTCGCAGCCTCCACTCGAGTCGTCAGCGCCGTGATGGTCGTCGAACGGCTAGAAGAGGGAAAGGAGCACCCCGTATAGTGCCATGTCAACTACATCAGCGAGGTCCTGACGGACTCAAGGCATCACTACCTTCATTACCAGAAACTGGTATACGCGGTATTCTGAGCCTAGCCACGACTCCCCCACTACTTTCCAGGAGCACCCAATCACGATCATCTCCTCCAAGCGAGGCGACTGGGTGAGTCGCCAAGTGGGCTGTCGAAATCGGCGTCCATAACATCAAATATGAACCACACAAAGTGATCAAATCACAAGCCTTGGCCGATTTCCTCGCCAATTGGGAAGAAGCGCAGCACCCAAAGAAGCTCCCATACCTTCACTATTGGTTGCTCCACTTCGACGGTTCCAAGAACACCGATGGCGCCGGTGCCGGGGTCATACTGACCTCCCCCAAGGGAGATCAGCTCCGCTACATGCTCCAACTCAACTTCAAGCCCTGCACCAACAACATGGCCAAGTACGAGGCCCTCTTTCACGGCATGCGGGCCACTAAGGAGATGAACGTCAATCGCCTACGGTGCTATGGTGACTCCGACCTGGTCGCCAGCCAAGTCGTCGGGACCTGCGATGCCGTCTCCTCGACAATGATAGCATACCGCCAAGCGGTAGACAAGCTGGGAGGGCACTTCGCGGGCTACTCAGTCGAGTGGATCGACAGATGAAAAAACAAGGAGGCAGATGCCCTCTCCGGCATCGGGTCGGCCAGGCAAACGCCACCCGCAAGTGTCTTCCTCGACATCATCCAGAAACCTTCGGTCTCCCTACCCAAGGAGATCGACATCGGGATACCACTGCAGCCCGAGCCCGCCCTAGTCGCCATGGTCATGGAGCCCACCGACTGGACTGCACCATACGCCGCCTTCCTCGAGCACAAGGTCCGTCCAAGCAACGAGACGGAGGCTCAAATGATCGCGCGCAATTGCAAATACTACATCATCATAAACAACGAGCTCCACAAATGCAGCGTGACTGGTGTGTTCTAGCGCTGCGTACAGCCAGAAGAAGGACGCAAGATCCTCCAAGACATCCACGCTGGCGACAACGGCCATCACGCCGGCGCGAGGTGGCTGGTCACCAAAGACATGCGACACGGCTTCTACTGGTTAAACACGCACGCCGACGCCATCGACAGCATCCAACGATGCGTCGGGTGCCATAAGTACGCCAAGACAATCCCCATCACCTAGCCATTCGCCATATGGGGCATGGACATGGTCGGCCCATTCAAGAAGGCTCCATCCGGTTTCACCCACCTCCTGGTCATGGTCGACAAGTTCACCAAGTGGGTCG
Source organism: Avena sativa (assembly GCA_916181665.1). NCBI lineage: Eukaryota > Viridiplantae > Streptophyta > Magnoliopsida > Poales > Poaceae > Avena > Avena sativa. The sequence continues at coordinate 341,276,561 of OV702288.1, forward strand.
AAGCCAAACCGATCAAGAAGTGCGATGGCAAGACCACTACCAAGTTCCTCCGCGAGCTCATTTACCGGTACGCCTACCCACACAGCATCATAACAGACAATGGCACCAACTTCACCAAGGGTGCCATGGCAGAATTCTGCGAGGAGCATAGCATACGACTCGACCTCGCCTGAGTCGCCCACCCGAAGTTGAACGGACAAGCGGAATGCGCTAATCAAAGTGTCCTCCATGGCCTCAAACCACGACTCCAGGTGCCCCTCGAGCGAACCCCAGGATGCTAGGTCGAAGAGCTCCCCTCCGTAATATGGGGAATCCGCACCTCTGTCAACCGCTCTACGGGGTTCACGCCCTTCTTCATGGTGTATGACGCCGAGGCTGTAATGCCAACTGACCTGGAGCACGACTCACCTCAGATCACCAACTATGTTGAGGCGGCAAACAAGATCGCCCTCCAAGATAGAATCAACCAGCTCGACGAGGAACGCGACCTAGCTCGCTCCCGCACCGCCATCTACCAGCAGGGACTCCGCCGCTACCACAGCCGCCGAGTCCAGGCCTGCACCTTCCAAGAAGGCGACCTGGTCCTACAACTAGTCCAGGACAAGAAGGGCATGCACAAGCTTTATCCCCCGTGGGAGGGGCCATTTGCCATAGGGAGTGTCCTCGGCAACGACGCCTACTACCTCATCGACATATGAGTCCACGACTAGCTCGAGGTCGAGAGGCCATGGAATGTAAACCTCCTCCGGAAGTTCTATACATACAACTAAAACTTGTACTCAGTGGCTATGTAATGAAATCATTTTGAATCGTACTGATTGTGTCTACTCACCATCTCCTTGTGCCACTCGCACTCGTACGTTCAGCAATATGCTACTTACGGAAGTCAACCCTTGGTCGCGCGACCGACACAGGTAAATAGTGCAACGCAAGGGCACCGAAGATATTTGGGCCTTGTGTCGTTCGTGAACACGCCACCCCAAAGCCACCATCGGAGTCGCCTCGCTCGACTAGCCTACCATGCCAAGACAACCGATAAACGTTTCTCACAGCGACCTATCCTCCCCATCCTTGTGCAAAGCGACTCGAACGGTTAGGTACCATGCACGGGGACTTCGCAAACAAGAAACCTCATGTGGCTCAGGAACACACCAAGTAAGAGAGATGCCTTGGACTTGCCACGCGATTGGCTTTCTGAGATAGGGAGAGACGCGTTATAAACAACGCATCAGATCCTCACCTACGATGGGCATACAACTAGAACAGCTAAGTACCACGCTCGGGGACTCGGCTAAACCGACCATATTCGTGCTGGGGAAAACAGCTAAGTACAGAACCCCTTCGGAGCCGCAAGGCAACTGGCCCCAAACGCCATCACAAATCAGCACCAATTATAATAAAAATTCAAAGCAAACACACATGCACTTAAATGAGGTAAACCCCACTAAAGGGCGGGCATGCTCGAGGACTCGCCCACATAAAAATCAACATCAGACATGTTTAACCATGCATTGAGAGTCAATTGATTCCTCTTACTTCCATACATAAATATTGTTCACATTACAGAAGTGGCCACTCGAAATAATTTACAAAAGCCCCTTAAGGAAGCGACTCATTTTGCAGGCTCTGGAGAGGAAGCGCCGCCATCACCCTTGACCCAGATATACGGATCCCACGGGTTCATTGGGTATGTCATCAGCAACTTCGACAGCACCAACCGGAAGGGCTGCTCTGACTTCAGGTCCCGGTGCTCCGGCTCGGGGTCGCCCTGTTCCACCACCGTCTCCTGATAGGGTAACCGACCCCCATCACCAATAACCGCTCCATGAACAGGGCAGCCTTGGCGGTCAACTTCAAGACCTCCGAGATCTCCACCGAGCCACTCACTGATGGATATCCGTTGGTAACATCATCGAGGTCGAAGTCGTCGGGGAAATGAGCGAGCCCAAGGCTCAACACTGTGGCAGCCCCACGCCTGAAGGCTGACCGTGCCATCCACTTGACAACAGCAGACACCTCCTCAAGATAGCGCCAGACTTCGGTCAACCCACCAGGAATAACCTCGGTGGGGGACATACCTTGGAGCACAGCCTGGATGCACAAAGATGAGGTGGTGGCTGCATTCACCACTATAGTCACGCATTGTGAGGCGTCATAGGTCTGCACCACCGGGTCGCTTTGACCTTTCACAGCTGCAAAGTCAGGAACCCAGCGTCACTAAGGACCACCTCGCTCAGGGACTCACCGCACACAAGAAAGAGAAGACGGGACACTTACCAAGGAGCTTATGGTAGTTCTCCGTCACATGCTTTTCAAGGGCACAAAGGTTAACTTGCAACCCAAGGATAACCGAGTCGGTGGCCATCTGTTCCTCCTCCTCCAGTTCCTTCACTAGCGAGTCGATCTGCCCCTTCGCTACATCCAGTTCAACAGCCGAGACTTACCCCTCATGGGCCTTGGAAATAGCAGCCGGAAGACCATCTTTAAAGCAAGAGCAACACAAGTCAGTCTCGTGTAAGCACCAACGGCTCGAGATCACCAAGCAGAACAACAACTCACCAACAGTTTCCTGGAGTCGTTAATTGGCCTCCTGTGCCACGTGCAGGTCACGCTCCAGGCGTTCCTCCGCGGCTTGACGATCAGACGATTCCATCTGCAGCCCCTGCAAATAGAACAAACATTCAGCAACCGGACAACTACAATTTTAAGTGCCTAGCCGCTGAAATTCAGCGACTAGACACTCGGGGACTGGATGACTACAATTTTAAGTTCCTAGCCGCTGAAATTCGGCGACTAGACACTCGGGGACTAGCAACTAGAAGAATTTCAGTGCACAGCCGCTGAAATTCGGTGATCAGGCACTCGGGGGCTGGACATACCGCAATGGCGGCACCAAGCATGCCATGAAGTTCGCTGGCGTCCGTTGAAGGAACCACAAAGGACGTGAGCCCGCGACGAGGCCCAACGTCTTCATCAACAATCTCTAGAATCTGCGGAGACTGGTTCTCCACCACGAACGGGAACCCCTTTGCCATGAAGCGCAGAAATGATGCAGCCGCCCTCATCGTAGCGCTAGTCGGTGGGCCAGCGTTTCTATCGATGGAACCCCCTTGGCTGGCTCCGATTGGATGGTCGTCACCTCCTCGGCACGGGCAGCAGGGTCATCCTACCCCGCGTTGTCCTCTTTCACAGCATCGGTGACATCTCCTTTCTTCTTCTTCTTCATGCCTTCAGCGGGCGCGACCTCCATAACAGGCTACCTCTTCCTGGAGGCATCGTCCTCCTCCTCTACGGTGATGACTGGCAGAATCTTAGCCACCGTAGGGTGACCTATCTTCTTGGCACCAGACCTGCAAAATCGCCAAGGTCAGCAAAGGAATCATGCAAAGAGAACATCCAAGAATAGAAAAGAGAACACTAGAATCACTTGGCGACCAGAAGAACACGCAGCCCCGTGCTGATGTGGGCAGGCTTATCCAGCTCCGGACCTAGCTTGTGCGAGAGCCCCTTCTCAAAGACACTTGCGACCCATGACACCGCGGTCTTCTTCGATGATGAAGCCGCGGTCGCAGGAATCTCTGACCCGGACGACACGGTCATCCTCGCCGGATGTGGCGACCTTGACGCCGCAGTTTTGGCGACACCTGGTTCCGATGCAGCCAGGACTATTGCCGTGATCGCCACGAGTAGAACCTCCACCTCCACCGCCGCGTCCGCAACTTCCGGCCCCATCATCGGAATCGTACCTTTCGGGATCTCGGGAGAGGTCTTGGTCACATCGTCATCGGACTCGTCATCTGACCCAAATGCCACCACCGACCTAGGTGGTGACACCGGCTTCTGAGTCGGCTTCTTCGCGAGCGACTTCAGCTTTCGCGTGGGTTTCGCCGGCGTGGTCGTTCGCCGTGAACTATGCTCCTGCAAGATTTCATCATCTTCATCGCATTCTTCAAGACTACGACTCGTCTTGATCTCGTGTTGCTTCTGCATGCGAGTCTTGCGGGCCATGGGCGCTGGGGGAGGAACCTCCCTCTCTTCCTCTTCACTCTCAGAGGGTTCCCCTTTGGTCCCCTCCTCGAGTTCTTTGGGAACCTCTTTGTCGAGTGGGAGGAGCCAGCCTTCGAGGACCTGAAAGAACTAAGAATAAGCAAGAAAGAGTGGTCCGATTAGGGGCCATGAGTGAACATTACAAGCCGCCGTTGCAAATTGCCCCGTAAAAGTCATGACTGAAGACAAAGGTAACGAGAGCGGCTTACCGTAGGAGCCTCGTTCTTCTTAGGCACATACGGGGAGAGCCCGACCGACATGGTGGCAAACTCCACGTCGGTGATCTTCTTCAAGGCGGTCTTGTAGTCCGCAGCATCCCACGACTCCTTGCTGGTCTGGGAAGGATCATTCTTACCAGTGTATTCATACATCTAGTGGGGCCAGGTCGCCAATGTAACCAAGCGCCGCCTGAGCCAGTAGTTGTACATATTGATCGCCAACAACCCCTTGTCCTTCAACGCCTGGATCTGGTCCATCATCTCCGCGATGGCCATCCTCTAATCGTTAGGGATCCTAGCCGTTATCAACCGACGAGGTTCGCTCCTTTCCGCGACATACTCGGGAATCGCCACTTTTTCGGAGGATGTGGTTTCCTTCACATAAAACCAACTCTTCTTCCATTCGCTCGCGGCCTTCTTCGGCAACAGGAGCTTGAAGAAATTTGCCTTCGGTTTCAGCTGGAATTTGACGCCGCCTGCCGCCAAGACGGGACCGCCGGATCCGTCGTGCCCAATACGGTTGTGGAATAGCTCCAACCACAACGGGAAGTAGGGGAGGCATCCAAGATAATACTCGCAAATGGCAATAAAGATTGCCAACTCCTCCATACTATGCGGACCAAGATTTGATGGCTTGATCGCGTAGTACATGCAGAATCGCCAGAAGAAGATGGACGTGGGAAACCCCAGGCCCCTATCCAAATGGCTCGGGAAGTAGATGAATTCATCGGCGCGCGGCTTCGGCTCGGTCTCAGAGGGCACGGGAATTCACCAATTCCCCTTGCAAAGGACCCCCGCGTCCTCAAACGATTCGAGTTGCGCCGTGGTGCACTTGGATTTCCCCCATAGATCTTTCGGAGGCACCATCGAGGGAAAATCAAGGTCTCTCGGTCCGAGGAATTTGGATCATGAAGAGACAGAGAGGATGGGATGTGCGAAAGTGAGGAATGCGGGAGAGTATTTACGGGAATTTTCTATCACTCTCCTTATGAAGAACTGCTACCCGCCAATTTTGGGGTAGCCGTTACCCGTGGTAATTATGCCGAAGTTACCATTGGATTATCCAACGTCTAGTTGGACTGAGCTGACGGTCCAACTTCTTCCACTCGACTCGCCTGCAGGTACGCCCAACCCAATCGACAGGGGCAGCAATTCGAGCGAGAATACGTTCGCCAAACCCGCAACTAGAGACCGGGTGGAAAATTTCGTCCATTCTCGACAGAGTCCATCACCAATTCGACTGGGCGTCCAAATTGGACTCGCCTACTCCGACTTCCAAATGAACACCTATGCTGAATCAATGATGGCCTCGGGGACTACTGTTGGGGATATGCCGAATGCGGTATGCCCAACAGGACATTCCGATTGGGCCAAAGGCCTTGCGAGTGGGCCTGCAGGACGGCGACTGGAACGTGACTGAGAAGAAGGCCCGACGACTAGATACTGGAGGCCCAGAAGCGTAGCTGAAGCCAGTCGGATTAGGTCAAAAACCTCTGAATCCATAACTTGTTCGGCTGTATACTATAAACCCTAGCGAGGTACCCTCTATATAAACCGCCCTAGGGTTCCTTGAGTACTTACGTTCCATCATACACCCCCTCTAGCGACTCGCTGCTTAGACGCCGAGCTCGCCACCCCTGTAAATCACTCTCCGCCAATACAATCTAGGAGGAGTAGGTATTTACCGTTTGGGGGGCCGAACCTGGGTAAACCCATGTGCATCCGCCCCCATCTCGCACCGCAGATGGCCGCCATCTCTCGCCCCTAATACTATCAATCGCTACTCCTGGTAGCGACTGTTGTGGCCATTCCAACGACAGATTCACCATTCCCATGTGGTAGTTCCACATTCCAAGGGCTCTTTGGGCTTTCTGACCACCATGGTTTGACACACATGGAGTCTATAGAGATCAATGCATGTAGTATTCTCAAAACCACACCTTGATGATCCACACATGACCACACACACTCTACTGGGTGTGGTGATGCATCTTTTGTCACACTGGTTCACCATTCCGATGTGGCAATTGCATATTCCAGGAGCTCTTTGGGCTTTCTAACCACCATGGTTTGGCATACATGGACTCTCTAGAGATCAATGCATGTGTTATTCTCAAAACCACAACTTGATGATCCATATAAACACACAAACTCCAATGGGTGTGGTGACGCAACTTCTGTCACACTGCTTCACCATTCCCTTGTGGAAGTTGCATTCTAGGGGCTCTTTGGGATTTTTGACCATGGTTTGACACATGGAGATTCTCTAGAGATAAATGCATGTGTTATTTTTAAAACCACACCTCGATCCATATGACCACACAAACTCCAATGGTTTGGTGATGCAACTTCTGTCACACTGGTTCACCATTCCCATGTGGCTGTTGCATATTCCAGGGGCTCTTTGGCTTTCTGATCATCACGGTTTGACACACATGGAGTCTCTAGAGATCAATGCATGTGTTATTCTCAAAACCACACCTTTATGATCCATGCATGACCACACACACTCAAGTGCGTGTGGTCATGCAACTTCGGTCACACTGGTTCACCATTCCCATGTGGAAATTGCATATTCCATCGGCTCTTTGGGATTTATGACCATCATGGTTTGACACACATGGAGTCTCTAGAGATCAAAGCATGTGTTATTCTCAAAACAACACCTTGATGATCCACATGACCACACACACACTCCAGTGGGTGTGTGGTGATGCAACTTTTGTCACACTGGTTCACCATTCCCATGTGGCAGTTGCATATTCCAGGGGCTCTTCGGGCTTTCTGACCACCATGATTTGACACACATGGAGTCTCTAGAGATCAATGCATGTGTTATTCTCAAAACCACACCTTGATGATCCACATGAGAAAACACTCAAGTGGGTGTGGTGATGCAACTTCTATCACACTGGTTCACCATCCCTATGTGGCACTTGCATTCCAGGGGATCTCTTTGGGCTTTCTGACCACCATGGTTTGACACACATGGATTCTCTAGAGATGAATGCATGTGTTATTATCAAAACCACACCTTGGTGACCCACATGACCACACACACTCCATTGGGTGTGGTGATGCAACTTCTGTCACACAGGTTCACCATCCCCATGTAATAGTTGCATTCCAGGGGCTCTTTGGGATTTCTAACCACCATGGATTGATACACATGGAGTCTCTAGAGATAAATGCATGTGTTATTCTAAAAAAGACACCTTGATGATCCACACATGACCACACACACTCCAGTGGGTGTGGTGATGCACCTTCTGTCACACTGGCTCACCATTCTCATGTGGCAATTGTATATTCTAGGGGCTCTTTGGGCTTTCTGTGTTGGAAATATACCCTACAGACAAATAGTAATAAGGAATATTATCATATTCCACATAGTTTATGATTATGTTTTATATCATGTTATAATTGTATTGAGTGGAAACATCAATACACGTGTGATATATAAACAACCAGGGGTTCCTAGTGAAACTCTAGTAACTGGTTCATTGGTCAACAGATGATCAAGTTTCCTGATCATGTGGCATTTATGCTAGTTGGAAATGGAGTCAACTCATTCCGAGAATGATATGATGAACCAATACCCAACCTAAACATCGTGACCCGATCATGTCACGAAGGTCAAGTTACGATGATTAGAAATGGATCCTCGTAGACTATTCCTTAGACCGTGAGGCTATATCAATCACTGTCTCCCGAGAGTGCTTAGATAGCATCAAGCACCACTTGGTAATATAGTGGTTATAAAGGTGTTTCCGGGTACTCGGAGGAAACAGTAGAGGCAATATATGTCAAGAGTGGGATTTGTCCATCCACGTGATGGAAAGATACTCAAGGGCCCACTCGGAGAAGTTATATCCAATAGTTGCGCAGCGTGTGATTTGATCATAGGGATATCACTTGTCGGAACGAGTCAAGTAGCATTGTTCGGTAAAAAGATTGAACACGACATGGTGATGTCATTGATCAGATATCAGGCAATGCAAGTATCGAGAGACAAAGGGAATAAGACACGATCGTCCCGGTTCAAACAATGAAAGATCTTCGTGGAATGCAGAGGGGTCACATGGCCATCCAGGTCCCTCTGTGGATCATTGGTTCGGGAGTGTCCCGACCATGTCTAGAGTGTTCTCGAACCGTAGGGTATCACTCTTAAGGGTTTGATGATGCTTAGAGAGTGTTTATAGAATCGGTAGAATCGCCGAAGAATAGTAGAAAGAAAACCGGAAGGGTTTCGGTAAGTCTGGAGGAAGTCCGGAGTGGAGGTGGAAGGTGTTCCATAGCCATGAAGATTGAATAATATATGAATGAATGTTAAATATTGATTTAAGCATTTATTCATAATTATTTAATAAAAGATAAAATCAATTAAATGGTTAAAGGGCTTAATGGGCCAATTCGTGGAGGGAAAGGGCCCAAGATGGGCCGAACCCCTAGGAGGGGCCAAGGGGAGTGGACGGCGGCCCTAGTGGGCCTTCCCCACGTGGGGCCCATGGTGGGGGCTAGCCGGCGGCGCCTCCACACCTCCTCCTCTCCTTTAGTCCCACCCCGGGACTTTGAGGGAGGTAGTACCTCCCCTCCCTCTATATATAGTGGTGGTATTTGGCCAGATAAAAATACACAATATTCAATAAAGGTCTTCTCACTTTTGCGAAGACCTCCAATTGATATTCTCTCTCTCTCTCTCTCTCTCTCTCTCTCTCTCTCTTGTGACCGTGGTCCCAAATTCGGACTGCGTGAACGAGAGACACCTTCACCGTGGAGCGTCGTTGCGCTGCGGGATTGGGATCCAGGAGCTCTACTTCCGCAACTGCTACTGGATCGGGGAAGCGGGAGTCATCGTCAGGCACCGAACGTGTGTAACTCCCCACGAGGTTTCGCACTTGATGCACTCAAGTCGTTGGAGCCATTGGAGCGCAAGGACTTCATCACGACCTTGAGGTCGGCTTTAGCTCGTCTACATAAACCATGCTCTCCTGAGCGTTGACAACGCTTTTCGGTCTTCAAGGGTAAGTTCGCGAAAAGCCCCTCCCGTTACTGTATTACTAATAGATAGGTCCTAGCAGCATCAGGGGTTCCAGGGCGTATGGTAAAAAATTATTGTTTTCATACGCGAAACCCCTAAAGTGGTATCAGAGCGAGATCTATGCGTAGTAATGCTAGTACGGGTAGAACACACGAGATGTAGCGTGTGGGCGTTGATCTTTTAGTTGTTACCCTCCCACGTGTACTTTTGTATACCACAGTAATGCTTGATGAAGCGGCCCCCAACCAACTTTACACGTTCATTCGCGAGACTGGTCCATGCTTGACATACGGCCTGTACCGTATAAAGTGGCTTAGGGGGGTGTCTGTCTCTCTGGCATTAGTTGGTATGCCATTTGCAACGAAGGGCCCCGAAAGGGGTGTAGTAGAGAAAACTACTTGATAAGCGGTGTGCTGAAAGTTCGTAGGTAAGAACGGTTCTTGTGCGAAAGCCCATTCAGCCACATAAAACATGCAAAGATAAAGTAGAGGCATCTAACTATGTTTTGCAGGGGGGCGTTGCTTTGTGATATGGTTGTGGCTAAGGTAAAGTGATTACCTTATGTTATGTAGTAGTAGATAGTCACGGAGGTGATGGACTACCATGCCGGAAAATACACCGGTACCCTGGTGTCTATAACGTCGTAACCCTGGCGCCAGAATCCGGTGATGACGGATGGATATCACGACATGAAGGACCATATCACATCGCATTTACATTCAATGTTATTGTTTGTATATCTTATTGTGTGCTGGTATTAGATACTCGACGATAGCCTAATAAGATGATCCCTATTGAAATTACCATTGTGTTCCCCCTTAGTGTGCACCACCAACAAAGTTCTTCGGTATGAGGTAGGCCGTGATGATCGGGTGTCAGACATATCTACATTCGCATACAGTGGGTGTAAGCCATGTTGCACAGCGAATACACTAAGATTGAGTTGGCGAGCCTAGCATGTTACAGAGACGTGGCCTCGGAACGCGGATGGTCAAAAGATCGAGCACGAGTCGCATGAATGATGTGACCGACGTTTAGCGTCCACCCTTGAACCCACATTAATGGTCGTGATGATCGGGGGAGATGTGGCTGAAAGGGGTCGTGTTATCACTAGGAACCCTTCTGGGGATAGGTGTTTCTGAGTGGAGTTATTATTAACTCATTTAATTATAAACTTAGTCTAAATTCCTTTTGCAATTATAAATGTAGAAAAGGTTCTCCCGATGCCACCTTTCCAGTTGACGATTGATTGGTTAGAAGGAGAGAAGCTCAGACTAGATGGATCAAACTTCTCTATGTGGGTTGTGCGTCTCCACGTTCTCCTTAGCGAGAATGACGTAGTCGACTACATACTCGACGAGATGGATTTGGATCAGCCCATTGACCTAGAGACCCTAGAGCTGTGGGAAGACCGCTATCACCGTCGGGAGATGGCCTCCATCATTTCAGTTACAATGCGTTTCGGAATGGTGGACGAGATGTGGCCTGCTGTGGGCAATGTCAACCCTCGTACGGTAATGCTACAGCTTAGGACACATTTCATGGAACAAGCATGCATATTGGAGCATGAGCTGATGGGAGACTTCCTCTCCATTAAGATGGAGGAGAACTCATCACTTGACGACCACTTGGAGCGCATGCATGATGTGTACATGAGGTCTACATACTTCCTGGATAGCTAGATGACGAAATCTTTTGCAAATGGCGTTGTGCTACGGTGGCTGACACCAAGCTACGAAGCACAAGTCCGAACTTGCATTATGAGAGGCGACGCGGAATCAATGGAATTCCACAGGTTCGTATCACATCTCAGGAATGTGATGGTTGAACCCATTGTCGCTGAGGTCATCAATGACAAAGGTATATATTTCATATACAATTTTATAAATGTTATAATCTTGCAAACACACTTGCAGTGTTAAGTATATTTAATACTTGTTCTGTTTTACTGAAAACAGGTCCTTCTCATGAGAGGTTCTTGCTGGAGAGGAGGTGACGTTGCGTGTTAATGGCGAGCATGATGATGATGGCCAACAACGCTCTCCCTCAACATTTAACACTTAGTTTATGTTTTAGAATGATTATTTTAATCAAAAGATTGTTAACTTATTTAGTGTGTCTCTCACTTAGTGAGACGATTATTCATATGAGCTTGTAACAAACAGTTGTTCCACTTTTATGAATGATCTCTATTCGTGTTGATATCTTGTTTGATTATATGTGAATTATCCTACTCCCTCCGTCCCAAAATATGTGACGTGGGTTTGTCCAGATTCGGATGTATCTAGACACGTTTTAGTATATAGGTACATGCAAATCTAGAAAAACTCAAGTCACTTATTTCGGGATGGAGGGAGTAGTTGTTTGAAACTAATTGATAATGCACGAACATTTGTAAAATATTGAAATGCCTTTAAAATACCCAACTTAATGATATGTTCATTAATGAATGAAACCATTGTATAAATTCAAAAGTTATGTTGATAATATGTGAAAATAATTTGATTTCTTATCACATATGAATCATGCCTAAGTTTGGCAAAATAACTTGAACACCGTGTATTACTTGAATACAAAGTTTTTAATGAATTATTGAAAGTAAATACATATTCGATGTATTGTGTTTTAACGAAAATGGTAATTATCATTATATGATTGTTTAAAAGTGTAAAGTAGTTTACCAAAGGAAACATGAATATTAAATTATCTGATATGATCAAAGTGTTTCATCAACAAAGGGTATAAATATAAAAGAGAATCTAATTACTATGATTTGATCAATAGTAATGAAATTCGAATTTATAAGAATGAATGGTGGAATGCAAAGTGTTTTGAAATGTCAAAATGCAAAGCATCACAATGTGATATTAGATATGAAAATGGGTGAATAGATGGCACCAAATAAATCGTTATAGTATAGATGTAGAGACCATTAGTTAGAAATAGTTAGCACTCAATTATAATATATAGTGAACCATCTGGATTCGTGAAAGAGGCTCCATATCTGGTATGGATCATCGTGAAAGTTTTGGGGTTATTCGATATAACCAAAACAATAGCGAATAAGTCCTTGTAGAGTATTCATTGGAAACTTTGAATACGAAATCCATAGCTGAAACCAAAAGAGAAGCAAAACTTGTATTGCTTGGTTTTTGGTGCATTCTTGAGAAAGTTCACTTTTAGTGATATTTCTCGATTATGGAGCAAATGGAAGATAGTGAAAAACACGATGACAATTCAAATCCCTGCATTAGAGTGTTGAGAAGTGCAACGGACAATGTTCCTGAATGATTCTCTTCACAAAGGAAAGAATCAATGAAATTGATCATTGTGTTTTCCCCACTAGTGTTTTCACTACATGAAGTAGGATTCAAAAGGTAACCCATATCTTGTATGGAGACATTTGTGAATCATTTGTTATAATTCTTGGAATATGACATACCTACGAACTACTGAGGAAATAATGGTAAACTAAAATTATGAGAAATCCCAAAGCAAAATTCCCTTGAGATTAGAAAGCAATTCGTTGCTGAATCTCACAAGTGAAAGGGGTTACTTGAATTTTCCTAAATGACTGCAAATCCATAGTGGAAAAGGGGGTGAATGACAAAAGCACAATTTGTCAAGTATTGGACGAATTCAAATGAATTTGATTCATGGGTTCTTAATTTATAATGGATTTAAAACTAGTAAAAGTACTAGTGTCTCATAGTAAATCTCTCACTTTGATATTTGATCAAAGGATTTGAAGTTGTTCAAAATAGTGAGGAGATATGCAATTAGCATAAAATTGATTGCGAGCTATAAAAGTCTTCCTAAAACAATATGTGAATGACATATTTTTGAGTGGGAGCAATATAAGTCTCAAATTCAAATATGTAGGAACATAGTTTGAGTAAGAGTAGTGACTCATACCCAAATATGTTAGGAACATATTTTGAGTGGGAGCTTATAGAGTGATTCTTAAGGATGTTAAGAATAAAAGTGCAAGTACAAATAAATAATGATTTATGAGGTGTAGAAGTTGATAATAAGTGCATTATGATATTATATAGTATTCCTTAAGGGATTCTGAAAAGGGTTTCAGAATAGAAGTTAATTAAGGAACTAGTCCTTTATAACTCAAGTTAGGAATAGTATTAAGTTTAACATCAATGGTTGAAAGAAAGAAAATGATGATCATCATCCACTATGTTGAGACATAGGTTCTATCTTAGAAAACCATGATGATAACTTAACATAATATATGATCCAATAATGAACGTTTAAAAGTGATTAAGTTTGAATCATGGAACATTGAGCTAAGTTTGTCCGCAGTGTCTAATAGAGAACTATAGACATATTTTCCAAATCTATAAAGGATGAAATTTCTTAAAACATAAAGGCTTATGTTATAAGGGAATATGTTGGAATCTCCTGTAAATACCGATTAGAGTCAAGTAGGAAGCAAGGTGAAAAAAACAACAAAAGTTGCATCAGAATGCACTCGAGTTTCGATAATTACATTTATAATAATAGATAAGGGTACCATCTAAAGTGTTGTATAATGTTATGGCAGGGCTAGTTCGCTTTTAATGTAGAATGATGTGTCCCAGGGCACAGTGCCCATGAGAAAGCCCTCGAGGTTGATCTAAAGTCACTATAGGCTCCTGGAATCAGGCCTAGTTCTGCTGCCATAGCGATGATGCATACACACAGATGTTATCATGTGATGATAAAATATTAATGTCAATCAAGGTGACATTAGTAAGTTGCAAAAAGGATTTTGGACTATAAAGTACAGACCCAAGACTCAACATCTTCCATGAGCAAGCATGTTCAGGGTACCGGATATATGGTGCCAATGATTAAGAACAAATGCAACTAGTGTATTTGTACTCTAATGCAAGTGTGAGACTATTGGAAATATGCCCTAGAGACAAATGGTAATAAGGACTATTATCACATTTCATATAGTTTATGATTAAGTTTTATATCATGCTATAACTGTATTGAGTGGAAACATCAATACACGTGTGATATATAAAAAACCAGGGGTTCCCAATGAAACTCTAGTCACTGGTTGATTGCTCAACAGATGATCAAGTTTCCTGATCATGTGGCATTTATGACAGTTGGAAATGGAGTCAACTCATTCTATGAATGAGATGATGAACCAATACCCAACCTAAACATCGTGACCAGATCATGTCATGAAGTTCAAGTTACAATGATTAGAAATGGATCCTCGTAGACTATTCCTTAGACCGTGAGGCTATATCAATCACTGTCTCCTGAGAGTGCTTAGATAGCATCAAGTGCCACTTGGTAATACAGTGGTTATAAAGGTGTGTCCAGGTACTCGGAGGAAACCGTAGAGGCAATATATGTCAAGAGCGGGATTGGTCCGTCCACGTGACGGAAAGATGCTCAAGGGCCCACTCGGAGAAGTTATATCCAATAGCTACGAAGCGTGTGATTTAATCACGGGGATATCACTCGTCAGAACGAGTCAAGTTGCATTGTTCGGTAACGAGATTTAACACGACATGGTGATGTCATTGATCACATATCGGGCAATGCATGTATCGAGAGACAAAGGGAATAAGACATGATCGTCCCGGTTCAAACGATGAAAGAACTTCGTGGAACGCACAGGGGTCACATGTCTAGAGTGTTCCCAAACCGTAGGGTATCATGATTAAGGGTTTGATGATGCTTAGAGTGTGTTTATAGGATCAGTATAATCGCCAAAGAATAGTAGAGAGAAAACCGGAAGGGTTTTGGTAAGTCCGTAGTGGAGGTGGAAGGTGTTCCATAGCCACGAAGTTGAATAATATATGAATGAATGTTAAATATTTATTTAAGCATTTATTCATAATTATTTAATAAAAGAGAAAATCAATTAAATGGTCAAAGGGATTAATGGGCCAATTCCCGGAGGGGAAAGGGCCCAAGAGGGGCCGAACCCCTAGGAGGGGCCAAGGGGAGTAGCCGGCGGCCCTACTAGGCCTTCCCCACGTGGGTCCCATGGTGGGGGCTGGCCGACGGCGCCTCTCCCCACCTCATCCTCTCCTTTAGTCCCACCCCGGGACTTTGAGGGAGGTAGTACCTCCCCTCCCCCTATATATAGTGGGGTTATTTGGCCACATAAAAATACACAATATTCAATAAAGGTCTTCTCACTTGTGGGAAGACCTCCAATTGATATTCTCTCTCTCTCTGTCTCTCTCTCCCATGACCGTGGTCCCAAGTTCAGACTGCGCGAACAAGAGACATCTTCACCGCGGAGCACAGTCACGTTGCGGGATTCGGATCCAGGAGCTCTACTTCCACAACTATTGCTGGATCGGGGAAGCGGGGGTCATCGTCAGGCACCGGACGTGTGTAACTCCCCACGAGGTGTCGCACTTGAGGCACTCAAGTCGTTGGAGCCGTTGGAGCACAAGGACTTCATCACGACCTTGAGGTCAGCTTCAGCTCGTCTACATCAACCATGCTCTCCTGAGTGTTGACAACGCTTTTCGGTCTTCAATGGTAAGTTTGCGAAAAACCCCTCCCGTTACTATATTACTAATAGATAGGTCCTGGCAGTATCAGGGGTTCAGGGGCGTAGGGTAAAAATTTATTGTTTTCATACGAGGAACCCCTTCATTCTGACCATCACGATTTGACACACATGGAGTCTCTAGAGATCAATGCATGTGTTATTCTCAAAACAACACCTTGATTATCCAGATTACCACACAAACTCTAGTGGGTCCGTGGTGATGCAACTTCTGTCACACTGGTTCACCATTCCCATGTGGCAGTTGCATATTCCAAGGACTCTTTGGGCTTTCTGACCACCATGGTTTGACACACATGGAGTCTCTAGATATCAATGCATGTTTTATTCTCAAAATAACACCTTTATGATCCACATGAGAACACACAATCCAGTGGGTGTGGTGATGCAACTTCTATCACACTAGTTCACCATCCCTATGTGGCAATTGCATTCGAGGGTCTCTCTTTGGGCTTTCTGACCACCATGGTTTAACACACCTGGAGTATCTAGAGATTAATGCATGTGTTATTCTCAAAACCACACCTTGATGATCCACACATGACCACACACACTCCAGTGTGTGTGTGGTGATGCAACTTCTATCACACTGGTTCACCATTCCCATGTGGTAGTTGCATATTCTAGGGGCTCTTTGGGCTTTCTAACTACCATGGTTTAACACACATAGAATCTCTAGAGATCAATGCATGTGTTATTATCAAAACCACACCTTGATGATCCACATAAGCACACACACACTCAAGTGGGTGTGGTGATGCAACTTCTGTCACACTTGTTCACCATCCCTAAGTGGCAGTTGCATTCTGGGGGATCTTTGTTCTTTCTGACCATGGTTTAACACACAGAGGTTAATGCATGTTTGTATTTTGTTATGGCAAACAATCTTACTTCAGGAAGTTTTCACTTTATGTGCACAGAAAATCCATTTCCCATTTTGTCGTTGCACGAAAGTGTGTATTTTCTAAAGAAGCTACCAACAAGGATGTGCTACAAGGATGCTTCACCCCATTTTTAATAAATCATTTCTAGGTACAAAACAAATTCATTTATTCTAATATCCAGTAAGAGATTGTCAAGACCGATCACCTAGCTAGAGAACCCTAATTTCCACAATCTTGGTCGCATTTTTTAAACCTAAATGTTGATTTATTTCAGCCACACATCACTCATCCAATGGCAAATAATCTGTGGTTCCGTCCTCCCGCCAATCTAGAATTTTGGGTTCAGTCCTCCGCCAATCTAAAATTTCGGGCACCCAAATTCTTGCGTGCTGATATTACCGTTCAGCCCACCCGCATAGCATAACCAATGCATTGGCACAGAGGGAATTTATGTAATCTATTGAAAACCCTTCTTTATCCCCTCAGCAAAAGGAGACAGATCCAAATCTCCTACGCTCGCCCTAGGCACCGCCCGCTTGTCACAACACGGTCATCATCGTACCCTCGCCCGCCGCCGTCAGCCCTAGTAATCATCTAACTATCGACCTAGCCCAAACCCTAGCCCGTCCTCACCTTCCCAGTTTCTGACCATGTTGAAAAGCTTGCGGATCTGCCACCTCGCCATCGAGCACTGCCATCTGGCCGGCCTCCACATCTGCCACCTCGCCAACAAGGTCCTACCCATCTCTGTGAACCTCGGCGTAGGTATGCTACCTTGCCGTCCACCCCACCAACAATTCTTGTCTCCTCGCCGTCCACCTCATCGTCCACCACACCGTCAAGGCACACCAGATCATCGTTCAGCTCGCTGCCAAGTAAGGCCAATAAGGTTCCCGGCAAGAAGCACAAAAAAAAGTTGTAGCGCTTGCAAGCAAGTAAACAACCTCCTTGCCTATGAATTTTATGCTCTTTTAAGCCTGCTCTATGTTCATGTGTTTTATTTTCCATGTCTATGAAATTGCTTGTTTGAGAGGCAATAGGCTCATTTTCCTACTCATGTTTTCTATCGGGAAATCAACACCATATGTTATATTTTGTTTAATTGCTTGTTTAATTTGTAGCTGACTTGGATTTCTTTATTGATGTTAGATCCTCAAATGCATCCCATGGAAGAAAGTCAGGTGAAAAACATCATGAGAAATAATGAGCGGTTGCAACAACTAGGTGTTAGGCCCAATCATATCCGTATCCTCGAGCGCTGGGTCTGTCCTCTAATGAGGAGCTCCTTGCTTTTTTGGATCCGTGAATCCAAAGTCTTTTCACATCGCCAACTGTATTCTCTCCTAAAAAGACAAGACATGACTATGCTGGATCTGACTATGATCCTCAAGAGGAGGAAGATATCACTGAAGGAGACCTAGATGATGTCAGTGAGGAGAATGAGTCGTAGGTTGACCCCTTACCTTCTTACTCATCTTGTGTTGAATTGTTTGCTTACTGATTTTTACATATATCTGTTGCTTCTTTATTATCCCCAATTGACCGGTACAAATAGAATTTCTAGCCACAGAAGGTGTAGCATCTTCTCGGAAGCGCGTCTTGGTGGGCCAAGGTGCAGGCACAGAAACTTCCAAAAAACCAGGTCCAAGGGGAAGCAACCATTTGCCCAAGGCGGCTGGGAAGCTGCCCAAGCTGAGCACACACCTCCCCAAGGCCAGCAGCCAGGTCCCTAGTGTTCGCGGGAATGTCCCCTAGGCTAGCAGCCCGCTACATACCGTCCGTGGGCACGTCCCCAAGGCAAGAAGCAGCCCCCGCCCGGCCATGCACGGGCACCTCTCCAAAGAGAATGTGCACGTCCCCAAGGCAAGTAGTAGCCCTCGCCTGGCCATGCACGAGCGCCTCTCCAAAGCGACTGTGCACATCCCCAAGGCAAGCAGCAGCCCCCGCCTGGCCATGCACGGGCGCCCCTCCAAAGCAACTATTCTCCTCTCCAAAGGGACTGTGCATCTAAGGGTTCAGCTACCTAAGTTAAGGTGTTAGCTTCCCAAGGCGAGGGGCCTGATGTGAAACATGATGGATGGTTATTAGAACTTTTTGACTGGGATCAAGAAGGTAACATGTTGAACAAATTTGTTGCTCTACAGTAACCCATTAACACTATATTGTGCGAATCATACTTATTCAATTTTACTATTGTAGAACACTAACTCATACCCATTATATTCTTGTAGATGAATTTGGCCATAATCATTCTGGAGACACTATTATGCATGATTATCCTCAGTTGGTGGTTGACAACATGCCCACAAAAAGAATTCAACTTGTCATTCCTCCGGGAAGAACTAGACCAATGTCACCAGTGATTGCTGCCAAGTTTGCCACTGAGTGTCCACTAATAGTCAGGACTCAGATGCCTATCTTCCCCCAGTGGAAAGAGTACAGGGAGAGGCCGGATGTTTGATCATACTTCTATGGCAAAGTTTTTGTATGCTCTGTAACACTCAGCTGTCCCTTTCTTCCTTTGCTGTTAATGTGAAGTCTGATAATCTAGATTTTATTTCAGAAAAAGTTTGTCATGGACCCCTCTCTACCCGATGTGAAGTTTTCTTGTAACAAGTAGTTAATGAGGCATGCAAGAAATCAATGTCATTATCTGAAGAAATAGTTTTTTGACAATTTCCCAGGGAATGAAGTTACAAGGATATATCTTGTGGAACACATGAGCAACGAGGAGTGGTGCAGGCTTATCAAGTTTTGATCTCACCCTAGAAATAAGGTAATGTCTTGTTTACTAAACATATCATGTTTGAATTGTTTAAGCTGGACTAACTATATGCTCTCTGTTTGTGTAGGCTCTGTCTAAAAAAACAAGAACATCAGATAGCTTGTCAAGTACCCCCATGCCACTTGTGCTCGCAAGTACGATATTTTGTGTGACATGGAGGAAGGCTCCATTGAACTTCTTGAAAATGGCTTGACTCACAATATGAAAGAACTGTAAATCCTCCATAATACTTTCCATGTTTGTCAAATTCAATGCCCTTTTCTTCCCTCACATATATGATATGCTTATTATTTCCTCGCTAGGTTTCTCATATTCTATTTTATTCATAAAACTTCTAGGTAGTCGTGGAAAGCAAGATGGTGTCATATGCTCTAGAAGATGGCACAAAGGATGAAACAATTCCTTCCACCGACGATGTGCACTTTGTGTTATCTCAGAACAAGAGAAAGCCAACTATCTTGAAGGACATCAGCATCCTTGCAAGTACTTCAAAACCAACCAAGTCTCAGCTAGAAGCTCAACTCGAGGCTCGTAAAGCAGGTAATGTGGAACTACGTTGTGCCATTGAGGAGTTGCAGCAGGTGAACGAATCTAGCGAGGCAGAGAGGCTAAAGTATTTGGAAGACCTACAAGCCATGTGGAAGAAACAAGAAGACCTGAGGAAGAAACAGGAAGAGGAAAATGCATTAATACAACAAGTGTTAGCTCAGCTGTCCGAACCACAACATGCAATTTGGTGAATCTGTGGAAATGTGTCTGGCATGACTTGAGCCTTCTTATATCTTATTTGATTATGGTATTCATTTCTCTAGAGTGAAACATTTTTTCTTGGAATTTTCTGTCAGATTATGTATTGTAATCCTATAAACGTCTTGAGTGTTTCTTTATGAAATATTTCCGTCATGGTTAGAAACGTCATGAGAGTGATGACATCATCATTTATTCTAGACGATACGTGTCAGGTGCTGATTGGTCCATGTCATGTCGTGCAATTGACTCACGTGTTACCATTTCAATGGACCACATGTCTACCTATCGGCGGCAGGCAGGGATGAAAAAAAATTCATCACGGCTGGCATGACGTCATAGACGACGTGATGATGTAAGGAAGCGGCGGTTACGGATTCAAGTCATGACGAAAAATAAACGTCCCGATAGGGATGACATCACTAACGGCCCCTATGACATCAGCAAACATCATTAACGGTAACTCGTTGTGCCGTCTACCATGTGGCATCGTTCATAATAAAATAAAAACGTCATAAAAGACCGGGCCTGGGACGGGCCGGTCCTATTTGTCGCGACGAAATTGGAGGAACGTCACGGACGGCCCGTGGCGTTTTTAGATAAAAAACGTCACGGATTCAATTATGACGTGAGGTCCATGACCTATTGTTTGTAGAATTCGTCGCGGATGGCTATCTACGATGTTTTGACCCTGATACACGACGATATCAGATTGTCATGAACCGCCTAGATTCTTGTAGTGACTCCTCATGAGGCTTTCTCTAAGATTTATTGTAGTAGTTGTGCTTATGGTTTCCTTTGTGTCTGAAGTCCGACATTTACTTGATGTCTGATTTCTGGAACATCAAGGAGAACATTTAAAGTAGAGTTGCTAAATGTCTCTCGGTAGATCCTCTAGACCCTTTTATGTTGACAAGCGTCTTGTTGTGACAAGTAACTAAAGTCTGAGAATGAAGTTTCTTTTTCTCGTGTCATCGACAATCTTCCTACTTATTCATCCTAGTGGTGTGAAGTGATATCATGATCTTTGGCAAGTATTTTGATAAACCTGGACGAATAAAGAGGTTCCTTTGGTTTCTTGATCATGTTAGAAGAGCGACTCTGATTTTGGTAATCATTAGTTTATCTTGCTACATGTTCCTTGTGACTCTTATGATTCCTCCCCACCAGAGCAACTTTACGTCTTGGCCTTCTATTGAACGAAAGAGTAACCCTTCTGTGTCCAAAGTAGTTCAATAGCTTGGTTCTCTTGATCAATCTTTGTGTCAATGAATCTCTACTTAAGCCATCTTGTAGAGGTTCAACTCTCGAAGTGTGTGGTTGTTCTCTTCCCGTTCTATGCTCTCCTTTTCAGAAGATCAAACTCTTCTAAAGTTCCATGGTCTCAATCCTTATGAAGACCAGCTATCTAACACCTTAAAACCATCTCCTTTCGTTTCCTCCGTTACCTTGACGTGTTTCATGCTCATTGGCTCTAGAGATGTTATGAATCATCTATCCATGAGTTGACCATGAGATACTCTATCTGTGGTTCTGTGTCTTTCCCTCTCTTCTTTAGTGTGTGCAGAAACCTTAAAGAAATGAAGCGCTTCATTCATTCAATAATGGTGGTGTGGATCAACCTCTTCGAGAAGATCGTTGAACACTAGTGAAACCCTGCTATTTATGTTCTTCCTACCTAGGAATCGCGGGACGAGATTCTGTTAATGGGGATAGAATTCTAACACGCCTAGCTTTAGTAATTCTTATTTAAGGTTTAGTTGTCCATTATGAGAATTACATGCATCTCTTTGGACTTAAGAAAGTGTGGATTAATAAATAAGTAGGGGAAAACAAAACCCTAACTATAGTTTTCCCTATCTCTCTAAAAGCATTCAAAAGTGTTCTGAATTTTGAAAAATACAAAGGTTGAGGAGCACAAATTGTTCATAAGGGCTCTGCAGTATTTTAAAGTGTTTATAAAAGTTCTGGTATTTTGGAAATATTCCAAACAGAAAAGAATATGAATTTACGAAAGAGAGAAAGAGAAACATAAAAATAAAAAGGTTTTAGAAAAAAAATCTTCCTCTAAACCCTACCCTACGCCGTAGCCCATCTTCCTCTCTCTCTCCCTGCCGCCCTACGTTGTAGAACCGGCCCTCTCTTTTGCTTTGGTGCAGCCCACCCCAGCCCAAGCCAGCCCAGCAGTAGCCTCATACCACCTCGCAGGTCATCGTCTTTCTCTCGTCACCATCGACCTCCCGATGTAGAAAAGCATCTCACTGTCGCCAGCGCCACGGTCACTGTGCTAAGATCAATGTCGCTGCCCCTAGATGCCTACAAGATCCTATGCGTCACTACTGAAGAAACCCTAGCTATTAGTTCCCCTCCTCATCTTCCCCGTGCGCAAACCCTAACCCTAGGGCTCATAGATGTTGCGCTGCCCTTCCATCTCCGTCCACTCAAAGCCACGCCGAGGCCACCGTTGGAACCACGTGAAGATCACCCTATTCTCCTCCTCGAAGCACACAAGACGAGAGGGCCCCGTTAGACCAGAATCAAGCTCGAGGTGCTCATCTTCCCGAAGTCCGAGCACTGTCAATTTTTTGTCGTCCAACCATCCTCGCCTCCCCGACCCCTCCATCAGCTTCCTGGTGAGCCGCTGGTGCTTGTGCACCACTCCTCCTTCTCCCTCTCTCTCCATGTCACTCTGCCGCCGTGCATCTGTAAGCTCCTCCGCTGGCCGCCATTGTGCACGCTCCTCCGGCGACCATTTCTTGGCAGCGCCACTACCGTTCGACTCCCCATGATGCCTTGTTCCCAATGCCCCCATCAGAAGCCTCATGTGCGCTCTATATCGGCAGATCCATCATCGATCTAGGAGCAATGGCGGTGATGATGTCATCATGATGTCAGTTTGATGTCACAATTCCCTTTTATTTTCTTTTATTGTTTTCTGTAAATAAATTCTGTAATTATTAAATACTAACAGATGGGTCCACCCTATAAGTTATATAAGCATTTTAAGAAATGTTTTTTGGTTATTAAAAATTATAAATATTTATCCAATGTGCAATTATTTTTATAATATTCCAAAAATGATTTAAAATGAATTAAAAATGGGAAAATTTATAACTAATTCATTTTAAATAGTAAAATACAAATAATATATCAAAATTATCAGAAAATAAGATCTACACAATAGCATCATAATCATGCATTCTTAATCAATTTCAATTAATAAGTTTGTTAGAAGAACAAAATGACCCCCCTCATATGCATCCTGGGTTTCTCGGAATTAGGGTTTAGACCCCTCGGATCATGTGTGGGGATATGCATGTTCTAGGGTTTCATTTGAATATACTTTAACTTGTCATATCATCATTCTTGATTGGGGATTGCATCGATGCCATGTGTTGATTGTTGCTTTCCTTTTTGGTGTTTTTGCTTCTTCTCGGTAGACCTCAGAGTTGGTGTGAGCAATGAGATCGAGTCCAAGATTGAATATCAAGATCAACACCAATGAAGGTTATCAACGAACAATGCCAATCATATCGACCCTAGAGAGCTATATTCTAGTTATCGACAAACAAGTCCATATGATGAACTCTGAAGAACTATATCCGGGTATCAACAGGCAAAGGCAAGCATAGCCCCACACGTGATAAAATCCTATGCTTTCAAAGTATTTCAATTATTGCCAGGTGCATACGTTTCCAAGGTCTTTAATTGATAGATACAATACTCCTACCTAATGCATGTTCCCTTTGAAGCCTATATTCCCTGATCCACTGCTCCTAGCAAAACTAAGGTTTGGCTTATGAGCTTCACTAGAGCTACATATATCTATTGTGCTTAGCCATGCTTAGTTGTTACTGTTGGTCCATCCGGTTGATGAATTAAACCTATGACTAAACCTAGTATGACAGGATGATGTGGTATGATCAGATATGTAAGTTGAACATTCTAAGGCTCGTATGGGAGGCCACGGTGGGCTGTGGTTTTTGCAGTCCCATACATGCCACCACTAGGATCCGAGTTCTTGCCTCTTGAACCAAGACGAGCGTACAACCACACGGGGGCTCAGAAACCCCTTCGGCCAACTAATTTTCCTAGTACAATCCATGAGTCACATAGTTTGAGCGTTCCATTCAACATATGCATTCTGGTTGTTCTCGAAGGAGTTGAAGGAGGTGCATTCATAACAGGTAGGTAAGTGTGGTAGGGAATGGGAGAGGCACGGCCTCCGTAATCCTGAACCGTATTCACATCTCTAGGGACCGGCTTTAGGACTTGACCCGTTACACTAGTATCTCCCTAGGGCTTGACTCATGGTCTCAGCAAAAGCAAGGTAAAGGTTGTGGTCAACCACCCTTTGTCGGCCCTCCAAGGAAGAGGGTTAATCAATTATGGCACTAACAGTCGGTTGGTACATGTGGATAAAGTTGTACACCCCTACAGGGTATTAATATTTTTGAAAAGTTGTGTCCATCGTTATGGACGACTTGGGAACAGATTCAATGATCATAGAGAACTTGAACCTAATTATAAAACTTGGCAATGAATATGAGCTTAAGGATGATTCCTTAGGAACCGAGGGTGTGATCCTAGTTGGTAGGTTCAGCTGATAAAGATTCGGTGGATATGAAAGATGATCAAAGCTAGATATACCGCTCTCTTACCCATGTCGGACTATTGGCACAAGGGGTACCCCGTATCGTCGAGTCGCTGAGCCCGCCTAGGGCGCTGTCTCGAGGGACCGCAAGGAGAACGAGCCTCCGGAGGGGAAGCCTAAGCACGCAGCCTCTACAAGATCTTAAGTCAGCCTAGACTAGGAGCCGAAGCCTCCAAACGAAGCCTCGGGAGGAGATGCCAACGAATCAGGGCACGTCCAGCAGGGCGTCATGCCAACGGTCGGTCCAAGAGACTGCTAGTCCATCCATGGAAAGGAGAGCATGAAGGGCTAGGGGTATGACCCAAGGCAAGGACAACATCTAACACAGCTGTTTCGGTGCAAGAAGTCCAAGGTGACGACGTAAAGCGGAAAGACCAATGACCACCCCCTAACACAGCAGCTGGCTGGTGGCCGCTAGGAGACAAGATAGGTCGGAATCCTTTGGTAGGAATGTGGAAGCCCTTCCCTCCCATAGGCCAAGGGAAGAGGCCCACCACCACCCTATATAAGGGGCCCTTCTCCTACCTCAAAGGTGATCGATCCAGAGATCTAAAACCCTAGACTTTCACCCTCCATTGGAACCTCGCGAGGCAAGCGAGCAATACAACAAAGCAGGATTAGGGGCTTTACGTCCTCACGAGGGTCCCGGACCTTGGTAAGAAATCATGGTGTCAACTCTCTCCTATGCATTTGCTCCACCGCCGTAGCTGTTGTTGAGTTCCCTCGAAATCACGTGTTCAGCTCCCTCACAAACCCAAGGATCGTTGGACCCCAGTTCCTTCGCGGGACAAATCTTCGACATTTGGCATGCCAGGTAGGGGGCTGGGGCGCGACCAGAGGACTTTAGCCAGTATCCTCAGCAAGCCTTGCGATAGCCGCTCCTGGCGGGACCAAGCAGGGAGACTCGGGGGCTCGCGTCGGTTTACCTGCACTCTCCCACCCTGTTCCGGGGCTGGCCATGGGCTCTGCCAACGCCCCTCCGCAAGGATGGGCGGTGGTCTTTCTTCTTCAAGAACCTCACTGACCCGAGCGTCTCGCACCCCGCTCACCCCGGAAGCGGCTCGCCTCATGGAAAAAGACCTCCTCCGCTACTCGCCCGCCGAGGACGCGAGGGAAGAATGGCAGGCGCGCCTCACGGCCTTGATGGATTTCGCCTGGGACAACCACGTGGCATGCGAAGCATGGCCTGGTGACATAGCTTACCACAGACCTCCACCTCCTCCTTTCGCAGCAGGCCCAGGGGCTCGGGCGATGTGAAGCTGCCTGGCATGACGAGTCCCGGGCGGGCTCGAGGCCGGGCGGAAGTCGTCTGTTCGGCAAAGGACGCGCGGGTCACCTTGTCCAGGCACTGGGGTCATGAGACCAGGACCCTCCAGACCATCTCGGCTGCAAGCCTGCAGAACTGAGCAAAACTCACCGCTGGCAACGTAGCCCTAGCTGCTCCGCCCTCACCGAACACCTCCGCGGGTGGTGTGGCCGCTCAAATTCAGGCCAAAAATGCCACCCTGGTACGATGGCACCATCAACCGCGTGGAGTTCTTGCAGCTCTACACGACTAGCGTAGAGGCAGCCGGGGGAGATGACCATGTTCATGCCAACTGGTTTCCTATGGGTATGGGGTCGGAGATGTGCACCTGGCTCCTGAAGCATCTCAAGGGTTCATTGACTCATGGTCCGAGCATTGCGGCCTCTTCATCGCGAAGTTCGTGGATGGAGATGAAACCGCGTACACATCCGAGGACCATAGAAAAGTGCGATAAGGATCTAGAGAGACCCTGCGCAAGTACCTGCAGTGTTTCGACCAAAGCCTCGTTACGGTCAGTGGGGCCACCGACGCGGAAGTCATAACGGATTTCACGGAGAGTGTCACCGATGCTCAGGTGCTCGACACAATTCATCGCCATGGAGAGAACCTATCCATGGTGGTCGAACTCTTCACGGTGGCCGACCGCTGCACCATGGCAGGAGACGGGGATATGTTCGCCCACGGCGAGATCAGGCCCGCGGACCCTGCCACGAAGGGCGAGACAAGCCCCATCAGGCGTCTAGGGAAAGGCGACAATCGGTAGCTCCTCAGGAGAGAAGCGAGCAACTCTACTGGCTCGCACCCGTATTGCGCCTTCCACCAGAGGCAGGGTCATGATACCAACGAGTGTGTCGAGCTCAGGGAGCGTCCGTGATGAACCTAACACCAAAAGACACAACTTTCCACGAGATATTTCCAGGGAAAGCCGAGATTCCATTGGGAAAAGTCCACCTCGATGTAGTCTTCGGGTCAAAAAATAATTTCAGACTAGAAAAGCTAGAATTCGAAGTCATGTACTGGTCATCCCAATACCATGCGATCCTGGGATGACCAGCTTTTTCTAGGTTTATGGCAATACCTCACTATGCATACTTGGTGCTAAAAATGCCAGCCCCAAACGGGGGCATCACAATAAAAGGAAACTTCAGCCGTGCAGACAGCTATGATCAAGAATTCAACAAAATCTCATAATCTTTCGAGATGGAGGCGGAGCTTGGACAGCTGAAACTGTCTGATGAAGAATTGATACACGAAGGGCACACCAGCAAAAAAGAAAATATCGTAAGAGCAAGCACGCAACAGTCTCGCGAAAGCAACATCTACGGCCTCCAATAATAGTCCTGCATAAGGAGACCCACTGATTGCCAAGTTACGAAGAACCACCATACGGAAGATGACGAAGACCCTCAAGGACAGAAGCCGAAGTTCCTCCTGAAAAACTCTATTAAGACACACTCTCTACTTAATAAAGGCCAACGGCCAGGCGATCATGCCATCGCAATGTACCCCTATTCATTAGTACCAATAAATAAAGAAAGTACTCCACGACATAAAACTTCTATGGTACACGAACATCAGTTCGTCGGATCCCCCAACAAGGAAAAACATCATACAATCAAAATACCGTATGAAACATGCGACCTTTTTGATAAAATGCCTATACAATATTTTAGTCATATTACAAAGCTGCACAAATAAGCAGTCAGATCTCAAAATTTACAAAAAATTCCTCGTCTGCTTCTAAGCACCTACGCACAATCCTAATGGTGGGTCTTCGAGCAGCAGCATAGTGAGGCGCCATATAAACAAGGTCGCCATCACAAGGGAGAGGTAGACCCAAAGATATGAAGTCCAGATCCAATGTCAGGTGATGCGCATGCATCAAAGAGAGCGCAAGCTTGACACCCGCCACAAGCTGAAGCTTCACATAATGGTGAATCCTCTCACCTTGCCAAAACTTCGTAATTAAATCTACCAAGGTCTAAGGCTGAGGATCTAGAGGAAACATGGAATTGTAAACAATAGCCAGAGATCTACGGTAGAACTCGACAAATTGCTCCATCTCCGATATACGATCCTGCAACAGCGCCACAGTATAGGTGCAACGGTGGTCAGTCCAAAAATCTTTCTCAGAACTTCGAGAGGCGAATACAAGAGCGTGCATTCGGTCGCGCAGACGCTGGCTTTCCTCCCTCTCGCACAATCGAATACCTGCACATTTGAGAGAAATTAATTTCTATCAAGACGGAAAAGGCAGCCGAAGAAGAAGGAAGCTTACACAATAGCTTTTCGCTCGCCTTGGAGATCTCTTCCAAGAAAAAAGCTTCGCGTTTGAGGGCCTGGCTTGTTTTTGATTGGGAAACATCCACCAGTGATTGAACTACCCATAGTTTTCCCTCAAGTTTCTTCACTTGCTTTATCTTTTCGACATACAACGGTGGGTCCACCGTACGCACGACGGCAGGACTGATCGCACCTGCCATAGCGGAGGGCAGAACAACATCCGAAGGTTGCACCGAACCAGAAGGAGGCAAAGAATCATTCAGGAGCTGATAAGACAAAGAAGTATACGAAACACTCAGCATACAAAGGCAAGGCCACACTCATACATTCAAAAGCTGCTTTCTTGTAAAAAGAAGCAAAAGGAGGTTGGACAAGTTCACAATCCATTACAATAAAGGAGGACACGATAAAAATTATAGAACATAGCATACGACGCCGTATACTTTAAAGAAAGGGTGGCACTAGCGGAAGGAGCACCCATCACAGTAGGGGCAGCCGAATAAGGGGCCTCCAGGTTCTCCGAACCTGAACCCAGGCCTAGGAGCTGCCGAGAAAATTTCCTGGCCCAGGATCAGCACCAAAAATGGCGACAAGCTCATTCAGGCTCTCTGGCACATCCTTGGTTGGAAATACTTCGGCATGGAGCTTCTTGAAGGCGCAGCACGAATGGACAAGAAGATTGCACCCACGAACGTTGTTAGCCTCCAAAGTGCTAACAGCATCCGACAAAGGACCAACCTTCTTATCATCATCCAGCACCAGGTTTTGGCCAGTCAGCTCTGACAAACAAAAAGAGAGAAGAAGAGGTTGACAACCAAAAGAAAGAAACAAAACAAAAATACACGCATAGATAAAAACTTACGGGTCAGCGAGTTATTTAGGGCCTCCAGGTGCTGCCGCAGATTCGCATCTCGAGCAGCGACTTGCCTGGCCACTTCCTCAGCATCAGCTTTTGCCTTATGATTGGCCTCCTCGGCAGCCTGGAGCCTGCTTTCCAGATCATCGCCACGCTTCATCGCCTCATCCCAAATAATTCCGGATTGCTTGGCAGTGGCTATGGGAGTGAAACGCAAAAATGAGGTTGAACATGTTTACAAGGAGATTACAAAAGCAATCAGCACATACCTTTCAGCTCTTCGGCATCATCACGGATCCTTATAAAACGAGCAGCCATACTGACCATCTTGCGCATCAAAGGCTGAGCAAGGGAAAAACACAGCAAAAGGATATAAAGGCAGACTAAATATACGGGGAAGGAAAAATCCCGGCATCAAAAGTGACTTACATCCTTCATGTCCACATCAACGGGTTCTTCAGATATCACTACCCCTTTACCCGCCGTTTTCCTCCTTTTTGCGGTGGCGGCTTGGACGAAGCGGTAACATCCTTCTAGACGTTCTTCTCCAAAGGAGACAGAATTTTCTCCTTCAGCTCCCTCGATGGCAGAGGGGTCTTCCATGTGGAGCAGCCCACAGAAGCGGGAAGATCTTCATCATCACTACATACAACACGACCAAAGAGTATGCATCAGCAGTAAAATCACCCGGTGAAACAGAAAAAGAAGAAAGCAATTACTTACGAAGACACATCCTGTGCAAGACGAAACATGTTCATCTGGGCAGGAGCAGTTGCGACCGGACAAGTCCCGAAAGGCTTGGAAGCGTTCGAGTCATCTGAATCCTCGACCTTTTCCACAACACAAGGGTTTTTCCTCTTTTCGCCAGCACACTCCATGCGAAAATCTCCAAAGCCAGTCGAAGGGAGTGATTGCGTCTTCAACGAAGAGTTAGACGCAAAAATATCCCCCTCCTCATATGCGGCAGTCCTAGACATAAGGAGATCGTCGAATGCAGAGGGGTGGACAGGGGGCTCACCACTTCTGGGAAGGGGAGGAAGTGCGCTTAGGTGATCAAAATCCTACAAAAAGTGGAAGAATTGAAAAATGTATATATAAATAGAAGACAAGAAAAACACAAAGGCGTAGGAAATGTACCTCGGGAAGACGTTTCTTCTTGCCATAGGGCTCCACAACAAAAGTCGAAGGAACTGGGCTTTTTTCCATCAAAGTTGTGAAGCTCTGGACTATCTTCTCATACACCTTAAGGGTGAGGTCCTCCTAGGAAATCCTCATCGGGTCCTTCTTCCCGGTATACGCCCACATACTGGACAACAAGGCTTGAAGTAGGTAGACACGGATCCACAAAAAATATGCCAGGACCTGGAGACCCCGCAATTCTTTGCCAACCTCGTGCCACAGCTCAGAAATACAATCAACAAAAGGCTGGATTACGGCAATTTCCTCGGCAGAAGGACGCTGATCCCAGGAGTCGAGTCTATGACAGAATTTTTTAGGTTCGAAGGGGGCTAACCCGAAAGATTGGCCTTCGAGTGGCTCGTCCTTGACATAAAACCACTTAGACTTCCAACCTTGGATAGAATCCGTGAGTTTGAAGTCCAAGTAATCAACATCGGATTGGACAGAAAAAATGTGCCACCAACATAATGGACAATGGTGTCAGTGGCGTTGCGACGAACATAGAAGAAGTATTTCCAAAGGACCTAATGGGGATGAATCCCAAGGAAACACTTGCAAAGAGTGACAAAACAAATGACATGCAGGATGGAATTGGGCATCGGCTGATAAAGCTGCACGCCATAAACATACAAAAGGCCCCGAAGGAATTCATGGACTGGGAGAGAAAGACCGCGGAAGAGGAAGGAGAGGAACATTACCCTCTAGCCAGGCTCGGGGATGGGAGAAGCTTCATCACCGGGGAGCTCGAAGGAGCCCTCCGTTAGAAGGCTAGAGTTCCGCGCCTCGCGGAGCTCCCGTGTCGTGCACTTGGTGCGAGCCCACCCGACGACCCTTTTCCTGGTGGCCTTTGAGGTGGCAGCGGAAGTCCTAGCAGCTTTGTTTTTGCCCATGGCGGTGAAACAAGGAATGAAGGGCATGAAAATCAAAGTTCGCAAGGAGGAAGAAGGAGCGGATGGAGGCTAGGTGAAACAGTAAAAAGCATATCCTTTCCCTTATAATGAGCAACAATGCAAGGACCTAACCGTTCGATGCAAAATCAAAACGATAGGGAATCGCGTGATGATGACACATGTTTACAAAGGTCTCATAAAGGGAAAAAATAAAAGAAGTTATTATCGCGGTAAAAACAGAGAACGGCGCGTGACGCCTCGATTCTCGCGCAGAGGGGACATGTGGTCAAGAATCTCCGCTGAAAACGCCATCAGGCGTCGTCATTACTGCGCATGGGCCCATGTTCGACACGTCCCGTCATGGCGTGTTTTTCTGGAAACTAACAGCATCAGATATGTCATTACTGATGTCACAAAAACGCACTACAACAAAAATTGCGGCTTTTTTAGGGTACGACCCAAAGAAATTCAATTGGAGTCGAAGTAAATTCCTCCAGAAGAAGATTTGAGACTACACTCGAATATGCAACATTATGATTGTAGTCTCGGGGGCTACTCCTATCGGGAGCACTGGTTGTGCACCCGAAAAAATTTATAGAAACAATGACGCATTTTTTCGAGCCTATGTTTTGATACATATATCCAAACATAGCCTCGGGGGCTACTCTTATCAGGAGCGCTGGCGTGCACCTGATAAATAAAAACAACCGAAGCATTCGATGATAAATACTCATATTGGGAGCAGGATACTGAAAGTAAAATAAAACTCTCGGATCGCACCCGATGCGACAAAAATCCGAATGCCATGTTCAAAAACATGAAGGTAAGACCCTAGGATTCATCCTGTGTGGCCTGGTAATCGCACAAGAATGCGCTCTACCAGTAAAATATCCGTATCAACGATATGATGAAAAATCCCGACGGACGCGTTGGGTACCCGATAAAATAGAAACTGGAATTCAGTATTCGGTAAGACCTCAGCGGCTCGAACTGGATTACATCAGTTACAAATTCTGGATTCGAGCGTAGGGACTTGAGTCTGATGTAGGTCAACCTTGTTTTTGCCCAGGAGCAATTAACTGATTCCCGATCCGTCGGAAGAATCAGACTCGTTGTACCAAAATTCGTACAAAAAAGAAAATTAAACAAAATGAGAAAAAGAAGAAAGAAAACTTTGAGACTCAACCTAAAAACTGCAGATTCAGGTAGAGTCTCTAGGGCTACTGACATGGATATGATTACTCAGATTCTCATTATTCGCTACCCTACATTGGGTAAATGGCCTACGGCCCAGATAACAGCCTAAGGAAGCAACTGACAGAGACTTTTTATTGTATTAGGAAAGAAACCATGAACCGACATTATGTTGGTATTGTAATCACGCGTGTATGAAACCTATCCGCATACAGCTTTGATACCCAGCCTATTATATATAGGGCGGGAGAAGCCCAAGCGAGGGTACCGAAATCTAGAGGACAACTTGTAATAGTATTTTTTCCCAATATTCAGGTGACTCTATTTTCATTGTTTACCTGACATCTCACGAAACCCTAAGTCCATCACCATGGGCATTGCCGAGGTTACCTCTCATCACGCATCATCCACCCGATGACGGTCGGAACCTCCTCTAGGTATGTCCACACCTCGGTGAAACCATCGTGGATCACCTCAGTGGGGGAAATGTCCTGGAGAATAGCACAGACGCACATCAACGATATCGTGGTGGCCCCAAGAACCGCCTTGACAAAATTCTTGACTCCATACTGCAGCACTGATGGATCCATTGGACCTATGACATATGCAAGGTGTTAGTACACTTCACCCATCAGGGACTCGGTTGCTCGAGGATTCAGTCAATCCCGACAAAAAAAGACAAAGACACTCACCAAGCAGGTGCTAGCAGTTCTCTATGAAGAATTTATCCAGGTCGGAGAACTTCGGCTGCAGCTCCACAATCATGGAGTCTGCCTCCGCCAACACGATTTTGACCTTCTCCGCCTCAGCCAACGTAGTCTTGGCCTTCCCCTCCACCAAGCGGCAGTCGCCTTTGTGGTCTCGAGCTCGGAAATAGGCACATAACCCTCACGAGCACTCGCCAAGGTGGAGGCATGATTGCCTCGAAACAATCAAGGAATATCAACTCGATGACGAATCAGACAACACAGTCCATCAAGAAAAAATGGGGGGAAGAAAATCACTCACTCGCTACAGCCTGAAGCTGGTTGATATTCTGGGTGGCCACCTGCAAGTTGCACTGAAGGTGCTTCATATCCATTCACCGGTAATTTGACTCGCGCTACAAGTTATAGACAACCAAAACTTTATCAACACCACATTCAAGACCCGATTCGCTGCTAATCAGCAATCCGACCCTCGGGGACTAGGCACTTGGAAGTTAGTCTCCAACTTGCTGCTAATCAGCAACCCGGCCCTCGGGGACTAGGCACTCAAAAGTAAGTCTTCGGCCGCTACTACTTAGGGACTAGAGACTTGGGGACTAGACATACTTGGAGTGCTTGTCCAAGCAAATAGTGGAACTCGATCGCTCCCACAAACAATCCCTCATGCCATCTACCCGACGTTTATATCGATGACCTCTACCACCACCGGCGATTGCGTTTGGGCAGTCGAGGAGGACCCCTTTGCAAGAAAACACAGGAACATCACAGCCATGGTTGCCACCGCAGGTGGTGTTGCTGCCATGACCTTGGTCCTGACCACATATCCTACCTTCGCGCCAGCCTCCTGGGACATGGCACCCTCTTCAGGCACGATGATGTCATCTGCGTGGCTGTTCATTGTTGCCTCTCCTTCCTAGCGAGGTTGATCTTCTTCTTCTTGGAGCCAAGGTCAGGTGCCTCGCCGGAGTCACCTTTCCTCTTCTTGGAGGTATTCTACCCCTATTCGGTGTGGCTCGAAGGGTCCTTCACCATGGTAACCCACTTTACCTTCTTCGCATGGCTCCTATGAATCCTAGACAAACAGCAACTTGGAATTTCCAAGTATCACAATGCATATACAACACAAATTTACAAAAGACACTTACTTGGCGACCGTAAGGACTCGCATCCCCATGCTGATGTGCATGGGCTTCTCAGGGTCGATTGAACGTGTCAATCCCATCTCAAGGAGGCTCGCTTGACATCGTGTCTTAGGCGGTGTGTCGTGGTGTGGAACACGGCAGTGCCATCGGGGATGGCTTGAAGGGGACAATCAGGTTGCTATTGGTGGCTACTCACAACGGGTTGGGCACAGATACTGCACACACAGCGATGTACCTAGGTTTGGAGCCCTCTTGGCGAGGCAAAACTCCTACTCCTACAAGGATCTACTATAAAAGGGGGCAAATTCCCAATACAAGTGCTCCTTGAGTTGTTTCCTTAGCTACTTCTTGCTTGGAATTCTCTAAATCCTTCTTCTGGTGTCTATTTTTCCTTCTGCTTGAGCTTAAATAGAACCCTAGCGCTACCCCCTTTATATACAAGTCGAGGAGGTAGCTTACAAGATGGGTTCTAGGGTTTACTGTTTGGATTTGGGCCTTACAAAGTGGGCCGGCTGGACAGGGCCAAACGGTAGGCCCGGGTCCAGTTAAGCCTCCAGTATAGGGGATGACCATGCTTTAGCGCTCATCGCCCCTTCTTTCCTCGTCATCTGGCTCTTTATCCGTCAGCCGGTTCTTTATACGTTAGCCGGGGCTTTCCTCGTCAGCCCTTGCTTTGCTCATCAGCCTCCAGCTTTGGCGCAGTTGTCCAGTAGCACCAGCCAGGCCAGCCAGCCTATCCGGTCAAGGGTGCACTCAGCAAGGAGCGTCATCCCCACCGTACAATGTCCAGCGGATCCGAGGCGGCTGGCTAGGAGCGGCCTACCAGCCGGTTCTTCTGGCTACCCGGCTAGACGGGCCAGCCGGGGAAACTTGAATGCGGACCGGGTGGGAATTCCACCCGGCTGTGGTTCCTTGATCTAGGTCTAGACGGCCCGTGCTCCTTGGAGCCGGCCGGTTGGTCCCGTCTTGGCCTACCCGGGGGTCATCCCCCCGACACTAGTCCCCGAGCGCGTTAGGACTTGGCCTCGTGGAGAAGTTCTTGCGTGCTCATTTGAAATGATTGATGACGCAGATGCCTTGTCGTTTTCGTTTGTCTTGTAGCCTTTGTTTTGTAGTCTTTGTCCTATACTGTTTTGAGATTCTACGTTGTTTTCCCGGTTGGCGCTCACTGGCTACAGAGCCGATGGACCCACCCACAGGGTGTGACAGGTGATCTTCTTGGCCGGCTGCCGCACCCGGCCGGGTGAGGGATCGCTAGTTTGCTGTAGTTGGTGCTTGTGTAAGCCATGCCTGCCGTTTCTTGCGCGCGTCGCGTTAGTTTGACTTCTGGGTCTGCTACTGCAGTTTTTGGTAACCGTGCGCATGCCTTCATAATTGTGTCTCCTTGGATATTGTGGGCGCATTTTGCCTCCCGCAGTAACTTCTGCGGGATCCTCTGTGCATGCAGCGCTGGCGCACGCTATCTGCCCCGAACCGTCGCGGGGTAGTGGGGTGGTTGCTTTTCTAAGTGGCGTGGAGGGAGGGGAACTGTTGTGGTGGAGCAGGGCTGTTACTTGCCATGTGGCACCGAGGCAGGGGAACCAGCGGGGTTATCTTTCGCCAATAAATACGTGCGCAAGGAGCAGTGGTTCCTCACTTCGCCCCCCTACGCCTGCCGTCCTTATTCTCCCTCGCGCTCTAGCGTCTCTCTGCTCTTTTGCACCACCGTTTCTTGGTCAGCGGAGCCGCTCCTCTTCCTCGACGACGGGACCCCGCGCCTCCATCATGGCTACCCTTCTAGGAAATATGCTGCTGGAGGTCGTCGACGGCTGGTGAAGCTCTTATGTCACCGAAGATTTGTTGAAAAAGTACCAGCGGGGGAAATTCATGTCGTCGGAGCGGCTGGTGAAACATCGCCTCGCGCAGGAGGGCGAGCGGGTGCCCCACCCCCAGCCTGGCAAGGCCGTCGTCTTCCTCGCCCACTTCGCTCGCGGCCTCGGGCTGCCGCTGAGCCGCTTCGTCTTGGAGCTGCTGGTCACCTTTGATCTGCAGCTTCACCACCTCGGAGCCAACACCGTGTCGATGCTGTCGCATCATGCGGCTTGCTGCGAGGCGTTCCTCGGCGTCTGCCCTAATGCCGCGAATTTCTTGAAGTTCTTCCACCTGAAGGTGCAGGTGTGGGGAAGGGCGGCCCGTTGACGGCGACGGGCTGCGCGCCATCTACCCGCGGCCGTCAGTGCCAATACCCCGCCTGGAGCTCCCTAACATTGTCAAGCTCTAGCAGCGCTCGTATTTTTACGTGCACAACAACATGGAGGTGGACTTCATCTATGTCCCCGCCTTCACCAACATCCCCTCCAGCCGGAAGGCCTGGACCATCCAGCACTTGGGCGCCCAGGGCAACATCGACCGGATGGGTGCCCAGCTGGCCGTCCTCGTGGATAAGGAGTGGCTCACCGCCCAGAACATTCTGTTGTCCTAGATGGAGACCCGCGTGCTCCCGCTACAGCACCGGTCTTACAAGATGTGCCACCTCTCTGGCCATCTGGATCCCACCCGGGCATCCCGGCTGGACGTGCCGTACGCCGCCCTCCGCGAATGGCTCGCCACCATCGTGAAGGAGGCGCTGGAGGAAGAGTGGGAGTTCTCCTGCCGGCCGTACCACCGCGGCCGGCTACCGTCGAAGGTATATTTTTCTTGCTCTTCTCCGGGTGGATTTTCCTAAGGGACTCCCATTTCGTGCCTCTTATCTTCCCTTGTTGAGTAGCTTTTCAGGGCGCAGCTAGCAGAGGACGGTATGGGGGACACCGAGCTCCCCAACTTCGCCATGGACTTCAAGCCGACGAAGGCTCCGCTCGTGGAGGCGGAGCGGTTCCCCATGCGGTCCGACGAGGGCTGCGAGTTCCCACCCGGTGAGAGTCTATTCCCTGCCCTTGTGATACTTGCACTTGCTATGCTAGTAGTTGTAATCCTGACTTTTGCTTGCCCTTGGAATAGCCTCCCATGGTGAGGATGTGGACCTGGCCGAGCTCGCCGCGCCGAGGGGCAGGGGGAAGCAGGTCGCCTCTACCAGCGCCGCCTCAGCCGCAGGTGGCGCCAAGAAGACGCGCCACCCTCACCCTGCGGCCACCATGCCGAGCGTTGCCGGGAAGGTACCCTTGTCTTCTTGGTGCGGGTATTGTCTTACATGTATTCGCGTTGCTCAATTCTTGTATTTCTGCAGCGAGGCTATGTCCTTGACCGGCTCCACGACCGTCGCCATCGTGTCTGCCCCCCCCCCCCCCCCGCCTGCTGCCGAGGGGAGTGCATCGGCTTTGGTGTCCAAGGCCGCGCCGGCTCCGGCGTCCGAGGTTGTGCCGGCTTCGGCCCCCGAGGCTACGTCGGCTCCGGCCCCCGAGACGACAGCTACGGAGGTGGTGCCGCCGGCTGAGCCCACGACGCTTCACCAGGCGGGGGCCTTCTCCTGGCTTGTGGGGGATTTGCTATTCGGGCATGCCGGTACGGCCGTCCCACCCTTTGGCTCGATGGTGGGCGCTAACTCTAGCACCTACCGGGTGGAGGAGCCGGTGGAGGTGCCATCTCCGGTTGCCCCTGTCCAGCCGGAGGTTGGTCCCTCAGCGGCTCCGGTGAGCGACGACGACCTCCAGGTCACCGGCTGGACGCTGGTACGTGCCGCGCTGCCACTGGATGCCCTCCTGGCATAGTTGTTGGAGGCATCGCCTCTGCCGTTGGCCAGGCCCGCCAGCTGGTGGGGGCGTTGGAGCAGGGGCTCGGCCAAGACAGGGCGTTGGGGGCTTCCGTCGAGGTACGTACTCTATCGCTAACCTTGTTGTTTTTCCGCCGTATTGCGACGTAGCTGGTTCTTTTCGTTCTTATCTCCCTTTTCTTGCACAGAGGGCTCTTGCTGATGCCGCCAAGACTTTGCGGGACCTAGGCTGTAAGATTGCTCGCTCTGCCGTATCTTCCCAATTGCACGATTTCTCGCACTTCTTGTTGAGTATTGGTTACCCTCTTGCAGCTCTGCTGGCGGACCGGGACCACGAAGTGGCCCGGCTAAAGGAGAAGGTTACCCGACTGGAGGAGTCCAACAAGACCTGCCAGGACCAGATCACCAAACTGACTTCACAGCAGTAGCAGATGGAGATCAAGGCTGGTAGGGCCAAGAAGAATGCGGACACCCAGGCCGAGGCGCTGAAGAACCTGGAGGGGCTCTACGTTACCCAAGAAGATGCCCTCACGGCTTCCAAGGCCAAGGAGGCAGCTACACTGTCGAAGCTTTGCCAGATCACTAAGATTGTTGTCAGTAAGTGCTCTTGACTTGAGCCCATTTTGCGGATTTGTCCTTTGTGATCAATACTGATCGCTACCTTCTTTTCTGGCTACAGCTCAGTACCTTGAGGCAACAGATCAGGCGTTGGGCCGGATTCCCGAGATGGATCCGGATCGGGATCTCCACCCGGGGGAGCTGGTGACGATCGGCAGCGAGGAGGCGAACCGGCTCCACGCTGCCGCTCTCGAGGTCTTTGACTATGTCTGGCCCGAGGCCGTCCCGCCTTCCACCATGGATGTCCTGGCTGAGCATCTCTGGGGAGCTCAGGAGCTCATGAATGTGGCCCGGGAGTGGGCGGCTTGAGGTGGCGCGGAGATGGTGCGAGCGCTGCTAAAGTCCTTGTACCCGGATGTGGATCTGCGAAGCCTTTCCCATGGATTCTGAAAAGAGACCAGTTATGACTAGCTTCGTTCCGAGGTCCCCGACATCCGCTCCTGCGGCGTGAGATCGGGAGCTACGTTGCGCTGGACAGGGACTTCAGCGACACAGCCGGCATGAAGCGGTACTTCCATAGCCCGGATGCGCCATGCACTGACGCTCCGGCTGCGCCACAGACCACCTCGACGGACGTCGCCTCTTGTAGCCGTGCTCGAACCGATGCCTCCGGTCCTTCTGCTCCTCAATGAACTTTATCCCTGGTATGCCGGGAGTATTTGTGACTTGAAACACTTATCTTTTCTTTGTGCCATGTGAACAACTTTTCGTCCTTTGGTTATTTAACCGTTGTTGGAGCATCACCTTCCTCTGTATATTTGTCCGTGCTCTTTTGTTTGCATTTTCTTCCCTGCATCTTGTGCATGCTTGTTTCTTTGTGGGGGCGTGCGAGCGCACCCACAAGGTGTAGTCCCCGAGGTTCGGGCTGGCTGGAGAATAGAGCCGGGTCGAAGCTCCCTTGTGTTATTTGTTTTGCAGGTTTCTGTGTGGGGGCGCGCGAGCGCACCCATAGGGTGTAGTCCCCGAGGTTCGGGCCGGCTAGAGAATACAGCTGGGTCAAAGCTCCTTGACCTACTCTGCTGTCGCCTGGAAGCTACCTGCCTCCGCCTTGGCGGTGTTCGTCGTTGAACTTTGGCTCATGCAAACATAGAAACAAACAAGTTGTTTGCCTGGTTAAGCATATGCAAGTTCGAACTGTAATCATAGATGAACTAGTTTTCAAACTTTTGCTGTTTCACGCAAATTCAATGTCTTTTCCCTTTTCTTAGTGAGCATTGGCCAATTTCAATGTTGTTCCCTTGCTGGCTTTTAGCCGGAATCGAAGGGGTAGCTTAGTAGGCGTACTGCATGATGCTTCGGGTTTGGGTCATTCCCTTTGAGCGAGCGAGTGCATCCGGGTCGTCCAGACGTTTTTGTTTTCCTCGTGGCATTTTCGTGTAGGGGCATTTGAGCATTCTGCTCTTGCCGGATCTGTCAGCCGGCTTACGGTCTGCAGACGGAACCAAAGAGGAAGCCTTAGGAACCACGTACAGTACTTTACCGCGTGGATCGCGCAGCCCTCTAGGCCAACCGTGTAGGGGTTAGAGTAATGCAGCCAAAAAAGCCAATTTGTGCAGCATGACTTGCTTATTTATTGCGGAGTCCCCGAGACTATGTCGAGGCTCCTATGCTTGTTCATTACATGAAAGTAAGGTACATACACTTCTTGCTCAAGTGTAAAAGGGGCGGAGCAGGCTCGTGTTCCATGGGCACTCAGTTTCTTCGCCTGAGCGGTCCATCTTGTTCTTTTCCGGTTGGCAGGCGTCGATGAGGTAGTATGAGTTGTTCTGCAATGCCCGGCTGATTATGAATGGCCCCTCCGAAGGTGGAGACAACTTGTGCATCCCCTTGGTATCTTGGACTAGCCTTAGCACCAGGTCGCCCTCGCGGAACGAGATGCTGCGTATCCGGCTGGCGTGATAGCGGCGCAAGTTCTAGTGGTAGATGGTGGACCTGGACAAGGCCAGTTCGTGTGCTTCCTCCAGGAGATCGACATTGTCTTCCCGTGCTTCTTTGGCATGTTGTTCTGTGTAAAGCAGTTTGCGGGTGCGTCAAACTCGATGTCAGTGGACAGAACCGCCACCGCCCCGTAAACGAGGAAGAAGGGAGTGTAGCTGGTGGACCGGTTTTGCATGGTGCAAAGTCTCCAGAGTACAGCCGATAGCTCCTCAATCTAGCAGCCGGGGGATCGCATCAGTGGTTCGATCAGCCGGGGCTTGATTCCGGCTAGGACCAGGCCATTTGCTCGCTCACACTGCCTATTGGACTGGGGGTGTGCCACAGATGTGAGGTCCAGGTGGATTCCCTTATCTCCGCAGAATCACGCAAAAGCTCCCTTGGCAAAATTTGTGCCATTGTCGGTTATGATGTTGTTGGGGTAGCCAAAGCGTGTGATTATGTCTGTGAAGAACTTGACCACCGTTGGCCCATCCAGCTTCTT
Source organism: Avena sativa (assembly GCA_916181665.1). NCBI lineage: Eukaryota > Viridiplantae > Streptophyta > Magnoliopsida > Poales > Poaceae > Avena > Avena sativa. Next base: position 341,317,763 of record OV702288.1, read on the forward strand.
TATTGGCTTTGCCTATATCCACTTGGTGAACTTATCCACCACCACCAGCAAGTGGGTCATGCCGGATCTGGCCATTTTGAAAGGGCCAACCATGTCCAGCCCCCAGACAGCGAATGGCCAAGTGATGGGAATCGTCTTGAGTGTTGCAGACGGAGTGTGGTTCTGCTGGCTGAACCACTGACACCCATTGCACGCCTTGGCAATCTGCTCAGCGTCTTCAAATGATGTGGGCTAGTAGAACCCGTGGCGGAATGCCTTTTCCACTATGGCTCATGACGATGCGTGGTGTCCGTATTCGCCCTGGTGGATGTCGACCAGCAGCCGGATTCCTTCCTCTTGGCTCACACATCATTGATAGATGCCGCCAACACTGCGCTTGTAGAGCTCGTTGTTGATGATGGTGTACATGCTAGCTCTACGCTTGACCTATCTTGCCTGTACCTCCCTTTCTGGCAGTTCTCCGTTGGCTAGGAAATCCATGAACGGCTTGGCCCATGTTGGGGTTTCCCGGATGGCGCATACCGCCTGCATTAGCAGATTCACTTCTTCCTGGATGGCCTGGTCAGGCTCGGCCGGAGGCCGACCGGGTGGGGCGGCGGAGCCGACGGCCTCTAGGCTAGAGGTGGCAGGCCCCGGGTGCGGAGTAGCAGTCCCCGTGTGTGATGCAGCTGTCGCGGAGGTCTTGGAGTCGGCAGTCCACGGGAGCGGCGAAGCAGCCCCCGGGTGCGGTGCAGCCGTCGCGGAGGTCTTGGAGCCGACAGTCCCTGGGTGCAGCGAAGCAGTCCCCGGGTGCGGTTTAGCCGTCGTGGAGGTCTTGTAGCCAGCAGTCCTCGGGTGCGGCGAAGCAGTCCTCGAGTGCGGTGCAGTAATCGCGGAGGTCTTGGAGCCAGCAGTCCCCGGGTGCAGCGAAGTAGTCCCCAGGTGCGGTGCAGCAGTCGCGGAGGTCTTGAAGACAGTAGTCCCTGGGTCCACGTCCAATATGATGGAGTCAGATTCGGGAGACGGGGTGATTGATGGCTTGCGCAGGTGCTCAAGGGAAACTCCAGGCGGAATTGGTTGTCTTGTCGACCCAATGCGGGCGAGCGTGTCTGCGGCCTTGTTTTTTACCCTGGGAACATGACGAAACTCGCACCATTCAAAACAGGCGCATAACTGCTGTATGAAGAAACGGTATAGAGCCATGTTTGCGTCTCTAGCGTCCCAATCGCCTGACACTTGCTGCACCACCAGATCAGAATCGCCGAAGCATAGGATGCACCGGATGCCTATTTCCTTTTCCATCTTGAGGCCATGGATGAGCGCCTCATACTCAGCGACGTTATTTGACGCGCGGAAGTGGATCTGTAGCACGTATTCCAGCCGGTCTCCTTTTGGAGAGGTGATGAACACTTCGGCTCCGAGACCTCCATACATCTTGGAGCCGTCGAAATGCAGCTTCCAATGCATGGAGTTAGGGCAGGGTGGCAGGTACTGTGTTTCTGCCCAATCATAAAGGAAATCCGCCAAGGCCTAAGACTTGATCGCCGTTCTTGGCTCATACTGTATGTTGTGGACAGCGAGCTCTATGGCCCATTTCGCCACCGACCTGTGGCGTCTCTGTTGCCGATGATCTCTGCAAGTGGCGCTAGTGCCACCACCCGGATGGAATGTTCTTGGAAGTAGTGCTTCAGTTTCTTGGAGGCCATGTACACGCCGTACACCAGCTTATGGTAATGAGGGTAATTCTGCTTCAAGAGCGAGAGTACGTCACTCACGTGATACACCGGTCGTTGCACCGGCTGCACCTTTCCTTCTTCCGGCCTCTCCACTACCAACACCACACTGACAACTTTGTTTGTTGTTGCGATGTACATCAATATGGGTTCCTTAGCTGCTGGTGCTGCCAGAATAGGTGGCGAGGTGAGCATGCGCTTGAGGTCATGGAAAGCTTCATCCGCCTGCGATGTCTAGACGAATTTGTCCGTCTTGTTCATGAGATGGTATAGTGGGAGGGCTTTCTCGCCCAGCCGGCTGATGAACCGTCTGAGGGAGGCCAGGTAGCCGGTGAACTTATGGACATCTCTCAAGTTCTTGGGTGGCTGCATGCGCTCGATTGCGTCGATCTTCTCCGGGTTCTCCTCGATTCCTCACTCAGAGAGGATAAAACCGAGTAGCTGGCCGGCTAGGACACCGAACACGCACTTCTCTGGTTTCAGCTTCATCTGGAACCGGCGGAGGTTGGTGAATGTTTCCTTCAGATCCTCAAGGAGTGTCTAGTGCTCCTTGGTCTTGACTACCACATCATCGACGTAGGCGTGTATGTTTCTGCCAATCTGAGTCTGCAAGCACTTCTACATGCAGCGCTGGTATGTTGCTCCAGCGTTCTTCAGTCCGAATGGCATCGTGGTGTAGCAGTATGCTCCGTAAGGAATTATGAACGATGTCTTTATTTGATCGACGGTGTTCAGACGGATCTGGTGGTAGCCGGATTATGCGTACAGAAACAACAATAGCTTGCAGTCGGCCGTGGAATCAATCACTTGGTCTATCCTCAGCAGGGCAAATGGATATTTGGGACATGCTTTGTTCAGACTAGTGTAGTCAACACACATGCGCCAAGTCTTGTTCTTCTTCAGCACGAGTACTGGGTTTGCCAGCCATTCCGGGTGGAAAACCTCCATGATGAATCCAGCTGCGAGGAGCCGGGTGATCTCCTCCCCAATTGTTCTTCTTTTTTCTTCCGCGAAGCGCCGCAGTGACTGTTTGAGCGTCTTTGCATCCGTCCTGACATGTAAAGAGTGTTCGGCGAGCTCCCTCGGAACACCTGGCATGTCTTTGGTTGACCATGCGAAGATGTCCCGATTCTCACGGAGGAAGTCAACAAGTGCGCTTTCCTATTTGTTGTCAAGGCCGTCTCCGACCAGGACGAACTTGTCCGGATCGGCCTCGTTTAGCAGGATCTTCCTTGTGCCCTTGGATGGCTTGAATTGCGCCTCTCCAGCCGGCTTGGGCTCACCAGCCAGCATGTCCTTCTGCAGTGTCGCCACGTTCTGCATGATTATGCGTTTTTCTTCCGCGATGATCATGGCTTCCGCTATTTTGGATCCGTCTGTGGCACATTCCACAAACCGTCTGTAGCAGCCAGCTACGGTGATGACGCCCTTGGGCCCTGGTAGCTTCATCTTGAGGTTGGCGTAATGTGGTACTGCCATGAACTTGGTGAGCGCTGGGCGCCCCAGGATTGCGTGGTACGCGCTGTAGAGGTTGACCATCTCGAACCAGATGGGCTCATGGCGGAAGTTGTCCTTCGTGCTGAAGATGACGTCCAGCCGGATTTTTCCAATGGGGGAGTGCGACGGGCCTAGGAAGGCTCCATGGAAGGAGGTGCTTGACGGCTCCAGCTGCGACTCACTAATACCGAGCCGGTCGAGCGAGCTACGGTACAGGAGGTTGATGCTGCTCCCTCCGTCTACGAGGACGCGCGAGAATCTGCACGAATGCTTCTTGGAGACAATGATAGGATCCAGAACCATCACGTATGTTCCTGGGTGAGGCAGCTCAGCTGGATGGTCCTTCCGGCTCCATGCAACTTCTTGCTCCGACCAATTGAGGTACTAGGGGATGGGAGGAACGATTGTGTTCACTTCCGCCTCGCGACGCCTTTTGTTGTGATTGGTATCCGGCTCCATGGTGAAGATGTGGTAGTTTCCCACCTAACGAGGGTAGTTGTTATCATCATCTTCCCTTCTATGTTGGTTGCTGCGATCGCCTGGCGGCCTGCCGGCTGGAGGAGGTGGCACCTGTCCAGCCGGTGCGCCGGCAATTTCCGCCATCTTCTTTCTCCAGGTGCACTAGCGTGTGGTGTGCGTAGCCGGCTTGTTGCCCTTGCTATGGAACTTGCATGGCCCATCAAGCATCGACTCAATGGTGTACTTAGGCCTTTGAGGCCGGTCATCAGGCTTCTGTCTCTAGCTTCCACCTACAGTCGGATCCTCCTGCACTGCCGCCACCTGCCTAGAGCCATATTGGTTATCCGGCTGGTCGTCCTTTCTTTTGCCATGGTGGTTGTCGTGCTGCCTAGAGTTGTGTCCATTCCCTTCTGGCTGGCGCCGATCTACGACAACATCGACGATTATTTTCCCTTGGTCATCCACCCGGACGGATCTTTTCATTGCCGCATTGGCCATGGCGTACTTGTCCGCGATGGCCATGGCCTGTGCCATGGTTGTGGGTTCCACCCGGTGAAGCTTATGCTTGAGCATAGTGCCGTCTCTGCGGCTGTTGATTAAGAAATCAACCACCTGATGCTTGTGTACCCCCTCACAGGAGTTGTGCATGCTCGTCCATCGAGTGATGTAGGAGCGATCAGATTCATCCGGGCCCTGCACACATAGAGCAAGCTCGCCAGGCCAGCCTAGGCGCTTGTAGGTGCCGATGAAGTTACGAACGAACGCCTGCTCGAAATCGATCCAAGCGTTGATGTTGTTGTCGGGAGACTGTTTAGCTACATTTTGGCTGAGTCGAGGAGCATGAGAGGGGCATAGCGCACTGCTACCCGGCGGTTGCCATTGGTGATGCCCACGGCGGTGGTATAATCCACTAGCTAGTCCTCCGGCTTGACCGAGCCGTTGTACTTTGGCGTATCCCTTGGGAGCGAAAATCCCTTTAGAAACTGTTCGTTCTGGATGCGCGGTCCAAAGCATCTTGGTCCGGCTGGACTTTCTTCCTCCAGCGCGCGTGATTGGACCAGTAGGTCGATTCGCATGTGCGCATCTTGTTGTTCGTCCGGCTCGAGCGGTCCCAGCTGGCCAGATAGGCGGGACTTGGGGAGCGCTTGGCCTTTTCCGGCTTCATCGGCCGGCTCGCGGTTTTTGCTGGTAACAGCTGCCACGTCGCGGGCATTGTGCCCACGGCCTGCAGATCCAGCGCGTGGGCGGATGCTCTCCTTGCTCCATTTGGGGAAGATTCCTTGCTGCCGCCCGTAGCCGGGTCCGCCATCCGGCGAGCCAGTTGGGTTCTGCTGTTGCCAGCCATGCTGAGTTCTGCCTCGGCCTGCTGCTTGTTTGCCGTGACGACGAGGAGCTGGACATGTGCTTGCTGACGGAGCAGTTCCTCGCCCTCTAAGTGGCTTAGTTCCACAACTGCCGCCTCTGCGGCCCTCATGTTTTTAGTGGGGGTGTTGTAGACCGGCTGCACCACGGGTGTGCGCAGATCAGCGGCATGATCCATCTCCGAACCGAGGTTCCGGCCTTGTGGCTGAGGCAGGCGGCTAGTGTCGGGCAAGCACGCGAAGTCGTGCACGATGTTGTACTCCCGCATGGTGGCATTCATCCGCCGTTGGGCGGCCGCCACCTTGCCAGCTTCCTCCAGAAGGTTCTGGTGGGTGGTCTCCAGGGCTGCCGTAGCTGCAGCTGGATCTGCCTTAATGGGGGTGATGGGGTTGGGGAGGTGCTCGATGGATGCATTGATCAAGTCTGGGCTCGGGAGGCATGAGTTGGTAGCGCAGCCGTCCACGTTGCGCTCCAGAGATGGGCGACGGTTCTCCATCGAGCCCGCCATCATGACCGCGACGCTGCCACTGGCGATGCGCGAGGCGGAGAAGCCAGGGGGCGCGCCAAAGATGGTGACGACCTCACGAGGGAAGGCCTCAGGGACGGTGACAACGTAGACACGGTGCTTGCCGAAGCGCATGATGGATCCCCCGCTTGGGAAAGTCCCCCCAGCGAAGCAGGACGCGTTGTCGAGGACACAGTCATAGGAGCCGAGAGTGAGGACGAGGCCAGAGGCTACTCGCTCACCGGCGACGAGTGGAAGTCCCGTGCGAAAGATGATCCCAGCCGAAGCGCTATGCCCCACGGTGGGCGCCAACTGTCGTGGTGTGGAACATGGTAGTGCCATCGGGGATGGCTTGAAGGGGACAATCAGGTTGCTATTGGTGGCTACATGCAACGGGTTGGGCACAGATACTGCAAACACAACGATGTACCCAGGTTCGGAGTTCTCTTGGCGAGGTAAAACTCCTACTCCTGCAAGGATCTACTATCAAAGGGGGCAGATGCCCAATACAAGTGCTCCTTGAGTTGTTTCCTTAGCTACTTCTTGCTTCGAATTCTCTAAATCCTTCTTCTGGTGTCTATTTTTCCTTCTTCTTGAGCTTACCTAGAACCCTAGCGCTACCCGCTTTATATACAGGTCGAGGAGGTAGCTTACAAGATGGGTTCTAGGGTTTATTGTTTGGAATTTGGCCTTACAAAGTGGGCCGGCTGGACAGGGCCAAACGATAGGCCCGGGTCCATTCAAGCCTCTAGTACAGGGGAGGACCATGCTTTAGCGCTTAGCGCACCTGCTTTACTCGTCATCCGGATCTTTATCCGTCAGCCGGTTCTTTATGCATAAGCCGGGGCTTTCCTCGTCAGCCCTTGCTTTGCTCATTAGCCTCCAGCTTTGGCGCAGTTGTCCAGTAGTGCCGGCAGGCCAGCCATCCTGTCCGGTCAAGGGTGCGCTCAGCAAGGAGCATCATCCCCACCGTACAATGTCTAGCGGATCCGAGGCGGCTGGCTAGGAGCGGCCTCCCAGCCGGTTCTTCTGGCTAACCGGCTAGATGGGCCAGCCGAGGAATCTTGAATGTGGACAGGGTGGGAATTTCACCCAGCGGTGGTTCCTTGATCTGGGTCCAGATGGCCCGTGCTCCTTGCAGCCGGCCGGTTGGTCCCGTCTTGGCCTACCCGGGGGTCATCCCCCCAACACAGTGCCATCGACTTCTTTGCGGGTGCGTTCGGCTCCGCTAGGGCCTCGAATACCTTTGCGACCTCCGACTTTGCCAATACCTCCGCCTCCGTTGCCTCCTCCACTTTTGCGGCTCAAACACTGCTACCGTCCTCGTCGTTGGCTTCGCTGATGGCTTCCTCTTTGTAGTATACTTGGTTGGGGTGGGAACCCCTTTGGATCTTTGTTCGTTAATGAACTCCATATCACTTTCGAGCTCATCAAGGTTGCGACTGGCCTCCTCCTTGCGACGCTTCTGGCCACGAGTTTTCCAGGGCACGGAGGCAGGTTCCTATTCATCCGTGCTCTCCTCCTACTCTCAGAGGCATACCCTTCGTATTTGTCCCAAAGTTCTTAGGGAAATTCCTCAACAAGCAGAGGGGGACAGTTCTCCAGGACCTGAAAGAGCTGAAACACAATACCATATGAGCGGGTTAGTAACATGACTCGGACAAATGAACAAGAAAGGTGACTTTGAATGAAATGAACTAGTGAACTTCACGTCTGGAATATTCGGAATTGTAGGGGCAAAGTCCCTCTGATAAATTACTGAACTTTGCGTTTGTAATATTCTTAGGAGCCACGATGTAATCTTCTGTGGCCCACAGTTCGTGGAGTGACTTCGTCGGGTCTAATGGTCGGTATATTCGTACATCCAGTGGGCTCGGGTAGCGAGTGTAATAACTCGCCGCCCAAGCCAGCAATTGTAAAGATTGATTGTCACCAACCCGTCCTCCACCACCTTCATAATCTAGGAGCACATCTCCATCACGGCCATCTTCGTCTCTTCAGGGAGCTCCTTCGCCGACCACCTCCGCGTCTCGCTTCGCACCATGGTGTATGCTGGGATCGCCACCTCGCCGGTGGGAGTAGATTCCTTGACATAGAACCAGAATTTCTTCCACTCGTTTGCCGCCTTCTTAGGTAGCATCAGCTTCAGGAACTTGGTGTTGGGCTTCAACTGGAAGGTAATAGCTCCCGCGGCCAAGATGGATCGTGCTTCCCCTCATGGCTGACGCGTCCGTGGAACAACTCCAACCAGAGGGGGAAGTATGGTATGCACCCAAGATAGTACTTGCAGAACGCGACAAATATCACGAGCTGCTCGATAGTATGAGGCCCCAGATCGTAAGGCTAGATCGGTAGTAATCTAAGAAGCGCCAAAAGAAGACCGAGTTGGGAAACCCTAGCCCTCGCTCCAGGTGGCTGAGGAAGCAATTAAACTACCCCGCTCGTGGCTTCGGCTCAACCTTGCTTTCTGTGGGGATTCACCAGTTTCCCTTCACAAGGAATCCGGCATCCTAGAGGGACTGCAACATGGCTACTGTGCACTTGGATTTTCCCCAAAGATCTTTCGGTGGCGCCATCAGGAATGAGTTCACTAGTTCTAGATATCTGGACCTGGCGTGGTCGGGAAGAAGAAGGAGAAATGGAAGAGTGCGGAGGAAAGTCCGTATGAAGCTCCTCGTCTTAATTAGGGGATGCTAGAAAAATGGCCCGGATTGGCCGTTGCTTCTCGATAATTCAGATGGAGTTACCATTTAAGTTACCTAATAGCTAGTTTGACCAAGCTGATGGTCCACCTTCAGTTAAATTGACCACTCGCCTGATTCACTTGCTTCACTCCATTCTCCTAGAGATGGTGACCCGGTGCCAACATGACTCGCTTGAGTGCGACTGGCTCGAAACCTGACCTAATGAATTCTTTCTTCATTCGACTGAGCTTTCACTCAGACATGCCTACTCTGACTGCCAAGTTGAAGCTTTCGCCAAACCCTCGATGCACTCTGGGACTACTGATGGGGATACGCCAATAGGGACTAGCCAGGCTCACAGCAAGTGGGCTCTCTCGTACAGCGACTAGAAATTCAAGGCCCAAGGAGCATGACGACTGGATGCAAAAGTCCAAGAAGCATGGCTAGGCCCAGTCGGATTAGGTTAAGATCACCCGATCCTTAACTATTTCGCTATTATCCATGTAAAGTCTAGTGAGGTAGCATTATATAAACCTCCCTAGGGTACCCTCTACAGGGACACACCTTGATACACCCCATAGAGGCGACTGGCTGCCATCATCGCCGAGCTCGACCTCCCATTGTAATCTCACTCCGATTAATACATCTAGCAAGAAGTAGGCCTTTTACCCTACGGAAGGGCGGAACCAGGGTAAAACCCTAAGTCTCCTCAATCTCGCACCATAGATGGCTCACTCGCCCTTGCCCTCAACTCAATCGCTACCCCTAGTAGCGAGTGTCTAGCCATTCCCATGACATACGATCTCCTTCATGAGGGACTTACGGGGCGGATCACGAGGGCACTTCCCCTCAAGTAGCATAAATTCATGCTAAGCCTACGGCTTCCTCCTCGAGGAGCCTACAGGACATGCATTTTACCTACGGTCTCCTCCACGAGGGACCTATGGGGCGGCTCACGAGGGCATTTCCCCTCAAGTAGCCTAAATTCGTGCTAAGCCTACAGCTTCCTCATCTAGGAGCCTATAGGACATGCATTTTCCCTATGGTATCCTTTAGGAGGGAGGTACGGGGTAGCTCACGAGGGCTCTTCCCCTCAAGGAGCCTAAATTCATGCTAATATTACGACTTCTTCCTCGAGGATCCTACATGACAATCATTTGCCATACGGTCTCCTCCACGAGGGACCTAAGGGGCGGCTCATGAGGGCACTTCCCCTCAAGCAGCCTAAATTCATTCTAAGCCTACGGCTTCCTCCTCGAGGAGCCTACAGGACATGCAGTTTCCCTATGACCTCCTCCATGAGGGACCTATGGTGTGGCTCATGAGGGTACTTCCCCTCTAGTAGACTAAACTCATGCTAAGCCGACGGCTTCCTTCTCAAGGAGCCTATAGGACATGCATTTGTCCTACGGTCTCCTCCACGAGGGACCTACGGGACGGCTCACGAAGGCACTTCCTCTCAAGCAGCCTAAATTCATGTTAATCCTACGACTTCCTCCTCGAGGATCCTACAGGACATGCATTTGCCCTATGGTCTCCTCCACAAGGGACCTACGGTGCGGCTCACGAGGGCACTTTCCCTCAAGCAGCCTAAATTCATTCTAAGCCTATGGCGTCCTCCTCTAGGAGCCTACAGGGCATGTATTTCCCTATGGTCTCCTCCACGAGGGACCTACAGGGTGGCTCACAAGGCCACTTCCACTCGAGCAACCTAAATCCATGCTAGGCCTACGGCTTCCACCTCAAGGAGCCAACATGATATGCATTCTCCCCACGGTCTCCTCCATGAGGGACCTACGGGGATGACCACGAGGGACCTTCCCCTCAGGAAGCATGAATGCACGGAAAGCCTATGGCTTCCTCCTTGAGGAGCTAACATGACATGCACTCGCCCTACAGTCTCCTCCACGAGGGACCTACGGGGTGATGTAACACCCTCAAATCGGCCCTATGCAAGTTTTAGCGATTCCCGCCAAACCCGCATATAAACAATTAGAAGATGCCCACCAGGCACTTGCGTGCGGGTGGAAAACGAAGTAATACCATTACACAATAGTTCACGATGGAACCCACAACACATATATATACAACAATGACTCCATGAGTCAAGACTACAGATATACAATACAAAGATCCAAATCACCTTAAAAAAGATACAACATCCGAGTACGGATAAGATGCAAATGGGGCTAAGAGCCCTGGAGAATAACCAATGTCATCCATAACCCTACCCAGGGCAAACCGGAAGGGTAACCCTGCTAACGACGTCGATCTCATACCTGCTAAAACAAAAGGGGTGCCGACAAAGGGCAAAGGAAAAAGGGAGCGGTCAGTACTAAGGCCAGTACACGGCGAGGCTAGAATTCAGCGGCTCTCGCCTACATAGGTATGGTGGACTGAAGCGGCAACACAGCATGCACTAAACAATCTACATAGACTCGATTCAACTGTCGGCTATTAGAGAGCGATAAGAAAGACCTATTCGAATCCAACCTGATAGTAACACCAAACATACCCATCCTGGCATTTCCCCCTCGAGACCAAACGAGGAAGTCAAAACCGAGGAACTCACACAGTTGGTAGTTTTATTCATTCCATTATAGTTGAAGCACTTAATAGTCAAATATAGATAGCATGAGTCATCCTGATAGCATAAGTAGTGGGAAGTTTTAGTTAACCATTCAGTTGTAGTTGCAGTACTTACTAGTCAGATACAATTAGCATGTGACATCCCAAACCCAGTAGTTGTTGGCACTTTTATTTCATTCCATTGGAGTCGTGATATTTACTAGGTAGGTATAACATGACACGATACACCCTAGTTCCACCAGTTGTTGGCACTTTTATTATCCATTCCATTATAGTGAAGCTAATTACTAGTCACATATATTAAGTGAAATTTACAGCACTACTTTAGTTATTTTTGTCTATGATCGAGATACTATGCTCCAAGTCGTCCATAACCGGGGACATGGCTTTCAGAAAGATTTACCCTGCAGGGGTGCACAAACTGCAAAACACACATGATCAACCTCGGAAAAACCAAATCAAAACCCAACGAGGCTTTCACGACACAGCAATCATAGGATTCATAAAATATTTCAGGGGGCCACCCCATTAAGCTACTCGCAACGAAGTTGGCCGGCTCCGAGACGGACCCAAGGTTTGCGTAAATGGCTGTAAACGACTAGGAACCCGAAAGTGTGACTGGGCTTGTCGATACCGCAAAAACACTCCGCAATTCCTAAATAGTACAGGTGCTCCACGCACAATCGTAAATAAAGCAGTAAAGCATGGCATAAGTACAGGATAGTAATAAAGCCCCAAACTAGTTTGTGGCCCCAAGAAATAAGAAATGAATCAAGCTCTGGCTAAGGGGGATCCATAGGGTCTCCCGGATGTGGATAGTCCGAATAATCAAGGAACATGTATCAAGTACTCGGGGCCTACGGGACAGAGTGGACATGAAAAACCAAATAGCATATATTGCCCACCGGTGCCTCTTTCATTAGTTATCCCAGCAATTTAATAGTTGTATTTAAAGTCATGATCCTCTCCACCGTAAAGCATATGACAGCATTCCAACAACTATGTGGTACTTCATGACACGGGATCACACCTGAGCAAGCGACTACGACTAGCAAGACCATCTATCTACCAAACAACAGGTAATAGGAGGTGTCCAAGGCAATATAAAAGGTTGCACGGAATATATCTGGTACGGAACACTAAAGCATCGTGACACGGATAGCAATAGATCAACAGGAGGAAATAAAGACTATAAATGCAAAATAGGTAGAAAGAGGGAGAATGCTCGCCTTAGAAACACTATCAAAGATTCACCGGAGATCGGGTCGACACTCGCATCAACCCATCGGCCTAATCTGTGAAGAAGCGAAACACTAGAAGAAACACCAGATGCACTATTTAATACTACGGCAGATGATCGGGCATGATGCAGGTATGGTGCATGACATGGCAAAGATGCGATGCAATTAGGCAATATTAAGCAGAACCGGGGTCCCGACAATTAATTAGATGGTTTATGTTGTTTAGGTACCCCGCAATTTAAATGTGGTATTAACAAGGCAAAACATGGCATCGGTTCTCTACACAAATTTAAATGGAGCCAATATAAGACTAGAAAATCTCCCATATATCTCCATATTTAATTTAGGTGAATCATCGAAATACCCTCAAGCACCCACAATATGTATACAAACATGCTCAATTAATATGCAACAAGTATATGTCATATATTATAAAATAGGGTCGGGTTAGGTAGGGGTCAGACATTAGGGTATCGGCGATATTGGGGTTCCAAGGGTTCATGTTGGGTCTTCGGATCCGGGATCGGTCTTCGGGGTCTCGGCCATTGATCCGGGGGTCTTGGCGTTCCTTGTAGGTGAACTTGGGGATCCATGTCGGAGATCTTGGGGCACCGGCTTCGATGGTCGGTGTGGAACTTGGGTTGCTTGTCAACGAGGAGGCCTTGTCACATCAGACTTGTGTCAATATATCTTTGGAAGATCATGGCGTTCCACGGAACAGGGCTCGCCTTGGTATTTGACAGCAACATCTCCTCAACATCACCCTATCAATAGATCTGGGGCCGAGATGGGAGTATCACCAATTGCAACCATACGAGGTGCTTGTGATGCATTGAGGCAGGGAAACAAAACAAGAGGCTCCCGTACAGCAGCACAAGAAAGATCGAGGTAGCCTCAGGGCTCATAGAGGACGGCGAACAGGACTACCGTGTCAGGGACCTGAGGAGGCCGAGGCTAGATCGTCGGAGGTGTTGGCTTGATGCAGAGAGGTGGTCTGTGGAGGCGAGGAGGGCAACAACGACATCCTGGGTCGCAGCGCTCGTGGGGTCAAGCGCGGCCAGGCTCGGCCGAGTCGTGGAGGAGGCAGATCTTGTGGGGACCCGGGGTCACGGCGGGGCTCTCTCCATGCGAGGGTCGAGGTGCAGGGGTAGAGGAGACGAGGCGCGCCCTTGGCGGCAGCACGAGGTGGAGCCAGCGAATGGCGACGGCGTGCCTGTGCAGTGGTCAGATGGAGAGGCAGAGGGTGGTCTGATGCAGGCGGTTAGAGACGAAGAAGGAGAACCATTTGGGCGATCACCGAGGCGAGTAGAAGGTCACGGACGGCCGGAGCTCTCCTTGGCTGCGGATAGCGAACAACGGCAGGGACGATAGGCTCGCTCGTGACGGAGGTGTGCTCTACGGGGTCCGAGCAGGCGGCGGCCGAGGCTCTGGCGGCGGCAGTTGGTGAGCATCAGGTCGGTCGAGGAGAGGGCCACGGCGGCGCAAGGGTCATGCGGGCTGGGGAGGGCAACGCGCTCGCTGTGGGGACGTGACCTGTGGGGGGATTGGTGGCGCTGGGATCATGCAGGGGGCAGGGTTAGCGGAGGAAGAGACGAGGTGGGGATCGAGTTGGGCGGACCCCATCGAAGTAGTGAGGCCACACGCTTGCGTGTGCGGGATGGTTGGTGTCTAAGAGGGCGTCGTGTCGGTTGTGGTGTACCGCGCGGGGTGGAGCACGGCGTTGTGTCGGGTAGCGATGGGATCGAGGCTGTGTGGGGATCAGGGCAGGTGGTGGCGGTAGCGTGCGTGTTCGATGGTTGTGTGCGGCGGGGTGGAGGGATGTGGTGTGGCGGCGGGATGGGGTGCGGTAGATGGTGGTCTAGGTTAGGTTAGGGTTAGGGTTTTAGTTTGGAGGTGGCCGACTGGGCTTTTGGGCCTGGCTGGCTGCCTCCCAAAAATAACATAAACTTTTATTTTATTTTTAAATTGACTTTTGTAAATAGTTTTTAGACAAATAAAAGGTCCGAGAAAGACCGGTGTTTGTATTTGAATAAGGACAAGGGATATTTAGAAAACAAAACAGGCTTTTAGAAAATAGTTTTTGGCAAACCATGCCTGATGATGACGATGCTTTGCAATGTGGCATGATGACATGAACATGTAGTCATGATGATGCATAAATTAGTAAACAATCAAGCGATTTTCTATTAGTGGTTTTAGCGGGGTGCTACAGGAGAGCCACGAGGGATCTTCCCCTCAAGCAGCCTAAGTCCACACATGGTCTGCGGTTCTCCCTCGAGGAGCCGATAGGATACCCACTTGGCCCATGGCTCACTCCATGATGGACCCACGGGACAATTCTCAAGAGCACTTCTCCTGAAGGGGCCTAGAGTCATTGGAACATACAATAAAGGAACCTAAGAGGGTTGATTCCTCTCGCAAAGACTAACACGCAAAGGCCACCTATCGTTTCATCCGCTCTAGCGTGACACTATCTGCTGCTACCGAAAGCTTGCGAGGAAGGAGCAGGAGAACAAAACGCAGACATGTGGGGGTACTGAAATCACCGCCGAAAGAGCACTTCCCCTGAAGGCGCCTGGGCGTAGTCAACCTCGGGTGCCAGCTTCAGGAGGTTGGTGAAGAGCACTCTCCCCACGGCACCCAGCATCGACATTCGCTGGTGATGAAGTAATTCAGCCCATGCACCGCCTCGCCCAGGGGAGCAAGTATCTAGCGGGTAAGCTCGAGGAAGGCATCAACATCGCGTCCTACGGGTAGATCAGGGGTGCTGAAGTGCTCGACACCTAGGACGAGAAGAAGAGTGGCACACCGCTCCACAAGAGAAGAGAATGACCTCCCCTGGATCTCAAGCTCCTCGCGAGCCAGTCACTCACCCTTCTTAATAGCCTCGGCGGTAGCAGCAACGCTCTACTTCAAGGGTGCAATCCCGCTGTTGAGGTCCTCAACCTCGCAAACCGAGTCATCTCGGCCTGAACCAAATGAACCGTGTCATTTTGTTCCAATTTTTTCTTAAATTTTAATTAAAATGAACGGTTTTTGTCGCCATCGAACCAAATGAACCACTGGTCCGACCAGTAAAAATCTGAGCCGATGGCCTCGCCGGTTTGATCACCGGTCCGGTTTTTTAAACTATGATCTCGGGACTTCTTCGCGGTCTCGAGAGCTTGACAAAGCCGGGAGCTTTCCTCTTGCTCTTTGGCAAGAGAGCCCTGGGCTGCTGCCATCTTAGCACTGGCCTCACGGGACTAAGTACCGAGCTCTTTCTGGCATTCGACCACGGCCGCCTATCGGGAGGAAACACCCTCCTCATGAGCGGATAGATCTAGCTCCTGCGAGGAAATGTGGGCCTCCGTATCAGCAACAATCTTCATCGCCTTTGCCGAGGAGCTCTGGGTGCATCCTCTACATAGAGGCGCGCCTTCTCCTGCCAGCCACCATTGCCTTCTGGGCTTTGCTGTGCCGGTCCTCCTCTATGGCATCTGCCAAAAACGGATCCAGTACTCCACAAACAATGGAAACGAGCTTTCACAAACTCTCGACCCGGCTGGAGCTCGGAAGCTCCGGCATGGCCAGGACGAGTGCCAGAGGCTTGGCAGGACAGGTGTCGAAAGAAATATAGGCCGCGTGGGCCCTCGTTGGGGAGGAGTGCCGGGGGCTGGACCTAGAGCCAGACCCGATTGTCGCGAAGGGAGCTAGGGCCACCGGGGCAGACTCGGGAGATTTCCCCCTCCAGAGCCCACGGTCTGAAGGGCGCCCTGCATGGCACGTCCCGGGTCCAGAGTTAGTTTCTCGCTGACAGGCGCCTCTTTCCCCGGAGATACCAAGGAAGAAGTCACGCCCCCCATGAGGGTGAAGCCCTGTGCATCCCCCTCCACAAGGGGAGAAACTGTTAGGTGGTTATTCTGACCGAGAGATCCTCCTTTCATAGCATACCCCACGGCTGGTGGTGCCGAGTAAACCATGGATTGTGCACGTGCCGGCTCGACGACCTCCTCCACCCTAGGCGCCACTAGAGTGGTAGGCTGGTCCACGATTTGGACCAAGAGGTCGTCGGGGCGAACGACCGGGTGAGTATTCTTGGAGGAGGTCTGCTTCAGCCACCGCTTCCATGGAGGATCATCGCTGCGAGGCACAGAGCATATTAGCTATGGGATCTGCGCCCAAAACAAGATGGGGCATGACAGTTCCTTACCTGGAGGCACCGGCTGATGCGAGTTGTAAGCCCCAATTCCCCCGCTTCGCACCAGGAGGGACAAAGGCCCTCGCGGGCCTTGAGTTCCCGTTCCCGTTCACGACTGCCTCGTGAGGGGAGTCCAACTACCCAGCGGCACAGGACGGAGCCAGCGAGCTGGCGCATTTCTTGCTGGATGCCTCCTGAGGGCCTTTCTCGCTAGCCCCGCTTTTCTCCTCCGTGGCTTACCCGGAAGTGTCCTCTTGAACCCCCTCGTCAGGGGCGAGGGGAAGCATAGCCAGGCCCAAGGAATTCTATCATCTCCTCGTGTGGCCGAAAGGAAGTATTGCCCACTCATCAAACTGGGGAAGGGACACACGGTCTTGGACTTTTGTGGGTCCAGGTAGAGAGGAAGGACCCCCGCAGGAAGCTCTGGTGTGGTGAAGGTGTGGAGAAGATTGCGGAGAAACTTCTCCACAGTGGAGTCGTCAGTGATGCCACTCCCTAGGGACGCAGGGTCCTCCTCGTCCAGGTCCCACAGATCCTTGCAATGTTTCTGTAGCGGGGCAATGCAGCAGCGAAGGAACTCCATGGCCACCAAGGGTCCAGTCAGGCCGGAGGCGTTGATAAGCTCAATGCGAGTGTTTAAGGACGTGACTTTGTCCCCCTCCAGGTTCACCATAGGCCATCGGCTTCTGATCATCATGATAGGGGGCTAAAGACGCGGGCTATCCTCCAGGACATCCAGGAAGCGCCAATGCTTCTGGAAGTCCTCCACCCGCTTCGTCCAGCCCATGGAAGCCTGAATTCCCCTCCCTCATGAAAGATACATAGCCAGCACTGTGGAAGGTGGAAGTAAGATGAAGGGCGTACATCTGGTGCAGCAGCAACACAGAGGGCTTCACCCCGACGAACATCTCACACCATAAGTCAAAGATGGATAGGGTGGTGACGGATTCGAGATGAAGGTGCAGGGCAGAGATCTGGTAGTGCTCTAGGACCGCCATGAAGAAGGGGAGAACAGGGGAATCAACCCCGTGATAGCTGTGAGATTCGACACATTTTTTATGGCTTTTATTGATGGTTTTCTCCCGGATTTGATCGTTTTCTGTCTTTACCTAACGCTAATACTTCACTGGCAAAGATAACTTGGGTTTTACTGTGTGTTTCAGGTTCTGAACATCAACAGAAGGATTTAACTAGAGAAATACAATATTCTGGAGAAAACAAGCAAGTCCCACTTTGGAAGCACGTGAGGGGAGCTCACAGACGGTTCAACGACCAACTATACGGCGGGAATGGCCATATAGTTCCCACTGTATAGTTGCAGCCGCCTTTGTCTTGTCAAAAGGGACAACTTCCATGAAGGGACAGAAGACGAAAACACAACACAACAGCCGCCACACCATCCAGAAGGGAGAAAGAAGGGATCCGAAGAAGAAGGAGAAGATGTTCTTCATCTCGCTCCATGATCTTCGACCTCGTAGCCAATACACCTCCATAACCACTACCTTTACTTGAGAGAGAGAGAGGGATCTCCACCTTGGAAGACTAGGGTTTGAGATTGTTTCTTCCCATCTTGAATTATGTTGGATATTTTTCTATTCTTATTGTGGATCTCCATGGTAATACCAAGACTAATTCCCTTTATTTGATTATATTGATGATCCGTTCTTCTCTCATGTGTGAGTAATTCCCTTGGGCGTGGGAGATGTAGGGGATTGGTGAGATGTGATGTGCCTTCATATATTTTTTCATTAGTTTGTAATTGATTCTAATTACTATATTATGTGTGCTTGACTATCTGTGGGATGCTTAATGCTTGTTGTCCAATTAAGGGCCCAGACAACATCATACCTTATTCTACATAGATAATATCTTGTACGATAGTGGACCGACGACCCTCGGGTGATACGAGGATATCAATGGAAAGCTAGTTGACTCGAGGATAACGAGTAACCACTATGCTTATTGCAGTAGTCCGATCCAAGGAGCTTAATCGCTAAGCGATCTGAAGGGTCTTAATCATCTAGTGTCTGACCATGGTTTTGGTAGCATGCTAGTAGAATTATTTAAGTTGGGATGAAATCTACCAAGAGGAGTTCCGGCTAATTATGCGTTGCTTGCCTACACATATATCTATAAGATTATAATTGTTACATTTACCACTTGTCCACCTGGCACATTCACTATCACCATGAACTGAATCTCCCTTCGCCTTCTTTCGCCATCTATAAAAAACAACAAACAAGCAAAGTCGTTCTTTACTTTTATGCATTATATTTCTGAAGTTTACATTTAGTTCTATTTAAATCTATTGCATTTAATCAAAACCCCATTCTTATTTCAACACTTGCAGTCAATTCACTAGAAGACCTATGACAACTTCGGGTGTGACAGAGACTTCACCAATAAACACTTACCTTTGGGCTCCCTGTGGGATCGATATCTGAACTTCGAAACTAGCTACAAACGATCTATGCACTTGCAGACATCAAGCTATTTTCTGGCACCGTTGTCGGGGAGCTAAGCGCTAAGTGTTTGTCTTTTGACATTTCAGGTGTTGCTACTACAAAAAAAGTTCTCCTTAGGAGACAAAGGGTCTACACACTCTGGTAGGACCTACCTACAGGATTATATTGAGCACGTGCCTGCTCAGAGGCGCGAAGAAATTATTGAAAAACTTTTAAGATCAAATAAAGTTGAAGTTGAAAACCTGAGTGATATTATGGAAATCATGTCTATTTACAGGACAACTCCTATAAAACCTAAGAAAACTAGCAGGGAATATAGTGCTCCAAGTTCTAAATTTCTTAAACAACCAATACAATTCCCTAATCCTAGAATTAGAGAATATCAATTTGATGGTGGAATTATTAAAAATTTGTAGGAGAAAGCTTTCAGTGGAAGGGAAGATGAAGACCCAGGAAGACATATTAGAGAGTTTGACGATGTAATAAAATCGCTTGGACCAAAAGGACCCTTAGGACCACCAGAATACGAAGCTAAAAAAGAGTGTAAGGAAAAAGCCTTGCTTGAAGCAAGTCAAGAAGATGATATGTTGGTGGATCCTCAAGATGAAACTGGGACGCAAGAGCAAACCAAGCAGGACCACAATGATGCATAGGATGATCATTATGTCTCTGATGCAGAAACGGTTGATCCAAGAGAGGATAAACAAACAAGTAAAGAAGATGAAGTTGTTGTAGTAGAAAAGAAGAAAAGCAATAAGCAACAACAAAAGAAAGCAACGAAAGAGCCTGACCCCCAAAAAAAGGTAAAAGATAAGAGTAAGTTCGGTGAGAAAAAGCTTCCTTATCCAGATCAAAAAAAGAAAGCACCGAATGAGGTAATTTATAATTCTTTTACAAAGGCACTTAGTGACCTTCGTCTGGAAATTCCATTTGTGACTGCAATCAAAGTTCCTACTTATGGTAAATTCCTTCGTGATATTCTTAGTAGAAAGAAAGAAATAACTGAAACTGTTGCCATGGTAACTAGCTATCCTACAAACGGGAAGTTGTTGTCTAAGTATGGAGATCCTGGAATACCAAATATTTCATGCTCAATAGGTAAAACAAATATTCATAATTCCTTATGTGATCTAGGAGCACGAGTTAGTGTAATGCCATACTCCCTCTATAAAAGATTAGGATTAGGGGAGTATTCTCCTACCACTATCACTTTATAGATGGCTGACAAATCCACTTGACAACATGTTGGTATGATTGAGGATGTCTTACTTAGGATAGATGAGCATGTTATTCCCATTGATTTTATCATTCTTGAAATGCCAGAAGATGAAAGATTATCTATAATACTTGGAAGACCCTTCCTCTAGACTGCAGGTGCGTTAGTATATTGTGCAGAAGGGAAGATAATCTTCAGTGTTTATGATGCTGAAATCATCTGGTATTTTCCAAAGAAGCTAGAAGCAGGGGAAAGATATGTTCCGCTGGCAAAACGAGTTCATGTGTGCATCACGATGAACAAAATCGGTAGCCTTTTTCGTTCGAGCAAGAGCCAATAGGGAGAGGGCTAAAGCTTGGGGTCCCGAGCCCCGTGCAACTCCAAGATGGCCATCGTCTCATCAAGGAGGGTACTACCCACACGTTGGGCTGACCACAACTTTCTCACCGCGGCTAGGTTGAAGATGGACTTCGACCTCATGTGCAGCAGGACGGGGTTGGCGGTGCTTAGCTTCGCTAGCCACGACACCTACGCCGAGCTCACCCATGAGTTCCTTGCCTCCTTCTACAACGACCACATGGAGAAAGGTAACATGTGCACGTTAACCTTCACCATGAACTGTACACACTACAAAGTGAGTTTCGAGCAATTTTGCAGTGCTTTTAGCTTCCCTCGGACTAGGGAGCCCAATATTACTAACCTCTACAGCGTCACAAGTGGAGAGACTTGTAAGTTTATTTCTATTAATGGTGGCAGTCAATTCTATTAGAAGAAGATGTCCACCATTCATAACCCAACCATTCGCTTCTTTGCTCTGTTCCACGCCAACAAAATGTTAGGAAGGGGTGATACTAGTTCCATGGCCAATGCAGACATGGCAATGATCACCAAGGCTTTCTTCCCGAACGCAACGCAAAGCCCCAGTCCCACAACTCTACTCATCTAGTACTTTCGCCACCAAAGCAGCAAGACAAAAGGTGATATTCGCATTGGTGGATTGGTAACCCACATTGCCTACGCATTGAACATTGCACTTCCTATTATGGAACATGTTGATGGCTCCAAACTTATGGACGCCAAGTATTTGACTGCTTGTGGCTTCCTTGGTGTTTACCATGCTAACCGGAGGCTCCGAGCATATCAATTTAGTTATCTTGATGACACATAGATTGAGCAGGTCCAGCTGCCATGTCCCCAAGCCTTCTCGATTGTGGATAAGGACACTTGGATCCTCACCAAGGACCAAGTGATGGAGATTTTGGCCGAGCAACAGCCCAAGGAGGAGGAAGATGAAGGGTAGCAGGAGCAGGAGGGAGAGCAGGAGCACAACCCTGCTTGGGAAGGACAGTAGCAGCAGCTGCTAGGAGGAGCCTGGGAACCGTGGCCTAACCAGCCACAGCAGGGGTACGGCTACGTCCCCTATCAGGAGTTCCAGTAGCTCAACCAGCGCGTTGGGGAGATCGACCACACTCTTTAGGACGTGAATGAATATGTTAACACTCTGACTCACAACTTCAGTCACTTCATGAGCCACTTCTCCGACTTCTACCAGCAGTACCCGCCATAGCCGCCTAATGACGGCAACAACTAAGCCTGGCAATAGCCTAAGCTTGGGGGAGGTTTGAAAACCTCCAAACTTTGCATTCATGTTTTGATTTATGTTAACATCCGGATTTTTAATCCCAGATGCCTGTTATGACATACATCACAATCCCAGGATTACCATTTTTGTGAGACATAACAGATTGGATATCACAGTACATCATCCATTACAAACCATAATAAGGTCTTACAACAAATAAATGATCTCATGATCCAGTCTTAGTACAATCAAGTAGTGGGATAAATAGTGTAGCGGTGGGGTCCCTCTTCAGAGTCACAGGCAATGCTGACGATGGGACATAGTCCTAGTTATTATAGCCGTCCTACTGTCCTTCATCTTGGTAATCTCCTTCATAGTCTGGCCATAGGAATAGACAGGAACAAAAGCCATGAGTACTCTTTAAGTACTTGCAAACTATCACTAACAAGTAAGATAGTTCTAGTAGGAATGCTAACTCTAAGTTTATTTGTAAAATTAAGTTTGAAACCTAAGCTAAGTTCAGAAAAAAAGAAAGATAAAAGAAGTTTGAAAACACCTTAGTGGGAAATTAATTGTCATAGTCACAACTCTGTTGTGGTCAAGTCATGTCACAATTCATTTCATAAGTTGTTTTGAAAACATCTGACAACGGAACAGTATGGCCACTCCAACTGTCCGTAACCGCGGACACAGCTATTTGAATAGTTTGACCCTCTGCAGAGGTGGTACACTTTCACCACAAGATTCGATACATCTATCGGGGATAACCCTGAATTATCATACTTAGTATGCAGATAATCAAACATAACCTTTCCTTTACACACCCTATTATAAGCACCTCTCCTATGAGCATGGCCTCCCAACCATGACCATCTGTCATCTTGGGCACTACATAGGTGCACAACATTGAGAGGTAGCCTCAGCTCAAACCTCTCCCGCGAGAGAACTAATACTAATGCATATAAACTTCCGTCTAAGACTTACCAAATTTAGGTATTGTGGTTGTACGGTAAAATTGGAATGGTATCGCATCCGAACCCAACCATCAGTTTTATAAAAGGACTAAGGCTCATGCCTCAACATTTTCATCATCATCATAACCATTTGTGTTTCTCAACACATGTCAAAGCATCTCAATAGAATGACTCATCATTCCAAGGTTTTCACAAATCATTGTCACCAAGTATTCCCATCTAGAGTAAATCAAGTTTTGGTTTAGCTCTAAACTACTAAGTTAAGAGTGTTCACTAATGTGAGATGCTAATCTCAATCTCATGCCATAGAATGACATCTAAGTCTAACTAGATAGGTCAAGTTTTATACTCTTTATGCTACCTTAAAAACAAGTAAAGGACTTTGGTAAAGTAAAGAAAGTAAAGCTTGTTAATAGAACTAGGAGTAGGTATAAGTCAAAAGGGTATAATCAAAGCATGCCTAATGCCTTTGCTTAGGTTATCTAGCTTGCAAGGGTTAGCTTGCATTGTTAATGATGGCTTGCCTTGTGTAGTGCAGTGGTTGAAGTTTTCTTCCTCCTCCTCTTGGTAGACTTGGTCGGTACTATCGTCTATAAATGCATACGGGATACACAATCAACAAACAATACTTAACTAGTCTACTTAGTACACTAAGGCACATATGTGATGATCTATTATCATCACAAGCATCACAAGGTTTAATGAACTAGTTTCAATCTTTTTATTTGAGAAAAGTAATTTCTACTCATTGAAAATAACTAAGATTTAATATTCTCCAATTAAAATATGGGATCATGTGGACACATGTGATCACCACATATTCTAACATATGGGAGTGTGATTTAAAGGTTGGATCCTAATTTAATAAGTTTAAGTTTAATACTTAATGATTTAAAGTGACTAGAAATGCCTATATAGCATTATTTTGGTACTAGTCCAAAGTCACTGCATGCAAACCTTAATATTATTACATATTCAGATAGGTATGGTTAAATGTGATTTTTGAGTGTTGGAATCAACTCAAAAGCTATTATGGTTGATTTTATAAAAATGTTTGAACGTGCAAAAGCTTCTATTTTGTTATTTTAACTAGGAGAGATCTCTAACTCTAAATGCTTTAAATCCAACGGGCTTGGATAGATATTTTCAGTAGCTTTCCAACAAAATTGGAATCACTCAATTTGGTTTAGTAAATCTTCCTGAAATGATTTTTAAACAAAGGGGCAGAATTGATTCTAAGTCTAAATAGAAAAACCTATATTTGAATTACTGGGTCAACGCGGGAAACTAATTGGGCCGGCCTAGTGGCGCTCCGCGGCGCAGAGGGCGACTGACAAGCTGGTCCTGCATGTCAGCGGCACTTAAAACCCGAAGCGGTACGGGGCAATCTGGGCGCTACGATTAGAACACAGATCAACGGTCCACGGTCGTCGTCGACGACAGACTCGTCGCCGGCGAGACCGAACCCTAGAGCGGTCAGTGGGGGTACGATGAGGGCATACGAGGGCTCTAGCTAGTGCGGCGGGCAAACGAACTGGACAGCGACGGCGGACTCAGGCGAGGTCGCGACAGGGGCTGAGGTGGACGAAATCGACGGGGACTTCTCATCCTCTGCAGCGGCTACCTCCGGCGCAATTCCGGCGATGTGCGGGTCGAGCGGCTCCGGCGAGAGAGGGGAAACGGTCAGTGGAGAGAGGGGAGTGAGATGGTGTGCAAAATGAGGCTGGGGGTGGCCTCCTTATATAGGTTCAACGAGGGGACCGACGGGTGTGGGCTGGCGTCTCCGGCGAGGGCGGTATAGAGGGCTACCAGCATGGGCGAGGTAGGCAGACGGTGGGCGGTCTGCTGGCGGTCCTCTACGGCGTAATGGCGATGCTAGGGGCGGTGGCATTTTGTCGGGAGCTTCCCGCGCTCTAGGAGACAAAGGCGGTGCTTGACGGTGATCATGGCGACCGTGGGTCGCGCGGCGGTGCACGACCGTGTCTGGTGGGGTGTGGGTGTCGAGGAGGAGCAGCGTGCGTGATTTGGTGTCGAGGAGTGGTCTGTGGCATGCTGGTGGCGCGCTCTGGTGTGCGCTGTGCATGGCATAGAGAGAAAGGGTGGCACTTCTCTGGGGCGGTACAGAGGCTGTATTTGGCCGTGGGGTGGACAGGGAGGTGCGGTAGGGTTGGACGGAGCTAGGGGACGTGCTAGATTGGCACAGCTTGGTCTCTGCCGTGTTGCCCGTGTTCGGCCGGCGGTGACCATACTTGGGTGGCGTAGTACTGGCTCTACGGGGAAGTAGGGGTGTTGTCTAGGGCTTAGTTAGGCTAAGGGGGACAAAGGAGAGATGAGGGGGTCCAGAGGGGGACAAGAACTTAACTAGCAACAGTAATAGTTAGGCCAGATGATTCTTGCCTGCCAAGTGTTTGACACAATGGCCGCATGAAGAAAATATTTGAATTTTTGGGAGATTTTTGGTGGAGTGATTCATCTTATGCTTAAGCATCCAGGTTTGCTTGGGATTTTAAAATGGAGTTCATTTGAGTGGTTATTGAAAAAGTGGTATCTGGACATATGAACTAGATTCAATTTTCTACTGTCATTTAAAATTAGTGTTTGAAGGTTTTTGGGAGATCACAAAGTGGGCCTTGGTACATCACTACTTGTACTATCAAGGGGTGCAGCTATCCACAATTTTCTCTGTTTGAAAAATAGTGCTAGGAATAGCCAAAGTGGGCTATGTGATTAAAATGGCACAAGTGACCATTTGCTTATTTAATTCTTTTTGATTTATTTTTCTTTGGGATTTGCTTGGGGATGATCTAGATGATGTGTAATTCACCTTAGAGTCATTTTACAATCAATAGATCAGTCAATCATGGCAATTCCAAAATAACTCCTATTTAAATGCACACACATATGAATGCTTAAATATTTTTAAATGGAAAGGTGTTTTATTAACCCTAAATTGGGTAGATTTGAGCTTGATCACTTGGATTAAAGTTTTGGGGTGTTACAATTTATTTCTTAAAAATTGCATGTTTATCTTCAGTTTCGCATTCCTAAACCAAATATACAAAAAATATTAGTTGTAATCTTATTTACAAGTTCGTTTCTTTGTTTCTCTCGGAGATTGCTTGATTTCAGGTGATTTGGCAATATGGAAATATAGGAGAGGTTCGACTCGAATACAAGAACAAAGCAAGCAATAGGAGGTATCAGATTCCTTTCATCACACTCCTTGCAACCTTAAATTGATCCTACAATTATTTACTTGCTTACACTGGAGTGACTCCCCACTTAGCTTGTTACCCTACAAATTATATTCCTCTCCTAGTGTCTCCTTTTTAGCTTTGAAACAATGAGCAATGAACTTGGTTAAAATACTTCCTACATTTTTACAGCAAGAAAAAGCATCAGAAAGATGACTTGATTCCATACTTAGCTTAAAGAATTTGATTTTAGAACTACTCCATCCCAATTGTGCTTAATATAAATAGACTCGATAGTACCCTTGATTTAAATTGTTTGATTAAATGGATGCTTCTAAGTAGTAGAAATTATGCCACTACTTTTTCTAATAATTACCATAAGATATTGCTGCAACTCTGTCATGCTCCATGGGGAACTATTAACTCCGCTGGCCAACAAACGATCTAAATGTGGGAAACCACTTGATTTCGGCAATTGAGTTATGTAAACGTCTGTAGCAACAATTGAAATGGATCTTATGGGCACCGAGAGGGGGGTGAATAGGTGATACTTCAAATTTTAATGCTTTTTCAATTTTAGGCTTAACACAAAAGGTAAATTCTCTAGATAACTATTTAGTAGAATTTCCCTATATGCAAACCTATCTACTAGAGAGTAAGAGGCGAGTGGAAAGAGGAACGAGTGAATCGTAGTGAAGCACGCGGAGACACATGATTTGTTTTACCGTAGTTCCTTGCTTGTTAAGGGAAGTACATCTGCATTGGAGGGGTGGGCGGTACTAAGACCACCACGCCACAATAGGCCTCACCCTGTTCTCCGATGGATCCCGCCACCAAAGGCCTGATCCACCTTTCCACTATCAGAACCCTTCGAGGCGGGTACCGGCGCCTTTACACAACTTGCGGGGCACAACTCCACAACCAAATTGGAGGCTCCCGTAATGACAACAAGTTGCCACAAGAACAAGTTATCAATGAGAAAATACAAGATCTACATATTAGTAAGAATACTAGATCGGGGATTTCTCCAAATGAATGGAGAGGAGTTGATGCGCTTGATTTGTGATGGCGATGAAGATAGTCTCCTCCTTCAATTCCCCCAAAGATCGAAGCTTTCGGGTGGTTGAAGTGGGAGATCTAGAGAGAGAGAGTTCTTGCAAAGGGCCTGACAATTTTTGAATGAATCAAGCAGACTGCACGATGGGGATGAAGGGTATTTTATACCCCCTGCACCCACTGAGCCGTTGGAGCCATTTGCGGCCGGATTATCCGGCCCAAGTGAGGGCCGGATTATCCGGTCTGGGGAAAAACTCCCAAACTTGGATTATCCGGCAGATAAACAGCCCCCACTCAGAGCGACGCGCCGAGCCTGCCCTTGATCGCCTCCTGGGGGGCGGATTATCCGGCCCCATGCGAAGGCCGGATTATCCGGCCAAGGGAGGAAAACCGCCCCTATTTGGATTTTTCGGAAGAAAATCCGACCGCACTCCGAGCGTCGCGCCTTGGCTGCCTTTGATTGATTTCTGGGGGCCGGATTATCCGACCCCATGTGAAGGCCGGATTATCCGGCCTAGGGAGGAAAAACCGCACAGTTCAGATATTCTGGGAGAAAATCTGAACCCACTCTGAGCATCGCGCCTTGGCTGCCTTTGATTGATGAGTTAGGCCGGATTATTCGGCCCTTGGTGGGCGGATAATCCGGCCCCCCAAAACACCAGAACAATCCCTGCACACTTAGTGCACATGAGAAAACTCCACGGTATTGTTATCTAACACTCAAAACACAGGGAACCATGAAATGTTCTTTCAATCTCCCTCTTTTTGGTGTTAGATGACAATACTAGGATTTGCAAGAAAGTTCTCAAGGCAACAAGATTTAATGAACAACAAAGACTCCCCCTCAATGTCTGCATACAAACAATTGCAGTTGATTCCAAATACACACAAGAGGGTAAAGTCTAAATCATTGGAACAAATGTGAAAATCTCATACCACCGGTAGGGAGATAGAAGCGTCCTCAATACATTATAAGAATATCCAATGATAGCCATAGAGCGCGCCTCCCTCGATATAGATATCCAATAGACATAAGAATATCCAATAAGATAGATGAGTCCATAAGAATAATCTACAAAACCACATCCACAAAGTTTCATACAAACCACAAGTTAAAGTTCAACGCTAAATGGGCACAAGCGAGAAATCGACGAATAGGAAAAGTGAAAATGCATGTGCCCGACCCATGCAAATCCTCGAAGACCTAATAGAACTACTTCTCCCCCTTTGGCATCGAGACACCAAAAAGGAAGAAGAGCAATGCTAGCGCCCCAAGGTATCACTCGTAATACTCATCCTCATCCTCGTTCTTGTTCCCATCCTCGTCCTCATCCTCAAGCTCCTTAGTGTCATCATCCACATCATCAGCATATGGTGTGGGAGGAGTAGGAGCAGGGGGATCGCCAGAAGCACCGGAGACATGGTGAAGGATGAGCTGCTGAGAGTGAGCCAACTCATGGCGCTGCTTGTAAGCCTCATATTAACCCTTGCGTGTGTCCACGCCCATGCAAAGAATGTTCCTATGGAACCAGTTCAGCTGCTTGATCTCATGAGCAATGGGACGCATTGGAGGCCTACGAGCACTAGCACGAGCATCCCTCATGAGACCCTCAGGGGCAGAGGAGGGGTGAGAGGTATTCCTAACCTTGGTGTAGATCTTCTGGGCCTTGTGCACAGCATCAATATTGAACTCTTCAGTGGGGATCAAGTGCTTGATCAACATCATGATGTACGGAGCATATGGTATGGATAGCCTGTTAAACATGGCATCGATCAACTCATGGTAAGTGAAGTCCATCACATCCAGCTGATATGACACGGACTCATCCTCATAGGACGCCACCTCATGAGAGAAGGCCAAAAGCTGAACCAAGTGACCACGGATACTGTCATTGTTGCCTCCACTTGGGGTGATGGAATCTCGAAAGAGATCCACCAAGCTAGCATAGATGGGAGAAAGACCAGCAAGGGTGCCCACAATACCATTATCATCAGTGCACGGAGAGAGGGTAGCATCTTTGTTGGGCTTGAGTTGGGTGATGATGCGGTGGCCACTAGCACGGTCCCTGTGGCGGAAAGGATAGCCAAGCACCTCAACAAAAACACGGAAATCAGCTTGCATAGGCCTGTCACGAGTCATCCGCTTCATGGTGCGGTGCTCATCACCGCAAATGACCAAGGCGGAGAAGAACTGCTTCACAATCTCAGAATCATAGGAGCGTTGGAGGGCCATGAGATGGTGTAGCCCCGTCCGCTCAGCCACATACATGGCATCAACAAGGTGAGGCTTCTCCAAGGACTCAGCAAGAACCAGAGGATGCATAGGCCGAATCTTTAGCTGAGCATACGCGTCTTCATAGATCCCCTTTTGTTCAGTGCACCAAAAACGAGAGTCACCCAGCTCTGTATCATGTGGTACTTCATCAAACAAATCCCGATGATGAATGGAGGAGAAGGTAACAGGGTCCATCTTCTTATAGTTAATCTTGGGTCCTTTGCCCTTCCTCTTGGACACACCCTTTCTATCCCTCTTTGCCTGTTCAGCCATGCGCTTCTCTTTGTTCTTTCTTCTCCTTAGCTCAACCTCGTCCACTAAGTTACCCTTTCCATCGTCCCGAAAGTATTTAGGATGAGGACGGCGCCTGTAAGTCTTGGGAGCACTGGAACCACCTGTGAGGAGAACAAGGGGGATACCATGGGGATAAGCATACACACAAGTCCAAGAGAGAGAGCGTAGAAAAAGTAGGCAAAAAGTTCATAGTCCAATCCTACTCAATGCATACAATAAGGCGAAACTGAACTAGTTTTTAGTCTGTTAGGCCGGATTATCCAGCCTGGCCAGGGGCGGATAATCCAGCCCTGGCAGAAATTTTCATATTCGCCTAGATTGAATGCAAAGGATTAGATCGGGCCTAGAAACTGCAAGACCACGATTTCTACGCGAAACAACATCCTTCTAGACAAAGTTCCACCCAAAAAATAACACATCTAGCCAAAGATGGGGAGAGAGGAGTTACCCTCACTAATTGGAGGAAGAACACGGAGGATAAGGAACCCGGAGGCGCGGAGAAGACCTTCCAGGGAGGCCCGGAAAATCCGGTGGCCGGAGAGGCTCCGGGAAGGGTGGGGGATGGCAGGCGGCGGCTGGGGAAAGGGAGAGGGTTGGGGAAGAAGTGCTGCTTGTTATGAGCCCTTCCCCCTGACCCCTGCCCTTAAGGATGAAATCTGCAAGGGCCAGATTATCCGGCCAATACTTGGGCTGGATTATCCATCCAATACTATGAACTTTTGTTACACATAGAGTCAGGCCCGCGCGTCCCCAAACAACACCCCCACAAGATGTACAAGGGACTTGTGTGCAAGAATAGATGGTTTAGGGGTAGGGAAAGTCTTAGGATTAAGAGAGCCAAACTGAGATGGTACTACACACCCAAATATGCAAGAATCAAAACAACTAAAAGCCAAAAGTGAGTGTGCTTCCCATAAAAACAAGAGAGGAGCTAAAAACGATCAAGGAAGATCCAAATAAATCCAACTCTTCTCAAGGAAGAGGGCAGTGGCCGAAGCCATCTTGTTGGAGTGTATGGTATGACACCGCGAATATGTATCTTGGTTTCATAACCAATACTCATCAATAAGCTCACATATCACAAAATGATATTAGGAGAAATGATTTGACTAGCTTTCGACATTATGGGGGGAGGGTTAGCCCAATCAATTAGGACCACACTCCCCTTATATCCATGCCCACATCTAGACCAAATAAGACTGAGATGTACGAGTGAGTGCATGGGTAATCAAGACAAGCTCCTTGAATCAACGATATTTAGATCATTCCTCAAGTAGCGAAACCTTGCTTCATCAAGTGGCTTCGTGAAAATATCAGCAAGTTGGTTCTTCGTGCTCACAAAAGATAGATCAATATCGCCTCGAGCAACATGGTCCTGAATAAAATGATTCTGAATCTCAATATGCTTTGTCCTTGTGTGCTATACCGGATTGTACGCAATTTTGATTGCACTTTCATTATCGCATAAAAGAGGCACTTTGTCACAATTGACACCGTATTCCTTTAAAGTTCGCCTCATCCATAATAACTGAGTGCAAGGACTAGTAGCAGTAACATATTCAGCTTCGGCGGTGGAGAGAAAAATACAATTCTGCTTTTTAGAAGACCAACAAACTAGAGATCTTCCCAAAAACTCACAAGCACCAGAAGTTGATTTCCGATCATCCTTATCACCGGCCCAATCTTAATCAGTATAACCACATAGAGAGAAATTGGAGCCCTTGGGATACCATAGACCAAAGTTAGGGGAATGAACCAAATATCGGAAGATCCTCTTGACCGCCACTAAGTGGCTTTATTTAGGAGCTGCTAGATACCTTGAACACACCCCCACACTCAACACAATATCGGGTCTAGATGCGCAGAGGTAAATAAGAGAGCCGATCATGGACCGGTATACCTTTTGGTCCACATATTTACCATGGGGGTTAAGTTTAAGTTGACATTTTGTTTGCATCGGAGTGGCGACGCCATTAAGATCCGTCATCTTGAATCTCTTGATCATGTCTTGGATGTACTTAGCTTGATTGATGAAGGTTCCTTCTCTAAGTTGCTTGATCTCGAATCCAAGAAAGAACCGTAACTCCCCCATCATAGACATCTCAAACCTATCAGTCATAAACTTTGAAAATTCATCATTAAAAGCTTTATTAGTAGAACCAAAGATGATGTAGTCTACATATAGTTGGCATACGAAGAGCTCCCCTTGACCTTCTTAGTAAAAAGAGTGGGATCGATTTTCCCAACTTCGAAGCCACGGTCTAACAA
This sequence comes from Avena sativa, assembly GCA_916181665.1. Classification (NCBI taxonomy): domain Eukaryota; kingdom Viridiplantae; phylum Streptophyta; class Magnoliopsida; order Poales; family Poaceae; genus Avena; species Avena sativa. The sequence continues at coordinate 341,349,316 of OV702288.1, forward strand.
AAGCTCTTTAAGGTGCTCATACGACGCACGTGGGGCTTGTTTAAGGCCATAGAGTGCCTTATCGAGTTTGTAGACATGGTTCGGGAAGTTAGGATCCTCAAATCTCGGGGGTTGCTTTACATATACCAGCTCATGTAGAGGACCATTAAGAAAAGAACTCTTAACGTCCATTTGCTGCAATTTAAAATTATTATGGGCAGCATAAGCAAGAAGGATACGGATGGACTCAAGACGAGCCACAGGAGCATAGGTCCCGCTGAAGTCAATGCCCTCAACTTGGGAATAGCCTTGTGCCACTAGTCTCGCCTTGTTCCTTACAACAATGCCATTCTCAACTTGCTTGTTTTTAAATATCCATTTAGTGCCAATAACATTGCGGCAATCCTTGGGCTTCTCCACTAGTCTGTAGACCTTGTTGCGTTCAAAGTTATTCAACTCTTCATGCATAGAAACAATCCATTCCGGATCTTCAAGATCTTCAAACACCTTCTTAGGTTCCACCATAGAGATATGAGCTTGATGCTCACCAAAACTTGCCAATTCCCTTCTTGTGGAAACCCTTCGTCAAAGATCACCTACAACTTTGTCAAGAGTATGACCCCTTAACTCAAGGTTCCGATCAGCACGAGCCTTGTGACGAAGTTCAATAAGCTTGTTGTGTCTTGGTGGAATAGTTTCATCAATTGAGTCTTCGTTGGAATCATTTGCTTGACCTTGATTAGAAGTCTGATTATCAGTAGTAGGAGATGACGAAGTATGCCCTTGAGGTGGGTCAGCAGCCGTAACAGGAGGCTGCTGATCAATAGGAGTTTCAGGGCCGGATAATCTGGCCGAGGGTGAAGCTGGATAATCCGGCCTGGGAGAACTTGATGCAATTTCATCGGGTTGCATGGAACTTGCTTGAATTGGCGAGGGGCCGGATAATCCGGGGTCAGCCAGAAAATCCGGCCTAGAGCTTGCAGCAGTTTCTTCGATGGGATGCACAGTTTGGTCATTAGGGGAGTGGTGGACGGATAATCCGGTGTCGATCGGATAATCCGGCCTGGGACATCCAGGAGCATGTTGACCTTCAGTAATTGGTGGAGTTGGTTTAGAGGTTACTCCTGTGGTTGGAGCATGTTGAGTATGTGTAGATGAGGGCTCTTCATGAGTAGAGCATTGTCCTTCCCGATCCGCCACACGGGGTTCCTCAATAGGGCAGAAAAATCCCACGCCCATTCTTCTTATGGCATCTTGGGGTATTTAAACATCTGCATCACAAACATTAACTTGCCCCGCACGGGAGCCATCATTTTCCTCGAACACCACACTACAAGATTCTATAGCAGTTTCGGAGAGCTTATTGTAGACTCTATAAGTGTGGGATTCAGCACAATAACCAACAAAAATACCTTCTAAAGCCTTATACTCAAATTTAGATAAATGAACTCCCTTGATGAGAATGAAACACTTACACCCCAATACCCAAAAGTATGAGATGTTTGGCTTGTTACCGGTAAGTATTTCATACGGAGTCTTGTCCAAGATTTTACAGAGGTATATCCGGTTGGATGAATGACAAGCGGTAGAGATTGCTTCAGCCCAGATGTTATATGGAGACTTGAATTCGGCGAGCATAGACCTTGCCATATCCATTAGAGTCCGGTTCTTCCTCTCGGCAACACCATTTTGTTGAGGGGTGTACGCAGCGGAATATTGATGTCTTATCCCCTCTTCACTTAGGAACTCATTTAAGGTGTAGTTCTTGAACTTGGGGCCGTTATCACTTCTTATTGCCAGAATAGGGATGTTGGGTTGACGTTGAACCTCGTTGGAGAAGCCGATGACCGTTTGTTGAGTCTCGCTCTTCAACTTGCAGAAATAGACCCAAGTGTATGTTGAGTAATCATCAACGATCACAAGACAGTACTTCTTCCCACCGAGGCTTGCATGAGATGGAGGTCCAAATAGGTCCACATGAAGGAGCTCTAAGATCCTTTTTGACGAAATAATAGTCTTCCTTCGTTGAGGAGAGTCATGCATTTTCCCTTGAACACAAGCCCTACAAACACGATCTTTGGCAAAGGAGACATTTTCTTTTAGTCCAAGGATGTGGCCACCCTTGTGGAGACTTTGCAAAGTTCTCATATTGACGTGGGCTAGTCGGCGATGCCATAACCAAACTGCGTCAGCCTTTCCGAAAAGACACATGGGCATGTAGTGGTTTTCCCCGAAAATTCCACCACGTACATGTCATTTTCGACATATCCCACGAAAGCGACTTTTAGAGACTTGCTCCACAAGAGTACCACCAAATCAGCATCAATAAAAACCGCAAAGCCCATCTTACCAAGGGCGCGAACTGAAAGTAAATTGTAACCGAGAGTCTCAACAAGCATGATGTCCACGAGAGAGATATCGTGAGCCACCACAACTTTGCCAAGACCCAATACCTCATATTTAGACTTGTCACCATAGGAGACGGTTATATGATCATGATTTGGCCGCATCTCCGTGATGATCTCCTTGCTTCTGGTCATGTGACTCGTGCATCCGCTATCGAGTACCCATTTAGACCCGGAAGCATAGCCCTCGGACCCTCTTGCCATAAGACAAGTGACGTTGTTGTTTATGATGTTTTTGTTTGGCGAGTCGAAGAGAAATGATGGAGTCGATGTGGTAGCTATAGCAGCCACCTCGCGAGAACTATCTTCATCCTCTTCATCTTCACTTGCAGAGGAGTATTCTTCTTGTGCCACCAAGACAATCTTGGGCTGCTTCTTGTAAGGGCCATTCTTTTTGATAAATGGTTTCATCTTATTTGTCTTGGATTTTTCTTTAAGGATGAGCCTGCCACCATTGTATTCTCTATTTTGATATGGACACTCAGCCACAAAGTGCAGCCTATCTCCACAATTGTAGCAAGTTCTCAGTTTTGGGCCACTTTCTCTTCTTCCACTTGACCCATTATTGCGCTCGAGTTCCAACTTGGCCCTGGTAGGATCCTTCCAAAAGTTCCTTGCATAAAACGCCATATACTCACCATGAGCATGTTTGACCTCATTGGGGCAGTCCATGGAGGCACTCTCGAAAGCTCTTTCATCCTCATCTTGCTCAACAACATTAGCCTTTAGAGCAACATTGACCCCCTTTTGCATTCCAATGGCACGGGCACGGGTATCTTCCGTGTTCTTTGCAACAACCTTGAATGATGCCATTTCTTGCATGACTTCATTGGACGTCATTTTATGGTAGTTGTGTCTACCTTGTAAGCTCTTCAAGTCCGTTGGCTCAAAAGGCATTACAGCACTCACGTATTTCCTTTTTATCCAAGCATCATCAATGTGAGTGGATCCATACTTTCTAAATGTTGTTGCGATGCCCTTGAGTCTTCTATACATGTCTTGATGGTTTTCACCATCCAACATATAAAATCCTTCAGCTTCATTACTAAGAGCATCATACCTATTCCTTCTCATGCTTTCATTTCCAATAAAGAGATCGGTGAGAGCATCCCAAGCTTCTTTAGCTGTGTTGAGATGTTCAATGTGGGGCATATCCTTGGGACCCACTCCGAGTTGTATCATGTGAAGGGCCGTAGCATTCAGTTGGCTATCCACAACTTCTCTTCTTGTCAGGTTGGTGTGATCTCCAATATGAAGACCCTCTTCGATAATTCTCCAAAGTTCAATAGAAGAGCTGCAAACATGAGACTTCATTAAGAATTGTCATTGATTAAATGAAGATGCAGTAAGCTTGGGTGGATCACCCCTATTGTTTATATGAGGATGAGGGATAGGTGGGTCGAGGGAATATAAGTGATGAACCTCACTATATTCCTCCTTACCACTTCATCTTCCTTGGATGCGGTGTTAGCCTTATCCTTGGATGAGGGAGTGGTAGCCTCAGAGGAGGATGGAGATGGGGCTACGGATGATGTGAGGCGAGCAATAATTTGATTCATCTCCTCCATCTTGGTCTCAAAGGATTTCAACAAGGTTGTTTCCAACATCTTGAGGTCATCTATGGTGACCTTATCCATAGCCTCATTCCCATTCTCCTTGGTACCCATACTTCTCTTAGGCGGTTAAGCCCGAATAAAGAGCCGGGGCTCTGATACCAATTGAAATGGATCGTATGGGCACCTAGAGGGGGGTGAATAGGTTCTACTTCAAATTTTAATGCTTTTTCAATTTTAGGCTTAACACAAAACATAAATTCTCTAGATAACTATTTAGAAGAATTTTCCTATATGCAAACCTATCTACTAGCGAGTAAGAGGCGAGTGGAAAGAGGAACGAGTGAACCATAGTGAAGCACGCGGAGACACAGGATTTGTTTTACCGCAGTTCCTTCCTTGTTAAGGGAAGTACATCTGCGTTGGAGGGGTGGGCAGTACTAAGACCACCACGCCACAATAGGCCTCACCCTGTTCTCCGATGGATCCCACCACCAAAGACCTAATCCACCTTTCCACTATAGAAACCCTTCGAGGCGGGTACCGGCGCCTTTACACAACTAGCGGGGCACAACTCCACAACCAAATTGGAGGCTCCCGTAATGACAACAAGGTGCCACAAGAACAAGATATCAATAACAAAATACAAGATCTAGATATTAGTAAGAATACTAGATCAGGGATTTCTCCAAATGAATGGAGAGGAGTTGATGCGCTTGATTCGTGATGGCGATGAAGATAGTCTCCTCCTTCAATTCCCCCAAAGATCGAAGCCTTCGGGTGGTTGAAGTGGGAGATCTAGAGAGAGAGTTCTTGCAAAGGGTCTGACAATTTTCGAATGAATCAAGCAGACTGCACGATGTGGATGAAGGGGCTTTTATCTCCCCTGCACATACTGAGCCGTTGGAGCCATTTGGGGCCAGATTATCTGGCCCAAGTGAGGGTCGTATTATTTGGTCTAGGGAAAAACTCCGCCCCAAACTCAAATTATCCGGCAGATAAACCACTCCCACTCAGAGCGACACGTCGAGCCTGCCCTTGATCACCTCCTGGGGGCTGGATTATCCGGCCCCATGCGAAGGCCGGATTATCCGGCCAAGGGAGGAAAAACCGCCCCTATTCGGATTTTCCGGAAGAAAATCCGACCGCACTCTGAGCGTTGCACCTTGGCTGCCTTTGATCGATTTCTGGGGGCCGGATTATCCGGACCCATGCAAAGGCCAGATTATCCGTCCTGGGGAGGAAAAACCGCCCCAGTTCAAATTTTCCGGGAGAAAATCTGAACCCACTCCGAGCGTCGTGCCTTGGCTGCCTTTGATCGATGAGTTAGGCCGGATTATCCGGCCCTTGGTGGGGCGGATAATTTGGCCCCCCAAAACACTAGAACAATCCCTACACACTTAGCGCACATGAGAAAACTCCACGGTATTGTTATCTAACACTCAAAACACAAGGAACCATGAAATGCTCTTTCAGCAATGATATGACGTGTAAAAAAAATTAGTCTCCTCATGGTTTCATGTTCCAAGTGAAGTTGTAGTACTCCTTTGGCCCATTATTGCTCAACATTATTTATTCGCATGGTCACGAGTGCACAACACAGCCCCAATTAACATGTTAAAAATAGTGGCATGATTTCTTTATGAAAGAGCTGAAGTTTTTGAAAGGCAACAGAAAGAAAAAGGTGCTTTGAGAGTCTTGAAATTTTTACATGGGAGTAGATGAGTTGTTCTTAAATTAAATGTTTTGATGCCAACTCGAGTACTCTTAATTGGTTAAATGAACAAGAAAAAAAATTCATCTCTCAACAAAGAGAGGCACGAAAAGAATTTGTCTCACCTTCCTAGCTAAACTTTCGACACTTGCTTGGGTATATGATTTATTTGCTAGCAAGATATACGTGGTTAGGAAGTGGACTCAGTGCAATCTTGTAAATACTTGTATTATCATATTTAAGATTGCAGGAATTGTGAAGAAAAGAAAACAATTTGACACCAACTCAAACTTGTGAGTTCCTTTATTTTCAGTCTCGAATCTCTGCTATTCTTTCTTATTTCCTTGTCACTTGAGGGCGAGCAACATCTAAGATTGGGGGAGTTGATAGCTGTGAGATTCGACACATTTTTTATGGCCTTTATTGATGGTTTTCTCCCAGATTTGATCGTTTTCTTGCTTTACCTAACGCTAATACTTCGGTAGCGAAGAAAACTTAGATTTTAATGTGTGTTTCAGGTTCTGAACATCAACAGTAGGATTTAACTAGAGAAATACAATATTCTGGAGAAAACAAGCAAGTCCCACTTTGGAAGCACGCGAGGGGATCTCACAGACAGTTCAATGACCAACTATACGGCAGTAATGGATGTATAGTTCCTGCCGTATAGTTGCAGCCGCCTTTGTCTTGTCAAAAGGGACAACTTCCATGAAGGGATGGAGGACGAAAACACAACACAACAGCCGCCACACCATCTAGAAGGGAGAAAGAAGGGATCTGGAGAAGAAGGAGAAGACGTTCTTCATCTCGCTCCATGATCTTCCTCCTAGCCAATACACCTCTATAGCCACTACTTGTACTTGAGAGAGAGGGAGATCTCCACCTTGCAATACTAGGGTTTGAGATTGTTTCTTCCCATCTTGAATTGTGTTGGATATTTTTCTATTCGTATTGTGGATCTCCACGGTAATACCAAGACGAATTCCCTTTATTTGATTCTATTGATGATCCGTTCTTCTCTCATGTGTGAGTAATTCCCTTGGGCGTGGGAGATGTAGGGGATTAGTAAGATGTGATGTGCCTTCATATATTTTCCATTATTTTGTGATTGATTCTAATTACTATATTATGTGTGCTTGACTTTCTGTGGGATGCTTAATTTTTGTTGTACAATTAAGGGCCCAGACAACATGATACCTTGTTCTACATAGATAAGATCTTGTACGCTAGTGGACCGGCGACCCTCAGGTGACACGGGGATATCAATAGAAAGCTAGTTGACTCGAGGATAATGAGTAACCACTGTGCTTATTGCATTAGTCCGATCCAAGGAGCTTAATTGCTAAGCGACCTGAAGGGTCTTAATCATCTAGTGTCTGACCATGGTTTTGGTAGCAGGCTAGTAGGATTATTGAAGTTGGGATGAAATCTAACAAGAGGAGTTCCAGCTAATTATGGTTTGCTTGCCTACACATATATCTATAAGATTATAATTGTTACATTTACCACTAGTCCACCTAGCACATTCACTATCACCATGAACTAAATCTCCCCGCACCTTCTTTCACCATATGCAGAAAACAACAAACAAGCAAAGTCGTTCTTTAGTTTTATGCATTATATTTCTGAAGTTTACATTTTAGTTCTATTTAAATCTATTGAATTTAATCAAAACCCCATTCTTATTTCAACACATGCAGTCAATTCACTCGAAGACCTGTGACAACTTCAGCTGTGACAGAGGCTTCACCAATAAACACTTACCTTTGGGCTCCCTGTGGGATTGATATCTAAACTTCGAAACTAGCTTCAAACGATCTGTGAGCTTGCAGACATCACCCTGCAATCATGGTATGGTAGAAGAAGGGGTGCATGGAGCTAAAGAGGCTCACCAGATCCGCAGATCATGGCCATGCTCGGGTCGCCCACACTCATTCCAACTAGAGGCAAGTTGCGACAGGAACTTGTTGATCCACGAGTCTATATGGATTGTGGAAGGGATCAATACCTCCCACATATCCTCCTCCTCGTGCTCCACCCTAGGAGGCTCGATGGGGTGGGTTTCTTCTTTGACGTGGCAAGAGATCCCCAGCGAGACATCTCGTACGGCAGGATCGGGGATCAACGGAAGAAGGGAGAAGGGAGAAGTGACGGCTCAAGGAACGAAGGTGATTGGGAGGGGGCTTGACTGGTGGGGGCTGGACTCTTTAAGGGAGGCTCCCAGATGCCGGCCCGCATTCCCGAGAGGTTGCTCATGCGGATCCTCAAAATAGGCACCGTCAGAACCTGAAATGGCACTCGTCCTCCTCTGCACCAGCCGATCGTTTGGCCCCTTGGCCCTTCACCCTGTCAAGCAGGGCATGCTGGTAAAGCGCTCGGGGGCTACTATCAGACAAAGGGCGCTGGGGATACCCCATGTTCGTGGACATCTATGTTGCAAGTTGAATCAGTAGCATGCCTAGGGAGTAGGAAACCCTTGCTAAGGGACGTCGTGGGGGAGTACCCCCAGGACCATTCGGAGGGTAGAAGTCCGCCTAGGATTCTCCCCTCAGGAAGAGACAAAGGAGGAGTGGCCCCACGACATGGGTAGAGTGCGCACGCACACCACCTACAAGAAGACTACAACCTTGGTAACAGCATTAGATGCCGCTCCAGTGCGTCCTAGAAGGGTACGTTGGGTCAAAGATGCAGTTGGCGAAAGCCCTGACAACTAAAGCGATGTCTCTCCATTTTGGTGCAGGAGGCCAGAGTCCGGCGCGTCCCACTGAAGGACGTCACCCATGACCAAATACCCGAGGAGGACATGCGTATCTTAGGTGGTATAGACTTAGTCCATGTAAAGTAGCCTAGTAGACCAACAATGTGGTGACCCATCCCGCCCATGATTTGGGGGAAGAGGCTCGGCGCCCCTATAAAAGGTGGCCTTCTCCTACCTCAGGCAAGGTCGATCCCTGCGATCTGAAACCCTAGATAATCATCCACCATTGTACCCTCGCGAGACATCACGAGCAATACAACAAAGCAAGAGTATGGGGCTTTACCTCCTCATAAGGGTCCCGAACCTGGGTAAAAAAACCATGTGTCACTCTCTGTCGTTCTTGTTCTACACCGCCGCCGCCGTTGTTGAGAAGATCCAAGTTCGTCTTCAGGCCCCTCGCAAACCTAGGGCTTGTTGGACCCCTAGTTCCTTCACGGGACCCATTCTTCGACATAACCGCCAGTCTATCCCATGCATCGTCAATCGCAGTGGAGAAACCTCCAAGACATGGTTGTCACCATGATGGTTCCAGATCTCACGGTAGGTGACGCATTGTCGCTTAGTGTGTATGGCCAGGATGCTCGTGGGCGTGACCGTGCATTGATCGGCGCGTGGTAGCGGCCCCACCAACTATTTAGGCCCTTTCCCCTTAGTGTCCACTGAAGGACACGTGCGAGGCAAGCGCCCGGGGGCTACTATCAGATCACTGGTACATGGGGTACCCAGATCCACCGATTTCCAGGCCCACTACCAGAGCAAGCGGCCTGGCGAGGCCACCTCCCTCCACATACCCGGTCGGGTACCTGAGGGGAAATAGATAGCCCTTCACGAGGCCCGTCCCATGGGGTAACCACGTCCGGATTACCTCAAGAAGGAAACCTCCTAGGTGAGTGACCCTCCTCCCCGAGAGGCTTGAATTCACTCCCAGTGTACCCTAGGGGAGTGCTCGTAATATTGTCGCAAAGGAGGGGAAACAACAATCCCAACGGGTGGAAGCCTTGGTCGGGTTGTCTGCCTCGGTAAAGAGCAGATGTTGTCTGGCCACTTAGGTGATGAAGAATGGCTAGAGGTACCTACGTGAGCCCCTTTCCCTTACCATTTTTGTACAAGGAAGCAGTAGATGTCGACATGTTGTAGGGAGACGTCACCGGAGACGACGACTTTATGATGGACCGGCGTCCCCTGGAGGATCCTAGACCTAGTCCATGTAAAGTAGACTTGTATACCATCTCTCCCTAGATGGCAATGTGGTAACCATTCCTGCCATTTAATTCGGGAAAGAGGTCCGGCGCCACTATAAAAGGGGAGCCACCCCAACCTTAGAAGGGGGGCGATCCTTACGATCATAAAACCTAGGCATTCAATTGTCCTCATACCCTCGCGAAGAAATGCGAGCAATACAACCAAGTAGGAGTAGGATCTTTACATCCACATGAGGTTCCGGAACCTGCGAAAAAAACCATTGTGTCATCTCTCTGTCGTGTGTGAGTACCATTGTTGTCATCGTCTTCGATAAGATCTAAGAGCATGCTCAGTCCCCTCACAAATCCGGGGCTCTTTGGTGCCCCTGTTCTTTCGCGGGACACCATTCTCTGACACAAGCTAGCATTAGCTGCCTAGGATCTGCTTCCCGACGCCAACAATAACCGTAACCACACCACCCTCGGTGACCTGGACGTCACCCGTAGGGATACCGATGATGCTTAGATTCCTATCTGACCAAGGGAATGAACTATCAAACCCATTTTTGTTTTGTCATCTGTATAGAAGGTTCAAGCTTGTCGTAGTGAACTGGATTTCCGTATCCGTGCTAGTACATACCAAGTCACTGCGCATGCTTGTTCTTTTTGCTATATACATGGTCGGTAGAGATGTTGGTTTGCATTCCCTAATATACAAATTTTAAATCATGCACATGTTTATTATTTTGTCATACACTTGTTTTTAGCTACTCCGTACAACAGTAATTGCCAAAGTATTATGTGGTTCTTGCAAAATCTAAGTCGCTGGAAAATATTAGTTTGCATTCCCTGCTCAACAGTTACTGACTTCTATATGGTTTGTCCTGAGCTAAGTTGCTGCTATTATTTCCTCCTTGGAATCCTTCTACTATTTTGTAGTACCCGTTTAAACTCTTCATACTAATTCTATTAAATCCTTTTTGTTTCCATCTAGTTCTTCAAAATCTATATCACTGTCTATTTTCTCTTCCTTTGCATAGAGCTTAAAAATGGACACTAAACATGTTGGTTTGCAAGGCATGTTCTACAGGTTCACAAGCGATTCCTTTATATTTTGTATCAGGTTCTGGTTCATCCTAATCAACAAAAAACTATCCTCTATTGTGTTATTCATTTGTGGTTAGGATTCCATGCTCTACAAGTTCATGTATGATGTCATTATAATTTCTAGATGGTTCATTCTTTGTTACGATAGTAATTGCATGTCATTGTGTAGTTCACAACAAATTTTGGGTCACCTAACGTCTCGTGCATTTCAGGATATAAAACTTCTTCCACTTTTGCTGAATGACCTTGCTAGTTATATTTGTTGAAATTCTTAGCCACACACATATTGTTTGATTGCTCATTTCATTGTAGCACAATTATTTAATGTTTGCTAACTCTGTTTGTTTGACCTCTTGGTCAATAATTGAACCATGAACTTGTAGTAGACTCCAGTTCATTGATCATGTCTATCAGTCAAATGAGTTGTTTAAAATTCTTGGAAAAAGAACATGTTTGTTTATTTGACTTGTTTGATGTATTAAATTGTTATTACTTAGTTTCAGACTGAAACTAGTGTTATCTTCACCAAATAGAGGGATGTAGGATCATGTCTTAGGGTCGATTTCCAATATAGTTGTCACACTCAGAGGAAGATGCAGTTGATAGGTTAAGAAAGCAAATTGATGAATCTACAATTAGTGGGCTCAATTACGATTCACCACTAAAATGCTGGATTTTCTTACCCTTAAGTGCGTTAATAATATGTAATAATTTTAAAAAGATTGCAACTGACGTAATATCTAGGTAAATTGCATAGGACATGTCGGCATTTAGTTGATGTTATCCCCACTTTGCAGTAGGCGGTATCATAACTGGGCTGATTGGGCTTTGGTATTGGCCTGTTTTGTATTGGACTAACGATTAACAGTAAAAGAGGCTCTATAATGGTCCATATACACCTTTTTCATTGTTGCGATTGGCATGGCCCTCATCAAGGTCGAAACAGTAAAAGGACATAACAGTAATGGGATGCATGTGCAAAAGGTCGAAAGGGATACCGTAGGCAGGCTCCATGAATAGTAAAAGGCTAGAACAGTAACATGATAGAATCACCGCATGCCGTAGAATAGGAAAAGGCCAAAAACTATAATGGGCCTAAAAGTGAAAGGTCAAAATAATAACTAGCCAACTAGTGAATGAGTTGAATAGTAACAAGCACGAAGATTAAAAGACCAGAAATGGTAGATGACCAGAACAATATCGGACCTTCTCACTAAAGGGGTCATTAATGGGCGGCCCACGATGGGCTTGAAGAGTAGTGACAAGTCTACCGGAGGCCCTAACAGTACCGGACCGACGTGGTGCATGTCGCTAATGGGTCGCACTGTAGTGGACTAAGCTGGGCTTATGTAGGTCGAAAATACAACAGATTGGAGAGTTAACAGGCCGCAGCTGGATACAAAGTGATGGCCTCCCTTCAAATATTGTAGGCCTCTAGTAGGATGAAATACTAATATGTCATCTTCTTATTAGGCTTCTCTGATGGGTCGGCCCACTTAATAATTAGCAGACCTTAGTTGGGTATGGCTTCTACCACGGTTTATGTGAGAGTTAACGACGGTAATTGACTGTTAACGGTGTTTGCCACGTGATAGTTTGCATGACGTCAGCAGTTAACGGGCTGGCGAAATCCATCTATCACGGCACATAATTCCGTTGTTGAAAGGTGCAATCCTCCATGATCGTGAAAAATCCGTGGTAGAATATTTGGTGACGGGGCTCTTACCACGCGTACCCATCCATCGTAGAAGACTTTTTAACCACGAAAAATGGGCCTTCAACCACGAAAACCATATGTTGTAAAAAACAACTTTTCTTGTAGTGTGAGTCGGTTTCGCCCATTTGCACCTCAAATACAAACCCGAACATAGGTAGCTCCATGAAAAAAACATCATAGAAATCTGGGACACGCAGTAGTAAAACCTACAAAGAGACGGAGAAGTGTAGGCAACGAATTCATGAAAAACAACAGAAAATGTAGTACTTGCCGGGATCAAGAAGCGAGGGAACTGCTCGGTATAGGCAAAGATGGCGATGACGTGACATTTCCCAAACAGTGCCTAGTAAACCTGAAAGAACCACGAAGGAAGGAAAAGAATAAGATCCAAGAATGAAAGCGGGATATGAAGAATGAAGCATTGCAATGCAAAGGATGCAAATACCAGCCCCATCTCCATGATTTGGGCGCCCCGGTACGACTTATTAAACATGATCCTAATTTTTGTTTAAATTCAATAATTAGTAAAACAAAATTATATGTTTATTTAATTATATAACTTTAGGTTGTGGTTATTCCATACAATTTTTAGAAATATATCAAGTAGTCATTCCAAAAGAGTAAATATAGCACTAAAATAATAAATGAACCTCATATTCTACCAAACGGCAACATTTGTCTAGTATTTTTCCAAATAAAATCTTCAATCATATTTTTATAATTAATCTTCTCAAAAATATTATTCTCGGGTACTGTTGTAGGCAATCTACTAAGATTTTCTTGTGTCATAGTTTGTGCAAAACCATGGATTAATATCCATCTCCACTGTAATTACTTAGCCTCTCCAATGTAATTTTAAGTTCTGTGCAAAACCATGTGTTTTCTTCTTCTTTTAATAGTCAGATTGATATTTTGCTTATCTCATGATTCTTCATGTTTCAGATATAAAAAAATTAACTAAATAGTTTCGTTCCAGATTTGAGACTTGAGAGAGCGAGAGGAAGTGACATGAGAGCTGGGTAAGTACAAAAAAGGAGCCAGCCCGTTCAAACTGATCTGCTGCAGTACTCTCCTCGTGCTGCTCCCGTGATCCTGTCCAAGCCTGAAAGTGGATAAGATTTAGAAAATGTTGACGTTGATCAGTCGATTTTGTAAGATAGGGAAAACCACACGTTAGGTGACATATATATAAGGAATACACATGCATACGTATCCTACATCTATACAAACACATGTAGGATATGTATTCTAACACCCTTCCTGAGTCAAAATTGGGCAGCTGACGAATGTTGAGACTGCCCCGAAAGTCCAAAAAGAGAGGCGATGGTAATCCTTTGGTGAAGATGTTCGCAAACTATGATGAACTAGGAACGTGTAGCACCTTAACGTCGCTAGTGGTCACGCGATCTCTGACGAAGTGTAGATCAATCTCCACATGCTTGGTACGCTGGTGATGCACTGGATTATGTGTCATGTAAACAAAGCTCACATTGGCACAGAAGACCACTGAAGCATCATGCACCGGTCGATGAACCTCCAAAAGTAGTTGCCGAAGCCAACAAGATTCAGCCACCATATTTGCTACCGCCCGATACTTAGCCTCCGCACTCGATCGGGAAACAGTGTGTTGCCGCTTAGTTGATCAAGACACCAAATTCGCGCCGAGGAACACACAATAGCCTGAAGTAGACCGTCGAGTGTCTGGACAACCTGCCCAGTCAGCGCTAGAGTAGGCCAGCAATTTGTTTGATGTGCGTCGATACAAAGTGAGACCATAGGCGGTGGTGCCACGAATGCAGCGTAGAACATGCTTCACAACGAGCAAGTGATTAGCTCGTGCATCATGCATATGAAGACATATCTGCTGTACTGCATAGGAGATATCTGGCCGAGTGAAAGTGAGGTATTTGAGACCTCCTGCAATACTGCCATATTCTGTAGTATCAGTCACGGGATCACTAGACTGAGCTGCAAGCTTAGAAGCTGTATCAACTGGAATGGGGATAGATTTACACTTTAACATACCAGCTTTGTCAAGAAACTCCAATGCATACTTCTCCTGTGAGAGGAACAAACTATCCTTAGTGCGTCTGACTGGGATGCCCAGAAAATAGTGAAGCTCACCCATATCTGTCATGTTGAACACTTTACAAAGAGAAGCAATTAAATTGTGCAACAAAGTCGGAGAAGACGCTGTCAGGATAATATCATCCACATAGAGCAGGAGATAGGCCATGTCAGTGCCACGCTGGTAGACAAACAGGGAGCTATCGGACTTGGAGCCAACAAAACCAACAGTAGCAATGAACAAAGCAAACCTCTGAAACCATGCTCGAGGCGCCTGCTTCAAACCGTAGAGAGATTTATTGAGGCGACACACCTTGCCAGGAAATCTTGGATTAGTAAACCCAGAAGGCTGTTGAGCATACACGGTCTCGATGAGTGTGCCATTGCGGAAGGAGTTCTTGACATCAAGCTGATGAATCGGCCAGTTACTAGAGAGCGCAAGTGATAACACCGTGCGTATGGTGGATGGCTTGACCACAGGGCTAAAAGTCTCATCAAAATCAATACCTTCGTGTTGAGTAAAACCCCGGAGGACCCAACGAGCTTTGTATCGTTCCAACGAACCATCAGACTTCATCTTGTGACGAAAGATCCACTTGCCGGTGACAATGTTGGCACGATGAGGACGATCAACCAAGTCCCAAGTGTTGTTGGAGAGGAGTGCATTGTACTCTTCAACCATTGCAGCATGCCAGTTGGGGTCTTTGAGAGCACCACGATAAGTCTTCGGTATTGGAGACAATCCTTCAACATGAAGATCAAAAATCGTCTTGGGCTGCACAATGTCGTGCTTGGCACGCGTGAGCATGGTGTGAGACGGTGGCGGCGGCGGTGCTCAAGGACAACAAGCCCGAGGAGCATCCCTGGCTGCAGGCGGGGTAGAAGCCGTGGATGGCAAGCTCGTAGAAGGCTCCGGGGCACCATCATCCGTAGATGCGGCGGGCGAGGGAGCGGATGAGGGCGATCCTGATGGCGATGATCCGGCCGAGGACGGGCCAGGCGAGGTGGCCCGAGGCGGCGTGTGCGGGGCGGGAGATCCTGCCGCGGCAGGAGAAGTGCCTGCGGCAGGCTGTCGAACGCCCACGGCAGGCTGCCGAGTGGCTGCGGCAGAGCCCGCTACAGAAGTTCCTGCGGTCGGCACGGTGAATGGCATCGGCAACATTGGCTGCTCAACCTGCAGAAAGTCATAACTTTGCAAAGTAGGAGTAGAGGATGGTGGTGATGCGTTAGAGGCAAAGGGAAAGACAGACTCGTCAAACACAACATGGCGAGAGATGATGATCTTTTTGGTGGAACGATCAAGGCAGCGATAGCTATGATGTTGAGATGGATACCCAAGGAACACACACGACACGGAGCGAGGCACAAGTTTATGCGGGGCAACGGCGGTGGTATTGGGGTAGCATAAGCATCCGAAGACCCTAAGACCGGCATATGCAGGGTCGACACCATGAAGGGCTCGAAAAGGCACGGGATCCACGATGGCCTTGGAAGGCAGCCGATTGTAAACAGCACAGCTGTATGGAGAGCCTTGGCCCAAAAGCGAGGTGGCATGCTATCTTGAATTAGAAGGGTGCGAGTGATGCCGTGAAGGGTGCGAATAATTCTCTCGGATTTACCGTTTTGTTGTGAAGTATAGAGAGATGAGAAGTGGAGTGCTATCACATGGCATTGGGCAAACGATTGTAGGAAGGAATTATTGAACTCACGACCATTGTCACACTGGATGGCTTTCAAGGGTGCATGAAACTGAGTTTGGGCTAAGGCGTGGAGGGACGACAAGTGTGATAAGGCTTCTGACTTGGCACGTAAAGGATAAACCCAACCATATTGAATGAAATCATCAAGACAAACAAGATAATACTTAAAGCCAAAAATACTCTCAATAGGAGATGTCCACAAATCACAATGTATAAGTTGAAACGAAGAGTGTGTTATACGATTGGTAGAAGAAAAAGATAGACGAACATGGCGACCTAATTGACAAGCATGACACAAACTAGATTTATTTTTATCCCTAGGAATAATGCAGGAGCGAACTATGACTCCATGATCGGCCATCCAGGGTGTCCAAGGCACCGATGCCACATAGCAGGGTAGACGACGAGGAAGGTGTGTGGGCGGCTGGGGGAGGAAGGGCTGACAGGGTAGAGGGCTCCGGGACTATTGCATCTGAGAATCTCTATCCTGGTTAGAAGGTCCTTCACAGAAAAACCAACAGGGTCATATTCGACGGAAACACGATTATTAATGGTGAATCGACGAACGGACAGGAGGTTTTTGACTATATCGGGATATACTAAGACATTGCGAAGATGCAGAGGACGCAAGGGAGTGGAAATAGGAAAACATGCATGCCCGGTAGCGGTGATCGGAAGGGTGGAACCATTACCGACAACGACAGCACGAGAGAAAGAAGAAGGGGGAGACACGGAGGTGAGCATACCGGGGATCGATGAGAAGTGGGAGGTGGCGCTAGTGTCCATGACCCAATCGGTGGTGGGCGCTTGAAGGCTCATCGTCTGGAACTGATTCATCAGCGCGGACTGGTCCCATGAGGCAGTCGATGAAGCCGGTGATGACGGGGGTGCAGCACCGAGCCCATATGCAGGAGCCTGAGGAGCATAGCCTCCATAGCCGTAGCCATAGGTGTGCGGCACGGTGTAGGGCCCTTGTGCGTAGAAGGCGTGCTGCGGAGGCGGGGGGCGGTGCATGTAGCTGGGGGTCGAGCCTGCATACTAGGGCCGTATGGCCACATCTGGATCGTGCCGTTCCAAGGCAGGAGCGGCGTGGGCCAGGTTGGAGGAGCGGGGGCCGGAGGTGTGACGACGGGGCTGGCTTGGATGATGGCGGTGTCCTTGGCAGCGTCCATTGTGGCCTTCTTCTTTTTCTTGCCCTTGCCACCATTGCCCTATCCGGAGTTGGGGGCGATGGCGGCATTGGAGTAGAGGGCCGTGTCGCTGTTGCCATTGCGCGAGCGACGATTCTTGCGCTTCATGTCTTGGAGCGCGAGAAGAGAACGTCACTTCTCAAACGAGATGTTGGGCATGAGGGAGATGAGATCGGCGGCGTCCTCGTATTGCTCAGAAAGTCCGTTGAGGCAGTGGATCACCAGCTTGGCGTCGTCTTCCGGGGAGCCAAGATCCGCGAGACCGTCGGCGAGGTCCTTGATCTTCTTCAAGTACTCGGTCATGTTCATCTCGCCTATCTTGATCTCGCCCAGCTCGGTGGAAAGGTGGAGCTGACGGTTGATCTTGTGGTCGTTGAAGAGCCCGTTGGTGCTTGTCCACAGCTCGACGACGAGGGGGTCTTCGCCCGGTGTTATGACGGCGTCGAGGAGGCCGAGGGACACGGACCCATAGAGCTAGGAGACGACCGGGGCATCCAAGAGAGCCCACTGCGGAGTTGGAACGGACGGAGCAGGGGCGTCGACGTGGTCGAGCGGCGCATACTTGCGGAGGGCGGCGCAGAAGAAGGTGCGCCATTGGCGATGAACGCCGATGTCGAGGGCCAGCTCGACGGGGACGTGACCCTTGATGGAGTGGATGCCGACGGCTTAGGCATGCAACGAGGTGAGCGAGAAGGCCCCCGCGCTGGAGGAGGGGGCGGTGGCGAGGGCGAGCTTCGACTGGGCGTCAGCAGCTTCTCGGGCCTCGCGGTCTTCTTTTTCCTTCGCGGCTTGCGCGATCCGTGCGGCGTCGTCACCCATTGCAGAGGGGCGGCGAGGATAGAAGGGGAGAGGTGGTTGGTTTGCAGAGGCCGGGCGCCGAGATCGGCTGCGGCGGCGGCGGAAGTGGGAGGAGGCACAGGTCCAGTTAGGGTTTTGCGTCTGATACCATGTAAGATAGGGGAAACCACACGTTAGGTGGCCTTGTCTTGCTCATTATATTAGAGGATTATAAGAAGTCCCGGTTGCATACAATACGGACATATATATAAGTAATACACACGCACACGTATCCTCCATCTATACAAACACGGATATGTATTCTAACAGATTTATCTGCTACCAGATCAGGACTGGGTATACTTACTTGCTGCGATGTCGATTATTATTATTTGACGCAACTTGCTGCAAGATCAGGGCCAGGACAGCAGGTCCAATCCAAGCCTGGAAGAGAAAGATGCAGGGCACGCTGGCCGGACGGCGCGACGCGATCGAGTAGAGAACAATCTGATCAGTGGTCACATAATGATGTGGGTGAAAGTCGAGAAGGATACTGAAGGACGTGAGGAGGGCGTCGCGCCGATCGTGAACTAGGGAGATGGATGGATCGATCACAGATTGGCAGCCACACTCGGGAGCCACGATCTCAACAGACGAGCGTCCACAACTCAGATCGAATTTCACCTAGTTGGGTTAGGTCTCGTCTACTGGGCTGCATGTATTTGGGAGCCTCAAGAAATCACGGGCCGGTTCGGTCGGTTTTCTCGAACACCCTCATCGACGGGGCTGGCAAATACACGGTACTCTAAAAGAAAGACTAACCGTGTCGAGAAGCAAGCGAAGAGAACGATGCAACTCGTCCGCCATTTAGAGAGAAAGAGACCTGTAGAGTATAAAGAAATGTATTAGAAATATAGAAAAGAACACCTCGAGGGCACATCAAGAAAGTACACAAAAGCAGACGCATGACCGCATGAAGATTAGACACAATAAACACTAACTAGTCGAAGTCGAAGAAGCCTAGATGTCTTAGAATGCAATAAGCATGCACTTTAGAAAACAATACATGGAAAACGCATTTTAGGGGGAAAATAACAAGAATCCGACATCGAGAGCCCTAAGAACATAAAGAAATGCAGAAGAGATACTCACCGAGATGGAGAGCTGTAGGAAAAAGAACTCGCCGTGCTAAACTCACCGGCAAATCAGTTGCACACCGAGAGAGAGGAAGAAGCACTCGCTGAGCAGGTAAACTTGCCGGCAGATTAGCTACATGCAGAGTCTATAGAGAGAGGGACATTAAGAAGAATCAAGGATGAATATAAGTGAGGTCAACCGATGGGTATTGTAATGGCGCGATGAAGCGACGACATTCATAGATATACACATGGTGCTGTAAATGACGTACGAGTGCGTATCTTCGCATGAGGAATCATCGATTTAGCCTGTCTGGGAACACCCAACAACCAGCTGATGTGAGAACCGGCGAACAAATATACCGGATGTGAGAGCCTTTCTCCCGTGCTTACGGGCCCACCGCACTCTCTCCCCGCGAGAACCCGTAGATGGAGATTTCTTCCGCTGCCATGTCACTCTCTATCCATGATATCCAGCGGACAACAAGCATCTATGTCACCAACATATCTCTCATCCCCGAAAAATCGCAACTACCAAGAGTTTTCCGCTTCCACGTTAGCTCTCGTATGTGAGGACCCGAGGGCACCGGAAGGACCCGCTGCCACATAGTCTCTCATCCGCCAGAAGTCAGGATGAGCGAGGGTTCCCGCCTCCACATCGGACGTGCCTGGGCCGTGCATAGCGCATGTCTGCCTCCATGCGCCTCTCAGTGGAGCGCTATCGGCCATGGCCGCCGATGCGTGGTCCAGCAGATGGCGTCCGTCCCACAACTAGTAGGAAAACCCTTATAGCAGTCATTTTGTTAGTGGCACCCAAAAGTAATTATATGCCACCATTTCTAGGAAAAACATTAACAGTGTTCGAAAAATGTTGACCCCCACTACTACAATATAGTGGTGGAGTTCCAGAATAATGAAACACCAACAGTAAGTGGGGCCCATAAGTGCAACCAGGATGAACTTAATAGTGTCGTTCGTGCTATGTGAAATCCACCGCTTTTACTTCTGACAGCATTTGGTTATTTTAACACCACCACTATATATGTTAGCAAAACTAGCACCCAACCGACGCAACCACACACACTCTCTCCTCCACTTCACTCTCAGCGATCGCTTTCACTCCGACCACTCTGCATGGATGATCGAGACTCGATCCGCATAGTCGCCTCACCAGTGACTACTCCCCTCCCCCTCCCTCACCGCCCGCCAGCTGCCGCCCGCATTCGCACCGCCGTATACGTGTCTCCGTCCGCCGCCACCACCATGTATCCATCTGAGCCAGTGCGCCTACACCGACATTGTGCGTCCCAGTTCAGCCCCGCCAATTGTCTATGTCCGAGCCGTCGCGCCTATGCCACTATTGTCCGTCCAGGTTCACCCCGCCACCTAGTCTCCGTCAAGGTGTCGCGGTGAGTCTTCGATCCCCCTTTTTCTAATAACCATACACACATATGTAGTTGGTTAATTTATATGTATGTGCAGTTGATTCATATACTAGATAGAGATGACATGAATAGTTGATTTTTTAGATTGATTATTTTTAGAGATAAAATGACTACATTGGTCATATATATAATAGACTCCTCCATGTACCCCTGGGGCGTGGCAGTAAGAGACATGTGCGAACTAGTTCGTCTGATGAGGCAATCGCTTAGGCACGATACGCCGGTGATAAATGCTCGCTAGAAAAAATTGCTAAATATGCAAATTAGTTCCTCTAATAAGAAAATCGCTTAGTCACGTGGCACTAGTGATAAATGCTTGTGAGAAAAACTCTACATATGCAAAGAAGTTTGTCTGATAAGAAAACCGCTTAGTAACATGGCATCGATGATAAATGCTCAAGAGAAATAATGCGTATAACACACACAATTGAGTTGATAACAATGACTGAATAAAATGCATACGTGGTAGTGACTTACATGACAAATAAAAAATATAAACACATGAATAATCTACTTATTAAATCGTATGGATAAAGCTTATGCAGAATGCTTCCTTTTCTTTGCGCGACTATCCTTCATGGCGTAGTCGCCAGCAGCGTCAGAAGAAACCTGATGTTCTTCAGTAGAATCTGCCGGCGGGTTCCACCGCGTCGGAAGCAGGCGCCGTACGGATCATCGTTTGGTACTCCATACCAAGATTGCCGAGAACTTGGGTACCAAGTGTATCTAGCGCCATGGTAGGTGCCTCCCCAGTCATAGCCGTCTGGTCAACCAAGTACGTATGAAGAATTCAGGTGTATTTTTTAGAAAGATCATGCGCCTGTCCTATGAACAAATGAGGCAAAACAACTTGTGCATCACCCTTGGGTGCGCAACAGGTCACCATTTGCGACGAATCGTCATGGAAGCGCTCAAAGTAATATGTCCAAGAGGAAATAATAAAGTGGTTATTATATTATATTATTCCATGTTTATGATAAATGTTTATTTCTCATCCTATAATTGTGTTAACCGGAAAAGTTAATACATGTATGTTTAATAGACAAAGAAAAGGTTTCTAGTAATGCCTCTCATTACAAAGTATAGTAACACGATCATGTCATTATATTTACACTACCATAACGTCATTCGAAATAACTCTAATCCTTAGACCATGAGATCACGTCAATCATTAACTCCGGAAGAGTACTTTGATTGATCAAACTTCACACTGTAACAAGGTGATTATAAATGTGTCATCAGGTACTTGGAAAGTGTTAGTTGAGGCTCGCAGATCAAGAGTGGGATTTGTCCATCCTGGTGATAAAGAGATATACTCAGGGCCCTCTCGATGATATCACATTAACATAGCTTGCAAGTAAGTGATAACGATCACTAAGAATGTTATATCATAGGAACAAGAAAAGAGTACTTGTTAGTAACGGGATCAAACTAGGTATGAATGATACCGAATTATTGGATTGTAGACAAGTAAAATACCACGAGACAAAAGAAATAGGTTACTGAGAATAAAAGGTCATGCGATCACTAAGTCATCGCATGAACTGGTGCGAATCATTATGGATCTCCAGGTCCCGCTAATCATTACTGATCGGAGAATGTCTCGGTCATGTCTACACAGTTCGCAACCCGTAGGGAGACACACTTAAGGGTAGTTGACGCATTTGAGTGGATATGAAACATCGGAGAAAATACTGGACAGCGCAGGAATTGTTCTGATATAACTGCCAGAATAGTTTCGGTGTATCGAAATATTGCGAGAGGATCAAATGTTAATGTGTTCATTAAATGAAGTATACTTATTAAATAAAGTGTTAATTAAATTAAGTTGTATTAACCCAAGTGAATTAAAGTGCTTTAATGGAAAGACATTTGATTTTTGAGTGGGAATTAAATGGAATATGAGTGGAGCTATACTGATGTGAGTGGAGTGTCCACCCACATAATTGGGGGAGAGGTGGGGGAAGCAACATGGTTGTGTTCCATGCCCCCTCGGGTTGCCCCCCTCACCTATAAAAGGCCCCCTCCTCCTACTTCCGCTGTCGAGCTGGAGCGAGGGACGAAAGTTGTTGGCACACCGTATGTGTGACCGATTATGGAGGTGTTGCACTTGTGGTACTATCATCGCATCCTTGAGGACGGTCATGTACACTCTACAACATCCATGTTTGTTTGTGGGAAGTTATTCTGTGTTATGGTCTTGAAGGGTGAGTCCATATGAAACCATTACATGTATCTCCTAGATATGCTTTTGGTAGTCACAATCGTAGGAATTTTTTGTTTTCCATGCAACGAACCTCATTAGTGGTATCATAGCCAGGTTTATGTATAGATACTTTGTACGGTTAGAACACATATAAATATGTGGGCGCGTATGATCATGTTATTACATCCTTCATGTATTTTTCATATTGGCGACATAGTGGGATGAAGCGATTTACATGTCCTCGCACATGAGACCTGTTCCACGCTTGACATGCAACTAGTTTTGCATAAGTGGCTATCGGGTGTCTGTCTCTCCCACTATAGTTGATATATGATTTACAATGGGTTGCTAATAATTTTATTATTATCATTGTGGTTTCTTGTTCGTAGGTAAGATTGGTTCTATCTTCGAAAGACCAAAGCCACGTAAAATATGCAAAAGATAAATTAGAAGAGTCAATTTTATTTTTGCCGGGCATGTGTCATGATATGGTAAATTTTATAATTATAATATGGTGAGATACTCTCGGGAATTATAAAAAAGTGGGAGCGCCATAGATCTTTGCGCTGCACAAATGGAATGATAGAGATCATACCATGATGCACAAGATAGTGATCAAGTGCAAGAACCATATCATATCACTGTATGCATATGATGTTTTGTTTGCATCTTATTTTGCTTATGTCTATCTTAGAACTTGGCGGTAGCATTATAAGATGATCCCTCTCACTAATATCAAGATAATAATATGTTCTTCCTTAGTATGCACCGTTAAGAAAGTTCGTCATTTTGAAGCACCACGTGATGATCGGGTGTGATAGAATCTACGTTAGCATACAAGGGGTGTAAGACAGTGACGAGGGGTGACCTCAGCAATGTTCATGGAGAAGGACTTAGGGTTTTGCAGAAAAGAGAACGCTGGGGATTTCGTCGGATGTCAGGAGAATAATGGAGTCAAAGTCGCCTGAATATTTGGTGAATCGCAGTATTACAGATCGCTTAGGTATTTTTTTGGTACCCTCGCCTAGGCTTCTCTCGTCCTATATATAATAGGCTGGATATCAAAGTTGTATGCGGATAGGTAACATATGCGTAATTACAATACCAACTCGATGTCGGTCCTTTGTTCTCTTTCCTAATACAACTAAAGCCTTTGTCGGTTGCTCCTTTGGGCCATTGTCTTGACTCTTCATGGGTCATAAACCTTTTATACAGCCAGGGTAGCGAATCATAGGTATTCGAGTAAGCGTACCTATGTCAGTAGCCCCTAGGATCTACCCGAACTATAGATTTGGATCGAGTCTCAAAGATATGCTCAGTTTTTCTCTTTTTACTATTTTCAGTTTTATAGGGATTTGGTACAACGAGCCTGATGCATCCGACAGATCAAGAATCACTTAATTGCTCCTGGGCAAAGGCAAGGTTGTCCTACATCAAATTCAAGTCCCTAGGCCTGAACTTGGAATTTATTACTGGTGTAATTCAGTTCGGGCCAATGAGGTCTTATCGAATACTGAATCCCAGTTTTATTTTATCGGGTACCCAACGCGTCCGTCGGTATTTTTTATCATATCATAGATACAGATATATTACTGGCAGAGCACATTCTTGTGCGATTACCAGGCCACACAGGACGAATCCCGAGGTCTTACTTTCATGTTTTTGAACATGGCATTCAGAGTTTTATCGCGTTCGAGTGTGATCCGAGGTTTTCTTATATATTTATTTTGTCGGTTGCCGGATTTAGCAGCTGGAACTAAGAGTTTCTTATAGACACTCCCGATAGGAGTAGTTTTTGAAAGTTGTTCATTTGTTTTCCTTTATCAGGTGCGCGTCAGCGCTCCTGATAGGAGTAGCCCCCGAGGCTATGTTTGGGTGTATGCATCGGGACATAGGCTCGAAAATCTTTCATTATACTTATGACATCAATGTTTCCTCAAATATTTGTCGGGTGCATGACCAGCGCTCCCGATACGAGTAGCCCCCGAGGCTACCGTTGAAATCTTTGTATTCGATTGTAGTCTCAATCTCCATCATGGAGGATTTTACTTCGACTCCAAAAATTTTCAGGTCCGTATCCCTTGTACTGAGCCACAATGTTATGAATTGTCTTGTTATGATTTTATTGTTGACGAATTTTATGTTGTTGATTCCTAGAAGATACTTCTTGACGAGACATTTCGAACATGGGACCGTGCAGCAGTAATGATGACACGTGGTGTCGTATTTAGCGGAGTTTTTTGACTACACGTCCCCTTTTCTGCGTGAAGATCGAGGAGACGTGCTATGTTCTCCCTCTTTTACCGCAACAATAACTTCTTAAGATATTTTTCCTTACGGAATCTATTGACACGTGCCACCATCGTGTGTGTTTTTGACGGTTCGATTTTACATTGAAGGGTCCAAGCTATGTGTCCTTGCTCTTTATAAGGGGAAGAGGATTTCGTTTACTTATTTTTATCCCTTCCTCGCTAGCTTCATCTTCTTCCTTGCGCCCTTGCCTCGCTCTTTCTTCCTCGCCTACTCCCGCTATTCTTCCGCGTGCTAGTGTCGCTCCTCCACCACCATGGGAAAAAGCAGGGTGGGGACTTCCACAACGGCCGCCCAGGCCACTAGAAAGAGGGTTGTCGGATGGGCCCCATTTTAAGTTCTCTGTGCGGGAGTTGCACGAAGTGCGAAACTCCGTCCATCTGGAGGAGGGCGCCATCAAGCTCTCTATGGATGAAGCTGCTCCAATCCCCGAATTGGGCTGGACGGTAATGTTTCTTTCCTTTCTTTTCTGTGGCCTCTCTCTCCTTGTCTATGAATTCCTTCATGGTATCCTTTTCGTCTATGTCGTGCAGCTGTATCAGCTCACGCCCAACTCTATCCTTCACGTTTCTTCCTTTGTTACTCTTTGTAAATGCTTCCTCAGGATACATCCCATTGGGGCATGTGAAAGTACATCTTTTATGTTCATCGGAATGCCACTGACACCATTGTCCATGACCTTGGTGGCGCCATTTTTTCTATCCGCTCCGATGTAGACTACTTTGATTTTAAGATAACTGACTCCATCCAATGGTGGAAAACCAAGTGGTTTTACATCAAGGATCAGTCTATCGAAGGTCAGTCGTTCGGCTTATCCACCTTTTATCCCAAGAAGCCTTGTTGTAAACTTGATTCTTGGGATCAGCATTCAACTCCTGAAAAAATGACGGAGATTGAACCCCTTCTTGTCCGTATTTCAAAATTGCATCATGAGGTTGGCAAGGAACTATCGGGACTTCAAATTCTGGATTATTTCTTGTGAATCTGCTTGCAGCCTCTGCAGGCCAGGCTTTCTGGTATGTGGGCATATACCGGCAAGAAGGACCCTATGAGTATTTCACGGGATGTTCTTACCCTCAAGGTGTATGAAAAAGGGTTTATAATTTTACGACCCTCACGAAAAAAAGCTTTGTTCGGTCTGATTATCGTGTGGAGCCTTTTGGCAAGAAGAATCGCCTTCCCGAGGTAAATTCCTTGATCTTTTGCTCTTTGTTCTTCTCTGTTTTTTTGCTCTGTTGCAATTGTCCTCTTTTGTGATTGTTAGTCTTCTAGATGAGCCTGTGTTTTGATCATTGTGCGTTTAGTTTGTAGTGGTGATGACAGGGAAGATCCTCCTTTGTCTCCTCCTGGCACATCTGTTGCCCCTCCTTCTGCAAAGTCTCCGCAGCTATCCATAGGCCCAAAGGATTTGCATGCATCTCCTGCGGGTCAAATTATCCACAAAGATGTTGCCACTTCACAGACCACCGCCACAGAAAAGAAAAAAACAGCGGGTAAGGCCGTGGTGATATGTCAAAGCCCTGTCGAGGTGGATATATAAGACATAAGTGTATCCATGCTTTTGAATTTCATCATGGATCCTCCTTTTACTTTATGATTTCTTTAGCCGCTGCCAAAGAGTCTGAGGTCATCCGGGACGAGGCGATGAAGCGTGCCGATGATCTAGAGGCCAAACTTCGAATTGCCAAGAAAGCTTTGGAAGAGCCCAAGCAGAAAGCGAGCGCTGATGCCAAAGAGAAGGCCAAACAAGCCGCCATCTGAGATGAAAGTCTTCGAAAGCGCTTGGAGACCCTCAATGTTTCCTTAATTCGTAAGTTTTATGTTGGCAAGGGAGAATTTTTGTTTCAATCCCCATTTTGTTTTTTCGCTTCTGCGTTCTTATCCATCTTTTTTTGGTATGTGTAGAGCTGACAGGCCAAAATTTGTTGTTGGATGAAGATAAGAAGGTTGATCCTTTATCAGATGTTGTTAGCACTTTGGAGGCTAACAGTGTTCGTGTGCGCAACCTCCTTGTCTACTCACGTCGCACCTTCAAGAGCCTACATGCCGAAGTTTTTCCATCGAAGGAAGTACCTGTTGATTTGAACGACATCGTCGCTATTTTTGGTGCTGATCCAAGCCCCCTTGTTGGCTATAGCGTGATGTAGTCGAAGAGCGGCACTGAAACTTTGATGGCATTGGCGATGGCGCACAGCGAGAAGGTCGACTGGGAGAAGGTTAGATCCTCTATCCCACTAAACTCCAAAGGCCAAGCAGTTGATTTGAAGTCTTTCATTAAGAGGGCCAAGAAATACTCCTGGATGCTTTTGGGCATAATCTTAGGTCCGGAGAAATCAGCTGCCCCTTCTTCGACCGGTGCTCCTTCTTCGGCTGCTGCCCCTGCTAATCCCATAGCTAGTGCGACTTTTTCTTTGGAGAAATCGGCTCTGTAGCTTTGTTTTGTAGTTTTCTGTGTCTCTTCTGCTACTTTTGTAATGAATATTTAACATACCTTGTTGTTGGAATGCTTCCTTTTGATGAAAAGAAAATTTCCGTACATATGCATATGAGTGGCTCTTTGTATGCTGAAGGTTTTTTATCTTTCGCGTGCCTTCCCAGATTTTGAGTGATTCTGCGGCTCCTCCTGCTCCTGCACAGACGTCGGATGCAATCTCGTCCTCATCTGGAATGGGTGCAGCCGAGACTGCCATTGTACGTATTATAGACCTGCCGTTGTATGCTGAAAAAATTGAGCAGGTGAAGAAGCTTGAAGGGAAACTTCGAGTTGTTCAATCAATGGTGGATGTTGCCTAGTCAAAAACACGCCAGGCCCTCGATCATGAGGCATACTTCTTGGAAGAAATTTCCGGGGAAAGTGAAAAGATGCTATGTAAGTCCTTTTGCGTTTGCTTTTTGCTGCTCCCCTTTTTGCGGGATGCCAACGCTTTCTCCCTTTTTTGTTTTGTAGGCATTTGATTGTGTGAGAGGGAAGAAACCCATCGTCTATGCAACAGATGTCAAGCTCTGGTGTCTACTTCTCAATTTCTGGGACGGACTATTGGATTGATCACCGTCGTGCTTATGTCGTGGCTCTGCTTCAAGACCGCGTATCCGAGGTGGATCATTTTGTTGAGTCCTGTCATAGATTACTGGCCATCATTTAAAATGCCATGTTTCCTCAGAATCCCCAGTCTCACACTTTAGCTGATTTGATGGCAAAGTTTCGACAGGGTGAACGGATTCATCATTTTTTAAAGCCTAAACTTGTGGCGGGTGCCAAGGTTGCGTTGTCTTGGGTGCATGCGCATCATCCGATGCTGGATTTGGATGTCATATTGTCAGGGCTACTTTCTCCTTCTGATGGTGGTCTTGTTATATGGCACCTCACTATGCCGCCGCTTGTAGTCCTGCGATTAGGATTGTCCGGAGGTGCCTAGAGGCAGACGAGGAGTTTTTTATGAACTTTGCTATCTGACTGTTTCTTCTCCCATTGTGTACCTTTGTACTTTTTAGAAGAAATACTATATAGAGCTATTTATACTAGTCAAAAAGGTTGTATGCTTATACGAGATTTTGATTCTATGTTATATCCTTTTGTACAGGCCCCGACGAGTTGATGTTCTTTGCATAATTACTATTTCCTTCATATACCTTTGAAACATTATTCCTAGAAGTACTTTCTTGATTCACTGATAAGTATAAGGGGATACATTGCATTAGCGTGTTCTCCTGGCTGTTAGCCTTATTGGATATAGAAATATATAAGAGTAAAGAATTTTCCTAAAAATTGCGGCTTCTGTCTGGAAGTGCTCCATCATGCCCCTTCTTGGTTTGAGGGGGGTTTCATCTTTTCGACTGGAGGTGCCGTGTCTGCCCGGCGGACCAGAGAGAAAAGTAGTTGGTTTAGTGAGTCGCTTATACTTGGGAAATCGATGCATACGCGTAGGCCATCGTTTTCTTTGGGGACGAGCATTGGGTTGGATACCCATGTTGCTTTTGTTATCTCCGTGGCACGCCATGTATTTGTAAGGCGAGGACTTTGCTCTCCAATGGCCTTGATTTGTCGGGTGGGTTTTCTATTGGTGGATGTGCTTGATTTTGCTGGGTGCTCGTCGAGTTCCTTTTGGGCTTTTTCCTTGTTGATGTAGTTTCCGGTGGTTCCCCAATTCTCACAGGGGAAACCGATGAGCGCGCCTTCCTTTGCGGGACCGGGAGTGGAAGCCGAATAGGTAGCTTTTACGGGTGTGTGATGTACCTAATCATCTGGGGTTCGCTCGCTGGGGACACGTCCTTTGTGTAGTAGTTCTTCATTCGCTTTTTTCAACTAGCTAAATTGCATCTCCATCTCAAAGGATTCTGATATTTTGTTGAATTCTCGATCACAGCTATCCAAGCGGCTGAAACTTCCTTTTACTGTTATGACCCCATTGGGGGCTGGCATTTTCAGCACCAGGTATGTATAGTGGGGTACTACCATGAATCTAGCAAAAGCTGGTCGTCCCAGGATCGCGTGGTACTATGATGGCCAGTCCTTGACTTCGAACTCTAGTTTTTCGCACCTAATGTTGCTTTGCCTAGAACTATTCCATGAAAAGTTGTATCTTTTGGTGCTAAATTTGTCATGGACCAATTCACTGCCGTAGGTTTTTGGCATAGATGAGGTTAATGCTGCTTCCTGCATCCAAGAAAACCTTGCTCATGTAGAACCCGCCGATTTGTGCCTCCACTATTAGTGTTGATTGACAAGTTTGTGGGACCCGAAGTGGTTGGTCACCTCTGTTGAAGGTTATTTCTTGTTCTGAACAATGAAGATACTCTGGCGTAGGGGGTGGCATTGTTACTACCATATTCACTTGTTCGGTGATAAGCTTATGTGTTCTATTAGAGGGTCGTCCTTTCTGGATCATCGACATTGCTCCTTTTGATCTAGGGTACTCGTCTTCTTGGTTTGTTGTGTTTTACGGCTGTCCCGCTAGTGGATACGCCGGTGGTGGTGGTGCACCGATAGAAAAAGCGCCAGGTGTAGTAGCATAGCCTCAGTTTGCTGCTTCAGTTGCCCTTGCGTTGCATAGCTCTTGCATTTTTAAGAATGTTCAGCAATCCTTTAGGAGGTGATTGGATCGCCTATTGCCTGTCGTGTCAACGTAGATGTGCATATTGCATGGTCCTTCCAACATTTGTCCTGCTGACATAGGTGGATCTCAACTTTTTGGCTGGTACCATTGTTGGGCTGGCTTCCGCTGGCGTCGTCCCTGCTACTACAGTAACCATTGTTGTAATCATCTCTTTGTCGGTTATCACCTCCAAAGAAATCGGCTGCAACATAACTTGGTGTGATATACCCATTGTTGCTTCATCGCGTTCTATCGTTATTATGCTTATCCCTGTCTTCTTCGGGTGAGCGGGCTCTCTTGTTGTGTAATGCATCTTCTCCATCGTCCTAGCGATTGGCTATGTCCATTAACTGCGAAATTGTTTTTGGTTTGATTCGCCCTAGTTCTTCAATGATTTCTTGCCGACGAAGTCCATCGTTCAAAGCATCGATTACTCTTTCATCGGATATAGTTTCAGCTGAGTTTTTGATAATGTTCCATCGCTAGATAGAAGCTCGTATTGACTCTCCTGGTTTTTGTTTACAAGCTCGCAATTGTTCTAGAGACGCGGGTCGCTTGAATGTGGATTGGAAATTTCTGATAAATTTGTCCTCAAGATCGTTCCAACTACTGATAGAATCTTTGGGTAGTTGTCTTAGCTAAGAGCGCGTTGCGGTGGTTAGGTGCAGCCACAAGCTTTGCATTGCGGTAGCCTTGGAGCCGCCTTGTAGCTTGACTATTGCTAGATAATCTATTAACCAGGCTTTTGGTTCTTGGAGGCCAACGTATTTCTGATGATCATGAGGTAATTTGAAGTCTTTTGGTACTAGAGTCTTGCGAACTCGTCGGGTAAAGCAACTAGCTCCACATAGTTCTTGTTCTTCTTTGCTTTCACCATCATAGTATCTTCGACTGCTACGCTCTTCCCTGGATTGATCGATCCTTTGTTGTGTAATATCGTTTCTTGCATCATTTCGTGGCTCTGATCTCGAGACTAGACCCGATGTGGCGATCGTGATCGTCGGGTCTGACCTACTTATCTAGGGCTGTTGCGATGACGTGGGGATCTGTCAGGTTGTCGCATGGTTCCTTGCTCGGCTTGCACAAGAGATGCTCCTACCATGCCGAGGTTCATCAGGGTGGAGCGGTGGAGAGCCGCACGAGGATCATCGGGTGAGGGTTGAGTTGTGATCAGATATGTTTGTGCGACCACGATTGTTGCTTGAGCTGTTTTTGCCTTGATATTTCCTGCTTGATCTATTGAAATAAATGATAGATCCAGGTCTTGGATCAATTTGCTTCTTTCTACTTCGGGATGTTCTGTAGTCAAGATGTTCCCCTTCTTGGTGGTGCTCCTCCTGTTATGCTCCCTCATCCTTGGGTAGAGCTTAGTTGTGCCCATCGCATGTTGGATTCATCAGCTAACCTCTTTCTTTCGTCGAGTTGCCTTTGCATCTTTAGTATGTCTCTTCTTGTGGTGAAGCAAATATTGATATGCTAATAAATCTTCATGTGTGGCGTCAATTATCATTGGAACTACACCTGAAATCGCTGCTCTTGCTCTTTGCCATGCATCGGCTAATAGGAGGAAAGTTTGCCTCTCGCCTCTGCGTGGTTCTCCTTCTCCCTGGATTACGCGGTTGACTGTTGGTATTCCCCCATTTCCTTGGCTTCCTTCATTCCCGTGGTTTCCTGCATTGTCGCTCGATAGCATATTGTCAGGGTTAAAAATAGGATTACCATTGGAGTCTTGCTGAGTCGACACGTTGATACGTTGCAAACGTATCTATAATTTTTGATATTCCATGCTTGTTTTATATCTAATTTCTTATGTTTTATCCACACTTTGGAGCATTTTTATACACTTCCTGGGACTAACCTATTAACAAGATGCCACAATGCTAGTTGCCTGTTTTCTGCTGTTTTTGGTTCCAGAAAAGCCAGAAAATGAATATTCTCGGAATTGGACGGGACAAAAGCCAAAGTCAATATTTCACCAAGGGGAACACGGAGCCAGAAGACGATACGGAGAAGGGCCTCGAGGGGGCCACACCCCTTGTCCACGCGGCCAGGCCTGGCCCGCGCCTAGGGGGTGCAGCCGTTGTGGGCACCCCTTCGGCCTCGCCTTTTGCCTATAAGAAGCCCCCGATGCAGAAACCCTAAGTACCCGATCAAAATTCCATGAAAGAGTCTGTAGACGCCGTCATCTCCATCCCTAGATCGGGAGGGATTTGAAGATCTTCCCGGCACCCTGCTGGAGGGGAGAGATCACCCCGGAGGCCTTCTTCATCACCAAGCCTGCCTCCGGTGTCATGCGTGAGTAGTTCATCCCTGGACTACGGGTCCATGTAGTAGCTAGATGGTTGGTTCTTCTCCTTTGTGCTACCATGTTTAGATCTTGTGAGCTTCGTTCATGATCAAGATCCTATATTTGTAATCCTACATGTTGTGTTTGCGGGGATCCGATGGATATTGAGATGCTATTTTAGATTGATCATTGATTCTATCATGTCTTTGTTATTTGTGATCTTGCATGCTCTCCGTTGTTAGTATCTATCTTGGCCGAGTAGATGCTAGCAACTCCAAGAGGGAGTATTTATGCTCGATAGTGGGTTCATGCCTCTAGGAATCTGGGGAAGTGACAGAAATCTCTAAGGTACTAGATGTGTTGTTGCTACTAGGGAGAAAACAGCATTCCTTTGTTCATAGAACAATCGTATTGTTTACTTTACACACTTTGCTTAATGCAATTATCTATTGCTTGCAACTTAATACTAGAGGGGGTTCGGATGATAACTTGAAGGTGGATTATTAGTCATAGATGCAGTTGGATTATGGTTTATGTATAATGTTGTAATGCCCAATCAAATCTCATAGGAGTCAAGATGATTAGTATATGCATGTATGCTTTCTCGATGTTTGTCAATTGCCCCATTGTAATTTGTTCACCCAACATGTCATCTATCTTAAGGAGAATCACCTCTAGTGAACTATGGACCCCGGTCCATTCTTTTAACATCAATCTACAACTATTTACTGCTTTCTATTTACTTTCTGCAAGCTATTACTATCTTCCACACAATACGTTTAATCCTTTGTTTTCAGCAAAACCGGTGAGATTGATAACCTCAGTGTAAGTTGGGGGAAAGTTCTGTGGTTGTGTTGTGCAGGATTCCAAGTTGGAGACAACACCTTGGAGGTGTGTCCTTGCTCCTACTGGTTCGATAACCTTGGTTTCATAACTGAGGGAAAACTTGCTGCTATGCTCATCATACCTTCCTCTTGGGGTTCCCCAATGAGGTTGAATATATTTTGAGCCATCAAGCTCTTTTTTTGTCTCCGTTGCCGGGGAGTCAAGGACATCTTCACAAGGGGAGTCCCTCATAACCAATCTCTTTACTTTGTTTTATTTGTTTTGCTTACTTTATTTCTCCTTCGTTTGCTTGTTTCTTTATCAAAAACACACAAAAAAATAGTTGCACTAGTTTGTTTTCTTTATTAAAAACACAAAAAATGACTACTCTTGAAAACACTAAGTTGTGTGACTTCACTAGGACCAACAACAATGATTTCATGTGCACACCTATTGCTCCACCTGTTCCTGAAGCTACTTTCTTTG
Organism: Avena sativa; assembly: GCA_916181665.1. NCBI lineage: Eukaryota > Viridiplantae > Streptophyta > Magnoliopsida > Poales > Poaceae > Avena > Avena sativa. The sequence continues at coordinate 341,383,252 of OV702288.1, forward strand.
AAATTAAACCTTCTTTACTCAATCTTGTTATGAGAGAACAATTTTCTGGTATTGGTACTGAAGATGTTGTTGCTCATCTTAATAACATTGTTGAACTTTGTGAGATGCAAAAACATAGGGATATAGATGGGGATATTATTAAGCTTAAATTGTTTCATTTCTCTTGGAGAGGAAAAGCTAAAGAATGGTTGCAATCCCTAACTATAAATAGTATTGATTCTTGGACTAAATGCAAATATGCTTTCATTGGAAAATACTATACTCCTGCTAAGATTATATCTATGAGAAGTGAAATAATGAAATTTAAACAATCTGATAATGAACATATTGCTCAAGCTTGGGAAAGAATGAAATCTTTGGTAAAGAATTTTCCCACTCATGGACTGACTACTTGGATGATTATCCAAACCTTTTATGCAGGACTAAATTATTCTTCAAGAAATCTACTGGATTCTGCTGCTGGAGGTACCTTTATGACCATTACTTTGGGTGCTGCAACAAAGCTTCTGGATAATATGATGGTTAACTATTCGGAATGGCACACTGAGAGAGCTCCACAAGGTAAGAAGGTAAGTTCTATTGAAGAAACCTCCTCCTTGAGTGATAAAATTGATGTTATTATGTCTATTCTTGTTAATGGGAAAGCTCATATTGATCCAAATCATGTTCCCTTAGCTTCTTTGGTTGCTCAAGAAGAGCAAGTTGATGTGAACTTTATAAGAAATAATAATTTTAGCAACAATGCCTACAGGAATAATTTTGGTAATGATAATTATAGACCATATCCTCCCAATAATGGTAATGCTTATGGAAATTCCTACAACAATAATAGGAGTGCACCCTCTGAACTTGAAGTCATGCTTAAAGATTTTATTAGTAACAAACTGCTTTCAATAAAACTATTGAGGAAAAACTCTCTAATGCTAAAAGAAATATAGCATCATTGTTTGAAGCATAATCTTCTTTAAATAAAATGGCTGCTAAACCTGAAACTATTGAAAACCCCTTTGCTGCTACTAATGCCATACAAGTTAGAATTCATGAAAATGTTAGACTATTAGCTGAATTGCATGCTAAGTGGGAAAGAGAAGATGAAATTGCTAGAAATATTAGTATTTTTATAATCACTACTACTAATGTTGAAGCTAGTAAACCCAATGGAACCTTTTCTAATAAAAATGCTGAAGTTCTTCGAAATATGGGAAACAATAGCTCTACTACTTTAGATGATAATTATGATTTTGATCTTGATGGTTGCATTATCTCTGAAGTAATTATGTTCCACCAAAAGCTTGCTAAAAGTCCTAATGCTAGTTCTATGAATATGGCCTTTACAAAACACATTACTTATGCTCTTATAAAAATTAAAGAAGAAAAGATGAAACATAAAGCTTCTATTCCTATGAAACTAGAAGATGGTTGGGAACCCATCATTAATATGAAAGTGAATGACTTTGATCTCAAGGCTTTATGTGATCTTGATAGTAGTGTTTCTATTATGCCTAGAAAGATTTATGAAATGCTTGATTTGCCACCATTGGAAGATTTTTTAAATGTCCAACTTGATGATAATGCTAAAAATAAACTCATGGGGAGTGTTAATGATGTTCTTATTATGGTTAACAATGCCTATGTCCCCGTTGATTTCTATGTTTTGGATGTTTAATGCAATGCTTCTTGTCCTATTATTTTGGGAAGGCCTTTTCTTAGAACTGTTGGTGCCATTATTGATATGAAAGAAGGCACCATTAAATATCAATTTCCACTAAAGAAAGGTATATAACACTTCCCTAAGAAGAGAGAGAAGATTACTTTTGCCTCTCCTATTAAAAAAATGCTCTTAATGCTTCTTCATTTGAGAATACTTGATTCGTTTCTGGCTTCTTATGCCTATCTTAAAGGCGTTAAAGAAAAGTACTTATTGGGACATAACCCAAAAGTTTTAATGGAGTCTTGGAAGTTATTGTTTCAGTAATAACCTCTCCTTATCATTTTTGTGTGGTTTTTGTGCCAAGTGTAACCTCTAATGAGAGAGAAGTAATGCTTGGGAAAGTTGCTGTCCCGAAACAGATTTTTATGCTTCTCTGTAAAACTTCTTGAAAAATCTCTATACATCAGTTTGAGCTGTAATTATTTGTGCTTCTGCCCCAGGTTATTACCCAACTTTCATTAGTTGAACACTTTTCGATTTGAGCAACAGAAGGTCTTCGAAAAAATTGGTTTTTACCTGCTGGTCTGTTTTGACAGGTTTCTGCCATTATTTGCATTTGCCTCTTAATCTCTTTCTCTTGAGTTCTCTTTGATCAGTTGAACTTTTTAAAGGAAGTGCTACAGTAGCTTTTGTTTTAATGGAAGTTTTACTTATGTTGAAACTGAACCAAAAGACTTATTATCTTAAGTACACTAATGTTGCTAATGAAGATTGTGTGAAGTTTTGTATGAAGGAAATTTTTAAGTGTAGGGAAGAGTAATGTGATGAGATGAAGAATGGACAAAAGCTCAAGCTTGGGGATGCACCCGTGTCACCCCAAGAAATATCCAAGAAGTACAAGCGTAAAAGCTTGGGGATGCCCAAGGCATCCCCTTCTTCATCAATAAAAATCTCAGGTTTCTTCCAAACACTTCATTTTTATTGTTTCATGCACAAGTTGTGTTGTTCTTGGAGCATCTTCGTTTTTTGTTTTTGGTTTTTGTTTTCTTAGTTTGCCTAGTTCGCTTGAATAAATTGGTTGGACCCCCTCATTCATACATTAGTTTTCAAATAAGTTGGTTTGGATTGGAAAAGAGTAGGAAAAGTTCATGCTTAAGTGGTAAAAAGGAGCTTGTTTTTGACTATGACCTATGCTTTGTCATGTCATGCTTGATATTGTTTTGGCTTTATGCTTAGTGATTTTTTCTGTAGCATGACATGTTATAAACAATTGAGATTTCTTAATGTGCCTTGAAAGAATCATGCATTGTTTTAGCATATTAAAGCATAGTATTGTGGTATTCTCCTTTGATGCTTTATTTGGGTTGACTTGGCACATGCTCACACCATGTTAAGACTAGCCCAAGTCACCATAGCCTCTATGATCCTTTAGTTTTCGACTTGTAATATCACTTTATGCTTTAATTAATGATGTTTTGTCGCTTTGCATGATTATGGCCATTATTGCTCTCTTAGTTGGTCGCTCCCAGTCTTTTGCTAGCCTCCATAACCAAGTATGAGTTCCACTCATGCATCCAACTCCAAATAAAACCAAGTTATTCCAAAGAATCCACCATACCTACCTATTAGCATTTGTTATTCCAAGTATATTCATGTTTTCATCTACCTTCCGAATTAAACTCGTTATGTGAAAATTAGTGATTAAAGATCTCACGAACTTGATGGCACACTTTACTTTTCTTGCCCTAATAAACTTGAACCATTGTGTCATCTATGTTGTATATGCTTGCACTTATACATTGGGGATTAGCAAAACCATTATGTCATGGGGAACGCTTTCAATATTGCACTTGTACATTACCAGTTGATATCATGCTCTTTTGTTTATGGATGTCGTCGGTGTGAAATGAAAGGGGAGCTTGTAAGTCCATGGAGTTATGTATGTGTGTTAGAAAAACGCCTAGGCGGCTGGTCTAATCCATGCCTAATCATGGTGGAAACCTCCATGCCTAATCTATGAAGCATTCTTCTTATAAAATAAAAGAGATAGAGATTAAAAAAAAAGAGAAAAAAAGATGAGAAAAGAGGAAAGAGAGAAAAAAGCACCATTTTCCCATGGTAAATAAGAAGATGCTGAGATGCTTATTGTCCGCTTTCCTTGTCATTTGATATAGGGATTATTTCGTATCATTGGGCAAGGGGTACCCTGTTGGCGGTTCTCTATGAGATACATGTACTTACTATGACAAGAACTTACCGCTAACTAAACTTGAGTAGCATGAGGAGCGGCCCTCATATTCAAGGGACATGAGATTGCCAACTTATACTTTGTCAAGCATATACTCCATAGTTTGTTCACTTTAACCTTAATCACTTCAATATGCTTATGATAGGGGCAATGAGAGCTCAAAGATAATAAGTATCATAATTTTTGGAAGCTCTTTATGAGATTTGAATCCCTGCTTCCTTCTATGAAGGCCTTTCTTTTACTTTTATGTTGAGTCTCCATCTTCTATCTTTATGCACCTATTGAGAGAGCATAGTTGCCATTCATAGTTTAATGTGCATTGTCCCAAGACTTGTTGATTGATTCATAACTTTGATATTTCTTATTCTTAAAGTATTTGTATCTAGTCACCTTTATGAACTTTGAAGGTGTCCTATGCATTTATGTTTTGCTAGACTATGAGGGATAAGCTGAATACCATTCTCATTATGTTTTCTTTATGTGAAACAAACAAACGTCTTGCAAAGCATTGTTATTCATGAATCTTTTGTTCATACCTTTTCATGCTACAACATAGTTGCTATGTCTTATTGTTAGAACTAGATCTTACATGCTATGTTAAAGTACTATGATCCCAGCTATCAATGTTTTATGCCTTGATCAAGATTGTGATGGTGCATGTCACCTCAAAATTTATTCTTTCTTTTTATCACTTACCTACTCGAGGACGAGTAGGAGTTAAGCTTGGGGATGTTGATACGTTGAGAACATATCTATAATTTTTGATGTTCCATGCTTGTTTTATATCTACTTTCTTATTTTTTGTCCACACTTTGGAGTATTTTTATACATTTTCTAGGATTAACCTATTAACAAGATGCCACAGTGCTAGTTGCCTGTTTTTTGCTATTTTTTGGTTCCAGGAAAGCTAGAAAATGAATATTATCAGAATTGGATAGGACAAAAGCCAAAGTCAATATTTCACCGAGGGGAACACGGAGCCAGAAGACGAGACGGAGAAGGGCCTCGAGGAGGCCACACCCCCTGGCCACGCGGCAAGGCCTGGCCCGCGCCTGGGGGTGCAGCCGCCTCGGGCACCCCCCCTCGGCCTCCCCTTTCTCCTATAAGAAGCCTCTGATGCAGAAACCCTAAGTACCCGATCAAAATTCCACGAAAGAGTCTATAGCCACCGTCATCTCCATCCCTAGATCGGCAGGGATCTGAAGCTCTTCCCGGCACCCTGTCGGAGGGGAGAGATCACCCTGGAGGCCTTCTTCATGACCATGCCTGCCTCTGGTGTGATGCGTGAGTAGTTCATCCCTGGACTACGGGTCCATGCAGTAGCTAGATGGTTGGTTCTTCTCCTTTGTGCTACCATGTTTAGATCTTGTGAGCTCCATTCATGATAAAGATCATATATTTATAATCCTACATGTTGTGTTTGCGGGGATCCGATGGATATTGAGATTCTATTTCAGATTGATTATTGATTCTATCATGTCTTTGTTATTTGTGATCTTGCATGCTCTCCGTTGTTAGTAGCTATCTTAGCCGAGTAGATGCTAGCAACTCCAAGAGGGAGTATTTATGCTCGATAGTGGGTTCATGCCTCTAGGAATCTGGGGAAGTGACAGAAATCTCTAAGGTACTAGATGTGTTGTCACTACTAGGGAGAAAACAAAAATCCTTTTTTCATAGAACAATTGTACTGTTTACTTTACACACTTTTCTTAATGCAATTATCTGTTGCTTGCAACTTAATACTGGAGGGGGTTCGGATGATAACCTGAAGGTGGATTATTAGTCATAGATGTAGTTGGATTACGGTCTATATATAAAGTTGTAATGCCCAATCAAATATCATAGGAGTCAAGATGATTAGTATATGCATGTATGCTTTCTCGATGTTTGTCACTTGCCCTGCTGTAATTTGTTCACCCAACATGTCGTCTATCTTAAGGAGAATCACCTCTAGTGAACTATGGACCCCGGTCCATTCTTTTACCATCAATCTACAACTGTTTACTGCTTTCTGTTTACTTTCTGCAAGCTATTACTATCTTCCACACAATACGTTTAATCCTTTGTTTTCAGCAAAACCGATGAGATTAACAACCTCACTGTAAGTTGGGGGCAAAGTTTTGTGGTTATGTTGTGCAGGATTCCAAGTTGGAAACACCACCTTGGAGGTGTTTCCTTGATCCTACTGGTTTGATAACCTTGGTTTCATAACTGAGGGAAAACTTGTTGCTGTGCTCATCATACCTTCCCCTTGGGGTTCCCCAACGAGCTCGAATATATTTTTGAGCCATCACGCGTCTCCGATGATCACGCATACTTGGTGTTGGGTAATATATGAACTAGTGACGTCGTCATCTGAACCGAGGGAGACACTAACGAGTGGATCTGTGAAGTCCTTTAGTTTCTGTTCTGGGTAGATTTTCGCCATCCTTATCCTGAAGTTGATGCTTTCGCCACTTTCTTCGGGTTTAGATTTTGCTGGGCTTGTTCCACGTGGTGGAGTTAGTTGAGAATCTGATCTAAAGGAGAGATTGTCGTAAAGACCATCAAGGTCCCCAAGATCCATCCCATCTTGCTTGTTTTCTTCGTCTGCTTCGATCTCCACCGTGACTTCCATGGAGGATCCGACAGATGATGCTGGTATCGCCGTAGGCGCAGTCTTTTCCATCGATAGTTCTCATGTAATAGGGGCTGAGGGGTGTGATTCTTGGGGGTCTTCTACTTGGAAGTGGAAGCTTTCGATGATTAGATTGGATCCGCCGTTAAAGTCGGCGGGTACTTACACAAGGTGGGCGTGTGTGGATCTGCTTTTGTTTGGCTGCTGCTTGGAAAAAGAATTCTGCCGAATCCATGGTTCCAGCATTCAAGTTTCTCACAGTTTTACACACGTGGGTACTAAGGTTCTTACTTTGCGAGCCTAGCATGTACCGACATGGCCTCGGAACATGAACCGAAAGGTAAAGAACGAGTCATATGAATGATATGATGTCCATATGATGCTCTCCATTGGAGCTGCACCACCACTCATGATGATCGGTCGTGGTGTACTAAATTTGGTTTGTGTGATCACCAAAACAACTTGAGGGATGTTGTTTTGAGTGGGAGTTCAATTTGGTAACTTGGATTAATTTGAACTCAATTCATCATAAACTAAATCAAAGTGAATTTGCATAGTTCATTGTAGTCACCGGCATTCGTTTACTACCTTGTATTTAGCTATAATTGAGATAATAGAACGATAGAATTCTAGAATTTTACTTTAAGAGCTGGTATCGTATTGTTTTATGAGTGTCAATCTAAAGTTTAAATTACTATTACAAACTTTCATAAAAACCTCACTTACTCCGTTAAATTCAATAAGTTGTATTGAATCAAGAGTAACAAATTCTAGCATTAGTATCTAAGCATCAAGCTTGCCTCCATGATTCTTGATATTGAAAATTGTTTTAATATCAACGTTATCTTGGATATGAAAATTGCTTTAGTAACCATCATATGTAGAAGATATTATCATATCTGAAACAATGCTTGGTGTAATATGATGGAGTATAATTTAATAAATTACATATTCTCATACTGTATGAGAATTTGTAAAGGTTGGAGACACTAGGCATCCTGATCACCTAAAAGGATTTGGGAATTAACATTATATTTTCGATTCGTTCTTATGAGTTATATTAGCATGATCATGAAAGTTTTCATGATAAGGATGGATAGAAGATGTAGGTAAATTTTTTACTACATTAAAAGGATTACTAAAAGGAATGAAATTTTGAAAGAATGCCAATCACTTGATGATGGTGATCTACTTCAAAATTGCAAGTCCAAAGATATTAGTATTTATCTATACATGCTTTAAACTATGTGTCATATGTATGGCACCACTATTGATGTTGATAGATTCTTTTAAAAGAGAAAAGGAAATGTTGAAAGAGAATCTTGGAAATATTTGATGGAGAAGAAAAGACTGGAAATGTCCAACATAGGTATATAAATGATATAAACGTTGTGGGTGTATTCTTTGCTTGTTAAAAAACATGTTTCTTGGGTATTGGATACCGAATTGGTTTGTGTGAAATGTCACACAGAGCAACACAATTCATGTACTGCAATGGCCTAAGTAACTAGCAGAAGAATATGTGATGATGTTCATCGAAAACAAATAAAGTGTTATTGTGTTTCTCATTGACATCAAAAGCATGCCTTCAAGATTTTTATTTCAATAATTGTTATTTTGTTCCGGTATTATGAGAACAATGGTTGTTCAAATAATCACCTTATTCCATTGAAGATGGATGAACTCTTACAAATCTAGTTACATAAATCACGTCCATAAACACTGATGCTAAAGTGTCGTAAGACGAATGATTAGAAGATCACTTATGAGTAAAACTACATTTTAAATCATATTGGAAAGAAAATATGAAGAAAATCCATGTTGATGGAATTTTGGAGTATGTTTGATTTTTGAATCAATTGACGCTTGTGAGAATTTCCTGGAAATTATTTAAATTTTCATTCATAGGCCACAGAGGAATGAACGACTAACTTATTGGACATTGTGCATATTTATGCATATAGTCCATTATGTGTAGCCGTATGTGGTGGATCATTCAAACTTCATATAATTTAACCAAAGATTTGAGTGAATATATGTATATTTATTTAATCAGGAAGAAGTATTGAACATTTGAAAATGTTCAAATGATTTCAAGATGAAGTGGAAAATCATTGTAACGAGAAAATAAATAATTTATGGTTGGACCACAAAGAAAAATATTTGAGTTACAAGTTTAGCAAAAACACCTAATATTCAAGGAATTGCTCCATGAATTTATGTTTCCTGATAAAACCATATAAGTATGGAGTATTCGAGAGATGTAATCAAACCTTATTTGACATGGTAGGATCAACGGTGTTATTTATAAAATTGTCATTATCTTTTGAAGATTAAGCTTTAGTGACTACTGCTTTTATACTAAAAAGAGCTCCATCGTGATCCGTTGAAATGACACCATATGAGTTATGGATTGGGGTAAAACCCAAGTTGTCTTTTCTTAAATTTTGGTATGCTAGGCATAAGTAAAATCTTTACAACCAAAGTCAGATAAGCACGTCTTTGTAGGTTACCCCAAAGCAATAGTTAGGTATTCCTCCATAACACTGAAGACAAAAGTGTTTGTCACTTAGAACGTCAAGTTTCTTCAGAAGGAATTTTTCGCAAAAAGTTAAGTGGGAGGACAATAGAACTTGGATAAGTTTATTGAACTTTAGATATATGTGCAGAGTTGCGCAGCACCAGAAAGTGTCCTAGAGGTAGCCATAATGCTCATGGCTCCCATGCCACAAAGGTTGTGGTCATGGAGATCTAAATTCCTATGGAACCGCATAGGTCGGGTAGATAATCAAACACTAAGATTTGAGATTAAATCATTATTGTTTGAAAATGACGAACCAACTACATGCAAAGAAGTGATGATGGGCTCTGACTCCATAAAATGGCTTGAAGCCATAAAACTCATGATAGTCCCATACACGAGAAACCAAGTTACTGTACTTGGAAGACCCTTTAAAAGGCATAAAGCCTATCAGTCGTATTTGGATCTATAAAGAAACAGACATGGATGTTTCACATATATGAAATAGTCGACATGTAGGCAAAGAGTTTACGACAATGTTCAAGAAGTCGAATACGACAAGATTCGATCTTTCATAGCGATATTTGGTCTAGACGGATTAGTGTAGAAACCACTACATATGTCAATTGTTGTATATGCTAGTTGAACAAACAAAACAACATTCTTCTAATAGAATGGTTACGGAGGACGTGTACATGACACAATACGAAGGGTTTCTTTAAATCAAAGGATGCTAAGCAGGCATGCAAACTTGAATGCTTGAAGTAAAGAATAGCGGGGTCACCGTGATGAAAATGTTAAAAGGTTTAATTTCACCAGAGACGATGAAGGTGCTCGCATTTGCAAGAAATTAAGTGGGAGCATTGAGACAAATTTCTAATACATTGTGTATAAGACATATTGTTGATTGGGAATGATGTATCTTTTATAGACACATGTTAAGGAATTCATTAAAATTAGATTTAAATGAAAGATTTGGGCAAAACCAGAATATTTGGCATCAAAGTCTATTTGGATAGGTTGAGACACTAATATGGTTATGCCATATGTACATAGATGAAATATTGAATTAGTTCAATATGGAAATGACGAGAAAGGTTCTTACCACATGGAGAAGGTTGAATCAAGATTCAAGTATATTGATACTTGGTGAGTGAATCAAGATTCAAGTGTTTTGACACTTGGTGATTAAAATCAAATGAATATCTTGATAAACGAGATTCAAGAGTTTTGACACTAAGTGAGTAAAATAAACAAGAATATCTTGATAAACGAGATTCAAGTGTTTTGACACTTGGTTAGTAAAAAATCACATGATTATCTTAATCAATCATATCGTGATATGTGCATATCTAGATATGTTCTATGCACTAAATGTTATGAGCTTATACCAAGGTGACTCATAAGATGAACATTGGATGATAGTAAGGATATTCTTACGATCTTTGGAAGAACTAAGAATATATTATGTATGTACAAGTGAAAAATAGTTCATTGTAAAGTGTTACATTGACACTATACATATAGTTCATTATAAAGTTTTACATTGATACTAGTTTTATCACAAGATATATACTAAGTTTATCTCAATTTAGGCTATAGATTAAGGTGGCAAAGTTTGATGGAAGAAAGTTCCATGATATATTTGGATGAGTTCCAAAAGTTTAAGTATTGTGAAGAATACTACACTAAAAGGCTAAGTATAGGACTTCTATAGTAGCAGCAAAAGAACTAGGTATGGGTCTCCATGGGCTAGTAATATGAAGATCTATTGTATGACAATAGTGTCAACATGTTTTCAGATCAAGGAACTAAGGTCTCACCAAAGGACCAAATTTGTACAATGCCATCTCATTTGAGAATGAGTGATGCATAGAGACGCAAAGACATTAAAATACACACAAACCTGAAAACGTCAGATCCAAAGATTATTTTTTCCACTAGCAAATGCGTATATACAACACCAAAAAGGCATAGGTATTGAATGCGCAAGTTTTTCAAACTAGATTATTGACTGTAGTGCAAGTGGGAGACTGAAAGGAATATGCCCGAGAGGCAATAATAAAGTGGTTATTATATTATATTATTCCATGTTTATGATAAATGTTTATTTCTCATGCTATAATTGTTTTAAACGAAAACGTTAGTATATGTGTGTTTAATAAACAAAGAAAAGGTTCCTAGTAATGCCTCTCATTGCACTAGCTTCTTGATTAACAGATGATCAAGGTTTCCTGATCATGACATTGGATGTTGTTAATAACAAGGTCACACCATTGATTGAATGATGTGATGAACATACTCCAAAAGTATAGTAACACGATCATGCCATTAAGTTTACACTACTATAATGTCATTCGAAGTAACTTTAATCCTTAGACCATGAGATCATGTCAATCACAAACTACGGAAGAGTACTTTGATTGCATCAAACATCACACCATAATAGGGTGATTATAAAGGTGTCGTCGGGTACTTGAAAAGTGTTAGTTGAGGCTCATGGATCAAGAGTGGGATTTTGCATCCTAATGACGGAGAGATATACTAGGGCCCTCTCGGTGATATCACATTAACATAGCTTGCAAGCAAGTGATAACAATCCCCAAGAATGTTATATCACGTGAACAAGAAAAGAGTACTTGTTAGTAATAGGATCGAACTAGGTTTGAATGATACCGAATGATCGGATCCCGAACAAGTAAAATATAGTGATACAAAAGGAATAGGTTACTACAAATAAAAGTTCACGCAATCACTAAGACATCGCATGAACCGATGAGAATCATCAGGGATCTCCAGGTCCTACTAATGATTATTGATCGGAGAATTTCTTGGTCATGTTCACACAGTTCGCGACCTGTAGGGAGACACGCTTAAGGGTAGTCGACGCATTTGAGTGGATTGGGAACACCGGAGAAAATACTGGACAACACAGGAATTGTTCTGATATAACTGCCGGAATAGTTTTGGTGTATCGGAATATTGCGAGAGGATCAAATGTTAATGTGTTCATTGAATGAAGTATAATCATTAAATGAAGTGTTCATTACATTGAGTTGCATTGAAACAAGTGAATTAAAGTGCTTTAATGAAAAGACCTTTGATTTTTGAGTTGAAATTAAATGGAAGATGAGTGGACCCACATAATTGGGGGAGAGGTGGGGGTAGCACCATGCCTGTCGCATCAGTGGCCCACCCCGCATCGAATGGACAAGTGGAAAGATCCAACATATTAGTTCTGTCTGGGATAAAACCCTAGCTCATTGAGCCACTTCAAATACCAGCGGGGTGCTAGATAGAGGAACTACCAGCGGTATTGTGGAGCTAAAGGACAACTCCAAATCGATCAATAGTTTATAGGCCATTCTTTCTGGTATATGGGGCAGAAGCTGTATTACCAGCCGACATAGAGCATGACTCGCCTAGGGTCACCCAATACACAGAAGCCGAAGTGCAAGAGGCCCGGCAAAATGATGTTGATCTGCTGGAAGAAGCGATAGAGCTGGCCTTGTCCAGATCCGCCATATACCAGCAAAATCTCCGATGCTACTATAGCCGAAAAGTGAACCCCCGAGTCTTCCTATAAGGAGATCTAGTACTTCAGTTGGTGCAGCACACTGTTGGCATGCATAAACTGTCCCCCCATGGGAAGGGCAATTCATCGTAAGCAAGGCATTACACAATGATGCCTATTACCTCACAAATGCACAACCACATGAAAAGAACAAGGTGGACAGGTCCAGCAAGGAATCAAAGCGACCATGGAATGTAGCTCTACTTCATCCATTTTACACTTAGCAAAACTGTATGTATCTCGGACTCTCATATGTCGGCCTATATGTCGGAAATGAGCTTAACAATGAAAGTTCGGCACCCTGAGCAGATAATTAGGGACTGCCCTAATAATAACTGTCTTTGCTCTATATTTACTCTTTTATATGTCGGCTAGCTTAAATTACTTATACCTTAGCCAGGTTAGTAGTATGTTGGCACCAAAAACTAACTCTTTGACTTGCTACTGCCCAACAAGAATTGGCTTTATGGAAAGCAAGAGAACATGTTTGGAATTGCAAGGCATATGAAAAACAACTAAGGAGAAGGAACATAATCGAGCCGATGTTTGTTTTTTGTACTAACCCCTGTATTTAGTTTATTTTGTTATGTTGAGTTATTTTGAGCTAATCCTAAAGTTTCAAGTATTGTTAAGTCAAAATTTTGAACCTCGGACTCATAAGCCAAAAGCAATCAAGGTAGACGCGAGCCGGGTCATTGAATTGGTGAATAAGAAAATGAAACTCGGGGACTTCTCCCAAGTTAATCCGGCATAAAAACTTAAGCTCTAGAAAAATAACACGTTGTTTTATACATCTGCACACGGCATACCGAGGATTTAACAAATTTCAAAGTTTGTTGCAGAAGGAGCCGCAGCGGCTGAACCATCCGTGGAAGGAGCCAAGTTGTCCTCGGAGTGGGGAGCCTGGGTTTCAGCTTCAACATCCGGATTAGCTACGGTATCCTCAGCGTCCTTGGCTTCCTCGGCATAATCTGAACCTTCTTGCTCTTCATCCTCGGCCTCTTCATCTTCGTCTTCTTCCTCAACATACCCATCGTCGACAGCTTCGAGAAAGCTCGGCCCCTCATTCCATTAATGAATATGGGCGTATTGGATGAGCTCATAGGCACAGGCTTGGCGCTGGGCGATGTGGGATGGATTGTTGGTCCATCTAGATCCAATGCAGAGGCGGCTGAGCACATTCAGATCAATGCCCTCATACCAGGACAACACAAAGGACAATCTCGTATCACCTCCAGCGTGGGCAGCAGATTCTCACCACAAGCTGAGTTGGGTGCTGCTTTCCTGAAGTTTCTCGATCAGTGCAGCAACTCCCACCAGATCAATCTCACCATGCTACAGGATATGAAAAGCATGGATGGAAGCCTGGAGGAGGCCCACCCCAAAGATCTTCATGGGTCCTTGGCAGGCCGCAAGGCCATCCAAGGACTCATCCATCATTATGTCTTCCAAGATAGGTACGGTTTCAGCCCTCTTCTCCCGGATCTTGCTGATGGCAACATTGGAGCGAGCCTTGCACTGAGGGACACAAACAAAAGTAACTTAGAAAAGGCAAAGGGCAGAGTAACCTCGGCAGAATAAAACAAATTCAGAACAAGAAATTTACAAGCGATGAGGCCGTGGATCCGAGTCAGCTGGGCAAGCCAACCTGCCTAGTTCTTTCGGAATTCCTCGAGAGCAGCGGTCAGTGAATCAACTTTAGCCTCAGCTTCTTGGAGAAGTCCCTTGCTCTTGTCAAGCTGACCCGTGAGCTTAGCCTTGGCATTAGAGAACTCCTGATCTAACTTTTCGAGTTCATTCTTCTGGGAGAGCTGTAGGGTAATCTCATCGTCTTTCTCATTTAGCCAGGCTTGATGTTGCCCTGCTTGTTTGAGAAAATGGAGCATCATGTCAGGCAGGGGCATGCTATCTTGAAGAGACACTTCACTGATTTTTTGACCCGGCAAAGCCGAGGTAATTACCTACCAAGTCAAATGAAAAAGGACATAGGATGAGGAGCTAAGGAAAGTTACCTTTCATCTCGGCCAGCTTATTCCTCAACGCCTTGTTCTCAGCTATCACATTGGCTGCAAAATCCAAGTCAAAAGTTAATTCTGCAAGCTCAAGATGAAGAGAAGAAAAAGTGGGAATATGAAAGATAACACTTTAATTTTCTTTTTTAGCTCAAGCAGCAGGGCCTTATGCTTTGGAGGATCCTTGTGTGTATCCAAAAGCTGCTGGAACTAAACGGTCTGAAGGTGGGTGGTGTTCTGAAGAGGAAAGTGTTAGCTCATATATAATAAGGAATATTTGAAGTTACTCCAATCCGAGCCAAGTGGAATTTAACCCAGCTCTAGGTGAGTGAATATTTGAAGTTACTCAAGACCCGGGCCAAGTGGAACTTAACCCGGCTCTAGGTGAATGAATATTTGAAGTTAGTCAGATCCGAGCCAAGTGGAACTTAACTCGACTCTAGGTGAGTGAATATTTGAAGTTACTCGATACCTATGCCAAGTGGAACTTAACCCGACTCTAGGTGAGTGAATATTTGAAATTAGTCAGATCCGGGCCAAGTGGAACTTAACCCATCTCTAGGTGAATGAATATTCGAAGTTACTCAAGAACTGGGCCAAGTGGAACTTAACCCGGCTCTAGGTGAGTGAATATTTGAACTTAGTCAGATCCGAGTCAGGTGGAACCTAACCCGGCTCTAGGTGATTGGATATTTGAAACTACTAAGGAATTTAACGCAATTGAAGTACTTCGGAATTAATAGCATCCGACCAAGTAACGCATTACTCCCCCGGAGGCTCGGGGACTGGAGGATATATCTACAACTACTTTTGCATATGTAAGGGGATGGCTGAAATATTTACATCCATCATCTTGCTGGCATAACCAATGGCTTTGGCAGTTGTATTCATCTGAGCACCAATGTTTGTCGGACCAAACTTTGTCGGGTTACCAGAGCTGACCTCGACATACTCAGCCTGGTTCTAGTTATCGGCATACTCAACAAGTGAACCATAGCTTCTCCTGTTGAGAGTTCGGGTCAAGACCAAGCCTTTGGCATGAGCAGTTTTTCAGGTGCTCTAAGCTATGGTCGGGCTTGTATGAAGAGCAAGCTATTTATCAAAGGGCAGAGCCGGAAGAAGCACCACCCTGTTGCATCATGGACACTATGGAGCGTTGCCCAGACCCGGCCATTGATCCCTTGGCTGCAGCCTTGGTTGCCTCAGCAGCAGTTTTGGCCTTTGTCGTGTCCGCAGGCTTCATGGCTTTGGTAGTTGGCTTGGCCTGCTTCGGTGGAGCTGAAGGTTGCTCTCCGTCCAAAGACGTTGATGCGGAAGGTTTAGCCTTAGGGCTGGGCCAAGTCCGGCCTTCCCGCCGAGTCTACGGAGACTCGGACGAGGCAGGAGGAACTTGGAGCTGGAGCTGGAGCTGGTTGAGATTGAGATTGGGTCGATGCCAGAGTCACCGGCACCTTGGTAGGAACTTTCTCGATGGCGATGTTGCTGGCACCACCATCAACTTGTTGTTGCTGAGCATAAGAGGAACTAGGTTGATCCGGCATAGTCACATCCTTGGAGGCGCCACCTCCCTCTGTGCCGACGTTGCCCTGCTCTTGCCGAGGTGGGCTGAGATTCGGCACAGCAGTGGAGCTCTCCCGGATGGGGCTCAGGGGAGGAGCGTCATCACGGCGAGGAGAAGGTGGATCACCTCGAATAGGTAAGGCTATGCTTGAGCCGCTCTGGTAGATGTCCTTAGGGGACCTGCTGAGTCAGACAGAAAACATATATCAAGAAAGAGAGAAACAAGAAATACATACCCAATGAACAAGAAAAGAAAAAAGAGATTACTCGGATGCGGTAGGTGGTTCCTTGGACTTTGGGACTCTCAAAACGGTTGCCTTAGTAGGAGGCTTGCTGGCGGCCTTGTTGCTTGATTTCTTCAGTCATTTTCCGGTCCTAGGCGGCTCAGAAGGAGGAGCTGAGGTAGCAGCTCGTTTCTTTGTAGGGGCAGGCACTGGCTTGCCCATGGCAAGAGGAGAATCGGTGTGGACCTAACCAACCGGGTGAGATGCGGTTGGATCAGCTAGAAAAGCATATGAGATAGGTACAAGATCATATACCTCCAATATCTCAATATCATCATCTTCACCGTCCTCCGGCCAATCCCTTAAGACAAAAGCCTTACTGGAAGGTCGGCCGGAGGCAGGGTCCAGCACAAGCAATATGTCCTTGTAATCAGGCTCCTCCGAATCCGAGGTATCCTGATCCTTGCCCCACTTGAGGGACAGGGTCGTGGTGTCCTCTATTGTTTGCTGAAGAAATGTCTAAAAAGCAACAAGACAAAAGGATCAAATAAATGACATGGGCCGACATAAAATGTAACTCGGAAAAAGGGTCGCATGAGAGATGTACTGTGGGAGTAGGCTTATCTCAGCTGCAGTGCTCAAACCCCCACTCCCAATCTTCGGTCATTTGAGTCTTAAAGATAGCCTTAACCTGGTAGAAGATCTGAGCGTCGAATAGCTCATATGACAAAGTTTGGTTGGGGTTGAGGTGCCCTCTCCTGTGGCAAAGCTTGTGAGTGCACAGCTGCAGTAGGGATATTCAGCTCTAGATGAAAGTGATCATTATATCCTCGTTGTTCATCCTCTCAAGCTTCAGCTTGATGATGCGCTTCACCACCAAATCTACCAAGGTGTTTGATTTTAATATATTGGGGATACAGCTCCACCGAATTCTATTAGGGACACCAATAGAGAAAGGGGCAGCTAAATCTTGTCCTCCGAGGTAGTATTCTTCACGTAGAAGAACGTCTTGGCCCATCCTTTGCAGGACTCCAAGCAGGCAACTCGGGGAAACTCGGATTCTTTCCGAGGTGAGATGGAAGCCGCCCCGCATTGGGTCAGAGATTTTTCGGCGGGCCGAAGGTCGCTGTTCAGAATAACATTGTCTCGGAAGCCAAAGAACTTGAACCAAATTTCTATGGAGGGCCATAGATCGAGGTACCCCACAACCTTGGAAATGAAAGCAAAGAGGGAAGTGAAGGCATTCGCCAGAAGGTGGTGGGGTTGAAGACCAAAAGTGCTAAGGAATTCATGGAAGAAATTGCTGATGGGGAGGTTGAACCCGCGTTGAATGTGCTGGGCCACGCAGGGATAAACAAAACTTTTCCCTAACGCGGGACACCCAAGATCCAGCTCAGGTTATAGGCCATGAGATTACCGCTAGACACGCAGATGCGGAAGTTGATGTAGCGCATCGAAGCAGTACTGAACAATCCCCGGACAGCCCTTCCGAATCCCACGAACTCCTTCGTTAGATCCCCACGAGCTTCCCCTTATCCAGCACCGCACGTGCAACGCCTCTACCGGTATCCACACATACAGGAAGGAGCTTCGGACAGAGGATTGCTAGATCTTGTCTAGCCCAAAATGGAAGTGGAGAAAGTGACGGCTAGGTCAGGGACTATCCCTTGTCACTCCACTTATATACACTCCTAGTTGGGCTCAACGCTTGAGGCCCATCTAGGCCGTATTCCAATCTCCACATGGATTTAATCCACATGGCCTCCTTACCCTTAAGTGTGTGACCCTGTAGGTTCACGTACACCTGGACACGACATGAGTCACCACTCCGAGTCGATAGCTGGTAGCGGTCTCTAGCAAGACGTACCAACTCCCAAGCACCGTAAAGTCAGAAGATGAACCTTCAATGTGTCTTTCGTCCAAATCCCTTTGCCTCATGATATACCTGTTAAGCTATAGGCGAGTAGTTGCCATCCCTTTAATAGCTTAACTCTCTTCTCGTACCATGATATGTGATTCACTGGACTAACTCTTAGTCCGACTCCTCAGTTAACACTTAACTGAGTAGCGCATGGCCATGCTTCTGAATCATATCACACAAGAGGGCCTAGAGAATATCTCTCCATTACGGAGGAGCAAATCCCATCTTGGTAATCCACGTCACGCAGCTTGCTTCACAACCAACCCGAACTCTACCTTTATAACCACCCATTTACGGAACAGTGTAGTGTTTGATAGAACCTAAGTTGGCGATCCACAACTCGGATCATGCAATCACCTCAGGTCGAAGGATTCCATTGCTTGAGACTGCAAATGACAACCTGCTCTTTGCATCTCAACTGTGGGTCAGTCCGACTCGCTAAAATCTTTAGCCGAATCAGTGTAAGTTGGAATAGCATCACCATGCCCATGACAAGTGGAACCGTGTCATCAGCCGACTTGCACATTGGTCTAAGTTGTGTGTCCAGCACAACTTCAACGACCAAGGACAATCTAGTATGAACAATCATGAATACATAGTTCCACAACTGAATCACGCATTCAGTGATATATATCTGATGTTCATATAAGGACAACTTTACTTTATGAATACTTTGGGAAATATCATCAATCATGATTGCCTCTAGGGCATATTCCCGATAGTCTCCCACTTGCACTAGAGTCAATCATCCCGACATCACATGTCTAGGCATCTAATGATCATGGCGCTTACATGCGCCTCATGCTTAGGATGTGGAAGTGGCTTTTTCAACAGATCTGCAACGTTTGCATTCGTGTGTACCTTGCATAACTTGATATCACCATGATCCACGAACTGGCGAATCAAGTGGTATCACATGAGTATATGCTTGTTCTTCTTGTGTTGTCTAGGTTCCTTGGCTTGTGCAATAGCACCATTGTTGTCACAATACACGTCAAACAGATTGGATGAACCCTGAACCACACCAAGATCAATCAGGAAATTCCTGATTGAAACAGCTTCTTTTGCCGCCTCCGAGGTAGCAATATACTCAGCCTCTGTTTTAGATGCAGACATAGTCTCTTGCTTGGAACTCTTCCAGCTCACAGCCCATCCGTTCATAACGAACACGTACCCAGATTGAGAACGAGAATCATCTGAGTCAGTAAGGTAACTCGCATCCGTGTAACCCCTTACACTGAGTTCAACCTCACCTCCATAAACTAGGAACACATCCTTAGTCCTTCTCAAGTACTTAAGAATGTTCTTAACTGCTGCCTAGTGGATTTCTCTAGGGTCAGCCTAGTATCTGCTCACAACACTTAGAGCATAGGAAACATCCGGACTAGTACAAATCATGGCATACATGATG
The DNA here is from genome assembly GCA_916181665.1 of Avena sativa. Classification (NCBI taxonomy): domain Eukaryota; kingdom Viridiplantae; phylum Streptophyta; class Magnoliopsida; order Poales; family Poaceae; genus Avena; species Avena sativa. The sequence continues at coordinate 341,402,991 of OV702288.1, forward strand.
GACCCGACTGCCGAAGCATAGGGAATCGCACTCATCCTACTTCGCTCATCAGTCGTCGAAGGACACTGAGTCTTGCTAAGTCATATTCCATGGGACATCGGTAAGAACCCCTTCTTAGATGATTCCATGTTGAATTTCTTCAACACTTTGTCCAAATAGGTACTTTGGCTCAATCCAATGAGCCGCCCAGATCTATCTCTATAGATCCTGATTCCTAGTATATAAGTTGCCTCAGCCAAGTCCTTCATTGAGAAACTCCTTTCCAATGATTCCTTGGTTTCTTGCAACATCTGGACATCATTTCCAATCAATAATATGTCATCCACATATAAGATCAGAAAGTTTACTTTGCTCCCACTAAACTTCTTGTATAAACAAGAATCATGATGACTCTTGATGAAGCCAAACGATTTGACTACCTCATCAAAGCAAATATTCTAACTCCGATATGCTTGCTTCAACCCATAAATGGATTTCTGAAGCTTGCATACCTTTTCAGCATTAGCTGGATCGACAAAACCCTCAGGATGTATCATATACACGTCCTTGGTTAAATTTCCATTAAGGAAAGCCGTCTTGACATCCATCTCCCATATCTCATAGTCGACATAGGCTGCTATAGCTAACATGATCCGAACTGACTTAAGTATCGCCACGGGAGAGAAAGTCTCATCGTAGTCAACTCCTTGAACCTGCCGGAACCCCTTCGCGACAAGCTGTGCTTTATAGATAGAAACGTTTCCATCCATATCAGTTTTCCTTTTAAAGACCCATTTGCACTCGACGGGTCTTACACCGTCTAGCAGATCAACCAAGTTCCAAACTTGATTATCATCCATGGACTTTAACTCGGATCTCATGGCTCCAAGTCACGACTCAGAATCAGAACCCACCATCGCTTTCGAATAAGTTGTCGGCTCATCACTGTCCAACAGTAATATATCACGAACACTTCGCAATATTTCCGATCTTCGTAGTGGAGGTGCAGCTGCCGGCTCAGCTACCACGACTAGCTCAACCTCCAAGGCTTTCACCAAATCGCTACTGATCGGTTCCTTTCGAACTTCTTCTAGATGCACCATACACCCACTGACTTCCCGACTGAGAAACTCTTTCTCAAGGAAGACACCGTTCCGAGCGACAAACACTTTGCCCTCTTCTCGGTTGTAGAAGTAGTAACCCAAGGTTTCCTTTGGATACCCAACGAAAATGCACTTATCCGACTTGGCTGCAAGCTTGTCCGACTGAAGTCTCTTGACAAATGCTTCACAAGCCCAAGTCTTAAGAAAAGACAAACTTGGCTTCTTGCCTGTCCACGTCTCATGTGGTGTCTTCTCTACCGATTTCGATGGTACTCTATTTAGTGTGAATGCCGCCGTTTCTAGACAATAACCCCAAAATGATAAAGGTAGATCTGTCCGACTCATCATTGATCGTACCATGTCCAACAAGGTCCGATTCTGCCGTTCCGACACACCGTTCCTCTGTGGTGTACCCGGCGGAGTGAGTTGGGGAACTATTCCAGAAATCTTCAGATGGTCATCAAACTCGTGGCTCATGTACTCGCCTCCTCGGTCTGACCGAAGAAACTTTATTTTCTTGCCGAGTTGATTATGTACTTCATTATGTAATTCTTTGAACTTTTCAAAGGCTTCCGACTTATGTTTCATCAGGTAGACATATCCATATCTACTCAAATCATCAGTGAAGGTAATGAAGTACTCATAACTACCCCTAGCTGTCGCGCTCATTGGACCACATACATCACTATGTACTAGTCTCAACAAGTCAGATGCCCTTTCACAACTCCTTGCAAAAGGTGTCTTGGTCATCTTGCCTAGAAGGCCGGATTGGCATGTCCCGAACGACTCCAAGTCGAACGAAGTTAGGAGTCCATCATCATGGAGCATCTTCATGTGTTTCCAACTTATATGACCAAGTCGACAGTGCCAAAAGTAAGTCATATTCAGATCATTTGGTTTCAACCTTTTCACATTTACATTATAGACCGACCCACCATCAAGATTCAAAATAAATAACCCGTTCTGAACGGGTGCAAAGCCGTGAAACATATCATTCAAATATAAAGAACAACCATTATTCTTAATATTAGACTCATAGCCTTGTCTCATCAAACACGAGGCAGAAATGATGTTTCGACTAAGCACTGGAACATAATAACAATTATTTAGTTCCATTAAGAATCCTGAAGGTAAATGAAGTTGCATCGTGCCGACTTCCAATGCAGCATCTCTTGCTTTGTTGTCGACCCGAATGTCAACCTCGCCTCTTGCTACGCCCCTAGTTCTTACCAGTCCCTGCAACGAGTTGTAGATATGAATGACTGATCCAGTATCATATACCCAAGAACTACCGGGTGCATCAGCAAGATAAAGGTCTATAACATTGCAAACAAGTGTACCTGAGTTGGAAGTCACACCTCCACTCTTGGCTTTATTCGCCAAATACTTGTTGCAATTCCTCTTCTAGTGGCCATCTGCCTTGCAATAGAACCAGGCAGAACCGGCTGAAGGAGATGACTTAGTCCCTGAGGAAACACTTGGGATCTCATCCTGAACATTACCTCCTGACTTAGCCTTCTTCTTCTTAGTCCAAGAACTCTTCTTAAACTTAGCCTTATTCTGTACCACCAACACTTGGCTAGTACCTTTCTTGAGGTCAACCTCTTCCTGCTTAAGCATCCCATGTAATTCAGTGAGCTTCTTATCCATACCATGCATGTGGTAGTTTGATATGAACTAACCATACACACTAGGAAGAGAGTTCAGAATTATATCCGTAGCGAACTCTTCGCTTATGGGGTAGGCAAGCCTTTCCAGAGACTGCACATAACCAACCATCTTGATTACATGCGGACTCAGTGGATCACCATCCTTAAGCTTACAACTCATCAAAGCTTGAGAGACTTGATACCTCTCGGTCTTTGCCTGAGCCTAGAACATACTTTTGAGGCATTCGATCATATCGTAGGCCTCAACATTCTCGAACTGCTGCTACAAGTCCGGTTCCATGTGAGCAAGCATAAGACAGCTAATTTCTGTAGACTCATCACATGTTCTACAATAGGCATTGGTTGCTGCAGCACTCACATTTTCATCCGGCACATCTGGAAGGGGGTTGTCTAGAACATGGTCCCTATTTTCTTGTTTGAGAACAATTCTCAGATTACGATATCAGTTGGTGAAGTTTGTCCCATTAAGTTTATCTTTCTCTAGAATGGTCCTCAAAGCAAAACTGGATAACTGAGGGAGACTGCTACTAGGTGCCATTATCTACAATAGAAATATGCAAAACACTTAAGACAAGTATTCATAAAAGAGCAGGTGTATTAAACATTTTAATACTTATGCTCCCACTAGAACCAATACCCCTCCAATGGTTACTTAGTGATTCAGGACCCTAAATAAGCAAGCCGACTAGTGAGCTTTAGCATCACCGCTAGCCGTCAAGTGATCTAGGTAGGCAACTCCTTGCCAATCGCATCTCATGCGACTCATGTTGGTCGGGTGGCATCTCATGCCCCGGCTCCCGACCGCCCTCTCCCCGAGCCCCACAACCGTTGTGATAGACCCGTCTAGCTTACCAAGTACATCCGATATGAGAGTCTGACTCGAACCCATCTAGTCGAAAAGAATTGGCAGCACCTCAATTTTATGAGCCCACTACCAAGAATGTCCGACTTGTGATGGTGCAGCACTGGCGGGGAGACCGACTACACCTCCTTTGAGGGATTAAAGTTTAACCACTATCTCATAGAGGTAAAACTAGAGACATAGCAATCACACAAAATAATCCAATTATAATGTGAAATGGTATGGCTCCCTTCATGGTGATCTCCATCTCCATGAACATGTTCGTCATGCCTTTGGATGCAGTGTTCTTCAAGTCCTCCAAATATGCTACACTACTACTAAGGAATATACAAGAAGATGGCATCTCATGCCGACACGCATGTCGTTATACAATAATAGTGACAGCACTTTGGCTCCAGTTGGCTGACAAACATGTGATACACAGATCACGTATGGATTACACACATCACAAGCACATAAGCCATACCATTCACAACTTCCTGCAAAAACAAGTTATGCATATATATAATATCTACCGGCGTTGTGAACCTCGCAACGACATCTAATGCGCTATGACAGGGCGAAGCTGGCGGTCCCAAATCCCAGATCTAATCTGCATTCTGAACCATGGATTCCTTCATTGGATAAAACACTTTTACCCAAATCTGATCCCTGTGCAGATCTGACCAATCTCATTGATCATCCGCACCTGATCTTCCGTGCACCCCCGAGTGCGATTGATCTAATCAATCTTGCACAAAACCGATCTATCTCATAGATCGACCACCGAAACCCTAAGTGGATCCTATCCACCACCTCGTGCATATCACATACGCACAAATCTAGAGCCTAAAACTAGAAGCTTTCGCTCTGATACCACTGCTAGGCCACGCAGGGATAAACAAAACTTTTCCCTAATGCGGGACACCCAAGATCCAGCTCAGGTTATAGGCCACGAGATTACCTCTAGACGCGCAGATGGGAAGTTGATGTAGCGCGTCGAAGCAGTGCCAAACGATCCCCGGACAGCCCTTCCGAATCCCACGAACTCCTTCGTCAGATCCCCACGAGCTTCCCTGTCTCCAGCGCCGCACGTGCAATGCCTCTACCGGTATCCACACATACAGGAAGGAGCTTCGGACAGAGGATTGATAGATCCTGTCTAGCCCGAAATGGAAGTGGAGAAAGTGACGGCTAGGTCAGGGACTATCCCTTGTCACTCCACTTATATACACTCCTAGTTGGGCTCAACGCTTGAGGCCCATCTAGGCCGTATTCCAATCTCCACATGGATCTAATCCACATGGGCTCCTTACCCTTAAGTGTGTGACCCTGTAGGTTCACGTACACCTGGACATGACACGAGTCACCATTCCGAGTCGATAGCTGGTAGCGGTCTCTAGCAAGACGTCCGAACTCCGAAGCGCCATAAATTCAAAAGACGAACCTTCAATGTGACTTTCTTCCAAGTCCCTTTGCCTCACGATATACCTGTTAAGCTATAGGAGAGTAGTTTCCATCCCTTTAATAGCTTAACTATCTTCTCGTACCATGATATGTGATTCACTGGACTAACTCTTAGTCCGACTCCTCAGTTAACACTTAACTGAGTAGAACATGGCCATGCTTCCGAATCATATCACACGAGAGGGCCCAGAGAATATCTCTCCATTACAGAGGGGCAAATCCCATCTTGGTAATCCACGTCACGTAGCTTGCTTCACAACCAACCCGAAACCTTTATAACCGCCCATTTACGGAACAGTGTTTGATAGAACCTAAGTTGGCGATCCACAACTCGGATCATGCAATCACCTCAGGTCAAAGGATTCCATTGCTTGAGACTGCAAATGACAACATGCTCGTTGCATCTAAACTGTGGGTCAGTCCGACTCTCTAAACTCTTTAGCCGAATCAGTGTAAGTTGGAATAGCATCACCATGCCCATGACAAGTGGAACCGGGTCATCAGCCGACTTGCACATTGGTCTAAGTTGTGTGTCCAGCACAACCTCAACGACCAAGGACAATCTAATATGAACAATCCTGAATACATAGTTCCACAACTGAATCACGCATTCAGTGATATATATCTGATGTTCATATAAGGACAACTTTACTTTATGAATACTTTGGGAAATATCATCAACCATGATTGCCTCTAGGGCATATTCCCAACAGAATGTGGGAGAGGAAAATTACAAACTCACCTGGCTCGGGACAAGGGGCAAGTTCGTCGCCAGCGAGGCAGCAGCAGACTCCAGGTGGGACGCGGTGGGTCCGGAGGAGCCAATCTAGGTCGTCTTGGCTCACCCAAGAACCGACCCAAGCACCACGCTCGTGGGCAGTGCCACCATCTTCGTGTTCCTCGATGGTGGCCATCTTGTCCGACCTCTCCATATCCCCTTCCTCGTAGACGTAATGTGAAGTGGGGGAGAGGAGCCTTGACTAGCATGGACCCATAGCGGCGGCAAGCAACGCAGCTGTGGGGAAGCTAGCCAGGGAAAGCGTGTGGTGGCGATGGTGCTAACGCTATGCGGAAGCGGCAGTGGTGGTGGCGCTGTGAGCAAGAATAAGAAAGGGCAAAGGTAGAGGGAATGAGCGGGTAAATGGCTAAGGGGCACCCCTGCTCCCCTATTTAGCAATGCCCTTGGTAGGGGTAGTGGGATCGTGGTGCGCAGTAGGCCGCACGCTATGGCCGTGTATTCGCCGGATCAACCAATCAGCAACAAGCCACAGAGAGGGTCACACGGCGTATCTAATGCTATGACCCGATGTGGCATTGCGGTTATTGAAGAGGCGCCCATGATTTGACTGATGCGCAGTAATTCCTCACATCATGCATGGTAACTGGTGCATGCCCTTAAAATAAGGCAAAGTAATGATTACCCTCCACGTGGGACGTAGGGAAGTGTACGCGAGAAGGAAGGAATCTAAGTGGGTAACCCAGATATGAGAGTATAACCCGGCCAACAAGGAATAACTCAAGAATGAGCCAAGGGAGGTCAAAGAAAACAACAAGTCTATAGGGAAAAGGCCGAGTTAAGTTCGAAACGTGCCGACATAAGAATACCTCGGCAAGAAGAACAAAGAATTTAGTGGGTTGAACCTGTTGTGGCCTTATCAGCTAAAGTTGCTAAGACCGCACCAGCTTCGGGGACTAATGTTGGGGGGATAACCCCGAGTAGGGTCAAGCCAAGGTATAATGGCAATATCGGCCAAGGTACGGCAAGGTAAAAGCGGGAGCTGACCGATTTACCTCAAGGCAAGCGGAGTTACATTTAACCCAACCGGAACGGTGTTCACCCTACATTACCTCGGCCGACATAAAGTGTATGTTGTCACCCTTAATGTTACTTGTTTGCAGGTACCCCAGGGCCGAGTTAGCCAGGCAGGAGCCGGGTTACCACTTGGCTTACAAGAGAAGGAAGGTATCTTCATGGTCAGCGCTTTTCTCTCTCCACTGTAGCGTGAGAGCAGAGGAAAGAGGGGAGGACCAGTGAGTACGGGCCGACAAAGGAGACATCGCCAGACCATTCTTGGTCAGGTGACGCTGCGCTGCATAGGGGCTTAGAGAGGCTTACGCCATGGGTCCTAGGCGGTTTACGGAGGGAAAAAGAGGCGCATCACCTTGCTATTTTGGGAGAGGCATATTCGGAGAATATGCCCTCCACGTATGTCCTAGCTTCTAACCTGGCCTCCCCTATATAAGGAGCACCAGGATCTCATAGAGGGGGGTCGGTCATTTTTACTAAAGGAAAACCCTAGAGAGAGGCGTGGGCAGTAGAGAGGCTCATCTTCCTCCTCCCCACGAATAGCTCAAGGAGCATTTATAAACACCATTGATAGAGAGAATACAAACATCTGTGTGTGGAATCACCACACTATCCCTCCCTGGATACCTCTAGTGCATTCTGGCCCGATCTTTAGCCTATCCAAGGCATCTACCGTGCCACCACCACGACACTTCCCTAGTCTATTTCCAAGGATTTTTTTCAATAGATTTGAGGTTTTGGAAAAAAATCCTATGGCTAGTTTGGTACAGAAAGGCTACTTGTTTGAAAGCTCAAACATCATAAAACAATATTATATTGTTTCAGATTCCTATGGTTTTCCTACAATGCCATCAAACACTCTTACGTGTGCCAATTCCCATAGTTTTCATTCCCATAAGATTCACTGAGGCATGCCAGACCAATCCTCCCTTTTTCTAACCTTTAATTTTGCCACCAAGGCCTATAGTGGTTCCTTCCACGATAGTACATGAATGCAGTTGATGAACACGCCAGAAAGCATAGAGCCACCATACCAAGGCACACGTGCGCAGCGCAGCTGAAAGGGCATTTCCTTCCCTAAGAGGTTTTGATGTTTGATGATGACACGCGTGTCGGACTAATTGTTTGTTAAGTGCGTATGTTTGCAAGTCATTCGATGCCCTTTTAAAAGGTCAATAGCAACACATACGTTTCCTAGGTCATTTGTTTGAGTCGTAGGAAAACCGCACTATCAAGAGTGGGTCCGTGTTGGAAAGTTTGGGTGGAATCAATTTTACATTTATTTGGACCATCTAGCTTTTCCTCAATAGGTAGAGAAATGAGTGAGAATTAGGTCCCTGTTGGCTGCTACCCACGTTGTCAGTACCAACCGGTAGTACTGGACATTTCATCTGGTACTACCGCCTAGAACCGGTACTACCTCTCGAAGGTACCGGACACATCTGAGCGTGGCTGCAAGATGTGGCACCTCCTCAGGCCTGTCTGGTACCCCATCCTACAGTACCATAGTGAGCGGTAGTACCGCTTCACCTCCGGCACTACCGCTAGGCGGTAGTACTGGCCCGTGTTGTGTTACCACCGGAGGCATCTGAGGTGTTTTCAGCTCGGCTAGTGACGCCCAGTATCACCCAGCGGTACCATTCCGATAGTAACAATGATTTACGGTACTACCGTGTCTCTGTCCGATAGTATCGTTCGTGACAGACAGCAACGGGAAGATTCCATTTCAGGGGTATAAAAGGGTCCTTATTCCCCAACGGGAATGGTGCCTCTTTTATCTCTCTCCTCCATTAATCTTGAGCTGAATATTTCCTGGATCTCCCCCCACAGTGCTCCAATCTCCTTGATACTTTGGGATTTGGTGGAGGGGGTCTAGATCTAGGGTTTCATAAAAGAAAAGTTGATTTCCCCTTGTTTTCGTTTGTGGATCTTGATACTCTTGGGTTCTTTGAACGCTATGCGGAAGAGGTCGTTCTCGGATCTCTCACATTGGTTGTAAAGCTTCGAGATTGTGTTGGGAGGCTCCAAGTGTTATGGATGTCTACACAACAAGTTTGAAAAGGTTTTTTGGTTACCTCCTTCAAGGCCACAACATAGTGGATCGTGTGCTTGCCTTGAGGCGGGTGCACGGTGGAATAGGGTGAGGCCTTTTGTGGCGCTGGTGGTCTTAGTACCTCCCACCCCTACAATGGGGACGTACTTCCCCTCAAAAGGAAGGAACTTCAGGAAAACATTTGTATGTCTACTCTCGTTTATTTATTTCCTTTACTCTCTACTTTTGTTGTTGCATGCTTGCTTGTCATATAGGTTCTCTCACCTATTTGCATATCTAGAGAACTTACTTTGTGTCAAGCCTTAATTTTAAAAGAAGCTAAAAATTGAGTAGCGCCTATTAACCTCCCCTCTAGTCGGTTATACCAATCCTTCAATTGCTATCAGAGCCTCGGCTCTTACTTTGGCTTAACCGCCTAAGAGAAGTATGCGCGACATGAGTATAGATGGTGAGAATTCTTCCGGTGAGACTCTCATCTCTAGGAAAGAATTTAATGAATCCATTGATACCGTTCGCAAGAGATGAAATTCATGTTTGAATTATACCTTGGCAAAAAGGATGTCGTCGTTGTCGACTCCGACGATAAACCATCATCCGATACCAAACCGGCGGAATATCTCCCTAAGGAATCTTCCAATGGTAAGGATGACAACAATGAAAAAGGACACTATATGGGAAATATGCTACCACCACTTAGCTATCAAAATGCTCCCCTCCCAACACGTCATATAAACAATCGTGGTCCACCACCTAAGCTTGACTAATCCAATTTTTCCAGTTGGAAATATGTAATGCACTCTCACTTCAAAAGTTCTAGTGTTCATCTTTGGAAGTTTGTGGAGTATGGCTTCTATCCTTTCAACCCCCACAACATGATGCCCACTGAGGAGATAAACAATCAACTCAATTCCACCACAATGGCCATTCTTCAAGATTCTTTAACACATGAGCCAATGACCCACATTCGTTCTCATGCCACTGCCAAAGAAGCTTGGAATGCCCTTCAAAGAGTCTATCTTGGAAATTAAAGTATTCAAAGCTCCACATTTTAAGAAATGCACTATGAAGCTGATTCCTTTGTTGGAAAGGAATATGAGACTCCCAAAGATCTCTACCAAAGGGTCATGGCCCTTTCCATTAGGATGATTGACCATGGAAGTAGGGATGTGGATGATAGGTGGATCAAGCGCAAGTTCATGCAATCCATCTTGCCTTTCCAAAGAGAAATGTACAACAATATTCGCTCAAGGGATGACTTTTATGCCATGTCCTCTAATCAAGTGTTAAGTGAGTTTGTGGCTCTTGGAATCATGAACAAGACCGCCGATGATGCTCTCAATCATGATCAGAGAATGGATTCTCAAAATCTTTCTTCGCAGGCCAAGGCTCATGTTTATGAAAAGGAGCAAGATTCTTTGGGAATGATAGAAGGCAATGGCGAAGACATCAAGTGGGTAATCCATCAAAGATCACCACATGTAGATCAAGACCCAAGTTCATATCATGTTACAATTGTGGAGAAACCAACCACTTTATCGCCGAGTGCCCATATGAGAAGAGACAAGACCATGGAGGAAGGCTTATATTGAAGTCCAAGTTCAAGCCCACTCAAAACAAGAACTTTGTCAAGAAATTCCAAAACAAGAACTTCGGCAACAAGAACTACCTCAACAAGAAGGAGCCACAAAAATATGTTTTGGTGCCTTGTGAAGAATATGAAAAGAATAATGAGAATGAGAGTCATGATGAAGATGATAGAGAGATTGTGGGCGAGACCGCCATTGCCACAATTACCACCGCTTCCGCTACTACTACCACAACCTCCTCACCAACATTCCTCTTTGACTCTCCTAATGAGAACAAGCTCATCACCAACCCTACATGTCTTATGCCTAAAGCCTCCATGGTAACTCCTCTATCCACTACTCCTCCTTCTATTAATGCATCACCGTATGATGATGATATGAGACTCAAGATTAAGAAGGAAATAGTGGAATCTACTTGTTGCTTGAATAACTTGGAAGGTGAAGCCAATATGTGAGGCAGTCTTTGCTTCCCCTTCACCTCCCGCTCACTTTGGCTCGGCCTAGGACACGCGCAAGGTGAGCACCGCACCTAGTCAACCTTGCGTTAATTGTCCCATGTGCCCCTCGCTCACCAACAGCCGACGCTCGCTGCACCAAACAGCGCCAGACGAGCAGCAGCAGCGCGCACACTACAGCCCCACCACGACATTGTAGCTACACGGTCACCAAACCTCCTATGATCCCGTTGTTTACCCGACATCCTTGTTGAACCTTCGCAAAAACTTGCTGAACGAAAGTAGTAGCCCTATGTGCCCTCTTCGTCTTTCTTCGTTGTGGCTTTGCGAGATTCTTAGTGGGTTGCTCGCCATCGTCTCCCGAAGACGGGGTCAGCTAGTTGAACTTCGTGAGTAGATTTTTAGTTCCGTCAGATAGTAGCACGAATCTCCCAGACCATCTGTTCCTCGCTAATTCCTAGACGTTTTAGGCCTCCTCCGGGAAAACGTGATGAATGGAAGTTGTAGCTGGATGCCCTCCTCTGTCTTTTGTTTTTGCAGCATTGTGAAACTCGTAGTGTATCGCTCGGCATCGTCAATCGAAGTAGCATCGATCCGCTAGACACCATGTCGTGTTCTTCAGTTTCGCCAGTCGCAACACATCACTTTTGCTCTTAGGCACCTGGTTTATTTGAACCCTCAACCCACACTCCTCGGATAGCACACATGTCGCAGCCCTGCTGGGTCGCGCGCGATGTCACCCCTCTGCCCCTATTGGCCCACATGTCACTGCCTAGGAGTAGTTTTGCCCTGAGTAAGAAAAACCCTGAGATATTTCCAAATCAAATAAAAATTCTAGAAAATTATTTATATCAAATTAATTCATATCTTTTAAACTGTTTTAAATCTAAACAAACTTATAAAATGAAATATGAATGTTTTTCAAATATGAATTCAAACATATTTTGAAATTTGACCAGAATTGATTGCAGCTAGTCAAACCTTTAACTTTTGACCATAATTGAATTGTTTTGCATTTAATGATGTTTTAAATTCATAAATTCAAACGATACAAATGATATATGGTTTATTATCAAAAAATGCAAGGAATATAAATATGCTATTTAAAATAATTTTCGTGACTTTAAAATTTTCTAATTAATAATTACCATTAAATGCTATTTTCTTAATAAAATCATAACTTTATTTATGTAAGTCCGAATTCGACAAATAGTATGTATAAACCGATTAGCACGACGAGCCCTTTCCAACTATGCATTCTATACTATCAATTGAAGAAAGCATCATATAAATATTAAATAAGTAGCAAGGTTTATGAGAGCAAAACATGACTAAATAATTAATTAAAATGCTTTGTTATTGTTCGTACACCTCACCCAAACCATGCTATGTTATACCATGTAATTGTGCATCATTCCATCATGGCATACCTTGTTTTTCTTTGTTGCATACGTTCATATGACTGCGCATTTTATTTATCATGGCCCTTTGTGTGTTTGGTTCTTATTTCGAATAGACGTCGACCAAACGAGTTATCAGGAGACCTAAGAGTACTATCTGGATTCTAGTTATCATACTACTGAGCTTCTAGGCAAGCAATTCCCCATGATTATTACATATAGCTGTTGGAAATATGCCCTATAGAAAAATAATAATTTAGATTATTGACGTATTTCATTAAGTTGATAATATGTTTTATATCATGCTATAATTTTATTGATAGGAACGTCAATACACGTGTGATATGTAAACCACCAAAGTTCATGGTGATCCTCTAGACACTAGTTCATTGGTCAATAGATGATCGAGATTTCCCGATCATGGACATTTATGTCAATTGACAATGGGATCACTTCATTAGGTGAATCTAAGTAATGGACATACCCACCACAGGAATTATAACACGATCAAGTCACGAAGTTCACTGTTACAGTGACTAGAAACATAGTAACTGATTCCTTAGACCGTGAGACCATATCAATCACTGTCACCCGAGAATACTTTGATAGCATCAAATGTCACTTGGTGACATAGTGATCATAAAGGTGTGTTCAGGTAGTCGAAGGGGCATGTTGAGGAATTATGTGTCAAGAGCGGGATATGTTCATCCGTGTGACGAAAAAAATACTCTAGACCCACTCGGAGACATGACATCCATAAAGCTGCAGCGTGTGACTAGGTCATGGAGATGGCATATTGTAGTGACCTCACCTGATAAGGTGCAGATCCCTGTGTTTATAGTGCTAGTTTCTGGATCGAATAGCTAGCACCCACAATTTAAGATGTAATATCAAGAAATAAAGCTCATATTACATCGAATATCCAGGAATATTACACTTATATAGCTCATATGGCTATCTTGTTACAAGCGGAAGATATAACTATAAAGCATGAAATCCTTCATCTTCATGTGCCACAGGCAAACATGTTGGGTGCAGAATCGTAATCCCTACTCATCAAACTTCACTATCATCAAGTAATCCTGCAACATGATAAGTTACAGCCACAGAGGGTCAATACATTTGAATTGTATTAGCAAGTGTCACTAGTATGTGGATATAAAGTGGAACCTATCACTACATGCATATCTGGCCAGGTAGAGCTTTGGCTAGTTTGCAGCAAGAAAGTTTTTCCCTATCTTTTTACAAATAGGTTGCAACACTTATTATCAACTAAGTTACACTAGATACCCTCCAGGTAACACTTCCAATCACAACATTGTGGTACCACTGGTAGAAATTAGTGAACCTAGGTTCCATTGATAGAAATCAATGAACCAACAACCTGTGTTCACCCATCAAGTTTTAACTTAGGAAATAAGAATGAGGATATTCTTGATTATGCTTTATTGTCTTGATGCTCAGAAGTTGTTCGTAACCGGGAACATGGCTAAGTATTTAGTTTTACCCTCTCGAGAGGTGGTGCACTTTTCCCACAAGACTCGACATGCATCGAGACAAAACTTTTTAAAAGCAATCCCCCAGATCAACCCGGACACGTTTCATCCTACAAACACTACCATCCTCTGTTCGGCTGACTGAGTTCTCGCAACTTAGTTGGTTAAGGCAGAGCCCATAGGCCATATGGCTGCACTAGAAGCTTCACGACAAGAACGTCTTCAATCTCTTTGTTCCTGGGTGGACGTCCACAAGGGCGATACTCTAGCCGACCATAGACATGGCCCCTGAGTAACCACTCAATATAATCAAAGCAAGTCCCATTTCTACCCAGGTGTTTCTTTAAGTACTTATTTTATTATAAAAAACATATATTTTTCAATACTACATATAATTATAACATGATTTTTCACCCTGAAATCTATAGCAGGGCTAAGATTTTCTAATCCTACGATGTTTCACCTACCAAGTAGAAACTATCATTCCGTATTCTACATAGGAGATATAGCATAGCATAATAATACAGTAGACATATCATGCATACTACAAAAATCTACTAAGTATAATGAAAATAGTAGGACTTGATGATAGTGCCACTTGGCTTGTTAGTAGAATAATTAGATACACTTTCTGAACTTTCAATGTCAATATGTCACACTCCGCAAAATCTACAACATCAACAATCAAACAACATGCACATTCTCAATATCACCGGTAACACAAAAATGATGCAATACAAGAAAGGATGCAACATGGTACTTTTATTGCACAAGATTTCCTAATAAGGTACTGAACACTAAAAATAACCTACTGGTCGTTTTATATATGTTTGGTGCCAAATCCAAAAATTTATGCAAATAGATTATTTAATAGCATTTTCTATTAGTAAAAAAAGCCTTACTCAATAGAATGTTTTCTACCATAATTAAATTACATAATAAATCGTTGTTTCTGACTTATATGGATAAGGGGTTTATAACACAACTAAATGCAAAAGAATTCACTCAAAAATAATTTATAGAACACTTTTTATAGTCAAAATACTCAACAAATGGTTATGTACAAAACGGGATTTTTATCCCTGTGAATTTAGTCATATTATAGGCAATACCACCGCCTAAGTCAAACCTAAAACCCTTTTTTCCCTGTTCGGTCTTTTGTGTCCGCTCGCTCCATTTTCTTGTCGAAGCCGGCCTCCACGTGAGACGAGCAAGGAAGCCGCCTTCCCTTCCTCCTCCAGTCCAGCGAGGCGCCCCACCCCACGATGACAAGCAGTGGCGTAGTTGTCGCACGTCTCTCAACTCCATCCCGTTTCACCCTATTCCGATCACCTATTCCAGTTTCCAGCAATCCAAAATCAAATCAAATCCTGCTGTAAAAAATAAAAAAAAATCCAATATGTTCAATGCGAGGTAGCTACAAACGAATTTGGGGATGGGGAAGAGTACATGTGGTCTGGAGGGAAGATGGACTAGGCCTTGCTGTCGGAGCTTTGGATGCTGCAGCAGGGAGGGCTAGTTGACTCGCTCATGTAGCCGATGCCTAGGACGTAGGCTATCAGGCCGTGCGCTCGGCAGGTAGATGTGGGCGTCGGATCCCCGGAGCTCGGCGACGATGTCAACAAGGTGCAGAGCTGTAGAGGCCGGCGACACTAACGCATTGTCCCACAACCCTGAAACTACCTAATGTTGGGCATGGTTTGAAGCATCAAATCTCCCGAGATGAGATCCGATCTCGTGCTACAGAGGTTAGTAGCATTTCTTTCTACGGGACAGGGGTTTATATTTTCTTAGGCTATTGATCTCTCCGCGTCAAATTGCGGCACTTGCTGGCTTCCCGTCAAATTGCAGCATTGTTGGGCCATGAGAAACATTTCCAAAATTCTCTTATATGCATCTACCCAGCTACACGAGTAGGCTTTAAAGAATGATCAAAACATAAAACAAAAAAACTGCTCAGTAGTCTCACCAAGATCCCTTGTACCGAGTCCTCGATAAAAAAAGAACGCTTATGCTCAACCTCCCACTCTAGTCGCAGTGTGCCGCTTCTCTCTGGTCAAGTCCATTGGTACGCCGCCTCCGTAGTTCTAGCAACGAGTGGTTCCTGCATCCTGCCACTGGTCACACGGGGCGCGAGACGTCGAGCAGCCGGGTGTAGCACAGGCCGATCTGGGGCTTCAGAAACGTTGATGTGCATCATAAGGTGCCTCTGCGTGACCTACTTCTCCGCGCTGGTCTGGTATTCTACGCATCGCGGGCTTGAAGGTGACTGGATGGCTAGGCAAGAAAATTACCAAACCATGGCGTAAACCCGCATCAGCGGTACCCCGGAGTTTCTCCTTGATCCAATAGTATGGTACCATCCCATCTAGGATGTTTATCTCTGCTAATCGTGGTCCTCTCACGTTTCTGCATGATGTCTGTAAAGATACACAATCGGCAATTTATTTGGAAATCAGATTCAAGAGTTTGAGAGGTAGCTCATCTTACTATTGGATACGCAGAGTTGATACAGAATAGCTTATCTTACTTTTCAAGGGCAGATGATACAGAGTAGCTCAAAGTTTCATAATCACAAAAATACATTTACTTTAAAAGGATAGAATTTTTTTCTAACTTTGTCTAGGATACTAAAATTGTTCTCTGTAGTGTTAAATCATAATCATTTGTATGGTTCAACCAGATTTTTCACAGAGTGATGGCACTCCATTATAAGTTGTCAAAAGAGGAGTTCCATCGCTAAATGAAATAATTCATAATTTAAGTTAATGTAGATTTCTTTTATTAATGGTGCTTACTTTGTGGGTCCATGCAATAATTAAATTTCGGTAATTTGCACTCCTTGCACTCTCTCTGTTTACCTTTCGATCTATATCTATGTATATACCGATTAACGCTCTAAAACATCCCGTGTTAACCTCTCTTTTTTATGTTACTAACCATGTTATAATCTAAATATCACGCATATGTCTTAACACACACATTACCATTAGAGACGACTTGAGTCTCTTACTAAGAAAGGAGAGCCTTATTCTCACATCTTTTGTGTTGTGGTAATTTAGTAGGAAAGTGCATGATTATTTTTCTCCCAGTGCAACGCACGGACCCTTTTTCTAGTAATACAACTAAATGCAAAAGGATTCACTCAAAAATAATTTATAGAACACTTTTTATAGTCAAAATACTCAACAAATGGTTCTGTACAAAACATGATTTTTAACTTTCACAAAATTACCTAAGTATTGCTTTACTGTGTTATACTCATTTTTTTGAATCCATAGACATATTATTTGCTAAATTTGGATAAACAGAACTTAATCTATGAACTTTTGAAGTTTTTAGGTTCATATGTCTAAAAATCCGAAATTAGAAACTGATATGACAAGTGGCAGATTTCCATTGGCCTGTATCCCTTAGGTAAGTGATCTATTGGTGGCCCTTAGATGAAGATTAAACGGACCAGGTAGACTCACCGGAAAAGCTCGCCAGAAGATTGCCGGAAAATGAGTCTGCAGGCTTGGCGTTGTCGTTCCCTTCACCAAAAAAGTCTCAGCAGTCGGAGAAGATGTGTACGGCGTATAGGATGTCGAGGCGGTACTTATAGACGTGATAGGGAGGTTGTTGTTTCCCAATGGTGACGATAATCCACGGCTGGAGTACTGCTGGCGTCGGGTGGCGCTGTAAACTGCAAGAAGGAGAAACACTATCATATCCTGGAAGTAGGTAACATCTAGGTATATCTTCTGGTAAAAGGAATCGACGAGATTCTTACCAAGACGACGCAATCTAGCAATGAACTCTAGTTTTAGGCTGATGTTGGCATGATTCGTATGTGTTCTACAGAGCTCTTCTCGGGAATGTTTGAGAACGAAAATGATGGAGGAGAGGTAGGGAAATACTTTGCTCTCTTCGGTTGGTTCTGAGGTAGCCTGAGGAGAGAGATCGGGTGATGTATGCCGACAGGTGACGTTCGGTTCACGAGATTGATTTGCGGAATTAAGGGGGTGAGTGGGAAATAAATTGGCTGGACGGATTCTCCATTAAAGTTTGAATAACTCTCGTGTTAAAGTTGAAACGAAATTCTCACTAGATTGAGTGGAATTGGGAGGGGAAGAGAAGGTGTCCATGGCTATTGACTTTCTATAATACCTGTAGTGCGTGAACCAACGAGGAAGAACACCTCGATCGGTTTAGATGGGCCACATAGTGAGGCCCGTGGAAGATAAAAGGAAGAGAAGAGAAAAGATAGACAAGTGGGTAAGGGCTAGATGGGCCTTGGATTGGGTTACTGCTGCATTTTTTTTCTTTAATATTTTTCTTTTTCTATTTTCAGATTTTTTTATCACTTTTGTTTTAGATCTCTAAATGAATCCATTCAAATTTTCAAAAATTTGTAAAATCAAGAGGATCATTTTAGGATATTATCTATCGTACTTATTATCCAATTCAAACAATATCAATTATAAATATTTACTTTGGCATATATGGCTCTTTTTTACTTAGTTACTTTCCTTCATATCCTTTTATTTAAAACTCCAAAAAGGGTTAAACCAATTTACAAAGTTTTATAAAAATAATACTTTACCATTATATGTTATTTAAATATACTTTCGTTCCATTTAGACATGGATTTTACATGTGGCTTAACTTGGCTTTGCAATATAATCCCATTTCTTTTTCTCTTTACCAAATAAATTATATATTTTGAATTATAGTTTCAAAAAACAAAAAAGGTGATTATCATTTGTATAATTATATTTAATAATTATCTTTATAAACCATGTAAGAATACTTTTATTTCATTTAGTTATTGATTTTTGGTAGGTGCTTTATTGGCCTTGGAATTTTCTTATTTATTTTCCTTTCTTCTTAAATAAACCATATCTTTTTATCTATGGCTCCAAATAGAGTGAAACCAATTCCTATGGTTTTGTAATTTTTTTTATTTTTACTTATACATCATTTAGGAATGCTCTTGCTCAATTTTTATATGGGCCAAAGCCATAGACTTGAATCGAACTTTATGACTTTTCTTATTAGGGTTTGGGTTTTGGGTTTATCCTTTTTCCAAAGATTTAAATGCAAGTGTTCAAGGTAAGATACATCCCATGCATGATTGCATTTGATTTGTTTGTCACTTCCCTCTTTTCAAATTCATTTGGTTTAAATAAGGTTTTGTTGTTTCATTTAGAAACAAATTTTTCTTTTCCAAAATTTCATCTTTTATTTCTATTGTTTGATTTTTTTCACATTTCAAAATTTAGAAAATTTTGGGATGTGACACATATCTCGGAACGAGTAAAGTTATACTTATCGGTAAAGAGGTTGAACACGGCATATCGCTGTCGTTGATCGGATATCGGACAAGTAAAGTATCAAAGTAATAAGGGAATTAGATACTATCTTTCATGGTTCAATGACGTAGATTCTCGTGAAATGCATAGGGGTCTCATGGGCATCCAGGACCCTCTAATGATCATTGGTTTGAGAGAGATCTCGACCATGTCTGGAGTATTCCCGAACTGTAGGGTAACAGACTTAAGGGTTTGACAATGCTTGGAGATCGTTCTGGTATCATAGGAATCACTAAAGAAGATAGAAGGGAAAACCGGAAGGGTTCCGGAAAAGTCCAGCGGGAGTCCGGAATTGTCCAGAAGGAGTTCTGGTGCAATAGGGAATTGAATAATATGTAAATATATGTTAATTATTGAATTATATATGTATTTATATTTATTTAATATTTAAATATGATTTAATGGGGTAGCCCACCTAATGGGTCAATTCCCGGAGAGGAAAAGGGCCCAAGAGGGGGTCGCCACCCTAGGAGGGGTCGGCTGCCCTAGTAGGCTTGCTCACCACGTGGGTACCATGGTGGGACTGGTCGGCGGTGCCTCCCCCACCTCCTCCCTTGATTAGTCCCACCCCGGGGATATGAGGAAGGGAGTACCCCCTTTTCCCCTATATAAAGGAGGGCATATGGAGGGACTTAAATACACCAATAAATCCTAAGCTTGAGGCTTCTCCCTCCAAGTGATCTCCTCTCCCTCTCTCTCGTGTGAGTGCGGCCCCGCTGTAAGGGTTGCACGAATAAGAGTGTTCTTCACCACGGAGCACCGTCGCGTTGTAGAGATTCTGGATCCAGGAGATCTACTTCTGCAACCCCCACTAGATCAGGGATCTAGAGTCGTCGTCAAACACCATATGTGTGTAACTCTCCACGAGGAACTACACTAGTGGTGCTCAAGTCGTTCGAGCCATCGAGTCATTGGAGATGGTGGAGCTGAAGCTAGTGGAGCCATCCACGACCTTGAGGTCAGCATCGGTACGACTACACCAATGACGTTCTCCTGAATGTTGACAAGGCTTTTCGGTCTTCAAGGGTAAGTTTCTAAAAGACCCTCCCATTACTGCATTACTAATAGATAGATCCTAGCATTGGGGTTGTTCGTGTAGGAAAAATATTGTTTTCAGGCGATAACCTCTACAGTGGTATCAGAGCTAGATCTATTCATAGTATTGCTAGTACGGGTAGAACACACGAGTTGTAGCATGTGGGCGTTGATCTTATAGTTGTTACACTCACACGTGTACTTGTGGATACCACAGTAATGCTTGATGAAGCGGCCCCCAACCGACTTTACGCGTTCATTCGCGAGACTGGTTCATGCTTGACATACGGCTTGTACTGTATAAAGTGGCTTTGGGGGGTGTCTATCTCTCTCGCATTAGTTGGTATGCCATTTTCAACGGAGGGCCCTGAAAGGGGTGTAGTATAGACAACTATTTGATCCATGTTGTGGTTCAAGTTCTTAGGTAAGAATCGGTTCTTGTGTGAAAGCCCTAGTAGCCACGTAAAACATGCAAAGATAAACTAGAGGAATCTAACTTTGTTTTGTAGGGGCGTTGTGATGTGATATGGTAGTAGTCAAGGTAAAATAGTGTACTTTATGTTGCTAAGTAGTAGTAGTGGTCATGGTGACGATGTACTACCACTCCGGAGGCACCGGTACCCTGGTGCCTACGGCACCGAAACCCTGGCGCCGGAATCCAGAGATGCGGGATGGAGATCACAGTGTGAAGACCATATCGCATCACATTTACATTCAATGTTTATTAATTGTGCATCTTATTGTGTGCTAGTATTAGATACTCGGCGGTAGCATTAATAGGATGATCCCTAAATATAATACCAAAAGTGTGTTCTCCCTTAGTGTGCACCACCAAGAAAGTTCATTGATATGAGGTAGGCCGTGACGATCGGGTGTCAGACATATCTACGTTCGCATACGGTGGGTGTAAGCCATGTTTCACAGCGAATACATGTAAGGTTGAATTGGAGAGCCTAGCATATGTAGACATGGCCTCAGAACACAGATGGTCGAAATATCGAGCATGAGTCACATGGTTTGATGTGATTGATATTGGAGAATATCTACCTTTGCAGCTATGTTGACGGCCGTGACGATCGGGGGTGACATAGTGAATTGGGATCGTGTAATCACTAAATCTTCTTTAAGGATGTTGGTTTTAGTGGGAGCTCATCTAATATAATGTTATTATAATTTGAACTTCCATATTATGAACTTAGTCTTAATGTCTTTGCAAATACTTTTGTAGATCATGTCAAAACCCAAGTCTCTGTTTAGTTTTGAGGGATTCATGGAGAGTGAGAAACTCAAAGTAGATAAGTCCAACTTCATATTCTGGTACCAATGCCTTAGGAATCTCCTCATCTTCCAAGATCTCCTATCTATGCTACGAGAACCACTAGGATATTTCCCCGTGGGCTTCACTGGACTGCCCGATGATCAAGATTATCGTGCCCAGCATGACGCCTTCATGCAAGTCAAATATACTATGATTCATGTCATGGAACCTGCTCTAGGAGCACAGTTTCATGAGATTGAGGCCTTCTGTTTGGCCAAAGGACTTAAGATGTTCTTTCAATCTCATGTCAGAATCATGGAGTTTTAATAAATGGATGAATTCCTTTCAAGAAAGATGAGGGAAAACACTAGCCTGGAAGACCATTTGGATATCATGGATAGACTTCGAGCGCCTTGTGGACATCATGGACTACTGGGTGACCGAAAAATTTGCGATAGATGTGGTGTTGCGCTCACTGCCCCATGGCTACAAAGATGTTGTCCTGAACTACCTTGTGGAAGGGAAATAGTTTACCTTCCTTGAGTTCATGGCTCATATGAGAAGCCGGAGTGTAGTGCTTGCTCCAAGAGCTACCATCAATGGAAAGGAATGTATTTGATATAAAAAGTTATAAATGTTTAATTTCAAACACGTATAGCAGTTTACGAAGTATTAGATTGTCGTACTATTTTGTGAAAATAGGACCCTCTGCTTGAGAAGTGATTGAAGGAGTGGGCACGCGTGTTGATGGCAAACGAGATGCCAACGCTGCTCTACTTCGGAAGTTAACATTTGTATTAGAAGTTTGAATAAATTTGTATTGATAAGAGTGAACTACATTAGTATGTGTCTTGCATTTGTAAGACAATTATTCATATGAATTTGAGACAAATCAGTTGTTTGATTCCTATGAGTAATATCTTTTATGTTCACGGTTTTGATTATGAATGGGATATTCATATTTTTATCTTGATGATAGAAATTTAAATGTTTATAAGATTGTGAAAATGCCAAAAGATATTCAAAACATAATAATGACATCAATTTGCTAAGTCATATTGGTACATTTAAATGGATTAATTTGTGATGAAACCAAGGTCTTAAAGATACTTGATCTTTTGACACATACAAACCATGCCCCTATTAGGCAAAATGACTAAAACTCCACATTCTAGTAAAACAGGAGTGCATGTTGAATAATTAAATATAATACAAGATGATATGTTGTATTGTTCAACGAATGGTGGATATTGTTATTTTGTGAAACTTCATTGTGAATCTAAGCAAATAGATGTATTCAATGAATGATACACTAGTATGAAACTATTTGTTATGAACAAGGAATTTCAGAATGAAGGAGAATATTGAATTAACAAGAATACAAGTCTTTATGATTTGATCAAAATGACAAGTATTGAAGTTGTGATTCAGGCAAGTGTTTCACAAAATTACAATGTCAAGAATATGTCAATATGTTGACATGTATAAAGAATTGTAATCACACCATATTAGATACTGTATAGTCTAAAGTAATCTCTTATCATGTTAGCGTTAGAATATTTATAGAAGATAAATTAGAATAGCAAACACTTACTTATTGTATAAAGAATCATCAAGGATTCATTGAAATAACACCATAAGTGTATGGCACAATGTGGTTTCCAGAAATTCTAGAGTTATGTGATAATTCAGAATTAGAATGAATAAATCTTTGTAGCATATTCCTAGGCAACTAAGAATACACATTCCACAACTACAACCAAAGGAGCAAAACGTGTATTGCTCAAGGTGGTGATTTATCGAGAAGACTTTCTCAATAAAAGAGTTGATGGATAAAGGTGAAAGCTCAAATGAGGTTGAGAACCTTGCCTCCAAATGTTAGAGTAGCACAACAGAATTGATTATATAACAAAACTCTACAAATAGAGGAGAAAATAATGATAATGATCAAAAGTTTCAGTTAGAGCTTTTATTAAAAGAAAGTAGGATTCATGAATAAGTTCTCCCTCATTGCAAAATTTAATTCATGATTCACTTGTCATATTAATAGAACAATGGCATACCTACGAACTACAAAGAAGAAATGGTGAACCCAAATACTAGAAATGACTTAGAGTCATGAAATCATGTACATTAATTTACATTTCAGATGGTAAAGTAAAATGTTACTTGATCTTATCAAAGTAAATATGTTACTTGATCTTCCCAAAGGGACTACTAGAGTAAATGATCATGGGACAAGGTCGAAAGATTCGTGCCTCCATGCCCAAGTTCATAGATTCTCTAGGATAATATCAAGAAACAAATAAAACTTAAAGTAAGACATAAAGCTTGATTTTTGTCAAGAAATGTCTTGAACAAATTCAAAAGGTTAACTACAATGTGTAGCAATGCTTAAGTCAGACAAATGGAATCTCATAGCTGGAATTCTCAATTTGATGAATGATCAAAGGATTTTGGGATTGTGTCCACAATATTGAGAAGACCTGCATTTAAAAAAATTGAGTGGGAGATAAGAGAGTTCCATGCTCTTATATGTAAATGACATATTTGAGTGGGAGCTTAACGAAGCATTCATATATGTGATTGACATATTGTGAATGGTATTGTTGGTATGAGTAGATATTAGAGAATATTAAGTAGATGAAGTTGAGAGTACATTGAACATTGGAATCTATCGATATAGATTAATATGTTTAATATCATTAAGTTGAAATGTTTTTCCTAGACAGGATTCTGAAGATGTTCGGAATGGAACAAGTTAAGAGGGAGTTCTTGCTTGTCTAACTAGGTAAAGCATTAAGATAGTCTCAGTACAATGATGATTAAAAGAGGGAAAAGATGTGTAACATCTACTATGCCTCATTCATAGGTTCCATCTTCTAAAACCATGTTGTATACATGACATAATTTGACCCAAGTTCTTAACATGAAGAACATGTTCCGAAGTGATCTCCAATTGAATCACTAAACAAAAGGAGTTAAGTATAGTCTTCAGTGCCTAGAGAGAACTGAAGGTATACATCTGATCTATAAAGGATGGTGAACTTGATCATAAAATGTTACATTAGGAAGTTCTACCCAACCTAGATGATTGGAATTCTCACAAAATTGAGTGCCTTAGAATAAGAAAAGCATGGTTAGACACTGAAGTGGCATTTAGTGCACTATTGATTCGATTTACATTGACAAAGAAGTATATGAATATTTCAAAGGTAAAATATGTGATGTTATGGTTGGGGAAGTCCATCTTCCCACAAAGTGTGTTCCCAATACACATGACAATGAAAATGTTATCTTTTGATTGACTAATCGGATGTCATGATAGAAGGAACAAAAACAACACTCTGACGCCAAAGCATAAGTATTTATACCGCAGGGTTGTCATGTGATGATAAAGGGAAATGTCAAATTAGGTGAAATTAACAAATTCGCAAAGACATATGGATCTGTATACTACAATCCATAGACAAAACCTCTTCCATGAGCAAGTATGATCATGACACCATAAGTTATGGAGTAATGATTCATTCAAATGCAACTAGTTTATTTTAGGGTGTCAAGAGGGATCTCGCCAAAGTCCCATCTTTAGTTTATTTGTCAAAATCTAGTGTAAATGTTTCCTCAAAATTTGAACTATATTTTGGAAAATGAACTAGAAGTGGGATTTAGGCGGGATCCCACTTGACACCTTAGTTTAGTTGTACTCTAGTGCAAGTGGGAGACTATTGGAAATATGCCCTAGAGACAAATAATAATTTAGATTATTGACATATTTCATTAAGTTCATAATATGTTTTATATCATGCTATAACTGTATTGATAGGAACGTCAATACACGTGTGATATGTAAACCACCAAAGTCCCTGGTGATCCTCTAGACACTGGTTCATTGGTCAATAGATGATCGAGATTTCTTGATCATGGACATTTATGCCAATTCACAATGGGGTCACTTCATTAGGTGAAGGTAAGTGATGGGCATACCAAAAACAAGAATTGTAACACGATCAAGTCATGAAGTTCACCATTACAATGACTAGAAATGTAGTAACTGATTCCTTAGACCGTGAGACCGTATCAATCACTATCACCCAAGAATATTTTGATAGCATCAAACGTCACTCAGTGACACGGTGATCATAAAGGTGTGTTCAGGTATTCGGAGGGGCATGTTGAGGAATTATGTGTCAAGAGCGGGATCTGTTCATCCGCGTTACGCAAATATACTCCGGGCCCACTCGAAGACATGACATCCATCAAGCTACAGTGTGTGACTAGGTCACGGGGATGGCATATCATGGAATGAGTAAAGTTATACTTGTCAGCAACGACATTGAACACGGCATAGAGATGTCGTTGATCGGATCTCAGACAAGTAAAGTATCAAAGTAACAAGGGAGTTGGACACTATCTTTCACGGTTCAACGACGCAGATTCTCGTGGAATGCATAGGGGTCTCATGGGAATCCAAGTCCCTCTGATGATCATTGGTCTGAGAGAGATCTCGACCATGTCTGGAGTATTCCTGAACCATAGAGTAACATGATTAAGGGTTTGACAATGCTTTGAGATCGTTCTGGTATCATAGGAATCACCGAAGAAGAGAGAAGGGAAAACTAGAAGGGTTTTGGGAAAGTCCGACGGGTGTCCGGAGTTGTCCGGAAGGAGTTTCGGTGCAACGAGGGAATGAATAATATGTAAATATATGTTAATTATTGAATTATACATGTATTTATATTTATTTAGTATTTAAATATGATTTAATGGGGTAGCCCACCTAATGGGCCAATTCCCGGAGGGGAAAGGGGCCAAGAGAGGGCCGCCACCCTAGGATGGGTCGGCTGGCCTAGTGGGCTTGCTCCCCACGTGGGGCCCATGGTGGGCCTAGCCGGAAGCTCCTCCCGCCACCTCCTCCCTTGATTAGTCCCAACCCCGGGACTTTGAGGAAGAGAGTACCCCCCCCCTTTTTCCCTATATAAAGGAGGGCATATGGAGGGATTTAAATACACCAATAAATCCTAAGCTTGAGGTTTATACCTCCAAGTGCTCTCCTCTCCCTCTCTCTCTTGTGAGTGTGGCCCTGTTGTATGGGCTGCGTGAACAAGAGTGTTTTTCACCGTGGAGCGCCGTCGCGCTATAGAGATTCTGGTCCAGGAGATCTACTTTCGCAACCCCCGCTGGATCAGGGATCAGGAGTTGTCATCAAACACCGTATGTGTGTAACTCCCCCTGAGGCACTACATTAGTGGTGCTGAAGTCATTCGAGCCATCGAGTCATTAGATCTAGTGGAGCTGAAGCTGGGGGAGCCATCCATGACCTTGAGGTCGGCGTCGGTATGACTGTTGGGGATATACTTTCTGGGTATCCTCACTGTACCTCACTGACCAGGGTGGCCCACTTCGGGTTAGAGCTTTGCTTCACAGGCAGCCCAGTCAGGGAGAAGAGACGGAGTCCAGTACGGCTACGGGAAGGCCCAGAAGACTTACAGACATAGGCCCATAGTGTTACTTATAGTTCAAGATGTACTATGTAACTAACTCTTAGTCGTAGCCGGATAGATCTCTCCTATAACCCTAGACTGGATATCTATATAAGCCGACCTAGGGAGATCCTTTAGGGCACCCTCACAATAGTCTACAATCCCAACTCGCCGAAACCCTTGTAACCCATATTCTGGCTCTGTCGTATTATTGTATTGCTAGCAGGAGTAGGATCCGTCCAAAGCCGGCAGATTCGAACCTGGGTAAATCTGTGTGTTCACCATCCCAGAATACCTTACGCCTCACACCCCTCTCTTCCACACACCTCGAGGACCCCCTCATGGCATACTTGTCATCAATACGATGACAGTTGGCGCCCACCGTGGGGCAAGTGAACTTTGGATCTACGTTCCGAGCAGAATCTGCAAGAATCAGAATTGGCGAGACTATCACCGTCGGTCGCATCCTCTACGCTAGCGACGTCCCTCTCGTCGTTCTCGACGAGACCTGGATTCCGGCTAGGAAGGCCGTGACCACTTACACCATTATGTCTTTCGGCGAGATCGATGTGTACATAGGATTCGCTTAACCTGTCCCACCCCCCCAGCGGTAGTGATAGAGGAAGAAGAAATTTCTGGGTCCCCTTTGTCCGTGGAGGCGACAGAGTTCTGGATCTCAGAAAACCCTAATCCCACCCAGCCCGCACCCGTTGTGGAGATAGTGGAGAAATCCGAGCCTGAGGCAGACCTCGCGGTTCAAGTCGAATCTGGAGTGGATCTTCCTAGCGAGGCTGGATCCCAGATTGATCCACCTGCTGAAGTCGAAATCCAAGAGGATCACTGCGACAACCTTGGTTCCGGCTCTGCCAACGCCGAAACAGATCAACCATTCTTGAGGCACATGTTGAGGCGCATGATGATGCAAGACGCAAGCATGGATGAGGTTCTCGAAACCATCAGGATCTTCAAGGAAAGCCGCAACTACCTCAGGACCCACACATCGCACTTTGTCGGATACGTTGGATCCGGATCCGGCTCTATTGATGCTGGAGACAACACTGACTCGATGCGAGAGGCGATTGGAACAAACACCGACTTACCCGCATCCTCGGATGACTTGATGACGTCGGCGGATTTCTGAAAGTTCTCCATGGAGTATGAAGAGGAGTACAACTCCAAAGATGCAGAAGAAGGAGAAGCCATGGATGAAGGATCCGGTGAAAACTCTCCCAAAGCGCAGGATGACATGGATATCAGAGATAATCCCGAGCTCCAGATGTCCAAAAGTACCAATCAGAGCTTGACTCCGGGAAACGGACCCAAAGGCGTCTTTGCTAATGGCGCTGCCAAGAAGGCAAAGAAGAGGAACAAGAAGAACAAGACCCCGGCAAAAGAACTTCCAACAGAGGAGGTGATTGCCGAGGAATATGAGGAAGACTCGGATGGAGCACTTATCCCAGAAGAGCCCAAAGAAGAATCGGTGGATGGACACGTGGTCACCACAGGTGCCTGTAAACTCATCGATGCTGCATTAACCACACCTATCCCTACTGCAGCAGAGCTAACTGCTGCGAAATTGGACGAAAGGGCCTAAGCCCTAGAAGCGCGTTGCCAAGTACTCCTGGACGAGGCTAAGATCATCGAGGAAGATAAGAAACGCATGGCCAAGGAGGAGAAGCTCATCTCTCTGCAACATCAGAAGAACCAGAAATGACATACACATGACAGTCAATTTCCTGAAGTGCGTAAGATCTCTTTGAGGGAGACCCGGGGATGCCTCGGCTCGATAGCAAGGGAGATCTGGTGTATCCAACACCGATGCAAAACACTGTCATTGCTCGATACATCCTGGAAAATGATCCAGGCCCATAACAGGTTCGATTGGGAATTAAGCTACTCTCCAAGGGCCTGGAGCAGCAGAAGGCCGCGAAGTCCGGAAGCGGAATACTGGTCTCCCAATCCGACCAATGTCGCACGGATCTGGCCTGGAATGACGTAAGACCCCAACGTGCTCCGGAACAGCATCACCGTTCCGACCATCGGGAAGACAACTACTCAAGAAACGGATCTTTAGGACAACATCACAAAACTGCACGTGACTGGCGCAATGTTACTCCAGCTTCTGAGCAAGAGGCAATTGATGCACTGTATCTGAAGAATCCTCCCTGGCGAGAGTCGAACAATCGCATGGAAGAAGACAAAGAGAAATGTCGGGAGGAGGACCATCAAAGAATGCCACCTCCTAGACACACAAGTCGTCCGGCTAATGGACGAAGGAACGACGGACACCGTGCTGAGTCAAGACGGTAGGGGGCTCGTCGTAATGAAGATCCTCCCCGGAACCAGAATAATGGCGCTCCGGACAGAGGCCGGCGATCAGCCGGAAACAATCTAGCTGCTCCACCCTCTCCACCAAGCAGCCATCACAACGGCTCCCAAGGAGGCCAAGGAGGGTGTTGTGGTGGAGGAGGTGGTGGCAGAAGCCGAAGTCCAGCTCTAAGGCACCGCAGCCATAACCGTCAATCAGGGCAATCTCTGTCCCCAAGTGACGCAAGGCACGGGATTAACTCCAACATAGAGGCGCGGCGCTACGAAAACGATGATATATACATGGGCCCAAAATGCTTCGGACCACGTATAAGAGCAACAAAATTCACGGAAGGATTTGCTATCTCAAGACACATTCAAGCCTATGACCGTCTAGCTCGGCCAGATACTTGGCTCCAGGATTTTTTCCAAGCTTGTTGTATCGCCAAAGGCAGAAACAGCCTAGTCGCGACCCGATATCTCCCACTCATGTTGCGGAAGACGACATGATCATGGCTCAATGAACTTCCGGAGAACACCATTCACAATTGGTATGACATGCAAAGTGTGTTCTTTCGGAATTTCGAAGGCACATATCGGAGACCCTGTACGGTAGGAGATCTACAGCGTTGCACCCAGAAAGCCGGAGAAACTGGCCGAGATTATATCGGACGATGGATCGACACTAAAAACTCATGTGAAGTGGTAAATGACCAAACCACGATTGAAGCTTTCATTACAGGACTTCCAATTGGTTTACTACGTAATTGCTTGAAGTGCGACAAAGTAACTGATTTGGGTGAGATGATAGAAATAGAAAGCAAGTATGTAGATGTTGACGATGACACAGAGGGATTACTTAACGCCCTAGCTGTGCCACAGTCGGCAAAACAGCCAAAGAAGCAAGCTCAGAAGCGCAAGAACACGTCAGAAGAAAATCCCAACACGGAAATGGTAGTGGTCACTGCTACTTTTGGGTCTGGAGGACGAGGAGGGCGCGGTGGAGGCCGTGGATAGGGACATGGGACATCAAGAGTCTAGGGTAGAGGAGACCAGTAACCTGGCAAAACCTACTCTTGGGCCGACATTGCCAATAACCCGTGTGTGCATCACTTAGATGCCAGTGGGGGCTCGTCTCAGACAAACACCGAGTGTCATTTTAATGACGACATCAAGAAAGACGATATCGCTGGCTATAGGGCTAAGCGGAAGAAGGGAAAGAAGAATCCCGAAAAAGATAAAGAGACCAAGGAAGATTCCGACATGGAAGAAGATGATGCTTCAAATCCCAAGCCGGAAGGGAAGAAGAACTTCCCAACAAAGAAGGACACTTACATAACCTTCCTCGGATCTCAACCAGCTAAGGTCAAGAAAGCAGTTCTACATGAGCTCAATGCAACAGTTCCGGCTGTCCCTCAATTCCTGGACTGGTCAGAAGTGGCAATCACCTTTGACCGTGCTGATCATCCGCCTAAGTTGCACAGGCGAGGAAAATACGCCTTAGTCGTTAATCCACTTATTGATGGCTATGGTTTCTCCAAGACTCTCATGGACGGCGGCAGTAGCATTAACATTCTATATGTCGAAACGCTACGCCGGATGAAGATCTCGGAGACTCGGCTGAATTACAGCTCTGTGATCTTTCACGGCGTTGTCCCAGGAAGACAAGCAAATTCCCTGAGAGAAATCACTTTGGATGTCACCTTTGGAACTCCAAAGAACTATCGGACGGAAGCACTTTCCTTCGAAGTGGTCCCGTTCAAGAGCGCATATCACGCTATATTCGGACGTTCGGCTTACTGGGCTTTTATGGCTCGTCCGTGTTACATTTTAAATATGATGAAAATTCCAGGTCCCAACGGCGTGATCACCATCAGGGGAGACCCGAAGAAGGCGCGAGAGTGTGAGGACGGAAATTCCGCCTTTGCTGAAGCTGTGCTGCACGCCCAGGAGTACCAGGAGATCAAGAAGACCATAGATCCGTCCAAGATGCCCGCGACAAAGAAGAAGGTGACAAAGCCGAATCCGGATTTCAAGGCATCGGAAGAGACGAAGAAGACGTTGTTGAAGGATGATGACCCCTCCAAGGTGACCCAGATAGGCGTAGGCCTAGATAGCGCATAGGAAAGCGTGCTCGTCAAGTTCCTCCAAGCAAATCAAGATATCTTTGCATGGCAGCCATTTGACATGACCGGAGTACCTAGGGAACTTGCCGAGCACTCTTTAAATGTACACCCGAATGCTAAACCTGTCAAATAGTCCCTATGACGTTTTGGCGATGAAAAGCGTAAGGCAATAGCTAAGGAACTAGCCCGGCTCGAGTTAGCCGGATTCATAGAAGAGGTCATCCCACTGAGGGGTCGACCAATCCTGTAATGGTCCCTAAAAAGGACACCATTGATTTAAGGATGTGTGTTGATTATACTGCCTTGAACAAGGCTTGTCCCAAAGATCCGTTCGCTCTGCCTAGGATTGATCAAGTTATCGATTCTACGGCAGGCTCGGAACTCCTATGTTTTCTCGACGCATATTCTGGTTATCACCAAATCCGGATGAAGGAATCTGACAAAGTCAAAACTTCATTCATAACCTCATTCAGAACCTTTTGTTTCATTACGATGCCCTTTGGGCTTAAGAACACAGGAGCTACCTACCAACGCACTATGCAGCATTGCCTCCACGATCAAATTGGACGCAATGTACATGCATATGTGGATGATATTGCGGTGATGTCCAAAAAGAAGGAAACCTTGATTTCCGACTTGGAGGAAACGTTCACCAATCTATGAAAATACAACATAATGCTTAACCCGAAGAAGTGTTTATTTGGGATCCCAGCCGAAAAATTGTTAGGTTTTATCGTGTCTCAAAGAGGCATAGAGGTAAAGCGAGACAAAATCAAGGCTATACTTAATATTTCCAGGCCAACTCGCCTGAAGGACGTTCAAAGACTAACTGGTTGCATTGCCGCAGTCAGTCGGTTTGTAAGCCAGCTCGGTGAAAGAGCCGCACCACTATAGAAGATCCTGAAAAAGACCAAAAAATTCATTTGGACCGACAAAGCTAAAGCCGCGCTACAAGACCTTAAAGCAGTACTCTCATCTGCTCCCATCCTTGTAGCACCGGAACCACAGGAACCAATGTTGCTCTATCTCGCTGCAACAAACAAGGTCGTTAGTATAGTCATGGTGGTGGAGAGACCAGAGGAAAATCAGGAACACCTGGTGCAGCATCCGACTTACTACCTCAGCGAGGTCTTAACTGAATCAAAACAGCGGTATCCATACTATCAAAAGCTGGCTTACGGTGTGTTCTTAGCATCTCGTAAGTTACAGAATTATTTTCAGGAACATCCAATTACCATGGTGAGCACAGCTCCCATGAGACATATAATCAACAATAGTGACACCACAGGATGCGTCGCCAGATGGGGCATAGAGCTTTTAGCTTTCGACATTGAGTACAAACCTCGTACAGCAATCAAATCCCAAATCCTCGCTGACTTTATCGCTGATTGGATAGAGATAATGGAGAATATGACCCTGCCAGAGTCGGAATACTGGACCTTGCATTTTACGGGTCTAAAGCGCTCGGGGACTTGGGGGCTGGCGTGGTGCTCAAATCACCCCAAGGAGATAAACTTTTGTATGTATTGCAGATACACTTCACGGGGACAAATAACATTGCTGAGTATGAAGCATTACTGCATGGAATCCGGATTGCTAAGGATATCGGCATCCGACGTTTAATGCGTTATGGAGATTCGGATCTTGTTGCCCAATAAGTGTCAGATATCTGTAAGGCAAACAAGCACATGGCAGCATATAGGGTTGTCGTGGATGTACTATCTAAATGGTTTGAAGGGCTTGAAGTTCAACACATCCCTCGAATAGAAAATGAGGAAGCAGATGCACTATCTTGAATAGGCTCTGCCCGGAAAAAGGTCCCGGATGGCGCTTTGTTAGAGCACCTTAAAGTTCCCTCTATAAAAGGAATGGACGGGGAATATCCGACCAAATCCGACTCACCTTTAGTAGCAGTTTTGGCTGTGATTCCTAGCTGGACTCAACCCTACCTTGATTACTTGGTAGATGGAAAATTACCCGAAGACAAAGTTTTGAGCCGGCAGATTGTCCGACGAGCAAAAGCCTACACTATAATTAGTGGTGAGCTCTATAAGAGGAGTGCATCTAGGGTTTTTCAGTGCTATGTATCTCCAGAAGAAGGACTGGAAATCTTACGAGAGATCCACGAAGGCCAGTGTGGTCACCACGCTGCAGCCAAATCTCTAGTGGCAAAAACTTCCCGACAAGGTTTTTTCTGGCTTACAGCCAAGGCAGATGCCAAACGGCTGGTCAAGACGTGCAAGGGCTCCCAAAGATACGCCAAACAAGCTCATGTTTCGGCTGATCAGCTACGAACAATACCTATAACATGGCCTTTTGCGGTCTGGGGACTTGACATGGTAGGACCGTTTAAACGGGCTCCAAGTGGATTTACTCACCTCTTAGTGATGGTGGATAAGTTCACCAAATGGATTGAGGCTAAACACATCACTAGTTGTGATGGAACAACAGCCAGAAGATTTGTCGAGGATGTCATAATCCGATACGATTATCCGCATAGCATTATCACGGAAAACGGGAGTAACTTCTCTATGGGAGAACTTGCCGAATTCTGCAATGAACAAAAATCTAGCTTGACATTGCGTCAGTCGCACATCCACAGGCTAATGGACAAGTCGAAAGAGCAAATGGTTTAATCCTACAAGGCCTAAAACCAAGACTCGAAGCACCACTACGACGTGTTGCGGGGGCTTGGGCAGAGGAATTACCTTCTGTAATATGGAGTTTGCGAACAACTCCAAACAGGTCAACTGGATACACACCTTTCTTCTTGGTCTATGGTGCAGAAGCAGTTCTTCCTAGTGATTTGATTCACACTTCTCCTAGAGTGGCCACGTATATTGAAGAGGATGCCGAAATTTCTAGACAAAATGATCTCGACTTAGTCGAAGAAGTTCACGTTGTTCCTGAGATGAGATCAACAGCCTATCAGCAGAAGTTACGCAAGTATCATAGCCAGAGAGTCAAAAACCGGTCTTTCAATAAGGGCGATTTGGTTCTCTGGCTTGTGCAGCAAAGAAAGCACAAACTTTCCCCAATATGGGTAGGGCCATTTTTAGTTAGTCGAGTATTGCACAATGGTTCATACTACCTAACTGATATGTGGCCAGTCAAAGAAAGACCTGCTACTAAGAATAGAAAGAGAGCTGGAGGCAGTACAAACCCGGATGAATTAGACAGACCATGGAATATTGCTCAGCTACGTCCCTTTTATTCTTAGTTTATTTTTCTTTGTAATCATATATGTGTACATGTTCAATGAGAAATAGAGTCTTGGTTGCCTCAAATTTTTTCTGAGAAGTTTTTACCATCTTATTTCCGAATGATCATGTCACAGTCAAAAATCCCAGAATACTTGAAAGTACTTTATGCTCATGTTTGTTCTGGTTTAGATTTCCAATTCTAAAATTGCTACCTTCGGGTATAAATCTAAATTTTATAGTTTGTGCTTTTGTTATTTGTCTGATTGCTGGATGTGGGCATTTTCCGAGTAGTGAATTGTTGGTACTAGAGGCTGGCTTTGTTCCCGAGTTTAAACTGGTTTAGCAATTGAGCTCCGTTGCTCGGCAAAGTTTCCGTGCTAAAAGTTGGCCGACTCACGAAAGGGACGAGGCGGAAAGCCAGATAAACAATAAGTGCAGACAAAAAATACAAGTGCTTATGCAAACATTTCAGGCACATAATATTAAAGCCAAAAGTGCTGAATAGATAACATAAAGCTTAGCACTAGCAAAAGTATTATACTACTTATTTACAAACCCAAATTGTTTTTAGAATAACACATTGTTCTTTCTAATACTCTATGATGCAGGGGAGAGGTATGAGCTGCCGGCTCGCTGGATACATCAACCTTGTCTTGATAACGTTCCGAGATGTTCAAATCCAATATGGTTTGATCATCGTCGGAAAATTTAGCTGTTCTTCGGAAGCTGGAGGTGGCGTGTCCACGCAGGTGAAGAAGGGAGTGTCATAGCTGGTCAAGTCAGCTACGTGGCACCCATATCCAGCACAGGAGTCCATGACAGCCTTGATGTCATGCTCCTGTCCATCTTCGTCCACCTTGCAGTACCCTCTGGTTACTTGCCAGATTTCCATGTTTCCATGGTGGCTCATAACCATGGTGAGAGAATTTTGCGTTGCGGTTCACGCATAGGACATGTTCCAGTCCTGGACAAGATGCAGCATATCCTTGGCCTTATCTCGCACCTCAAAGCCGGACATGCTATGCATGTCCGAAACCTTAAGAACTTTGCCAATATCTTCGATGGATTGTCGGAAGTCATGCAGCAAATCACCGACTTGGGTAAGCCGGTTGGTGCGAGATTCGGCAGAGGCTGAGTCCATTAAGTTCAGAGGACATGCGCATATAATGCAAAGGGGTTAGTTAAATAAATCTGGACACCAAAGAGTCGGAAGAAGCAGATAAGTTAGAAAAAGGGAAACATACCAAAGATGACATCGTCGACTTTGGCCTTCTCTTCCCGAAGACTCTGGAGTTCAGCCTGGAGTGCCTCGGTAATGTCCCTTTCTCTGAATAAATCATTGCTGAGATCCGAGATTTTCTTATCTTGGAGCATAATCTTACGATCGCGCTCCTCGGTGGCCATGGAGGTGGATTCGAGAATTTGAGCAATGTTCTTCTCATGATCCGCCTTAAGCTTATCCAGCTCTTGGCGGAGTTCCTTGTTTTACACCACATGGGTTTTAAGATTCTCGGCCTCTTCAATCATAGCACAGGACTGTTTTAACAGTGCTGTAGTAAAAAGAGCAAAAGTTGAACAAAAATTCGACTATGAAATACAAGACAAGGTTTGAGTTCTGAAATGTTTACCTTTAGCCTCATCCCTTGAAACTTTCAATTGAGCATTTTCAAGTCGGAGAGCTCTGATTTCTTTCCGCTTGTTGCAAACATTCTTCAATAAATCCTGGTTATAGGAATATACTTTCTGTAAGTCAGAATACCCAGAGTTAGAATCTACTAAAGACTCGGGCTAATATTTTTACTAATATCAGCACGAGCCTTGGGGGCTACACTAGTTCATTCTTTGGCATCCCAAGGAAGCATAAAACTGGATTTGACTGTCCAGATTGATGCTTGGGGGCTAGAGGATATGATATGAAATAAGGAAAAACGGGAGTTGGAATTCCGACGTACATATTGTTTGCGAGTGAGTTTGTTCAAACTCGCATTCACTTCGGTGGCAACCTTCTCGGCGAGGGTTAGGGGGACCACTGGCGCAGTTGGAAGCTCGCTGGTCCTCAGCTTCTCGTCGCGAAGACGAACTTGTTCAAGAAGATCAGAGTGCTTGATATCCTCTGCTTCTTGCGCTTCTTCTTTGGCAGAGATAGTCCGGCTTTCCAGGCATTTCCAGGCTAGCCGTTGGATCTCCTCCACAGACTTCCGAGATAAGCCAAGTTTGGCAAGTCCCGGATTGTCCAGGAGATTGTCGGCAAAGTTCTCTGCCGAGGGATCATTACCCGAAGAGGGTTCACCCTTATCAAAACATGAGTCACCCATGGTGACGTCAGTCTGTGATCCGAGGATCACTGGCTCTGCTGGTTGAGCTGGATCTTCTGCAACGATCGGAGATGGAGTAATCTCCAGCACTGCACAAGGCTGAGGGGCAGGAGTCGGAGGATCTACGGCAGGAGAAGTCAAGTTGAGCTTCGACTGGCGTAGAGGCTTCGATACAACCCCTTTCCCTTTGCCCTTGGTGAGTTGTTTAGCTCTGAGAAGGTAATAGAACAAAGAATGTTACATCTCGGAAAGAATTAAGACCCATAAAACAAAGACCTTGTGAGGAAAGATTATCTCTTCACAACGGGCACTTCCTTTGTGCCGATGGACACTATCGGAGCTTTGCGCTTCCGAGGAACAACATCCGGCAGTGGAACCAATTCTCCTTCATCCTGAGAAAACTTAGGAGGATATCCCTCGACTGGAGCAAGCTCCGACTCGGGGAGGTCGGCAAGCTGAAAAGAAGAGATATCTCAGTATTGCGAAATAACATAAAGATGAGTACATAATTTAAGTTGTTGCTAGAAGCTTACCGACACTACGAGATCTTCTGACATATGCATGTCCAAGGACAGCTCCGGAATCTTCCTCTCAATCCGCTCCCTTATCAGCCATTTGATTTGGCTTACATAATCTGTTGGCTCGTAGGTTTTGGGGCTGGTTTAGAGGGAATCCTTCTTCGACGATGTGATGGAATGCATCAGTCGATCTCCATGATGTTGAAGAGGTTGGATTCGACGTGCCACCCAGCATTGAACTAAGTCGGACCCTCTCAAGCCCTTGTGTTTCATCAGATACTCGATTCGCCTCTTGGCGAGGAGCAGATCGTCACTGAGAGACGGTGCGACCTCATCCTAGGATTCTTGAGGCGTGGCGGCTCCATCGACGAAAGCCGGCAAAGCAGTATCTTTGCCGGGAGCGGGAATATCCTTGTGATAGAAAAAAATGGACGGCCATTGCTTGACTGACTCACTAGCCATAATCCGAGGATAGACGCGCTCTCGCCTAACCGAAAAACTAATAGTACCGGTAATATAAGGATTACCGGCAGTAATGGAATTTCTCCGGACATGGAAATAATACCGGAAGAGAGTAAGGCTCGGCCTAATGCCGAGATACCCCTCGCACAAAGAGGCGTACGCACTCATCTCTAAGATGGAGTTTGGGGGAGATGATGGAGATGAACTCCGTAATGACCTATGATCTCGGAAAAGAAATCTGAGGGAGGAAAGCTCAGACCTCTATCAAGGTGAGTGCCGAAGTGCACTCGCTCGTTGTCGCGAAGGTTGGGGATGGTTTCGCCGAAGCCGCTCTTCCAGTCGTCGACACGGAGGAGCCCTTCTTCTTCCACAACATAGAGCTTGGGATCGTCGAGGACGCACGGGATCCAAACCCCGTGATAGCTCTCCTTTTCCGCTGCCGCCACCGCCGTCGATGTCGTCGCCACCGTGCCGGATGATGATGTAGAAGCCATTTTGCTGGTGCGTCGGTGACCTTGGATGGGCAGCACTCGAGATTTTTGGGGAGCAGAGGAGCTCTAAGTTCGTGGGAGGCGTAAGGGAGAAGGAAACGGCACAAAGTGCTGGTGAGGAGAGATGAGGAATAGGATCCTCACCGCTTATATCCACTGGCCGCGTTAAGATTTGTGTAAACGCTACAGTGAACACGCCACGCATCATGGAAAGGACTGGGAAACCCCCACGCGATGATTACGCCGCCTCGACCTCCACGCACGCATTGAAACGGCGCCTCGGTTCCGTGAAAGGCGGACCCACCAACGGTCGTGCTGACAGGAAATGTCTGTCAGTGACATGACTTGACTGTGACTGGTGTCAGGTTACGTCAGAGACCAAGTTCCGGCTTAGTTTGAATTTCGAGCTGGAAATCCGAATAAACGTATTTATAGGTCTGACTCATTTTTTGAGACCCGGATCGTATCTTTTCTTTTGAAGTTTCAGGAACCCTTCAAGATTCTGCAAGCCAAAGATCAAGCTAGATGATGATGAATCTGACTTTGGATCTTGGAGGCCTCCGGGGAATGCAGTTGGGGATATACTTTCCGGGTATCCTCACTATACCTCACTGACCAAGGTGGCCCACTTCGGTTTAGAGCTTTGCTTCACGGGCGGCCTAGTCAGGGAGAAGAGACAGAGTCTAGTCCGGCTGCGGGAAGGCCCAGAAGACTTATCGACATAGGCCCATAGTGTTACTTATAGTTCAAGATGTACTTTGTAACCAACTCTTAATCATAGCCGGAGAGATCTCTCCTGTAACCCTAGGCCAGATATCTATATAACCCGACCTAGGGAGAGCCTTTAGGGCACCCTCACAATAGTCTACAATCCCAACTCGCATAGGCGAAACCCTTGTAACCCATATTCCGGCTCTACCATATTATTGGATTGCTAGTAGGAGTAGGATCCGTCCGAAGCCGGCGGATTCGAACCTGGGTAAACTTATGTGCTCACCATCCCGGAATACCGTATGTCTCACACCTCTCTCTTCCACACGCCTCGAGGACCCCCTCATGGCGTACTTGTTATCAATCTGACGACAACGACTACATCAACCATGGTCTCCTGAACATGGACAAGGCTTTTCGGTGTTCGAGGGTAAGTTTCGAAATGCCCCTCCTATTATTGCATTACTAATAAATAGATCCTGGCATTAGGCTTGTTCGTGTAGGAAAAAATATTGTTTTCAGGCGATAACCCCTACAATAGCACCTATGCCTCTATCTTTATTCTTGCATCATTGTGGCATGATTCGCATTAAATTGAAGTCCCAAGTACTGTATAGACTTTACTTTTAAACCCCACCAAAGTTGGTATCCTCAGTCCTATCATACCTTACTACAGGAGTTGTTTGAGCCATCCATGTCCTAGAATTGCATGTGTAGGGTTTGTGTGAGTCTGTTGCGGATAACGAGGTAGCTAAACAACTTAAACTATGTAGTAATGGTATAATTAAAGAAAGAGGCACCAGTGGGCAATAGATGATTTTTCGTTTTTAACCGCTCACTCGTGTCCCGTAGGACCCGAGTACTTGATTCTTGTTTGTTGACTATTGCACTATCCGCATGTGGGACCATGAATCCCCTTCGCCTGAGCTTGATTCACATATTATTTCTTCGGGCCACAATTAGTTTGGGGATTTACTACTTTCCTGTACTTATGCCATGTTTTACCACTTTATTTACTATTATTGCATGTGGAGCCCTTACCTATACTGTTTTGGAATGCAGAGTGTTTTCACGGTATCAACAAGCCTAGTCACACTTTCGGGTTCCTAGTCGTTTATAGCCATTGACGCAAACCCTGGGTCCGCCTCGGAGCCCAGTCGACTTTGTTGCGGGTAGCTTAGTGGGGTGGCCCTCTGAAATCAATTTTGAATCTTGTGAATGCTTTGTCGTGGTTCCTTGTTGATTTTTATTTGGTTCTTCCTGGGTTTGATCGTGCGTTTGTTGCTATTTGTGCACCCCTGCATGGTAAATCTTTCTTAAAGTCTTGTCCGCGGTTATGGACAACTTGGAGCACAGTTTTTTGATCATAGAGAACTATAACTAAAGCACCATTTTCAATTTGACTAAAACATAACTAGTAAATAGTGTAACACTCATGGAATGGTAAATAAAGGTAAGCGAGAAGGAGGACGAGTGATGTTTACTTATGTTTCATATATAACTGTTGGTTCTAATTAACGAGCATCCGCCCATATCTGGTTGGGTGGCTGTTGTAGCGTGTCTCTATAGAACTGTTTATCTATTTATCTTTCGCTGCAATTGCATCACCCCAGGTTCATCCCTTTAGATGCATAAATACTTACTGAGTACCCCTAGAGTCTCACACCAATTATTGATTAGGTCGTCAGGTCCATCCATATGGAGGCTACTACGTCGATGAGACCGGTGATGGAGGCAATGACTCTCTTGCGTAGAGATTCCGGGGATGGAGATCTCTGAGATCTCTAGGTGGGAATGTGCTTATATTTGTGGCATCTTATGTTGATTTGACTCTTAATCCATACTTGGATCTGTGTTTCTGCTTCCGCTTGATGACTTGTTTAGTGATGTATGAGGATATAATCCTAAAATATTATTACTACTATCTATATAATTTAGTTCTTGCCGTAATGGCCTTGCAATATATTTCTATTTCTTTTAGATGGAATATCTTTGATGTACTCTTGTATGTCGCTAGCAAACATACTCACTTGTGTATGCTGGACTCGTAGCCAGCCTGTCACTTTTCTCGCACTCGAAGCTATAACCATGAATTTTGGGGTGGATGGTTGGCTGGCACTGTGCCCTGCCATTGCGGACTGCTTATGGGCGACCTCGCAGCCTCCAGGGTAGTACGTCCTCCCTAGATTCAGGTTATACCGGCTTGTGATTTAGAAACATGAGGTCTAGAGATTACATCTAGTATCAGATCCATTTCTCCCTTTAGGGTCCCAACCAAGGTAGTTGTTGTGAGTCTAGAAAATATTTTGGTAGTTATATATTAGGGAAAACTAAACGTGAGAGTAGGACTGCTTCCGTTTTTATTCTTGCCCACCCACCCACCTATTTTAGTAAGCAAGTGTAAAATTTGTCTATCCTCTTCTAAAAATTCAAATTAGGATTCACGTGTTTGGGGTATATGTAGTACCATAGGTTGTGTTCATCTTTTGTTGATCTATTGCATCCAACTTTGCTTCGCAATCTTCCTTTGGTTATCAACTGTTGGTACATTCCATACTGACAGGCTTGTGTGTGAAGCGATGCAATCTATCTGACTCTTTGTTAACCGACACAATCTTCATAAGGGGTGTTCTTCCTTTTTGCATGCTTTTTGGGTTCGTAGCATAGAAAACAACAAATTTACTATGATGGGAACTACTAAGCACCAAGATATATCTACTAGATACAAGCTACGGGTGGATATACATCCATAGAGAACATACCCTTGTAGACCAACAAAGTGTAACGAGGTTGTACTCGTGGATGATGTAGTCGAATGCTTGCCGATCTCAGGATCGAGAAGAAGTCCAGCGCCGCAACTCAGTAGCGCATCCGTGATCCACACACGTTTAGGCCACCGAACAACCTCCACCTCCTCGCTTCAACGATGCAGCGGAAGCAGCAGCTCCTTCCAGACGAAATGCCACCAGAAACATGTATCTCGCTAACCCGAGACCATGGGTAAATAATTCTAGAGGGGGAGAGAGATCCTTCACGAGGAGGTGTGCTTTTAGAGGGAGTAGAGGGGGGCCTTTTATAGGGGAGAGGGGGTAGCACCTCAAATCAATTTTGCCTCTACTCAAATTCCCACTCACATGCATTAAATTTCCACCAAATTTAATGCAAGTCTCATTTAATAAAACTCTTTTATTTATTTTATTCAGAATTTTGTTAATTACTTTAATTAACAAACATTCACATAAAACTCCCTGCAGCATTTCAATATCACACGTAGAACCAATTTCATCAATTTCACCCAGAACAATTCCGGTGTCCATTGAAATAATTCTAGCACTTTGCAATTCTTTCGTCTAGAACATATTTGCTCCAAATGGTGTTGGTATCCCTTAAGTGTGTTACCCTACGGTTCACGAATAATGTAGACACAATACCCTTCTCAGATCCATAATCACGAGACCTAGAGATCCATACTGACTCCCACACATTCAGCGATGACTTCTATTATCATGAGAACCTTTAATGCTAGTAACTAAATCCCTTTGTCTCACGAGATATTACATTTCCGAGATTCGATCAACGGTATCTCTATACCTAGTTTGATCTTGTTACCAACATGCACTCTTTTCTCATTCCCGTGATATAACATTCTAGTGATCATATCACTTGCTTGCAAGCTATCTTAATGTGATATCACCGAGAGGGCCCAAAGTATATCTATCCATCATCGGGATGGACAAATCCCACTCTTGATCCATGAGCCTCTACATAACACCTTCGCAGCACTGAACACACCTTTATAGCCACCCTGTCATGGTGTGACATTTGTTGTTATCAAGATACTCTTCCAGTGTTAATGATTGACATGATCTCATGGTCTAAGGACTAGGATTACTTTGTATGATGTTATAGCAATATAAACATAATGACTTTGATCATAATGCTATACTTCGGATGAATGTTCATCACATCATTCCACCAATGTTGTGACCTCGTTATTAACAACATCCAATATCCATGATCAAGAAACCTTGATCATCTTGTTAATTAACGAGCTAGTTTATAGAGAGGCATAACTAGGAACTTTCTATTTGTTTATTAAACACACATGTATTAAGGTCTCCATATTAATACAATTATAGCATGCAAAATAAACATCTATCATATACTTAGAATACATATAATAATAACTTTATTATTGCCTCATGGGCATATACCCTTCAGTCGCCCACTTGCACTAGAGACAATAATCTAGTTACATAGTGATAAATCCAACACCATAGAGTTCTAGTGTTGGTCATGTTTTGCCGTAGGGAGAACTTTAGTCAATGGATCTGCTATATTGAGATCTGTGTGTATTTTACAAATCTTTATATCTCCATCCTTGACATGCTCGTGGATGGAGTGAAATTAGCGCTTAATATGCTTGGAATTCTTGTGAGACCTTGGTTCCTTGGCGTTGGCTATGGCTCCATTGTTGTCACAATATATCACCATTGGGTCCAACACACTAGGAACCACACCTACTTCGGTTATGAACTCCTTCATCCAAACCGCTTCCTACGCTGCTTCTAAAGAAGCAATATATTCTGCCTCCGTTGTCGATCTTGTCACCACAGGTTGTTTGGAGATCCTCCAACTAACTGCTGCTCCATTCATGAGAACATATTCGTATTGTAACTTAGATTCATCTGGATTGGTGTCAAAGCTAGTGTCGACATAACAATTAGCGACCAGCTCTTCTTCACCTCGTATACAAGAAACATTTCCTTAGTTCTTCTTATGTACTTAAGGATATTATTGACCA
Source organism: Avena sativa (assembly GCA_916181665.1). NCBI lineage: Eukaryota > Viridiplantae > Streptophyta > Magnoliopsida > Poales > Poaceae > Avena > Avena sativa. Next base: position 341,446,915 of record OV702288.1, read on the forward strand.
CTATCCAGTGTTCCACACCTGGATCAGATTGGTACCTACTAGTCAAAATAATAGCATCTGCCACATCCGGTCTTGTACATAGCATGGCGTACATTATAGAGCCTATGGCTGAAGCATAGGGAATCTTATCCATTATCTCTCTTTCTACTACCATAGCCAGACTTTGAGTCTTACTCAAGGTCTTGCCTTACAACATAGGTAAGAACCCCTTCTTACTTTCGTCCATTTTAAACTTCTTTAAAATATTATCAAGGTATGTACTCTGTGATAGCGCTATTAGGCGCCTTGATCTATCTCTATAGATCTTAATGCCTAATATATATGATGCTTCACCAAGGTCCTTCATCGAAAATTTGCTATTTAGATAACTTTTAACACTGTTTGAAAGATCTATATCATTTCCAATCAATAATATGTCATCCAGATATAATATCAGAAATTCCACATTGCTCCCACTCATTTTCTTGTAAATACAAGCCTCTCCATAAGTTTGGACAAATCCAAACTCTTTGATCACCTCATCAAAGCGGAGATTCCAACTCCGGGATGCTTGCTTCAGTCCATAGATGGATCGCTGAAGTTTGCATACCTTGTCAGCATCCTTAGGATTGACAAAACCCTTAGGTTGTATCATATACAACTCTTCTTCAATATTACCATTGAGGAATGCAGTTTTGACATCCATGTGCCATATCTCATAATCGAAACATGCAGTAATTGATAACTTAATCCTAACCGACTTTAGCATTGCTACGGTAGAGAATGACTCATCGTAGTTAACTCCTTGAATTTTTTGAAAACCCTTTGCGAAAAGTCGAGCTTTATAGATGGTCACATTACCATCAGCATCAGTTTTTCTTTTGAAAATCCATTTATTCTCAACGGCCTTTTGGTCATGAGGTAATTCCACCAAGGTCCAAACCTGGTTTTCATACATGGATTCCATCTCGGATTTCATGGCTTCTAGCCATTTGTTGGAATACGGGCTCATCACCGCTTCTTCATATGTCATAGGGTCATCTATTTCATCAACCATGAAATTCATAACAAGATTTCTGTACAGTTCAGGAGCTACACGTGTCCTGCTTAACCTGCGAGGTTTGGTAGTGTCCTCTTTCGGAGTTTCATGATCATTATCATTAGTTCCCTCTTCATTCGATGAAGTCAACTCCGGAACATTTTCCGGTGCCACGCCACTCGTCGTTTCATGAAGAGAAGGTTCAATAACCTCTTCAAGTTCTACCTTCCAACTACTCACACCTTTCGCAAGAAACTCTTTCTCTGGAAAGGATCCATTCTTGGCAACAAAAACCTTGCCCTCAGATTTGTGATAGAAGGAATACCCAATTTTTTATTTAAGGTATCCTATGAAGATGCATTTTCCACTTTTGGTTCGAGTTTATCAAGCAGAAGTTTCTTCACATAAACATCGCATCCCCAAACTTTGAGAAATTATAGCTTAGGTTTGTTTCCAAACCACAATTCATACGGTGTCGTTTCAACGGATTTAGATGGTGCCTGATTTAAAGTGAATGTAGTGGTTTCCAGTGCATAACCCCAAAATGACAGTGGCAAGTCAGTCAGAGACATCATACATCAAACTATATCCAGTAAAGTACGATTACAATGTTCCGACACACCATTACATTGTGGTGTTCCTGCAGGGGTGAGTTGTGAAACTATTCCACAATCTTTCATATGTGCACTAAATTCGTAACTAAGATACTCTCCTCCATGGTCGAACTGCAGAAATTTGATCATTCTATTACGATGATTTTCCACTTCATTCTAAAATTCCTTGAACTTTTCAAAGGTTTTATACTTGTGTTTCATCAAATAGATATACCTGTATATACTCAAATCATCCTTGAAAGTAACAAAATAACGATATCCACCACATGCTGACACACTCATTGGACCACATACATCAGTATGTATGATTTCCAATAAATCTGTCGCATGTTCCATTGAACCGGAAAACGGCGTTCTAGTCATCTTGCCCATAAGGCATTGCTCACATGTATCAAATGATTCAAAATAAAGTGATTCAAAAAAGTCCATCAGAATGGAGTTTCTTCATGCGTTTAATGCTAGTATAACCTAGATGGCAGTGCCACATATATGCAGATATATCATCATCAAGTTTAATCCTTTTAGCATCAACAATATGAATATGTGTAATACTATTATCGAGATCCAACAGAAATAAACCATTCATCACAGGTGCATGACCATAAAAGATATCATTCATATAAATCGAACAACCATTGTTTTCAGACTTAAATAAATAACCACTTCGCATCAAACACGATCCGGATAAAATGTTCATGCTTAGTGCAGGCACCATATAACAATTATTTAGATTTATCACTAATCCCGACAGCATATGGAGAGGCAGTGTTCTGACGGCGATCACATCAACTCTGGATTCATTGCCGACACGCATCGTGACCTCATCCCTTGCTAGCTATTGCTTGTTCCGCAGCCCCTGAATCGAGTTACATATATTAGCAATTGATCCAGTATCAAATACCCATGTGCTACTACGAGTACTAGTCAAGTACACATCAATAACATGTATATCACATATACCTTTGTTTGCCTTGTCGGTCTTATTGTCCGCCAAATACTTGGGGCACTTGCGCTCCCCATGGCCAGTTCCCTTGCAATAGTAGCACACGGTATCAGACTTAGGGCCGGCTCAGGATTTCTTTTCAGGCGCGGCAACATATTTGCCGCCCTTCTTTCCCTTTTGTTTACCCTTCTTGTCTTTCTTGAAACCGTTGGTCTTATTGATCATCAACACTTGATGCACTTTCCTGATATCCACTTCTGCAGTTTTAAGCATTGATAGAAGCTCGGGGAGAGACTTCTTCATGCCCTGCATGTTATAGTTCATCATGAAGCTCTTGTAGCTAGGTGGCAGGGATTGCAGAACATGATCTATGCCTAAGTAAATGGGAATCTTTATTCCCAAGGACACAAGCTTATCAGCATACCTAGACATTTTGAGTAGGTTCTCACTATCAGAGCTATTCTCTTCCATCATGCAGCTAAAGAACTTTTCAGAAGCATTATAACTCTCTATGATAGCATGGGTATCGAAAATCATTTTTAATTCTTGCTCTAGCCCATACAGTATGCCGCAATGAACTAAGTTGTGGTCCTCCTGATGAGTCAAATAGATGTTCTTTTCCTCGTTAGGGGCATCAAGAGCTGGTGGGGGCCTAGCGGCGCTTCTAGCACATATTTATTTTGTGCAACGGTGAGGAGAATCCTCAAATTCATGGCCCAATTGGTAAAGTTGCTACCATTTTCCGCAAGTTTCTCTTTCTCCATGAACACATTGAAATTAAAAGAAGGTGGTGCCATCTACAATAGAATTTGTAAAGTTTATACTATGTTTATGATAGATTGAGTTCAAATAATCCAAATTACGAATGAACTCCCACTCAAAAACAACAACCCTTGTGTCTTTTTGGTGACTACATGAACCAAATCCTCTATACCAAGTCCGATCATCATGTGAGTCGGTGTAGTCTCAAAGGCGAGCATCAATATGGGCATCATATCAACTATATGACTCATGCTTAACCTTTCGGTCTGTGTTCTGAGGCCATGTTTGTACATGCTAGGCTCGCCAAGTAAGAACCTTAGTACTCGCGTGTGTAAAATTGTCTTACACCCGTTGTATGAAAGTGTAGAGTCGAGTACACCCGGTCATCACGTGATATCTCGAAACATGATCCATAGAACGGTGCATACTTAAGGAAGAACACATTTTTATCTTGATATCTAAAAGAGGGATTGCCTTATAATGCTACTAAAATGCCAGACAAGCAATATAAGATGCAAACATCATATGTGTAAAGTGAAATGATATGGTTCTTGCACTTGATCACTATCATGTGTATCGTGGTATGATCTTTATCATTCCTTTGTGTGTAAGGCCAAGGTCTATGGAACTTACACGTTAGGTGTGTTGTAAGAGTATCAAATATACATCCACTTACAACATTACCATATCATTACACCAGCCCAGCAACAATCTAAACTAGATGCTTCTAATTTATATTGCAAGTTTTATGTGGCTTAGGGCTTTCGAAGATAGAACTGGTCTTACCTACAAACATGGAACCACAATGATGATAACCAAATTATTAGCAACTCGTTGTAAATCAGATATTGACTATACTAGGAGAGATAGACACTCGATAGCCACTTATGCAAAACTAGTTGCATGTCAAGCGTGGAACTGGTCTCATGTGGGAGGACATGTAAAGTTAGTCCGGGCCGCTTCATCCCACTATACCACCAATATCCAAAATACATATAAGATGCAATAACATGATCATCATCGTCCATATACTCATATGTGTACTACCCGTGCAAAGCATCTACACATAGATCAGGCTCTGATACCACTATTGGGTTTGCAACATAGAAAACAAAAAATTCCTATGATGGGAACTACTAAGCACCAAGATCTATCTACTAGATACAAGCTACGGGTGGATATACATACATAGAGAACATACCCTTGTAGACCGACAAAGTGTAACGATGTTGAACTCATGGATGATGTAGTCAAACGCTTGCCGATCTCAGGATCGAGAAGAAGTCCAGTGCCGCAACTTAGTAGCGCATCCGTGATCGCACACACGTTCAGGCCACCGAACAACCTCCACCTCCTCTCTCCAGCGATGCAGCGGAAGCAGCAACTCCTTCCAGATGAAATGCCACCAGGAACATGTATCTTGCTAATCCGAGACCATGGGGAAATAATTCTAGAGGGGGAGAGAAATCCTTCACGAGGAGGTGTGCTTTGAGAGGGAGGAGAGGGGGCCTTTTATAGGGGAGAGGGGGCGGCCCCTCCCATGGATGGCAACCAAGAGCAGGTGCCCCCACCTCTTCCACATTCATGTGGTTAAGCTCCACTCACATAAATTTTGCCGCCAGTCAAATTCCCACTCACATGCATTAAATTTCCACCTGATTTAATGCAACTCTCATTTAATAAAACTCATTTATTTATTTTATTCAGAATTTTTTTAATTACTTTAATGAACAAAAATTCACATAAAACCCCCTACAACATTTCAATATCACATACAGAACCAATTTTAGAAATTTCACTCGGAACAATTCCGGTGTCCATTGAAATAATTCCAGCGCTTTGCAATTCTTCGGTCTAGAACATATTTGCTCCAAATGGTGTTTGTATCCCTTAAGTTTGTCATCCTAGGGTTCGCGAATAATGAATACATGATCGAGACCCCTCTCAGAATAATAATGAGAAGCGGGACCTAGAGATCCATACTGACTCTCACACATTAAACGATAACTTCTGTGATCGTGAGAACCTTTAACGCTAGTAAATAAATCCCTTTCTCTCGCGATATATTACATGTCCGAGATTTTATCATTGGTATCTCTACACCTAGTTTGATCTTGTTACCGACATGCACTCTTTTCTCGTTCCTGTAATATAACATTCTAGCGATCATATCACTTGCTTGCAAGCTATCTTAATTGATATCACCGAGAGGGCCCAGAGTATATCTATCTGTCATAGGGATGGAAAAACCCCACTCTTGATACATGAGACTCTACATAACACCTTCATAGCACTATTCCCACCTTTAAAGCCACCCTGTGACAGTGTGACGTTTGATGTTATCAAGATAGTCTTCCAGTGTTAGTGATTGATATGATCTCATGGTCTAAGGACTAGGATTAGTTCGTATGATGTTATAGCAATATAAACATAATGACTTTGATCGGAATGCTATACTTTGGATGAATGTTCATCACATCATTCCACCAATGTTGTGACCTCGTTATTAACAACATCCAATGTCCATGATCAGGAAACCTTGATCATCTTGTTAATCAACAAGCTAGTTTATAGAGAGGCATAACTAGGAACTTTCTATTTGTTTATTAAACACACATGTATTAAGGTTTCCGTATTAATACAATTATAGCATGAAAAATAAACATCTATCATATACTTGGAATACATATAATAACATCTTTATTATTGTCTCATGGGCATATTCCCTTCAATGCTTTCACTGAATGTGGAGTTCTAATGTCTATCCATTAAGTTGTTTTTCACATCTAGTTGGTATTTTAATGCCGAAAAATGCGGAAATTTTTCTTTGATACATCTGTGTCCATACTCCTTTTAAGTCGTGTGCGATATGCTATGTATCTTCTTTGTTGGCATGTTCAAGCTAACTCATTATTTTGTCACCGATGCATAAATCTGAAGTTTTACTTCATATCCAACCTATTTTGGGATAAATACAAAACTTGCATTGTTTTGATGCTTGCGATTGTAATTTGGGTCTTAGTATAGCTATATGACACTTATCATGAGTGGAATATTTTAATGCTATCGATCTAATTCTACAAATGAATGTGGGTATCTCTTGTGAATTTGAGTTGTACCATGATCGTATCTATGTCATATTCAAGTATCTTTGGCAATCCGGAGATTTCTCAAGGCACTATGATGGATTATCTTCTGATTGACGTGCTTCATATCTTGTTTGAACTCCATATCTTCAAAGGTTCTCTTCTATACAAGAGAATTTTATCCTTTCATCTCTGGTAGCTTTGCTTAAATGTTTGAGATATCATTGCTTCTTTATCCAAAAACTTCCAACCAGTGGGCATCTCTTTTCTCATATGAAGGGTCAGATAATCTATTCTTCCAATGCATCTCTTTGAACACAATCCTTGCTCTTAATGTTGATCTTTTGAAGAGCGTTGAGCTTAGAAAGTGTTTCAAGCATTTTCAACCAACTCTAGAACTTATCCTCAGTTTGACAAGTAATTCTCGTTGCCTTGTTGAAAACTTCCTCAAGAATGCTGAATCTCTCTCTGATATTCTTAAGAAGGATAAGAAGTTATTTTGTTCTTCCTCACATCAAGAAACCTTTGAAACCCTCTGGTTTTATATTCTATCTTCACTCTGACGGATGCCATGAAGACTTTCTAGATCTTTCGTAATTCTGCTATTCAAGTTTTGGGTGTTATCTTAAAGCTATCTGTTGAATCTTTCATCTGCCTTCGTGTTCTTCCTTCATATATTTTTCAGTCGTTTGGGAACTTCGAACACAATGAAAACAACATCATCTCTATCTACTTTTGATCTGACAAAGTGTTTGCATCACCTCCTTGTTTTCTTACGAAGCATCATGGATTCTACTTGTCAAGATCTTCAGTCTAAATTTCTGAGAGTTGAGTTGCATGATTTTCTTATTCATGTACGAAATAATGCTTTGGGTGTGGGATGGAGTAGCTACCATACAACTAGTCTTATCATTCGCTCTTGTACATTAAATTGGTGGATTAGTGTGATTTCACTCATTCCGCAGAAGTTAGAAGTGGCCGCTATCTCTTAATACTTTTGTTTCTGTCCTTGTTTTTCCGGAGTGTTCTCTTAAAGAACATAATAAGTAATCTCTTGTTGGTGGTACCATCTATTTCAAGATAGAACAAATCTTCAATGATCTGGTGGAAACAAACACAAAATCTTCCCCGATACTCTTCATTCTACCGGAGCTCGACATTGTCAAACAAGATGGATGGAAGATATCTCAGACTTCATCTATCAAATTCTTTTTTCTTGGTAAAGCCAATTATGGTTGATGCCATCAATCGCAAAATCTATTTCATTAACCTCATGCTTAAGGAAAGCAATGGGCATCCCTACAAAAACTCCATATATTCAACTTCTTCTTAGGATTCCACCATAAACTAGCATCACCTCCTTCTCTTGAAGATATATCTGCACACCTCAATTGTGTGAACCTTTGGTTCTTACTAGCGCAAGAAGAATCTAATCTGTTGGGGATATGCTAAATGGTTATCATCATAGCATGTCTCTAATCCGGCTATCCCGGGTAGCCCACAGTTGGTAGCAAGGCCTATGGCTTGTTGGGCGGCTCAGTTAGACGGATCCAGAAGGAAGGCCCATGCCAAATAAAGGAAGGCTACGAGTGCAAGATATGAAACACTAGTTAGTATTAGTGTAGGACTCTTTACCTTGTCCGGCAAGGTCCTTTCCCTGTAACCCTAGGTTCTGGTGCCTTTATAAACCGAACCTGCGGGAGCCTTAGGGCAACGATTTATAACACCCTCGCACAACGAACTGATCTCTGTAACTCGGCGTATCGCCATTATAGTGATTTATAGCAGGAGTAGAGTTCTGCCACTATTGTAGGACTTGAACCTGGGTAAGTTGTGTTACCTCGTACCTGCCAACTCTCCGCCTTACCCCACGTCTCTAAACACGCTCTATGAGTACCCCTCCATGGTGTACTCGTCGACAATACCACGATAGTTGGTGCCCACCGTGGGGTAAGAGGCGCTACGAGCTCTACAACGGGCGAGGTCCAAGATCTTCACGGGAATCGGTGACACCATAGCCACCGGACATGTTCTCTTCTCCCGCAACGTCCTTCTCGTTCCTCTAGATGACTTCTGGGTGCTGGCAAAGACGAACCCTACATGCTGCCCCGTCATCCCCTTCGGAGACATCCACATCTTCATTGGTGAAACTGACTCTGGTCCTAGATCCCATGAAGTCAGAAACTCGTCAAGGCACGCACGGACCGTCTACGGGCATGACACGTTCATGCAAGAATCTAGGTTGTACCTCTCTTTGGAGTATGGTGGCTCAGGTCTGGAAAATTCAAGGCCTACCCAAACCGCCCCTATACAGGATATAAAGGTGGAAGGACCCCGCAAATCCGCTTGGCTTCTCCGAGTGTTAGAGATGCGCAGGTCACACTTTGTCAGCGTCGTCACCATCTTCGATCTGGCCAGATGCATACAAAAGGACAGAGAACCTCCCCGTGAATACCTTGCCAGATGGATGAGGGTGAGGGAAACCCTAGAGGGTGATCGCGCCGACGAACTCGTCTACCACTTCGTGGAAGGGCTAATGCCCAGAACACTCCTCCGACATACCCTCTGTAGACGGAAAGCCGTGGGCCTTCTCACCCTTGGCGAGATGGTCGCAATTGTCAACGAATACGCGGACGCCGAGGAGAACACCCAAGCTATTCCTGGGCCCGAAGCCAGAGGAAACAACAACAACGGCCCGCCTCCATCACCCTCCACATCCGCCGTCAATAACACCGAAGCGAACTCCGACTCCATGCTTGACGCACTATACACCGACATCAATATGGATGGAGGCGGCTCAGACGCTAATTCGGAGGAATACGATGCTGTTGTGAGGGAGATCGAGCAGGAGATCGAGAAGGATGAGTGCACCGAGAAGGCCAACACATCCCACCAGGTGCTAGTCGCCATTGGGAGCGTGATGAAAGAAGGTGGGCAGGAACCGGAGCATGGGAGAGCTCCGCCCACACCTGTGGTTACCAGAGCAGCAGCCAAAAAAGCCACCGAGCCTCCGGCTTCGGCCAAGGCTATGCCCCCTTCGGTTATCCACCCGCAGCAGGCGCAGGAACTCACCACAGCCCCTAGTACTGCCAAGTAGTCAAATCAGCCGCCAATGTGTAGCATCCCAATTGTCTAACAATTGCAATGTTACTTTCCTATTATATATATTGCTACTTCCTACATATTATACTTGCATTGCATAATATCATGCTCATGTCACCATGCCACCTTGTATTTGAGCATCATATTAAAACACCCTTTTATTGGTTTTTCTTCATATGCATTGTTTATTAAACGTATTTGCTTCTTGATACTTTGTATTTGGTTTTTGATATATGTTAAATGCCCAATTGGAGATGGGGGCATATCTTTTAGTTTCCTTCCATCCAGTAACTTTCCATATCATCTTCTATTGAGATCATCTTATTTTTCTACCATACTTTTGTATGCGGCATTGGTATTTTCTTTTGGTACTTAAATCAAGACATATATAAAATATGTGGATCCTTTCTCTCTTCCTTCATGCTACATCTTGATTGATCGAACTATTCTACATTTCCATGTACATGTCTACTCTCTAGAAATCTTTGTGTTGACAATCTCTGTTATCTCACCTACAAGTATACATATTCCTGTTTCCTAGATGCCCTCTTGCACGTGTTGGTGCATATGCATGTCACATGCAATATAAAGGGTCCCTTCCTTTTCCATTTCAAGCGGTGTGTTGATTCAACTTTTTTTGAGCTTGGGTTTTGAATTCGCTACAAATCAAATATATCCTTCCTCCCGTTTAAAAATTACAAAAGGTTTTCTTATTTAACTAAAAGCAGAAATTGACACTGAATCCGTCTAAAGTTTTGTCTAAAACTAGTCCCATCTAGTCTAGTTTGGACTATATAAAAACTCCAATCTCCTTCTTTCCTAAAATTCTAGCCATGTGTACATATACACATACACACACTCTCTCCTTTTCTGGTCCAACCGAGTCACACCTAGCTTTGCTAGCAAAAATCTCTATATCTCCTACCGTGTGTGTGTGTGCATGGACATCATACCAACACACATTTCTACATTCACTTTGATCATACACCCCCACCATGAGCTATCTCTTTGCCACACCCAAAAATCCAAGCTAGACCATCTATGGAATATATAGGCTATAAGGCGGTGTCTCAAGTGGTTTGGAAACCCAGAGATTCACACTTTTGGGCGGGACTTATGGCGTCCAAAAAATATTTCTTTCAATTTGGTGTGTTTAATATTAAGGATGGATCACAGATAAGATTCTGGGAAGATAAATGGCTTGGCCAAACTCCCCTCCGGCATCAATATCCAGCTCTTTACTCAATTGTTAGACACAAAGGAGATACACTTTCCAAAGTTTTGGAAGCTTATCCTCCGAATGTGTCGTTTAGACGAAGCCTCATTCGATCTAGACTTGAATCATGGAACAATCTTTTATTAAGACTATCCACAGTACAGTTGTCTAAGGGGGTGGATAAGTTCTAATGGAATTTACTTCAGAGTGGTAAATTTTAGGTTGACTCTATGTATAGGGTGTTGTACAATTAGGCACAATTTCTAGGATTAATTCCAAAATATTAAACATGACAATACCAGCTACTAGCACATGTAACTCGAACATACTAGATGTACTAAACAACAAGATGAACGGAAACAGGAAGCAGCTAAACATGTACTCGCAGAACATGATGAATAACCAGACAGCAGCACGTCGCACGTACCGTTCGATTGCAGTAGTCGCAGCAGTAACCTTAGGGAAGATTGATCAAAGCAGATGGCGGTGAAGATGACGATAGGCAGCACCGCCCGACTTGGATGGAAGACGACCTGTGATGAAGAACTCGAACAGTCCCAAAAACCTTATTCGCCCTCTCCCGTACAGGATCGCAAAGGCGAGTGGTTCCGGAGACCTGCTCTCCCGTTCGTCGGTGCACGCCGGCAAGCGGTATGGAGTAGACTACGGTGGCGGTGCAAGGCAGAGAGGAGGCAAAACCCTAGATTGGTTTTTAGTTGTTCGTGGTGGAAGCCACACTGGCGTTTATATAGAGCGGCTCGGGAATCTCGCATAGGGCACGTCGTGGATCAAGCACACGTTGCGCACGTTCGGGTAGGTTACAGATAGCCCACGATAGGCTGACTGTTGATACGTCTGTCAAAACCGCACAAGTTTTCCCAAGCAGCAAAAATAAAACTCGGCTCGGCGAAATTCCCGCAACCCGCGGCGCGTGCGTCGTGACGAGACGGGTGGGTGGGTGGGCGGGCGGGCGGGTGGGCGAGCGTCGTCGTCGGAGGAGGAGCGCGCGTGTAGTTCTCCTCTTCTCACTCACTTTACTAAGTGGTGAACCACTCCACCTTATAAGGTGATGTAACTCCCCTCCAACTTTCCATGTGGGACTAAACTTTATCTCCTACTCCACCCATATGTGAGCTACCACCAAATTGGGCTAAATCACACATGGGCTTCCACACACATGGGCTTTGAGGTTTAGAGAAAAACTAAAATCACATATGGGCTTAAATAGATTAGCCCATTATTTCTAACAATCCCCCATCAGATCTCAAATGCCCATTTGAAGATTTTCCAATCCTCGCTACTTGTTTATATACCAGTGTTTCAACAGAGACTGTTAAGTTGAACATCCGCCTAGAATCTTGAACTACGTCTATCAGCAACTTGAACAATGGACGAACCTTGAATTACAAGTTTTGTGCCAATAGATTTCACTCAAAATCATAACTAGTACTTGGCTGCCAGTAGCCTACCCCGCGGGTTGGAGCATATGCGTCATACTCCCTGGTCTCTTCATGAGTTTACTAGAGACCACCCAAGTCTCATAGACCGCGACGTTTACAGTCGAGCTCATATAGGTGTATTCTTTCAAGAATGCCATGTAGGACGGCATGTTTGCTTAGTTATAGCCAACAGAAACACATTAAGGCATGTTGCCAACCTGCCTTACAGATTTTGAGAGTCATGCATCTTCACATAGAGAGGGTTACAAAATTCTCTCCTCAGTCAAACCACTAGCTTGTTCTTCCCAGATCCTAATTCACGGGATCTCCGATCACATAGGTTGGGTTACCACTATGGTGTGACATCCATGGGTCTCAACCCCATCTCCCTCGATGCATTTTCTATCACAATTCGTGATAGTCCCTTTGTAAAGGGATCTGCTAGGTTTTTATCTGTTTGAATATACGTAACAGTTATTACTCCGGAGTTTCTCAATTTCTTGATAGATTTCAAACGTCTCTTGACATGTCTTGATGACTTCGTGTTATCCTTAGAATTGTTCACTTTGACAATAACAGTTTGGTTGTCACAATTCAAAAGGATTGCCGACACAGGTTTTTCGACCACAGGCAAGTCCATCAAGAGTTCACGCAGCCATTCTGACTCAACAGTGGCTGTCTCTAAAGCAGTAAGTCCTGCTTCCATAGTTGACCTCGTCAATATGGTCTGTCTATGAGATCTCCATGAGACTGCGCCACCTCCAAGGTTAAACACATACCCACTCGTGGCATAGAGTTCATCGACGTCAGAGAACCAGTTCGAATCACTATATCCTTCAAGCATAGCAGGGTGCCCTGAATAGTGAATCCCATAGCTCATTGTACCACATAGATAGCGCATGACCCTTTCAAGTGCATGCCAATGATCAATACCCGGGTTAGACATGAACCTACTCAACTTGCTCATAGCAAAAGAGATATCGGGTCTTGTAGCGCTTGCTAAGTACATGAGAGAACCAACAATTTGTGAATATTTCAACTGGTCTGTTGGCTCCTTCTTATTCTTTCGCAATGTCAAACTGGGATCATAAGGTGTTGGAGAAGTCTTGCCATCAATAAATCCAAAACGGCTCAAGACCTTCTCAACATAATGAGATTGCGTTAAAGTAATCCTATTCTCGTTCTTAATAAGCTTGATGTCCAGAATCACATCAGCCTCTCCCAGATCTTTCATATCAAAACTCTTTGACAGGAAAGACTTGAGTTCATTTATCACATCCATGTTTGTACCAAAGATCAGAATATCATCCACGTACAAACATAATATAACGCTATCGCCCCCACCATGGTGATAGTACACACACCTATCAGCCTCATTAATGACAAAGCCAGCAGAAAGTAGAGTTCTGTCAAACTTCTCATGCCATTGCTTAGGTGCTTGTTTCAGGCCATATAAAGATTTTAACAACTTGCACACCTTTTTCTCTTCACCTTTTACTACAAACCCATCCGGCTGGTCCATATAGATCTCCTCTTCCAACTCTCCATTAAGGAAAGCTGTCTTCACATCCATTTGATGAACGAGAAGACCATAAGAGGCAGCTAGGGACAGTAGTACTCGAATGGTGGTCAGTCTAGCGACAGGTGAATAGGTGTCAAAGTAATCTTCACCTTCTTTCTGTGTGTAGCCCTTTGCTACAAGCCGTGCCTTGTACTTCTCAATAGTACCATCAGGCCTTAACTTCTTCTTGAACACCCACTTACAGCCCACAAGTTTGCAACCGTAGGGTCGTTATGATAGTTCCCAAGTTCCATTAGAAAGAATCGAGTCCATCTCATTTTGGACAGCTTCTTTCCAATCATCTGCATCAGGAGATGCATATGCCTCTGCAATGGATCTAGGAGTATCATCCACAAGGTACACGATGAAATCATTACCAAAGGATTTTGCAATCCTCTGTCTCTTACTCCTTGTGGGAGGTTCATCGTCATCCTTCTCTAGGACTTCCTCATGTGTTTGTTCAAAATTCTCAATAGATGCACTAGATTCAGGAAGTATTTCAGAAGAAATAGCAATGCTATGCATATCCTTCATAGGAAACATATTCTCAAAGAATGTTGCATCACGAGATTACATTATATTATCAACATGCATATCAAGAACCTCAGACTTAACCACTAGAAATCTATAGCCTATACTCCGCGGAGCATATCCTAGAAAGATACAATCCACTGTCTTAGGTCCAAGTTTGCGTTTCTTGGGAATCGGTATGTTTACCTTAGCCAAACACCCCCAAGTGCGCAAATATGCAAGTGATGGTTTTCTCCCAGCCCACTCCTCATAAGGGGTCTTTTATTTATTCTTGTTAGGAACTCTATTCAGGACATGACATGAAGTCAACAAAGCCTCCCCCCACCATGTCATTGATAAACCAGCAGTGGCTAGCATGGAATTCACCAAGTCAGTCAGCGTGTGGTTTTTCCTCTCGGCAACCCTGTTTGATTGGGGCGAGTAGGGAGGCGTCCTCTCGTGAATAATGCCATGTTCCTCACAGAACTCGTCAATGATTTTGGGAAAATATTCACCACCATGATCCAACCTAAGGCATTTGATATTTCTCTCTAGTTGATTTTCAACTACGGCTTTATAAACTTTAAAGTAGTCTAAAGCTTCATCTTTAGTGCGCAAGAAATAAACATAGCAGTATCTAGTCGCATCATCAATCAATGTCATAAAATATCTTTTTTCACCTTTTGTCAACACACCATTCATCTCACATAGATCAGAATGTATGAGTTCTAGAGGTGCCAAGTTTCTCTCCTCGGCAGCCTTGTGGGGCTTTCGAGGTTGCTTTGATTACACACAACTATGGCACTTAGAACCTTTGGCAACAGTGAAATTCGGAATTAAACTCATGTTGGACATCCGAGACATCAAACCAAAATTAATGTGACATAAACGAGAATGCCAAACACTGGTATCATCATTACCATCACCACAAATATGACTCACGGATTTATTACAAAAATCTGAAAGAGAGAAATGGAACAAGCCTCCAAACTCATAACCTTTACCAATAAATTGTCCATGTTTCGAAACAACGACTTTATTAGACTCTAACACAACCTTGAATCCATCTCTGCATAGAAGGGAGCCACTAATGAGATTCTTGTTCATAGTAGGGACATGCTGCACATTCCTCAGGTGCACGATCTTTCCGAAAGTAAACTTCAGATCCACCGTGCCAACACCACGAACAGAAGCATGTGATCCATTCCCCATTAGGACGGAAGAATCCCGTGCGACCTGATAAGAAGTGAACATAGAGATGTCAGCACACACATGAACATTAGCACCCATATCAATCCACCAACATGGTGATTTAAACACTAAAAGAAAAGTAAATAAATTACCATACCCATCCGTGTTGCTAGCGGTCACAACATTGACAGTCTTTCCACTTTTCCCTCTGCGATCTGCACGTTCTGGGCAGTTCTTGGAGAAGTGTCCGAGCTCTTCGCAGATAAAGCATCCTAGCTCGGCCTTGTTCGGCTTCTTCTTCTTCTTGAAGGTTGTAGTCTTTTCAGGCTTGTTGAAGGAGGGCTTATAGTTCCCTTTGTTCTTACCGAAGGTCCTCTTATGCACCATGTTGGCGCTAGACTGACCCTCACCTCCTTTCTCAGCAGTGTCCTTAGCCCGAGCCTTCTCCTCAACATCAAGAGACACTATCAGGTTTTCAACCGATATCTCTTGTCTCTTATGCTTGAGAGTTGTGGCGAAGTTCCTCCATGAAGAAGGCAACTTTGCAATGATGCACCCAACCACAAACTTATTGGGTAAGTTATACTTAAGGATTTCAAGCTCCTTGGCAAAACATTGTATCTCATGAGCTTGCTCGACTACAGAACGGTTGTTAACCATCCTGTAATCATGAAAGTTCTCCATGATGTACAGTTCGGTGCCAGCATCTGTTACACCGAACTTAGCGTTCAGTGCCTCCCAGAGCTCTTTGCCATCTTTGAAGTGCATGTACACATCAAACAGCTTGATGTCAAGAACACTCAGAACACATCCCACAAAGGCAAGATTGGTTTCCTTGAACTTGTTTTGATCTTGTCCAGATATAGTTCCTTCAGGTAAACCCTCACTAGCCTCGAATACTTTTAGATTTTGCAGCCACATAGTGGTCTTATACTGCCACCTCTTAAAATGAACACCGGTAAACTTTTCCGGCTTCATCGCATCGGCCAAGTGTCCCATGTTTATCTCGGAAAATTGCCTATAATAAGGTTTTTGGATTGTTGGACAATTAGGCACAATTTTCAGGATTAATTCCAGAATATTAAACATGACAATACCAGCTACTAGCACATGTAACTCGAACATACTAGATGTACTAAACAACAAGATGAACGGAAACAGGCAACAGCTAAACATGTACTCGCAGAACATGATGAATAACCAGACAACAGCACGTCGCACGCACCGTTCGATTGTAGTAGTCGCAGCAGTAACCTTGGGGAAGACTGATCGAAGCAGACGACGGCGAAGACGATGATAGGCAGCACCGCCTGACTTGGATGAAAGATGACCCGTGATGAAGAACTCGAGCAGTCGCGCAAAGCGCTTCCCAAAAACATTATTTGCCCTCTCCCGTACAGAATCGCAAAGGCGAGTGGTTCCGGAGACCTTCTCTCCCGTTTGCCGGTGCCCGCCGGCAAGCGGGATGGAGAAGATTACGGTGGCGGCGCAAGGCAGAGAGGAGGCAAAACCTAGATTAGTTTTCAGTTGTTCGTGGTGGAAGCCGCACTGGCGTTTATATAGAGCGGCTCGGGAATTCCGCATAGGGCACGTCGTGGACCAAGCCCACGTTGCGCACGTTCGGGTCGGTTACAGATAGCCCACGATCCGGGAGCGACCCGAATAGGCTGACTGTTGACACGTATGTCAAAACCGCATAAGTTTTCCCAAACAGTAAAAATAAAGCTCGGCTCGGCGAGATTCCCGCAACCCGCGACGCGCGCGCGCGTCGTGACGAGCGGGCGGGCGGGTGGGCGAGCGGCGTCGTCGGAGGAGGAGCGCGCGTGTAGTTCTCCTCTTGTCACTCACTTTACTAAGTGGTGAACCACTCCACCTTATAAGGTGGTGTAACTCTCCTCCAACTTTCGGAGTGGGACTAAACTTTAGCTCCCACTCCACTCATATGTGAGCTGCCACCAAATTGGGTTAAATCACACATGGGTTTTGAGATTTAGGGAAAAACTGAAATCACATATGGGCTTAAATAGATTAGCCCATTATTTCTAACATAGGGCTTTGATCCAACCTGATATTCCTGTCGATAACAATATTAAAATTTAGAAAATGAAGTTACCCCTTAAGACGAAGATATTTGCAAAGGTGTAATTCTTACTAAAGACAACTTTGTTAAGAGGAATTGGTATGGAAGTACACAATGTTTATTTTATCAACATCATGAGACAATACGACATTTATTCTTCCAATGTAAATTTACTCATGTTATATGGTCAATCATTCAAGTAGTCTCTGGTTTATCTCCTCCGTGATCGGCTGCCAATGTATTCGGCAATTGGTTAAATGGGATTCGGGATAAATATGGGACTTTATTTAGGGTGGGAGCGCTTGCCATTATTTGGTCGCTTTGGCTATGTAGAAATGACAAGATTTTTAATAACATAGTTTCTTCTTCCTTGTAGGTGATTCATCACGCAACGGCTATCCTACGATCATGGATTCCGCTCCAACGTATGGAGTTCCACGACTTGTTTGGAAAGGGGTGTACGCGATTGGAGGATGTGGCGAGGGATATTTTCTCCCGACATGGATGGCAGCGTTATTTGCGGATTGAGCTGCCTTAGCCGCAGGCTGTTATATTTTGTTATATGGACTATAAGTTTCGTACTTTAGGTTGATTCTCGTTTTGTGATTGGTATATATCCTAATTATGTAGAGACCAAGTGTAAACATTGCCTTTGAGGAATAAAACATCCATTTCAAAAAAAATACATATCGACCAACCCCTCTCTCTGAACCGTACCACCAACCCTGCTAGCTAAACACTTTCGGTGAACCATCGATCAACTGGTGGCTGCACCTTCTCTCCACCCGATTGCACCTGATCAGAACCGCATATCCCCCATATCGAGCCAGCCACAGCCGAACCTGGTACATCAACCCCTCCGTGCCCTGGCTCGACTCCACCCAACCGATGGATAGCGACGAGTGCGCCACACTATTTTTCTTCCCTGGCGCCTCACGTGCTCTAGCTGCCCAGCCGGCCTTCCCTCGCAAGCTGGTGCAACTGAACCGTCCTGTGCGTATCCCCGCTCTGGCTCACGTGTCTGTAGGCTGCCGCGCCCGCAAGCCCCGACCGCACACCTGCCTCGATCCATCCTCTGCTTAAGGCCGCGCTGTGGCAGCAGAGCCTCTCGTACCATCCCCAACAACTCCTGGATCGAGATCTGGGAGGGCATCTCCTCCTCCCCAAGCAAACCATCCTACCCCATAAACCCTAGCTTGCCCCTCCAGTAGCCGCGCTCCACGTCGATCTGCTTCTTGCCGACGACGAACACCAGGTCCGGGATCTTCCTCACTATCGGCTACCTCGCCTGGACTTGGAGCCAGCCCCGGGAGCAACTCCGACGCCACCGTGTCGACGAGCTCGCTGTCTAGGATGCCGCTCGCCGCCTCCCGTTCACCGCTGCCGCCTGCTTCCTCTCCGCCTCCCACGTGCTCTGGCTCGGCCTGGGACGCGTGCAAGGTGAGCGCCCAGCTACCTTACTTGGTGCTCCTCCTCTAGCCGCCCGCATTCCGCTTTGGTCGCTGCACCACGCCCCGCGCTCTCAGCTCGTCGTTCTCTTCCATCGCTTGTGCCGTTCCTGTCCTCGCCGACCGCCGCCTTCATGTCCTGCAGCCCCGCCACGTCGTCAGCTAGCACCTGCCGTTGGCCATCTTTCCTGTTCCCTCCCAGGGTGAGTTCGTCGCAGACGCCGCACGCTGGACAGCGCCAGCACGAGCACACCGCGCAGCAACAGACAGCAGCGCAACCCTCTGTTCATCGCTTGCTTGTGCCGCACACAGCCCGCCTCTGACGTTTTCCCTCACGGGCCGTTTAAGAGGGATCATCCAGCTATCAGCACACGCAAACGACGCTCCAATCCATCACCTCTAGCTCTCTTCTTCGTCCACCGAAAATCAAGCAAAAATCTGTGAACCGCGTTTCAGTTTCGACAGTTTTCGACAGACGAAAAACCCCTCTGTTCCTCACATGCTCGCATCCATCACAGTCGTTCTCCGGCGACGTGTCCTGAATCATAGTTGTTTTCCTATGATCCCTCTACGTACCAGAACCAACGGCGCTCGAATCGTACAACTAACGCGCTTGTAATCTTCAGGAAAAGTTCGGATCAGCTAGCTAATTTCGTCGATCAAACCTTCAGAGCTCACGACGTGTTTATGCAGTTTCACAAGAAACCCCCTGAGCTTTTCTGTTTCCAAACCCACAGACCCGGCTCGCTCACGTGTCATCGCCGCACTGCCCGCGCGTGCGAGTGGCCCTATTGGCCGTTCCCCACTTGTCACTCTCGGTGGGTTAACCTAGTCCGTGTGAGAAAAGTCCCCAGCGATTTCTGAGATAAATAAAAATGCAGAATATTGTATAATTCAAATTTAATTCATAACTTTTTTATATAACTAGAATTTGACAAAAAATTCAAAAGCAAATATGTTTCAAATTTAAATGTGATGTCAAATATAACTTCATATTTGACTAGAGTCAAACCTGTGACATTTGACCCCTTTTGTATTATTTATAATAAATAATAATTTTAAATTCATAAATTTAAATTTTGCAAATGATATATGTTTTCTGATCAAAGAATGCCAGGAATTCAAATATGCCATCCAAAATAACTTTTGAGCAATTTAAAATTTTAAAATTATTTAAACTGCAATAAATGTCTTTTTCTTAATAAATTCATAATTTTAATTCCGTGATTCCAAATTGTACAAATAATATGTCTAAATCGACTGTTCTAACTATGCATTCTATTATATCGTTTGAAGCATGTATCATATAAATACTTAAAAACCTGATTGGTTTATGCAAGTAAAACTTGACTAAATAATTAATAAAATACTTCTTTGTTTTTTCTACATCTCAACCATGCCATGCCATGTTATATCAAACAATTGTGCATCATTTTATCATGACATACCTTGTTTTGCTTGTCGCATATGTTCATATGGTTGCGACTTTATTTATTTTGGCCTTTGTGTGTTTGGTTTTTATCCGGATAGACATTGAGCAAGGAGAATACCAAGAGCCTCAGGAGTATTACTCGGGTCTTTCCTATTCAACAACTAAACTGCCAGGCAAGCAATTCCCCATGCTTGCATACATACAGTACCTATGCTTCTATCTTACTCTTGCATCATTGAGTTGCGATTGCATTAAATTGAATCACAAGTAATGCATAGTCTTTACTTTTAAACCCCACCAAAGCTTGTATCACAATCCTATGAGCCATTAGTGCAGGAGCTATTTGAGCCATGCGAGTCGTAGAATTACATGTGTAGGATTTGTGCGAGTCCTTGGATAATGAGGTACCTAGACAACTTAATATGAGTAGAGAACTAATGAAAGAGGCATCGGTGAACATTATCTGCTATTTGGTTCTTTAAGCTCATTTGTGTCTCATAGGACACCGGGTACTTGATTCATGTTCCTTGACTATCGCACTATCCGCATGTGGGACTATGAATCCCTTTCGCCTGAGCTTGATTCACACTTTATTTCTTGGGGCCATGAACTAGTTTGGGGCTTTATTACTATCCTGTACGTATGCCATGCCTTACTGCTTTATTTATGATTGTGTGTGGAGCACCTCTACTATTAGGATCGCGGCATGATTTCGCGGTATCGATAAGCCCAGTCACACTTTTGGGTTCCTAGTCGTTTACAGCCGTTCTCGCAAACCCTGGGTCCGTCTCGGAGCCGGCCAACTTCGTTGTGGGTAGCTTATTGGGGTGGCCCCCTGAATGATTTATTAATCCTGTGAATGCTTTGTCGTGAGGCCTCGTTGCATTTTATTTGGTTCTTCTCGAGGTTGATCGTGCGTGTGTTGCTATTTGTGCACCCCTGCACGGTAAATCTTTCTAAAAGTCGTGTCCGCAGTTACGATGACTTGGAGCACGGTTTCTCGATCATAGACAAGCATAACTAAAGTACCGCCTTTAATTTGACTAAGACATGACTAGTAAATAGTGTAATACTCATGGAATGGTTAATACAATTGCCAACGGATGGGATGTTTGATGGTTGTGATATACAACACTTTTTAGAAATATAAATTGTGTTATTTTCTTATCATATCATGCTCCATCTAACTATTGCTATGCCTGATATGCATGATTACTTGTTTTTGTTAAATTCAATATGAGCATTGCACATTTAGTAGTTTAGGTAGAATTTTATCCCTCTTCATTGTATTTGACATGTGTGTAGGTGTTGATGATGATTATGGACAAAAGAAAGGCAAAAGGAACAAAGAGAGCATAGTATGGAGGAACTGCAGGGACCAGACTTAGCCATTTGAGAGGTTGGAAAAGTCAATTTTTCCAACTTCTAGAAATAAAGATCCAAGACCATAGGGTTGTATCCCTCGATGATACAAACTCAACGAGCCCAAGAACACCCAAAACGGAGTTTACTAGGGATTCATGGAGTGTCATAGAACTTATCATTAATCTCTACTCGTCCATGGTACCTAACAACACCATGGGTAGAACTAATACGCTATTTGCTATAAGTGGTTTGCGGAGGCAATATCAGCTTAGGATGCATCGCCCGTTAAGATTTAATTTCCTCAAGATCACTCATGATATAGGTAGGTATAGTGTTGCGAATTGCTTGACCCTAAAGTAATATATGGGATATCTTGTGACTAGCACACTTGCTTAGGAGTACGGTTGTCCATAGAACTTAGTGTCTTGCTCTGGTTTACCTTGATTGGTCTTGTTACCTTAATATACTCTTCTTTTACGGATCACCTGTGTCCGGAGAGGGTGTGGACAATTGAGTTGTCTAGTTGCCACTTACCAACGGTGGGAGACAACGATATATGAGAGACCACCACAATTATAGTTCACAGCTATTCCATAAGCACTTATCATGCACACCGGTATACACAACATTACTTGAGGAATCATAGCATTAATATTTCATCTCATTGCATTCACCTATTTTTAGTTTTACTTTTGTTCTAGTTTTCTCTCAGTTCTAGTAGTAGTTAATACGTTGCCAATGTATCTATAATTTTTGATGTTCCATGCTTGTTTTTTTATCTATTTTCTTATGTTTTGTCCACACTTTGGAGTATTTTTATATACTTTTTAGGACTAACCTATTAACAAGATGCCACAGTGCCAGTTGCCTGTTTTCTGCTGTTTTTGGTTCCAGAAAAGCCAGAAAATGAATATTCTCGGAATTGGACGGGACAAAAGTCAAAGTCAATATTCCACCGAGGGGAACACGAAGCCATAAGATGAGACAGAGAAGGGCCTCGAGGGGGGCACACCCCCTGGCCGAGCGGCCAGGCCTAGCCCGCGCCTAGGGGGGTGCAGCCACCTCGGGAACCCCCTCGGCCTCCCTTTTCACTTATAAGAAGCCTCCAATGCAGAAACCCTAAGAACCCGATCAAAATTCCACGAAAGAGTCTGTAGCCGCCGCCATCTCCATCCCTAGATCGGGAGGGATCTGAAGCTCTTCCCGGCATCATGCTAAAGGGGAGAGATCATCCTGGAGGCCTTCTTCATCACCATGCCTGCCTCCGGTGTGATGCGTGAGTAGTTCATCCCTGGACTATGGGTCCATGTAGTAGCTAGATGGTTGGTTCTTCTCCTTTGTGCTACCATGTTTAGATCTTGTGAGCTCCATTCATGATCAAGATCATATATTTGTAATCCTACATGTTGTGTTTATGGGGATCCGATGGATATTGAGATGTTATTTTAGATTGATTATTGATTCTATCATGTATTTGTTATTTGTGATCTTGCATGCTCTCCGTTGTTAGTAGCTATCTTGGCCAAGTAGATGCTAGCAACTCCAAGAGGAAGTATTTATGCTCGATAGTGGGTTCATGCCTCTAGGAATCTGGGGAAGTGACAAAAATCTCTAAGGTACAAGATGTGTTGTTGCTACTAGGGAGAAAACAACAATCATTTGTTCATAGAACAATCGTATTGTTTACTTTATCTATTGCTTGCAACTTAATACTGGAGGGGGTTCGGATGATAACCTGAAGGTGGATTACTAGTCATAGATGCAGTTGGATTACGGTCTATGTATAATGTTGTAATGCCCAACCAAATCTCATAGGAGTCAAGACGATTAGTATATGCATGTATGCTTTCTCGATGTTTGTCAATTGCCCCGCTGTAATTTGTTCACCCAACATGTCATCTATCTTAAGGAGAATCACCACTAGTGAACTATGGACCTCGGTCCATTCTTTTACCATCAATCTACAACTATTTACTCTTTTCTGTTTACTTTCTACAAGCAATTACTATGTTCCACACAATACGTTTAAGCCTTTGTTTTTAGCAAAACCGGTGAGATTGACAACCTCACTGTAAGTTGGGGGCAAAGTTCTGTGGTTGTGTTGTGCAGGATTCCAAGTTGGAAACAACACCTTGGAGGTGTTTCCTTGCTCCTACTGGTTCGATAACCTTGGTTTCATAACTGAGGGAAAACTTGTTGCTGTTCTCATCATACCTTCCTCTTGGGGTTCCCCAACGAGCTCGAATATATTTTGAGCCATCAAGCTCCTTTTCTGCCGCCGTTGCCGGGGAGTCAAGGACATCTTCACAAGGGGAGTCCCTCATAACCAATCTCTTTACTTATTTTTATTTGTTTTGCTTAGTTTATTTCTGCTTTGTTTGCTTGTTTCTTTATCAAAAACACACACAAAATTAGTTCTTTCTATAGTTGTTACCTAGTTCCCAGCTCACCATGTTTATCCCTAAGTTCACCCTTAAAGACCTTTCAATAGGTAGTGACTCTATAATTGTAAAAGATAATATTGAGGAATTCTTTAATCATGTTAGTAAGCATGAGGATATTGAGGATAGATCCCTTGCAGAACTTGCTCCAAATTATAAAATTGCTGCAGCTTCTTTAGTTCACATGTTGGAAGCTAGGTTTGTTAACCTTAACCCCATAATGCAAGTAATGTTTGTTAAACTTAAAGAAATTGAGGACCCTGAAAAGAGAGATTTTATTCTAGAAACCTTGCTTAAATAATTCTATAATGTTGCTAAGGAAGTTAGAAAAGTCTTTGATAATTTTAATATGCTAGGCTAATGTGTAGATGTTATTGGTACACGAGAAAAGATGGCAAAACTAAACCTAATGGGGAGGAAATTAAGATACTAGTACCTTTTAAACTTGTAGAAATGCATGAAGCCTTAGAAAAGAATTTTGATTGTTCCTAAAACCCCGTTTGATGAAAATAGTGAACCCAAGAGCATTGACAGAGGATCCTCTAGAACCTATTTGGATGAGATACCTTGCCTTGTTGAAGATATTTATGGTATCAATCTTAATGCTTCTTCATTTGAGAATACTTGATTCTTTTCTTGCTTCTTATGCCTAACTTAAAGACGTTAAAGAAAAGTACTTATTGGGAGATAACCCAAAAGTTTTAGTTGAGTCTTGGAAGTTAATGCTTTAGTAATAACCTCTCCTTATCATTTTTGTGTGGTTTTTGTGCCAAGAGTAACCTCTAATGAGAGAGAAGTAATGCTTGGGAAAGTTGCTGTCGTGAAACCGATTTTTGTGCTTCGCTATAAAAATTTGTGAAAAATCTCTGTACGTCGGTTTGAGCTGTAATTTTTTGTGCTTCTGCCCCAGGTTGGTACCCAACTTTCGTTTGATTAACACTTTTCGATTTGAGCAATAGAAGGTCTTCAAAAAAATTGGTTTTTACCTGCTGGTCTGTTTTGACAGATTTCTGCCATTATTTGCATTTGCCTCTTAATCTCTTTCTCTTTGAGTTCTCTTTGATCATTTGAACTTTTTAAAGGAAGTGATACAGTAGCTTTTTTCAATGGAAGTTTTACTTGTGTTGAAACTGAACCAAAAGACTTATTATCTTGAGTACACTAATGTTGCTAGTGAAGATTGTGTTAAGTTTTGTATGAAGGAAATTTTTAAGTGTAGTGAAGAGTAATGGAATAAGATGAAGAATGGACAAAAGCTCAAGCTTGGGGATGCCACCCGTGTCACCCCAAGAAATATCCAAGAAGTACAAGCGTCAAAGCTTGGGGATGCCCAAGGCATCCCCTTCTTTATCAATAAAAATCTCAGGTTTCTTCCAAACACTTCATTTTTATTGTTTCATGCACAGTTGTGTTGGTTCTTGGATCATCTTTGTTTTCATTTTTGGTTTTTGTTTGCTTAATTTGCTTAGTTCTCTTGAATAAATTGGTTGGATCCCCTCGTTCATACATTAGTTTTCAAATAAGTTGGTTTGGATTTGAAAAGAGTAGGAAAAGTTCATGCTTAAGTGGTAAAAAGGAGCTTGTTTTATACTATGGCCTATGCTTTGTCATGTCCTGCTTGATATTGTTTTGGCTTTATGCTTAGTGATTTTTTCTGTAGCATGACATGTTATAAACAATTGAGATTGCTTAATGTGCCTTAAAAGAATCATGCGTTGTTTTAGCATATTAAAGCATAGTATTGTGGTATTCTCCTTTGATGCTTTATTTGGGTTGACTTGGCGCATGCTCACACCATGTTAAGACTATCCCAAGTCACCATAGCCTCTATGATCCTTTAGATTTTGACTTGTAATATCACTTTATGCTTTAATTAATGATGTTTTGTCACTTTGCATGATTATGGACATTATTGCTCTTTTAGTTGGTCGCTCCCAGTCTTTTGCTAGCCTCCATAACCAAGTATGAGTTCCACTCATGCATCCAAATCCAAATAAAACCAAGTTATTCCAAAGAGTCCACCATACCTACCTATTAGCATTTTCTATTCTAAGTATATTCATGATTTTATCTACCTTCCGAATTAAACTTGTTATGTGAAAATTAGTGATTAAAGCTCTCATAAACTTGATGGCACACTTTAATTTTCTTGCCCCTAATAAACTTGAACCATTGTGTCATCTTTGTTGTATATGCTTGCACTTATACATTGGGGATTAGCAGAACCATGCTGCCATGGGGAACGCTTTCAATATTACACTAGTACATTGTACCCAGTTGATATCATGTTCTTTTCTTTATGGATGTCATCGGTGTGAAATGAAAGGGGAGCTTGTAAGTCCATGGAGTTATGTATGTGTGTTAGAGAAACGCCAGGGCGGCTGGTCTAATCCATGCCTAATCATGGTGGAAACCTGCAGCGTAACCATAATGAGCAATCTATGAAGCATTCTTCTTATGAAAAAAAGATAGAGATTGAGAAAAAAGAAAAAAAGATGAGAAAAGAGGAAAGAGAGAAAAAAGCACCATTTTCCCATGGTAAATAAGAAGATGCTGAGATGCTTATTGTCTGCTTGCCTTGTCATTTTGATATGGGGATTCTTCCGTATCATCGGGAAAGGGGTACCCCGTTGGCGGTTCTCTATGACACACATGTACTTACTGACATGGGTATACCCTATAGGTACTCGAGTTTGGTATATACGGCCTGAATACTGCGGAAGCCCACGGCGTTGCCAAGGCCCAAATGGAGAACTCGAGTGGCCCGTGGACTCTCGGTTGCTTGCGAGACAAGAAGAAGCCAAAGATAGAAAATTTAAAGGGAAAACCCTAACCTGTAACCGACTCGACCTGCTACCCGAGACCTAGCCTATCTATATAAAGGCTAGGAGGGGGCGGCGAGGAGGACACACGCAACCCTAGTTTCCACAACTCTCACCAGATTGCATCTGCGCGCCCCTGTAATCTTCGATTCCTTCGTTAATTCCAAGAGCGAACAAGAAGGAGTAGGGACCTCTACGAGGCCTAAACATGGGTAAACCTTGCGTCCCTGTGTGCTTGTTTGCTAGCCAACTGATGCCTCCAGCGCTCCCTCCTTCTCCAAAACCCAAGTCCGTAATAATGGGCATTGATGAGTTAAACCCTCGTCAATTGGCGCCGTCTGTGGGAATTGGGAGTGCTGATGTCGCGGCTTCTTTGGCCCCATCAACCGTGATCTACAACTCTGTAACAACGGAGATTCGCCAGCTCTTCGGCGTGTTCGACTTCACTGTCCACACGCCAGCCACTCGCCCGGATTTTGAGTCTGTAGGCGATGGAATCAGCCTGGCAATTGGAAGCTTCCGCTTCCAAGTTGGTAAGATGGGCACGCTTCGCATGCCTGACCAGCCAACTGCACCCGCGATTGCTCCAGCGTCGTGGTTCCCGCCACCAATCGGCACCCTCAGCAAGCTCAACACCTCGGCAATAGCTGGGAGCACAGACAACGACAGCAGTCATGGAGCCGATCCAGGTGACCTAGCAATGGAAGATGGAGTCTGCGGCCCCGGATCCAAAAGTTGCGAAAGCAACAGCTTCCCCAACCACTTCATGTGTGATGTCATCAATGCTGGCGACACCGCCGCCAATCACGAAAACAGTGGCAACGGATCTGGCACCGATCCGCCCAACGGTGGCATACCTAATGGCAGACCACCAAACGGCGGCCCCACCAACGGTGGCAACGGAGCACCCATCAACAACGGAGGGGCAGTCGAACCTCCAACCATGGTGAACAAGCACACTGGTGAACGTGTCGTGATTAGACTCAACGACAACGAGTGGGCCCGCTGCCAAGAAGCTCTACGAGGCAATCCTCTACCTCCTGGCACGCCGCAGGACATGCTAATGGGCTACCATTGGCTACTAAAGGAGGAGTACAAACGCTAGCTACACACAATCGCGCAACTCGAAGCGCGTAAAAAGGCGGCGGATGAGTCGAGTATTCGTCGAGCTGGGCTCTCCTCCCACGGAGGATCCTCCTCCAAGGGTTAGGAGTACGTGGCTAACAAGAGACGATCTCGGATGGGCCATCTCACCGAGAAAGAATGCATATAAGCCGTGAAAGTCCTCTACTTCGGCTCTATGATAGTCGACACACGGGACAACTTGGTCCCAAAGACACCGCAAGCCGCGATGACAGCGGCCACCATGTACCTCCTCAACAACCAGCCACCAGCTGGAGATCCGCGAGCCACCATGCACCGATCTATGATCGCGAGCTTAGGATTAGTCGAGGCCGCTCTCTACAAAGGGCCAACATCGGAGCCGAAGAAGGGCAAATCTCTGGCAAAACACTACTCCTCACCTTCATCTAGCGACGACAGTCTCGATCTGTCTCGACATCGCCGCTCACGGCAGCATGATCGCTATTATGATGCGCGTGATGACCTCACGCAGTGCAAAATCGACACATCAAGGGCAAGACGCGCTCGTTCGACTGACTCAAAAGAGGACGAGACTGAACTCTGCTGCGCCCGATGCTACAGCAGGGCCATTAGGCAGAAGCAAATTCCTAAAGGGTTCAAACTCCCGTCGGAGAATCCAAAGTTCGACGGCCTACAAGACCCAGAGATTTGGTTGGAGGACCACATCTCCTCCGTCAGACTACATGGAGGGAGTCGCAGAACGGCCATGCAATGCCTGTAGCTATAGCTGTAGGGCGCCGCCCGCACATGGCTCAACAACCTCCCGCACGGATCCATTCGCAGCTGGGAAGAGCTGGCCTACAGCTTTGTACGCAATTTCAAGGGCACTTAAAAAAGGCCCGCATCAATCGAAGAGCTGAGGAGCTTCCAGAAAAGGTCAGGCGAGTTGCTACGCTCGTACATCCAAAGGTGGTCCATCATCAAGAACTCCACAGAAAACATCTCGGAGGACCACGCAATTGACGCATTCAACGGCGGTGTTCGCCGCATAGAGGTCGGGGAGGAGCTGGGCTGCTCGAAGCCCAAGACAATCGACCACCTGATGGAAATTGTGAATCGGTGGGCCGATGGAGAAGATTCGGTGAAAAACCGCACCTACTCCGACGATGACGACGACCTCGGGCGCAGACGCGACCGTCGAGGAAAGCAGCGAATGCGCGTCTACGATGACCGCGACGATGTCAACATGGTCGCAGCCGGCTACGCCGACAAACGCGACGACAACCACAACAGCGGCTATCGCAGTGGTGGATACCGCGAGTCCGGGAAAACCACGCAGGTGTGGTAGCGCCACACTCTTGAAGAGGCACCCGCAACAACCATTGAGGACAAACTGTCTGGACCATGCAACATGCACTTCTACATCGACAAGCACGACGGCAAGAAAAAATCCAGCCACCTTCTCAAAGAATGCCACGAGTTTCTCAAGCTCCACGAGGGTCTGGCTCGGATGAATCGCGATGTAGTCAATAGGGGCTATGGAGTCGCCCCAGGCGCCGTGGCACACAAAGATCCCCCACCACCGCCTGGAATACCACCACTGTAACTACCTCGAACCCTACGCTCTAAGTTCAAGCCTGGATGAACCAGAAGTGGTTAAAATAGTACAGCGGGGGCCCAGGGACCACCCACGTGTAGACCCGTCGGCCGTCCTAACCACTTCCAGAACATCAGGACAAGAGTGAGCGGCGTAGGCAACAGGCGAAGAGATCAAATACATACACAAGTGAGTATGTATGCAAGCTACCTTATAATAGTTCTCAGAACCATACCATCTAAAAGAAATAGAAATATTGCAACGCCATACGACAAGATCCAAATATCCTAGATAGATATAATAGTGTAGGATAGCTCCTCATACATCAAACATCAGAGTATCAAGCGGAAGCGGGAAACAAGATCCGAGTACGGATAAGAAGCAAATCGGCATAAGATGCCACATAAGTAAGCACATCCCGCCCACAGATCTCGCGGATCCCCATCCCCGGAATCTCTACACCGAGTGATCGTTGCCAACATCATCTGTCTCCTCCACCCAGTATCCATCTTGCGAATACACCTGTTCATCTTGTTCATCTAAATCAAACAATTTATCGTGTGAGACCCTAGGGGTACTCAGCAAGTCTTTATGCCTCTAAAGGGGACATATACCTGGGGTGACACAATTGCAGCAAAGGATAATAACTAACAAGTCTATAGATACTCGCTAACCATCCGCCTAACCAATGATAGACGGATGTCCGTTAATTAGAAACAACAGTTATAACAGTATAAACTAACAGATCCATCCTCCTTCTCGCTTACCAACGAGAAAGCGGACGAACAACCCATCTATTGGTAGTTTTATTAACCATTCCATGAGTATTGCACTATTTACTAGTCGGGTATTTAGTCAGATTAAAAGCGATACTTTAGTTGTACTTGTCTATGATCGAGAAACTGTGCTCCAAGTCGCCCATAACCACGGACACGGCTTTCAGAAAGATTTACCCTGCAGGGGTGCACAAATAGCAACACACACTCGATCAACCTCGGAAAAACTAACTCAAAACCCAACGAGACATTCACGACAAAGCGATTACAGGATTCATAAAATATTTCAGGGGGCCACCCCACTAAGCTATCCGCAACGAAGTTGGCCGGCTCCGGAACGGACCCAGGGTTTGCGACGATGGCTGTAAACGACTGGGAACTCGAAAGTGTGACTAGGCTTGTCGATACCGCGAAAACATGGCGCGATCCAAAACAGTACAGGTGCTCCACGCACAATCTTAATAAAGCAGTAAACATGGCATACGTACAGGATAGTAAATAAAACCCCAAACTAGTTTGTGGTCCCAAGAAATAGAAATGAATCAAGCTCTGGCTCAGGTGGTCCATAAGGCCTCACAGATGTGGATAGTGCGAATAGTCAAGGAACAGGAATCAAGTACTCGGGGTCCTACGGGACACAAGTGAGCAAGAAAAACCAAATAGCAGATATTGCCCACCGGTGCCTCTTTCATTAGTTATCCCATTACTACTCAGGTTAAGTTGTTTAGGTACCTCGTTATCCACCAGACACTCACATACCCTACACATATTGTTCTATGACTCGCATGGCTCAAACAACTCCTGTAGTAATGTCTCATGGGGTTGAGGAACAGGCTCGGTGGGGTTTAAAAGTAAAGGCTATGTAGTGCTTGGGATTCAATTTAATGCAATCGCGACTCAATGATGCAAGAATAAGATAGAGGCAATAGGTACCATATGTATGCAAGCATGTGGTAGTGCTTGCCTGGCAGTTCAGTTGAAGCGAGAGACGGATCTGGGTAGTACTCCTGGGATTCCTGATATTTCCCCTGCTCGGCGTCTATCCGAAAGAAGAATCAAACAAACAAGGGCCAACATAAATAAAGTGCACAAGCATATAAATAAAATGCGGCAAGCAAACAATCATGCCATGATGAATGATGCATAAATTACATGGCAATAATGTAGCATGGCAAGGGTGAGGTGTGGGGACAAGAATAAATCATTTTATTATTTGTTTGGTCAAGTTTTATTGCCATAAACAGTTCTGATTTTTAATAATGACATATTGCATGCTGCAAATTAGAACATGGAATGCATAGTTAGAACGGGCTCATCGCGCTGATCGGTTTAGACATATTATTTCCCAACTTTGGAGTTATAGAATTAAAGTTATTAATTAATTAAGAAAAGATATTTGCAATT
The DNA here is from genome assembly GCA_916181665.1 of Avena sativa. Classification (NCBI taxonomy): domain Eukaryota; kingdom Viridiplantae; phylum Streptophyta; class Magnoliopsida; order Poales; family Poaceae; genus Avena; species Avena sativa. The sequence continues at coordinate 341,478,805 of OV702288.1, forward strand.
AAACAATTTCGAAAATTTAAATTAATCAAACATTAAATTAGATGGCAGATTTGAAATCTTCACATTTTCCTGATTCAAAAACATATATCATTTGTCAAATTTGGAATTACCAATTAAAAGTTATTATTTTCTGGATTTAAAATCATTTTAGCAATTTCTGAAAACATTTTTATTAAACAGAAAGGAACAGAGCCTTTTTGCACACAGAGGCAGCTAGCCACCGTCACAGACAGGTGGGGCCTGCGCTGAACTGGCGCAAACAACGTGTGGTCTACTTTTCTTACCGCTCGTCCAGTCAGCCACAGCCGCTGACAAGCAGGGCCATGGCTGCCACGGGGTCACACGCGGGCGCGCCAGCGGGGGCCTACCACGTGGGGGAGCCGGGGAGCGCAGGTTGAGGACAGGGTTTCATCAGGTACCTTTTTGTAAAACGGCCGCAACATATGACATGTGGGCCTTGATGGAGCGCGGGTTGGGAAAACAAAAAGGCCAGGGTTATTCGTGAAAGGGCACGACTACTGTTTTTCTTCCTCCGTTTTTCTCTGACGAAACTGACAGCGCGCCGACGGAAAACAGAGGGCGGCGGGGCTCGAACCCGCGACCTAGTGCACGCGCGCAGGCGGCGGCTACCGCTGGGCTGGCAGGGGGGTTGTTGCTGGGTAAGCGCGGCGCGTCTAGGTAACCTACTGAGGCGAGACGACGGAATGACGACGGCGAGCGCGCTGCACAGAAGGCGCTCGATGGTTTGCCCGGCGCGTACAGGAAACAGATCGGCAAGGGGAGGTGTCAAGGAGGTGTGTCGGCTCACCACGGGGAGGTTGGTGGTGGTGGCTCGGGAAGGGGCGCAGAGGATCGGCGGCGACGCTGACGCCCTGCAATCTAGGGTTTTGCGTCGGCGTGGAAGACACACAACAGGTCTGGGGCTCCTCCTCCTCGACAGCGTGGACAGGGGCGACGTAGGGGTCCTCCTCGGTCTTCCCCAACGCCCAACACCACGCCTGCCTCCTCCTTGCGACGGTGGCGAGTCGGTGCCGACGAGGCCGAACAGAGATGGGAGAGAGGGGGTAGCGGTAGGTGGGGAAGGAGAAGTAGCTGGGCAGGGCCCTGGGGGATCTAGGGAGGCAATCGCAAGGCGGAGGGGAGTAGATAAGGGCAGGGAGAGGGAGAGCACATGGGCTCGGTGTAAAAAGGTGGTGAGGCCTTTTCCTCCACCCTCTCTGCTCACGTGGGAGACCGGCTCGGGAGAAGGCTGGGGTGGCTGTAGCTGGGGCCAGAGGGAAAGAGAGAGGGCCTCGGGTGGGGTCTGCTTAGCAGCGAGGAAGAAGAACAGAGAGAGGGGCCTCGGGTAGATGATGTCGAGCAAGGCTTGGCCTAGGGTTTAGGTTAGATGGGGGGTGGCTCAGCAAGAGGGTGGCCCGGGTGGTGGTCTTGGCCGAGCCAAACCACTAGATTGGGTGGCCAGGTTAGGAAGGAAGGATGGCTCGGTATGGTGCTTAGCTAGGAGGGAAAAAGGATTAGGGTTAGGGTTTTGGGTTAGATAGAGAGAGAGAGAGAGAGAGAGAGAGAGAGAGAGAGAGAGAGAGAGAGATGGTTCGGCCAAGCTAGAAAACACAAGAGGGTTTAGACTATGATTAGTTGTGATGTAAGAAGATTTAAGGAGAGTTTTTCGTGAAGAAGGTTTATTCAAGATTTAACACAAGCTTTCAACGAGTTCCAAAAACCAAAACTCTCACATAAACAACTAGAAGAAGAAGAATATGTGGAATGGATATGTTGCATGGGATGTGGAGGTTTTGGAGGGGAGGTAGGAGGAGGGTTAGAGGATGGTTCCAAATAAAAGAAGAGAGGGAGAGAAAAATAAGTTGGACCATGGGTAAAATACCCATGCCCCACTCAAAGCCAAAATAAAACCAAAGAAAAAGAAAAGAATATGATCTTGCATGGCCCATGCATGTATAATAAATGCCTTATTTACTATGGTGAAAAGAATGGTAAAAGAACATGGCATTTATTTAGCACATGCTTCAAAATATGGGGTTGGGACCAAGCCAAAAGAACAAGAGTGGTGTCCCAAGTAGATTAGATGGAAATGCTCATATTTGAATATAATGTGAGCATGCTAGTGTGTATGTTCCACTAGGTAAGTATATAGCCACAATTATATTCATACATGATCAAATACTCTAAACCAAACCATATGGGAGCTAGACAAAGAAAAATACTCACATAGCATGCAAAGGTGGCCATGTGGCTTTCCACATATCAACATTGTGAAAACAACATGATGCATATATGGGAGCATGTGGAAAAATAGAAGTGGATCCATCCCAACCCACATGAGCTAGAGGTAAACCCCAAAAGAATGCAAAGCTCACATATAGTTGGATGGTAGAATTAAAGGGGTGGTGACAAGAAAAGGTGGTGGAGTTAAATAAAAGATATGCCCCCAACTCAACTTGGGCATCAAGCATTTATCAAGAACCAAATACAATATATCAAGAGGCAACCACAATTGATAATGCATATGAGATAAGAACCAAAAGGCAAAGGTTTATATGATGCTCAAATGCAAGGTGGCATGATGACATGAGCATGATATAATTATGATGCAACAATTATATGTAGGAAGTAGTATTTTATTATTAGACCATGTAGCATTAAAGATGTTAGACAGATGGGATGCTACAACCACCCACGGCCGCACCAGTCCAGAATCACGGTGGCGAACCATACCCACGACCCGTGGGCAACATGGGGATGATCCAAAAAGGGCGTCCCTCAAATCGTGTGCAGAAGGCCATCACTCGCCTAGTCAACTTGGCGATCAACTCTCCACCTTCCACCACCGAGTACCTCAGTGGAAGCGACTCCTGCATCACCTTCGACTGGCATGACCACCCGCGCCAAGTCCCTCGTCCAGGCCACTGTCCCCTTGTACTCGAGGCGCAGATTGGGGGCTTTGACATGAGCCGCATCTTCATGGACGGCGGTAGCGGCATCAACCTAATGTTCGCAAGTACCCTGCGTGCAATGAGGATCCCTCTGACGTGTCTGGAAGTTTCAGACACAATGTTCCACGGCATCGTCCCAGGGAAAGGTGTATATCCCCTGGGCAAAATCAACCTCGACGTCATCTTCGGCACACCGCAAAATTTTCGGCGAGAGCGCATCGACTTCGAGGTCGTCGATTGGCCTTCATAGTATCACTGCATCCTCGAACGTGTCGCGTTCGCAAGGTTCATGGCGGTGCCACACTACGCTTACCTGCAAATGAAGATGCCGGGCCCAAACGGTGTAATCACAATCAACGGCAACTTCGAGAGGTCCGACAGTTGTGACAGGGAATTCAACAAAATCTCCCAGTCCTTCGGAATGCAGGAGGAACTCGCAAGATTAAAGGAGTCGACAAACAACAGTCTGCCTCCTCTGAGCCGGCCAAGTTCACCCGACCTGTCCTTCGACTCATTGATGCACACGAAGAAAGTCCAGGTCCACCCAACGGACCCGACCAAGACGGCCCTCATCGCCAACAACTTGAGTTCCGTATAGGAACTCGCGCTCGCCGAATTCCTCCATGAGCACTGGGAAATCTTCGCCTACTGTCTAGCGGACATGCCAGGGGTTCCCAGGGAATTTGCCGAGCACGCACTCAATGTCAACCCAGAAGGAAGGCCAGTCAAGCAGACAATTCGGCGACTGTCTCAACCAATGGCAAAGGCGGTCGGAATGGAGATCAACGGACTCCTCGACGCCAATTCATACGCGAGATAAAGGAAAGCACTTGGCTTGCCAACATGGTGCTGGTACCTAAAAAAGACACGGATATCCTGCGGATGTGCGTGGACATCACCTCCCTGAACAAGCACTGCCCAAAGGATCACTTCCTGTTGGGGATATACTTTCCGGGTATCCTCAACGTTCCTCACTGACCAGGGTGGCCCACTTCGGGTTAGAGCTTTGCTTCATGGGTGGCCCAGTCAGGGATAAAAGACAGAGTCCAATCCGGCTACGGGAAGGCCTAGAAGACTTACCGACTTAGGCCCATAGTGTTACTTGTAGTTCAAGATGTACTCTGTAACCGACTCTTAGTCGTAGCCGGATAGATCTCTCCTGTAAACCCTAGGACGGATATCTATATAAGCCGTCCTAGGGAGAGCCTTTAGGGCACACCTCAATATTCTACAATATCAACTCGCACAGGCAAAACCCTTGTAACCCATATTCCGGCTCTGCCGTATTACTGGATTGCTAGCAGGAGTAGGATCTGTCCAAAGCCGGCGGATTCGAACCTGGGTAAACTTGTGTGCTCACCGTCCCGGAACACCATACGTCTCACCCCCCCTCTCTTCCGCACGCCTCGAGGACCCCCTCATGGCGTACTTGTCATCAATCCGATGACAGTTGGCGCCCACCATGGGGCAAGTGAGCTTCGGATCTGCGTTCCGAGCGGAATCTGCAAGAATGGGAATCAGCGAGACTATCACCGTCGGTCGTATCCTCTACGCCAGCTACGTCCCTCTCATCGTTCTCGACGAGACTTGGATTCCGGCTAGGGAGACCGTGACTGCCTACACAATCATGTCTTTTGGCGAGATCGATGTTTACATCGGTTTTGCTAAACCTGCCCCACCCACCCCAGCGGTGATGATAGAGGCAGAAGAATCTTCTGGGTCCCCTTTGTCCGCGGAGGCGGCAGAGTTCCGGATCTCAGAAAACTCTAATCCCACCCAGCCCGCACCAGTTGCGGAGATAGTGGAGAAATCCGAACCTGAGGAAGACCTAACGGTCAAAGTCGAATCTGGAGTGGATCTCCTTGGAGAGGCCGGATCCTAGATCGACCCACCCATAGAAGGCGAAATCCAAGAGGAGCATATCAACGACACTGATTCCGGCTCTGATGACACTGGGACAGACAGGCGTTTCCTAAGGTACACACTGCGACGTATGATAATGCAAAACTCAGACGTAGATGCAATTCTCAAGACCATCAAAAGTTTTGACAAAGCTAATCGCGAGAGCTGCAGGTACCTCAGGAGAAGCGCAACACACTTTGTCGGATACGTTGGATCCGGATCCGGCGCTGCCGATGCTGGAGACAACACCTACTCTGTACTGGAGGCAATTGGAACAAATGCCGGCGTACCCGCATCCTCGGATGAATCGATGACGTCGGCAGATTTCCGAAAGTTCTCCGCGAAATATGAAGAGGAGTATAACTCCAAAGCTGCAGAGGAAGGAGAAGCCATGGATGAAGGATCCGGGGAACACTCTCCCAAAGCGTAGGATGACATGGAAGTCGGAGACAATCCGGAAATCTAGATGTCTGAAAGTACTGATCATAGCTTGACTCCGGGAAACGGACCCAAAGCCGTCTTTGCTACCGGCGCTGCCAAGAAGGCAAAGAAGAAGAACAAGAAGAACAAGACCCCAGCAAAAGACCCTCTGATAGAGGAGGTGATTGCCGAGGAATATGAGGAAGACTCGGATGGAGCACTTATCCTAGAAGAGCCGAAAAAAGAAGAATCGGTGGATGGACACGTGATCACTGAAGGTGCGTGTAAACTCATCGATGATGCATTAACCACACCTATCCCTACAGCTGCAGAACTTACTGCTGAAGAGCTGGACGAAAGGGCCCATGCCCTAGAAGCGCGTCGTCAATAACTCCTGGATGAAGCTAAAAACATCGAGGGGGAAAAGAAACACATGGCAACTAAGTATTACATGTCTCGGTTGCATCAGAAGACACAGAAACATTACACAGGTGACGGTAAATTTCCGGAAGTAAACAGGGTCCTCTTTGAAGGAGATCCAGGGATGCCTCATCTCGATAGCAAAGGAGATCTAGTGTACCCAACACCGGTACAGAACACTGTCGCAACTCAAGATATCCTGTCAAACAACCTAGGCCCAGAACAGGTTCGATTGGGCATCAAGCTACTCACCAAGGGTCTGGAGCAACAGATGGCTACGAAATCCAGAAGTGGAAAACTGGTCTCCAAATCCGACCAATGTCACACGGACTCGGCCTGGAATGATATAAGGCCCAGTGTGTTCCAAAACAGCATCACCGTTCCGACCGACGAGAAGACAACTACTCCAGAACCAGATCATCAGGACAGCATCACAGACCTGCACGTGACTAGAGCAACGTCGCTCTAGCGGCCGAATAGGAGGCCATCGCTACACTGTATCCGAGGAATCCTCCCCGACGTGAGTCAAACGATCGAAGGGGAGAAGTAAAGAGAAATGTCGGGAGGAGGATCGTCAAAAAATGCCACCTCCTAGACATGCAAGCCGTCCGGCGGAGCCTCACCATAGTGGGAACGACGGACGAAGGAATGACGGAAACCATGCCAGGACAAGCCGGCAGGGGGCTCGTCATAGTGAAGACCCTCACCGGAACCGGAATAATGACGCTCCAGACGGAGGCCGGCAAACAGCCGAAAATAATCCAGCTGCCCCACCCTCTCCACCAAGCAGTCATCACAACGGCTCTCACAGAGGAAAAGGAGGACGACGTGGCAGAAGCCGAAGTCCGGCTCCAAGGCACCGCAGCCAGAACCGACATTCGGGACGATCTCTATCCCCAAACGACGCAAGGCACATGATCAATTCCAACATAGAGGCGCGGCGCTACGAAAACGATGATATCTACGTGGGCCCAAAGTGCTTTGGACCACGTATCAGAGCTACAAAATTCCCAGAAGGATTTGCTATCTCAAGACATATCCAAGCCTACAGCGGCATTGCTCGGCCAGATACCTGGCTACAGGATTTCTTCCAAGCTTGCTGCATCGCCAAAGGGGGAAACAGCCTGGTCGCAACCCGATATCTCCCACTTATGTTGCAGAAGACGGCATGATCATGGCTTAATGAACTTCCGAAGAACACCATCCACAACTGGTATGACATGCAAAGTGCGTTCTTTCGAAATTTCGAAGACACATACCGGAGGCCCTGTACGGTTGGAGACCTACAGCGTTGCACCCAGAAGGCTAGAGAAACTTGCCGGGATTACCTCGAACGATGGATCGACACCAAGAACTCCTGTGAAGGAGTAAATGATCAAACTGCGATTGAAGCTTTCATTGCAGGTCTCCCAATTAGTCTACTGCGCCATCGCTTGAAGTGTGACAAGGTCACTGATTTGGGAGAGATGATAGAAACAACGAGCAAGTATGCAGATGCTGACGACGATGCAGAGGGATTACTCAATGCCTAGATGTGCCACAGTCAGCAAAACAACCAAAGCAACAAGCTTAGAAGCGTAAAAATACCTCGGAAGAAAAACCCAACGCTGAAACGGTAGTGGTCACTGCTACTTTCGGGTCTGGAGGACGAGGAGGACGTGGCGGAGGCCGCGGGCGTGGCCATGGAACTTCAAGAGTCCAGGGTAGAGGAGACCAACAACCAGGCAAAACCTACTCTTGGGCCGACATTGCCAATAACCCATGTGTGCATCAATTAGACGCCAATGGGGGCTCATCCCACACCAACGCCGATTGTCGTTTCAATGACGACATCAAAAGAGATGACACCGCGGGCTACAAAGCTAAGCGGAAGAAGGGAAAGAAGAATCCCGAAAAAGATAAAGAGACCAAGGAAGATTCCGACATGGAGGAAGCTGATGCTTCAAATCCCAAGCCGGAAGGGAAGAAAAATTTTTTGACCAAGAAAGACACTTCCGTCACCTTCCTCGGATCTCAACCAACAAAGGTCAAGAAAGCAGTTCTACATGAGCTCAATGCAACAGTTCCGGCTGTCCCTCAATTCTTGGACTGGTCGGAAGTGGCAATCACATTTGACCGCGCTGATCATCCGCCTAAGTTGCACATGCAAGGAAAATACGCCTTAATCGTCAATCCACTTATTGACGGTTATGGTTTCTCCAAGACCCTCATGGACGGCGGCAGTAGTATCAATATTCTCTATGTCGAAACGCTACGCCCGATGAAGATCTCGGAGACCCAGCTGAACCATAACTCTGTGATCTTTCACGGAGTTGTCCCAGGAAGATAAGCCAATTCCCTGGGAGAAATTACTTTGGATGTTACCTTTGGAACTCCAAAAAATTATCGGACGGAGGCACTTTCCTTCGAAGTGGTCCCGTTCAAGAGCGCATACCACGCTATATTCGGACGTCCGGCTTACTGGGCTTTTATGGCTCGTCCGTGTTACATTTACAATATGATGAAAATTCCAGGTCCCAACGGCATAATCACTATTAGGGGAGACCCGAAGAAAGCGTGAGAGTGCGAGGATGGAAATGCTGCCTTTGCTGAAGCCGTGCTGCACGCCCAGGAGTACCAGGAAATCAAGAAGAGCATAGATCCGTCCGAGATGCCCGCAACGAAGAAGGAGGTGACAAAGCCAAATCCGGAGTTCAAGGCATCAGAAGAGACGAAGAATACGCCGTTGAAGGATGATGACCCCTCCAAGGTGACCCAGATAGGCGTAGGCCTAGGTAGCGCATAGGAAAGCGCGCTCGTCAAGTTCCTCCAAGCAAATCAAGATATCTTTGCATGGCAGCCATCTGACATGACTGGAGTACCTAGGGAACTTGCCGAGCACTCTTTAAATGTAAACCCAAACGCTACACCTGTCAAACAGTCCTTACGATGTTTCGGCGATGAAAAGCGTAAGGCAATAGCTAAGGAACTAGCATGGCTCGAGTTAGCCGGATTCATAGAAGAGGTCATCCACACTGAGTTGTCGGCCAATCCTGTAATGGTCCCTAAAAAGGACACCACTGATTTAAGGATGTGTGTTGATTATACTGCCTTGAACAAGGCTTGTCCAAAAGATCCGTTCACTGTGCCTAGAATTGATCAAGTTATCGATTCTATGGTAGGCTCGGAACCCCTCTGTTTTCTCGACGCATATTCCGGTTATCACCAAATCCGGATGAAGGAATCTGACAAAGTCAAAACTTTATTCATAACCCCCTTCGAAACCTTCTATTTTGTTACGATGCCCTTTGGACCGAAGAACGCAGGAGCTACGTACCAGCGCACGATACAGCGTTGCGTCCATGACCAACTCGGACGCAATGTACATGCATACGTGGGTGATATTGCGGTGATGACCAAAAAGAAGGAAACGTTGATTTCCGACTTGGACGAAACATTCGCCAATCTACGAAAATACAACATCATGCTTAACCCGAAGAAATGTTTCTTTGGAATAGCAACCAGAAAATTGTTAGATTTCATCGTGTCTCAAAGAGGCATAAAGGTGAACCGGGACAAAATCAAGGCTATACTCAATATTTTCAGGCCAACTCGCCTGAAGGACGTACAAAAACTAACTGGTTGCATTGGTACAATCAGTCGGTTTGTAAGCCGGCTTGATGAACGAGCCGTACCATTATACAAACTCCTGAAAAAGACTAAGGATTTTATTTGGACTGACGAAGCTGAAGTTGCACTACAAGACCTGAAGAAAGTACTTTCTCATCTGCTCCTATCCTTGCTGCGCCGAACCATAGGAACCGATGTTGCTCTATCTTGCTGCGACAAACAAGGTCGTTAGCATCGTCATGGTGGTGGAGAGACCGGAAAATCAAGAACACCTGGTACAACGTCCGACTTACTTTGTCAGCGAGGTCCTGACAGAATCCAAACAGCGGTATCCGCACTATCAAAAGTTGGCTTACGGTGTTTTTCTAGCATCTCGTAAGCTATAACATTATTTTCAGGAGCATCCAATTACCGTGGTAAGCACAGCTTCTATGAGAAATATAATCAACAACAGTGACGCCATAGGACGCGTCGCCAAATAGGACATAGAGCTTTCAACTTTTGATATTACTTCCTATAAACCTTGCTGCCCTACCCGCCTCCTGGAGTCTCCCTCGCGCGCGCGTTCTGAGCCGTTGGATTCGTGTGAACAGTGTCGTTTTCATCCCCCGCCTTACTTGGAGCCGTTGGATGCAGTAATTTTTCTTTTCAGCTCTTGCTTGTTTGAATTAGACGATGACAGTTGGGCCCGTGTGCGTGCAGGGTCGGAGTTACAGCCACCCGGCCAGTTTCATCAACACGTACATGGTGCATCCGCGTCGCGCATCTCCCGCACGTCGCGCACCTACTCGTGGAAGAATCGAAAACCTAGATCTTGATTCACCCTCACTCCACCCTCGCCTGCTCCCGACCCCAATCCTCCGCCTAGGAGACGATGGGCCGCTGCCGCCGCCAGGCTCGCCCAGGCCGCCCCTCCTCCACTGCACGCTGCCTCATCTTCGCCGCGCTCCTCGTCTGTCGCCTCGCCACGAGGAGTACAGGTGGTGTTCGTCCGGGCGCGCAAGCCGCCACTCTCCTTTGCCTCAGCTCCTCTCCCCTGCTCCGGCGCCCTCAACTCCGTCCTCGTCAGCACCACAGAAGGCGGGGTGAAGGAAGCACGACGCCGGGGACGGGGACGGAGGCCGGTGGAGGCGAAGAGGATGAGGGGCCGGCACAGCAGCAACGCAGAGGAGACTGGCACGACGAGCTCAACTGATGAGGAGCACGGCGGGAGGTCGGCGTGCTAGAGAAGCAGGGCCAGGAGGGAGCACGGCCGCTGCGCCGCCTCGAGTCTCGCGGGCGCATCCGCCCTGCCACCCCCTTCTACCCTCTCTGCCGCACGCCTTGCACCCAACGCCCGGCGCCGACTTCATCCTCCCCACCGACACAGCGACCTGGCCGGCTCCTCTCTCCCCACGGCAACTCGTCGTCACCTCCCACCTCACTAGCCCAAAATAATCCCCCCCTCTCAACGTTATGGTCGTGCTTCTCAGCTACTCCCTCATGCGGATCTGGACTGAGGCATGTCCTCGTGTGGACCTGGACAGAGGCGCTCGCCAGGTTAGGAATTGTCTCCAAGGCCTTCACCAAGCAAAAGAACACCGCTAGAGCCTCACCTTCAGCGGTATACCTTATCCCCAATTCCGATTAGTTTGTTCTTTTATGTGGAGACGCGATTTTGGCGTGTGGTTGGAGGTTATGTTTGGTTTTACCCATAACTGGAACACTTCCTGACGCATGGAACTGCTATACTGGTTTATTCTGCTTATGTTGCTTGTGTTATATTTAGGTGAAATAATGATAGGTGTATCAGAAACATCCGATTTGTTTTCAGAATTTTGGCCCTTGAGCTGAAGATAATATTAACATGTGGGGTTACAGATCTTGCTGCAGTGAATGGTCACTTCTGCATCATGAACATATGATTTTGGTGTGGTGTAGGGAGTGACAATTGTTGTTGTCTTCCTGGTAGTTTTTCCCTTCTGATCGAGCTCACATTATGAACTTATATTTATGTTGATACAGGTGGCTTTGGATCGTTTATTCTTGCGATGGATCAGATCACTGATTACATTTTGTTTTTTGGTTGAAGGGAAGTAAATTAGTTGCGTCTAAGATAAATTTAGTAAACTAAGGTGTGGTTTTGTGTTTTCTAGGTGATGGTATTTGATTACAAGGTGACCTATCCCAATGGAACTACTACCGCCATGTTTATAAATAGCTTCCACAATACTACTGGAGTTGAGCTTGCAGAGTATAAGAAAAGATAAATTTAGTAAACTAAGGTGTGGTTTTGTGTTTTCTAGGTGATGGTATTTGATTACAAGGTGACCTATCCCAGTGGAACTACTACCACCATGTTTATAAATAGCTTCCACAATACTACTGGAGTTGAGCTTGCAGAGTATAAGAAAAGAATCAGAGTTTCTCCTTAATTTATAATCATAGTTCAGTGCGTTGCTTCTTCCCGGTCTTTTGTAGTATGTCTGTAAGCTGTAAACAAATCCAAATGAATCTTCTTGCAGTTCTTTATTGTATAGAACATCAATATTGCCGATGTAGTGATGCAAGAGGAGATGGTTTCAGATCCCCCTTTCAGATTCATTTTTATATGCCTGCCCTGTTCAATCACCTTTCAGATTCAGGGACTAAATCTTGAAAGAATCTAGCTCTGTTTCTGACGATTCTGACCTGCAGGCTTCGCTGGTTGAGGCGCTTGATGGCGAGCATGACCCGGCCGCCGCCGGCGGAGCGGAAGAAGGCGCGGTAGACGGAGCCAAAGCCGCCCTCGCCGACCTTGAGCGCGCGGCTGAGGCTGTTGGTGGCGCTGCCGTGCTCCTCAAGCCCGAACACCCGCAAGCACGCTGCGCCCCTCTCCTTTGACAAATCATGTATGCTCCTCGTCGGCGTCGACGCCGCTGACGCCTTGCTCTTCGGCCCGTCGGACACAACCGGCAGCAACTTGGCTCCCTCCATCGGCCGCCGACAGCTCTTGCCGCCACTCTTGAATGCGAAGCAACCCATTCGTTCGATCATGAATTCCAAAGGTATTCAGGAGCTTCCATGGGGAAGAACCAATACAGTTGTTAGGCTAAGGTTTGTCTGTGGGCTGTTAATTTCTGATGCAGTGATGCAATGCAAGAGGAGATGGTTTGTGCTGTTGCAGCTCTGTACCAAAGGTTTTTACTGTTAGATTTGGGATCGGCTGATATTTCCTTGCATGGTTCAAGTTAAAGAAAAAAATAGGTGTGCCTACTTCCTAGAAATTTCCATTTGAGTTACTAATTTTTTGCTCTAGCTATAAGAGGGGACAAGCGTCAAAATATTATGATATGCTGCTATTGATATATGCAGCAATATACTGTGATTGAATTTGACCAAGCAACTATATGGACAAGGGCATGGATTTTATTGATCCAGACTGCACATTTACTTTGGCGAGAATTGAGGTATACAGAACTTTGAGCTTAATTCACATAGTTACATACTGATAAAAGAACTTGCTGCAGTTTGTCATTATTTTTGTCCTTCACAGATTAATTAGCCCTGCATATGATGAGCCTCATGTTCTCATTAACAGAGGAGAAATGCACTATATGTTCGAAGTTCTTTGAGGATGGGGGGATTTTTCTGCAAAAAACTGAAGAAAATGTGGCGCATGGTTGGAATGGAGGAAATCCGCCTGTGTTTGTGTGAAGGCCGCTACCCTTGCATATGTTGAGCCTCCTGTTCTCGTTAACATAGGAGCAATGCATGAAGGGTTGAAAACGGACGGAAACATGCTTTATCGTTTTCGTTTCCTCTTGTGTCAACGGAATAAAAAACAAAACGAAAACTCCAGAAACGAATATGAAATCGGAAATCATCGGAAGCGAATATGGAACGGATACGATATGGACATTTATCGGAATATGATATTGGCATAATATCATGGTCTATACACCAAAAGGAACATATCGTAGACAAAGAATAGCTCACAACTTCGACAATCAACAATTGAATATAAAGTAACATACATAATTCAACACTTCGACAAGCATATAAGTTCACATAAATAGTTTCACATAAATGCCAAGAGATTCACATAATTAGTATGTAGACTAGGCCAGTTGCATGTATTACGTAGACCCTGGATATATTTTGTTGTCCAACAAGAGCAAGAAAATCACTGACGCAAAGTACTATTTTATACATCGGTCTATCTAATTATGTTTTCGAAAAGTTTTCGTATTTGTTTATCCGGATTTTCCTTACCGTTTTCGTTTTCGCCGGAAATAGCTCTCTCGTTTCCTTTTTCGTTTCCATTTAGAATATTTCGTTCCTTTTCTACAAAATACCACTTCCGTTTCCTTTTTACCTCTCCGTTTCCTTTTTCTCTGGAAACAAACGGAAAGTTTCCTTACCGTTTTCAACCCTAAACCTATTTACTGTGTATCACATAGAAACAATTCATAACATGTGGGTTTACGGTCTAAGCAACATACTACATTTTTTTGTTTTATTTAAATTACGATAGAACCATATAACGATGTACATTAATTTTTTATTGTTTCCAGCTAAAATTTATGGCTAAAATAGTATCTCGATTCCGGCCTCGGCGCCAGTGGCGCACCGGGTCATCTAGTTGAGTATAAACCTCGAACAACAATCAAATCCTAGATCCTTGCTGACTTTGTTGCTGATTGGACAGAGACGAAGGAGAATATGACTCTCCCAGAGTCGGAATATTGGACCATCTATTTTGATGGATCTAAGGCTCGAGGGGGCTCAGGGGCTGGCGTGGTGCTCAAATCACCCCAAGGAGATAAACTTCTATATGTGTTGCAGATCCACTTCACAGCGACAAATAATATTGCCGAGTATTAAGCACTGCTGTATTGAATCCGGATTGCTAAGGATATTGGCATCCGACGTTTGATGTGTTATGGAGATTCGGATCTTGTTGCTCAACAAGTGTCGGATATTTGTAATGCAAATAAACACATGGCAGCTTATAAAGCTGTTGTGGATGATTTATCTAAATCGTTCGAAATGTTTGAAGTTCAACACATCCCTCGAGCAGAAAATGAGGAAGCAGATGCACTATCTCGAATAGGTTCTGCGCGGAAAGAGGTCCTGGATGGCGCTTTTTTGGAGCACCTCAAAGTTCCCTCAATAAAGGGAGTAGATGAGGAATATACGACCAAATCCGACTCACCTTTGATAGCAGTTCTAGCTGTAATTCCCAGCTGGACCTAACCCTACCTTGATTATTTGGTAGACGGCAAATTACCCGAAGACGAGGTTCTGAGCCGGCAGATTATCCGACGAGCGAAAGCTACACGATAGTTAAAGGTGAGCTCTATAAGCGGAGTGTTTCTGGGTTTTTTCAGCGCTGCGTGTCTTCGGAAGAAGGACTGGAAATCCTAAGAGAAATCCATGAAGGCAAGTGTGGACACCACGCTGCAGCCAAATCTTTAGTGGCAAAAGCTTTTAGACACGGATTTTTCTGGCTTACAGCTCAGGCAGATGCCAGACGATTAGTCAAGACGTGCAAAGGCTGCCAAAAGTACGCCAAACAAGCTCATGTTCCGGCTGATCAGCTGCGAACAATACCTATAACATGGCCTTTTGCGGTCTGGGGGCTTGATATGGTAGGACCATTTAAACGAGCTCCAAGTGGATTTACTCATCTCTTAGTGATGGTGGATAAATTCACCAAATGGATTGAGGCTAAACCTGTCATTAGTTGTGATGGAGCAACAGCTAAAAGATTTGTCGAGGATGTTATAATCCGGTATGGTTATCCACATAGCATTATCACGGACAACGGGAGTAACTTCTCTATGGGAGAATTGACTGAATTCTGCAAGGAGCAAAATATCCGGCTTGACATTGCGTCAGTCGCACATCCACAGGCTAACGGACAAGTCGAAGGAGCGAATGGTTTAATCCTACAAGGCCTAAAATCGAGACTCGAAGCACCACTATGACGTGCTGCGGGGGCTTGGGCAGAGGAATTACCCTCTGTAATATAGAGTTTACGAACGACTCCAAACAGGTCAACCGGATACACACCTTTCTTCTTGGTCTATGGCGCAGAAGCAGTTCTTCCTAGTGATCTGATTCACACTTCTCCTAGAGTGGCCGCGTATATTGAAGAGGATGCCGAGATTTCTCGACAAAATGATCTCGACTTAGTCGAAGAAGTTCGCGTCGTTGCTGAAATGAGATCAACAGCCTATCAACAGAAGTTACGCAAGTATCATAGCTAGAGAGTCCGAAACAGATCTTTCAATAAAGGCGATTTGGTTCTCTGGTTTGTGCAACAAAGAAAGCAAACTTTTCCCAGTATGGGAAATGCCCTTTTTAGTTAGTTGAGTATTGCACAATGGTTCGTACTACTTTACTGAAATGAGGCCAGTCCAAGAAAGACCTGCTACTAAGAAGAGAAAGAGAGCTGGAGGCAGTACAAATCCGGATGAGTTAGACAGACCATGGAATATTGCTCAGCTACGTCCCTTTTATTCTTAGTTTATCCTTCTTTGTAATCATATTTATGTACATGTTTTGCGAGAAATAAAAGTTCGGGTTGTCTCAAGTTTTTCTAAGAAGTTTGTACCATCTTATTTCCGAATGATCATGTTATAGTCGAAAATCCCAGAATGCTTGAAAGTACTTTATGCTGATGTTCGTTCTGGTTTAGATTTCCGATTCTAAAATTGCTACCCTTGGGTATAACTCTAAAGTTTTTAGTCTTTACTTTGGTTATTTGTCTAATTGCTGGATGCGGGTATTTTCCGAATAGTGAATTGTTTGTACTGGAAGCCGGCTTTGTTTCCGAGTTTAAACTGGTTTAGCAATTGAGCTCCATTGCTCGGCAAAGTTTCCGGGCAGAAGGTTTAGCCGGCTCACGAAAGGGACGAGGCGAAAAGCCAGATAAACGATAAGTATAGGCGAAAAAGTTTAAGTGCTTATGTAAACATTGCAGACACACAAAAATTTAAAGCCAAAAGTGCCGAATAGATCAAAAGCTTAGCACTAGCAAAGTTATAGTACTGCATATTTACAAACCCATCATGTTTTTTCAGAATAATACAAATGTTTCTGGCAATCTATGATGTAGGGGGAGAAGAAGGAGCTGCCGGCTCGCTAGATACATCGCCTTGATATCGTTCCGAGATGTCCACATCCGAGGTGGTGCGTTCATCGTCGGAAACTTCTATTGCTTCTTCCGGAGGCGGAGGCGGAGTGTCCACGCGGGTGAAGAAAGGAGTGTCGTAGCTGGTCAAGTCAGCCACGTGACACCCATATCCGGCACAGGAGTCCATAATAGCCTTGATGTCCTGCTCCTGGCCGTCTTCATCTACTGTAGAATACCCTCTGATCACTTGCCATATCTCCATGCTTCCATGGTGGCTCATGACCATGGTGAGAGCGTTCTATGCTGCAGATCACGCGTAAGACATATTCCAATCCTGGACAAGCTGCGGCATTTACTTCGCCTTGTCCCGCACCTGAAAATCCGACATGCTATGCATGTCCGGAATCTTGAGAGCTTCACCAATATCCTCAAGGGATTGGCGGAAGTCATGAAGAAGGTCACCGACTTGGGTAAGCCGATGGGTGCGGGGCTCAGCTGAGGTGGAGTCCGTCAAGTTCAGAGGACCTATACACAAAACAAGTTAAGAAAATCCAACATTGAAAGAAGTCAAAGAAAAATAGATAAGTCAGACAGATGGAACATACCAAAAATGATGTCGTCAATCTTGGTCTTCTCTTCCCGAAGACTCCGGAGTTCAGCTCGGAGCGCCTCGGAAAGGTCCCTCTCTCTGCACAGTTCGTTATTGAGGTCCGATATTTTCTGATCTTGAGCGGCAATCTTGCAATCGCGCTCATCAGTAGCCATGGAGGAGGACTCGAGAACTTGAGCTATGCTCTTCTCATGATCCGCTTTGAGCTTATCCAGCTCTTGGCAAAGTTCCTTGTTCTCCACCACTAATTTTTTTAGGTTCTCGGCCTCTTCAATCATGGCGCAGGATTGTTTTACCAGTGCTGTAAGTCAAAAATAACAATAGTTCAGACAAAATACGACTACGAAAACATGAAAGACAAGGTTTGAGTCTTGGAGTGTTTACCTTCGGCCTCATCCTTGGAAACCTTAAGTTCAGCATTCTTAAGTCGGAGAGCCTTGATCTCTCTCCGCTTGTCGCAGAAATTTTTCAACAAATCCTGGTTATAGGAACATACTTTCTGTAAGTCAGAATACCCAAAGTCAGAAGTCTACTAAAGACTCGAGCTAATATTTTTACTAATATCAACACGAGCCTTGGGGGCTACACTAGTTCATTCTTTGGCATCCTAAGGAAGCATAAACCCAGATTATATATCCTACTTCATGCTTGGGGGCTAGAGGATATGATATAAAATGAGGGAAAAACAAGAGTTAGAATTCCAACTTACATATGGCTCGCGAGTAAGTTTATCCAAACTCGCATTTACTTCAACAGCGACCTTCTCGGCGAGAGTCAGAGGGACCACGGGCGCTGTTGGAAGCTCACCGGTCCTTATCCTCTCATCACGAAGACGCACTTGTGCAAGAAGGTCAGAGAACTTGATTTCCTTTGCCTCTTGTGCTTCTTCTTCGGCAGATAAATTTCTTTTCTCCAGGCATTGCCTGGCCAGCCGCTGGATCTCTTCCGCAGATTTCCGGGACAAGCCAAACTTGGCAAGACCCGGATTGTTGAGAAGGTTTTCGGCGAAGATATCTGCCGAGGGATCATTAGTCGAAGAGGATTCACCCTTATCTATACCTAACTCACTCATGGTGACGTCAGTTTGTGATTCAAGGATCACATGCTCCGTTGAAGGAGCTGGATCTTCTGCGACATCCGGGGAAGGAATGATCACCGGCCTTGCAGAAGGTTGGGGGGCAGGAGTCGGAGGAGCCACGGCAGGAGAAGCCATGGAAAGCTTCGTCTGTCGTAGGGGCTTTGAAGAAGTTCCCTTCCCCTTACCCTTGATGAGCTGCTTAGCTCTGAGAATGTAATAAAGTTGAAAACATTACATCTCGGAAGAAAATTCGAGTAAGGTACAAAGGCGGAAATTGTGTTGAAAGTTACCTCTTCACGATGGGCACCTCCTTTGTGCCGACAGCCACTGTCGGAGCCTTGCGTTTCTTAAGCGCAATGTCCGGCAATGGGACCAGTTCTGTCGTGGTGGTGTCATGGCAGATGCCATGGATAGGCTAAAGGTGGGGACTAAATGCACTAGGGGAATCCAGGGAGGGATAGTGTGGTGATTCCACACACAGAAGCTTTGTATTTGATTCACTTCACAGATTACAAGTGCTCCTTGAGCTGTATTGGGGAGAGGAGGAAGAAGAACTCTCTTGCTCTCACCACTCGCTAGCTCTCAGTCACTTGCTAGTAGAACATAACCTCTAAAGACAAACCCTGTAAAACTCAACCCCTTCTACAGAGGCCCTAGCCCTCCTTATATAGGGGTGGCTAGGTCTCCAATTAGGGCATACGTGGAGGCATATTCCAGGGAATATGCCTCTTCCCAAAATAGTAACCTGACCGGGTTGCTTTTCCCTCGTGTCATCCATGCAGAGGCTACGTGAGCCTCTGCGGTGCCCGCGTCAGCCGACATTGGCATCGTCACCTTTGTCGGCCACGCCTCGGTGGTCCTACCTCTGTCCGTTTCCCTCATGCTGTGCGTACAGCGGTCACCTTTGACCAGCGAGATACCTTCCTTCTCCTACAAGCTTGATATGACCCGGATCGTACATAGTTGATCCAGCCACACCTGTTCCTGCATATGAGTTAGATTCATCTGTCCGACTTACGACTTAAGTCGGTTGAGACCCAATTAGGTGGACATCCCCTGGTCCGGGTTACCCCATGATTCAGCCTGCCTTGAGGTGACTCGGCCAGCATTCGCTTTGACCTTGCCGTACCTCGGCTAACTCGGCATTTATACCCCGACGTGACCCTACCCGGGGGTATCCCCCCAACATTAGTCCCCGAAGCTGGTGCGATCTTAGCTGCCTTGGCTGCTAAGGCCACAGCAGGTTCAATTTCACTGATCTTTGAGTTCCTTTTCCGAATTACCCCCTTATCTCGGATTCCATGGGTTTACTTTCCCTTGGCACATTCCAAGTTTTCACTTGCTGGCCGGGTTACCACATTCTCATCCGGGTCGTTCTTCCTTCTCTTGTACGCTTCCCCACGTGGAGGCTAGTCATTAGCTTGCCTCATTTTAAGGGCTAGCAACAGTAACCGCCACAGTTATTGTCAGGAGTTATTGTGCGCACGTCACGTCACGCCTGCCTCCTCGTTAACTGTATCACTGCGTCGCGTCATGGGATCCGCTACGCCATGTGGTCCTTTGTGTGGCTCATCGCTGATTGGTCAATCCGGGTTATACACGGCCACACGATGTGGCACACCCGCACAATACGATCCCACTACCCCCTTAGGGGAGTGGTTAAATAGGGGAGGGGCGCGCCCCTTGGGTCATTTCCCCGCTCCCGCGCCCCTCTGCCTTTGCCTTTTCCTCTCCTTCTCCATTGACAGCACCGCTGCCGCCACACCTGAGTGTCTGCGCTGCCGCTGCTCTGCCTCCACACGCACCAGCGGCGCCGCCGCCTCCGCGCATCTTTTCCGCCACGGGTCGCTGCCAGTCTAGGCCACTGCCACCCACCGCCGCTAGCGCCAGTGAGGTCAGTGACCTCGAGATGACAGAAGAAGAGCTCACCGTCGCTGAGCAGGAGATGGAAGAAGGCACAGCGACCGCCGACCACGGCGCGTGGGCTAGATCTTGGGTCTGCTAGGACGGCCTGGATTGGCTCTATCGCACCAGGCACATCCCGGAGGGTGTCACTGCACGCCTCGCTTCCGCCGAGCTTGCCCCCTCACCCAATCCGGGTGAGTATGTGGTGTTCCTTTCCCATTTTGAACGCGGATTTGGTCTCCCAGTCAGTGACTTTTTCCATGACTGGCTAAATAGATACAAGCTCCAGCCGCACCATCTTCCGACTAATGCCATCACTTCTCTCTCCGCCTTTGCCTCCACCGTCGAAGGTTATGCCGGACTGTGGCCCATGAAGGAGCTCTGGATCCGGTTCTTTGGCCTTCGCCGAAACGTGATTCCGAACGTCCAGCTTGATCCGGAGGACAAGCAGCTCACGCAGTTCGGTGCTGCGTCAATTTCTCCTCGGAGGCTGTCCGTCTTCCCCCGAGTCACTGGGCTGGACTCTTGCAAGGGATGGGCCCGGACTTTCTTCTATGTCTGGAGCGAGACTACTGAGGATCTGATCCGGCTGCGCCCTTACGCTCCGGGTCCTCCCAATCCAGAACTATGGGACGTTATCCCCAAGAAGCCCACTGTCTTTGTGAACCAAGTTAACAAGAGGTTCAAGGAGCTAAAGGACCTTGGATTGTGCAACGAGGACGCCATGATCACATTTGTCCGTAACTGGATCTCCCCCTTCAGAAACACACACATAAAGTCTGTCACATGAGCTAGGGCCGCGACCCCAACCGGACCTCGTCTTTCGAGTTGAGCAACACAAAGATCTACCGCCGGATCAAGGCCCTCTTCACCACCCACAAGGACTTCTCCTCTGAGTGGACGTGGGGAATGGAACATTATTGCCGAGATAGGCTTCCTCCCGTGGTAAGCTTCATGCCGCAAACTTTCTCCGAATTAAGTCATATGTCGGTTGCTGCTGTATATTTAACCCTGTTGTCTTTTCTTTCCCTTAGCAATTCCTTCAGCAAACTATCGAGGATGGCACCGAGCCCTCCCTCAAATGGGCGCCTGACCAGGATACCTCTGACGAGGAGGAACCGGATCAGGAGATGTTCCTTCCAATGGCCAACGCGACCAAGCGACCCACCGGTAAACTCTCTTCCATTAGAGATTGGCCCGACGATGAAGATGACTCGGATGTTGAGGTGATGGAAGCATTTGACGCTGTCCCCCTTTCTTATGCTTTTCCGGCATCAGCTAACCCCGGTGGGCAGATCCATGAGGACCCTCCCCTAGCCGTGGGTGATCCTGTTCTGGTTGCGCCGAAGAAGAAAAGGGGAGCCGCATCAACTTCTTCCTTCGGACCTTCTCAGCCAGCCAAAAGGCGAAAGAAGTCCGGGGAAAAAACTGCCACCAAGCCTGCAACCAAGGCCCCAACACGAAGGGCTCGGAAGCCCAAGGAGCCCCTGACCTCGTATCATTAAGCCTCTTTTCCCTCTGCCATTTACTTGTTCTTCTATTGTTATAGTTTCTCATCCAACAATGTTTGATTCGGCAGGGCCGCGGTGGAGGTCCCACAGAGTGGGTCCGGCATTGCCTCCCCGCTCCGACACAGCCCTTCTCCCCCTCGTGGCGACGATTCACGCCCGTTGAGCCCAATCTCGGAGGGTTCAGCGGCTGCTCCGGGGTCCAGCCCACCTCGTCAAGAAGAGGGCAACCCTGGAGCGGGGGAGACTGGCTCTGCCGAGGCAGCGACCACCACTACTCCGGCTCCGCCGCAACCAGCTACCACCGAGGTTACCTCAACACCTCCACCGAAGAAGAAACCAACAACAACACCAACACCAACTCCAGCACCAGCAGCAAAAGCAACAGCAGCAGCACCAAGCCCCTCCGCCTCGTCCGAGTCTTCCCAGTCTCGGCGAGAAAGCACCAAGGCAGCTCCCAACGGTAAATCTGCTGCAACGACTTCCACTTCTCAGCAGCAACCTACGGGCAAGAAGGCCCCTGACGCCACCAGGGCAACGTCCATCGAGGCTGGACAGCGCACACTCGTGTCCATGCTTTCAAAGAAAACTCCACCACCGAAGGACGCCCCTACCGAGCCAGCGGACGCGTAACTCGTTTTGCACACCAGTCCTGCTCTTGCCCAGGTTGAGAGGAGGGAAGCACATGCCAAGGGTTTAGTGGCGCCCCACATGCTCAGCAGCGAACGATACCCTCCGACCTTGATCGAGTTCGTGAACAACTAGAACAAGGCGGAGTTCGTCCACAACGACGATCTCCCGGAGAAGTTCGGTCCCGCCGAATTTGCTGCTCAAATGAACACAGCCGCTAAGGCAATTAACCTCGCGGGTCGGATGATGGAGGTATGTTACTTCACCTTTTCCTTAGCATGTTATGGATATTAGTGATATAACCATTAGTCCCCGAGCCTCCAGGGGAGTAACTTGTTACTCGGCTGGATGCTCCTTAGAAAACTAACGTAGCTCCTTGATAACTTCGAATATGCACACACCTAGAGCCGGGTTAAGTTCCACTTGATCCGGATTTTGTAAACTTCGAATATGCACACACCTAGAGCCGGGTTAAGTTCCACTTGGCCTGGATTTTGTACACTTCAAATATGCACACACCTAGAGCCGGGTTCAGTTCCACTTGGCCCGAATTTTGTACACTTCGAATATGCACACACCTAGAGCCGGGTTAAGTTCCACTTGGCCCGGATTTTGTACACTTCGAATATGCACACACCTAGAGCCGGGTTAAGTTCCACTTGGCCTGGATTTTGTATACTTCGAATATGCACACACCTAGAGCCGGGTTAAGTTCCACTTGGCCTGGATTTTGTACACTTCGAATATGCACACACCTAGAGCCGGGTTAAGTTCCACTTGGCCTAGATTTTGTACACTTTGAATATGCACACACCTAGAGCCGGGTTAAGTTCCACTTGGCCCGGATTTTGTACACTTCGAATATGCACACATCTAGAGCCGGGTTAAGTTCCACTTGGCCCGGATTTTGTACACTTCGAACATGCACAAGACTAAGCTATCATTTTGCACTCTTTTCAGGTGACCACCAACCGCCGGAGCACCGAATTTCAGCGTCTCCGGGACACTCACAAGATGCTGCGTGCAAAACATAATACACTTCTCGCTGAATACGAGAAAAGGGGTAAGTTCTCTTCTTGACATTTTTCCGTGTTTTCTTCCTCTTTTTCTGCCGAACTAACCAATCATTCGGTTTTCGCAGCTGGGGTGGAAGATGAGAATAACCTCATGAGGAAGAATCTTGACCAGATCAAGGGTAAGTTATTTTTGTGCGACCTTGCTATGCTTTCTATCTCCTTTTCTCCTTGGCTCGGTGAACATTCATACCTCGGCTTTGCCGGGTCAACAAATTATTTCAGCATCTCTTGAAGATAGTGTGCCCGTGCCTGATATGATGCTGCATTTTCTCGAACAAGCAGGGCAGCACCAGGCCGAACTTAAAAAGAAAGACGATGAGCTTGCCCTCCTTCGAACCAAGGATGATGAGATCGCCAAGCTCAAGGCAGACATGAAGAAGTTGAAAGCGTAGCACCAATCCGAACTTCAAAAAGCTGGCCAGGACTATACTAAAGAGCGCGAGCACCTCAATCTCCAGATTGCCAAGGACCGAGAACTTCTCTAGGAGGCCGACGTCAAACTTGAGTCGGCGAATACTGAACTTGTGCAGCTTCGCAAAAGGCGTGATGACTGTACCAAGGAGTTGACCCGGATCCACAGCCATATTTCACATAAGCTCCTTTCCCTCATCCGACATATTTCTCCGGGTTACTTCACATGTCCTTTCCCTCATTCGGCATATTTACCCGCTTCTCTTGTCTTGTTTTCAGGCAAATTTCCAGAGGGCAATGCCATTGCGAGCACCGCTGTTGCTAAGTTCTGCCGAGAGAGGGGTACCCCTGTTGCTCCTAATGCTGAAGAGATTCCCTATGACATGGAGGACCTGTTGGTCAGCTTGTCTTCTCGCGTGGAAATCATGAAGAACTATGGCAAGGATATCCTTGACGTTGCAATCCGAATCTTCAACACTTTTTGGCCTACAGAAGACACTCCGGAGGGAACCGCAGTTCTTGTTGATAAGTTGATGGAATGCGAGACCCAGCTAGACCTTTGGAGGGAATCCGCTGGACGCGCCGGAGCTGAGACCGTTCTCCACTACGTGCTTACGTGGTACGAAAAAATCGACCTCAACCTCCTAGCGCGCATGCGCACCGGATCCAAATGGACCAGTGACCCGGAGTGGGTATCTCGGCGCAAGGCTTGCGCCCATAGCCTCATCGAATATGCTCCCATTCATGAATGGAATGAGGTTCCAAGCTTCCTTGGTGGCACGAATGATGAAAACGCTAAGAACGTTGAAGATGGCTCAGATGAGGACGAAGAGGACAATGCCTCGGACATCAAAGACAGCGAAGATGACGCCGAACTTCCTCCTCCTGCTGCTCCTTGAGTGAAAAAACTTTAAAGTTTATCAGATCCCCGGTATGCCGGGTGGAATTGTATCCAGTACACAAGTGATATTTTGCTACTAAGTTTTTTTATGCCGGATTAACTTGGGCATAGTCCCCGAGTTTCATTTTCTTGTTCATCCAATCTTTTGGCTTGACTCGTGTCTACCTTGATTCGTTTTTATGACTTACGAGTCCGAGCTTCAAAAATTGTCTTAACAATACTTGGAAACTTTAGGCTTAGCTCAAAATAATTCAGCATAATAATTCGAAAGTAAACACAAGGTTAGTCCGAAAAACAAACGTCGGCTCGATTAAGTTCCTTTCCTTAGTCATTTTTCATGTGCTACGCAATTCCAAACTTGTTCTCTTGCTTGCCATGAAGCCAATTCTTGTTGGACAACAGCAAGTCGAAGAGTTAGGTTCTTGGTGCTCACACATTACTAATCCGGCCTAAGTAGAACAACTTACGCCAGCCTACGTATAAACAATAAATATAGAAGACAATAATCCTTATTAAGGCAGTCCCCGAGTTACTACTCGAGGTGCCAACATTTCATTGATAAGCTCATTGCCGGCATAGATACCGACATATGAGAGACTCGGATACATACACTTCTCTGCTAAATGTAGAAAGGACGAAGTAGAGCTACATTCCATGGATGCTTAGATTCCTCGCCGGACCTGTCCGCCTTGTTCTTTTCCTGTGGCTTTGCATTGATAAGATACTAAGAATCATTGTGCAATGCTTTGCTCACAATGAATGGCCCTTCCCATGGGGGGGATAACTTATGCATGCCAGCAGTACGTTGTACCAACCGGAGTACCAGATCACCTTCCCGGAAGACTCGGGGGTTTACTTTCCGGCTATGATAGCGTCGGAGATTTTGCTGATATATGGCGTATCTAGACAATGCCAATTCTCTCGCTTCTTCCAGCAGATCAACATCATTTTGCCGGGCTTCTTGCACTTCGGCTTCTGTGTATTGGGTGACCCTAGGCGAGTCATTCTCTATGTCGGCTGGTAATACAGCTTCTGCCCCATATACCAGAAAAAATGGCGTATAGCCTGTTGATCGATTCAGAGTTGTTCTTAAACTCCACAATACCGCTGGTAGTTCTTCTATCTAGCACCCCGCTGATCTTTGCAGCGGCTCAATGAGCCGGGGTTTTATCCCGGATAACACCAATCCGTTGGATCTTTCCACTTGTCCGTTCAATGCGGGGTGGGCTACCGAGGCAACGTCCAGCCGGATCTTCTTATATCGGCAGAATCACACAAATGCTCCTTCAGCAAAATTTGTGCCATTATCAGTTATGATACTGTGAGGATAACCGTATCTCAAGATGATGTCTTTGAGAAATGTCACGGCCGTAGCTCCATCACACTTTCTTATTGGCTTTACTTCAATCCATTTTGTAAATTTATCCACCATGACCAAAATGTGAGTCATATTTCCCCTTGCTGGTTTGAAGGGGCCAACCATGTCCAAACACCATACGGCAAACGGCCATGTGATTGGTATGGTCTTGAGCTCCGACATTGGCATATGTGTCTTGGTAGCATACCTCTGACAACCATTGCATTTTCTTACCAAATCTTCTTCTTGTTCTAAGGCACTTGGCCAGTAGAATCCATGCCAGAAAGCTTTTTCCACCAAGGCTCGGGATGAGGCATGATGCCCACACTCCCCTTGATGTATATCTCGGAGGATGTCAAGCCCTTCTTCTGGGTCAACACATCGCTGGAGGACATTAGTCACACTCCTTTTGTATAACTCGGAATTGATGATCGTGTATGCCTTTGCTCTCCTTTGAGTTTGCCTGGATAGCACCTCCTCAGTGGGTAAAGTTCCATCTCTCAGGAATTGAAATATAGGTAGTGCCCAAGCTGGTATTGCTCGTACAGGGAACACCTCCTCATCAATTTCCATCTGATCCACCGGCATAACTTCAACCGGATCACGCTGAGCAGTCCCCGGGTCTTGCGAAGCAGTCCCCGGGTTTGCTGAGGCAGTCCCCGGGTTTCGCGCACCACCTCCCATGTCAATGTCCATGGGCACAGCTCCGGACTCCGGATCCTCCGGGACGTAAATTGAGTCGGTTTCTGGGGATGGTCTGATAGATGGTTTTCTGAGGTGTTCTAATGCTACACCCGGCGGAATTGCTTGTCGAGTTGATCCGAGCTTTGACAATACGTCGGCAGCCTCATTTTCCACCTGAGGTACATGGCGAAATTCGCATCCCTCAAAATAACCAGATATCTTCTGCACATGGAATCTATATAGTGCCATGTTTGGATCAAGAGCGTCCCACAGCCCTAGACTTGCTGAACTACCAAATCCGAGTCGCCAAAGCATTGGATCCGACGTATCCCAATTTCTTTTGCCACTTTGAGCCCATGCACAAGTGCTTCATATTCAGCGACATTGTTTGATGCTGCGAAATGGATCTGTAGCACATACTTCAGCTGGTCTTTCTTTGGCGAGGTAAGCACAACTCCGGCGCCTAACCCGGTTTTCATTTTTGACCCGTCAAAGTGCATTCTCCAGTAGTTCGGATCTAGTAGCAGTGGTTCATATTGCACCTCGGCCTAGTCCACAAAAAAGTCAGCCACAGCCTGAGACTTGATTGCTTCTCTTCTGTCATATTGTGGCGCATAAGGAGCTAGCTTAATTGCCCATTTCGCAATCCTGCCACTTGCATCCTTGTTACTCGTTATCTCGGAAATTGGGGCTTCACATATTACTTTGATGGGGTGCTCCTCAAAATAATGTTTCAGCTTCTTTGCCGACATATACACTCCATACGCCACTTTCTGATAGTGTGGATAATTTTGCTTTGAGGCTGATAATACCTTGCTTAGATAATACACTGGCCTTTGCACTGACTTACCCTCTTCGTCGCGCTCTACCACAATTACTGCACTTACAACTCGGTTGATTGCGGCTATATAGAGCAACATTGGATCCTTTGATAGTGGAGAGGCTAACACTGGTGCAGTGGCTAACATTTTCTTTAATTGGATAAAGGCTTCATTGGCCTGTGGCGTCCAAATGAACTTGTCCGACTTTTTCATGAGTTGATAGAGAGGCAATGACTTTTCTCCCAACCGACACACAAACCGACTTAATGATGCCAGGCAACCAGTGAACTTCTAGACATCGTTAAGACACTTCGGCAGTTCCATTCGCTCTATGGCCCGGATTTTAGTTGGATTGACTTTAATACCTCGGCTGGAGACAAGAAATCCGAGTAATTTTCTAGCCGGGACATCGAAGGTACATTTTTCCGGGTTAAGCTTCATCTGGAACCTTCTTAGGTTCGCGAATGTCTTCCTGATATCGTCAAGGAGCGTTTTGCTTTCCTTGGTCTTGATAACCACATCATCCACATACACCTGTACATTTTGACCAATTTGGTCGTGCAAACATTTCTGCATACATCTTTGGTACGTTGACCCTGCATTACGTAAACCAAATGGCATGGTGCGATATCAGTAAGCCCCATACGGGGTGATAAATGCAGTTTTTATTTGATCATCCGGATTCAGGGGTATCTGGTGGAAACCAGAATATGCATCAATGAATGACAACAGTTCACACCCAGCAGTTGAATCTATGACCTGATCTATCCTTGGCAGTGGAAATGGATCTTTTGGACACGCCTTATTCAGGTCCGTGTAATCGATACACATACGCCAAACCACTGCCACATTCGGATCATCCTTCTTCTTCTCCACCAGCACCGAATTAGATAGCCAATCCGGGTAAAGAACTTCCATGATAAATCCTGCTGCTAGTAACCGAGCTATCTCATTTCCAATGACTTTTCTCCTATCCTCGGCAAAGCGGCAGAGAGGTTGCTTCACCGGCCTCGCTCCGGGTCTCACATTCAAAGAGTGCTCGGCCAACTCCCTCGGAACACCTTGCAAGTTCTGTGTGGACCAAGCAAAAATATCCCGATTCTCACGGAGGAAGTTGACGAGCTCGCTTTCCTATTTATCATTTAACCCGGCACCAATTGTTACGGTGCGCTCTGGGAACATATCATCAACAGGCAGTTTCTTGGTATCCTTTGTGGCTTGGAATGAAACACTACCATGCGGATTACTCAAGGCCGGCATATATTGCTACACGAACTGAGCCAATGCCGCCGCCTCCTGGATTTTTCTCTTCTCTTGCACAATCACGAGTGACTCGGCTAGGTTAGACCCGGATGACGCACACTCAATGGAGCGTCGGAAATCTCCAGCAATGGTAATCACTCCATTTGGCCCTGGCAGCTTCATCTTCAGATAGGTGATGTGGCAACTTGCCATGAACTTGTTCAGCGCCGGTCTTCCGAGTAACGCGTAATACGCACTTTCTAAGTTCACCACTTCAAACTCCAAATTCTCAGTTCGGCAATTACCTCTCGTGCCGAACAATACGTCAACCCGGACCTTGCCTATGGGCTCGCAAGAAATGCCTGGCACAATGCCATGGAAAGTTGTCCTCGTAGCTTGGAGCATGTTCTCCGAGATACCCAACTTGCGCATTGTATCCGCATACATGATGTTGATGGTACTGCCATTGTCAATCAGCACCTTGGAGAATCTCACATTGATGTTAGGCCCGATTAATGTCGGATCCAACACTAGCGCATACGAACCAGGACTTGGCATAAGCTTGGGATGATCTTTGATGCTCCAGGTAATTTCCTGGTCCGTCCAAGGCATAAACCTCGTCACTGCTGGCATTACTGCATTGACCTCCATATGTCGGCGTTGCAAGCTCTTTCTATCTGTTTCCTCTGTGGTGAACACATATTAACTCTGATGATGCTCTATGTACTCATTCCTCCTCTCATTTCCAGGGTACCTCTGATCCGGCTGATGCTGGTCTTCCACTTGATGCACTGCATCCCTTCTCTCATGGTTGTCATACCTCGGCGGAGGGGGAGGCAACATTAGCTGTTGCGTGTTCGCTCTGGAGAGCAATTGCTGCCAGGGTAACTCCTGCCGAGGTTGATCATTCCGAGGTGCCTGAGCATTCCCCGAACCACCTTGTTCTATTTTACGCATCCACTCACACTGCCTCATTGTATGACCCGCTGGGTTACTCGGATTTGGCATGTGAAATTTACACGGCTGATCCAAAATTGACTCATAAGTATACCTCGGACGGTCCTTCTTTTCTTGCCACTGTTTCTTTTGCTCAGGCGTCCAAGTTTTCTTGCCATCATTTCTCGACGTCCATTGTTTCCCTCTAGTTTTCTGATTACCCCCTGCTCTGGGCTGATCTTGATTCGCAGCAGCAACTTGTTGCGAATTGTACGGTAATCCGGTCTATCATCTCTTCTCTTACCTCGGTAGTCATTCCTCCGGGATGACCCGACTCCATCTCTCTGGTAGCACTCCTCATTTGACTCGTTTGACACGAGCCTAGGTTGAGTCGATCACCCAAAGCATACGAATTAGCAATCCGGATCATCTCTGCCAATGTAGTTGGCATATCTCTTTGCAATATTTGCCACAACATGCTTGCATATCTGCATCCTTGTGCAAACCATGCTATGGCCTGTGACTCTATCACACCCTCACACGAGTTTCTCACGGTACACCACCGGGTTAAAAACTCCCGGTCCATCTCGTTCGGTCTCTGCTTACACATAGCTAGGGTCTGTGGCCTATTTGGCCTCTGATACGTACTTGAGAAATTGCTGATAAACATTTCCTCAAAATCGATCCAACAGTTAATACTTTCGGGTGGCAAATTGTTTAGCCATACCCTTGCTGGCCCCTCCAACATCTGGGGTACGTATCTCACAACCCATCTCAAGTTGCCTATAGCAATTTTCATAGCTGTAGCATAGTTTATCAACCAATCTTCCGGCTTCGTACTGCCATCATACGTCTTTGTGCCTCCAGGTAACTGGAAGTTAGGTACCGGAGGCTCCTTCATGATCCGGGGCCCAAAACACGCAGGTCCCGGGGGACCTTGACATTCAATCTGTTCCGACCTATACAGCCGATCTAGTTTTAATCTGGCATCATCAGGCATCAAATCCCTGCTTCCCAATCTTGACCCTATCACATGATAGTCCGGCCTTGGGTATCCTGCGTTCACCATTTCTGAATTTCCATCGTTATACCGGTCTTGCTCTCGTGGAGCACCTCTCTGTTGCATACCTCGGCCGGCACTTTGCTCTTGCCTTGGTATATTCCGCTGCTGCGGTTGTCCTGCTCCTGCCGAGTTTTGCTGTCTGGCATTGCCATTTACAACATTTCCTTGACCGGCATTGCCTTGGTCACGGTTACCTCGGCCAGCTTCACCTCGGCTCACACTTCGTCAATCGTCATTTCTCTATACTTCTTTTCCTTTCCCTGCCCTTGTCGGGTTATACAGGATGATATGTTTGTTCCTCCTGGCCGAGGTTACTACCTCTTCTCTCCTAGGTCCACCATGAGGAGACGATGCAGCTCCGGCGGATTTCTCCGGGTTACCCACCACCGAATGAACGATCTTTGAGGCCCCAGCTCTCTCCGGGTTAGCCCTGAGCAATTCCTCATTTTGCCTATTCGCGTTCCGAACCAACTCATTGACCCTATCTTGCTATCTCTGACGGGCTTCACCCATGAGACCCTCTAACTCGGACGCAGCTGCATCCGCTGCTCTGAGGTTTTTTGCCGGGGTACTATACTTTGGCAGCCCCACGGACAAATAGTTTTCTGACTCCTCAATCCTAGTATCACCCTCTCTGTTCATTTCACTCATGATATTTCTCCCCTTCACTTTTGTAGCATCTACTTTATTTGCCTTTGCATACTCCCGCAGTGTCATGTTCAACGACTGCTGAGCCGCAGCTATCTTTTTTGCACCCTCTAGAATTTTTTGCCTAGTTTCCTCTAGCTCGGCCTGCTTGAGCCAGATCTACCACTGCTGCTACGGGGTTTGCTAAGATATCCATCGCTTCCCGCAGCACATTCTCTGGCCTCTCTAGTGGAGGACCTCTACCTTTCCTCGGTGCCTTAGGTGTTACCTCCGGATCTGGTGATGGATCTTTGCTTGCGCCAGCGCCAGGCGCAGTCATCATCACCTCAGCTCGGTCCGAGGAGCGAGTGATACGCACCCCGTGAACCACGCTAAGGGGTGGCTCGCCTGCCTCGACGATGTGCTGCGGATGAACGCATGACACATCGACAACAACGTAGACGTTGTGCGCACCGAGCTTGACGAAGAGGCCGTTGCGCGGAAGTGGACGCTTGCCGAAGCAGCCAGCATTGTCGCTGACAAAGTCCAGCACTCCAAAGCGCTGAACGAGCCCGGAGACGATGCGTTCGCCGGTGCCGATGAGGTTTCCCGTCCGGATCTTGACCCCTGCTAGCGCCGCTAGCCCCATGGTGGGCGCCAACTGTCGTGGTGGTGTCACGGCAGATGCCATGGATAGGCTAAAGGTGGGGACTAAATGCACTAGGGGAATCCAGGGAGGGATAGTGTGGTGATTCCACACACAGAAGCTTTGTATTTGATTCACTCTCACAAATTACAAGTGCTCCTTGAGCTGTATTGGGGAGAGGAGGAAGAAGAACTCTCTTACTCTCACCACTCGCTAGCTCTCAGTCACTTACTAGTAGAACATAACCTCTAAAGACAAACCCTGTAAAACTCAACCCCTTCTACAGAGGCCCTAGCCCTCCTTATATAGGGGTGGCTAGGTCTCCAATTAGGGCATACGTGGAGGCATATTCCAGGGAATATGCCTCTTCCCAAAATAGTAAGCCGACCGGGTCGCTTTTCCCCCGTGTCATCCATGCAGAGGCTACGTGAGCCTCTGCGGCACCAGCGTCAGCCGACATTGGCATCGTCACCTTTGTCGGCCACGCCTCAGTGGTCCTGCCTCTGTCCGCTTCCCTCATGCTGTGCGTACAAGGGTCACCTTTGACCAGCGAGATACCTTCCTTCTCCTACAAGCTTGATATGACCCGGATCGTACATAGTTGATCCGGCCACACTTGTTCCTGCATATGAGTTAGATTCATCTGTCCGACTTACGGCTTAAGTCGGTTGAGACCCAGTTAGGTGGACATCCCCTGGTCCGGGTTACCCCGTGATTCGGCCTTCCTTGAGGTGACTCGGCCAGCATTCGCTTTGACCTTGCCGTCCCTCGGCTAACTCGGCATTTATACCCCGGTGTGACCCTACCCGGGGGTATCCCCCCAACAAGTTCCGCCTCCTGAGAAAACTCAAGAGTATATCCCTCGAGTGGAGCAAGTTCTGACTCGGGGAGGTCAGCAAGCTGAAAAGAAGAAAACATATCAGTATTGCAATGTAATTTAAAGATTGAAACACATAAAAAGGTTTATTGTTAGAAGCTTACCGGCACTACGGGGTTTTCTTCCGTATGCATATCTAGAGAAACCTTTGGATCCTCCTCTCGATCCGCTCCCTTATCAGCCATTTAATCTGTCTTATGTAACCTTGCGAGGTATAGGCTCTAGGGCTGATGCAGAGGGAATCTTTCTTGGACGACGTGATGGAGTGCATCAGTCGGTTTCCGTGGTACTGAAGGGGTTGGATCCGGTGTGAGACCCAACATTGGACCAAGTCGGATCCCTTTAGATCGTCATTGACAGCCGGAGGAGCCTAGTCCCAAGACGGTTGGGCCGTGGTAGCTCCGTCGATGAAAGCCGGCAATGTGGTGGTTTTGCCAGGAGCCGGAATATCCTTGTGATAAAAGAAGGTGGCTGGCCACTGTTTGACCGAGTCACTAGCTAGAATCTTGGGATATGCGTGCTCGCGTCTAAGTGAAAAACTAATTCTACCGGTGATATAAGGAAGACCGGCAGTGATAGAATTTCTCCGGACATGAAAGTAATACCGGAATAAGGTCAAACTCGGCCTAATGCCGAGAAATCTCTCACACAAAGAAGCATAAGCGCTCATCTCTAGGAGAGAGTTGGGAGGAAGATGGTGGAGTTGAACAATATAATGGTCAATCACCTCGGAAAAGAATTCCGAGGGAGGAAATGACAAACCTCTGTCGAGGTGGGTGCCGAAGTGGACCCGCTCGCCCGCGCGTGGGTTGGGGACGGTCTCCCCGAAGCCGCTCCACCAGTCGCCGGTGCGGAGGAGCCCTTCTATCTCCACGCTGCAGAGCTTCTCATCATCTAGCACGCAGGGGATCCAGACCTCGCGGAAGCTTTCCTTCTGCGCTGCCACTTCCGTCGCTGTCGTCGTCGCTGCTGCCGCCAAGCCGGAAGAGGATGAAGAAGCCATTTCTCCGGTGAGAAGATGACCTAAGATGGGTGGAACTGGGAGTTTTTGGGG
This sequence comes from Avena sativa, assembly GCA_916181665.1. NCBI lineage: Eukaryota > Viridiplantae > Streptophyta > Magnoliopsida > Poales > Poaceae > Avena > Avena sativa. The sequence continues at coordinate 341,512,635 of OV702288.1, forward strand.
GAAAGCAGAGGAGCTCTATGTGCGCGGGGGAGATTTGGAGGAGAGGAATGGGCAAAAGAACAAGTGAAGAAAGGAGGAGGAGAATCCTCACCCCTTATATCCACCTAACCGTGCCAAGATTCATGCAAATGCTACAGTTCAACCGCCACGCGTTGTGGAAGGAACTGGGAAGGACCCATGTGATCATTACGTCACCTCGATCTCCGCGCACGCATTAAAACGGCGCCTCGGTTCTGCGAACCGCGGACCCACCAACGGTCGTGCTGACAGGATGTCTGTCAGATGACATGACTTGACCATGACTGGTGTCAGGTGGCATTAGAGACCAAGTTCCGGCTTAGTTTGAAATCAAGCTGGAAAATCCGAGTAACTTGTTGATAGGTCCGACTTATTTTTAAGACCCGGATTGTATTTTTTGTTGTGAAGTTTCAAAAACCCTTCAAGATTCTGCAAGCCGAAGATCAAGCTAGAGAATGATAAATCCGACTTTGGATCTTGGAGACTTCCGGGGGCTGCTGTTGGGGATATACTTTCCGGGTATCCTCAACGTTCCTCACGGACCAGGGTGGCCCAATTCGGGTTAGAGCTTTGCTCCACGGGCGGCCTAGTCAGGGAGAAAAGACGGAGTCCAATCCGGCTATGAGAAGGCCCAGAAGACTTACCGACTTAGGCCCATAGTGTTACTTGTAGTTCAAGATGTACTCTGTAACCGACTCTTAGTCGTAGCCGGATAGATCTCTCCTGTAAACCCTAGGCCGGATATCTATATAATCCATCCTAGGGAGAGCCTTTAGGGCACACCTCAATAGTCTAGAAACTCAACTCGCATAGGCGAAACCCTTGTAACCCATATTCCGGCTCTGCCGTATTACTGGATTGCTAGCAGGAGTAGGATCCGTCCAAAGCCGGCAGATTTGAACCTGGGTAAACTTGTGTGCTCACCGTCCCGGAACACCGTACGTCTCACCCCCTCTCTTCCGCACGCCTCGAGGACCCCCTCATGGCGTACTTGTCATCAATCTGACGACACTTCCCGCTGCCGCGAATCAACCAAATCATCGACTCCACCACGGGATGTGAGCGTCTATGCTTCCTCGACGCCTACTCATGCTATAACTAGATTCGAATGAAGGAGGAAGACCAAGAGAAAACGGCATTTCTGATGCCTTTTGGTGTGTTCTGCTACAACACAATGCCCTTCGGGCTCAAAAACGCAGGAGCCACCTATCAGCGGTGCATGCAGGCTTGCCTCAAGAACCAACTTGGTCGCAACATCCAAGTCTACCATTGATGACATCGTCATCAAAACAAAAGAGGAAGCCTCGCTTATCGATGATTTACGTGAGACTTTCACCAACCTCAACCGCTATCAGATCAAGCTCAATCCGGACAAATGCGCCTTCGGCATACCATCTGGGCAACTAATTGGATATCTCATCTCCACAAGAGGGATTGAGGCGAACCCGAAGAAAATAAAAGCCATACTAGCCATGGAGAAGCCGAAAAACGTAAGAGGCGTCCGACAGCTGGCTAGGCGAATCACGGCGCTCAGTCGATTCATCAGTCGAATGGGCGAAAAGGCACTGCCCTTTTACCAACTTCTCTGCAAAACTGACAAGTTCGAGTGGACCGATGAGGCGCAGGAAGGATTCGAAGACCTCAAGCATCTACTATCTACCTCGCCAGTACTGGTGACTCCACGCGAAAAAGAACCATTGTTGCTATACATCTCTACCACCAACCAGGTGGTCAGCACAGTGCTCGTGGTGGAACGAGCCGAAGAAAACAAAATCCACGGAGTGAGCGCCCTGACTACTACCTCAGTGAGGTGCTCACGCTAACAAAGTAGCGGTACCCGCAATATCAGAAGCTGGCATACGACGTCTTCATGACAGCCAGACGACTGCGCCACTACTTCCAAGATCACCCAATCGTGGTGGTCAACGACGCCCCGATTGGTCATATACTCAACAACCCCGATGCCACCGGATGAGTCGTGCTTTGGGGAATCGAGCTGTCTCCCCGAGACATTACATACGAAAAGCGCAACGCGATCAAATCGCAAGTCCTCCCTGACTTCCTCGTGCACTAGATGGAGAACCAGCTCCCCGAAAAGCCAGATATGTCTTACCTCTGGAGGATGCACTTCGATGGATCCAAGCGTAAGGACGGGGCTGCCGCAGGTGTCATACTGACATCGCCCCAGGGAGACAAGCTAAAATACATTCTGAGAACGCAGTTCACTGCCTCCAACAACGAAGCTGAATACGAGGCCCTGTTGCACGGGATGCGGATGGCAAAAGCCTGCGGCGCCAAGAGGCTCATCATCTACGGCGACTCCAAGCTAGTCGTCAACCAGACAATGCACGAGTGCGATGTGCTGAACGATAATATGATCACCTACCGCGACCTCTACGACACACTCGAAGGGAACTTCGACGGCTATGAGCTGCGGCACGTAGGCCGCGAAAGCAATGAAGAGGCGGACGCACTTGCCAACATTGGCTCCACCTGCCCCCATACCACCTAGGGTATTTCTCGAGCGTATCTGCGAATGCTCCATCAAGCCAAAGGCCACAGAGAAGAAAATTAGCGCAACAACAGACTCGGGGGCTACGCCACCCAATGAGCCAATGGCACTCGACGACATGGAGCTTGACACAGGACTCGAGGGACCAATGGGGGTCATGATGATCAAGCCATGTTGGACTCAACCCTACATCACATATCTTCTCAGCAAGAGGCTGCCGGACGACCCGACTGACGCGTGACATATCGCACGGTGATCCAAGCCATTCGCCGTCATCAACAGCGAACTATACAAGCGCAGCATCATAGGAGTACTCCAACGGTGCGTCTCCAATGCGGACGAAAGGGTCGTCCTCCTCGACATCCATGAAGGGACTTGTGGGCACCATGCTGGCAGTCGCGCCCTCGTCGCCAAAGCTCTACGAGCTGGATTCTACTGGCCCACGGGCATGCGCGACGCCAAGGACATCGTCCAGAGATGCAACGCTTGTCAGTGATTTGCGGACAAACCGCACGCACCTGGCACGGAACTCCGGCCAATACCATTGGCTTGGCCCTTTGCGCAATGGGGACTCGACATGGTCGGCAAGCTCCCAAAGTCCTTGCGAGGAGGATATGTCTACCTCCTAGTCGCAGTCGACAAATTCACCAAGTGGATAGAGGCCATGCCGGTGACAAACTAGTCAGGAGCCAGTGCCGTCAAGTTCTTCGAGTCCATTGTCTATCGCTTCGGAGTGCCACATAGCATCATCACAGACAATGGAGCGAACTTCACCTCTAAGGAGTTCCAGGGTTTCTGCGAGAACCTGGGAATCAACGTAAGCTATGCCTTTGTAGCTCATCCACAGACGAACGGTCAAGTCGAAAAGGCCAACGGCCTCATCTGTGGTAGAATCAAGAAGCGACTCCTCCAGCCACTCGAGCAAGCCCCGCTGGATGTTGGCTAGACGAGCTGAAGTCCGTACTTTGGAGCCTGCGCACAACCCCAAGTAACACCACGGGATATACCTCGTTCTTCATGGTGCATGGCACGGAAGCAGTGCTACCCGCAGAAGTACGCTTTAAAGCCCCACGGATAGTCACGTACAGCGAGCAGGAGTCAACACTTGCACTCGAAGACTCCGTCGACCTCCTTGATGAGGCACGGGATATCGCAGCAGAAAGATCGACGATCTACCAGCAGAACCTGCGCAACTACCACAACAGAAGGCTACGCCCCAGATCCTTCGTCGAAGGAGAACTGGTCCTGCGACTGAAGAAGCAAGGGCACCTCAAGCTCGAGTCCCCTTGGGAGGGACCATACGTGATTAAAGAAGTAATCCTAGGTGGATCCTATCGCCTCAAAGATTTCGAGACAGGAGTCGCATACTCCAACCCCTGGAACGTCGCGCAGCTGTGATGCTTCTACCCCTAGTCGTTCCTTTTTTCTGACATTACAAATAAAGCTATTCAGCCAGGCTACTTAGCCGCACATTGTACCTCGTACTATTCTACGAGTAAATAAAGCTAAGTGCCCCGAAAACTCTGTGTCCTTCTTTATTTTTTGGCAAATATTTTCACTCGGGGGCTACGCCACCCTTTACATATTCGTTCTATGAACAAGCCGTAGTATCCCGAGTAGCTGACACAATATCAATCGAACCCTTGATAAACCACCAACCCAGTTGCAACGCACCTGACAGGTTGGCAAGGTGCTAAGATAAAACAAGTCAGGCTAACGAAAAGGAACTGCCGAGTACAAATACACTCGCAAAACATATAAGCTAGCAAGCTCTTTACATATCAATTAATTACATATATCCACATGAACTTTTACAACACTAGTATACCTATGTGCAGGATACAAATCAAACTACTACTGCAGCAGAAGAACGTTTGTCTGTTCCTCAAAGAAGTCGACAATTTCCTCTGCTGGGCGATCCACCGCCTAGTAATACGGAACCATGTTCTAGGTCGAACCTGCCGGTGGAGTTGGTGGCCCAGAAGCAATAGCCGCAATGTCCACATCAGGCCTATGCAGTCGCACCAGCGACAAAGCAGCCTTGGCACCAGCCACTAACTGCTGCCGCATGCACTCACGAACTGCACTCAAATCCTGGAATCTTGACAGGAGGGCCAACATGCTTGAAGGGACAGCATCGAGTGGAAACATCATCTGATAGATGTGCCTGAGGCACGACTACGCCTTCTTCATAAAATGAAGCACTCGAGAAGCACGATCCTACAGGGTCGCAAGTGTAATTGCACGGTCGTGATCCGCCCAGAAGTACCCACTTGCATGCAGCTGCTCCTGGGTCAAATCATGCATTCGAACAACGATCCGATCTTTTTCATCCTGCGGATGGTGAGCACTGACAACTACACCACACAAAAATCAAAGTGTGAAAGATAGGCATCGCTGCGACTGACTAAAGGAAAAGATAAGAGGATAGAAGGCTAACATTTGAACTGCTCACTCAGCTAGGCCACCTCCTCCAATAGGTACTTCTCGCGAGCAAAGGCTTTCTCCGCCTTCGACTTCCATACATCAGCGCTACCGCGGAGGATGGGCAACTCACACTCCAGTTGTTTAATACGATCACGCAGTCGCGAAAGCAGTGACAACTCCTCCACCTTCGAACGAGGCTACGCCAAGTTCTCATTGGCAGAGGCAGGATCATATGGATCACTCGAAGGAGCACTCGATGTACCCTACCACGAATCAAGAAAAAATCAAATAAGAGACCAAGAATACATTTGACAAAGGGAATATATGCATTCAGACATAGGAAAAGTTTCGATTGGGACACCCCCACAAAATCATTGTTCCATAAAGCAAAAGGCTAAACCACTGCAGCTATTATAGATGAAGACTAAGGCGCAGCATGTTTCTTCGACTTGGACTTAGGCCTCGGGGGCTTCATCGCATCCGTGGTAGTCTCCGACGCCATGGACTTGACGGTAGTACCCCAGAAGCCATAGCCTTCGCTTGACGCCGCTCTTCAGAGTACTTGGCGAGTGTCTCGATTAGCTGGGGACCGTAATTTTTGCATTTACCAGCATAGGGAGCAAAAACTACCTGCTGGCCTCCTGCGTCGACATGCATCGCCTCAGAGATAGCTGCGGGATCCATCTCCACGCCATGGGCCTGCACCATTGTGAGTGCCATGGTGGCGCTGACGGAGCGCTGCGAATTTTTGAAGTCCGCTGGGATTCCTCCAGCCAGGGATTCCACCAAGTCGCCGAGGTTGTCGATCATCCCAGCCTTGGGAGTCAAGTCCTCATAGATGCGACTGAGCACATCCTTGGCCTTCCCCAGCGTCTCCTGGAGGGAAACGCTGCAGTCCTCGACTACAGTGATGGCACCAGCCAAAGAATCCACCGTGATGCAGAGATTGGGCATCAAAACTCAAGCTGCTGGCATCTGCATACACAAAAGCATTAGAACAACAATCACACGTCCAAGCACAGAAGAGTAAGACATATCTAGATGAAAAATTCATACCTAAGAGGGACTTGGAAATCGAGAGAAGCTGCTCCTCGAACATCTTCTCCCTCTCAGAAGTGGAGGCAAGGAGATCCTGCTCTCGCTTCCGCGACTCCTCCAAGGCTGCGACTGCCTCGTCATGACTCTTCATCGCTGCGGCCAATGTCTTCTACAATGCAGCAGCATGGCAAAGTAATTCATTGTGCTCAGCTGCAACATACAGAGATTGTTACCAAATCAAATCAATAAAGTTCGCAAAAGACAAAGACAAACTCAAAACTTACTTTCGACAATGTGATGGCGATTGTCTAGTCGCGCATGCTGTCGACCCATGTTAAGGACCTGCTCCACTAGGCAGGCGGCTTCCTTCACGATGAGCTGCATCAGAGACATTTCAAGTTCAAGTAAAGCACGCCAAGAATAAATTTGACTGCCAACTACAAGATACTTACATGATCCTCCACAGACTCTGAAGAAGGCTATTGCACAGTCATTTGGGTAACCATCTGATGCTCCCCAGCATGCGGGGAACTCGATGAGTTATGCCCGGAGTGGGCCGCCAATGGAGGATAAGGAGACCGTGAGGCCACGTTCTTGGACTTGTATTCCGCGACTCCGGACTCCTTCAAAAATTGGACGTCATCAGAAGACGATGTCGCCACTTGACTGAAACACAAAATCAAACAAGAGCTTCAACACAGATGACAAATCAAAGAAGAAACCAAAACGAATTTGCGAATACAGAACTTACCAGTCAAATCTATCAAGATCGAAGGACCGCTCCTCCGATGATTCCTTTGGCAGTCGAAGCTTCTTTCGGGCAGGAGGAGCCATAGAGCGCATAGGAACAATGGGTATCGGCTCCTCCGCACCGATAGATGGGCCCTCTGGAGTCGAAGGAGACGAAGCATCCGAATCCTCGCTGCGAGAACGCTTGCGAGTGTCCGGACCGCTGGACTCGGGGGCTTCCTCCTCTTCAAGTGGGACGGTCGATTCCGACTCGTCCTCTTCATCTACTTCGCGAGGAATAACCCCCTCAGGAAGAGGGGGCAAACTGGGAGACACCTTCCAATCCTGCATTCAGAAAACAATTCATTATACATCAAGAAACTAGAAGCAATCGACAAATCAAGCTACTTCGTAGCACAATTCTACCTCAGGAGGAGGGTTAGAGGCGTCGAAGGGAGGTACGACTGGTTCGGCTAGGAGAACCTCCTTGGTGGTGTACTTTGTCACCAGTCGCAACCTCTTATCTAATTCACCCGTGGAAATGCCATCGGCAGATACGCGAGTGGCATCATCCGCACCAGCCCATTGGAACATGGGGTGGACTCTAGACTGCAGAGGCTGGATGCGACGGTGCAACCATGTGCGAATGACAGCGGCGCCTCCCTCTTGTTTACCCATGCGGCTCTCGAGGTTGCAGACGCGCTTGTACAACACTTCCTTCTCCTTGGACTCGCCAGGCATCACCACATTCTTTGAAGAATGCCTCCTCCTGCACGGCGCCACAGGATCGAAGGGCGCGAGTCCGTAGTGCTCTCCGTCGGCCTTCTGGTCGCGGATGTAGAACCACTTGTCTCTCCACCCTTGGATGGATGCCATGAGCTTGATATATAAATATGTGGCGGAGGAGTCGACATGGATCCCGTAGACTCCTACGTTGTAGACTACGAAACCAGATGCTAACTGGAGCTTCAGCTTGAAAATCCTCTTAAAGAGGCCAAAGTGTGGCTCGATTCCGAGCCAGCACTCGCAAAGTGTAATATAGCAGGCGATGTGGAGAATAGAGTTGGGGGATAGCTGATGCAGCTGGAGCCCGTAGAAGCAAAGGAGGGCCCTGAAGAAAGGATGCAGGGGCAGAGAAAGACCATGGATGATGAACTCTAGGAACATCACCCGGAAACCAGCAGGAGGACAAGGCGTTACCTCGCCACCTGGCACTCGCGAGTCATCCACCATGGGTGACAGAACTCCATCTTGACGCAGGAGAGGGCAGCGCCATGAAAAGGACGAGCTCTAGGAAGCATAGGGCAGCGGCAATGGCGATGGAAGCACAAGCAGAGAAAGGGCAGATGGGAAAATTACCGCAGCTGCGCTGCTACTTACCCCCCTTGCGGATGCCATCCAACGGCCAGCAGAAACCCTACTGGACGCGTGGCACACATCGCGGCCGACACGTGGAGAGGCCAAAACACGACCCATCCCCCACTATCTCCATTACACGCAGAAATCGAGGAGACATAGTTAAAACGAGAGATTACACATGCCCGGTCAAATCAAAGTCAGAAAGTGGTACCCACTGCTCGTCACGTCCCGTCAAAGCCGCTCACAAGGGCAACTGAGGTCATCACATCGTCAGCACTGATGTCATCAAGATAAGCACTAGAAGACTTCGACTACTTTAGTCCTTGCTCGAGTCTTTGACTCCACCAAGCACTCGGGGGCTACTCCCATAGGGAGCGCTGGTCGCGCACCCTACGATTTTTTTATGCAGGAATATGAACATTCAAAGCATACCCAACCACTTGAATCTACGATTTGACTATGGATCATGGGTTACTCCCATAGGGAGCGCCGGAAGCAAATTCGACTGAAACAACCAACAAAATACGACAACAGTCGCAAAAACTCTTTAGTCCCTGCCTGAGTGTTCGACTCAACCAGACACTTGGAGGCTACTCCCATAGGGAGCGTTGGTCGCGCACCCTATGATTATTTGTACACCGTACTGTGTGTTGATAACTTCCACACTCGAATGCTATGGCGACTCTGCCTCATACTTTCGCTACAAAGAGACTGCATCTCTGGCCACCCGAATCATCTCCGCGATGACCAAAAAAATCGGATGCCACGCTTACAGCATGAAGATAAGACCTGAATAAGGCCTGGCAACACATCTGCTACGCACTACCAGAAACATATCCGTACCTACAGGTACGATGAACATGCCTTGACGGACGCGTCGAGTGCTAACACCCATACACTGGAATTCGACTCATGTAAGACCTCCGTGGCTTGAGTCGAATTATGCCAACACTTTTCCGAATTCGAGTCCGGGGACTCGGGTTTGAGTAGATTGCGTTGTTTCGCCTTAAGGCAGTTAACTGATACTGATACATCGGTTAAATTAGGCACGCATATCAACAATCCCTATGACATGAACTGAACAGTCGAAAAAATACTCAATCATGCATTCGAATGTCTTCATAAAGTCCCTAGTCGAATCTACGATTCCACTGGACACTCGGGGGCTACTGACATGGGTATACCCTATAGGTACTCAAGTTTGGTATATACGGCCTGAATACTGCGAAAGCCCACGGCATTGCCAATGCCCAAATGGAGAACTCGAGTGGCCCGTCGACTCTCGGTTACTTGCGAGACAAGAAGAAGCCAAAGATAGAAAGTTTAAAGGGAAAACCCTAACCTGTAACTGACTCGACCTGCTACCCGAGACCTAGCCTATCTACATAAAGGCTAGGAGGGGGCGGCGAGGAGGACACACACAACCCTAGTTTCCACAACTCTCACCAGATTGCATCTGCGCGCCCCTGTAATCTTCGATTCCTTCATTAATTCCAAGATCGAACAAGCAGGAGTAGGGACCTCTACGAGGCCTGAACCTGGGTAAACCTTGCGTCCCTGTGTGCTTGTTTGATAGCCGACTAATACCTCCAGCACTCCCTCCTCCCAAACCCAAGTCCATAACAATGGGCATTGATGAGTTAAACCCTCGTCACTTACTATGACAAGAACTTATCGGTAACTAAACTTGAGTATCACGAGGAGCGGCCCTCGTATTCAAGGGACATGAGATTGCCAACTTATACTTTGTCAAGCATATACTCCATAGTTTGTTCACTTTAACCTTAATCACTTCAAGATGCTTATGATAGGGGCAATGAGAGCTGAAATCTAATAAGTACCATAATTTTTGGAAGCTCTTTATGAGACTTGAATCCCTGCTTCCTTATGAAAGCCTTTCTTTTACTTTTATGTTGAGTCTCCATCTTCTATCTTTATGAACCTATTGAGAGAGCATAGTGGCCATTCTTAGTTTAATGTTCATTGTCCCAAGACTTGTTGATTGATTCATAACTTTGATATTGCTTGTTCTTAAACTATTTGTATCTAGTCACCCTAATGAACTTTGAAGGTGTCCTATGCATTTATGTTTTGCTACACTACGAGGGACAAGCTGAATACCATTCTCATTATGTTTTCTATATGCGAAACAAAAAAATGTCTTGCAAAGCATTGTTATTCAAGAATCTTTTGTTTGTACCTTTTCATGTTACAACATAGTTGCTATGTCTTATTGTTAGAACTATATCTTTCATGCTATGTTAAAGTACTATGATCCCAGCTATCAATGTTCTACAAATACTTTGATCAAGATTATGATGGTGCATGTCACCTAAAAAATTATCCCTTTTTTCACTTACCTACTCGAGGATGAGCAGGAGTTAAGCTTGGGGATGTTGATTAGTGGCAAACGTATCTATAATTTTTGATATTCCATGCTTGTTTTTATCTACTTTCTTATGAATTGTACACACTTTGGAGTATTTTTATACACTTTCTGGGACTAACCTATTAACAAGATGCCACAGTGCCAGTTGCCTGTTTCTGCTGTTTTTGGTTCCAGAAAAGCCAGAAAATGAATATTCTCGGAATTGGACGGGACAAAAGGCAAAGTCAATATTTCACCGCGGGGAACACGGAGCATAAGACGAGGCAGAGAAGGGCCTCGAGGGGGCCACACCCCCTGGCCACGCGGCCAGGCCTGGCACGCGCCTAGGGGGGTGTAGCCGCCTCGGGCACCCCCTCGTCCTCCCCTTTCTCCTATAAGAAGCCTCCAATGGAGAAACCCTAATCACCCTGGAGGCCTTCTTAAGCTCTTCCCGACACCCTGCCGGAGGGGAGAGATCACCCTAGAGGCCTTCTTCATCACCATGCCTGCCTCCGGTGTGATGCGTGAGTAGTTCATCCCTGGACTATGGGTCCATGTAGTAGCTAGATGGTTGGTTCTTCTCCTTTGTGCTACCATGCTTAGATCTTGTGAGCTCCGTTCATGATCAAGATCATCTATTTGTAATCCTACATGTTGTGTTTGTGGGGATCTGATGGATATTGAGATGCTATTTCAGATTGATTATTGATTCTATCATGTCTTTGTTATTTGTGATCTTGCATGCTCTCCGTTGTTAGTAGATACCTTGGCTGAGTAGATGCTAGCAACTCCAAGAGGGAGTATTTATGCTCGGTAGTGGGTTCATGCCTCTAGCAATCTGGGGAAGTGACAGAAATCTCTAAGGTACTAGATGTGCTGTTGCTACTAGGGAGAAAACAACAATCCTTTGTTCATAGGACAATCATATTGTTTACCTTACACACTTTGCTTAATGCAATTATATGTTGCTTGCAACTTAATGCTGGAGGGGGTTCGGATGATAACCTGAAGATGGATTATTAGTCATAGATGCAGTTGGATTACGGTCTATGTATAATGTTGTAATGCCCAATCAAATATCATAGGAGTCAAGATGATTAGTATATGCATGTATGCTTTCTCGATGTTTGCCCTGCTGTAATTTGTTCACCCAACATGCCATCTATCTTAAGGAGAATCACCACTAGTGAACTATGGACCTCGGTCCATTCTTTTACCATCAATCTACAACTATTTACAGTTTTCTATTTACTTTCTGCAAGCTATTACTATCTTCCTCACAATACGTTTAATCGTTTGTTTTCAGCAAAACCGGTGAGATTTACAACCTCACTGTAAGTTGGGGGCAAAGTTTTGTGGTTGTGTTGTGCAGGATTCCAAGTTGGAAACATCACCTTGGAGGTGTTTCTTTGCTCCTACTGGTTCGATAACCTTGGTTTCATAACTGAGGAAAAACTTGCTACTGTGCTCATCATACTTGCTGCTGTGCTCATCATACCTTCCTCTTTGGGTTACCCAACAAGCTTGAATATATTTTGAGCCATTAGTAGTTATTACAAAACATCTTAAATTCATCTATCCTAACAACTTATAGAATAGGCTATTTCCAAACCACAGTTTGGGTGGATACGTGGTCGCATTGACAACGCGGCTGCGAGGTCGTGTTTGCTGAGCTCCCATCGGGATAAACTCTTAAATATTTGCTGCTGCAAGTACTGCAATAACCCTGTTTTGGTGCAAGAACTCAGTCACATTAAATTGGCGCTGTTGTCGCGGAGCAAAGTGTTCGGTTATCGACTCGCACATAGTTTATTTCCATTTGTTGCTATTATCTTACTGCTTTCTTTTATATTGAAAACAATAAAAAATTACAAAACCAAAAATTTATAAAAACTGTTACTACTAATCATGTCTTCCAAGATAAATCTTGTTCAACAGATAATACAAGCAATGCAGGAGATAAAGGATTCAAGTTCATCAAGGCTGGTTGCTAGACATGAGCTGGTAAAGAAATTGCTAGACCAATTGGAATTGCATTCATTGTGGTTGCTTGCTAATGATGTATCTTATTGCACAATTTGTATAATAGATGACCACCTTAATTTTCAATGTAAGTATTCCAACAATCCTACTCTAGCAAATTATAATAGAGATAAATCCTATGCTAGTTTGGAAATACTAGAATACATTCTTTTCAAAGGTGCATCTGAAATGGTATTTAGACTAGGAAGTATTGATGTTGAAAGTGAAACACTAGATGGAGTTTTTAATTTAGTATACCTCATTTTCCTCTTTTGCGAAAATAATTTAAGTGGAGAGGAAAAGGAGCACAAGGAAGAGGAGGAAGAACAGATTGATCACCCACTCACACCTTCGATTCCTACTTTTCATTCTATCATTGCAATTAAAACATTAGTCGATGAGAAGGAGTAACAAAAAGGTGAGGTTGACAAAGAGAGTCACACTACAACTTTTGTTTGTGATGCCTTTCACTCTAGTAGAGATTTTTATGATGCTAAAACTGTTGATAATTGTTCTGCGGAGGCCTTGTGCCTAGACACTCATATGGAGAGCATTAATAATAATGAACCAGAGATAGAACCTTGCTATACAAACATGCAGGGTCCTGAATTTCCTGCTATGAAGGAAGCATACTATGAAGTGTTCCCTGTGGCATCCCGTAAAACCACTACTAGAAAATCGCGTTGTTTTTGTGCATTGCATTTGAGCATCGTCATCATCATGCATCTTTGGCTCTCAGAATAGTGTAGCTAAAAACTATTTTGTCTGATACAATACCTCTTCTCTTATTTCAAAACAAGTCTTATAATTATCTGTTAAATTAATTGCCTAAAAATTATTTTGCTAAAAAGATTTAAAACAAGACAACACCATAAACATTTTACAAACTAATAAAACCCAAACCCCAATCTATTCCTACCCAAACCTAGTCTACCCACCAACCCCAGCTTGCCACCTCACCGTCCCTCCACCTCATCACACCCACCGCCACCTCACTGATCCTCCTCTTTTTCCCTCTCCCTTACACCCCGGCCCCACCTCCTGCATCCGGTCCCACCCCGCAGCCTCACTCCCTCTCTCCTCTGCCCCACACTCACACACAGCACACACGCCACACAACGCACACAGCGCGCCCCCAGACCCCCACCTACCGCCAGCCCCACCCCGGACCCACCTTCCCCCACCTCCCCATCGTCCTCCGCTCGTCCCCAACCTCCCTTGTCCCGTGCCGCCTCTCACCCCCCCTACCGCCAACCACCGACGCTCCCGCGCCGGCGACCCCTCCTCCCCGCTCGCCCCGCTCCTCCTGGAACCACCCCGCCGCGCCCTTCCTCCGTGGAGCCCGCCTCCGGCCTCCTCCGCATCCCCTCCCTCTGCTCGGCCTCTGCCCCGCCACCGTTCTCCTCGCCGCCTCTCCCCTGCACCTTCCCGGCCGCCCTTCGTCGACCATCGGCCCGGCCGCCCCCGTCCCTCCTCGATCCCCTCCGTCCCGCTGCCCAGGTCGCCCTCGCCGCCGCCAGCGTCTCCGGCGCCCGCGGCATGTGCCCGCCCTCGCCGTCTTTCTTTTTCCTGCAGATCGTCATCGCCAGTACCAGGTGGTGCTGCTCAGTTTTGGGAGCCTCTCTGTTTCCTCTGCCTCGGGTACCCATGTGTAGTCGGGTGGCTTACCAACACCATGTACCAGTATCGAGTGGAGGAAGTACCGAGATGGGACCGAAGAATCACTGAAAACCGTATATCGTCGACATGGGCCCGATGACCGCCAGGACCGCCACATGGAACGCCGTGCCTTTCTTCACGAATGCCAAGACCCCGAACCCGAGTACCGTTTCCCCCGGATCGCCATGTTTTCCACCCCAGATCCGAAGATGCCAAAGACCCCCGATCCATGGACCCGATGATCGAGACCCTGAGGACATCTTCCTCTCGGACCCCAAGGAACCCGGATCCGAAGGCCGATCCCGGAGACCGATCCGAAGCGCCAAGGCCTTCGACAGGGAATCGACAAGATCATCGCGGAACTCCAAGGTCTACCTCGTAGGTTGCCGAACGCCAAGGTCGCCGACTCGGATACGCCAAGTACTTCCTCGAGGACGCCAAGTTCGTCACCCCGAATGCCAAGACCGACTCGATGGCGCGGACCCGACAAGATCTTCGCAACGACAAGATCGACACCGACCAGGACGAATCCGATGTGACCCCGACGCCGAACAAGTCCTTCTTCTCGGATGCGGAAAGATCGACTTCCATTGTCCGAGACCGATCCCATCGAACCTCGCCCCCGTCGAACCCTGAGACCAACCCCGAACCCCTCGGAGCCCAAGATCGTCGAGACCCCTAATGTGTGACCCCTATCCGAGACCCCTCATATTTTTATAATATATGATATTGATATTGTTGCATATTAAATTGTCATACTCGCATGCATATTAGTGTGGTTTGGGGGCCTTATGCCGATTCACCTAAATTAAATATGGAGACCATATGCGGGCTAATCTAGTCTCATATTGTTCCCATTTAAATTTGTGCATCGAACCGGTGATATATTTTGCCATGTTAACACAACATTTAAATTGCGGGGTATCTAAACAACATGAACTTAGTAATTAATCGTCGGTGCCCCGGTTCCGCTTAATATGACCTAATTGCATCGCACCTTTGCCATGTCATACATCATACATGCATCATGCCCGATTTTCTATCATAGTATTAAATAGTCCATCCGGTGTTTTTTTCTAGTGCTTTGCTTCTTCACGGATTAGGCCGATGAGTTGATGCGAGTGTCGACCCGATCTTCGGATGAACCTTCAGCAATGTTTTTCAGGCGAGCATCCCTTCCCCTTCTACCTATTTTGCATTTTTAGTCTTTATTTCCCTCCTGTTGATCTATTGCTATCTGTGTTGCGATGCTCTAGTTTCCGTGCCCGTGATATCCCTTGCAGCCTTATATGGCCTTGGACACATCCTATTACCTGTTGTTTGGTAGATAGTTGGACTTGCGTGTCGTAGTCGCTTGCTCAAGTGCTGTTGCGTGTTGTCAAGTACCACAGTTGTTGGAGTGTGGCCGCATGTTTAATGTTGGAGTTGATCATGGCTTTAATTACTGTTTAATAACTAAAATTGAAGTAGGTAAATGCAGAGGCACCGGTGGGTGATAGACAATATTTGGTTTCCGACCGCTCACTGGTGTCCCGTAGGACCCCGAGTTCTTGACACCTGTTCCGAGATCGAGCGCGCTAACCACATGTGGGATGTGTGGGCACCCCATCGATTTAGTACCTGATTCCAAGTATTGTACTGGGGGCCACAACTAGTTTGAGGTTTTATTACTATTCTGTACTTATGCCATGTTTTACTGCTTTATTTAAATTGTGCGATGGATAGCACACTGTACTGTTTAGGATCGTGACCCGTTTTCGCTGTATCGACAAGCCCGAGAGTTTCGGGTTCCCAGTCGTTTACAGCCGGCTCCACAAACCCTGAGTCCGTCTCGGAGCCCGGCCGACTTCGTTGCGGGTGTACTTAGTGGGGTGGCCCCCCGTGCTTGCTTTGGGTCTGGGAAACGTCATGACTTAGGCCCCGCCGACATACCGATGGGTGTATGTTAATTGATCTGGCAAAAAGGGTCGAAGTGCGTGTGGATATCTCATGCTAATCGCGTGTGGATACTTTGGTGCACCCCTGCAGGGTTAAATCTTTTCGAAAATCCGTGTCCGCGGTTATGGACGACTTGGAGCACAGTTCTCGATCATAGACAACTATAACTAAAGCTTACTGTTATAAATTGACTTGTATCCGGTGTGACTAGTGATCAGCTCAACTGCAATGGAATGACTAAATAAAAGTACCAACAACTGCTGGGTTTGGGATATCTCATTCTAATTGTATTTGACTAGTAAGTGTCGCAACTACAACGGAATGGTTAAATAAAACTGCCCACTGCTTATTTTATCAGGATGACTATCTACATTTGACTAGTAATTGCCGCAACTATAGCGGAATAACTAAAACTGCCAACTGTGTGAGTTCCTCGGTTGACTTCTCGGTTGGTATCGAGGGGAAATACCAGGATGGGTTTGTTTGGTGGTAGTGTCAGGTTGGTTCCGAATAGGTCCTTCTTATCCCTCTCTGATAGCCGACAGTTATATCGAGTCTCTATAGGTTGTTCAGTGCATGTCGCGCTGCCGCTCCAGTCCACCATACCTATGTAGGCGAGGACCGCCGAATTCTAGTCTCGCCGTGTACTGGCCTCAGTACTGACCGCTCCTCTTTTTCCTTTGCCCTTTGTCGGCACCCCTTTTGTTTATCAGGTTTGAGATCACCGTCGTTAGCAGGGTTACCCTTCCGGCTTGGCCTGGGCAGGGTTATGGACGCCATTGGTTATTCTTCAGGGCTCTTAGCCCCATTTGCATCTTGTCCGTAGTCGGACGCTATATCATTTTCAAGGTGATTTGGATCTTTGTACTGTATATCTGTATTCTTGACTCCTTGAGTCGCTGTTGTATATATATCTGTTCTGTGGGTCCCATCGAGGACTGTTGTGTAATGTTATTACTTCGTTTCGACCCGCACGAAAGTGCCTGGTGGGCACCTTTGAATCGTTCCTATGCGGGTTTGGCGGGAAGCGCTGAAACTTGCATAGGGCCGATTTTGAGGGTGTTACAGAGTGGTATCAGAGCCCAGCAGTTGCGATACCCCACAAGTCCAGCCTGTAGGATAACCTAGCTAACGGCCGAGGTAGAGTGTCAAAACTATTTTTGCAAAATTGGTTGGATAGTTCTGGTTAGGTCTGATTTTACTCCTTACCCCTCTGCTGCTCTCCTCTCACCTCTGCGTGTTTTGAATCCACTCTCTTTTCTCTCTTCGAGTCCAGGACTTCTCGTGGTTGGGTTTTCCGTCGTATCTTCAGGGTTTCGCTTCCTCTTTTGGTAACGGTGTTGCTACATCTGGTCTTCGTGCTATCCGAGGAATCCTTCGTCTGATGGACTTCTCTTTGTTCCTTCTCGTGCCTTCCGGTGTTTTCCGACGCGACGACATCATTTACACCAGATCCGATGCAGAGTCTGCATCACTCCTTTGTTTCTAACCCTCGCTTGTCGAGATCTTCAGTCTGATTCCGAGAATGGTTGCACGCTTTTCTACTGATTGTGCAGAGTAATAGTTTGGGTGCGTGATGGATTGGCCCCCATACCGACTACCCTTTCTATTCGCTCTTGTACATTGAAGTGGGATAGGCCGCATCTTTTCTCTCCTTCTAACGAAGTTAGAGGTGGCTTTATTTGTTGATACCTCTACCTTCGACCTTTTGTTCCCGAAGTGTTCTCTCGACGGTCACGGACAACGACCTCTTGTTAGTGGTGTCGCGAGGATCTACACGATGCGAGAAGATTCACGTCGCCGCCCTTCTTCCCGGTACCATGAGGCGGATCTCGAGGGCGAGATCCATTGTTAGTGGTGTCGAATTGTGGCATCCCGCAAAACCACTACTAGAAAATCGCGTTGTTTTTGTGCATTGCATTTGAGCATCGTCATCATCATGCATCTTTGGCTCTCAGAATAGTGTAGCTAAAAACTATTTTGTCTGATACAATACCTCTTCTCTTATTTCAAAACAAGTCTTATAATTATCTGTTAAATTAATTGCCTAAAAATTATTTTGCTAAAAAGATTTAAAACAAGACAACACCATAAACATTTTACAAACTAATAAAACCCAAACTCCAATCTATTCCTACCCAAACCTAGTCTACCCACCAACCCCAGCTTGCCACCTCACCGTCCCTCCACCTCATCACACCCACCGCCACCTCACCGATCCTCCTCTTTTTCCCTCTCCCTTACACCCCGGCCCCACCTCCTGCATCCGGTCCCACCCCGCAGCCTCACTCCCTCTCTCCTCTGCCCCACACTCACACACAGCACACACGCCACACAACGCACACAGCGCGCCCCCAGACCCCCACCTACCGCCAGCCCCACCCCGGACCCACCTTCCCCCACCTCCCCATCGTCCTCCGCTCGTCCCCAACCTCCCTTGTCCCGTGCCGCTGCTCACCCCCCCTACCGCCAACCACCGACGCTCCCGCGCCGGCGACCCCTCCTCCCCGCTCGCCCCGCTCCTCCTGGAACCACCCCGCCGCGCCCTTCCTCCGCGGAGCCCGCCTCCGGCCTCCTCCGCATCCCCGCCCTCTGCTCGGCCTCTGCCCCGCCACCGTTCTCCTCGCCGCCTCTCCCCTGCACCTTCCCGGCCGCCCTTCGTCGACCACCGGCCCGGCCGCCCCCGTCCCTCCTCGATCCCCTCCGTCCTGCTGCCCAGGTCGCCCTCGCCGCCGCCAGCGTCTCCGGCGCCCACGGCATGTGCCCGCCCTCGCCGTCTTTCTTTTTCCTGCAGATCGTCGTTGCCAGTACCAGGTGGTGCTGCTCAGTTTTGGGAGCCTCTCTATTTCCTCTGCCTCGGGTACCCGTGTGTAGTCGGGTGGCTTACCAACACCATGTACCGGTATCGAGTGGAGGAAGTACCGAGATGGGACCGAAGAATCACCGAAAACCGTATATCGTCGACATGGGCCCGATGACCGCCAGGACCGCCACATGGAACGCCGTGCCTTTCTTCACGAATGCCGAGACCCCGAACCCGAGTACCGTTTCCCCCGGATCGCCATGTTTTCCACCCCAGATCCGAAGATGCCAAAGACCCCCGATCCATGGACCCGATGATCGAGACCCTGAGGACATCTTCCTCTCGGACCCCAAGGAACCCGGATCCGAAGGCCGATCCCGGAGACCGATCCGAAGCGCCAAGGCCTTCGACAGGGAATCGACAAGATCATCGCGGAACTCCAAGGTCTACCTCGTAGGTTGCCGAACGCCAAGGTCGCCGACTCGGATACGCCAAGTACTTCCTCGAGGACGCCAAGTTCGTCACCCCGAATGCCAAGACCGACTCGATGGCGCGGACCTGACAAGATCTTTGCAACGACAAGATCGACACCGACCAGGACGAATCCGATGTGACCCCGACGCCGAACAAGTCCTTCTTCTCGGATGCGGCAAGATCGACTTCCATTGTCCGAGACCGATCCCATCGAACCTCGCCCCCGTCAAACCCTGAGACCAACCCCGAACCCCTCGGAGCCCAAGATCGTCGAGACCCCTAATGTGTGACCCCTATCTGAGACCCCTCATATTTTTATAATATATGATATTGATATTGTTGCATATTAAATTCTCATACTCGCATGCATATTAGTGTGGTTTGGGGGCCTTATGCCGATTCACCTAAATTAAATATGGAGACCATATGCGGGCTAATCTAGTCTCATATTGTTCCCATTTAAATTTGTGCATCGAACCGGTGATATATTTTGCCATGTTAACACAACATTTAAATTGCGGGGTATCTAAACAACATGAACTTAGTAATTAATCGTCGGTGCCCCGGTTCCGCTTAATATGACCTAATTGCATCGCACCTTTGCCATGTCATACATCATACATGCATCATGCCCGATTTTCTATCATAGTATTAAATAGTCCATCCGGTGTTTTTTTCTAGTGCTTTGCTTCTTCACGGATTAGGCCGATGAGTTGATGCGAGTGTCGACCCGATCTTCGGATGAACCTTCAGCAATGTTTTTCAGGCGAGCATCCCTTCCCCTTCTACCTATTTTGCATTTTTAGTCTTTATTTCCCTCCTGTTGATCTATTGCTATCTGTGTTGCGATGCTCTAGTTTCCGTGCCCGTGATATCCCTTGCAGCCTTATATGGCCTTGGACACATCCTATTACCTGTTGTTTGGTAGATAGTTGGACTTGCGTGTCGTAGTCGCTTGCTCAAGTGCTGTTGCGTGTTGTCAAGTACCACAGTTGTTGGAGTGTGGCCGCATGTTTAATGTTGGAGTTGATCATGGCTTTAATTACTGTTTAATAACTAAAATTGAAGTAGGTAAATGCAGAGGCACCGGTGGGTGATAGACAATATTTGGTTTCCGACCGCTCACTGGTGTCCCATAGGACCCCGAGTTCTTGACACCTGTTCCGAGATCGAGCGCGCTAACCACATGTGGGATGTGTGGGCACCCCATCGATTTAGTACCTGATTCCAAGTATTGTACTGGGGGCCACAACTAGTTTGAGGTTTTATTACTATTCTGTACTTATGCCATGTTTTACTGCTTTATTTAAATTGTGCGATGGATAGCACACTGTACTGTTTAGGATCGTGACCCGTTTTCGCTGTATCGACAAGCCCGAGAGTTTCGGGTTCCCAGTCGTTTACAGCCGGCTCCACAAACCCTGAGTCCGTCTCGGAGCCCGGCCGACTTTGTTGCGGGTGTACTTAGTGGGGTGGCCCCCCGTGCTTGCTTTGGGTCTGGGAAACGTCATGACTTAGGCCCCGCCGACATACCGATGGGTGTATGTTAATTGATCTGGCAAAAAGGGTCGAAGTGCGTGTGGATATCTCATGCTAATCGCGTGTGGATACTTTGGTGCACCCCTGCAGGGTTAAATCTTTTCGAAAAGCCGTGTCCGCGGTTATGGACGACTTGGAGCACAGTTCTCGATCATAGACAACTATAACTAAAGCTTACTGTTATAAATTGACTTGTATCCGGTGTGACTAGTGATCAGCTCAACTGCAATGGAATGACTAAATAAAAGTACCAACAACTGCTGGGTTTGGGATATCTCATTCTAATTGTATTTGACTAGTAAGTGTCGCAACTACAACGGAATGGTTAAATAAAACTGCCCACTACTTATTTTATCAGGATGACTATCTACATTTGACTAGTAATTGCCGCAACTATAACGGAATAACTAAAACTGCCAACTGTGTGAGTTCCTCGGTTGACTTCTCGGTTGGTATCGAGGGGAAATACCAGGATGGGTTTGTTTGGTGGTAGTGTCAGGTTGGTTCCGAATAGGTCCTTCTTATCCCTCTCTGATAGCCGACAGTTATATCGAGTCTCTATAGGTTGTTCAGTGCATGCCGCGCTGCCGCTCCAGTCCACCATACCTATGTAGGCGAGGACCGCCGAATTCTAGTCTCGCCGTGTACTGGCCTCAGTACTGACCGCTCCTCTTTTTCCTTTGCCCTTTGTCGGCACCCCTTTTGTTTAGCAGGTTTGAGATCGCCGTCGTTAGCAGGGTTACCCTTCCGGCTTGGCCTGGGCAGGGTTGTGGACGCCATTGGTTATTCTTCAGGGCTCTTAGCCCCATTTGCATCTTGTCCGTAGTCGGACGCTATATCATTTTCAAGGTGATTTGGATCTTTGTACTGTATATCTGTATTCTTGACTCCTTGAGTCGCTGTTGTATATATATCTGTTCTGTGGGTCCCATCGAGGACTGTTGTGTAATGTTATTACTTTGTTTCCACCCGCACGAAAGTGCCTGGTGGGCACCTTTGAATCGTTCCTATGTGGGTTTGGCGGGAAGCGCTGAAACTTGCATAGGGCCGATTTTGAGGGTGTTACATTCCCCTACATAGGTAACCAAGGAAAACATTTAAGAATTTTATATGAATCTCAAATACTCTCATTGCAGCTATACACGGAGGCATGTTCACCAAGCTTGGTGCATCAACACTCACTTGAAAGCGAGAACTTGTTCATCTACATGATGCCGATGCACCGTAAGCGGGTACGATTCCGACCGAACTCTACTTCAAGATGCTCCAAACTGGTATGTACAACCTCACCTCGAGTCGATATCCGTTGGGATCCAGGTGGGTAATGTATGGAGCATCCTAGCCTAGCTTTATGGCTTTAAAGAGAGTGCTTCTTGGGAGGCAACCCGGAAGTCATTAGGCGTTTTTCTGAGTTTTGTGTCTTGAATCTAGTTGCATTCATGTTGCATTGGCACTTTTATTCTTCGCATGTCTTGCTATTAGAGTAATCTTGTGATAGTTTTCAAAAGTTAGAATTTATTTTCACTATATTATGTGTTGCATAAACTCAGTAAAAAGGTAGAGAAAATCAGTTTTAGGTGAATCCTTCAATTATATGTATTTGTTGGTCGGAAATTGAATCTATCATTTTTCCGTCAAAACAAGGTATTTCACTAAGTTATTGGCTAAGAAAGAATTCATGAAGAAATAAATTTTTTCTGATGTATATAGAAGGTTTATGACCAACTATACGACGGGAATAAAAATTCCGGCTGTATAGCTCCGGTCGTATAGATATCGGTGCCTCCGTACAAATTCTTTTCTAATATACTGAGAGTTTAACGACCAACTATACGGCGGGAATAAAAATTCCGGCCGTATAGCTCCGGTTGTATAGATATTGGTGCCTCCATACAAATTCTTTTCTAATATACTGAGAGTTTAACGACCAACTATACGGCGGGAATAAAAATTCTGGCCGTATAGTTCTGGTGGTATAGATATCTATGCCTTGGTATATTTTCTTTCCCAGGGACAGACAGTTTGACGACCAACTATACAGCGGGAACATTTTGTTTCGGCCATATAGTTGCGCCCGTATAGTTGGGAAAACCCCTCAAATGCCAACTGGAAGGTAATCATTGCTCAAAATTTCATTCTTTCTTCTTCCATCTTCTTCTTAAAACCTCGAAACACCACCTGGGAGCTTATCCCATGTTTTAGAGAAGCCAAGCATATGTAAACAATAAAGTTCTATCTCAGAAATTCCTTAAGTTGTAATTCTCTTTAGTAGTTCATGTTTTCTTTTCGTTTGCTTTCATTAGTTGGGTGGATGAACTTCGTTCATACACCAAACCATTGTCTTTTATTTTGTGTGTTTTTTCACAGGGACTTGAACCTTGTGTGACGACGTGTACGGTAGTGCCAACCATGCAAACACTCGCATGAGCCATCTGGTTGCTTCAGTTCAACATTTCAACAATCAATATCCGGTAAAACCTTCCAACTCGAACCTCTTTTAAATAAGCACATAGGGGCTGCACACTCGTGTCTCGTATCCTGTTTCACTTGCACCTCATCACAATCTAGGAGATTCCTCTTCTAGAACTAGTTTGTTGACTTAAGCGTGGTGCTTAGGTTGATGAACCGACTTAGTGGGACTTGTATTTTTATCACTTGTGAGATAAACCCGTGTCTTCAAAAACACAAAAATATTTTGTCTTCTTTCTAGTCTTGTTCCTACCAGGTTCTTAAGTAAGGCATACACCGGATCATGAAGAATTCATTGAAGCAAAGGTTCTCTATCCATCAAAGTAGAGGTTAAAAGCACCTCAACGGTAAAGTGTGTCACCCTTGCTTTAACTTAAGCTTGGGGAGGTAACCACTTCTTATACTCTCTTTTTATAACTGCATTTTCTCTTTTGTTTTCATGATCTTCTCAAAGTTCTTAGCTTAGGGAGTTTGTTTTGCATGTGTAGAGTCTTGTGCAAAGTTCTTTATCTTAAAAAGTTTTGATGCTATTGTGTATCTCTCTATTTTTGAATGCTTGCTTAGGTGAGGTTTTGTTCATATTTATATAAGGGATATAATTGCTCATGTTAGGCCCATAGGAGACAAGCCATAGCTTTGATGCACCTTGTTCAACTTTTATCTATCTTGTGAAAAATATTGTGATCCTCTAAATATACATTGCCATGTTCTCTACATTTTGAAAATAAAAATAAAGAAGTTCTTCAAAACTTGCTAGTTGTCACTATTCAGAATTGTCTTAAGTGAATGGTTATGGAGTAGCATGACCCCATAGTGCTGGAAATGATGGTCTTATGCTTACTGAGTGAGTTCTCAAACAAGAAATGATGTTTCAAAATTTCGAGATTACATATGCCAAAATTTTGTATTGGAAATCAAAGTGAGATATTGATTTATGCATGTCTTGCACAACTGTCGCACAACATGGGATGCTATCAACTCCGCTGGCCTTTAAACAATCCAAAAATATGAAACTCTTGGAGTTTGGCTATGAGTTTTCCAACATATGTAGCATAAATGCTATATTTGGGTATGCATTGGTATTCTCATGGGCCTGCGTTAAAAGCAAAAGTCGGAATACTCCTCTGACTGCTATGAGAAATCATTATACCAAAAAGGGAAACCTTGGTAATGGTCACGCGTGTCCTTCCTAGCCTGCATAGTCTCGATTAAACATATACCACTCTTTTGGCATGGTCTCGTTACTAAGGAATATATTTTCTATGAGATCAACAATCAAAGTTTGCACTTGAGAGACTTTAATAGATGGCATGAGTGGGCATCATTGAAAAACTCTATTTCTATTTATGATTGACAACTAACCGTGTTCATCTTTGCCTTATAGAAATAAAAATACAATAAAGTGCATATAGAAGGATCACAAGTTTACTTGCAAGCTAGATTTAACTTTGACATGGGGCATAGAAGTTTTTGACTAATCTCTAGTGGTTTGGAATAATATAACTAAGCTTATATTGCCTTGTATGATTATGTGCTCTCTTACTTTGAGCTTGCAGGAAAAACAAGGATATGGTGCATTGATTTCCAATGAAGCAAGATCACATCCATTAAGTTATCGATCACTTTTGCTCGAGGACGAGCAAGATCTATCTTGGGGAAGTTGATGGTTGTGATATACAACACTTTTTAGAAATATAAATTGTGTCATTTGCTTATCATATCATGCTCCATCTACCTATTGCTATGCCTGATATGCATGATTACTTGTTTTGGTTAAATTCAATATGATCATTGAACATTTAGTAGTTTATGTAGAATTTTATCCCTCTTCATTGTATTTGACATGTGTGTAGGTGTTGATGATGATTATGGACAAAACAAAGGCAAAAGGAACAAAGAGAGCATAGTATGGAGGAGCTGCAGGGACCAGACTTAGCCATTTGAGAGGTGGAAAAGTCAAAATTTCCAACTTCTCAAAATAAAGATCCAAGACAATAGGGTTGTAGACCTCGACGATATGAACTCAGCGATCCCAAGAACACCCAAAATGCAGTTCGTATGAAGAAATGACGACCAAAATACTAAAGTGGACAGATAGTTTAACGAGCAACTATACGGCAGGAACTATATTTTTGGTCGTATAGCTCCGCCCGTATAGTTGCCAAAAAGGTCAGAAACGACGGGATTTTGCCCCAGAAAAGCTCCAAAACCTTCCCTAAGTCATATGACGGTATTGGGGGAACCCTAGGGCACCCCCAAGGCCTATATAAAGGAGTGAGGACCCAAGGAAGCACCAATCAACCATATACAAGATCTAGATCCCATCTACCACCTCCACTGCGCCGCCGTGCCGCCGTGCCGCCTCCATAGCCTCTGCAGCTCCACCAAGATCTATATCTCCATCAACACCATCAAGCCATCCAAGCAAGAAGAGGAGGAGAAGGAGGACGCCGCCTCCATCACCACGCCGACGCCACCATCACCACGCCATCATCACCATCGCCATCGCCGCTACTCCTTCATCCTTCCCCATCATGATCTTCGTGATGGGTTGTAACATGGCTTGAACCCCCTTTTATTAATGTTATGATGATTTGAGTAATTGAAGTGTGGTGTGTTCTTGTTAATTAATATGTTTGTGCTTTCTCTTTACATTGTTCTATTCATGATATTATTCTAGTGATTGGAGACGTCCAATCCATTGTCGAGGAGTTTACTAGGGATTCACGGAGTGTCACCTAACTTATCATTAGTCTCTACTCGTCCATGGTACCTGACAACACCATGGGTAGAACTAATAGGCTATTTGCTATAAGTGGTTTGTGGAGGCAATAACAGCTTAGGATGCACCACCCATTAAGATTTAATTTCTTCAAGATCACTCATGATATATATAGGTATAGTGTTGCGAATTGCTTGACCCCAAAGTGACATATGGGATATCTTGTGACTAGCACACTTGCTTAGGAGTAAAGTTGTCCATAGAACTTAATGCCTTGATCTGGTTTACCTTGATTGGTCTTGTTACCTTAATACACTCTTCTTTTACAGATCACCCGTGTCCGGAGAGGGTGTGGACAATTGAGTTGTCTAGTTGCCACTTATCAACGGTGGGAGACAATGATATATGAGGGACCGCCACAATTATAGTTAACAACTATTCCATAAGCACTTATCATGCACACCGGTATACACAACATTACTTGAGGAATCATAGCATTAATATTTCATCTCATTGCATTCACCTATTTTCAGTTTTACTTTTGTCCTAGTTTTCTCTCAGTTCTAGTAACATCTTAAATTCATCTATCCTAGCAACTTATAGAAGAGGCTATTTCTAAACCACGGTTTGGGTGCGTACATGGTTGCATTGACAACACGTCTGCGAGGGTCGTGTTCGCCGAGCTCCCATTGGGACAAACTCTTAAATATTTCCTGCTTCAAGTACTGTAATAACCCTATTTTGGTGCAGGAACTCAGTCACATCAATGTTCTTCCGCCTTCTCATCGGTAAGCGGGAAGGAGGACGAGCAAGGTTAATTTATGTTGCTTATATAACTATTGATACTAATTAATGAGCGTTCGCCCATCTCTGGTTCGATAGATGCATGGCGAGTCTCTATAGCTCTTTGTAGATATTATCTTTCGCTGCAATTGCGTCACCCTAGGTTATTCCCTTTAGATGCATTAAGACTTGCTGAGTACCCCTAGGGTCTCACATGATAAATATTTGGTTCAGATGGACATGTATACTCCTAGGAATGCTACTAGGTCGAAGAGAGCGATGATGGTGGCAAAGACTATCAGGTGTAGAGATTCCGGGGATGGAGATCCATAAGATCTGTGGGCGGGATGTGCTTAGTTCTATGGCATCTCATGCCGATTTGCTTATTATCCGTACTCGAATCTTGTATTCTGCTTCCGCTTGATACTATGTTGCATGATGTATGAGGAGATATCCTCAACTATTACATCTATATAGGATATTTGGATCTTGCCGATGGTGTTGAATATTTCGGTTTCTATTGTTTCTAGATGGTGTGACTAATGTCTATTGTAAGTCGCAGACATACATACTCATTTGTGTATGTCGTGGTCGCGTTACCTATCGCTTACGCTGCTCGCTCTTGTCCCGATGTTCTTGAAAGTGGATAGGGTGGTCGGCCGGTATCGTGCCCTGCTCCACTTCGACGGGTCTACACGTGGGTGGCCTTGGGCCTCCGTGGTAGAATCCCTTATCCACTTTTGGTTCATCCAGGCTCGTGCTTAGAGCGTAATGTCTGAGGTATTACAATTGGTATCAGAGCCATTTCGCCCTTCAGGGTCTCAGCCAAGATAGTCGTTGTCAGTCTAGAAATATTTTTGGTAGCTATGTATACTAGGGAAAACTAAACATGAGAGTAGGATTGCTTCCATTTTTCTTCTTACTCTCCCACCCACCCTTTTTTGGTAAGGAAGTGTAATGTTTGTCCATTCTCATCCAAAAATTCAAACTCGGATTCACGTGTTTAAGGTTTCTGTAGTACCATAGGGTGCGTTAATCCTTTGTTGATTTGTTGCATCCAACCTTGTTGTCGCAATCTTCCTTTGGTTATCAACTGTTGGTACATTCCATACCGACATGCTTATTTGTAAACCAACGTGATCTATACGACTCTTTGTTAACCGATGCAATCTTGCTAAGGGTGTTCTTCCTTCCTGCATGCTTTCACAGAATGTGGAGTTGCTAATATCTATCCTTTAAGTGTTTTTTCCCATCTGTTGGTATTTTAATGCCGAAAATTGTGGAATTTATTTTCTTTGATACATCTGTGTTTCCACACTCCTTTCAGTCATGTGTGATACATGTTTCACCTTCTTTTTGTCGGCATGTCCATGCTAAATCAATCTTTTGCTACCGACGCTTCAATCTAGAGTTTACTTCATCTTCAATTCTTTTGGGCTAAATACATAACATGTGTCGATCTGATGCTTGTGATTGTAATTTGGTTATCGGTATAGCTATATGACGCTTATCATGAGTGGAATTTGGTCAATGCTATTAATATAATTCCCTAAATGATGGTGTTATCTTTGATGATTTTGAGTTACACCATAATCATATTTATATCTTATTCAAGTATCTTTGGTGAATCCGAAGAATTCTTAAGACACTATGATGGATTTTCATCCGATGGTTGTGCTTTACACCTCTTTTGAACTCCATACATACAAAGGTTCCTTTTGATATAGGAGAATATCATCCTTTCATCTCTGATAGCTTTGCTTAAATGTACGAGTTATCATCGCTTCTTTATCCAAGATCTCCTTATCTTTTCAACCGGTAATCCGATCAACTATGTGGATAACTCGACATCTATTCGATCATCTGAAGGGCCAGATAATCTATGCCCCAATGTATCTTGTTCAGCACGAACCATGCTCTTAATGTTGATCTTTCAAAGAGAGTTGAGCTTAGAAAGTGTTTCGAGCATTCGTTCGTTCCTTCCGCCTATTGAACATGGTATTCTTGCAATATCTCAATAATTCATGGTGGTATACCTTGACGATATGCTTGACTATCCGATGTCAATGGAAGAACATGGAAGATCATCTTTGTCTCTTTCTCTCAAGCTTCGTGAACATTGCCTGTGTGCAAAATTCTCAAGTGTGAATTCTGACTTCCTGAAGTCACTATCTCGGCCTCGTCCTTCTGCTAAAGACATTGCTAAAATTCTAGAATCATCAAGTAAATTGTTAATTCTATCATCCACCTTCAACCAATCCGGAGCGTCTCCTTGTTTTGGCAAGTTATCATCATCGTTCCACTAGAGTTTTCCTCAAGACTGCTAAATCTCTCTCAGATCTTCTCAAGAAGGACACAAAATTCTTTTGGTCTCCAACTTGTCAAGAATCCTTTTGAAATCCTCTCTCTATCTTCTATGCTCAATCCCGCGGATACCATGAAGACTTTTGAGATCTTTCATAATTCTTCTATTCAAGTTTGGTGCTATCCTTAATCTATCTGTTGAACCTATCATCTGTTTCAATGATCTTCCCTTATATCTTTTTCCGATGGCTTGGGACTTCCTACAAGAAGACAACATCATCATATTTATCTACTTTGGATTCGACAAATTGTTTGCATCACCTTCTTGTTTTCTTACGAAGGCTCGTGAATGCTGCTTGTCAAGATCTTCAGTCTAAATTTCAGAGAGTTGGGTTGCATGAATTGTCTATTCATGTACGGCGTAATGCTTTGAGTGCGGGATGGAGTCATGACCATACCACTACCCTTATCATTCGCTCTTGTACATTGAATTGGGGATTAATGCGATTTCACTCATTCTACAGAAGTTAGAAGTAGCCGTTATCCCTTGAGACTTTTACTTCTGTCCTTGTTTTCCGGAGTGTTCTCTCGATGATCATGAGCAACAATCTCTTGTTGTTGGTCTCGTCTATTTCAAGATGGGGCAAATATTCAATGATCTGGTGGTGGAAACAAATGCAAAATCTTTTCCATCCTCTTCATTCTACCGGTGCTCGACATCCTCAAAGAAGATGGATGGAAGATATATCTGACTTCAATTGTCAAATACTATTATCTTGGTAAAGCCAGTTATGGTTGATGCAATCAATCGCAAAATCTATTTTATTAACCTCATGGTTAAGGAAAAGAATAAGCACCTCTACAATAAACTCTAGTTTTCTATTCAACTTCTTCTCTGGTTTCCACCATAAACTAGCATCACCTCCTTTCTGGAAGATATATCTGTGCACCTCAATTGCATGATCCTTTGGTTCTTACTAGCGCAAGGTGAAGCTAATCCGAGAAGTCCTCACTTTTAATATTTTCCGTTCATATCAGGAACTCTATTGTTGGAAGGCAATATTGTTTCTCCAAACTTCATTTCTTAATCCGAGGGAAGATACAATGCTATTTTCATAGTGGGTGACAATTTCTCCAAGTCGCTCTTTTCTTTCGGCGAGAGCAAGAATCATCCTCACTTGTAGCTTTTGATCTTGAATCCTAACGATGTGTCTTTTCTTTCTCCTCGATATACCATCCTTTCAAAATTCTTTCAAGAAGTGTTTCTATTCTTTTATCATGTTCCTTAAGAGCACCAGAGCTATGTTCACCCTATCTTTCTCGTCTCACAACAACCTTATAGGTTCTTCATGTCCTTTCTTTTCAAGAAGCAAAATGCAAGACTCGTAACAAGTCTAGCAAGTTTTGCAAGGTGTAGTGGTCACACCATTCCATTAAGAAATCATCTTGGGACCGTGAGGATCACCTTCATTCCGAACACTCACTTTTCCTTGGGCTTTTCTTTTCCTAGAAATCTCGGGGCAAGATTCTTCTTTAGTGGGGGAGGGTTGTAGAATCCCAATTGTCTAACAATTGAATGCTACTTGCCTATTATATATATTGCTACTTCCTAAATATCATACTTGCATTGCATAATATCATGCTCATGTCACCATGCCACCTTGCATTTGAGCATCATATTGAAACACCCTTTTATTGGTTTTTTTCATATGCATTGTTTATTAAATGTATCTGCTTCTTGATACTTTGTATTTGGTTTTTGATATATGTTAAATGCTTAATTGGAGATGGGGGCATAACTTTTAGTTTCCTTCCATCCACTAACTTGCCATATCATCTTCTATTGAGATCATCTTCTTTTTCTACCATACTTTTGTATGCGGCATTGGTATTTTCTTTTGGTACTTAAATCAAGCCATATATAAAAGATGTGGATCCTTTCTATATTCCTCCATGCTATATGTAACATCCCAATTTCTGCAACCTTGATTAGTTGTCCAGAATGCAAAAATCGGGGGGAACAAAAACTTTTTCTTGTTCATTGGTGCAGTGTTTGCTTGTTGTTTGTTTGTGCTTGTGCATGTGAGTGTATGCCATATGGTACTCCTTACCTCACCATCAGTTGACAAAAGCTATCTAGCAAAACTATCCTAGCTCATTTTACATATTCTCAAATGTTCTGGCATTTCAAAACATGAGCCAAGATGCTTGTGTAACCAAAACTAGTTTAGTAGCTTCCATTGGCAAAACTATGGAGAGCTATAAACTCCTTATGTTTTCAAGATAGAACCTTCAACTACTCTTACCTCTAGGATCTCCAAAACCTTTTTGTAAGCTTTTGAATTCTAATCTTGATAGAGATACCAAGGACTCTCATCTTATTCAAAATCCAACCTCTTCAAAATGCCTCAACCTTACCTCAAGCTAAGCTTGATGGTAACCCTAGTAGTAGGTCTACTTAGTTTATAAGATGAATTGCCTTGATCTGCTGCTTGATTTGTCTGCTTAGGGATAGTATGAGCTACTCTAGGAGCTCATAACTAGGATCAAGAGGTTTCCAAATCACCACAGCATAAACAAGACTATAAAGCAAGATCTAATCTCTAGATACTAGGTGATCATCTAAAACCCTTAACCAGATCAATTCTGAGGATATCCCTTCTAGAAGTTTCCAAGTCAAGGAAGACCAATATCAAGAATGGATCCTTTCTACTCAATCTACACTTCAAAATCATCCACTTGATGATGCTCGGGTACCTTGCAACCCATCAAAAACATCCCCTCTCATGCTCTAGTCAAAAACCCTAAATCTGCCAAATTTGGCTAAGTTTGGAAAACTATTTCCAACATCACCTTTTTAAATGATCCCCTTTCTCAACCCTTGTACATTTTTGAAAATGAATCTGAAACATCTGTTTAACCATCCTAAGGACTACCAAGGCCCACGTTTTCCCTTGGTTAGATCATCTTCCAACCTACTTGTTCTTGATGGTTTTGTAGGCAAGAAAATAACTATTCCTGCAAATCTAGTCAATATGCCTACTTTGACAGAAGCTCACACCATCATACAACCTTTTATGGACAACCTATTTGCATGGATGTGTTATACTCATATAGGTTTATCAATATCAACTTCACTTGTTCCAAGTGGATCTTTGTGATTCTTAAACCCACATGGTTTATAAGGCATCATGATTCATCTGGTATGACAACCTTATTTTCAACAAAGTTTGCCATCACTTCCAGACCAACTCAAATGTAACCAATCCAAACTCCTTCTTCCATGATCATATATATGACTTGGTATAGCTATCCATCTATGCCTTGCATCAAGGTGAGCTCTGAGCTCCAAGGTACACCCATGTTTTGGTGGTATAAAAATAACATTACCCTAGATCCACAACACCTTGTTTGCCATCTAATTCAAGTTGGATTTCCAATTTCCCAAGGATGCAAATGCTTGCTACACCTTGTTTACATCATCTACCTTGATCGTCAAAATTTATAAAATATTATCCATAATTATTATGGCTCCAAATCTAATTAACCTCTTTAATAGACAAGATCTCCCAAAACTTCTTCCATAAAGGAAAGTTTGGTTTTTGCCAAAACACTTCCCCAACTTTTGGCTCAAATGAGGTCCCTACATCATACCTTATCTTCCCACTTCAAAAATAAATATTTTTGAAGAGCTTTATTATTTCTTTTGCCCATTTTCTTAAATGGCTGAATTGGAATAATAATTGTATTAAATACTTTTAATCCTCAATAAATCTCAGGAAAATTCTCCTAAGTGTATATTCACATTTTGGACCATCTCACATCAAAATCCAACTTGTCGAATGCAAAAATAGCAAATGAGCTTCTAGAAACAAGTTCTGCACTTTTTGAATAATTGATATAAAATGCATCTAGAATTCTCTGAAAAATCCCAAACAAATGTTGGAGATGTATCTTAACCTTGTCCATCAACCAGTACCCTTAACTCATCTTTCAAAGATCAAATTTGGAGAACTTAACCATGATCATTCTTTATGGCAGATTTGGACATTTATCAACCTTAAACCAAAACCCAACCAAACCATCACCAAATGTGGACATGTGACCACCACAACAACTCTAACACCCCCTATTCATGTGCACTATATCAAATACTGTAGCACGCCCCCTCCCCTTGTCTTTTGCTCTTGGAAAGAGAGAAGGAGAGATAAGCCATATCTTAAAAATCTTCAAAGCAGCAGCAGCCACTCCCCTCTCCCTCTCTGGTCGAGCACCAGGCCCACACTGCCTCCCAGCACCACCCAGCTCGACCAACCAGTGACCAGCTCCCTCCCCATCCTCTCCTTGGACCAAATCCAACATGAACCGATCCACCTCATGATAAATAGGCCAGAGGCCCTCCCAGCACGCCCCTGCCTCTCATTTGCTTCCTCTCCTCTCCACTCCCCTCCCCAGAGCTCCTCTCCCCTTCCCGTGCTCTGTCTTGACCATAGGAAGAAGAATAAGCAACCTAGGCCATCTCCAAAACTCGAGCTAGGTGCTCCCTCCTCTACCTTGTTTCCTCTGCATGTTGCCGTGTTGAGATCCCCTGACCCTGCTGCCTCTAATCCTCTCTATATCCCTCCCAGGAATGGCTCCACCAAGACGATGACGAGCTCCGACGGGGTTCCCCCTTGGTCATCTCCACGCGAGCCCCTTTCGGCCGCCAAGGACCCCAACGCCGCCCACCGTTCGTTTTCCCGCGTCCTCCGCATCCGTCCAGCACCCTCTACGTCGGCATGCAGCGCGCCCTGAGGTCGCCCCGGCGAGCACCGACGCCAACCCGACAGTATGGATGCATGCAGCACGCTCCGACGACACCACCGCCTCTGCCGCCCCTCTCCGAAACCGTCTTGTTGCTCCGCGTCGCCCTGTCGCCCCCACTTCGCCGGATACGGCCCTAGGTGAGCATCCCGACACCCCACTCATCGCGCTAGGGTTTCCTAGCCCTGCTTCTGCCGCCGGAGGAGGACGACGACTCACCACCGTTCATCTCGTTTCAGATCGACGGCTCGTAACGCCCCTTACCGCTTCGAGGCCCTGTGAGGCTGACTGGCGGGCCCTGTGCGGCCAGATTCAAACGCGAGCCCCCGTGCTCCCTCCCGCTCAACGCGCCCCGGGTGGGCCAGATTCCCCCAGTAAGGCCTAGCTCCATCAGAAACCGGCCCGTCTGCTAATCCTTCTTCCTTTTTACCATTTTCTTTTCCAGATCAGAAAACTACCAGTCAGTTTAATTGTCAAATAAAACATAAAACTGTTTAAAATGTCTAGATATACATCCTACCATATTCTTGTGTGTTTTGTGCAACATGCAGAACAGAAAGTAACTAAAAATATTGACTAGGATGTTGTTAGTAAAATAAACCCTCAGATGTATCCTTTTCACTAATAAATTCCTTCTGTGCGTTTCACAACTCCATTGGGAGTAAAACCAACTTCCCTAGTAGGTATTACCTGTTCCTATCTCATGGCTTTGCACTCATGCCAAATGGAGCATTATCCTTACTGTAGCCAAAATAACAAAAACAAGAGCTATCTACCTTTAGAAAATTCCCTAGGCATGTCTACAAACACCTATGAGACTATTTCCAACCCCTAGAGAAGTGGCACATCACTAGCTATCTAAAACCAGGAGATAAGAATTTATTGACCCTCTGCTGATTTTTAGTGAATTAAATACTTCTATAAGTGGTATTATCACTAGATTAATCCTCACAATAGTTCCACAACTCCAAAAAGAGTGAATCCAATTCCTAAAGAAAGTTATTGGAAATACCTACCTTGTGGAATTAGTTTCAAATCAAAAGATTTTGTAGTTTTAATTTGGTGAAAAAGACAAAACAGCTCCAGTACTGCCTCTAGGAATTTCCTGTGGGCATTCTGTTAATTATTTTGACATGATTCGAACTCTCAGTGGACAAGTACATCAAGCACTACCTAACCACCCAAGGAAATAATTTTTGGAGCTCTAGAAATTTTCTGGTGAATTATTTCCTAAAACTAGAGCTTTTATCACTAGAATATTCCTAAGAGATTATAGAAAAGTGATAAATTAGTGAAACCACTTTTGTGGGCTTCATTTTATCAACACCTATATGTTGGTATTATTGGTACACAATGGTATCATACTGAATAGGGCATTGGTCCAAAACCCTTTCTTAGGCAGTTCCTCGACAATAAACCCTAAGGGGTGTTCATTCCCTTCTCCAAGGCCATCTCAATCTCCTAAATCCAATCCTCTCAAAACCTAATGAATTGAGTAATGTGTGGTATGGTTTTCTTGCTGTATGGTTTTGATGCTTGAATGCCTTGTTTGATTGTGGACTTGTTTGTTTGCATGTATACTCAATGACGATGATAGTTGAGCTTGTATTAACGCCGAGAAGAAAAGATCTTATTATTATTGGTATTGGTATTCTTGGTTATCTAAAGAAGAAGTCCAGGGACATTATGCCATATTGCTGATCTCAGGCAAGCCACCTTCTTGCACATAAGCCTTGTCCTACTGTTTTACTTATGCATGTTTTATCAACTATTTATTAAAACTGCATTGTTTTACTATATGTTGATGTATATATGGTAGTGGTTTGGCTCCTCCGAACTATTACACTTTTGTACTATTAAGTACAACCCCCTTGGTGACACCTACTTGTCCCTAGTAGAGTAGATGGTGTATTATACCATACCCTTTGGAGACCCTGTTTTAGCCGAAGCAAAAACTAGAGGATGGGACGACCCCGGAAAAAGTTTTACCAAATGTTCTATGATAAAACCTTGGTGAGGTGGGACCTCCAAGAGATGTTGAGAAAGAAAAAGGTTTTGTTCTAAGAAATGCTGAAGGAAAGATGGAGGAAAAAGGTTTAAGAAAACGCACCCGGTTCTTTGCAGTTTTGCTAGAAGAATTAACGCGTGCAACCACATTACTCTGGAATGGGACAGGGCTAGATTTGATGTTTGTCTATTCTGGTATAAGCTGCCTCGCAACAACTTCAGGGGATAAAAATCCCTGGAGGGTGGGCCTTCTCACATAAGGGTCCATGTGGGACATCGACCTGGAGAAGGAACGAAGGGTCTGCGGGCCTCCACGCGTTACTATGAGCCCCTCATTGAAAGCACCCACTGTGTAAAGTGTAAAATGCGCTCCGGTTTGCCCTCGGTACCTCATGTCCTGATGTTGAGGGGAATAACACTCATAGGGTAGGCACTTATATTGGAGTGGGCATTCGGAGAGTCTTGATCGGTTACTCGACCCACGATTGGTGAAGATCAGGGTAGTGTACCCGGATGGTGTGGGTAAAGTGTACAACCTCTGCAGAGTGTAAATCTATTCGAATAGCCGTGTCCGCGGTCATGGACGGTTGGGAAGGTTGCTGTAGAGCGGTGCTGGTTTTGATTTCAAAAAGGATTTCCGAAAAGCAATGGTTTGGAAATGTTTTGACCATGGAATGGTCAGAAAGGATTACCTGTTTTGACCATGGGATGGTCGGAAAGGAATGAAAGGAGTTTGGTCATGGGATGACCGAAAGGAAGGAACAAATGGGTGGCCCAGTCCTAGT
This sequence comes from Avena sativa, assembly GCA_916181665.1. NCBI lineage: Eukaryota > Viridiplantae > Streptophyta > Magnoliopsida > Poales > Poaceae > Avena > Avena sativa. The sequence continues at coordinate 341,549,394 of OV702288.1, forward strand.
GTTTCCAAAACTTTTCAAAAAGGTTTCCAAAATGTTTTATAAAAGGTTTCAACAAAGATATGTAGATGCTATATCTACAAGAGAAACTAATTGAGAAAAGAACCTCTCTTGGAGCCCTCCTACTACCACAGCCATAATGCATATCCTCTTGTTATTATTGTTATCTTAAGGTGGTTTACGAGTACATTCAAAGTACTCACTGGCATTGTCCCTGGCTATTTACTTGGTCAGATATCAAGAAGAGGATGAAGTTGACGGCTATGCGAGCTAGGAGGTCCTCCCAGTCAGTTGCCTGTAGGTTAAGGCATGGATCAGGCTCTACGCTTGATGAAGTTCCGCTGATGATTATTGATGTTGCCATAACGACATTTATGTAAGTCCTGTAATTTGGTATGTCTCAGATGTTGTAATGATACTTGTCCGTTATGTTCCACGTCTCACTGATCATGGGAACACGGTGTATGCAAAACAGGGATTCTCGGATGATTAATCTAGGGGCCCCACAGACTTGGTATCAGAGCCATCCTGACTGTAGGAGAACCTTAGTTAGCATGGTCACTGGACATGAACCTTATTTTGAAAGGCCCGGCCTTTGAAAACTAGTTTCTCAATGAGTTTCAAAAAGTTCTATTTCTTCTCTTACTCTAAGTAAATGCTTTCGAAAATGGTTTACTCCAACTCTTGTCCAACTTCAAACCTACGGATTTTAAATAACTAGGACGTAGAACCCGGTGAAGACAATGAGAACAAGCTGAAGACAAGAAACTACTAGCAAACACAAGGAGACTACAATATCGCTCTACCAGCGGAATCCCCATAATTAGAAGACATCAAGGGCTGCACTAGCAAGAAGCGTCTAAGATCCAACGAAGGCTTCATCTGCAAGATAGTGACTCCAACCTGAAGAAAGACGATATCTAGGGTTAATAGTCCTAAGATAGGATTCCCCTATATCGTGAGTAGTTAACTCCTTGGTCCCTAGCGTTGACTGTGTTTGCTTGCCTAAGAGCATCCTGTGTTGCTTGATGTGTGATGTTTGCCGAGGACATTGCGATTCTCTCACTCTGTTCGCCTGGTCTGTATGCTCTGGTTTGCTTTGATCTCCTTAAAAATGTGACTCGAGGAGCAATAACCCACCTAGTAACTTAGGGAACCCCTGTGTTAGATGTCGGTAATGAGACCCAGACTAACCTCGGGAGTATATGAGAGGAAATGCATCACAAGAACCAGGAGTTCGACATCGTCAAGTCAGAATCAAATCAAAGATTTCACCTCGGCAGGACGGCATACCTCGTCAAACTCATCTCACAAGAATCGTCAATAGCAGCACACTCCCTTGTTCCTCAGTCTACTACAGCAAGAATCCCGTTGAAGCCAAAAGTCAACCACTGAAGGATCCTCAGTATCCACAAGAAACCACCTGATAAGTCAACCAAGACAAGAAGTAAAGACCTAACCACACTAACCTTTAGTGTGTTAGAGTTTCTGACCGCCTCAGCAGACCAACTAATCTAGTCGACCCTACCCAAACTAACGGAATGATCCTACCCAGAAAGCCAGAATACTTCAGTTCCCAGATGACAGATGATTAGGAAGCGTGAAGACAATGAACCCACCCCACCATCAAGCAGAAACAACGCAAGAAATTCAAGTGAAGACTGCTTCCTTGACGCTGACTGCTTCAACCCAGACTATCCAGAAGAGTCATAAACTCCTAACTTACCGTGAGATAACCCCTTAAAGACTGCGTTAGAAACCACCCCCACCAAGGTTAGGAGAATAGGGAGTCACTCGAAGACTCCAATCAAGACCCAGAAAGAAGACAACTTTCCGCTAATCGCCACACAATACTCCCGGACAAAAGATTCGCCCCACTTCTAAAGCAACTTAGTGAAGCTCCAAGGTGGAAAGAATGCGTCTTCCCACTCAATCTTGAGAATAATATCTACCCGAGGATACTTCAGAAAGACCGCCAGATTTGACGCCTTCTCACCAAACACCAACCCTTGAGACATCAGAAGTGAAACTGACTGAAGATTCTATGACTCCAAGAAGAAAGGAATGTGCTATCCCCGTGCTACCCTAGTTTAACCGTAATGTGGAAAGACTGCGTGTTTCCCACAAAATAGAATGACCCTCTGCCAGGAGCAACCTCAGGAGTCCCGACCCTAAAATCGTTAAATAGGATACGCTACGACCCTAAGGAAGAGCTGTGAATCCTTAGATAGAGGTGCTACCAGTTGTAGATTCTATCCTTCGACGAGTACTCCATGAAGTTCAGCATCGAGATAGTCTGCCCAGTCTAAGCCCTCGAGATATAGAGTCCGGAAGGAAAAGAAGCTCATCCCTCGCAATTAGGACTAGACTCTGCTCAACTCTCCATGCATCCCGAAAGACTGAAGCTCAACTTCATCGATGTAGTAACCACTTTCAAAGACATAGTCTGTAAGATAGTACGCGTAAGACAGCTAGTATCAACCCGACTCAAAATCCCCTAACCCTACTCTCCTAAATCTCGGGACGCGATTCTTTTAAGGGGGAAAGGTCTGTAACATCCCAATTTCTGCAACCCTGATTAGTTGTCCAGAATGCAAAAATCAGGGGGAACAAAAACTTTTTCTTGTTCATTGGTGCAGTGTTTGCTTGTTGTTTGTTTGTGCTTGTGCATGTGAGTGTATGCCATATGGTACTCCTTACCTCACCATCAGTTGACAAAAGCTACCTAGCAAAACTATCCTGGCTCATTTTACATATTCTCAATTGTTCTAGCATTTCAAAACATGATCCAAGATTCTTGTGTCACAAAAAATAGTTTAGTAGCTTCCATTGGCAAAACTATAGAGATCTATAAACTCCTTATGTTTTCAAGATAGAACCTTCAACTACTCTTACCTCTAGGATCTCCAAAACCTTTTTGTAAGATTTTGAATTCTACTCTTGGTAGAGATACCAAGGACTCTCATCTTATTCAAAATCCAACCTCTTCAAAATGCCTCAACCTTGCCTCAAGCTAAGCTTGATGGTAACCCTAGTAGTAGGTCTGCTTTGTTTATAAGATGAATTGCCTTGATCTGCTGTTTGATTTGTCTGCTTAGGGATAGTATGAGCTACTCTAGGAGCTCATCACTAGGATCAAGAGGTTTCCAAATCACCACACCCTAAACAAGACTACAAAGCAAAGTCTAATCTCTAGATACTAGGTGATCATCTAAAACCCTTCTAGAAGTTTCCAAGTCAATGAAGACCAATATCATGCATGGATCCTTTCTACTCAATATACACTTCAACATCATCCACTTGATGATGCTCGGGTACCTTGCAACCAATCAAAAACATCCCCTCTCATGCTCTAGTCAAAAACTCTAATTCTGCCAAATTTGGCAAAGTCTGGAAAACTATTTCCAACATCACCTTTTTGAATGCCTCCCTTTCTCAACCCTTGTGCATTTTTGAAAATGCATCTGAACCATCTGGTTAGCCATCGTAAGGACTATCAAGGACCACTTTTTCCCTTGGTTATATCATCCTCCAACCTACTTGTTCTTGATGGTTTTGTAGGCAAGAAAATAACTATTCCTGCAAATCTAGTCAACATGCCTACTTTGACAGAAGCTCACACCATCATCCAAACTTCTATGGACCAACTCTTTGCATGGTTGTGTTCTACTCATATAGTTCTATCAATATCTACTTCACTTGTTCCAAGTGGATATTTGTGCTTCTTAAACCCACATGGTTTATAAGGCATCATGACTCATCTGGTATGGCAGCCTTATTTTCAACAAAGTTTGCCATCACTTCCAGACCACCTCAAATGTAACCAATCCAAACTCCATCTGCCATGATCATATATATGACTTGGTCTAGCTATCCATCTATTCCTTGCATCAAGGTGAGCTCTGAGATCCAAGGTACACCCATGTTTTGGTGGTATAAAAATAACATCACCCTAGATCCACAACACCTTGTTTGCCATCTAATTCAAGTTGGATTTCCAATTTCCCAAGGTTGCAAATTCTTTCTACATCTTGTTTACATCATTTACCTTGATCATCAAAATTTATAAAATATTATCCATAATTATTATGGCTCCAAATCTAATTAATCTCTTTAATAGACAAGATCTCCCAAAACTTCTTCCATAAAGGAATTGCTTTTTGCCAAAACACTTCCCCAACTTTTGGCTCAATTGAGGTCCCTACATCATACCCTATCTTCCTACTTCAAAAATAAATATTTTTGAAGAGCTTTATTATTTCTTTTTGCCCATTTTCTTAAATGGCTGAATTGGAATAATAATTGTATTAAATACTTTTAATCCTCAATAAAATCTCGGGAAAATTCTCCTAAGTGTATATTCACATTTTTGACCATCTCACATAAAAATCCAACCTAGACTAATGAAAAAATAGCAAATAAGCTTCTAGAAACTACTTCTACACTTTTTGAATAATTGATATAAAATGCATCTATAATTCTCTGAAAAATCCCAAACAAATCTTGGAGATGTATCTTAACCTTGTCCATCAACCAGTACCCTTAAATCATATTTCAAAGATCAAATTTGGAGACCTTGACCATGATCATTCTTTATGGAAGATTTGGACTTTCATCGACCTTAAACCAAATCCCAACCAAACCCTCACCAAATGTGGACATGTGACCACCACAACAACTCTAACACCCCCAGGTCATGTTCACTGTACAAAATACTGTAGCACACCCCCTCCCCTTGTATTTTGCTCTTGGAAAGAGAGAAGGAGAGATAGGCCATATCTTGAAAAATCTTGAAAGCAGCAGCAGCCACTCCCTTCTTCCTCTCTTGTCAAGCACTAGGCCCACACTGCCTCCCAGCACCACCTCGACCAACCAGTGACCAGCTCCCTCCCCATCCTCTCCTTGGACCAAATCCACCATGAACCGATCCACCTCGAGATAAATAGGCCAGAGGCCCTCCCAGCATGCCCCTGCCTATTATTTGCTTCCTCTCCTCTCCACTCCCCTCCCCAGAGCTCATCTCCCCTTCTCGTGCTCTGTCTTTCCCTTAGGAAGAAGAAGAAGCAACCTCGGACATCTCCAAAACTCGAGCTAGGTGCTCCCTCCTCTGCCTTGTTTCCTCTGCATGTGGCATGCTGAGATTCCCTGACCCTGCTGCCTCTAATCCTCTCTGTATCCCTCCCACGAATGGCTCCACCAGGACGATGGCGAGCTCCGGCGGGGTTCCCCCTCGGTCATCTCCACGCGAGCCCCTTTCGGCCACCAAGGACCCCAACACCGCCAACCGTCCGTTTCCCCGCGTCCTCCGCATCCATCCCGCACCCTCTGCGACGGCATGCAGCGCGCCCTGAGGTCGCCCCGGCGAGCACCGACGCCAGCCCGGTGGCGTGGATGCATGCAGCACGCTCCGACGACACCACCGCCTCTGCCGCCCCTCTCCGGGACCGTCTCGTTGCTCCGCGTCGCCCTGTCGCCCCCACTTCGCCGGATACGGCCCTAGGTGAGCATCCCGACCCCCCGCTCATCTCTCTAGGGTTTCCTAGCACTGTTTCCACCGCCGGAGGAGGACGACGACTCACCACCGTTCATCTCGTTTCAGATCGACGGTTCCTAGCACCCCTTACCGCTTCGGGGCCCTGTGAGGCTGACCGGCGGGCCTTGCGCGGCCGGATTCAAACGCGAGCCCGCGCGCTCCCTCCCGGTAAACATGCCCCGGGTGGGCCGGATTCCCCCCAGTAAGGCCCAGCTCCGTCAGAAACCAGCCCGTCTGCTAATCCTTCTTCCTTTTTATCATTTTATTTTCTAGATCTAAAAACTGCCAGTCAGTTTAATTCTCAAATAAAATGTAAAACTGTTTGAAATGTCTAGATATACATCCTACTATATTCTTGTGTGTTTTGTGCAACATGCAGAACAGAAAGTAACTAAAAATATTGACTAGGATCTTGTTAGTAAAATAAACCCTCAGATGCATCTTTTCACTAATAAATTCCTTCTATGCGTTTCACAACTCCATTGGGTGTAAAACCAACTGCCCCTAGTAGGTATTACCTGTGCCTATCTCATGGCTTTGGACTCATGCCAAATGGACCATTACCCTTACTCATCCCAAATGGACCATCTACCTTTAGAAAATTCCCTAGGCATGTCTACAACACCTATGGGACTATTTCCAACCCCCAGAGAAGTGGCACATCAATACCTATCTAAAACTAGGAGATAAGAATTTATTGACCCTTTGCTAATTTTTAGTGAATTAAATACTTCTATAAGTCGTATTATCACTAGATAAATCCTCAATGTAGTTCCACTACTCCAAAAAGAGTGAATCCAATTTCTGCAGAAAGGTATTCAAAATACCTACCCTGTGGCGTTTGTTTCAAATCAAAATATTTTGTAGTTTTAATTTGGTGAAAAAGACAAAACAACTCCAGAACTTCCTCTAGGAATTTCCCGAGGGCATTCTGGTCATTATTTTGACATGATTCCAATTCTCAGTGGACAAGTGCACAAAGCACTACCTAACCACCCAAGGAAATAATTTTTGGAGCTCCAGAAATTTTCTGGTGAATTATTTCCTAAAACTAGAGCTTTTATCACTACAATATTCCTAAGATATTATAGAAAAGTGATAAATTAGTGAAACCACTTTTTGGGATTCATTTTATCAACACCTATCTGTTTGTATCATTGCTACACAATGGTATCATACTGAATAGGTCATTGGTCCAAAACCCCCTCTTAGGTAGTTCCTCAACAATAAACCCTAAGGGGTGTTCATTCCCTTCTCCAAGGCCATCTCAATCTCCTAAATCCAATCCTCTCAAAACCTACTGAATTGAGTAATGTGTGGTATGTTTTTATTGCTGTATGGTTTTGATGCTTGAATGCCTTGTTTGATTGTGGACTTGTTTTTTTGCATGTATACTCGATGACGACGATAATTGCGCTTGTATTGACGCCGAGAAGAAGAGATCTTATTATTATTGGTATTGGTATTCTTGGTTATATAAAGAAGAAGTCTAGGGACATTATGCCATACTGCTGATCTCAGGAAAGACACCTTCTTGCTCATAAGCTTTGTCCTACTATTTTACTTATGCATGTTTTATCAAATGTATATTAAAACTGCATTGTTTTACTATATGTTGATGTATATATGGTAGTGGTTTGGCTCTTCCGAACTATTACACTTTTGTACAATTAAGTGATGGGTTCGTAGCATGGAAAACAAAAAAATTCTACCGCAAGAACGAACAAAACCCAGATCTAATCTAGATAAAAGCCAAGATCTAATCTATTAGACATGAGCAACGAGATAGATCGGTACTAACCCTCGTAGAACCGAAAGCGTTACGAGATTAGATCTCGTGGATGATGTAGTCGATCACTTGCCGATCTCAAGATCGTGTGGACGATCCTTCCGGCGCTGCGTTCCGGCAGCGCTTCCGCAGACGGTCACACGTGCGGAGTCAAAGCAGACCTTCCTCTCCCCGTTCTAGCGAGTAGCGGAGGTAGTAGATCTTCTCCACGGAATCCTAGCAGCACGACGGCGTGGTGGTGGTGGTGGAGGTGAGAATTCTGCAGGGCTTCGCCTATGCCTGTGCAAAAGAAAGGTGGAGGAGAGAGGCGGCTGAGATTGGTTGTTATGAGAGCAGGGTCAAGAGGGGGCGCCCCCTCCCTTCTATTTAAGGGAGGGAGGCGCGCCTGGGGAGGGGGAGTCCTAGTAGGACTCCCCTCCTTGGGCCGGCGGTGGGAAGGGGGGAGGATCCCCATGAAACCGTGTATTTGCCCCATTTGGACTCCTTGATCCCTTTCTTAGTTTTCAAGTAAACTTCAAGAAATCCTCTAGAACCTTCTAGAACATTCCGAAACCTTCTAGAATCTCCATACAAACACTCTAGAACATTTCCTAACTTAGAAAATGATCCCCAATATATGAATCTTATTCTCCGGACCATTCTGGATCTCCTCATGATGTCCCGGATCCATTCCGAGACTCCGAACAACATTCGGTCTCCAACGGAAATTCCATATCTACTTAAAACAACTTCGAACCTTAAGTGTGTCACCCTACGGTTCGTGAATATGCAGACATGATGAAGACACCTCTCCGATCAATAACCATCAGCGGGATCTGGAGATCCATAACGGCTCCCACATACTCAACGATTACTTCGTGATCGATAGAACCATTTTAACATGCGAAACCAATTCCCTTTGTCACGCGATATTCTACTCATCCGAGGTTTGATCGTCAGTATCTTCATACCTAGTTCTTCCTCGTTACTGATAAGTACTCTTTACTCGTTCCATGTTATGTCATCCCTTGTGACCCAGTCACATGCTTGCAAGCTATCTAGATGACATTCCACCGAGAGGGCCCAGAGTATATCTATCCGTCATATGGATGGACAAATCCCAATCTTGGTCTATGCGCTTCAACACATACTTTCAGAATACCCAATGACACCTTTATAACCGCCTAGTTACGAAGCAGCGTTTGATGTCATCAAAGTACCCATCCGGTGATGGTGATTAACATAACCTCATGGTCGAAGGATTAGGTTACTATGTATTTCAAAGCTTACAGCAATACAAACTTAATGACTTGATCTTATGCTACGCTTACTATGGGTGTGTGTCCATCACATCATTCTCCTAATGATATAACCTTGTTATTAATCACATCCAATGTCCATGACCAGTAAACCATGATCATCAATCAATCAACAAGCTAGTTCAACAAGAGGCTTACTAGGGACTCTTTTATGTTTACAAAACACACAAGTATTAGTGTTTCCTAATAATACAATTATAGCATGGGATGTAAACTTTCATCATAAACACAAAGATATAATAAGAACCACTTTTATTATTGCCTCTTGGGCATATCTCCAACAGTCTCCCACTTGCACTAGAGTCAATAATCTAGATTACATGGTAATATACCGAACACCCATGGTGTTCTGGTGTTGGTCATGCTTTGCTCTAGGGAGAGGTTTAGTCAACGGATCTGCTACATTCAGATCAGTGTGTACTTTGCAAATCTTTATGTCACCATCTTGGACATACTCGCGAATAGCATGGAACCGTAGCTTGATGTGCTTCAGCTTGCTATGTGACCTTGGCTCCTGTGCATTAGCTATGGCACCTGTGTTGTCATAGTAGATGGCCATCAGGTCCAACGCACTGGGAACCACGCCAAGTTCAGTAATGAACTCCTTCATCCATGTGGCTTCTTGTGCAGCCTCCGAAGCAGCTATGTATTCCGATTCAGTTGAAGATTTCGCCACAACGCTCTGCTTGGCACTCCTCCAGCTCACTGCAGCACCATTCAAAATAAATACGTATCCAGACTGTGACTTCGAGTCATCTGGGTCGATGTTCCAACTAGCATCAGTGTAACCATTTACAACAAGCTGTTCATCACCTCCAGAAGAAAGAACCATATCCTTAGTCCTATTCAGGTACTTTAGGATATTCTTGACCGCTATCCAGTGTTCCATTCCAGGATCACTTTTATATCTGCTAGTCAAACTAACAGCATGTGCTATATCCGGTCTTGTACACAGTATGGCATACATGATAGAACCTATGGACAAGGCATAGGGAATTTTATTCATCTTTTCTCTATCTTCTACCGTAGCCGGACTTTGAGTTTTACTCAAGGTCTTACCTGACAACATGGGCACGAACCCTTTCTTGCTCTCTTCCATTCTAAACTTCTTTAGAACTTTGTCTAAGTATGTACTTTGTGAAAGCGCTATTAGGCGTCTTGATCTATCTCTATAAATCTTGATGCCTAGAATATATGCCGCTTCGCCAAGATCCTTCATCGAAAAACTATTATTCAAATAGGTTTTGACGCTATTAAGAAGTTCTATATCATTCCCAATCAACAATATGTCATCTACATATAGTACTAGGAATGCTATAGAGCTCCCACTCACTTTCTTGTAAATACAAGCTTCTCCATAAGTTTGTATAAATCCAAAGTTTTTGATTACTTTATCAAAACGTTGATTCCAACTCCGGGATGCTTGCTTCAGTCCATAAATGGAGCGCTGAAGTTTGCATACCTTGTCAGCATCTTTAGGATCGACAAAACCCTTGGGTTGTACCATATACAACTCTTCCTAAATGTCACCATTAAGGAACGCCATTTTGACATCCATCTGCCAAATTTCATAATCGAAATATGCAGCGATTGCTAACATAATCCTCACAGACTTTAGCTTCGCTACTGGTGAGAAAGTCTCATCGTAGTCAACTCCTTGAATTTGTCGGAACCCTTTCGCGACAAGTCGAGCTTTATAGACGGTAACATTACCATCAGCATCTGTTTTTCTTTTGAAAATCCATTTGTTCTTGACAGCCTTACGGCCATCCGGTAAGTCCACCAAAGTCCATACTTGGTTTTCGTACATGGATCCCGTTTCGGATTTCATGGCTTCTAGCCATTTGTCAGAATCTAGGCTCACCATAGCTTCTTCATACGTTGCAGAGTCATCAGTGTTGTCCACTAACATGACGTTCAAGGCAGAGTCATACCACTCAAGAGTGGTACGGACCCTCGTTGACCTGCGAGGTTCAGTAGTAACTTCGTTCGAAGTTTCATGATCATCATCATTAGCTTCCTCTCTAGTTGGTGCAGGCGGCACAGAAACATCTTCCGGTGCTGCACTACTCTCAACTCCGAAAGAAGGTTCAATAACCTCGTCGAGTTCTACTTTCCTTCCAGTCACTTCTTTCGAGAGAAATTCCTTCTCCAGAAAGGATCCATTCTTAGCAACGAAAACATTGCCTTCGGATCTATGATAGAAGGTATACCCAATTGTTTCTTTAGGGTATCCTATTGTAACATCCCAAATTTTGCAATTTAAGATGTTACTAGTAAGCATGCATCATATCATTGCATCATGGCATCACATATCAAAAACTGCAACAGGTATTTTCGTAAACCCCATAGTCGATTTATAGACGAAAGGGGGTAAAACCTTTTGAACCACCAAAACCTTTGCAAATGGGTTATTTTATAATCCTATCTTAATCCTCTTTTTTTTACAAAATTTTAGAGACCAATTTCGTCCAATTCGGAGTCCGTTTGCAAAAGTTATCAAACAAATAGCAATTCAGTTATTAAAAAAAAACTAATCTACCTGGGCCGGCAGAGCCAGCCCGGGGCTATCTGCCACCCGCCCGGCCGGGTGGGCGACGCGCAGCCGCCAGCGGCCCAGCCCGCCAGCCCACCAGCCGCCGCGCGCGCCCGCAGCCGCTGACAGGCGTGGCCCGCCTGTCAGCCGACTCCTCACCGAGTCCGGCTCGGTCCCGTCCGCCGCCGCCGCTAGCGCAACCGCCGCCGCCGAATCCGGAGCGAACTCCGCGAATTCCGCGCCAATTCCTCCGCCTTTATATAGCCCTCGGCACGCACTCCTAGAACCCTAGAGTTTTTCGCCGCCACCACCACCGAGCGCCGCCGGATTCCTCGCCGGAGTTCCGCCGCCGCCCGCCGCCTCCGGCCATCGTTCGCTGACGCCTCGGAGAAGAAGGACTGCCGCCACCCTCGGGAACGCGACCGCGACGAGGAGCCGGTCCCCGTCGTCTAGCTCGCCGGGCCGGAGGAGCGCCGCCGCCGTCGCCGACCATCGCCGGAGGAGCGCCGCCGTCCGCCGTCACCGCCAGCCGCCGCCCGCCGGTAAGCGCCGCCCCCCCCTCGCTGACCGTTGGATCTAGATCCAACGGCCCAGATCGGTCAACGCCCGCGGGCCAACCGCGTCGCGCCGCGTGGCAGCGCCACGTCGACGCCGCGTCGCCCCCGCGTCGCGTCACGTGCGCCCCGATGGCCCACTCACGTCGCGCCACGTGTCGCCGCGTCGCAGGCCCCTTTTCCTCTTTCTTTTAAATAGGCAGAAATAGCTGCAATCTTGTAAAATTCATAGTAATTCGATTATTAGTCCAAAAATTGCATATAATATACCGTTGGATTCATATTTTCGAGTAGAACACAGATCTACAATAATATTACTGTTTTTCCGCAGCAATCTTGCAGTAGGATTTAAAGTTTAGATTAGAGTATTTTAATTCTAGAAATTTATCCGTAGTTCCGTTTTAGTAGATTCTTGTAGCGTTGGATTTGTATCGTCGAGATCTTCTGTAGAAAAATTGTCATATCTTGCTTAGGGTGTTTAGATCTGTCTCGAGATAGAATAGAGTTATAGATCTAGATTTGAGCTTGGTAAATTGGGGTTTAACCCAAAATACTTAAAATCTGTGGGAAATCAATTCTAATGACATCCCCAACTCAACAACACCCCTGGTTAAAACCCTTGGTCGAAATCGAATCCATCCTTGCATATTACCATGTTGCATGGATGCATATTCGTCTTCGTGACTTTGTTTTGTGCAAATTGTGATTGGATCCATGTTTGTTTCGTTAGATTACTCAGAGTGCGCTGAGGAGTATTGTTGTGTAGATTGCTGCTCAGATCAAGGCAAGTTACACCACTTGTTCATGTTTATGTCCCAGTTTTTGAGTATGCATGTTTTGCTCTTCAAATCTTGTAGTATGCATGTGTAGGTTTTAGTAGTTTTTCTTAGTACTATTTTTGCAAGTGCGGTTTTGTAGTTTGCCATGAGTAATTCTATGCTTAGGATTTTCCATCCTATTAGGTTCCCCTGTCTTGCTAAGTATTGCTTGCTATGCTATATATATGCTAAGTACCGTTGGGGGGTTCGAAAGACTCAAAATTTTCTAAGTATGAGAGCTCTCTCGAGCGAACTTTTCTTCTCAAAACCCCCTTCAAAATAAAACTAAGTTTTCTTCTGGGCGGAATGGTTGACGGGACAACGAGTGGATATTTGGTGGAGGACGGCTGCCCAGGAATCAAAGAAGTCTGCCATGTTTCAGAATTCAGAAGCTTCCAGTGCAACCACAATACATATGGGCTCTGCCTTGGCTTAATACTTAGTGGGAAACCTCACCGGGGTACCAACATTTGGAGGTTCTTGGCACGGTTGGATCCAGCTGGTAGAGGGGCTACTAAGGGAAGGCTTCGCCATGGTCTTGTATGTAAAAAAGACTTGATCGTGGATTGTGGGGAAAGTGCACAACCTCTCGAGAGTGTTGCAATCTGATCGATCAGCCGTGTTCACCGGAACAGAACAACTTTGAGCATCTGAAGGATGGAGCCTCTGAAAGATCTTCCTCTCTCTTTTCCAAACTTAACGTTTTACAAACCCGAAGGCGTGAGTAATATCGCCATTGGGTGGGACTTTGGGAACTTGGTGCGTAATATCCAAGTGCTAGGTTGATTTGGGCACGTGGTGAGTAATATCCATGTGTTCCATTCGACCCTATACTATATATCAAAGTTTGCAAAGTAGGGAAAACTTTATATCTCTTTTCTTATTACATTGATAAAATTGGCTTTACGCAAATGAACCCCAGGGCCTACTCTTAGCCTTGCATGTAGAGATAGTCTTACTCTTTCCTTGGTGTAATTTGCCAATACATTCAAAGTATTGACCCAACTTGTTGGCTGCACATCTTATGTGCAGAATCCGAAGATTGAAAGGTGCGTAGGGATCGCGGGTCTTCACGCAGCTAGCCTGAGGCGTTGATGGACTCAAGTTTTACTTAGTTTCCGCTGTTTTATTTCGAGCTAGCTGTAAGCTATGCAAGTTGTAATAAATATACTCTGGATTATTCGTGTAATAATGACTTGTGTTTTACATGATATTCATCGACTGTGAAGTGCTAGCTATTGATCCAGGGACTAGCATGTTAATCACAGGGACTTAGGATCCTTATTGATCCGAGGACACAACACCTATGAAGACGCATTTCTCCGCTTTGGGTTCAAGCTTATCAGGCTGTAACTTCTTTACATATGCTTCGCAACCCCAAACTTTAAGGAACGACAACTTAGGTTTCTTTCCAAACCACAATTTGTATGGTGTCGTTTCAACGGATTTAGATGGTGCCCTATTTAAAGTGAATGCGGCTGTCTCTAATGCATAGCCCCAAAATGATAACGGTAAATCTGTAAGAGACATCATAGACCGAACCATATCTAAGAGAGTTCGATTACGATGTTCAGACACACCATTACGCTGTGGTGTTCCCGGCGGTGTCAACTGTGAAAGTATTCCACATTTCTTTAAATCCATGCCAAACTCATAACTCAGATATTCACCTCCATGGTCAGAACGCAGAAACTTAATCTTCTTGTTATGATGCTTTTCCACTTCACTTTGAAATTCCTTAAACTTCTCGAAAGTTTCGGATTTATGTTTCATAAAGTAGACATACCCATATCTACTCAAGTCATCCGTGAAAGTGAGAACATAACGATATCCACCACGCGATGCTAAACTCATTGGACCGCACACATCGGTATGTATTATTTCCAATTAGTCTGTAGCTCGCTCCATTATACCAGAAAATGGAGTCTTAGTCATTTTTTCCATTAGACATGCTTCGCATCTTTCAAGTGATTCAAAATCAAGTGATTCAAGAAGTCCATTAGAATGGAGTTTCTTCATACGCTTCACTCCAATGTGACCAAGACGACAGTGCCACATGTATGTAGAATTATCATTCAATTTTATTCGTTTAGCATCTATGTTGTGAACATGTGTATCACTACTATCGAGATTCAATAAGAATAAACCATTCATCTCAGGTGCATAACCATAAAAGATATTACTCATATAAATCGAACAACCTTTATTCTCAGACTTAAAAGAGTAACCGTCTCGCAATAAACAAGATCCAGATATAATGTTCATGCTTAACGCAGGCACCAAATAACAATTATTTAAATTTAAAACTAATCCCGATGGTAGATGCAGAGGGAGCGTGCCGATGGCGATCACATAAACCTTCGAGCCATTTCCAACGCGCATCGTCACCTCGTCTCTTGCCAGTCTTCGTTTATTCCGCAGCTCCTGTTTCGAGTTACAAATATGAGCAACCGAACCAGTATCAAATACCCAGGCACTACTACGATTACTAGTAAGATACACATCTATAACATGTATATCGAATATACCTTTCTTCTTGATGTTGCCGTTCTTCAGATCCACCAGGTATTTGGGGCAGTTACGCTTCCAGTGACCAGCACCCTTGCAGTAGAAGCACTCAGTTTAAGGTTTAGGACCAGCCTTGGGCTTCTTAGCAGGTGCGACAGCTTTCTTGCCGTCCTTCTTGAAGTTGCTCTTGTTCTTAGGCTTGCCCCGTTTCTTGAAATTGGTGGTCTTATTGACCATCAACACTTGGTGCTCCTTCATGATCTCCACTTCAGCAGTTTTCCGCATGGATGATAGTTCAGGCAACGTCTTGTTCATGCAGTGCATATTGTAGTTCATCACAAAGTTCTTGTAACTTGGTGGCAGTGATTGGCGGACACGGTGAATCCCTAATTCATTAGGAATCGGTATCCCCAACTCTCGGAGTTTGTTTGCGTGCCCAGACATGGTGAGCACGTGCTCGCTAACGGAGCTACCCTCTTCCATCTTGCAGGTAAAGAACTTCTCGGAAGCTTCATAGCTTTCCATGGCCGCGCGAGTCTCAAAAATGAGTTTGAGCTCCTTAATGATCTCAAACGGGTCATGGTGCTCAAAACGCTTTTGAAGCTCCAATTCTAAACCGTACAGGATGGCACAATGAACTGTGGAGTAGTGATGTTTCCGAGTGGCATAAACATTCTTTACGTCATCGGTGGCATCTTATGCAGGTGGGTCACCTAGCGGTGCTTTGAGCACATAGGTCACCTGACCAG
Organism: Avena sativa; assembly: GCA_916181665.1. Classification (NCBI taxonomy): domain Eukaryota; kingdom Viridiplantae; phylum Streptophyta; class Magnoliopsida; order Poales; family Poaceae; genus Avena; species Avena sativa. The sequence continues at coordinate 341,565,176 of OV702288.1, forward strand.
CCCTGAGGACGATCTTCAGTCCACGGAACCAGTCCATGAAATTGCTTCCATTGTTCTTAAGCTTTTCTTTCTCTAGGAACACATTGAAATTGATGGAAACGTTCGCCATAATCTACAACAAATTTGCAAGTATTTTAGACCAAGTTTATGATAAATAGTGTTCTAATTTAATTCTTAAATTAACTAGGTGAACTCCCACTCAAAACAACATCCCTCGAGTTGTTTTAGTGATTACACGAACCAAATCCACTACACCAAGTCCGATCATCACGTGAGATGATGTAGCTTCATCGTCGAACAATCTTCATGTTCATCATATCAATCATATGACTCATGCTCTACCTTTCGGTATTCCGTGTTCCGAGACCATGTCTGTACATGCTAGGCTCGTCAAGATTAACCTTAGTTTCTGCATGTGCAAATCTGGCTTGCACCCGTTGTATGCACACGTAGAGTCTATCACACCCGATCATCACGAGATGCTTCAAAACGACGAGTCTTAGCAATGGTGCCAACTAAGGACGAACACTTTATTGCTTGATATTTAGTGAGAGGGATCATCATATAATGCTACCGTCGCGATCTAAGCAATACAAGATGCATAAAGGATTAACATCACAGGCAATTCATAATTTGTGTGATATGATATGGCCCTTTCTTCTTATGCCTTTGATCTCCATCTCCAAAGCACGGACATGATCTCCATCATCACCAGCATTGCGTCAAGGTCCGTGGCGCCGCTTCATGGTTGTTCATCTTCACTAGCAACTATTACAACTACTTGGAACAAAGCTATTACAAGATGAATAGACACGCAGGTCTTAACAGAATTAAAGACAACCATTAGGCTCCTGCCGGTTGCCATATTACAACAAGGATCATTGCATACATCAAATACAATCACAATCACATGTAGGCCATATCACATCACAAAACCCCTGCAAAAACAAGTTAGACGCCTCTAATTTTCTTTGCAAGTTTTACGTGGCTTGGGGCTTTCGACTAAGAACGCATCTTACCTACGAAACTGAACCACAACGTTGATACAAGTGCTATCAAGTGCAAAGTGTAGATTTGATCTATACTATGATGGGAGAGACAGACACCCGCAAAGCCACTTGTGCAAAGCAAGTTGCACGTCAAGCGTGGAGCAAGTCTCATGTATGATGACATGTAATGTTAGCCCGAGCCGCTTCATCCCACCATACCGCAAGATGCAAAGTACACATATAGCAAAAGACGACACGAGCACCAACGCCCACAACCTCATTGTGTTCTACTCGTGCAACAGATCTACGCATAGACAAGGCTCTGATACCACTGATGGGTTCGTAGCATGGAAAACAAAAAATTTCTACCGCAAGAACGAACAAAACCCAGATCTAATCTAGATAAAAGCCAAGATCTAATCTATTAGACATGAGCAACGAGATAGATCGGTACTAACCCTCGTAGAACCGAAAGCGTTACGAGATTAGATATCGTGGATGATGTAGTCGATCACTTGCCGATCTCAAGATCGTGTGGACGATCCTTCCGGCGCCGCGTTCCGGCAGCGCTTCCGCAGACGGTCACACGTGCGGAGTCAAAGCAGACTTTCCTCTACTCGTTCCAGCGAGTAGCGGAGGTAGTAGATCTTCTCCACGGAATCCCAGTAGCACAACGGCGTGGTGGTGGTGGTGGAGGTGCTAATTCTACAGGGCTTCGCCTATGCCTATGCAGAAGAAAGGTGGAGGAGAGAGGCGGCTGAGATTGGTTGTTATGAGAGCAGGGTCAAGAGGGGGCGCCCCTCCCTTCTATTTAAGGGAGGGAGGCGCGCCTGGGGAGGGGGAGTCCTATTGGGCCGGCGGTGGGAAGGGGGGAGGAATCCTCCTCCCCCATGAATCCGTGTATTGCCCCACTTGGACTCCTTGATCCCTTTCTTGGTTTTCAAGTAAACTCCAAGAAATCCTCTAGAACCTTCTAGAACATTCTGAAACCTTCTAGAATCTCCATACAAACACTCTGGAACATTTTCTAACTTAGAAAATGATCCCCAATATATGAATCTTATTCTCTGGACCATTCCGGATCTCCTCATGTTGTCCCGGATCCATTCCGAGACTCCGAACAACATTCGGTCTCCAACGGAAATTCCATATCTACTTAAAACAACTTCGAACCTTAAGTGTGTCACCCTACGGTTCGTGAATATGCAGACATGATGAAGACACCTCTCCGATCAATAACCATCAGCGGGATCTGGAGATCCATAACGGCTCCCACATACTCAACGATTACTTCGTGATCGATAGAACCATTTTAACATGCGAAACCAATTCCCTTTGTCACGCGATATTCTACTCATCCGAGGTTTGATCATCAGTATCTTCATACCTAGTTCTTCCTCGTTACTGATAAGTACTCTTTACTCGTTCCATGTTATGTCATCCCTTGTGACCCAGTCACATGCTTGCAAGCTATCTAGATGACATTCCACCGAGAGGGCCCAGAGTATATCTATCCGTCATATGGATGGACAAATCCCAATCTTGGTCTATGCGCTTCAACACATACTTTCAGAATACCCAATGACACCTTTATAACCGCCCAGTTACGAAGCAGCGTTTGATGTCATCAAAGTACCCATCCGGTGATGGTGATTAACATAACCTCATGGTCGAAGGATTAGGTTACTATGTATTTCAAAGCTTACAGCAATACAAACTTAATGACTTGATCTTATGCTACGCTTACTATGGGTGTGTGTCCATCACATCATTCTCCTAATGATATAACCTTGTTATTAATCACATCCAATGTCCATGACCAGGAAACCATGATCATCAATCAATCAACAAGCTAGTTCAACAAGAGGCTTACTAGGGACTCTTTTATGTTTACAAAACACACAAGTATTAGTGTTTCCTAATAATACAATTATAGCATGGGATGTAAACTTTCATCATAAACACAAAGATATAATAATAACCACTTTTATTATTGCCTCTTGGGCATATCTCCAACATTAAGTAGAACCCCCTTGGTGACACCTACTTGTCCCTAGTAGAGTAGATGGTGTATTATACCATACCCTTTGGAGACCCTGTTTTAGCCGAAGCAAAAACTAGAGGATGGGAAGACCACGGAAAAAGTTTTAGCAAATGTTCTATGATAAAACCTTGGTGAGGTGGGACCTCCCAAGAGATGTTGAGAAAGAAAAAGGTTTTGTTCTATGAAATGCTGAAGGAAAGATGGAGGAAAAAGGTTTAAGAAAACGCACCCGATTCTTTGCAGTTTTGCTAGAACAATTAACCCGTGCAACCACATTACTCTGGAATGGGACAGGGCTGGATTTGATGTGTGTCTATTCTGGTCTAAGCTGCCTCGCAACGACTTCAGGGGATAAAAATCCCTGGAGAGTGGGCCTTCTCACATAAGGGTCCATGTGGGACACCGACCTGGAGAAGGAACGAAGGGTCTGTGGGCCTCCACGCGTTACTGTGAGCCCCTCATTGAAAGCGCCCACTGTGTAAAATGTAAAATGCGCTCCGGTTGGTCCTCGATACCCGACGTCCCAATGTTGAGGGGAATAACACTCATAGGGTAGGCACTTATATTGGAGTGGGCATCCGGAGAGTCTTGATCGGTTACTCGACCCACGAATGGTGAAGATTAGGGTAGTGTACCCGGATGGTGTGGGTAAAGTGTACAACCTCTGCAGAGTGTAAATCTATTCGAATAGCCGTGTCCGCGGTCATGGACGGTTAGGAAGGTTGCTGTAGAGCGGTGCTGGTTTTGATTTCAAAAAGTATTTCTGAAAAGCAATGGTTTTGAAATGTTTTGACCATGGAATGGTCAGAAAGGATTACCTGTTCTGACCATGGGATGGTCGGAAAGGAATGAAAGGAGTTTGGTCATGGCATGACCGAAAGGAAGGAACAAATGGGTGGCCCAATCCTAGTGTTCCCAAAACTTTTCAAAAAGGTTTCCAAAATGTTTTACAAAAGTTTTCAACAAAGATATGTAGATGCGATATCTACAAGAGAAACTAATTGAGAAAAAAACCTCTCTTGGAGCCCTCCTACTACCACAACCATAATGCATATCCTCTTGTTATTATTGTTATCTTAAGGTGGTTTGCGAGTACATTCAAAGTACTCACTGGCATTGTCCCTGGCTATTTACTTGGTCAGATATCAAGAAGAGGATGAAGTTGATGGCTATGCGAGCTAGGACGTCCTCCCAGTTAGTTGCCTGTAGGTTAAGTCATGGATCGGGCTCTACACTTGATGAAGTTCTGCTGATGATTATTGATGTAGCCATAACGACATTTATGTAAGTCTTGTAATTCGGTATGTCTCGTATGCTGTAATGATACTTGTCGGTTATGTTCCACGGCTCACTGATCATGGGAATGTGGTGTAAGCATAACAGGGATTCTCGGATGATTAATCCGGGGGCCCCACACTATATCTTGATTGGTCAGACTATTCTATATTTCCATGAACATGTCTACTCTCTAGAAACCTTTGTGTTGGCAATCTCTTTTATGTCACCTACAAGTACACATATTCCTATTTCCTAGATGCCCTCTTGCACGTGTTGGTACATATGCATGTCACAAGCAATATAAAGGGTCCCTTCCTTTTCCATTTCAAGCGGTGTGTTGATTCAATTTTTTTGAGCTTGGGTTTTCAATTCGCCACAAAACAAATATATCCTTCGGCCCATTTAAGAATTACAAAAGGTTTTCTTATTTACCTAAAAACAGAAATTGACACTGAACCTGTCTAAAGGTTTCTCTAAAACTAGTCCCATCTTGTCTAGTTTGGACTATATAAAAACTCCAATCTCCTTGTTTGCCAAAATTCTAGTCATGTGTACATATACACATACACACACTCTCTCCTTTTCTGGTCCAACTGAGTCGCACCTAGCTTTGCTAGCAAAAATCTCTATATATCCTACCATGTGTGTGCATGGACATCATACCCACACACATTTCTACATTCGCTTTGATCATAACACCCCCACCATGAGCTATCTCTTTGCCACACCCAAAAATCCTAGCTAGACCATCTATGGTTATACATAGACCAACCCCTCTCTCTGAACCATACCACCAACCTAGCTAGATAAACACTTTGGGTGAACCACCGATCAACTGGTAGCTGCACCTTCTGTTCACCCCATTGCACCTAATCAGAACCGCATATGCCCCATATCGAGCCAGCCACAACCGAACCTGGGAGAATTGTATTTTGTTTGGATTCGTGATTTGTATCTTTTGTTTCTTCATCTCTCGTCTTGATCTGTGGATTTGTAGGTACCCAAGATCCCATAGATTGATAAAGGCTTGAGGTGATATACTTGGCTAGCGGCGATCTCATAGGAAACTCAGTGATAGAAAGGGAAGTACGGTCTTCATTTAGCGCCGCATTCGAGATCAACAACATCACCACTTAAAGCTTTAATCTATGTTTACACTTGATAATCATTTGTAACCCGTGGCTTCGGTGTACTCTCGGTTGGACTAAAAGTCTATTGCTATGCTCGCTGCATCATAGGGACTCTAGAATATTAGGATGTGTTTCCCACAAAAGATTATCTCAATACAAACACTATACATGACTATGCTTAATATTATCTTTTATCCCATTTGATGTGCATCTGCAGGTGGATATTCAACCCCGACCTATCTCCATCCATTGATTCAAACTTGTTATAAAGTAAACTAGATTGGTCCGGTCAACTAAGGTAAAACGAACAAACAAAGTCTTGTAGATATGTCATTTTTATTACCTTTTAGAAGTGCTTTTTGAGGTTCGATTAAACCTAGGTCTTCTACGGAAAATGCTATTATACTACATCCTTGAATCCGGATCGAAGGTATCACCTGCTTCCCCTTCATCGACCGGTGTACACAGACGACCCTAGAGCTCACCGAAAAAGCTTCGTTGCCGCCGTGTCCTAGAGCAACTCGACCTCGCCGTCCAGGACACCGCACACCACCGAACTCTGCTTCCCCTTCGCCTACTGCTGACTCTGGCTCGGCCTTGGATGCGTGCAAGGCGAGCACCACACCCAGTCAACCTCACCCTAGCTATTCCGTGTTCCCTCGCTCGCCAGCAGCCGACGCCCGCCGCACTGGATAGTGCTAGACACACAACATTAGCGTTCACATTGCAGCCCCGCCACGACATCACAGCTGCGCGGTCACCAAACCTCCTATGTTCCCATCATTTCCCCTGTGTCCCTGTTGAACCTTTGCGAAAACTTGTTGAACAAAAGTAGTAGCCCTAGGTTCCCTCTTCATCTTATGTCTTTTTGGCTTTGCGATATTATCAGTGGGTTGCTCGCCATCGTTTCCCAAAGATGGGGTCAACTAGATGAACTTCACAAGTATATTTCCAGTTCTGTCAGACAGTAGCATGAATCTCCTAGACCATCTTTTCCTCGCCGACTCCCGGTCATTTCAGGCCTCCTCCGGGAAAACATGATGAATGGAAGTTGTAGCCAGATGCCCCCTCTCTATATTTTGTTTTTGCAATGTTGCAAAACTCATAGCAGATAGCTCGCCATCATTAATCGAAGTAGCGTCGATCCTCTGAACACCATGTTGGGTTCTTCAGTTTCGTCCGTCATAGCGTGACGCTTTTGCTCTTAGGGCCATGGTTTGTTTGAACCCTCAACCCGCACGCCTCGGACAACACACATGTCGCCGCCCTGCTGGATCATGCACGATGCGGCCCCTCTGCACCTGTTGGCCCACCTGTCACTGCTTAGGAGTAGTTTTTCCCTAAGTAAGAAAAATCCTGAGACATTTCTAAATCGAATAAAAATTCCAGAAAATGATTTATATCAAATTAATTCTTATATTTTAAATTGTTTTAAATTTGAACAAACTTATAAAATGAAATATGAATGTTTTCAAATATGAATTCAAACATATTTTAAAATTTGACCATAGTTCACTGAGCTAGTCAACCTTTTGACTTTTGACCATAATTGAATTGTTTTGCATTTGATAATGTTTTAAATTCATAAATTCAAATAATACAAAAGATATATGCTTTCTTATCAGGAAAATGCCAGGAATATGAATATGCCTTTTAAAATAATTTCTAGGCATTTAAAATTTTCGAATTAATAAATGCCATTTTCTTAATAATATCATAACTTTATTTCCGTATCTCCCAATTTGACAAATAGTATGTCTAAATTGATCAGCACGATGAGCCCTTTCCAACTAAGCATTCCATGATATCAATTGAACCATGCATCATATAAATATTAAATAGGTAGAAAGGTTTATGGGAGCAAAACATGACTAAATAATTAATTAAAATGCTTTATTATTGTTCCTATGCATCACCCATGCCATGCTATATTATACCATGTAACTGTGCATCATTCCATCATGGCATACCTTATTTTTATTTGTTGCATATGTTCATATGACTGTGCACTTTATTTATCATCTCCCTTTGTGTGTTTGGTTCTTATTCTGAATAGACGCCGAGTAAGGGAGTTATCAGGAGACCCAAGAGTACTACCCAGATTCCAGTTATCCTACTACTGAGCTTTCAGGCAAGCAATTGCCCATGATTGCATTACATATATCACCTATGCCTCTATCTTTATTCTTAAATCATTGTGGCAAGATTCTTATTAAATTGAAATCCCATGTAATGCATAGCCTTTACTTTTAAACCCCACCGAAGTTGGTATCCTTAATCCTATAAGACCTTAATATATGAGTTTTTTTGAGCCATGTGAGTCGTAGAATTGCATGTGTAGGGTTTGTGCGAGTCTGTTGCGGATAACGAGGTACTTAAACAACTTAGACTATATAGTAATGGGATAACTAAAGAAAGAGTCATCAGTGGGAAACAACTGATATTTGGTTTTTAGCCGCTCACTTGTGTCCCGTAGGACCCGAGTACTTGATTCTTGTTCCTTGACTATCACACTATCCGCATGTGGGACCATGAATCCCCTGCACCTAAGCTTGATTCACATCTTATTTATTCAGGCCACAATTAGTTTGGAGCTTTACTACTATCATGTACTTATGCCATGTTTTACCGATTTATTTACTACTATTACGCATGGAGACCTTACCTATACTATTTTGGAATGCAGAGTATTTTTGTGGTATCGAAAAGCCCAGTCACACTTTTGGGTTCCAGTCGTTTATAGCCATTGACGCAAACCCTGGGTCTGCCTCGGAGCCCATCTGACTTCATTGCGGGAAGCTTAGTGGGATGGCCCCGTTGTTGATCATATGCCTCGTTGCTTTTTATTTGGTTCTTCCCGAGTTGATCGTATGTGTGTTGGTATTTGTGCACCCCTGCAGGGTAAATCTTTCTTAAAGCTGTGTCTGCGGTTGTGAAAGACTTGGAGCACAGTTTCTCGATCATAGACAACTATAACTAAAGCACCATTTTTAATTTGACTAAAACATGACTAGTAAATAGTGCAACACTCATAGAATGGTTAAGAAAATTGCCAACGGACGGGATGTTTTTCCACCTTATTTTTTGGTAAGCAGGAGGGAGGACGAGCGATGTTTACTTATGTTTCTTATATACCCGTTGGTTCTAATTAATGAGCGTCTGTCTATATCTGGTTGGGCGGATGTTGTAGCGTGTCTCTATAGAACTGTTTAGCTATTTATATTTTGCTGCAATTGCCTCACCCTAGGTTAATCCCATTAGATGCATAAAGACTTGCTGAGTACCCCTAGGGTCTCACACGAATTATTGATTAGGTTGTCAGGTACATCCTGTTGGGGTTCCGCGTATGAAAACAATAAATTTTACTCTACGTCCCTGAACCCCTAAAGCTGCCAGGACATATCTATTAGTAATACAGTAACGGGAGGGGCTTTTCGTGAACTTACCCTTGAAGACCGAAAAGCGTTGTCAACGCTCAAGAGAGCGTGGTTGATGTAGATGAGCCGAAGCCGACCTCAAGGTCATGATGAAGTCCTTGCGCTCCTTGGCTCCAATGACTTGAGTGCCTCAAGTGCGACACCTCGCGGGGAGTTACACACGTCCGGTGCCTGATGATGACTCCCGCTTCCCCGATCCAGCAACAGTTGCGAAAGTAGAGCTCCTGGATCCGAATCCCACAGCGCGACGGCGCTCCGCAGTGAAGATGTCTATCGCTCGCGCAGTCCAGACTTGGGACCACGGTCACGAGAGAGAGAGGGGAGAGAGAAAATATCAATTAGAGGTCCTCCCAAAAGTGGGGAGACCTTTTTTGATTATTGGTGTATTTAAATTGGCCAAATACCCCCACTATATATAGGGGGAGGGGAGGTACTACCTCCCTCAAAGTCCCGGGGTGGGACTAAAGGAGAGGAGGGGGAGGGGTGGCCGCCGGCCACCCTAGTGGGCCTCTCGCGCGGGGGGGGGGGGGGGGGGGGGTGCGCTAGGCCCAGCCGGCCTACCCCTTGGCCCCTCTCCCTCTCTCCTTTCCCCTAATGGGCCCTCTCCCTCCGGAATTGGCCCATTAAGCCTTTGACCATTAAAATTGATTTTCTCTTTATTAAATAATTATGAATAAATGATTAAATAAATATTTAACATTCATTCACATATTATTCAACCTCTGTGGCCATGGAACACCTTCCACCTCCACTTCGGACTTACCGAAACCCTTCCGGTTTTCTCCCTACTCTTCTTCGGTGATTCCACCGATCCTATAAACACTCTCTAAGCATCATCAAGCCCTTAAGCGTGATACCCCACGGTTCGGGAACACTCCAGACATGGTCGGGACACTCTCGCACCAATGATCGACAGAGGGACCTGGATGGCCATGTGACCCCTGTGCGTTCAACGAAGATCTTTCGTCGTTTGAACCGGGATAGTCGTGTCTTATTCCCTTTGTCACTCGATACTTGCATTGCCCGAGATCTGATCAATGACATCACCAGGTCGTGTTCAATCTCGTTACTGAACAATGCTACTTGACTCGTTCTGACAAGTAATATCCCCGTGATCAAATTACACATTGTGCAGCTATTGGATATAACTTCTCCAAGTGGGCCCTTGAGTATCTTCCCGTCACATGGACGGACAAATCTCGCTCTTGACATATATTGCCTCTACGGTTTCCTCCGAGTACCTGAACACACCTTTATGACCACTGTATTACCAGATGACGTTTGATGCTATCTAAGCACTCTCGGGAGACAGTGATTGATATAGCCTCACGGTCTAAGGAATAGTCTATGAGGATCCATTTATAATCATTGTAACTTTAACTTCGTGACATGATCGGGTCATGATGTTTAGGTTCGGTATTGGTTCATCATCTCATTCTCAGAATGAGATGACCTCATTTCCAACTGGCATAAATACCACATGATCAGGAAACTTGATCATCTATTGACCAATGAACCAGTGACTAGAGTTTCACTAGGAACCCCTGGTTGTTTGTATATCACACGTGTATTGATGTTTCCACTCAATACAGTTATAACATAATATAAAACTTAATTATAAACTATATGAAATATGATAATAGTCCTTACTACTATTTGTCTCTAGGACATATTTCCAACAGTCTCCCACTTTCACTAGAGTACAAATACACTAGCTGCATTTGTTCTCAATCATTGGCACCATATATCATGTACCCTGAACATGCTTGCTCATGGAAGAGGTTGAGTCTTGGGTCTATACTTTATAGCCCCAAATCCTTTGCAACTTACTAATGTCACCTTGACATTAATACTTTATCATCTCATGATAGCATCTGTGTGTATGCATTGTCGCTATGGCAGCAAAACGAGGCCTGATTCGAGGAGCCTACAGTGACGTTAGATCAACCTCGAAGGCTTTCTCATGGGCACTGTGCCCTGGGACACATCATTCTACGTTAAAAGCGAACTAGCCTCGCCATAACATTATACAACACTTTAGATGGTACCCTTATATATTATTATAAATGTATTTATCGAAACACTAGAGCACTTTGTGCAACTTTCGATGTTTTGTTCACCTCGCTTCCTACTTGACTTTAATCGGTATTACGGGAGTTTCCAACATATTCCCTTATAACATAACCTTTTATGTTATAAGATATGTCATCCTTTATGGATTTGGGGAACATGTCTACAGTTCTCTACTAGACACTACGGACAAAACTTAGCTCAACATTCTGCGATTCAAACTTAATCACTTTTAAACGTTCCATATTGGATCATATATTATGCTAAGTTATCATCATGGTTTTGTAAGAAAGAACCTATGTCTCAACAAAGTGGATGATGATCATACTTTTCTTTCTTTCAACCATCGATGCTAAACTTAATACTATTCCTAATTTGAGTTATTAAGGACCAGTTCCTTAATTAACTTCTATTCTGGAACCCCTTTTAGAATCCCTTAAGGAATACTACATAATATCCTAATACACCTATTATCAACTTCTACATCTTATAAATCATTATTTATAAGTATTTGTTCTTTTATTCTTAACGTACTTAAGAATTAATCCTATAAGCTCCCACTCAAAATATGTTCCTACATATTTGAATTTGAGACTTATATTGCTCCCACTTAAATATTTGTCAATCACATATTGTTTCAGGAAGGCTTTCATAGCTCCCACTCAATTTTATGCAAATTGCACATCCACTCACTATTTTGAACAACTTCAAAATCCTTTGATCAAATATCAAAGTTGGAGATTTACTATAAGATACTATTACTAGTTTTAAATCCTCAGACATTTAGCACATTTGAATCAAATTCATTTGAATTTGTCCAATACTTGACAAATTGTGTTTTTGTCATTCACCCCCTTTTCCACTATGGCTTTGTAGTCATTTGGGAAAATTCAAGTAACCCCTTTTACTTGTGAGATTCAACAATGAATTCCTACTTCATGTAGTGAAAACACTAGTGGGGAAAATACAATGATCAATATCATTGATTCTTTCCTTCTGTGAAGAGAATCATTCAGGAATGTTGTCCGTTGCGCTTCTCAACACTCTGATGCAGGGTTTTGAATCCTCATCGTGTTTTACACTATTTTCCATTTGCCCCATAATTGAGAAACATCACTAAAAGTGGGTTTCCTAAAAAATGTACCAAAATCCAAGCAATACGAATGTTGCTTTCCTTTTGGTTTCAGCTATGGAATTTTGTATTCAAAGTTTCCAATGAATACTCTACAAGGACTTATTCGCTATTTTTTTGGTTATATCGAATAACCCCAAAACTTTCACGAATTCAAATGGTTCACTACATTCTAATTGTGTGCTAACTATTTGTATGCTAATGGTCTCTACACAACAACGATTTATTTGGTGCCTTCTATTCACCCCTTTGATATCTTATATGACATTGTGATGCTTTGCATTTTGAAATTTCAAAATGCCTTGCATTCCACAATTTCTTTTATGCCACTCTTATAAAGTTGAATTTCATTACTATTGATCAAATCAAAGTAATTGGATTCTCTTTTATATTTATACCCATTGTTGATGAAACACTTTGATCAAATCAAATAGTTTCATATTCATGTTTCCTTTGGTAAACTTATTTACACATTTAAACAATCACATAATGATAATTACCATTTTTGTTAAACACAATAGATCGAATATGTATTTACTTTTAACAATTCTTTAAACACTTTGTATTCAAGTAATACACGGTGTTCAAGTTATTTTGCCGAACTTAGGCATGATTTATATGTGATAAGAAATCGAATGACTTTCACATATTATCACATAACTTTGAATTTAAACAATGGTTTTTCATTCATTAATGAACATATCATTAAGTTTGGTATTCTAAACAAGGCATTTTAATGTTTTACAAATGTTCATGCATTATCAATTAGTTTCAAACAACAAGGATAATTCACACGTAATCAAACAAGATATGAACACGAATAGAAATCATTCATAAAAGTGGAACAACTGTTTGTGACAAACTCATATGAATAACTGTCTCAAGAAGTGTGAGACACACTAAAGAAGTTCACAATATCTTGATTAGAAAAATCATCCTAAAACATAAACTAAGTGATAAATGTCGAGGGAGAGTGTCGTCGGCCATCATCATCATGCTCGCCATCAACACGCAACGTCACCTCCTCTCCAGCAAGCACCTCTCATGCAGAAGGACCTGTTTTCAGCAAAACAGAACAAGTATCAGATATACTTAACACTGCAAATGTGTTTGCAAGATTATAACATTTATAAAACTGTATATCAAATATATACCTTTGTCATCGTTGACCTCTCCGGTGATTGGTTCAACCTTTACGTTCCTGAAACGTAATATGAACTCATGGAAATCCAATGCTTCCGTATCACCACTCATGATGCTACTCCGGACATGTCCTTTGTAGCTAGGAGGTAACGACTGAAGCAGTACGTCTATCACAATTGGATCAGCCATCCAATAATCCACGAAGTGAACCAGTCTTGTGTGTGCATCAAGCATGCGCTCCAAGTGACCCTTCAGACATGTATGCTCCTCCATATGTATGGAAAGGAACTCTCCAAGCAGCTCGTGCTTCCACATGCGCACATGGCCTATGAACTCTTCTCTCAGCTGATCCACCATCGAATATGGATCAAGATCACCCATGAGCGGATATAGTTCATCCACCATCCCGTAACGCATTATTATCTAAATGTAGGTGGACATCTCTTGACGATAGTAGCGGTCTGCCAGCACTTGTGGGGTCTCATAGTAGTCTGGCTCAGTCAAATCCATCGTGCGGCGTATGTAGTCTACCACATGATTCCTAGTAAGGAGATTATTCAGGCGCACAAGCCAACTAGGGAAGTTGGATCCATCAAGTTTAAGTTTCTCACCCTTTACCCATTCCTCAATGACAAAGTAGGCTTCGCGGTGAGCCATCTACATTTATAATTGCAAAAGGAATTTAGACTAAGTTTATAATTAAATGAGTTAATAATAACTCCACTCAGAAACACCTATCTCCAAAAGGGTTCCTAGTGATAACACGACCCCTATTAGCAACATCTCCCCCGATTGATCACGAACATCGATGTGGGTTCAAAGGTGGACGCTAACCGTCGGTCACATCATTCATGCGACTCGTGCTCGATCTTTCGACCATCCATGTTTCGAGGCCACGCTTCTGTGGCATGCTAGGCTCGCCAACTCAACCTTAGTGTATTCGCTTTACAACATGGCTTACACCCACTATATGCAAACGTAGATATGTCTAACACCCAGGCCTGTAACCCTGGATCGCCTCATACCAAAGAACTTTCTTGGTGGTGCACACTAAGGGGGAACACAATTGTTGGTAACTTTAATAGGGATCATCTTATTAGGCTACCGTCGAGTATCTAATACTAGCACACAATAAGACATACAAACAATAACATTGAATGTAAATGCTATGTGATATGTTCCTTCACGTCATGATCTCCATCCGTCGTCACCGGGTTCCGGCGCCAGGGTTCCGGCACCGTAGACACCATGGTACCGGTGTCTTCCTGGCGTGGTAGTTCGTCACCTCCGTGACTATATACTACTACGTAACAAAAGGTAATCACTTTACCTTTGCCACAACCATATCACAAAGCAACGCCCCCTGCAAACCAAAGTTAGATGCCTCTACTTTATCTTTGCATGTGTTACGTGGCTGAATGGGCTTCCGCACAAGAACCATTCTTACCTATGAACTTTCAGCACAATGTTGATCAAGTAGTTGTCTCTACTACACCCCTTTTGGGGCCCTCCGTTGCAAATGGCATACCAACTAATGCGAGAGAGACATACACCCCCCCTAAGCCACTTTATACGGTACAAGCCGTATGTCAAGCGTGGACCAGTCTCGCGAATCAACGCGTAAAGTTGATTGGGGGCCGCTTCATCAAGCATTACTGCGGTATGTACAAGTACACATGGGAGGGTAACAACTAAAAGATCAACGCCCACATGCTACATCTCGTGTGTTCTACCCGTACTAGCATTACTATGCATAGATCTAGCTCTGATACCACAATTGGGGTTCCGCGTATGAAAACAATAAATTTTACTCTACGCCCCTGAACCACTGAAGCTGCCAGGACCTATCTATTACTAATATAGTAACGAGAGGGGCTTTTCGCGAACTTACCCTTGAAGACCGAAAAGCGTTGTCAACGCTCAGGAGAGAGTGGTTGATGTAGACGAGCTGAAGCCGACCTCAAGGTCGTGATGAAGTCCTTGCGCTCCTTGGCTCCAACGACTTGAGTGCCTCAAGTGCGACACCTCGCAGGGAGTTACACACGTCCGGTGTCTGACGATGACTCCCGCTTCCCCGATCTAGTAGCAGTTGTGGAAGTAGAGCTCCCGGATCCGAATCCCGCAGCGCGATGGCGCTCCGCAGTGAAGATGTCTCTCGCTCGCGTAGTCCAGACTTGGGACCACAGTCACGAGAGAGAGAGGGGGAGAGATAAAATATCAATTACAGGTCCTCCCAAAAGTGGGGATACCTTTATTGATTATTGGTGTATTTAAATTGGCCAAATACCCCCACTATATACAAGGGGAGGGGAGGTACTACCTCCCTCAAAGTCCCAGGGTGGGACTAAAGGAGAGGAGGGGGGAGGGGTGGCTGCTGGCCACCCTAGTGGGCCTCGCGCGGGGGGCTAGGCCCAGCCGGCCTCCCCCTTGGCCCCTCTCGCTCTCTCCTTTCCCCTAATGGGCCGTCTCCCTCCGGAATTGGCCCATTAAGCCTTTGACCATTAAAATTGATTTTCTCTTTATTAAATAATTATGAATACATGATTAAATCAATATTTAACATTCATTCACATATTATTCAACCTCCGTGGCCATAGAACACCTTCGACCTCCACTCCGGACATCCTCCGGAATTACCGAAACCCTTCCGGTTTTCTCCCTACTCTTCTTCGGTGATTCCACCGATCCTATAAACACTCTCTAAGCATCATCAAGCCCTTAAGAGTGATACCCGACGGTTCGGGAACACTCCAGACATGGTCGGGACACTCCCGCACCAATGATCGATAGAGGGACCTGGATGGCCATGTGAACCCTGTGCGTTCCACGAAGATCTTTCGTCGTTTGAACCGGGACAGTCGTGTCTTATTCCCTTTGTCACTCGATACTTGCATTGCCCGAGATCTGATCAATGACATCACCATGTCGTGTTCAATCTCGTTACTGAACAATTCTACTTGACTCGTTCCGACAAGTGATATCCCCGTGATCAAATCACACGCTGCTCAGCTATTGGATATAACTTCTTCGAGTGGGCCCTTGAGTATCTTCCCGTCACATGGACGGACAAATCCCACTCTTGACATATCTTGCCTCTACAGTTTCCTCCGAGTACCTGAACACACCTTTATAACCACCGTATTACCAGATGGTGTTTGATGCTATCTAAGCACTCTCAGGATACAGTGATTGATATAGCCTCACGGTCTAAGGAATAGTCTACAAGGATCCATTTCTAATCATCATAACTTGAACTTCGTGACATGATTGGGTCACAATGTTTAGGTTGGGTATTGGTTCATCATCTCATTCTCAGAATGAGATGACCTCATTTCCAACTGGCATAAATGCCACATGATCAGGAAACTTGATCATCTGTTGAACAATGAACCAGTGACTAGAGTTTCACTAGGAACCCCTGGTTGTTTGTATATCACACGTGTATTGATGTTTCCACTCAATACAATTATAGCATGATATAAAACTTAATTATAAACTATATGAAATATGAAAATAGTCCTTACTACTATTTGTCTCTAGGGCATATTTCCAACACATCCTTGGAGGCTACTACGTCGATGAGGCCGATGATGGATGCAACGACCCTCTTGCCTAGAGATTCCGGGAATGGAGATCTTTGACATCTGTTGGTGGGAATGTTCTTATTTCGGTGGCATATTATGCCCATTTGACTCTTAATCCATACTCAGATCTGTGTTTCCGCTTCCGCTTGATGATTTGTTGAGTGATGTATGAGGACATAATCCTAAAATATTATTACTACTATCTATGTAATTTGGTTCTTGCCGTAATGGCGTTGCAATATATTTCTATTTATTTTATATGGAATAGCTTTGATGTACTCTTTTATGTCACTAGCGTACATACTCACTTGTTTACGCTAGACTTGTAGCCAGCTGGTCACGTTTCTCACACTCGAAGCTATAACCATGAATTTTTGGGTGGATGGTTGGCCGATATGGTACCCTGCTATTGTGGCCTGCTTGTGGGCGGCCTCCACAGTAGTACGTCCTCCCCAGATTCGGGTTATACCGTCTTGTGATTTAGAAACATGAGGTCCGAGGATTACATTATGAACCCTTTAATTATGATTTTGCGGGAAAATATAACCCATCCTATGTTCTTATGAAATCTTATGACGGTCTTGTCTATGCTAAATATGTAGGAACCTCTTATGGTGATGATTACCATTGGGCCATTTGGGTTCCTAAGATACTTGTGACTAACAAAAGAGGACCCATTCAACAATGGGTACCTAAGAACAAGCATTGATTTCTTGCAGGACTATGCTTCTGGTGGGGGAAAACGGGTGGTTGGTAGTGGTGCCACTAGTCACATGACTAGAAGCAAGGAGATGCTTGATGAGACGAGACCTAATACTTCCAACATGTGTTTAACTTATGGATATGGATCAACCTCTAAGGTACTGGGTTTGGGTAAGGTAGTGGTCACACCGGATATATCCATTGTGGACATTATGCTTGTTAAAACCCTTTCATACAATGTACTTTTCGTTCATCAACTCACACTTATGGGCTTTGTAGCCTACTTTGCCCCTAAAGTTAAGGTTCTCATGTGGAGAAAGAGTCTCTCCATAGCCTTAGTTGGGCATGCTGATAACAGTTTGTGTGTGGTAGATTTCGATAAGAAACCTACACCTACCACGGCTAGCCTAATGGCTAAAGGTGACGTGGGATGACTTTGGCATCATTGTCTTACCCACATAAACATGAGGTCTTTGCAAAGTTTCCACATGGGAGGTCATATCCTTGGATTAAAATATAATGTGCGTTATGTCAAAGACCGTGTGTGCAGGGCATGTATTCAAGGGAAACTCCATGAGACGACTCATCCCCCCACACCAACGATCTATTCTGATGTGATCTTAGAGGTTCTTCACATGGACCTCTTTGGTCATCCATCCTTTGATAGCCTTGGGGGAAAGAAGTATTGCTTGGTTATTGTGGATGACTACTCAAGATACACTTGGTTATATTTCTTCAAGGCGAAGAGTGAGACTCAACAAACCGTCATTGACTTTTCCAATGAAGTTCAACGTCAACATAACAAGAAGATGGCCATTACAAGTGAAAATGATACGGAGTTCAAGAACTACACCTTAATTAGATGAGTTCCTTGGTGATGAGGGCATCAAGCATCAATATTCCCCTCCATATAGCCCTCAACAAAATGGGTGGCTAAACGGAAGAATCGTCCTCTTATGGATATGGCAAGAACCATGATTGGTGTTCAAGTCTCCGTGTAATTTTTGGGGTGAAGCTATCTCAACCACTCGTCATATTCCCAACCAGGTTTATCTCCACAAGCACTTGAACATGACGCCCTATGAGATCCTCACCAGCAAGAAGCCAAGTATCCACTACCTTTGAGTGTTTGGGTGTAGGTGCTATCTTCTCAAGAAAGGTAAACGGTTATCTAAACTCGAGTCTCGAGCTATTGAAGGTATATTTGTTGGCTATGCATCAGACTCTCAGTCTTATAGTGTCTATAACAAGTCCATCAGGCAACTTATAGTACCTTATAATGTGAATTTCAATGATCATCAAGGCTCGTAAGTGGGGAAAATTGATCTTGGTGATGTAGGTGATGAAATTCCTCCTCCAGCCATAGGAAGAATGGGTGTGGGATTTTTCTGCCTCGTTGAGGAACCCCTTATGGTGGAAGGATAAGGACAATTCTCTACTCAAGTGGAGCCCTCACCTACTCAAGATCTAAATCCACCCCATAGCCATCAAGATACCATGGTTGGAGAGATAGCTCATGATCAAGGTCAAGAACAAATGAATGATGGGTGCGTACCACCCCATGTTGACCAAGGCCAAGCTCATGAAGACGAACAAAGCCAAAATGTCGAGCAAGCTCATGAAGAGGAGCAAGCTCAATTTGAAGGTCACGAAGAGGATCAAAATAGTGGTGATGACCAAGTAGCTTCTCAAGAATCCATTGAGGAAGCTCAAGCTCATTGTGAAGCAAGAAGGATCGCCAAGCACACCTAATAAGGACTTACCCTTGAAAATGATGTTGGTCATCTTGAAAGGGGCATTACTACTCGTAACCAAGTGGATAACTTTGTTGTCCATAATGTTTTTATTTCTTGTGTAGAGCCCTAAAAGGTGTATGAAGTGCTTGAAGACCGAGATCGTCTTGATGCCATGCATGAAGAGCTACACAACTTCAAGCACACCAAAGTGTGTTCATTAGTGGAGAGATACAAGGAGTGCCATAATGTAATTGGTACAAAGTGGATCTTCAAGAGCAAGCAAGATGCAAATGGGATGGTCATCCGCAACAAGGCAAGATTGGTGGCTCAAGGCTTCTCTCAAGTCGAGGGTATCAAAAACGGTCAAACCTTTTCTCCCATTGCCTGCCTTGAATCCATTCATATCTTGCTTGCATATACATCTCATCATAATTTCAAATGGATATTAAGAGTGCTTTTCTTCATGGTCCCCTAAATGAGTTGGTTTATCTGAAGCAACCTCCAGGTTTTGAGGATCCCAAGTTTCCAAACCATGTCTACAAGCTCAATAAGGCACTCTATGGGATTAAGCAAGCTCGATGTGCTTGGTATGAGTACCTTAGAATGTTGATGGTAGACTGTGGCTTCGAAGTTGGTATAATCGATGCCACTCTTTGTACTAAGAGAGTCGGCGGAACCTTGTTCATATGCCAAATTTATGTTGATGATATGGTTCTCCTAACAAAGCTTTCAATGTTTTTTTGCTAAGCTAATGACCTATGAGTTTGAAATGTCTATGATGGGTGAAATGCAATTCTTCTTTGGATTTTAAGTGAAGCAATTGATGGGAGGTATGTTTATTAATCAATCCAAATATATTCAAGATATGCTCAAGAGGTTCAAGTTCTTGGATCTCACTAGAGCCAAGACTCCTATGCCTCTCAAATGTGATCTTACTCTTCATACTAAGGGTAAAGATTAGGATGAAAAGGTATATTGTTCTATGATTGGTTCTTTACCCTATCTTTGTGCATCTAGACCGGATATCATGTTGAGTGTGGGTATTTGTGCATGGTTTCAACCCGCCCCAAAAGAAAGCCACATTGTGGCGGTCAAGGGAATCTTTCGATATTTAGTTGATACCCTAAACTTTTGCTTATGGTATCCCAAGGGTCAAGCTTTGTACTTCATGCATTCATAGACTTGGATTGGTCGGGAGACCAAGTTGGAAGGAAATCAACCTCTAGGTCTTGCCAATTCCTTGGTAGGTCCTTGGTGTGTTGGTCATCTAAGAATAAAAGATGTGTATCCTTGTCATCCGCCGAGGATGAGTATATTGTGGCCACTAGTTGTTGTGGAAATTGTTGTGGATATGGAAAACTTTAAAGGATTACAGTGCCACATGTGACAAAGTGCCTCTTCTTTGTGATAATGAAAGTGCAATCAAGATCGCCTCCAACAAGGTGCAACACACCAGAACGAAGCATATTGATATTCACCATCATTTCATATGGGAGCATGTGAATAATGGAGATATTGAACTCTCCTATGTTAGCACCGAGAAGAATCTTGCGGATTTATTCACCAAGCCCCTTGATGAGAAGAGATTCCAAGAGTTAAGGCATGAGCTAAATATCATAGATTCGAGCAATGTGGATTGAGATCATGCACTCGTACACATGCATTCATATGTTATTCTATCTAGATGTAGGCATGGATATAGAGGGAGTGCGGTCCTAATTGATTGGGTTATCCCTCCCCCATTATGCCCAAAGTGAGAAAATCATTCTCTTAATATCATATTGTGATATGTCAGCTTCAATGACAAGTTTTTATAATGGACCCAAGATATATATTCTCGGTGCCAAGCCAAGTCGAAGAGAAGTAACCTCGGCAATGCCCATGGTTATGGACTTAGGGTTTCATGCAAAAGATAATGTTGGGGATTTCGTCGGCAGATCAAACAAACAAGGGAGTCGAAGTCGTATGATTATTGGGGAGAGTATATTTACAGATTGCTCAAAGCTTTAGTACCTCTTTGCTGGCTCCTCCCATCCTTTATATAATAGGTTGGGTCCCGAAGACATATACGGGTAGGTTACAAGTTATAATTACAACACTAGTATTATGTCGGTTTGTACTTTTTTCTTGACCGCTAAGACAAGCATTTGTCCGTCGGATGCTTCCTATTCATCTCTTATTCATCATGGGCTTCATGGGATGTAGGCCTTTGTATGCCCAGGTTAGTTAATCACGGGAACCTGATAGGTCATGCCCATGTCAGTAGCCCCCGAGAATCCATCTGAATAGTATATTCACGTTGAGTCTCAAAGACAATTTCAACTGCAAGTAGAATATTCCTGCAGACAAGTAATTTAATGTTTCATGTATTCAATGTCATAGGGATTTCGTACAATGGGCCTGATGCATCCGATGGATCAGGAATAAGTTAATTTATCTTGGGCAAAAACACCATAAACCTACAGCAAATTCAAGTCCCCGGTCACGAACTTGGTATATGCTGGCGTAATTCAGCTTGGGTCGCGGAGGTCTTATCGATAACTGAATTCCAGTGTTTTATTTTGGGATTTTTCATCGTATCATAGATATGGATAATATACTGGTAGAGCGCAATGTTTTATGGTTACCAGGCCTCACAAGACGGTTCCTGGGGTCTTATCTTCATGTCGTGCACACGACATTTAGCCATGTTATCTCGGCAGATGCAGTTTGAGAATTTTTTAAATTTTTCTTGACTATATTTTTTGGCTGTTGGAGTTGCTGAATTGGTCAGCTTTTTTCATCGGGTGTGATATGAGTGCTCCTGATGGGAGTAACTGTTTGAGGATACAATTATGTAATGCTCATATGTTTTTTAATTTTTCAACTCCATTGGAGGATTATGTCTTTAATCGAGGTCGCGTTTAGCGCTCCCGATGGGACTATCCCCCGAGGCTACAGCCGAATGCTTGCATCCGAGTGTAGGCTCAAAATTTCCACTCGCATTTGCTTTTTATGTCGATTCCGTAGGAGGATTTTTATCGGGTGCACAGCCAGCGCTCCTGATGGGAGTAGGCCCTGAGGCTATGTTCGGGTTCTGGCACTAGAGCATAGGCCCAGAGTCAAGTCTCTACAAATGTTGGCCAAGGTTCATTATTGTATTCATCTGAATATTTGTTCATCTTTGGCTACGCATGACGTTAGTGATAATGAAGATGGGGTGTCATAGTTGCCGAAAACAAGACCCGATGGGATGTTGCAGTGGTGGGCCTTTGTTGCAGTAATGATGACGTGTAAGCGGTGCATCAGCGGGATTGTTTGACTGCATGACCTCACTCTTGCGTGAAATTGAGGCGCCGTGCATATTTTCTCTGTGTTTGGCATGGTAAGTACTGCCCACGATTTTTATCCCTTCAGCGAATCTTGCCATGTGTTGTCATCCTCTATGCCTTGTTGTTTCACCTCCCTCATCGAACGGTTAATACTTTTTCTCCTTTTCTTTATAAGCTAAGGGAAAAATTACTGCTTACTATTCCCATTCGTTGTGCACTTCTTCTTCGTCCTCGTGCCGCATCTGTGCTCCATTGCTTCCTGTTCTTCCTTTCTCCTACCTGTACTTGTGCTTCTCCTCCGAGCCACCATGGGGAAGAACAAGGGTGGCTCCTCCACTACTGCCGCCATGGCGACAAAGAAAATGGCCATTGAATTGTCTCCCTCCAGGTGCACCGTGCAGGAGCTGCGCGAGGCGCACAAGGCTCGTCTCATGGATGATGGCTCCTTTAAGGATCCTAGGGATGAAGCTATTCTGGTGACTGAAGTAGGATGGTGGGTAATGTTTCTCTCCTTTCTTTACCGTGGCCTCTCTCTTCTGACCCACAAGTTTCTTTGTGGCCTCCTTTTTGTTTATGACTTGCAGCTCTACCAGCTCATGCCAAACTCCATTCTCCATGTTGCTTGTTTCATCACCCTTTGTGAGTGTTTTCTTGATATCCATCCCCATTGGGGCTATGGAAATATCTTTTCTATGTCCACCAAAATTCCACCAACACCATCATTCATGATGTGGGAGGCGCGATATTTGTTGTTTGCCCGGAAGTCAATTACTTTGACTTCAAGTTTGCTGAGTCTATCCAAGGTTGGAAAATGAAGTGGTTTTACATCAAGGACCGATAAGTTGAGGGTCAAAACTTCGGGTTAGCGCCTTTCGACCCGAAGAAAACTTGCTATAGTCTCAATTCATGGGACCAGTGCCCTAGTTCCGAGGAAATGAAGGAGATCAAACTGCAGCCAGACCGGATCAAGAATCTGCGCACCGAAGCTGGATGCGAACTATAAGGTTTGCAAATTATGGCTTATTTCCTCGGGTGCGCATCCAACCTCTTCAGGCCAGGTTGACTGGTATGTGGGCCTATACCAGCAACAATGACCTGATGAGGATCTTGTCAGATAATCTTCCCATTGTGCTTCTTGAGAAGAGTGTGTGTTCTTTAACCACTCTGACAAAGAAAAACCCTGTTCTGTCAAATTGTCGGGTGGATCCTTATGGCAAGAAAAACCTGGTGCCTGACGTAACTTTGCTTGATTTATTTTGAGCATTCAACTTCTTCCATGCGTTTATGTTGTGATATAAACTTATCTCGCCTGACTTTGGTTACATTTGTGCAGGGTCATGATCATATCCATTCCTTTCCTCCTCTTCCCGAAGGTGGCGACTTGCCAAATAGTGTCGCTAAATCCAAATATTTTACTGGAACCAGGACTGCAACCGAAGAAGAAGGGGAAGAATCTACAACTAAATCTTCCAAAGACATCCAATTCATCCCTTTGGCTCATTCCCTAGATTTTGGGAGGGTACCCGCTGCTAGAAAACGGAAACATTCTGAAGCTGTCTAAATTGTCGAAGACTCTGACGATTCGATAGGTTCAAAACCAAAATTGGTGAAACCTATGCCTTCAGCTCCCCCAAAGATAAGTATCTTCCGCATGACCCAAAATATATCTTCGTAAGTTGTATTCCCATTGTACTCTTTTTGTAGGCTTATAGCACTTCTCTGACAATAGTCGAATATCTGTTTGCTAAACTAGGGGTGACGAGGACGATGACGATTAGCCAAGATTACCACCTGCTACTTTCATCATGTCACCCATTGCTAAGTCGCCAATTCACTCGATGGATCTGGAGAACCGCCAAAAGAAGTCAGCAGGGAAACCGGACCGGAAAGATGTGGCTGCTGTGCCTAAACCTGCACCATCCAAGGAGAAGAGAATTGCGGGTAAAGGCATGGAAATAGTCAAAACCCCCACTAAAGTTGACATGAAAGATGTAAGTGTTGTTATCTTATTAGTTTTGTAACTTGCTTCTATTTGCTCCCTTCATAGTCCGTGTGACTTTTCTTTCTATCCCAACTGTCAATGTGTGATATGGTCGACATGGCCTCCCGCTTTACCAATATTCGTAATGAAGCCAAAGAATTTAAAGGTTTCCTTTATTTTTGTAATGTTGTCTTTGTAATAATCCAACTAGTTCTAGCTTGATGAGCTTCATATTGTCTAGCCATTGCCAAAGAATCCGAGGTTGCTCGGGATGAGGCATTGAATCATGCTAAGGAGCTTGATGCTAAGCTGAAGGTGATGGAGAAAATGTTTGAAGAGGCCAAACAAACCGGGAAAGCTGAACCCGAAAACCGAGAGAACCAGGCTGCCGCTATGGCCAAAAGAGATGAAAATATTTCGAAGCGACTAGAGGCTCTCAATACTTCCTTGACCCATAAGTTGTTTTCCTATATGTTGTTGTTCTCGAATTTTCCTATATACTGTTGTTCTTGAATTTTCCCTTGATTTCTTCGCCTATATTTTTTTCTTTATTCTTTTTGCTGTAGAAATTACTGGCCAGTCTCTGACTTTGGAAGAGGATAAAAGATCCGATCCACTGTTGGATGTTGTAGGCATCTTGGAGGTGAATAGTGTTTGTTGGCGGAATCTTCTAATATGTTTGTGACGTTCTTTCAAGTCCCTTCATATCAAGATTTGTGTGAGCAAGGAAGTACCCACGGTTCTTAATGATCTTGTGGGTGTTTTCAACGCTGATGTAACACCCCTAGTTTAATAATGTTAAGTAGGGTTTGTTTTGTGCATAGCATGAGCATCATCTTAAAAGGCATGCAACAAATAATCACAAAACCCTATTTTTTGTCCCCTTTTGTAAATCTTCAAAATGGTTTTGTATTTTGGAAATTATCAAAACTTGTGGAACCCAAATGGATTAATAGGGCCCCACAAGTATTTTAACACTTTTACAAAGCGCTAGTATTTTCAAACTGTTTAAAACAGAAAAGAAATTTAAATACAAACAAAGAAATAGAAAACAGATTTTGGAAAATGTTTTCAGAAAAAGAAAAACAGAGTAGCAGCCGCAACCTAGCAGCCCAACTCTCTTCCCGTCCTCTCTATCACGCAGTGCAGCTAGTAGTAGCAGCCGCGCAACCTTTTCCGTAGCCCAGCTCCAGCCCAAGCGCGACCCACTCAGCCCAGCTGGCCCGTACCCCTTCAGACGTCTTCCTCTTTTCTTCTTCCTCGCTGGTGACCAAAGCAGCTGCATGCCCTCACATCGTCCGTCGATCCTCCCAAGCGTTGTGATACCTGCTGCCGACCGACGAGCTGAGGATAAGAATGGCCTCGTTGCCCTCTCTCCCCATCCCCATTTCCCCCTCTCTCTCACTCTGTGTCGCTCGTGCGCAGAAGCCGAAACCCTAGCCGATGCAGGTGTCGCCCTTCGTCGTCATATCGCGCCGTTCCGTGCCTCCTCGAGCACACCAGAGTGACCACCTCGCCTTGCTGAGCATCCTCCTAGGAGGAATCTACCCCGCATGCCAGGAATCGACGCCACGGTCTTCATCCCCTCCGACGCCGGCCACCGTTGATTCTCCTCCACCCGAGCTCCCCTTGCCTCGCTGACCCATCCTATGCGTTCGTGGTGAGCTTCTGCACCTCCTGGTGCCCTTCACCCTCTCTCTATATCTCTCTCTCGCTGTAGCCGTCGCTCCTTGTTGACCTGCCGCCGCCGCCGATGTCCGTCGTCGCATGGCATGCTCCGGTGGCCAATCCGCAGCGATGCCGCCCAATTCTGGTCACCCATGTCGCCCTCTTTCCAATGCCCCTGACCGCGCCAGCCTGCATCGTCCCCAGCACCGGATTCGACCACCAGCTGAGAGCATCTCCATTGCCGACATCAGCATGACGTCAGCATGATGCAATAAGTGCCTTTTATTTTTTTAAATGGTTTTGTAAATTCTTTTCTGAAATATAAATATCCCTATGGGCCCTACCTGTAAGATATTTAATATTTTTCATAAATATTTTCTGGAATGTTTAAATATCTGACATGTGGGTCCATATGGAAAAATAATTTAAATTTTCCAAAAATGTTTAATTGTTTTTAAATGATTTTAAAATGGATTTAAATGAGAAAAATCATAACTAATTCATTTTAAGTCAGAAAAATACAAATAATATATCAAAATGTTCAGAAAAATGAGATCTACACAATAGACTCATAATCATGCATTGTTAAGAAACTAAAATGACAAGTTTAATTAGAAGAACAAAGTAACCCCTCTCATATGCATCCAGGGTTTCTCCGAACTAGGGTTTATACCCCTCGGACCCTATTTAAAATGACCAAGCATGTACTAGGGTTCATCTCAATTGAATTTAAGTTGTCATATCATCATCCTTGCTTGAGAATTGCATCGATGCCATGTGTTGACTGTTGTTTTTCTTTCTGGTGTTTCTTCTTCTTCTCGGTAGACCTCAGAGTTGATCTGAACAACGAGAGTGACTACAAGATTGAAGAACGAGATTAACACCATCGAAGAGAAGTATTTGATCAACGATGAACAATGTCAAGCAGATGAACCTGAAATTCTGTATTGGGTATCAACAGGCAAAGGCAAGCAAAACCCCACACATGATATAATCCTACGATTTCAAAGTATTTCATTCTTGCCATGTGCATATGATTCTAAAGTCCTTTGTCAATAGATAGAGTAATCCTATATGATGCATGTTACCTTTGTAGCATATACTCCCTAATCCACTGCTCCTAACATAACTAGGGTTTGGCTTTATGAGCTTTGCTAGAGCTTTTTATATCCGTTGTGCTTAGCCATGCTTAGTTGCTACCGCTGGTCCATCCGGTTGATGAATCAGAGCTATGAATGAACCTAGTTGGATAGGATGACATGGTGTGATCAGAGATGAAAGTTAAACATGTTAAGGTTTGTATGGGAGGCCATGTCGGGTTGTGGTTTTTGAAGTCCCATACTTGCCACTACTAGTGTTGGATTCGTAGCATAGAAAACAAAAAATTTCCTACGATGAGAAGTATACGCCAAGATCTATCTACTAGATACAAGCAATGGGTGGATATACATCCATGGGGAACTTACCCTTGAAGACAACAAAGTTTTGTTAACGAGTAGGAACTCGTGGATGATATAGTCGTATGCTTGCCTATCTCAAGATCGTGTGGAAGTCCTAGTGCCGCAAACCAACAACACATCCGCACTCACACACACGTTTAGGCCACCGAACAACCTCCGCCTCCTCGCTCCAGCGATGCAGCGGAAGCAGGAACTCCTTCCAGACGAAATGCCACCGGGAACATGTATCTCGCTAATCCGAGACCATGGGGGAATAATTATAGAGGGGGAGAGAGATCCTTCACGAGGATGTGTGAGGAAGAAGGGTGAGAGGGGTGGCCTTTTATAGGAGGAGGGGGTGCCCCTCCCCATGGCCGGCGCCCCATGGGGGTGACCCCTCACCTCCCCCATTCATGTGGTGGTAACTCCCTCCACATTAAAATGCCCCTTCACATTCTCTTTTAAAGTCTCCACTTTAAATGCATTAAATTTCTCTAATTTTAATGCTCTCTAATTTAATAAAACTCTTTTATTAAATTTATTCAGAATTTTGTTAATTACTTTAATTAACAAACATTCACATAAAACCCCCTGCAACGTTTCAATATAACATGCATAACCAATTTCTACAATTTCACCCGAAACAGTTTCGTTGTCTATTGAAATAATTCGAGCGCTTTGCAATTCATTCGTCTGAAACACATTTGCTCCAAATGGTGTTGGTGTCCCTTAGGTGTGTCACCCTATGGTTCGTGAATAATGTAGACATGATCGAGACCCCTCTCAGATCCATAATTAGAAGCGGGACCTGGAGATCCATACTGACTCCTACACATTCTACGATGACTTCTGTGATCGTGAGAACCTTTAACATTAGTAACTAAATCCCTTTGTCTCGCGATATATTACATGTCCAAGATTCGATCATCGGTATCTCCATACCTAGTTTGATCTCGTTACCGACATGTACTCCTTTCTTGTTCCCGTGATATAACATTCTATTGATCACATCACTTGCTTGCAAGCTATCTTAATGTGATATCACCAAGAGGGCCCAGAGTATATCTATCCGTCATCGGGATTGACAAATTCCACTCTTGATCCATGAGCCTCAACATGACATCTTCGGAGTATCTGGACCCACCTTTATAGTCACCCTTTTACGGTGTGACGTTTGATGTTATCAAGTTACTCTTCGGATGTCACCAATTAACGTGATCTCATGGTCTATGGATCAAGATTACTTCGTATGATGTTATAGCAATATAAACATAATGACTTTGATCGTAATGCTATACTTCGGATGAATGTTCATCACATCATTTCACAAATGTTGTGACCTCATTATTAATAACATCCAATGTCCTTAATCAGGAAACTTTGATCGTCTTGTTAATCAACGAGCTAGTCTATAAGAGAGGCATAACTAGGAACCTTTTATTTGTTTATTAAACACACATGTATTGACGTTTCCTATCAATACAATTATAACATGCAAAATAAACATCTATCATATACAAGGAATACATAATAACAACTTTATTATTGCCTCTCAGGGCATATTTCCTTCCGTCTTCCACTTGCACTAGAGACAATAATCTAGTTCACATAGTGATAAATATAATACCCATGGAGTTCTGGTGTTGATCATGTTTTTCCCTAGGGATAACTTTAGTCAACGGATCTGCTACATTTAGGTCCGTGTGTACTTTACAAATCTTTATATCTCCATCCTTGACATGCTCGCGGATGGAGTGAAACCGGCGCTTAATATGCTTGGAATTCTTGTGAGACCTTGGTTCCTTGGCATTGGCTATGGCTCCATTGTTGTCACAATAGATCACCATTGGGTCCAATGCACGAGGAACCACACCTAGTTCCGTTATGAACCCCTTCATCCAAACCGCTTCCTGCGCCGCTTCTGAAGCCACAACATATTCCGCCTCCGTCGTTGATACAACCACCATAGGTTGTTTGGAACTCCTCCAACTAACTTCTGCTCCGTTCAAGAGAAATACATATCCGGATTGAGACTTAGAGTCATCTAGATCAGTGTCAAAGCTAGCATCGACATAACACTTAGCGACTAGCTCTTCTTCACCTCCGTAGACAAGAAACATATCCTTAGTTCTTCTTAAGTACTTAAGGATATTCTTGACCGCTATCCAGTGTTCCGAACCTAGATTAGATTAGTACCTACTAGTCAAACTAATAACATGTGCCACATCTAGTCTTGTACATAGCATGGCATACATTATAGAGCCTATGGCTGAGGCACAGGGGATCTTATCCATTATCTCTCTTTCTTCCGCCGTAGCCAGACTTTGAGTCTTACTCAATGTCTTGCCTTGCAATATAGGTAAGAACCCCTTCTTACTTTCGTCCATTTTAAACATCTTTAAAATCTTATCAAGGTCTATACTTTGTGATAGCCCTATTAGGCGTCTCGATCTATCTCTATAGATCTTTATGCCTAATATATATGACGCTTCACCAAGATCTTTCATAGAAAATTTGTTGTTTAGATAACTTTTAACACTGTTTAAAAGATCTATATCATTTCCAATCAATAATATGTCATCCACATATAATATCAGAAATGCCACATTGCTCCCACTCACTTTCTTGTAAATACAAGCCTCTCCATAAGTTTGGACAAATCCAAACTCTTTGATCACCTCATCAAAGCGGAGATTCCAACTCCGGGATGCTAGTTTCAGTCCATAGATGGATCGCTGAAGCTTGCATACCTTATCAGCATCCTTAGGAACGCGGTTTTGACATCCATCTGCCATATTTCATAATCGAAATATGCAGCAATTGCTAACATAATCCTAACCAACTTTAGCATCGCCATGGGAGAGAATGTCTCATCGTAGTCAACTCCTTGAATTTTTCAAAACCCCTTTGCGACAAGTCGAGCTTTATAGATGGTCACATTACCATCAGCATCAGTTTTTCTTTTGAAAATCCATTTATTCTCAACGGCCTTTCGATCGTGAGGTAAGTCCACCAAGGTCCAAACCTGGTTTTCGTACATGGATTCCATCTCAGATTTCATGGCTTCTAGCCATTTGTTGGAATCCGGGATCATCATCGCTTCTTCATACGTCGCAAGGTCATCTATTTCATCAATCATAAAATTCATAACAGGATTGCCGTACAGTTCAGGAGCTGCACGTGTCCTGCTTGATCTGCGAGGTTCGATAGTCCTCTTTCGGAGTTTCATGATCATTATCATTAGGTCTCTCTTCATCAGGTGAAGCCAACTCTGAAACAATTTCCGGTGCTGTGCTACTCGCCATTTCTTGAAGAGAAGGTTCAATAACCTCTTCGAGTTCTACCTTCCGACTACTCACACCTTTCGCGAGAAACTCCTTTTCAAGAAAGGATCCATTCTTGGCAACAAAAACCTTGCCCTCGGATTTGTGATAGAAGGTATACCCAATCGTTTCTTTAGGGTATCCTATGAAGACGCATTTTTCCGCTTTGGGTTCGAGTTTATCCGGCTGAAGTTTCTTCACATAAACATCGCATCTCCAAACTATAAGAAATGACAACTTAGGTTTGTTTCCAAACCATAATTCATACAGTGTCGTTTCAACGGATTTAGACCGTGCCCGATTTAAAGTGAATGCAGCGGTTTCCAGTGCATAACCCCAAAATGACAGTGGCAAGTCAGTCAGAGACATCATATATCGAACCATATCCAATAGAGTATGATTACGATGTTCTGACACACCATTACGTTGTGGTGTTCCGGCAGGCATGAGTTGTGAAACTATTCCACACTCTTTCATGTGTGTGCTAAACTCGTAACTTAGATACTCACCTCCACGGTCAGACCGCAGAAATTTGATCTTTCTATTACAATGATTTTCCACCTCTTTCTAAAATTCTTTGAACTTTTCAAAGGTTTCAGATTTGTGTTTCATCAAATAGATATACCCATATCTACTCAAATCATCAATGAAAGTAAAAAAATAACGATATCCACCTCGCGTCGACACACTCATTGGACCGCATACATCAGTATGTATGATTTCCAATAAATCTGTCGCCCGTTCCATTGAACCAGAAAACGGCATTCTAGTCATCTTGCACATAAGCCATGGCTCACATGTATCAAATGATTCAAAATCAAGTGATTCCAAAAGTCCATCAGAATGGAGTTTCTTCATGCGTTTAACGCTAATATGACCTAGACGGTGGTGCCACATATATGCAGATATATCATTATCAAGTTTAATCCATTTAGCATCAACATTATGAATATGCGTAATACTACTATCGAGATCCAATAGAAATAAACCATTCATCACAGGTGCATGACCATAAAAGATATCATTCATATAAATCGAACAACCATTGTTTTCAGATTTAAAGGAATAACCACTTCGCATCAAACACGATCCGGATACAATGTTCATGCTTAGTGTAGGCACCAAATAACAATTATTTAGATTTATCACTAATCCCGATGGCATATGGAGAGGCAGCGTTCCGACGGTGATAACATCAACTCTTGATCCATTGCCGACCCACATCGTGACCTCCTCCCTTGCTAGCTGTCGCTTGTTTCACAACCCCTGAATCGAGTTACATATATTAGCAACCGATCCCGTATCAAATACCCAGGTGCTACTACAAGTACTAGTCAAGTACACATCAATAACATGTATATCACATATGCCTTTGTTTGCCTTGCCGGCCTTCTTGTCTGCCAAATACTTGGGGCAGTTGTGCTTCCAATGGACAGTCCCCTTGCAATAGTAGCACTCGGTATCAGACTTAGGGCCAGCTCAGGATTTCTTCTCAGGTGTGGTAACAGATTTTCCGCCCTTCTTTCCCTTTTGCTTGCCTTTCTTGTCTTTCTTGAAACCAGTGGTCTTATTGATCATCAACACTTGATGTTCTTTCCTAATCTCCACTTATGCAGTCTTAAGCATTGACAGAAGCTCAGGAAGAGACTTCTTCATGCCCTGCATGTTATAGTTCATCACGAAGCTCTTGTAGCTAGGTGGCAGAGATTGGAGAACATGATGTATGCCTAGCTCAATGGGAATCGTTATTCCCAAGGACACAAGCTTATCGGCATACCCAGACATTTTGAGTATGTACTCACTAACGAAGCTGTTCTCCTCCACATGCAGCTAAAGAACTTTTTAGAAGCATTATAACTCTCTACGGCAACATGGGTATCGAAAATCATTTTCAATTCTCCCATGGTATCAAAAGCATTGCCATTTTCGAAATGCTTTCGAAGTTCTGGCTCTAGCCCATACAGTATGCCGCAATGAATTAAGTTGTGGTCCTCCTGACGAGTTATATAGACATTCTTTTCCTCGTCAGGGGCATCAGGAGCTGGTGGGGGGCCTAGCGGCGCCTCTAGCACATATTGCTTTTGTGCAGCAGTGAGGAGAATCCTCAAATTCATAGCCCAGTTGGTGAAGTTTCTACCATTCGCAACAAGTTTCTCTTTCTCCATGAACACATTGAAATTAATAGCAGGTGGTGCCATCTACAATAGAATTTGTAAAGTTTATTTAGACTAAGTTTATGATAGATTGAGTTCAACTAATCCAAATTACTAATGAACTCCCACTCAAAAACGACATCCCTCATGTCCTTTTGGTGATTACATGAACCAAATCCACTACACCAAGTCCGATCATCAGATGAGTCGGTGTAGCTTCAAAGGCGAGCATCTATATGGGAATCATATCAACTATATGACTCATGCTTAACCTTTCGGTCCGTGTTCCGAGGCCATGTCTGTACATGCTAGGCTCGCCAAGTGAGAACCTTAGTATTCGCGTGTGTAAAACTGTCTTACACCCGTTGTATGAAAGCGTAGAGTTGAGTACACCCGATCATCACGTGATGTCTCAAAATATGATCCATAGAACGGTGCATACTTAAGGAAGAACACATTTTATCTTGATATTTAAATGAGGGATCATCTTACAATGCTACTAAAAACGCCAAACTAGCAATATAAGATGCGAACATCTAATGTGTAAAGTGGGATGATATGGTCCATGCATTTGATCTCTATCATATGCATCATGGTATGATCTTTATCATTACTTTGTGTGTAAGGCCAAGGTCTATGGAACTTACACGTTAAGTGTGTTGTAAGAGTATCTACCATATATCTACTTACAACATTACCATATCAAGACACTAGCCCAACAACGATCTAAACTAGACGCCTCTAATTTATGAATTGCAAGTTTTACGTGGCTTAGGGATTTCAGAGATAGAACCGGTCTTACCTACGAACATGGAACCACAACGAGGATAACCAATTTATTAACAACTCGTTGTAAATCAGATATTGACTATAGTAGGAGAGATAGACACCCGCCAGTCATGGATCCGGTCTCATGTGCGATGACATGTAAGTTTGGTCTGGGCCGCTTCATCGCACCATGCCACCAATATCCAAAATACATGAAATATGCAATAACATGATCATCATCGCCCATATATAAACATATGTGTACTACCCGTGCAAAGCACCTACACATAGATCAGGCTCTGATACCACTGTTGGATTTGGAGCATAGAAAACAAAAAATTTCCTACGATGAGAACTATACGTCAAGATCTATCCACTAGATACAAGCAACGGGTGGATATACATCCATGGAGAACTTACCCTTGAAGACAACAAAGTTTTGTTAACGAGTAGGAACTCGTGGATGATGTAGTCGTACGCTTGCCGATCTCAAGATCGTGTGGAAGTCCTAGTGCCGCAAACCAGCAGCGCATCCGCACTCGCACACACGTTCAGGCCACCGAACAACCTCCGCCTCCTCGCTCCAGCGATGCAGCGGAAGCAGCAACTCCTTCCAGACGAAATGCCACCGGGAACATGTATCTCGCTAATCCGAGACCATGGGGGAATAATTCTAGAGGGGGAGAGATATCCTTCACGAGGAGGTGTGAGGAAGAAGGGTGAGAGGGGTGGCCTTTTATAGGAGGAGGGGGGTGCCCCTCCCCATGGCCGGCGCCCCATGGGGGGGTGACCCCTCACCCCCCATTCATGTGGTGGTAACTCCTTCCACATTAAAATGCCTCTTCACATTCTCTTTTAAAGTCTCCACTTTAAATGCATTAAATTTCTCCAAATTTAATGCTCTCTCATTTAATAAAACTCTTTTATTAAATTTATTCAGAATTTTTTTAATTACTTTAATTAACAAACATTCACATAAAACCCTTGCAACATTTCAATATAACATGCAGAACCAATTTCTGCAATTTCACCCAAAATAGTTTCAGTGTCTATTGAAATAATTCTAGCGCTTTGCAATTCATTCGTCCGAAACACATTTTCTCCAAATGGTGTTAGTGTCACCCTACGGTTCGTGAATAATGCAGCCATGATCGAGACCCCTCTCAGATCAATAATCAGAAGCGGGACCTGGAGATCCATACTGACTCTTACACATTCTGCGATGACTTCTGTGATCGTGAGAACCTTTAACATTAGTAACTAAATCCCTTTGTCTCGCGATATATTACTTGTCTTAGATTCGATCATCTGTTATGGCGGCATCTCCTTAGGACGTCACTTATGGTCTCAACGAAAGGATGGTAAAGGTCGTGGTCAACCACTCTCTGTCGGTCTTCCAAGGAAGAGGGCTAATGTTAACTGGCACTAAGAATCGGTTGGTACATGTGGGTAAAGTTGTGCACACCTGCAGGGTTATTAATCTTTTCGAAAAGCCGTGTCCACGGTTATGGACGACTTGGGAACGGACGTGATGATCATAGAGAACTATAACCTAATCGTAAAACTTGATAAGAGATGTGAGGTGTAGTTAAGGATGCTTCCTTAGGGATCGAGGGGGTGATCCTAGCCGATAGGTTAAGCTCATAAAGTTTGGGTGGATATCAAAATAAGATCAAAGCTAGTGATATCGTTTTCTTATCCCCTTTCAAACATTCTACTTAGTTGAGCTTCTCCTCTTTTTTTTACAAAGAAAGTTAGCTTTATGAAAAATAACCCCACTAGCCATAAGTCTTGCGGAGTACACCCTATACTCAGCCTTGCTTTGTTGATACTTTTGCAGCAGGTAGGTGTTACCATAGAAGATGAGTTCTTACAACATCGACATCGATGAGTAGTTTGGGGTTCTCGGTCGGTAGCCTGGAATCTATGGATTGGGACGTTATCGTTATGCTTCAGGCCTCTTAGGCCATTTGTTAAGTTTTCTATACTTAATAGCATAATTTGCCTTCTGTTGTTTGATGTTTGTGTTCAGTGACCTCTGCTTGTAATAATTTGGTTCTCTGCTCAGTTATGAGCTTGCTGTAATACTTTTGTGTCGTAGGGTCACTGTAATGTTACCGATTATTTCTCTGTATGCTTCTGAGATTCAGGTTAGGCTTATATCAGGCAGAGGTCTGGGATTTGTCTGGCCTTAATCCTGGGGGTGTCATAGCCGAGCCCAACCCGCTGACAGGATACAACATGATCCAGTAGAAGTGCGCTGCTGAAACTTCAATGGCCTTAGCTATGGCGCATGGAGAAAAGGACGACTAGAAGAAGGTTAGCTCCTCCGTTCCAATCAACATCGCCAACAAAGAAATTGATCTGACCCCTTTTCTTAAAAGGCCAAGAAATATTTGTGGCTCCTTCTAGCGACAAGTACGGGGCAAGAGATTCCTCCTGCCAAACCTGCAACCGATACTCCAATTGGTAGTGTTAGTCCTGTCACCAAGCCTCGGCTAAAGCTCCTTCAGCTAGCACCATGCTTTTGGCCAAAAAGTCATCCGAATAGTCTAGTTGCATATTTTGTCGCTTTCTTTTATTGTAATAAATTTAAATGACCCGCACTTATCTGGCCTTCGGGTTGAAGGAAAACTTTTTATCTCTCTACGCATATATCTGTTGCTTGCGTTGAATGTATCACTTTGTGTGTGTCCTGTATATTTTGTTGAAACTACTACTCTTTGTCATTTGTCATGTTAGATATTTACTGATCCGTCTAGTTCATCAGAGATTACCCAACCTTCAGGTGTGCAACCCAAGTTATCCAAATAACCACACCAGAAAATTCCATCACCCACATTATGGATCCTCCGTTCTATGCCAAGAAAATCCAACGAATAAAACAGTTGGAAAATGATCTTCGAGTCATCTAGGCAATGGTAGATGTATCGCAATCAAACATGCGAAAAACTCTAGGTCGCGAAGCATATCTGTTGGAAGAAATATCAAGGGCGAGCGAAAAAATGATTTGTAAGCTTCTCGTAGAGCCCTCAAATCTTATTGTCCAACTGTAGAAAATAACCCTTTTCCTTTTCCCAGGTATATGATTATGTGAGAAGGAAGTAACTCAGTGCCTATGGGCTCGAATGAATTCTTTCATGGAGGTTTCTCAAGGTGCAAGTAGCGATTTCTAGACTGACCACCATTATGCCTATACATTGGCCCTTCTCCAGGATCGGGTGTCTAAGGTGGAGGAATTTGTTGAGTGTTGTCATCAGGTGCTGGCTATTATATATAATGCCATGATTCCTCGAGACCTCAACCCCATGGTCTTGCTGCTTTGATGACGGACTTTCAGCAAAGTGAGAGGATTTATCACTTTGTGAAGCTGTAGCTTATTGCAGGCGTGAAACTTGCGTTGCTTGGATACATGTGCATCATCCTATGCTGGATTTGGATGCTGTGTCGTGAGGATTGCCTTATCCTTCTAGCGGTGGGATTATTAGTGTATGGATCCCCATTATGCGGCTGCTCGCAAGCCTGCAATTAGAATCATCCGTAGATGTGTTGAAGAAGATGAATATTTTTTCCTTAATTTTGCAGTGTAACTGACAGTGTGCCCTTGCAAAAGAACATGTGAACTATGTAACATTTTGTTTCATACTTGATAAAAATGTTTTGTGTCTGTTTTTTTTTTTTGTGATAATGGTCGATGCGAAGTTGTCTTGTGCGTGGCCATTTTGTTTGCTTGACAACCTGGGGCTAAGTCGACTATTCAGGTCAAGGCATTGTGTGTTTGTCGGTGAAGCCGAAGATTTTAGTGCGCTTTGTTGGGGAAGCCCCCGGGCATCACGGAGTATACTTTTTTCGGATGATTGTTGACTGAGCCCTCGAGTATCAGGTGAAAATTGAAAATAAGAGAAAATAGACTGATGCTGAGTTTCGGGAACTTAGCTTTATTTATTGTCAAATACAGAGGTACATGTTTGGTGTAATCGCTTGGCCGTTGGCCTTATTGAATGTAAATTGTAGAAAGTAAAGTCCTAAGCATAGAAACGTCACAGCTACGCAAAGTTCCACGGGTTGGAGTACTTAACTCCGGTCTTATTGTCTTGGATCCGGTATGTGTCGCCAGTGATTACTTCTGTGACGATGTAGGGTGCTTCCCATGGCGAGTCCAGCTTGTCATGGCCAGCTTGTTTAAGGCGAAGTATCAGGTCCCCCACAATGAAGGAGCTGGGACGCAGTCGACAACTGTGATAGTTGCACAGGTTCTGCTGGTATATGGTTGCTCATTGTAGAGCAACATCTTGAGCTTCGTTGAGTGCGTCTACGTCGTCTTCGAGTGCTTCCCTGGAGGCTTCTTCATCGTACTCGACGACCTTAGGGGAATCATGAGTAACTTC
Source organism: Avena sativa (assembly GCA_916181665.1). Taxonomy (NCBI): domain Eukaryota; kingdom Viridiplantae; phylum Streptophyta; class Magnoliopsida; order Poales; family Poaceae; genus Avena; species Avena sativa. The sequence goes on from OV702288.1 coordinate 341,603,452, forward strand.
AACTAGAAGGACAACTTCAGTGATGTAAACCAGAAAGAAGGGTGTTTCTTGTGTAGCGTTGTTTGGGCTGGTGCGTATTCTCCATAGGATGGAGGGTAATTCATCTACCCAACCGCCCTTTTCTCTGTCGAGTGCTACTAGCAACCTTTTATTGATTCCACTAGTTACGAGACCATTGGCCTTCTCCACCTGGCCGTTGGTTCGTGGGTGGGAGACCGAAGCATAGCTCACTTTTATACCCATCTCCTTGTAGTTGTTCTTGAACTCATTGGAGGTGAAGTTAGTTCCGTTGTAGGTGATAATGCTATGTGGCAGTCTGAAGTGAAACACTCTTGATTTTATGAAGTTGACAGCCGAAGTTGTGTCTTGGCTGCTAATGGGTGCTGCTAATGTGTTCTCCAGCCAAAGATTTGTGGAGTTTTCCCACCATGTCGAGTCACCACTGGGCGAACGGCCAAGCTAGAGGTATGGAGGCTAGTTTTCCCGCAGGTGTGTTGGGTTTTGTTGCAAAACATTGGCACAACTCACATGTTCGCATGAGGTCCTTTGTGTCTTAGACCATCGGATCCAGTAAAATCCTACCCGAAAGGCCTTGGCCGCGATTGCTCGGTTGCTGGCGTGATGGCCACATACGCCTTCATGTATATCCTTGAGGATGAGCCTTCCTTCTTCAGGTGTAATGCATCACTGTACTACACCTGATATGCTTCTCTTGTAGAGTTCTCCCTTGACGATTCTAAAGGCTTTGGACCACCGTGTGATCCATCGTGCTTTGACTGTATCTTCGGGGAGTTCTCCTCTCATCATGTATGCTACATATGGCTGCATCCATGTGGGATCTATCATCATAACTTCTTTAGGCTCCAATTCTTCGTTGATGGTGCCTGCTTTGCTCCCTAATGCGGTTGCAGTCCCCGATTCACCTTTCGGCTTGACCTACTTGCGTGCCTTGGGTGCTGCATCTTCGAGGGCCTTTTTATCGTTGATGGAGCGCTCTGTTATTTCTTCCCAAAAAACTCCGGGTGGCACGGGTAAGAAAAGGGACCCAATGTTTGCCAAATTTTCGACTTCCTCATTGCTTGTCCTGCCTATGTGGGATACCTCACACCCGTCAAAGTGGGCCTCCATGATATTGTACATGTCCCGATCATGTTGTTGCTGATGGCGTCGCACTTGTTCATTCTTGTTGTGCGACAAGTTTTGAATCGCAAAATATCTTGAGGGGAGTTGCACCATAGGCTTTAGCCATACGCATGTCGTGCAACATGGCCTCATATTCGGCTTCATTGTTTGACGTGTTCGGGAAGCTCATCCAAAGTACGTAGCGCATATTATAGCCTTGTGGTGACACTAGTATGACATCGGCTCCTACTCCTTCTGTTCTATTGGAACCGTCGAAGTACATTGTCCACGTGCTGGAGAGGTCTGGAGGATCCACACATTGCAGTCCTGTGCACTCAATAATGAACTCAGGCAAAACCTGAGAATTGATTGTTTTCCGCTTCTCACATGTGATGTCTCGAGGGGATAACTCAATGCCTCAAAGAGAGACACGCCCCGTGGCTTCTCATACGTGATTATTGAGTATGCTAGAGAGGGGAGGCTTGTTGACCACCATTATCGGGTGCTCTGAGAAGTAGTGGCGCATCTTGCGAGCTGTCATGAAGAATCTGCACGCAAGTTTCTGGTAGTGCAGGTACCTTTGGTTTGTTGGAGAAAGGACCTTACTAAGGTAGTAGGCTTGCCTTTGGACGCCATGGGTTTTCCCTTCTTTGGGTCCCTCGACCACCAAAACTGTGCTAACCACCTGATTGGTGGCGGCGATGTAAAGCAGCAGAGGCTCCTTCTCTTTTGGCAACACGACGACAAGATATGTTGACAGTTTTTTTGAGGGCTTCAAAGGCTCACTGGGCTTCATCGGTCCACTCGATTTTTTTTCTGATTTCCTCAAGATAACATAGAACATAAGTGCTTTTTTGCCCAAGCAAGTGATGAATCGACTCAGTGACGCGACGTGACCATCTAGATACTGCATGCCGTGAAGATTTGTTGGTTTCTTCATTGTGAGGATCGCTTGTATTTTCTCAGGGTTTGCCTTTATTCCTCTTGGCGATACAAGGTACCCAAGGAGTTTCCCCGCAGGGACTCCAAAGGAGCACCTTGTAGGGTTGAGGTTAATGCAGTATCTGTCAAGATTATCAAATATTTCACGAAGATCCTCGATAAAGTTTGATTCCTTACTTGTAGTGACTATGACGTCGTTGATATAGACTTGAATGTTTGTTTTGATTTGACTTCCAAGGCAGTTTTACATCATCCGCTGGTATGTCGCGCCCGCATTTTTTAGCCTGCAGGGCATTGTAGTGTAGAAGAATACACCATAAGGTGTGATAAATGTTGTTTTATCTTGATCCCCCCTTCATCTGAATCTGGTGGTATCCGAAATATGCGTCTAGAAAGGAAAGATGCTCGTATCCGGCGGTTGCATCGATAATCTGATCGATTCGCGGGAGAGGGAAGTGGTCCTTTGGGTAGCGATTGTTCAGTGTGGTGAAGTCAATGCACATGCATAGTTCTTTTATGTTTTTGTTCAGGATGGACATTGGGTTCGCAAGCCTTTTTGCTTTCTTGATCTCCTTGATTAACTTGGCATCTGTGAGGCGATGCAGCTCTCGTCCAATGGACTTATGCTTAGATTCTGCAAAACGGTGGAGTTATTGCTTCAAAGGTTTGTTGTCAGGATACAAGTTAAGTGTATGTCAGCTAGTACCCATGCACAAATCGTCCAGCGCTCACGGGGGAACTCGATGAGCGTGTTTTCCTATGTGGGACCAAGATTGGAGGCCACAAAAGGTTGTTTTCTTTGGGTCCGTAGGGTGAACCTGGATTTCTGGAGTGTCCTTTGCGGTGTCAAAATCTTGGTCCGGCATGACCCATGCCTTCGGCAGGGGCTCTATGTCCGTGGATATTTTGAGCTGCTCGAACTCTATTTCCAACCCGAAAGATTTAGAGATTTTATTAAATTCTCGGTCTCAGTTGATTGAGCAGGTGAAGCTTCCTCTTATGGTTATAATTACATTGTGTGTTGGCATCTTCATTAGCATGTATGTGTAATGCGGTACTGCTAGGAATCGTGCCAAAGCTGGGTGCCCCAGGATCGCGTGGTACTATGATGGCTAGTCCATGACTTCGAACTCAAGCTTCTCGCGCCTAAAATTGTCTCGTGATTCGAAGACAAGGTAACACCCCAGTTTTAGTTAATCATATTTTGGGCTTTGTTTGAGCATTCATGAGCATCATCTTTTAAATTGCATGCAAAAGAAAATGAAAAACTCTAAACCCTAATTTGCTCTCTCTCAAATGAATTCAAAAGGTTTTGAATATTTTTGAAAACTCAAAAACATGTGGATCCCAAATGGAAAAAAGGGGCCCCACACTATTTCATATATTTGCAAAAGCCTCTGGTATTTTTGAAATAATTCAAAACAGGTTTGTATTTGAAATACAAAAGAGAAAAAGAGAAAACAGATTTGGAAAAAGGTTTTACAATAAAAAAGAAAGTCAGCAGCAATCCAGGCCGGCCCAACCCTTTCCCTCTCGTCCTGCCACTCACGCGTGCAAGCCAGTGGCCCAACTCGGCCCAGGCGGCCCGGTACCTGTCACATCCGAAAATTCTCCTAATTTTGAAATGTAAAGTTAATAAAATAACTTGGTTGAATTGTTTGACTTTGTTGAAATTTCTCAAAGAAAAGAAACTTTCTGTTATGATTTTCCTTCCTTGAATTCAGAAACTTGTATGAGATTGGATTAACATGACTATCCAACTTGTTTTCATTTTCTTTTCAACCATTTGATTCTTTAAATATCCAACCATGCTTAGATGATTAAAGAAAGGGAATTAAATGACTTTCCCAATTATGGTGGAGTGATATTCTAATTTCCCTATTTGACCCTTTAAGTCTCTACTTCGATTTATGAAACCATTCTAGATGCTTTTCACCACTTGCTTAAAAAGAGAGAAGATAATATGACATCTTCATTTTCATTGGATGTTAAGAATGTGTTCCTTCATGTTACATGATTGAACTTGTTGTTTTGGGCATTTGTGGCATTGTGTCTTTTGGTTGAGTGGTTAAAATAAAACCCTAAGAAGCTATTTACAAATATTGCATAGTAGCCATATAAGGCCAAATGCATAAAACCCTATATCCTTTTGATAATACCTAAGTAGCCATATAGGCAAAAATACGTGAATTGAGTTTTAGTTTTAGGATTTGTGTAAATGTTTGCAAAAATAAAAATCATGAAGCATTCATAAGCATTGCTTTGCATTCATGCAAAGTTCCCAAAAATTGAATCGAAATCCTAATATCTAAATCTAATAGTTGATTTGCCGAAATATTCCTATAAGGAATATATAGAAATTTGTGAAGCCACCATCTTAAAACTAGTTAAAATGTTACAAATATGATCCTATAATGATCTACTGAATTTTAGAAAAATTTAGAAACAAGAATCATGTCATTTGGAGTTCGGATACAAAAGATATAAAGAAAATACTAAAATAGAAAAAAGAAAAAAAGACAAAACGAAATGGGCCACCCGGCCGGCCCACTCAGCCGACCGAACCAGCCAGGTGCACCGGAGGGATCGATCCCACCTCCACTTTAAAATTCGTTCGGAATCGTTTTTGTCAAACATAACTTTACTAAAACTCTTATAACTTTTTATCTATAACTCCGATTTGACTTCCGTTTGTTTCTACTTGTTCTCTACTTCAAGATCTATCTTTCCATCATCCTAAAAGCCTAAATAATCCCTTGGAGCCACAGCTATAACACTTTTCCTTCCCGAAATCCCGAATCTACACCCTACCGAATTGTATTTCGCTTCTAAACCCATCTAAACTTCGTCGGATGTCTTCGGCTTCAACACGAAAGTTGTAGATCTCGTTGAAAGCTTTCAATTCCGACAAACCTCACCTCTTTTCTTCCACCACAGCTGAAGAATTTCGCAACGCAATATTTCAGATCTGATGGCGTAATTCCAAGATCTTCTCGCGCTCGTTTCTTCAAATCCAAATTCCTTTGGTGAAAAGGTCGATCTAATCATCCTCCACAACTTCCATGTTCAAAGTTTTTCGATTTGACCTACGGATTTGTCTCTCTAACACAGATCTACTTCTAATCCTTTGTGACGCAAAATCGGGTCTATTTTGAGCCAACTTCTCTCCTAGCCACCGGATCTTATCTCGACGGTCCAGATTCAATCGTCCCGGTCAGCCGCCTCGTCATCGTCAGGTCAGCGTCTAGTCCCAGTCAGCCTACACGGTCAACTTGTCCAGTCAGCGGAATATTCCCTGAAATATTCCGTTCGATTTTAAAATTGCAGATTATAGATCTAACTTGTAAAATCTATAGAAAATTCATACTATGTCCAAACATTGCAAATAATATACCGTTGGAATCACAAAATTGTGTAGAGTATTAATATATAATTGTATCAGACATTTACTGTAAGTATTTGTCGTGATTATTTAAATGGTTTAATACACTTTTTGGAGCAATTAATTCATAGAAAATAAAATACAACTCAGAAAAATACAAATGATATACCTCTGGATTCACAAAATTGTATAGAACATGATTCAGGAATAAAATTACAAGTTTACTGTATAGATTACTGGAGAATAATTAATTAGTATTATTGGTCTTTTAAATCATTAAATTCATAGTAAATAATCTACAGATCCGAAAAATATGAGTAATATGTCCCTGAGTTCATAATCTTGCGTAGTTTTCAGATCTATACTTAGCTTTGTTTGTTGTCAGTACGATCTGTTCAGATTTATTAAACTCCATTAAACACTAAATAAATCCTAGAAAAAGATCTATAACTCCGATTAGGGTGACTCCAATTGCTACTGGTTCGTATTAAAGCCCTCTATCCATTACAGTTCAGATATAAATTTAATTCAGCATCTAGTACAAAAGCTACAATAGTTATGTTAAAACCCCTTTATTGGTAATTGAAATTGGATAACAAATACTATATTGCATTAAAACACTTCTACATACATCATGTGATCTAGTATTGCTTAGATAACTAATTACAACCATTGTGACATATTAAATCACCATGTATGCATTTGATCATCATTGTTTTATTGTATTGTCGCATTGTTGCATGATTGCAATGTTTGAATGATATGTTGTTGTGCTTTTGCTTTTGAACGATAGATTGCGAGGAGTGTAACTACTATGATCGCAACAGCTATGGTTGCGAGCATTGTGATTGCAAGTCTTTTGAGTGCGACGAGTGCAACCATTATATCTGTGAGGATTATCTAATCGACTACATCTACAACAAAGGCAAGTAGATGCTATTTTGTTCATACCTTGTCCTACTATTTTCCCTTATGCATGTGTAGTGTATTTCTATAGTTATTGTGTAGGAATTACTATGCTATGCTATATCCTATATATTTGTGGTAGGAATCTCCTTGTAGTTGAGCCCCGCTCAGTAGATGTGCTTAGACCTGCTATGAAGACGGGGAAAAGGGGATCACACTATGGTGGAGTTGTGATTGTTTCAAACTAAAACAACTTAATGTTAATGAACTACCTGGACGGAATGGTTGGATGGTCATCGGAGTGTGGTTAATGGTGGGGAATGCCGCCCAGGGTACTGAGAAGGATTGGTTCTCTTTGTTATGGTAGCTTACGTGTGCAACCGTGTGCCAGTAAGAATGGGTGGCTGGTTGGACTTAGTAGGTCGTGGTGATCCGAACCCAGCGTAGCCAGAGATGTAGTGAATGATAGGTTGGGACCGGTGCGCAGTGGGGTTTGGTGATCTACTTCCCGAAAGGTCCCATCTTGGACTTCTCCCTATCATCACACAATATGCGTGTGGCGGTACGAGCTGGGTTGGCCAGGTCATATGGGTAAAGTGTACAAACCCCTGCAGGGTGTAAAAAACTAAGTACTTAGCCGTGTCCCCGGTTACGGACGATTGAGTTGCTTGATCTTGAGACTATGACATATTCACGCTCATCCTTATTTCTTAATTACTAAAACTTGATGGGTTAACTTAATGGGTTGCTGTGAATCAAATTGGTTTATGAAAGTAGAGCAAAGATTTTTGAAATTGCAAGCTAGCCAAAGCTCCACCAGCCAAATAAGCATGTAGAAGCTAGGTGCATTGTCTCCTTATTTAGCCCTACTTGCCATACATTCCAAGTATTGACCCTTCGGGGCTGCTATGTTTTATGTTGCAGGTTATACCGATTATGAGTGATCGAATAGGTCGCGATACTCCACTCAACAGTTGTTCGCCTGTGGCACAATTGAAGATGGAGCCTACTATCTGTTTATGCTTCCGTATGCTACTTTGTTATTTGAGCTAGCCTTTGAGCTACGCATTATGTAATAATTACAGATTCTGGATCATTCGATGTAATAATGATGCACTGCTATATTCTTTAGTATTCATCTGTACTGTGTGTGCTAGTGAACCGATCCAGGGATTGACACTATACACAGGAACTCAGCCTTATCAGGCGAGGGTGTTACAGTACCCCTTCCCGTGTTTCTCCTTTCTTTCTCCTCGTGACAAAGGCGAAGCAGCTGTGTGCCTGCCGGCTGGCCGTCGATCACCTTGGCACCAAGATCCCCGCCGCCGCTTCGGAGAAGGAGATAAGGACCCACCTGACCCTCTCTCTCATCCCTATCCCCTCATTCGCTCTCCTGGCGTCTCTCTTCCTCACTCCTAGAGAGCTCCCTAAACCTAGTTCGGACCTTGCTGACGCCCCACCGTCTACGGCCGCCCTAGGCTAAGCCGTGCCCACCATTGAGATCGCTGTGATGTCCTTGTTCTTCATGTCAAGCATAGCAAGTCCAGGTGGCCCCAGATGCTCTAATTGCCAGCTCCTTCCCGAAGTCTGGCCATCACGTTCATCTTTGTTTCCTACGCCTCCCGACTGCACCTCTCCTCACTGACCACCCTATCGCGTTTCAGGTGAGCTCGTGGTCCCACAGGACCTCTCCTTTCTCTCTCTCGCTCCGTTTCGTCCTGTCACCGAGCACCGCCGTGTGCCACCGTGGAACCTCGCCGTAGCCGTTGCTCTGGCTGCCAAATAGCAGCGGCGCAGCCACTATAAGGTTCACCGTGTCACGCTGCGGCTAGCCAGCCTCCTCCCATGTCCCATTTCACCGCCAATCGCCATCCCCACCACCGTCCTGGCAGTTCTCCGCCGTCGTGACGTCACGCTGATGTCAAAATGACGTCAGGCGCGCGGTCAATGTCGGTCAAGCCCAGCTGGGGCCCACTTTGCTTGCATGGCAGCTGAGGTGGCCATGGCCTCATCTGTCAGCTGTTGTGGGTATCCTTTGCCCCGGTGTAAAAAGTTCTGGGTTGTTTAATATTTCTAGAAATGGTTTAATAATTCTAGAAATTGATTAAATACTCCAAAAATTCATATCTAATTATTTATAACTCAGAAAAATGTGTATAATATATCAAAATATTTAGAAAAATGAGATCTATCTGTTTAAACTATAATCATGCATTGTTCAGCAACTTTAATTACAAGTTTAATTAGAAGAATCAATTGAACCCCGTAGGTGATTTCGTGCTCTCTCCTGTATTAGGGTTTGCACCCCTCGGACGCTGCTTAAATTGCCAAGCATGCCTTAGGGTTCTATTTCAATATTAATTAACTTGTCATATCATCATCCTTGCTTGAGCATTGCATCGATGCCATGTGTTGATTGTTGTTCTCCCTTTCTTTCCGGTGTTTGCTTCTTCCGGGTAGAATACAATATTGAGATCAAGATTGAAGACCGAGATTAACACCATCGAAGATCGACGAACACTACTTGACCAACTATAATCAAGTCAAGTACAAGGATCCCGAAGATCTATATCTGGGTATCAACAAACAAGGCAAGCAAAGCCTCACCATTATATAATCCCATGGTTTCGAAAGTATTTCATTCTTGCCATCATGCATACGATTCTACTATGGTATTTTATCAATAGATAGAGTATCCTATCTGTTGCATTACTCCCTTGAGATTATATTACCTGATCCACTGCTCCTAGCATAACTAGGTTTGGCTTGTGTGCACTGCTAGAGCTACTATCTGTGTCTTGCCTAGCCATGCTTAGTTGTTGGTGCTGGTTCATCCAGAAGATGTACCAAATACAGAGAATCTAGTATGACAGGAGAACAAGGTATACTGATGAGGTAAGATCAGTGGTAAAGATTAAACATGCTAAGGCTTGTATGGGAGGACACAATGGGATGTGGTTTTTGTAGTCCCAAGCTCGCCACTACTAGGAACCGAGTTCTTGTCTTTGGAACAGAGACGAGCGTACAGCCACACGGGGCCCGGAAAACCTCATGAGTAACTAAGTTGCCTAGTAGATTCCATGAGTCAAATAGTTCGGCGTTCCATTCGACCTATGCATTGAAAATGTTTTCGAAAGAGGGGGTGAAGGAGGTGCATTCATACAGGTAGGTAAGCATGGCCGGGGTTGGGGAGGCGGTTCCTCTAGGTAAACCAACCTTGCCCACATCTCTAAGGATCGGCTTCAGGATTTGACCCGTTATAGCGGAACCATCCTTAGGGCGTGACTCATGGTCTCGGCGAACACAAGGTAAAGGTCGTGTCCAACCACCCTTTGCCAGCCTTCCAAGGAAGAGGGCTAATAGCTTGGCATTAAGAGTCGGTTGGTACGTGTGGGTAAAGTTGTACACCCCTGCAGGGTTTAATCTTTTCGGAAAGCCGTGTTCACGGTTATGAATGCTTGGTGACCGAATTCTAAGATCATAGAGAACTATAACCTAATCGTAAAACTTGGCAGTTCAACGTGTGCTTAAGGATGCATCCACATGGGTACGAGGGGGTGATCCTAGTGGTGAGATGAGGATTACTTTGGTGGATATCAAGAAGATCATCAATTCTTTGGAGATGTCGCTCTCTTATCCCCTTTTAAAATATTCTGATTACAAGAGCATCTTCCCCATCCTGTTTTATAAACAAAGATGGCTTTATGCAAAATAACCCAACCAGCCATAAGTCTTGCGGAGTACACCCTGTACTCACCCTTGCTTTGTTTTTATTTTTGTAGCAGACTAAGTGTTCCCTGAAGACGAGTTCCGTACGACATCGACACCGATGACTAGCTTGGGGTTCCCGGCCGGCAACCTGGAATCTATGGGCTGGGACGTCATCATTATGCTTCAGGCCTGTTAGGCCATTTTTTAAGTTTGCTATACTTAATAGCATAATTTTCCTTCCGTTGTTTGATTTTTGTGGTCAGTGACCTCTGCTTGTAATATTTTGGTTCTTCACTCAGTTATGAGCTTGCCATAATAATTTTTTTGTTGCAGGGTTACTGATGTGTTACCGATTTCTCACTGGATATCCTAGAGCTCTAGGTTAAGCTTATGTCAGACTAAGGTCTGGATTTGTTTAACCCTCATCCCGGGGGTCTTATAGTTCTTGGTATCATAGCAGTACCGACCGTAGGAAAACCTTGATACTAGTCGATGTTGAGTCTAGTATTTCTGAAAACTATTTCAAAGATGAAAATTATTTGTGAAAACTCTGGTATACTTCTTTTTCTCCTTATCCAGTTTCGCTCTAACTCTGGGTCATCTTACCTTGTTTTGATTTGAAAAGTTTTGATATCTCTTCTAATCTTTCAAAACTTAGGTGGCTTCTAGGCAAGTCGTTTCTGAGCCAGTCGACCTAGTGTAGAGTTCTTTAAAGTTACGTGTGTTGTGTGTTCCTTGTTCCCTCTGTTTTGTCTGAGAGATTCCTTTCCATCATGATCTCTCTATCTTATGGAACCACAATATTATATTGTAGGATCCATAGTGTTCTGTTCTAGGCTTCGAGGTTTCCTTTCACCTCGTGTGCCTCCCTTTTGTTTTTTTGGGTACTTCAAAAGTTCTTTCTTCTCTTGGAAGCTACCTTGTGATTACTATCTTGCAGTGTACGCTATGTTGCTCAAGTAGCAGTTACTTCTTTCTCAGGTTTTAACCCTCGGACTTGAACCGAAGATCCTGGATTGTGCTAGATTCTAGTGTTATGAATCTTGTACATGAAGCTGATCTATAACCCAAGGTCCATTCTGTTGACCCTATCATAATGTTCACACATCACCTGAGGATGGCTAGAACTATAATTCTAGTCTTCAAGCTCGTGGTCTTTGTCGCGATTGAATCTCGACAATTAAGTACTTCCCCTACCACTAGCTATGCAGATGTTCTTTAATGGAACCAAATAGATCACGACAAGAGTACTCTTTGTGAGTCTCGCATCTATACTCGTGACTCTGCCACACCTTACCTCTTATGTGCATTGGTTTTCAGAAGAATGATAAACTATGCATCCACATCTCGGGATTCTATCCTGAGCATGATCCTTTTCCCCTTGTTATTTCCGACCTTTTGTCAACCAGTTGGTAGCCAAGCAGTAATGCGCATTGGTGTCTTCCGATGCAAGATACTCTTGTGGTCCATCATGACAAACCATTTCGGATGTCAAGAGATACAAACTCCAGTACTTCGTCATATCTAGCACTAGGTCAAAGTGTTGTAATACACAGATCAAGAGGCATTGATTAGCTTCCATCTGTTCAACATTAGAGTATCACACTATTATATACTAAGAGGTTATGCTAAGTTTCATGACCCCTTAATGAAGTGATGCTCTCGCACATATTTTTACCCACCTTCTATCGAGCATTTGTGCTCGTGAATGATGCGTGTGCGTACTAATGTGGTCATCTGAGATTCTTAGCAATTCTTATTGCTTTGAACTCTAAGGACATTTTTGTCATTCTTAGCATGATTGGTTAACCTATCACTAAGCGAAGGATGATTGTGCTACCAATTCCGTTAGTTCGGTACACTCTCGTCGGTCAAAGAGTTAGGCTTGTGCCCAAGCTCTAAGACTATGTCTTCTTGCTTTACCAAGCAAGCTTTCTCTCAAACTAAGTGTCATATCGGTGGTTTGTGATATTCTAGATGTCTACTAGAAGTATTACCATGTTGCCTCATGACCGTGTTATCGAGTTCTTGAGCAAGCAAGTTCTTTGAACTGCTCCTTTCTCCAAGAATCCATACTGGATACCCCTAAATTAGTTGGTTGAGCTTAAACAACAACTTGGAGAGTTGTAAGACAAAAGTTCTACCTGACTTTGTTCCTTTGTAAGGGATAACTAGTTTCGTTCGTGCTGAAGAAAGATAGTATTTCCTTTGTGGATATGTTATCTTCCCCCACCTTTGATTTGATTTGGGTTATCGTCAAATCAAACTCAGTTCCAAGGACTATTTTGACGATGTTGCTACTCGTGATGTTTCACTTGAGTACATCCTCATGTCCGTTGGTCTGACCAATAGTTTTGTCTTGTCCATACAACATATGAGTCCATCTTCCTGGAGTGTCTCGATAAGTTTGTCGTTGAGCCCATCGATGACATCCTTATCCTCTCCATGCTAGAATAGATTCATATGGAACATTTGGCGTTAATGTTGGAAAAACTTTTTAAGAACCTTCTTCATGATATCTCGAAGTATGTGTTCTAGATGTTAGAAGTAACCTTCTCCGATTAACGGGAAAATGGTAAAAGATGTCACCGTGAATTCGTGTAGAGTTATAGATGTTCCTTAAGGACACATGTGTGTTTTGTTGTGATAACTCGATGTATGAGCAGTTGTCCTCCGACAAGTTGCTAATACATAGTCTAGATATTTAGCTCAGTCTCTTGGAGCTTGGCACTGAAGTCCATGTATTGAGAATCCAGTGACTTTACCTTTATGGTAAATGTTGAACACTTTCTATTCAGACATGCTGAGTCTGAAGTATCATCTCACCTAACCAAATCTGAATCTCAAGCAGATATGATGGTTGGTCTTTCTCAAGCAATTGACATAGGATTCTTTGTAAATCCGGCAAGATTGATGTAATGGTTGACACAACTAGTCGAAAGGTGTATCATCAAATTCTCTTGAATCAGCAATAACAACCACTCCTCATGAGGCTTCTTCTATGATTTCATATAGGAGTTGCTCTTATGGTTTCCTTTGTGTCCGAAGTCCGACCTTTACTTGATGTCTTCTTTTTCGAACATCAAGGAGAACAATTAAAGTAGTGTTGCTAAATGTCTCTTGGTCAATCCTCCAAACCGTGTTATGTTGGCAAGCACCTTGTTGTGCCAAGTAACTGAAGTCTGAGAATGAAGTTTCTTTTTCCTCGCATCATCAGGAATCTTCTTATATATTCATCTTAGTGGTGCAAAGTGATATCGTGATATTTGGCAAAGATTTTGATAAACCTGGATGAATAAAGAGTTTTCCTTTGTTTCTTGATCATGTTCGAAGAGCGATTATGATTTTGGTAATCATAAATTCCTCTTGTTGCATGTTCCTTGTGACTCTTACGAGTCCTCGCCATAAAACACCTTTCTGTCTTGACCTTCTGCTGAACAAAAGAGTGATCCTTCTGTATCAAAAGTATTTCAACGGCTTGGTTCTCCGTATCTATGTTACCCTAGAAGCTCTACTTAAACCGTCGAGTAGAGTTTCACCTCTCGAAGTCTGTGGTTTTGTTTTTTCTATCGTAAGCTTTCCTTTTCAGAAGCCTAAACTCTTCTGAAACTCCATGGTCTCAATCCTTATGAAGACCAGCTATCTAACAATTTGGAACTATCTCCTTTTGTTTCCTCTGTTACCTTGATGTGTTTCATGTTTGTCATCTCAGACCTTTCATGAGTTGACCATGAGATACTCTATGTGTTATTTAGTGTGTTTCCCTCTTATCCTTACAATGACCCTGTTTCTATTCCTTCTTCCTACCTACGGAATCTCGGGTCGAGATTCTCGTAAGGGGGATAGAGCTATAACGCCCCAGTTTTCGTTAATCATATTTAGGGCTTTGTTTGAGCATTCATGAGCATCATCTTTTAAACTGCATGCAAAAGAAATTGTAAAACTCTAAACCCTAGTTTCCTCTCTCTAAAATGAATTCAAAAGGATTTGAATATTTTTGAAAACTCAAAAACATGTGGAGCCCAAATGGAAAAAAGGGGCCCCACACTATTTCATATATTTGCAAAACCCTCTGGTATTTTTGAAATAATTCAAAATAGGTTTGTATTTGAAATACAAAAGAGAAAAAGAGAAAACATTTGGAAAAAGGTTTTACAATAAAAAATAAAGTCAGCAGCAATCCAGGATGACCCAACCCTTTCCCTCTCTTCCTTCCGCTTACGCACGCAAGCAAGCAGCCCCGCGCGGCCCAACTCGGCCCAGGCGGCCCGGTACCCCTTCCCCTATGTCTCCTTTCTTACTCCTCGTGACAGAGGTGAAGCAGCTACGTGCCCACCTGCTGGCCCTCAATCACCTCGGCGCCAAGATCCCCGCCGCCGCTCCGGACAAGGAGATAAGGACCTGCCTGACCCTCTCTCTCGTCCCTATCCCCACACTTGCTCTCCTGGCATCTCTCTTCCTCACTCTCAGAGAGTTCCCTAACCCTAGTTCAGAACTCGCCGGCGCCCCGTCATCTACAGCCTCCCTAGGCTAATCCGTGCACACAATTGAGATCGTCGTGATGTCCTTGTTCTTCATGTCAAGCATAGCAAGTCGAGGTGGCCCTAGATGCTCTAATTGCCAGCTCCTTCCCGAAGTCCGGCCGCCGTGTTCGTCTTTGATTCTGGTGCCTCCTGACCATGCCTCTCCTCATCGACCACCCTATCGCATTTTAGGTGAGCTCGTGGTCCCCCAGGACCTCTCCTTTCTCTCTCTCGTGCTCCATTTTGTCCTGTCGTCGATCACCGTCGTGCGCCACCGTGGAACCTCGCCGTAGCCGTTGCTCTGGCTGCCAAATAGCAGCGGCCCAGCCACTATAAGGTTCACCATGTCGCGCTACAGCTAGCCAGCCTCCTCGCATGTCCCATTTCGCCGCCAATCGCCATCCCCACCACCGTCTTGGCAGTTCCCCACCGTCGTGATGTCACGCTGATGTCACAATGATGTCAGGCGCACGGTCAGTGCCGGTCAAGCCTAGTCGGGGCCCACTTTGCTTGAGTGACAGCTAAGGTGGCCATGCGCCCATATGTTAGCTGCTATGGGTATCCTTTGCCCCGGTGTAAAAAGTTCTGGGTTGTTTAATATTTACAGAAATGGTTTAATAATTCCAGAAATTGATTAAATACTCCAAAAATTCATATCTAAGTATTTATAACTCAGAAAAATGTGTATAATATATCAAAATATTCAGAAAAATGAGATATATCTGTTTAAAATATAATCATGCATTGTACATCAACTTTAGTTACAAGTTTAATTAGAAGAATCAATTGAACTCGTAGGTGATTTCGGGGTCTCTCCTGTATTAGGGTCTGCACCCCTTGGACGCTGCTTAAATTGCCAAGCATGCCTTAGGGTTCTATTTCAATACTAATTAACTTGTCATATCATCATCCTTTCTTGAGCATTGGATCAATGCCATGTGTTGATTGTTGTTCTCCCTTTCTTTCTGGTGTTTGGTTCTTCCCGGTAGAATACGATATCAAGATCAAGATCAAACACCGAGATTAACACCATCGAAGATCGACGAACACTACTTGACCAACTATAATCAAGTCAAGTACAAGTCTCCCAGATATCTATATCTAGGTATCAACAAACAAGGCAAGCAAAGCCCCTCCATTATATAATCCCATGGTTTCGAAAGTATTCAATTCTTGCCATGATGCATACGATTCTACTATGGTCTTTTATCGATATATAGAGTATCCTATCTGTTGCATTACTCCCTTGAGCTTATATTAACTGATCCACTGCTCCTAGCATAACTAGGTTTGGCTTGTGTGCACTGTTAGAGCTACTATCTGTGTATTGCTTAGCCATGCTTAGTTGTCAGTGCTGGTTCATCTAGAAGATGTACCAAATATAGAGAATTTAGTATGACAGAAGAACGAGGTATACTGATGAGGTAAGATTAGTGGTAAAGGTTAAACATGCTAAGGCTTGTATGGGAGGCCACAGTGGGATGTGGTTTTTGTAGTCCCATGCTCGCCACTACTAGGAACCGAGTTCTTGCCTTTGGAACCGAGATGAGCGTACAACCACACGGGGCCTGGAAAACCTCATGAGTAACTAACTTGCCTAGTAGATTCCGTGAGTCACATAGTTCGGTGTTCCATTCGACATATGCATTGAAAATATTTTCAAAAGAGGGGGTGAAGGAGGTGCATTCATACAGGTAGGTAAGCGTGGCCGGGGTTGGGGAGGCGGTTCCTCTGGGTAAACGAACCTCGCCCACATCTCTAAGGACCGGCTTCGGGATTGGACCTGATACAGCGGAATGATCCTTAGGGCGTGACTCATGGTCTCAGCGAACACAAGGTAAAGGTCGTGTCCTACCACCCTCTGCCAGCCTTCCAAGGAAGAGGGCTAATAGCTTGGCATTAAGAGTCGATTGGTACGTGTGGGTAAAGTTGTACACCCCTGCAGGGTTTAATATTTTTGAAAACCCGTTTTCACGGTTATTAACGCTTGGTGAATAAATTCTAAGATCATATTGAACTATAACCTAATCGTAAAACATGGCAGTTCAACGTGTGCTTAAGGATGCTTCCTCATGGGTACGAGGGGGTGATCCTAGTGGTGAAATGAGGATTACTTTGGTGGATATAAAGATGATGATAAATTCTTTGGAGATGTCGCTCTCTTATCCCCTTTTAAAATATTCTGATTAGACGAGCTTCTTCCCCCTCCTGTTTTATAAACAAAGATGGCTTTATGCAAAATAACCCCACCAGCCATAAGTCTTGCGGAGTACACCCTGTACTCACCCTTGCTTTGTCGATATTTTTGTAGCAGAATAAGTGTTCCCTGAAGACGAGTTCCGTACCACATCGACACCGACGAGTAGCTTGGGGTTTTCGTCCGGCAGCCTAGAATCTATGGGCTGGGACGTCATCGTTATGCTTCCGGCCTCTTAGGCCATTTGTTAAGTTTGCTATACTTAATAGCGTAATTTGCCTTTCGTTGTTTGATGTTTGTGGTCAGTGACCTCTGCTTGTAATATTTTGGTTCTTTGCTTAGTTATGAGCTTGTTGTAATAATTTTTGTGTCGCAGGGTTACTATTGTGTTACCGATTTCTCACTGGATATCCTCGAGCTCTAGGTTAAGCTTATGTCAGGCTGAGCTCTGGATTTGTTTAACCCTTATCTAGGGGGTGTTACAGACAATATCAAGATATATTGTGCCTAAAGGAATTTCAGCTTTACCTAGGACTATGCCATGGAAGGATTTTTTTGGTTCCAGGTTCGTCAAAGAACAGCTCATTGCCCACAAAGTTTTGGCGTAGATGTGGTTGATGCTGTTTCCTATGTCCACTAAAACCATGCTCATGTCGAATCCGCCGATTTTGTCTTCTACTATCAGAACCGAATGACCCGATCATGGGACTCAAAGCAGGTGATTGGCCCTACTGAATGTTCTTTCTTGCTCTGACTAGTGAAGATATTTGGGTGTCGATGGTGGTGCCATTACTTCCATATCAACTTGTCTCGTGATCAACTTCTGGATTCTGTTGGATGGATGTTCTTTTTGGATCATAGACATCGCTCCCCCAGACCTTAGGTACTCCTCCTCCTAGTTTCTGTTTGCCGCGGGTTGCAGCTTCCATGGTGGTGGTGGGGCAGCGAGGGATAGGGTTTCTAGCACCATGGAATACCCTTGGTTTGCTGCGTCGGTTACTTAGGTGTTACAGAATGTCTGCATCCCTAGGAACGTGCGGAAATATTTCATGAGGGTCTTCTTTCCTCGGAATCGACATAAAAGTGCGTATTGCACGGCCCTCCAGCATCTGCATTGGAGATATTGGGGGTTCCTGAGCCCTTGTCGAGTATTGTTGGGTTGTCCAGCTCCCTCCGGCGTCATCTCTATTGTTGCGGTATCCGTTGCTACAATTGTCACTTCATCGATTATCTTCTCTAGTGAAGCTAGCTGCGACATAACTTGGCCCGCTATATCCGTCATTGCTTTGCCTTCTCCTGTTATCATTATTGCACCTCTCTCACTATATCTCGGGTGAGTGCGATCGCTTGTTGTTTACCACATCTTCACTATCCGCCCAATGCTATTGGCCATGTCCATCAACAGAGAGATTGTATCGGGTTAGACACGTCCCAACTCCTCCATAAATTCTTTTCGGCGAAGGTCGTCGTTGAAGGCGTCAATTGCCCTCTCATCCGATATAGTTTCGTCGTTGAAGGCATCAAATCCTCATATTGACTCCCTAGGATTTTGCTTGCATGCTCGCAACAACTTGATGGATGTAGGATGCTTGAATTTGGATGTCAATTTTGGATGAATGTTTCCTTGAGGTCGCCCTAACTGCGGATGGATTCTTTAGGTAACTATCTGACCCATGATCGAGCGGCACCACTCAGGTGTAGCTGCATGCTTTGCATAGCGGTATCTTTAGATCCACCTTGGAGTTTGACGGTTTGCAAGTAATCGCCCAACTATGGTTTGGGTTCCTGGAGGCCATCATACTATTGTTGGTCGTGAGGGAGTTTGAAATCCTTGGGTACCGTGCTTTTTCGAACCCGTTGGGTACAGCAACTAGCGCCTCAAGGTTCGTGCTCCTCCTCGCTTTCACCATCGTAATATCTTCGGCTGCTACACTCTTTCCTGGATCAATTAACACTATGGTGTGTAATGTCATTTCTGGCGTTGTCCCCTCGCTCGAAATTTGTGAAGCGCACATGATGTGGTGATCATGATCGTCGGGTATTTTTCGTATGGCGAGGTTTGCTTTGTAACACCCCTAGTTTTACTAATACTAATTAGGGCTTGATTTGTGCATAGCATGATCATCATCTTCTCTAAATAAAATGCATGGAAGAAAACAATATGAAAACCCTAAACCCTAATCTTTTCCCTCTCTCTTTGAACTTATTCAAAAGGTGGGTTTTACATCTTGAAAAATATGAAAAGTTATGGAACCCAAATTGTGATAAAGGGACCCTGCAATATGTTAAATGTTTGCAAAAGTTATTGTATTACGGAAATGTCTAAAACAGATTTCAAAATAAAAATACAAACAAATAAATAGAAACAGAAAAATAAAAATGGTTTTCGAATAAAAACCTAACACTACCCTATCTGGGATGCAACCCAGCTCCATTTCTTCCGTGCCGTGTAGTAGATAGCAGCCAACAGTAGCCCGTCTTGCAACTTTTGCTGCAGCCTAGCATCTGGACCAAGCCAACCCACCACGGCCCGATACCTCTTCGGCCTTCTTTCGGCGTTGTCGTCTTTGACCCGACAAGGAATTTCACTTTGTCGCTGCCTCCTCCGCCTATTTGCGCTATGATACACGCTACCGACACGCCGACTTCTACAAGTACTCGTGCCACCGCCTGGACGAACCCTAGTCCCCTCTCTTCCCCAATTCCTTCTCTGACTGAAACCCTAGCTGCCAGTCACCGATGCGCCCCGTTGTTCCGTGCCTCCTCGAGCCCCGCTAGTCCTGCTAGAAGCTTCGCCTTGCCGTGCTGATCATCCCTTCCAAAGGTTTCGAGGCCTCTCGCCCTTAATCAAGATCACATTCATCATCCTCTTCAACACCGGCCACCGTCGATTCAACTCCGTCCAACCTCCCCTTGCTTCCCCGACACCGGCATCACGTTCATAGTGAGCCACTGGTGCTCCAGCACCTTTCCACGCTATCCCTCTCGCTTCCTGTTGCTCTACCGGCTAGTACCTGCAAGCACAATTGTCTCCCGCTAGCCGCCATCGTGCTCGTGGCTCCGGTGGTTAATACGCAACGGTGCCGCCACTTTATGGTTGCCTGTGTCACCCCGGTTCCAACGCACCCCTCGGCGCATCCCCGCACGCTCGCAGTCGACGGATCGATCGACGATCTGGGAGCTTCCCCATTGATTATGTCAGCACATGCTGGCGTCATTAATCCATTTTCTTTATTTTAATTGTTTTGTAAATTATTTTAATAAATAAAAATGCTGATAGGTGTGTCCCTAATGTTAGGTTTTTAATCTTTTTGGAAATGTTTTTTGAAATTAGTAAAAGTCTGACATGTGGTTCCAAGTTGGAAAATAATTTAAATATTACAAAAATGTTTAATTGTTTTAAAATTATTTAAAAATGGATTTAAAGTGGGGAAATTCATAACCAATTCATTTTAAATCAGAAAATATGAATAATATATCAAAATGTTTAGAAAAATGGGATGTACACAATAGACTCATAATCATGCATTGTTCAACAACCTAAATTGTAAGTTTAATTAGAAGAACTAATTGAACCCCGCAGGTGACTCCGAGGTTCCCCCTGTTCTATGGTTTGGACCCCTTGGACCCTGTTTAAAATTACCAAGCATGTTTTAGGGTTTCATATCAAAGTTATTTAACTTGTCATATCATCATTCTTGCTTGAGCATTGCATCAATGCCATGTGTCGATTGTCGCTTTCCTTTCCGGTGGTTCTGCTTCTTCTTGGTAGACCTCGGAGTTGATGTGAACAACGATATCAAGTAAGATTGAAAGATCGAGATCAACGCCATCAAAGATTATCGATGAACAAGTCAAGTAGATGAACTTGAAGTTCTGTATCTATGTATCAACTGGAAAAGGAAGCAAAATTCCCACACATGATATAAACCTATGATTTCAAACTATTTCATTCTTGTCATGTGCATACGATTCTAAAGTCTTTTATCGATAGATAGAGTAATCCCATATGATGCATGTTTCCTTCGGAGCCTATATTCGCTGATCCGCTGCTCCTAGCATAACTAGGGTTTGGCTTATGAGCTTTGCTAGAGCTACTTATATTTGTTGTGCTTAGCCCTGCTTAGCTGTTACCGCTAGTCCATCCGTTTGATGAATCAGAGCTACGAATGAACCTAGTCAGGATGATGTGTTATGATCAGACATGAGCGTTAAACATGCTAAGGCTTGTATGGGAGGCCACGTTAGGTTGTGGTGTTTGTAGTCCCATACTTTCCACCACTAGGACCTGAGTTCTTGCGTCTTGAACCAAGACGAGTGTACAGCCACACGGGGGGCTGGAAACCCCCTCAACCAACTAACTTGCCTAGTAGATTCCATGAGTCACATAGTTTGGGAGTTCCATTCAACATAAGATTTTTTGGTTATTCTCGAAGGCGTTGAAGGAGTTGCATTCATACATGTTGGTAAGCATGGACGAGAACAAGAGAGGCACCGCCTCCGTAATCTTGAACCCTGTTCACATCTCTAGGGACTAGCTTCGGGACTTGACCCATTACAGCGGCATCTCCTTAGGGCGTGACTCATGGTCTCGGTGAAAGCAAGGTAAAGGTCGTGGTCAACCATCCTCTGCCGTCCTTCCAAGGAAGAGGGCTAACATGTTGGCATTAAGAGTCAGTTGGTGCGTGTGCGTAAAGTTGTACACCCCTACAGGGTTTTGATATTTTCGAAAAGCCGTGTCCACGGTTATAAACAACTTGGGAATGGACGTGAAGATCATAAACAACGATAACCTAATCGTAAAACTTGGCAAGAGAAGTGAGGTGTGTTCTAAGGATGCTTCCTGAGGGACCGAGGGGGTGATCCTAGTTGGTAGGTTCAGCTGATAAAGAATCAGTGGACATCAAAGATGATCAAAGCTAGAGATACCGTTCTCTTACCCCTTTAAAAATGTTCTATTTAGACGAGCTTCTACTTCCTCCTCTTCTACAAAGAAAGATAGCTTTACGCAAAATAACTCCACCAGCCATAAGTCTTGCGGAGTACACCCTGTACTTAGCCTTGCTTTGTTGATACTTCTGCAGCAGGATAAGTGTTACAACAGAAGGTGAGTTTGTTATGGCATCGACATCAACGAGTAGTTTGGAGTTCTAGTTCGGCAGCCTAGAATCTTTGGAATGGGACGTCATCGTTATACTTCAGGCCTCTTAGGCCATTTGTTAAGTTTTCTACACTTAATAGCATAATTTTTCCTTCCGTTGTTTGATGTTTGTGGTCAGTGACCTCTGCTTGTAATATTTTGATTCTTTGCTTAGTTATGAGCTTGCTTTAATAAATTTTGAGTAATAGGGCCACTATAATATTACTGATTCATTCTCTCTATGATTCTGAGATTTAGGTTAGGCTTATATCAGACAGAGGTCTGGGATTTGTATATCCCTAATCCCAGGGGTGTCGCATGCTACGACAACATGATGATTTATCAGGTTGCTGGACAATTCCTTGTTCTCCTTGTGTGAGGGTTGCTCCTACTATGCCTAGACCCATGATTGCTGAGCGGTGAATAGCTGCCCAAGGGTCTACTAGCTGAGTCGTGAGGAGGTAGGTTTAGAAGGCGTCAATGGCGGCAGGTGCCTTTTTTGTTTTTTGTTTCTTGCTAAATCCACTGACATGAATGACAGATCCAGATCTCAGGCCAGCTCTCGTATTTTGTCTTCTGGAATGCGCTGCAACCGCGAAGCTCCTCTCGTCGGTGGTGCCCCCACTAGTTACGCTATCGAATCCGTGAGTGGAGCTTAGCTGCGGCCGCCGGAGATTGGATTCATTGGTTAGCCTTTTCCTTTCATTGAGTTGCCTCCACAGCCTGAGCATATCCTTTATTTTGTGGTGGAGGAGGTACTTATATGCCATCAGTTCTTCGCGCATATCATCTTCCATCATTGGTACCCTTCCTAAAACAGCATCTCTCGCCTTCTTCCATGTTTCCGGTGTCAACTGAAATATTAGCTACTCACCATCGCGTGCTCCTTCCCTTCCTTATATAATGCAATTAACTGCAGAATCTTCCCTGTTCCTGCAGTGTCCTACATCTTCATGTGATAGAATATCATTGGGATCAAGGATCAGGTTACCATTTGAGTCTCGATATGTTGATATTCCTTCTCCAATGACCACGCATACTTGACGATGCATCATGTACATGTTGATACTATCATTATCGGATCCATAGGAGACACTATCTTAGAAACCAGAGATGTCCTACATATTCTTTTCTGGATAAGATTCTGCCTTCCTGATTCTGGAGTCGACACTTTCCTCAATTTCATCGAGTTCGGCGTTTACTGGGCTCAAGTCATGTTGCGGAGTTAGCTATGAATCTGACTCGAAGGAGAGACCATCGTATAGATCGGCCATTTCCACCAGCTCTACGGAGTTTCTAAGGATTTCTTCAATGTTTGTTGGTTGAGGCATAGCTTTTCTAGATGAGCTGACAAAAAATGCAGGTGTCGTCATGGGCACTGATGTTTTGACCGATGAACCCGAGTAGATAGGGTCCAAAAGGCAGAGGTTTTTGGATTCCTCCGACACGGAAGTGGAAGCACCCAATCGTGATATCGGTTTCCCCATCGAAGTCGATGGGAGCTGAAATAGGGGTGGGCAGGCGCGAATTGACGAGATCGTGGTGGATCTCACCAACCTTAATTATCGGGTTGTTGCTTGGTGAAGAGAGGGCCGCCAAATCCATGACTCCAGTTCTTAGATTTCCCACAGTCGGTGCCAATTGACAAGGGGTAACCTCGACAATGCCCATCGTTATGGACTTAGGGTTTCGTGGAAAAGAGAATGTTGGGGATTTCATCGGCTGATCAGGCAAACAAAGGAATTGAAGTCGTCTAATTATTGGGGACTGTATGGTTATAGATTACTCAAAGCTTCGGTACCTCTCCACTGGCTCCTACTAGCCTTTATATAATAGGATGGGTCCTGAAGCCGTATATGAAGTTATAATTCCAACACTAGTATTATGTCAGTTTGTACTTCTTTCTTGATTGATAAGACATGCTTTTGTCCATCGAATTCTTCCTAGACTTCTCTTATTCTTCATGGGCTTCGTGGGATGTAGTTCTTTGTATGCCTAGGTCATGCCCATGTCACAAGTATACTCAAACATGGTGGCTTCTGCCACCGACACTCTCCCTCAAGAGCGGTTGATATTTCCTCGTGTTTGTCACCTTTTCCGTTTGTTTTGGATCTTTAGGACATGCACTTCCATTTTGTTCTCGTGTTGATTCTTACTTGTTAGAGTATATTGCTGCTTACCTCAGTTTGGACATATTATCCTAAGCCCCCCACCTCCGCTCCTAAAACTTCATAGATAACTCTCTCTTGCACAAGATCTCTGCTCATTTCCATGTCCACACAATTTTCCTAACCTTTTGCCTCAGGTGGCACTGGTACTACCAGAATACCTAGTGGTACTACTGGACCAGGCCAGCTCCTAGGCACAATCCTAGAAACTGTCTTAGGTCTGGCCATAGCGGCTGTTCTTGGGGTACTACCATGTCTAGTACTACTAGACGTCGGTATCTAGTTAAGTGCGGGTCGATGGAGGCACCTCTTAGTGCCTTAGCCTTCCTCCCATTCTCCCTACCTACCTCTAACCTCCGCCTAGAGAAAATCATCGTTGGGGGCCACACCATCATCCCTCTCCGCCGGCAATCGTCGGATCCTGCCACCTAGTGCCCTCCCCGTCACTTCCTACCGCCATGGATCCCAGTACAACCGCCATTCCTCTCCCTCTCCTAGATTTTTTCCATGATTCTAGATATTTCCTAGATTTGAAGTCAAATCTTCTCCTTGAGCAGTTCCTTCTTAAGTATCTTGTTGCATACACCTTCCTGTACAAAGGAATCGCAATTTTACATGAGTTTGTGATTGATTTGTGGCCTCAAACTACTGGATATGTGCAATGCTCCACCAACTCCGGTACTACCAGAAATTATTTCCGGTACTACTAGGTTTATGTGGTACTACTGGTTGCAATCTCTGGTACTACCGGCCCAAGTGGCCCCAATTTCCTATTAAAACTGTGATATCTTGCATCTCTTTGTTTCGAGATATGGTGCCCTTATCCCCTGCTATCCTCCCTATTGCTTTCTTAGGTGCAGGCGACTCGGGTTCTGGGAAGCAATCGAAGGCTCAACATCAGGAAGATCTGGAGTCCGAGTTTGAAGAAGAAGTCATGCCCCAACCCAGTAATCACATGAAGCTCAAGTCCTCTCTGGGTGGTCGTGGAGGAGCTACCAAGCGGTTCTCTGGTCATGGTAGTGCTCCTCCTCCTCCCTTAGTTCCTCCAAGAGTCAAAGTTCTAGGCCATCAGGGCCAAAGCTCCGGTCTGATATGTCTGAAGAGGAATTCACTACTTTGACGTGTGAGAACCCATATATCTGTGCTCGTGACCGTGACATGGAAGGCATCTTGTTCTTCAACGAGTTCCAGGAGAGGGTGCTCAAGGAGGTCCTCTTGAACAATGACAAGTTCGTGGTGATCCAGAAGTGGATTGATTTGTCTCACATGGACAATCATGTTGATTACTTTGGGGAGGCCAAGGAGATATGAACCAACATTGGTTTTCTCCCTATTATCGAGTTTAAGAAAGACTTTGACCCTACTCTTGATGCTCGATTCTATGCCACCGTAAACTTTGGCAAAACTCAATCAAGGATGATGGCTTGGATAACTCAGGAGGTTCTCAGAGAAGCCACATTGGCGGAGTTTGGACACCTTCTTGGTTATGAGGACCGTGGTTTAGAAAACCCCTATGGCTTTCGTTCTCACACCATTGGTAGACCCATGAAGAAGGAAGTTGTGGATCCTCTCTATATTGAGAGCTGAGATGTCGTTTGCAAGATTAAGGATCTCTTTCCCACCAATGACATATTGAATCACATCTTCTGTGAGACTGTTTCTCTCCGGGTGGGAAATTTTGATGAGATCCGTGGTTTCCTGGTTGACCTCATGTTCAACACTTATGCCAACCGGGATACCGGTACCCCTCTTGATGTGATGTATTCCATTTGGAATGAGATGGCCAGTTTCTAGTTCACTAGGAGAGTGCCTCCGTTTGCTCCATACGTTATGGCACTTATCATCTATCAGTGTGGCCCAATTACCAAGGATCTTCCCAACCGCTAGCTTGTGGTTCACAAATCCAAGGCCTTGTTGATCAAGAAGAAAAATCCACCTCTCAATGTAGATGGTCAAGAGTTTGATGAGGAAGGTAACATGGTTGAAGAGGGTTCTGCTGAAGAAGAAAGTGGTCACAGTGGTCATGGCTTTGTTGTATCTCGTTGCAAGGATGCTCCACACTCATGCGCCAAGAGTATTGAAGGTAAATTGAAGAAGGTGTTTGACTTCCAATCCGACAACCGAACACGCATGTATGAAGCTCATGTCTATGCCAAGAAAGCGATATCTTGTCAGAAAGAGCTCAAATAGTTGCTCAGGTTCATATAGTAGTGCCTCTAAGTTATGGGGGTAGTCTCGGGAATTAACTCTATAATGAACTCGATATCCCTATCATGGGGCATACCGAGAAATTCCTCAGGGAACACATCCGGGTATTCACAAACCACCGGTACATGTTCGAGGGTGGGTACTCCTATACTTGTCCGGAAATATGCTCGAGATGAGCGCACGGTTGCCCTATAATCGACTTCCATTCCTTCACTACTTGTTATGGAGATGACTTTGCTAGCACAGTCTATGATCCCGTGAAATCTGGACATCCAATCCATTCCTAGAATCACTTCTAGGACTTGAGATCCTAGCACTATGAGGTCAGCTTGGAAGGCTATACCATCAATAATTACTGGGATATCTCGGCAGATGGATTGTGTTTTGGCCGTCGACCCAGGTATCTGTACTAACATATGTCTATCCATGTGACTAGGTTCCGTCCCACTCTTCTCAACAAATAGTTTGGTAACAAACAAATGTGATGCTCTCGAGTCAAATAATACTATAGCAGGGACTAAGTTGAACAAGGAACGTACCCAGAATGATGTCAGGTGACTCCTGGGCTTCCTCAACATTGATGTGGTCCAGATGACCTCTAGCTGCATTCGATGGCCTCTTGGGGGTTGTGCCCTTAGCTGGCACTTCTCTGGTGTGTCCCTGGTTGAGTCTGGCTGCATTGGGGCGTGGAGCATTCTCCTTCTCCTTCTCGAGGCACTCACAGGAGAAGTGTCTCGCTTTCCCGCAGGTGAAACAACCGGATATAGTGGGGCGAACATTGGGGTTGGTAGGACCTTTGGGGGCTGGATTTGGATTCCCGCCTCCATGACAAGGGTTGTAGAAGTTGCGATTGGGGTTGCTGGGGAGAATAGCATAGGATAGAGTCCTCTGCGGTGGGGGTGCAGGCCTAGAGGGTGGCATTCTACGTGACCTCTGTCCACTTGTTCCTCCTAGATGCATCATATAGCGTTTATGGTTCTTGATAACTCCATTTCACTTACTTTCCACCATGATAGCAGCATCAATTAGAGCATCCGGCTCCTTGAATCCTTGACACAGTAGCTTCTCTTGAAGTCCATTCATAAATGTGTCCACTTTATTCTCTTCAATATTGGTATCATAAGGGGCATACGTTGCCAAGTCTGTGTACATCTCCAAGTATTGCACCACTGGCATACCTCCTTGCTTCAGGGCTCGGAACTGGTCCCTCATCAGCTTTATAAGACCTGGACATATGTGACGCTTGCAGAACCATGCCTTGAAATTCTCCCAAGTAATCATTTGTCCTACTGGCAGAATGTCCTTGTTGCTTATCCACCCAGTCCTGGCTTGCCCAGCGATAAACTGGGTAGCTAGCAGTACCTTCTCATCATCACCTACACGGGCTACTTCCAGATTGTTCTCTATGGTGCGGAGCCAGTTATCTGCATCTAGGGGATCAGTGCATTTGGTGAATACAGGTGGATTGGTGTTCTGGAAATCTTTGAGCTTGAACATCTACTCTCCATTTCCATCTTCACCCTCATTGTTTTGGGCACTCCCTGCAGCTGCATGGGAGAGCTGCTAGAGAGCTGTGATATTGGCCTGATGCTCAGCACTAGCGGCTTGGCGGTCTTCCATGAACATGTGTAGGAGTTGAGCCATGGTTGGCTCGGGTGGAGGGGGTGGTGGAGGGTAGTTGTGACCAAGGGGGCACACCATCCTGAAGGTAAACAGTTAGGATGGGGGTTCAAGGGTGGTTTTCGAGTGAAACTTCTCTGCACTTAAGCAATTCAAACAAGACAGGTCATAGCATACATAGGATAGAACAAGCACTTAGGATAAAATCAAGCATAAGTTCAACATCATTCCAACATAGTTTGACATCACAACCCGACACTAGGCAATACTTAGACAAGTTCGACAACACATAGCGAACTCAGGAGTAAACAAGCCGCCACTCAAAAGGGGGCACGTTAACTATCTCACTGACTCTCGAAGACTAGAGCATGTCCTAGTCATCAATGGTACCATTGTGGCATGTGGTGGTGTCCTCCTCGATGATAACCTCCGGGGAACCTCCTCATGACCGGGAATCCTCTCCTCGGGCTCCAGGATAATCTCCACGTGATCCTCCTCCTCGTCCACCTGATCATCATTCTCAGGGTCACTTTGTGGCTCCATATCGAAATCCTCCTTGTTGGCCATGTCATCATCCTCATCCACAAGATCCTCATTATCCTTGCAGAGTTTAGCACTCTCCACCTCTAACTCCTTAATCCTGGCCTCCATGGTCACTAAGAGTGTCTGCTAGTCCTTCACCTTCTTCATCAAACACTTGTTCCTGGTCATGGTTGCCTTCTTAATCTACAAGGCATGCATGCACTCCAACTGATCCACCTTCAGGCTCTCCTCCTTGGTGAGTAGCTCCATCATCTTGAGATCCAAATCCATGCGAGCATGATCCATGACTATTTGGCTATGGTGCACAAGATACTCCATATCTTGGATATGGTTCCCAAAGTAGAAGTGCTAGGGTGACACAACCGAGTAACCTTGCTCGTGGCGCCTCCCATAGAAGCGAAAACAAGTACCTCCCAGCTGCTCACGGTGGTGATACGCGAGGAAAGGAAGCGCCTCCTGGGCTACTCCAAGAATGCATGCCTCCCAATCCTTCCCTAGCAGACCTGCCTCTAACTATGCAAAGTGCAGGGACACTACCCCTCCTCTCATAGTGCACACCACAATCCAAGCTAACTCTCCGTTAATGGGATTGGGAATCTGGGCGCCCTTAATATCTGGTGCAGGGCATCCCACATGCTTGGACAACTCCAACAGGTCATCCTCGAACAACTAGAGTGGCAGATCCACTTGTACCTAATGGAACTTGGTGAAGACAATAACCATCTACAAAATTTTAAGGTAGGTTTGAGTTAGTGAACAGTGTGCAAGACTTTAAGTATGGAAAGTTTGAATTAGTGGAGGTAGTTTTCGAAATAGAGGGAAGGAGATGTAAGCATTGTTTTTGCAAATACCAATCTCCTTTTCTTTATATATTGAAAATAGTTTATAGGTCCTCGTCTAATGTCCAAGCTAACTAGGAGCTTCTAAGGTCAGCATGGCTCTGATACCAAGTCTTTGGTGACCCCGGAATAACTATCCGACATTGCCCTTATGCGAACCACCATGATCCCAGGATCAATGGATTGTGGAGCATAATCGACTTAGTATCAAAGTGAGCATCCATTACAGTACCGATTATAAGTCTTACATAAATAGTCTTCCATAAATGCCACGATGGGAAAAGCAGACAGGAAAGCAACATAACAACTAAACGCAAAAGACTTGAGTCATGCCATATCCCTACGGGTGTCTGACTCGGAGAACGTCCTAGTTCACATAGTCGCCATTGAAACCTCCATCATCTTGCTCATAGTCTGGCCATGTAGATAGCCAGGGACAATGCTAGTAAGTACTTTTGAATGTACTCGCAAACCACCTTAGGAGAATATATAAAAGAGATATAAAACCTAACTGCTAATATTTTGTTTTAAAAGAAAGAAATAAACACTATATGAAACTATTTTAAACCTAACTATTTTAAACCCAGCTGGCAGCAGCCTACTACCCCATATAAAAATCTAAATCCTAGCCCTAGTCCTACCCCAAAACCCTAACCCTAAACTATCACCTGCTGTCCTACCCAATCCTTCCACCCCGCCGCCGAACACCACCAGACCCACGCTCACGCCGCGACACGATCTTGTTTCCTGGCCCCACCTCCTAGTTCCCGTACGTGGTACACGTAACACGCCACACCCCACCAACGCCCACCCGCGAGTCCGCGACACGTCTCTCACCCGCGCTCGATGCTACCCAGCCCCGCACGAGACCAAGTCCCTGCCTCCTCCCTCGCATCGGGTCTCTTGCTATAGGTGCACGCCATCTCGCGGGTCGTTCCCAAGCTTGCCGCCCGTCTTCCCTATCTGTACCACCGCTGCCTCCTGCTGTCCCCGACCCAAACCCCTGCACATGAAGGCCCATGCTTCTCTGTCGGTACTAATCAACCCAACTTATTATTGTCTTCGGTTGATTTTGACCCCGACGTAGTGGCTTGGTGTTGTATTATGTCCACTCTGATGGATGTGCTCTATTTGTGTGAAGTGTGGTCGTGGATGTGAGATGGTGGTGCCACACCTACGCAATTCTGTCTTGTGCCGTTGTGATGTGATGATGCGAACCAAGACCACTGAGCTAATTCGAGTTCACCCGACCAAGATCTTCGACGCGGATCCGAACATCTTCGCTATGGAAACCAAGACCTTCTTCATGCACCGCGAAGACCCCGAACCCAGAGACCTCCTTCACGAACGCCAAGTTCGCCAAGGCCCCGGGTGTGCCGTCATGGATTCGAAGACCGATCCCCGTCGAACCCCGAGACCTCGGATCCGAACCCCCAATGTGTGACCCCTTTCTGAGCCCCTATTTTTATAAATGAAATACAAAATTATTGCATATATTAAATTGTTCATATAGCATACATATTTCATGGGTTGGGGGCATTATGCCGATTCACGTCATAATTAAATATGGAGACCATATGCGGGCTTTTCTAGTCCTGTATTGGCTCCATTTACATTTGTGTAGCAAATCGATGCCATGTTTTGCCTTGTTAAGGTAACATTTAAATTGCGGGGTATCTGAATAACATGAACCACCTAATTAATTGTTGGGACCCTGGTTCCGCTTAATATTGTCTAATCGCAGCGCATCTTTGCCATGCCATGCATCATGCCCGATCTTCTACCGTAGTATTAAATAGTGCATCCGGTGTTTCTTTTAGTGATTTGCTTCTTCACGGATTAGGCTGATGAGTGGATGCGAGTATCGACAAGTTCTTTGGATAATGTATCCTCGGTAGCGTTTCCCAGGCGAGCATCTCCCTCTTTCTACCTATTTTGCATTTAAAGTCTTTATTTCCTCCTATTGATTTATTGCTACCTGTGTTGCGATGCTTTAGTCTTTCCGTACCTTTGATACCCCTTGCAGCCTTTATATTTCCTTGGACACATCCAATTACCTGTTGTTTGATAGATAGTTGGTATTGCAAGTCGTGGATGCTTGCTCAGGTGTTGTGGTGCGTCGTCGATGTCCCACAGTTGTTGGAGGTTCCCATATGCTTACTGTTGGAGATGATCATGGATTTAATAACAACTTGCTATTTAAAATGTTGGGAACATATATAACTAATGAAGAGGCACCGGTGGGCAATAGCTAATATTTGGTTCTTACACGCTCACTTGTGTCCCGTAGGCCCCGAGTACTTGATACATGTTCCTTGACTATCGCACTATCCGCATGTGGGACCATGAATCCCCTTAGCCAGAACTTGATTCATTTCTTATTTCTTGGGGCCACAAACTAGTTCGGGGATTTATTACTATCCTATACCTATGCCATGCTTTACTTCTTTATTTACGATTGTGCGTGGAGGACCTGTACTGTTTTGGATCGTGACATGTTTTCGATGTATCGACAAGTCCAATCACACTTTCGGGTTCCCAGTCGTTTACCGCCGCCTACGCAAACCCTAGGTCCATCTCGGAGCCGGCCAACTTTGTTGCGGGTAGCTTAGTGGGGTGGCCCCCTGAAATATTTTATGAGTCTTGTGATTGCTTTATCGTGAAAGCCTTGTTGGGTTTTTATTTGGTTTTTTCGAGGTTGATCGTGCGTGTGTTGCTATTTGTGCACCCCTGCAGGGTAAATATTTTCGAAAAGCCGTGTCCGCAGTTATGGATGACTTGGAGCACAGTTTCTCGACCATAGACAACTATAACTGAAGTAGTGCTATAAACTTGACTTTGGCTTGACTAGTAATCATCTCCACTACAATGGAATGGATAATAAAAGTGCCAACAACTGATGGAATTGGGGTGTATCATGTCATGTTATATCTTCCTAGTAAGTATTGCAACTACAACGGAATGGTTACCTAAAACTTCCCACTTCTTTCGATATCAGGATGACTCATGCTATCTATATCTAACTAGTAATTAATGCAACTATAATGGAATGAATAAAACTGCCAACTGTGTGAGTTCCTCGGTTTGACTTCCTCATTTGGTCTCGAGGGGGAATACCAGGATGGGTATGATTGGTGTTAGTATCAGGTTGGATCCGAATAGGTCTTTGTTACCCCTCTCTAATAGCCGACAGTTATATTGAGTCTCTATAGGTTGTAGAGTGCATGTTTCGCTGCCGCTTCAGTCCACCATACCTATGTAGGAGAGAGCCGCCGAATTCTAGACTCGCCATGTACTGGCCTCAGTACTGACAGCTCCCTTTTTCCTTTGCCCTTTGTCGGCACCCCATTTGTTTAACAGGTATAAGTTCGACATCGTTAGCGGGGTTACCCTTCCGGCTTGGCCTGGGCAGGGTTATGGACGCCATTGGTTATTCTTCAGGGCTCTTAGCCCCATTTTCATCTTATCCATACTCAGATGTTGTATAGTTTTCAAGGTGATTTGGATCTTTGTATTGTATATATGTATTCTTGACTCATGGAGTCGTTGTAGTATATATATGTTTCTATGGGTTCCATCATGGACTATTGTGTAATGATATTACTTTGTTTTTCCACCCGCACGCAAGTGCTTGGTGGGCACCTTTGAATCGTTTCTATGCGGGTTTGGCAGGAATCGCTAAAACTTGCATAGGGCCGATTCGAGGGTGTTACAGATATGCAATATGGCTGTGGTATTATGATGGCTCTAAGGGAGGTTCTTTTCGCAAATAGTTTCTGTTGTGGTATAGCATATACATATCTTTGTAAAGACTTTTGTAAAATATTTCGAAAACTTTTTGTAAAGATTTGAAAAATCACTAGGATGGAGTCACCCATTCTTTCCTTCCTTTCGGTCATCCCATGACCCAACTTCTTCCCTTCCTTTCCGACCATCCCATGGTCAGAACATTTTTTAAAATCTTTTTTAAACCAAAACCACACCGCTCGGCAATAGTTTGTCTAACCGTCCATGACCGTGGACATGGCTATTTGAATAGATTTATCCTCTACATAGATTGTACACTTTAACGACAAGATTTGATCCATCCGTCATGAACAACCACGGATCATCATACACTAGTATGCGGGGTTCGGATAATCAAACAAGGCCCTTGGAATGCCATCTCTAGTACAAGCGCCTACCCTATGAGTCGTTCCCCTCAAGACTGGGACATTGGGTACCGAGGACCAACCGTGGCGCATTTTCTACTTCACAAAGTGTGCGCTTTCAATGAAGGGATCATAGTAAACGCCTAGCTGCCTGTGGACAGTTTGTTCCTTCTCCTGGTAGATGCTTCACATGGACCATTACAGGAGAGGGCCTAGCCTCCAGGGATCGCAATCCCCTGTAGTAGTTGCGAGGCAACTTATACCAGAGTAAGCAAACTTCGGGTCAAGCCCCTTCCCATATAGGGGTAATGGTTGCACGGTTTAGTTATTATAGCTAAGCTCCAGAGAACCGGGTGTGTTTTTGTAAACGTTTTTCTTCCTCCTTCCATCAACACCATTTGTAAACACCAAAATCCTATTATTTTCTTTAACATCCTCTTGGTAAGTCTACTTACCAAGGTTTTCCATAAAACCTGTTTGTAAAACTATTCGCGGTTCCCAACATATGGTTTTGAGTTGGATAAAAGGGGTCTCCAACAGGGGTGTAGCGTAAATCACCACTCTAATATACAAGGGACTAGATAGGTATAAACAAGGGAGTTACTTATTAGTACCATAGGTACGAGTTTGGAGGTGCCAAACCAATACAAGATATAATTATAGGTGGACTAAAACAATGCAATAGTAGAAATAAGTAAACCATGGCATACATAATTTAAAGTAATAGAACAGGGCTTATGAGCAAGAAGGCGGCTTTCCTTGATCAGCAAATTGTCCCTGGTCCTCTTCTGCAAACTCTTCAAAATTACTTTCCTCGTTCATTTCTATCATCGCAAAAAGAGAAAACAAGAAACAAACACAAATCAACCACTGGGCAAACAAGGCTACCAGTACAGAACACATGCTCAAAACAGTAGGTGAAGCCACACATCAGAAGATACTGAACAAACCAAGGTATGGCCACTAGAATCACATAAAAAGCATATACAAAACTTTTATAATGAATTTAGTAGTAAACACTAGTTAAACACTTGGCTTTTTGTCACAACCAGATTCTGTGGATGAACAGTGGATAAAAATTATATCATTGGATAGGTATTGAAAATACCAAGCCAGCACAACTTGATTAATATTTTTAGCATGCATGGTTTATTTTTAAGAATTAATCGACTGAAACTATACTATTAGAAGCAAAATAAATCACAGAAAATAACTACTACACAAAAAATTAAGTGCTACTAGGGAGTGATGCCTCTCCTAGAGACAAAACTCTGAGAGTTGGTCTCACTTCAAAATCCTACTCATAGAAGCGTCTAGAAATTTCTAAACATAGCTATATTCTAAACTTAGGAAATTCACTACAAAAAAATAAAAGCTCAAAAATACGCAAACTCAGTTTTCCTTAGTAGGCCTACCAGTACATAAGGCATACATGGTGGATTTATAATTTTTGGATTAACAGAACAATTTCTATGCATTTTTAGGTGAAAACGGCCTTATTTTAGAGTAAATCTTCCATAATTTCTACAAACATAATCTGGCAGAGCCAAAATTGTTTTTTGAATCAACTCATTTGGTTAACCAGAGAATATTTGGTAGATTAAACCTAGTAGCAACAAATTGGGGATTTTAAAAATAACTAAAAACAAAAGGGATTAACTGGTTCGTTTCACTGGGTCACAGTTAGCATAGTTCTAGGCCGGCCCAGCGATTCGGCGGCTAGCACGGGCGCGCAGGGATTCAAAATTTGAGCTGAGCTCCAGCTGCTTGTGATAGAGGCACTACGAAGCGGTGTAGGGGTTTGCGGACCGCTGGATTAGAACGAATCCAACGGCCGCTGGTGCCTCGTCCTTGCTAAGGCCACACCGGCAAGAACTAACCCTAACTACAGCAGGGAAGGGGAGGCTCACCTAGTGGCAGAGAGGGCGCAGGGACGGTCGGAGGTGGAGAAGCGTTTGATGGCGATCTTGACAGTGGGTGGCGACGACTGCTTCAACTCTAGTCGCTAACTTGGACTTGCGGTCTGCCTCTCGGTTCACGTCAAGAACAACGCCATCGGGCTGCCAAACTTAGACAAAAAGAAAGGGGTGGCCAGATGTGCACACACATCAGGAACTAAACCATGCAAGCACGTGATGGCTCAATGCACGGCGCCTAGAAAAGTGTTGATGGCTCGTGGTTGATGTAGAGCTCGTTGGGAACCCCAAGAGGAAGGTATGATGAGCACAGCAGCAAGTTTCCCTCAGTTATGAAACCAAGGTTTAATCGAACCAGTAGGAGCAAGCAAACACCCCAAAGGTGTTACTAGCTGAGCTTTGGCAGGGCGCACTACCGGTGCTAGTAGCAACGTGGAGACCTACACAACACAACCACAGAACTTTGTCCCCAACTTGCGATGAGGTTGTCAATCTCACCATGTTTTGTGGAAAACAAAGGATTAAACGTATCGAATGGAAAGAAGTAAAAGTTGCAGAAAGTAAACACAAAGCAGTAAAAGATTGTAGATTGTATGTAAAAGACAAGGACCGGGCTCCATAGTTCACTAGAGGTGGCTCTGCTTAGATAGATAACATGCTGGGTGAACAAATTACAGCGGGGCAATTGACAAACACCGAGAAAGCAATACATGCATATACTAATCATCTTGACTCCTTTGAGACTTGATTGGGCATTACAACATTATACATAGACCGCCATCAAACTGCATCTATGACTAATAATCCACCTTCAGGTTATCATCCGAACCCCCTCCAGTATTAAGTTGCAAGCAACAGATTATTGCTTTACGAACTGCGTGTAAAGTAAACAATACGATTGTTCTATGAACAAAGGATTGTTGTTTTCTCCTTAGTAGCAATAGAACATCTAGCTTAGAGATTTCTGTCACTTCCCCAGATTACCAGAGGCATGAACCCACTATCGAGCATAAATACTAACTCTTGGAGTTGCTAGCATCTACTTGGCCAAGATAGCTACTAACAACGAAAAGCATGCAAGATCACAAATAACAAAGACATGATAGAATCAATAATCAATCTGAAATAGCATCTCAATATCCATCGGATCCCCGCAAACACAACATGTATGATTACAAATAGATGATCTTGATCATGAACGGAGCTCACAAGATCTAGACATGAAAGCACAAAGGAGGAGAACCAGCCATCTAGCTACTACATGGATCCGTAGTCCAAGGATGAACTACTCACGCATCACACCAGAGGCTTGCATGGTGATGAAGAAGGCCTCCATGGTGAATTCCCCTCTCCGGCAGGGTGCCGGGAAGAGCTTCAGATCCCTCCCGATCTAGGGATGGAGATGACGGCAGCTACTGACTCTTTCGTGGATTTTTGATCGGGTACTTAGGGTTTTTGTCCCGAGGGAAATATATAGGCGAAAGGAGAGGCCGAGGGGGTGCCTGGGCTGGCCACACCACCCCCTGGCGCGGGCCAGGCCTGGCCGCGTGGCCAGGTGGTGTGGCCGCCCTCTGGCCCTTCTCCATCTCGTATTCTGGCACTTGATCCCTTCCGAAAAAATAGGCACTTTGGCTTTTGTCCCGTCCAATTCCGAGAATATTCATTTTTTGACTTTCCTAGAACCAAAAACAGCAGAAAAAAGGCAGTTGGCACTGTGGCTCTTGTTAATAGGTTAGTCCAAGAAATCATATGAAAAGTACTCCATAGTTGGAACAAAACACAAGAAAGTGGATAAAACCAAGCATGGAACATCAAAAATTATAGATATATTTGCAATGTATCAACATCCCCAAGCTTAACTCCTTCTCGTCCTCGAGTAGGTAAGTGATAAAAAGAAAAATAATTTTTGTGGTGACATGCACCATCAAAGACCTGATCAAAGTATTCGCAAAACATTCAAAGCTGGGATCATAGTAATTCAATCATAACATGAAAGACAAAGTTCTAGAAATAAGCAAAGAAACTATGATGCAATATGAAAAGGCACAAACAAAAGATTCATGAATAACAATTCTTTCAAGATGTTTGTTTGTTTCACATAAAGAAAACATAGCATAATAGTATTCAGCTTGTCCCTCAATAGAGTAGCAAATATAAATGCATAGGACACCTTCAAAGTTCATAAGAGTGACTAGATACAATAGTTTAAAACAAGCAATATCAATTGATGCATCAATCAACTAGTCTTGGGACAATGCACATAGAACTAAGAATGTCCACTATGCTCTCAAAGTAAGTGCATAAAGATAGAAGGTGGAGAGTCAATATAATGGTGGAAGAAAGGCCTTTTGTAAAAGGAAGTAGGGATTCAAGTCTCATAAAGAGCTTACAAAAATTATGGTACTTATAGCTTCCAGCTCTCATTGCCCCTATCATAAGCATCTTGAAGTGATTAAGGTTAAAGTGAACAAACTATGGTGTACATGCTTGACGAATTATAAGTCAGAAATCTCAGGTCCCTTGTATACGAGGGCCGCTCCTCATGCTACTCAAGTTTAGTCACCGGTAAGTTCTTGTCATTGTAAGTACATGTGTATCATAGAGAACCGCCAACGGGGTACCCCTTGCCCGATGATACGGAAGAATCCCCATATCAAAATGACAAGGCAAGCAGACAACGAGCATCTCAGCATTCTTCTTATTTACCATGGGAATAAGGTGCTTTTTTCTCTCTTTCCTCTTTTCATAGTATCTCTTTTTTTTCTCTTTTTTCTCAACATAGGACTCTTTTTTTATAAGAAGAATGCTTCATTGACAGCTCATTATGGTTAAGCTGCAGGTTTCCACCATGTCAGCATGGATTCGACCAGCGGCCCAGGCGTTTCTCTAACACATATACATAACTCCATGGACTTACAAGCTCCCCTTTCATTTCACACTGACGACATCCATATACAAAAGAGCATGATATCAACTAGGTACAAGTACCAAGTGCAATGTTGAAAGCGTTACCCATGAAAGCATGGTTCTGCTAATTCCCAACAAATAAGTGCAAGCACATACAACATAGACGACACAATGGTTCAAGTTTATTAAGGGCAAGTAAAGTAAAGTGTGCCTTCAAGTTCGTGAGAGCTTTAATCACTAGTTTTCTCATAACAAGTGGAAGATAAACAAAAGCATGAATATACTTGGAATAGCATTAGCTAGTAGGTAGGTATGATGGACTCTTTGGAATAACTTGGTTTAGGGAGTTGGATGCATGAGTGGAACTCATACTTTGTTGTGGAGGCTAGCAAAAGACTGGGAGCGACAAACTAAGAGAGCAATAATGGCCATAATCATGCAGAGCGACAAAACATCATTGATCAAAGCATAAAGTGATACTACAAGTTGAAAACTAAAGGATCATAAAGGCTATGGTGACTTGAGATAGTCATAACATGGTGTGAGCATGCGCCAAGTCAACCCAAATAAAGCATCAAAGGAGAATACCACAATACTATGCTTTAATATGCTAAAACAAGGCATGATTCATCCAAGGCACATTAAGCAATCTCAATTGTTTATAACAAGTCATGCTACAGAAAATAATAATAAGCATAAAGCCAAAACAATATCAAGCATGGCATGACAAAGCACAGGCCACAGTCAAAAACGAGCTCTTTTTACCACATAAGCATGAACTTTCCTACTCTTTTCCAAACCAAACCAAACTATTTGCAAACCAATGTATGAAAGAGGGGGTCCAACCAACTTATTCAGAAAACTAAGCAAACCAAGCAAACTAAAAACCAAAACGAAAACGAAAAAGAAGACGCTCCAAGAAAAACACAACTGTGCATGAAACAATAAAAATGAAGCGTTTGGAAGAAACCTGGAATTTTTATTGATGAAGAACAAGCTTTGACGCTTGTACTTCTTGGATATTTCTTGGGGTGACACGCATGGCATCCCCAAGCTTGAGCTTTAGTCCATCCTTCATCTCATTAGTCATTCCTTCCATACACCTGAAATTTTTCCTTCATACAAAACTTCACACAATCTCATTAGCAACATTAGTACACTTAAGATAAATAAGTCTCAAGGTTCAGTTACAACACCAAATAAACTTCCACTAGAACACTAGATACTGTAGCACTTCCCTCAAAAAGCTCAATTCCCCAAAAGAACTCAAGAAGGAACCAACAAGGAGCAAATGCAGAAAATAGCAAAAATCTGTCAAAACAGACCAGCAGGTAAAGACGAATTTCTTCGAAGACCTTATGTTGCTCAAATCAAAAAGTGTTCAACTAACGAAAGTTAGATAACAACCTGGGGCAGAAGCACAAAAAATTACAGCTCCATCCGACATACAGACCTCTCTCAGGAATGTTTACGTTGAAGCACAAGAATCTGTTTCGGGACAACAACTTTCCCAATCATTACTTCACTCTCATTAGAGGTTACTCTTGGCACAAAAATAAAATAAAAAGGATAAGGAGAGGTTACTACAGAGGTAATAACTTCCAAGAATCATCTAAAACTTTTGGGTTATCTCCCAATAAGTATTTTTCTTTAACGCCTTTAAGTTAGGCATAAGAAGCAAAGAAAGAATCAAGTGTTCTCAAATGAATAAGCATTAAAACCAACTTTCTTGCCCTTACCTCTCTTATTTTTATTCTTAACCTTTGTGAAAATGTGATTGTTTGGTGGAGAAGAAAGGTGCATGGTCCCCTTTCCCACATCCATTATTGCTCCAAGGAGTTCTAATAGGGACCTTCCAAGTGTAATTTGTCCTTTTACTGCACATTCAGTAACAAGATAATTAGTAGAAATCATTTTCCCAAGGATCTTTGTAAACACTCCTTCATCTATACAATAGTAAATAAGGGAGCATTATTAGCAAGAGATATTTCTTTTCCTCCTTCAGTAACCCCCAAAGATTCAAAGAATCATAAATATCTTTGGGCATAAGACAAAATTCAGACATGATATCGCAGCGGGCTTGAAAAGTTTCAGTGTTTATCTCAATCTTTACTGTAGGGAGCCAATTTGATGGTTCAGAATTTATTGGAACATAATTTTGATGCTCCCTAAGCTTATTATAGCAACTTTCTAAGCTAGTAGTGCTAGCCTCAAGAGTGTTCAACCTAGCAAATATTTTTGCGAAAGAAATATCAGTTTGGCTAGGCATGTTGTAAGTGAGAATCAATTTCTTTATAGCATTAATAGCATTATACTCATTACATTGGAGGAAATCTCCTCCCACAATAGCATCTAAATCATATCTATAGCAAAAAGCAATCCCAAGGTAAAAACTGCTAAGGAACAAGCTTTGAGTCATTTTAGGCTCAGTTTTTTCATGTAGATCAGAGATTCTAGACCAAGCTTCCTTACAAATTTCCTCAATTACTTGTTTAAAAGTGAAAATCATTTCCTCGGGTGACATAGTGATTGGAGCAAGGCTAGACATAGTGGCACTCAAGATAGGAACTAATTTTTTTGTGTTTTTGAAATAAGAAAGCAAACAAGTAAAACTATTTTTTTTTGTGTTTTTTGAAGAACAAAACAAGAAAACAAAGCAAAAATAAACTAAGAAAAACAAAAACAACAAAGTAAAGAGATTGGTTATGAGGGACTCCCCTTGTGAAGATGTCCTTGACTCCCCGGCAACGGCGCTAGAAAAATGCTTGATGGCTCAATGCACGGCGCCCAGAAAAGTGTTGATGGCTCATGGTTGATGTAGAGCTCGTTGGGAACCCCAAGAGGAAGGTATGATGAGCACAGCAACAAGTTTCCCTCAGTTATGAAACCAAGGTCTAATCGAACCAGTAGGAGCAAGGAAACACCCCAAAGGTGTTACTAGCTGAGCTTTGGCAGCGCGCACTACCGGTGCTAGTAGCAACGTGGAGACCTGCACAACACAACCACAGAACTTTGTCCCCAACTTGCGATGAGGTTGTCAATCTTACCGTGTTTTGCGGAAAACAAAGGATTAAACGTATCGAACGGAAAGAAGTAAAAGTTTGTAGAAAGTAAACACAAAGCAGTAAAATATTGTAGATTGTATGTAAAAGACAAGGACCAGGATCCATAGTTTACTAGAGGTGGCTCTCCTTAGATGGATAACATGCTGGGTGAACAAATTACAGTGGGGCAATTGACAAACACCGAGAAAGAAATACATGCATATACTAATCATCTTGACTCCTTTGAGACTTGATTCGGCATTACAACATTATACATAGACCGCCATCCAACTGCATCTATGACTAATAATCCACCTTCAGGTTATCATCCGAACCCCCTCCAGTATTAAGTTGCAAGCAACAGATTATTGCTTTACGAACTACGTGTAAAGTAAACAATACGATTATTTTATGAACAAAGGATTGTTGTTTTCTCCCTAGTAGCAACATCACATCTAGCTTGGAGATTTTTGTCACTTCCCCAGATTACCAGAGGCATGAACCCACTAACGATCATAAATACTAACTCTTGGAGTTGCTAGCATCTACTTGGCCAAGATAGCTACTAACAACAGAAAGCATGCAACATCACAAATAAAAAAGACATGATAGATTCAATAATCAATCTGAAATAGCATCTCAATATCCATCGGATCCCCGCAAACACAGCATGTATGATTACAAATAGATGATCTCGATCATGGACGGAGCTCACAAGATCTAGACACGAAAGCACAAAGGAGGAGAACCAGCCATCTAGCTACTACATGGATCCGTAGTCCAAGGATGAACTACTCACGCATCACACCGGAGGCTTGCATGGTGATGAAGAAGGCCTCCATGGTGAATTCCCCTCTCCGACAGGGTGCCGGGAAGAGCTTCAGACCCCTCCCGATCTAGGGATGGAGGTGACGGCGGCTACAAACTCTTTCGTGGATTTTTGATCGGGTACTTGGGCTTCAGACCCCTCCCGAGGGCAATATGTAGGCGGAAGGAGAGGCCGAGGGGGTGCCTGGGCTGGCCACACCACCCCCTGGCATGGGCCAGGCCTGGCTGCACGGCCAGGTGGTGTGGCCGCCCTCTGGCCCTTCTCCGTCTCGTATTCTGGCACTTGATCCCTTCCGGAAAAATAGGCACTTTGGCTTTTGTCCCGTCCAATTCCGAGAATATTTATTTTCTGACTTTCCTGGAACCAAAAACAGCAGAAAACAGGCAGCTGGCACTGTGGCTCTTGTTAATAGGTTAGTCCAAGAAATCATATGAAAAGTACTCCAAAGTTGGAACAAAACACAAGAAAGTGGATAAAACCAAGCATGGAACATCAAAAATTATAGATACATTTGCAATGTATCAGCATGCAAGGAGGAGGGAGGGATGCGACCGCAACCTCAACTCCTTCTCAGTGGTGCTGCGGTGCTGCAGGGCGAGGTAGAGCTAGGGCATGGACGCATGGGAGTCTTGGAGCTAGGCGGTGGGGCACGTCTCTGTGCCGCTAGAATGTTGAGTGGGCGTGTGCACGAGTAGGGGTCTGGAAGCTAGGCGAGGGGAGAGGAAGAAGTAGGGTGTGGTCGACCGAGAGGTCATGTTGGTATACAACTCGGGTAGGCTAGGGGGTAGCGCGAGGCTAGGTGAGGGATGGTAGGGAGGGTAGCGGTCAGCTTTTCCACCGTGGGTAGTGCTCGGTTGCACTGGAGTGCGGCATGGGGAACGCGGGGGCCATGTGGTCGGCATGATGTGGCCACTGTGGTTTGTGGATTGTGTCGCCCGCGAGTGAGAGAGGGGGAGCTTAGGAGCGATTCCTGGGGAGTTGCAGCAGGCCACACGGGGTCTAGGAGCGATAGGGAAAAGCAGGGGATGTTGCAGCATTGGCCAAGCAAGATCTTGCTCCATCTTGATTGTCTCCTTCCCTTTGTCTACTTTGGGCTCGGATGTGGAGTTGTGGGGGTGCGGTACAAGAGCAAGGAAGAGATGGTGCTCGTGGATTGCAATGCACACGGTCATAGCTGCTGTGGAGGTGAGGATTGGGGTGTTGATGATCTAGGTTAGTGTTAACATCATGTCAACTTTGGTTGATGATGGCCACTAGCTCGAGTTTCGTCTGGTCAGGGATGTTGCTTGGTTGGGTAGTGGAGTGAGAGGGGTGCATCTACAGGCCAGGCATGCTACCTAGCTCCCCCCATGACTTAGCTTTAAACCTCTAATGTTGACAAAAATTAAGGTTGTCATAAGTCTTTAATCACTAGGGGTTGCAAAGCTTCCAAGGAATGGCACTAGGGTTTTGGGTTTG
The DNA here is from genome assembly GCA_916181665.1 of Avena sativa. Classification (NCBI taxonomy): domain Eukaryota; kingdom Viridiplantae; phylum Streptophyta; class Magnoliopsida; order Poales; family Poaceae; genus Avena; species Avena sativa. The sequence continues at coordinate 341,647,058 of OV702288.1, forward strand.
GCCAGGGAAAGGTGGGGTTTAGTATTACCCATAACAAGGAACTAAAAGGTGTGATTGCATGGAAAAGTTTGATCATGTTTAGCTTAAACCATGGTCCCAAAGTTGGGACATTTTAAGAGGATTTTAACTTAGCCAAACATTTTGGGTTCCTACTCAACAAACATGGTTGCAAAATATGGGATGTTACAACTTAGTTCTCGTTCATGGTGGCCATCAAGATGTATGGTTAGTTCCTACGAATAAGTTCCTAGCCTATTTCAGTTACAGCAATGTAACTATCCATAGAAGACTTGTGTTTGACATAACTGAGATTGGCAGTGTTTATGTGTGGATTCCTTATTATCCCGGCAATTACACCTCCATATCTAGCGTACTAGCTTCATATTCATGGATGTATGCTTATTTTACAAAGCTGACATATGGCATTGTTGGTTTAAAAGAAACTTTATATTTTATGCTTTTTACCCTCTTTGTCTAAAAGGATTTATCTATGAGTCTAGAGGATTTAAATCTATAGGATTTTTTGTAAGGCTTGCTATGTATATTAGTATTACATTCGGTTGTTCAAACAAATTTCTGCCTTTTTTCCTATGGTGCAACCAGATTGCTTCAATTAAAGATTCCCGCAATTTTGATTTCAATATGATTCAGTATATCCCAATATTGTATTTTCCTATTCTTTCATTTTTAAAATATTGCGAACCAAATAGTATCAACTGTGTTTTCTTTTTCAAGTCATACGCTGCTCCTGGTTCCACAAGCATTGGGTAACTGGCTGGATGAACTTCATGCTTTGTCTCGGCTACGAGAGCGGGTACGATTATGGTATGTGGTGGTTAGCAAATTATCCAGATGGTTCCAAGCTTCTAATTGTCTTTACTCAGGGCATTGATGGTGAGCAGGATATTCAATGCCCTTTTTGTCGTTATATGGCTTGTGCTAATGTTGTTACTTGCGGTCACACTGTTCGCACTTATTCTTCTGGATTTGGCTGCTTGTTGTTCTTGTCGTGGTATTGCCGACGAGTACGCCATGGAGGGGTCCTCAGAGTGCATGTTTAGAGACGTGGGGTGAGGCGGAGAGTTGGCGGGTACGAGGTAACATAGCTTTCCCAGGTTTAAGTCCCACAACGGTGGCGGAACTCTACTCATGCTATCAATCACTATAATGGAAATACGCCGAGTTACATAGATAGGTTCGCTGTGCGAGGTGTTGCATGTTGTACGTAGCAATCTAGGTTGTGCCCTAAAGGCTCCCACAGGTCCGGTTTATAAAGGCACCATAACCTAGGGTTTACAGGGAAAGGTCCTTGCCGGACAAGGTAAAGAGTCCTACACTAATACGAACTAGTCTTTCGTGTCTTGCACTCCAAGGCTTCGAGTATGTCGGTTACTCCTGCGTAGACTTCCTTTATCCAACATGGGCCTCCCTTCAAGATCCGTCTAACTGGGCTGCCCAGCAGTCCATTGGCCTTTCTACCAACTACGGGCCACCCAGGTTAGCCAAAATAAGGATGTGCTATGGTGATACCCATTTAGCATATCCCCAACAGTAGCCCCCGGAGGACTTTGAAATCTTGCATCGTCTTTCCCATTGATCTTGAATGCTCCAGCTAGGTGATGCCAACAATTCATCAAGCAATATGTCAAAGGTCTCCGAAAGAACCCTGCAATCCTCCCCGGCTTCGCAATGTAGCCGGAGATTCCTTGAGTCTTCGTTTCCAGAGCTGGATATTTTCCGTCTTCGATGGAATCTTTAGACATGACCTTTCACTACAACTGTCAGGAGGATGACGTAGGGTACAGCCTACGCTACCTCGAAACTCACAGAAGGCAGAGAATTAATCATTAGCTATTTTTGCGCATGCAAAATCCAAAACAGTAAAGCGGCAAAGATGGAGGACGTGGCGAAATTACCGCGCACGTTCGTCTCCATGTCGGCAACACTCCGTCCATCAGATCCTTTTGCACGAATCTTGGTGTTGGGCCTATATATTTCAAATGTGGCTAGGTTATTTTCTTTTTACCTGCATTCGCTCCATCGTCTTTGTATTCCTCTAGCCATGCGCCTATTCAAGCTCCTTCTCAGAAAACCCTAGCCAGAGCCTCCTCTTTCTCTACCCACTCCCAGCATCGCAATGGCCTCCAGCAGCTCCACCCCTTCGACAACGGCAACCCCCAAGGCTACACTAGAGCTATCTTAGGGAGTGACTGTCCCACCGGAGGGGCTCGTTGTCCCTGTCACCACCGTGGTGGAAACCACCGGCCACGACCAAGAATGGTCGGCGCCAGAAGCCCCTAGAGAAGACAATGACTCCCACAAGGGAGTGTGGAGGGGATCTAACCTCTCCACCGAATATTTGCAAGAACTGGTCACCGACGGGGTATCTCCCCGCGCCAAAGGATTTGGTCTAGCAGCCGGCGCTAGCCAGTGAGGTGGCTCCTTCTCCCCAAGCCAGAGAGAAGGTGTACCTCAAAGCCCAGCTGGTATGTGGCGTAAGCCTGCTAGTCTCCGACTTCTTACTGGACGTCCTCCGGCACTTCCAGGTACATCCCCACAACCTCTCCCCTAACAGCATCCTCGTCCTTAGAAACTTTGTAGCTTTGTGCGAAGGATTTCTAGGCATCAAACCTAGATTAGATCTGTTTGTATACTTCTTCACCGTCAAGAGAGAGTCTGTAGAGTCCAAGGTCGAATTGCGGACTTGTGGAACCATTAGCTTTAAGATCCGTCCTAGCCGGTGCTTTCTTGACATCGTAGGGCATGAGTCATGCAAGAACTGGCAGAGCACATATTTCTATGGCCTAGAAATTCCCTTGCCTGACCATCTTGAGACATACCCCGAATTCGTCGATGGAGCCGCCGCCGAAGTGCCTGTCTGGAGGACCCCAGCCTCCCTTCCGTCCGACGATGAGGCCAACCGCGTCGTAAGGCGGATTGAGGATGGAGGTTTGACAGGCTTGGACCTGGCCATGTGCTAGTTTGTTAGGCGGATCCAGTCTCTGCAGCATCACGCCAAGTTGATGTGTAAGTACTCCCAGGACAGAAGGGATCCCATGCAAATTTTGCTGGATAACTTCTCCACGGACTCTATCAAACTCCGACTTAAGGACATCATCAAGGTGAAGGAGAGGAAGCATGGTTTCAAGATCACCTATGACATGTTCGACTGCGATAAATGCCCAAAGGTAGCCTTTGTTTCCTTTGTTGCTCGTTATATACTCTAAGGTTTTTCCGTCTTAAAGTTGTCAATCTAACACTCCTTTGTTTCCCAGCTGGCGACCTGGGCGGAACATCAGATGGCCTCCCAGGTCTATGATCGCAAGTTGAAGGATATCCAGGTGGTGTCCGACAACGACACCCCCAAGGATCAGCCACCTCTGGCAGCATGAAAGCGGAAGAGATCCACCTCTAACGCTGCTGCCGAGGCCAACAAGAAGAAGAAATCGGAGAGTGGAGTCTCCAGACGATCCACCGCCACTTTAGAGGCGGAGAAGAAGAAATCCACCGGCATTCCCCTAACCAAGGCTCCTTCCATGGAGTAAGTATATTCATTCTCCGGCTTGTATTTTTATTTTGCACCTTATTCAATTCTTATACTTATACTTTGTACATTTCAGGAGGAAAGCCGGTGTTAGCTTGAAGGGATCCTCCAGAGATGCTGGAGGGTCAAAAATGAAGGAGATATGCCCTAGAGGCAAATAATAAATAGGTTTTTATTGTCATATCTCAACTAGTTTATAATAGTTTCATATTGTGCTATAATTGTGCCAAGTAGAAACATTGGTACAGGTGTGGTATGAAACAACTAAGTCCCTAGTAGCCTCTATTCATACTAGTTCGTTGGTCATGAAGATGATCTGGGTTTCAAGATCATGGGCATTTATGCCGACTGGCAATAGGATCATATCATTGGAGAATGATGTGATTGGAAATTCCTCGAAGGATTGCAACATGATCAATTCATATAGTTCATTGTTGCAACAACTATACCTAGACTCCTTCTCCTTAGACCGTGAGCTCATATTACTCACTGTTTCCTGAGGCTGCTTAGACTACATCAAGCGCCACTTGGTAGTAAAGTGGTTATAAAGGTGTACTTTGGGTATTCCGAAGGAACAGTGGATGACATGTGACTGCAAGACTAGGATTTGTTCACCCACATGACGGGTAAAGATACATATGGCCGGCTTGGTGAGATTACATCTTTAAATGTTGCAACATGTGACTCGGTCACGGGGATGTAATATCACGGTAACAAGAAAACAAAACTTATTGTGAACGAGATTGAACAAGTTATGGGATAGCAATGATCGGATCTCGGACAAGTCGTATTGAGAAACAAAAGGAAGAAGATGCTAAATTTAGCGGTTCAAACGACAGTGTCATCAGGAATGCATAGGGGTGACATGGATATCCCTGGTCCCTCTGTTGATCATTGATACAGATCATGTCTAGAGCATTCCCGATCCGTGAGAGGATACACTTAAGGGTATGATGAGAGCGATCATTCGTAAGAATGGAATCACAGTAGAGAAAGAGAAAGCCGGAAATGTTCCGTGGAGAGATCCGAAGTTGTTCGGAGAAAGAATAAAGGAAAAGACCCCGAAAAGTGTTTTCGGATAAAAGGGAATTTAAATATATATTTATTATATGTCAATTGTGAATTGATATATTCTAAATAATATCTAGATTAAGATTTATAAAAGCAACTTTTATATTAGGCCAAAACCCCGGAGGGAATTAACCTAAAGAAAAAGCTGCAGCAAAAAGGGAAAAAGCAACAGCCCAGCCGGACGGGGGCAGCAGCTTGTGGCGACCGCCTGCTGGAGGCGTTGGGCCGCCCAGCCGCCGGCCCACCCGGGCTGGCACGCCTCGGCCGCGCTGGCGCGCGCTTGGGCTGCCTGCCGGCCCACGTCACCTGGCCGACGCCACGCAGGCCGCGCGCGAAAAGCCCACCCGGGCGCAGGGGAGGAACAGGCGCGAGGTGGGCCACGATGCAGCCCACCCGGCCGCTGCCTTTGGCTGGCTTGTCCACCTGGTAGCTGGCAGGCCGCGTGGTGGGCTCGCCGACCCACCCGTCGGACCGAGCTACTGTTGGTCCTCTTGGCCACTTCGGGCTGCTATGTTGGGCCCTTGTGGCCCAGCCAGCTAGATTGCCTCCTTTTGCCTATTTTCTTTATCTATTACTCCCACATGGGGCACCTAAGAGGGAGGGTACACCTCCCTTAGCCTATGTAAAGGGGTGCCTATGCGAGGACTAAAACATACAATTTGAGAAGTCCTTTGGTTGACTTTCTCCCTCCCTCTCTCTATACCTTGTGACCATGGCCCCAAGTCTGGGTTGTGCGATCGAGGCACACCTGCAGCACGCCGTTGCGCTGCAGGGATTCCTAGCCGGATATCAACTTCTGCACTCCCAGCGGTATCGGGGAGCCGGAGGTCTCATCGTGCACCGTATGTGTACAAAGACACGAGGTGCAACACTTGGGCGCTTAAATGTCGTGAGCCGGAGCTGTTGCATGATGAAGATGAAGAAGGAGCAAGGGGTGACCTGCGAGGAGCTTCGCGACCTTGAGGTCGGCTACGAGTACGACTACATCAACCACGTTCCCCGCGGAACGTTAACCGCGTACGGTCTACAAGGGTATATATTCTCTACGCATTGGACGTTACCGCATTACTACATAGATAGATCCTAGGCAGTTTTGGGGTTCCATCATAGGAATTTTTTTGTTTTCTGCTACGAATCGCCAACAGTGGTATTAGAGCCGATCTATGCGTAGGAGTGATGTACGGCCAATACGCACATGTATTGTGTGGGCATTGATCCCTTAGTTGTTACCCTCTAATGTGTACTTGTTTATATCGCGGTATTGTTTGATAAAGCGGCCCGGACTGACCTTACGTGTATTCGTACGCGAGACTGGTTCCACGCTCAACATACGGCTTGTACCGTATAAGTGGCTAGCGGTTGTCTGTCTCTCATTCGATAGTTGATATAGCATTTACAACGAAGGGCCCTGAAAAGGGTGTAGTAGAAACAACTGTCGGATCTATGTTGTGGTTGGAAAGTTCATAGTTTAGAAACAGTTCAAGTGCGAAAGCCCTAACAACCACGTAAAACTTGCAATAGATAAAGTAGAGGCATCTAACTTTATTTTGCAGGGTGCATGTGATTATGATATGGCATTGGTTGTTACGAAGGTAAAGTAGTTTACTTGTCTGTTGCTAAGTAGTATAGTAATAGTCATCGTTCTGATGGACGACCTGGTGGAGTCGTCGTGGACTTGGTGTCAAACCAAGGGCAAGATGGAGATCATGCCGGAGCGCTCGATGGAGATCAAGGCGCAAGAAAGACCATATCATATCACATTATATATATGATGTTGATACCTGTTTTACATCTTATTGTGTGCTAGTATTTAGATACTCAACGGTAGCAAATAAGATAATCCCTATTGAATTCCAATGTCCCGTGTTCCCCTTGTGTGTGCACCACCAAGAAAGTTCTTCGGTATGAGGCGCCCTGCGGTGAGTAGGGGTCAAACATATCTATGTTCGCATACAGTGGGTGTAAGCCATGTTGCACAGCGAATACATACAAGTTAGATTGGGCGAGCCTAGCACGCCACAGAAGCATGGCCTCGGAACACAAGAGATCGAAAGATCGAGCATGAGTCACATGGATGATGTGATTGGCATTGTTGAATGTCTACCTTTGATAATGCACTGATGGCCGTGTAACATGGGGGAGGTGCAGAGGATAGGGATCATGCGATCACTAAAATCGTCCAGGGGATGACAATTTTAGTGGAGACCAATTATAAATTGATCTCTTATTATAAACTTAGTCTAGATGTCTGTTTGCAAATATCTTTGTAAATCTTAGCATATCCCATTGAGGTCCTTTGCGACCATGGGAATATATTGCTTAATTTGGAACTTAGCAAAAGGGTCCAACTTCATAGATTAATACCCACGTCTGAGGGATATCCTTGTAAAAGGTGATCTTCTCTTCTTGATACAATAACCATTAGGAGATAATTTGATGACTCCGGAATGTTTGAAAAAAAACACTTAGCAATCTTGCATTAGAGTTGAGAACTCTTAGAAGGAATTGATTGCAAAAGGAGGTCATGGATGAAAAGCTATATGTAAGATATACAAAATTATAAACATGGTTCTTGCAAAACTCATTGCAGTTTGCAAAGTATTTGATACTTGTCCCATTTTGTGAAAACGGGATGATCTGCTTGAGAATTGCTGGTTTTGAGGCAACGTGACTTGATGACGGTAAGCAAATCAGTTGATGGCCGACATCACCTCTTTGCTCAAAGTTTATCATTTCGATTAGTGGACTTGAATATAATTTGTAATCCTTGTTTGTGTGTCTTGCTTTTGGCGAGACGATTATTCATATGAACAAGTTACAAGCCAGTTTGTAACTATTCTTCTGAGCAATACCTTATGGTCACATTACGATTATAAATAAGTTATTCTCATCACTATGTTAATGATAATAGTTTAAGCATTTATAAAAGATTTAGAATGCTAAAAGATATCCAAAATTTAATAATGATATGACACTATAGTTTAAGTCATTTTGGTTATTGCAGGTTCTTTATGAAAGATCGGGGTCCTAGATGCTTAATCTAGAGACTTTGCAAAACCATGCCTTTTGGGCAGAATGACTAAAACTCTGCATTCTAGTAAAAAGGTGATATGCGAAGAAATGTTGAATCTTATACATAGTGATGTATCGTATTTTCAACAAGTAGTGGAAATCATTAGTTAATTGTGGACTTAAGTGAATAAACGTATTTACTTAATGAAACATAAGTTTCAAATGATTTGAATTGTTCAAATGAGTTCACAACAAAAGGAGGATATTTAGATTAATAAGAATACGTAGTCGCTTTGATTTGATCGACATGACTAAAGTATTCAAGTTAAGTTTAGCATAAAAGGAACTTGTGAAAGATGTTTCACAAATTATGATAATTGGATGAATTCAAACTTTGTTGAAGTGTCTAAACATCATAATCATTATGTATTAGATAGATATGGTATAATATTATCTCTTATTGGGGTTATAGTTGTCATTTAGAATTAGAGATCAAAATAAGCAAACACTCATTTGAAATACAAAGAAAATCTAAAAGATTCGTGGAAACAACACCATAAGTGTTATGGCAAGTTCGAGTTTCTAGAGATTTCGATAAGTCGAAATCGTGGCGAACAAACAAGTCTTTGTAGAGCATTCTTAGGAAGCTATGAATGCATCTTCCAGAAGGGGCAAACCTGCTGTTGTCCTAAGTTGACGTGTCTTGATAAAGATACAGGTGGAAGAAAGTAAAAGATCAAATCAAGGTATTTGACCTTAACTCTGGATTGTTGAGTGGCGCAGCAGAATTTATTTCGTGAATCCAAACTCTGCAAATAGAGGAGAAACCAATGATAATGATCATAAAGTTTTAGTGAATACTTCTACTAAAGAAAGTAGGATTCAACTATATATTCTACAAGTTTGTAGAAATATATTGTTGATTCACTTGTCATGTTTTGAACAAGACATACCTACAAATTAGAAAGCGTGATGGACCTAAGTGCGAGAAATGAATGGTCATTGAAATCTCGTTAGGGGAATTCTCAATTTGATGATGATCAAGGAATTTTGGAATGTCCAAGATTGTCGAGAGGACCTAGATTTTGAGTGGAAGAAAATTAGCTTGGCTAATTCATAATATCTAGCTGACATATTTTGAGTGGGAGCTAAGTGAAATCCCTGGATCTCAAACATGAATGTCGTATTTCGAGTGGGAGCGTGAAATCATTCTGGGATATGTGGACAACATATGTGAATGATATGATTGGTGCTAATAATATTTAAGTTAGATAAATAAGGATGAAGTTGAAGTTACTAAACAATAAGATCTATCGATATAGATTGGTGAGTTTAATAAACACTGAATGTCGAATGCTTCCTGGACTTGATTCTGAAATATGTTCAAAATGTCCTAAGGAAGATTCTGAAGAAGCTCAGAATGGAACAAGGTAATAAAGAAGTTCTTACTGTATGAAGCATTGAGTTAGTATTGCAACTATGGTTGAAACAAAGAGATGTGTTGCATCTCCTATGTCTCAGTCATAGGTTCTTCCATATAACCATGTAGTATACTCGACATAAACTGACCCGAAGTTCTGGTTGGTAGGACAAAGTCTTAATTGTAAGAATGGGTCTTTAAGTGATTCCTGAGTTGATCACTGAACTAGAATTAAGTTTGTACATAAATTGCAAGAAGCAATGTAAGTGGCATAGATGTATTTCATGCACTAGGATCTACATATATATAGATGTATAAATGCTACATCTGATGTGATGTATAATGTTATGGTGGGGCTAGTTCGCTTTTAACGTATAATGATGTGTCCCAGGGCCTAGTGCCCATGAGAAAGCCCTCAAGGTTGATCTAAAGTCACTGTAAGCTCTTGGAATCCGGCCTTGTTCTGCTGCCATGACTATAGTATATACACAAAGGATAGCAAAGTGTGTTTCAAAGTTTATATGACAACGGTGAAAACGACCATCATCATAAACACTAGAAACAAAGTCTCACTTTGTCGCTAAACAAATGCTTCGACCCATTACAAGATAATGGTGTGAATGTCAAAGTTAGGAAGACATTAACAATTTGCAAAAGACATAATGATCTAGTAAAACAGAACATGGACATGACGTTTCCAATGAGCATGCATGATCTGTAAACGCATATGGTATATGGTTTATATGAGTAAAATGTGAGCTGGTTTATTTGTACTCTAGTGCAAGTGGGAGACTGAAGGAGATATGCCCTAGAGGCAAATAATAAATAGGTTTTTATTGTCATATCTCAGTTAGTTTATAATAGTTTCATATTGTGCTATAACTGTGCCAAGTAGAAACATTGGTACAGGTGTGGTATGAAACAACCAAGTCCCTAATAGCCTCTATTCATACTAGTTCGTTGGTCATGAAGATGATCTAGGTTTAAAGATCATGGACATTTATGCTGACTGACAACAGGACCATATCATTGGAGAATGATGTGATTGGAAATTCCTCGAAGGATTGCAACACGATCAAGTCATATAGTTCATTGTTGCAATAGCTATACCTAGACTCCTTCTCCTTAGACCGTGAGATCATATTACTCACTGTTTCCCGAAGCTGCTTAGACTGCATCAAGCGCCACTTGGTAATACAGTGGTTATAAAGGTGTACGTTGGATATTCCAAAGGAACAGTAGATGACATGTGACTACAAGACCGGGATTTCTTCACCGACATGAAGGGTAAAGATACATACCGCCAACTTGGTCAGATTACATCTATAAATGTTGCAACATGTGACTCGGTCAGGGGGATGTAATATCACGGTAACAAGAAAACAGAACTTGTTGTGAAGAGATTGAACAAGGTATGGGATGCCAATGATCGGATCTCGGACAAGTAGTATCGAGAAACAAAAGAAAGAGGATGCTACATTTAGTGGTTCAAACAACATTGTCATCAGGAATGCATAGGGGTCACATGGATATCCATGATCCCTCTATTGATCATTGATACAGATCATATCTAAAGCATTCCTGAGCCGTGAGAGGATACACTTAAGGGTACGATGAGAGCGATCATTCAGAAGAACAGAATCACAATAGAGAAAGAGAATGCCAGAAATGTTCCATGGAGAGATCCGAAGTTGTTCAGAGAAAGAATAAAGGAAAAGACCCCAAAAAGTGTTTTCAGATAAATGGGAATTTATATATATATATTTATTATATCTTAATTGTGAATTGATATATTCTAAATAATATTTAGATTAAGATTTATAAAAGCAACTTTTATATTAGGCCAAAACCCCGGAGGGAATTAACCTAAAGAAAAAGCTACAGCAAAAAGGGAAAAAGCAACAACCCACGTGGGCGCCAGTTAAGTTGCCACCGCGCGGGGGCAGAAGCTTGTGGCGACCGCCTGTTGGCGGGGTTGGGCCGCCCAGCCGCCAGCCTACCTGAGCGCAGGGGAGGAGCAGGCGCGAGGTGGGCCACGGTGCAGCCCACCCGGCCGCTGCCTTTGGCTGGCTTGTCCGCCTGGTGGCTGGCAGGCCGTGTAGTGGGCTCGCCGGCCCACCCGCCGGGTTGTGCTGCTGCTGGTCCTCTTGGCCACTGCGGGCTGCTGTGCTGGGCCCTTGTGGCCCAGCAGGCTGGAGTGCCTCCTTTTTCCTATTTTCTCTATCTATTAGTCCCACATGGGGCACCTAAGAGGGAGGGTACACCTCCCTTAGCCTATATAAAGGGGTGCCCATGGGAGGACTAAAACACACAATTTGAGAAGTCCTTTGGTTGACTTTCTCCCTCCCTCTCTCTATACCTTGTGACCATGGCCCCAAGTCTGGGTTGTGCGATCGAGGCACACCTGCAGCACGCCATTGTGCTGTAGGTATTCCTAGCTAGATATCAACTTCCGCACTCCCGGCGGGATCGGGGAGCCGGAGGTCTCATCGTGCACCAGATGTGTACGAAGACATGAGGCGCAACACTTGGGGTTCTTAAATGTCGTGAGCCGGAGCTATTGCACGATGAAGATGAAGAATGAGCAAGGGGTGACCTGCGAGGAGCTTCGTGACCTTGAGGTCGGCTACGAGTACGACTACTTCAACCACGTTCCCCGCAGAACGTTAACTACGTACGGTCTACAAGGGTATGCATTCTCTATGCATTGGTCGTTACCACATTACTAAATAGATAGATCCTAGGCAGTTTTGGGGTTCTGTCTGTTGGGAATATGCCCTAGAGGCAATCATGTATGATGTTATTCCCAATGTATTCATAAGGTTATGGTCCATGTATGAACTGCTGATATGTATCATCGAATATGTGATTTGATTGTGGAACTATATATTCATGTTGTTCATACTAATTGTCCTTGGTCATTAAAGTTGTGCTGGACACACAACTTAGACCAATGTGAAAGTCGGCAGATGACTAGGTTCCACTTGTCATGGGCATGGAGATGCTATTCCGACTTACACGGATTCGGCTAAAGAGTTTAGCGAGTTGGACTGACCCATATTGAGATGCAACGAACAAGTCGTCATTTGCATATCTCAATCAATGTAATCCTTAGACCTGAGGTTATTGCACAATCCGAGTTGAGGATCACCGACTTAGGTTCTGTCAAACGTTGTTCCGTCACTGGGCAGTTATAAAGGCGGAGTTCGGGTCGACTGTGAATCAAGCTGCATGATGTGAATAACCGAAATGGGATTTTCCCCCTCCATCTGGAGACATATTCTCTGGGTCCTCTTAGAAGATATGATTCGGAAAGCATGGCCATACGCGTCTCGGTTAAGTGTTAACCGAGGCAGCCGCCTAAGAGTTAGTCGGATGAATCACTTATCTCGGATCGAGAAAGAGAGTCGGACTATTTAAGGGATGACGATCATTCGCCTATAGTCCGACAAGGTATATCGTGAGGCAAAAGGACTTACACGAAAGTCACATTGAAAGGCATGTCGTCATGACTCTTTGGTACTTAGGAGTTGGCACGTTCTGCTAGGAGCCGCTACCAACTGATCGATCACGAGTGAGACTCGGAATCGTGTCCGGGTTACCATGAGCCTGTCGGGTCACACACTTAAGAGCGGGAGCAAGTTTGGGTTAGACCCAAACAGGAAATCTATTTGGGTTGGACCCAAATAGATACATGGCCTTAGTCAGCAAGTGAGACTTGTAGTGGCTAATATAGGCCTTTTAGTGAATGGGCCACAAGTGAGTGGAGCCCACTTTCACTCCCTATATAAGATGGGGCGCAGGTGCTTAGAGCACAAGGTTAGGTCACTCCATGTGTTGGAAACCCTAGGTCCAGTCCATTCCTGTCGCCGCCGTACCGAACCTAGCAGTCCATCGCCGGCGCTCCTCCTCATACGCGTGGATACCAGCGGAGGTGCTGTACGTTCAACACTTCGACGATCGTGAAGAAAGAACGTTTCCTGGATCGTGGAACCGGAACGGATCGCGAGGACTGCACTGCATCAAGCGACGTGCTTCATCAATTCCGCAACTGCGCGTCTAGTGGTAATCCTCGTGGCCTTCTACCTGAGCTGGATCTTGGGATCACCGTGTAGGAAAAAGTTTTGTTTTTCTCTACGTGGCCCACCAGTGGTATCAGAGCGTTAGCTTCTGGTTTTAGGCTCGAGATCGTGCATATGTGATATGCTGTTGGCGTTAGATTGGATCTAATTGCAGATTTGGTGGTCGATCTATGAGATAGATAGGTTTTGTACAAAATTGATTGGATCAACTGTACTCGGGGAATGGATGATCTGGTTTCCGTGATCTAACTACTAAGGTCGTGGAACGACATACCCCTACCGGTCGGCTTTCGCCATCGGGGTAGACTGTGACATGTAAACCCGGATGCGGTGATCGAAGATCAAAGAGTTTGGTCGAATCGGAGTCCGGATCAGATTTGGGTAAAATTGTTTTATCCGATGACGAAATCCATGTCCCGAATGCAGATGAGATCTGCGTTTTTCGGAAAAATCGTCGGGCGCTGCCCTCACCCGCGAGGGACCACCGGTTTCACCCTGTCGTAGCGCCTTAGATGTCGTTGCGAGTTTCACAACGTCGGTAGATATCGTATCTATGCATAACTTGTTTTTGCAGGATAATGTTGTGAATGGTATGGCTTATGTGCATGTGATGTGTGTAACCCATACGTGATCTGCGTATCACGATTTTTGTCAGCCGGCTGGAGCCTAGGTGCTGTCATCTTATTGTATAACAACCTGCGTGTCGGATTCTATGTAATTTACATTACTAGCTAGTGTAGCTGTTTGGAGAATCCGGAAGGCATGCAAGTCGATGTACAAGTCGGCTACATGGTGTAAGGCGGCACGTGACAAGAGTTGACACGAGTCGAATTACAAGCTTTGTGGAGATGGAGATCGCCATGAAGAGAGCCATACCATTTCACATTATAATTTCCTTATTTTGTGTTATTGTTATGTCTCTCTTTTACCTCTATTAGATAGTTGGTAGAAAGTAATACCTCAAAGAAGGTCTAGTCGGTTTCCCCGCCAGTGCTGCACCATCACAAGTCGGACATTTTTGATAGTGGGCTCATAAAATTGAGGTGCTATCAATTCTTTCCGACTAGGTGGGTTCGAGTCGGACTCTTACAGCGGAAGCACTTGGTAATCAAGACAGCTCTATCACAACGGTTGTGGGACTTGGGGAAAAGTCGGATGGGAGCCGGGGCATGTGATGCCACCCATCCAACAGGAGTCGTATGAGATACGATTGACAAGGAGTTGTCTACCTAGATCACTTGACGACTAGTGGTGATGCTAAAGCTCACTAGTCGACTTGCTTATTTAGGGTCCTAAATCACTAAGTAACCATTGGAGGGGTGTTGGTTCTAGTGGGAGCATAAATATTAAAGTGTTTAATATGCTTGCTCTTTATGGATACATGTCTTAAGTGTTTTGCATATTTTCTGTTGTAGATCAATGGCATCTAGCAGTCTTCCTCAGATTTCCGGTTTTGCTTTGAGAACCATCTTAGAGAAAGATAAGCTGAATGGAACTAATTTCACCAACTGGTATCGTAATCTGAGAATTGTTCTCAAACAAGAAAAGAGGGATCGTGTCCTAGACAACCCACTTCCAGCTGAGCTGGATGAGAATGCGACTGTCGCAGCCACCAATGCCTACCGTTGGATTTGTGATGAATCCACGGAGATTAGCTGTCTTATTCTTGCTCACATGGAACCGGACTTGCAGCAGCAGTTCGAGAATGTTGAGGCCTACGATATGATCGAAAGCCTCAAAAGTATGTTCTAGGCTCAGGCAAAGACTGAGAGGTATCAAGTCTCTCAGGATTTGTTGAGCTGCAAGCTTAAGGATGACGATCCACTGAGTCCGCATGTGATCAAGATGATTGGTTACGTGCAGTCTCTGGAAAGACTTGGCTACCCCATTAGCGAAGAGTTTGCTACAAACATAATTCTGAACTCTCTTCCTAGTGCGTATGGCCAGTTCATATCGAACTACCACATGCATGGTATGGATAAGAAGCTCACTGAATTACATGGGATGCTCAAGCAGGCTGAGGCGGATCTCAAGGAAGGTGCTAGTCAAGTGTTGATGGTACAAAACAAGGCTAAGTTCAAGAAGAGTTCTTGGACTAAGAAGAAGAAGGCAAAGTTAGGAGGTAAGGCTGAGGACCCAGTCCAAAGCGCTTCCTCGGGGACTAAGCCATCTCCTGCAGCCGGATCCACTTGCTTCTACTGCAAGTTGGATGGCCACTTGAAGAGGAATTGCAGCAAGTATCTGGCTGACAAAGCCAAGAGAGGAGGTGTGACTTCCGGCTCAGGTACGCTTGTTTGCAATGTTATAGACATTTATCTTGCTGATGCACCTGGTAGTTCTTGGGTATATGATACCGGATCAGTCATTCACATATGCAACTCGTTGCAGGGACTGGTAAGAACTAGGAGCGTGGAAAGAGGCGAGGTTGACATTCGGGTCGGCAACAAAGTAAGAGTTGCTGTGTTGGAAGTCGGCACGATGCAACTTCATTTACCTTCCGGATTCTTAATGGAGCTAAATAATTGTTATTATGTTCCAGTGCTTAGTCGAAACATTATTTCTGCCTCATGTTTGATAAGACAGGGCTATGAGTCAAATATTAAGAATAATGGTTGTTCTTTATATTTGAATGATATGTTTCACGGCTTTGCACCCGTCTAGGACGGATTATTTCTTTTGAATCTTGAGGGTGAATCTGTCTTTAACATAAATGTGAAAAGGTTAAAACCAAATGATCTTAATATGACTTACTTTTGGCATTGTCAACTTGGTCATATAAGTTGGAAATGCATGAAGAAGCTCCATGATGATGGACTCCTAACTTCGTTCGACTTGGAGTCATTCGAGACATGCGAATCCTGCCTTCTCGGCAAGATGACCAAGACACCTTTTGCAAAGAGTTGTGAAAGGGCGTCTGACTTATTGGGACTAGTACATAGTGATGTATGTGGCCCAATGAGCACGATAGCCAGAGGTGGTTATGAGTACTTCATTACCTTCACTGATGATTTGAGTAGATATGGATATATCTACTTGATGAAACATAAGTCGGAAGCCTTTGAAAAGTTCAAGAAATACCAGAATGTGGTACAAAATCAACTTGGCAAGAAAACAAAGTTTGTTCGGTCGGACCAAGGAGGCGAGTACATGAGCCATGAGTTTGATGACCATCTGAAGAGTTGTGGAATCGTTCCCCATCTCACTCCTCCAGGAATGCCGCAGAGAAATGGTGTATCGGAAAGGAGGAATCGGACCTTGTTGGACATGGTACGAGCAATGATGAGTCAGACAGATCTGCCTTTATCATTTTGGGGTTATTGTCTACAAACTGCAGCGTTCACACTAAATAGAGTACCATCAAAGTCGGTAGAGAAGACACCGCATGAGATGTGGACTGGCAAGAAGCCGAGTTTGTCTTTTCTCAAGATTTGGGGTTGTGAAGCTTTTGTCAAGCGACTTCAGTCGGACAAGCTTACAGCTAAGTCAGATAAGTGTATTTTCGTGGGGTATCCGAGGGAACCTTGGGTTACTACTTCTACAAACGAGAAGAGGGCAAAGTGTTTGTCGCTCGAAACGGTGTCTTCCTTGAGAAATAGTTTCTTAATCAGGGAGTCAGTGGGAGTACGGTGCATCTCAAAGAAATTCAAGAAATACCGGCTAGCAGCGAGTTGGCAAAAGCCTTAGAGGTTGAGCCGAACGTGGTACCTGAGCCGGAAATTGCACCGATACTACGAAGATCGGCCAGATTGCGAAGTGTTCGTGATGTGATGCTATTGGACACTGATGAGCCAACAACTTATTCGGAAGCGATGGTGGGTTCTGATTCCGAGTCATGGCTTGGAGCCATGAGATCCGAGTTAAAGTCCATGGATGAAAATCAAGTTTGGAACTTGGTTGATCTGCCAGACGGTGCAAGACTCGTCGAGTGCAAATGGGTCTTTAAGAAGAAAACTGATATGGATGGAAATGTTTCTATCTATAAAGCACGGCTTGTCGCGAAGGGGTTCCGACAAATTCAAGGAGTTGACTACGATGAGACTTTCTCACCCGTAGCGATGCTTAAATCAGTTCGGATCATGTTAGCTATAGCAGCCTATTTCGACTATGAGATATGGCAGATGGATGTCAAGACGGCTTTCCTTAATGGAAATTTAACCGAGGACGTGTATATGATACAGCCCGAGGGTTTTGTCTATCCGGCTAATGCTTACAAGGTATGCAAACTTCAGAAATCCATTTATGGGTGAAGCAATCATCTCGGAGTTGGAACATTCGCTTTGATGAAGTAGTCAAATCGATTGGCTTCATCAAGAGTGATCATGATTCTTGTTTATAGAAGAAGTTTAGTGGGAGCAAAGTGAACTTTCTGATCTTATATGTGGATGACATATTACTGATTGGAAATAATGTCCAGATGTTGCAAGAGACCAAGGAATCATTGGAAAAGAGTTTTTCGATGAAAGACTTGGGTGAGGCGACTTACATACTAGGAATCGGATCTATAGAGATAGATCAAGGCGGCTCATTGGATTGAGTCAGAGTACATATTTGTACAAAGTGTTGAAGAAGTTCAACATGGAATCGTCTAAGAAGGGGTTCTTACCGATGTCCCATGGCGTAAAACTTAGCAAGACTCAGTGTCCTTCGACAACTGATGAGCAAAGTCGGATGAGTGCGATTAAGTATGCTTCTACAGTCGGATCCATCATGTACGCTATGATTTGTACTAGGCCGGATGTTTCCTATGCTCTAAGTGTTGTGAGCAGGTACCAGGCTGACCCTGGAGAAATCCACTGGGCAGCGGCTAAAAATATCCTAAAGTACTTGAGAAGGACTAAGGATATGTTCCTAGTTTATGGAGGTGAGGATGAACTCAGTGTAAAGGGTTACATGGATGCGATTTATCTCACTGACTCGGATGATTCTCGTTCGCAATCCGGATATGTGTTTGTAATAAACGGAGGGGCTATGAGCTGGAAGAGTTCCAAGCAAGAGATGGTGTCTGCGTCTACGATAGAGGCTGAGTATATTGCTGCCTCGGAGGCGGCAAAAGAAGCCGTTTGGATGAGGAATTTCCTCATGGATCTTGGTGTTGGTTCAGGGCTCGTCCAATCAGTTAGACGTGTATTGTGACAACAATGGTGCTATTGCACAAGCCAAGGAACCTAGACAACACCAGAAGAACAAACATTTACTCATGCGGTACCACCTTATTCGCCAGTTCATGGATCAAGGTGATATCAAGTTATGCAAGGTACACACGGATGCAAACATTGCGGATCCGTTGACAAAGCCACTTCCACAGCCAAAGCATGAGGCGCACCTGAGAGCTATGGGCATTAGATGCCTAGACATGTGATGTCGGATGATTGACACTAGTGCAAGTGGGAGACTGTTGGGAATATGCCCTAGAGGCAATCATGTATGATGTTATTCCCAATGTATTCATAAGGTTATGGTCCATGTATGAACTGCTGATATGTATCATCGAATATGTGATTTGATTGTGGAACTATATATTCATGTTGTTCATACTAATTGTCCTTGGTCATTAAGGTTGTGCTGGACACACAACTTAGACCAATGTGAAAGTCGGCAGATGACTAGGTTCCACTTGTCATGGGCATGGAGATGCTATTCCGACTTACACGGATTCGGCTAAAGAGTTTAGCGAGTCGGACTGACCCATATTGAGATGCAGCGAACAAGTCGTCATTTGCATATCTCAATCAATGTAATCCTTAGACCTGAGGTTATTGCACAATCCAAGTTGAGGATCACCGACTTAGGTTCTGTCAAACGTTGTTCCGTCACTGGGCAGTTATAAAGGCGGAGTTCGGGTCGACTGAGAATCAAGCTGCGTGATGTGAATAACCGAGATGGGATTTTCCCCCTCCATCTGGAGACATATTCTCTGGTCCCTCTCGGAAGATATGATTCGGAAAGCATGGCCATGCGCGTCTCGGATAAGTGTTAACCAAGGCAGCCGACTAAGAGTTAGTCAGATGAATCACTTATCTCGGATCGAGAAAGAGAGTCGGACTATTTAAGGGATGACGATCATTCGCCTATAGTCCGACAAGGTATATCGTGAGGCAAAAGGGACTTAGACGAAAGTCACATTGAAAGGCATGTCGTGATGACTCTTTGGTACTTGGGAGTTGGCACGTTCTGCTAGGAGCCGCTACCAACTGATCGATCACGAGTGAGACTCGGAATCGTGTCCAGGTTACC
Organism: Avena sativa; assembly: GCA_916181665.1. Lineage (NCBI taxonomy): Eukaryota > Viridiplantae > Streptophyta > Magnoliopsida > Poales > Poaceae > Avena > Avena sativa. The sequence goes on from OV702288.1 coordinate 341,666,421, forward strand.
ATGAGCCTGTCGGGTCACACACTTAAGAGCGGGAGCAAGTTTGGGTTAGACCCAAACAGGAAATCTATTTGGGTTGGACCCAAATAGAGACATGGCCTTAGTCAGCAAGTGAGACTTGCAGTGGCTATTATAGGCCTTAGAGTGAATGGGCCACAAGTGAGTGGAGCCCACTTTTACTCCCTATATAAGCTGGGGCGCAGGTGCTTAGAGCACAAGGTTAGGTCACTCCATGTGTTGGAAACCCTAGCTCCAGTCCAGTCCTATCGCTGCTGTACCGGACCTAGCAGTCCATCGCCGGTGCTCCTCCTCATTCGTATGGATACCGGCGTAGGTGATGTATGTTTAGCACTTCGACGATCGTGAAGAAAGAACGGGTCATGGATCGTGGAACCGGAACGGATCGCGAGGACTGCACTGCATCAAGCGACGTGCTTCATCAATTCCGCAACTGTGCATTTAGTGGTAATCCTCGTGGCCTTCTACCTGAGCTGGATCTTGGGATCACCGCGTAGGAAAAAGTTTTTTGTTTTTCTCTACGTGGCCCAACACCATCGTAGGAAATTTTTTGTTTTCTGCTGCGAATCCCCAACAAAAAAACATTCATGATATGCTAACCAGGGATCTGGCCGCCAAGCCTTGTCCCGCTACTGCCCCCCCTACTCCTGCCGCCAAACCTTCTGTTGGACCCGCTAGGCCTTTGTCCCCCGGCATCCCTGAGATCTCCGCCATGGAGACAAATGTCAATACAATCTTTGATATCCCAGGCTCTATCGAGGTGGACGTCACTCCCAGCGGTCAGGCGATGTAGGAGAGTAGCTCCTCCAAAGTGGCTGAAGCTCCAACTAAGGATGCCATTGAGAAAGGGAAATAGGTAATGGAAGGAGAGGAGGCGGAGGCAGTTGTGGCGATAGACAAGGCTGGAGCCTCTGAGCCATCAACTGCTACGACAACGCAGCAGGCGGCTAGGGCATCGTCCACGCCTCCAGCTTCAATAACTCCTCTGGATGCGACTCGTTCAACTTTGTGCTTGGATGACCTTATTGCACAGGCAGATGCCATGTGTAACAATGTCGGCGTCTTCCATACTGCATATGCCAATCTGGCCAACAATCTCAAAGTTATTGCCATTGTAAGTCTTTAAGCTTCACTTCTTTTTACTTTATATTGTATTCCACTATAGCCCCCGAGCTCTTAGGAAAAATCTTGATAAGTTTGTCCTGAGTACTCCAAAATAACTAAGTGTAGAACTTGTTCGTGTAGCCCCCGAGTTTCTAGTATAGAATGATAATTCTGACTAGACACTCTAAGAGAGAACACTAGTGGATTAAAATCGTATACTATAGCCCCCGAGTGTGTAGTTGAAACTAGATAGTTCCGACTATATGCTCTAGATAAACTAAGCATGTTTACTTGTTGCAGAATGAGAAGAGACCGAGGATAACCGCCAATCAGAGGTTTGCTGCTTTGTAGAAGGAACTGGACCTTGAACAGGGTAAATCAACCTTCCTGAAGCAACATATCAAAAATAGCCAGAGTATGTTTCTTTTAACAACTCCTTACTTTTCCTCATGGATTCATTTTTGCCATCTTCTCATAGTGCTTTCCATTTTTCGTCTTACAGAAGCCATTTACAAAGCCAAGAGCATCATCGAGCAATCCAAGCATATTCAAGAGCTTGACGATGAGAATAAAATCTTGAAGCCAGACCTAGCTGATGCTATCAAGGGCCATGAAGAGGCGATGAGGGTGCTGCAAGAGTCTGCTGACGCCGAGATGTAGCGCCTGAAGAATGAAATTGCACAACTCAAGGAACATAACCAATTTGCCAAAGAGGAACCTCGAGGTATACAAGACAGTTCGGAAGGAGCGAGACGTATTGGCGGAGACACACAAGCCAGCGGAGACGAGCATCTTCGGTAACTTTCCCCCGTCTTGGTCAATTCTGTAATTTGGATAAATGTTTGATTTGCTTGTACTCATGATCCTTGTATCTTATGCAAACCAAAGCTCCCATTGGCTTGGCCATCTTGGGTGAAGGTGCTCCATATTCCAAGGAATGCATGATTCTTGCCAGCAACTTCGTCATCACCACCATTGCCCAGGCTAAGGAGATAGCCCAGCCTCTAGGAATAAACGTCAAGGCGGCAGACTCAACGACCAAGTACTCGGAAATCCTGCACCGAGCCCCCGATAAAGTCAAGGACTATAAGGCCTCTTGAGTCCGGGCTGGTGCAAGGATGGCCCTGTCCTTGGTCAAGGCACACTACGACAATGCCGACATCGATCTGGTGACCTCCGGCATGCTCAAGCTGGATGAGGAAGGGAAGGAAATTGATAGCGAAGCTATTTGGAATTCCCTCACCAGCATTGACACCAGAATTTCCAAGATGGTCAAGACGGATGTCTTCGTGCCTTCCAAGATTCTTGATGAAGACATGGCTTCGTCTGAGTCTATCACATCTCCTTCCGAGTTTGATGAGGTATCCTGGCCTGGATCTCCTATTGCTGATGATGCCACCACGAAGTCCCCTGCAGTAGAGCCATAAAAACAATATTTGTATTAAATGTATCTCTGTGACATGTATGCGGAAATACTTATGTGTTTTGTTAAGGCGGAAAAACTTGTACTCAAGTTTCCTGCTACTTATCTCTTTCCAGCATGTATATATTTTTTAAGCAAGTGTTGGCTTATCCATTATTCTGGTTCGTATGCTTGACCTTTCATTAGACGGAAGACTCGCAGCACAGAACTATTCCCTCAGGTGATGATGCTTAATAGCACCGTTAAAAACCTAAGAGAAAAATCACCGGCTTTGAGTGCCGAGAAGTCACTACTCCGGAATACACATAAAAACATCAGAAAACGTGTAGACCATAAAACTTAAGCTAAGGCCCCTAGGCGGAATTTTCACAAGTGCAAATGCAAACATGCGCATAAAGGGTTTATATGATCCAAAAATGAAAAACTAAAGGAGGTAAACGACTTAGAGAGTATGAGTGAACCAAATGCTTTATTTCATTGATCATATAAGAAACTTATTACATAATAATAATGTGCTAAGTGTAAAAGGGACGTATTTGTGCTATGTTCCATGGCCGATCTGTTTCTAGGTAATCATCATCGGAGCCACGTTGCTTGCGCTTGCAATTTTTTGGCCTATATTTGAACTCGCGAATATCGATGAGGTAATAGGAACCATTTAGCAATGATTTGCTTATGAAAAATGGTCTTTCCCAAGGCGGGGATAGTTTGTTTGATTTTTCCTGCTTGAGTCTAAGAACCAGATCCCCCTCTTTAAACCAGCAATGCTTTACACAGCGACTATGGTAGCCACATAGTTTCTGATGGTAGATGACGGATCTCTGGCATGCCAGCATGTGCTCTTCCTCTAGTAGGTCCACAGATAGGCGTCTGGATTCTTTAGCGTCATCTTCTTTGTAAGCGGCGACTCTTGGTGCATCGTGGAGGATGTCGGATGGCAGGATGGCTTCTTCTCCATAAACCATGAAGAAAGGAGTCAAGTCGGTGGATCTATTGGGTGTTGTTCATAAACTCCAAAAGACAGATGGTTATTCATCTACCCAGGCTCCAGCTTCTCTACATAGTGGTGCTTCTAAGCGTGGCTTGATTCTGTGCAGAATTATTGGCCCTTTCAACTTGCCCATTTAACTATGGGTGTGCCACAGATGCTAGGTCAAGGCGGATTCCTTTTTCATGACAATACTCCTCAACTTCTTCGAGAGACAAATTTCTGCCATTGTCGGTGATGATGCTATGTGGGAGGCCAAATCTCACCACTAGATCCCGGACAAATTTCAAGGTTGTTTCCCCATCAAGCTTTCTAATGGGTTTAGCTTCAATCAATTTTGTGAACTTATCCACTTCTACTAGCAAGTGTGTAAATTCACAAGGTTCTGTCTGTAAATGCCCCACCATGTCTAGCCCCCAGACTGCAAACGGCCAAGTTATTGGTATTGTTCGCAATTCTTCAACTGGAACACTTGGTTGTCTTGCATAGAACTGACACCCAAGGCATGCTTGTACCAACTTGTTGGCGTCCCCCTTGGCAGTTAGCCAGTAGAATCCTTGTCGGAAGGCCTTAGCCACCAACGATCGGTGAGTGGCATGATGCTCGCAATCTTCGAGATGTATCTCTCTAAGGATTTCAATACCTTGCTGCTAGGAGACGCATCGAAGGAAAACTCATGTGGTACTTCTATTGTATAGCTAGCCTTCAATGATGACGTAGCCTTTTGCTCTGCGTACTATTTGTTGGCTTTCAACTTCATTGGCGGGCAAAGTTCCGTCTTGTAGATAGTCCATGAACGGTTTCGTCCAAGCCGAAGAGGTCACTGTTATTGTGTTAACAAATGAGTCCACCATATCCGGGTTGTCAGGGTCCGCTCCCTTCACGGATGGGGTCCATAAGTGTTCAAGGAAAACACCTGGCAGAATTGGTCGGCGAGCTGACCCAAGCTTTGACAGCAGATCTGCCACCTCATTTTCCTCCCTTTTGACGTACTTGACTTTGTAGCCATTGAAGCACTTGGCTATTTAGTCCACTTCATCTCGATATGTCGCTATCATAGGGTTCCGTGCGTTCCAGGTGCCAACTACTTGCTTGGAAACCAAGTCGGAAACTCCATAGCAAACTATGCGCTTGATGCCAATATCCTTGGCTACTCGTAGTTTGTGAATGAGGGCCTCGTATTCTGCCATGTTGTTGGTAGTATTGAAGTGGATCTGCAGGATGTATGGCAACTTCTCCCCTGTTGGTGATTGTAGTAATACACCATCCCCTGAGCTGTTGAGTAGCTTTGATCTGTCAAAGTGCATGACCCAATATTCTGGCTCTATCACAGGAGTGTCTTCTGGCAGTTCTGTCCAATCTGCAATAAAATCTGCCAATGCTTGAAACTTTATAGCGTCACGTCTCTTGTAAGTGATTTCAAAGGCAGCAAGTTCAATGCCCCACTTTGCCACTTTTCCTGTAGCGTCGTTGTTGTTTATGATGTCGGACAGTGGGGCTTTGCTCACCACTTTGATGGGGTACTCCTGGAAGTAATGCCTAAGCTTCCATGAAGCAAGGAAAACTCCATAAGCTATCTTTTGGTAGTGCGGGTAACGCTACTTCGATTCCGTCAAGACCTCGCATACGTAGTAAACTGGTCGCTGAACTCCATATTCATGTGTTGGATTCTTGTGCTCCACCACGATGACGATGCTGATGACTTGATTGGTTGCCGCCATGTAGACTCGGAAGTAATGCCTAGGCTCCCTTGACACCGGTGCTACAAGTATTGGTGGGGAGGAGAGTATTCTCTTCAACTCTTGATGTGTTGCGTGAGCTTCGTGTATCCATATGAATTTGTCCGCCTTTTTGAGCAACTTGTAGAGCGGCATAGCCTTCTCCACAAGTCGGCTGATGAATCGGCTTACTGCTGCTACGCATCCTATGAGCCTTTGTATGTCCTTCAGGCATGTCGGACGCTTGATGTCGAGGATGGCCTTGATTTTCTCCGGGTTCACTTTGATTCCCTGTGCGAAACGATGAAACCCAACAGCTTGCCGGAAGGTACCCTAAAGACGCACTTCTTCGGGTTCAACATCATGTTGTATTTCCGGAGATTGTCAAAGGTTTCCTGCAAGTCAGTGATAAGATCGTTTGATTTCTTTGACATTACCGCGATATCGTCCATGTAAGCATGTACGTTACGACCTATTTGGTCATGTAGGCACCGTTGCATTGTCCACTGGTAGGTAGCACCAGCATTTTTCAGCCCAAACGGGAAACATGACATAGCAATACGTGCCGTAGGGCGTGGTGTACAAAGTGGCCAACTGGTCCGACTTTTGCATCCGGATTTGGTGGTAACCTGTGTAGGCATCGAGAAAACATAGAATTTCCGAGCCAACCGTCGAGTCAATGACTTGGTCAATGCGAGGCAAAGCAAACTGATCCTTCAGACATGCTTTATTCAAGCCGATGTAATCAACACACATTCTTAATTCATTGGTTCCCTTTTTGGGGACAAGTACAGGATTTGCCACCCATCGGGTGTGAATAACTTCTCAAATAAAGCCAGCCTTAATGAACCTAGCTATTTCTTTGCCTATAACCCTTTGTCTTTCATCACCAGAGCATTGTAGAGGTTGTTTCATCGGTTTAGCATTAGGATCAATATTCAAGCTGTGCTCGGCAAGTTCCCTAGGTACAACTTTCATGTTGGCAGGTTGCCAGGCAAAGATGTCTCTGTTCTCATGGAGGAACTTGACGAGCGCACTTTCCTATTTGGGATCCAGGTCCGTGCCAATGGCGGTGGTCTTGGAGGAATCTCCTTCAACAAGCTCCACCTGCTTGGTATTGATGGTGGCCTTGAATGCGGGTTCGGCAGCAGTGATATGCTTCTTCGAAGCCGGCATCTCAGAGGCATCGACCTGGTTCTGGATCTCCTTGAAATCCTCACCGTATAGAACTGCTTCGGCGAAGGCGGCTTCACTGAGCTCGCACTCCCGTGCCTTGGTGAAGCTTCCATCAACGGTGATGATGTCGTTTGGTCCGGGTATCTTGAGTTTGCTGTAGACAAAGCATGGCCTTGCGAGGAAAGAGTAGAAGATGCCGTGTCTAAAGATGATGTGGTACACGCTCTTTGAAGGCACCACTTCAAAGGTCATGCATTCTTGGCGGTAATTGTAAACATCGCCAAAAGCGACCGGAAGGGTGATGCAGGCCATGTAATTTGCTTGTCGGTCAGGGATAACCCCATGGAACACGGTGTTGCTCTTCCTTAGCTAGGTCTCCGTCAAGTTCATCTTCTTTAGTTTATCTAGGTACATGATGTTGATGCTTCTTCCACTATCCACGAGACACTTGGTGAACTATGTGCCGTCAATCAAAGGGTTGATGACCATGGCATACTAGTTCTCTGTTGGGATATGGTCTGGGTGACCCTTCCTATCCGAAGTAATTGGAATCTCCGACCACCTAACGTACTGGGGAACCGGAGCCATCAGTATCCTTAGAGAGGTTTTCTAGGCTCGGATGGTGGGAGTGTCAAGGAAAGCGTGGTAGACTAGAGCCTTCTTCTCGAAGGGATTTTTCCCTTTACCCTCTCCCTTGTCGGAGGATTTGGGTTCCACGTCTTCATCCATATCGCTTGATTCCTTGGATTCCTCCTCCTTCTTCTTCCCTTTTCCCTTTCCCAGGGTCTGTTCTTTAGACTTTGCTTGTAGCCGAACTCAGGGTATTCCTTAAGATCATTAACAAACTTGCATTGGCGGTTGGTGTGAGTGGCTTTTCCGTTTGTGTCAAGGTGGACGAAACATGACATATCGCAGTACTCTTCGTACATTTGGGGAACGTGGGGCACTGAGGGTGTAGAGTCACTCCTCTTCTGGCCACTGCTAGCCCCCCATCCATGTCCATGTTGTCCGCCTCCACCTCTTCTAGTGAACATAGCGGCGACCATGTCAGCTGTTTGCTTTTCTTCAAGTGGAGTCTTCCGCTTATTATTGTTGTTCTTTCTCGCATGGGTAAGGATTGCTATTGCCGGCAACGATCCGCGTGCGTTGCCATTAGCAGTGGCGAACTCGCTAGCCATGGCGATCATTGTGTTGAGGTTGAGATCATTGTTGTCTTGCCTGCACTTCAACATATGCCAGAGCAAAGTTTCCTTTTCTAGACCGTCGATGAAGGCGGCCATGGCAGTTTGTTCATGCACCCCTATCCAGGAATTTTCATATCTAGCCAGCGAGAGAGGTAGGCACGAGAGGTTTCATCCTTTTCTTGTACGCACCGCTATAGGTCTCTGACAGTGCATGGACGCTTGTACATACCCTTGAAGTTCTTGGTGAACACTTCATGCATGTCCAACCAATTGCATATTTATTTCTCTGGCAAGTCAATGATCCATTGTCGGCCAGTGTCGGTCAGCATGAGTGAGAGGTACTTGACGGCAACATTGGGGTTCCCCCTGCGATGTGAATCACTTCGCTGTAATCCTGGAACCATGTTGCCGACCTGGCAGTGCCATCATAGGGCTTGATGGTCTTGTCTATCCGGAGACCCTTGGGGTAACTTGTGGCCCGAATAACTGGTCCAAAACAACGCGGCCCAAGGTACGGGAGCTACTGGGCTTCTTGGATCTTGTCCAGCCGTGAACGTGCATCGTACGGCTCTGGTTGCTTCCCTTTTCCGTCATGGGGAGGGCAATTGCGATGCGATCTATGAGATCCACCGTATCCTCCGCCATGATGGCTGCTAGGTGGCGACGGTGGCGGTGGAGGCGGTGGGTTAGCTTTCTTCCTATTACCCTCCTACGACTCCTCGCGCCTGTCATGGTTTCTTGTCAGACATGGCGCTTAGTTGGGGAATGTTCGTTTGCGGTACCAAACTTGGTGGGTGAGCGCACCGCGGTACCCGAGTTGCCATCAATCGCGCGGAGGGGCCATAGTAGATTCACCAATTGTCCAGAAGGGCCAAATGGGGGTGAATACAAATCTAACGGCCAAAGAGTCGTTTGAACCAAGCGAAAAACGGTTGAACTCAAATACCGCTGTTAGGTCAACTCTTCTTGTCCCGCCATGTCAGTATTCCCCGTTATCTTTTACGGTCATGGACTAGCTTACCCCTGCGTGGACCAGATCCCTGAGTGGATCAGATCTATTTCTTTGCTCTGCTCTGGTCTTCTCCCCTTCTCCCCTCCCCATAACATTTGCTCAGCTCCAGCTTCTCGTCTCAGATTGGAGCTCGCACTTGCTCTAATTTGCGGCACCACCATGTTCGGTCAACCTCCCATGCCTCTAACCGCAGCTCGCAGCCGTCGCCATTGCATCGTCCGCCGTATCGGAGCTTCGTGTCCCTGGACTAATATCTCGCCTCTGGCTAGTCCTTCTCGCACGACGGAGCGCGTCCCGTCGGGCGATCCATGCCGGCGACCGGCCTCGAGAAGTTGCGTGCTTCCACGCACCCCAGGCATGGTAGCCCTGGCACAGCAGTTTGACGACCACGCTCTCATGGCCACCGTGCTGGGCGTCCGTCCCACCGTGTCCTCGGTAGAGTTACTGTCGGCTTTCAGGTCTCATTTTGGGATCAGACGAAATGAGGTCAACATTAACGTATGCGCGCCGCCATTCGATTTTTTCGTCCGGTTCGAGCACAGCTCAGACACCGAGCGTGTTCTGCATTCTTCCCGTTCTTTCGAGTGCTGCGGGGAGAAAATGAGCTTCATGCGTTGGCATCGCGCCTGTGGGTGGGACGATCGCTTGGGGCAGCTTTGTTTCTTCTCCAAACTCGGCTTTGACGGCCTCCCATTGGATGCTAGGGAGACCGAGGCCCTCAAGCAGGTCGTCAGTAGCCTTGGCGGCGAGCTGGTGGAAATCGTGCCACCGAGCGACAAATGGGTCATCGAGGTAAAGGTGTGGCTGAAAGATCCTGACGCCGTTCCTAAGATGTACGAGGTGTAGATTCCAAGCAGGGCAGGGCGACAGCTTTGCTGGAAGCACCCGGTCATCATCCACCTGGAGGAGGTTTTGGAATTGGTATATGGCATTCAGGGCCCCGAAGAGGCTGCCATAAAGCATCCTCGTCGCCTACAGTGTTGGCCTGGAAGGATCGATGGCACATGACCACCACCGTTTCGCGACGGCACACACAGTTTCGGTGGGGGGACCGGGCTTGGACGAGCTGGTGGTTCTGATTTCCCTCGAGTGAAGACAAAGCTCTAGTGAATTGCCATGGTATGTGTGGCTAATGAATTTGTAGTATGGAGAGCGTAGCAGGAAGTTAGCATCGACTAAAAATGTGTAATAGTTTGAATTGATGTAGTACGTGTGTGTAATAGTTTGAAGTAGTATGTGTGTGTAATAGTTTGAATCGATGTTGTATGTGTGGGTAATGAATTTGATGTAGTGTGTGTGTAATAGTTTGAATCAATGTAGTTGAACACCGTGCTTTATAATTTCTATGAATAACCAAGGACAACCTCATGAAAAGAGGGTGGTCTAGCAATGAGCAATGTCAATTCTGTGGATGCCAGGAAAATGTAGTCCATCTCCTCTTCAAGTACAAGGTAGCTACATTTGTAACATGTTGAACTGCAGGACCATTTTGCAGGCAACACAAGACAAAGGAAAAAATGGTTTACAGCACAGACATCAGACGCAAAATCTGTAGTCTAGGATAAAAAGATGCCAGTTAACAGGATTGAACCACGACTAGTAATTGAAGGAAATAGATACTTGATAGTATTTGATTGCAACAGTAGTACTTCCATACAAAAGGGTCTTATAACTGCACAAAAGTGGGCTAAACTTCCTACTAGTTTATAGAACAATTTGTTAGCATTTCATCTACAAAACCCATTCTTCAATCTAAACTTAACTATTCTACACTGAAGAAACTACAGATCTCCACCAGAAAAGTTGGCTGGCCAATTGCCTTGAGAGGACATAAGTTCTTTGATCATTTAACCCAAACTGATCTATTGCATTCCCGCCAAACTACAAGAAATCTGCATCGTTCATGCACGAGCGATTTGCGTGCACCAGTGCCGGTTCAGTTGGACCATCCACGCCGCCGCAACGATTTCTTCAAAACTGAAATTCGACATCTCCTTCTCGGGATCGTAGGTCCGTGTGAACTCGAACCTGAATTCCGGGGCTGAGTTGATGCCTGCCGCCGGCTCCGGCTGTCGAACAATCCAGCATGCTGAGTGTAGACGCTTGGTCGCCGCCACGGTACGACCTTCGACGATGCGTAGGATGGAGCATCTTTGCCGCAGACGGCGTGCTCCCAGCCTACCCCACTGAGGTAAGGTAGTTCGCGCCGAAGCATGGACGCGAGAGTTCCTAGACCTTGGCGATGCCCTGTTCGAGAGTGTCTACCCTCGGTGGCGGCATGCTCTCATGAACGATTTGATACGTACCTTGTTCCCACTGCCTAGAGCATGCCGTAATGCCACTGCACGATTTCTCCACATCGCTCTCTTGGCCTTGCTTGCTACATCTTGCGCCGACGACGGCGCAGTCGCTGCCACGGCCGATTCAGCACAATCGGAGAAATCATCTGCCTGGCAGGGCAATGGGAGACCAGCCTTGAAGTAGAGCTTCATGGCCTGCCTTAGAGTGGCTAAATACCCCAGTTTCGGCGGCTGTCGTGGCGGCGGCTTAGGCGGGGCCATGTTACCCTAGTTGGTGCGGCGCGGAGGAGCTGCGCAAGGTGAACTATGGTTAGTCGGAGAAGGGGAGTGAAAGACTGACAATAGGTTTGGTCTACGGGCACGCGTAAAAATAACCATTTCCCATTTCCTTAGAGGGTAATAATTCGACACTCCTTGCATTAACAACTCAATCTTTATTTCCCTTCTCAGCATAAGAGTGTGAACGTATTAAAAAGATCGTCGTGGCTATCCACCTCATCAGGCAATATACCAGGACAGGTAGGAGACGGGACCAGTTTCATTTTAGAAATGTTGACGACTGTGCCCTTATGTTTATACGATATTATTTATATGCCACCATGTACCGTCGAGTGTAGCAACACAATCAGAAACAGGGGATAACGACGTGGCGTGTTTTATTTTTTAAAGGGCATCAGAAACAGGGGATGCTGACGTGGCATGTTTTCTGACTGGCGGGCCCACCCCCTCCACCTTCGACGGTGCGCATCCTAGGTTCGAGGGGTGGTGCCGCCCACCAACATATTATTGTGCAATTTTCCATGTGGGACCTGAATTCCGGCACTGAGCTGATGCCCATGTCGGTCACAGAGAATTCTGCAAGAAGCTACTAAAAATAAATACTTTGAATTCTGGAAGTACTAAATTTAAATACATTACAATTTTGTCTGAAAGTTAATATGCATACTGCTCATTAAAATAATATAAATACAGTACAAATTTCTACTTCGAAACATAGACCTGAAAATGCTAGCAAATAACCTAGGATGAATATAGGATTCATTCTCCCCTATATATTTCGTCATCGTCGGCTCCCGCGTGCTGCAACACACATTCAGAGAACTCTCTCCGTCTACAATGTGCTGCCAGTATCTCGTCCAGAGGGTAAGACCTCGGTGTATGTTCCAGACTTAAGCCATACGTCATTGTTGGTTCCTCTTCCCAGGCTTGAACCTCATGATCGTACAGTCTGATATAATTCCTGTAGTATATGCAACCGGGTTTGACTGTGGGGTGTAACCTGGTGTCAATGGAGATAGACCGACTGTAATCAACAAAGAAGGCTCGACTTCCAATGTCACTGACGGCCTCGAGAGAGCGGTTCTCCGTGTCGACCCGGTACAACACCGCTTGCCCTTTGGCGAAATCCCCATTCAACACAAGAAGCAGATCACCATCTGACTCCACAAGGTAAAATTTGTAAGTTCCGCGTACCTATTCAAAGACTGGGGCCGAAATTATTTTGGCCATCATGACTGTGCTCGCGCGCTGCTCTAACTTGATGTTGGTAACAAGATGTCTCCATTCTCAAGTAATGCATATACTTCCCCTCGGAATGTCATCATGCAGTCCAGAAGCATAGCAGGAGGTGGCAAATACATTCCTTCTCCAAATGATTCATTGATTTGCCCCATTGGGGTGCTCTCATCGGCCCATGCAATACGATCTGGATAATTGGTGCAAACGAATACCATCGTCGGGGACTTCGTCACGATGACAGATTGCAGAGGATCAGATGGTATGTGTGCTTGAAACTTAGTGTTAGACTTATGAGTGATTGGGTTCAGAAGCCGAATCTAGTACGGCTCCACCCTCTGAGCAAGCACGATGACGCCACGAGAAACACCGACAAAGTAGAATCTTTTGGAAGAAGAGGGCATCAGTTAGCACTAAGATGTTTACAATGGAAAATACCAAAAAATATCGGATGTGAATGTGAATCTGCGATGGACGTCCATTAGATTTGTCCTGAAGCAACGACCGGCGGTGAGGTTGAGGAAGGTGAAGTCACCAATATCTAGAAGTGTGTGATCTATCATGATCTAGTTGTTGAGATGGAATTCGGGCACCTTTAAAGTGCAGCGCCAATTGGTGCAGACTTCCCGACAAGCAGCATAGGTGTCGGCATACTCCTCTTTCTCTAGCAAATAGTCAGCGATCTTGCGAAGTGGGTTGGCCGGGAGATCGGCCCAGTTCCTCTTCATCCGGCTACTGGCCATGGCTTACCTGCGGGAATGTTTTGATCGAGGAAAAAAGAAGAACTACCACCGCGAGGAGAAGAAGAAGAGGATAACATACGAGGGAGACGAAGCGGAACTACCACTGCGAGGAGACGAGGAGACGGGGGAGAAGAAGCGGAACTGCCAATTCAAGTTTGGATCAACAGGCTTTTTTTCGGAACTAGCGTGAGAACCAGCCATGCACCGCATGCAAGTTTTGATCAAACAGACTGACATGCGGGACCTGCTAAAAAATTCCGTGAAGTGCTCCCCGTGCATAGTGCACTGATAGGTGGCATGTTTTCTGACAGGCGGGCCCGCCTCCTCCACCTACGACGGCGCGCGTCCCAGGTTCGAGGGCTGGTGCCGCCCACCAACACATTATTGTGCAATTTTCCATGCTTTGTCGCAACCAGCTCCGCTCCACTCCTCTCCTCTTCTCCTGCCGCCACCACTCCTCTCAGTCGTGCACTGCTCTCGTCGTCCCCTTGGGACGTCGTCCTCCCGCCCTCCCCTCCCTGCCATCCCCTCACGTCCCCTCCCCTCCCCTCCCTGCCCTGTCTCCTTGCCTCCGCCCACCTCCCAGGCGCGTCTAGAAACGAAAACCGAGAGTCGGCCGTTGGGTTAGGGGCCCAACAACGCTGGTGATCCAGATCCCGCTCGGAGATGGATCCTGCGAGGCTTGAGAGCACGGATATGGGTCCTGCGCGGCTGGAGAGCACGGAATCTCCTTCAAGTATGGAGAGCACAGAGGACAACGAAACAGGGGGAGAGGAAGCGGGGTGTAGAACTTTGGAGGTATGGAGCCCAGAGAAGGTATCGTGCGTCCACATTGAAGGGTAAGAACTGTGATTCCTTATCTGCATACCCCAATTAGCGTTTCCAGTCCCGTGGTGATGGCAAGGATATGAATTGGTAACCGTAGGACGTCTGTACAGCTTGTCCTTGAGCATGATGCTTTGTCAAACGCGCATGAAGGCACTGAAACGTGTGGTGGTGTGGATGATGATGAGAAAGCATATCCAGACGTGGCTGCTAACCCTGATAGGATGGAGAGTAGGGAATATTTGGTTGATTCGAACTTTGAGCCTAACTATGGGACTGATGAGGAAGAGGAATGTGAAGATGTGGAAATGGGATGTAGATACGACGGTGAAGACGTGGACAGGACAGTGATACACTTTGACAGGGATAATCCTACAATTGATGAGGGGACTATATTTGATAATGTGGAGGACTGCAGATATGCAGTTGCAACCTATGGAATCAGAGTTGGGTTCGAATTTATCATTGAAAAGAGCGACCAAAAGAGATTTAGGGTGCACTGTAGGGAAAGTAATGTGTGTAAATGGAGATTACATGCATCTCCAATGCGGGGTGGACACCCATTTCAGGTTGCAATAGCTACATTTAGTTTCAGTCTTTCTCATATTTATTCTGCTAATAACTAGCTCTGAATTATTTGGATTCTTATCGAATGCAGATCAAAGTAAACACGAAGAAACACTACTGCCCTAATACTTATTTAAGTGGTAAAATTAGACCGGCAACTACCAAGTGGATTGCTGCTACTGTACTTGACTGGGTGAGGCAGGATCATAACATTGGACCTGCTGAACTCAGAGCAAAGATTAGCAAGAAGTTTATCAGAGAGTCTTTGATGGGAAGGAGATGGCTCTAGACTTCATTCAAGGCAAGCGGAATGACAGTTTTCATATGTTGTATAGTTTCAAAGCTCAGGTAGAGAAAACATCACCTGGTAGTGTTGTTGACATCGATTATGAGGTTGTGAAAGGGAGAGAAAAGGTCTCGAGGGGGGTCAGGTATAAGCAGGCAGATAAGATATGCTTCAGGAGATGTTTTGTCTACCTGAAGGCATGATGGAAGGGGTTCCTAGACGGCCGCAGGCCATACTTGGCAATAGGCGCAACTTCTTTAACAGGGAAGTTCAGGGGACTTGTTGCTTCTGCTTGTGCTTTGGACGCGCATAATTGGCTTCTACCCGTAGCTTATGCTGTTCTTGAGGGTGAATCAAATGAAAGCTAGATATGGTTCATGCAGAGACTACGGGAAGTAATTGGTCACCCTGAAGGCTTGGTGATACACACAGGTCCATCCGAGGATCTTGAGAATGTTGTTGATGCTGTGTTTCCTGGGGTTGAGCATAGGGAATCCATGCGGCACCTTGCTACTAACTTCATGAAGAAGTTCAAAGGAAAGATCTTTGAAGAGGACTTGTGGCGATCAACATACACATACATCCCAAGCACGCATGCTACTTACTTGCAGAACATGTATGTAGTGCCAAAGGTGAAAAAAGTACCTTGAGGAACATCACACCAAGCTATGGGCCAGAAGCAAGTTTGGTGAGTTAAGCAAGGTGGATTTTGTATGCAATAATTTGGCAGAGAGTTTCAATGATAAGATTTCGGGCATGAAGACACTTGGAATTGTTATTTTGTTGGATGCAATAAGATAGTGCATAATGGTGAAGATAGATTTAAGGAAAATAATTTGTGCAAGAAATTTTTGAGGCCATAAAATAGTTCCAAAGGTGGTTATGTTACTGAATGCAAGAACTAGGGCAATGAGAACGATAAAGATGAGGGTGGTCAGAAGTTCCAGAACATTGGCTTAGGTTTATGCAGAATACAAGCATGGAAGTGAACGGAGGTCCACTATAGACATTGGAAACAAGACTTGTTCATGTAGGCAGTGGCAGATTACTGGTCTGCCATGTCACCATGCAATTTACTTCATCTTAAAGCTTAGAGGTAATGGAGCTGAAATAGAGAACTATGTCGACAACTATTTCTCTATGGACAAGTTTGCTGCAACTTATGTAGAAAATGTACCACCTATGGCCGATGAAAATGATTGGGAGATTGTCGATCCAGGGTTTAAACTTCAACCACCAGTTCTTAGGAGGCCACCTGGGAGGCCTAGAAAGCTAAGGATCGAAGCCTCCACCGATAAAGGACCAAGGCTGGGAGCTAGGAAAAGGAAATACAGACGTTGTGGTGGATTCGGCCATATCAAGAGGTTGTGGAAAATCCCAGTTACACATGCTATTGTCCCTGTTCACACCCCGGTGGTAGAAAATGAGGCTTCTCAGCCAGAACTGGCGGAAGAGCAGCACGAAGACGGTGATGAGCACTGGGAGGAAAACGTACGTAAGCAGCCAATTTATGAAGAAGTGGAGGTGCCGGCGAGAAAAGGGTGTGAAAAGAAACAAAAGGGTAAGCGAAACAGGGAGGAAAGGGCAAATAATGGAGGTGTATTAGAATATGAAGAAGTTGCAGGGGTGATTGAGGATGTTCTTGAGGATCTTTCGGCTAACTACAGGAGAAATAATAAATTCCTGCCAATTTCATCTTTGTACGATTCTCCGGATGAAAGGTAAGCTTAAAAATTGTTTTATTTGCCATTTTATCATTTTTTTATCCTCATCAACTGATGCTTAATGCAGCGTGGGCTAGCAGACTAATAAGAGGAGCAGAAATATGCGGGCACAGTAACCTCGTATGTTGAATTATATCATTGAAACTAAACTAGCCGTGTCGTCTTTATTTATATCTGACACGTGCAACGTGTCTATGATGGGGTCATGTGGACCAGATTACATTTTTTTTAAATATTATTATATTAATTTTTTACCTGCATTTGGACGCGGCTACTAGTTCCCATCTCCTCTGGCGCACTCCAGAATTATGGATGTGCCATCAAGTAGCAGAGTCAGTGTATTGTCCCATCAGGTGTGAACGCAATGACTTTGTTTATTCAGAATTTGACGACTTTTGATTAGTTTGAAAGACAGAGAAACCTAAAACATGTATCTAGACATGTTTTGGGTATAGACACATTTATTAAATATCTAAAAAGACTAAGTCAGTTATATCTAGACAGGAGTAGTACACTATTACAACACGCTCGATCCCTTCTCCTCAGGCGCACTCCAAATTACGGCTGTGCCATCAAGTGCTGGGAGCAGAGTCAGCGTATTGTCCCATCAGATATGCCAGGGAACGCGCGAACTTTATTTTCAGGATCGGACGAGTTTTGATTGACTAGTTTCAAAGACAAAGACAACTAAAACATGGCCAACATATATACATTATGACGATAATCGACCATGACTCAGGTGACCCAGATCCAAAGAGCGCATTAAGATACCGTACATAGATTTAATTTATGCTTTAGTGGCCCTAATTGACTATGACGCTCCCGCAGTCTCCATCATTGACGATGTTGTCCGCGTCGCCGCCAGCCTCCTCCGGGTCGGAATCGATGCCAACATTCCCTATAGCATTCCTCCTCCTCATGGATTCTTGATGGAGCGCTGCATCGATAATGGTGGAGGTCGTACGCCTAGGCACTGCCCAGAAGCACTGCCTCCCTTCGGGGTTGCGCAGATCCGGGTGGATCTCCCGCCGCTGGGTTCCGCACAGCTCAATCAACACAGCCCGCTCAATCTTGAACAACTTTTTCCAGTACGCGCTCATACGCGAGTACCGCGCCATTGCCCTCTTCCGCTCCGACAGCTGGCAGCAGCGCTCCTCGATCTGCCTCGCCAACGCGTTGTCGCGCAAGAGCGGCGCGACAGGAACCCCGGCGTAGCTGAGCTCGAAGCCGGCTAGAAGCCTCGCTAACAGCGGCGCGAGTATGTTGTAGTGGGCGAACATCTGTGCCTCGTGCAAGCTGAGTTTGGGCCTCTCCCTCTCCATGGCGATGAAGGAACACGATCTGATTTTTGGCCCCGAGGTTAAGGGGATAAGGGCAAGGACGTAGGCCTAGCGTAGTTGCCACGGCCAATCAGTTTGCATAACAGAAGTCTCGCGGATCGCCCTCGTGAAGGACATCACTATCGTCCACGCACCCCGATCCAACGGCGCCTAACAATCGGGGATTCGGTCTTCTAGAATCCCAGAGCGGTTGCTGGTTAGTTCTGCGTCCCGATTGTTTGTGGCCAATGGCGGTAGATGAAAACAATACACATTTCAATGACACTGGTGGATCGATGTGTGGTCTGTAAAGAGAACACACATTCAATGACTCTGGTTGTTGATAGTAAAAAGAGCACACATGCAATGACACTGGTGGATCCATATATGGTATGTGAAAAGAACACACATGCAATGACTCAAGTTGTTGTTACTGAAAAGAACACACATGCAATGACACTGGTAGATCTATGTGTGGACTCTAAAGAGAACACACATTTCAATGACACTGTGGATCCATATCTGGTATGTGAAAAGAATAGTCATGAAATGACTCAGTTGTTGTTAGTAAAAAGAACACAAATGCAATGACACTGGTGGATCCATAGGTGGATTATGAAAAGAGCACACATGCAATGACACTGGTGGATCCATATGTGGTATGTGAAAAGAACACACATGCAATGACTCCAGTTGTTGTTAGTGAAAAGAACATACATGCAATGACACTGGTGGATCCATGTGTGGTCTCTGTAGAGAACACACATGCAATGACACCGGTGGATCCATAGGTGGTATGTGAAAAGAACACACATTTCAATGACTCTGGTTGTTGTTAGTAAAAAGAACACACATACAATCACACTAGTGGATCCATAGGTGGATTGTGAAAAGAGCACACATGCAATGACACTTGTGGATCCATATGTGGTATGTGAAAAGAACACACATGCAATGACTCCAGTTGTTGTTAGTGAAAATAACATACATGCAATGACACTGGTGGATCCATGTGTGGTCTCTGAAGAGAACACACATTTCAATGACACTGGTGGATCCATATGTGGTATGTGAAAATAACACACATGCAATGACTCTAGTTGTTGTTACTAAAAAGAACACACATGCAATGACACTGGTGGATCCATAGGTGGTATGTGAGAAGAATAGTCATGAAATGACTCTGGTTGTTGTTAGTAAAAATGACACACATGCAATGACACTGGTGGATCCATAGGTGGATTGTGAATAGAGAACACATGCAATGACACTGGTGGATCCATATGTGGTATGTGAAAAGAACACACATGCAATGACTCCAGTTGTTGTTAGTGAAAAGAACACACATGCAATGACACTGGTGGATCCATAGGTGGATTGTGAAAAGAGGACACATGCAATGACACTGGTGGATCCATATGTGGTATGTGAAAAGAACACACATGCATTGACTCCAGTTGTTGTTAGTGAAAAGAACATACATGCAATGACACTGGTGGATCCATGTGTGGTCTCTGAAGACAGCACACATTTCAATGACTTTGGTTGTTGTTAGTAAAACGAACACACATGCAATGACACTGGTGGATCCATGTGTGGTCTCTGAAGAGAACACACATGCCATGACTCTGGTTGTTGTTAGTAAAAAGAACACACATGCAATGACACTGGTGGATCCATGTGTGGATTGTGAAGAGAGCACGCATGCAATGACACTGGTGGATCCATAGGTGGTATGTGAGAAGAACAGTCATGAAATGACTCTGGTTGTTAGTAAAAAGAACACAAATGCAATGTCACTGGTGGATCCATAGGTGGATTGTGAAAAGAGCACACATGCAATGACACTGCTGGATCCATATGTGGTATGTGAAAATAACACACATGCAATGACTCCAGTTGTTGCTAGTGAAAAGAACATACATGCAATGACGTGTGGATCCATGTGTGGTCTCTGAATAGAACACACATTTCAATGACACTGGTGGATCCATATGTGCTATGTGAAAAGAACACACATGCAATGTCTCCAGTTGTTGTTACTGAAAAGAACACACATGCAATGACACTGGTGGATCCATAGGTGGTATGTGAGAAGAACAGTCATGAAATGGCTCTGGTTGTTGTTAGTAAAAAGATCACACATGCAATGACACTGGTGGATCCATAGGTGGATTGTGAAAAGAGCACACATGCAATGATACTGGTGGATCCATATGTGGTATGTGAAAAGAACACACATGCAATGACTCCAGTTGTTGTTAGTGAAAAGAACACACATGCATTGACACTGGTGGATCCATAGGTGGTCTCTGAAGAGAACACACATTTCAAAGACTCTGGTTTTTGTTAGTAAAAAGAACACACATGCAATGACACTGGTGGATCCATGTGTGGTCTCTGAAGAGAACACACACTAAAAAGAACACACATGCAGTGACACTGGTGGATCGATGTGTGGATTGTGAAGAGAACACATATGCAATGACACTGGTGGATCCATAGGTGGTATGTGAGAAGAATAGTCATGAAATGACCGGTTGTTGTTAGTAAAAAGAACACACATGCAATGACACTGGTGTGTATCCATAGGTGGATTGTGAAAAGAGCACACGTGCAATGACACTGGTGGATCCATATGTGGTATGTGAAAAGAACACACATGCAATGACTCCAGTTGTTGTTAGTGCATAAACACACATGCAATGACACCAGTGGATCCATAGGTGGATTGTGAAAAGAGCAGACATGCAAATGACACTGGTGGATCCATAGGTGGTATGTGAGAAGAACAGTCATGAAATGACTCTGGTTGTTGTTAGTAAAAAGAACACACATGCAACGACACTGATGGATCCATAGGTGGATTGTGAAAAGAGCACACATGCAATGAAACTGGTGGATCCATATGTGGTATATGAAAAGAACACACATGCAATGACTAGTTGTTGTTAGTGAAAAGAACATACATGCAATGACACCGGTGGATCCATGTGTAGTCTCTGAAGAGAGCACACATTTCAATGACTCTGGTTGTTGTTAGTAAAAAGAACACACATGCAATGACTCTGGTTGTTGTCACTAAAAATAACACACATGCAATGACACTGGTGGATCCATATGTGGTATGTGAGAAGAACAGTCATGAAATGACTCTGGTTGTTGTTAGTAAAAAGATCACACATGCAATGACACTGGTGGATCCATAGGTGGATTGTGAAAAGATCACACATGCAATGACACTGGTGGATCCATATGTGGTATGTGAAAAGAACACACATGCAATGACTCCAGTTGTTGTTAGTGAAAAGAACATACATGCAATGACACCGATGGATCCATGTGTGGTCTCTGAAGAGAGCACAAATTTCAATGACTCTGGTTGTTATTAGTAAAAAGAACACACATGCAATGACACTGGTGGATCCATGTGTGGTCTCTGAAGAGAACACACATGCAATGACTCTGGTTGTTACTAAAAAGACCACACATGCAATGGCACTAGTGGATCCATGTGTGGATTGTGAACAGAACACACGTGCAATGACACTAGTGGATCCATAGGTGGTATGTGAGAAGAACAGCCATGAAATGACTCTGGTTGTTGTTAGTAAATGAACACACATGCAATGTCACTGGTGGATCCATGTGTGGTCTCTGAAGAGAACACACATTTCAATGACACTGGTGGATCCATATGTGGTATGTGAAAAGAACACACATGCAATGACTCTGGTTGTTGTTAGTAAAAACAACACACATGCAATGACACTGGTGGATCCATAGGTGGTATGTGAAAAGAACACACATTTCAATGACTCTGGTTGTTGTTATAAAAAGAACACACATTTCAATGACTCTGGTTGTTGTTAGTAAAAATAACACACATGCAATGACACTGGTGGATCCATAGGTGGATTGTGAAAAGAGCACACATGCAATGACTCTGGTTGTTGTTAGTAAAAATAGCACACATGCAATGACACTGGTGGATCCATGTGTGGATTGTGAAGAGAACACGCATGCAATGACACTGGTGGATCATGTGGTATGTGAGAAGAACAGTCATGAAATGGCTCTGGTTGTTGTTAGTAAAAAGAACACATATGCAATGATACTGTTGGATCCATAGGTGGATTGTGAAAATAGCACACATGCAATGACACTGGTGGATCCATATGTGGTATGTGAAAAAAAACACATGCAATGACTCTAGTTGTTGTTAGTGAAAAGAACACACATGCAATGACACTGGTGGATCCATAGGTGGATTGTGAAAAGAGCACACACGTAATGACACTGGTGGATCCATATGTGGTATGTGAAAAGAACACACTTGCAATGACTCCAGTTGTTGTTAGTAAAAAGAACATACATGGAATGACACCGATGGATCCATGTGTGGTCTCTGAAGAGAGCACACATTTCAATGACTCTGGTTGTTGTTAGTAAAAAGAACACATATCCAATGACACTGGTGGATCCATGTGTGGTCTCTAAAGAGAACACACATGCAATGACTCTGGTTGTTGTTACTAAAAAGAACACACATGCAATGACACTGGTGGATCCATGTGTGGATTGTGAAGAGAACACACATGCAATGACACTGGTGGATCCATAGGTGGTATTCGAGAAGAACAGTCATGAAATGACTCTACTTGTTGTTAGTAAAAAGAACACACATGCAATGTCACGGGTGGATCCAGATGTGGTTTGTGAAAAGCGCACACATGCAATGACACTGGTGGATCCATATGTGGTATGTGAAAAGAACACACATGCAATGACTCCAGTTGTTGTTAGTGAAAAGAACATACATGCAATGACACTGGTGGATCCATGTGTGTTCTCTGAAGAGAACACACATTTCAATGACACTGGTGGATCCATATGTGGTATGTGAAAAGAACACACATGCAATGACTCTAGTTGTTGTTACTAAAAAGAACACACATGCAATGACACTGGTGGATCCATAGGTGGTATGTGAGAAGAACAGGCATGAAATGACTCTGGTTGTTAGTAAAAAGAAAACACATGCAAGGACACTGGTGGATCGATAGGTGGATTGTGAAAATAGCACACATGTAATGACACTGGTAGATCCATATGTGGTATGTGAAAAGAACACACATGCAATGACTCCAGTTCTTGTTAGTGAAAAGAACACACATGCAATGACACTGGTGGATCCATAGGTGGTCTCTGAAGAGAACACACATTCCAATGACTCTGGTTGTTGTTAGTAAAAAGAACACACATGCAATGACACTGGTGGATCCATGTGTGGTCTCTGAAGAGAACAACATGCAATGACTCTGATTGTTGTTAGTAAAAAGAGCACACATGCAATGACACTGGTGGATCCATGTGTGGATTGTGAAGAGAACACACATGCAATGACGCTGGTGGATCCATAGGTGGTATATGAGAAGAACAGTCATGAAATGACTCTGGTTATTGTTAGTAAAAAGAACACACATGCAATGACACTGGTGGATACATAGGTGGATTGTGAAAAGAGCACACATGCAATGACACTGGTGGATCCATATGTGGTATGTGAAAACAACACACATGCAATGACTCCAGTTGTTGTTAGTGAAAAGAACACGCATGCAATGACACTGGTGGATCCATAGGTGGTCTCTAAAGAGAACACACATGCAATGACTCTGGTTGTTGTTACTAAAAAGAACACACATGCAATGACACTGGTGGATCCATATGTGGATTGTGAAGAGAACACACATGCAATGACACTGGTGGATCTATAGGTGGTATGTGAGAAGAACATTCATGAAATGACTCTAGTTGTTGTTAGTAAAAAGAACACACATTCAATGTCACTGGTGGATCCATATGTGGTTTGTGAAAAGAGCACACATGCAATGACACTGGTGGATCCATGTGTGGATTGTGAAGAGAACACACATGCAATGACACTGGTGGATCTATAGGTGGTATGTGAGAAGAACTGTCGTGAAATGACTCTAGTTGTTGTTAGTAAAAAGAACACACACGCAATGACACTGGTGGATCCATATGTGGTATGTGAAAAGAACACACATGCAATGACTCTAGTTGTTGTTAGTGAAAAGAACATACATGCAATGACACCGATGGATCCATGTGTGGTCTCTGAAGAGAGCACACATTTCAATGACTCTGGTTGTTGTTAGTAAAAAGAACACACATCCAATGACACTGGTGGATCCATGTGTGGTCTCTAAAGAGAACACACTTGCAATGACTCTGGTTGTTGTTACTAAAAAGAACACACATGCAATGACACTGGTGGATCCATGTGTGGATTCTGAAGAGAACACACATGCAATGACACTGGTGGATCCATAGGTGGTATGTGAGAAGAACAGTCATGAAATGACTCTAGTTGTTGTTAGTAAAAATAACACACATGCAATGTCAGGGGTGGATCCATATGTGGTCTGTGAAAAGAGCACACATGCAATGACACTGGTCGATCCATATGTGGTATGTGAAAAGAACACACATGCAATGACTCCAGTTGTTGTTAGTGAAAAGAACCTACATGCAATGACACTGGTGGATCCATGTGTGGTCTCTGAAGAGAACACACATTTCAATGACACTGGTGGATCCATATGTGGTATGTGAAAAGAACGCACATGCAATGACTCTAGTTGTTGTTACTAAAAAGAACACACATGCAATGACACCGGTGGATCCATAGGTGGTATGTGAGGAGAACAGTCATGAAATGACTCTGGTTGTTGTTAGTAAAAAGAAAACACATGCAATGACACTGGTGGATCGATAGGTGGATTGTGAAAAGAGCACACATGTAATGACACTGGTAGATCCATATGTGGTATGTGAAAAGAACACACATGCAATGACTCCAGTTCTTGTTAGTGAAAAGAACACACATGCAATGACACTGGTGGATCCATAGGTGGTCTCTGAAGAGAACACACATTTCAATGACTCTGGTTATTGTTAGTAAAAAGAACACACATGCAATGACACTGGTGGATCCATGTGTGGTCTCTGAAGAGAACACACATGCAATGACTCTGGTTGTTGTTAGTAAAAAGAGCACACATGCAATGACACTGCTGGATCCATGTGTGGATTGTGAAGAGAACACACATGCAATGACGCTGGTGGATCCATAGGTGGTATGTGAGAAGAACAGTCATGAAATGGCTCTGGTTATTGTTAGTAAAAAGAACACACATGCAATGACACTGGTGGATACATAGGTGGATCGTGAAAAGAGCACACATGCAATGACACTGGTGGATCCATATGTGGTATGTGAAAACAACACACATGCAATGACTCCAGTTGTTGTTAGGGAAAAGAACACACATGCAATGACACTGGTGGATCCATAGGTGGTCTCTGAAGAGAACACACATGCAATGACTCTGGTTGTTGTTACTAAAAAGAACACACATGCAATGACACTGGTGGATCCATGTGTGGATTGTGAAGAGAACACACATGCAATGACACTGGTGGATCTATAGGTGGTATGTGAGAAGAACATTCATGAAATGACTCTAGTTGTTGTTAGTAAAAAGAACACACATGCAATGTCACTGGTGGATCCATATGTGGTTTGTGAAAAGAGCACACATGCAATGACACTGGTGGATCCATGTGTGGATTGTGAAGAGAACACACATGCAATGACACTGGTGGATCTATAGGTGGTATGTGAGAAGAACTGTCGTGAAATGACTCTAGTTGTTGTTAGTAAAAAGAACACACACGCAATGACACTGGTGGATCCATATGTGGTATGTGAAAAGAACACACATGCAATGGCTCTAGTTGTTGTTAGTGAAAAGAACATACATGCAATGACACCGATGGATCCATGTGTGGTCTCTGAAGAGAGCACACATTTCAATGACTCTGGTTGTTGTTAGTAAAAAGAACACACATCCAATGACACTGGTGGATCCATGTGTGGTCTCTGAAGAGAACACACTTGCAATGACTCTGGTTGTTGTTACTAAAAAGAACACACATGCAATGACACTGGTGGATCCATGTGTGGATTGTGAAGAGAACACACATGCAATGACACTGGTGGATCCATAGGTGGTATGTGAGAAGAACAGTCATGAAATGACTCTAGTTGTTGTTAGTAAAAAGAACACACATGCAATGTCACGGGTGGATCCATATGTGGTTTGTGAAAAGAGCACACATGCAATGACACTGGTGGATCCATACGTGGTATGTGAAAAGAACACACATGCAATGACTCCAGTTGTTGTTAGTGAAAAGAACATACATCCAATGACACTAGTGGATCCTTGTGTGGTCTCTGAAGAGAACACACATTTCAATGACACTGGTGGATCCATATGTGGTATGTGAAAAGAACACACATGCAATGACTCTAGTTGTTGTTACTAAAAAGAACACACATGCAATGACACTGGTGGATCCATAGGTGGTATGTGAGAAGAACAGTCATGAAATGACACTGGTTGTTGTTAGTAAAAAGAAAACACATGCAATGGCACTGGTGGATGGATAGGTGGATTGTGAAAAGAGCACACATGCAATGACACTGGTGGATCCATATGTGGTATGTGAAAAGAACACACATCCAATGACTCCAGTTGTTGTTAGTGAAAAGAACACACATGCAATGACACTGGTGGATCCATAGGTGGTCTCTGAAGAGAACACACATGCAATGACTCTGGTTGTTGTTACTAAAAAGAACACACATGCAATGACACTGGTTGTTGTTAGTAAAAAGAACACACATGCAATGACACTGGTGGATCCATGTGTGGTCTCTGAAGAGAACACACATGCAATGACTCTGGTTGTTGTTACTAAAAAGAACACACATGCAATGACACTGGTGGATCCTTGTGTTGATTGTGAAGAGAACACACATGCAATGACACTGGTGGATCCATAGGTGGTATGTGAGAAGAACAGTCATGAAATGACTCTGGTTGTTGTTAGTAAAAAGAACACACATGCAATGACACTGGTGGATCCATAGGTGGATTGTGCAAATAGCACAGATGTAATGACACTAGTGGATCCATATGTGATATGTGAAAAGAACACACAGGCAATGACTCCAGTTGTTGTTACTAAAAAGAACATACATGCAATGACACTTGTGGATCCATGTGTTGTCTCTAAAGAGAACACACATTTCAATGACACTTGTGGATCCATATGTGGTATGTGAAAAGAACA
The DNA here is from genome assembly GCA_916181665.1 of Avena sativa. NCBI lineage: Eukaryota > Viridiplantae > Streptophyta > Magnoliopsida > Poales > Poaceae > Avena > Avena sativa. The sequence goes on from OV702288.1 coordinate 341,693,551, forward strand.
CACATGCAATGACTCTAGTTGTTGTTACTAAAAAGAACACAAATGCAATGACACTGGTGGATCCATAGGTGGTATGTGAAAAGAACACACATTTCAATGACTCTGGTTGTTGTTAGTAAAAAGAACACACATACAATGACACTGGTGGATCCATAGGTGGATTATGAAAAGAGCACACATTTCAATGATTTTGGTTGTTGTTAGTAAAAAGAACACACACAAAATGACACTGGTGGATCCGTAGGTGGATTGTGAAAAGAGCACACATGCAATGACTCGGGTTGTTGTTAGTAAAAAGAGCACATATGCAATGACACTGGTGGATCCATGTGTGGATTGTGAAGAGAACACACATGCAGTGACATTGGTGGATCCATATGTGGTATGTGAGAAGAACAGTCATGAAATGACTCTCGTTGTTGTTAGTAAAAAGAACACACATGCAATGAGTCTGGTTGTTGTTAGTAAAAAGAGCACACATGCAATGACACTAGTGGATCCATTTGTGGATTGTGAAGAGAACACACATGCAATGACACTGGTGGATCCATAGGTGGTATGTGAGAAGAAGAGTCATGAAATGACTCTGGTTGTTGTTAGTAAAAAGAATACATATGCAATGACATTGGTGGATCCATAGGTGGATTGTGAAAAGAGCACACATGCAATGACACTGGTGGATCCATATGTGGTATGTGAAAAGAATAGACATGCAACGACTCCAGTTGTTGTTAGTGAAAAGAACACACATGCAATGACAACGGTGGATCCATAGGTGGATTGTGAAAAGAGCACACATGCAAATGACAATGGTGGATCCATAGGTGGTATGTGAGAAGAATAGTCATGAAATGACTCTGGTTGTTGTTAGTAAAAAGAACACACATGCAATGACATTAGTGGATCCATAGGTGGATTGTGAAAAGAGCACACATGCAATGACACTGGAAGATCCTTATGTGGTATGTGAAAAGAACACACATGCAATGACTCCAGTTGTTTTTAGTGAAAAGAACATTGATGCAATGACACCGATGGATCCATGTGGGGTCTCTGAAGAGAACACACATGCAATGACTCTGGTTGTTGTTAGTAAAAAGAACACACATGCAATGACACTGGTGGATCCATGTGTGGTCTCTGAAGAGAACACACATGCAATGACTCTGCTTGTTATTACTAAAAAGAACACACATGCAATGACACTAGTGGATCCATGTGTGGATTGTGAAGAGAACACACATGCAATGACACTTGTGGATCCATAGGTGGTATGTGAGAAGAATAGTCATGAAATGACTCTGGGTGTTGTTAGTAAAAAGAACACACATGCAATGACACTGGTGGATCCATAGGTGGATTGTGAAAAGAGCACACATGCAATGACACTAGTGGATCCATATGTGGTATGTGAAAAGAACACACATGCAATGACTCTAGTTGTTGTTAGTGAAAAGAACATACATGCAATAACACCGATGGATCCATGTGTGGTCTCGGAAGAGAGCACACATTTCAATGACTCTGGTTGTTGTTAGTAAAAAGAACACACATGCAATGACACTGGTGGATCCATGTGTGGCCTCTGAAGAGAACAAACATGCAATGACTCTGGTTGTTGTTACTAAAAAGAACACACATGCAATGACACTGGTGGATCCATGTGTGGATTGTGAAGAGAACACACATGCAATGACACTAGTGGATCCATAGGTGGCATGTGAGAAGAATAGCCATGAAATGACTCTGGTTGTTGTTAGTAAAAAGAGCACACATGCAATGTCACTAGTGGATCCATGTGTGGTCTCTGAAGAGAACACACATTTCAATGACACTGGTGGATCCATATGTGGTATGTGAAAAGAACACACATGCAATGACTCTGGTTGTTGTTACTAAAAAGAACACACATGCAATGACACTGGTGGATCCATATGTGGTATGTGAAAAGAACACACATGCAATGACTCAAGTTGTTGTTAGTGAAAAGAACACACATGCAATGACACTGGTGGATCCATAGGTGGTCTCTAAAGAGAACACACATTTCAATGACTCTGATTGTTGTTAGTAAAAAGAACACACATGCAATGACACTGGTGGATCCATAGGTGGATTGTGAAAAGATCACACATCCAATGACACTGGTGGATCCATATGTGGTATGTGAAAAGAACACACATGCAATGACTCCAGTTGTTGTTAGTGAAAAGAACACACATGCAATGACACTGGTGGATCCATAGGTGGATTGTGAAAAGAGCACACACGCAATGACACTGGTAGATCCATATGTGGTATGTGAAAAGAACACACATGCGATGACTCCAGTTGTTGTTAGTGAAAAGCATACATGGAATGATACTGGTGGATCCATGTGTGGTCTCTAAAGAGAGCACACATTTCAATGACTCTGGTAGTCGTTAGTAAAAAGAACACACATGCAATGACACTGGTGGATCCATGTGTGGTCTTTGAAGAGAACACACATGCAATGACTATGGTTGTTGTTACTAAAAAGAACACACATGCAATGACACTGGTGGATCCTTGTGTGGATTGTGAAGAGAACACACATGCAATGACACTGGTGGATCCATAGGTGGTATGTGAGAAGAACATTCATGAAATGACTCTAGTTGTTGTTAGTAAAAAGAACACACATGCAATGTCACGGGTGGATCCAGATGTGGTTTGTGAAAAGAGCACACATGCAATGACACTGGTGGATCCATATGTGGTATGTGAAAAGAACACACATGCAATGACTCCAGTTGTTGTTAGTGAAAAGAACATACATGCAATGACACTGGTGGATCCATGTGTGGTCTCTGAAGAGAACACACATTTCAATGACACAGGTGGATCCATATGTGGTATGTGAAAAGAACACACATGCAATGACTCTAGTTGTTGTTACTAAAAAGAACACACATGCAATGACACTGGTGGATCCATAGGTGGTATGTGAGAAGAACAGTCATGAAATGACTCTGGTTGTTAGTAAAAAGAAAACACATGCAATGACACTGGTGGATCGATAGGTGGCTTGTGAAAAGAGCACACATGTAATGACACTAGTAGATCCATATGTGGTAAGTGAAAAGAACACACATGCAATGACTCTAGTTCTTGTTAGTGAAAAGAACACACATGCAATGACACTGGTGCATCCATAGGTGGTCTCTGAAGAGAACACATATTTCAATGACTCTGGTTGTTGTTAGTAAAAAGAACACACATGCAATGACACTGGTGGATCCATGTGTGGTCTCTGAAGAGAACACACATGCAATGACTCTGGTTGTTGTTAGTAAAAAGAGCACACATGCAATGACACTAGTGGATCCATATGTGGATGGTGAAGAGAACTCACATGCAATGACACTGGTGGATCCATATGTGGTATGTGAGAAGAACAGTCATGAAATGACTCTGGTTGTTGTTAGTAAAAAGAACACACGTGTAATGACACTGGTGGATCCATGGGTGGATTATGAAGAGAGAACATGTGCAATGACACTGGTGGATCCATATGTGGTATGTGAAAAGAACACACATGCAATGACTCCAGTTGTTGTTAGTGAAAAGTACATACATGCAATGACACCGATGGATCCATGTGTGGTCTCTGAAGAGAGCATATATTTCAATGACTCTGGTTGTTGTTAGTAAAAAGAACACACATGCAATGACACTGGTGGATCCATGTGTGGTCTCTGAAGAGAACACACCTGCAATGACTCTGGTTGTTGTTACTAAAAAGAACACACATGCAATGACACTGGTGGATCCATGTGTGGATTGTGAAGAGAACATGCATGCAATGACACTGGTGGATCCATAGGTGGTATGTGAGAAGAACAGTCATGAAATGACTCTGGTTGTTGTTAGTAAAAAGAACACACATGCAATCACACTGGTGGATCCATGTGTGGTCTCTGAAGAGAACACACATTTCAATGACACTGGTGGATCCATATGTGGTATGTGAAAAGAACACACATGCAATTACTCTGGTTGTTGTTCCTAAAAAGAACACACATGCAATGACACTGGTGGATCCATAGGTGGTATGTGAAAAGAACACACATTTCAATGACTCTGGTTGTTGTTAGTAAAAAGAACACACATGCAATGCCACTGGTGGATCCATAGGTGGATTGTGAAAAGAGCACACATGCAATGACTCTGGTTGTTGTTAGTAAAAAAAGCACACATGCAATGACACTGGTGGATCCATAGGTAGTATGTGAAAAGAACGCACATTTCAATGACTCTAGTTGTTGTTAGTAAAAAGAACACACGAGCAATGACACTGGTGGATCCATAGGTGGATTGTGAAAAGAGCACACATGCAATGACTCTCGTTGTTGTTAGTAAAAAGAGCACACATGCAATGACACTGGTGGATCCATGTGTGGATTGTGAAGAGAACACACATGCAATGACACTGGTGGATCCATAGGTGGTATGTGAGAAGAACAGCGATGAAATGACTGGTTGTTGTTAGTAAAAAGAACACACATGCAATGTCACTGGTGAATCCATAGGTGGATTGTGAAAAGAGCACACATGCAATGACACTGGTGGATCCATATGTGGTATGTGAAAAGAACACACATGCAATGACTCCAGTTGTTGTTAGTGAAAAGAACATACATGCAATGACACTGGTGGATCCATGTGTGGTCTCTGAAGAGAACACGCATTTCAATGACACTGGTGGATCCATATGTGGTATGTGAAAAGAACACACATGCAATGACTCCAGTTATTATTACTAAAAAGAACACACATGCAATGACACTAGTGGATCCATAGGTGGTATGTGAAAAGAACACACATTTCAATGACTCTGGTTGTTGTTAGTAAAAAGAACACACATGCAATGACACTGGTGGATCCATATGTGGATTGTGAAAAGAGCACACATGCAATGACATTTGAATGGTACTAGTGGATCCATTGGCGGATTGTGAAAAGAGATTTTCCCTCTCTCTCGGTCACAAATCTCACAAAATCCCAAACGTGTGGAGATCCCAAACATGTGCTCACTCTGGGTGCTATGCCCTGATTGGCTGACACAGATGTCACGCGGATCGTCTCCACCAACCGTTGATCCCATGTGATCTAACGGGCAGGATAACCCCTCCCTTCTCCACTTTTTTATGCATGGTCAATCCGTGCCACCTCTCTATCCATGCCACTGATACTTTTCCCCCATAAATAAGTGAAAATCCATCTATCTAACTAAAATAAATAAAATAAATGATCATATTTCGAAGAAGCCATCGTCTTCGTCTTCCGGTTCGTCCTCGTCTTTGTCAACGCCATGGTCCCTGCCATCGTCGTCGTCGGTGCCCTCCTCTGACGACTCGACACCGCCCCCTTCCTCAAATAAGTGTGCTATATCCTCGTCGGAGTCCTCCTCCTCCTCTTCGTAGTCCCACGGGTCCACGTCACTATCCTCCGCTTCTGCCTCCAACTGATCGATGAACGCATCCTCGTTGGACGAGTTGGACTCGTCCAAATAGCTATCTCCTCTCTTCTTCCTGGTCTTCTTCTCGTTCCTCTTCTTGTCCGTACTCGATGGTGCAACACGCGCCCCCGTCCTGCCTGCTGCTTTGCGCTCGTCCGACGCTGCAGGTACCCCACGCTCCTCCTGCGCAGCCGGTACGAGCTTCGACGTTGCGGTGTCCTCGAGTGCCGATGTCGATGGATCCTGGCATGATCGGACACGACATGCTGCCTCAGCAGGCGACTCGCAAGCATGGATGATGCAGCGAAGAGCCGGGGATGCAGGACGGTCAGTGGACGGCTTGGACCTGCCATTGCCACGGCCAGGGGGCATCGTGCCCGAGGTAGTTGTTCCGAATGGTCGATGGCGGGTACACAGAGTGGGGTGCCGATCTGATCAAGGACGAGCAGCGGTTTCGTGCATCGTGTCCATGCATGCATTTGTCGATTATCAAAAAAAAGGAATATCTCGCGTACTGAACATAATTTGATCACAACAAAAGTGGCACAATGTATTCTAGACTCGTAAATATCTCGTGCGTGCCTGTCACGTGGAGTTCGACGGAGTTGGACGTGCCGACGTGATCGTGCAGCAGTTGCGCGTGTCATTGCCCCATCAACACGTGACACACGCACGCAGGATGTACGCGCCGATTCCCATGACGACAACCCGGCTCGCACTCCCTTATTATATACTGGATTTTGGGCGGCGCCGAAGACCATTGAAGTGTCCATCGCAATAAATACAAGTCCCATCGATTCCCTACCCTTGCCTCCCTGGCTTCTTTGAGAAGGTAGACCGTACACGGTGGTCTTGTATAATAGTACTAGTACTACTGGACCACGGCCTGTACTCTTTACTCTTCTCCCACACTAATAATCACTATCTCCTTCCTCCTGCCGCCGCCACACTCACCCTGCAAGCCATGGCTCCACTGAGGAGGGGGAGAGGCCGATCGACGATCCTCGCGGAGAAAAGGGAGAGAAATCGTCGCGAGGTACTTCTTGCTCTACCAGCCGCTCAAGCCCACCCTCTCATCGAGGCCCAGTCTCCCCCGACAATGGCGCCGAATGTTCTAGCAGGTGAGGGCTCCTCCCGGTATGGTCTCCTTATTCTACTTATTCTCCATCTCCCTCTCCATCATGATCTTAATCAGCTTCTTCTTGTTTTTATTCTTCTTCTAGCTCTTCCTCTTCTATGTATTACAGGTCGGCCATGGAGCCTGAATCCACCACGACGGAGGCGTTGCAGGACCCGTTCAGCCCTGTTCCATGTCTCAGCGAGGTAGCAAATCTCCACGCTGTTATTTCTCTGAGTTATGATGTGGATTTCTTAGATGTTGTCCGCCCCGCATTGGTTTTTCTTCTTCTTTTGCGAATTGTATTAGCTTTCATGAATATGAATGGATCTCTTGGTCTTTCCTTAATACCGCTGTTCATAGATTCACTATGGATTTTTTGTGATTAGGATTAGTTTATCGTGGTCATGAATAGATCTCTAGGTCCATTTTTTAACACTACGGCCAATAGATTCAATGGGGATTTTTTTGATCTATATTAGTATTCACCTGGAACCTGGAGTGTAATTGTAGAATTCCTATTTCAATTAACATGAACAATGCAGCGATCGAAGGCCGTGTACCGTGAGAAGGTGTCCGTGATCCGTTCCAAGATTGCCAACCAACATGAGCTTGCACGCTCCCTCACCCAAGCTAATGAGAGCCTACACAAGCAATTATCTGTGTAGAAGGAGATCTCGCTAGATTTTGTACGTGACGTCGTTAGGCTGCAGAAAGTGCTCGACCATAACTTGAATAGGCAAGAACAGGCCATCAAGATAATCAACGAGCTCACGGAGGAGAAGAAGAATCTTGTGGAAAGGTGCATTCTCCTGCAGGACGAAGTCAGCGAGGCACTCAGAGGACGCGTCGAGGAAACCAAGGCTACCATCCGAGCCTACCATGATAGGAACCGTTGCCTGGATGCAGTCAAGGAGATGAAGGCGGACATGAGCAGAGGGATCACCGTACTCGAGGGTGTTCGGAAAGAGAACGAGGAGCTAAGGGCATGTCTGGAGGCGTATCGGAGCAATGCCCAAGTCTGATTCCGGTTAGCGGGGACACGAATACCAGTTTGTCCTCCTCTCCTTTTGTAATGTTTAGGGTTCAGGGAGCAATGCCCATGTCTTCTTCCCATTATAGGGTGCAATAAGAATCCTAGGGCAACTCCTTATCTATCTGGACATGTGTTGGTGTTCATGTTCATGAATGGACACCATGTTCTCTTTCCATTATGTATCTGTACATGGGTTTCTGCATTATGAGTTTGCCACTCTCCCACTACTATTTGGTGATATTGGGAAAAACCCATAGCACACTAAACTGCTAATAAATCTTATTTGTCTTCAAAATTTAAATTATGACAGTGCCACTAGTCGATTCATAAAATGTTGATTAGTCCTAGATTGCTTCTTCCTTGAAATTATGACAGTGCCACTAGTCGATTCAGTTAATTATGGAAACTAACCAGCTTGTCCTAGTGAACTGAACAAACCATACTATGTATTTTTGTTGCAGGGAAAGAGGCGAAAGATCAACTGTGACCTGGCGACCTGGCTAAATGACAAGATAGCAATCCAAAGGGAGAAGCAGAATTCCCAGAAACTGGCCTTTGACCAACTGCGCGCTGAAGTTGTGGTCCTTTCTGACAAGTGCCAGAAACTGAAGGAGTTAAATGCCGACTGGGTGAAGCTACACAGTGAAGGTCGCGCCACGGCTAGGAAGCAGACGGAGATCATGAAAGGGATCTTGAAGGAAAATCGTATGGCTACGGACAAAATTCTCCAATCCGTGACGAAGCGTTGGAACCTATAGCTGAAGCACGACATAGTACTGAAGGAGCTGGCCAATCTTAGGGACGAAAATAGGCAGCTTTGGGCCAGGCTCGCTTGAACACAACATATGTCTATTTAGTACTGAACTGCCTAGTTTATCCTCTGTAGTGGTGATTTTGTAAGCGTGGACTTAACTCTATGCACGATATGTGTGTTCGTCTGAAATTAGTTTGCTCGAGGATTGAGTTTGGCTTAGTTCGAAAAGCGCAACTACAAGTTTTACAATTAACTAGTTTCAGGCATTGGTACAACATAAATTATTCATCTCGAATTTCCTTTATCCTCTATAGTTTGTCCTTGTTCACCCTCGCGCGCCTTCTTCAGTTCTTTCAACAGATCCGCAATGCAGTACTCTAGCTTCTTCTTGTCTTCCCTGAGCTGATCCCTCTCCTTTTCTGCATTATGAATCAGCAACCTGTGACTATCCTGAAGCTTCTTTGTAGTTCCAACAACCAAGCTCCCATCGATTCCGTCAGTTAGCTCTGACTGCAAATTCTCGATTTCTTGTTCCAGCTCCTTATTTGGTACCGACAGCTTGTAATTTTTTTCAGCTGCATCACTTACATCAGTAAATCTCCCTGACCTTTCCAACTCATACATCTCCCATAACTGTGCCAAACATTTCTTAAGTGCATATGGCCACTCAAGATCCACCCACTCTACTCTTTACACACCGGGCCAACCTAAAAACACACACACTATAGTGTTATGAACATGCACGATACATTTTACTTCATGTCACAATTGCACATAATGTAAACAAACCTGATTTGTACAGCCCAAAAACCTTCTCCCAGTGTTACTACCTTCGAATGCAACATATCTCCTTAGTTTTAGGTCATGGTCACATGGCACTTCTCCATCGAGATCTAGGCCCTCCCATTCGGAGTCGTAGATCGTCCTTGGTACCTATAGGTAAACGCAAAGCTGAAATCAAACACGATTGCATGCACATATAGAGCTCAGATCGAGAGATTTACCATTGCCTAACCCTAGCCCGAGAAAACAGAGGAACTCACATCATGGAAGGAATATTCGATGTCAGAGAGAAGGCTGTCGCTGCTCTACTGGTTGTCCTCGCCGTTCAAGGACAGCATGGCGAATGCGTCGTCGCAGGCGATGGCGACGGCGTCGGCGTGGGCGAGAGAGAGAGAGAGAGAGAGAGCGGCCCTTCTACCGCTGCAACGATGACTAAATTGGCTTGTTACAATAGTTTAATGGATACCATGCCCTTTCCCTGGATTACTATCTCCTGCCTTATATGGATTCTCTTCACACATTCTAATTTCAAATATTAAACCTGCACTCCCTCCATCCCAATTTCATTGGCTAACGAAAACATACCAGTATATTACATCATCTAAAGAAACAAAATCATGTCAACTACAAGGTACTTATGCATCACTTCTTCAGTCATGGTTTCACAAAACATTACATTATAATCTCTCAACAAACATAACCACAACATGGTTTCACAAAACATCACATTACAATCTCTCAACAAACGTAATCATAGAAATAAGTATATTACATCAACTCAAGAAACAAAATCATGTCGACTACAAGATACTTACACATCACTTGTCCTGTCATGGTTTCGCAAAACATTATATTACAGTCTCTCAACAAACAAACTAACAGAAACAAGTACAGTACATCATCTCAAGAAACATAATCATGTCAACTACAATGTATTTATGCATCACTAGTCCAGTCATGGTTTCACAAAACATTACATTACAATGTCCCAACAAACATAATAACAGAAAGAAGTACGGTACGTCATCTTAAGAAACATAATCATGTCAACTACAATGTACTTATGTCTTATTACAACAACGATGGTTTCATTGAGTGACATGTCTGAAAATCTCAACAGCTCGCACAACATTATATCACAATCTCTCCACAAACATAATCACAGAAGCACACTCTAAATGCAATAATAGTCAATATTACAAATACAGGCAGGGGAACCGCGCGGTCCATATGACAAGCCAAGGGTAGTAGCTCTCATTAGATCTCATCAATGTCGACCACCTCATTCTGTTCAGCCACTACAGGGGTATCTACATCCACTATAACCTGTTCAACAACATCAGAAATGGTACCATGGAAGAACACCTTCCTGGTTCGCTTCTTTCGCTGCATAATCTGCATAAGATCTTCAGTATCCAAAACATCTATGAATTGCTGCTTCTTATGATGCCACCACCGGATTTTTGCCATCTACTTAGGGCCAATACTGATTTCCTTACCAATAATCTCTCTCATTTCATCAAGAGTTATGTTTTTGGAATCGACAATGATCTCCACAGTACATGACGAAACTGGGTTATTAACTCCCTCATCAAGTTTTGCCATGTATGAATCCACCTCTATGCGTATACTAAACTTATCTAGATCAGCATCTATTGGTCAGTATTCTCTAGGAGCAGAAGCTCTGGCAGCAAGATCTCTAGCATCTGCATACATATCATCAATCATCGCTTCAACTTTCACCTTACGATCAGCTGCACAACACTCCCAAACCATCTGAAGCTCATGGGAGTGCTCAATTTGCTGATAGGTATCATTCATGTTGCGCCACACCAATTTTGTCCTCTGTCTAGAACACCAAGGAATTCTAGCGGCAAGCATATCTACCAGCTGTGAAACAGACACAACCTCTTTGCAATTCACAAGCAGATGCACATCTTGCCCGAACACAACCCTCTCACAACCAAAATCAAGCCTTGTAGTGTACTGCCGAACATGAACTGTGAAATCATATAGGTCCCTTGTATCAAAGCTGTGCCTAATTTGATTAAAAAGGGGAACATTTCAGTTCATTCGATTCTATTATGCCGTAACTAATCTACTTGCAAGATAAGGCATAGATAAGAAAAATTCACCTCTCACTCTTCTCCCGGGTTTTTTTCTTCGAGATCTGAGTGCTGCAACCGCCCACCAAAGCCGAACAATCCTCCGCTGGCCTTGGTTTTCTCTTTAACCCGCTGCTCGTAGGTACCTTGGGAGCAGAATCCTTGCTAGCCTCCTCGCTAACCAAGGCTGAAGACCTCGCCGCTGCTACGCGTTGAGCCCCAGACTTGGGCCCCAACGGACCCTTTTCAGTCGGCGACGTAGCTACAACCTTCGCCTTGCAAGTCATGCTGGGCCGCCGCTGCCGAATTCAGTGTCGGTGGAGGGAGAAAAAAGGTCCTCCGCCGCCGGCAGATTTAGGATCAGGGAAGGGAAGAAAAGGGACCACCGCCGTCGTAGCAAGATTCATTGTCGAGAGTTAGGAAAGTACAGTAATGAATTTGCCCCTACGACATGTGCAGGGTGGCTAAGAAGAGTGACCGGCAAAGGAGGGGCACAACAGGAACTAGTGTAACGGAATATCCTGACTTAACAGGCGCGATTTGAAAATATTGGGTTTGTCCATCATTCACTCGAAAGACCCCTCTCAGCAATTGGCACCCCAACTTTTCAAATCGCGGTGATAAAATCAACTTGGGTACCGCGTTGCCTAGCCACCCCAACTTTCGGGCCGCAAAATGATATTCTCGCTTCCTTGTAGGATTTGGTCCTGTGTCCTTCAATGCTGCTACGTTCTCTGGCATACCGGGGCTTCTCACCCTGGTCGCATATAACGATACCGACCTAGGGACGCCTAGGCGGTGGCATGCTTATACGGTGGCGCAGCTATGGATCCTCGTGATGGCGGGATGGTGGTGGAGGCGGTGACCGACGAGGGCAATCCTTTTCTCCGTGATCGGAGGATATGGGTATGGAGTCAGCCCTGTTGCGCGCCTCCCTCCATCTTCGCTCCATAGAGCCTATGTGAGATCCTTCGTCACGGGGAGATCTTGGCCTTCTATGGCTGTTCAGGATTGACTGGCAAAGCTCCGGATTGGACTCAAGCCTTTCCGAGGAGGGTCTTGGCAACGACATGTCTTGCTCCAGGAGGGTCTTGGCGACGACAATGTTGAGGGCGACACTTGGCATTACTTGCCTCCGATCTGAATGGATATACGGGGTGGCTTTTGCCAGTTTGGATCCCTCATATCCCAACCTGCGTCGAACACCGGGGTATTCGACGACCTGAGCTGGTGCTTTCTTTGACTTGTGCTTCAACAACAATTGCTTTTATTCAGCCTCCATAGCTCTTGGCGGCTTGATAGATTGATGTGCTTTTGCCATATCTTCGTCTAGATTAGCGCCCTGTTCTGCGATGCACTTGACACTCCGGATATGGGCGGTGGTAATGGGCTCAACGAGGAGTGCGCCATAGATTGCCTTGCCGGTGGGAGTAATCAATGGGCTTCCAGCTGCAGACATTGATGGTGGCATTTGCGGCTGGTTTGACTACCTGGAAGTACTGGGGGCGTGGTGAGTTCCTGCGCCGGTTGCGGGTGGATAACCAGAGGTGGCAAGACCTTGGCTGGATCCGGAGGCTCGGCGGCTTTCTTGGATGCTGCTGCTCTAGTAACCGCTAGCGTGGGCGGTGCTCTCTCACGATCTGGTTCATGTTCGTCTTCTTCCATCACACTCCCAGTGGTGACTAGCACCTGGTGGGACGTGTTGGCCTTCTCGGCGTGCTCATCCTTCTCGATCTCCTGCTCGATCTCCCTCATAACAGCATCATATTCCTCGGAGTTAGCGTTCGAGCCACCACCATCCATATTGATTTCAGCGTTTAGCGCGTCAAGAATAGAGTCAAAGTTGGCTTTGGTGTTGTTGGCGGTGGATGTGGAGGGTGATGGAGGCGGGCCATTGTTGTTGTTTCCTCCTCCGGCTATGACGGTGATCCTGGCCTCAGCCTCCTCATTGGCGTCCACGTATTCGTTGACAATTGCGACCATCTCACCAAGGGTGAGAGGGCCCACGGCCTGCCGCCTTTAGAGGGTATGCCGAAGGAGAGTTTTGGGTGTAAGCCCTTCCACGAAGTGGTACATGAGCTTGTCGGTGCGGTCGCCCTATAGGGTTTCCCTCACCCTCATCCATCTGGCAAGGTATTCGCGGGGAGGCTCTCCATCCCTTTGAGCGCATCTGGCCAGATCGAAGATGGTGACGACGCGGATAAAGTGTGACCTGCGCATCTCTAACGCTCGGGGAAGCCAAGAAGATTTGCACGGTCCTTCCACCTTTAGATCCTGCACAAACGCGGTTTGGGTGGGCCTTGAATTTTCTTGATCTGAGCTACCATACTCCAGAGAGAGGTACGTCCCAGATCCTTCCCCGAACGTGTCCTTCTCATACCTTTGATTCGGATTATGGATGTAGTATAGCTTCTTTTTTGCCTATTAGACCTAGGTTATCGAATCCTCGGGAAGCGAATGCGTAGTGAAGTTACTTTAACGGACCTTCCGAATTTTTTGAATTCCTTTGGTGTTTTCATCGGACCAATAGTTTGCATCTTTTTGTTGTTGTCGATGATGGAGAGAGAGGTCCTAGGGCATTCGGTTTCACCTGTAGCTGTGCAAAACATCTAATGCGAATAAAACATAAAGATAAAATATGCATGTAATTATTAGAGCATGATAAATTATATGTGGGCAGTGCATCCATAATTGCTATTGCCTTTGCAATAGCTTATAGAAATAACCTACTAGTCTCATCCATAGAAGAAAGAGAACTAATGATATACATAGTGATGTCACCGTTAATCCCAAGTAAATCCCTCGCATATAGCCGTATTACCCCTTCCGTCACTAGGGATCCCAACCTGTAGATCTGTCATTACTCATACTCCCTATACCTGGATCAACCCTTGGGGTCTTGGGTACCTGACAAGCCCTTAGATTGAGGCAAAAGAGGATACAATAATCATCATGTCATACAAACTAATACATGATCCCATATATGATAAATAACATGCACAAATGCTACATGGCTAGGCCGAAGCACTTAGCCCAAGGAGAATTACTCACACATAGAGATGAGATCAACAATCACAAAAATTGTATTGAAAATCATAAGATTGATAGGAATAGTCTTACAATGTCGCCAATCAAAGAAGAGATCTGCTATTAATAGTGGTGGAATATGGCTATGGAGATGGAGAAGGGTTTTGAGATCTGGAGGCGGCTGATGATTTGTGGCAGGCGAGGTCAGAGGTGTCTAGTCGTCAGGGGCTTGTTTTCTCGTCGCCTGAGGCTTCTTTATATAAGGGTCCCTTCACAAAAGTTGTTCTGTTTGACCTAACAGTGGCGATGCCAACTATACGACCGGAGCTATACGGCCAGAATTTTTCTTCGATCGTATAGTTGGTCGTTAAAGCGTCTGCCTCCGCTTCACGACTCCTGGTTTCTTCTGGTTGTTGGAAATCTCGTATCTTTGACTTTAATGTAGTGTTTCCCATCTTCAAATGATATTATCTGTATAGGAAAAATATAAAAAGAAAGGATTACATACCCCTTTGACTATTAGGCATTAGTGGCAGGGTTAGAGAGAAATTTCATCAAAAATATGAATAATATCCAGTTTAAATGTGACCTAGATGGCTATATTTCAGAGCCGTCAACCTCCCCAAGCTTAAACTTGATCGTCCCTGAGCAAGAAAACTAAAATCAGAAAGGAACTCAGCATTTAAACTGATATAACGAGATGGTGATCTTACTCATGATTGGTAATCTCATGTTTCCTCCAATTCATAAATCTGAAAAACTTCAGCATAGATAGAGTAATGGAAAGAAAATCATACGGGTTTTATGCATCCTTCTAGTGCAGCAAAATTATTGTTAACATAAATGATTCAAATGAGTAAACTTTATTCCATATCACGTAATCAACTCATAGGCTTGCCTTTGAACAATAAAGTATAATCATGTAAATTGAGAGTGTGAGAGTTGTCATGAAAAGCATATACACTAGAGTATCTCAATTCTCCCACATCAATAAATCAAGACTTTTCAAGCACTACTTTTCTATTCATTGTGCTTCAAGAATTTTAGTTCTTGAGTAATTGAGAGCATGCTAAAGATTTTTATTAGTTTATCGGGCTATGATGGACACTCCTGGCATCACTAAGGTTTTTGTTCCTTTTGCATAATGATTACTCATAACAGCTAGAGGAGTGGTTCCATCATGATTACAGCTACCCGGGATTTCCAAGAATCTTACCCACTATAGCATTTCTGCTACAAGTGTTTAATCAACTCATAGCCGAAATCTAGGAGTTTCCTCCATGAAGATTGTTCGTAGGCTAGCAGAGTTGTTGGCATCCCATGAAGTTTGATACGCATAAAGCTATATCATTCTTATGATTAATAATTCAAACTTTGGCATACTCACAAAAACTACTAAACATTAATTCAGTCGAACAAATCCTTTTGAAGAGAGTTATCAAGTTAATCAACATTTTCAGTAGTGTTGAGTGTCTCTAGAAATAAACCTTCAAGACTAAGCACTACAACACCCAAGCCTTCAATTGTGAGACTTTTCTAATTACAATTGTTTAGCAAATTTTTAGGCAGGACTTGGTTAATTACGAGAGCTGGAACAAAATTTACCCAATTAAATACCCATGCAAACAAAAATCTTACTACAGTAAAACGACTCACTCCACCAATATAATATCTCGACATTTACTACTAACTAGCATGGGTTTCTCAAACTTCAAAAGTGGGGAGTCATAAGGCATACCTCTCATGTTTGGTTCCACTTCTCTCTTCCTTGTTTATTTGTTTCTTGGAAACTCGAAGTCGATCACTCTCCCGCAAACATATGAACATCGAGGCCGAAAGAAAAGAAAAAGGGAAAATAAGGAAAAATGGAGAAATCGTTTTGTTGTTTTTAAGAGAGGGAATTTAAAGAATAGAAAATTGGCGGCAAAGCTTGGCTAGAAAATCTTGAAAACAAAAAGAAAGAACTAAAAAAATAAAGTGTTGGGGAAACCAACATGAATGCTTATAAACTCAAATAAAAACACAACCTCAAAATAAATAAAAGCAAATTAATGCCAAATAAAGATATATTAGGAAACTTCCCCAAGCTTAGGCTTTTGCAAGCCCTTCAAATCATTGTGGTGGCGGGAAAAAGTCATTACTAAGTTCGCAAATTGAGTTGAGAGGTTACTAGTTGATTCTCGGAGGTTCAAAGAGAGGCTATGCATCCTCTCCGCAGTCCCTCCAAGTCCTTGGAAGTCTTGGTATGTAACGAACTGGGTTTGTGGCTGCTCCTCTTGATAAGGAACTTCTTTCTCCTCCTGTTGGTCCTCATCCTCCTACGGAATCTCCTCGTCGGGTTGGTGTTGCTCAACCTGCAAGTCATATAGAAAACGTCCTTCCTTGATAGAGAAAATACCATTGGGCATAGGAGCGGGGTAGAGACGCCCAGCTCCAGCAATATGCAGGTAATAAACACCACCTATCCTAGTGAGCATTCCACAAGCTTTCAAAGTGGAGAAACCAACACGTCGCTCACCTAGCACGGGTTGCAGCTCACCTAGGTCGATGCGTAGGGCAGTGGCAAGCACGGTGATTACGCCTCCACCTATGATTGGTCCTTGGCTTTGGGAGGATTGGTGCTCCAAGTAGTGCACAAGGATGGTGCCCAAGTTGAGTGACAAGCCGCAGTTGATGTAAGCAGCCTTTGCAAGTACTAAGATGTCCTCCTCATTGAGTCTTGTGAACTCATTACGTGCCTCCAAGGTGTTAGGAATAACATAGAACAAATAGCGAATTGCAGGATGTTGAATATTCTTCCCTTGCTCACTCTAGTAGTGAAACTCATTCCATTATAATATTGTTCAGGGGTAGGTTCTAAGCCAGTAAACGATGCGCGTACGGCATTGACATCATTGTTTGGCAAATTAAAGCATTCACACCATTCATATAATGTTAAAGTGTAGTTGCTATTCATAAGTTGGAAAGAAATAGTGTCCTCTCCTTGCCATTGTTTAACGGTGCTTTGCAACAAACATAGGAATTCAATGGTTAAGCGGCTATAAGTAAGTACATCATTGGACACAAAGTTTTGTAGGCCATCTCTATTGCAAAGTAAATTGAAGTCATCAAAAATACCTAGTTGGTTCAATATAATGGGGCAAGCCCACTTGGTGGCCTTCACTTCGCGGTTCTTGATCTTGTTGAAGCGATCACATTGGGGCTCATCCCTGAACCGTATCCCCATGCATTCTTGAGCGACAGCCCGAGAAGCGCTAGCGGTGGCACGAGCACGAGTTTGGATCCTTGTGTTCATCTTCTAAAACATTGAAGAAAGACAAAAATAAAACTTTTTGATCCAACAACAGTAAGTATAACATGTTCCTCATTATAGCACACTAAAGAATCTCCTCAAAATAATAATCTAGGGAAAAAAATCATGGAAATTGGTTCATAGTATGTCTTACCCTATATTGATAATGACAATAGATCGAAGATGAATTTGCAAAAAGTAATTGGAGGATTGGAGGAGAAACATACCGTCAATCACTTGTGTGTGAGGACATCGAACGAAATTGAGTAGAGATGAAGATCTCTAGAGGTTTTGAGAGAGATTGGAGGTAGAAGACAGAAAAAGGATTGGAGTTTTGGAGTTGGAGGTACCTTCCCGTGGCATTTTTGTGGTCGGATGAAACTATACGGGCGCAACTATATGGCCGGAACAATGCGTTCCCGCCGTATAGTTGGCCTTCTGTCAAAATATTAGGGTTTCCTCCAAGGCGGCGCAGCTATACAGGCGTAACTATATGGCCGGAACAAAATGTTCCCACCGTATAGTTGGTCGTCAAACTGTCTGTCCCTGGGAAAGAAAAATATACAAAGGCATAGATATCTATATGACTGGATCTATACAGCCAGAATTTTTTATTCCTACCGTATAGTTGGTCGTTAAACTGTCAGTACATATGAAAGAAAATTTTCGATGACAAAGATATCTATACGACTGGAACTATACGGCCGGAATTTTTATTCCCGCCGTATAGTTGGTCGTTAAACCTTCTATATGCATCAAACAAATTATTTTTCTTTGAAAATTATTTCTTTTCCTGTAACTTAGTGATATACCTTGTTTATGACAGAAAATTGATAGTAAATAATGTTGACCAACAACAACATGAATAAAACAGGATTTTTAGTACTACCTAACTTCTTCTCGTCAATTGGAGTTTTCTAGCCCTCTTTATTAAACATAAACTTAAACTAAAACTTAAAACTTAGCTCAAACCTTTATTTAACGTGGGTTGCCTCCCATGGAGCGCTCTTTTACGGTCTATAGCTTGACCTTGACGTTACTCACTTGGGCCAGATGAGTGGAACACCCACTCCAAAGTAGTTGGCCTTCAAGGTGATGACCTCCTTCTCGTGATGTTTGGCTTTCTTTTTCCTGGGTAAATTGATAACAAAAGGATCCCATGAAGGCAATTGCAGCTTCATGTTCCCTTCATGGAGGTTAATTAAATCCTTTATAGTCCTCAAGAAAGGATGACCTAGTATGATAGGAGCAATAGTATCTTTAGGCATGTCAACAATAACAAAGTCAATTAGAGAAGGACAACCTTTAATGTCAACTAAAGTGTTCTCCTTAATTCCTACAACTTGTTTATAAGTGGAATCTGCAAGAGGTAGTTTTAGTTTAGTGATTTCGATAGAGCAAAGGTTTAGCTTCTTAAAAAGACTCTTTGGGATTATTGAAACGCTTGCACCTAGATCACAAAGTGCAGCTATCTCATTAGTCCCAATCATAATTTTAATCATGGGCTCATATATATCATCTAGTTTAACGGGTAACTTTTCAGCGATTTTCTTGTATTCCTCTTCAAGCTCACGTACCTTAATCTCTACTTGATCAAAAAGGTGTTGATACATGGCTTCATCGTTACCTTCACTCACCGGAATTTTGATGTTGGTCCTCTTTACGAGGTCTTCGATGGTGTAGCTTGGTGAAGGGGCGTTACTATAATCAAGCTCCTCAGGCTCCTCCCTTTAGATTCTCATCATTTTGAGTTCTTCAATAGGGTTGGGCTCAGCTTTACCTGAAAATTTAGCTAGAATGCGAGTATGACTCTCGGTTATTTTACCTACCTGTGCCTCAACAATCTTCGTCCTTTCTTGGAGGGCCTGCAAATCATTTCTCAAACTAACAGCTTGGTTAGACAATTTACCAAGCATAGCATCATGGTTCTCCGTTACTTTGACAAGGATATTGTTTTGCTCATTTTGTGAGTCTATAAAAGACTTAAGTATTTCTTGGAGACTACCATTACTAGTTCCCATACTATTAGGATTACCTACAGGACTAGAATAGTGTTTCTGAAAATTAGGATTATAATTCTTCTTCCAAGCAGGGTTATAATCATTACGAGCTATGAAGTCTCTTTAATATTTGTTTCAGGGATAGCTCTTCCTGGGTTTCCTTACCTTTCACGGCTAGTATGACCTCATCCAACTTAGTATTGAGTTCTTCCTTTTCTTGTGGTGAGAAGGAGCTCACCTTCTTCGTGTTCGATCTATCCACATGCCATTGGGTATGGTTGTCTTGCATATTGTCTAGCAGTTGCTTTGCTTCGGTAATATGTTTACCCATAAATGTTCCTCCAGCTGCAGTATCAAGCATAGACTTAGACACAAGGTTAAGAGCATTATAAAATAAATGGAGAATTAACTAATATTCCATCCCATGACTAGGATAGTTTCTCATGCATTCTTTCATCCTCTCCCATGCAAGTGCTAGTGGCTAACTCTCTTCTTGTCTAAAACCAACAATATCAGATCTGAGTTGCATAGTCTTTACAGGTGGGAAAAATTTAGTCATAAATAAAGAAGTACATCCCACCCATGATGTAACAGTATTTTTAGGCAAAGAGAGCAACCATTGTGTTGCTCTTCCTCTAAGAGAGAAAGGAAATAGATGCAATTTGACCGCATCAGGGTCAACATCTTTTATACGCATCATATCACATATTTCAGTGAAAGTATTCAAGTGCATACCTGCGTCTTCAACAGCAGAGCATCCAAATTGATTCTGTTGAACCAAACTTAAATAATGGGGATTAATTTCATAGTCATCGGTAGCAATTGTTGGCTGAGTAATAGGAGTATGCAAATAATCATTGTTGGGAGTAGCAAACTCCCCAAGCTTCTTTTCAGCCATATTTCCTATGTTTTTGGGTTTTCTTAAACAAAGAACTATAATAGTAAAAGCAAGAATTTAAAGACTAACTAATTTTTTGGTTTATCAAATAAAGAATGAAAGCAAACTAACAAAATTAAAAACAAGAATGAAAAGTAGCAAGGTTCCTAATAACCTCACCAGGGTAGCTATTGCTTCCCCGACAACAATGCTAGAAAAAAGGGTTGATACCTTCGATCCGGATTACGGATGTAGTATAACTTCTTTTTCCCTAGTAGACCTAGGTTATCAAATCATCGTGAAGCGAATACATAGTTAAGTTACTTTAATGAACCTTCAGGAGTTTTAGAATTACTTTTGTGTTTTCACCGGACCAATAGTTTGCGCCTTTTTGTTTTTGTCGATGATGGAGACAGGGGGCCTAGGGCATTCGGTTTCACCTGTAGATGTGCAAATCATCTGATGGGAATAAAAGATAAAGATAAAGTATGCATTTATTTGTTAGAGCAAGATAAATTATATGTGGGTAGTGCATCCATAATTGATATTGCCTCCGCAACTTCTTATAGCAATAACTATTAGTCTCATCCGTAGAAGAAAGAGAACTAATGATATGCATACTGATGTCATCGTTAATCCCAAGTAAATCCCTCACATACAGCCGTACTACCCCTTCTATCACTAGGGTTCCCAACCTGCAAATCAGTCATTACTCATACTCCCTATACCTAGCTCAACCCTCGGGGTCTTGGGTACCTGACAAGTCCTTAGATTGAGGCAAGAGAGGATACAATACTCATCATGTCATACAAACTATTGCATGATCCCATATATGATAAATAGGATGCACAAATGCTACATGGCTAGGGCAAAGCCCTTAGCCCAAGGAGAATTACTCACACATAGAGATGAGATCAACAATAAAAAATATTGTGTTGAAAATCATAAGATTAATAGCAATAGTCTTACAATGTCGCTAATCGAATAAGAGATCTACTATTACAAGTGGTGGAATATGGCTATGGAGATGGAGAAGGGTTTTGAGATCTTGAGGCGGCTGATGATCTGTGGCAGGCGTGGTTAGAGGTGTCTGGTCGTCGAGGGCTTGTTTTCTCATCGCCAGAGGCTTATTTATATAGGGGTCTCTTCACAAAAGTTGTTCTGTTTGACCTAATGGTGACGGCGCCAACTATACGACCGGAGCAATACGGCCGGAATTTTGCTCCGGTTGTATAGTTGGTCGTTAAAGCGTCTGCCTCCACTTCACGACTCCTGGTTTCTTCTGGTTGTTGAAAATATCGTATCTTTGACTTTAATGTAGTGATTCCCATCTTCAAACAACATTATCTGCGCAAGAAAAATATAAAAAGAAAAGATTGCATACCCCTTTGAATATTAGGCATTAGTGGCAGGGTTAGAGAGATATTTCATCAAAATATGAATAATATCCAGTTTAAATATGGATGTAGATGGCTATATTTCAGAGCCATCACCTACCCGTAGGCGGTCGTGTGGGGCTTGACGAGTTTCTAACTTCCTGGGAGCTAGGGCCCGTGTCTGTTTCGCCGATGAAGATGTGGATGTCTCCGAAGGGGATGATGGAGCAGCGCTTAGGGTTCTTCTTCATCAGCACCCAGTACTCATCTGGAGGGACGATTGGGACGTTGCCGGAGAAGAGAACGCGTCCGATGGCTACGGTGTCGCTGATTCCCGCAAAGAGATTGGACCTCGTCCCACGTAGAGCTCGAAGCGCCTCTTTCCCCACGGTCGGCACCAACTGTTGTGGTATTGCCGATAAGTATTCCATGGACAGGTTGTTACAGTGCGTGTTTAGAGACGTGGGGTAAGACGGAGAGTTGGTGGGTATGATGTAACACAGTTTACCCAGGTTCAAGTGCCACAATGGTGGCGGAACTCTACTCCTGCTATAAATCACTATAATGGCAATACGCCAAGTTACATAGATAGGTTCCCTATGCGAGGTGTTGCCCTAAAGGCTCCCATAAGTTCGGTTTATAAAGGCACCAGAACCTAGGGTTTACAGGGAAAGGTCCTTGCCGGACAAGGTAAAGAGTCCAACACTAATACGAACTAGTCTTTCGTGTCTTGCACTCTAAGGCTCCGAGTATGTCGGTGACTCCTACATAGCCTTCCTTTATCCAACATGGGCCTCCCTTCTGGATCCGTCTAACTGAGCCTCCCAGCAGGCCATATGCCTTGCTACCAACTATGGGCCACCCGAGTTAGCTAGAATAAGGACGTGCTATGGTGATACCCATTTAGCATATCCCCAACACTTCTCGAAAGTACCTAATTTTTTACTACATCATGATAAGCCATGGACAAGGGTTACTGACCTTGGAGTATATTCTCTTTTCCTTGGAGTGAACTATCTGATCAGCATGTCGGTAGTCAGTGCCGTTATTGCCCAAGGATATCTAACAAGAAGGAACTCTTTCTACATGTCACAATATGAAATATGCCTTTATGACCCACTGCATCCTGAAATATGCCGCTTCAGTCTGAATGGTACAAATGCTTCTATTGGCTTCTCAACAAACATTTCCTTCTCATCATATAAAATACTAAATGAATGCATTGACCCATAATTTGTGAAGACTTCTCTCTGAATCATCCTAAGATTCTCTAACGCCCTAGATTGGAACTAGTCTGTAACACCCCTAGTTTTATTAGTCTCTAATTAGGGTTTGTTTTTGCACTCATGAGCATCATCTACTTTGCTAAGTAAAATGCAAAATAAAATAAAACCCTAAACCCTAATCTTCCCCACCCTCTTCAAAATCTATTCAAAAGGGTTTTGATATTTTGAAATCACAAAATAATGTGGAGCCCAATTGGTTATGAGGGCCCCAATGCATTTTAAATGTTCACAAAACCTTTTGACGTTTTTGATATGTTTTCAAAATAGTTTTGAAATTGTTTTAGCAAATGGAAAAGAGAAAAACAGGAAAAGGAAAAGTTTTTAGTTTTAAAAAATAGGAAGAAAAAGAACCAGCCTAGACCCCATTTGTCTTCCCTCTTATCTACCGTGCGTGTAGTGCCTAGAAGCCTAGTAACTGGCCCATCAACCCTGCCCTTGTGGTCTTCCTCCTCGAGATAGTAAGTAGATGCGTGGAGGCCACCTGTGCTCGCTGATGCCACCACTTTCTGTCCGCTCCGTGGACAAGGAGAACTCCTAGAGGGCTCTCTAGCCTCACATGCCTCTCCTCTCACTTTCCCCCTTATAATCAGCCTTCCTGACTCTCTCTCATCCTCCATGCACGCCAGCTAAAACACTAGTCCCTTCTCCATTGTGTAGCGCTGCCGTTCTGGACCTCCACGCGAGCTACTGAGGATGCCATCGGCTTGGTTGTGTCCTCCTTGGCCTTCCTCGCTGAGTCAATTGAGCCTGGGCGCTCGAAAGCAACGTCGCCATCCCCGTCTTCCCCGACTCTGATGGAGCTCTCTAACACCAATTCTCCATTCACCGACCTCCGGCAACATCAACGTCACACCCAACGCGACATTGGTGAGCTGGTGGTCCTCTAGGACACCTCCTACCCCTCATTTGCATCATGTACCTCGCCACGTACGTGATCCTCCGTCTACCGCCATGTTGGCTCGTCGCCGGTCATCTCTGGTGGCCATTTAGTAGGGGCACCACTAGCTTTAGGCTCACCATGTCCTCACGGCTTGAACGAGCGAAACCACGGTCCCATGTGAGCTCTTATGGATCATCCCCATTGCTGATCTGGGAGTCACCACTGTGGTGATGTCATGCTAAAGTCATCATGACATCAGCAGTGCACGGGTTAGCCCTGCTCAAACATGGGTGGGTCTCGTGCGCTGGCATGGCAACTGATGTGGCACCAGGGCCCCTCCGTCAGCCTCATTGGCTAGGGTGGCCTCGGTATAAAAAAATTAGCCAGTTTTATTTTAAATTTTAGAAAAGGAATAAATACGAGAAAATTCATAACTATTATTCTTTTATCAGAATGTTATGTATAATATATGAAAATATTCAAAAAAGGCGATCTCTCTTTTAGTATCAAAATCATGCATTTTTCAACAACTAAAATGACTAGTTTATTTAGAAGAATCAAATGAAACCCCATAGGTGGTTCTGAGGTTTCTTAGAATTAGGGTTTGCACCCTCGAACCCCATTTAAATTGTCAAGCAAGCCTGATGGTTTCATTTCAATGCTATTTAACTTTTCATATCATCATTCTTGCTTGAGCATTGCATCGATGCCATGTGTTGATTGTTTACCTTTCTTTCCGGTGTTTGGTTCTTCCCGGTAGAATACGAGATCAAGTCTGAGATCAAAGACCAAGATCAAAACAATCGAAGACCAATATCACCACCATCGAAGACCGAAGATCAATACTTGACCAACTATGAATAAGTAGAAGGCTACCGAAGATCTGCTTATTGGTTATCAATGAGCAAAGGCAAGCATAGCCCAAACATTATAATCCTATGATTTCGAAAGCATTTCAATTCTTGCCATGATGCTGATGATTCTATTGTGGGATTTTATCAATAGATAGAGTATCCACATTATTGCATTACTCTCTTTGAGCTTATATTACCTAATCCACTGCTCCTAGCATAACTAGGTTTGTCTTGTGTGCAGTGCTACAACTTATATCTAGGCCCTGCTTAGCCATGCTTAGCTATTAGTGCTAGTTCATCTTGTTGATTTATCAGATGCAAAGAATCCAGTATGACCGGAGAATGAGGTAGGTTGATGAGATGAGATCAGTGATGGAGTGAGGTAAACATGCTAAGGATTGTATGGGAGGCCACGGTGGGATGTGGTTTTGTAGTCCCATGCTGGCCACCCCTAGTACCCGGGAGTTCTTGCCCTCTAAACCAACACGAGCGTACAGACACATGGGGACCTATGGGAACCCCCTCGACTCACTAACTTACCTAGTATATTCCATGAGTCCGTAGTTTGAGAATTGGCATCTGCATATTTGGATGGGTTGAAGATGGTACATCATATAGGGCGTGTCCAAGGAGGAAGGAGGCTCCGGGAGTCCTCCCTATTCTTGTACATAGAGATTAGGCCGAGACAACCCTTTCTTAGTGACTCATGGACTAGGCAAAAGCAGGATAAAGGTCATGTTTAACCATCCTCTACTGGATTTCCAAAGAAGAAGGCTAATGATTCTGGCATTAAGAGTCGGTTAGTACGTGTGGGTAAACTTGTACACCCCTGCAGGGTTTTAATCTTTTCGAAAAGTTGTGTCCATGTTTATGGACGACTTGGGAACGAACATGAGATCATGGAGAACATTAAGCTAATCGTAAAACTTGGCAACTAATATACGTTAAGGATGCTTCCTCATGGGTACGAGGGGCTGATCCTAGTTGTGAGTTGATACTGATGATGATTTAGTGGATATCAAAGTTATGATGATAAATATTTTGAAGATGTTTCTCTCTTATCCCCTTTCTAAAAATTTATGATTAGATGAGCTTCTACTCTCTCTTGTTTTATAAAAAAGATAGCTTTATGCCAAATAGCTCCACCAGCCATAAGTCTTGCGGAGTACACCATGTACCCACCCTTGCTTTGTTGATACTTTTGTATTAGAGTAAGTGTTCCCTTGAAGATGATTTCTTGCGACATCGACACTGACGGGTACCTTGGGGTTCCTGGCCGGCAGCCTGGAATGTATGGGCCCGGACATCATCCTTATCCTTTGTGGCATCCCGCAAAACCACTACTAGAAAATCGCGTTGTTTTTGTGCATTCATCGTCATCATCATGCATTGTTTGACTGCATTATTTGAAAAGCCTAGTTTTGAATTGTACAAAACCCCTATTATTTTCAAACACGAAACCCCGATCGCATCGGAGATTTTATTTGTCTGAAAACCGTTTGCAAAATGGCCTTATTTTAATTTAAACGCGACCAAACAAACACACTTTTGAAAACAGCTCCCTCTAAATCCTAGTCCCACCCAATCTATTCCTACCCACCAATCCCAGGCTGCCACCTCCCCCTCTCACCCCAAACATACCCACATGCCACCTCAGCGCACCTCTCTCCCTCCACCAATCCCTCACTGCCACCTCACCACCCCAACCCCTCTCTCTCCTTTCTCTCCCCAAACCCACACACACCACACACGCGCTGTCTCCCCCAAGTCCGGCCACCTCCCCAGCGCCTCAGCTAGCCCGCAGCCGCTCGCCGGCCGGTCTTCCCCGCCTCCGATGCGAGCTCGCTCCGCCGCGCCACGCCTCCTCCCACCTCCCCAGCGCGCAAAGCCCCGCGCCAGCCGCCGCCGCTCCCCACCCTCAGCGGCCTCGCTTGCTCCGCGCCCGCCAGGCCTCGCTCGCCCCTTCGTCGTTCCGCGCCGGCGACCGCACCTCCCGTCCGCCGCCGCGCGCCTTCCGCGGCCCGCGCTCCGCGCGCCGCCCGGCTACGCCCCGCCTCCGTCGACCCCGGCCCCGAGCTCTCATCCCCATCCGCTTCCCCTCCCGCGCGCCTCCGCCCGCCCGGCGTCGCCTCCGTCCCTCCCGCTGGCTCCACCTCGCCCTCACCACCGCTCCCCGCCGCGGCCACGCCTTCCGCCCCCACCGTCTGCCCCGTCCCCCGTCGGCCGCCGCCGGCAACCACTCCCGTCAGCCTCGCGCCGCTCTTCCTCTCCTGCAGCTCGCCGCCTGCCGCTCGAGCCCGCCGCCGGCACCCCCACACCTCGCCCCCGGCAGCGCGCGCGTTCGGCGCCGCTGCGTCCCTCCACCGCGGGGTCCGGCCGGCCCTCTGCTGCTGCAGCTCCTGCGAGCCCGAGGCCGCGCCGACCTCCCCGAGCCCCGTCCGCAGCGCCTCCCAGGGCCCCGCCCTGCGGACCCCGCTGCGCCGCGACGGTCTCCACCGTGCCGTCCTTCTAGCCGCCCTAGCCGCCGTCATCTTCCCGCTGCAGTTCATCGTCGGGCTTCCCGCGGGCTGCCAGTCTCCTGCGTTTTGTCCCCGCACGTGAGCGCCGGCAGTGGCCAAGTTCTGCATCGCCCCTCGTTGGTCAAACCCGGAGACCCCCGTAGGACCACAGGCAAGAACCCCCCCCCCCCCCCCCGCGGAGACGTTCGGCCACAAGGAAAAACCGATCCGTTGGGACAACGAGTTCACCATCCCGGAACACCGAGGCATCCGCATGAAACCCGAAGACCGTCAAGCTCTGCCGACGCCGGAAAAACCCGAACACCAAGACCTCCGTCATGGAAACCGCAAGATCCGTTCCCGGTGCCGCGCCAAGGTCTGCAAATAACCCCGGTACCGTACAAGTTCGCCATCGACCTCGAGTTCTCCTACACGGAACCATCGACGCCACATACGAGCTCGACACCGACAAACGAGTGGAACCCCGAGTACTTTGTCGTGGAACTTAGGGGCGATGACGCCGAATCGACAAGCTCTCCTTCACGGAATTCGAGAAGCCTGTTCAGGCGCCTGAAGACCAAACTCCGTCGAACCCTAACCAAGTACGTCGAGACCCTGAAGACCCCGAAGCCGAAGGTCAACTTCAAGGGACGTCAAGCTCGTCGAGATTGCGGAACGACAAGCACTTCACCCCGGATGTCGAGATCGACCCGAAGGCCGCGAATGCGACAAGACCTACCCCTGAGTCCGAGAACGATCCGTCGAACCCTGAACCCTGAAACCGACCCCGAACCCCGGAACCCCAAGATCGTCGGGACCCCTAATGTGTGACCCTTGTCCTTGAACCCTAATTTTATAACATAACAACTTGTTGCATATTTAATTGTCATCTCGCATGCATATCTGTGGTTTGGGGGCCTTATGCCGATTCACCTAATAATTAAATATGGGGCCCATATGCGGGCAAATCTAGCCTTATATTGGCCTCATTTAAACTTGTGTAGCGAACCGGTATTTTAGCTTGCCTTGTTATAACAACATTTAATTTGCGGGGTAATTAAATAACTTGAACAATATAATTAATTGTCGGGACCCCGGCTCCGCTTAATATGACCTAATTGCATCGCACCTTGCCATGCCATACATCATGCATGCACCATGCCGATCTTCTGCCGTTGTATTAAATATCGCATCCGGTGTTTATTCTAGTGTTTTTCTTCTTCGCGGATAAGGCCGTTGAGTTGATGTGAGCTTCGCCCCAATCTTCGGTTGATCCCTTCAACAATGTTTTCAGGCGAGCATCTCCCCCTTTCTACCTATCTTACTTTTATAGTATTTACTTCCCTCCTGTTGATCTATTGCTATCTGTGTTGCGATGCTCTAGTTTTCCGTACCCGTGATATTCCCTGCAGCCTCATATTGCCTTGGACACATCCGATTACCTGTTGTTTGGTAGATAGTTGGACTTGCGCGTCGTAGTTGCTTGCTCAAGTGCTGATGTGTGTCGTCATATGCCACAGTTGCTGATGTATTGCCGCATGTTGTTGTTGGAGATGATTCTAGTTTTACTTATCGTCACTTTAATTTCTGTTTAACAACTAAAATTGAATCAGCAGAGGCATCGGTGGGTGATAGCTAATATTTGGTTTCCGAACGCCCACTTGTGTCCCGTAAGACCCCGAGTACTTGATACATGTTCCTTGTTTTATCGCGCTATCCACATCCGGGAGGTATATGGGACCCCCCTTAGCCAGAGCTTGATTCCGTCTTATTTCTTGGGGCCACAAACTAGTTTGAGGTTTTATTACTATCCTGTACTTATGCCATGCTTTACTGCTTTATTTACGATTGTGCGAGGTACTGCACACTGTACTGTTTAGGATCGGGACACGATTCCGCGGTGTCGACAAGCCCCGTTTGGGGTTCCCAGTCGTTCACAGCCGTCTACCCAGTACCTTGAGGCCGTCTCGGAGCTTGCTTACTCCGTTGCGGGATCTACTTAAGGGGTGGCCCCCTGAAATATTTCTGAATCTTGCGATTGCTCTGTCGTGAAGACCTCGTTGGGTTTTGATTTGGTTTTTCCGAGGTTGATCGAGTGTGTGTTGCTATTGGTGCACCCCGGCCGGGTAAAACTTTCTGAAAGCCGTGTCCGCGGATATGGACGACTTGGAGCACAGTATCTCGATCATAGACAAGCATAACTAAAGTTTATTGCTATAAATTTGACTATATAATGACTAGTAATCAGCTTCACTATAATGGAATGACTAAATAATACTGCCCACAATTGCTTGCTTTGTGTGTCGCTTGCGACCATTGTATCTGACTAGTAAGTATTGCAACTACAACGGAATGGCTGAATAAAAGTACCAACAACTGCTGGGTTTTGGGTTATCTCATGCTATCTGTATCTGATTAGTAAGTGTTGCAACTATAACGGAATGGTTAACTAAAAGTGCCCACCGCTTACTTTATCAGGATGATTATCTACATCTGACTAGTAATCGCTGCAACGATAACTGGATAAATAAAACTGCCAACTGTGTGAGTTCCTCGGTTGACTTCCTCGTATGGTCTCGAGGGGGAAACACCAGGATGGGTTTGTTTGGAGATAGCTTCAGGTTGGATCCGGTTAGGTCATTCTTATCCCTCCCTGATATCCGCCAGTTGTATCGAGTCTCTATAGGTTGTTTAGTGCATGCCGCCGCTGCCGCTCAGTCCACCATACCTATGTAGGCGAGGACCGCCGAATTCTAGCCTCGCCGTGTACTGGCCTCAGTACTGACGCTCCTTCTTTTTCCTTTGCCCTTTGTCGGCACCCCTTTTGTTTAAGCAGGTTTTGAGATCGACGCCGTTAGCAGGGTTACCCTTCCGGCTAGGCCTGGGCAGGGTTATGGACGCCATTGGTTATTCTTCAGGGCTCTTAGCCCATTTGCTTCTTGTCCGTAGTCGGACGCTCTATCGTTTTCAAGGTGATTTGGATCTTGTATATTATATCTGTATTCTTGACTCATGGAGTCGCTGTTGTATATATCTGTTCTGTGGGTCCCATCGAGGACTGTTGTGTAATGTTATTACTTCGTTTTCCACCCGCACGAAAGTGCCTGGTGGGCACCTTTGAATCGTTTCTATGCGAGTTTGGTGAATTTTGCCCAAATTTGCATAGGTCCGATTCTGAGGGTGTTACAGAGTGGTATCAGAGCTCAGCAGTTGCGATACCCCACAAGTCCAGCCTGTAGGATACCCTAGCTAACTGCCGCTGTAGAGTGTCAAAACTATTTTGAAAAATGGTTGGATAGTTCTAATTAGGTCTGATTTTACTCCTTACCCCTCTGCTATTCTCCTCTTATCTCGACGCGTTTTGAATCCACTCTCTCCTCTTTCTTCGAGTCCAGGAATTCTCGTGGTTGGGTTCCGTCGTACCTTTAGGGTTTCGCTTCCTCCTTTGTTAACGGTGTTGCTACATCTGGTCTTCATGCTATCCAAGGAATCCTCCGTCTGGTGGATTTCTCTTGATCCTTCTCGTGCCTTCCGGTGTTTTCCGACGCGACGACATCCTCTACGTCAGATCCGATGCAGAGTCTGCATCACTCCTTTGTTTCCGAACCTCGCTTGTCAAGATCTTCAGTCTGAATCCGAGGGTTGGTTGCATAATTTGTCTATTCGTGTACATAGTAATGCTTTGAGTGCGGGATGGAGTCGCGACCATACCACTACTCTTATCATTTGCTTTGTATATTGAATAGTGGATCGATGCAATTCTACTCCTTCCATGGAAGCTAGAGGTGGCCTTACCTTTAACTTCGTCCGTTGTTTATCCGGAGTGTTCTCTTGACGAACAGGGACAACGACCTCCTGTTAGTGGTGTCGCGAAGATCTACACGAAGCGAGGAGACGCCGACCGCCGACCTTTCCTTCCGGTACCATGAGGCGGATCTCGAGGGCGAGATCCATTGTTAGTGGTGTCGAATTGTGGCATCCCGCAAAACCACTACTAGAAAATCGCGTTGTTTTTGTGCATTCATCGTCATCATCATGCATTGTTTGACTGCATTATTTGAAAAGCCTAGTTTTGAATTGTACAAAACCCCTATTATTTTCAAACACGAAACCCCGATCGCATCGGAGATTTTATTTGTCTGAAAACCGTTTGCAAAATGGCCTTATTTTAATTTAAACGCGACCAAACAAACACACTTTTGAAAACAGCTCCCTCTAAATCCTAGTCCCACCCAATCTATTCCTACCCACCAATCCCAGGCTGCCACCTCCCCCTCTCACCCCAAACATACCCACATGCCACCTCAGCGCACCTCTCTCCCTCCACCAATCCCTCACTGCCACCTCACCACCCCAACCCCTCTCTCTCCTTTCTCTCCCCAAACCCACACACACCACACACGCGCTGTCTCCCCCAAGTCCGGCCACCTCCCCAGCGCCTCAGCTAGCCCGCAGCCGCTCGCCGGCCGGTCTTCCCCGCCTCCGATGCGAGCTCGCTCCGCCGCGCCACGCCTCCTCCCACCTCCCCAGCGCGCAAAGCCCCGCGCCAGCCGCCGCCGCTCCCCACCCTCAGCGGCCTCGCTTGCTCCGCGCCCGCCAGGCCTCGCTCGCCCCTTCGCCGTTCCGCGCCGGCGACCGCACCTCCCGTCCGCCGCCGCGCGCCTTCCGCGGCCCGCGCTCCGCGCGCCGCCCGGCTACGCCCCGCCTCCGTCGACCCCGGCCCCGAGCTCTCATCCCCATCCGCTTCCCCTCCCGCGCGCCTCCGCCCGCCCGGCGTCGCCTCCGTCCCTCCCGCTGGCTCCACCTCGCCCTCACCACCGCTCCCCGCCGCGGCCACGCCTTCCGCCCCCACCGTCTGCCCCGTCCCCCGTCGGCCGCCGCCGGCAACCACTCCCGTCAGCCTCGCGCCGCTCTTCCTCTCCTGCAGCTCGCCGCCTGCCGCTCGAGCCCGCCGCCGGCGCCCCCACACCTCGCCCCCGGCAGCGCGCGCGTTCGGCGCCGTTGCGTCCCTCCACCGCGGGGTCCGGCCGGCCCTCTGCTGCTGCAGCTCCTGCGAGCCCGAGGCCGCGCCGACCTCCCCGAGCCCCGTCCGCAGCGCCTCCCAGGGCCCCACCCTGCGGACCCCGCTGCGCCGCGACGGTCTCCACCGTGCCGTCCTTCTAGCCGCCCTAGCCGCCGTCATCTTCCCGCTGCAGTTCATCGTCGGGCTTCCCGCGGGCTGCCAGTCTCCTGCGTTTTGTCCCCGCACGTGAGCGCCGGCAGTGGCCAAGTTCTGCATCGCCCCTCGTTGGTCAAACCCGGAGACCCCCGTAGGACCACAGGCAAGAACCCCCCCCCCCCCCCCCCCCCCCGCGGAGACGTTCGGCCACAGGGAAAAACCGATCCGTTGGGACAACGAGTTCACCATCCCGGAACACCGAGGCATCCGCATGAAACCCGAAGACCGTCAAGCTCTGCCGACGCCGGAAAAACCCGAACACCAAGACCTCCGTCATGGAAACCGCAAGATCCGTTCCCGGTGCCGCGCCAAGGTCTCCAAATAACCCCGGTACCGTACAAGTTCGCCATCGACCTCGAGTTCTCCTACACGGAACCATCGACGCCACATACGAGCTCGACACCGACAAACGAGTGGAACCCCGAGTACTTTGTCGTGGAACTTAGGGGCGATGACGCCGAATCGACAAGCTCTCCTTCACGGAATTCGAGAAGCCTGTTCAGGCGCCTGAAGACCAAACTCCGTCGAACCCTAACCAAGTACGTCGAGACCCTGAAGACCCCGAAGCCGAAGGTCAACTTCAAGGGACGTCAAGCTCGTCGAGATTGCGGAACGACAAGCACTTCACCCCGGATGTCGAGATCGACCCGAAGGCCGCGAATGCGACAAGACCTACCCCTGAGTCCGAGAACGATCCGTCGAACCCTGAACCCTGAAACCGACCCCGAACCCCGGAACCCCAAGATCGTCGGGACCCCTAATGTGTGACCCTTGTCCTTGAACCCTAATTTTATAACATAACAACTTGTTGCATATTTAATTGTCATCTCGCATGCATATCTGTGGTTTGGGGGCCTTATGCCGATTCACCTAATAATTAAATATGGGGCCCATATGCGGGCAAATCTAGCCTTATATTGGCCTCATTTAAACTTGTGTAGCGAACCGGTATTTTAGCTTGCCTTGTTATAACAACATTTAATTTGCGGGGTAATTAAATAACTTGAACAATATAATTAATTGTCGGGACCCCGGCTCCGCTTAATATGACCTAATTGCATCGCACCTTGCCATGCCATACATCATGCATGCACCATGCCGATCTTCTGCCGTTGTATTAAATATCGCATCCGGTGTTTATTCTAGTGTTTTGCTTCTTCGCGGATAAGGCCGTTGAGTTGATGTGAGCTTCGCCCCGATCTTCGGTTGATCCCTTCAACAATGTTTTCAGGCGAGCATCTCCCCCTTTCTACCTATCTTACTTTTATAGTATTTACTTCCCTCCTGTTGATCTATTGCTATCTGTGTTGCGATGCTCTAGTTTTCCGTACCCGTGATATTCCCTGCAGCCTCATATTGCCTTGGACACATCTGATTACCTGTTGTTTGGTAGATAGTTGGACTTGTGCGTCGTAGTTGCTTGCTCAAGTGCTGATGTGTGTCGTCATATGCCACAGTTGCTGATGTATTGCCGCATGTTGTTGTTGGAGATGATTCTAGTTTTACTTATCGTCACTTTAATTTCTGTTTAACAACTAAAATTGAATCAGCAGAGGCATCGGTGGGTGATAGCTAATATTTGGTTTCCGAACGCCCACTTGTGTCCCGTAAGACCCCGAGTACTTGATACCTGTTCCTTGTTTTATCGCGCTATCCACATCCGGGAGGTATATGGGACCCCCTTAGCCAGAGCTTGATTCCGTCTTATTTCTTGGGGCCACAAACTAGTTTGAGGTTTTATTACTATCCTGTACTTATGCCATGCTTTACTGCTTTATTTACGATTGTGCGAGGTACTGCACACTGTACTGTTTAGGATCGGGACACGATTCCGCGGTGTCGACAAGCCCCGTTTGGGGTTCCCAGTCGTTCACAGCCGTCTACCCAGTACCTTGAGGCCGTCTCGGAGCTTGCTTACTCCGTTGCGGGATCTACTTAAGGGGTGGCCCCCTGAAATATTTCTGAATCTTGCGATTGCTCTGTCGTGAAGACCTCGTTGGGTTTTGATTTGGTTTTTCCGAGGTTGATCGAGTGTGTGTTGCTATTGGTGCACCCCGGCCGGGTAAAACTTTCTGAAAGCCGTGTCCGCGGATATGGACGACTTGGAGCACAGTATCTCGATCATAGACAAGCATAACTAAAGTTTATTGCTATAAATTTGACTATATAATGACTAGTAATCAGCTTCACTATAATGGAATGACTAAATAATACTGCCCACAATTGCTTGCTTTGTGTGTCGCTTGCGACCATTGTATCTGACTAGTAAGTATTGCAACTACAACGGAATGGCTGAATAAAAGTACCAACAACTGCTGGGTTTTGGGTTATCTCATGCTATCTGTATCTGATTAGTAAGTGTTGCAACTATAACGGAATGGTTAACTAAAAGTGCCCACCGCTTACTTTATCAGGATGATTATCTACATCTGACTAGTAATCGCTGCAACGATAACTGGATAAATAAAACTGCCAACTGTGTGAGTTCCTCGGTTGACTTCCTCGTATGGTCTCGAGGGGGAAACACCAGGATGGGTTTGTTTGGAGATAGCTTCAGGTTGGATCCGGTTAGGTCATTCTTATCCCTCCCTGATATCCGCCAGTTGTATCGAGTCTCTATAGGTTGTTTAGTGCATGCCGCCGCTGCCGCTCAGTCCACCATACCTATGTAGGCGAGGACCGCCGAATTCTAGCCTCGCCGTGTACTGGCCTCAGTACTGACGCTCCTTCTTTTTCCTTTGCCCTTTGTCGGCACCCCTTTTGTTTAAGCAGGTTTTGAGATCGACGCCGTTAGCAGGGTTACCCTTCCGGCTAGGCCTGGGCAGGGTTATGGACGCCATTGGTTATTCTTCAGGGCTCTTAGCCCATTTGCTTCTTGTCCGTAGTCGGACGCTCTATCGTTTTCAAGGTGATTTGGATCTTGTATATTATATCTGTATTCTTGACTCATGGAGTCGCTGTTGTATATATCTGTTCTGTGGGTCCCATCGAGGACTGTTGTGTAATGTTATTACTTCGTTTTCCACCCGCACGAAAGTGCCTGGTGGGCACCTTTGAATCGTTTCTATGCGAGTTTGGTGAATTTTGCCCAAATTTGCATAGGTCCGATTCTGAGGGTGTTACATCCTTCAGGCCTCTTAGGCCATTTGTTAAGTTTGCTATAGTTAATAGCACAATTTTCCTTCCGTTGTTTGATGTTTGTGGTTAGTGACCTATGCTTGTAATATTTTGGTTCTTTTCTTGTTGTAATAATTTTTTGTGTCACAGGGTCACTATTGCGTTGCCGATTCTTCACTGGATATACTCGAACTCTAGGTTAGGCTTATGTTAGATTCAGGTCTAAGATTTATTTAAACTTCATCCCGGGGCTGTCACACAGTCTAGCTCTATATTTCAAAAATGAAAAAGGCTTTTTGGCCTTTATACGTGCTACTGAAATGTTGTACAACACTGTAGTAATACTTTGGTCATTGAACTATTTTTTTTGTAGTACTCCATATGGAGTATAGTATGATTGGTAAAGCTTGTTTTTATGTCCTAATTTCTTTACTTGATTAAACCTATTTTGTACACAATCTCCATTTAATATAGTATTGTTTTTGTGTGGTACCAAGGCAACCTGTACAGCGACCTGCACGTCTAACTAGCATACTGATTATAGAGTGGAGTTAGAGAAAAAGGAAACTGGTCAAACTGGTGCAACAAGATACTAACTGCAGCAGGCATGCACAAGTTCACTGGCGAGTAGTAGCATCATCAAAGCACGCGCCCTCCCTCTCTCTCCCCTACACTGCCATTTCTATGAAGCAACCTTCTTCTTTTAGCTGAATATCAACCATTGACACAAAATTGATCTTCTAGAGATTTGGCAGGAAAGCTAACTGGATCTTCCACATGCTGGATAATCTTGATGGGACTAAGGTCCACCGTATTATAGAGACTACAAGATCATCTGCCAGCATGGACATCGCGACAACCACAAAATCTACATCCATTTCTAAACCTTTGACGGTGCCAACTTCTCCGGTGGCTCAGGCACCATCCTACGCTACACTATCTATTCTGCTGGAGGATCCATCTTTGCCGGCACACCTAGCAGCATCTCCCTTGGCACTTTCTTACCCTACTTCAGCACCAACATCTCTGGCGGTGGCACCAACTATTCGTGCGGTCCAGGACCCATCGCTCGTGTCACTATATTCTCCGGCAGTGGCACCATCCAACATGACTGTGAGTACTCCTAAATTTACTATGATATATATGGACATGACCTTATTGGTCATTCAGGATGAAACCAAAGAATATTCATACATGGTAGGCTATAATATAATTTTTGTTCAAATCTATAAAAAGTCATGTTTATCATTTTTCTTGGTAATTAATATTAACAAAACTACGCGAGCGTCATGAGGTCTCATGTTTTTGTTTTACGCATTATTTTATTTGAAATTTTTCCATATGTGGTCAAATTTGTCGTATGCAAATACTAATCACTAATGGCATTTTCCAAAACTATTGTTGGTCCATGATACGTCCAAAACGGATATACTTTCTCGAACACTTTTGCTATTGTTTCTCTTCTATACTTGTGTGATTTGGATGCAACTAATGCGAACTGACGCTGTTTTCAGCAGAATTGCCTTGGTGTCTACTTTTTGTGCAGAAAATCAACTATCAGGAAAAATCCCGGAAAATATGCCAAAAATCCTATTTTACCCGAAGACTCCAGGAGCCAGAATACGAGACGGATAAGAGCCCTAGGGTGGCCACACCACCTGCTGGCACGGGCCAGGCCAGGCCGCGCCAGGGGGTGGTGTGGGCCCCCCAGGCACCCCCTCGGCCTCTCTCTTCGCCTATAAGGAGCCTTCTGACCTAAAAACTTTGGAGGATTCGACGTTTTTCCAGAAGGAGTTCCGCTCCGCCACCACCACCAGATTCCACGAAACAGCACCAGAAACTCCGTTCTGGTACCCTGCCGGGACGGGGAATTGGAGGAGATCATCGCCATCATCATCACCATCGACCATCCATGTTTCCCCCATCTATGAGTGAGTAATCTCCCGCTGTAGGCTATGGGGATGGTAGGGATTGGATGAGATCGTTCATGTAATGGCATCAGATTGTTAGGGCATAGTGCCTAGTATCTCTATTAGTGCTTTATGACTTTGTTGCAACCTTGTTGTGCTTAATGCTTGTCACTAGGGCCCGAGTGCTATGATTTCATATCTGAACTTATTATTGATTCATCGTGATAGTATTGTTTTGGGTCTTATCTACAAGTTGTATACACACGTCGTTGTCCGGAACCTATGGTCCCGAAGTGACAGAAATCGGGGTAGCCAGAAGGGAAAGACTTTGATGTGAGGATCACATGTGTTCACGGAGTGTTAATGCTTTGCTCCGGTGCTTTATTAAAAGGAGCACCTTAATTGCCAATAGTTCTCTAGAGTCCCCGCTGCAAACGGGCTGGCAAGACAAAAGATGTTGTGCAAGTTCTTATTGCGAGCACGTATGACTATATATGGAACACATGCCTAGGATTGTCTAGTACTTGGATGCTTTATCTTATTTATCTGCAATTGCCCTATGTTCTGATTGCTATGTGAATTGTCTTGTCCATGCAACGCCCGTCTATTCATCCCTATGCCTACCGCACTCGAATCCCTATGTTCTTTTGTTACTACTTTACTATTCCTACTACAAAATTGTTGCTACTGATAAACTACTGTGAGCAAGATTGTTTCCAGGTGCAGCTGAATTGACAACTCAGTTGTTAAGGCTGATAAGTATTCTTTGGCTCCCCTTGTGTCGAATCAATAAATTGGGTTTCACTTCCCTCGAAAATACTGCGATACACCCCCTATACTTGTGGGTCATTAGTCCATGATATATTGACTGCCAGGGTACCTTCAGAAGAAATTTGGAATTTTTCAAGAGTAATAGTCTATCGCGCTCACATGTATTCAAGTTTGACCTAATTTTGTTATATTGACATAAAGTCATTTAAGTGTGCGGAGGTTTAGCTTGCATGCTTGAAAAATCTTAAAACTTTGCATGGTACACTTCATCAGAAAATTGCAGTGGTGGCATTTTTTTGAACCAGGGTGGGCGTGAAGGAGCAAGATGCTTCAATTAACATGGTCAGTGGAAAGTAAAGGTTACATCAAGGACGTCAAAAAAAGAAAATTAAATCCAAGTCCATACAATTAGCACAAAGGCCCCTAAAATTTAGCTTGGAAAAGAAGTCGGGTCTGACGCCTTTTCAACTGAGTAGCTGAGCCATACTCTTCCTACTACTGCTTTCTTCACACACAAAAGAAGGAGGCTCGTGCCCACTGATCATGGACAAAGTGACGAGATTTCTCGGAGTGAGTAGAGGAGCACACCCAAGGATCTGGTTCCCACAACCAATAGAGGCGTCATGTCATGAAAACTAGCAAAATTCAAAACAAATTTACTATGGAGTACACTGCCTCCGAGATTGTGTTCCACTACTCGTGCATGTTGTCAGCGGTTCGGCTGAAGTAATTGTTGTAAGTGGTTAATGTTAGGAGATTATCCAAAGAGGTTGACCTGCCCTCCTACCGAGTTACTTCCCCCAACCGCACCTTTGCCCGCCACAGGTTCCTCACGTTCGAGCTTGAACTCGAGCATGTCCTAATCGTAAGCAAGGGCCAACATAGGATCGATAGGCTCGAGGGGAACCAGGACCATGTCATCTGCCATGGCCAGGTCAACGTGGTGCTCTCCCGTGTTGTCTCGGTTGCAGCTCATTAGCCGCAGCTTCCCAGTGGAAGGATTGGTTGCTGTCTCGCACGAACTTAACTTGGCTACGGTTGAAGCCTATCTAGAGCACCCCCGGACATAGGTCCATCGTGGTAGAGCTAGAGGCACCCCTGTGCTTTGTTGTAGAGGTCCACTTGTTGTTGGCTGACATGTTGACGCCTCCGTGACGCGGCCAGCATAGGATCAGTAGCTTCGAGGGAGCCCAAAATCGTGTCGTCAGCCGGCACGACCAACGCATATTTATCCAGAATGACCTAGTTCCCTACAGAGACGCCTCCAACAATGGCACATTATCGACGGGCCTAGTATCGATCCAAAGAAGACCTCTGAGGACTGTGTAGCCAATCCATCAGGATTCCTTCAAGTATTTGCTAGGGGAACATACCTTTTGTGGACTAAAGAAATTTCACTAGAGAGTAGCACGATGGAGAAATTTAACTGCTTTTCACAGAGGAGAAGTACTAGTACTACTAGTGGAACTACTCAATTACTCCCTCGGTTACAATGAATAGATAAGGGGACCTTGTTTACGGTGTTTTTATCTGACCAAGCATTTCTCCCAGTACTCCTATAGAAAGAACGACAACATGTAGAGCGACCGCTCGATGGTGCATCAGTTTTTAGGCACTCGATGGTGGTCCGAGGCATTAACACTCGGAAGAGAAATTTCATATCGGTACTTGTATCGGTTGTACTTTCTTGTGGCTGCAGTCTTCAGATACTCTCGAAACAGAAGTGGCGAGCAGCTGGCAGCATGGGCAGGGCGTCTAGTATCTTCAAAACGCACTTCTCTATCAAAACACACTTCTCCATCATTCTTGAATCATCTCTGTAATTTCTCTAGAGCATGTTACAAAATAATCAAGTATTATGTATCTAAAAGTAAAGGTTGATTTCTACATGATATAAAGTACAAGAACCAAATATACACCCAATACATTATGGATATGTTGTGGCTCGAAATTATAAATATTTTTTGAGCTTTATCTATTATAAATCTATATAGTGATTATATGTCATACATATATTATGTGAGTTTCACGTCTAAGGCGCGTGCAACTTACTAGTACTACTAGCATTTTACGTGAATGAAAAATACAAAAAATCGGCTCTCGTGTCCCCTTTTGGAAAAAAGTAAGACAAAAAACATGCTTCAAAGTATGGCATGCCATTTTAGTTCTTACTAGGAGTATCCATGGTGACAAATTTTATCCCCTTTTGAAAAAATAAAAAAAAATTATTTCCACAAAAAATGTAAACGTCAATTTTGAAAATATTTAAAAAACTCGTTTAATAATTTTCCTTACCATGCGCAAACATTTTTTGCGTTTCAATCCAAATGACCAAAAACTTGCTAATATCCATATCATAGTTTTGTGAATCTACAAGTAATCCAAGGCCAAAGTCATATTATATGTTCTAACTAGGCTAAATCCTAGATTAGACAACTCATTTCTAGTGGAGTAACATATAGGTGAAAATTTTATTCACGATAGGTGTAGACCCATTGATTCCACTCCTATATCTAACTAGTAGATTTTGGTGCATCTTGGTATGTTAAACAATGTTGTCCATGGGAGTTTCCAACTTTTATGAACATAGCATTATTTTTCATGTTTCATCCTCTTGAATGACTTTATTTTAATTTAACAAAATCTTGATCTCAATTGCGTGATAGCTTGCTTCTAAATTTATTGAAAACTATTTATTTTACCCAAACAGTCACTCTATTTAGAACCTTCGAAGTTTTATACATTTCAACTTTTTGCTAGGAATTTTTATGCTGGATATTTTTTCCCTGTTTTGGAAAAATAAATAATGATAATTCAGTAAAACAAATTGGGGAAACTAGCACATGCATGTACTAGTTCCATGAAACATTCTAAACATGAATTTTGAATTTTTTTAGAAAACATGCTTAAAAGTATGGCATCATTCAATTTGCTAGGAATATACATACCGAGAAAATTGACACCCTCTTAAAAAATTTAAGGAAAATAAAGTTCTAATACCTCCATCCCGGTGTAGTAGTATAGTATTGTATTTAGTCCTACACGTAGCCATATGTTGTCAAAGTGATGTGTACATAGGGACACATCGAGTATAAATGGAGAGATAATTAAAACCTACGCTGCACCTACTCCTACTCCGAAAACAAAGAGGTCCCCTTGCTTTCTCTGTGCCAGTCTCTTCCCAAAGAAAGTATCTGCTCATTCCCGTTGAATTTGAATGGACAGACGGTATTTCCTAGAGTGAGATGAAGAGTTTAGTAGTACTATTTAACTACAAGTCTCTCTCGCTCGCTCTTATCAACCATCTCAGATCTGCTCGTCTCTCTGCTATCTCGCTCGATCTCAAAAATCCTGCTCAGATCCACCGTAGATGAAGAAGGCGGCTTTATGGTGAACAAGTGGTTTGAAGCGACGATTGACATGAGTGCAATGAGGCATGTCTTCAGCTGCAAGTTGTGTTCTCAAATCGTTCGTCATCTTGCGTTCATGGTTATGACTTCTTTCTTCAAGTTGCTTTCCTCTCGTGTCACACTGATTCGATACAACTATTGTTTTCGGGGTAAATCTCTTTTTCTTGCACAAGCAAGGCTTTGGCAAGGACGCAACACACATTGCATGTGCAAAATGCATTGTAAAATTGTCCGATGGCTAGTGCCCGGGATGTGAGTATGGAGGCATCTTCAAACCATCCACATGTGTGGATAGGATGTCCTCAGGAATGAGGCTCAAGTGCAGAAACATGAGTGATGGAAAATTCGAGTTCATCGAACACCACACAATGTGCCCGCACAGGACAGAGGGCGCATAGGTTGTTGAAGAAAAAGAACCATATAATATATGGGTGTCTATGTATGTGCTGATTCTATCTGAGTATGGTTTTTAGTTTATGTCGTGGTTGTGGAGTACCTGTAATAGTTATGTTATAAATAAATTAAATCATCATCGCATCCACATAGTTTCTCTATTTTACAAAAAATGGGAAGTACCACCATCCTATGCATCCACATAGTTTCTCTCTTTTAGAGCTTGGGTGTTACAACCAAATTTGTTCTACTTTGTGTGAAAAGGCAACCAAAGGGTGATTGGTTCGGTTTCGACAGATAGTGGAGCATCAAATTTTCATCTTGTCAGATGTAAACCTAAAAAGAAGGAAAACGTCCAAAACAAACTTTAAGCTTCTAGGCAAAAGTTAAATCACACCCCCAACTCATAATCCCTTAAATTTGCACTCTTAACATGTCAATCCTGAGTTTTTCTGTATTTTGGTTTGACCAGTGACGTTAGTGATATCCCATCTCAAACAGATCTATGGTTCAAAATAGACCAAGATTGATAAGTTTGGAGTGCCAATTTCAAGGATTGGGTGTTGGGGTTTGATTTACCTTTTCCCTACAAATTAAAGGTTTATTTTGGACTTCCCCTAAATATAACCATGGAGAGAGGATGAGCTAGGTCTAACTTTGAGGAGTGATGATCTAGCACGGCCTCGCCTTTGAGAACTTGTGCTCTCACCCATTTCTCCTGGCATCTTCCCTCTCATCCATGCCAGTGCCGGAGAACCAAAATTAAAACCAACCCCTCACCATTGACTAGCCCCGTCCCAAAAATGGTGGTGCTACCAGAACTAGAGCGCTCCTCACAGCAGTGCATCATCGAGTCTAGCCCCCATGTTTTTCGTGCCTGCCGTGTCTCCATAGCCAGAACCGACTTCTCCATCGTCGAGCCGATATTAGTTGATGAGGCGATGTCGTACACAATGATACTGAAAATCTTCTTCTCAAGGACGTACTGTTGGGTTCGCATTATAGAAAACAAAAAATTTCCTACAATGGGAACTATTACCAAGATATATCTATTAGATACAAACAACGGGTGGATATACATCCATAGAGAACTTACCCTCGAAGACAACAAAGCTTTGTTAACGAGATGGAACTCGTGGATGATGTAGTCGTACACTTGTCGATCTCAAGATCGTCATGAAGTCCAGTAGGTCCGTCTCCAGCACGTCCATCAGATCCAGCTCCAGCAAGTCCAGC
Organism: Avena sativa; assembly: GCA_916181665.1. NCBI lineage: Eukaryota > Viridiplantae > Streptophyta > Magnoliopsida > Poales > Poaceae > Avena > Avena sativa. Next base: position 341,736,973 of record OV702288.1, read on the forward strand.
ACCACCAAGTCCAACACCGCAAAGCAGCGGTGCATCCGTGATCGCACACACGTCCAGTACCCCGACAACCTCCATCCCTCGCTCTAGCAAAGCAGTGGAAGCAGCAACTCCTTTCCAGATAAAGCCACCGGGAACATGTATCTCGCTAATCCGAGACCATGGGAAATAACTAAAGGGGGAGAGAGATCCTTCATGAGGAGGTATGTGTTGTGAGGAGGAGAGGGGGGCCTTTTATAGGGAATAGCGGGGGGGGGGGGGGCAGCCATGGTGGTGCCCCCACCTCTTCCATCATTCATGTGGTGGATGCTCCACTCACATAAATATGCCTCCACTCACACTTCCACTCACATGTACTAAATTTCCACCAAATTTAATGCAAGATATCATTAAATAAAACTATTTTATTTATTTTATTCAGAATTTTGTTAATTACTTGCACTTCTCAAATTCACATAAAACCCTCTGCAACATTTCAATATCACATGCAGAACCAGTTTCTCCAATTTCACTCAAAACAATTCCGGTTTCCATCGAAATGATTCCAGCGCTTTCTTAACTCTTTATCTGAAACATATTTGCTCCAAATGGTGTCGGTATCCCTTAAGTGTGTCACCCTACGGTTCGCAAATATCATTCCCTTTGTCTCGTGATATATTATAATCCCTTTGTCTAGTGATGTATTACATGTCCGAGATTCAATTATCGGTATCCCAACACCTAGTTTGATCTCGTCACCGACATGCACTCTTTTCTTGTTCCTGTCATATAACATTCTAGTGATCACATCACTTGCTTGCAAGCTATTATCAATGTTATATCACCGAGAGGGCCCAGAGTATATCTATCCATCGTCGGGATGGACAAATCCTACTCTTGATCCATGAGCCTCAACATTACACCTTCGGAGTATCTGAACCCACCTTTATAGTCACCCTTTTATGGTGTGACATTTGTTGTTATCAATTCACTCTTCTGATGTTAGCAATTAATATAATCTCATTGTCTAAGGACTAAGATTACTTCGTATGATGTTATAGCAATATAAACATAATGACTTTGATCGTAATGCTATACTTTGGATGAATGTTCATCACATCATTTCATAAATGCTGCGACCTAGTTATTGACAACATCTAATGTCCATGATCAGGAAACCTTGATCATCTTGTTAATCAACGAGCTAGTCTATAAGAGAGGCATAACTATGACCCTTTTATTTGTTTATTAAACACACATGTTTTGATGTTTCCAATCAATACAATTATAGCATGCAAAATAAACATTTATCATAAACAAGGAATAAGATCATAACAACTTTATTATTGCCTCTCGGGCATATTCCCTTCAGTCTCCCACTTGCACTAGAGTCAATAATCTAGTTTGAAAAACTTTGCGTATTGAACACCTATGGCTTTCTGGTGTTGCATATAAGCGATTTCTAGTGGTTATAATATCCGGATCTGACAGTTTCAGGTCTGTGTGTATTTACATGTCTTTGCGTCTCTACGCATCACTCATTCTCAAATGAGATGGCATTGTATAAATTTGGTCCTTTGGTGAGACCTTTAGTTCGTTCTGGTTAAAATATGTTGATATTATTGTCATACAATATATCTTCATAGTATTGGCCCACTTTGAACCACACCTAGTTTGATAACAAACTACTTAACACAAATTCCCTCCTTTGCTGCTACTATAGCAGTCATATACTTAGCCTTTTGTTGAAGTATCCGTCACAATGTCTCAACTTTGGAACTCATCCAAATTCATAATGGAACATCCTTTCCATTACATTGTGCCACCTATAGTCTAAAATGAGATAAATTTAATTTGTATCTTGTCACAAAACTAGTATCAATGTAACACTTTACAATGAACTACCTTCAACTATTTGTCACTTATACATGATATATTCTTAGTTCTTCCAAAGCTCATAAGAATATCTTTACTATCGTCCAATGATCATCTTATGAATCATTCTAGTATGTGCTCATAACATTTAGAGCATAGGACATATCTGGATATATACATATCATGGTACAATCGATCAAAATATTCATGTGATTTTACTCACCAAGTGTTGAAACACTTGAATCATGATACAATCCTTTCCATGCAGCAAGAACCTTTCTTGTTGTTTCCATATTGAACCCTTTCAATATCTCATATATGTATGTCTAGCATAACCATATTAGCGCCTCAATCTATCCATATAGACATTGATGCCAAATATTCTGGTTTTGCCCAAGTCTTTCATCGAAATCCTATTTTAATGAAATTATTAACTTGTGTCAATAAAAGACACATCATTTCCAATCAACAATATGTACTCTGCATAATGCATTGGAAATTTGTCTCAGCCCTCCCACTTAATTTCTTGCAAATGCAAGCATCTTCATCATCTTCGATGAAATTTAAACTCCTTTAACATTTTCATCATGGTGAAGATTCGAACTCCGCTATGCTCACTTCAACTATTGAAGTTTGCATGAACTTTTAGCACCCTTTGAATTAACAAAACCCTTCGGACCATGTCATGTACACGTCCTAGGTAACCATTCTATTTGAAGAACCTTGTTTTGTTTATTCAACTACCATATACCAAATTATATGTAGTGGTTGATACATTAATCCGTCAAGACTAAATATCACTATGAAAGATCAAATCTTGTCATAGTCAACTCCTTGAACATTTCCATAAACTTCTTTCCGACATGTTGACTATTTCATAGATGTTAAACACCCATGTCTATTTCTTTATAGATCCAAACACGACCGATAGGCTTCATGCCTTTCCGGAGGGTCTTCCAAAACTTGATTTCTCGTGTATGGATACTATCACGGATTCTATGACTTCTTAGTCATTTTATGGAGTCAGGGCCCATCATTGCTTCTTTGCATGTAGTCGGTTCATCATTGTCAAAACAATAACGACTTCTGTTTCAAATCTTACTATTTGATTCTTACCGACCCACATGGTTCAATAAGAACTCTAATCTCCAAGATCACACCCTTTGTAATCACGGGAGCCATGAGCATTGTGGCCGCCACCGGTACACTTTCCGGTGCTGTGCTACTTAGCACATATAAATAAGGTTGAACAACCTTATCAAAGTTCTATTGTCCTCCCACTTAACTTTTCACGAAAAATTCCTTCTCAAGAAACTTGATGTTCCAAGTGACAAACTGTTTTGTCCTCAGTGTTATGGAGGAATTCCCAACAAATTCTTTGGGATAACCTACAAAGACGTGCTTATCCGACTTTAGTTGTAAACATTTTACTTATGCATAGCATAACTAAATTTAAGAAAAGATAATTCGGGTTTTATCCCAAACCATAACTCATATGGTGTCATTTCAACGGATCACGATAGTGCTCTTTTCAGTGTAAAAGCGGTAGTCTCTAAAGCTTTAATCCTTAAAACGTAATGGCAGTTTTATAAATGACACCTTTGATCTTACCATGTCAAACAAGGTTTGTTTTGATCTCTCGAACATACCATACTCCTGTGGTTTTTTGGGAAATGCAAATTCATGGAACAATTCCTGAAATGCTAAACCTGTAACTCAAATATCTTCCTTTATGATCAAATCATAAACTCTTTTAGTTTCTTGTTACAATGATTTTTCACTTCATCTTGAAAGTCTTTGAACAATTTTCAAATGTTTCATACTTCTTCCTTATTAAGTAAATATATAGATATATTCACTCAAATTTCTGGATAAAGCATATGAAGCAAAAAGATCCATCGCAAATGGCTACACATAATGGACTATAGACATCAACATGCATAATATCCAATAAGTTAGTCATCCGTTCCTCTTTGGCCTATGGACGGAAAGTTTCACAAGGGTCAATTGATCAAAATCAAAAGACTCCAAAAATCCATCAACATGGAGTTTCTTCATGTTTATTTCAATATAATTCAAAAAGTGATGTCACTTCATAAGTGATCTTCCAATCATTTGTCTGACGACATTTTAGCAATAATGTTTATGGATGTGATTTCTCCAACTAGACTTGTAAAAGTTCATCCATCCTTTATGGAATATGGTAATTATTTGAACAACCATTGTTCTTGTAATACCGGAACAAAATAACAATTATTAAAACAAAATCTTGAAGGCTAGGTTTGACGACAACGAAAACACAATAACACTTTATTTGTTTTTGATGAACATCATCACTTATTATCTTGCCAGTTACTTAGGCTGTTGCAGTTCATGAATTGTGTTGTTCTGTATGACAGTTCACACCAACCTATTCGGTATCCAATACCGGTATCCAATACCTCATAACCACATTGTTTAACAAGCAAGGAATAGAGCCATAACATGTATATCTTCTATATACCTAAGTTGGACATCTCCAACCTTTTCTTTTCTACCAAATATTTTATAGATTCTCTTTCAAAAATTCCTTTTCTTTTAAAAGAATCTATCAACATCAATAGTGGTGTCATTCACATGACACATAGTACAAAGTATATATAGTCAAATACTAATACCTTTGGACTTGCACTTTGAAGTGGATCACCATCATGAAATGTTTGGTGCTCTTTCAAAAATCCATTCTTTAGTAATCTATTAGTGTAGTAAACATTTTACTTACATATTATATTCATCCTTATCATGAAAACTTTCATGATCAAGCTACTATAGCCTATAAGGAAGAATCGCGAGTCTAATGTTAGTTCCCAAAACCTTTTTGGGAGATCCGGATGCCTGACATCTCCATCCTTCACAAATTCTCATACAATATGAGAACATGTATTTTGCTAAATTATACTCTATCATAATGCAACCAAAAACATTGTTTCAAATATCACAATATCTGTGGGCTCCCCGGATTATCCATGCGAGAAATCCCTATTATGTATATATCCACGTTCCCATGATCAGTGAGCCATGGAACATAACCGACAAGTATCATTACAACATCTGAAACATAACAAACTACAAGACTTACATGAATGCCATTATGGCTACAACATCTTTAGCAGTGGAACATCACGCGCAGAGCCGAATCGTGCCTCAACCTATAGGCGACTGACTGCGAAGACGGCCTAGCTCGCTGGACGTCACCTTAATCTTCTGATGGCGAACCTCTGAAAGTCTAGCCAAGTAAATGACCAGGGACAAAGCCATGAGTACTTTTGAATGTACTCGCAAACCACCAAGATAAGTAGAATAAGGAAATGCAAATTCTGGATGTGGCGAGTTAGCTCTATCTAGGGTTGTTTTTGAAGTAACTAGACTATCTCTTATAGTATGACATCTCCATATCTTTGTTGAAAAAGAATTTTGAAAACATGCCTCTGTTTATAAAGCAAGATATCCCCATATCATTGTTGAAAACCTTTTTGAAAACAGTTTGGAAGTAAAATCCCTTTTGTAAACCTCCTTGACCTCTGGTCAAAACAACACTTTAATCTCAGGTTCCCCCGGAACCTCCATACTTTCATCCATTCTTTCCAAATAAACACCGTTTGGGTACTCCTAGCTAACAGCTTTCCAACCGTCCTTGACCGTGGACACGGCTATTCGAATAGATTATACTCTGCAGAGTTTTTGCACTTTCCCCACAAGAATCAATACATCCACGGGGATAAAACCACGACCCACTACCACTGTAGATAGGGGTCCGGATAATGAAACCTAACCTTTCTCTTGTCGACCCTAGCAAAGGCTGCTTTTCCTTTTGGGTGTGTTCTCCCCGGCAACGAGTATGTGGCTCCCAGCCATAGTCCTGCCTTCCGTACATGCGCATACCCAAGCCACAACTTGCCGTATACCTTAACTTTGTGACTCCACTTCCTTCCGTACCGCCTAAGTCATACTGTCCGCGAGAGACCCAATTGTTGCACTGGCACTCGTGCCAAGACAGGCTCACTCTTGCCGAAGCAAGCTATAGGCTGCAGATCCTGAGATCTATTAGCGCCTGCCCAGAATTCAAGGGATTCCTCCCTATAAGCATGGTAGAGCTGCCTCGGCTAATGAAGACAAACTACGAGCTAAGCCCCATCACCTGGGGTAATGTGGTTGCACAGATAGAATTGTTCCAGTAAAGGCGTAGAACATCCCTTCACTTTCTCATTTCTCATCAACACCATTTCTTTCGTTAAAACATCCGCTTGGAACGATGCCTCTTCCCAAGGGTTTACAAAGCAGTTTTTAAACATTTGTAGTAGGGTAAAACCAAAAACAATTCATTTTCTTAAAACCGAGGTTTCCAGTGAGGTAGGAAACTGACCATCATACTCTCGGTCTAAAGGGATAAAAGGGTAGGTACATCAGGGTGGTGCCACGAGGGACACAAAGTCATAACTTCGAGGAGCCAAGTTATTCGCGCAGTATTTATAAAACAAGACATGCAGGTAGATAATGCAATTTATAAAGAGGATACAAAGCAGGTAATAAAAAGAGTAGGACAAGTATCATAATTCGGGAAATGGTGGCTTGCCTGTGATCAGAAATAAGTCCTTGGACTTCTTTAGATAACCAAGAATACCCAATAAATAATAATAATAAGTCCCTTCCTTCTGGTCGTCAAACACTCACACTATCGCCGTCATCGAATATACATGCAAGCAGACAATACCACAATCAACACAAGGCATACATGCATCATACCATATAACAAAAAACATACTGAATCCTACTTAACTTAGTAGGTTTTGGAGGGGTTGGGTATTAGTAGGGGAATTACTAGATTGCCATTGAGGTGCTTTTCCCTTGGAAGATGGATGTCTAGGATAAATACCAAGGTCTTGTGGTGGAGGCTTGGGGTCTGTAGGATGTCAATGTGCAACAAGGATATCCTCAGATAGGTCTTGACAAAACAAGACCAACACAATTGGTTTCACTGGATTATCAAATACCTAGATTTAATTATGCCTTTTATAGTGGGATAAACTCAAGTTTGAGGAAGTAATTTACCAGAAAATCTCTGGAGGCCCATAATTTATTTCCTTGGGTGGTTAGGTAGTGTTTGATGTACTAGACCACCTAAAGTTGGAATCTTGTCAAAAGAATTACGAGAATGCCCTCAGGAAATTCCCAAATGCAGTTCTGTATGGTTTTTCTCTTTTTCACCAGAGTAATTCTACAAAAGATCTTGAGTTGAATCCAAGGGCATGTGGTAGGCATTAAGAATTCCTTTCTGTAGGAACTAGATTCACTCTTTTTGGAATTGTCAAACTCCTGGAGTGATTTATTTGGTGAAAAAGGGGTACAAACAAGTTTACTTCACTAAAATTCAACCAGAGCTCAATAAAATCTGAGCTGCTGGGATGTGATAGATGCCGAAAGTACACAACCCTGGGAGTTGGAAGTAGGTAAATATCTCATTTGGTCTGACCTAGGGAATTTACCCAATGAAGATAATGGCTGTTTTTGTTATTTTTCTATGGGCATACTACTATTCATCTTGGCATAGGACCTATGCTGGATGACAGGTATATCAAATACCTTCCAGTAGAGCTTTGGTTCTCCACAATTGGAGATGTAAAACTCTCTGAGGAAATTATTTAGTGTAGAGGACAACTTTTAGTGGATTAATTGCCCATAAATGATAAAAATTATTCAGGGCACCAGACTAGTTCTAGATGTTGCATAAAACATGAGGGAACCCTTAGAAATTTGGATCTGGAGAAAATATTGTGATTTACATTTTTATTTGGATTTAATCCTAGCAAGAAGTTTTCTGGAATTAATAGATCGACTAAAAAGAAAAAGAGGAAATGTGGCAGTGGGCCGGATCTGGCGACCGCAGGCCGCCCAACAATGAAGCCGGCCCACCCGGCTTCTCTCAGCACGGGAGGAGGCAGTTTCGAACCTGACGGGCGGGGCCCGTCTGCCAGTGAGGGCGGAAGGGCGAACGAGTATGGAGGGACGGGGGCCATCCGTTTAAAGGGCGATGGACATCCCTGGCTTGTCCTCTTCCTCTCGACGTCGACGGTGGGAGCTAACCCTAGCAGAGGGAGAAATGCGGCAGGGAGGCTCACCAGGGGCTCGAGGGAGGTCGGGGAGGCAGCAGGGCGGCACGGTGGCCGACGGTGAGCACGGGGATGGTCGGCACGGTGGGGATGGTCTCCAGGAAGTAGCCCGTGCGACGGAGGCCAAGGGTGACCTCATCGGAGCTCAGCGGTGACGACGGAGGAGACTTTCCTAGGCAAGAAAAAGGGTACTGTTAGATGCAGGAGGAGGAGATGGTCACAGTGAGGTGACATGCAGGAGGAGAGGAGCAGAGATGAGAGATCCTAGCTCGATTTCTTGAGGAGGCCGAGAGCTCCTCCTTCTTTTTCTTCCGGGAAGTATAGAGCAGGGAAGGAAGAGGGGGTACTAGGGGAGGTCAGTGGGAGGGGTGTGGGAGCAAATGTGGGGCAGGGTAGTGCTAGGGTGGCTTGCTGGCTTATAAACCGAGGAGGAGGGCTAGATGGTATAAATATCCACTTTGGACATGGGGGAGAGCTGATGCTGGCCTGGGATTGGCCTAGAGGGCAGTGGGGAGGGGTATGAGGGGGATTTGGGTCATGTAGGAGCAGAGAGGGGCAGTGGTTGGCTGTGGAAACTTTTAATGTGTGAGATCTTTTGCAAGATATGCCTCTCCCTCTCATACAAGCACATGGGCCCAAGATAGCAGTGCTACAATAGCTTAGCTATAGTGTTTTCGACCAGAGGGAGAGTAGTGTGCTGTACAAGCTTGGTGGATAGGATTTGATCTTGATTTAGCTCAATCTTAGATAGATTTGCCAAATTTAGTAAATAGGTGCTTGTGAAGGAAGTTCCAAATTTTCATAGGACAGAGTGGGGAGATGGTACTGGTAGGTAGATGAGGTCAAGGTAGACTCCGAGGATTTATTTGGGATTTTTATAAGGGGTTTAGTCCTCATAAATCCATTTATCCAAAAAGGGCAGAAGTGGTTTCTAGAAGATCATTTGATAATTTTACATTGGACAAGGTTGGTTTTTCATTTGAGATGGTCCCAAATGTGTATGCACACCTAGGGTAATTTTCCCAAGATTTATTGTGGCTTAAAAGTATTTAAGACAATTATTATTCCATTTCGGCCATTTAAGAAAATGGGCAAAAATAAATAATAAAGATCTTCAAAAATATTTATTTTTGAGATGGTAAGGTAGGGTATGATAAATGGAACTCACATGAGCAAAAATTTGGGGAAGTGTTTTGGCAAAAACCAAACTTTCCATTGGGAAAGGGGTTTTGAGTTGTCTACTAAAAGAGAGTAAATAGATTTGGTCCATAATAATTATGGGTAATTTTTGAGAAATCTTGGTGATCAAGGTTATGGATGTAGACAAGGTGTAGCAAGCATTTGCAACCTTGGGGTTGGAGAATCCAAGTTGATTTTTGGTGGAATACCCTAGATTAGGGATCTAGGGTGGTGTTAATTTCATACCATCAAAACATGGTTGTATCTTGGAGTTCAGAGTTCACCTTGATGCAAGGGATAGATTTTTATTTAGACCAGGTCATATAGATGATCATGGCAGAAGGAATTTGGATTAATTGCATTTGAGGTGATCTAGAAGTGATGGCAAACTTTGTTGAAAATAAGGATGCCATACCATATGAGTCACGATGCCTTATAAACCATTTGGGTTTAATAAGCTCAAGGATCCAGTTGGAATAATTGAAGTAGATTTTGATAGACCTATATGAGTAGAACACAACCATGCAAAGATTTGGTCCATAGAAGGTTGGATGATGGTGTGAGCTTCTGCCAAAGTAGGCATGATGACTAGATTTGCAGGAAATGTTATTTTCTTGCCTGCAAAACCATCAAGAACAGGTGGGTTGGAGGATGATCTAACCAAGGGGAGAAGTGGGCCTTGGTTTTACTTAGGATGGTTAACAAGATGGTTCAGGTGCATTTCCAAAAATGCACAGGATTTGAGAAAGGGAGGCATTCAAAAAGGTGATGTTGAAACAGATTCCAGACTAGCAGTAGAAGTAGAAGTACCGGTAGTAGCAGTAGCAGTAGTAGCACTAGCAGTAGTAGTAGTAGTAGTAGTAGTAGTAGTAGTAGCATTAGCATTAGCAGGAGCAGTAGTAGTAGCAGTAGTAGGAGGAGTAGTAGCTGTAGCAGGAGTAGTAGCAGCAGTAGTAGTGGCAATAGCAGTAGCAGTAGTAGTAGTAACAATAGCAGTAGCAGTAGCAGGAGTAGTAGCAGGAGTAGTAGCAGTAGCAGGAGTAGTAGCAGTAGCAGTAGTAGTAGCAGTAGTAGCAGTAGTAGGAGCAGCAGTAGCAACAGTAGCAGCAGTAGTAGCAGTAGTACTACTAGTAGTAGTAGTGTAGCAGCAGAGTAGTAGTAGTAGTAGCAGTAGTAGTAGCAGTAGCAGCAGTAGTAGTAGTAGCAGTAGCAGGAGCAGTAGCACTAGAAGTAGTAGTAGCAGTACTAGCAGTAGTACTAGCAGAAGTAGCAACCATAGCAGAACTAGTAGTAGTAGCAGCAGCAGTAGTAGTAGTAGCAGTAGCAGTAGTAGTAGTAGTAGGCGTAGTAGTAGTAGTAGTGGTAGTAGTAGTAGTAGTTGTTGTTGTTGTAGCAGTAGTAGTAGCAGCAGCAGTAGCAGGAGCAGTAGCAGTAGCAGTACCAGTAGCAGTAGTAGCAGTAGCAGTACCAACAGTAGCAGCAGTAGTAGCAGTAGTAGTAGCAGTAGTACTAGTAGTAGTAGTAGCAGCAGTAGTAGCAGTAGTAGTAGTAGTAGTAGCAGTAGCAGCAGCAGCAGTAGTAGTAGTAGTAGTAGTAGTAGTAGTAGTAGTAGAAGTAGTAGTAGTAGTAGTAGTAGTAGTAGTAGCAGTAGTAGTAGCAGTAGCAGCAGTAGCAGCGGTAGCAGCGGTAGCAGCGGTAGCAGCGGTAGCAGCAGTAGCAGCAGTAGCAGCAGTAGCAGTAGTAGTAGCAGTAGTAGTAGTAGGAGTAGTAGTAGTAGTAGAAGTAGAAGTAGCAGTAGTAGCAGTAGCAGTAGTAGCACTAGCAGTAGTAGTATTAGTAGTAGTAGTAGTAGTAGTAGTAGTAGTAGTAGCAGGAGCAGTAGTAGTAGTAGTAGTAGAAGTAGTAGCAGGAGCAGTAGTAGTAGTAGCAGTAGTAGTAGTAGGAGTAGTAGTAGTAGTAGAAGTAGAAGTAGCGGTAGTAGCAGTAGCAGTAGTAGCACTAGCTGCAGTAGTAGTAGTATTAGTAGTAGTAGTAGTAGTAGTAGTAGCATTAGTAGGAGCAGTAATAATAGCAGCAGTAGGAGGAGTAGTAGCTGTAGCAGGAGTAGTAGTAGAAGTAGTAGTGGCAATAGCAGTAGCAGTAGTAGTAGTAGTAACAATAGCAGTAGTAGTAGCAGGAGTAGTAGCAGGAGTAGTAGCAGTAGCAGGAGCAGTAGCAGTAGTAGTAGCAGTAGTAGCAGTAGTAGAAGCAGCAGTAGCAACAGTAGCAGCAGTAGTACTACTCCTAGTAGTAGTAGTAGCAGCAGTGGCAGCAGTAGTAGTAGCAGTAGTAGTAGTAGTAGTAGCAGTAGTAGCAGTAGTAGTATTAGTAGTAGTAGTAGTAGGAGTAGTAGTAGTAGCAGTAGTAGTAGTAGCAGGAGTAGTAGCAGGAGTAGTAGTAGTAGTAGTAGCAGGAGCAGTAGTAGTAGCAGCAGTAGTAGGAGCAGTAGCAGGAGCAGTAGCAGTAGCAGGAGTAGTAGTAGCAGTAGTAGTGGCAATAGCAGTAGCAGCAGTAGTAGTAACTATAGCAGTAGCAGTAGCAGGAGTAGTAGTAGGAGTAGTAGCAGAAGTAGTAGTAGCAGTAGTAGTATTAGCAGTAGCAGCAGTAGTAGCAGCAGTAGTAGTAGTAGTAGCAGTAGCAGCAACAGTAGCAGTCGTAGCAGTAGAAGTAGCAGTAGTAACAGTATTAGTAGCAGTAGTAGCAGTAGTAGTAGGGATGTTTTTGGAGGGGTTGCAAGGTACCAAAGAATCATCAAGTGGATGATTTTGAAGTGTATATTGAGTAGAAGGGATCCATTCTTGATATTGGTCTTCATGGACTTGGAAGCTTCTAGAATGAAAATCTTCAGAATTAATCTGGTTAAGGGTTTTAGATGATCACCTAGTATCTAGGGATTTGATCTTGCTTTGCTTATTTCTTGGGTTGTGGGGATTTGGGAAACAACTTGACCCTAGTGATGAGCTCCTAGAGTGGCTCATACTACTTCCTAAGAAAACAAGTCAAACAGCAGATGAAGGCAACTCACCAGACAGCTGATCAAGGCAACTCATCTTATAACTAAGCACAACCACTATTGAGGTTACCATCAAGCTTAGCTTAAGGTAAGGTTGGGGAATTTTGAAGTGTTGGGGTTTGAGTAAGGTGAGAGTCCTTGGTATCTCTACCAAGAGTAGAATTCAAATGCTTTGAAAAGAGGTTTTGGGAAAACTAGAGATAAGATTTGTTCAGGGTCCTGTCTTGAAAACATAAGGTGGTTATATTATATATCTCTCCATAGTTTTGTCAATAGAAGCTACTAAAATAGTTTTGGTTATATAAGCATCTTGGCTCAGGTTTTGCAATGCCAGAACATTTGAGAATATGTCAAATGAGCCAAGATAGTTTTCTTAAATAGCTTTGGTCAACTGAGGGTGAGGTAAGGAGTAGCATATGGTATACACTCACATGCACAAGTACAAACAAACAACAAGCAAACACTGCACCAATAAACAAGAAAAAGGTTTTGTTCCCCCTGATTTTGGCATTCTGGACAACTAATCAGGGTTGGTGAATTTGGGATGTTACAGACCTTTCCCCCTTAAAAGAATCTCGTCCCGAGATTCAGGAGAGTACGGTTAGGGAATTTGTCTTGGAGTTAGTTCTATGTGCTTCTTGTGTACTAACTTGTCGGCTTTGCTTTGATCAGGGTCACTTCGACAGTGAGGTTGAACTTCAGTCGTCTTGAAAACACGAGTGCGGAGCAGGATTCAACCAGGATTGCGAGGAGTGATCTTACGGCTGTTAGGATTTACGGTGTTTGGCCGAAGGGATTATTGTATTCTAGTATACGTACTTGGGTCCAACTGTTGGATTGCTTCCGGCAGAGGGTTATTCTATTTTGCTGGAAAGACGCAGTCTTTCCCCTTAGGATTAGACTGGGGCAGATGGGAGAGTTGGCATAATCCTTCCTTCTTGGAGTCGCAGAGGGGTGTTTTGAATGCTGACGTCCATAATACTCCTGGAGTCGAGATCGTCAGAAGGCGTCCCCTTCTGGAGGTCTTCTGAAGTATCATCAGGTAGACAGTCTTCTAAGGGTTGAGTGGAAGGACGCGGTCTTTCCACCTTAGAGCTTCATTAAGGTGTTTTAGGAGTGGTGCAGACCTTATGCCTAGGAGAGCTGTCCTGGGTTAGCGGAAGGCTGCATCTTCCTGGAGTCTTGAGTTAGTGTCGTCAAGTGACGCCCTAACCTATACACCTTGGCGCGGGAGGAGGGGAGGTGTCCTGACGAAGCTTTATGGAGGTCAGCTCAAGGCAGGTTAGCGGTGTATGACTCTCCTGGCTAGGGTTTAGTCAGGGTTGATGCAGTCATCTTCGGTGAAGAGGTATTCACTTGCATCTCTTGCGTTTCTTCTGCTTGAGGGCGGAGTGGACTTGGTGACTTCATGCCTCCTCGTCTTCGGGAAACTAAAGTATTCTGGCCTTCGAGTGAGTAAGTGCTCTGGGTTGGGGTCTGATGCAACGTCTTGGGTAAAACACGCCAGAGGGAAACATCCAAGCCAGCATAGCAATCCAAGGAAGTTATTACACAACCAACCAGTCTGCACCCGAAGGTGTGAAAAGTACTTAAGCATTACAAACACGTTCAGGGACGATACATGACTCTACTCTATTGCGGAATGGGCGAGCAGAGTGGGTGATTACTCAGAGGGTGCATCTGGGTTCGTTGTTGACTCTGGGGAGTTTTTAGCTACTGCAGATCATCTGGGGTATGCGGGATATTCAGTTCGGCTTCAGTGAAGGTGAGAGTGGTGCCTTCCCAGGGTGCAGGGTTAGATGTTGACTCGGCCTGCGCGGGTGACTGTACTATGGGGTGGTACTCATTGAGGAAGGGGAGTTCGTCGTTAGTCCCGGGATTCTCGTCTTCAGGGGTTGGGGGTACTTCAATGGTCAGATTCTTCTCCAAGCGAGCATTGGTGGCTTGAAGACTTCTTTCGTGCTTACGGAGTAGGTTGATATCCATCTTCAGAAGCAGATTCTCTCGCCTGGCCTTGTAAAGATCTTCTTGGAAACGTTGGAGTAGGTATTCCATGTTCTCTAACTGATTCCTGATTTAGCAGGTGGGGAAGGACTTAGTAGGAAGTCCATCTTGGTCGCGCTTTCCGAACAGGTGGTAAGGGGTATCCTTCAGCTCATCTTCATGGATCTTGCAGAGGCACGCCATGATCTCTTGTATGGCTTGCACCACGCCATCTACCCAGCTGATGTCGAGGAAGGTGAAGATTGTGGGCGCGGTGTCCTCATCGGGCGAGGGAATCACAACCTTGATAACCCATTGCATCACATTGGTGTTACTGTGAGGAAGTTCGGTTCCTTCAATTGTTGGCGTGTGCCTATTGACTATCTTCAACAGGTTGTGAAGTTGCTCTTCAAAGGGCCAGAAACTGTCTCCAATGATGATGCGCTCTGATACATTGCAAATGTATCTATAATTTTTGATGTTCCATGCTTGGTTTTATCCACATTCTTGTGTTTTGTTCCAACTTTGGAGTACTTTTCATATGATTTCTTGGACTAACCTATTAACAAGAGCCACAGTGCCAGCTGCCTGTTTTCTGCTGTTTTTGGTTCAAGGAAAGTCAGAAAATGAATATTCTCGGAATTGGACGGGACAAAATCCAAAGTGCCTATTTTTCCGGAAGTCATCAAGTGCCGGAGTACGAGACAGAAAGGGGCCAGGGGGCCACCACACCATCTGGCCATGCGGCCTAGCCTGGCCCGCGCCAGGGGGTGGTGATGCCATCCCTGGCACCCCCTCGGCCTCCCCTTCCGACTATAAGATGCCCTCGGGATGTAAACCCTAAGTACCCGATCATTTCCAACCCTAGATCGGGAGTCTGTAGCCGCCGTCATCTCCAACCCTAGATCGGGAGGGATCTGAAGCTCTTCCAGGCACGCTGCCGGAGAGGGGAATTCACCCTGGAGGCCTTCTTGATCACCATGCAAGCCTCTGGTGTGATGCGTGAGTAGTTCATCCTTGGACTATGGATCCATGTTGTAGCTAGATGGCTGGTTCTCCTCCTTTGTGCTTTCATGTCTAGATCTTGTGAGCTCCGTTCATAATCAAGATCATCTATTTGTAATTCTTCATGTTGTGTTTGCGGGGATCCGATGGATATTGAGATGCTATTTCAGATTGATTATTAATTCTATCATGTCTTTTTTATTTTTGATCTTGCATGCTTTCCATTGTTAGTAGCTATCTTGGCCAAGTAGATGCTAGCAACTCCAAGAGGTAGTATTTATGCTTGATAGTGGGTTCATGCCTCTGGTAATCTTGGGAAGTGACAGAAATCTCTAAGGTACTAGATGTGCTGTTGCTACTAGGGAGAAAACAACATTCCTTTGTTCATAGAACAATTGTATTGTTTACTTTACACGGAGTTCGTAAAGCAATAATCCGTTGCTTGCAACTTAATACTAGAGGGGGTTCGGATGATAACCTGAAGGTGGATTATTAGTCATTGATGCAGTTCGATGGCGGTCTATGTATTATGTTGTAATGCCCAATCAAGTCTCAAAGGAGTCAAGATGATTAGTTTATGCATGTATTGCTTTCTCGATGTTTGTTAATTGCCCCGCTGTAATTTGTTCACCCAGCATGTTAACTATCTAAGGAGATCCACCTCTAGTGAACTATGGATCCCGGTCCTTTTCTTTACATACAATCTACAATCATTTACTGTTTTGTGTTTACTTTCTACAAACTATTACTTCTTTCCATTCGATACGTTTAATCCTTTGTTTTCCGCAAAACACGGTGAGATTGACAACCTCATCGCAAGTCAGGGACAAATTTTTGTGGTTGTGTTGTGCAGGTCTCCACGTTGCTACTAGCACCGGTAGTGCGCCCTGCCAAAGCCCAGCTAGTAACACCTTTGGGGTGTTTCCTTGCTCCTACTGGTTCGATTAAACCTTGGTTTCATAACTGAGGGAAACTTGTTGCTGTGCTCATCATACCTTCCTCTTGGGGTTCCCAACGAGCTCTACATCATCATCGCATCAGCACTTTTTTGGCGCCATACACAGAGCCATCACACTCCGAGCGGAAAGAGGCCATCTACAGCAGATTTTTGAGATGGGGTCGGGTTAGTGACAAGTGTGCAAGAATTTACCGTTAGAAAATCATATTACTGCAAGTATTTTTCAAAACGGAGGGGGAAAAGGCATAAGCACTTGTGCAAATAATCATCTCTTCTCCCTTGTCTTTTAGAAAATAGGTTTGTCGTTTCCTGTCTAACGTCCATGCTAACTAAGGTATCCTACAGTCAGGATGGCTCTGATACCAAGTCTGTGGTCTCCTCGGATTATCCATCCGAGAAATCTCTGTTATGTATACATCCACGTTCCCATGATCAGTAAGCCGTGGAACATAACCGACAAGTATCATTACAACATCCGAAACATAACGAATTACAAGACTTACATGAATGCCATTATGGCTACAACATCTTTAGCAGCGGAACAACATCATGTGCAGAGCCCAATCGTGCCTCAACCTACAGGCGACTGACTGGGAAGATAGCCTAGCTCGCTGGACGTCACCTTAATCTTCTGATGGCGAACCTCTGAAAGTCTGGCCAAGTAAATGACTAGGGAAAAAGTCGTGAGTACTTTTGAATGTACTCGCACACCACCAAGATAAGTAGAATAAGGAAATGCAAATTCTGTCTATGGCGAGTTAGCTCTATCTAGGGTTGTTTTTGAAGTAACTAGACTATCTCTTATAGTATGACATCTCCATATCTTTGTTGAAAAAGAGTTTTGAAAACATGCCTCTGTTTTATAAAGCAAGATATCCCCATATCTTTGTTGAAAACCTTTTTGAAAATAGTTTTGTAGTTAAAATCCCTTTTGTAAACCTCCTTGACCTCCTCTGGTCAAAACAACACTTTAATCTCAGGTTCCCCCGGAACCTCCATACTTTCATCCATTCTTTCCAAACAAACACCGTTTGGGTACTCCTAGACAACACATTTCCAACCGTCCTTGACCGTGGGCAGGGCTATTCGAATATATTATACTCTGCAGAGTTTGCGCACTTTCCCCACAATAATCAATACATTCGTCGGGATAAAACCATGGCCCACTACCACTGTAGATGGGGGTCCGGATAATCAAACCTAACCTTTCGCTTGTCGACCCTAGCAAAGGCTGCTTTTCCGTTTGGGTGTGTTCTCCCTGGCAATGAGTATGTGGCTCCTAGCCATAGTCCTGCCTTCTGTACACGCGCATACCCAAGCCGCAACCTGGCGTATACCTTAACTTGGTGACTCCACTTCCTTCCGTACCGCCTAAGTCATACCATCCGCGTGAGACCCAATTGTTGCACCGGCACTCTGCCAAGATAGGCTCACTCTTGCCAAAGCAAGCTACAAGCTCCAGATCCTGAGATATGTTAGCGCCTACCCAGAATTCAAGGGATTCCTCCCAATAAGCATGGTACAAGCTGTCTCAGCTAATGAAGACAAACTACGAGCTAAGCCCCAACACCTGGGGTAATGTGGTTGCATGGATAGAATTGTTCCGGTAAAGGCGTAGAACATACCTTCACTTTCTCATTTATCATCAACACCATTTCTTTCGTTAAACATCCTCTTGGAACGATGCCTCTTCCCAAGGGTTTTACATAGCAGTTTTTAAACATTTGTAGAAGGGTAAAACCCAAAACAATTCATTTTCTTAAAACCGAGGTTTCCAGTGAGGTAGGACACTAACCATCATACTCTCGGTCTAAAGGGATAAAAGAGTAGGTACATCAGGGTGGTGCCACTGGGGAACACAAAGTCATAACTTGGAGGAGCCAAGTTATTCGCGCGGTATTTATAAAAGAAGACATGCATGTAGATAATGCAATTTATAAAGAGGATACAAAGCAGGTAATAAAAAGAGTAGGACAAGTATCAGAATTCGGGAAATGGTGGCTTGCCTGTGATCAGCAATAAGTCTCTGGACTTCTTTAGATAACCAAGAATACCCAATAAATAATAATAAGAAGTCCCTTCCTTCTGGTCGTCAAACACTCACACTATCGTCGTCATCGAGTATACATGCAAGCAGACAATACCACAATCAACACAAGGCATACATGCATCAAGCCATACAGCAAACAAACATGCTGAATCCTACTTAACTTAGTAGGTTTTGGAGGGGTTGGGTATTAGTAGGGGAATTACTAGATTGCCATTGAGGTGCTTTTCCCTTGGAAGATGGATGTCTAGGATAAATACCAAGGTCTTGTGGTGGAGACTTGGGGTCTATAGGATGTCAATGTGCAACAAGGATATCCTCAGATAGGTCTTGACAAAACAAGACCAACACAATTGGTTTCACTAGATTATCAAATACCTAGATTTAATTATGCCTTTTATAGTGGGATAAACTCATGTTTGAGTAAATAAGTCACCAGAATATCTCTGGAGGCCCAAAAATTATTTCCTTGGGTGGTTAGATAGTGTTTGATGTAGTGGACCACCTAGAGTTGGAATCTTGTCAAAATAATTACCAGAATGCCCTCAGGAAATTCCCAAAGGCAGTTCTGTATGTTTTTTTTCTCTTTTTCACCAGAGTAATTCTACAGAAGCTCTTGAGTTGAATCCAAGGGAATGTGGTAGGCATTTAGAATACCTTTCTGTAGGAATTGGATTCACTCTTTTTGGAGGTTTCAAACTCCTGGAGTGATTTATTTGGTGAAAAAGGGGTACACAGACAAGTTTAATTCACTAAAATTCAACCAGAACAGAATAAAATCTCAGCTGCTGGGATTCGATAGGTTCTGAAAGTACACAACCATGTGAGTTTGAAGTAGGTCAATACCTCATTTTGTTTGACCTAGGGAATTTTCCCAAGGCAGATAATGGTTGTTTCTTTTTTGCTATGGGCACACTACTGTTCACCTTGGCATAAGACCTATGATGGATGACAGGTATATCAAATACCTTCCGGTAGAGCTTTGGTTCTCCCCAATTGGAGATGTAAAACTCTCTGAGGAAATTATTTAGAGCAGACGACAACTTTTAGTGGATTAATTGCCCATAAATGATAAAAATTATTCTGGGCACAAGACCAGTTCTGCATGTTGCATAAAACACGAGGGAACCCTTAGAAATTTGGATCTGGACAAAATATTGTTGTTTCCGTTTTTATTTGGATTTAATCCTAGCAGGAAGTTTTTTGGAATTAATAGATCGACTAAAAAGAAAAAGAGGAAATGCGGCAGTGGGCCAGATCTGGCGACTGCGGGCCACCCAGCAACGAAGCTGGCCCACCTGGCTTCTCTCAGCGCGGGAGGAGGCGGTTTCGAACCTGACGGGCGGGGCCCATCTGCCAGTGAGGGCGAACAAGTATGGAGGGATGGGGGCCGCTGTTTAAAGGGCGATGGATGACCCTGGCTCATCCTCTTCCTCTCGACGCAGGCAGCAGGAGCTAACCCTATCAGAGGGAGAAATGCGGCGGGGAGGCTCATCGGGGGCTCGAGGGAGGTCGGGGAGGCGACAGGGCGGCACGATGGCCGATGGTGAGCGCAGGGATGGTCGGCATGGCGGGTATGGTCTCCGGGAAGTAGCCCACGCGACGGTGACCTTGTCGAAGCTCAGCGGCGACGACGGAGGAGACGTTCCTGGGCAAGAAAAAGGGTATTGTTAGATGGAGGAGGAGGAGATGGTCACAGTGAGGTGACATGCAGGAGGAGAGGAGCAGAGATGAGAGCTCCTAGCTCGATTTCTTGAGGAGGCTGAGAGCTCCTCCTTCTTCTTCTTCCAGGCAGTAGAGAGCAGGGGAGGAAGAGGGGGTACTAGGGGAGGTAAGTGGGAGGGGAGAGGGAGCAGATGCGGGGCAGGGGAGTGCTGGGGTGGCCTGCTGGCTTATAAACCGAGTAAGAGGGCTAGATGATAGAAATATCCAATTTGGACATGGGGGAGAGGTGATGCTGGCCTGGGATTGGCCTAGAGGGCGGTGGGGAGGGTATGAGGAGGATTTGGGTCGTGTAGGAGCAGAGAGGGGCAGTGGTTGGCTGTGGCAACTTTTAATGTGTGAGATCTTTTGCAAGATATGCCCCTCTCTCTCTCATACAAGCACATGGGCCCAAGATGGCAGTGCTACAGTAGCTTAGCTACAGTGTTTTCGACCAAAGGGAGAGTAGTGTGTTGTACAAGCTTGGTGGAGAGGATTTGATCTTGATTTAGCTCAATCTTAGCTAGATTTGCCAAATTGAGTAAATATGTGCTTGTGAAGGAAGTTCCAAATTTTGCATAGGACAGAGTGGGGAGATGGTACTGGTAGGTAGATGAGGTCAAGGTAGACTCCTAGGATTTATAAGGGATTTTTATAAGGGGATTTAAAAAGGTTGTATTTTGGTTTGAGATGGTCCCAAATGTTTATGCACACCTAGGGGAATTTTACCAAGATTTATTGTGGCTTAAAAGTATTTAAGACAATTATTATTCCATTTTTGCCATTTAAGAAAATAGGCAAAAAGAAATAATAAAGCTCTTCAAAAATATTTATTTTTGAGATGGGAAGGTAGGGTATGATAAATGGAACTCACATGAGAAAAAAGTTGGGGAAGTGTTTTGGCAAAAACCAAACTTTCCATTGGGAAAGGGGTTTTGAGATATTGTCTATTAAAAGAGAGTAAATAGATTTGGTCCATAATAATTATGGGTAATTTTTGAGAAATCTTGGTGATCAAGGTAGAGGATGTAGACAAGGTGTAGAAAGCATTTGCAACCTTGGGCTTGGAGAATCCAAGTTATTTTTTGGTGGAATACCCTAGATTAGGGATCTAGGGTGGTGTTAATTTCATACCATCAAAACAAGGTTGTATCTTGGAGTTCAGAGTTCACCCTGATGCAAGGGATAGATGATTAGTTAGACCAGGTCATATAGATGATCATGGCAGAAGGAGTTTGGATTAATTGCATTTGAGGTGATCTAGAAGTGATGGCAAACTTTGTTGAAAATAAGGTGCCATACCAGATGAGTCATGATGCCTTATAAACCATGTGGGTTTAATAAGCTCAAGGATCCACTTGGAATAAGTGAAGTAGATGTTGATAGACCTATAGGATTAGAACACAACCATGCAAAGAGTTGGTCTATAGAAGGTTGGATGATGGTGTGAGCTTCTACCAAAGTAGGCATGGTGACTAGATTTGCAGGAAATGTTATTTTCTTGCCTGCAAAACCATCATGAACAGGTGGGTTGGAGGATGATCTAACCAAGGGACGAAGTGGGCCTTGTCCTTAGGATGGTTAACAATATGGTTCAGGTGCATTTCTAAAAATTCACATGATTTGAGAAAGGGAGGCATTCAAAAAGGTGATGTTGAAACAGATTCCAGAAGCCAAATTTGGCAGTTTTTATGATTTTGACTAGAGTATGAGAGAGAATGTTTTTGGAGGGGTTGCAAGGTACCAAAGCATCATAAAGTGGATGATTTTGAAGTGTAGATTGAGTAGAAGGGATCCATGCTTGATATTGGTCTTCATGGACTTGGAAGCTTCTAGAATGAAAATCTTCAGAATTAATCTGGTTAAGGGTTTTAGATGATCACCTAGTATCTAGGGATTTGATCTTGCTTTGCTTCCTTTCTTGGGTTGTGGGTATTTGGGAAACAAATTGACCCAAGTGATGAGCTCCTAGAGTGGCTCATACTACTTCCTAAGCAAACAAGTCAAACAGCAGATCAAGGCAACTCATCAGACAACAGATCAAGGCAACTCATCTTATAACTAAGCACAACCACTATTGAGGTTACCATCAAGCTTAGCTTAAGGTAAGGTTGGGGAATTTTGAAGTGTTGGCGTTTGAGTAAGTGAGAGTCCTTGGTATATCTACCAAGATTAGAATTCAAATGCTTTGAAAAGAGGTTTTGGGAAAACTAGAGATAAGATTAGTTGAGGGTCCTGTCTTGAAAACATAAAGTGGTTATATTATATATCTCTCCATAGTTTTGTCAATAGAAGCTACTAAAATAGTTTTGGTTATATAAGCATCTTGGCTCAGGTTTTGGAATGCCAAAACATTTGAGAATATGTCAAATGAGCCAGGATAGTTTTGTTAAATAACTTTGGTCAACTGAGGGTGAGGTAAGGAGTAGCATATGGTATACACTCACATGCACAAGTACAAACAAACAACAAGCAAACACTACACCAATAAACAAGAAAAGGTTTTTGTTCCCCCTGATTTTTGCATTCTGGACAACTAATCAGGTTGTTGAAATTGGGATGTTACAATATCTTCTACATATGATGGTTTCTGAAAAAAAATTCAGCTTCTAGATAATCTTGATATTAAAACAACTTTTGAATATCAATAATCATGGAGGCAAACATGATACTTTAGATACTAACATTGGAATTCTTACTCTTGATTTAATACTGCTTATTAAACTTCATGGAGTAGATA
Source organism: Avena sativa (assembly GCA_916181665.1). Lineage (NCBI taxonomy): Eukaryota > Viridiplantae > Streptophyta > Magnoliopsida > Poales > Poaceae > Avena > Avena sativa. Next base: position 341,759,635 of record OV702288.1, read on the forward strand.
GAGTTTGCTGAAAGTTTGTAATAGGACTTCTAAACTTTAAGTTGACATTCAAAACAATACGATACCAGTTCGTAAAGTAAATATCCATAATTCTATAGTTCTATCATCTCAATTAAAACTAAGCATAAGGTAGTGAACAGATCCCAATGACTACAACAAATTATGCAAATTCACTTCGATTTAGTTTATGACAAATTGAGTTCGACTAATCCAATTTTTAAATGAACTCCCACTCAAAAATGACATCCCTCGTGCCTTTTTGGTGATTACATGAACCAAATCCACTACACCAAGTCTGATCATCATGTGAGTTGGTGTAGCTTCAAAGGCGATCATCATTTTGGGCATCACATCAACTATATGACTCATGCTTAACCTTTTGGTCCGTGTTCCGAGGCCATATCTGTACATGCTAGGCTCGCCAAGTAAGAACCTTAGTATTCGCGTGTGTAAAACTGTCTTACACCCGTTGTATGAAAGCATAGAGTCGAGTACACCCGATCATCACGTGATGTCTCGAAACCCGATCAATAGAACGGTGCATACTTAAGGAAGAACACATTTTATCTCAATATTTAAATGAGGGATCATCTTATAATGCTACTAAAACGCCAATCTAGAAATATAAGATGCAAACATCATATGTGTAAAGTGGAATGATATGGTCCATGCATTTGATCTCTATCATATGTATCGTGGTATGATCTTTATCATTTCTTTGTGTGTAAGGACAAGGTCTATGGAACTTACACGTTAAGTTTGTTGTAAGAGTATCTACCATACATCTACTTACAACTTTACCATATCAAGACACTAGCCCAGCAACGATCTAAACTAGACGCCTCTAATTTATCCATTGCAATTTGTATGTGGCTTAGGGCTTTCGGAGATAGAACCGGTCTTACCTACGAACATGGAACCACAAGGAGGATAACCAAGTTATTAGCAACTCGTTGTAAATCAGATATTGACTATAGTAGGAGAGATAGACACCCGCCAGCCACTTATGCAAAACTAGTTGCATGCTAGTCGTGGAATCGGTCTCATGTGCGATGACATGTAAGGTTGGTCCGGGCCGCTTCATCCCACTATGCCACCAATATCCAAAATACATAGAAGATGAAATAACATGATCATCATCGCCCACATATAAACATATGTGTACTACCCGTGCAAAGCACCTATGCATAGATCAGGCTCTAATACCACTATTGGCTTCGCAGCATAGAAAACAAAAAATTCCTACGATGGGAACTATCGCCAAGATCTATCTATTAGATACAAGAACCGGGTGGATATACATCCATAGAGAACTTACCCTCAAAGACAACAAAGCTTTGTTAACAAGATGGAACTCGTGGATGATGTAGTCGTACGCTTGTCAATCTCAAGATCGTGATGAAGTCTAGTAGGTCCGGCTCCAGCACGTCCATCAGATCCAGCTCCAGCAAATCCAGCACCACCAAGTCTAGCACCGCAAAGAAGCGGTGCATCCGTGATCACACACACCTCCCTCCCTCGCTCCAGCAAAGCAGCGGAAGCAGAAACTCCTTTCCAGATAAAGCCACCGGGAACATGTATCTCGCTAATCCGAGACCATGGGGAATAACTAGAGGGGGAGAGAGCTCATTCATGAGGAGGTGTGTGTTGTGAGGAGGAGAGGGGGCCTTTTATAGGGAAGAGGGGCGAAGCCAAGGGCCATGGCGTGGCAGCCATGGTGGTGCCCCCACCTCTTCCATCATTCATGTGGTGGATGCTCCACTCACATAAATATGCCTCCACTCACACTTCCACTCACATGCATTAAATTTACACCATATTTAATGCAAACTCTCATTAAATAAAACTATTTTATTTATTTTATTCAGAATTTTTTTAATTACTTTAATTAACAAACATTCACGTAAAACCCCCTGCAACATTTGAATATCACATGCAGAACCAATTTCTGCAATTTCACCCGAAACAATTCCGTTTTCCATCAAAATGATTCCAATGCTTTCTTAAATATTTATTTGAAACATATTTGCTCCAAATGGTGTCGGTATCCCTTAAGTGTGTCACCCTACGGTTCGCAAATAATGTAGACATGATCGAGACCCCTCTTCGATCAATAATCAACAGCGAGACCTAGAGATCTGTACTGCCTCCCACATATTCAACGATGACTCTTGTGATCATGTGAACCTTTAACGTTGTAACCAAATACCTTTGTCTCATGATATATTACATGTCCGAGATTCGATCATCGGTATCACAATACCTAGTTTGATCTCGCTACCGACATGCACTATTTATCGTTCCCGTGATATAACATTCTAGTGATCACATCACTTTCTTGCAAGCTATTCTCAATGTGATATCACCGAGAGGGCCTAGAGTATATCTATCCTTCATCGGGATGGAAAAATCCCACTCTTGAGCCATGAGCCTGAACATAACACCTTCGGAGGATCTGAACCCACCTTTATAGTCACCCTTTTACGGTGTGACGTTTAATGTTATCAAGTCACTCTTCTGATGTTAGCAATTAACATGATCTCATGGTCTAAGGACTAAGATTACTTCGTATGATGTTATAGTAATATAAACATAATGAGTTTGATCGTAATGTTATACTTCGGATGAATGTTCATCACATCATTTCATAAATGTTGTGACCTCGTTATTAACAACATCCAATGTCCATGATCAGGAAACCTTGATCATCTTGTTAATCAAAGAGCTAGTCTATAAGAGAGGCATAACTAGGAATGTTTTATTTGTTTCTTAAACACACATGTATTGATGTTTCTAATCAATACAATAATAGCATGCAAAATAAACATTTATCATAAACAAGGAATAAGATAATAACAACTTTATTATTGCCTCTCGGGCATATTTCCTTCACGTATGAGCTTAGGAGAATGCCTAGATCCCTCCCAGCCCCTTTGGAGAATGATATTGAAATCACACCCTGCGAAGAGGACGTGTTGAATCTCAGCGTGCCTCCTTGCAAACTGCACAGATCAAGCAAGGTTATGTGAACTATATGAAAGGTTCTTGGTCGTGTATGGATGTTGAAGAACCTGCAAATCACGGTAGAGGAGTGGGAGATCATCATGCCTTACGACATTCTGCACCATCTTTGGCATGAGGCGTGTGTGTGGGTCGACGGGTTCCACTTCGACCTAACCCTCGGCGTGGACCTCCGTCTCATTGACAACCTGTCGACGCTTCAAGCCAGTTGGTACCTGGTTGACAAGGAGGACGACCACTATGGCATATGCATGTAGGTGATGTCGAAGCACACAACAGTGTGTCTCCAGGATGCAACCATCCATACCATCGCAAGTGCATCTTCACTTGGTTTGATACCAACACTAGCTACCCTATCTATCGAGACATACGGATAACAATTGAATAGAACCACAGATTGACCACTAGTCTTGGAATTATAGTGCAACTCAATAACCTCTTTTATGCAACCGTAATGATCATAGTCCTCTGACTTCTTCATTTTGGTTGTCATGTGTTATCCACTTGTCGTGATGCCATTGTTTTGTGTCTTCAAATGTTTCTGACTCTCATAAGTGATGTAGTGGATATCATCGTCATTGAAAGCTGAAGCTGTCTGCACCCTCTTTGCAGGACACGTGATAGGGCATAGATATCATCACTAACATTGCTTAGACTCTCTTCACGCAGTTTGGTGATCTGCATTTATACAAAATAATCAAGAGGTCATCTCATATGCATAGTTCGTATGCAATCCAAGGTTAAATTAACATCTTACATGATTCCTAAACCATTCTTGAAACCCACCCAAAAATACTGGTGCAACATAATCTTTTCCTTTGGTTTCTTTAAATGACCTACAAAAATGATACTCAAGTCAGAAATCTGAACATATCTTGCTACAAGTTTCATTTCATATATGTGAGCATATGTATGAATAGTACTTACGCAACAAAGTTTTCAGCCTCATCACCGTTATTCAGCACATACCAAGTAAATTGGTCATATTCGTGCTGCATTAATGTTCTATGTTACTTCTTTCCTATTAGGCGAACACCATAGTTAAAAAGAGATTTTTCAACTTCTTTAGTTTTGCCACCCAGATTGGATCTCATTTTACGATGAGGAATGTAACTTGAGCAAAATGCAAATGCTTCAGCAAAAATATATGCCTATTCTCTAACCTTGTCCCTAACAGTACCCTTGAAAGTGCAAAGTCAGTGTTCTATAGGGTACATCAATATGTACTATACGGGACCTCTATAAAGTGCATCTTCAGTCAGATGAACAACCAAATGCACCATCACATCAAAGAAGGCTGGTGGATAAATTAGCTCAAGCTTTCACAAGGTTTCTGCTATGCGCGGGGTATGTGTCCCGGTTGTCAACAATTTTCACGCGAAATATCTACCAATTTTTTCTCCCTAGTTTTTTCTTCCTTGTTGAGGTATGGAATTTTTATTACTGGGCCCATAAAACTATCCTATCGGTCCCAATCATAGCCAAAAACCTTCTAATTAGGCATTTTTGTGGTCAGGTGGCCGCTGACCATGGACCATTAAATTTAGGAGTGAGCCCATGGAATATAGCCCATGAAGAACAGGGCATCTGCCCCTAGTTAGCCCAGAATCTTTTTAATTTGGACTTTATGGGCATTACTCCCTTCCCACCCCACCCCCATAAACCTCGGCTTACCTATGTTTTTGTGTAGAAACTACTACATTATGTAGCATTTTTTTAATTGAGCCGCCAGGCATGCTGCCTTCTTATTTGAAGGGAGATAAACATGGACAAGGAAAGTCTTTTTTAGGAGACAAATTTGTAAGTTATAGCAATGTTGTTTAACGTTTCAAGCGCATGAAGTGTTTCTTGAGTAGTGCTAAGGCACGCAGTTGACCTCCGTTGAAGTCTCGAGTCCAAATCCTAGGCAATTTGTTTCATTATAGATTACCATTTTTTTACTCAATACAGAGAGGCTAGCACCAGGGACCCAGCTACAAGACAAATGATACCTTCGATCTGGATTTATGGATGTAGTATAGTAGCTTTTTCCCAAGTAGGCCTAGGTTTAATCGAATCATTGGAAAACAAAACTAAAAGGAAAATAATAAGGCATGTCCATAATACTTGTTTCTTCATTTTACCTTCATTCTTTGGACCTTTCTAGTTTACTTTATAATCTGGGTTGTGTCAATGAATGGAGATAGGCCAGGGTTGAAGATTCACCAGCTGATGCACATCATATGGGATAAAGATAGTAATACGCATATTCATGTGTAAGGATTTAACAAATATAAAATTTGTGGGCAACACATCCCAATATACTAGAGCCGCTACGAGTCATAGGTACATCAATAGTCTTTTGATACAACCATTGTAACCCGCAAAATACCGGGATTACAAAAATTATTAAGTGAAAAACACATATCAAAGCCTTAAGAAGTGATGTTACTGTAGTTCCCAAATGGATCGCTAAGCGAAGACCATACTCCCCTTTCTATCACTGGTTTTCCTACGAGGCTGCCACTAACGAAATTCTCAGCTCAAGCCTTTACCGAATCTCTGGGATCTTTGGTACCTACAAGTCCATAGATTGAGACAAGCGACAAACAAACAAAGATACAAATCTCTATTCAATCAATACACAATATTCCCATGGATTAGATGCACATAATGGCTGCAAGGTTTCACCCCAACCTGCATCCCGCGAGGACTACTCACTCATAACAATAAGATCAATGATAGAAAACATTTGCAAAATACGTAGATTGCAATCAAATATTCTTACAATTGTCGCGGAATCACAAGGAGATCTCAAGTACAAGCTAATGGCTATGGCTGTGGAGAGTGTCAACACCCGGATTTTTAATCCCAGATGCCTGTTATGCCATACATCGCAATCCCAGGATTATCATTTTTGCGAGACATAACAGATTGGATATCACAGTACATCATCCATTACAAACCATAATAAGGTCTTACACAAAGAAAGGATCTCATGATCTAGTCTTAGCACAAACAAGTAGCGGAATAATAAGCGTAGCGGTGGGCTCCATCTTCAGTGTCACAGGCAATGCTGGCGATGGGAAATGATCCTAGTTGTTGTAGCCGTCCTGCTGTCCTTCTTCCGCATAGTCCTCCTCATAGTCTAGCCACGGGAATAACTAGGGACAAAGCCATGAGTACTCTTTAAGTACTCGCAAACTATCACTAACAAGTAAGGTAGTTCTAGTAGGAATGCTAGGTTCTAAGTTTATTTGCAAAGTTAAGTTTGAAACCTAAGCTGAGTTCAGAAACAAAGAAAGATAAAATAAAGTTTGAAATCACCTAAGTGGGAACTTAGTTGTCATAGTAACAACCATGTTGTGGTCAAGTCATGTCATAATTCATTTCATAACTCATTTTGAAAAACATCTAACAACGGAACAGTATGGCCACTCCAACTATCCATAACCTCGGACGCGGCTTTTTGAATAGTTTGACACTCTGTAGAGGTGGTACACTTTCACCACAACATTTGATACATCTGTCAGGGATAACCCTGAATCATCATACTTAGTATGCGGATAATCAAACATAACCTTTCCTTTACACACTCTAGTATAAGAACCTCTCCTATGAGCTTGGCCTCGCAACCATGGCCATCTGCCATCCTGGGCATAGCATAGGTGGACAACATTGAGAGGTAGCCTTAGCTCAAACCTCTCCCGTGAGGGAACCAATACTAATGCATATAAACTTCTGGCTAAGCCTTACCTAATTCAGGTATTGTGATTGTATGGTGAAATTGGAATGGTATCGCATCCGAACCCAATCATTAGTTTTTATAAAGGGCTAAGGCTCATGCCTCAACATTTTCATCATCATAAACCATTTGTGTTTCTCAACACATGTCAAAACATCTCAATACAATGACTCATCATTCCAAGGTTTTCATAATCATTTTCACCAAGTATTCCCATCTAAAGTGATCAAGTTTTTGGTTTAGCTCCAACTACTAAGTTAAGAGTGTTCACTAAAGTGGGATGCTAATATCAATCTCATGCCATAGAATGACATCTAGTATAGGCCAAGTTTTATACTCTTTATCCTATCTAAACTACTTTCTAAAATCTCACAAAGCATTACTAAAAGTAAAGAAAACTTTGGTAAAGTAAAAGAAAAAACTTGTAAGTAAAACTTGGGAGGGGTATAAATCAAAAGGTATAACCAAAGCACGCCTAATGCAACTTGCTTAGGTTATCTTGCTTGCAAGGGTTAGCTTGCATTGTTAATGATGGCTTGCCTTGGTTGGTGAAGTGGTTGAAATTATCCTCGTCTTCTTCGGGGTAGAACTCCTCCTCCTTGTAGACTTGGTCGATACTATTGTCTATAAATATATACGGAATACACAATCACCAAACAATACTTAACTAGTCTATTTAGCACACTAAGGCACATATTTTATGATCTAGTATCATCACAATCATCACAAGATTAAATAAACTAGTTTCATTTATTTTATTTGAGAAAAGTAATTTCTACTCATTGAAATTAACTAAGATTTAATATTCTCCAATTAAAATATGGGATCATGTGGACACATGTCATCACCACATATTCTAATACATGGGAATGTGATTTAAATGTTGGATCACATTTTATAAAGTTTAGGATTCATATTTGAATGATTTAAAGTGACTAGAAATGCCTATATAGCATTATTTTGGTCCTAGTCCAAAGTCACCGCATCCAAACCTAAATATTATTACATATTCAGATAGGTATTATCAAATATGATTTTTGAGAGTTGGAATCAACTCAAAAGCTATTATGGTTGATTTTTGAAAAATGTTTGAAAGTAGAAAAGTACCTGTCTTGTTATTTTTGATATATGTGATCTATAACTCCAATTGATTTAAATCCAACGGTCTTGGATAGATATTTTAATTACCTTTCTAACAAATATTGAATCATTCAATTTGGTTTAGTAGAACCCTTTGAATTGATTTTTAAACTAGTGGATAGAATTGAGTTTAAGTCTAAATAGAAAAACCTATATTTGAATCCTAGGGCCAGCGCGGGAAACTAAATGGGCTGGCCCAGTGACACTCCGCAGCACAGAAGGCAACTGACAAGGGGGTCCCACATGTCAGCGACAGGACTAAACACAAAGCGGTACGGGGCGATGTGGGTCGTGCGATTAGAACCTAGATCGACAGCTCTGGTTCATTGTCGACGACGAATAGGTCGCCGGCGAGATTGAACCCTAGCGGCTCGGTGGGGGTCGATTGGGGGCTTACCAGGGCTCCAGCTAACATGGCGATGGGGGCGATCGAACGAGTGGACGACGCGGACTCAGGCGAGGTCGCGGCGGCTCCTAGGGTGGTCGCAATCGACAGGCCCCTTTCTCCTCTACTGCGACGACTTCGGTTGAAATTCCGGTGAACGGCTGCTCGAGTGGCTCCGGGGATGGTGTGAGGGACTCAGTGGGAGGTGGGGAGTGTTGGAGTATGGAGAAATGGTGCTAAGGAGGGCTCCTTATATAGGTCGACGAGGAGACCGGGGGTGCGACGGTGAGGTCGTCGGTGACGGTGGTACAGAGGGCTAGAGGCATGGGAGGGGTAGGCGGATGGTGGATTGCCTCCTGGCGGTCAGCTACGGTGTAATGGCACAGCTAGGGGCAGTGGTATGCGGTCGGGAAAGGTTGGCGCTTTGAGCGGCAGAGGCGGTGCTCGACGCTACGTGCGATGGCTGCTGGTCACGCGGCGGGAAAAGGGCGTGTCTGGTGGTGGACTGGGGTTATGGCGGAGCGACGCGTGCAAGCTAAGGGCAAGGCGTGGCTTGTGCTGGCCTGTCAGGGACGACTCTCTGGCGTGCTCCGTGCATGGCGCAGAGGCTCGGTGTGCGGGCGTGCCTTGGTGGTCCAGGGCGCGGCTGTGTCTGTCAGGTGGACAGGGGGTCACGGTAGGGTGCGGCGGAGCTAGGGGTGTGCTAGTTTGGTGCGGCGTTGTCCCTGGCACGTTGTCCACGTTTGGCCGACGGCGACCAAGAACGGGCGGTGTGCTATGGCTGCTAGAGGCTAAGGGGTAGCCTGTTTATGGCTTGGTTGGGACTAGGGGATACTAGGGGACAAACTTTTAACCAAATGGCTCAACAAAACATTGATCAAAACAGTGTTAGTTATGCAGGTTTTTCTGTGATCACAAGGTGTTCGACACAATGGCCGCAATAAACTTTTATTTGAATTTTGAAATGATTTTTGGTGGGTGACATGATCTCATGCTTGGTAGTCTGTGTTTGCTTGGGATTGTCAAGGTGAACTCATTTGAGAGGTTTTTGCAAAAGTTGGATCTATGCATATGAAATAGATTCCATTTTCAAATGTCATTTAAAATTAGTGTTTAAATGTTTTTGTAAGATTTCAAAGTGGGCCTTGGTAGGTCATTACGTGTACTATCAAGGGGTGAAAAGAGTTGAGAATGTTTCTGTTTGAATTTGACTTCTAGGAACACCTAAAGTGTCCTAGTGGATTAAAATGGCACAAATGACCATTTGCATTTATTAATCTTATTTGATTTCTTTTTCTTTGGATTTTGCTTGGGAATGATCTAGATGATGTGGAATTCACCTTTGAATCATTTTACAACCATTAGAACAAACAAACATGGCATTTCCAAACAAGTTTATATTAATGCAACACACATATGCATTCTTAATTATTTTTAATAATAAAAAGTTTTTGTTAACCCTGAATTGGGTGATTTGGATCTTGATAACCTTGATTAAAGTTTTGGGATGTTACAAACCTTCCCCCCTTAAACAAAATCTCGTCCCGAGATTTAAGAAAGAAAACTAGGAACTAAAGAGATCTGGAAACTCAGTCCTAATTGAATCTTCTTGCTCCCAAGTGGCTTCTTCTTCGGTGTGGTTGCTCCATTTGATCTTGAGAAATTTGATACTCCGGGTCCTGGTGGTTCTGTAAGCTTCCTCCAAGATACATATGTGCACTTCACGATACGTCAGATCCTTGTTGATATCAATGGCTCGATGATCGATGTTCTTGAAAACTTCGGTCTTATCTGGCACTTCCAAGCATTTGCGAAGTAACGAGATATGGAACACATTGTGGATGGCAGACATCTCTTCAGGCAGTTCTAGTTCATATGATACTTCTCCTTGATGATTAAGAATCTTGAAGGGTCCGATATATCTGGGGGCTAACTTTCCTTTCAGACTAAAATGGTGTGTTCCCTTCAATGGTGAAACTTTGAGATACACAAAATCTCCAACATTGAAAGTCAGGTCTCTACATCTCTTGTCAGCATAACTCTTCTGTCTGGATTGGGCGGTCTTGAGGTGCTCACGGACTTTGTGAACCTTCTCTTCGGCTTCTCGTAGGATGTGGGGTCCGAAAATCCGACTCTCTCCTACTTGCAGCCAATTCAAAGGGGTACGACACTTTCTTCCATATAAGAACTCAAATGGGGCCATTTGCAAACTGGCTTGATAACTGTTGTTGTATGAGAATTCCGCGAAAGGCAGACAATCTTCCCATTTTGATTCGTACTCTAACACACAATCTCTCAACATATCTTCTAAGATTTGGTTGACTCTTTCAGTCTGTCCATCGGTCTGTGGGTGATAAGCTGTGCTGAAATTCAACTTGGTTCCTAATCCTTCTTGGACTTTCTGCCAAAATCTCGAGGTAAATTGGGTTCCTCGATCCGACACTATGGTCTTTGGGGTTCCATGTAGACTGACAATTCTAGCAATTTACAGCTCTGCTAGCTTCGAACTCTGGTAGGTTGTCTTGCCGGGTATAAAACGGGCTACCTTGGACAGTCTATCAACGATGACCCAGATTGAGTCATTTCCCCTACTAGAAGTAGGCAAACCAGTGATAACGTCCATTCCGACGGAATCCCATTTCCATTCCGGAATCTGCAATGGTTGCAACATTCCTGCGGGTCTCTGATGTTCTGCTTTGTCTCTTTGACAGATATCACACTTGGCAATGTAGCATCCAATTTCTCTCTTCATCTTGTGCCACCAAAATTGCTCCTTCAAATCCTGATACATCTTCGTTCCTTTGGGTTGGATAGAATAAAGAGTATCATGAGCTTCTTAAATGATAACTTGCTTCAGCTCCGAATCTGCTGGCACACAGATACGTCCTTTGTACCACAAAACTCCTTCTTCGTATTCGGTGAATCTAGGTACCTTTCCTGTACCAATACGACGCTTGATTCCGTCGATACTTTCATTTCCCTTCTGGGCTTCCTTGATTTTACTAATCAAAGTGGGTTGAAGTTCAATGCTAGCTAAAAATCCTTTGCTAACTAGCTCAGTTCTAAACTACTCCAACTCTTCATGCAAACTTGGTTGCTTCTCCTTGATCATGGTGTTTAACCTACACAGCAATCTGATAAGAGCATCTGCTACCACATTGGCTTTGCCGGGGTGATAGTGAATATCAAGGTCATAATCCTTGATTAATTCTATCCATCTCCTTTGCCTCATATTCAGCTCCTTTTGAGTGAAAATATACTTCAAGCTCCTATGATCTGATTAAATCTCACAGTGATTACCCATGAGGTAATGACGCCATGTCTTCAAAGCTAAAACTACAGCTGCTAATTCAAGATCATGGGTGGGGTAGTTCTGCTCATGCTGCTTCAGTTGTCGAGACAGATATGCTATGACATTGCCTTCTTGCATCAACACACATCTGAGACCAATCTTGGATGCATCACAATACACATCAAATGGCTTTTGATATCTGGCATAATCAATATTGGGGCTGAGATCAATCTCTTCTTGAGATTTTGGAAACTTGCTTCACATTTGTCGGTCCATTCAAACTTCTTGTCCTTCTTCAACAATTGGGTCATGGGTCTTGCGATGCTCGAAAATCCTTCTACGAACTTGTGGTAATATCCTGCTAATCCGAGAAATGCACGGAGTTGAGTTTGAGTGGTTGGGGCTTCCCATTCTTCAACATCTTTGATCTTGGTGGGATCAACAACAACTCCTCCTGCCGACACAATATGTCCGAGGAATCCTACTTCTTTCAGCCAAAATTCACATTTGCTGAAGTTGGCATACAACTGATGCTCTCTAAGGGTTTCAAGGATGATTCTCAGATGTTGCTCATGGTCTTCTTCTGACTTGGAGTACATAAGAATATCGTCGATAAACACCACGACAAACTTATCCAGAAAATTCATAAAGATCTTATTCATGAGATTCATGAAATAAGCGGGGGCATTGGTTAATCCAAAAGACATGACCGTATACTCATACAATCCATATCTGGTGGTAAAGGCGGTCTTTGGAATATCCGTTGCACGAATCTTAAGTTGTTGATAACTAGTCCTAAGATCGATCTTAGAGAACACTCTGGCACCAGTCAACTGATCAAATGGATCCTCTATTTTTGGCAATGGGTACTTATTCTTGATGGTGACGTCATTCACCTACCTGTAATCTGTGCATAAACGGTTGCCTCCATCTTTCTTGTCGATGAACAACACGGGCGATCTCCATGGCGATGCGCTTGGTTGAATCAAGCCATTCTCCAGCATAGCGTCCAGTTGCTTCTTCAGCTCCACTAAATCTGATGGGTTGATGCTATAGGGTCTCTAAGCAATGGGTCCGGTTCCTGGAATTAGTTCAATAATGAACTCAATATCTCAATCTCGGGGCATACCGGGTAATTCATCTGGGAATACATCGGGGTATTCACAGACTACTCTGACTTGGTCTATGGTGGGTAGGGCTAGACTCCTGTTGCATTTGAATTGATGGGGCAAGGTTTCAGATATATGCTGTACTGATACTCCAGAGATACTTGTCATGGTGATGGACTTCTTGGCACAGTCGATCAATCCTTTATGCTTCAACATCCAATCCATTCCTAGTACTACTTCCAAACCTTTGGTTCCAAGTACTCTTAGATTGGCATAAAAATCTATCCCATGTATTCTGATAGGCACAACCTTGCAAATTTTCTAGCTTTGGTGGTTGAACCAGGTATTTTAACTTCATAACATGCTTCAAGTTGGTTGGGTGAATCTTACTAGTGCATGCAAATTCTTCGGTAACAAATGAGTGTGATGCTCCAAAATCAAACAACACTCTTGTTAATACTAAGTTAACAGAAAACATAACCAACACGACATCTGGCGCTTCTTGGGCTTCTTTGGCGTTCATGTGGAAGAGACGGCCATTGCGGTTGTGAGGATTCCCTAGGGCGAATCTTCTTCCAGGCTAAACACGGCGCTGCTGCTAAGCTGGGGCATTCACATTAGAAGTGGCGGCAATCTTCTTGGGACACTCATTTGAGTATTGATCCTTCACTCCACACTCAAAACAAGTAATCTGAGACTTGTCTTTTGCTGCAACTGGCACGACATTGCTTCCAGTCCTTGGGGCAGTGTTGCTGCTGTTGTTGTTGTTGTTGGACTTGGGTGGTGCACGGCTGAAGTTGTTGGACTTGTCGGGGTGGTTGTTGTTGTTTCCTCCGGTCTTTACATTTCCTCCGCTACGGTTGGGGTAGCTTGGGCGAGACATTGGGGGTCTATTGTTCTGCGGGGCATATCCGGCAGACAGGTTGGGGCGATACTTCTGGGCTTCCATGTTGATCTCATCAGGTGCATACCTGGCGAGGGACAAGAATCTGTCACAGTACTCCACTACAATCATTCTGCCTTGCTTTAGTTCTCTAAATTCATCTCTCATTCTGGTGACTAAACCCTGTGACACAAGGGTGCGGCTGAACTTGACTTTGAAAGCTTCCCACGTCATCACTTGACCATGGTTCATCGTGTGGGTGTTGTTTCACCAGATAGTGGGTGGCAAACAGAACTTTCTCGTTGGCATTCACTCCTGTGACTTCTAAGTTATTTTCCATGGTCTATAACCAATCATTAGCATCCATCGGGTCTCCAGACTTGCTAAAGATTGGGGATTGGTATTCTAGAAGGTTTTGAGTTTGGATCCATGATGATCCTGATTTCCATGGCCTTGGTTGTTGTGGACCATCTGGGTGATCTGCTACAGGGTGGCTAGATTTTCTTGGCGCTCTGCTCTACTAGCTTCGCAGTCTGCAATTAGCATCTGTAGAATCTACAGCATTGGGTCATGCGATGAGATGTTCCCTCCTTGGTTTCCACGAGTCATCTAAAGATTGAGATATATAATGGGGTAAGAGGGAAAGTTCTAAGCTTTATGGTTTTGGTTTCGAAGCTAAAACTTTGAGTTTGACTTAGGTTTTGCAAACTAACTTCTTTTCATTCATTCAAGCAAAGCAAACGTTACAAACACACACACACCACAACAAAAGGAAAACAAATGGTTTTAAGAACCATTCTGTAAGCTAAGATACAATGGGACCGATACAAGTCCTTCCTACGATAGTGCTCTAGTGCATCCACTCATCATCGATGAAGTCGAAGTCCTCATCGTCGGTGTATAAGTCCATGGCATCATCCTCCAGGTAGTCATCATCATTGCTGAGGTACGAGTGAATATCCCCTGGATGTCTTCACCTTCTTCCTCTTCTTCTTTTGCTGCAAGCTGAGCTTCTTTCTCCTTGATGGTCTTCTCGAGGTTGGCCACCTTCTTGCGAAGACGGTCGATGGTGCGATCCTTTTTTGCGCATTGACGACGAAGTGATTGACGATCCTTGATGAGCAGTGAAAAAGTCTGGGCCTTCTGGGCGGCAATGGCAAGGTTGTGGTTGGCGTACTCTCGAGCATTGTCCAATTCCTTGTGTCTGTCATATAGTAGGAAGTCAAGGTTCTCCACTTGGTGGTTCAACTCCGGGTGACTTGGCATCTCCAGAGGCATTCCCATCGAATCACGCCTTGCATACTGAGCAAAGCGAGTTCCCTGGATCAAGTTGACATTCTATGCGCAAAGACGAGCGAGAGCTTCATGCATTGCCCTTTCTAATCCATCTAGCCAGTTGTTCTCTCTCACGGTGAATTGAATCTTCTCGGAAAGAGTTGCCTCCATCTTGCTTCGAAGATCAACAACTATTAGCCATTGTAAATCTCCTCCTAGGTGGTCATTGAGTTGAGCTCCGAAGAATTCCATATGCGGACGCTCAAGGTACTCAGACAGTGCATCAAGATCCCTCTCGAAGATCAGTTGGCCTTCGTTGCCCAACTGGTAGAACTTGCAGTACTGAACTTCCATCTATAAGAATTTAGGATGAGAAAGTCAGTGAGGTGATCAAGTGTGTTAATTTTTATGTAGCAATGTAAGAGTTTTTGAGGAACATGAATCTTTTTGAAAGAATCTCAAGGATAAGAGTGGAAATAGATTTTCATAAATACTCACTTTGGTTTTGAAACTAAGTTTCTTTGTTCGGACGTCCATTCTAACTAGGGTCTCCTATGGTCAGGATGGCTCTGATACCAACTTGTCAACACCCGGATTTTTAATCCCAGATGCCTGTTATGCCATACATCGCAATCCCAGGATTACCATTTTTGCGAGACATAACATATTGGATATCATAGTACATCATCCATTAACCATAATAAGGTCTTACACAAATAAAGGATCTCATGATCCAGTCTTAGCACAAACAAGTAGCGGAATAATAAGCGTAGCGGTGGGCTCCATCTTCACTGTCACAGGCAATGCTGACAATGGGAGATGATCCTAGTTGTTGTAGCCGTCCTGCTATCCTTCTTCTGGATAGTCCTCCTCATAGTCTGGCCACAGGAATAACCAGGGACAAAGCCATGAGTACTCTTTAAGTACTCGCAAACTATCACTAACAAGTAAGGTAGTTCTAGTACGAATGCTAGGTTCTAAGTTTATTTGCAAAGTTAAGTTTGAAACCTAAGCGGAGTTCAGAAACAAAGAAAGATAAAATAAAGTTTGAAATCACCTAAGTGGGAACTTAGTTGTCATAGTGACAACCATGTTGTGGTCAAGTCATGTCACAATTCATTTCATAAGTCAATTTGAAAAACATCTGACAACGGAACAGTATGGCCACTCCAACAGTCCATAACCGCGGACGCGGCTATTCGAATAGTTTGACACTCTGCAGAGGTGGTACACTTTCGCCACAACATTCTATACATCCATCAGGGATAACCCTGAATCATCATACTTAGTATGCGGATAATCAAACATAACCTTTCCTTTACACACTCTAGTATAAGCACCTCTCCTATGAGCTTGGCCTCCCAACCATGGCCATCTGCCATCCTGGGAACATTATAGGTGGACAACATTGAGAGGTAGCCTCCGCTCAAACCTCTCCCGCGAGGGAACCAATACTAATGCATATAAACTTCCGTCTAAGCCTTACCCAATTCAGGTATTGTGGTTGTACGGTAAATTTGGAATGGTATCGCATCCGAACCCAACCATCAGTTTTTATAAAGGGCTAAGGCTCATGCCTCAACATTTTCATCATCATAAACCATTTGTGTTTCTCAACACATGTCAAATCATCTCAATAGAATGACTCATCATTCCAAGGTTTTCATAATCATTTTTACCAAGTATTCCCATCTAAAGTGATAAAGTTTTTGGTTTAGCTCCAACTACTAAGTTAAGAGTGTTCACTAAAGTGGGATGCTAATATCAATATCATGCCATAGAATGACATCTAGTATAGGCCAAGTTTTATCCTCTTTATGCTATCTAAACTACTTTCTAAAATCTCACAAAGCATTACTAGAAGTAAAGAAAACTTTGGTAAAGTAAAAGGAAAAACTTGTAAGTAAAACTTGGGAGGGGTATAAATCAAAAGGTATAACCAAAGCATGCGTAATGCATCTTCCTTAGGTTATCTTGCTTGCAAGGGTTAGCTTGCATTGTTAATGATGGCTTTCCTTGGTTTGTGCAGTGGTTGAAATTCTCCTCGTCTTCTTTGGGGTAGAACTCCTCCTCCTCGTAGACTTGGTCGGTACTATCGTCTATAAATATATACGGAATACACAATCACCAAACAATACTTAACTAGTATATTTAGAACACTAAGGCATAGATTTGATGATCTAGTATCATCACAATCATCACAAGATTTAATGAACTAGTTTCATTTATTTTGTTTGAGAAAAGTAATTTCTACTCATTGAAATTAACTAAGATTTAATATTCTCCAATTAAAATATGGGATCATGTGGACACATGTCATCACCACATATTCTAATACATGGGAATGTGATTTAAATGTTTGATCACATTTTATAAAGTTTAGGATTCATATTTAAATGATTTAAAGTGACTAGAAATGCCTATATAGCATTGTTTTGGTACTAGTCCAAATTCATCGCATGCAAACCTAAATATTATTACATATTCAGAAAGGTATTATCAAATGTGATTTTTGAGAGTTGGAATCAACTCAAAAGCTATTATGGTTGATTTTTGAAAAATGTTTGAAAGTAGAAAAGTCTCTGTCTTGTTATGTTTGCTATATGTGATCTATAACACCAATTGATTTAAATCCAACAGGCTTGGATAGATATTTTAATTAACTTTCTAAAAAAAATTGAATCATTCAATTTGGTTTAGTAGAACTCTCTGAATTGGTTTTTAAACTAGTGGATAGAATTGAGTTTAATTCTAAATAGAAAAACCTATATTTGAATCCTAGGGCCAGCGCGGGAAACTAAATGGGCCGGCCCAGTGACACTCCGCAGCACGGAAGGCAACTAACAAGGGGGTCCCGCATGTCAGCGGCACGACTAAACGCGAAGTGGTACGGGGTGATGTGGGCCGTGCGACTAGAACCTAGATCGACGGCTCTGGTTCATCATCGACGACGAACAGGTCGTCGGCGAGGCTGAACCCTAGCGGCTCCGTGGGGGTCGATTGGGGGCTTACCAGGGCTCTAGCTAACGTGGCGATGGGGGAAATCAAACGAGTGGACAACGACGGACTCAGGCGAGGTCGCGGTGGCTCCTGGAGTGGTCACAATCGACGGGCCCCTTTCTCCTCTGCTGCGGCGACTCCGGTGGAAATTCCGGCGAACGGATGCTTGAGTGGCTCCGGGGATGGTGTGAGGGACTCAGTGGGAGGTGGGGAGTGTTGGAATGGGTTGAAATGGTTCTGGGGAGGGCTCCTTATATAGGTCGACGAGGAGACCGTGGGGTGCAACGGTGAGCTCGTCGGTGACGGCGGTACATAGGGCTAGAGGCATGGGCGGGGTAGGCGGATGGTGACTTGCCTCCTGGCGGTCAGCTATGGTGTAATGGCACAGCTCGGGGCGGTGGTATGCAGTCGGGAAAGGTTGGCGCTCTAAGCTGCAGAGGTGGTGCTCGATGCTGCGTGCAATGGCTGCCTGTCGCGCGACGGGAAAAGGGCGTGTCTAGTGGTGTGCTGGGGTTAAGGCGGAGCGGCGCGTGCAAGCTGAGGGCAAGGCACGGCTTGTGCTGGCCTGTCGGGGACGGCGCTCTGGCATACTCCATGCATGGCGTAGAGGATCGGTGTGCGGGCGTGCCTCGGTGGTCCAGGGCACGGCTGTGTCCGTGGGGTGGACAGGGGGTCGCGGTAGGGTGCTATGGAGCTAGGAGGTGTGCTGGTTTGGCGCGGCGTTGTCCCTGGCGCGTTGTCCACGTTTGGCTGGCAGCGACCAAGAACGGGTAGTGCACTACTGCTGCTAGAGGCTAAGGGGTAGCCTGTTTATGTCTTGGTTGGGACTAGGGAGACCAGGGGACAAAGTTTTAACCAAATGGCTCGACAAAACATTGATCAAAACAGTGTTAGTTAGGTAGGTTTTTCTGTGATCACGAAAGTGTTCGACACAATGGCTGCAACAAACTTTTATTTGAATTTTGAAATGATTTTTGGTGGGTGACTTGATCTCGTGCTTGGTAGTCTGTGTTTGCTTGGGATTTTCAAGGTGAACTCATTTGAGTGGTTTTTGCAAAAGTGGGATCTATGCATATGAAATAGATTCCATTTTCAAATGCCATTTAAAATTAGTGTTTAAATGTGTTTGTAAGATTTCAAAGTGGGCCTTGGTAGGTCATTACTTATACTAGCAAGGGGTGAAAAGAGTTGAGAATGTTTCTGTTTGAATTTGACTTCTAGGAACACCTAAAGTGGCCTAGTGGATTAAAATGGCACAAATGACCATTTGCATTTATTAATCTTCTTTGATTTCTTTCTCTTTGGATTTTCCTTGAGAATGATCTAGATGATGTGGCATTCACCTTTGAATCATTTTACAACCATTAGAACAAACAAACATGGCATTTCCAAACAAGTCTATATTAATGCAACACACATATGCATTCTTAATTATTTTTAATAATAAAAAGTTTTTGTTGACCCTAAATTGGGTGATTTGGATCTTGATAACCTTGATTAAAGTTTTGGGATGTTACGGAGAGGATGGATGCTGGAGAATATGAACTATGGTGGTGGATGTCCTTCAATTGTGTTGTGATGCGATTTGAGAATGGTGGTCCTCTATGCGGCGGCTGGGACCTCAAAATATATAGGTGCCTTCACGGATGTCGTAAGGTTTGATGAGACGAAGCCAACGCCACCTGGTACGGGGGAGGACGGTATGGGCGGAGCTTTCCCGTACCAGTGGTCGTTAAGCTCTCTAGAGCCTAGATCTCGACCCAGGATTGCTTGGCTCTGTGGATTTCCACAAAATCTTAATTATTGGCTTCTGATTTCGCCTAAAAAGCATGATTTCATACACAACACAATTCAAAACAATGGATTGCACATCTTTGCAATAATTATTCATTAGTGGCAAGGCTGGAGAGATTCTTGGTCAATTACTTGACTAAAATTGCAGTTTAAACACGGAGAAAGATGGCTATTTTCATAGTTGTCAACTTACCCAAAGCTCAAACCTTGATCGCCCTCAAGCAAGATAACAAGAAAACCATAAAGAACTCAGCATTTAAACTAAAATAACGAGAGTATGAATTTACTTACAATTGGTAGTCATATGTGTCCAGCACTTCTTCCATTTGAAAAGCTCATCAAAGTTAGAGAGATGCTAAAAATACTATACGAGCTTCGTTAATTCAAAGCAATCATAGTAGAGTTTAATATAAGTATGAATAACTGGAAGTGTAACAATCAATCCAATTCCTCTAGTTAACTCTTAGCCTGCCAAGGAACACTTGAATATTTTATAATAGCAGAATTAAGTAAGAGAGATCATGTCCCAAGTATCATAACAGTGAAGTATCTTATTGACACCCTCATCAGTAAATCAATACTATCAAAACACTATTATTCCTATCATTTTCTTTCAAGAAAATTCATACAGTAGTAACGAGACCATGCCAAAGATAGTTTTGTGTGAATCTTTATTTTTCTTCCAGGATCATCAAGTGATTCTTTTAACAAATGGTTTGCACAACCTTCAAGAGTACCAATACTTTTGACCATTATAGTGAAAAGTGCCCCCATATCATCAACTCATAGCCAAAATCAGGGCTTGTACCATTGATCGTTCATAGGAGAGTATAGTGTTGGCATCCGAAGGTGTGCATCAAAAACTTATAATTTTTTTAAATAGTATCACAATTTTGATCCACCATGTTAGCTTTGGAATGAACCACAATTACCACTAGACTTCATTTCAATCAAACAACTCCCTTCAAGAGTGTCATCAAGTCTATCAAAACATATATGGGGTTAAGTATCTTCAAAGGAATACACTTAAGACAATAAATCATCGAACAAGCAATAAATTTGAAACGTTTTCTTGTTTTACTTGTTTGGCAATTATTTACAAGGCAAGTCTCGGTTAACTACAAGAACTAGAGAAAAAGTTTCCACAACTACTTACTCATACAAATAAAAAAGCTTTACTCTAACCATTTTGAATTACTCCCACTAGCATAACATTTCAGCAAATCAACTAAATAAGATAAACAATTCAAACTTCAAAAGTGGAAGATATAGGACATACCACTCATGAGTGAGTTCATATTTATCTTCCTTATGGGGATGTGTTCCTTCAAAAATCAAGTTAATATCGCTATCACAATAATATTGAAGCAAAGAGGCAATATGAAAATCCACTTTAGCAAAAAAGGATAGAAGGAATATTTTATTTTATTTTTGAGGATAGGGATTGAAGAATAGAAAAAACACTAAACTAACTTGCGACCAAGCAAGGAACTAAGAAAACAAAACAAACAAACGAATAATGAAAGAAAACTAAAAACAAAAGAAAAGAAAAGTGTTGGAACAAACCAACACTAGTGTTTCAAAGCTCACAAGGAGCTATAGTACAACCTCATTATTACACAAATAAAAATGTCGGGGGACACATCACAAAGCTCAGGCTTTGCAAGCCCTTTTGTTGCTCATTGTGGTGGTAGTGGATAATATCCGAAGTTCCATTGGCTACTCCAACTAGTGAACTGGGTTGAGAGGTTGGCGGTAGCGTCTCAAAGTTTGATGGAGAGGTTGCTCATATTCTGAATACTTCCTTTGAGAGCATATATATCATCATAGGTGGTGTACTAGTTTGGTGGATGCTCGTCTTGTTCGGGTCACTCTTGTTCTACTTCTTCATCTTCTCCTTCGTCATCCACGGGTTCTTATTGTTGTGGTAGATTTGCTTCAACTTGTGCGTCAAAACGCAAACATCCATCCTCGATAGAGAACAAAACATTAGGAAAAGGAGCTAGGATCAAATGATCCACTCCAGGTATATCAAGAAAGTATCTACCATTGGATTTAGAAATCATACCATAAGGTCTTAGAGTAGAGAAACCGAGACGGCGGTCTCCTACCAATAGTTGGATATTACCTATGTTATATCGAAGCACTCGTGCAAGAACGGTGACAGCTCCTCCTCCGCAAATGGGACTGCGAGATTGAAGAGCTTGATAATTAAGATAGACCAATAGAAGGGCACCCATGTTTGTCGTCAAATTATAGTTTGGAATATCAGCTTTTGCAAGGATCATCATGTCCTCCTCGTTAACTCTAGTAAACTCACCACATGGCTACAAAGTGTTAGCAATAACATAGAACAAATAACGAATAGCAGGGTGATCAATTTGGTATCCCTTGGGAATATTTTCACGCATTTTAATTCTACAAAAGTAGTCCAAGGGTGCTAGATTAAGAATAGAGGTGGTGGAGCGTATGTTGGTGGTGTTGTTGGCAAACCCAAAATGATGAGCCTATTGGTAGAGTGTCAAGGAATACTCATAGTTCATAATGTGGAAGTTGATGCTATCTACTCCAGGCATATGCTCCACGGAGCAGTAGTGTGAACTCACCGTATGCATCAAAGTACTAAGGAATTCAAGGGTCAAGCGGCGATATGTGCCGGCGTCCTGGAAAACAAAATGATATAAACAATCATTATTTCAAAGGAAATTAAAATCATGATGAATGCCCAATTGGTTGAGGATGTAAGGACATGCCCACTTGGTGGACTTGATCTCTCGGTGCTTGAGACGGTTGAAACGAGTGAGCTGAAACTCCTTGGTGAACTCGATGCCAAATGACTCAGAGGTTAGCATATCAACGTGTGGCATGGCTTGTTCCGCAACCACTTCACGTGCACGGCTCCTCGTATTCATGTAAAACAAAAAATAAAGCTAATTAAAAATTTATCCAATAGAAACATATCATAAGTGATACTCTGCACTTTCTATAGAAGAATCTCCTCTAAAGACAAAGCTAAGAATGCTCATAATAAAGATTAGCCCAAGAATAATACATAACTCTAGATTGATAATGGTGAAAGATTGAGCATGGTTTTGATGCATATATGAAGGGTTCGCAGCAAAGAAAACAAAAAATTTCCTACGATGTGAACTACTATACGCCAGAATCTATCTACTAGATACTAGCAACGGGTGGATATAGATCCATAGAGAGCATACCCTCGAAGACAACAAAGCTTTGTTAATGAGATGGAACTCGTGGATGATGTAGTCGTACACTTGCCGATCTCAAGATCGTGATGAAGTCCAGCAGGTCCAGCTCTAGCACGTCCATCAGATCTAGCTCCAGCAAGTCCAGCACCGCAAAGCAGCGGTGCATCTGTGATCACACATATGTCCGGTACCTCGACAACCTCCATCCCTCGCTCCAGCAAAGCAGCAGAAGACGCAACTCCTTTCTAGGTAAAGCCACTGGGAACATGTATCTTGCTAATCCGAGACCATGGGGAAATAATACTAGAGGGGGAGAGAGATCCTTCATGAGGAGGTGTGAGGAAGAAGGGGTGTGAGGGTGGCCTTTTATAGGAGGAGGGGGTACCCCTCCCCATGGACGGTGCCCAAGAGGTGACCCTTGACCTCCTCATTCATGTGGTGGTAACTCCCTCCACATAAATTTGCCTCTTAACATTCCTCTTTAAAGTCTCCACTTTAAATGCATTAAATTTCTCCAAATTTAATGCTCTGTCATTTAATAAAACTCTTTTAACAATTTTATTCAGAATTTTGTTAATTACTTTAATTAACAAACATTCACATAAAACCCCCTGCAACATTTCAATATTACATCAGAACCAATTTCAGCAATTTCACCCGAAACAGTTTCGGTGTCTATTGAAATAATCCCAGCGCTTTCTTAAATCTTTATCTGAAACATATTTTCTCCAAATGGTGTCGGTATCACTTAAGTGTGTCACCCTAAGGTTTGCGAATAATGCAGACATGATCGAGACCCCTCTCAGATCAATAATCAGAAGCAGGACCTGGAGATCCATACTGACTCCTACACATTCAACGATGACTTATGTGATCGTGAGAACCTTTAATGCTACTAACTAAATCCCTTTGTATTGTGATATATTACATGTCCGAGATTCGATCATCGGTATCTCCATACCTAGTTTGATCTCGGTACCGACATGCACTCTTTTCTTATTCTCGTGATATAACATTCTACTGATCTTATCACTTGCTTGCAAGCTAACCAATGTGATATTACCGAGAGGGCCCAGAGTATATCTATCCGTCATCAGGATGGACAAATCCCACTCTTGACCCATGAGCCTCTACATAACACTTTCGTAGCACTGAACCCACCTTTATAATCACCCTTTCACGGTGTGACGTTTGATGTTATCAAGATACTCTTCCAGTGTTAGTGATTGACATGATCTCATGGTCTAAGGACTAGGATTACTTCGTATGATGTTATAGAAATATAAAAACAAGGACTTTGATCGTAATGCTATACTTCAGATGAATGTTCATCACATCATTCCACTAATGTTGTGACCTTGTTATTAATAACATCCAATGTCCATGATCAGGAAACCTTGATCATCTTGTTAATAAATGAGCTAGTTTATAAGAGAGGCATAACTAGGAACTTTCCTTTTGTTTATTAAACACACATGTATTAACATTTCCAAATTAATACAATTATAGCATGCAAAATAAACATTTATCATAGATAAGGAATAAGATAATAACCACTTTATTATTGCCTCTCGGGCATATTCCCTTTAGTCTCTCACTTGCACTAGAGTCAATAATCTAATTTGAAAAACTTTGCGTATTGAATACCTATGGCTTTTTGATGTTGCATGTACGCAATTGCTAGTGGTTAACATAATCTCCGGATCTGACAGTTTTAGGTCCGTGTGTATTTGCATGTCTTTGCGTCTCTACGCATCACTCATTCTCAAATGAGATGACATTGTATAAATTTGGTCCTTTGGTGAGACCTTTAGTTCGTTCAGGTTAAAATATGTTGATATTATTGGCATACAATATATCTTCATAGTATTAGCCCACTTTGAACCACACCTAGTTTGATAACAAACTACTTAACACAAATGCCCTCCTTTGCTGCTACTATAGAAGTCATATACTTAGCCTTTTGTTATAGTATCCGTCACAATGTCTCAACTTTGGAACTCATCCAAATCCAGCATGGAACATCCTTTCCATTACATTGGGCCACACATAGTCTAAATTGAGATAAATTTTAATTTGTATCTTGTGACAAAACTAGTATCAATGTAACACTTTACAATGAACTACTTTTAACTATTTGTCACTTATACATGATATATTCTTAGTTCTTCCAAAGCTCATAAGAATATCTTTACTATCGTCCAATGATCATCTTATGAATCATTCTGGTATGTGCTCATAACATTTAGAGCATAGGACATATATGGATATATATATATCATGGTATATCGATCAAAATCTTCATGTGATTTTACTCACCAAGTGTTGAAACACTTGAATCTTGATACAATCCTTTGCATGCAGCAATAACCTTTATTGTTGTTTCCATATCGAACCCTTTCAATATCTCATATATGTACGTCTGGCACAACCATATTAGCGCCTCAATCTATCCATATAGACATTGATGCCAAATATTCTGGTTTTTGCCCAAGACTTTCATCAAAAATCTAATTTTAATGAAATCCTTAACTTGTGTCAATAAAAGATACATCATTTCCAATCAACAATATGTACTCTACATAATGTATTGTAAATTTGTCTTAGGGCTCCCACTTAATTTCTTGCAAATGCAAGCATCTTCATCATCTCCGATCAATTTAAACTCCTTTAAGATTTTCATCATGGTGAAGATTCCAACTCCGCTATGCTCACTTCAACTATTGAAGTTTGCATGCCCTTTTAGCACCTAAACCCTTTGGGTCGTGTCTTGTACACGTCCTAGGTAACCATTCTATTAGAAGAATCTTGTTTTGTTTATTCAACTACCATATACCAAATTATATGTAGTGGTTGCTACATTAATCCGTCAAGACTAAATATCGCTATGAAAGATCAAATCTTGTCATGGTCAACTCCTTGAACATTGCCGTAAACTTCTTTCTGACATGTCGAGTATTTCATAGATGTTGAACATCCATGTCTATTTCTTTATAGATCCAAACACGACCGATAGACTTCACGCCTTTCCGGAGAGTCTTCCAAGTTAAGAAACTTGATTTCTCGTGTATGGATACTATCACGGATTCTATGACTTCTAGTCATTTTATGGAGTGAGGGCCCATCATCGCTTCTTTGCATGTAGTCCATTCATCATTGTCAAAACAATAATGACTTGTTTATCAAATCTCACTATTTGATTCTTACCGACCCACACGGTTCAATAGGAACTCTAATCTCCGAGATCACAACCTTTGTAATCACGGGAGCCATGAGCATTGTGGCCACCATCGGGACACTTTTCGGCGCTGCGCTACTTAGCACATATATCTAAGGTTCAACAACCTTATCAAAGTTCAATTGTCCTCCCACTTAACTTTTCGCAAAAAATTCCTTCTCAAGAAACTTGATGTTCCAAGCGACAAACTCTTTTGTCCTCGGTGTTATGGAGGAATACCCAACAAATTATTTGGGATAACCTATAAAGATGTGCTTATCTGACTTTGGTTGTAAACATTTTACTTATGCATAGCATACCAAAATTTAAGAAAAGACAATTTGGGTTTTATCCCAAACAATAACTCATATGGTGTCATTTCAACAGATCACGATGGTGCTCTTTTCAGTGTAAAAGCGGTAGTCTCTAAAGCTTTAATCCTTAAAACATAATGGCAGTTTTATAAATGACACCTTTCATCTTACCATGTCAAACAAGGTTTGATTTGATCTCTCGAACATACCATACTCCTGTGGTTTATCGAGAAATGCAAATTCATGGAACAATTCCTCAAATCTTAGGTGTTTTGCTAAACATGTAACTCCAATATCTTCCTTTATGATCGAATCATAAACTCTTGATTTTCTTGTTACAATGATTTTCCACTTCATCTTGAAAGTCTTTGAACAATTTTCAAATGTTTGATACTTCTACCTTATTAAGTAAATATATAGATATATTCACTCAAATTTCTGGAGAAAGCATATGAAGCAAAAAGATCCATCGCATATGGCTACACATAATGGACTATGCACGTCAGCATGCACAATTTCCAATAAGCTAGTCATCCGTTCCTCTTTGGCCTATGAACGGATTTTCAATTATCTCGAGGAAAGTTTCACAAGCGTCAATTGATCAAAAATCAAAGACTCCAAAAATCCATCAATCATGGAGTTTCTTCATGTTTTCTTTCCAATATAATTCAAACAACAATGTCACTTCATAAGTGATCTTCCAATCATTTGTCTTACGACATTTTAGCAATAATGTTTATGGATGTGATTTCTCCAACTAGACTTGTAAATGTTCATCCATCCTTTATGGAATACGGTAATTATTTGAACAACCATTGTTCTCGTAATACCAGAACAAAGTAACAATTATTAAAACAAATCTTGAAGGCTAGGTTTGATGACAACGAAAACACAATAACACTTTATTTGTTTTCGATGAACATCATCACTTATTCCCTTGCTAGTTACTTAGGCCATTGCAGTTCATGAATTGCGTTGTCCTGTATGACACTTCATACCAACCAATTTGGTATCCAATACCTAAGAACCACATTGTTTAACAAGCAAAGAATATAGCCATAACATGTATATCTTCTTTATACCTAAGCTGGACATCTCCAACTTTTTCTTTTCTGCCAAATATTTTATAGATTCTCTTTCAACAATTCCTTTTCCTTTTAAAAGAATCTATCAACATGAATAGTGGTGTCATTCACATGACACATAGTACAAAGCGTGTATAGTCAAATACTAATACCTTTGGACTTGCACTTTGAAGTGGATCACCACCATCAAATGTTTGGCATTCTTTCAAAAATCCATTCTTTAGTAATCTTTTAGTGTAGTAAACATTTTACTTACATCTTCTATTCATACTTATCATGACAACTTTCATGATCAAGCTACTATAGCCTATAAGGAAGAATGCCGAGTATAATTTTAGTTCCTGAAACTGTTTGGGAGATTCAGATGCCTAGCATCTCCATCCTTCACAAACTCTCATACAATATGAGAACATGTATTTTGCTAAATTATACTCTATCATAATGCAACCAAAAACTTTGTTTCAGATATCACAATATCTTTCACACATGATGGTTTCTGAAACAATTCTTTTAGCTCCTAGATAACCTCGATATTAAAACAACTTTTCAATATCAAGAATCATGGAGGCAAACATGATACTTTAGATACTAACATTGGAATTCTTACTCTTGATTTAATACTACTTATTAAACTTCATGGAGTAAATAGAGTTTGCTGAAAGTTTGCAAAAGGACTTCTAAACTTTAAATTGACATTCAAAACAAGACGATTAAAACTAAGCATAAGGTAATAAACAGATGCCAATGACTACAACAAATTATGCAAATTCACTTTGATTTAGTTTATGACAAATTTGGTTCAACTAATCCAAATTTGAAATGAACTCCCACTCAAAAACGACATCCCTCGTGCCCTTTTTGTGATTACATGAACCAAATCCACTACACCAAGTCGATCATCACGTGAGTCGATGTAGCTTCAAAGGCGAGCATCAATATGGGCATCACATCAACTATATGACTCATGCTTTACCTTTCCGTCTGTGTTCCGAGGCCATGTCTATACATGCTAGGCTCGCCAAGTAAGAACCTTAGTACTCGCGTGTGTAAAACTGTCTTACACCCGTTGTATGAAAGTGCAGAGTCGAGTACACCCGATCATCAGGTGATGTCTCGAAACACGATCCATAGAATGGTGCATACTTAAGTAAGAACACATTTTATGTTGATATTTAAATTAGGGATCATCTTATAATGCTACTAAAAGCGCCAAACTAACAATATAAGATGCGAATATCATATGTGTAAAGTGGAATGATATGGTCCATGCATTTGATCACCATCATATGCATCGTGGTATGATCTCTATCATTCCTTTGTGTGTAAGGCCAAGGTCTATGGAACTTACTCGTTAGGTGTGTTGTAACGGTATCAACTATACATCAACTTACAACATTTCCATATCATGACACTAGCCCAGCAACGATCTAAACTAGACGCCTCTAATTTATCAATTGCAAGTTTTTACGTGGCTTAGGGCTTTCGAAGATAGAACCGGTCTTACCTATGAACATGGAACCACAACGATGATAACTAAGTTATTAGCAACTCGTTGTAAATTAGATATTGACTATAGTAGGAGAGACAGACACCCACCAGCCACTTATGCAAAACTAGTTGCATGTCAGTTGTGGAACCGGTCTCATGTGCGATGACATGTAAGGTTGGTCCGGGCCGTTTCATCCCACTATGCCACCAATATCCAAAGTACATATAAGATGCAATAACATGATCATCACCTCCCACATACTCTTATGTGTTCTACCCATGCAAAGCACCTACGCATAGATCAGGCTCTGATACCACTAAAGGGTTCGCAGCATAGAAAACAAAAAAATTCCTATGATGTGAACTACTATACGCCAGGATCTATCTACTAGATACAAGCAACGGGTGGATATACATCCATAGAGAACATACCCTCGAAGACAATCAAGCTATGTTGAAGAGATTGAACTCGTTGATCATGTAGTAATACACTTGCCGATCTCAAGGTCGTGATGAAGTCCAGCAGGTCCAGCTCCAGCGCGTCCATCAGATCCAGCTCCAGCAAGTCCAGCACCACCAAGTCCAGCACCACAAAGCAGCGGTGCATCCGTGATTGCACACACATCTGGTACCCTGACAACCTCCATGCCTCTCTCCAGCAAAGCAGCGGAAGAAGCAACTCCTTTCCAGATAAAGCCACCAGGAACATGTATCTCGCTAATCCGAGACCATGGGGAAATAATACTAGAGAGGGAGAGAGATCCTTCACGAGGATGTGTGAGGAAGAAGGGGTGTGAGGGTGGCCTTTTATAGGAGGAGGGGTGGTGCCCCTCCCCATGGCCGGCTCCCAAGGGGTGACCCTTCACCTCCTCATTCATGTGGTGGTAACTCCATCCACATAAATTTGCCCCTTAACATTCCTCTTTAAAGTATCCACTTTGAATGCATTAAATTTCTCCAAATTTAATGCTCTCTTATTTAATAAAAATCTTTTATCAATTTTATTCAGAATTTTGTTAATTACTTTAATTAACAAACATTTACATAAAACCCCTTCAACATTTCAATATTACATGCAGAACCAATTTCAGCAATTTCACCTAAAACAGTTTCGGTGTCTATTGAAATAATCCTAGCGCTTTCTTAAATCTTTATCTCAAAAATATTTGCTCCAAATGGTGTCGGTATCTGATGGCTCGTGATTGATGAGCTCGTTGGGGAACCCCAAGAGGAAGGTATGATGAGCACAATAGTAAGTTTCCCTCAGTTATGAAACCAAGGTTTAATCAAACTAGTAGGAGCAAGGAAACACCCCAAAGGTGTTGCTAGCTGAGCCTTGGCAGGGCGCACTACCGGTACTAGCAGCAATGTGGAGACCTGCACAACACAACCACAAAACTCTGTCCCCAACTTGCGATGAGGTTGTCAATCTCACCGGTTTTGCTGAAAACAAAGGATTAAATGTATCGAATGGAAGGAAGTAATAGTTTGCAGAAAGTAAACACAAAGTAGTAAACAATTTGTAGATTGTATGTAAAAGAAAGGACCGGGGTCCATAGTTCACTAGAGGTGGCTCTCCTTAAGATAGATAACATGCTGGGTGAACAAATTACAATGGGGAAATTGACAAACATCGAGAAAGCATACAAGCATATACTAATCATCTTGACTCCTTTGGAACTTGATTGGGCATTACAACATTATACATAGACCGCCGTCCAACTGCATCTATGACTAATAATCCACCTTCAGTTTATCATCCGAACCCCCTCCAGTATTAAGTTGCAAGCAACAGATTATTGCTTTACGAATTACGTGTAAAGTAAACAATACGATTGTTCTATGAACAAAGGATTGTTGTTTTCTCCCTAGTAGCAACAACACATCTAGTACCTTAGAGATTTTTGTCACTTCCCCAGATTACCAGAGGCATGAACCCACTATCGAGCATAAATACTAACTCTTGGAGTTGCTACCATCTACTTGGCCAAGATAGCAACTAACAACAGAAAGCATGCAAGATGACAAATAACAAAGACATGATAGAATCAATAATAAATCTGAAATAGCATCTCAATATCCATCGGATCCCCGCAAACACAACATGCATAATTACAAATAGATGATCTTGATCATGAACGGAACTCACAAGATCTAGACATGAAAGCACAAAGGAGGAGAACCATCCATCTAGCTACTACATGGACCCGTAGTCTAGAGATGAACTACTCACACATCACACCGGAAGCTTACATGATGATGAAGAAGGCCTCCAGGGTGAATTCCCCTCTCTGGCAGGGTGCCAGGAAGAGCTTCAGATCCCTCCCGATCTAGGGATGGAGATGACGGTGGCTACAGACTCTTTCGTGGATTTTTGATCGGGTACTTAGGGTTTTGGTCCCGAGGGTAATATATAGGTGGAAGGAGAGGCCAAGGGGGTGCTAGGGTCGGCCAGACCACCCCCTGGCGCGGGCCAGGCCTAGCCACGCGGCCAGGTGGTGTGGCCGGTCCCCAGCTCTTCCTCGTCTCGTATTCTGGCTTCAGATGTCTTCAGGAAAAATAGGCACTTTGGCTTTTTTCCATCCAATTCTGAGAATATTCATTTCCTAACTTTCCAAGAACCAAAAACAGCAGAAAACAAGCAGCTGGCACTGTGGCTCTTGTTAATAGGTTAGTCCAAGAAATCATATGAAAAGTACTCCAAAGTGTGGAAAAAACACAAGAAAGTAGATAAAACCAAGCATGGAACATAAAAAATTATAGATACATTTGCAATGTATCAACATCCCCAAGCTTAACTCTTGCTCGTCCTCGAGTAGGTAAGTGATAAAAAGAAAGAATAATTTTTGAGCTGACATGCACCATCATAAACTTGATCAAAGTATTTGTAAAACATTCGAAGCTGGGATCATAATACTTCAATCATAACATGAAAGACAAATTCTAGCAATAAGACAAAGAAACTATGATGCAACATGAAAAGGCACAAACAAAAGATTCATGAATAACAATGTTGTGCAAGATGTTTGTTTGTTTCACATAAAGAAAACATAGCATAATAGTATTCATCTTGTTCGTCATAGAGTAGCAAATATAAATGCATAGGACACCTTCAAAGTTCATAAGAGTGACTAGATACAAATAGTTTAGAACAAGCAATATCAAGTTATGCATCAATCAACTAGTCTTGGGACAATGCACATAGAACTAAGAATGGCCACTATGCTCTCAAAGTAGGTGCATAAAGGTAGAAGGTGGAGACTCAATATAATGGTGGAAGAAAGGCCTTCATAGAAGGAAGCAGAGATTCAAGTTTCATAAAGAGCTCCCAAAAATTATGGTACTTATAGTTTTCAGCTATCATTGCCCCTATCATAAGCATCTTGAAGTGATTAAGGTTAAAGTGAACAAACTATGGTGTACATGTTTGACGAAGTATAAGTCAGAAATCTCATGTCCCTTGAATACGAGGGCCGCTCCTCATGCTACTCAAGTTTAGTCACTGGTAAGTTCTTGTCATTGTAAGTACATGTGTATCATAGAGAACCGCCAACGGGGTACCCCTTGCCCGATGATACAGAAAAATCCCCATATCAAAATAACAAGGCAAGCAGACAACGAGCATCTCAGCAATCTTCTTATTTACCATGGGAATATGGTGCTTTTTTTCTCTCTTTCCTCTTTTCATAATCTCTTTTTTTCTCTTTATAGGACTCTTTTTTTTATAAGAAGAATGCTTCAGAGATAGCTCATTATGGTTACGCTGCAGGTTTCCACCATGTCAGCATGGATTAGACCAGCGGCCCAGGCGTTTCTCTAACACATATACAAAACTCCATGGACTTACAAGCTCCCCTTTCATTTCACACCGACGACATCCATAGACAAAAGAGCATGATATCAACTAGGTACAAGTACCAAGTGCAATGTTGAAAGCATTCCCCATGACAGCATGGTTCTGTTATTTCCCAACAAATAAGTACAAGCATATACAACATAGACAACACAACGGTTCAAGTTTATTAAGGGCAAGAAAAGTAAAGTGTGTCATCAAGTTCGTGAGAGCTTTAATCATTAGTTTTCTCATAACAAGTTTAATTTGGAAGGTAAACAAAAGCATGAATATACTTGGAATATCATAAGCTAGTAGGTAGGTATGGTGGACTCTTGGAATAACTTGGTTTAGGAAGTTGGATGCATGAGTGTAACTCATACTTGGTTGTGGAGGCTAGCAAAAGACTGGGAGCGACAAACTAAGAGAGCAATAATGGCCATAATCATGTAGAGCAACAAAACATCATTGATCAAAGCATAAAGTGATACTACAAGTTGAAAACTAAAGGATAATAAAGGCTATGGTGACTTGAGATAGTCATAACATGGTGTGAGCATGCGCCAAGTCAACCCAAATAAAGCATCAAAGGAGAATACCACTATACTATGCTTTAATATGCTAAAACAACGCATGATTCATCCAAGGCACATTAAGCAATATCAATTGTTTATAACAAGTCATGCTACAACAAAGAATACTAAGCATAAAGCCAAAACAATATCAAGCATGGCATGACAAAGCATAGGCCACAGTCAAAAACAAGCTCTTTTTACCACTTAAGCATGAGCTTTCCTAGTCTTTTCCAATCCAAACCAAACTATTTGAAAACCAATGTATGAAAGAGGGGGTCCAACCAATTTATTCAGTAAACTAAGAAAACCAAGCAAACGAAAAACCAAAACGAAAATGAAAAAGAAGACGCTTCAAGAACAACACAACTGTGCATGAAACAATAAAAATGAAGCATTTGGAAGAAACCTGGGATTTTTATGGATGAAGAGGGGGATGCCTTGGGCATCCCTAAGCTTTGACGCTTGTACTGCTTGGATATTTCTTGGGGTGACACGCGTGGCATCCCCAAGCTTGAGCTTTAGTCCATCCTTCATCTCATTACTCATTCCTTCCATACACTTGAAATTTTTCCTTCACACAAAACTTCACACAATCTTTATTAACAACATTAGTGCACTCAAGATAATAAGTCTTAAGGTTCAGTTCTAACACCAAATAAACTTCCACTAAAACACTAGCTACTGAAGCACTTCCCTCAAAAAGCTCAATTCCCCAAAAGAACTCAAAAAGGAACCAACAAGAAGCAAATGCAGAAAATGGCAGAAATTTGTCAAAACAGACCAGCAGGTAATGACAATTTTTTTGAAGACCTTATGTTGCTCAAATAAAAAAGTGTTGAACTAACGAAAGTTAGACAACAACCTGGGACAGAAGCACAAAAATTCACACCTCAAAAGGACGTACAGAGATTTTACACGAATGTTTACGGCGAAGCACAGAAATCTGTTTCGGGACAGCAACTTTCCCAATCATTACTTCTCTCTCATTAGAGGTTACTCTTGGCACAAAAAGCAAATAAAAAGGATAAGGAGCGGTTATTACTGAAGTAGTAACTTCCAAGACTCATCTAAAACTTTTGGGTTATCTCCCAATAAGTACTTTTTTTAACGCCTTTAAGTTAGGCATAAGAAGCAAGAAAAAGAATCAAGTTTTCTCAAATGAAGAAGCATTAAGAGCAAATTTTGTTTTCATATGGGAGGCAAAAGAAATCTTCTCTCTCCTTAGGGAAGTGTTCTATACCTTTCTTGAGTGGGAGTTGATATTTAATGGTGCCTTCTTTCATATCAATAATGGCACCAACAGTTCTAAGAAAGGGTCTTCCCAAAGTAATAGGACAAGAAGCATTGCATTCAACATCCAAAACATAGAAATCAACGGGGACATAGGATTGTTAACCATAATAAGAACATCATTAATACTCCCCATGAGTTTCTTTTTAGCATTATCATCAAGTGGAACATTCAAATAACAATCTTCAAGTGGAGGCAAATCAAGCATATCATAAATCCTTCTAGGTATAATAGAAATACTACTATCAAGATCACATAAAGCTTTAAAATCAAAGTCATTCACTTTCATATTAATGATGGGTTCCCAACCATCTTCTTGTTTTATAGGAATAGAAGCTTTGTCTTTCATCTTTTCTTCTTTAATCTTTATGAGACCATCATTAATGTGTTTTGTAAAGGCCATGTTCATAGCACTAGCATTAGGAATTTTAGCAAGCTTTTGTAGGAACTTAATAACTTCAGAGATATTGCAACCATCAAGATCAAAATCAAATTTATCATCTAAAGTAGTAGAACTATTACTAGCCTCAACACTAGTGGTGGTGATAGTGGAAACACTAATGTTTCTTGCCATTTCATCTTCTCTTTCCCACTTAGCATGTAATTCAGCTAATAGTCTAACATTTTCATCAATTCTAACTTGTATAGCATTAGTAGCTGCAAAGGGATTATCATTAGTTTCAGGTTTAGCAGCCATTTTATTAATCAATGAAGATTGAGCTTCAGACAAAGATGATATATTCCTTTCAGCATTAGAAAGTTTCAATTGTAAACTAGGAATTTCCCTATTTAGACTCTCAAGCTGATGGATAATGTTCTTCAAAATGGTAGATTGTTCCTCCATAGTTTTAGTAAATAGTTTATTTTGCTCATATTGCATTTGCATGAAGTTTTTAGTGGCTCTTTCAACTTCTAGAATTCTTCCTTCACTAGGTAATCCAGGTTTACCATTATAACCATAAGTATTATTAGGAGGGTAGGGACTATAATTGTTATTACCATAAGCATTGTTGCCAAAATTGTTATTTCTTATGAAGTTCATATCAATTTGCTCTTCTTGAGCAACCAAACAAGCTAAAGGAACATTATTTGGATCAATATGGGCTTTCCCATTAAAAAGCATAGACATAATAACATCAATCTTATCACTCAAGG
Source organism: Avena sativa (assembly GCA_916181665.1). Classification (NCBI taxonomy): domain Eukaryota; kingdom Viridiplantae; phylum Streptophyta; class Magnoliopsida; order Poales; family Poaceae; genus Avena; species Avena sativa. The sequence continues at coordinate 341,795,426 of OV702288.1, forward strand.
AGGAGGTTTCCTCAATAGAATTTACCTTCTTACCTTGTGGAGCTCTCTCAGTATGCCATTCAGAATAGTTAACCATCATATTATCTAGAAGCTTTGTTGCAGCACCCAAAGTAATGGTCATAAAGGTACCTCCAGCAGCAGAATCCAATAGGTTCCTTGAAGAATAGTTCAATCCTGCATAAAAGGTTTGGATGATCATCCAAGCAGTTAGTCCATGAGTGGGACAATTCTTTACCAAATATTTCATTCTTTCCCAAGCTTGAGCAACATGTTCATTATCAGATTGTTTAAGCTTCATTATTTTACTTCTCATAGATATAATCTTAGCAGGAGGATAGTACTTTGCAATGAAAGCATCTTTGCATTTGGTCCAAGAATCAATACTATTCCTAGTTAAGGAATTCAACCATTCTTTAGCTTTTCCTTTCAAAGAGAAAGGAAACAATTTCAGCTTAATAATATCACCATCTATATCCCTATGCTTTTGCATCTCACAAAGTTCAACAAAGTTATTTAGATGGGCAGCACCATCTTCATTACTAATACTAGAAAATTGTTCTCTCATAACAAGATTGAGTAAAGCAGCTTTTATCTCAAAGAAAGTAGCTTCAGGCACAGGTAGAGCAATAGGTGTGCTCATAAAATCATTGTTGTTGGTGCTAGTGAAGTCACACAACTTAGTATTTTCAAGAGTAGTCATTTTTGTGTGTTTTTGATAAAGAAAGCAAACTTGTAAAACTAATTTTTTGTGTTTTTGATAAAGAAACAAGCAAACAAAGCAAAAGTAAACTAAGCAAAACAAAAATAACAAAGTAAAGAGATTGGTTATGAGGGACTCCCCTTGTGAAGATGTCCTTGACTCCCCGGTAACGGCGCCAGAAAAATACTTGATGGCTCGTGATTGATGAGCTCGTTGGGGAACCCCTAGAGGAAGGTATGATGATCATAGAAGTAAGTTTCCCTCAGTTATGAAACAAAGGTTTAATCGAACCAGTAGGAGCAAGGAAACATACCAAAGGTGTTGCTAGCTGAGCCTTGGCAGAGCGCACTACCGGTGCTAGTAGCAACGTGGAGACCTGCACAACACAACCACAGAACTCTGTCCCCAACTTGTGATGAGGTTGTCAATCTCACCGGTTTTGCTGAAAACAAAGGATTAAACATATCGAATGGAAGGAAGTAATAGTTTGCAGAAAGTAAACACAAAGAATTAAACAGTTTGTAGATTGTATGTAAAAGAAAGGACCGGGGTCCATAGTTCACTAGAGGTGGCTCTCCTTAAGATAGATAACATGCTGGGTGAACAAATTACAGCGAGGCAACTGACAAACTTCGAGAAAGCATACAAGCATATACTAATCATGTTGACTCCTTTGGAACTTGATTGGGCATTACAACATTATACATAGACCGCCATCCAACTGCATCTATGACTAATAATCCACCTTCAGGTTATCATCCGAACCCCCTCCAGTATTAAGTTGCAAGCAACAGATTATTGCTTTACGAATTGCATGTAAAGTAAACAATACGTTTGTTCTATGAACAAAGGATTGTTGGTTTCTCCCTAGTAGCAACAGCACATCTAGTACCTTGGAGATTTCTGTCACTTCCCTAGATTACCAGAGGCATGAACCCACTATCGAGCATAAATACTAACTCTTGGAGTTGCTTGCATCTACTTGGCCAAGATAGCTACTAACAACGAAAAGCATGCAAGATCAGAAATAACAAAGACATGGTAGAATCAATAATCAATCTGAAATATCATCTCAATATCCATCGGATCCCCACAAACACAACATGCAGAATTACAAATAGATGATCTTGATCATGAACGGAGCTCACAAGATCTAGACATGAAAGCACAAAGGAGGAGAAGCAGCCATCTAGCTACTACATGGACCCGTAGTCCAGAGATGAACTACTCACGCATCACACCGGAGGCTTACATGATAATGAAGAAGGCCTCCAGGGTGAATTCCCCTCTCAGGTAGGCTGCCGGGAAGAGCTTCAGATCCCTCCTGGTCTAGGGATGGAGATGACAGCGGCTACAGACTCTTTCATGGATTTTTGATCGGGTACTTAGGGTTTTGATCTCGAGGGCAATATATAGGCGGAAGGAGAGGCCGAGGGGGTGCTGGGGTCGGCCAGACCACCCCTGGCACGGACCAGGCCTGGCCGCGCGGCCAGGTGGTGTGACTGACCCCCAGCTCTTCCTCGTCTCGTATTCTGGCTTCAGATGTCTTCCGGAAAAATAGGCACTTTGGCTTTTGTCCCGTCCAATTCCGAGAATATTCATTTTCTCACTTTCTTGGAACAAAAAACAGCAGAAAACAAGCAGCTGGCATTGTGGCTCTTGTTAATAGGTTAGTCCAATAAATCATATGAAAAGAACTCCAAAGTGTGGAAAGAACACAAGAAAGTAGATAAAACCAAGAATGGAACATCAAAAATTATAGATACATTTGCAATGTATCAGTCTCCCTTAAGTGTGTCACCCTACGGTTCGCGAATAATGCAGACATGATCGAGACCCCTCTCTGATCAATAATAAGAAGCGGGACCTGGAGATCCATACTGACTCCCACACATTCAACGATGACTTCTGTGATCGTGAGAACCTTTAATGCTAGTAACTAAATCCCTTTGTCTCGCGATATATTACATGTCCGAGATTTGATGATCGGTATCTCCATACCTAGTTTGATCTCGTTACCGACAAGCTAACTAATGTGATATCACCGAGAGGACCTAGAGTATATCTATCCGTCATCGGGATGGACAAATCCCACTCTTGATCCATGAGCCTCTACATAACACTTTCGTAGCACTGAACCCACCTCTATAATCACCCTTTCACGGTGTGACGTTTGATGTTATCAAGATACTCTTCCAGTGTTAGTGATTGACATGATCTCATGGTCTAAGCACTAGGATTACTTCGTATGATGTTATAGCAATATAAAAAAATGACTTTGATCGTAATGCTATACTTCGGATGAATGTTCATCACATCACTCCACTAATGTCCATGATCAGGAAACCTTGATCATCTTGTTAATCAACGAGCTAGTTTATAAGAGAGGCATAACTAGGAACTTTACTTTTGTATATTAAACACACATGTATTAACGTTTCCAAATTAATACAATTATAGCATGCAAAATAAACATTTATTATAAACAAGGAATAAGATAATAACCACTTTATTATTTCCTCTCGGGCATATTCCCTTCAGTATAAGCTAGGGATTAGAGGAGAAACATACCTTCGATCGATTGGGTGTGAGGAATCAAAGAAATAATGGACATAACTGAAGATCCAATTGAGGTAAATTGGAGTTTGGAGGAAGAAGAAAGAGAGAATTTGTGATTTGGGAATTTAGGTTCACCTCTCTCTAGGTTCAAGTCGCAGCCGGCTACGTGGCAAGGGCAGGCGGTATGGCCGGAGCCTGCCTATATCATCTTTCCAACCTTGGGGTCGAAGGATCCTTCCAGCAGCGCACTCTATACTGTCGCATGCGCCTATACTATTAGTCGTTATCAGCTCAGTATATTTACCTCAAACTTGATGTTTTGCTCATGTATACGGTATGGGTAGCTCCGGTCGTACCAGTGATCGTTATGGCCTCTGTGTCCATTAGCAAAAATCAAAATTTTCATTTTCCTTTGCCGCGATGTGGTATGGGCGTGTGGTACGGTTTCTCCGGTCGTACCAGTGCTCGTTAAGCTTGCACGAAGCTTCAAAAACTTAGAGAATTAAGTTAGTAGCTTTGCATGCCTTTGCACATCTTAGCAACAACAGAATGACAGCAAATAAACTTCATAAAAAACAGTAGTACCTTATAGCCATGTGTTAGCAAAAATAATAGATTGTGGATTAAAAGTAGTACCTTCAAAGGATCTTCTTGAACACTCTTTATTTAAAACAAAACAGAAACATAGTAACACAATATTAAAACTTTCTTTGACATGGGTTGCCTCCCGTGAAGAGCTTCTAGTTAAGGACAATTAGCTTGACCAAGATGGTGATTATTTAGGCTTTGCAAGCGGAACACCTACTCCAAAGTGATTTTCTTTTAAAGTGATTATACCATCATCATCATTAGGCTTGGACTTCTGATTTCTCTAGTAGTGGACTATAAAAGGATCTCTAGATGGTAGTCCAACTCTTACATTCCCCTCATGTAAATTGATTAAAGACTTGATAGTTCTTAGTAAGGGCCTACCTATAATTATAGGACATCCTTTAATTTCAACAACTATATTTTATTTTATCCCAACATCTTGTTTATAGATTGAATCAGAAAGATGGAGTCTCATTTCATTGGTTGTAAATGTCCCTAAGTTTATCTTATCAAATAAGCTCTTGGAAATTGTTGAGACGCTTGCTCCAAGATCACAAAGATCAGCTATCTCATTAACCCCAATTTTATTTTAATAGTGGGCTGAAATATATCACCTAGCTTAGCTAGAAGCTTATCAGCTAGTTTTTGTACTCCACTTTAGATGCTACTTCTTTTATAAATTGTTGGTATGTAGCATTGTTACCTTGTTCTATACCGGGATTCTTCACGGTGATCATCTTCAACAAATCTTCCATGGTATAATCTAGTGATGGAGCATTGCTATAATCTAGCTCTTTACAGTTCTCATCTTTATTTTTTGCCCTCATCATTTTGAGGTCCTCACCGGGTTTGGCTTGGGCTTTCCAGCGAATTTTGCAAGTATGAGAGCTTGGCTCTCAGCTACTTTGCCCAATTGTGCCTCCACGGTCTTGGTTCTTTCTTGTAGAGCCTGCACATCATTTCAATTTGCAATGGCTTGGTTAGATAATTTTTCAATACTATTCTCATGGTTCTCCGTAATTTTAATAAGAATATTATTTTGCTCACTTTGAGCTTGCATGAAAGTTCTAGGATTGTTTTCTAGAGAGAGATTACCATGATTTGCTCCACTGTGGTTATCATAATTATTATTATAAGGAGCACCTGTAGGATTTGAATATTGTTTTTGAAAGTTTGAGCCAAAGTTTTGACTCTTCCAAGCACGATTATAAGGATTATGAGCTATAAAATTAACATCATAAGCATTAGTAGTGATAGAATTAATTTGGGTATCTTCCTTACCCTTCACAGTATTGAGTAACTCATCTACCTTTATTGTAAGCTCTTCATTATGTTCCTCGGTGATGGCATTCACCCTTTTTGAGGATCTTTCTACATGCCATTAGGCATGGTTGTCTTACATATCATCAAGTAATTTCTTTGCCACACTCACTTGCTTTCCCATGATAGTTCCTCCGGTAGCGGTATCTAGCATGGACTTAGACATTGGGTTATGACCATTATAAAATAAATGCAATATAAGCCATTCTTCCATCCCATGAATAGGATAGTTCATTACGTCTTCTTTCATCCTTTCCCAAGCAAGAGCTAGTGGCTCGCGCTCTTATTGTCTAAAGCTTGTAATCTTGGACCTTAGCTGCATAGTATTGCCAACGAGTACGCCATGTAGGGGTCCTCACAGTGCGTGTTTAGAGATGTGGGGTAAAGCGGAGAGTTGGTGGGTACAAGGTAACACATCTTACCCAGGTTCAAGTCCCACAATGGTGGCGGAACTCTACTCCTGCTATAAATCACTATAATGGCATACGACGAGTTACATAGATAAGTTTGCTGTGGGAGGTGTTGCATGTTGTACGTAGCAATCTAAGAGGTTGTGCTCTAAAGTCTCCCACAGGCCGGCTTATAAAGGCGCCAAGACCTAGGGTTTATAGGGAAAGGTCCTTGCGGGACAAGGTAAAGAGTCGTACACTAATACGAACTAGTCTTTCGTGTCTTGCACTCCAAGTCTCCGAGTATGTCGGTGACTCCTGTGTAGCCTTCCTTCATCGGCATGTGCCTCCCTTCTGGATCTGACTAACTGGGCCGCCCAGTAGGCCATAGGCCTTGGTACCAATCATGGGCCACCCAGGTTAGGCGGATTGGTGACATGCTATGAGGGTACCCATTTGGCATATCCCCAATAGTAGCCCCTGGAGGTCCCACCATGTCCAGCCCCCAGACTACAAACGACCAACTTATTGGTATTGTTTGCAATTCTTCAGCTGGAACACTTAGTTGTCTTGCATAGAACTGACAGCCAAGGCATGTTTGTACCAACTTGTCGCCGTTCTCCTTGGCAGTTAACTAGTAGAATCCTTGTCGGAAGGCCTTAGCCACAAATGATCGGGGAGCGGCATGGTGCCCGCAATCTCCGATATGTATTTCTCTATGGATTTCTATACCTTGCTGCTAGGAGACGCATCGAAGGAAAACTCCTGTGGTACTTCTTTTGTAAAGCTGGCTGTCAATGATGACGTAGCCTTGTGCTCTTCGTACTATTTGCCGGCTCTTGACTTTGTCGGCGGGCCAAAGTTCTGTCTTGTAGATACTCCATGAACGGTTTCGTCCAAGCCGGAGAGGTCACTGTTACTATATTAACAAATGAATCCACTCTATCCGGGTTATTGGAGTCTACTCCTTTCACGGATTGGGTCCGTAAATGTTCCAGGAAAAATCCTGAATTGGTCGACAAGCTGGTCCAAGCTTTGACAGCAGATCTGCCGCCTCATTCTCCTCCCTTTTGACATACTTGACTTCGTAGCCATCAAAGCACTTGGCTATTTCGTCTACTTCATCTCGATATGCCGCCATCACAGGGTTTCGTGCGTTCCAGGTGCCAGCTACTTGCTAGGCAACCAAGTCGGAATCTCCACAACAAACTATGTGCTTGATGCCAATATCTTTGGCTACGTGAAGTCCGTGAATGAGGGCCTCATACTCCGCCATGTTGTTGGTAGCATTGAAGTGAATCTGTAGGACATATTGTAACTTTTCTCCTGTTGCTGATTGTAATAATACACCAGCCCCCGAGCTGTTGAGAAACTTTGATCCATCAAAGTGCATGACCCAATATTCTGGCTCTAGCATAGGATTTTCTTCTGGCAGTTATGTCCAATCTATGAGAAAATCTGCCAATGCTTGTGATTTAATAGCGTCGCGTCTCTTGTAGGTGATTTCAAAGGCGGCAAGTTCAATGCCCCACTTTGCCACTCTCCCTGTAGCGTCGTTGTTATTGATTATGTAGGACAGTAGAGCTTTTCTCACCACTGTGATAGGGTGCTCCTGGAAATAATGCCTTAGCTTGCGTGAAGCAAGGAAAACTCCATAAGCTATCTTTTGTTAGTGTTAGTAACGCTGTTTGGATTCCGTCAAGACCTCGCTTACATAGTAAATGGGTCGCTAAACTCCAGATTCGTGTGTTGGTTCCTTGCGCTCCACCATGATGACGATGTTGATTACTCGGTTGGTTGCCGCCATGTAAACTAACATAGGATCCCTTGACACCAGTGCTGCAAGTATTGGCGGGGAGGAGAGTATTCTCTTCAACTCCTGAAGTGCTGAATCAGCCTCATCCGTCCATGTGAATTTGTACGCCTTCTTGAGTAACTTGTAGAGCGGCATAGCCTTCTCACCAAGTCGGCTAATGAACCAGCTTACCGCTGCAACGCAGCCTATGAGCCTTTATATGTCTTTCAGGCATGTCGGACGTTTGATGTCAAGGATGGCCTTGATTTTCCCTAGGTTCACCTTGATTCTGCGATGCGAAACGATGAAGCCCAACAGTTTGCTAGAGGGTACCCCGAAGACGCATTTCTTGGGTTTTAGCATCATGTTGTATTTCTGGAGATTGTTGAAGGTTTCTTGCAAGTCAGCGATAAGACCATTTGATTTCTTTGACATTACCGCGACGTCGTCCATGTAAGCGTGTACTTTGCGACCTATTTGATCGTGTAAGCAATGTTGCATTGTCCGCTGGTAAGTAGCACCAGCGTTTTTCAACCCAAAGGGCCTCGTGACGTAGCAATATGTGTCGTAGGGTGTGGTGAACAAAGTGGCCAGTTCATTTGACTTTCGCATGCGGATTTGGTGGTAACGTGAGTAGGCATCAAGAAAACACAGAAGTTCCAAGCCAGCTGTCGAGTCAATGACTTGGTCAATGCAAGGAAAAGCAAATGGATCCTTCAGACACGCTTTATTCAAGCCGGTGTAATAAACGCACATTCGTAATTCATTAGTTCCCTCTTTAGGGACAAGTACAGGATTTGCCACCCATCGGGTGTGACTAAATTCTCGGATAAAGCCAGCCTTAAGTAACCTAGCTATTTCTTTGCCTACTGCCCTTCGTCTTTCATCACCAAAGCGTCATAGAGGTTGCTTCACCGGTTTGGTGTTGGGATCAATATTCAAGTTGTGCTCGGCAAGTTCCCTAGGTACACCTTTCATATCGGCAGGTTGCCAGGCAAACATGTCCCTATTCTTACGGAGGAACTCTACAAGCGCGCTTTACTATTTGGGATCTAGGTCCGTGCCAATGGCAATGGTCTTGGAGGAATCTCCTTCAACAAGCTCCACCGGCTTGGTCTTGATGGCGGCCTTGAATGCGGGTTCGGCAGCAGTGATCTACTTCTTCGAAGCCGGCATCTCCGAGGCATCGACCTAGTTCTGGATCTCCTTGAACTCCTCACCATAGAGGAATGCTTCAGCGAAGGCGGCTTCACTAAGCTCGCACTCCCGTGCCTTGGTGAAGCTTCCTTCAACGGTGATGACGTCGTTTGGTCCAGGAATCTTGAGCTTGTTGTAGACAAAGCATGGCCTTGCGAGGAAGAAGTGGAAGATGTTGCCTCCAAAGATGACATGGTACACGCTCTTGAAAGGCACCACTTCAAAGGTCGTGCATTCTTGGCGGTAATTGTTAACATCGCCAAAAGCGACCGGAAGGATAATGCAACCTAGGGAATTAGCTTGTCGGCCGGGGACAACTCCATGGAACACAGTATTGCTCTTGCTTAACAGGGTTTCCGTCAAGTTCATCTTATGCAGTGTATCTAGGTACATGATGTTGATGCTGCTTCCACTGTCCATGAGGCACTTGGTGAACTCTGAGCCATCAATCAAAGGGTTGATGACCATGGCAAACCGGTTCTCTGTTGGGATAAGATCTGGGTGATCCTTCCTATCCCAAGTAATTTGGAACTTCCGACCACCGGACGTACTGGGGAACCGGAGGGAGGGTAGCCATTAGTATCCTCAGAGAGGTTTTCTCGGCCCGGATGGTGGGGGTGCCAAGGAAGAGAATATCATTTTGCGGCCCGAAAGTTGGGGTGTCCAGGCAACACGGTACCCAAGTTCCCAGAAATCAGCCGGGATGACTACAGTTGGTGTGCCAAATACTCAGAGGGTCTTTTTCGGCACGAATTCAACTTTACGTTTCAACACAAAAAATCAGGCTAACGGCCGTCAAGTTGGGCCCCTGTTAGTTCTCGCTGTTATGTCGCTCCCGTCGCTTAGGCGGGGTGGTTGTCACGTAGGCTTTCAACATTGGTACAGTGGATAGGACAACACCCCCTGCCCAGTGTATTGACGTGACAAAACACGGCACATGTATCGGCGTTATAATTATTTTTTGTTTACTCAAAAGCTGCAACGGCCACAGCCATGCATATCTCCTTGGACTTCCGTCCCCGTCGTTAACCACTACCTTAAAAGCGCATTGACGGTTCCACCGTTCCCCTGCCTCGCAGAAACCACTCTTCTTCTTCCTGTCATCTGTCTTCTTCCCGTCTTCTCCTTGCCGCCATGGAAGGTCATCGCACTCTAGAGACAAGCTTCACTACCCATGACAATAAGAAGATAGACGTTGACTACACCAACGAGGAGGAGACAGTGGTGCATGTCCTGAGGATGTACGAGGGTTGGATTGAGATAGACGAGGACAAGTTTGTGGGATTGGACCTCGAGCACACCCTAGAGCACCCTTATGAAGGGAGTGAAGTCGTCGTCATTCAACTGGCCATGCGGAAACACGTCCTCGTCTACCACCTCTCCTAGTTTGTAGATCTGCTCTCTGTAGCTAACTGCTTTTAGGGTTTTCTCGTCTTGTTCTTTATCCACTTGCTCATCTTGCAACTACTAGATTTTATTTAGGACCAAATAAATTATGACAAGACAATGTTGAGAGTCTTGATCTTGCATTTACTAAACTTTTAAAAATTATATTCAGATGATGATCTTGCATTGACAAAATATCTGTGGTTACAAATTTTGGTGATGACAAACTACATACTTTCAGGACTGACAGGAATTTTCCGGTGTTGCGCCAGTTCCTTGTAGAAAAGGGAATTGTTTTCTACACTGTCGACAAAACAACTAATTTTTCAAAATTTTATCAAGAGGAGATTATAATTCATGCGCACAACTGGATCGATATTCAGAGTCTTGTCAAGATCCTAGGGGGCTCAAGGAAGGATGGAATGGCATCACTCGCAACTAGAATCCTCGATGAGTCGTACGACAAAATGAAGGAAGATTTACCTATGGATAGGCACGATTTCTGGGACAAGTGGCCATTGTTTGATATAAACCTGAATTTATGCAGCCATAGATGCTTACGTGACCTACCAGCTGTACAAGAAGATCCATTTTTTCTACATTACCTCGTGTTTTTCCCTATTTGCAAGAGGGAAGACAAGCTTTGGGGAGCCCTTTGTAGAAAATGCAAAATAGCTGAGTTTGAAGCTGCATATGCAAAGAAAATGGCTGCATCTGAAGCAGCTAACAGAGAGGCTGCAGAAGCAGCTGAAAGAGAGCTTGCAGCTGAAGTAGAAGCAACTGACAGAGAGGCTGCAGCTGAAGCAGCAAACAGAGAGGCAGCATCTTCTAGCGGCAACAATCAGGCATGTGATGCACCGCTAATTGTGCCGTAGGACGCTGAAGATAGGGAAGCCAAGTCAGATCCCAGGTGGGATGAAACATTTCGTGAGTTGTGGAGTACCTGGAATGGTCGCAGTTGGTCGCCTAGGAACGATGGCAAGCGCCTCAAGTGGTCTGATGAGAAGTGAATTAAATTTTACTTCTCAGTGTTATGTTTCTGTTTTGTGGAACATAGTTATCTTGTCAAGATGTCTAGCGCCTCAAGTGATAGTAGTAAAATAAATTTAACCCTCTTTGTTTTATGTTTATGTATGTGTCTTGTAGCTTGTCAAGATGGTAGCTCATTAACTTGTAGTTTGAAAGAGTGCCCTTTTCCTCTCTAGCTAAACAGATATGTTTCATTTTGCCCAAATTGGTAGCAAATCTAGAGAAGATTCTCACTTCAATTATTCGTTCCCTTTTGGACCTCTTTTTGCCTCCGATTAGGTAGCAAATCTAGAGCAACAAATCACACACCAGGCAGAATACATTCATTCAGAAAACAAAACAAATGTAGATATAGCTGTGCGCAGCTAAATAGGATATAGCGATAGAAAGTAGGTTGTTTAACGAGGTTCGATGCATTCAGCCAGAAATAGGATGCAAGCAAAATATAGGAAATCAAAAGAAGCTTCTTAGCAGCAGCAGCAGTTACATTCAAGGACACATTCAACCCGTCCTTCATGCGCTTACGCCTCCGCCTCCTCCCTCCTGCGCGTCCTACACTTCTTGTTGCCCAGTCCCTTGATCTTGGGGGCCTTGGGCCTGATTGGAGGCATGCAACCCTCTTTGATGGCCACCTGGTGGAGGTTTCGGAGGTGAATGCCGAGAGCCCGGTGTTCAGTGATGTAGGCGTTAATGTTCACGGTCTCGCACTCGCCGCCTTCATGGATGCCGGAGCCCGGGGCCTCTGCATGCTTCAGTAAGGAGTTGAAGTCGGTGCCGGGGAGACTCACCCACCCGAAGGCGATTCCCTTGCAGAAGGGGCTGCGCCGAGAGCCGCCCCTGAAGAAGGCGTCGTACTGGCCGGCCCGTAGCCTCCTCAGCACCTGACGAGTCTTGGTGTGGATGGACTCATCATCGCTATAGACGTCGCTGCCGGAAACCTATTGGAAGAAAAGGAAAATGGGGTAGTAGATGATGTAAGAAGACCAAGCAATCGAAATGCAAACAAGCGAATCCTAATAAACCAAGATCTAGCATCCAACGATGGGAACGGTAGAAGAACCAGGGGAGGGGAGCAAACCCTAGTTACCTCCGACCATGGGTCGTCGATGCCGGTGTTGTAGGGGTTCAGCGGAGTGATGTACTTATCTGGATCGTAGGTTCCCAAGAAGTGCTTGATATGCTTGTGACCGGCGGGGGCCTCCTCGCCGGCGGGGGGCTCCTCTTCGGCGTCCTCGTCGGTAGCGGGGATGGGGGCCTAGACAGGAACGAAGGCTGCCATCGATGGCTCGACTGGGGCCTGGACAGGGACGATGGTGGCTTTCAACGCATCGAGGGGGACCAGCGAGGAGACAAGGGCCTCCTCACCGGCGGCCTGGGAGCCAACGATGGCCACCTTATTCTCCACCGCCATCGCCGGCACGGACGGGGTATTCTTGGGAGTTTGCGGGTGCTGGTGGGACAGTGGAGAGGGTTGCATGGGGAGAGTGAGAGAGAGTGAGAGTGGGTGTGCAGAGAGGGGATCTATAGTTAAGGTGGATGGAAGCAAGGCACGTTTCGTTGCACCAACGTGCAACACGCCGTGCAGTCTACTGCACCGTGCACCGCGACACGCGCACGGTACGTCACGTTTTTTTCCCAGGCCATGCATGGCAGTTCTATTTTGAGCCACATGCAAAGGGCGTATACACAATTTCTATGTACGAAGTTTGACACGGCCCTAAAATTGGCGATACTTAAAAGTGGAAATATAGAGGGGAAGGTAGGTGGCTGTATGGCAAGATTTGTGGGGTTGTTCTAGATCGGGTAGAGGGATGTGTTGATGGCTGCGAGGGACTCGATGAAGGCGGAGACGTTAGGTCTCGTCGATCTTAGCTCTTCAGCCTCCAGCTAGCGCGTGCAAGCTTCTTACGGTGGGCCCAGTTGGAAGTGAGATTGAAAGCCATTGCCTAAAAAATGGGCTTTGTCTTATTAAAATCAAGTGGCAATAAATTGCAGCTGTCCATCGATGACCGTGCACTCGATGACGCATGTGTTGTGGTGTAGTAGTAGCAGCAGTAGGCTTTTCAGACTTGTTTAAACATGACATGACCGCTCGATGACTTTTTCAATGGACGGCTTCGTGTTCCTTCTTGTAGAAGTCTCGCTGAGGGAGACGTCTATGATGTTTCACGTTGTACTGTGAAGGGCACGACGTGTGCAATGATCATCGTTGGATCACACACAATCAACAGTTGGTGCGCATGATCCGTGTGACAAATGTGACAACTAATCAGGGAGTAGCAGACATAGTGAGCACAAGTTTGGGCTTCTACGAAAGATAGAGACAGGGGGCAAAACTGAGTAGTGTCAAAAAACCAAGGGCAAAACTGAATAGTATAAAAATGGAAAGTGAGTGTTGTGTACAATGAAATACATGGATCAACCAATGGCATTGCATGTCAGTTCTTCTCACAAACCACATAAGGATACACCAGTTTCATTGCATGTGTGTTCTTTTCATGAACCACACCCACTCTGATTGCATGTCTGTCCTTTCCACAAACCACATATGGATACACTAGTGTCATTGGATGTCTGTTCTTTTCATGAACCACACCCAGTGTCATTGCATGTGTGTTCTTCTAAACAAACCACACATGGATCCACCTAGTGTGATTGCATGTCTATTCTTTTCACAAACCACACATGGATGCACCTAGTGTGATAACATGTCTGTTCTTTTCATAAACCACACATGGATCCACTAGTGTCATTGCATGTGTGTTCTTTTCATGAACCACATATGGATACACCAGTGTCATTGGATGTCTGCTATTTTCATGAACCACAACTAGAGTCATTGCATGTCTGTTCTTTCAACAAACCACACATGGATCCACCTAGTGTGATTGCATGTCTGTTCCTTCCACAAACCATACATGGATACACCAGTGTCATTGCATGTGTGTTCTTCTCATAAACCACAACCAGTGTCATTACATGTATATTCTTCTCACAAACCACACAAAGATCCACTGGTGTCATTGCATGTGTGTTCTTTTCAAAAACCACACATGGATCCACCAGTGTCATTGCATGTGTGTTCTATTCATGAACCACAACTAGAGTCATTTCATGTGTGTTCTTCTAAACAAACCACACATGGATCCACCTAGTGTCATTGCATGTTTGTTCCTCTAAACAAACCACACATGGATCCACCCAGTGTCATTGCATGTTTGTTCCTCTAAACAAACCACACATGGATCCACCAGTGTCATTGCATGTGTATTCTTTTCATGAACCACAACTAGAGTCATTGCATGTGTGTTCTTCTAAACAAACCACACATGGATCCACCTAGTGTGATAGGATGTCTATTCATTTCACAAACCACCCATGCATCCACTAGTCTCATTGCATGTGTGTTCTTTTCATGAACCACAACTAGAGTCATTGCATGTGTGTTCTTCTAAACAAACCAAACATGGATCCACCTAGTGTGATTGCATGTGTGTTCTTTTCACATACCACACATGGATCCACCTAGTGTGACTGCATGTCTGTTCTTTTCACAAACCACACATGGAACCACCAGTGTCATTGCGTGTGTGTTCTTTTCATGAACCACACATGGATACACCAGTGTCATTGGATGTCTGTTGTTTTCATGAACCACAGATAGAGTCATTGCATGTCTGTTCTTTCCACAAACCACACATGGATCCACGTAGTGTGATTGCATGTTTGTTCCTTCCACAAACCACACATGGATCCACCAGTGTCACTGCATGTGTGTTCTTCTCATGAACCACAACAAGTGTCATTGCATGTATGTTCTTCTCACAAACCACACAAGGATCCACCAGTGTCATTTCATGTGTGTTCATTTCACAAACCACACATGGATCCACCAGTGTCATTGCATGTGTGTTCTTTTCATGAACCACAACTAGAGTCATTGCATGTGTGTTCTTCTAAACAAATCACACATGGATCTACCCAGTTTCATTGTATGTTTGTTCCCCTAAACAAACCACACATGGATCCACCTAGTGTGATTGCATGTCTGTTCTTCTCACAAACCACACATGGATCCACCAGTGTCATTGCATCTGTGTTCTTTTCATGAACCACAACTAGAGTCATTGCATGTGTGTTCTTCTAAAAAAACCACACATGGATCCACCTTGTGTCATTGCATGTATGTTCCTCTAAAAAAACACACATGGATCCACCCAGTGTCATTGCATGTCTGACCCTCTGAACAAACCACACATGGATCCACCAGTGTCATTGCATGTGTGTTCTTTTCATGAATCACAACTAGAGTCGCTGCATGTGTGTTCTTCTATACAAACCACACATGGATCCACCCAGTGTCATTGCATGTGTGTTCCTCTAAACAAACCACACATGGATCCACCCTGTGTCATTGCATGTCTGTTCCTCTAAACAAACCACACATGGATCCACCAGTGTCATTGCATGTGTGTTCTTTTCATGAAGCACAACTAGAGTCATTGCATGTGTGTTCTTCTAAACAAACCACACATGGATCCACCCAGTGTCATTGCATGTATGTTCCTCTAAACAAACCACACATGGATCCACCAGTGTCATTGCATGTTTGTTCCTCTAAACAAACCACACATGGATCCACAAGTGTCATTGCATGTGTGTTATTTTCATGAACCACAACTAGAGTCGTTGCATGTGTGTTCTTCTAAACAAACCACACATGGATCCACCTAGTGTCATTGCATGTCTATTCCTCTAAACAAACCACACATGGATCCACCAGGGTCATTGCATGTGTGTTATTTTCATGAACCACAACTAGAGTCATTGCATGTGTGTTCATGTAAATAAACCACACATGCATCCACCCAGTGTCATTGCATGTCTGTTCCTCTAAACAAACCAAACATGGATCCACCTAGTGTGATTGCATGTCTATTCTTTTCACAAACCGCACATGGATCCGCCAGTGTCATTGCATCTGTGTTAGTTTCATGAACCACAACTAGAGTCATTGCATGTGTGTTCTTCTAAACAAACCACACCTGGATCCACCTAGTGTGATTGCATGTCTGTTCTTTTCACAAACCACCACATGGATCCACCTAGTGTGATTGCATGTCTGTTCTTTTCACAAACCACACATGGATCCACCAGTGTCATTGCATGTGTGCACTTTTCATGAACCACACATGGATACACCAGTGTCATTGGATGTCTGTTCTTTTCATGAACCACAGCTAGAGTCATTGCATGTCTATTCTTTCCACAAACCACACATGGATCCACCTAGTATGATTGCATGTTTGTTCCTTCCACAAACCACACATGGATCCACTAGTGTCATTGCATGTGTGTTCTTCTAATGAACCTCAGCCAGTGTCATTTCATGTATGTTCTTCTCACAATCCACACAAGGATCCACCCAGTGTCATTGCATGTCTGTTCTTTTCGCAAAACACACATGGATCCACCAGTGTCATTGCATGTGTGTTCTTTTCATGAACCACAGCTAGAGTCATTGCATGTCTGTTCTTTCCACAAACCACACATGGATCCACGTAGTGTGATTGCATGTTTGTTCCTTCCACAAACCACACATGGATCCACCAGTGTCACTGCATGTGTGTTCTTCTCACGAACCACAACAAGTGTCATTGCATGTATGTTCTTCTCAGAAACCACACAAGGATCCACCAGTTTCATTGCATGTGTGTTCATTTCACAAAACACACATGGATCCACCAGTGTCATTCCATGTGTGTTCTTTTCATAACCACAATTAGACTCATTGCATGTGTGTTCTTCTAAACAAACCACACATGGATCCACCCAGTGTCAATGCATGTATATTCCCCTAAACAAACCACACATGTATCCACCTAGTGTGATTGCATGTCTGTTCTTTTCACAAACCACACGTGGATCCACCAGTGTCATTACATGTGTGTTCTTTTCATGAACCACAACTAGAGTCATTGAATGTGTGTTCATCTAAACAAACCAGACATGGATCCACCAAGTGTCATTGCATGTATGTTCCTCTAAACAAACCACGCATGGATCCACCCAGTGTCATTGCATGTATGTTCCTCTAAACAAACCACACATGGATCCACCAGTGTCATTGCATGTGTATTCTTTTCATGAACCACAACTAGAGTCATTGCATGTGTGTTCTTCTAAACAAACCACACATGGATCCACCTAGTGTGATAGGATGTCTATTCTTTTCACAAACCACCCATGCATCCACTAGTCTCATTGCATGTGTTTTCTTTTCATGAACCACAACTAGAGTCATTGCATGTGTGTTCTTCTAAACAAACCACACATGGATTCACCTAGTGTGATTGCATGTGTGTTCTTTTCACATACCACACATGGATCCACCTAGTGTGATTGCATGTCTGTTCTTTTCACAAACCACACATGGATCCACCAGTGTCATTGCGTGTGTGTTCTTTTCATGAACCACACATGGATACACCAGTGTCATTGGATGTCTGTTCTTTTCATGAACCACAGCTAGAGTCATTGCATGTCTGTTCTTTCCACAAACCACACATGGATCCACGTAGTGTGATTGCATGTTTCTTCCTTCCACAAACCACACATGGATCCACCAGTGTCACTGCATGTGTGTTCTCATGAACCACAACAAGTGTCATTGCATGTATGTTCTTCTCACAAACCACACAAGGATCCACCAGTGTCATTTCATGTGTGTTCATTGCACAAACCACACATGCATCCACCAGTGTCATTGCATGTGTGTTCTTTTCATGAACCACAACTAGAGTCATTGCATGTGTGTTCTTCTAAACAAACCACACAAGGATCCACCCAGTTTCATTGTATGTTTGTTCCCCTAAACAAACCACACATGGATCCACCTAGTGTGATTGCATGCCTGTTCTTTTCACAAACCACACATAGATCCACCAGTGTCATTGCATCTGTGTTCTTTTCATCAACCACAACTAGAGTCATTGCATGTGTGTTCTTCTAAACAAACCACACATGGATCCACCCAGTGTCATTGCATGTATGTTCCTCTAAAAAAACACACATGGATCCACCCAGTGTCATTGCATGTCTAACCCTCTGAACAAACCACACATGGATCCACCAGTGTCATTGCATGTGTGTTCTTTTCATGAATCACAACTAGAGTCGCTGCATGTGTGTTCTTCTAAACAAACCACACATGGATCCACCCAGTGTCATTGCATGTTTGTTCCTCTAAACAAACCACACATGGATCCACCCTGTGTCATTGCATGTGTGTTCTTTTCATGAAGCACAACTAGAGTCATTGCATGTGTGTTCTTCTAAACAAACCACACATGGATCCACCCAGTGTCATTGCATGTATGTTCCTCTAAACAAACCACACATGGATCCATCAGTGTCATTGCATGTTTGTTCCTCTAAACAAACCACACATGGATCCACAAGTGTCATTGCATGTGTGTTATTTTCATGAACCACAACTAGAGTCGTTGCATGTGTGTTCTTCTAAACAAACCACAAATGGATCCACCTAGTGTCATTGCATGTTTATTCCTCTAAACAAACCACACATGGATCCACCAGGGTCATTGCATGTGTGTTATTTTCATGAACCACAACTAGAGTCATTGCATGTGTGTTCATGTAAATAAACCACACATGCATCCACCCAGTGTCATTGCATGTCTGTTCCTCTAAACAAACCAAACATGGATCCACCTAGTGTGATTGCATGTGTATTCTTTTCCCAAACCACACATGGATCCGCCAATGTCATTGCATATGTGTTATTTTCATGAACCACAACTAGAGTCATTGCATGTGTGTTCTTCTAAACAAACCACACCTAGATCCACCTAGTGTGATTGCATGTCTGTTCTTTTCACAAACCACCACATGGATCCACCTAGTGTGATTGCATGTCTGTTCTTTTCCCAAACCACACATGGATCCACCAGTGTCATTGCATGTGTGTTCTTTTCATGAACCACACATGGATACACCAGTGTCATTGGATGTCTGTTATTTTCATGAACCACAGCTAGAGTCATTGCATGTCTATTCTTTCCACAAACCACACATGGATCCACCTAGTATGATTGCATGTCTGTTCCTTCCACAAACCACACATGGATCCACCAGTGTCATTGCATGTGTGTTCTTCTAATGAACCTCAACCAGTGTCATTGCATGTATGTTATTCTCACAAACCACACAAGGATCCACCCAGTGTCATTGCATGTCTGTTCTTTTCGCAAAACAAACATGGATCCACCAGTGTCATTGCATGTGTGTTCTTTTCATGAACCACAGCTAGAGTCATTGCATGTCTGTTCTTTCCACAAACCACACATGGATCCACGTAGTGTGATTGCATGTTTGTTCCTTCCACAAACCACACATGGATCCACCAGTGTCACTGCATGTGTGTTCTTCTCATGAACCACAACAAGTGTCATTGCATGTATGTTCTTCTCAGAAACCACACAAGGATCCACCAGTGTCATTGCATGTGTGTTCATTTCACAAACCACACATGGATCCACCAGTGTCATTCCATGTGTGTTATTTTCATAACCACAACTAGAGTCATTGCATGTGTGTTCTTCTAAACAAACGACACATGGATCCACCCAGTGTCAATGCATGTATATTCCCCTAAACAAACCACACATGGATCCACCTAGTGTGATTGCATGTCTGTTCTGTTCACAAACCACACGTGGATCCACCAGTGTCATTGCATGTGTGTTCTTTTCATGAACCACAACTAGAGTCATTGAATGTGTGTTCATCTAAACAAACCAGACATGGATCCACCAAGTGTCATTGCATGTATGTTCCTCTAAACAAACCACGCATGGATCCACCTAGTGTCATTGCATGTATGTTCCTCTAAGGAAACCACACATGGATCCACCAGTGTCATTGCATGTGTGTTCTTTTCATGAACCACAACTAGAGTCATTGCATGTGTGTTCTTGTAAACAAACCACACATGGATCCACCCAGTGTCATTGCATGTCTGTTCTTTTCACAAAACACACATGGATCCACCAGTGTCATTGCATGTGTGTTCTTTTCATGAACCACAGCTAGAGTCATTGCATGTCTGTTCTTTCGACAAACCACACATGGATCAACGTAGTGTGATTGCATGTTTGTTCCTTCCACAAACCACACATGGATCCACCAGTGTCACTGCATGTGTGTTCTTCTCATGAACCACAACAAGTGTCATTGCATGTATGTTCTTCTCACAAACCACACAAGGATCCACCAGTGTCATTGCATGTGTGTTCATTTCACAAACCACACATGGATCCACCAGTGTCATTGCATGTGTGTTCTTTTCATGAACCATAACTAGAGTCATTGCATGTATGTTCTTCTAAACAAACCACACAGGGATCCACCCAGTTTCATTGTATGTTTCCCCTAAACAAACCACACATGGATCCACCTAGTGTGATTGCATGTCTGTTCTTTTCACAAACCACACATGGATCCACCAGTGTCATTGCATGTGTGTTCTTTTCATGAACCACAACTATAGTCATTGCATATGTGTTCTTTTAAAGAAACCACACATGGATCCACCTAGTGTGATTGCATGTATGTTCCTCTAAAAAACCACACATGCATCCTCCAAGTGTCATTGCATGTCTGTTCCTCTGAACAAACCACACATGGATCCACCAGTGTCATTGCATGTGTCTTCTTTTCATGAACCATAACTAGAGTCATTGAATGTGTGTTCTTCTAAACAAACCACACATGGATCCACCCAGTGTCATTGCATGTATGTTCCTCTAAACAAACCACGCATGGATCCACTAAGTGTGACTGCATGTCTATTCTTTTCACAAACCACACATGGATCCACCAGTGTCATTGCATGTGTGTTATTTTCATGAATCACAAGTAGAGTCATTGCATGTGTGTTCTTCTAAACAAACCACACATGGATCCTCCTAGTGTCATTGCAAGTTTGTTTGTCTAAACAAACCACACATGGATCCACCCTGTGTCATTGCATGTCTGTTCCTCTAAACAAACCACACATGGATCCATCAGTGTCATTGCATGTGTGTTCTTTTCATGAAGCACAACTAGAGTCATTGCATGTGTGTTCTTATAAACAAACCACACATGGATCCATCCAGTGTCATTGCATGTCTGTTCCTCTAAACAAACCACACATGGATCCACCTAGTGTGATTGCATGTGTGTTCTTTTCGCAAAACACACATGGATCCACCAGTGTCATTGCATGTGTGTTATTTTCATGAACCACAACTAGAGACATTGCATGTGTGTTCTTCTAAACAAACCACACATGGATCCACCTAGTGGGATTGCATGTCTGTTCTTTTCACAAACCACACATGGATCCACCTAGTGTGATTGCTTGTCTGTTCTTTTCACAAACCACACATGGATCCACCAGTGTCATTGCATGTGTGTTCTTTTCATGAACCACACATGGATACACCAGTGTCATTGGATGTCTGTTCTTTTCATGAACCACAGCTACAGTCAATGCATGGCTGTTCTTTCGACAAACCACACATGGATCCACCTAATGTGATTGCATGTCTGTTCCTTCCACAAACCACACATGGATCCACTAGTGTCATTGCATATGAGTTCTTCTCATGAACCACAACCAGTTTCATTGCATGTATGTTCTTCTCACAAACCACACAAGGATCCACTAGTGTCATTGCATGTGTGTTCTTTTCAAAAACCACACATGGATCCACCAGTGTCATTCCATGTGTGTTCTTTTCATGAACCACAACTACAGTTATTGCATGTGTGTTCTTCTAAACAAACCACACATGGATCCACCCAGTGTCATTGCATGTTTGTTCCCCAAAACAAACCACACATGGATCCACCTAGTGTGATTGCATTTTTGTTCTTTTCACAAACCACACATGGATCCACCAGTGTCATTGCATGTGTGCTCTTCTCACAAACCACACAAGGATCCACCAGTTTCATTGCATGTGTGTTCTTTTCACAAACCACACATGGATCCACAAATTTCATTGCATGTGTGTTCTTTTCATGAACCACAACTAGAGTCATTGAATGTGTGTTCTTCTAAACAAACCACACATGGATCCACCCAGTGTCATTTCATGTATGTTCCCCTAAACAAACCACACATGGATCCACCTAGTGTGATAGCATGTCTATTCTTTTCACAAACCACACATGGATCCACCAGTGTCATTCCATGTGTGTTCTTTTCATGAACCACAACTACAATTATTGCATGTGTGTTCTTCTAAACAAACCACACATGGATCCACCCAGTGTCATTGCATGTTTGTTCCCCAAAACAAACCACACATGGATCCACCTAGTGTGATTTCATGTTTTGTTCTTTTCACAAACCACACATGGATCCACTAGTGTCATTTCATGTGTGTTCTTCTCACAAACCACACAAGGATCCACCAGTTTCATTGCATGTGTGTTCTTTTCACAAACCACACATGGATCCAAAGGTTTCATTGCATGTCTGTTCTTTTCACAAACAATACATGGATCCACCAGTGTCATTGCATGTGTGTTCTTTTCATGAATCACACATGGATACACAAGTGTCATTGGATGTCCGTTCTTTTCATGAACCACAGCTAGAGTCATTGCATGTATGTTCTTTCCACAAACCACAAATGGATCCACCTAGTGTGATTGCATGTCTGTTCCTTCCACAAACCACACATGGATCCACCAGTGTCATTTCATGTGTGTTCTTCTCGTGAACCACAACAAGTGTCATTGCATGTATGTTCTTCTCACAAACCACACAAGGATTCACCAGTGTCATTGCATGTGTGTTCTTTTCAAAAAACACACATGGATCCACCAGAGTCATTGAATGTGTGTTCTTCTAAACAAACCACACATGGATCCACCCAGTGTCATTGCATGTATGTTCCCCTAAACAAACCACACATGGATCCACCTAGTGTGATAGCATGTCTATTCTTTTCAAAAACCACACATGGATCCACCAGTGTCATTCCATGTGTGTTCTTTTCATGAACCACAACTACAGTTATTGCATGTGTGTTCTTCTAAACAAACCACACATGGATCCACCCAGTGTCATTGCATGTTTGTTCCCCAAAACAAACCACACATGGATCCAGCTAGTGTGATTTCATGTTTTGTTCTTTTCACAAACCACACATGGATCCACTAGTGTCATTGCATGTGTGTTCTTCTCACAAACCACACAAGGATCCACCAGTTTCATTGCATGTGTGTTCTTTTCACAAACCACACATGGATCCAAAGGTTTCATTGCATGTCTGTTCTTTTCACAAACAATACATGGATCCACCAGTGTCATTGCATGTGTGTTCTTTTCATGAATCACACATGGATACACAAGTGTCATTGGATGTCCGTTCTTTTCATGAACCACAGCTAGAGTCATTGCATGTATGTTCTTTCCACAAACCACAAATGGATCCACCTAGTGTGATTGCATGTCTGTTCCTTCCACAAACCACACATGGATCCACCAGTGTCATTTCATGTGTGTTCTTCTCATGAACCACAACAAGTGTCATTGCATGTATGTTCTTCTCACAAACCACACAAGGATTCACCAGTGTCATTGCATGTGTGTTCTTTTCACAAAACACACATGGATCCACCAGTGTCATTGCATGTGTGTTCTTTTCATGAACCACAACTAGAGTCATTGCATGTGTGTTCTTCTAAACAAACCACACATGGATCCACCTAGTGTGATTGCATGTCTGTTCTTTTCACAAACCACACATGGATCCACCAGTGTCATTGCATGTGTGTTCTTTTAATGAAACACACATGGATACACCAGTGTCATTGGATGTTTGTTCTTTTCATGAACCACAGCTAGAGTCATTGCATGGCTCTTCTTTCTACAAACCACACATGGATCCACCTAGTGTGATTGCATGTCTGTTCCTTCCACAAACCACACATGGATCCACCAGTTTCATTGCATGTGTGTTCTTCTCATGAACCACAACCAGTGTCATTGCATGTATGTTCTTCTCACAAACCACACAAGGATCCACCAGTGTCATTGCATGTGTGTTCTTTTCAAAAACCACACATGGATCCACCAGTGTCATTCCATGTGTGTTCTTTTCATGAACCACAACTACAGTCATTGCATGTGTGTTCTTCTAAACAAACCACACATGGATCTACCCAGTGTCATTGCATGTTTGTTCCCCAAAACAAACCACACATGGATCCACCTAGTGTGATTGCATGTTTGTTCTTTTCACAAACCACACATGGATCCACCAGTGTCATTGCATGTGTGATCTTCTCACAAACCACACAAGATCCACCAGTTTCATTGCATGTGTGTTCTTTTCACAAATCACACATGGATCCACAAATTTCATTGCATGTGTGTTCTTTTCATGAACCACAACTAGAGTCATTGAATGTGTGTTCTTCTAAACAAACCACACATGGATCCACCCAGTGTCATTGCATGTCTGTTCCCCTAAACAAACCACACATGGATCCACCTAGTGTGATTGCATGTCTGTTCTTTTCACAAAACACACATGGATCCACCAGTGTCATTGCATATGTGTTCTTTTCATGAACCACAACTAGAGTCATTGAATGTGTGTTCATCTAAACAAACCACACATGGATCCACCTAGTGTGATTGCATGTCTGTTCTTTTCACAAACCACACATGGATCCACCAGTATCATTGCATGTGTGTTCTTTTCATGAACCACACATGGATACACCAGTGTCGTTGGATGTCTGTTCTTTTCATGAACCATAGCTAGAGTCATTGCATGGCTGTTCTTTCCACAAACCACACTTGGATCCACCTACTATGATTGCATGTCTGTTCCTTCCACAAACCACACATGGATCCACCAGTGTCATTGCATGTGTGTTCTTCTCATGAACCACAACCAGTGTCATTGCATGTATGTTCTTCTCACAAACCACACAAGGATCCACCAGTGTCATTGCATGTGTGTTCTTTTCAAAAACCACACATGGATCCACCAGTGTCATTCCATGTGTGTTCTTTTCATGAACCACAACTACAGTCATTGCATGTTTGTTCTTCTAAACAAACCACACATGGATCCACCCAGTGTCATTGCATGTTTATTCCCCAAAACAAACCACACATGGATCCACCTAATGTGATTGCATGTTTGTTCTTTTCACAAACCACACATGGATCCACCAGTGTCATTGCATGTGTGTTCTTCTCACAAACCACACAAGGATCCACCAGTTTCATTGCATGTGTGTTCTTTTCACAAGCCACACATGGATCCACAAATTTCATTGCATGTGTGTTCTTTTCATGAACCAGAAGTAGAGTCATTGAATGTGTGTTCTTCTAAACAAACCACACATGGATCCACCCAGTGTCATTGCATGTCTGTTCCCCTAAACAAACCGCACATGGATCCACCTAGTGTGATTGCATGTCTATTCTTTTTACAAACCACACATGGATCCACCAGTGTCATTGCATGTGTGTTATTTTCATGAACCACAACTAGAGTCATTGCATGTGTGTTCTTCTAAACAAACCACACATGGATCCACCCAGTGTCATTGCATGTCTGTTCCTCTAAACAAACCACACATGGATCCACCTAATGTGATTGCATGTCTGTTTTTTTCACAAACCATACATAGATCCACCAGTGTCATTGCATGTGTGTTCTTTTCATGAACCACACATGGATACACAAGTGTCATTGGATGTCCGTTCTTTTCATGAACCACAGCTAGAGTCATTGCATGTATGTTCTTTCCACAAACCACACATGGATCCACCTAGTATGATTGCATGTCTGTTCCTTCCACAAACCACACATGGATCCAACAGTGTCATTTCATGTGTGTTCTTCTCATGAACCACAACAAGTTTCATTGCATGTATGTTCTTCTCACAAACCACACAAGGATTCACCAGTGTCATTGCATGTGTGTTCTTTTCACAAAACACACATGGATCCACCAGTGTCATTGCATGTGTGTTCTTTTCATGAACCACAACTAGAGTCATTGCATGTGTGTTCTTCTAAACAAACCACAGATGGATCCACCTAGTGTGATTGCATGTCTGTTCTTTTCACAAACCACACATGGATCCACCTAGAGTGATTGCATGTCTGTTCTTTTCACAAACCACACATGGATCCACCAGTATCATTGCATGTGTGTTCTTTTCATGAACCACACATGGATACACCAGTGTCATTGGATGTCTGTTCTTTTCATGAACCACAGATAGAGTCATTGCATGTGTGTTCTTTTAAACAAACCACACATGGATCCACCCAGTGTCATTGCATGTTTGTTCTTTTCACAAACCACACATGGTTCCACTAGTGTCATTGCATGTGTGTTCTTCTCACAAACCACACAAGGATCCACCAGTGTCATTACATGTGTGTTCTTTTCATGAACTACACATGGATACACTAGTGTCATTGGATGTCCGTTCTTTTCATGAACCACAGCTAGAGTCATTGCATGTATGTTCTTTCCACAAACCACACATGGAACCACCTAGTGTGATTGCATGTCTGTTCCTTCCACAAACCACACATGGATCCACCAGTGTCATTTCATGTGTGTTCTTCTAATGAACCACAACAAGTGTCATTGCATGTATGTTCTTCTCACAAACCACACAAGGATTCACCAGTGTCATTGCATGTCTGTTCTTTTGACAAACCACACATGGATCCACCAGTGTCATTGCACGTGTGTTGTTTTCATGAACCACAACTAGAGTCATTGCATGTTATTTCTTCTAAACAAACCACACATGGACCCACCCAGTGTCATTACATGTCTGTTCCCCTAAACAAACCACACATGGATCCACCTAGTGTGATTGTATGTCTGTTCTTTTCACAAACCACACATGGATCCACCAGTGTCATTGCATGTGTGTTCTTTTCATGAACCACAACTAGAGTCATTCAATGTGTGTTCATCTAAACAAACCACACATGGATCCACCAAGTGTCATTGCATGTATGTTCCTCTAAACAAACCACGCATGGATCCATCCAGTATCATTGCATGTATGTTCCTCTAAACAAACCACACATGGATCCACCAGTGTCATTGCATGTGTCTTCTTTTCATGAACCACAACTAGAGTCATTGAATGTGTCTTCTTCTAAACAAACCACACATGGATCCACCCAGTGTCATTGCATGTATGTTCTTCTCATGAACCACAGCTAGAGTCATTGCATGTGTGTTCTTCTCACAAACCACACAAGGATCCACCAGTTTCATTGCATGTGTGTTCTTTTCACAAACCACACATGGATCCACAAATCTCATTGCATGTGTGTTCTTTTCATGAACCACAACTAGAGTCATTGAATGTGTGTTCTTCTAAACAAACCACACGTGGATCCACCCAGTGTCATTGCATGTCTGTTCCCCTAAACAAACCACACATGGATCCCCCTAGTGTGATTGCATGTCTATTCTTTTCACAAAGCACACATGGATCCACCAGTGTCATTGCATGTGTGTTATTTTCATGAACCACAACTAGAGTCGTTGCATGTGTGTTCTTCTAAACAAACCACACATGGATCCACCCAGCGTCATTGCATGTCTGTTCCTCTAAACAAACCACACATGGATCCACCTAATGTGATTGTATGTTTGTTCTTTTCACAAACCATACATGGGTCCACTAGTGTCATTGCATGCGTGTTCTTTTCATGAACCACACATGGATACACAAGTGTCATTGGATGTCCATTCTTTTCATGAGCCACAGCTAGAGTCATTGCATGTATGTTCTTTCCACAAACCACACATGGATCCACCTAGTGTGATTGCATGTCTATTCCTTCCACAAACCACACATGGATCCACAAGTGTCATTTCATGTGTGTTCTTCTCATGAACCACAACAAGTGTCATTGCATGTATGTTCTTCTCACAGACCACACAAGGATTCACTAGTGTCATTGCATGTGTGTTCTTTTCACAAAACACACATGGATCCACCAATGTCATTGCATGTGTGTTCTTTTCATGAACCACAACTAGAGTCATTGCAAGTGTGTTCTTCTAAACAAACCACACATGGATCCACCTAGTGTGATTGCATGTATGTTCTTTTCACAAACCACACATGGATCCACCAGTGTCATTGCATGTGTGTTCTTTTCATGAACCACACATGGATACACCAGTGTCATTGGTTGTCTGTTCTTTTCATGAACCACAGCTAGAGTCATTGCATGGCTCTTCTTTCCACAAACCACACATGGATCCACCTAGTGTGATTGCATGTCTGTTCCTTCCACAAACCACACATGGATCCACCAGTTTCATTGCATGTGTGTTCTTCTCATGAACCACAACCAGTATCATTGCATGTATGTTCTTTTGACAAACCACACAAGGATCCCCCAATGTCATTGCATGTGTGTTCTTTTCAAAAACCACACATGGATCCACCAGTGCCATTCCATGTGTGTTTATTTCATGAACCACAACTACAGTCATTGCATGTGTGTTCTTCTAAACAAACCACACATGGATCCACCCAGTGTCATTGCATATTTGTTCCCCAAAACAAACCACACATGGATCCACCTAGTGTGATTGCATTTTTGTTCTTTTCACAAACCACACATGGATCCACCAGTGTCATTGCATGTGTGCTCTTCTCACAAACCACACAAGGATCCACCAGTTTCATTGCATGTGTGTTCTTTTCACAAACCACACATGGATCCACAAATTTCATTGCATGTGTGTTCTTTTCATGAACCACAACTAGAGTCATTGAATGTGTGTTCTTCTAAACAAACCACACATGGATCCACCCAGTGTCATTGCATGTATGTTCCCCTAAACAAACCACACATGGATCCACCTAGTGTGATAGCATGTCTATTCTTTTCACAAACCACACATGGATCCACCAGTGTCATTGCATGTGTGTTATTTTCAAGAACCACAACTAGAGTCGTTGCATGTGTGTTCTTCTAAACAAACCACACATGGATCCACCCAGTGTCATTGCATGTCTGTTCCTCTAAACAAACCACATATGGATCCACCTAATGTGATTGCATGTCTATTATTTTCACAAACCATACATGGATCCACCAGTGTAAGGGCATGTGTGTTCTTTTCATGAACCACACATGGATACACAAGTGTCATTGGATGTCCGTTCTTTTCATGAACCATAGCTATAGTCATTGCATGTATGTTCTTTCCACAAACCACACATGGATCCAGCTAGTGTGATTGCATGTCTGTTTCTTCCACAAACCACACATGGATCCACCAGTGTCATTTCATGTGTGTTCTTCTCATGAACCACAACAAGTGTCATTGCATGTATGTTCTTGTCACAAACCACACAAAGATTCACCAGTGTCATTGCATGTGTGTTCTTTTCCCAAACCACACATGGATCCACCAGTGTCATTGCATGTGTGTTCTTTTCATGAACTACAACTAGAGTCATTGCATGTGTTTTCTTCTAAACAAACCACACATGGATCCACCAGTGTCATTGCATGTGTGTTCTTGTCATGAACCACAACCAGTGTCATTGGATGTATGTTCTTCTCACAAACCACACAAGGATCCACCAGTGTCATTGCATGTGTGTTCTTTTCAAAAACCACACATGGATCCACCAGTGTCATTCCATGTGTGTTCTTTTCATGAACCACAACTACAGTCATTGCATGTGTGTTCTTATAAACAAACCACACATGGATCCACCCAGTGTCATTGCATGTTTGTTCCCCAAAACAAACCACACATGGATCCACCTAGTGTGATTGCATGTTTGTTCTTTTCGCAAACCACACATGGATCCACCAGTGTCATTGCATGTGTGTTCTTCTCACAAACCACACAAGGATCCACCAGTTTCATTGCATGTGTGTTCTTTTCACAAACCACACATGGATCCACAAATTTCATTGCACGTGTGTTCTTTTCATGAACCACAACTAGAGTCATTGAATGTGTGTTCTTCTAAACAAACCACACATGGATCCACCCAGTGTCATTGCATGTCTGTTCCCCTAAACAAACCACACATGGATCCACCTAGTGTGATTGCATGTCTATTCTTTTCACCAACCACACATGGATCCACCAGTGCCATTGCATGTGTGTTATTTTCATGAACCACAACTAGAGTCGTTGCATGTGTGTTCTTCTAAACAAACCATACATGGATCCACCCAGTGTCATTGCATGTCGTATCCTCTAAACAAACCACACATGGATCCACCTAATGTGATTGCATGTCTGTTCTTTTCACAAACCATGCATGGATCCACCAGTGTCATTGCATGTGTGTTCTTTTCATGAACCACACATGGATACACAAGTGTCATTGGATGTCCGTTCTTTTCATGAACCACAGCTAGAGTCATTGCATGTATGTTCTTTCCACAAACCATACATGGAACCACCTAGTGTGATTGCATGTCTGTTCCTTCCACAAACCACACATGGATCCACCAGTGTCATTTCATGTGTGTTCTTCTAATGAACCACAACAAGTGTCATTGCATGTATGTTCTTCTCACAAACCACACAAGGATTCACCAGTGTCATTGTATGTCTGTTCTTTTGACAAATCACACATGGATCCACCAGTGTCATTGCATGTGTTGTTTTCATGAACCACAACTAGAGTCATTGCATGTTATTTCTTCTAAACAAACCACACATGGATCCACCCAGTGTCATTACATGTCTGTTCCCCTAAACAAACCACACATGGATCCACCTAGTGTGATTGTATGTCTGTTCTTTTCACAAACCACACATGGATCCACCAGTGTCATTGCATGTGTGTTCTTTTCATGAACCACAACTAGAGTCATTGAATGTGTGTTAATCTAAACAAACCACACATGGATCCACCAAGTGTCATTGCATGTATGTTCCTCTAAACAAACCACGCATGGATCCACCCAGTGTCATTGCATGTATGTTCCTCTAAACAAACAACACATGGATCCACCAGTGTCATTGCATGTGTGTTCTTTTCATGAACCACAACTAGAGTCATTGAATGTGTGTTCTTCTAAACAAACCACACATAGATCCACCCAGTGTCATTGCATGTATGTTCCTCTAAACAAACCACGCATGGATCCACTTAGTGTGACTGCATGTCTATTCTTTTCACAAACCACACATGGATCCACCAGTGTCATTGCATTTGTGTTATTTTCATGAACCACAACTAGAGTCGTTGCATGTGTGTTGTTCTAAACAAACCACATATGGATCCACCCAGTGTCATTGCATGTATGTTCCTCTAAACAAACCACACATGGATCCACCTAATGTGATTGCATGTATGTTCTTTTCACAAACCATACATGGATCCACCGAATGTCATTGCATGTCTGTTCCTCTAAACAAACCACACATGGATCCACCTAATGTGATTGCATGTCTGTTCTTTTCACAAACCATGCATGGATCCACCAGTGTCGTTGCATGTGTGTTCTTTTCATGAACTACACATGGATACACAAGTGTCACTGGATGTCCGTTCTTTTCATGAACCACAGCTAGAGTCATTGCATGTATGTTCTTTCCACAAACCATACATGGAACCACCTAGTGTGATTGCATGTCTGTTCCTTCCACAAACCACACATGGATCCACCAGTGTCATTTCATGTGTGTTCTTCTAATGAACCACAACAAGTGTCATTGCATGTATGTTCTTCTCACAAACCACACAAGGATTCACCAGTGTCATTGTATGTCTGTTCTTTTGACAAATCACACATGGATCCACCAGTGTCATTGCATGTGTTGTTTTCATGAACCACAACTAGAGTCATTGCATGTTATTTCTTCTAAACAAACCACACATGGATCCACCCAGTGTCATTACATGTCTGTTCCCCTAAACAAACCACACATGGATCCACCTAGTGTGATTGTATGTCTGTTATTTTCACAAACCACACATGGATCCACCAGTGTCATTGCATGTGTGTTCTTTTCATGAACCACAACTAGAGTCATTGAATGTGTGTTCATCTAAACAAACCACACATGGATCCACCCAGTGTCATTGCATGTATGTTCCTCTAAACAAACCACGCATGGATCCACTTAGTGTGACTGCATGTCTATTCTTTTCACAAACCACACATGGATCCACCAGTGTCATTGCATGTGTGTTATTTTCATGAACCACAACTAGAGTCGTTGCATTTGTGTTCTTCTAAACAAACCACATATGGATCCACCCAGTGTCATTGCATGTATGTTCCTCTAAACAAATCACACAAGGATCCACCTAATGTGATTGCATGTATGTTCTTTTCACAAAGCATACATGGATCCACCAGTGTCATTGCATGTGTGTTCTTTTCATGAACCACAACTAGAGTCATTGCATGTGTGTTCTTCTAAACAAACCACACATGGATCCACCTAGTGTGATTGCATGTCTGTTCTTTTCACAAACCACACATAGATCCACGTAGTGTGATTGAATGTCTGTTATTTTCACAAACCACACATGGATCCACCAGTGTCATTGCATGTGTGTTCTTTTCATGAACCACACATGGATACACCGGTGTCATTGGATGTCTGTTATTTTCATGAACCATAGCTAGAGTCATTGCATGTCTGTTCTTTCCACAAACCACACATGGATCCACCTAGTGTGATTGCCTGTCTGTTCCTTCCACAAACCACACATGGATCCACCAGTGTCATTGCATGTGTGTTCTTATCATGAACCACAACTAGTGTCATTGCATGTATGTTCTTCTCACAAACCACACAAGGATCCACTAGTGTCATTGCATGTGTGTTCTTTTCAAAAACCACACATGGATCCAGCAGTGCCATTCCATGTGTGTTCTTTTCATGAACCACAACTAGAGTCATTGCATGTGTGTTCTTCTAAACAAACCACACATGGATCCACCCAATGTCATTGCATGTCTGTTCCCCAAAACAAACCACACATGGATCCACCTAGTGTGATTGCATGTCTGTTCTTTTCACAAACCACACATGGATCCACCAGTGGCATTGCATGTGTGTTCTTTTCATGAACCACAACTGGAGTAATTGCATGTGTGTTCTTCTAAACAAACCACACATGGATCCACCTAGTGTGATTGCATGTCTGTTCCTCTAAACAAACCACACATGGATCCACCTAGTGTGATTGCATGTCTGTTCTTTTCACAAACCACACATGGATCCACCAGTGTGATTGCATGTGTGTTCTTTTCATGAACCACACATGGATACACCAGTGTCATTGGATGTCTGTTCTTTTCATGAACCATAGCTAGAGTCGTTGCATGTCTATTCTTTCCACAAACCACACATGGATCCACCTAGTATGATTGCATGTCTATTCCTTCCACGAACCACACATGGATCCACCAGTGTCATTGCATGTGTGTTCTTCTAATGAACCTCAACCAGTGTCATTGCATGTATGTTCTTCTCACAAACCACACAAGGATCCAATAGTGTCATTGCATGTGTGTTCTTTTCAAAAACCACACATGGATCCACCAGTGTCATTCCATGTGTGTTCTTTTCATAACCACAACTAGAGTCATTGCATGTTTGTTCTTCTAAACAAACCACACATGGATCCACCCAGTGTCAATGCATGTATATTCCCCTAAACAAACCACACATGGATCTACCTAGTGTGATTGCATGTCTGTTCTTTTCACAAACCACACATGGATCCACCAGTGTCATTGCATGTATGTTCTTTTCATGAACCACAACTAGAGTCATTGCATGTGTGTTCTTCTAAACAAACCACACATGGATCCACCCAATGGCATTGCATGTCTGTTCCTCTAAACAAACCACACATGGATCCACCTAGTGTGATTGCATGTCTGTTCTTTTCACAAACCACACATGGATCCACCAGTGTCATTGCATGTGTGTTCTTTTCATGAACCACAACTAGAGTCATTGAATGTCTGTTCTTCTAAACAAACCACACATGGATCCGGAAAGTGTGATTTCATGTCTTTTCTTTTCACAAACCACACATGGATCCACCTAGTGTGATTGCATGTCTGTTCTTTTCACAAACCACACATGGATCCACCTAGTGTGATTGCATGTGTGTTCTTTTCATGAACCACACATGGATACACCAGTGTCATTAGATGTCTGTTCTTTTCATGAACCACAACTAGAGTCATTGCATGTCTGTTCTTTCCAAAACCACACATGGATCCACCTAGTGTGATTGCATGTCTGTTCCTTCCAGAAACCACACATGGATCCACCAGTGTCATTGCATGTGTGTTCTTCTCATGACCACAACCAGTGTCATTGCATGTATGTTCTTATCACAAACCACACAAGGATCCAGCAGTGTCATTGCATGTGTTTTCTTCTCATGAACAACAGCCAGTGTCATTGCATGTGTGTTCGTCTCACAAACCACAGATGGATCCACTAGTGTCATTGCATGTGTGTTCTTCTCATGAACAACACATGGATCCACCAGTGTCTTTGCATGTTTGTTCTTTTCATGAACCACAGCTAGAGTCAATGCATGTTTGTTCCTTCCACAAACCACATATGGATCTACCAGTGTCATTGCATGTCTATTCTTTTCATGAACCACACCCAGTGTCATTGGATGCCTGTTGCTCTAAACAAACCACACATGGATCCACCACTTTCATTGCATGCGTGTTCTTCTCATGAACCATAGCCAGTGTAATTGCATGTTTGTTCTTATCACAAACCACATAAGTATCCACCAGTGTCATTGCATGTGTGTTCTTCTCATGAACCACAGCAAGTGTCATTGCATGTCTGATCTTCTCACAAACCACATAAGTATCCACCACTGTCATTGCATGTCAGTTCTTCTCGCAAACCACACAAGGATCCACCAGTGTCATTGCATGTGTGTTCTTCTCATGAACCACACATGGATCCACCAGTGTAATTGCATGTCTGTTCTTTTCGTGAACCACAACTAGTGTCATTGCATGTCCGTTCTTCTCACAAACCACATATGGATCCACCAGTGTCATTGCATGTATGTTCTTTTCATGAACCACACCCAGTGTCATTGCATGTCTGTTCCTCTAAACAAACCACACATGCATCCACCTAGTGTGATTGCATGTCTGTTCTTTTCACAAACCACACATGGATCCACCAGTGTCATTGCATGTGTGTTCTTCTCATGAACCACAGCTAGTGTCATTGCATGTATGTTCTTCTCACAAACCACATAAGGATCCACAAGTGTCATTGGATGTGTGTTCTTCTCATCAAACACACATGGATCCACCCAGTGTCATTGCATGTATGTTCTTTTCATGAACCACAGCTAGAGTCATTGCATCTCTGTGCTTTCCACAAACCACATATGGATCTACCAGTGTCATTGCATGTCTATTCTTTTCATGAACCACACCAAGTGTCATTGCATGGCTGTTCTTTTCACAAACCACACATGGATCCACCAGTGTCATTGCATGTGCGTTCTTTTCATGAACCACAACTAGAGTCATTGCATGTGTCTTCTTCTTTACAAACCACACATGGATCCGCCTAGTGTGATTGCATGTCTGTTCTTTTCACAAACCACACATGGATCCACCTAGTGTGATTGCATGTCTGTTCTTTTCACAAACCACACATGGATCCACCAGTGTCATTGCATGTCTGTGCTTTCCACAAACCACATATGGATACACCAGTGTCATTGTATGTTTGTTCTTTTCATGAACCACAACTAGAGTCGTTGCATGTCTGTTCTTTCCACAAACCACACATGGATCTACCTAGTGTGATTGCATGTCTGTTCTTTTCACAAACCACACATGGATCCACCAGTGTCATTGCAAGTGTGTTCTTCTCATGAACCACAGCCAGTGTCATTGCATGTATGTTCTTCTCACAAACCACATAAGGATCCACCAGTGTCATTGCATGTGTGTTCTACTCATGAAGCACAGCCAGTGTCATTGCATGTCTGTTCTTCTCACAAACCACATAAGTATCCACGAGTGTCATTGGATGTATGTTCTTCTCACAGACCACATAAGGATCCACCAGTGTCATTGGATGTGTGTTCTTCTCATGAACCACACATGGATCCACCAGTGTCATTGCATGTCTGTTCTTTTCATCAACCCCAACTAGAGTCATTGCATGTCCATTCTTCTCACAAACCACATATGGATACACCAGTGTCATTGGATGTATGTTCTTTTCATGAACCACATCTCGTGTCATTGCATGTGCGTTCTTCTCCTGAACCACACATGGATCCACCAGTGTCATTGCATGTGTGTTCTTTTCATGAACCACAGCTAGAGTCATTGCATGTCTGTTCTTTCCACAAACCACACATGGATCCACCTAGTGGGATTGCATGTTTGTTCTTCTCATGAACCACAGCCAGTGTCATTGCATGTTTGTTCTTCTCACAAACCACATAAAGATCCACAAGTGTCATTGGATGTGTGTTCTTCTCGTGAACCACACATGGATCCACCAGTGTCATTGCCTGTCTATTCTTTTCATGAAGCACAGCTAGAGTCATTGCATGTCTGTTCTTTCCACAAACCACATATGGATCCACTAGTGTCATTGCATGTATGTTCTTTTCATGGACCACATCTAGTGTCATTTGATGTGTGTTCTTTTCATGAATCACACCCAGTGCCATTGGATGTGTGTTCTTTTCTTGAACCACACCCAGTGTCATTGGATGTGTGTTCTTCTCACAAACCACACATGGATCCACTAGTGGCATTGCATGTGTGTTCTTCTCATGAACCACACATGGATCCTCCCAGTGTGATTGCATGTTTGTCCTTTTCACAAACCACATATGGATCCACCAGTGTCATTGCATGTCTGCTCTTTTCACAAACCACATATGGATCGTAATTAACCTTAGGAGAGCCCTAACCTTAGC
The DNA here is from genome assembly GCA_916181665.1 of Avena sativa. NCBI lineage: Eukaryota > Viridiplantae > Streptophyta > Magnoliopsida > Poales > Poaceae > Avena > Avena sativa. The sequence continues at coordinate 341,832,439 of OV702288.1, forward strand.
CCCCCAATGGGTGGCCGTTAAACTGAGTCTTCTAGAAGGCACGCCCTAACATAGTTGTTCTGCTTGATGATTGTTACATACCGTTCGATCGGGGTGCTTGGACGATTGGGATGGTCTTCGTGAGAGCGATCCACGAGTAGGCCATTCTGCGGCATGATTGGCCACGCTTGCTCTAGACAAACTGGCAACACCGAGCGCGCCCCTGTTGCGAGTGTCACGACTCACGAGTTCAGTGGGCCACATCCCAGTGTCACGTCCCCATTACTTCTGTTCCTCCCCGTACTTCTCTTCCTTCCCCTCGAAGCCACTTTCCCCACTTCACTCCCATCCTGTCGTAGCCGCGAGCCGGCGGCGCCTCCATTCCAATCCCCTCTCCAGCAGCCACCCCCTCCCCTCTCGCCATGGGTTCAAGGGGAGACAGTGAGGAAACACGTCGTGACGACAGGGACGGTGATTTCGATGTGAGTCGTCTCATCTCTAGCTCTATCATCTGTGGCCAGTTATCTATTTTTTGAGCTAGATCTACTCTATTTACTCATGCGCGTATGATCTGTTAGGCCAACTAGACGATGTATGACTCTGACTATCATGGTTTAGTGGATGAAGACAGTCCTCTACTATGTAAACAGGGACATGTGCCCGCTAAATTTGTAGTGTTCGAAGGACGAAACGCAGGCAGGAGGTTTCTACAGTGTCAAGGACATCATGCAATGATGCAAGGCGGAAGTTGTGGTGTTGTCAAATGGGTAGACCTAGAGTGGCCCAAATCGATGCAGAAAACGCTGGACAAACTATGGGATATGACTGTTGAGTTGAAAGAATCCTTAGCCAGCTCACTTCTTGACAGTGCTGAGATGAAGCTATGGGACCCAGTTGACACGACCAAGCTTAACCGAGATCTCAGAAGGGTGCAAGATAAGGTTACCAAAGTCGAGAAGGAGAGGGACATGGCATTGGGCCTGAAGGCTAAAGCAGAGCAAGAACTGACTCAAGCAAGGAATGATCTTCACCAGGCCAAAGTCTTGCAGTTCACAACTACGAGTATTGACAAGTGCATGAGGAAAAATATAGAGAAACAATTGAAGCTGTGCAAGGAAGATGCTAAAAGGAAGGAGCAGACGAATCGATCCTTGCTCTCGCGGGAAGATGCACATCAGGCTAAGATTAGGAAGATCAAGGAGATGTGTGATAACTAGTTCTATTTAGCTTGAGCTCCGTGTATTTTTAAGTTGTAATAGTAGTACTTGTTGACCTAGCGGTCTGAACTAGTGGTCCCAGAGTCCAGGGAGGAAAAAAATTGCTCCCCCGTTAGTCTGTCTTAACCCTGCATCACTTCCTTTTGTCCGATCATGCTGGTATTCTAAAATTGGTGGTTTGTTTAAACATAATCTACGTGGATTGTGCCGCATGAAAATGGCACAGCCACAATTTATAAAGTGAAAGCACGTACACCCGGTTAATGGAGATCCAGGAGCTTCGCCAGACGCAGGGGATGCATGAGCAGGGAGGCGGTGAGATAGACGGGCTCAAGTGTCTGGGCATTATCGGTTGCCATTGCTTCGTGGAGTGTGGCATCTTAAATAATTTATTTCTGTGCCACTTACATTCCGTCGTATTTGGAGACCTCCTGCCCCTCAGCAATCGTGGAACCGGTGCTGCGTGTTTTCAGATAGTAGTGGCACAATCACAATTTCGGATTAAACTACTGACTCGGGTGTTTCCAAACCCTAAGTCGCGGTACATTTTACTTAGAGAGCGTGGGTAGATTGTTTCGCCCAGCAACGTGCCACACACAGAGCTCCAGAATTTAATAGAATTACATATATAGGTTCAAGTTCCACACATTACTATGAATCTTCATTGCCAGCAGCCTTCTTCCGCAGCCTGGGTGTCAAGCCTTCACGTCCACTGGCTTCTTCATTTCCTGCCTTCTTCCTCTTCCTCGGTGCCAATTTTCTTAGCTTCACCTACTCTGCATCGTCGGGACAATGGGCACCAGAACCGTGTCTAGCATCATCTTTCCACTCGTTTTTAATTTCTTCGGGCAGCAAAATGACATCTTTCCACTCGTTTTTAATTTCTTCGGGTAGCAAAATGACTAAACCGACAGTCATGTTTCTAACCTTGCAGTGCTTCCTGTCAAAGAAACAAGACTGTTGCATAACTGCCCAATATCTATAGAGTAATAAAACAAAATTTACAATTCAGCACAAACATGCGAACCCCAAGAGACTTTTGCTTACCAGGAGCTAACTGGGTTCAAGCAACCACCCTGTCCAAGAATAGAAGGGCGACTCCTAGTTGCAGAAGCTTCCACATCCAGTACATCACAATTCAGCTCAAACATGGCAGTCGAAGCATACCTTTTCATCAACCCAATTATCTGACTTTCACAAGTTAGAGGAACCATGATGCCACGTTCATCCATGAAGCTGAACTTTACAGTCTGCTTTGGCTATAATTCATCATGATTATGTAGAGCAACAACCATACTAGATATAGTGTAGATCTGCGCAGGCGCTTCTTCCATCGTGATACAATGGTGTCCATACCACTTGCCCTTAGAGTCGTACCTATAGAGGACTACCGTAACCAGGTAAGGGGGTCCGTGGAGATCCCACTTGACAGAAAACTGTGGACAAAATATGCTTGTCAGCGTTGGGCTAACAAATAATTTGAGGTTCAGTAGCCAGCTAGCAGTTATAATTAGTGCGAATAGCAAAGAGAAGGGTAGCACACCCGCTTGTAGCCAGAACTTCTTCTTCCTTGGTAGTAGGATCTGCCATCCTCCGAGCTGCTCGGCTCGTCGGTGGTGGAGGCAGGCTAGAGCCTCACAACAACGGCTTTGGCATGTGCCATTAGATCTCGGGATCAGCGACTAGGCGCAGCAACTTGGCACCGGAAGTCAAATATCCGAAGGGATCGTCCTGCCTGGAGGGTGGATTCCGACGCCACCGGTGCTAGGGGAAAGGTGGGAATGGATTTGTGAAATTGGTCAACGCATCCAATCCACTCAGCTACTCAATTTGCCTAAGAGCTTGCCATGTTGGCGCTCGCGTCACGGACATATTACCGACATGAGGGTCCCGACCGTCTACTTCATGAGGCAGTTTAACGGAATGGTTGAATTTGGCAGGGGCGACATGAGTTTGCCTCGAAATGGCCCCTCTCAGTAGTTGGCGGCCCAACATTTCGAAACGCGGCAATTTCAGGCAACTTAGGTACCGCCATGCGCTGGCCTGCAAACTTTGGTACCGCAGACGAACAACCCTGCCAAGGAAGGTACGGTAACATGGATCCTTCGTTTCGAAGGGATCTTTCCCTTTATCCTGTCCCTTGTCAGAAGCTTTGGGTTCCATGTCTTCATCCATATCGCTTGATTCCTTGGTCTCTTCCTCCTTATTCTTCCCTTTGTCCTTTCCACGGGGCCTGTTCTTCCGACTTCTCTTGTAGCCAGATTCAGGGTCCTCCTTGAGGTTGTTGACAAATTTGCATTTGCGATTGGTGTGGGTGGCCTTGCCGTTTCTGTCAAGGTGGACGAAACATGGCATATCACGGTACTCTTCATACGTTTGGGGAACACGGGGCACTGAGGGTGTAGTATCACTCCTCTACTGGCCACTTCTAGTCCCCCGTCCACGTCCATGTTGTCCGCCTCCACCTCTACCGCTTGTTAATGTTGTTTTTTCTGGTCTGGGTAGGGATTGCTAATGCCGACAGCGATCCGCGTGCGTCGTCATCAGTAGCGGCGAACTCGCTAGCCATGGCGATCATTGCGTTGAGGGTGAGCTCATTGTTGTATTGCTTCCACTTCAACTTATGGCGGAGCAAAGTTCCCTTTTCCAGACCATCGACGAAGGCGGCCATAGTGGTCTGTTCGTGTACCCTTGCGCAGAAATTTTTCATATCCAGCTAGCGAGAGAGGTAGGTAAGAGAGGTTTCATCCTTTTCTTGCACACACCCCTGCAGGTCTCCGACAGTGCAGGGACGTTTGAATGTACCCTCGAATTTCTTGGTGAACGCTTCATGCATGTCCAACCAATTGCATAATGATTTCTCCGGTAAGTCATCGATCCATTGTCGGGCGGTGTCGCTCAGCATGAGTTGGAGGTACTTGACGGCGATAATCGGGTTTCCCCCTGCGATGTGAATCGCTTTGTTGTAGTCCTACAACCATGTTGCTAGCCTGGCAGTGTCATTGTAGGGCTTGATGGTATTTTCTATCCGGAGACCCTTAGGGTAGGTTGTGACCCGTATTACCGGTCCAAAACAACAAGGACCAAGGTATGGGAGCTCCCGAGCTTCTTGGATCTTGTCCAACCATGTACGCGCATCATACGGCTCTGGTTGATTCCCTTTTCCATCATGGGTAGGTGAGTTGTGGCGCGATCTATGAGATCCACCGTGCCCTCCGCCAGGATGGCCGCTAGACGGGGGCGGTGGGTTAGCTTTCTTGCTGTGCCCCTCCTGCAACTCCTCACGCTTGTCACGATTGCTTGTCGGATGTGGCGGCTCCTTGTGGGACCTGCTCCTATGTCCTTCAATGCTGCTACGCTCTCTGACATGCCAGGGCTACTCACCCTGGTCGTGTATAACGATGCTGGCCTAGGGACGCCTTGGCGGTGGAATGCTTGTACGGTGGCGCGGCTCTGGTTCCTCGTGACATCGAGCTGGTGGTGGAGCTGGCGACCGGCAGGGACAAGCCTTTTCTCCTTGATCGGAGGATATGGGGATGGCGTCAGGCCTGTTGCGTGCCTCCCTCCGTCTTCGCTCTATGGAGCCCGTATGCGATCCCTTGTCATGGGGAGGTTTGGGCCTTCTGCGGCTATTTAGAGTTGACTGGCAAAGCTCCGGGTTGGACTCTACCCTCTGCGAGGTGTCACATCCCAAATTTTCCAAATTTTGAAATGTGAAAATTTTAAACAAAATGAAGAACCAAGTTCTTCATTATTTTAGAAGGAACAAAAACTTTTGGAACATTTAATATAATGCCTCCAAAACCCAAGCCAAATAAAATGGTTTTTGTTTGTGAAGTGGTGTGCATGTTTTAAATCCGAAATCATGGAGCATGCATGAGCATCTTGACTTGGTTGCATTTTAAAAACCTAAGAGAAGTGAAAAATATCTCAAACCCTAAAACTTTAATTATTGGTTAACCCTAAGAACAACACAATACTATGGATATACTCCATATTTATATTAAACGAAAGAACTCCTATGAGGGCTAAAAAGATAAAGGACAAATTAATAAAACAATTGAAATTGGTTTCATCCAATTTGGAGCCATGGATAAAAAGATATGAATTATTTTGAGAATATAATTAAGAAAGACAATATTAACTATTAAAGCCAAAGTGAATAAATTTGATTAGAAAAATTTGAGTTAGAAAGTAAATGTGTTCTATAATGCCCTAAAAACCTAATTTGAGTTTTACAAATTTTTAGAAATTTGTTTGATTCAAATTGGATCATTAAATCAAAAGTTATTTAAGAAAACAGAAAAAGAAAAAGAAAAACTGAAGGAAAAAAAACACAGCAGTAGCAACTCGGCCCAAACCTAGCCCACTAAGCCCACCCGGCACTCCCCCTTCCCCTCTCTTTCTCACCGACCCCTCCTCACACCCCCTCGCTGACGGCTCGACCCCACCTCCACGTCACCCTCCACCTCACCATCTTCAACCGAACGACAAACAACCCACTCCCATCCTCTGCCGTTTCCAAATCGGCTCAAATTCGAGCGTTTCTGTGAATTAAACTCCACTCCGACCACGGCCTCTTAATCCCCGCCCCTCCTCTTCGTTTTCCCCTCAGACACCGCCACCTGAGAGCCACTAGGCTGCTCGGAATCTTGCTCGGACCACCACAGACCCCGACGAGCTCCGGCGAGGATTCCGGCGAGAACCGACAACCCCACGCCCTCCCCTCTGTCTTGTTAGCTTCGCCATGCTCTGGCGCGCCTACTGACAAATCACGTTCTTTTTTTGTGCCCTAGGTCATCGCCACGGTCACCACCGGCGTCACCCTCAGCCGCCACCGTTCACCGGTGATTTCCGGTGAGTCGCAGGTTCCTGCCGCCCTCTTTTGGTTACAGCCAACTTCTACACGACCAAGCACACCTCGCTGACCTATTGACCTGTCTGCTCGAGCCCCAGGTCGACGACACCGTCTTGGAGACACGACCTCCGCCGTCGGCAGAACTCCGGCGAGGAATCCCCGGCAAATCTGAGCGCCCCTTCATCGACCGCGACCATCCCCGAGACCACCTCGACCGCGGCGATCGCTGGTAATAGTCCACGGTCTCCCTGCCCCTCTAGAATCACCGGAGCACCACCCACCTGATGCACCGCCGCCGCGCACCGTCGCTAGCTCCGCCAGTCTATGGTCGACACGCTGAGCGCCGTCCGATCCGTCGTCTGCGGCTAGGATTAGATCGGCGAGCGAAACGGTATGGGCTAATCTGGATCGTCCGTTGCTACTTAAAATCCAACAGCCCACATTACCGATCCGCCCGAACCGGTACGAGCCAATAAGAACATGCCACGTAGGCCTGAGCGTCTGTTTAAATTAGAAAATAGGCAGAATTTGTATTAAACTTAGAAATTCAATAACTTTTGATCCACAAATCAGAAAAATGCAAATTTGGTGTCTATGGATTCAGAAAAATGAGAGCTTCACTGCTGAGGCCTTATTTCACCCTTTAACTTCTGTAAAATAGAAGTTTTAGTCAGAACCTTTTTAGGAGTATTTTAACCATAAAAATTATTTTGTAAATTATTTTTGGGTGAATATTTTTTCTATGGATTGCAAATTGAACCCTCTATCCAGTAAGACCAAAATATAAATTTGGTTGGCTATGCCTAATAGCATGGAAATTATTTAGTGAGTTTGGCCTTTCCAAATGATAGAAATTATTGCTAATTGTTACAATTGCACAAATGATTGCATTTTGTAATCTTGCAATTATAAAATGTTCAGGAAACACTTAGTATTGTTCAAAACCTTGTTATAACAATTTGTACAATAAAATTTTCCATCTTGCATGCTTGCATATTTTGCATGATTTTTGTATTGCCATTAGTGTTGACTTTGTGCATGTTTTGTCTTGGTTGTTTTGTTTGATAGATTGTGTGGATTGTCAAGTGTGTTACTGCAAAGAGTGTACCAACACCACCAACTACTAAGGCAAGTGGCACTATCATGCATGTCCTACTATTTTCATTACACTTAGTGGATTTTTGTAGTATGCATGACAGGACTACTATGATACTATGCTATGCTATGTCCTATTTAGGATATCCTTTATATCTTCCTTAGTGGAAATACTGTAGTTGTAGATGCTTAGCCCTGCTATAGATTCAGGGTGGATTATACCATATTGTGATTATATGAAGTGTTGGAAAAATATATGTTTTGTATAATAAAACAAGTACTCAATGAATCACCTGGGTGGAATGTGGATACTCAGTTGAGAATAAGGTGGCAACAAAGGGAACCATGTCTATGGCTATCTCTTTCGTGTGTGCACTAGGAGAATACCACCCAGGAACTTAGAGATTGAACATGTTTCTCGTGCAGTGGCTTTCGTGTACAGCCACATGCCAAATGGGCTCTGGCCTAGTCAATTACATAGTGGGAGACCCATGCATTGGTACCTCTTCAGGTTAACTAGAATTATGCATTGGAGGTTTATCCTTGCATTGGTGCCTGGTAGATGTGCTGGCATTATGTATTGGGAGGACTTCTATGGAAAGACTTTGTCACATTCTCGATCTACCGGTACTCCATCTTGGTGAGTACTAATCCAGCGGCCACTGGTGGCATCAAGACGAGATTGTGTCTTGTGGGTAAAGTGTACAACTTCTGCAGAAGATCAAATTCTAAGTACTTAGCCGTGTCCCTGGTTATGGACAACTCTGAGCAACTAAGGCCTGAAGCTATGGAAGATCTCGACATTCTAATTTCTCAAAGTAAAACTTAATGGTGACAACAAGGGAGTAGAAGCACTTGGAGTTTGCCAAGGAGTTCAGAATGTTGTTGAAAGGTCAAAACTATTTTGCAAAGATAGGATAAAACCATGTTGCTTTCTGCAAATAAGCCTAAGCTCTACTTAGACAAATATGCATGTAGTAATAGTCCTACTTATATTCACCAACTTGTGACACTTACCAATACATTCAAAGTATTGACCCTTTTGTGGCTGCAACCTATCATGTTGTAGGTTATTCTATTGATGAGTGTGGATTGATGATAGAGGTTATGAGTCTACACCCAACATGTTTGCCTGTGGCACATGAAGATGAAGGACTCCATGCTTTACTTGTATTCTGCTGCTTTGTAATAAGATAGCCTATGGCTGTGAGTATGTAATAAAGTATTTATATTCTGGATCATGCGATGTAATATGACCTTTGTATCTTGATATTACATCTTAAACTGTGGGTGCTAGCTATTCGATCCAGGGACTAGCACTATAAACACAGGGATCTGTACCTTAACAGGTTCGGGTCTTTACAGATGGTATCAGAGCACTATGTTGCCTATAGGTTCGTAACCCTAGGAATTGGACAAACCCCTTGTTAGGAGTGAACTTATATTTTTATACTTATTAGATTTTCTCGTATACCTTGATCATTCTTTACTGAATCTCTTCTCATTCAAACATGTACAGGACCAGCCTTTGCTTTCTCTAAGGACCTTGAAGATGGATCATGCCAATAAGGAGGTCAAGATACAAGTTGTGACAGGTCCTCGAGCTTGCAAAATATGTGGAGAAGTAGGCCACACCTCTAAGGAACATCAAGATCAATGTCCCTTTTGTGATCACAACCATCTAGTTGGAGAATGCCCCACATCTCAAGTTACTTGTTACCCATGTTAAGGAACCAACCACATTCCTGCCAAGTGCCATCTCGACTTCATAGTGCAACAAGTGAAAGAAAAAGTCAAGGATGGAATGTATCAAGCTCCTAGGAAGAGAGAAGAAAACCTTAGCCATATCCCCTGCTCCAATTACAAGAAAGAAGGACACAATATCAACGAATGCCCAGAGAAGGAAGTTCAAGAAAACCACAACAACACTTCAAGAAAAAGTACTCGAGACATGACAAAAGTGTTTTGCCATCGCTGCCGGAAGATAGGACACTTCACCGATGATTGCTCAACTCAAAAGAGAGCTCCCACTGATGTTATCATAGTGCGACCCATGAGACATTATATTGCCTACCAATTATCATGTTTGAGTTATCGATATCGTGTTAGCGTATGGATCATGCCGACCTATGTGGTATGTCTATACTAGGTTGCTTGTTTGAAGAAAACTTGTTGTTTTCTTCTATAATGAGATAAACTTAGAAGTTGCTAAGTGATTGGTTGTTTGATGAATGTTTGATTGAACAGGTTTGTTTTGGGTTGAGTGTGTTAGAACTCCCTTAAATCTATCTATCTATCGTTACTTATCCCTATTGAAACAACAGAGGCCTCCAAGACGCGCCAACGACCATGATAACAATGGAGACAACAACAACAATGAAAATGAGGTGCAACAGATGATGACTGCACAAACTTAGCTAATGCAGATGATGACACAATTCATGGCAACCATCAACAATCAGAATCAGAACAACAACAATAACAACAACAATCCACCACCTCTGGATATGCTCACTAGATTTCTGAGGTTGAGACCTGCAAAGTTCTCTGGTACTTCTGATCCAATGGTAGCTGATGACTGGTTACGTTCAGTAAACAGGGATCTAGTGACCGTTGGATGCTCTGATGCTGAGAAAGTGAGATTTGCAGCACACTTGCTTGAAGGCCCTGCAGCTACATGGTGGGACAACTTTCAAGTCACTCACCCCATTGAAGAAGTGACTTGGGAAATATTTGAAGACGGTTTTCGCACTAATCATATCTCTTCAGGCGTGATGAGCCTAAAGAAGAAGGAGTTTCATAACCTTAAACAACGTCACCACAGCATTGCTGAATATATTGAGGAATTCAACAATCTATCACGTTATGCTCCAGATGATACTGATACTGATGCTAAGAGGAAGGAACAGTTCCTAGATGGACTGAATGATGAACTTTCCATGCAATTATCAGTTGCTTATGTTCCAACTTATCAATCACTATGTGACAAAGCTAGAATTTTAGAGAGTAAGAAGGATAAGGTTGAGGGCAGGAAGAGGAAGCATAGCTTTGAAAAATATCACTCAGGATCATCACAGAAGATGCGTTCATTCAGAAAGGACAATGGGGATTATGGATCACATCAGCATGAAGGAAATGGACATAATCACCATCATCACCAGAATCACCACATCAATAATGGAAGTGGTAGTAACAATGTGAATGGTACTAACAATGGAGACAACCTTGGTCAGAACCAACATAATGATCCCAAGAAAGACATTAGCCTATTGCAGTGTTACAATTGTAAGCAACTTGGACACTTTGCAGCAAACTGTCCTGAGAAGAAGAATAATAAGAATATTGGAGACTCTATTGGGAGCAATTCCAATGTGACCCAGAAAGGACATGTGAACCACATCAACATGTATGGAACCCTTGAAGAACTAGATGGTGTGGAAGGTAAGCTTTAGCTAACTTAATTCAGTGGTATAAGAATCTCAAGATGGAGAAATTTTAACAACCTTTGGATGCCAATCATTGGACCCTTAGCCAAGTGAATCATCAAATGCAACCCAACAAAGTTTCCTATTAAGGGTGGTAGCACCCAAGTATCCTAAAACCCAACCTATTCTTTCTAGCCTTCTCGAATCTCGCGACGAGATTCCTTTTAAGGGTGGTAGTCTGTCACATCCCAAAATTTTCCAAATTTTGAAATGTGAAAATTTTAAACAAAATGAAGAACCAAGTTCTTCATTATTTCAGAAGGAACAAAAACTTTTGGAACATTTAATATAATGCCTCCAAAACCAAGCCAAATAAAATGGTTTTTGTTTGTGAAGTGGTGTGCATGTTTTAAAATCCGAAATCATGGAGCATGCATGAGCATCTTGACTTGGTTGCATTTTAAAAACCTAAGAGAAGTGAAAAATATCTCAAACCCTAAAACTTTAATTATTGGTTAACCCTAAGAACAACACAATACTATGGATATACTCCATATTTATATTAAACAAAAGAACTCATATGAGGGCTAAAAAGATAAAGGACAAATTAATAAAACAATAGAAATTGGTTTCATCCAATTTGGAGCCATGGATAAAAAGATATGAATTATTTTGAGAATATAATTAAGAAAGGCAATATTAACTATTAAAGCCAAAGTGAATAAATTTGATTAGAAAAATTTGAGTTAGAAAGTAAATGTGTTCTATAATGCCCTAAAAACCTAATTTGAGTTTTACAAATTTTTAGAAATTTGTTTGATTCAAATTGGATCATTAAATCAAAAGTTATTTAAGAAAACAGAAAAAAGAAAAAGAAAAACTGAAGGAAAAAAAACGCAGCAGGAGCAACTCGGCCCAAACCTAACCCACTAAGCCCACCCGGCACTCCCCCTTCCCCTCTCTTTCTCACCGAAACCTCCTCACAACCCCTCGCTGACGGCTCGACCCCACCTCCACGTCACCCTCCACCTCACCATCTTCAACCGAACGAAGAACAACCCACTCCCCTCCTCTGCCGTTTCCAAATCGGCTCGAATTCGAGCGTTTTTGTGAATTAAACTCCACTCCGACCATGGCCTCTTAATCCCCACCCCCTCCTCTTCGTTTTCCCCTCAGACACCGCCACCTGAGAGCCACTAGGCTGCTCAGAATCTTTCTCGGACCACCATAGACCCCGACGAGCTCCGGCGAGGATTCCGGTGAGAACCGACAACCTCACGCCCTCCCCTCTGTCCTGTTAGCTTCTCCATGCTCTGGCGTGCCTACTGACAAATCACGTTCTTTTTTTGTGCCCTAGGTCATCGCCACGGTCACCACCGGCGTCACCCTCTGCTGCCACCGTTCACCGGTGATTTCCGGTGAGTCGCAGGTTCCTGCCACCCTCTTTTGGTTACAACCAACTTCTACATGACCAAGCACACCTCGCTGACCTATTGCCTTGTCTGCTCGAGCCCCAGGTCGACGACACCATCTCGGAGACACGACCTCCACCGTCGGCAGAACTCCGGCGAGGAATCCCCAGCAAATCTGAGCGCCCCTTCATCGACCGCGACCATCCCCGAGACCACCTCGACCGCCGCGATCGCTGGTAATAGTCCATGGTCTCCCTGCCCCTCTAGAATCACCGGAGCACCACCCACCAGACGCACCGCCGCCGTGCACCGTCGCCAGCGCCGCCAGTCTGTGGTCGACACGCTGAGCGCCGTCCGATCCGTCGTCTGCGGCTAGGATTAGATCGGCGAGCAAAAAGGTACGGGCTAATCTGGATCGCCCGTTGCCACTTAAAATCCAACAGCCCGCGTTACCGATCCGCCCGAACCGGGACGAGCCAATAAGAACATGCCACGTAGGCCTGAGCGTCTGTTTAAATTAGAAAATAGGCAGAATTTGTATTAAACTTAGAAATTCAATAACTTTTGAACCACAAATCAGAAAAATGCAAATTTGGTGTCTATGGATTCAGAAAAATGAGAGCTTCACTTCTGAGGCCTTATTTCACCCTTTAACTTCTGTAAAAATAGAAGTTTTAGGCAGAACCTTTTTAGGAGTATTTTAACCATAAAAATTGTTTTGTAAATTATTTTTGGGTGAGTCTTTTTGCTATGGATTGAAAATTGAACCCTCTATCCAGTAAGACCAAAATATAAATTTGGTTGGCTATGTCTAATAGCATGGAAATTATTTAGTGAGTTTAGCCTTTCCAAATGATAGAAATTATTGCTAATTGTTACAATTGCACAAATGGTTGCATTTGTAATCTTGCAATTATAAAATGTTTAGGAAACACTTAGTATTGTTCAAAACCTTGTTATAACATTTTGTACAATAAAATTTGCCATCTTGCATGCTTGCATATTTTGCATGATTTTTGTATTGCCATTAGTGTTAACTTTGTGCATGTTTTGTCTTGGTTGTTTTGTTTGATAGATTGTGTTGATTGTCAAGTGTGTTACTGCAAAGAGTGTACCAACACCACCAACTACTAAGGCAAGTGGCACTATCATCCATGTCCTACTATTTTCATTACACTTAGTGGATTTTTGTAGTATGCATGATAGGACTACTATGATACTATGCTATGATATGTCCTATTTAGGATATCCTTTATATCTTCCTTAGTGGAAATACTGTAGTTGTAGATGCTTAGCCCTGCTATAGAATCAGGGTGGATTATACCATATTGTGATTATATGAAGTGTTGGAAAAATATATGTTTTGTATAATAAAACAAGTACTCAATGAATCACCTGGGTGGAACGTGGATACTCAGTTGAGAATAAGGTGGCAACGAAGGGAACCATGTCTATGGCTATCTCTTTCATGTGTGCACTAGGAGAATACCACCCAGGAACTTAGAGATTGAACATGTTTCTCGTGCAGTGGCTTTCGTGTACAGCCACATGCCAAATGGGCTCTGGCCTAGTCAATTACATAGTGGGAGACCCATGCATTGGTACCTCTTCAGGTTAACTAGAATTATGCATTGGAGGTTTATCCTTGCATTGGTGCCTGGTAGATGTGCTGGCATTATGTATTGGGAGGACTTCTATGGAAAGACTTTGTCACATTCTCGATCTGCCGGTACTCCATCTTGGTGAGTACTAATCCAGCGGCCACTGGTGGCGTCAAGACGAGATTGTGTCTTGTGGGTAAAGTGTACAACTTCTGCAGAAGATCAAATTCTAAGTACTTAGCCATGTCCCTGGTTATGGACAACTCTGAGCAACTAAGGCCTGAAGCTATGGAAGATCTCGACATTCTAATTTCTCAAAGTAAAACTTAATGGTGACAACAAGGGAGTAGGAGCACTTGGAGTTTGCCAAGGAGTTCAGAATGTTGTTGAAAGATCAAAACTATTTTGCAAAGATAGGATAAAACCATGTTGCTTTCTGCAAATAAGCCTAAGCTCTACTTAGCCAAATATGCATGTAGTAATAGTCCTACTTATATTCACCAACTTGTGACACTTACCAATACATTCAAAGTATTGACCCTTTTGTGGCTGCAACCTATCATGTTGTAGGTTATTCTATTGATGAGTGTGGATTGATGATAGAGGTTATGAGTCTACACCCAACATGTTTGCCTGTGGCACATGAAGATGAAGGACTCCATGCTTTACTTGTATTCTGCTGCTTTGTAATAAGATAGCCTATGGCTGTGAGTATGTAATAAAGTATTTATATTCTGGATCATGCGATGTAATATGACCTTTGTATCTTGATATTACATCTTAAACTGTGGGTGCTAGCTATTCGATCCAGGGACTAGCACTATAAACACAGGGATCTATACCTTAACAGGTTCGGGTCTTTACAGATGGTATCAGAGCACTATGTTGCCTGTAGGTTCGTAACCCTAGGAATTGGACAAACCCCTTGTTAGGAGTGAACTTATATTTTTATACTTATTAGATTTTCTCGTATACCTTGATCATTCTTTACTGAATCTCTTCTCATTCAAACATGTAGAGGACCAGCCTTTGCTTTCTCTAAGGACCTTGAAGATGGATCATGCCAATAAGGAGGTCAAGATACAAGTTGTGACAGGTCCTCGAGCTTGCAAAATATGTGGAGAAGTAGGCCACACCTCTAAGGAACATCAAGATCAATGTCCCTTTTGTGATCACAACCATCCAGTTGGAGAATGCCCCACATCTCAAGTTACTTGTTACCCATGTTAAGGAACCAACCACATTCCTTCCAAGTGCCATCTCGACTTCATAGTGCAACAAGTGAAAGAAAAAGTCAAGGATGGAATGTATCAAGCTCCTAGGAAGAGAGAAGAAAACCTTAGCCATATCCCCTGCTCCAATTACAAGAAGGAAGGACACAATATCAACGAATGCCCAGAGAAGGAAGTTCAAGAAAACCACAACAACACTTCAAGAAAAAGTACTTGAGACATGACAAAAGTGTTTTGCCATCGCTACCGGAAGATAGGACACTTCACCGATGATTTCTCAACTCGAAAGAGAGCTCCCACTGATGTTATCATAGTGCGACCCATGAGACATTTTGTGGCTGCAACCTATCATGTTGCAGGTTATTCTATTAATGAGTGTGGATTGACGATAGAGGTTATGATTCTACACCCAACATGTTTGCCTGTGGCTCATGAAGATGAAGGACTCCATGCTTTACTTGTATTCTGCTACTTTGTAATAAGATAGCCTATGGTTGTGAGTATGTTATAAAGTATTTATATTCTGGATCATGCGATGTAATATGACCTTTATATCTTGATATTACATCTTAAACTATGGGTGCTAGCTATTCGATCCAGGGACTAGCACTATAAACACAGGGATCTGTACCTTAACAGGTTCGGGTCTTTACATGAGGTAGCCTTCTCCTGTTGCTTGCATGCCTTAGCGATGAGGTCATACACTTGAGCAACTACTTCTGGCGACCTATCCTGTTCTAGGAGGGTCCTAGCAACGGCGATGTTGACGGCGAGAGTTGGCATGACTTGCCTCCCCTCTGAATAAATGTACGGGGTGGCTTTTGTCGGCTTAGATCCGTCATATCCCAGCCTCCACCAACTGTCGGGATCTTCGACAACCTGAGCTAGCACTTTCTTTGATTTTTTGCTTTGAAAGCAATTGCTTGTACTCGGCCTCCATAGCTCTTGCCGCCTTGATGGATTGCTGTGCCTTAGCCATGTCTTCGTCTATCTTAGCGCCCTGCTCCGCAATGCACTTGGCCTCCCCCAAGATTGCCGCACGCTTGTCATCAAGCTCTATAATGCTCCAGATATGGGAGACAGTGATAGGCTCAACAAGGATTGCACCGTAGATTGCCTTGTCGGTGGGAGTAGCCAATGGGTTGCCAGCTGTAGTCGTTGATGGTGGCATTGGTGGCTGATTTGATTGTCGGGCAATACTGGGGGCCGTGGTGAGTTCCTGCGCCGGTTGTGGGCAGATAGCCGGAGGCTCGGGGACTTTCTTGGCTGCCGCTGCTCTGGTAACCGCTGGCATGGGCAGAGCTCTCTAACATTCCGGTTCCTGTCCGTCTTCTTCCATCACCCTCCCAATGGCGACTAGCACCTGGTGGGAAGTGTTGGCTTTCTCGGCGCACTCCTCCTTCTTGATCTCCTGCTTGATCTCCCTCATAACAGCATATTATTCCTCCGAGTTAGCGTCCAAGCCACCGCCATCCATATTGATGTCGGCATACAGCGCGTCAAGTACGAAGTCAGAGTTGGCTTCGGTGTTGACGATGGCGGATGTGGAGGGTGATGAAGGCGGGTCGTTATTGTTGTTTCCTCCTACGGCTATGATGACGATTGCTGTTTCGGTCTCTTCGATGGCCTCCGGGTATTCGTTGATGATGGTAACCATCTCACCAAGGCTGAGAGGACCTGCGGCCAACCGCCTTCGGAGGGTATGCTAGAGGAGTGTTCCGGGTGTGAGCCCTTTCACGAAGTGGTACACGAGCTCGTCGGCGCCATCGCCCTCTAGGGTTTCCCTCACCCTCATCCATCTGGCGAGGTACTCCCGGGGAGGTTCTCCATCCCTTTGAACGCATTTGGCCAGATCGAAGATGGTGACTACGCCGATAAAGTGTGACATGCGCATCTCTAACGCTCAGGGAAGCCAGGCAGATTTGCGGGGTCCTTCCACCTTTATATCATGCACATGGGCTGTTTGGGTGGGCCTTGAATTTTCCTGATCCAAGCCACCATACTCCAAGGAGAGCTATGGCCCAGATCCTTCCGCAAACATGTCTTGCTCATAGGCGGTCCGTGCGGGGCTTGACAAGTTTCTGACTTCCTAGGAGCTAGGACCTGAGTCGGTTTCACCGATGAAGATGTGGATGTGTCCGAAGGGGATGATGGAGCAGCGTGTCGGATTCATCTTCGTCGGCACCCAGAACTCGTCTGGAGGGACGATCAGGACGTTGCCGGATAAGAGAACGCGTCCAATGGCTACGGTGTCGCCGATTCCTACAAAGAGATTGGTCCTCGCCTGGTGTAGAGCTCGAAGCGCCTCTTGCCCCACAGTGGGCGCCAACTGTCGTGGGATTGCCGACGAGTGCGCCATGGAGGGGTCCTCACAGTGCGTGTTTAGAGACGTGGGGTAAGGCGGAGAGTTGGCGGGCACGAGGTAACATAGCTTACCTAGGTTCAAGTCCCACAATGGTGGCGGAACTCTACTCCTGCTATAAATCACTATAATGGAAATACGCCGAGTCACAGAGATAAGTTCGCTGTGCGAGGTGTTGCACGTTGTACATAGCAATCTAAGAGGTTGTGCCCTAAAGGCTCCCACAGGCCGGCTTATAAAGGCGCCAAGGCCTAGGGTTTAAAGGGGAAGGTCCTTGCCAGACAAGGTAAAGAGTCCTACACTAATACGAACTAGTCTTTTGTGTCTTGCACTCCAATGCTCCGAGTATGTCCGTGACTCATGCGTAGCCTTCCTTCATCTGGCATGGTCCTCCCTTCTGGATCCGTCTAACTGGGCCGCCTAGCAGGCCATAGGCCTTGCTACCAACTATGGGCCACTCGGGTTAGACGGATTGGTGACATGCTATGAGGGTACCCATTTGGCATGTCCCCAATAGATCCCTAAGCGAAGACCGTACTCCCCTTTCTATCACTAGGTTTCCTATGAGATCGCTACTAACCAAGTATCTTACCTCAAGCCTTTACAATCTCTGGGATCTTGGGTACCTACAAGTCCATAGATCGAGACATGAGACAACGAAATAAAGATACAAATCTCTATTCGATCAATACACAGTATTCCCATGGATTAGATGCACATAATCAGTTCGAGGTTTCACCCCAACCTGAAGCCCATGAGGACTACTCTCTCATAACAATAAGACCAATGATAGAAAACATTTGTAAAATACATAGATTGAAATCCCATATTCTTACAATGGTTGCCGAATCCCAAGGAGATCTCAAGTACAAGCTAATGGCTATGCCTCTGGAGTAGATGAACTAGGTGGTGGACCTCCTTCAATGGTGTTTTGATGCAATTTGAGAATGGCGGCCCTCTGCGCGGCAGTTGGGACCTTAAAATATATAGGTGCCTTCACGAAAGTTGTAGGGTTCAACAAGACGAATCCAACACCACCTGGTATGGGTGGACGGTACGGGAGGACCTTGCATATACCAGTGGTGGTTAAGCTCTCTGAAGCCTGGGTTTCGACCTAGGATTGCTTGGCTGTATGGACTTCCTCAAAATCTTCATTATTGTCTCCTGATTTCACCTTAAAAGCATGTTTTCCTGCACAACACAACTCAAAACAATGGATTGCACATCTTTGCAATAATTATTCATTAGTGGCAAGGCTAGAGAGATTCTTGGAAAATTACTTGACCAAAATGCAGTTTAAACGCGAAGAAAGATGGCTATCTGCATAGCTATCAACGAGCATATACGGCTACAACGAATAATGTTGGCATGGTTAGCATACACATGGTTCCTGTTTAGAGAGTCTGACATCTGGGACCCAGATAAACTACTTCTGCATCTATCAATGTTTCCAAGGTTAGAACAGTGGACTCGGCCTAGAAAAATAGTCCAATATAGACACTTTTCGTTCAAAGTTAGTCTGACACCTGGGACCCAACATACACACGTTTCCTGCATAGAGGAGGCTGATATCTGGGACCCAACAACGGACTAAAGTCAAAGTAGCGGATGCAGCCAAAAAAAAGTTCATCATACACATTTCATTTATAGAGAGGCTGACATGTGGGACCCAACAACGAGACCTTATGCAGGTGTTGCATTGAGCAACATTGCCAAGGTCAAAACAGGGAGGCGCAAGCAAAGAAGAAAAGTCTAGCATGCACAGGTTTCTTCTAATGAGAGGCTAACATGGGGGACCCAGCAGCCTGAATAAACGGCTGATGCAGCGAGAAACATTATCAAGTTTGAAACACGTGGCACGAGTGAAGAAAAGGTCAATCACACATAAACGGCCGAAGCAGCGAGCAACATTATCATGTTCTAATGATAGGATGACATGTGGGACCCAGTAGCCTAAATAAACGGTTGATACAATGACCAACATTATCAAGTTTGAACAGGGGACTGCGAGCAAAGAAAAAATTCCATCATATAACCTATTCTTCTAATGAGAGGCTGGCCTATGGGACCCAGCGGCCTGAATAAATGGCAGATTCGTTGAGCAACACTATCAAGTTCAGAATAGGGAAGCACGAGCGAAAAAATTCCATCATACACATGATTCTCCTAATGAGAGGCTGGCATGGGGGGCGAGCAGCCTGAGTAAACGGTAGATTCATCGAGGAACATTATCGAGTTCGAATCAGGGAGGCACGAGCTAAGGAAAAAAATTCTATCATGCACACGTTTCTTCTAATGAGAGACTGACATGTGGGAACCATCAGCCTGACTAAACGCCATATGCATTGAGCATCATATCAATTTCTAAATAGAGTAGCATGAGTGAAGAAAAACTCCATGCATCCACATGTTTCTTCTAATGATACATTGACATGCGAGTCCCAGCAGCTTGACTGAACGATAGATTCATCGAGCCACGTTATCGAGTTCAAATCAGGGAGCCACAACCAAAAAGTATGGTCCGCTAGATACACTAACATCCGGGGCCCCCATACCTCAAAATATTTCGGCGAGTCAACATCACACGAGGAACCGAAAATCTTACTTCTGCCACGCGCCAGCCGAGCTTCGTCCATGTTTTTAGCAATTTCGTCATAGTAGAGGGCTATGAAACTGGGAAAATCATTTTCCATTGGCCATGGTCGAGCAAAGATATTCATTTTATAAGACGTGTCGTCTATGACAAACGAAGGGCCAAATCGTTTTGGATGGAAACATTTCTTGTAGTGTGTGTGCATTTCATCCATTGAGTTGTGGAAGATTATCGAGGTTGGACTCCATGTTGTACATCCAACCAATATGACGAGAAGAGAAGTTTTTGATAGTCAACTCAATGCCACCGCTATGCACATGATCAAACTTGGCATGGATTCCAACAACATTTCGTGCATTGAACACCTCGACACAACCAAGTAAGCTTGGGATGCCCTCACTGAGTTGTTCATCAGAAACAAGATCATGAGAATAAGCCGGTATGATTCTTTGAGCAATCAAGGTAAGGATTTTTACATTATAGATGGAAAGGACCACGAAGACATGTATAAAAGACTCAAGTCTATCGCCACCACATTTATAAATCATGGTTCTTCCCATGTTGATGATGTTTGGATCAAGAGGAATATGTGAGTGCTCTCATGCCATTCGAACCCACTGATTTGAAGAGTCTCGAGGAAGACACAACTACCATCTCATGACTTCTAATGAACTTATAAAACATATTGCAGCATTCAAGGTTTCAGCAAAGAACGCTGAATATGCTCATGCTCAGGCAATAGGTATGCAAAAGGGCGTAAATCTTGCCTTGAAGGCTAATTTGGTTGAGCATGAGGATGAAGTAAGAAAAAATGAAGTCATTGCCTTGATTTGTCCTGAGGAGGTCAAACTCGCTCATGGTGAGAACCTGGCGTTCTATTCAAGGAACTTTTGGAAAGATCCCACCAAGGCGAAATTTGAACATGAACAAAGAAATGGGTCGATGATATGTTGCAAACGTATCTATAAATTTTGATGTTCCATGCTTGTTTTTATCTACTTTCTTATGTTTTGTCCACACTTTGGAGTATTTTTACACATTTTCTAGAACTAACCTATTAAGAAGATGCCACAGTGCCAATTGCCTGGTTTTTTTTGCTGTTTTTGGTTCTAGAAAAGCCAGAAAATGAATATTCTCATAATTGGACAGGACAAAAGCCAAAGTCAATATTTCACCGAGGGGAACACGGAGCCAGAAGACGAGACGGAGAAGTGCCTCTAGGGGCCACACCACTTGGCTGTGTGGCCAGGCCTGGCCCGCGCCTGGGGCTGGTGCAGTCGCCTCGAGCACCCCCTCAGACTCCCCTTTTGCCTATAAGAAGCCTCCGATGCAGAAACCCTAAGTACTCAAATAAAATTCCACACAAGAGTTTGTAGCCGCCGCCATGTCCATCCCTAGATCGGGAGGGATCTGAAGCTCTTCCCGGCACCCTGTCGGAGGGGAGAGATCACCCTGGAGGCCTTCTTCATCACCATGCCTGCCTCTGGTGTGATGCGTGAGTAGTTCATCCCTGGACTACGGGTCCATATAGTAGCTAGATGGTTGGTTCTTCTCCTTTGTGCTACCATGTTTAGATCTTGTGAGCTCCGCTCATGATCAAGATCATCTATTTGTAATCCTACATGTTGTGTTTGCGGGGATCCGATGGATATTGAGATGCTATTTCAGATTGATTATTGATTCTATCATGTCTTTGTTATTTATGATCTGCATGCTCTCCATTGTTAGTAGCTATCTTGGATGAGTAGATGCTAGCAACACCAAGAGGGAGTATTTATGCTCGATAGTGGGTTCATGCCTCTTGGAATCTGGGGAAGTGACATAAATCTCTAAGGTACTAGATGTGTTGTTGCTACTAGGGAGAAAACAACAATCCTTTGTTCATAGAACAATCTTATTGTTTACTTTACACACTTTGCATAATGCAATTATCTATTGCTTGCAACTTAATACTGGAGGGGCTTTGGATGATAACCTAAAGGTGGATTATTAGTCATAGATGCAGTTGGATTACGGTCTATGTATAATGTTGTAATGCCCAATCAAATCTCATAGGAGTCAAGATGATTAGTATATGCATGGTATGCTTTATCGAGTCTGTCAATTGCCCTGCTGTAATTTTTTCACCCAACATGTCATCTATCTTAAGGAGAATCACCACTAGTGAACTATGGACCCCGGTCCATTCTTTTACCGTCAATCTACAACTATTTATTGTCTTCTGTTTACTTGCTGCAAGCAATTACTATTTTCCACACAATACGTTTAATCCTTTGTTCTCAGCAAAACCGATGAGATTGACAACCGCACTGTAAGTTGGGGGAAAGTTCTGTGGTTGTATTGTGCAGCATTCCAAGTTGGAAACAACACCTTGGAGATGTTTCCTTGATCCTACTGGTTCGATAACCTTGGTTTCATAACTGAGGGAAAACTTGCTGCTGTGCTCATCATACCTTCCTCTTGGGTTTCCTCAATGAGCTCGAATATATTTTGAGCCATCAAGCTCTTTTTCTAGCGCCGTTGCCAGGGAGTCAAGGACATCTTCACAAGGGGAGTCTCTCATAACCAATCTCTTTACTTTATTTTATTTGTTTTGCTTAGTTTATTTCCGATTTGTTTGCTTGTTTCTTTATCAAAAACACACAAAAAACAGTTATTTCTATAGTTGTTACCTAGTTCCCATCTCACCATGTTGATCCCTCAGTTCACCTTGAAAGACCTTTCAATAGGTAGTGGCTCTATAATTGGAAAAGATCATATTGAAGAATTCTTTAATCATGTTAGTAAGCATGAGGATAATGAAAATAGATCCCTTGCAGAACTTGCTCCAAATTATGAAATTGCTACAGCTTCGTTAGTTCACATGTTGGAATCTAGGTTTGTTAACCTTAACCCCATAATGCAAGTAATGTTTCTTAAACTTAAAGAAATTGATGACCCTGAAAAGAGAGATTTTATTCTGCAAACCTTGCTTAAAGAATTCTATGATGTTGATAAGGAAGCTAGAAAAGTCTTTGATCGTTTTAATATGGTAGGCTCATGTGTAGATGTTATTGGTACACGAGAAAATATGGACAAAACCGAACCTAACGGGGAGGAAATTAAGATATCAGTACCTTTTAAATTTGTAGGAATGCATGAAGACTTAGAGAAGAATTTTGATTGGATTGTTCCTGAAAACCCGGTTGATGAAAATAGTGAACCCAAGAGCATTGAGAGAGGATCCTCTAGAAAATATTTGGATAAGATACCTTACCTTGTTGAAGATATTTCTGATATCAATCTTAATGCATCTTCATTTGAGAATACTTGATTCTTTTCTTGCTTCTTATGCCTAACTTAAAGGCGTTAAAAAAAGTACCTATTGGGAGATAACCCAAAAGTTTTAGCTGAGTCTTGGAAGTTATTGCTTCAGTAATAACCTCTCCTTGTCATTTTTGTGTGGTTTTTGTGCCAAGAGTAACCTCTAATGAGAGAGAAGTAATGCTTGGGAAAATTGTTGTCCCGAAACATATTTTTGTGCTTCGCTATAAAAATTTGTGAAAAATATCTGTACGTCGGTTTGAGCTGTAACCTGACCCAGATTGTTATCCAACTTTTGTTAGTTCAACACTTTTCGATTTGGGCAACAGAAGGTCTTCGAAACAATTGGTTTTTACCTGCTGGTCTATTTTGACAGATTTCTGGCATTATTTCCATTTGCGTCTTAATCTCTTTCTCTTTGAGTTCTCTTTGATCATTTGAACTTTTTAAAGGAAGTGATACGGTAGCTTTTGTTTTAATGGAAGTTTTACTTGTGTTGAAACAGAACCAAAAGACTTATTATCTTGAGTACACTAATGTTGCTAATGAAGATTGTGTGGAGTTTTGTATGAAGGAAATTTTAAAGTGTAGGGAAGAGTAATAGAATAAGATGAAGAATGGACAAAAGCTCAATCTTGGGGATGCCACCCGTGTTACCCAAAGAAATATCCAAGAAGTACAAGTGTCAAAGCTTGGGGATGCCTTGGGCATCCCCTTCTTCATCAGTAAAAATCTCAGATTTCTTCCAAACACTTCATTTTATTGTTTCATGCACAGGTGTGTTGGTTCTTGGAGCGTCTTTGTTTTTGTTTTTTGGTTTTTGGTTGTTTAGTTCGCTTGAATAAATTGGTTGGACCCCGTCGTTCATACATTAGTTTTCAAATAAGTTGGTTTGGATTGGAAAAGAGTAGGAAAAGATCATGCCTAAGTGGTAAAAAGGAGCTTGTTTTTAACTATGGCCTATGCTCTGTCATGTCATGCTTGATATTATTTTGGCTTTATGCTTAGTGATTTTTTCTGTAGCAGGACATGTTATAAACAATTGAGATTTCTTAATGTGTCTTGAAAGAATCATGCGTTGTTTTAGCATATTAAAGCATAGTATTGTGGTATTCTCCTTTGATGCTTTATTTGGGTTGACTTGGCGCATGCTCACACCATGTTAAGACTATCCCAAGTCACCATAGCCTATATAATCCTTTATTTTTCGACTTTTAATATCACTTTATGCTTTAATTAATGATGTTTTGTCGCTTTGCATGATTATGGCCATGATGTTTTGTCGCTTTTGTCGTTTTGTCGCATTAATTAATGATGTTTTGTTGATGTTTTGTCTGCTTTGCATGATGTTTTTTCTGCTTGCCTTGTCATTTTGATATGGGGATTCTTCCGTATCATCGGGCAAGGGGTACTCCGTTGGCGGTTCTCTATGATACACATGTACTTACTATGACAAGAACTTACCGGTAACTAAACTTGAGTAGCATGAGGAGCGGCCCTCGTATTCAAGGGACATGAGATTGCCAACTTATATTTTGTCAAGTATATACTCCATAGTTTGTTCACTTTATCCTTAATAACTTCAAGATGCTTATGATAGGGGCAATGAGAGCTGAAAGCTAATAAGTATCATAATTTTTAGAAGCTCTTTATGAGACTTGAATCCCTGCTTCCTTCTATGAAGGCCTTTCTTTTACTTTTATGTTGAGTCTCCATCTTATATCTTCATGCACCTATTAAGAGAGCATAGTGGCCATTCTTAGTTGAATGTGCATTGTCCTAAGACTTGTTGACTGATGCATAACTTTGATATTGCTTGTTCTTAAACTATTTGTATCTAGTCACCCTTATGAACTTTGAAGGTGTCCTATGCATTTATGTTTTGCTACACTATGAGGGACAAGCTGAATACCATTATCATTATGTTTTCTATATGTGAAACAAACAAACGTCTTGCAAAGCATTGTTATTCATAAATCTTTTGTTTGTACCTTTTCATGTTACAACATAGTTGCTATGTCTTATTGTTAGAACTATATCTTTCATGCTATGTTAAAGTACTATGATCCCAGCTATCAATGTTCTACAAATACTTTGATCAAGATTATGATGGTGCATGTCACCTCAAAAATTATTCTTTTTTATCACTTACCTACTCGAGGACAAGTAGGAGTTAAGCTTGGGGATGTTGATATGTTGCAAACGTATCTATAATTTTTGAAGTTACATGCTTGTTTTTTTATCAACTTTCTTACGTTTTGTCCACACTTTGGAGTATTTTTACACATTTTCTGGAACTAACCTATTAACAAGATGCCACAGTGCCAGTTGCCTGTTTTTTGCTGTTTTTGGTTTCAGAAAAGCCATAAAAAATGAATATTCTCGGAATTGGACGGGACAAAAGCCAAAGTCAATATTTCACCGTGGGGAACACGGAGCCAGAAGACGAGATGGAGAAGGTCCTCGAGGGGGCCACACTGCCTGGCCACACGGCCAGGCCTAGCCCGTGCCAGGGGATGGTGTAGCCACCTCGGGCACCCCCTCGGCCTCCCCTTTCGCCTATAAGAAGCCTCCGATGCAGAAACCCTAAGTACCTGATCAAAACTCCACGAAAGAGTCTGTAGCTGACGCCATCTCTATCCCTAGATCGGGAGGGATCTGAAGCTCTTCCCGGCACCCTGCCAGAGGGGAGAGATCACCCTAGAGGCCTTCTTCATCACCATGCCTGCCTCCGGTGTGATGCATGCGTAGTTCATCCCTGGACTACGGGTCCATGTAGTAGCAAGATGGTTGGTTCTTCTCCTTTCTGCTACCATGTTTAGATCTTGTGAGCTCCATTCATGATCAAGATCATCTATTTGTAATCCTACATGTTGTGTTTGCGTGGATCCGATGGATATTGAGATGCTATTTCACATTGATTATTGATTCTATCATGTCTTTGTTATTTGTGTTCTTGCATGCTCTCCGTTGTTAGTAGCTATCTTGGCCGAGTAGATGCTAGCAACTCCAAGAGGGAGTATGATATGGGGTGGCCCGATCTTCTCAGTAAGTGGATGGCGGTGATGATGGTGGATGATAGATAACTAGCCTGTAGCTATGAACTCTCCCGCTTGATCCCTGATGCCAATGCAACAGCTCTCGAACCTTGTAGGATATTCACAACACCACGCTCTCGCGCATGCAGCCGTGACCACGAACGGTAGTATGCAATCTACTAATTCCCAATGGAACAACAGATCACACTCAGTTATAGTTGGTATATTCGAACACAGGATAATTCTAGAGGTTCTATGAAAGAAACAACTCCAAAATAGTTTTAACGTGGTCTAACCTAAACTAGAGGGCGTTCCCAGGCTTATATGGCCGCCAGAACGTCCGAAAAACGCGAAACAAAAACATGTCTGATACAGTCAGATCCGTCCGGATCTGATGGGAACTTTTTGGGCCGGATTATTCGGTCTAAGAGGGCCGGATTATCCGGTGGTCGGATTTTCTGGGGGAAAAGTACGGTCAAATATCCGCCCCAACACAGAACGTCGCGCCGACGTCCTTAGTAGGGTCTCCAAAGCAGGGCCGGATTATCCGGGGTGTGGGGGCCGGATTATCCGGGGTCTTTTAGGCGTGGAAGTACTGATTGGAAAGATCTTGGAATTATCTATCCAACAAGTGCTTATTTGCTTGATTTGGAGTTCGTATGAAGAATCCACGTCCGTTTGAATTTCAGGACTTCTGTTTGTCTAAATTGAACGTTCCTTCTCTTCGATGATCTCCCTTGCTTGTATTGCGCCTTCCTCCCGCTCCTCCCTCGCGCATCCTTTGGCGATCTTCATGTTGGGCTTCTCTTTTAGCCCTTCTCCTCCTCGTGCCATGCTTGTTTCTCCAATGAACCTGGTCATACATAAATGCATAGACTTAGGCAGTATAAAGTTCTCATCAATCAAAGTACCAGATTCGTTTAGGAGTAAATTCACCTGTTGTTCAAGTAGCTTAGCACGAGCTCTTGTAATAGGTCCAATTCTAATCTCATTGGACTGATCCTTTCTTGCAATAGTTGTAGCATCTTCAGTAGTCATTGGGGTAGGTGTAATTGTAGGGATGTCCTCATCATCTCCCCCCCTTCAAAAGGCGCCGACCTCGACGCTCCAAGGTCTTCTCCAGCATATGGTGATAAATCAGCAACGTTGAAGCATTTGCTAACTCCACCAAACTCCTCAATAGGTATATCAACCGAATAGGTGTTATCATTAATCTTGGCTAACACCTTGTAAGGACCAGCACCACGTGGCTTCAATTTTGACTTTTGAAGTAGTGGGAACCTATCCTTGCGTAGATGCACCCAAAACATATCTCCAGGCTCGAACAACACTTCTTTCCTTGCTTGATTCCTTGCAGCAGCAATGTTCTTACCTTTCTTCTCAATAGCCTCTCGAGTCTTCTCATGTATTTTCTTCACATAATCAGCATTTTTTGATGCCTCCATATCAACTCTCTCATGTAATGGCAGAGGCAACATATCAATTGGCGTCAATGGCTTGAAACCATACACCACCTCAAAAGGACAAAGATGAGTAGTTGAATGCACCGCCCTGTTGTAAGCAAACTCAACATGTGACAAACACTCTTCCCACTCCCGCAGATTCTTTTTAATCATGGTCCTTAACAGTTGTGACAATGTTTGATTCACCACCTCCGTTTGACCATCTGTTTGGGGGTGACATGTAGTACTGAACAGCAGCTTTGTTCCTAGCTTCCCCCATAAGGTCTTCCAAAATTAGCTCATGAACTTCACATCACGGTCAGAAACAATCATCTTCGGTACTCCATGTAATCTCATGATGTCCCTGAAAAATAGGTTAGCAACATGCGACGCATCGTCGCTTTTGTGGCAGGAAATAAAATTAGCCATCTTAGAGAACCTATCCACTACCACAAATATAGAATCATGACCTCTCTGAGTTTTAGGTAGACCTAGCACAAAATCCATACTAATGTCTTCCCATGGAGAAGTAGATGCAGAGAGAGGTGTATACAAACCGTGAGGCTTCAGCTTAGATTTCGACTTGTGGCATGTAATACATTGGCTCACAAATCTATACACATCACGCCTCATCTTGGGCCAATAAAAGTGATCAACAAGCATGAGCAACGTCTTCTCACGCCCAAAGTGACCCATCAAACCACCAGCATGTGATTCCTGCACTAAGAACAAACACAACAACGATTCTAGAATACATAGTTTGTTAGCTCGAAACAAATATCCATCATGTATATGATATTTATCCCATGCGTTTCTAAGAGCACACAAACGATATGGTTCAGCAAAATCATGGTCAGTTGCATAAAGTGCACAAATAGCTTCTAAATCAGGAATTTTAACATCAAGATGGGTTAATAGCATGTTCTTCCTAGACAGAGCATCAGCAACAACATTCTCTTTTCCCTTCTTATAATTAATGATGTAAGGAAAAGACTCAATGAACTCAACCCATTTAGCTACTCTTCTATGCAAGTTTGATTGAGCTTTCAAGTATTTCGATGCTTCATGATCAGGATGTATGATGAATTCCTTTGGCCACAAATAATGTTGCCAAACCTCAAGTACTCTAACAAGTGCATACAATTCTTTATCATAGATACAATAATTCAAACGAGCACCAGCCAATTTCTCAGAAAAATAAGCTATAGGCCGACCCTCTTGCATCAAAACACCACCTATGCCTATACCACTAGCATCACATTCAACTTCAAATTGCTTCGAAAAATTAGGTAATGCAAGTAATGGTGCAGAAGTAAGCAAACTTTTCAATGTATCAAATGCAATGTCTTGGGCCGCGCCCCATACAAAAGGAACACCTTTCTTTGTCAAATCATTCAAAGGTGTAGCAATGGTGCTAAAATTTTTCACAAAGCGCCTATAGAAACCAGCGAGACCGTGGAAACTACGCACTTGACTAACATTCATTAGAGTAGGCCAATTCTGAATTGATTCAACTCCATGCTTAGAAACAACAAATCCTAGGAATATGACCTTATCTTTTGCAAATGTACACTTCTCAAGATTAGCATATAGTTTATTATCACGTAACACTTGCAAAACTTGTCGAATATGAGTGCAATGTTCAGTTTCGTTGTGGCTGTATATAAGTATATCATCAAAGTAAACAACCATGAAACGACCAATAAACTCTCTCAAAACATGATTCATCAAACGCATGAAAGTACTAGGTGCATTAGTAAGACCAAACGGCATAACTAACCACTCATACAAACCGAATTTAGTTTTGAAAGCAGTTTTCCATTCATCCCCTTCTTTCATCCTAATTTGATGATAACCACTACGCAAGTCAATTTTAGAGAAAACAGCAGCACCACTCAATTCATCTAGCATATCCTCTAAGCATGGAATAGGATGATGATATCGAATAGTGATGTTATTAATCGCTCTACAATCAACACACATGCGCCATGTACCATCTTTCTTAGGAAATAAAATAACAGGAACAGCACAAGGGCTAAGAGAGACACGAATGTACCCTTTATCCAGCAACACTTGTACTTGCTTCTGAATTTCCTTAGTTTCTTCGGGATTAGTCCTGTAAGGTGCACCGTTGGAAAGTGTGGCGCCAGGAATCAGGTCCACTTGATGTTCTATACCACGCAATGGAGGCAAACCTACGGGTACGTCTTCTGGAAACACATCCCCAAAGTCCTGCAAAACAGAAGAGACACCAAGAGAAATAGGGGTCATGTCGTTAGAAACCAATACCTCGCCCTTATACATGAGCACAAGTGGCATGGCTGTAGGATCCTCACGAAATTCTCTCATATCCTCCTTGGTGGCTAGTATCAATAACCCAGGCACTCTCTCACTTTTCGTTATATCACTCAATTTAGGCTCAATTACATCAGGAATAGCTGTTACACAGTCTCGCCGAGTGGTAGTATCCTCCTTCAAGTTCACCTCTATCTTCTGGCAAGAATCATTCACAATTTCGTGTGGTGTCATTGGCTGCATAGTATGTTGGAGATATGCCCAAGAGGCAATAATAGAAGTGGTTATTATTATATCTTTGTGTTTATGATGAATGTTTGCATCCCATGCTATAATTGTATTATAAGGAAACACTAATACATGTGTGTTTTGTAAACATAAAAGAGTCCCTAGTAAGCCTCTTGTTGAACTAGCTTGTTGATTAATAGATGATCATGGTTTCCTGATCATGGACATTGGATGTCATTAATAACAAGGTTATATCATTAGGAGAATGATGTGATGGACACACACCCATAGTAAGCGTAGCATAAGATCAAGTCATTAAGTTCGTATTGCTATAAGCTTTCAAATGCATAGTAACCTAATCCTTCGACCATGAGGTTATGTTAATCACCATCACCGGATGGGTACTTTGATGACATCAAACACCGCTTCATAACTGGGTGGTTATAAAGGTGTCATTGGGTATTCTGAAAGTATGTGCTGAAGCGCATGGACCAAGATTGGGATTTGTCCATCCATATGACGGATAGATATGCTCTATGCCCTCTCGGTGGAATGTCATCTAGTTAGCTTGCAAGCATGTGACTAGGTCACAAGGGATGACATATCAATGAACGAGTAAAGAGTACTTATCAGTAACGAGGTAGAACTAGGTATGGAGATACCGACGATCAAACCTCGGATAAGTAGAATATCGCGTGACAAAGGGAATTGGTTTCTTATGTTAATGGTTCTATCGATCACAAAGTCATCGTTGAGTATGTGGGAACCATTATGGATCTCTAGATCCCGCTGATGGTTATTGATCGGAGAGGTGTCTCCATCAGGTCTGCATATTCACGAACCGTAGGGTGACACACTTAAGGTTCGAAGTTGTTTTAAGTAGATATGGAATGTGTGTTGGAGACCGAATGTTGTTCGGAGTCTCGGATTGGATCCGGGACATCACGAGGAGATCCGGAATTGTCCGGAGAATAAGATTCATATATTGGGGATCATTTTCTAAGTTAGGAAATGTTCTAGAGTATTTGTGTGGGGATTCTAGAAGGTTTCGGAATGTTCCGGAAGGTTCTAGAAGATTTCTTGGAGTTTGCTTGAAAACCAAGAAAGGATCAAGGAATCCTTGTAGGGCAAGACAAGGAGTAGTGGGGGGGAGGACTCCTCCCTCCTTCCCAATCCGCCGGCCAAGGAGGGAGGGGAGTCCTACTAGGACTACCCCTCCCATGGCGCCTCCCTCCTTTAAATAGAGGGGTGGAGGCGCCACCCCCTTGCCCCCTCCCAATCCTCAAACCCTAGCCGCCTCTCTCCTCCTCCTTCCCTCTGCTCTGGCTTAGGCGAAGCCCTGCAGAATTCTCTACTCCACCACCACCACCACGCCGCCGTGCTGCTGGGATTCCGTGGAGAGATCTACTACCTCCGCTGCTCGCTGGAACGGGGAGAGGAAGGTCTGCTTCGACTCCGCACGTGTGACCGACTGCGGAAGCGCTGCCGGAACGCGGCGCCGGAAGGATCGTCTACTCGATCTTGAGATCGGCAAGTGATTGACTACATCAACCACGAGATCCGATCTCGTAACGCTTTCGGGTCTACAACGGTTAGTACAGATCTATCTCGTTGCACATGTCTAATAGAGTAGATCTTGGCTTTTATCTAGATTAGATCTGGGTTTTGTTCGTTCTTGCGGTAAAATTTTTTGTTTTCCATGCTACGAACCCATCATAGTAATCTTCTTTCCTTTAAATTTCAAGTGATATGTATTGGCTCGGCCATTGTGTTGCACATGGCGATCATAGAGCCAAGGCCGACCCAATAGTAGGTGACAAAAAGTCATAGGAACCAGATCAAAATCAATAGAATCTTTGTATGGCCCTATTTGAAAATTCACACGTACCATATGATTTACCTTCATCTCACCATTGTTGCTCAACCATTGTATGTAGTTTGGCTTGGGATGAGGTAAGTATGTCAAATTCAGTTTGGCACATAGTTCCTTACTTGCAAGATTTCTACAACTACCTCCATCAATAATTACCTTCCAAGCTTTGTTTGGTCCAACTAGAGCTTTTGTTTAGAAAAAGTTGCAACGCTGGGATTCCTCAACCGGTTGCACACTAAGTACACGTGAAGATACGACAATAGTGGGTGCACGCTCAGCATATGCATCAGCACCATCCTCGCCGTCATCAATATCATCATCAGAAGCTTCATCTCCACTTTCTACTTCACCTTGTTCATTAACAAACATAACCTTGCTATTTGGACAATCTTTCTTGTAGTGACATCTACCTCCACAAGTATGGCACACCACATCACGAGTACGTGATGTAGACATGTTGGAACCCGAGCTAGCAGCAGGAGCAGCGGGTTTCCGAGCATTAGAACCAAATGAAGGTGTACTTGCTGGTTTGGCTGATGGTGTAAAAGGAGTAGCAGCTGCTGGCGTGACTGTAGGAGGTGTAGACCTGACCGAAAATCTGCCGGAGGACGGAAAACGAGCACGTGACTTCGCCTCTTTTGCCAACTGGGATTCGGCCTCTCTAGCATGATGCAACAACTCATTCATGGTCTCATACTTGTGATGACGAACAATGCTCTTGATCGGTAACTTCAAATTGTTTAGGAATCGCTGCATGGTCATCACAATGGACTCACGAATTCTAGCACACTGCATAAGCATCTCCATCTCCATGTAGTACTCATCAACTGTCATGGTGCCTTGCTTCAATTGCGTCAATTTATCAAAAACTGATCGCAAGTAGTTGGTTGGTACAAAACGAGCTTTCATGATTTGCTTCATCTCGCGCCAATCCATCACAGGAAGCTCATTGTCCTCCCTTCTATGCTTCACAAGAGCATCCCACCAATGCAAAGCATAACCATCAAATTCAGATGCTGCAAGCTTGACCTTCTTATCTTCTAGATAGTCAAATAAGCGCTAGAGTTTCTCAATCTTCAACTCCCATGTGAGGTAATCTTCAGGATAAATGGAACCGTCAAACTTAGGAATTGAGAATTTTGGCTTGCCTAAACCATCATCAACAGCTTGGTTAGGCACACGGTGAGCACGCCCAACAGGGGCAAACCCACGACCATGAGCAGGTGCATGGATAGGGGGAATAGCACGTCCCCTGCCAATATGTGGAGCAGCATCAACAATGCTACCCTCATCAAATTCATCAAAGGCATCATCATGTTGAGGATCTTCCCTTCTATGTAAGGCGGCTGTCAAACCCTCAATGGAACGTTGCAAAGTGGTGACATTGACATTGAGCATAGCCACTTGCGTCTGGATCGTATCAACCGTTCCAACATGCTGATCCAATCTTATATTCATATCCTAGAGATTCTTGTCAATGGCATCTATCGTGTTAGTAAACACACGTGTCAAGTGGGACTTTAAAGCCTCATATTCACGCCAATTAACAAGCTCCTCATCCTTCTTTTTCTGCAACACAACATCATCATCACTAGAAGACATGATTAGTAGGTTAGTGCAAAAATCAAAATCTGTATGCTAGAAACTCTCACAACTCACTCACAACTAAGAAGAAAGGAGATCTTACCATTCCAAAGTGAATAGAGATGCTCTACCAAACAAAATCAAAGACAGATGCACTGATGTGATGAAGTGAATATCAAAGGTATAGAGAACGATCGCAGGGCACACAGGTTATTTAAGGTGGAGCTATAGGTATGGTACCCTATCTACACCGCAAACAAGTCCTAGTGCTGATCGTACAAAAACCCAAGAAACACACACGGTAGAGATAAACGTGGCAAAGCAATTTATGAACAGGAATATTGCAATGCCCAAGAGAGACGCTAGTAATAGCTCAAATAGAACAGACACACGATTGCTCAATCTACTAGTGCTATAATGAAACTAGGCCTCCAACAATGCACACTTTGATATCTCTTTTTGTCACGCTTGTAGCTCTTTTCTTCTCTTTTTTATACCAATTCTCTTTTTTCACAACTTCCTTTTCTTTTTTTGATTTTTTTTAACTATCTGACACAAAGCAAAACGTGATGGAACAATTATGAGCAATTATGGGCCGGATATTCCAGTTTGTCGAGGCCCGGATAATCCGATCTACCTGGACAAAAAATTTGCACTTCAAACCCTAATGAGCAGCCTATCGGAGCAAATCAACTAGTCTCGTGGGTACGTTCCTAGGCACGGATGTTGTAGATAGGCTGTGTCTATGGTATGCAAACAAAGGTACGCTATGTGGACTTAGACAAACAAGGAAAACTTGCGGAACACGGTGATGGTTGACACGGCGGAAATCAAGATCAAACCCTAAACCTAGACACAAACGAAAAAACTAGACTCCTACGAGGAAAACCTGCAGATCGGATCTACGAGAAGATACAATCAGCAACTAAAACACGAAAACAATGCAATCTAGTCTATGGCAAATCTTTTTGTAAGGCTTTTTCTGTATAGGACAGAAAACACTCTCTAATCTATGGATGGATTTGTGGATGATTACCGAGGCAACACTA
This sequence comes from Avena sativa, assembly GCA_916181665.1. NCBI lineage: Eukaryota > Viridiplantae > Streptophyta > Magnoliopsida > Poales > Poaceae > Avena > Avena sativa. Next base: position 341,867,025 of record OV702288.1, read on the forward strand.
AAAATCTGATACCAAGATGATATGGGGTGTCCCGATCTTCTCAGTAAGTGGATGGCGGTGATGATGGTGGATGATAGATAACTAGCCTATAGCTATGAACTCTCCCGCTCGATCCTGATGCCAATGCAACAGCTCTCGAACCTTGTAGGATATTCACAACACCACGCTCTTGCGCACGCAGCCGTGACCATGAACGGTAGTACGCAATCTACTAATTACCAATGGAACAACAGAGCACACTCAATTATAGTTGGTATATTCGAACACAGGGTAATTCCAGAGGTTCTATGAAAGAAACAACTCCAAAATAGTTTTAACATGGTCTAACCTAAACTAGAGGGCGTTCCCAGGCTTATATGGCCGCCAGAACGTCCGAAAAACGCGAAACGAAAACGTGTCTGATACAGTCAGATCCGTCCGGATCTGATGGGAACTTTTTGGGCAGGATTATCCGGTCTAAGAGGTCTGGATTATCCGGTGTCCGGATTTTCCAGGGGAAAAGTACGGTCAAATATCCGCCCCGACATAGAACATCGCGCCGACGTCCTTAGCAGGATCTCCAAAGCAGGGCCGGATTATCCGGGGTGTGGGGGCCGGATTATCTGGGGTCTTTTAGGCGTGGAAGTACTGATTGGAAAGATCTTGGAATTATCTATCCAACAAGTGCTTATTTGCTTGATTTGGAGTTCGTATGAAGAATCCACGTCCGTTTGAATTTCAGGACCTCTGTCTGTCTGAATAGAACGTTCCTTCTCTTCGATGATCTCCCTTGCATGTATTGCGCCTTCCTCCCGCTCCTCCCTCGCGCATCCTTGGGCGATCTTCATGTTGGGCTTCTCTTGTAGCCCTTCTCCTCCTCGTGCCATGCTTGTTTCTCCAACGAACCTGATCATACATAAATGCATAGACTTAGGCAGTATAAAGTTCTCATCAATCAAAGTACCAGATTCGTTTAGGAGTAAATTCACCTGTTGTTCAAGTAGCTTAGCACGGGCTCTTGTAATAGCTCCAATTCTAATCTCATAGGACTGATCCTTTCTTGCAACAGTTGTAGCATCTTCAGTAGTCATTGGGGTAGGTGTAATTGTAGGGATGTCCTCATCAGAGTATTTATGCTCGATAGTGGGTTCATGCCTCTAGGAATCTGGGGAAGTGATAGAAATCTCTAAGGTACTAGATGTGTTGTTGCTACTAGGGAGAAAACACCAATCCTTTGTTCATAGAATAATCGTATTGTTTACTTTACACACTTTGCTTAATGCAATTATCTGTTGCTTGCAACTTAATACTGGAGGTGGTTCGGATGATAACCTGAAGGTGGATTATTAGTCGTAGATGCAGTTGGATTACGGTCTATGTATAATGTTGTAATGCCCAATCAAATCTCATAGGAGTCAAGATGATTAGTATACGCATGGTATTCTTTCTTGACTCTGCCAATTGCCCTGTTGTAATTTGTTCACCCAACATGTCATCTATCTTAAGGAGAATCACCACTAGTGAACTATGGACCCCGGTCCATTCTTTTACCATCAATCTACAACTATTTACTGTTTTCTGTATACTTTCTGCAAGCAATTACTATCTTCCACATGATATGTTTAATCCTTTGTTTTCAGCAAAGCCGGTGAGATTGACAACCTGACTGTAAGTTGGGGGCAAAGTTCTGTGGTTGTGTTGTGCAGGATTCCAAGTTGGAAACAACACCTTGGAGGTGTTTCCTTGCTCCTACTGGTTCGATAACCTTGGTTTCATAACTGAGGGAAAACTTGTTGTTGTGCTCATCATACCTTCCTCTTGGGGTTCCCCAACGAGCTCGAATATATTTTGAGCCATCAGTCAAGCAGAAGAAAGGAAAATGGTCCAAAAGTAAGGTAATGTTACAATTGTGGTGATCTTTCCATTTTGTTGCCAAATGCCCCTATCAAAATAGATAAGGTCATGGTGGTATACTTGTTCTCAAGGACAAGGCAAAGGCTCCACGCAATAAGACCTTCACTAAAAAGATAATTGCATACAAGAAGCAACCGAATATTGTGTTAATGGCACATGAGGAGTACTTGTCAGGGAGTGAAGATGAAGAGGAAGAAGAAAGCTCAAGGGAAGTGGCAGCCATACACACCACCTCTACACCAACCGCTTCACTCTTCGACTCTCCAATGAGAACATCCTCAACAAGGATGGCAATTACCTCATGGCAAGGGCTTCCAAGGTATCACCTTCTACTACTTCTTTTCCTAAGACTACATTGAATGTTGAATTAGATGATTGATGTCTACGCACTTCTATTCTTGTAGATAGTTGTTGGGCCTCCAAGTGCAGAGGTTTGTAGAACAACACCAAGTTTCCCTTAAGTGGATCACCCAAGGTTTATCGAACTCAGGGAGAAAGTGGTCAAAGGTATCCCCTCTCAAGCAACCCTGCAATCAAGATACAAGAAGTCTCTTGTGTTCCCAACACACCCAATACACTTGTCAGGTGTATAGGTGCACTAGTTCAGTGAAGAGATAGTGAAATACAAGTGGTATAGATAATTATAAGTGGTAACGGTGATAGAAAATAGCTTGATGGCATGGAAAAGACTAAAGGCAAACTGAAATAAAGATGGAAGCAAGCAAACATGTAACAGATCTAAGTGCAAATGGTGTATCAATGCTTAAGAACAAGGCCTAGGGATCATACTTTCACTAGTGAACACTCTCATATAAATATCTTTTCTTTATGATACTACTCTTAACTACTCTCCGGTTGGACACTCTAATACATGGTAGGGCTATAACAACACTCCCATCTAGATAACCCCACACTGTCACCTTGAGCTCTAGATGGTTCCAACAAACACCACAATTTCGTAGAAACATCCAACTCCAAATATAACTCATAACAAGTATTTGTAATCTCTAGCCTAAGTGCCACCATGGTGTGCACGCTGTCACTTTCACACGCATGGGTAGAGCAGAGGTCTATTAAAGCACTTGAGTAGCAAGGTAGATCTATAGATTACAAGCTCATGATCTCAATAAGATCATGCATAGAGAGAGAGATGAACACATAGCTACCGGTAGAACCCTTAGCCTCTAGAGAGAACTACTCCCTCCTCATCATGGGAATCAGCAATGGTGATGGAGATGGTGGTGGAGATCGATGGAGATGGCTCCGGGGGCACTTCCCTGTCCCGGCAGGGTGCCCGAACAGAGACTTTCTGTCCCCCGAATCTCCCCTTCGGTGGCGGAGGCACTGCGGAACTTTCATGGCTGGAAGCTTGATTACTTAGGGTTTATGCATCGGGAGGCTCTTATAGGCGAGAGGGGAGACCGAGGGGGTGCCAGAGGGGCCCACACCATCCCTTGGCGCGGCCTGGCCTGGCCCGCGCCACCCTCTGGCCCTTCTCTGTCTCGTATTCTGGCTCCAAGTGTCCCCTAGTAAAATAATAACTTTGGCTTTTGTCCCGTCCAATTCCGAGAATATTCATTTTCTGACTTCCTGGAACCAAAAACAGCAGAAAATAGGCAGCTGGCACTGTGGCTCTTGTTAATAGGTTAGTCCAAGAAATCATATGAAAAGTACTCCAAACTGTGGACAAAATACAATAAAGTAGATAAAACCAAGCATGGGACATTAAAAATTATAGATACATTTGCAATGTATCAATATCCCCAATCTTAACTCCTGCTCGTCCTCGAGTAGGTAAGTGATAAAAAGAAAGAATAATTTTTTAGGTGACATGCACCATCATAAACTTGATCAAAATATTTGTAAAACATTCAAAGCTGGGATCATGTACTTCAACATAGAATGAAAGACAAAGTTCTAGAAATAAGACAAAGAAACTATGTTGCAACATGAAAAGGCACAAACAAAAGATTCATGAATAACAATGATTTGCAAGACGTTTGTTTGTTTCACATAAAGAAAACATAGCATAATGGCATTCAGCTTGTCCCTCATATAGTAGCAAACATAAATGCATAGGACACCTTCAAAGTTCATAAGAGTGACTAGATACAAATAGTTTAAGAACATGCAATATCAAAGTGATGAATCAATCAACAAGTCTTGGGACAATGCACATTAAACCAAGAATGGCCACTATGATCTCTCAATAGGTGCATAAAGATAGAAGATGGAGACTCAACATAAAAGTAAAAGAAAGGCCCTTCATAGAAGGAAGTAGGGATTCAAGTTTCATAAAGAGCTTCCAAAAATTATGGTACTTATTAGCTTTCAGCTCTCATTGCTCCTATCATAAGCATCTTGAAGTGATTAAGGTTAAAGTGAACAAACTCTTGTGTATATGCTTGACGAAGTATAAGTTGGAAATCTCATGTCCCTTGAATACGAGGGCCGCTCCTCATGCTACTCAAGTTTAGTCACCGGTAAGTTCTTGTCATCGTAAGTACATGTCTATCATAGAGAACCACCAATGGGGTAGCCCTTGCCCGATGATACGGAAGAATCCCCATATCAAAATGACAAGGCAAGCAGACAACGAGCATCTCAGCAATCTTCTTATTTACCATGGGAATATGGTGCTTTTTTCTCTCTTTCCTCTTTTCATAATCTCTTGTTTTTCTTTTTATCTTTTTTCTCAATATAGGACTCTTTTTTTATAAGAAGAATGCTTCATAGACAGCTCATTATGGTTACGCTGCAGGTTTCCACCATGTCAACATGGATTAGACCAGCGGCCCAGGCGTTTCTCTAACACATATACATAACTCCATGGACTTACAAGCTCCCCTTTCGTTTCACACCGACGACATCCATATACAAAAGAGCATGATATCAACTAGGTACAAAGTACCCGTGCAATGTTGAAAGCGTTCCCCATGACAACATGGTTCTGCTAATCCCCAACAAATAAGTGCAAGCATATACAACATAGACGACATAATGGTTTAAGTTTATTAAGGGCAAGAAAAGTAAAGTGTGCCATCAAGTTCGTGAGAGCTTTAATCACTAGTTTTCTCATAACAAGTTTAATTTGGAAGGTAAACAAAAACATGAATATACTTGGAATAGCATATGCTAATAGGTAGGTATGGTGGACTCTTTGGAATAACTTGGTTTTAGGAGTTGGATGCATGAGTGGAACTCATACTTGGTTGTGGAGGCTAGAAAAAGACTGGGAGCGACAAACTAAGAGAGCAATAATGGCCATAATCATGTAGACCGACAAAACATCATTGATCAAAGCATAAAGTGATACTACAAGTTGAAAACTAAAGGATCAAAAAGGCTTATGGTGACTTGAGATAGTCATAACATGGTGTGAGCATGCGCCAAGTCAACTCAAATAAAGCATCAAAGGAGAATACCACAATACTATGCTTTAATATGCTAAAACAACGCATGATTCTTCAAATGCACATTAAGCAATCTCAATTGTTTATAACAAGTCATGCTACATCAAAGAATACTAAGCATAAAGCCAAAACAATATCAAGCATGGCATGACAAAGCATAGTCCACAGTCAAAAAACAAGCTCTCTTTACCACTTAAGCATGAACTTTCCTACTGTTTTCCAAACCAAACCAAACTATTTGAAAACCAATGTATGAAAGAGGGGGTCCAACCAATTTATTCAGAAAACTAAGCAAACCAAGCAAACGAAAAACCAAAACGAAAATGAAAAACAAGACGCTCCAAGAACAACACAACTGTGCATGAAACAATAAAAATGAAGCGTTTGGAAGAAACCTGGGATTTTTATTGATGAAGAGGGGGATGCCTTGGGCATCCCCAAGCTTTGATGCTTGTACTTCTTGGATATTTCTTGGGGTGACATGCGTGGCATCCCCAAGCTTGAGATTTAGTCCATCCTTCATCTCATTACTCATTCCTTCCATACACCTGAAATTTTTCCTTCACACAAAACTTCACACAATCTTCATTAGCAACATTAGTGCACTCAAGATAATTAATCTTTAGGTTCAGTTCTAACACCAATAAAACTTCCATTAAAACACAAGCTACTGTAGCACTTCCCTGAAAAAGCTCAATTCCCCAAAAGAACTCAAAAAGGAACCAATAAGAAGCAAATGCAGAAAATGGCAGAAATCTTTCAAAACAGACCAGCAGGTAAAGACGAATTTTTTCGAAGACTTCTGTTGCTCAAATCAAGAAGTGTTGAACTAACGAAAGTTAGATAACAACCTGGGGCAGAAGCACAAAAATTCATGCCACAAAAGGACGTATAGAGATTTTACATGAATTTTTACGGTGAAACACACAAATCTGTTTCGGGACAGCAACTTTCCCAATCATTACTTCTCTCTCATTAGAGGTTACTCTTGGCACAAAAAGCAAATAAAAAGGATAAGGAGCGGTTATTACTGAAGTAATAACTTCCAAGACTCATCTAAAACTTTTGGGTTATCTCCCAATAAGTACTTTTCTTTAACGCATTTAAGTTAGGCATGATAGTTTGAGAAGATGCTCACATAGGAAATATGAATTGAAGTAAAAGAGAGCATCAAGAAGCAAACTCAAAGCACATTTAAGTCTAACCCACTTCCTATGCATAGGAATCTTGTAAAGAAACAAGTCATGAAAGCACAAAGCAACAAGCATAGTAAAGGAAAACAAGTGCAACTTCAAGACTTTCAACATAAAGAGGGGAAACTTAATATTATTGAGATGCATAAAACCATGTTTCCCTCTCTCATAATAACTTTCAGTAGCATCATGAATAAAATTAACAATATAACTATCACATAAAACATTTTTATCATGAGCCACATGCATAAAACAATTATGACTCTCCCTATAAGAATAGTCATTCTTATTAATCATAGTGGGAGCAAATTCAACAAAATAGCTATCATTATTATTCTCATCACCATAATCATCAAATATAGGAGGCATATTGTAATCATAATTAATTTCCTCCTCAATAGTAGGTGGACTAAAAATATCATATTCATCATTGTAATCATCATATATTGGAGGCATAGTATCATCAAAATAAATTTTCTTGCCCATGCTTGGGGGACTAAAATTATCATGATCATCAAAACCAGCTTCGCCAAGAAAGTTCCATAGCATTAGCAATAATGGTGTTCAAATAATTCAAACTAATAAAATTGCTATTAGCACGCGAATAAAGTTCCATATTTTTTTTAATTTTCTCTTCAAACACTTCATGTCCTAACTCAAGATAAATACTATAAAGCTCTCTGATTTTTTGGTTGTTTTCCATTAAGCATAACTAGTGAAAACAAGAAACAAAAAGACAAAATTGTAGAATCTAAAGGAAATAACTTTGAGCATTCACACCGGATGATGTGAGTACCTTTTACCTTACCTCCCCGGCAACGACGCCAGAAAATAGCTTGATGTCTATGCACTTCTATTCTTGTATACAGTTGTTGGGCCTCCAAGTGCAGAGGTTTGTAGAAAAGCAGCAAGTTTCCCTTAAGTGGATCACCCAAGGTTTATCGAACTCAGGGAGGAAGTGGTCAAAGGTATCCCCTCTCAAGCAACCCTGCAATCAAGATACAAGAAGTCTCTTGTGTCCCCAACACACCCAATACACTTGTTAGGTGTATAGGTGCACTAGTTCGGCGAAGAGATAGTGAAATACAAGTGGTATAGATAATTATAAGTGGTAACGGTGATAGAAAATAGCTTGATGGCATGGAAAAGACTAAAGGCAAACTGAAATAAAGATGGAAGCAAGCAAACATGTAACAGATCTAAGTGCAAATGGTGTATCAATGCTAAGAAACAAGGCCTAGGGATCATACTTTCACTAGTGAACACTCTCATGTAAATATCTTCTCTTTATGGTACTACTCTTAACTACTCTCGGGTTGGACACTCTAATCCATGGTAGGGCTATAACAGCACTCCTCAAAGTTCGCTTTTCCCATCTAGATAACCCTACACTGTCACCTTGAGCTCTAGATGGTTCCAACAGACACAACAATTTCATAGAAACATCCAACTCCAAATATAACTCATAACAAGTATTTGTAATCTCTAGCCTAAGTGTCACCATGGTGTGCACGCTGTCACTTTCACACACATGGGGAGAGCACAGATCTATTAAAGCACTTGAGTAGCAAGGTAGATCTATAGATTACAAGCTCATGATCTCAATAATATCATGCATAGAGAGAGATGAACACATAGCTACCGGTAGAACCCTTAGCCTCGAGAGATAACTACTCCCTCCTCATCATGGGAATCAGCAATGGTGATGGAGATGGTATTGGAGATCGATGGAGATGGCTCCAGGGGCACTTCCCCATCCCCGCAGGGTGCCGGAATAGAGACTTTCTGTCCCCCGAATGTCCCCTTCGGTGGCGGCGGCGCTACGGAAATTTTAATGGCTAGAGGCTTGATTATTTAGGGTTTATGCATTGGGAGGCTCTTATAGGCGAGAGGGGAGACCGGGGGGGTGCCAGAGGGGCCCACACCACCCCCTGGCGCGGCCTGGCCTGGCCCGCGCCACCAGGTGGTGTGGCCACCCTCTGGCCCTTCTCCCTCTCGTATTCTGGCTCCAAGTGTCCCCCGGTAAAATAATAACTTTGGCTTTTGTACCGTCCAATTCCAAGAATATTCATTTTCTGACTTCCTGGAACCAAAAACAGCAGAAAACAGGCATCTAGCATTGTGGCTCTTGTTAATAGGTTAGTCCAAGAAATCATATGAAAAGTACTCCAAAGTGTGGACAAAACACAAGAAAGTAGATAAAACCAAGCATGGAACATCAAAAATTATAGATACATTTGCAATGTATCAATGATCCTAATAGTCTTAAGGTAAAGGCACAGGTTATTGTGTTAGATCATGTGACTAACTTGCAAGGTGAGCACAAGAAGAATTTTTAGGCTCTCATGGGCCAACTTGTCCATTCGGAAGATCCTTGAAGAGAAAAGGTAGGATTCAAAGATAATAGCATCCTTAAAGAATGTTTTAGAAGAATGGAAGAGCTTCGGTCTTCTCTTCAGTAGAACCTTGAATATATTGAGGAGTAACATGATGCTATTGTACCTAAACTAATTAATGAGCATGACCATGCTATTGCGAAGACTCAAAACTTAAAAAGGAGAAGCTTGAATTTGATATTTATCATGCTAGACGAAGTGACCAACTTCAAATTCGACTAACAAAATAGATGTCCCTAGCACCTCTACTCCTTTGTGTGATTATGTAGATATTCTTTAGGAAAATGCTAGGTTGAAGGATGAGCTTTTCAAGTCCTCTCTTCCCAAAGGTAAGGAATCTCTTGATGATCTTTTGAACAAGAAAATGTCTAACAATGCGAAAGAGGGACTTGGCTATGTCTCCAAGACAAAGAAAAAGAAGAACAATAAGAATAAGGACAAGTCCACTCAAGCAAAGACATGCACCACCGTAGGAAATGATGATACAAAAGGGAAAACTGCTCAAGATGGTTTTTGCGGGAACTACTAACCCCCATTATGTTTTGTTTCGTGATTATTATGGTTATGTATATCCTAGATATGTTGGACCATATGATGGTTATATTTCTTGGTCTATTTGGGTTCCAAACACCATTGTTGCTTACAAAATAGGACCCATTGAAAAAAGGTACCTAAAACCAAGATTTGATTTCTTGTAGGGATACACTTTTGGTGGGTCAAAATGGATGTTTGATAGTGGATGGACAAGTCATATGACCGGAAGTAAGGAGATCATCATGGAGATGAGGCCTAATCATGATCAAATAACTGTCTCCTCTGGTGATAAGTCAAAATAAAATTACTAGGTCTTCGTAAGGTTGTGGTTGCCCACGATATTTCTCTTATGGATGTCATGCTTGCTGAGACCGTTGGCTATAAATTACTTTCAGTTTGTGCCCTTGGTAAGACAGGCTTTGCTTTTTATTTATGATGTTATTGTGGTACTCTTGTGGAGCAAGTCTCTTAAGTTTTCTTTCGTTGGGTACGACAAAAATGACTTGTATGTGGTGGACTTTTCGGGGGAAACCACTACAGGTCCAATGTGCTTATTCGGAAATGCTGATGTGGGTTGGATATGGCATCATCGACTATCCCATGTCAATATGAGTACTTTGCAAAGACTTCACAAGGGTGGCCACATTCTTGGACTAAAAGAAAATGTTTTCTTTGCCAAAGATTGTGTTTGCAGAGCTTATGTTCAAGGAAAGATGCATGATTCTCCCCATTGAAGAAATAATATTATTTCATCTAAGAGCATATCAGAGCTCCTCCATGTGTATATTTTTGTCCTCCATCTCATGCAAGTCTCAGTGGGAAGAAGTATTATTTGGTAATTATTGTTGACTACTCAAGATACATGTTGGTTTATTTCTTCAAGTTGAAGACTGAGACTCAACAAACCGTCATCGACTTTGCTAATGAAGTTCAACATCAACACCATGTTCCCATATTGGCAATAAGAAGCGATAATGGCTCTGAGTTCAAGAAGTACACCTTCACTGAGTATCTAAGTGAAGAGGGGATTAGACATCAATATTCCCCTCAAGAAGTACACCCCTCAAAAAAATGGTGTAGCTGAGAGGAAGAACCAGACATTGATGGATATGGCAAGGTCCATGCTGGCGGAGTTTAAGTCTCCATACAATTGTTGGGATGAGGCTATCTCCACCGCATGTCACTCATCAAACTGGCTCTACCTCCACGAGAACATGGACAAGATTCCATATGAAATACTTACCAATAACAAGCCCATACTTTCGGGTGTTTGGTTGTAAGTGTTTCTTTCTCATAAAAGGAGTTTTTTTGTATAAATTTGAGTCTAAATCTTTAGAAGGTATTTTTGTTGGTTATGTGTGACACCCCCGGGATCAGGGTTAAACAAATCACGACTTAGCCAGACATAAGCTTAATCTAGAGCTCGAGGATATCCAGTGAGAAATCGGTAACACAATAGTAACCCTGCGACACAAAAATTAGTACAGCAAGCTCATAACTGAGCGAAGAACCAAAATATTAGAATCAGAGGTCACTAACCATAAACATCAAACAACGGAAGGAAAATTATGCTATTAAGTATAGCAAACTTAAACAAATGGCTTAAGAGGCCTGAAGCATAACGATGACGTCGTAGCCCATAGATTCCAGGCTGCCGGCCGGGAACCCCAAGCTACTCATCGGTGTCGATGTCGTACCAAAATCATCTTCAAGGGAACACTTACTCTACTACAAAAGTATCAAGAAAGAAAATTTGAGTACAGGGTGTACTCCGCAAGACTTATGGCTGGTGGGGTTATTTTGCATAAAGCTATCTTTGTTTTTAAATCAAGAGGGAGAAGAAGCTCGTCTAATCAGAATATTTTAAAATGGGATAAGAGAGCGACATCTCTGAAGAATTGATCATCATATTTTGATATCCACCAATGTAATCCTCATCTCACAACTAGGATCACCCCCTCGTACCCAAGAGGAAGCATCCTTAAGCACACGTTGATCTGCCAAGTTTTACGATTAGGTTATAGTTCTCTATGATCTTAGAATTCCGTCACCAAGCGTTCATAACCGTGAACACGACTTTTCGAAAAGATTTAACCCTGCAGGGGTGTACAACTTTACCCACACGTACCAACCGACTCTTAATGCCACATGATCAGCCCTCTTCCTTGGAAGGCCGGTAAAGGGTGGTTGGACACGACCGTTACCTTGCTTTCGCTGAGACCATGAGTCACGCCCTAAGGAGGGTTTCGCCATAACGGGTCAAATCCTGAAGCCGGTCCCTAGAGATGTGAGGCAAGGATGGTTTACCAGGGGCTCCATCGACCCCAAGCAACCCCGTCCATGCTTACCTACCTGTTATGATGCACCTTGACCCGCCAAATCTTTCAAAACATTTTCTATGCATATCTCGAATGGAACGCCCGAACTATGTGACTCATGGAATCTACTAGGCAAATTAGTTACTCGTGAGGTTTTCGAGGCCTCGTGTGGCTGTACGCTCGTCTCGGTTCCAAAGGCAAAATCTCGGTTCCTAGTAGTGGCGAGCATGGGACTACAAAAACCACATCCCACCGTGGTCACCCATACAAGCCTTAGCATGTTTAACCTTTACCACTGATCTCACCTCATCAGTATACTTTAATCTCCTATCATACTAGATTTTCTTCATTTGGTACATGATCTGGATGAACCAGCACTAACAGCTAAGCATGGCTAAGCAAGACACAGATAAAAGCTCTAGAAGTGCCCACAAGCCAAACATATTTATGCTAGGAGCAGTGGATCAGGTAATATAAGCTCAAAGGGAGTAATGCAACAGATAGGATACTCTATCTATCGATAAAAGACCATAGTAGAATCGTATGCGTCATGGCAATAATTGAAATGCTTTCGAAATCATAGGATTGTATAATGGTGGGCTTATTCTTGCCTTGTTTGTTTATACCTAGATATAGATATTCGGGAGCCTTGTACTTGACTTGGTTACTGTTAGTCAAGTATTTTTCATCGATCTTCGATGGTGTTGATCTTGGTCTTCAACCTTGGAGACGGTATCAGATTCTACCGGGAAGAAGCAAACACCAGAAAGAAAGGGAAACAATCAACACATGGCATCGATGCAATTCTCAAGCAAGGATGATGATATGACAAGCTAATTAGCACTTGAATTAAACCCTAAAGCATGCTTGGCAATCTAAAGGGGATCCGAAGGGTCCAAACCCTAATACAGGAGAGACCTTGGAATCACCTACGGGGTTCAATTAGTTCTTCTAATTAAACTAGCAATTAAATTTGTTTAACAATGCATGATTATGAGACTATTGGGTAGATCTCATTTTTCTGAAAATTTTGATATATTATACACATTTTTCTGACTTATAATAATTACTTATTGAATTTATAAGATTAAACCAATTTCTAAAATTATTAAACTATTTAGAAGAGTTTATTGCGTCAGCACAGGTGAATGCTGACGTCAGTGGGGCATGAAATCCTTATTACAAAAGATCTGGCTATGGCCACAGTGGTGATGCACTCGACTTTCAACGTAGAGCTCCTTGGGAACCCCAAGAGGAAGGTATGATCAGCACAACACTAAGTTTTCCCTCAGTTATGGAACCAAGGTTTAATCGAACCAGTAGGAGCAAGGAAACACCCCAAAGGTGTTACTAGCTGAGCTTTGGCAGGGCGCACTACCAGTGCTAGTAACAACGTGGAGACCTGCACAACACAACCACAGAACTTTGTCCCCAACTTGCGATGAGGTTGTCAATCTCACCGTGTTTTGTGGAAAACAAAGGATTAAACGTATCGAATGGAAGGAAGTAAAAGTTTGCAGAAAGTAAACACAAAGCAGTAAAAGATTGTAGATTGTATATAAAAGACAAGGACCGGGATCCATAGTTCACTAGAGGTGGCTCTCCTTAGATAGATAACATGCTGGGTGAACAAATTACAGCGGGGAAATTGACAAACACCGAGAAAGCAATACATGCATATACTAATCATCTTGACTCCTTTGAGACTTGATTGGGCATTACAACATAATACATAGACCGCCATCCAACTGCATCTATGACTAATAATCCACCTTCAGGTTATCATCCGAACCCCTTCCAGTATTAAGTTGCAAGCAACAGATTATTGCTTTACAAAATGCGTGTAAAGTAAACAATACATTTTTTCTATGAACAAACGATCGTTGTTTTCTCCCTAGTAGCAACAGCACATCTAGTACCTTAGATATTTCTGTCACTTTCCCAGATTACAAGAGGCATGAACCCACTATCGAGCATAAATACTAACTCTTGGAGTTGCTAGCATCTACTTGGCCAAGATAGCTACTAACAACGAAAAGCATGCAAGATCTCAAATAACAAAGACATGATAGAATCAATAATCAATCTGAAATAGCATCTCAATATCCATCGGATCCCCGCAAACACAACATGTATGAATTACAAATAGATGATCTTGATCATGAAAGGAGCTCACAAGATCTAAACATGAAAGCACAAACAAGGAAAACCAACCATCTAGCTACTACATGGATCCGTAGTCCATGGATGAACTACTCACACATCACACCGGAGGCTTGCATGGTGATGAAGAAGGCCTCCAGGGTGAATTCCCCTCTCCGGCAGGGTGCCGAGAAGAGCTTCAGATCCCTCCCGATCTAGGCATGGAGATGGCGGCGGCTACAGACTCTTTCGTGGATTTTTGATCGGTCACCTAGGGTTTTCATCCCGAGGGCAACTTATAAGCCGAAGGAGAGGCCGAGGGGGTGCCGGGGTCGGCCAGACCACCCCCTGGCACGGGCCAAGCCTGGTCGTGCGGCCAGGTGGTGTGGCCAGCCCCTGGCCCCTCTCCGTCTCGTATTCTGGCACTTGATCCCTTCCGGAAAAATAGGCACTTTGGCTTTTGTCCCGTCCAATTCCGAGAATATTCATTTTTTGACTTTCCTAGAACCAAAAACAGCAGAAAACAGGCAGCTGGCACTGTGGCTCTTGTTAATAGGTTAGTCCAAGAAATCATATGAAAATTACTCCAAAGTTGGAACAAAACACAAGAAAGTGGATAAAACCAAGCATGGAACATCAAAAATCATAGATACATTTGCAATGTATCAACATCCCCAAGCTTAACTCCTGCTCGTCCTCGAGTAGGTAAGTGATAAAAAGAAATAATTTTTGAGTTGACATGCACCATCAAAGACTTGATCAAAGTATTTGCAAAACATCAAAGCTGGGATCAAAGTACTTCAATCATAACATGAAAGACAAAGTTCTAGCAATAAGCAAAGAGACTATGGTGCAACATGAAAAGGCACAAACAAAAGATTCATGAATAACAATGCTTTGCAAGACGTTTGTCTGTTTCACATAAAGAAAACATAGCATAATAGTATTCAGCTTGTCCCTCAATAGAGTAGCAAATATAAATGCATAGGACACCTTCAAAGTTCATAAGAGTGACTAGATACAATAGTTTAAAACAAGCAATAACAAGTTATGCATCAATCAACTAGTCTTTGGACAATGCACATAGAACTAAGAATGGTCACTATGCTCTCAAAGTAGGTGCATAAAGATAGAAGGGTGAAACTCAATATAATGGTGGAAGAAAGGCCTTTGTAAAAGGAAGTAGGGATTCAAGTATCATATAGAGCTTCTAAAAATTATGGTACTTATAGCTTTCAGGTCTCATTGCCCCTATCATAAGCATCTTTAAGTGATTAAGGTTAAAGTGACACAACTAAGAGGATATGCTTGACAAGTTATAAACCGAAATGTCATGCCCCTTACTTACGAAGACCGATCCTCATGCTACTCAACTTCAGTCACGAGTAAGCTCTTGTCACTGTAAGTATATGTGTATCATTAAGAACCGCCAATGGGGTACCCCTTGCACATGATACAGGAGCTTTCCCATAATCAAAATGACAAGGCAAGCAGACAATGAGCATCTCAGCAATCTTTTTATTTGCTATTTGCATAGGTTTTTATTGAGGATGCTTCATAGAGTGCTCATTATGGTGATGCTGCAAGTTTCCACCATGATTAGGCATGGCTTAGGCTAGTGGCCCAGGCATTTCTCTAACACACATACAAACTCCATGATCTTACAAGTTCCACTTTTATTTCACACCACCGGGATCCGTAAGCAAAAGAACATGATATCAACAGGGTACAAAGTACAAGTGCAATGTTGAAAGCGTTCCCCATGAAACATGGTTCTGCTAATTTCAACTTATAAAGCACAAGCATATACGCAACAAAGAAGGACCCAATGGTTCAAGTTTATTAGAGGCAATAAAGTAAAGTGTGCCATCAAGTTCGTGAGAGCTTTAATCACTAGTTTTCTCATCACAAGTGGAAGGTAAACAAAAGCATGAATGTACCTGGAATAGCATAATATAGTAGGTAGGTATGGTGGACTCTTTGGAATAACTTGGTTTAGGGAGTTGGATGCATGCGTGGAACTCATACTTTGTTGTGGAGGCTAGCAAAAGACTAGGAGCGACAAATTAAGAGAGCAATAATGGCCATAATCATGTAGAGCGACAAAACATCATTGATCAAAGCATAAAGTGATACTACAAGTTGAAAACTAAAGTATCATAAAGTCTATGGTGACTTTGGATAGTCATAACATGGTGTAAGCATGTGCCAAGTCAACCCAAATAAAGCATCAAAGGAGAATACCACTATACTATGCTTTAATATGCTAAAACAACGCATGATTCATCCAAGGCACATTAAGCAATCTAAATTGTTTATAACAAGTCATGCTACAGCAAAGAATACTAAGCATAAAGCCAAAACAATATCAAGCACGGCATGACAAAGCATTGGCCACAGTCAAAAACGAGCTCTTTTTACCACATAAGTATGAACTTTCCTACTCTTTTCCAAACCAAACCAAACTAATTGCAAAGCAATGTATGAAAGAGGGGGTCCAACCAACTTATTCATAAAACTAAGCAAACCAAGCAAACTAAAAACCAAAACAAAAACGAAAAAGAAGACGCTCCAAGAAAAACACAACTGTGCATGAAACAATAAAAATGAAGCGTTTGGAAGAAACCTGGAATTTTTATTGATGAAGAAGGGGATGCCTTGGGCATACCCAAGCTTTGATGCTTGCACTTCTTGGATATTTCTTGGGGTGACACGCGTGGCATCCCCAAGCTTGATCTTTAGTCCATCCTTCATCTCATTACTCATTCCTTCCATATACCTGAAAATTTTCCTTCATACAAAACTTCACACAATCTCATTAGCAACATTAGTGCACTTAGGATAAATAAGTCTCAAGGTTCAGTTCTAACACCAAATAAACTTCCATTAGAACACTAGCTACTGTAACACTTCCCTCAAAAAGCTCAATTCCCCAAAGGAACTCAAGAAGGAACTAACAAGAAGCAAATGCAGAAAATGGCAGAAATCTGTCAAAACAGACCAGTAGGTAAAGACGAACTTTTTCGAAGACCTTCTGTTGCTCAAATCAAAAAGTGTTGATCTAAAGAAAGTTAGATAATAACCTGGGGCAGAAGCACAAAACATTACAGCTCAATCCGACATACAGAACTCTCTCAGAAATTTTTACGGTGAAGCACAGAAATCTGTTTTGGGACAGCAACTTTCTCAATCATTACTTCACTCTCATTAGAGGTTACTCTTGGCACAAAGAGAAAATAAAAAGGATAAGGAGCGGTTATTACTGAAGTAGTAACTTCCAAGACTCGTCTAAAACTCTTGGGTTATCTCCCAACAAGTACTTTTCTTTAACGCCTTTAAGTTAGGCATAAGAAGAAAAGAAAGAATCAAGTGTTCTCAAATGAAGAAGCATTAAGACCAAATTTCTTGCCCTTACCTCCCTTATTTTTATTCTTAACCTTTGGGAAAATTTGATTGTTTGGTGGAGAATAAAGGTGCATGGTCCCATTTCCCACATCTATTATTGCTCCAAGGAGTTCTAATAGGGACCTTCCAAGTGTAATTTGTCCTTTTCCTGCACATTCAATAACAAGATAATCAATAGAAATCATTTTCACAAGGATCTTTGTAAACACTCCTTTAGCTATTCCAATAGGTAATATGGTAGCATTATTAGCAAGAGATATTTCTCTTCATCCTTCAGTAAGCCCCCAAAGATTCAAAGATTCATAAATATCTTTGGGTATAAGACAAAATTCAGACATGATATCGCAGCGGGCTTGAAAAGTTTCAGTCTTTATCTCAATCTTTACTGTAGGGAGCCACTTTGATGGTTCAGAATTTATTGGAACATAATTGTGATGCTCCCTAAGTGTATTATAGCAACTTTCTAAGCTAGTAGTGCTAGCCTCAAGAGTGTTCAACCTAGCAAATATTTTTGCGAAAGAAATATCAGTTTGGCTAGGCATAGTGTAAGGGAGGATCAATTTCTTTATAGCATTAATGGAATCATCCTCATTACATTGGAGGAAATCTCCTCCCACAATAGCATCTAAAGCATATCTATAGCAAAGAGCAATCCCAAGGTAAAAACTGCTAAGGAACAAGCCTTGAATCATTTTAGGCTCAGTCTTTTCATGTAGATCAGAGATTCTAGACCAAGCTTCCTTAAAACTTTCCTCAATTCCTTGTTTAAAAGTGAGAATCATTTCCTCGGGTGACATAGTGATTGGAGCAAGGCTAGACATAGTGGAAACTCAAGATAGGAACTAATTTTTTTGTGTTTTCAAATAAGAAAGCAAAACAAGTAAAACTATTTTTTTGTGTGTTTTTGAAGAACAAAACAAGCAAACAAAGAAAAAAGAAACTAAGCAAAACAAAAACAACAAAGTAAAGAGATTGTTTATGAGGGACTCCCCTTGTGAAGATGTCCTTGACTCCCCGGCAACGGCGCCAGAAAAGATCTTGATGCACTCGACTTTCAACGTAGAGCTCGTTGGGAACCCCAAGAGGAAGGTATGATGAGCACAGTAGTAAGTTTTCCCTCAGTTATGAAACCAAGGTTTCATCGAACCAGTAGGAGCAAGGAAACACCCGAAAGGTGTTACTAGCTGAGCTTTGGCAGGGCGCACTACCAGTGCTAGTAGCAACGTGGAGACCTGCACAACACAACCACATAACTTTGTCCCCAACTTGCGATAATGCTATCAATCTCACCGTGTTTTGCGGAAAACAAAGGATTAAATGTATCGAATGGAAGGAAGTAAAAGTTTGCAGAAAGTAAACACAAAGCAGTAAAAGATTGTAGATTGTATATAAAAGACAAGGACCGGGATCCATAGTTCACTAGAGGTGGCTCTCCTTAGATAGATAACATGCTGGGTGAACAAATTACAGCGGGGCAATTGACAAACACCGAGAAAGCAATACATGCATATACTAATAATCTTGACTCCTTTGAGACTTGATTAGGCATTACAACATAATACATAGACCGCCATCCAACTGCATCTATGACTAATAATCCACCTTCAGGTTATCATCCGAACCCCCTCCAGTATTAAGTTGCAAGCAACAGATTATTGCTTTACGAACTGTGTGTAAAGTAAACAATACAATTGTTCTATGAACAAACGATCGTTGTTTTCTCCCTAGTAGCAACAGCACATCTAGTACCTTAGAGATTTCTGTCACTTCCCCAGATTACCAGAGGCATGAACCCACTATCGAGCATAAATACTAACTCTTGGAGTTGCTAGCATCTACTTGGCCAAGATAGCTACTAACAACGGAAAGCATGCAAGATCTCAAATAACAAAGACATGATAGAATCAATAATCAACCTGAAATAGCATCTCAATATCCATCGGATCCCCGCAAACACAACATGTATGAATTACAAATAGATGATCTTGATCATGAACGGAGCTCACAAGATCTAAACATGAAAGCACAAAGGAGGAGAAACCAGCCATCTAGCTACTACATGGATCCGTAGTCCAAGGATGAACTACTCACACATCACAACGGAGGCTTGCATGGTGATGAAGAAGGCCTCCAGGGTGAATTCCCCTCTCTGGCAGGGTGCCGAGAAGAGCTTCAGATCCCTACCGATCTAGGGATGGAGATGACGGCGGCTACAGACTCTTTCGTGGATTTTTGATCGGTCACCTAGGGTTTTCATCCTGAGGGCAACTTATAAGCGGAAGGAGAGGCCGAGGGGGTGCTGGGGTCGGCCAGACCACCCCCTGGCGCGGGCCAAGCCTGGTCGCGCGACCAGGTGGTGTGGCCAGCCCCTGGCCCCTCTCCGTCTCGTATTCTGGCACTTGATCCCTTCCAAAAAAATAGGCACTTTGGCTTTTGTCCCGTCCAATTTCGAGAATATTCATTTTCTGACTTTCCTGGAACCAAAAACAGCAGAAAGCAGGCAGCTGGCACTGTGGCTCTTGTTAATAGGTTAGTCCAAGAAATCATATGAAAAGTACTCCAAAGTTGGAACAAAACACAAGAAAGTGGATAAAACCAAGCATGGAACATCAAAAATTATAGATACATTTGCAATGTATCAAGTGGCTGACCGCTGGGCCCAGGCCACATCAGCGTGCCACAACAGCGGCGGGGCCCGCATCGAGTTTGACCCGTGCTCACCCACGCTGTGGACGACGTCTGCCACAGGTGACCTCTTAGCGGCGGTGCTATGGTGCGCGCGTGGATGCGGGAGTGGTGGCTATAGACGCAGCGCGACGCGGGATACCTAAAGGTAGTGGCGCCGCTAGCTCTAGGTCACCGGAGACTTGCCGGCGACATGGCCGAGCGGTGGCCGGTGGTGGCGCACGATGTGAGCGAAGGCTCGAGCGAGAGTGAGTCGAAGAAGAGCACTGGCGTGCTCGGGAGCTCACCCTGGGTCGATTGGCATGGTCAGGGAGGCAAGGCGTGGCCAGGAGCGGCAGTATTCGATGATGATGTCCGTCGGAGGAGAAGGTCTTCTGGCTCGATTCCGGCTAGACAGAGGCATCCCGGCAAGCACGACTCAGTAGGAACCAAGAGGGAGGTTAGGCGGAGCTTCTCGCAACCTCAGCGGGGTCTGGGAAGGACTAGAACTGTGGGACACGGCGATGACGGGCGGCTAGGGTTCGACCGGAGCTGGGGAACACGAGAGGGAGAGGTCACGGGGAGGGGATAAGATCAGAGGGGGAGAGAGAGGGCTCGGTGGCGTTCTTATCCTCGGCTCGGTGGGCAACAGTGGGCATCGCAACGCATGAGAGTTTGATGGCCAGCGGGCGGATAGCGAGATGCTCTCCGTCGTTAATGAAGACGACGAGCAAGCGCGTCGAAGCGGTATGCCGGCCGCGGATGGGCCGAGTTTGGGCCACAGTTAAGCAAGGCAGGCAGGTTCTTAGTGGCTGCGCGGTGCGGCAGTTAGCAGAGTGAGAGGAAGTGGGCTACAGGCCAGAGAGAGCCCAAGAGTGAGGGAGAGATCCTTTTCTTTTTCCAGATTATGTTTTACTCATTTCTCTTTGTATTTGAATTTCAAGTCTGTTTTGTACTATTTTATAAATACCAGAGGGTTTGTAAGATATACTCAAATACTATTGAGGCCCTTAATCCATTTGGGCTCCAAAAATTTGTACTTTTCAGATACAAAACCATTTGAATTGATTCAAAAAGAGTGGAGGATTAGGGTTTAGGGTTTTGTATATTGTTTTCTTCAATGAATTTTAAAAAGATGATGCTCATGATAATGCACAAACAAATTCCTAATTATGATTAACTAAAAATCGGGTGTTACAGCTCTATCCCCCTTACGAGGATCTTGACCAAAGATTCCGTAGGTACGAAGAAGGAAGGAAGACAGGGTCACTTCTAAGGATAAGAGGGAAACACACTAACAACATGTAGAGTATCTCATGGTCAACTTGTGAAGGAGTGTTCAGAAACAACTCTGAGATAACGACATGAAACATGTCAAGGTAATAGAGAAAACAAGAGGAGATAGGTTTCAAGTTGATAGATAACTGGTCTTCATAAGGATTGAGACCATGGAGTTCTAGAAGAGTTTAAACTTCTGAAAAGGAAGGCTTACAACAGAAAGAACGTGACCGCCGACTTTGAGAAATGAACCTAAGTAGAGCTTCCAAGGATACAAAGATACGGATAGCCAAGATGTTGATCTACTTTTGATACAGACAGATCACTCTTCGTTCAAAAGAAGGTTAAGACATAAAGGTGTTTTGTGGAGAGGACTCGTAAGAGTCACAAGGGACATGTAACAAGAGGAACTAATGATTACCAACATCATAGTCACATTATGAACATGGTCGAGATACGAAGGAAACTCTTTATTCATCCAGCTCTGCCAAAATCTTTGCCGAAAATCATGGTATCACTTTACACCATCAAGATGATTATATAAGAAGATTCCTGATGACACGAGGAAAAGGAAACTTCATTCTCAGACTTCAATTACTTGGCCAAACAAGAAGCTTGCCAGCATAAAGGGTCTGGAGGATCGACTGAGAGACATTTAGCAACACTACTTAATGTTCTCCTTGATGTTCGAGTCAAGAGACATCAATTAAAGGTCAGACTTCGGAGACAAAGGAAACCATAAGCGCAACTCGTATAATAGATCATAGAAGAAGCCTCATGAAGAGTGGTTATTATTTGATGATTCAAGAGAATATGACAATAAGCCTTCCGACTAATTGTGTCAACCGTTACATCAACTTTGCCAGATTTACATAGAGACCTATGTCAAAACCTTGAAGAACACCAGCCTTCATATCTGCTTGAGATTGAGTTTTGGTTAGGTGGAATGATACTTCAGACTCAGCATGTCCGAATAGAAAGTGTGCAACATTTACCACAAGGGAAAAGTCACTAGATTCTCAAGACATGGACTACAGTGTGAAGCTCCAAAAGACTGAGATAAATTGATAGACTCATGTATTAGCAACTTGTCAGGGGACAACTGTGTATACATTAAGCACTTGCAACGAAATACAACTATGTCCTTAAGATACGGAGTTAAATCTACTCGAATCCACGGCGACATCTTTCAAAAATTGCACGTGAATCGGAGAAGGTTACTTCTAACATCCAGAACACATACTTCAAGATAACCCGAAGATGGTTCTCAAAAGTTTTCCAACATTAATTCGAAATGTTTCATATGAATCTATTCTAGCATGGAGAGAATAAGGATATTATCGATGGGCTCAATAACAAACTTATCTAGATACTCCAAGAGGATGGACTCATATTTTTTATGAATAGGGCAAAGTATTGGTCAGACCAACGGACATGAGGATGTACTCAAGTGAAACATCACGATTAGCATCATCGTCAAAATAGTCCTTGGAACTGAGTTTGATTTGACGATAACCCAAATCAAATCAAAGGTGGGGGAAGATAACATATCCACGAAGGGAATACTATCTTTATTTATCACGAACGAAACTAGACATCCCTTTAAGATGAACTAAGTTGGATAGAACTTTTGTCTTACAACTCTCCAATTTGTTGTTTAAGCTCGACCAACCTAGTTCAGGGGTATCCAGTACGGATCCTTGGAGAAAGGAGCAGTTCAGAGAACTTGCTTGATCAAGAACTTGACAACACGGTCATGTGGCAACATGGCGATATCTCTAGTAGACACCCAGAATATCACGAACCACCATTATGTCACTTAATTCAAGAGAAAACTTGCTTGGTAAGGCAAGAAGACACAATCTCAGAGCTTCAGCACGAGCCTAACTCTTTGACCGAAGAGATGGTACCAGAATAACGGACTTGGTAGAACAATCATCCTTTTCTTTGTCATAGGATTAACCATCACGCTAAGAATGACATAAACATCCTTGGAGTTCAAAGCAATAAGAATTGCTAAGAATCTCAGATGGCCACATTATTACGCACACGCATCATTTTTGAGCACGAAAGCTCAGAGGAAGGGTGGGTAATAATATGTAAGAGCATCACTTCACAAAGAGGGTGATGAAACTCAGCACGACCTCATAGTATAAAAGGGTGTGATACTCTAAGATAGAACAGGTAGAAGCTAATCATGCCTCTTAATCTATGGACTACAAGACTTTGACCTGGTCCTGGATATGACGAGGTATTGGAGTTTGTTTCTCCTAACATCCCAAAATGGTTTGTCTTGACGGACCACAAGAGTATCTTGCATCGGATGACACCAATGCACATTTACTAATTGGCTACCAACTAGTAGATAAAGGTCAGAAACAACAAGGGGAAAAGAACATGCTTAGGATAGAATCCCGAGATATAGATGCATAGATTATCAATCTTCCGAAAACCAATGCATAGATGGGAAGGTGTGGCAGGGTCATGATTATAGATGTGAGACTCACAAGGAGTACTCCGATCATGATCTATTTGGTTCCAACAAAGAATACCTTCCATAGTTAGTGGTAGGGGAAGTCCTTAATTGTCAAAATTTAATCGCGAGAATAACCACAAGTTTGAAGGCTAGAATTGTAGTACCAGCCATCCTGAGGTAATGTTTGAATATTAACGACAAGGGTCAATGGAATGGATCTTGGCTTAAAGATCAGCTTCATGTGCGAGATTTAGAACACTTGAATCCAATACAATCCAGGATCTTCGGTTCAAGTCCAAGGGTTAAAACTTGAGAAAGAAGTAACTACTACTTGAGTGACACATAGTACACTGCAAGATAGTAATCACGAGGTAGCTTCCAAGAGAAGAAATGACTTCTAAAGTACCCAAACAAACAAAAAGGAGGCACACGAGGTGAAAAGAAACCTCGAAGCCTAGAATAGAACACTATGGATCCTTCAATATAATATTGTAGGTTCCAAAAGACAGAGAGATCATGATGGGAAGGAATCTCTCAGATGAAACAGAGCAAAAAGGAAACAAGGAATTCACAACACACGCAACTCTAAAGAACTCTACACTAGGTCAATTGGTTAAGAAACGTCATGCCCAAAAGGCACCTAAGTTTTGAAAGACTAGGAGAGATATCAAAACATTTTCCAAATCAACACAAGGTAAGATGACCTAGAGATAGAGCGATACCAGATAAGGAGAAAAGGAGCATACTAGAGTTTTCGCAAATACTTTTGAACTTTAAAATAGTTTTCACAAGCACTAGACTCGACATCGACTAATAGCAAGGTTTTCCTACGATCGGTACTACTCTGATACCAAAACCTGTGACACCCCCAGGATCAGGGTTAAACAAATCCAGAACTTAGCCTGACATAAGCTCAATCTAGAGCTCGAGGATATCCAGTGAGAAATCGGTAACCAACAGTAACCCTGCGACACAAAAATTAGTACAACAAGCTCATAACTGAGCGAAGAACCAAAATATTACAAGCAGAGGTCACTGACACAAACATTAAACAACGGAAGGCAAATTATGCTATTAAGTATAGCAAACTTAACAAATGGCCTAAGAGGCCTCAAGAATAGCGATGACGTCCCATCCCATAGACTCCAGGTTGCTGGCCGGGAACCCCAAGCTGCTCATCAGTGTCGATGTCGTACCAAAATCGTCTTCAAGGGAACACTTACTCTGCTACAAAAGTATCAACAAAGCAAGGGTGAGTATAGGGTGTACTCCGCAAGACTTATGGCTGGTGGGGTTATTTTGCATAAAGCCATCTTTGTTTTTAAATCAAGAGGGAGAAGAAGCTCGTTTAATCAGAATATTTTAAAAAGGGATAAGAGAGCGACATCTCCAAAGAATTGATCATCATCTTTTGATATCCACCAAAGTAATCCTCATCTCACAACTAGGATCACCCCCTCATACCCAACAGGAAGCATCCTTAAGAACACGTTGATCTGCCAAGTTTTACGATTAGGTTATAGTTCTCTATGATCTTAGAATTCCTTCACCAAGCGTTCATAACCGTGAACACAGATTTTCGAAAAGATTTAACCCTACAGGGGTGTACAACTTTACCGACATGTATCAACCGACTCTTAATGCCCCATGATTAGCCCTCTTCCTTGGAAGGCCGACAGAGGGTGGTTGGACACGACCTTTACCTTGCTTTCACCGAGACCATGAGTCACGCCCTAAGGATGGTTCCGCTGTAACGGGTCAAATCCCAAAGCCGATCCCTAGAGATGTGAGGCGAGTTTGGTTTACCAGGGGCTCCATCGACCCCAAGGAACCCCGTCCTTGCTTACCTACTTGTTATGATGCACCTTGACCTGCCAAATCTTTCAAAATGCTTTCTATTCATATGTTGAATGGAACGCCCGAACTATGTGACTCATGGAATCTACTAGGCATGTTAGTTACTCGTGAGGTTTTCCAGGCCCCGTGTGGCTATACGCTCGTCTCGGTTCCAAAGGCAAGAACTCGGTTCCTAGTAGTGGCGAGAATGGGACTACAAAAACCACATCACACTGTGGCCTCCCATACAAGCCTTAGCATGTTTAACCTTTACCACTGATCTCACCTCATTAGTATACTTCGATCTCTTGTCATACTAGATTCTCTGCATTTGGTACATTATCTAGATGAACCGGCACTGACAGCTAAGCATGGCTAACCAAGACACAGATAAAAGCTCTAGCAGTGCACACAAGCCAAACCTAGTTATGCTAGGAGTAGTGGATCAGGTAATATAAGCTCAAAGGGAGTAATGCAACAAATAGGATACTCTATCTATCGATAAAAGACCATAGTAGAATCGTATGTGTCATGGATTCGATCGTGTTGATCGATCTTCGATGGTGTTGATCTCGGTCTTCGATGGTGTTGATCTCAGTCTTCGATGGTCTTGATCTCGGTCTTCAACCTCGGAGTTGGTATCGGACTCTACCGGGAAGAAGCAAACACCAGAAAGAAAGGGAAATAATCAACACATGGCATCGATGCAATGCTCAGGCAAGGATGATGATATGACAAGTTAATTAGCACTTGAATGAAACCCTAAAGCATGCTTGGCAATCTAGAGGGGATCCGAAGGGTCTAAACCCTAATACAAGAGACCCCGGAATCACCTATGGGGTTCAATTAGTTCTTCTAATTAAACTTGCAATTAAAGTTGTTTAACAATGCATGATTATGACTCTATTGGGTAGATCTCATTTTTCTAAACATTTTGATATATTATACACATTTTTCTAACTTATAAATAATTACTTATTGAATTTATAAGATTAAACCAATTTCTTAAATTATTAAACTATTTAGAAGGGTTTATTGCGTCAGCATAGGTGAAGGCTGACGTCAGCGGGGCATTAAATCCTTTTTACACAAGATTTGGCTCTAGCCACAATGGCTGACCGCTGGGCCCACGCCACATCAGCGTGCCACAACAGCGGCAGGGCCCGCATCGAGTTTGACTCATGCTGACCTGCGCGGTGGGTGACGTTTGCCGCCAGCGACCTCATAGCGGCGGTGCTATGGCGCACGCGAGGATGCATGAGTGGTGGCTATAGACACAGCATGACACGGGATACCTAAAGGTGGTGGCGCCCCTAGCTCTAGGTCACCGGAGACTTGCTGGCGACATGGCCGAGCGATGGCCGGCGGTTGCGCACGACGCGAGCGAAGGCCCGAGCGAGAGGGAGTCGAAGAAGAGCACTGGCGTGCTCGAGAGCTCACCCTGGTTCAATTGGTGTGGTCGGGGAGACAACGCATGGCTAGGAGCGGCGGTATTCGACGATGATGTCTGTCGGAGGAGAAGGTCTTCGGGCTCGATTCCAGCAAGACAGAGGCATCCCGACAAGCACGGCTTAGCAGGAACAAAGAGGGAGGCAAGGCGGAGCTTCCTGCAACCTTAGCAGGGTCCGGGGAGGACTAGAACGGTGGGACACGGCGACGACAGGAGGCTAGGGTTCGGCCGGAGCTGGGGAACACGAGAGGGAGACGTCACGGGGAGGCGATAAGATCAGAGGGGGAGAGAGAGGGCTCGGTGGCGTTCTTATCCTCAGCTCGGCAGGCGGTGGTGGGCATCGCAACGTAGGGGAGATCGACGGTCGGCGCGCAGACAACGAGCTGCTCGCCGTCATCAACAAATATGATGAGCAAGCGCGTTGAAGCGGTACGCGGGCCGCAGATGGGCCAAGTTTGGGCCGTAGCAAAGCAAGGCAGGCAGGCTGTTAGTGGCTGCGCGGTGCGGCGGTTAGGAGAGTGAGAGGAGGTGGGCTACGTGCCAGAGAGAGCCCAAGAGTGAGGGAGAGATCCTTTTCTTTTTCCAGATTCTGTTTTTTCTTATTTCTATTTGTATTTGAATTTCAAGTCTGTTTTTTACTATTTGGAAATACCAGAGGGTTTGTAAGATATACTCAAATACTATTGAGGCCCTTAATCAATTTGGGATCCAACAATTTTTACTTTTCAGATACAAAACCATTTGAATTGATTCAAAGAGAGTGGAGTATTAGGGTTTAGGGTTTTGTATATTGTTTTGTTCAATGCATTTTAAAAATATGATGCTCATGATAATGCACAAACAAAGCCCTAATTATGATTAACTAAAACTGGGGTGTTACATTATGGTGCCGAATCCCACACTTATATAATCTACAACAAGGCTACCATAATTGTTGTAAAATATTGTAGTGTGTTGTTTGAGGAAAATGACGGCTCCCAAGTGGGGCATGTTGATGTTTGTGATACATATGTTTAAATACCTCAAGGTGACATAAGAAGAATGGGTGTGGGATTTTTTGACCCCATTGAGGAACCCCTTGTGGCAGATTAGGAAGAACAATGCTCTACTCAAGTGGAGCACTCATCTACACAAGATCAACAAGCTCCAACCACAGAAGCTAATGTTGCACCTAACCAGGATCAAGAAGATAACTCTCACCGTGTTGATCAAGAAGAAAAATCACATCCGGCTGAAACTCCCAGGACGGATTATCTAGCCTCCCCCTCGGCCCGATTATCTGGCTCTACGAGTCCAAGATTTCATCAACCAAATAAAGCTAGTGTTGATCAAGACCAAGGTCAAGATTTTCATACTATTGTTAATCCTGAACCAGTTGTTGACCAAGGTCATGTTATTGGTCCAAACAAGGACCAAAATGTTGAAGAGATTCCTCCAAGAAACAATGAGGAAATCGAAACTCATTGTACAGCAAGAGCCAAACATAATTTGGAACTTAGAGGTCACACTCTTGACAAAGTTGTTGGTGATCTAAGAAGAAGGGTGTCCACAAGAAGGGAGTTGGCTAGCTTTAGTGATCATCAATCTCATATCTCTATGGTGGAACTTAAAAGGTGTTTGAAGTGCTTTAAGATCCGTATTGGGTATTGGCGATGCATGAAGAACTTAACAACTTAGAGCGCAACAAGGTTTTAAAGTTAGTAGAGAATCCAAAAGAGTGCCGCCATGTTACGAAGTGGATACTCAAGAACAAGCAAGATGAGAATGGAATTGTTGTAAGAAAAAAGGAAAGATTGGTGTCTCAAGGTTTATCTCAAGGGGAAGGCATTAACTTCGGTGAAACTTATGCTCCAGTGGCTCTCCTCGAGTCTATCTTTATCCTTATTGCATATGCTGCACATAATAACTTTAAATTACAGCAAATGGATGTAAAAAGTGTCTTTCTTAATGGTCCATTCATGAATTGGTTTGTGTTAATAAATCCTCGGGCTTCGAGGACCCCAACTTTCCTAACCATGTCTACAAACTTGATAAGGCACTCTATGGCCTTAAACAAGCCCCACGTGCGTGGTATGAGCACCTTAAAGAGTTATTGTTAGACCGTGGTTTTGAAGTTGGGAAGATTGACCCCACTCTTTTTACTAACAAGGTCAAGGGGGAGATTTTTGTTTGCCAATTATATGTTGATGAAATTATCTTTGTCTTTACTAACAAAGTTTTTAATTATGAATTTACAAAGCTTATGACTAACAGGTTTGAGATGTCTATGATGGGATAAATGAGGTTATTTATTGGTTTCGCGGTCAAACAATTGAGAGAAGGTACCTTCATCAATCAAGCCAAGTATATCCAAGACATGCTCAAGAGGTTCAAGATGAAGGATCTCAATGGCGTTGCTACACTAATGAAAACTAAATGCCATCTTGAATTAAATCCCAATGGTAAAGACATGGATCAAAAGGTATACTGGTCCATGATTGGTCCTTTGCTTTCACTACAAGAAAAGTTGGCTTTTACAACGCACGATTTTCGTGGTTGAAGGCCCGTTTTTCATGGTTAAAATGTCTTCTACGACAGATAGCCTTCGTGGTAAAAGCCACGTCACAAAAGAATCTACCATGGTTTTTTGCCCATGGAGGATCACACCCTTCAGCCACGAAAACGTGTTCCGTCGTAGATCTGTTCACCAGCCGCATTGACTGCTAACGTCATGCAAACTACCACGTGGCTGCCACCGTTAACAACCAGTTACTATTCTTAACGGACAAAGAAACTGTGGCAGAAGCCAGGCCCAACCAAGGCCTCCTAATTACTAAGTGGGTTGGCCCATGAGGAGAGCCCAATAAGAAGACGACCCATTACTGTTTCGCCCTTAACTACTTGAAATGGGCCCAAAAATGTAGCTAGCAAAGCCCCGCGAACTTTTAGGCCGGGTACTGTTTTGGCCTACAGAAGGCCCAAATTGGTCCAACACTGTGCGACCCATTAGCAGCATGCGCCTAGTCAGTCTGGTACTGTTAAGGCCTGTTGTCAGTCCATCACTGTTCTCATAGGCCGTCATGGGCCGCCTACTACTGTTCCTTCTTTGAGATGGCCTGTTACTGTTCTGGTCTTTTACTGTTCCGGATGTCAACGGTTCAGTTCACAATCGGCATGTTACTGTTCTAGACTGGTAATTTTGTCAGCATGTTACTGTTCTTGACATGAATTTTCTTGGTCCGGTACTGTTTTGGCTCGTTATTGTTCTGGCCTTTAACTATTTTAGCCCTTTACTATTGTGGCCTGTTACTGTTGTGGCCTATTACTGTTATGGCCCGTTAGTCCTCTAGCCCGTTACTGTTTTATCCTTTCGAAGTTTCTTGCTTTTTAGTGTTGTGGCCTGTTACTGTTATGGCTTGTTTCTATTTTGGCATGTTACTATTACGGCATGTTACTATTACATGTTCCCACATGTGGTCCATCCCATTCCATTTATGGTCTTTTATAGTTTCGGCCTTTCTAAAGCCCATGCCAATATGATAAAAGGTGTGTAATTATCGAGCATCTTTTACTATTTATCATCGGCCGAATACAAGACGAGCCAATAACAAAGAACAATAATGTTCCCTAATCGACATGGCTAGCGTAGTTACGGTAACGACTACCACCATATGTGGACGGCGTCAACTAAATGCTTACATGGCCTATGCGAGTTATCTAGATATTACATCAGCTGCAAACTTCTTAAAATTATTACACATTATCATCTCAAGGGAAAGAAAATTTGGCATTTCAGTTGACAATCGAGTTGATAGTAGAGTCCTCATTTTGCTTTCTCAATCGATCACCTACATCTTCCTTTGAGTGTGACAGCTGCATTGGAGGAGATGTGATCTTGCAGCCCCGTCTTTGGTGGTGATAACAATAATTGCAGTCTGAAACTAAGTAATAACAAGTTAATACATCAAACAAGACAAACTACTCATTTGCCTGATATGGCAGGAGCTATGAACTGGGGTTTACAAATGGTCAATTATTGACCAACACATCAAAAAAACAGGAAAAGCAAGCACCGCATTGAACAAGTGTGCCTACCATGAAACGAGTAACCAAAATATGTGTGTCTGTGGTTTAGAATTTCAGCAAATAAAAACTAGCCAGGTCATTTCAACAAATATATATATGGAAGCAATTGTATACCCTAAAATGCAAGAGAAGTTGGGTGACTTAGAATTTGCGCTGAGCCACAAAATGTCATGCAGTTACTGTCATAACGAAGAATGAACCAGGTAAAAATTATAACCGCATCATACGAGAACTTGTAGAGCAGGAATGCAAACCACAAATGAACTATATATAGTAGAGGATAATTATGCCGTCGCTTAGGAAAAACCAGAACCAGATGCGAGATATAATGGCATCGCTCGTGAACCTATAGGACAGGATAAACAAGAAGTAGACAAGTGTGCCTAGAATGAAAAGAGCAATCAAACAAAGTGTTTCTTAGAATTTCAGCGAATATAAAATAGCTAGGTCATTTTAGAAAATATATATGGAAGCAGTGGTATCTCTTGGAATGCAGGAGTCGTTGGGTTCCTCAGAATTTGTGGTGAGCTACACAATGGCATGTAGTTACTATCATAGCTAAGAATCAACTAGATAGAAATTATAATGGCATCAAAAGATAACTTCTAGAGCAGGAATGCAAACCACGAGTACATTAATTACATAGTCGAGGACAGTTATGTCGTTGCTCTGGACTAACCAGCACTAGTAAGGAAGTAATAGCATCCCTTGTGAACCTGTAGAATAGGGTATGCAAACCAACATGTTCATTATTCCATTTTGAGATCTATGAAGAAAAAGAAATAGTTAGTGATGCAGCTTTTGAAGAACCAGATGGCAACAACAAAATTATAATAGAATTAGTATGAAAAGTTTAAATGGCTACTACAGGATAGCATAACGATGCCAAGGAGGAAATAATAGCAGGAACTGATCTCAGGACGAACCAGATAGATTCAGTAACTGTAGAGTAGGGAATCCATAGTAATATTTTACACTAACTTCAGATTTTGCAAGAATTACACGGTAGAAGACAATTACTGTTGTATGGAGTAGCTAAGAACATGTGCATGACAAAATAAAAGACATGTGCATGACAAAATAAAAGACATGGAGCAGCGAATTCAAACCAACATGTCTAATTACCTTGTATGTACTAGCACGAAGAACAGGCATGCCCACTGACTTGTTTGTACAAGCACGATTACAAAAATATAGTTCACTGCGACAGGCTTGAACCTGCTATACTGATGACAAAACAAAAACGGGTTGGATATTTGGTTAACCTTGGTCAGAGAGGCATCTAAGCATCATATGTACCATGCGGGTGATGTCCAGGTCACTGAGGGTGCTGCGGTTGTGGTGGTTGTTGGCGTCGGGGAAGCAGATCTTGGGTGGTCGATGCCGGCTTGAGCGTGGTGGACGAGAGCGTTGTTGAGACAAATCCAATGTAGTGAACGGCGATGGCCGAGCAGCTGGTCTATAGTGGTGAAGCTTGGGCACCGGTGAATGGCTCCTTGATCTAGATCACGTTAGGTGTACACCGGTGAAGCAGATCCGGTACGGTTCGGTAGCTTTAGGTGGCCGAGAAATAGAGCTTGGGCAGTCAATGATGCCATTGGCATGGTGAACGACATCGCAGCTCTGGTGTAGTGGTAGAGAGACCCGGTAAACTAGATCCGGTGGGTGAGCATCGGTGAAGCGGCTCCGTGGTGGTGCATGAGACCACATCTCAAGCGGCTCCGACCACCGTGGAATTGCCGCCAGCCGGTGCGCGTAGTGTTCGTGGAGGTGAGAGCGTGGGAGAGGGGCTGGGATTTTTGGAAGGACCAACGGGAAAATCTGCACGAATCAGGACTAAGGAGGTGAACAGAAACACAATTACGATCATGCCCCCAAGCTACCGACTTTAGCTTGCCCATAGGGCGTCAGAATAATGGGTAGAATGGTAATTTTGAAGTCAAATTTTTTTGAAACGGAGGGGCGAAAAATGCTTCAAGGTCGTTGTGTGATTTTGCTGCTTGATTGAGATTTTGAATTTGGCGACCGTCCACCTAATAATAATATAAAATGGTACTTCCCTGGTGGGATATTTTGCCTCAAAGTTTTTGAAACGGAGGAGCGAAAAAGGCTTCAAAGTCGGTGTATGGTTTAGCCGCTCAATGAGATTTTGAATTTGACTAGTGCCCATCGGATAATAATACAAAAATGGTTCTCCCCCGGTGGGAGATTTTGCCTCAAAGTTTTTGAAACGGAAGGGCAGGAAATGCTTCAAAGTTGGTCTACAGTTTTGCCACTCGATTGAGATTTTGAATTTTACTAGTTCGCATCTGACAATAATACAAAAATGCTACTCCCCCGGTGGGAGATTTTGCCTCAAAGTTTTTGAAACGGAGGGGCGGGAAATGCTTCAAAGTCGGTGTGCGGTTTTGCCGCTCGATTGAGATTTTGAATTTGGCTAGCATCCATCTGATAATAATAATATAAAAATGGTACTCCCCCGGTGGGAGATCTTGTCTCAAAGTTTTTGAAACGGCTAGGCGGGAAATGCTTCGAAGTCGGGGTGTGTGATTTTGCCGCTCGATTGAGATTTTGAATTTGGCTAGCGTCCATGTACTAGTAGTAGTAGTAGTAGTAAAAAAATGTGGTAGAACGCACGACTATCTGGTCAGGAATTCATGGACGAGAGTCACATCAACTGATCATCCATATAACCACACTTGATGTACTCCCTGTGTTCGGTATTACTACTAGGCCAGAGTAGTACTAGATCGGAGAATTAGCTTCACCTATTCACTTTATTGCTAGTTATTGCATGCAGTAGTAATCCTAAAATCCAGCCAATGCATGTGGCCACCACATCTAATTGAAAACATGAAAGCCAATGGATGCACTCTCGTTTTAACAACATGAGCAACAAGGAGCATTACAGGACGTGGTGGTTCATATTTTTTGGTCAACTAGAGGAGTAATTGAGCAAAACTAGGAGCATTAATTGGCCCTCTGGCCTAGCAATTGAGGTTTTAGAAATAATTAAGGATCATTATATTGACCGAACAAGAGGTTTTTACCTCCATGGAGCATACACCCCATCCAGCCACACGTTGAGCATCCAACGGCACAGCCAAAAAGAGAAATTGGAAAATGGAAAATGCCATGGAAAAAATGGAAAATGCCCTGCATTTGTGTGTCCCCTAAGGGACCAGGGAGCGCATGTTTTCTCCATAGATTTTGAGATAATTAAATACAATGAGGTCATGATACTAGTACTACTACTAGTATCATCCTACACCTACACATCTGCATGCTCCCAGGAGTTGTACGCTGATGTGCACGACTGTTGTCCCGTAATTAGTGTGCATGCGCATGTGCGTGCCCGTGCCAGTTTGATTAAACGCTCTTGCGGTTGTTGTGTGCATGTCGTCGTCTCGTTTCCACACGCTTCGCTTGGATTTCCCAGGCCTTTGTTTAAATGTGTGTCTCTAGAACCGCTTCATGTGCCAGTTGACGGGACCGAGACCACACGAACGCCATCATCCATGGATAGCAAGAAGCAGGAGGACTCATCATGGGTTGTTCTTCCTGAGGGACTAGTCCGGAAGATAGGTTACATCTTCCTTTCGATGGACGACTTCGACTACTACGCCGCCTTGCGGGCAGTCTGCAGCGCCTAGCGCGGCTTCACGAAGGAGTGCTTTATGCCAGGCAATTGGATTTCTCTAGAGCACTAGTTGTCGGAAGAGTATCCGGTAGACGACACCACCATCACGTTGCTGAACGTGAGATTTGGCCGCCACCTTGAGAAGAAGATTAGGCGGGTTATTCGCAGGTGCTTTCTTGATATTCATCTGTATATATACGATCCTTTTTTGCATTCACATCCTCTACTATCTATTTTTCAAGTTCTATGTCTTCATCCACTTGTTTCCTAGGGTTTGCTCCATGGTTTGCAGTGATTGAATTTCAGTCTGTTTACCTTGACTGAATCTATGATTCTCCTCTCTCTCTCTCTCTCTCTCTCTCTCTCTCTCTCTCTCTCTCTCTCTCTCTCTCTCTCTCTCTCTCTCTCTCTCTCTCTCTCTCTCTCTCTCTCTCTCTCTCTCTCTCTCTCGGGCAGGTAATTTTATGTCGGTAATAGAACCGGCGGCCTCCTTGTACTTGGATAGAGCGTGCAACCGTACAAGACCCGGTTGTACGCTATCAATCACCTGAGGGTGGAGATACCGACCGAGCAGGTGGCTTATGTCGCTGTGACGATGTTACCGTCGTTGATGGTGTTTACATCAAACCATCAGAACACCACCATTCGGTGGGCAGATGAGGGCATGGAGGAAGGTATTCGCCTGGTCTTTGGTGAAGGGATGTACTTGGCGTATGAATTTGTGGAACTCCAAAGCATGACTTATTACGCCGGTGATGTTTTTGTCACAGACGGATACGGGTCTATCCTCTCGACTATGCGTGATGCTGCTCATGGAGATGTCTAGCTACAGCGCTCCACACGAAACCTAGAGATGCATCCCACCGTTACAGGCCCTGTTCCGGGCTGCCAGTTCCTAGAGAATCGTTTTTACCTCGTCGAGTCTGATGGGGAGTTGTTGTTCAATGTGAGTGGACCGTTCTATGCCGATAGGACGGTTGTTTACCGGGTTGATACCCAGAACCATGTCCTTCAGCCGGTCAGAGGCATCATAAGTCGTGCTCTCTTCGTTGCTGACAATCGGTGCGTCTGTGTCGATAGTGCTAGGGTACCCACGGTGCAGGCCAGCACCACATACTATGCGGACTTATCCGAGATTATGTCTTACAACTTTGATGCTCTTGCGTGGGAAGAGGAGCCAAGGGTTGTATATGGGTATGGAGTAGGAGGATTATGGATCAATGACCGTCCTTTCAAACTCGATCGATTGCTGACGGAGCATTGCAGAATCGTCGAGCATTCCGAGCTGCAGATGGTGCCGCCTTATGACGAGGATGATACGACCCACTACGATTACTACGATGGCTATCCGTCAGATTGATGGATTGTGTGGTTCTGCTCCTGATATATTCTCTTCAGGTCAGCTCTTTATGTGTTTACTTTGTTGAGTGAATGTCTATAAATTTTGCAAGTTCTATTGTACCCGTGTAATTCAATGGATGTTCTCCCTGTTCTAGAAGATCGTATGTTGTACCTCTTACAATTTCACTGTTTTTCATGTATGTGTAGTAATTCTGATAGATGCTCGGCTTGTAACAGTCCTCAAACAACTTAAAACTGCGAATTATTGTAGAATCTTACAATCCTCAGTAAACTTGTCAGTAATAAAATGAAGCATAAAAGTTGCATCAGAGTTCCGACAACTAAAAACACCATAACTAGTGTTACATAAAATGTCTCTATGGAGCTTACATGGCGAGACATGTAACAAACGGCTTCCCATGAGAGCTGAAGATGAGATTATTAAGTATGTTCTGCGTCAAAGTTTGCTTGTTTTTCAATTCATATAAGTCTTTGCGTGCTATGGTGATTTTGGCTTCTTGGTCAACAATAGAATGGGCATCTTGGAGGGCATCCTCAAATAATTGTTTGACTGGAATAAGAGGATCAGTCGAAGCAGTGTGCCATGAGAAATAGGTATTGTCACTTCTGCTGTGTGAAACAAAATCTGAACTTGGAGAAGCGGGTCTTTGTTCGGCATTCAGAGGGTCATTTGCAGCCTGAAACAAACAAAAAACAAGTTATAATAGCATTACCATGCAATCACACCACCATGAATTTTAAATATGTCAATACAGTAATATATAAGGAAGGAAGCAATTTACAGTGGTGGCTCATACATCTATTTCTTATTAAATAACACTACAAGGAATCTAGGCTTTTATGACTCTTCATTTTCGTCATAGAATCGTCACAGTAGTCCATCTATGAAGATCCTATGACGAAAATGAAATCGTCGAAAGCTAGGCGTCATTAATAAACTATAATGACGGTTTTCCTGAAATCGTCATAACTATATATGACGATATTGGATCGTCATAACCTCTATGAGAATTCAATATCATAACGGACGGTCTTGCCTAGCCACGTAAGATACTGCGTGGCTGATCCGACGTGGCAAAATTGTAACGAAACGAGATCGTTTTAAAGCAAAATTAGCGTGGCCCATTCGTTGTACTATATGGGCCAAGCCCAAGAATTTGACCATCTTCCTTTCTAGGCTTTTGGCCTTTTTACAGTCCATTACTTTTGGGGCCTTCACCTCTTTTCCTATTCATTTCTTATTGGGACTGGCCTTTCTAGCACCATATTTTGTTTTTTTACATTTTGGGGCTGCTCCTGCCACTTATCAGATTTTCCTTTTGCATCAGGCCCACTCGTCAAATTTCAGTTTGAGAAGTCCCACATGTCAGGTGTCAATTTTCTACCTTTAACACTAAATAACCAATATTTCATTCAGAAAAGAGAGAACATGTAGAATTTGACAAATAAGCTCTAAGAATACACGCTCCAACAAAACAGTTAAATATAAACACGCACTACCTATCAGGTCGAATGGACATGCAGTTGCATGTCTTTTCTTAGCATAGGTTCAAAACAAACCATCTTTAACATGAGGTTATCTATGTACAGGAAGGTTATCTATGTTACAGAAAATATTAGCATCTGGTCCGTGCCTCATGTTCTAGTTCAGGCACCTGGTAGAACTAGTCCTGGTTTGGATATGTTGACTGTTTCTCCTCACGGCAGCCTCTAGCCATCGAAAAACCGGCACTCATTGCTTCTGACATCATCTGGGATCTGATAAAAATCAAGGAGTTAGCGAGCTAGCACAACTTTCTGGGTAACAATCTGGGAGATATAAGCATACCAATGCATTTATCCCAAAGGCTGGGATAAGACTTAATATTGCATGAGAATATCAGGCATTTAAGGTCCATCTATTGTTGGATTCCATACATGTAATTAAAGCCACACAGATTCAAAAAATATGACATGTGGGCAGAATGGAGAATGGAGTAACAGCATACATGGGACATTTGGACAGAAAAACAATAATCACAGCAGATAAATTTAGTACTAATAGTAACAAATAAACAAATATTAAGCTATTGAGGTTCTCAAAAGCAAAATAGTTCCCTCCTAGATTTTTCATCAGCAATATCTTTTTACAACAGTAACATCCCAGTCAATGAGATGCATACTAAATCCTCCTCCAAAAGCTAAGATAAATACCTTGAGGGACAAGGTTTGACTTACAGTAGGCTTACAATCCACCTCCAACAGCATATTTATAGTCCACCATCCTATTTATGCATGTACAATATGAAAAGAACAGTCAAAAAGTTGATCGTTGGATAACATCATGCAACCAATAAATATTCTTAGCATCTCCAGTACAAATGAAGATGTTATTTTAACTTGTTAACTAGCGCATGGTCTTTAACATCGCACATTGTCCAATAACTGGAACTCTACATGGAAATCATTAACACTTGCAACGAAGACTCCAAATGGAATGTAACTCAAGCAAAGGGAAGGGACTGACTCATAAACAGTAAATGTTGGTTAAGCTCCTGGCTTTGGTTGGTTCTCCTGCTCATCCATATTATATGAAAAAAGTAAAGCACATAATTGTGCCAAAAAAATGCTGTAAGAAATGAGAAAAGCTCATTAAATCATACAATTGAGATTTCATTCAGTTAACATGTTAATTAAATAATGTATAAACTAAACTTTGTAAGAAATCTGCACATAAATTAATTAGTTTACTAAATCGTTGGACAAATTAACCTACAATACACACTCGTATAAACTGAATTTCTGAAGCATTCATACAGACCTGTCCATCAGGGATTCTCACATGGATCTAATCTAACAAAATAACCACTAACGTATGTACAGCTTTCCATCAGATATTAATTGACACAATCATACATTCACACATCCATCTAATTTAGGAAGGTGGCAATACTCACGTGATGTTCTTAGCATGGCCAGCAGCAGACCCTGT
Organism: Avena sativa; assembly: GCA_916181665.1. Lineage (NCBI taxonomy): Eukaryota > Viridiplantae > Streptophyta > Magnoliopsida > Poales > Poaceae > Avena > Avena sativa. The sequence continues at coordinate 341,906,061 of OV702288.1, forward strand.
AGTACCTCCGCCTGTGTGGCCTCCGCCACCATCGCCTTCGTGTACTCCACCGCCTTAGTGGCCTCCGGCGTCGACGACGTCGCGGAAGTGGGCACCTTGGATGTTCGCCGCCATGTAGAGCAGGAGCCCATGGCAGCCTAGACTCTAGGCTCGACCTCTACCCTGTCGCTTCCCATCGACCGCATCCTACAAGCAGAGGTGCAGGAGTGGTGTCATCCTGGTTTCCGCACTCCAATTTGTTGTTTTGTGACTGAAAAATAAAGTATAATTGCTAGTTATATTGATATACATGTGTAGAACTTGAATAAATTCTAAAGTAAAAAATATTCCTGTGTTTGCTTGAATTCTATGAATCTTGAGTGTTCAGCGATTGTTCAAATAAACATCGCACATGTGCAAATTGAGTAATAGTAAACTAAATGACACTAACACTAGAATTTATAAATACTAAACTAAATGGCAATCACACCAGACTTGATTTTTGACTCTAAATGTTTACATGGAAATAAGAATCTGTGATTGGAAAGGAACATGATGAGAAGAAACAGCTATTGGAAAGGAACATGATCATGAGAGTTTCATATTATTAGTTAACTAATTAAGCATAAAGTTTTCAGATTATATCATTGCAATAGAGCTTGTGGAAAATCAGATGCAATGTCCAAAAATACAGGACTTGAGATATGTTCCCAACTCGACACACATGATTAGTTCTATGATAACAAACTCGAGAGCAGAATCATAGAGTACTCACAACTACCCATGCTAGCGGACAGAGGAGTCGTACCACGGTTCATGATATGATCTATGGGAGGGAAAAGAGTGACGATTGACCTTGCACCAGACCTAGCACATACCTCGATGGGCAGGAGCAGCAAATTACGAAGATATATCCTTTCACAACGCCATGAACACGCACGCGCACACCGGCCCGGCCTCTAGTGGGTGACAGCGTCCTCGATGACTTGAGATGCATAAGGCCAGGCTTGTTCGTCCTCGACGGCAGCCTGCATGTGACAGCGGTCAGTGAGGAAGCCCCTGGGACATGCGCCAGGGAGATCGACATCGCCAGATCCTGATTCAATAGACGAGTAGCATTAGGAGGTTGAGAGAGAGAGGTGGCCAAGGTGGAGCAACTCCGGCGACGAATAGATCTCGAGATCGATACAGACGGGAATGGGCAGGTTGGTGAGTCCCAGTGGTCTATCCTGGGGGCGTCTCTCATGTCTCCTCTTCGTGCCTGGCGAGATCCCAAACATCTCAGACGCCATCGATTCATCTTCGTGCCGCGCTTCTGGTTCCAAGTGAAACTGGGAGCACTGGGGGAACTGGAGGCCGGACTGGGATGACCTTGGAGGCGGCTGGCTGGGCAGGTGCCGTGGGAGGATCTGCGGCTGGCTAGGCAGGAGCCATCGAGAGAGGAGAGAGCTGCACACGAGGTTGGTGGAGCGATGGCTGGTTAGGCAGGAGGTGGTGGTGGCGACGACACACACGGAGGAGGGCACTAGGGTTTGGAGGTAGGGTGTCGCCTGCGTGGGGAGTTGATGAGGGCTGAGACCGCATGTGTGCTTCTTCTGGTGATCCACACACGTTGGATGGGCATTGAACGGTCCAGATCAGGGTAAGATGGAGGATCCATGGGAGGCTGTTCCATTTTCGAAGTGTCAAAACAGGGTGTTTTGTGAAGCAACCAGCAAATGAATATTTCAAAATTCTATCAACCCATTTTTCAAATATACTAGAACACCTTTCATGGATAATGTTCCTATAGGGGTATCTTAAACCTTTTCGTCCACCCCTCATGAAAAAAGACTAATTCCTACTCAATCGGAAGTGGATCAGATTTGAACTATAGTACATGATCTATGGCTCATGATTTTTAGTAAAAGTCATTTTTAGGGTAACAATATGCTATTTTATCAGAGATCCACTACAAGTTTAGTGAGACTTGGCCCGTAGCTAAGAATCTTCATGTTTTTCGTTTTGACCATAGTTTGAAAGAGACATAAGAAATTAAAAAATGGTCCGAATAATGTAAATGCTTCGTGTTGTATCATATTATGTGACATATTTTCAAGAAAAAATATCAAACTTGATATATTTATTGCATCTCGAAAAAACCTTCATAGAAACGACCTATCATGTTCGAGGTTTCAGGGCATTTAAGCCAAACGACCAATGTGGCCAGAATTGCGACATAGTTTGTGATAATATGCCCATATTATGCATTCATGTGCATCGTGGGATGGCGAACAATGTTGCAGGAGGAAGTTTTCCTTTTTGTTGCATGGAAAAACCATTTTCTATTTTTTAAGTGCCAAAATCGGGGCATTTTGTGAAGCAACACCAAATGGTCAATTCAAAATGCTACGACCCACATTTAAAAAAATACTAGACCATCTTACATGGACAATGTCCTAACCGGGTAATATAAATCCTTTCCACCCACCCATGGTGAAAAAGACAAATTCCTGCCAAATCGGTAGGAAGTGGGTCCGGTTTGAACTACAGGTACATGATCTGATACTCATGATTTTTTGAAAAATTCAATTTTAGACTTACAATATGATGTTTCTTCAGAGATGCAATACAAGTTTAGCGAGTCTCATCCCTATGTTCATGCCCATCGTTTTAACCATAGTTTAAAAAAGGAAATTTTTGAAACGGGCATAAGAAATAAAAAAACAGTCCGAACAATGTAAATCATTCGCTTTGTGTCATATTCTGTGACATATTTTCAAGGAAAAATACAAAACTTGGTATATTGATTGCATCTCGAAAAAACCTTCTTAAAAACGACCTATCATGTTTAAGGTTTTATGGCTTTCAAGTCAAATGACCAATGTTATGGCCAGCATCTCGACATAGTTTGTGATAATGTGCCTATATTGTGTACTCATGTGCATCTTGGGATAGCGAACAGTATTGCAGGAGGAAGTTTTCCTTTTTGTCGCATGGAAAAGCCATTTTCTATTTTTCGAGTACCAAAATCGGGGCGTTTTGTCAAGCAACAGCAAATGGTCAATTTAAAATGCTACCACCCTTATTTTTAAAAAATACTAGACCACCTTATATGGACAATGTCCCAACCTAGAAATCTAAACCATCCATCCCTGGTGAAAAAGACAAATTCCTGCCGAATCGGTAGGAAGTGGGTCCGGTGTAAACTACATGTACATGATCTGATGCTCATGATTTAAAAAAAAATCATTTTTAGGCTCACAGTATGATGTTTCTTCCGAGATCCAATGCAAGTTTAGTGAGTCTCATCTCCTATCTTCATGCCCGCCATTTTAACCATAGTTTGAAATAGGAAAATTTTGAAACAGCCATAAGAAATTCAAATACGGTCCGAACAATGTAAATTCTACGCATTGTGTCATATTAAGTGACATATTTTTAAGAAAAAATACCAAACTTGGTATATTGGTTGCATCTCGAAAAAAGCCTTCACAGAAACGACCTATCATGTTCGAGGTTTCATGGCTTTCAAGCCAAACGACCAATGTTATGACCAGAATCGCAATATAGTTTGTGATAATATGCTCATGTTATGCACTCATGTGCATCTTGGGATGAAGAACAATGTTGTAGGAGGAAGTTTTTGTTTTCGTCGCATGAAAAAGCCATTTTCTATTTTTAGAGTGGCAAAATCGGGGCATTTTATGAAGCAACACCAAATGATCAATTCAAAATGCTACCGCCCTATTTTTCAAAAATACTAGACCACCTTACAAGGACAATGTTCCAACCGAGGAATCTAAAACATTTATGTCTATCCCTAGTGAAAAAAACAAATTCATTGTAGGTCCGGTTTGAACTATAGGTACATGATCTGATGCAAATGATGTTTTGCAAAATTCATTTTTAGACTCACAATATGATATTTCTTCACAGATCCAATGCAAGTTTAGCAAGGCTTACCCCTATTTCATGCCCGCCGTTTTGACCATAGTTTGAAACAGAATTTTTTTAAAACGGGCATAAAAAATTTAAAAACGGTCTGAACAATTTTGTAAAATTCTACTACCCCATTTTACAAAATACTAGACCATCTTACATTGACAATCTCTTGACTGGGGTATCTCAAACCTTTTCGTCCAGCCTCGTAAAAAAGACAAAATTATGAGCGCAATTTGATATGGGCATAAAAATTAAAAATGGTCAAATTAATGGAAAACTTTCGCGTACATATTGCATTAGATTTGTACAGAATAACTAAATAAACATATTTGAGAAATGCAGTATTGCATTAGATTTGTACAGAATAACTAAATAGTGCCACACAAAAATCAAATATGTAAATACTCCTCTTATGAAATTATGAGTGCAAGTGTTGAGTTTTTTGTTGCTACACTCACGATTGAACTAGGAATTACAGTACCAACTTCAACTCGAGTTAGTACGTAAGATTTCAGCATCAATATGTACATGCGTACTTTGCAAAATTTATGGCACAGATAATTTTTATGACTTAAAAAAAAACTCTCCAATTTATTTTGGGCTCATACTCAAATGAAATCGAAATTTGCGCTCCATATAAGCTCTCTAATTGCCTATGGGCCGTCGGTGCAGGAAAAAGTAAAGAAAAGTAAATATGTGGAGATTAAGAAGTCTTGGTCCACTTAGGCCTAGGCCCAACTGTAGCGTCGTATGTTCATAAATTTAGAGCCCGGTACTAAAACAGAAGTGAATTTGTGGTCTGATGATGGTAATGAGTCCCGTGTTGGTGCGGGAGGTCCCTGGTTCGACTCCCATGGGCGCACCATTTTCAGCGCCATTTATTCACGAATAAACAAGCCGTATCAGCGGGTCGGTTTGAATATTCGCATAAGAATAAAATAATGACACGTGTACAATACATGTAGACAAAAAAGACACACACATATCTGCTAAATCGTCGTAATCAACTAAAAAAAAATTTGTTATAGGCTACTTCTCCATATTGTGACGATTTTGCCTAGTTAAACTATGACGTATTTGCGTCAAATCGTCTTAATTTTTCAGGATTTTAACCTATCTAAACGGCCTCTGACCTTCAGTATAAAATTGTCATATATTTATCGCGATTTCGTTCACAGTCACTACCAGAAGGTCATAGATTAACACATTTTTTGTAGTGTACCTGGATCAACTGGTGCCATGGAGCGATGTGAGCATGTGCTGCTCTGTGAAATGACTGCTCTACTTGAAGATGGCTGAGACCATGACAAAACAAGTTACTTAAACAACATTTTTGGGAAACAAACTATCTATTGTTCATTTCAAATAACAATGCGAGTAATCAACCAAAGTACCTGATGCAGACTGCTCGAACTAGAATGTGTAGAACATAAATAAAATGAATATCAAAACTAATCCATTATGTTTCTCATATATAAACTAGTCAGGCACTATACAACAAAATCTGCCACTGATTTACTCATAAACAAAAAAAAGTAACTCAGCTAACAAAATCACATCAATTATGAGCCTCGAATATACTAGCCAGATAATTTCTCACAAACAATGAATCAAAGCAATCATACACTGAATTATTCATGAACAGCAAGATAATTTCAACGGTTCGGAGGCCCAAGAACAACAAACTGAACCATTAGGTGTCTCGTATTAAAATAGTCAGTTCATATAACTATGATACATAGTACATGCAAGAGTGAGATGAAGTGCACATAGTTCCTTATAATACATGTATATAACTATCGCTAGTGTGGCTTTATTTTATTATCAGCCAACTCAAATGTAATACACCCGACCTCTCCATATCTAGGAAATTGAACTAAGCACATGGAACAAAAGCAGACCATAGTAGGACTAAAATATTTAACGCCTATTTTTGCAAAAAAAATGAAAACAAGAAGCCAAGTGTAAATACAAACATGTTCCAGCATGATATACGTTAGCATGAAGTGAAACAAAAGTGATGGGGTCTTACGAGATTATAGGTTTCATTCACTCTTATGATATTGTATGCAAACTGAGACGCTCCTTGCATAATAACAACAAACAGTTTGAGCCGTAGGTTAAGAGGGATCAAACCGACAATACAAAATAGTCAAATAGTATGATGTGTGTAAACATGTAGTATAAGATAGCAGGACAATAGCACGATAGAATACTATAGTTCATTAATCAGCGAATGAGAGAGATATTATATAATCATATCTCATGTGGATAGGTACAACAGAGAATATAAACAAGTATGTTAAGTGACTAATAATTCACAAAGAAATAGTACATAAAAACAGTTCAATGCGTGGAGTTTAAGCCTAACCACAACGGATTAATTTAGTACATAACAGGTATATCAAGTAAACAACATGTTAGTTAGAAAATTTAGCACAAATACAGTACATTGCCAACAAAGAAATTACGAAGGGAGATATGATTTTACCTCGGTCGGGTCGGCATCTAGGCCTCCTCTACATCCTCACAAGTCACATTGAGGTCGCCGAAGGTGCTACGGTCATAGTGGGTGTCGATGACGGGGAAGCAGAACTTGGACGGGCGAGGATACGAGCAGAGCGCTGCACTGTGGTGTTTGTGGAGAAGATCCTAGGTGGTCGATGATCTGCTCAGCGCGCCGGACAAGAGAATTCGTTGAGCAGATCAGGTGTGGCGGGTACGCTGACTAAAGTGCAGCAGGGATGTTCCGGCCGGTGACGCATTCCTGGAGGAGAGAGGGAGGTAGGGTTTTGGTACTGCTGGCACTATATTGGGAAAAATACGAGTGAATCCCCCACTCACCAAATTCAATAAGGGTAGAATGGAAATTTCGAAGTATCTGAAATTTTGGGACACGAACTATGTCCGGATACGCGTGATATTTTATCGATTTATTTTGTTTTTGAATTTGGTCATAGTCCATGTAATAATAGAAAATTGGTAGGTCGTACTCCCTCTCAGTTCAGGAATCGAAGGCCGTACTCCCTCAATCTAACACCTCAACTGATCATCCATGGTCGTACTCCCAATGCTCAGGATCTCGAAGAAGAACATATATCATACATAAGAGTTTCAAAAAATTATGAGATAAATTACATCACGTTGGGAGGATGATGTTATACAATCATGCAAATTTGTAAGTTCCAACTCATATTCATTTCACGGTTATGTTGGGAGCCATCTTATTAACAAGTTTTTTACATACATAGGTGATGCCGTAAGGTCATCCACAATGTGTAAAAATGCACACCTTAAGGCCTACGTGGCATCCGCTAATTAAGGTTCAGCTTATACAGTGTGGAGAAAATAAAGTTATCTTTAAGCCTAATGTGCACCTCAAAAGCTTATGGATTGCGCATAGAAAATAGAAAAATCATTCCATTCGAACCCTTTCTCATGTGATCATTTTCAAAAGGGTTCAAAATTTTCAAGATTCTAAATCTTAGCTAGAAGTCGAACCAGTCGTCAAAACTCTCTATGGTTTCTGATATATTAACTAACCGCTCCGTGGGTACCTTCAAAAGCTTTTTCATAAAACTTTCAAAGCAACCTACAATTTATTACTTGTAATTCAAATTCGATCTTGTTTCGATACATCAATATAAAGTCATTCAAATGAGTGGAGTATTATAGCTAGGAAGCTTGAAAACTCCTAAAACATGAGAATCATGGCATTCAAATCCACTATTCTTCGCACCACCGTTACGGAAAAGAACGATCTCATCATTAGTGAGAAAATTCAGAATGTTCTTTCCTAGTAGTTGGATACTCATGCCCACGGCGCTGCTTACTACTCGAAATTGCATGCATCTACCTCTAAAATGACATTTAATTGAAGATCAATCTATCGCGCTTACTTGTAGCTCAATGCGAAATCTTAGCAAGAAGTTGAACCTATCGTCAAAACTCTCGTTGTTTTGTGATGTATTAATTGTGACCCCTCTATGGGTACCTCCAAATTAAAAGATTTTTGTAAAACTTTTCTAAGAAAACCCTACATTTTACTTGTAGTTTCAAATTTGACCTAATTTCGATAAATTGACATAAAGTCATTAAAATGGGTAGAGTTAGCTAGGAAGTTTGAAAGCACATAAAACATGGGAATGGTTGGTACAACATGTTGGTCCACTATATATGTCTATAAACTTGGCATGGCATTCACATCCAATATTCTTTGGACTTTTATTTACGGAAATTAACAACCTCGCCCGTCTTCACTCAGAAAATGTAGAATTGAATGTTCTTTCCTGATAGTTGGAAACTCACACTGACGGCATTGTTTACTACAAGAGGATGCACCGATCTACCTCTGAAAATACACTTAATTCAAGAGCAATCTATCGCGCTTACTTGTAGCTCAAGTTTGACCTAATTTCGTTAAATTGTCAAGATGCAAAATCTTAGCAAGAAGTAGAACCTATCGTCAAAAATCTCGGTGTTTTCAGATATATTAATTATGACCCCTCGACGGGTACCTCCAAAAGATTTTTCGTAAAACTTTTGAAGCAACCTACAATTTACTTGTAGTTGCAAATTTGACCTAATTTCGATATATTGACATAAAGTCATTTGGTCAAATGGGCAGAGTTATCTAGGAAGTTTGAAAACTCATAAAACATGGGAATCATTGGTACAACATGTTGGTCCACTATATATGTCGGTAAACTTGGCTTCTGGCATTCAGATCCAATATTCTTCGGACATTTCTTTGCATAAAAGAACAACCTCACTCATCATCACTCAAAAAATTGAGAATTGAATGTGCTTTCCTGATTGTTGGAAAATCACACCGACGACAATGTTTACTACAAGAAAATGCACCCATTTACCTCTGAAAAGTCATATATTTCAAGAGTAATCTATCGCGCTTACTTGTAGCTCAAGTTTGACCCAATTTCGTTAAATAGTGTCATCATGCAAAATCTTAGTGACATGGGTATACCCTACAGGTACTCGAGTTTGGTATATACGACCTGAATACATAAAGGCCCACGGTGTCGCCAAGGCCCAAATGAAGAACTCGATTGCTTGAAGGACAAGAAGAAGCTAGAGATAGAAAGTTCAAAGGGGAAAACCCTAACCTGTAACCGACTCGATCTGCTACCCGGGACCTAGCATATCTATATAAAGGCTAGGAGGGGGCGGCGAGGAGGACACACACAATCCTAGTTTCCACAACCCTTGCCAGATTACATCTGCGCACCATTGTGATCTTCGATTCCTTTGATAATTCCACGAGCAGACAAGCAGGAGTTGGGACCTCTACGAGGCCTGAACCTAGGTAAATCTTCGAGTCCCCTGTGTGCTTGTTTGCTAGCCGATAGATGTCTCTAGCGCTCCCTCCTTCTCCAAAACCCAAGTCCATAACAATGGGCATTGATGAGTTAAACCCTCGTCAATTGGCGCCGTCTGTGGGAATTGGGAGTGCTGATGTTGCGGCTTCTTCGGCCCCATAAACCACGATCTACAACTCCACAACAGCGGAGATTCGCCAGCTCTTCGGCGCGTTCGACTTCATAGTCCACACGCCGGCCACTCGCCCGGCTTTCGAGTCCGTGGGTGACGGAATCCGCCTGGCACTCGGGAGCTTCCGCTTCCAAGTTGGTCAGATAGGCACGCTCCGCATGCCTGATCAGCCGATGATGCCGATGATTGCCCCAACATCATGGTTCCCTCCATCGATCGGCACCTTCAGTGAGCTCAACGCCCCGAAAATAGTCGAGAACACAGTCATCGACAGCAGTCGCGACTCCGATCTGAGCGATCTGGCAACTGAAAATGTAGCCTACGGCTCTAGATCTGAGAGTTGCGGGAGCAGCAGCTTTTCCAATCACTTCATGTGCGCCGTCATCAACGCAGGCGACACCTCCGCCAACCGCGACAACACGGGCAATCGCGGTAACGAAACTGACCCGCCTCTCGGTGGCAACGGCAGCAATGGTTGCAACGACGGTAACGGTGGCAATCGCATCCCCGTCAGCAATGGAGGAGCAGTCGAGCCTCCGACCATAACAAACGAGCAAACCGGCGAACACGTCGCGATCAGGCTCAACGAGCAGGAGTGGGCTCGATGCCGCGAGGCCTTACGAGGCACCCTCTACCCTTCGGATCTCCACAAGAACTGCTAATGGGCTACCACTGGCTCCTGAAGGAAGAATTTAAGCGCCAAGTGCAAACTATCGTGCAACTTGAGGCACGTAAAAAGGCGGCGGACGAGTCGAGCCTTCGACGTGATGGGATCTCCTCTCACGGAGGATCCTCCTCAAAGGGCAACGAGTACCTCGCAAACAAGAGGCGGTCTCGGATGGCCCATCTCACTAAGCAAGAATGCATAGAAGCTGCAAAGTTCCTCGACTTCAACTCTATGACAGTCGATACACCTGGCAACATGGTCCCAAAGACGCCGTAGGCCGCGGTGATAGCAACCACCATGTACCTCCTCAACAACCAGCCACCAGCTGGAGATCCCCGAGCCGCCATGCACCGATCTACGATCGCGGGCTTGGGACTAATCGAGGCTGCTCTCGATAAGGAGCCAACACCGGGGCCAAAAAAAGGAAAAATGCTAGCAAAGCGCTACTCCTCGCCCTCATCTAGTGAGGACAGTCATGACCTGTCTCGACGCCGCCGCTCACGGCGACATGACCACAACTATGATGCGCGCGATGACCTCACGCAGCACAAGATCGACAAATCAAGGGCACGACGTGCCCGATCGACTGCTCGGAAGAGGAAGATGTGGAGCTCTGCGGCGCCAGATGCTTCAGCAGGTCCATCAGGCAAAAGCGAATACCCAAAGGGTTCAAACTCCCGTCGGAGAACCCAAAGTTTGACGGCCTACAGGACCCGAAGATCTGGCTGGAGGACCACATCTCCTCCGTCAGGCTCCACGGCGGCAGTCGAAGCACGGCCATGCAATGCTTACAGCTACAGCTGCAAGGCGCCGCCCGAGCATGGCTCAACAACCTCCCACGCGGATCCATTCGCAGTTGGGATGAGCTAGTTTACAGCTTCGTGCGCAACTTCAAAGGCACGTACAAGCGGCCTGCATCAATCGAAGAGCTGAGATGCTGCCAGCAAAGATCGGGCGAATCGCTACGCTCCTACATCCAAAGGTGGTCCATCATCAAGAACTCCGCAGAAAACATCTCGGAGGATCGCGCAATTGACGCATTCAACGGCGGCATCCACCGCATAGAGCTCAGGAAGGAGCTGGGCCGCTCAAAGCCCAAGACCATCGACCACTTGATGGAAATCGCGAATCGGTGGGCCGATGGAGAAGATTCGGTGAAAAATCGCGCTCACTCCAACGAGGAGGCATAACTCGAGCGCAGACACAACCGCCGAGGCAAACGTCGCATGCGCATCTACGATGATCGTGACGACGTCAACATGGTCGCACCTGGCTGCACCGACAGACGTGATGACAACCGCAACCGTGGATACCGCACCCACGGATACCGCAGCAGCGGATACCGTGACTCCGGGAAGACCACACAAGTGTGGCAACGCCGCAATCGTGATGAGGCACCCGCGACATCCATCGAAGACAAATTGTCCGGGCCATGCACGGTGCACTTCTACATCGACAAGCATGACGGAAAGAATAAATCTAGCCACCTCCTCAAGGATTGCCGCAAGTTCCTCAAACTGCATGAGGGATTGGTTCGGATGAATCGCAACGCAGTCGAAAGAGGCTACGGAGCGGCTCCAGGTGCTATAGCACATGGCGCTCCGCCACCGCCACCTAGAATGCCCCAAACGCAGCTGCGCCGGACCAGCACCAGGGAGGCAAACCCTACCCACGGGCCATGGGTACGATGATGATCCAAAAGGGACGCCCCTCCAACAGGGTGCAGAAGGCCATCACTCGCCAAGTCAACTTGGCCACAAACTCGCCACCATCTACCACTGAGTACCTCAGAGGAAGCGAGTCCTGCATCACCTTCGACAAACGCGACCATCCGCCCCAAGTACCTCGTCCAGGCCATTGCCCCCTCGTACTCGAGGCGCAAATCGGAAGCTTCGACATGAGCCGCGTCTTCATGGATGGTGGAAGCGGCATCAACCTTATATTCGCGAGTACCTTGCGAGCAATGAGGATCCCTCTGACTTTCCTAGAGGCCTCGGACACAACATTCCATGGTATCGTCCCAGGAAAAGGCGTATATCCCCTAGGCAAAATCAACCTCGACGTCATCTTCAGCACGCCGAAAAACTTTTGGCGCGAGCGCATCGACTTTGAGGTCGTCGACTGGCCCTCATAGTACCACTGCATCCTCGGACGTGTCACGTTCGCTGGGTTCATCGCGGTACCACACTACGCCTACCTGCAGATGAAAATGCTAGGTCCCAATGGCGTCATCATAGTCAACGGGAGCTTGGAGAGGTCCGACAGTTGCGACAGGGAATTCAACAGAATTTCCCAGTCTTTCGGCATGCAGGAAGAACTCGCGAGACTAAAGGAGTCGACAGACAACAGTCTGCCTCCCCTAAGTTGGCCAAGCTCTCCTGATCTTTCTTTCGACTCATTAGTGCACACAAAGAAAGTGTAGGTCCACCCATCGGATCCCACCAAAATAGCCCTCATCGCCAACAACTTGAGTCTCGCATAGGAACTCGCGCTCGTCGAATTCCTCCGTGAGCACTGGGAAATCTTCGCCTGGTGTCCAGCGGACATGCTAGGAGTTCCCAGGGAATTCGCCGAGCACGCACTCAACGTCAACCCAGACACAAGGCCAGTCAAGCAAACAATCCGGCGATTATCTAAGCCACGGGCAAAGGCAGTCGGAATGGAGATCAATAGACTCCTCGACGCCAAATTCATATGCGAGATCAAGGAAAGCACTTGGCTCGCCAACACGGTGCTGGCACCAAAAAAGGACACGGATATCCTGCGAATGTGCGTGGACTTCACCTCTCTGAACAAGCACTGTCCAAAGGATAACTTCCCGCTACCGCGAATCGACCAGATCATCGACTACACCACGGGATGCGAGCGCCTCTACTTCCTCGACGCCTACTCAGGCTATAATCAGATTCGAATGAAGGAGGAAGATCAAGAAAAAACAACGTTTACAATGCCCTTCGGTGTGTTCTGCTACAACACAATGCCCTTCGGGCTAAAAAACGCAGGAGCCACCTACCAGCGGTGCATGCAGGCTTGCCTCAAGGACCAACTTGGTCGCCACATTCAAGTCTATGTCGACGACATAGTAATCAAGACCAAGGAGGAAGCCTCCCTAATCGATGATTTGCGCGAAACCTTCGCCAACCTCGACCGCTACCGGATCAAGATCAATCCGGACAAATGCGCCTTTGGCATCCCATATGGGCAACTACTTGGGTATCTCATCTCCGCGAGAGGAATCAAGGCAAACACGAAGAAAATAAAAGCCATACTGGCCATGGAGAAGCCGAAAACATAAGGGGCGTCTAGCAGCTGGCTGGGCGAATCGCGGCCCTCAGTCGGTTCATCCGTCGGATGGGTGAAAAGGCACTGCCCTTCTACCAACTCCTCCGTAAAGCTGAAAAGTTCGAATGGACCAACGAAGCGCAGGAAGCATTCGAAGACCTCAAGCGCCTGCTATCCACCTCGCCAGTACTAGTGACCCCACGAGAAAGGGAACCGCTGTTGCTGTATATCTCCGCCACCAACTAGGTGGTCAGCACAGTGCTCGTCGTCGAGCGAGCCGAGGAACATAAGGTCCACTGGGTACAACGCCCAGTATACTACCTCAGGGAGGTCCTCACACCAACAAAACAGCGGTACCCGCACTACCAGAAGCTGGTGTACGGCATCTTCATGACCGCCCGGCGCCTGCGCCATTACTTCCAGGAACACCCAATCGTGGTGGTCAATGACGCCCCGTTGGGGCATATCCTCAATAACCCCAACGCCACGGGACGAGTCGCGCTTTGGGGAATAGAATTGTCTCCACGAGACATTACATACGAAAAGCGCGACGCAATCAAGTTGCAAGTTCTTCCTGACTTCCTCATGCACTGGATGGAGAACCAGCTCCCTGACAAACCAGATATGTCCTACCTCTGGACAATGCACTTCGATGGATCCAAGCGGAAGGACGGAGCAAGTGCAGGTGTCATACTGACATCGCCTCAAGGGGACAAGCTGAAGACCATCCTGCAAATGCAGTTCACCGCCTCCAACAACGAAGCTGAATACGAGGCCCTGCTACACGGGATGAGGATGGCAAAAGCCTGCGGCGCCAAAAGGCTCATTATATACGGCGACTCCAAGTTGATCGTCAACCAAACAATGCATGAGTGCGACGCACTGAATGACAACATGATCGCCTACCGTGACCTCTACGACACAATCGAAGGGGACTTCGACGGCTGCGAGCTACGACACATAGACCGCGAAAGCAATGAAGAGGCGGACGCACTCGCCAACATAGGCTCCACATGTGCCCCCATACCACCTAGGGTATTTCTCGAGTGCATCTGCGAACGCTCCATCTAGCCAAAGGCAACAGAGAAGAAAACAAGCGCAGCAACGGACTCGGGGGGCTACGCCACCCAATGAGCCAATGGCACTCGACGACCTTGAGCTGGATACAAGACTCGAAGGACCAATGAGCGTCATGATGATCGAATCGCCTTGGACTCAGCCGTACATCACGTACCTCCTCAGCAAAAGGCTACCGGACGATCCGACTGATGCACGGCACATCGCCTGGCGATCCAAGGCATTCGCTGTTATCAACGGCGAAACTATACAAGCGCAACATCACAGGAGTACTCCAGCGATGCGTCTCCACAACTGATGGAAGAGCTGTTCTCCTCGACATCCATGAGGGAACCTACGGACACCACGCTGGTAGTCGCGCCCTCGTGGCAAAAGCTCCGCGGGCTAGGTTCTACTGGCCTACGGCCATGCGCGACGCCAAGGACATCGTCCAGAAATGCAACGTGTGTCAACGATTCGCGGACAAACCGCATGCACCTGGCGCAGAGCTCCAGCCAATCCCATTGGCCTGGCCCTTCACGCAATGGGGACTCGACATGGTCGGCAACCTCCCCAAGTCCTCACGAGGAGGTTACGTCTACCTCTTGGTGGCAGTCAACAAGTTCACCAAATGGATAGAGGCCATACTAGTGACCAATTAGTCAGGGCACAGCGCAGTCAAGTTCTTCGAGTCCATCGTCTTCCACTTCGGAGTGCCACACAGCATCATCACAGACAATGGAACGAACTTCACATCCAAGGAGTTCCAAGAATTCTGTGAGAATCTGGGAATCAACATCAGCTACGCCTCGGTAGCACATCCACAGACCAACGGTCAGGTTGAAAAGGCGAACGGGCTCGTCTGCGGCGGCATCAAGAAGCGACTCCTCCGGCCACTCGAACAAGCCGTGGGTTGCTGGCCAGACGAACTGCAATCAGTACTTTGGAGCCTACGCACAACCCCAAATAGTGCTACGGTCTACACCCTGTTCTTTATGGTGCACGGGGCCGAAGCGGTACTACCCGCTAAGGTACGGTACAAGGCCCCACGCGTGGTCGCTTACAGCAAGCAGGAGTCATCCCTTGCACTCGAAGACTCCGTCAACCTCCTTGACGAGGCAAGGGAAATCGCTGTTGAAAGATCAACGATCTACCAGCAGAACCTGCGCAACTACCATAGTAGGAGGCCACGCCCCAGATCCTTCGTCGAGGGCGACCTGGTCCTGCGACTGAAGCAGCAAGGACATCTCAAACTTGAGTCCCCTTGGGAAGGACCATACGTGATTACAGAAGTAATCCCAGGTGGCGCCTATCGCCTTCAAGATTTAGAGACAGGAGTCGCATACTCCAACCCCTGGAATGTCGGGCAGTTGCGACGCTTCTACCCTTAGTCGTTTTTACTTTTGCATTGCAAATAAGGCACTCAGCCATGGCTACTTAGCCACACATTGTACTTCGTACTGTCTCACGAATAAATAAAGCTAAGTGCCCCAAAACTCTGTATTCTCCTTTATTCTTTTGCAACTTATCCACTCGGGGGCTGCGCCACCCTATACATATCTGTTCTACGAACTAAAACACAATATTCCTGAGTAGCTGGCACATCAAATCGTAACCCTTAACACACAACAACCCAGTTGCAACGCATCTGACAGGTTGACAAGGGACTGAGATAAGCGCATGGCCAGGCTAACGAAAAGGAATCGCATAGTGCAGCGCACTCATACATACTAAAAACAAGCTCTCTTGTACATTATCAACAATCAGTTATGCACATCATTTGATACGAACTTTACAACACCGATACATTTATGTGCAGGATCCAAACTAAACCACTACTATAAAAAGAGAACGTTGGTCTGTTCCTTGAAGAAGTCGACAATCTCCTCTGTTGGGCGATCCACCGCTTGATAATGCGGCACCATATTCCAAGCAGAACCCGCTGGTGGCGCAGGTGGCCCAGCCACAACATCTACATCAGGCCTATGTAGTCGTACAAGCGACAGAGCGGCATTGGCTCCAGCCACCAACTGTTGTATTACACATTCGTGAACCGCAGCTAGGTCTTGAAACTTGGCAAGGAGGGCCAGCAGGCTCGATGGAGCAACATCCAACAGAAACATCGTCCGATAAATGTTCTTCAAGCATGACTGTGATTTCTTCAGAAAGTGCAGCACTCGCGACGCACGATCCTGCAGGGTCGCGAGTGCAATCGCATGATCATGATCCACCCAGAAGTATCCAGTCTCTTGAAGTTGCTCTTGAGTCAGATCATGCATGCGAATAGCAATCCTATCCTTCTCATCCTGCGGATGGCGCGTGCTGACAACTATACAAAGGAACAACAGAAGCATAAGGACAATACACCATTGCGAGTGACTACAAGGAAAAGATAAGAGTAAGCAAACTAACACTTAAATTGGTCGCCCAGCTGCGTCATCTCCCCCAGCAGATACTGTTCTCGGGCGGCAGCCTTCTCTGCCTTTGACTTCCATACATCCGTGTCACCGCGGAGCACGGGCAATTCACGCTCCAACTGCTTCACGCGATCACGCAGTCGCAAAAGCAGCGACAGCTCATCCACCCTGGAACGCGGTGGTGCCAAAGTATCATCAAGGGACGGCGAATCCTGAGGTTCCCTCAAAGGATCACTTGATGTACCCTACCACAAGCCAAGCAAGAAGCAATAAGAAGATCAAATCGACACAACAGACAAAAGATTTGAGTGCATTCAGGATTGGCAAAAGTATCAGCAGATACACTTACCAAAGGCATGTTCTTCACAAAAGACATAAACTAATCAACTATTACAAAGCTACTGAGGAGCGATTGGCTTCTTCGACTTAGACGGCTTCGGGGGCCTCATCGAGTCTGTGACGGTATCAGATGCCACTGACTTTCCGCTAGCCCCTGATGTCGCAGCCTTTGTCGTCTTCTTGGCTCGCTGCAGCTCCTCAGAGTACTTCTCAACTATGTTAATCAGGTGCGGCCCATATTTGCCACAGGCAGTCGCGAAGGGAGTAAAGACTACCCGTTGGCCGTCCGTGCTAACGGGCATCGCCCTTGAAACCGCTGCAGGATCAACTTCGACTCCATGGGCCTGCACCATGGCGAGTGACATTGACGCGCTAGCCGCACGGTGCGAGTTCTTGAAGCTTGCAGGAACACCCCCGACAAGAGACTCCACTAGCTTGTTCATGTTCTCGATTAGCTCAGCCTTGGGCATCAACTCCTCCTAGAGGCGACTGAGCACGCCCTTGGCCTTGGAGAGCATATCTTGAACGGCGACGCTGCGGTCCTCGACTGCTGAAAGCGCACCCGCCAAGGCATCATCATGGCGGGGGGCCTGAGGGTCGAAGCTCAAATCACCATCATCTGAACATAAACCCACACATGGACATGAAAATCTGTGCCAGCGTCAAAAATCGAACAGAGAATGATAATGATATCCAAGCAAGGTACTTGAGAGGGTCTTGGCAATCGAGAAAAGTTGTTCTTGAAACAATTTCTCCTTGGCTGCGATTGAGGCACGTAGATCCTCTTCGCGCCTTTGCGCCTCGTCACGCGCCGCGATTGCCTCATCGCGGCCCTTCATAGCCGCGGCGAGTGTCTTCTCCATGGTGGCGGTGTTGCACAGAAGGGCATTATGTTCAGCTACAAAACAAAAGGGACTAACTATCAGTCGATTACATAATAACGATGTAGAAGAAGGAGAAGTAAAGAGCACTTACTTTCTATGATGCGATGACGCGTCTCTAGCATTGCATGCTGACGGCCCATCGCAAGCACCTGCTCTACCAAGTGAGCAGCTTCCTTAACAAGGAGCTCTCGCAAAAGGAAACACAACAAAGGATCAGCAGAAGCCATAGATAACATCGACTGCAACATCAAAAGAAGAAATCCTACACTTACATGATCCTCCAATGACTCCGAAGTCGATTGGTGCGCAGTCATCCGAGCAACCATCCGATGCTCCCCATCATGCGGAGAGCTGGAAGAGTTGTGCCCGGAGTGGGCCGCCAATGGAGGAGAAGGAGCACGCTCGACCTCTTTCTTGGCCCTTGAGGTTGCGACTCCCGATTGTTTCAAAAATTGGATGTCGCTAGAAGATGACGACGCCTGCTGGCTGCAAGACAAAACCAACATCAAGAAAGGGCAAAATCCAGAGCAGAACCAAAAAGGGCAACTAGAAAACCTACCAATCAAACTTATCAAAGTCAAAAGTTGGCTCCCCCGACTCTGATGAGGACTCCTTTGGCAGTCGCATCTTCTTGCGAGAAGATGGCGCCACGACACTCACAGGAATGGCAGGGATCAGCGATTCCGCACCAACGCCCGCACCTTCCGGAGTCGAAGGAGACGACGCATCGGTATCCTCGTTGCGCGAACGCTTGCGAGTATCCGGACTACCGAACTCGGGGGCTTCCGCTTCCACATCAGATGGGACGGTCGACTCCGACTTGTCCTCTTCCAGGGCTTCGCGAGGGATAACCCCCTCAAGAAGAGGGGGCATACAGGGTGACACCGCCCAATCCTGCATACAGGCTACAATTCAGTGGAAGCAAAGAAACAACAAAGAACCAATTAACAAACTAAGCTACTGCGTAGCACAACTGTACCTCAGGAGGAGGATTAGAAGCGTCGAACGGAGGAACGACTGGTTCACTGGGGAGCACATCCTTGACGGTGTACTTGGTCACTAGTCGAACCCTCTTATCTACTTCACTCGCGGACATGCCATCGGCAGACATGCGAGTGACATCGTCAGCGCCAGCCCACTGAAACATGGGATGGACTCTGGCCTGCAGGGGTTGGACGCGACGGCGCAGCCACGTGCGAATGAGGGTGCAGCCTCCCTCCTCTTTGTCTATGCGACTCTCGAGGTCGCAGACGCGCTCGTATAGCACATCTGTCTCCGCGGATTCGCCAGGCATGACCACATTCTTCCAAGAGCGCCTCCTCTGGCACGGCGTCGAGGGATCGAAGGGTGCGAGTCCGAAGTGTTCTCCGTCAGCCTTCTCGTCGCGGACGTAGAACCACTTGTCCCCCACCCTTGGACGGACATCGCCAGCTTGATGTCGAAGTATGTGGCAGATGGATCGACGTGGATTCCGCAGCCACCTACATCGTAGACTATGGAGCCAAACGCTGATTGCCGCTTCAACTTGAAAAGGCGCTTGAAGAGGCCGAAATGTAGCTCGATTCCGAGCCAGCACTTGCAAAGAGTGATGTAGCAAGCTACGTGGAGAATGGAATTGGGGGACAGCTAATGGAGTTGTAGCCCGTAAAAGCAAAGAAGGCACCTGAAGAAAGGATGTAGGGGCAACGAGAGGCCACGAATGATGAACGCTAGGAACATCACTCGAAAACCGGCAGGAGGAGAGGGAGTTACCTCGCCGCCGGGGACACGCGCATCGGCGACTGCGCCGGACAACACGCCGTCTTGGCGAAGAAGATGAAGATCAGAGGACTTGATGAAAGATGGACGCCACACGCCATTCGTGACGCGGGTGCCCGTGCCTTTCTTCTTCCCGCCGGCGGAGGTGCTAGTGGCCACAGCGGCGGAGCCGCCCTTCTTCTTCGTCGCAGCAGCGGCAGCCGCGGAATCGGCCGCATCACCTCCTTTCTTCTTCCCTATTATGGGGCGGTGATTTTACCGAAGGAAGTAGCTGGGAAATGTGCGGAGCTGGTCTAGCGCCACGGAGGAAAAGATCGTAGAGAAAGCAGAGGAGCAGGGGCAATGGCGATGAAGGCAAAGGATGAAGGAAAGCAGATGTGAAATTTACCGTCGCAGCGTCACTACTTAACCCCTAGAAGATGCAATCCAACGGCTCAAAAAAACCCTACAGGATGCGTGGCGTTCATCGTGCTCAACACGTGGAGGAGCTGACACGCGAACCGTCCCCCCATTACGTGCGGAAATCAAGGAGGCACGGTTAAAATAAAGATTACGCACGCCTAGTCAAATCAGAGTCAGGAAGTAGGACCCACCGCTCATCACGTCCCATCAAACTCGCTCATGCGGGCAACTAGGGTCATGAAATCGTCAGCACTGACATCATCAAAAACAATGCAGCAGAAGATTTTGACTACTTTAGTCCTTGATCGAGTCTTCGACTCCACCAAGCACTCGGGGGCTACTCCCATAGGGAGCGCTGGTCGCACCGTATGATTTTTCTTCTTCTTTTACAGGAACATGAACAATCAAAGCAAAAACCCAATCACTCGAAGCACGGTTCGACTATGGACATGGGTTACTCCCATAGGGAGCACCAAAAGCAAAACTCGACTGAAACAAGAAAATAAAATACGACAGCAGTTGCAAAAGTTCTTTAGTCCCTGCCCGAGTCTTCGACTCAACCTGGCACTCGGGGGCTACTCCCATAGGGAGCGCTGGTCGCGCACCCTATGATTATTTGTACAAAGTACTGTGTGTTGATAACATCCACACTCGAAGTTTATGGCGACACCACCTCATAATTTTTCCCTACAAAGAGACCACGTCTCCTGGGTCACCGAATCATCTCCGTGATGATAAAATTTGGATGCCGCGCTTGCAGTGTGAAGATAAGACCTGAATAAGGCATGACAACGCATTAAGCTGCGCACTACCAGAAATATATCCATGCCTACGGGTACGATGAACATGCCTTGATGGACGCGTCGAGTGCTCACACCCATATACTGGAATTCGACTCCTGTAAGACCTCTGTGGCTTGAGTCGAATTACACCAGCACTTTTCCGGATTCGAGTCCGGGGACTCGAGTTCGAGTAGGTGGAATTGTTTTACCCTAAGGTAGTTAACTGATGCTGATACATCTGTTAAAATCAGGCACGCACATCAACAATCCCTATGACATAAACAGAGCAGTCGAAAAGTGTACTCAGTCATGTACTCGAAAGGCTTATTAAAGTCTCCAGTCGAATCTACAATTCCACTGGACACTCGGGGGCTACTGATATGGGTATAGCCTATAGGTACTCGAGCTTGGTATATATGGCCTGAATACATAAAGGCCCACGGTGTCACCAAGGCCCAAATGAAGAACTCGAGTAACCTACGGAATCTCGATTGCTTGAAGAACAAGAAGAAGCTAGAGATAGAAAGTTCAAAGGGGAAAATCTTAACCTGTAACCGACTCGATCTGCTACCTGGGATCTAGCCTATCTATATAAAGGCTGGGAGGGGGCGGCGAGGAGGACACACGCAACCCTAGTTTCCACAACCCTTGCCAGATTGCATCTGCGCACCATTGTAATCTTCGATTCCTTTGATAATTCCACGAGCAGACAAGCAGGAGTAGGGACCTCTACGAGGCCTGAACCTGGGTTAATCTTTGAGTCCCATGTGTGCTTATTTGCTAGTCGATAGATGTCTCCAGTGCTCCCTCCTTATCCAAAACCCATGTCCATAATAATGGGCATTGATGAGTTAAACCCTCGTCACTTAGTAAGAAGTCAAACATGTTGTCAAAACTCTCGGTTGTTTCTCATATATTGATCGTGACCCCCCGATGGGTATGGTACCTCCAAAAGATTTTTCGTAAAACTTTTAGAGCAACCTACAATTTAGTTATACTTTAAGTTTGACCTAATTTCGATAAATCGGCATGTAGTCATTCAAGTGGGCAGAGTTTGAAAACTCAAAAAAATATGGGAATCATAAGTAAAACACGTTGGTACAACTAATATGTCTACAAGCTTGGCTTATGGCATTAACATCCATATTATTTGGACTTTCTTTACGAAAAAGAACCATCTCGTTATCACTTGGAAAACTGAGAATTTTCTTTCCTGATAGTTGGAAACTCACACCGACGACATTGTTTACTACAAGAAGATGCACCCATCCACCTCCAAATATACATTTAATTCAAGAGAAATCTACTGCGCTTACTTGTAGCTCAAGTTTGACCTAATTTCGTTAATCGATAAGAAGTCACAGAAGTGTGCGAAGTTAGCTAGGAAGCTTGAAAAATCCTAGTACTGAAAACTTGGGTATTATGTATAAGAAACAGTGGTCCAGTTTGTGTGATAACTGGGGAGTTTGCATTTTATTTTAACTTTGGTAGGTCTTGTAGGAGCGAGGTGCTTGAGAGTTAATACGGTCGATGGAAGTACAAGTTACATCAAGGACCACATAAAAATGAAAATTGCACCCAAATCCATGCATTTCTCACAATTACCCTGAAATTGAGCAATGAAATGTGTGATTTGAGGTTTGCGCATACTATCATTCATTGTGCTAAAGACTATCAGTGGAATCTTTGTAGATGCTAAGAATGGAAAAGAAGATGCAACAGTTAGGAATGTTTGGATTTGACAGTCTTGGTCTGACAGTCAATGTTCAAAGATATCCGTACACTATACAATGGTATGATATGGTATTGTAAGAGATAAGACAAGATATAGATAAGATAAGAAGTACTGCAAATGGCCGATCTTTTAAGTAACCTTCCCTCCCGATGTTTGGGAAGCAAGTGAAAATTTCGAAAACCGGAAAAGTTTGAATTTTTGTGTCACTAAGGACCAAAGTGGTTTCCTTCCTATATACTCCTCGTCCCTACTCCACACCAACATGGCTGCCAAACATGCCAAAGACATAGAGCCACCGTACCAAGGCACATGTGTGCAGCACCATGCTATGGATGAGAGAGAGATCAACCGAGCCGGTACGCGAGGGGAAAGGGGAGGAGAGAGGGAGGATGGATGGTGAAAGGCAGCAAAGGAGAGAGAAAATACACAATTTGTTTTGCATGCATAGGTCCTGAATTTACTACTAGTAGAGTGGTTGTAGGAGTACCTCGTGTCAAGAACCCATCAGAACTTTCCTCTGACATTAAACTACCTTCAACTACTCTTTGTTGCTCCCCTCTTACCTTACCTACGATTTATTCTCTCAACATGTACAACGCGTGGACAGAGGTGAGCATATGTCTAAGCAAATAAATGAGTACTACTGCTAGTGTACTATGGTATTTGCTTTTTCCTTAATAAGGGCATCAGCAATGTGTACAAAAGCACAACTTAAGGCCTATTATGTGGCATCCGCTAAGGTTCACCATATATACTATGGAGAAAATAAAGTTTGTATCTTTAAGCCTAAGGTGGACGTCAAGCTTATGGGTTGCCCATAGAGAATAGAAAAATCATTCCCCCTCTCCCTATTTCATGTGCTCGTTTTCAAAAGGTGTTCAAAATTTTCATGATGCAAAATCTTAGCTAGAAGTCTAACCAGTCATCAAAACTCTCTGTGGTTTCTGATATATTAACGGCTCGATGGGTACCTCCAAAAGTTTTTTTCATAAAACATTCAAAGCAACCTACAATTTATAACTTGCAGTTCAATGTTGACCTAATTTTATTAGATTCAACAGAAATATATCGCGCTTACTTGTATCTCACGTTTGACCTAATTTCATTAAACTATCAAGATGCAAAATCTTAACAAGAAGATAACCTGTCTTTAGAACTCTCTGTGGTTTCTGATATATTAATTGACCGCCGCTCTGATGGGTACTTCCAAGAGCTTTTTTATAAAACTTTCAAAGCAACCTACACAATTTACTTGTAGTAGTTCAAATTTTACCTAATTTCAATAAATGTGCATAAAGTCATTCAAGTGGGTGAAGTTAGCTAGGAAATTTGAGAACTCATAAAACTTGGGAAATCGTAAGTACGACATATTGGTCTAGTATATATGTCTGAAATCTTGGCTTGTGGCATTCAGATCCATATTCTTCGGACTTTCTTTACTTGAAAGAACGATCTAGTCATCACTAGGAAAATTGAGATTGTTCTTTCCTGATATTTGGAAACTCACACTGACAGCATTGTGTACTACAAGAAGATGCACCCAGCTACCTCCAAAAAAGACATTTAATTCAAGATAAATCAATCGCACTTACTTTCTTGTAGCTCAAGTTTGACCTAATTTCGTTAAATTGTCAAGACGCAAAATCTTAGCAAGAAGTTGAAACTATTGTCAAAACTCTCGGTGGTTTCTGATATATTAATTGTGACCCCCGATGGGTACTCCCAAAAGCTTTTTCATAGAACTTTCAAAGCAACCTAGAATTTCTTACCACTATATAGTGTATGGATAACTTTGAATATTGACCGTTGGATCAAGACTCGCGAATCCCAACATTTCCTGTCGTTGGATCTTCTTTTCCATTCTAGCATCTAGAAGATTCTATTGATAGTCTTCACCATAATGAATTCTATAAACAAACCTCAAAACACAATTTTCCATCCTTCTAGAATCTTCCCCCTCGTTTTTAGTCCATGTTACCAAAATTTTCAAGTTTTAGATAGCTAATAATCGTTGATTCTACATGATATACAAACTACAAGAACCAAATATACACCCATACTTTATGGATGTTAATCAAATCTATATTTTTTTTCTGGTTCACCTATTATAATTTTATATAGTGATGATATGCCAGACGTCTATTATCTCAGTATCACGTGCAGGGCACGTGCAATTTACTAGTACTTGTAGTTTCAAATTAGACATAATTTCGATAAATCGACATAAAATTATTCTAATTGGCAGAGTTAGCTAGGAAGTTTGAAAACTCATAAAACATGGGAATCTTTGGTACAACATGTTGTTCCAATATATATGTCTGTAAAATTGGCTTGTGGAATTCAGATCCAATATTCTTCGGACTTTTCTTTAGGAAAAAGAACAACCTCGCTCGTCTTCACTCGGAAAATGTAGAATTGAATGTTCTTTCTTGATAGTTGGAAACTCACACTGATGACACTGTTTACTACAGGAAGATGCACCGATCTACCTCTGAAAATACATTTAATTCAAGAGCAATCTATGGTGTTGACTTGTAGCTCGAGTTTGACCTAATTTCGTTAAACTGTCAAGATGCAAAGTGTTAGAAAGAAGTTGAACCTATCGTTGAAACTCTTGCTGGTTTCTGATATATTAATTTTGACCCCTCGATGGGTACCTCCAAAAGCTTTTTCGTAAACCTATCAAAGCAAAACTTACAATTTACTTGTAGTTTCAAATTTGACCTAATTTCGAGATATCAACATAAAGTCATTCAAATGGGTGAGGTTAGCTAGGAAGCTTGAAACCTCATAAAACATGGGAATCGCAAGTACAACATGTTGCCTATCCACTATATATGTTTTTCAACTTGGCATGTTGCATGCACATCCAATATTGTTTTGACTTCTCATTACGGAAAAGAACAACCTCGCTCGTCTTCACTTGGAAAATGTAGAATTGAATGTTCTTTCATGGTAGATGGACCACGAACGCCACTGCTCACTACCAGAACATGCACCCATCTACCTGTGAAATGATATTTAATCCAAGAACAATCTATCGCGCTTACTTGTAGCTCAAGTTTGACCTAACTTCATTAAATTGTCAAGATGCAAAATCTTATCAAGAAGATGAACCTATCATCAAAACTCTCGTTCTTTTCCAATATATTAATTCTGACACCTCGATGGGTACCTCCAAATTAAAAGCTTTTCTGTAAAACTTTCAAACCAAAACCTATAAGTTACTTGTAGTTTCAAATTTGACCTAATTTCGATAAAACGACATAAAGTCATTAAAAAGGGCAGAGTTAGCTAGGAAGTTTGAAAGCTCATAAAACATGGGAATCGTTGGTACAACATGTTGGTCGAATATATATGTCTATAGACTTGGCTTGTGGCATTCAGATCCAATATTCTTCGGACTTTTCTTTAGGAAAAAGAACAACCTCGCTCGTCTTCACTCGGAAAATGTAGAATTGGATGTTCTTTCTTGATAGTTGGAAACTCACATTGATGACATTTTTTACTACAAGAAGATGCACCGATCTACCTCTGAAAATACATTTAATTCAAGAGCAATCTATGGCATTTACTTGTAGCTCAAGTTTGACCTAATTTCGTTAAACTGTCAAGATGGAAAGTGTTAGAAAGAAGTTGAACCTATCATGAAAACTCTTGCTGGTTTCTAATATATTAAATTTGACCCCTTGATGGGTACCTCCAAAAGCCTTTTCATAAAACTATCAAAGCAAAACCTACAATTTACTTGAAGTTTCAAATTTGACCTCATTTCGAGATATCGACATAAAGTCATTCAAATGGGCGGGGTTAGCTAGGAAGCTTGAAAACTCATAAAACATGGGAATCGCAAGTACACCATGTTGTCGATCCACTATATGTGTCGGTCAACTTGGCTTGTGGTATCCACATCCAATATTCTATGGACTTCTCTTTACAAAAAAGAACAACCTCGCTCGTCTTCACTCGGAAAATATAGAATTAGATATGCTTTCATGGTAGCTAGACACTCACATCCACGCCACTTCTTACTCCAAGAATATGCACCCATCTACCTCTAAAATAATACTTAATGCAACAACAATCTATCGCGCTTACATGTAGCTCAAGTTTGACCTAATTTTGTTAAATTGTCAAGATGCAAAATCTTAGCAAAAGTTGAACCTAGCATCAAAACTCTCGTTGGTTTCCAATATATTAATTTTGGCACCTTGATGGGTACCTCCAAATTAAAATCTTTTCCGCAAAACTTTCAAAGCAAAACCTACAAGTTACTTGGAATTTCAAATTTGACCTAATTTCGGTAAATCGACATAAAGTCATTAAAATGGGCAGAGTTCGCTAGGAAGTTTGAAAGCTCATAAAACATGGGAATCGTTGGTACAACATGTTGGTCCACTATATATGTATGTAAACTTGGCTTGTGGCATTCACTTCCAATATTCTTCAGACTTTTATTTACAGAAAAGAACAACCTCGCTCATCTTCACTCGGAAAATGTAGAATTCAATGTTCTTTCCTGATAGTTGGAAACTCATACCGACGACATTGTTTACTACAAGAAGATGCATCGACCTACCTATGAAAATACATTTAATTCAAGAGCAATCATCGTGCTTACTTGTAGCTCAAGTTTGACCTAATTTCGTTAAAATGTCAAGACGCATAATATTAGCAAGAAGTTGAACCTATCGTCAAAACTCATGGTGTTTTCTGATATATTAATTATGACCCGTCGATGGGTACCTCCAAAAAAATTTCATAAAACTTTCAAAGAAACCTACAATTTACTTGTAGTTTCAAATTTGACTTAATTTTGATAAATCAACATAAAGTAATTCGGTCAAATGGGCAAAGTTAGCTAGGAAGTTTGAAAACTCATAAAACATGGGAATCGTTGGTACAACATGTTCGTCCACTATATATGTCGCTAAACTTGGCTTCTGGTATTCAGATCAAATATTGTTTGGACATTTCTTTATGTAAAAGAACAAC
Source organism: Avena sativa (assembly GCA_916181665.1). Classification (NCBI taxonomy): domain Eukaryota; kingdom Viridiplantae; phylum Streptophyta; class Magnoliopsida; order Poales; family Poaceae; genus Avena; species Avena sativa. Next base: position 341,933,789 of record OV702288.1, read on the forward strand.
CTCACTCGTCATCACTCAGAAAATTGAGAATTGAATGTTCTTTCCTGATAGTTGGAAAATCACACCGACGACACCATTTCTACAAGAAAATGCACCCATCTACCTCTGAAGAGTCATATATTTCAAGAGCAATCTATCGCGCTTAATTGTAGCTCAAGTTTAACCCAATTTCTTTAAATCGTGCCAGGATGCAAAATATTAGCAAGAAGTTGAACCTGTTGTCAAAACTCTCGGTTGTTTCTCATATATTGATTGTGATCATTCGATGTGTACGGTACCTCCAAAAGTTTTTTCGTAAAACTTTCAGAGCAACCTACAATTTAGTTATAGTTCAAGTTTGACGTAATTTCGATAAATCAGCATGTAGTCATTCAAGTGGGCATAGTTAATTAGCTAGGGAGTTTGAAAACTCAAAAAACATAAGGGAATCATAAGTAAAACACGTTGGTTTACTTAGTATGTCTAGAAGCTTGGCTTATGGCATAGACATCCATATTCTTCGGACTTTCTTTACGGAAAAGAACCATCTTATCATCAATCAGAAAATTGAGAAATTTCTTTCCTGATAGTTGGAAACTCACACCGATGACATTGTTTCCTACAACAAGATGCACCCATCTACCTTCGAAAATACATCTAATTAAAGAGCAATCTATCGTGCTTAGTTGTAGCTCAAGTTTGACCTAATTTCATAAATCGACAAGAAGTCACTGAAGTGTGCGAAGTTAGCTCGGAAGCTTGAAAAATCCTAGTACTAAAAACTTGGGTATTACGTAGTCCCTCTGTCCCAAAATATAAGGCACCTAAGGTTTAGCCAATAGTCAACGTTTGCTAAGTTTGACCAAGATTATACACAAAACTATAAATATTTAAAATACCAAATCAATATAAATAAATTTATGATAAAATATATTTTCTTAATGTGTCCATTCCATAATGCAGATGTACATATTTTTCCTAAATATTTGGTCAAAGTTAGTAAGATTTGACCTTTGACCAATCCTTAGGTGCCTTATATTTTGGGACCGAGGGAGTCTAAGAAACCATGGTCCTGTTTGTGTGATAATTGGGGTGGTTGCATTTTATTTTAATTGTGGTAGGTCTCATAGGAGAGAGGTGCTTGAGAGTTAACACGGTCGGTGGAAGTACAAGTTACATCAAGGACCTCATAAAAATGAAAATTTCACCCAAGTCCATGCATTTAGCACAAGGACCCTGAAACTAAGCAATGAAGTGTGTGTTTTGAGGTTTGCGCATACTAGCGTTCATCGTGCTAAAGACTATCAGTAGAATCGTTGTAGATGCTAATAATGGAAAAGAAGATCCAATAGTTAGCAATGTTTGGATTTGCTAGTCTTGATCCAACGGTCAATGTTCGAAGTTATCCGTACACTATACAGTGGTATTGTATGGTATTGTAAGAGATAAGACAAGATAAAGATAAGATAAGAAGTACCAGGAATGACCGATCTTTTGAGTAACCTTCCCTCTAGATGTTTGGGAAGCAAGTGAAAATTTCGAAAACTAGAAAAGTTTGATTTTTTTTTGCCGCCAAGGACCAAAGTGGTTTTCTTCCTATGTACTCCTCATCCTACTGCACACACACACGACTTCCGAACACACCAGAGACATAGATCCGCCGTACCAAGGCACACGTGCACAGCACCATGATGTGGACGAGGGAGAGATCAGCCCGGGCCGATGCATAAGGGGAAAGGGGAGGAGAGAGGAAGGATGAATGGTGAGAGGTAGCGAACGAGAGAGAAAACACACAATTTGTTTTGAGTGCATAGGTCCAGAAATTTACTACTAGTAGAGTGGCCGGAGGAGTACCTCATGTCAGGAACCCATCATAACTTTCCTCTGACATCGAACCGCCTTCAACTCCTCTTCGTTGCTGCCCTCTTACCCTGCCTACGTTTTATTCTCTCAGCATGTATATCGCGTGGACAGAGGTGAGCATATGTCTAAGCAAAGAAATGAGTACTACTACTAGTGTCCTATAGTATTTGCTTTTCCCTAATAAGGGCATCAGCAATGTGTACAAAAGCACACCTTAAGGCCTAGTATGTAGCATCCGCTAAGGTGCACCATATACACTATGGAGAAAATAAAGTTTGTATCTTTAAGCCTAAGGTGCACCTCAAGCTTGTGGGTTGCCCATAGAGAATAGAAAAATCCCCCTCTCTCCCTATTTCATGTGATCGTTTTCAAAAGGTGTTCAAAATTTTCATGATGCAAAATCTTAGCTAGAATTCGAAGCAGTCATCAAAACTCTCTATGGTTTCTGATATATTAATTAACCGCTCGATGGGTACCTCCAAAAGTTTTTTCATAAAACTTTCAAAGTAACCTACAATTTATTACTTGTAGTTCAAGTTTGACCTAATTTCATTAAATTCAAGAGCAATCTATCGCGCTTACTTGTAGCTCAAATTTGACCTAATTTCTAAAACTGTCAAGATGCAAAATCTTAGCAAGAAGATGAACCTGTCATCAAAACTCTCTGTGGTTTCTGATATATTAATTGACCCCCCCTCCGATGGGTACCTCCAAGAGCTTTTTCGTAAAACTTTCAAAGCAACCTACACAATTTACTTGTAGTAGTTCAAATTTTACCTAATAAATCTGCATAATGTCATTCAAGTGGGCGAAGTTAGCTAGAAAATTTGAGAACTCATAAAACATGGAAAATCGTAAGTATGGCATATTGGTCCAGTATATATGTCTAAAAACTTGGCTTGTGGCATTCAGATCCATATTCTTCGGAATTTCTTTACCTGAAAGAACAATCTCGTCATCACTAGGAAAATTGAGAATGTTCTTTCCTGATAGTTGGAAACTCACACTGACGACATTGTTTACTACACGAATATGCACCCATCTACCTCCGAAAAGACATTTAATTCAAGATAAATCAAACGCGCTTACTTTCTTGTATCTCAAGTTTGACCTAATTTCATTAAATTGTCAAGATGCAAAATCTTAGCAAGAAGTTGAAACTATCATCAAAACTCTCGGTGGTTTATGATATATTAATTGTGACCCCCCTATGGGTACCCCCAAAATCTTTTTCATAGAACTTTCAAAGCAACCTACAATTTCTTACCACTATATAGTGTATGAATAAATTTGAATATTGACCGTTCGATCAAGTCTCGTGAATCTCAACATTTCTAGCTTTTGGATTTTCTTTTCCATTCTAGCATCTAGAAGATTATATTGATAGTCTTCATCACAATGAATGCTACGAATAAAACTCAAAACACACTTCTCCATCATTCTATAATCTTCTCCCTCGTTTTTAGACTATGTTACCAAAAATTTCAAGTTTTAGATAGCTAATAATCGTTGACATCTACATGATATACAAAGTACAAGAACCAAATATACACCCATAATTTATAGATGTTGATCAAATTTATATATTTTCTGCTTTACCTATTATAATTTTATATAGTGATGATATGTCAAACGTCTATTATTTGAGTCTCAGGTGCAGGCCACGTGCAATTTACTAGTACTTGTAGTTTCAAATTTGACCTAATTTCCATAAATCGACATAAAGTCATTATAATGGGCAGAGTTAGTTAGGAAGTTTAAAAACTCATAAAACATGGGAATCATTGGTACAACATGTTGGTACAATATATATGTCGGTAAACTTAGCTTGTGGCATTCAGGTCCAATATTCTTTGGAGTTTTCTTTAGGAAAAAGAACAACCTCGCTCGTCTTCACTCGGAAAATGTAGAATTGAATATTATTTCTTGATAGTTGGAACCTCACCTAATGACACTGTTTACGACAAGAAGATGCACCGATCTACCTCTGAAAAGATAGTTAATTAAAGAGCAATCTATGGCATTTACTTGTAGCTCATGTTTGACCTAATTTCATTAAATTGTCAAGATGCAAAGTCTTAGCAAGAAGTTGAACCTATCATCGAAACTCTTGTTGGTTTATGATATATTAATTTTGACCCCTCGATGGGTACTGATACATTGTAAACGTATCTATAATTTTTGATGTTCCATGCTTGTTTTATATCTACTTTCTTATGTTTTGTCCACACTTTGGAGTATTTTTACACATTTTCTGGAACTAACCTATTAACAAGATACCACAGTGCTAGTTGCCTGTTTTTTGCTGTTTTTGGTTTTAGAAAAGCTAGTAAGGAAATATTCTCGGAATTGGACCGGACAAAAGCCAAAGTCAATATTTTACCCGAAGCAGGAGTCCTGTGGGGAGACGAAGCGGGGAACCAGGGCGGCCACACCCTAGGGTGGTGCGGCCAGCCCTAGCTGCGCCACCACCAGGTGTGGGCCCCCTGGTGCTCCACCGACCTAGCCCTTCCGCCTATAAAAGCATCCCGGGATGAAAACCCTAGGACCCAATCAAAACTCCACGAACGAGTCTGTAGCCGCCGCCATCTCCATCCCTAGATCGGGAGGGATCTCAAGGTCTTCCCGGCAACCTCCCGGAGGGGAGAGATCACCCTGGAGGCCTTCTTCATCACCATGCCTGCCTCCGGTGTCATGCGTGAGTAGTCCATCCCTGGACTACGGGTCCATGTAGTAGCTAGATATTTGGTTCTCCTCCTTTGTGCTATCATGTTTAGATCTTGTGAGCTCCGTTCATGATCAAGATCATCTATGTGTAATCCTACATGTTGTGTTTGCGGGGATCCGATGTATATTGAGATGCTATTTCAGATTGATTATTGATTCTATCATGTCTTTGTTATTTGTGATCTTGCATGCTTTCCGTTGTTAGTAGCTATCTTGGCCAAGTAGATGCTAGCAACTCCAAGAGGGAGTATTTATGCTCGATAGTGGGTTCATGCCTCTAGTAATCTAGGGAAGTGACAGAAATCTCTAAGGTACTAGATGTGCTGTTGCTACTAGGGAGAAAACATCAATCCTTTGTCCATAGGGCAATCGTATTGTTTACTTTACACACTTTGCTTAATGCCATTATCTGTTGCTTGCAACTTAATACTGGAGGGGGGTCGGATGATAACCTAAAGGTGGATTATTAGTTATAGATGCAGTTGGATTACGGTCTATGTATAATGTTGTAATGCCCAATCAAATCTCATAGGAGTCAAGATGATTAGTATATGCATGTATGCTTTCTCGATGTTTGTCAATTGCCCCACTGTAATTTGTTCACCCAACATGTCATCTATCTTAAGGAGAATCACCACTAGTGAACTATGGACCCGGTCCATTATTTTACCATCAATCTACAATCTACTATTTACTGTTCACTATTTACTTTCTGCAAAGCAATTACTATCTTCCACACAATACGTTTAATCCTTTGTTTTAGCAAAACCGGTGAGATTGACAACCTCACTGTAAGTTGGGGCAAAGTTCTATGGTTGTGTTGTGGAGGATTCCAAGTTGGAAGACAACACCTTGGGGTTGTTTCATTGCTCCTACTGGTTCAATAACCTTGGTTTCATCACTGAGGGAAAATTTGCTGCTGTGCTCATCATACCTTCCTCTCGGGGTTCCCAACAAGCTCATCACTTTTTGAGCCATCAAGCCTATTTTCTGGTGCCGTTGCCGGGGAGTCAAGGACATCTTCACAAGGGGAGTGTTTCACAACCAATCTCTTTACTTTGTTTTTTGTTTTGCTTAGTTTATTTTTGCTTTGTTTACTTATTTCTTTCTATCAAAAACACACACAAAATTTAGTCCCTGCTATAGTTGTTATTTCTGTTGGTCTATTATTATCTTGCTTTATCATGCTTTCTATCAATGGTGGGTTTCTTTGAAACTAGATCTTATTGGCAACATGGGTTCATGGAATGACAAAAATATTATGAGGAACACGGCTTGTCACAAAAAGGGAAACTCTTATGGGAACAAATTGATAAATTGCATACCATTGCTAGAAACATGTGCTCTACTTATAATGTTACTTATTGGTTTGATAAATCTTGTTGTTGTAGGAGGTATAAACACCTCCCTTTTCAATGTGAGTATAATGATGATGTTACCATATCTTCTTATGTTAAGGGAAATTATGACTTTTATGATGTGCGACGAATTGAAGAATTTATTGTTTGGAAGGGTGCATTCGAACTTGCTTATTTGCTTGAAATACTGATGATGCACCTTATAAATATGAGGTTTATGATATACTTAAATTTTGCTTTGATAATTACAAGGAAGAAAATGGATATATTCTTGAATATCTTAATAGATGCTCTCCACCAACGGAGGAGACTAATGCCTTGCAGGAGCCTATGGAGGAAGAAATTGCTGAACCTGAAAGCTCATTAGATGAAAAAGAAGAGGAGAGTGATGAACAAAAGGAGGAAGAATGGATCTACCCATGCCTACCTTCTAATGTGAGTAACTCTTTACCCCTTACATTATTTGATTGTCCCCCATGCTTACCAAAGGAGGATGAATGTTATGTTCCTGTGGATTATTTTGAAAATATTTATAATAAAGCTCTAGATGATGGTCCTATATTGGTTGATAATATTAATTGTACTACTATTGAAAATGAGATTGAGTAGTCATCTTGTTATAAAATTATTAAAAGTGGGTTTGAAGGTTTTAATCCCACTATTTTTGAGCTTGATTAAAATTATGTGTTTGTAGATCATGAAAAGCATGCTTTATGTGATAGTTATATTGTCGAGTTTATTCATGAGGCTAATGAAAATTATTATGAGAGAGGAAAATATGGTAGTAAAAGTTTTCATGGTACTGAAACACCTCTTTATGTGCTGAAAGTTTTGAAGTTACTCTCGTTTTATCTTCCTATGCCTGTCACTTTGTTCTTTGTGAATTTATTTGCATATAAGATTCCTATGCATAGGAAGTGGGTTAGACTTAAATGTGTTTTGAATTTGCTTCTTGATGCTCTCTTTTTCTTCAATTCATATTTCTTATGTGAGCATCATCGAAATTATCACGCCTATCTTAATGGCAATAAATAAAGAACTCTTGGGAGATAACCCAAATTTTTTATTCAGTAAGTTTTTCTTTTGTTGAGTCTTGGAAGTTATTTCCTCAGTAATAACCTCTCCTTATTCTTTTTGTGTGGTTTTTGTGCCAATAATAACCTCTAATGAGAGAGAAATAAGACTTGGGAAAGTTGCTGTCCTGAAACAGATTTTTGCGATCCACTGTAAAAATTCGTGAAAAATATTTGTACGTAGGATTGTGGTGTAATTGTTTGTTCTTCTTCCCCAGGTTGTTATCTAACTTTCGTTAGTTCAACACTTTTTGATTTGAGCAACATAAGTTATTCAAAAATATAGGTTTTTACCTGCTGGTCTGTTTTGACGGATTCCTTCCATTATTTGCATTTGCCTCTTAATCTCTTTCTCTTTGAGTTCTCTTTAATCACTTGAACTTTTTAAAGGAATTGCTACAGTAGCTTGTGTTTTAATGGAAGTTTTAATTGTGTTGAAACTGAACCCAAAGACTTATTATCTTGAGTACACTAATGTTGCTAATGAAGATCGTGTGAAGTTTTGTATGAAGGAAATTTTAAAGTGTAGGGAAGAATAATGTGATGAAATGAAGTATGGACAAAAGCTCAAGCTTAGGGATGCCACCCGTGTCACCCCAATAAATACTCAAGAAGTACAAGTGTGAAAGCTTGGGGATGCCCAAGGCATCCCTGTCTTCATCAATAAAAATCTCAGGTTTCTTCCAAACACTTCATTTTTATTGTTTCATGCACAATTGTGTTTTTCTTGGAGCGTCTTTGTTTTTTTAGTTTTCTTTAGTTTGGTTTGCTTAAATAAATTGGTTGGACCCCCCACATTCATATATGATGTTTTCAAATAAGTTGATCTCGATTGGAAAAGAGTAGGAAAGTTCATGCTTATAAGTGGTACAAAAAGAGTCTTGTTTTGACTGTGGCCTAGACTTTATCATGTCATGTTTGATATTGTTTTGGCTTTATGCTTAGTGATTATTGTTGTAGCATGACTTGCTACAAACAATTGAGATTGCTTTATGTGCCTTGAAAGAATCATGCGTTGTTTTAGCATATAAAAGCATAATATTGTGGTATTCTCCTTTGATGCTTTATTTGGGTTGACTTGGCGCATGCTCACACCATGTTAAGACTATACCAAGTAACCATAGCCTCTATGATCATTTAGTTTTTGACTTGTAATATGACTTTATGCTTTAATTAATAATGTTTTGTCGCTTTGCATGATTATGGCCATTATTGCTATCTTAGTTGGTCGCTCCCAGTCTTTTGCTAGCTTCCTTACCAAGTATGAGTTCCACTCATGCATCCAACTCCAAATAAAACCAAGTTATTTCAAAGAGTCCACCATACGTACCTATTAGCATTTGATATTCCAAGTATATTCATGTTTTTATCTACCTTCCGAATTAAACTTTTTATGTGAAAATTAGTGATTAAAGCTCTCACGAACTTGATGGCACACTTTACTTTTCTTGCACTTAATAACCTTGAACCATTGTGCCCATATATGTTGCGTATATACTTGCGTTTTGTAAGTTGTGAATTAGCAGAACCATGTTATCATGGGGAACACTTTCAACATTGCACTTTATTTAGTTGATATCATGTTCTTTTGCTTATGGATCCCGACAGTGTGAAATGAAAGGGGAGCTTGTAAGGCTCATGGAGTTCGTATATGAAGGAAATATGCCCCAAGAGGCAATAATAAAGTTGTTATTATGTATTCCTTGTATATGATAGATGTTTATTTTGCATGCTATAATTGTATTGATTGGAAACGTCAATACATCTGTGTTTAATAAACAAATAAAAGGTTCCTAGTTATGCCTCTCTTATAGACTAGCTCGTTGATTAACAAGATGATCAAAGTTTCCTGATTATGGACATTGGATGTTGTTAATAACGAGGTCACAACATTTGTGAAATGATGTGATGAACATTCATCCAAAGTATAGCATTACGATCAAAGTCATTATGTTTATATTGCTATAACATCATACGAAGTAATCTTAGTCCTTAGACCATGAGATCATGTTAATTTCTAACATCGGAAGAGTAACTTGATAACATCAAACGTCACACCATAAAAGGGTGAATATAAAGGTGGGTTCAGATACTCCGAAGATGTTATGTTGAGGCTCATGGATGAAGAGTGGAATTTGTCAATCCCGATGACTGATAGATATACTCTGGGCCCTCTCGGTGATATCACATTAAGATAGCTTGCAAGCAAGTGATGTGATCACTAGAATGTTATATCACGGGAATGAGAAAATAGTGCATCTCAGTAACGAGATCAAACTAGATATTTGGATGCCGATGATCGAATCTCGGGCATGTAATATATCGCGAGACAAAGGGATTAAATTACTAGCGTTAAAGGTTCTCGCGATCATAGAAGTCATCGTTGAATGTGCAGGACTCAGAATGGATCTCCAAATCCCGCTTCTGATTATTGATTTGAGAGGAGTCTCAATCATGTCTGCATTATTCGCAAACCATAGGGTTTCCAAACACCATTTTGGAGCACATATCTTTCAGACGAAAGAAGTGCAAAGCGCTGGAATTATTTCAATGGAAATCGGAATTGTTTCGGGTGAAATTGTAGAAACTGGTTCTGCATGTGATATTGAAATGTTACAAGGGGTTTTATGTGAATGTTTGTTAATTAAATTAATTAACAAAATTCTGAATAAAATAAATAAAAGAGTTTTATTAAATGAGAGTTGCATTAAATTTGGTGGAAATTTAATGCATGTGAGTGGAACTTTGGGTGGAAGCTAAATTGATGTGAGTGGAGCTTCCACCACTCGAACGAGGAAGAGGTGGAGGCACCCCCCATGGGCGCCGGCCATGGGAGGGGAGGAGCCCCCCTCTCCTCCCTCACAAAGCACACCTCCTCATGAAGGATCTCTCTCCCCCTCTAGATATATTCCCCCATGGTCTCGGATTAGCGAGATACATCTTTCTGGTGGCATTTCGTCTGGAAGGAGTTGCTGCTTCCGCTGATTTGCTGGAGCGAGGAGGTGGAGGTTGTTCGGTGGCTTGAACGTGTGTGTGAGGACGGATGCCCTGTTGATTTGTGGCGCTAGGACTTCCACACGATATTGAGATCGGCAAGCGTACGACTACATCATCCACGAGTTCCAACTCGTTAACAAAGATTTGTTGTCTTCGAGGTTAAGTTCTCCATGGATGTATATCCACCCGTTTCTTGTATCTAGTAGATAGATCTTGGCGTATAGTTCCCATCATAGGAAACTTTTTGTTTTCTATGCTGCGAACCCAACAGTGGTATCAGAGCCTGATCTATGCGTAGGTGCTTTGCACGGATAGTACACATATGTTTATATGTGGGCGATGATGATCATGTTATTGCTTCTTTCATGTATTTTGGATATTGGTGGCATAGTGAGATGAAGCGGCCCAGACCAACCTTACATGTCATCGCACAGGAGACCGGTTCCACGACTGACATGCAACTAGTTTTGCATAAGTGGCTGGAGGGTGTCTGTCTCTCCTACTATAGTCAATATCTGATTTACAACGAGTTGCTAATAACTTAGTTATCATCGTTGTGGTTCCATGTTTGTAGGTAAGACCGGTTCTATCTCCGAAAGCCCTAAGCCATGTAAAACTTGCAATGGATAAATTAGAGGCGTCTAGTTTAGATTGTTGCTGGGCTAGTGTCATGATATGGTAATGTTGTAAGTTGATATATGGTAGATACCCTTACAACACACTTAACGTGTAAGTTCCGTAGACCTTGGCCTTACACACAAAGGAATGATAGAGATGATACCACGATGCATATGTTGGTGATCAAATGCATGGACCATATCATCCCACTTTACACATATGATGTTCACATCTTATATTGCTAGTTTGGTGCTTTTAGTAGCATTGTAAGATGATCCCTCATTTAAATATCAAGATAAAATGTGTTCTTCCTTAAGTATGCACCGTCCTATGGATCGTGTTTCGAGACATCACGTGATGATCGGGTGTACTCGATTCTACGCTTTTATACAACGGGTGTAAGACAGTTTTACACACGCGAGTACTAAGGTTCTTACTTGGCGAGCCTAGCATGTACAGACATGGCCTCGGAACACGGACCGAAAGGTTAAGCATGATTCATATAGTTGATATGATGCCCATATAGATGTTCGCCTTTGAAGCTACACTGACTCACGTGATGATCGGACTTGGTCTAGTGGATTTGGTTCAGGTAATAACCAAAAGGAAACGAGGGATGTCGTTTTTGAGTGGGAGTTCATTAGTAATTTGGATTAGTTGAACTCAATCTATCATAAACTTAGTGTAAATAAACTTTACAAATTCTATTGTAGAGGGCACCACCTGCTTTCAATTTCAATGTGTTCATGGAGAAAGAGAAACTTGCGGCAAATGGTAGCAACTTTACCAACTGGGCCGTGAATTTGAGGATTCTCCTCACTGCTACACAAAAGCAATATGTGCTAGAAGCGCCGCTAGGCCCCCCACCAGCTCCTGATGCCCCTGACGAGGAAAAGAATGTCTATATAACTCGTCAGGAGGACCACAACTTAGTTCGTTGCAGCATACTTTATGGGCTAGAGCCAGAACTTCGAAAGTGTTTCGAAAATGGCAATGGTTTTGATAACATGGGAGAATTGAAAATGATTTTCGATACCCATGCTGCCGTAGAGAGTTATAATGCTTCTAAAAAGTTCTTTAGCTGCATGATGGAGGAGAACAACTCCGTTAGTGAGCACGTACTCAAAATGTCTGGGTACGCTGATAAGCTTGTGTCCTTGGGAGTAACGATTCCCATTGACCTAGGCATACATCGTGTTCTCCAATAGCTGCCACCTAGCTACAAGAGCTTCGTGATGAACTATAACATGCATGGCATTAAGAAGTCTCTTCCCGAGCTTCTATCAATGCTTAAAACTGCAGAAGTGGAGATTAGGAAAGAACATCAAGTGTTGATGATCAATAAGACCACCGGTTTCAAGAAAGACAAGAAAGGCAAACATAAGGGAAAGAAGGGCGGCAAATCTGTTGCCGCACCTGAATAGAAATCTCGAGCTGGCCCTAAGTCTGATACCGAGTGCTACTATTGCAAGGGGACAGGCCATTGGAAGCGCAACTGCTCCAAGTATTTGGCGGACAAGAAGGCCGGCAAGGCAAACAAAGGTATATGTGATATACATGTTATTGATGTGTACTTGACTAGTACTCGCAGTAGCACCTGGTATTTGATACGGGATCAGTTGCTAATATATGTAACTCGATTCAGGGGCTACGGAACAAGCGACAACTAGCAAGGGATGAGGTCAGGATGCGGGTCAGCAAGGGATCAAGAGTTGATGTGATCGCCGTCAGAATGCTGCCTCTCCATATGCCATCGAGATTAGTGATAAATCTAAATAATTGTTATTTGGTGCCTGCACTGAGCATGAACATTGTATCCGGATTATGTTTGATGCGAAGTGGTTATTTCTTTAAATCAGAAAACAATGGTTGTTCGATTTATATGAATGATATCTTTTATGGTCATGCACCTATGATGAATGGTTTATTTCAGTTGGATCTCGATAGTAGTATTACGCATATTCAAAATGTTGATGCTAAAAGGATTAAACTTGATAATGATATATCTGCATATATGTGGCACTGCCGTCTAGGTCATATTGGCGTTAAACGGATGGAGAAACTCCATTCTGATGGACTTTTGGAATCACTTGATTTTGAATCATTTGATACATGTGAGCCATGCCTTATGGGCAAGATGACTAGAATGCTGTTTTCCGGTTCAATGGAACGAGCGACAAATTTATTGGAAATCATGCATACTGATGTATGTGGACCAATGGGTGTGTCGGTGCGAGGTGGATGTCGTTATTTTGTTACTTTCACGGATGATTTGAGTAGATACGGGTATATCTATTTGATGAAACATAAGTCTGAAACCTTTGAAAAGTTCAAAGAATTTTAGAACAAAGTGGAAAATCATCGTAACAAAAAGATCAAATTTCTACGGTCTGACCGTGGAGGAGAGTATCTTAGTTACGAGTTTAGCACACATATGAAAGACTGTGGAATAGTTTTCACAACTCATGCCTGCCGGAACACCACAACGTAATGGTGTGTCAGAATGTCGAAATCGTACTTTATTGTATATGGTTCGATCTGTGATGTCTCTGACTGACTTGCCACTGTCATTTTGGGATTATGCACTGGAAACCGCTTCATTCACTTTAAATCGGGCACTATCTAAATCCATCGAAACGACACCGTATGAATTATGGTTTGGAAACAAACCTAAGTTGTCATTTCTTAAAGTTTGGGGATGCGATGTTTATGTGAAGAAACTTCAGCCGGATAAACTCGAACCCAAAGCGGAAAAATGCGTCTTCATAGGATACCCTAAAGAAACGATTGGGTATAACTTCTATCACAGATCCGAGGGCAAGATTTTTGTTGCCAAGAATGGATCCTTTCTTGAGAAGGAGTTTCTCGTGAAAGGTGTGAGTAGTCGGAAGGTAGAACTCGATGTGGTTATTGAACCTTCTCTTCATGAATAGCCAAGTGGCGCAGGACCAGAAATTGTTTCGGAGTTGAATTCACCTGATGAAGAGAGAGCTAATGATAATAATCATGAAACTCTTAAAGAGGACACTATCGAACCTCGCAGGTCAAGCAGGACACGTGTAGCTCCTGAACTATATGGAAATCCTGCTATAAATTTCATGATTGATGAAATAGATGACCCTGTGACGTATGAAGAAGCGATGATGAGCCCGGATTCCAACATATGGCTAGAATCCATGAAATCCGAGATGGAATCCATGTACAAAAACCCGGTTTGGACCTTGGTGGACTTACCTCATGATCGAAAGGTCGTTGAGAATAAATGGATTTTCAAAAGAAAAACTGATGCTGATGGTAATGTGACCATCTATAAAGCTCGACTTGTCGCAAAAGGGTTTCGACAAATTCAAGGAGTTGACTACGATGAGACATTCTCTCTCGTAGCGATGCTAAAGTCGGTTAGGATTATGTTAGCAATTGCTGCATATTTCGATTATGAAATATGGCAGATGGATGTCAAAACTGTGTTCCTCAATGGTAATATTGAAGAAGAGTTGTATATGATACAACCTAAGGGTTTTGTCGATCCTAAGGATGCTGATAAGGTATGCAAGCTTCAGCGATCCATCTATGGACTGAAGCAAGCATCCCGGAGTTGGAATCTCCACTTTGATGAGGTGATCAAAGAGTTTGGATTTGTCCAAACTTATGGAGAGGCTTGTATTTACAAGAAAGTGAGTGGGAGCAATGTGGCATTTCTGATATTATATGTGGATGACATATTATTGATTGGAAATGATATAGATCTTTTAAACAATGTTAAAAGTTATCTAAACAACAAATTTTGGTGAAGCTTCATATATATTAGGCATTAAAATCTATAGAGATAGATCAAGGCGCCTAATTGGGCTACGCAAAGTACATACCTTGACAAGATATTAAAGAAGTTTAATATGGATGGAAGTAAGAAGGGGTTCTTACCTATGTTGCAAGGCAAAACATTGAGTAAGACTCAAAGTCCGGCTACGGCAGAAGAAAGATAGATAATGGATAAGATCCCCTATGCCTCAGCCATAGGCTCTATAATGTACGCCATGCTATGTACAAGACCGGATGTGGCACATGCTATTAGTTTGACTAGTAGATACCAATCTGATGCACGTTTAGAACACTTGATAGTGGTCAAGAATATCCTTAAGTACTTAAGAAGAACTAAGGATATGTTTCTTGTATACGGAGGTGAAGAAGAGCTAGTCGCTAAGTTATATGTCGATGCTAGCTTTGACACCGATCCGGATGACTCTAAGTCTCAATCCAGAGATGTATTTCTCTGGAATGGAGCAGCAGTTAGTTGGAGGAGTACCAAACAACCTGTGGTGGCTGGATCAACAACGGAGGCGGAATATGTTGTTGCTTCAGAAGCGGCGCATGAAGCAGTTTGGATGAAGGAGTTCATAACGGAACTAGGTGTGGTTCCTAGTGCATTGGACCCAATGGTGATCTATTGTGACAACAATGGAGCCATAGCCAACGCCAAGGAACCAAGGTCTCACAAGAATTCTAAGCATATTAAGCGCTGGTTTCACTCCATCCGCGAACAAGTCAAGGATGGAGATATAAAGATTTGTAAAGTACACACGGACCTAAATGTAGCAGATCCGTTGACTAAAGTTCTCCCTAGGGAAAAACATGATCAACACCAGAACTCCATGGGTGTTAGATTTATCACTATGTGAACTAGATTATTGTCTCTAGTGCAAGTGAGAGATTGAAGGAAATATGCCCTGAGAGGCAATAATAAAGTTGTTGTTATGTATTCCTTGTATATGATAGATGTTTATTTTGCATGCTATAATTGTATTGATTGGAAATGTCAATACATGTGTATTTAATAAAAAAATAAAAGCTTCCTAGTTATGCCTCTCTTATAGACTAGCTCGTTGATTAACAAGATGATCAAAGTTTCCTGATAATGGACATTGGATGTTGTTAATAACGAGGTCACAACATTTGTGAAATGATGTGATGAACATTCATCCAAAGTATAGCATTACGATCAAAGTCATTATGCTTATATTGCTATAACATCATACGAAGTAATCTTAGTCCTTAGACCATGAGATCATGCTAATTGCTAACATTGAAAGAGTAACTTGATAACATCAAACGTCACACCATAAAAGGGTGACTATAAAGGTGGCTTCAGATACTCCGAAGATTTTATGTTGAGGCTCATGGATGAAGAGTGGAATTTTTCAATCCCGATGACGGATAGATATACTCTGGGCCCTCTCGGTGATATCACATTAAGATAGCTTGCAAGCAAGTGATGTGATCACTAGAATGTTATATCATGGCAACGAGAAAAGAGTGCATGTCAGTAACAAGATCAAACTAGGTATTTGGATGCCGGTGATAGAATCTCGGACATGTAATATATCGCAAAACAAAGGGATTAAATTACTAGCGTTAAAGGTTCTCACGATCACATAAGTCATCGTTGAATGTGAAGGAGTCAGAATGGATCTCCAGGTCCCGCTTCTTATTATTGATTTGAGAGGAGTCACAATCATGTCTGCATTATTCGTGAACAGTAGGGTGACACACTTAAGGGTTGTCAAACACCATTTTGGAGCACATATGTTTCAGACAAAAAAATTGCAAAGCGCTTGAATTATTTTGATGGAAACCGGAATTGTTTCGGGTGAAATTGCAGAAACTGGTTCTGCATGTGATATTGAAGTGTTACAAGGGGTTTTATGTGAATTTTTGTTAATTAAAGTAATTAAAAAATTCTGAATAAAATAAATAAAATAGTTTTATTAAATGGGAGTTGCATTAAATTTGATGGAAATTTAATGCATGTGAGTGGAACTTTGGGTGGAGGCTAAAATGATGTGACTGGAGCTTCCACCACACTAATGGGTAAGAGGTGGGGACACCCCCCATGGGCGCCGGCCATGGGAGGGGAGGAGCCCCCCTCTCCTATAAAAGGCCCCCCTCTCCTCCCTCACAAAGCACACCTCCTCGTGAAGGATCTCTCTCCCCCTCTAGATATATTCCCCCATGGTCTCGGATAAGCGAGATACATGTTCCTGGTGGCAGTTCGTCTGGAAGGAGTTGCTGCTTCCGCTGATTCGCTAGAGCGAGGAGGTGGAGATTGTTCGGTGGCCTGAACGTGTGTGCGAGGACGGATGCGCTGCTGATTTGCGGTGCTAGGACTTCCACACGATCTTGAGATGGGAAGTGTACGACAACATCATCCACGAGTTCCAACTAGTTAACAAAGCTTTATTGTCTTCGAGGGTAAGTTCTCCATGGATGTATATCCACTCGTTTCTTGTATCTAGTAGATAGATCTTGGCGTATAGTTCCCATCGTAGGAAATCTTTTGTTTTCTATGTTGCGAACCCAATAGTATATGTGTTAGAGAAACGCCTGGGCGGCTGGTCTAAGCCATGCCTAATCATGGTGGAAACTGCAGCGTAACCATAGTGAGAAATCTATGAAGCATCCTGTTTAAAAAAGGGCCTATGCAAATAGGAATAAAAGGATTGCTGAGATGCTCATTGTCTGCTTGCCTTGTCATTTTGATATGGGGAATCTTCCGTATCATCGGGCAAGGGGTACCCCATTGGTGGTTCTCTATGATACACATGTACTTACAATGACAAGAACTTAATTGTGACTGAACTTGAGTAGCATGAGGAACGATACTCGTAAGTATGGGGCATGAGATTTTCATCTTATAACTTGTCAAGCATATCCTCATATTTGTTCACTTTAACCTTAATCACCTAAAGATGCTTATGATAGGGGGCAATGAGAGGTGAAAGCTAATAAGTACCATAATTTTTGGAAGCTCTTTATGAGACTTGAATCCCTGCTTCCTTCTACGGAGGGTCTTTCTTTTAATTTTATGTTGAGTCTCCATCTGCTATCTTTATGCACCTATTAAGAGAGCGTAGTGGTCATTCTTAGTTTAATGCACCAATTAAGGCCGCTAAAGCAATGAAGAGGCGGACACACTCGCCAATATTGGCTCCACCTGCGCCCCCATACAACCTGGGGTATTTCTCAAGCGTATTTGCGAACGCTCCATCAAGCCAAAGGCCACAGAGAAGAAAGCAAGCGCGTCAACGTACTCGAGGGCTACGCCACCCAATGAGCCAATGGCACTCGACGACCTGGAGCTCGACACAGGACTTGAAGGACCAATGGGTGTCATGATGATTGAGCCATCTTGGACTTAACCCTACATCACATATCTTCTTAGCACTGCCTGACGACCCGACTGACGTGCGACACATCACACGGCGATCCAAGGCATTCGCCGTCATCAACAGGGAACTATACAAGCGCAACATCACAGGAGTACTCCAACGGTGTGTCTCCAACACAGACAGAAGGGCCGTCCTCCTCAACATCCATGAAGGGACTTGCGGGCACCATGCTGGCAGTCATTCCCTCATCGCCAAAGCTCTACGAGCTGCATTCTACTGGCCCACGGCCATGCACGACGCCAAGGACATCGTCCAACACTACAATGCTTGCCAACGATTCATGGACAAACCGCACGCACCTGGCGCAGAACTCCAGCCAATACCATTGGCTTGGCCCTTTGCGCAATGGGGACTCGACATGGTCGGCAAGCTCCCGAAATCCTTGCTAGGAGGTTACGTCTACCTTTTGGTCGCAGTCCACAAATTCACCAAGTGGATCGACGCCATGCCGGTGACAAACTAGTCAGGAGCCAGCGCCGTCAAGTTCTTCGAGTCCATTGTCTATCACTTTGGAGTGCCACACAACATCATCACGAATAATGGAATGAACTTCACCTCTAAGGAGTTCCAGGGTTTCTGTGAGAACCTGGGAATCAACATAAGCTATGCCTTCGTAGCTCATCCAGAGACCAACGGTTAAGTCGAAAAGGCCAACAGCCTCGTCTGCGGTGGAATCAAGAAGCGACTCCTCCGACCACTCGAACAAGCCGCCGGATGTTGTCCAGATGAGCTGCAGTCCGTACTTCGGAGCCTGCGCACAACCCCAAACAGCGCCACGGGATACACCCCGTTCTTCATGGTGCACGGTGCTGAAGCGGTGGTACCCGCAAAAGTACGCTTTAAAGCCCCACGGGTGGTCGCTTACAGCGAGCAGGAGTCAACACTTGCACTCCTAGACTACGTCGATCTCCTTGACGAGGCACGGGACATCGCAGCAGAAAGATCGACGATCTACCAGCAGAACCTGTGAAACTACCACAGCAGAAGGCTACACCCCACATCCTTCGTCGAAGGAGACCTGGTAACGCGACTGAAGCAGCAAGGACACCTCAAGCTCGAGTCCCCTTGGGAGGGACCATACGTGATTATATAAGAATTCCAGGTGGCGCCTATCGCCTTAAAGATTTCGAGATAGGAGTCGCATACTCCAACCCCTGGAAAGTCGCACAGCTGCGTCGCTTCTACCCCTAGTCGTTTTTTTACAAATAAGGCTATTAGCGAGGCTACTTAGCCACACATTGTACCTCGTACTGTCGTGCGAATAAATAAAGCTAAGTGCCCCGAAACTCTGTGTTTTCCCTCATTTTTCTAGCAATCTTATTACTCGGGGGCTACGCCACCCTTTACATCCTCGTTCTATGAACAAGTCGTAGTATCCCGAGTAGCTAACACAACATCAATCGAGCCCTTGATAAAACACCAACACAATTGCAACGCACTTGACAGGTTGACAAGGTGCTGAGATAAAATAAGTCAGGCTAACGAAAAGGAACTGCAGAGTACAAATACACTCGCAAAACATATAAGGTAACAAGCTCTTTACATATCAATAGAAATTAATTACATCTAGTAAACCCATACGAACTTTACAACACTAGTACACTTATGTGCAGGATACAAGTTAAATTATTGCTGCAGCAGAAGAACGTTTGTTTGTTGCTCAAAGAAGTCGACAATTTCTTTTACTGGATGATCCACCGCCTGGTAATGTGGAACCATGTCCCAGGCCGAACCTTCCGGCGGGGTCGGTGGTCCAGCAGTAACAGCCGCAACATCTACATCAGGCCTATGCAGTCGCACCAGCGACAAAGCAGCCTTGGCACCCGCCACTAGCTGCTACTGCACACACTCGTGAACTGCACTCAAATCCTAGATCTTAGCCAGGAGAGCCAATAGGCTCGAAGGGACAGCGTCCAGTGGAAACATCGTCTGGTAGATATTCCTCAGGCACGACTGCGCCTTCTTCAGAAAGTGGAGTACTCGAGAAGCACGATCCTGCAGGGTCACAAGTGCGATCGCACGATCATGGTCCACCCAAAAATACCCACTCGCCTAAAGCTGCTCCTGGGTCAGGTCGTTCATTCGAATGGCGATTCTGTCTTTATCATCCCGCGGATGATGAGCACTGACAACTACACCAAGCAAAAAAGGCAAAATATGAAGACAAGGAACTGCCGTGATTGACTAAAAGAAAAGATAAGAGGGCAGGAAGCTAACACTTGAACTGATCGCCTAGCTGCGTCACCTCCTCCAATAGATACTGCTCGCGGGAGGTAGCCTTCTCCGCCCTCGACTTCCATACATCCGCGTTACCGCGGAGGATGGGCAACTCATGTTCTAGCTGCTTAACACGATCGCGCAGTCGCGAAAGTAGGGACAACTCATCCACCCTTGAACGCGGCTGCGCCAAGGTCTCGTCAGTGGGTGACGGATCATGAGGATCACTCGAAGGACGACTCGAGGTACCCTATCACGAACCAAACAAAAGCAAAATAAGAGGCCGAGGATACATTGACAAAAGGCTTGGATGCATTCAAACATATCAAAGTCCTGACTAGGGTACCCCCATAAAAGCATTGTTTCACAGACACAAAGGTCAAACGCTAGAACTATTACATATAAAGACTAAGGGGAAGTATGCTTCTTCGACTTTGACTTCGGCCTCAGGGGCTTTTCATCACATCCGTGGTAGTTTCCGATGCCACGGACTTGCCGGTAGTACCCCTAGACGTCGTAGCCTTCGCAGCCTTCGCTTGACGCAGCTCCTCGGAGTACTTGGCGAGTGTCTCAGTAAGATGGGGACCATAATTTTTGCATTTACCAGCAAAGGGAGCAAACACTACCTGCTGGCCTCCAGCGTCGATAGGCATCGCCTCAGAGATAGCGGCAGGATCCATCTCCACACCATGGGCCTGCACCATTGCGAGTGCCATGGTGGCACCGACGGAGCACTGCGAGTTCTTGAAGTCAGCAGGGATTCCTCTAGCTAGGGACTCCACCAAGTCGCCGAGGTTGTCGATCAATCCGGCCTTGGGAGTTAAGTCCTCACAGATGTGACTGAGCACATCCTTGGCCTTCCCCAGCGTCTCCTGGAGGGATATGCCGTGGTCTTCGACTGCGGCGACAGCACCAGCGAAGGAATCCACGCGGTGTAGAGATTGGGCATCAAAGCTCAAGCCGCTGGCATCTGCATACGCAAAAGTGTTAGTATAACAACCACACGTTAAAGCACAGAAGTGCAAGGCCTATCTAGATAAAAAGAAGACCTGAGAGGGACTTGGCAATCGAGACAAGTTGCTCCTCGAACAACTTCTCCCTCTCAGCAGTGGAGACACGGAGATCCTCCTCCCGCTTCCGCGACTCCTCCAAAGCCGCGACCGCCTCGTCATGATTCTTCGTCTCTACGGCCAGCGTCTTCTCCAGTGCAACAGCATGGCGAAGTAATTCATTATGCTCAGCTGCGACATACAGGGAATATCACCAAATCAAATCAATGAAATTCGCAAAGACAAAGACGAAGTCAAGACTTACTTTTGACAATACGATGGCGATTGTCCAGTCACGCATGCTGCCGACCCATGTCAAGGACTTGCTCCGCTAGGCGGGCAGCCTTCTTCACAATGAGCTGCATCAGGAGACAATAAAAGTTCAAGCAAATAGCGCCAAGAATAAATTCGACTGCCAACTACAAGATACCTACATGATCCTCCACAGACTTCGAAGAAGGATGTCGCACAGTCATCCGGGAACCATCTGACTTTCCCCAACACGCGGGGAACTCGATGAATTATGCCCAGAGTGGGCCACCAATGGAGGAGACAGAGATCGCTCAGCCATATTCTTGGCCTTGGGGCCTGCGACTCTGGACTCCTTCACAAATTGGACGTCGTTAGAAGACGACGACGCTGCTTGGCTGGAACACACATCAAACAAAAGCTTCAGGAAAAACAACAACTCAAAGAAGAAACTAAAACAAGGTCGCGAATCCTCCGACTGCTGAGCCATGGAGCTCCTCCGACTGCTCCTTCGACTTCGACAATTCCTTTGGCAGTCGAAGCTTCTTCCGGGCAGGAGGAGCCATGGAGCTCATAGGAACGGCTGGAATTGGCTCCTTAGCACCAACAGAAGGGCCTTCCGGAGTCGACGGAGATGAAGCATTCGAGTCCTTGCTGCGAGAACGCTTGCGAGTGTCCGGATCACTGGACTCGGGGGCTTCCTCCTCCTCTTCAAGTAGGACGGTTGATTCCGACTCGTCCTCCTCATCCACTTAGCAAGGAATAACCCCTTCAGGAAGAGGGCGCAAATTGGGACACACATTCCAATCCTGCATTCAGAAAACAATTAATTATACATCAATACCTTAATGGCAATCGACAAAGAAAGCTACTTCGTAGCACAATTCTACCTTAGGAGGAGGGTTAGAGGCGTCGAAGGGAGGCACGACTGGTTTGCCTGGGAGAACCTCCTTGGCGGTATACTTCGTCACCAGTCGCAGCCTCTTATCTACTTCACCCTTGGAAATGCCATCGATAGATACGCGAGTGGCATCATCCGCACCAGCCCATTGGAACATGGGGTGGACTCTGGCCTGTAGAGGCTAGACACGACGGCGAAACCATGTGCAAATGAGGGCGGCGCCTCCCTCTTCTTTACCCATGCGGCTCTCGAGGTCGTAGACGTGCTTGTATACCACTTCCGTCTCCTCGGACTTGTCAGGCATCACTACATTCTTCAGAGAATGCCTCCACTTGCATAGTGTCGCGGGATCAAAGGGCGCGAGTCCATAGTGCTCTCCGTCGGCCTTCTAGTCGCGGATGTAGAACCACTTGTCTCTCCACCCTTGGACGGACGCCATGAGTTTGATATCAAAATAAGTGGAGGAGGAGTCGACATGGATTCCGCAGCCTCCTACATCGTAGACTACAGAACTAGACGCTGACTAACGCTTCAGCTTAAAAATACTCATAAAGAGGCCAAAGTGTGGCTCGACTCCGAGCCAACACTCGCAAAAGGTAATGTAGCAAGTGATGTGGAGAATAAATTTGGGGACAGCTGATGCAGCTAGAGCCCATAGAAGCAAAGGAGGCCCCTGAAGAAAGGATGTAGGGGTAGAGAAAGACCGTGGATGATGAACGCAAGGAACATCACCCAGAAACCAGCAAGAGGACAAGGAATTACCTCGCTGCCTGGCACTCGCGACTCATCCTCCACGGGTGACAGAACTCCATCTTGACGCAGGAGATGAAGCTCAAAGGAATTGATGATGGAGGCACGCCATGCACCATTGGTGACGCGGGTACCCACACCCTTCTTCTTCCTAGCGCCGACGGTGCTAGTGCCCATAGTGGCAGAGCCGCCCTTCTTCTTGGCGGCGACAAAGGCGGCGACAGACTCAGCGGCGACGCCTCCCTTCTTCTTCCCCATCTTGCGATGGCGGTGAGAACGGAGGAAGTAGCTCGGAAAGACACGGAGTTGGTCCAGTGCCACGAAGAGGATATGCGCAGGGAAGCAGAGAGCAGCAGCAATGGAAATGGAGGCACGAGAAAAGGCAGATGGGAAAATTACCGCAGCTGCGCTGCTACTTAACCCCCTCGCGGATGCCATCCAACGGCCAGCAGAAACCCTATTGGACACGTGGCGCACATAGCCATCGACACATGGAGAAGCCAAAACACGAACCGTCCCCCACTATCTCCATTACGCGCGGAAATCGAGGAGACGCAGTTAAAACAGAAGATTGCGCATGCCCGGTCAAATCAAAGTCATAAAGTGGGACCCACCACTTGTCACGTCTCGTCAAAGCCGCTCACGCGGGCAACCAAGATCATCATATCGTTAGCACTGACGTCATTTCAGCAGTAGATGATTACGACTACTTTAGTCCTTGCTCGAATCTTCGACTCAACGAAGCACTCGGGGGCTACTCCCATAGGGAGCGCTGGTCGCACACCCTATGATGTATCTTTCTGCCAGCATACCCACCATTCGAATCCACAATTTGATTGAGGATTATGGGTTACTCCCATAGGGAGCGCTGGAAGGAAATTCGACTAAAACAAGCAGCAAAAAGACGACAGTAGTCGCAAAAAGTTTTTTAGTCCCCGCCTGAGTCTTCGAGTCAACCAGGCACTCGGGGGCTACTCCCATAGGGAGGCTGGTCGTGCACCCTATGATTATTTGTATATCATGTTGTGTGTTGATAACATCCACACTCGAATGCTATGGCGACTTTGCCTCATATTTTCCCTACAAAGAGACTACGTCTCCTGGGCCACTCGAATCATCTCCGCGATGACAAAAATTTGGATGCCGCGCTTACAACGTGAAGATAAGACCTGAATAAGGCCTAGCAACGCATCTGCTACGCACTACCAGAAATATATCCGTACCTATAGGTGCGATGAACATGCCTTGACGGACGCGTCGAGTGCTCACACCCATACACTGGAATTCGACTCCTGTAAGACCTCTGTAGCCTGAGTCGAATTACGCCAGCACTTTTCCGAATTTGAGTCCGGGGACTCGAGTTGGAGTAGATTGCGTTGTTTTTCCCTAAGGCAGTTAACTGATACCAATATATCGGCTAAATTAGGCATGCATATCAACGATCCTTATGACATGAACTGAACACTCAAAAAATACTCAATCATGCACTCAAAAGGCTTCATAAAGTCAGCAGTCGAATCTGCGATTCCACTGGACACGGGGGCTACTGACATGGGTATACCCTACAGGTACTCAAGTTCGGTATATACGGTCCGGATACGGCAGAAGCCCATGGTGGAAGCCCACAGCATTGCCAAGGCCCAAATGGAGAACTCGATTGGCCCACGAACTCTCGATTGCTTGCGAGACAAGAAGAAGCTAAAGATAGAAAGTTTAAAGGGAAAACCCTAATCTGTAACCGACTCAACCTGCAACCCGAGACCTAGCCTATCTATATAAAGGCTAGGATGGGGCAGTGAGTAGGACACACGCAACCCTAGTTTCCACAACTCTCGCCAGATTGCATCTGCGCGCCCCTGTAATCTTCGATTCCTTCGTTAATTCCAAGACCATACAAGAAGGAGTAGGGACTTCTACGAGGCCTGAACCTGGGTAAACCTTGCGTCCCTGTGTGCTTGTTTGCTAGCCGACTGATGCCTCCAGCGCTCCCTCCTTCTCCAAAACCCAAGTCCATAAGAATGGGCATTGATGAGTTAAACCCTCGTCAGAAATATTCTCGGAATTGGACCGGACAAAAGCCAAAGCCAATATTTTACCCGAAGCAACACGGAGTCTGGAGGGGAGACGAAGCGGGGAACCAGGGTGGCCACAAACTAGGGTGGCACGGCTAGCCCTAGCCGTGCCACCACCAAGTGTGGGCCCCCTGGTGCTCCACCGACTAGCCCTTCCGCCTATAAAAGCCTCCCAGGACGAAAACAATAGGACCCGATCAAAACTCCACGAAAGTGTCTGTAGCCATCACCATCTCCATCCCTGGATCGGGAGGGATCTGAAGCTCTTCCCAGCACCCTGTCGGAAGGGGGAGATCACCCTGGAGGCCTTCTTCATCACCATGTGTAGCATCCCAATTGTCTAACAATTTCAATGTACTAGCCTAGTCTATATAAATGCTACTTCCTATATATAATTGTTGCATCATAATTATATCATGCTCATGTCATCATGCCACCTTGCATTTGAGCATCATATAAAACCCTTTTCAATTTGGATCTCCTCTCATATGCATCATTAATTGTATTTGCCTCTTGATATTGTATTTGGTTATTGATATATTGTTTAAATGCCCAAGTTGAGTTGGGGGCATATATTTTATTCCACTCCACCACCTTTCTTGTCACCACCCCATCATTCCACCATTCCATCATATGTGAGCATTGCATTTTATTTGGGTTTATCTCTAGCTCATGTTGTTTGGAATGGACTCTTTTCCATTCTACCTGCTTCCATATGGAATGATATGGGAAGGTTGATCATGTTGGAATATTTTGAGAGAAATATGCACATAGTGCAATTTACACACTAGCATGTCCAAAATATTTTCAAATATGGTCGTCTCCATTCACTCCACATGGAACATTCCTTCAATCCTTAGCTTGGCCCTTACTCTATCTTTTGAGGATGCACATATATAAATGCCATGGGATTATATTTTGTTTTCACAAGATTAACACATGGCATTAAATACTTGCATGGGCCATGCAACCATCTCCATCTTTTGTCCTCCTTTGTTTTTATTTTGATTTTTGAGTGAATCTTCCTCTATCCCTCTCTACCACTCCTTTTGCTTGATCTAGTTTGGTCTTGCTAAAAGTCACCACCACATCTCTCTCTCTCTCTAATCCTCTCTCCAAACACCTAACACCTCACCTAAACCCTAAACCCCCCCTTCTCTCTTTTTCTATCTCTAAACCCTACCACCACCATGATCTACCCCACCTACCCTCTCCTCTTTACCCATGCCGAGCCTCCCCATGCTGGCCCCACCTGGCCACCCTTCCTCCCTGGTCCCACCTCAACTCACCACCAACCCCAACCCTAAACCAAACCCTAACCCGAGCCTCTCCATCCAACCCTAGCTCCATGCCACCCCTCTCTCTCTCTATCCCTGCCAGGCCGACCCCACCCCGAGCCAGCCACCTTGGCCTCGCCTTGGCTCCACCTACCTGCCCCTGCCCTGCTCAAACCGAGCCAGCTCGAGCACGTGAGGGCGAGGTGGAAAGGTGGCCGAGCCACCTTTTTCCACTACCGCGTCCCCCACGGCATCGCCTCCCTCTATGCTCGCCCTTATCCTCTTCCCCTCCTTCCTCTGCCTTTCCAAACCCCCTGGCATCGCGCCGCAACCTTCTCTCCTTCCCCTCCACCTTTCTCTCCACCGGACGGCTACCGTCGGTCTCCACCACCCCCCCTCTTGCAGCCGGTGGCGCGGTGCTGTGGTTGTCGAGGAAGGACGAGGACCAACCGCTTCTTCGCCCTGTACCCGCCAACGAGGAGGAGGAGCTCCACTTCCGCCGTAGCACCGAGACGCCCCGACGAAACCCTAGCCGCCATTCGTGAGCCTCGTCGACGATCCGCCACGCCCCCGCCCGATCCAACTCCACCGCCGAGCCCGCGGTGAGCACCTCCTTCTCCCTGACATGATCCACCTCGCCGTACCGCCCTAGCCCCGCCTATCTTTTCGTCAAACGCTCTGCGCGCGCCGTCGGCCACTGCGTTGGCTCGCTCCCGCGTCGCGTAGAACCTCATCTAGCCGCCAGCCGCTCCGCTGTCACCATCCCTTAGCCCCGCCGCGCTGGTTCCGTCCCTCAGCGCGCACGCCCGCGACCAGGGATCGATCCCCCGCCCCGCGCCGCGCACCGATTTCTCGTCAGACCGCGGAGAAGAACAACAGTACGGGCCGGTGGACGTTTGCAAATAGCCCCTTCTTTTATTCTTTGCCTCAACCCGCGGTACGCAGAGCCCCACCAGTCAGCCTCCCTGTCCTTTTTACAAAAAGCACCCCGTAGATTCTTAGCCCTAACCCGTGCTCTAGCCCTAGCCCCACCTGTCAGTCGCTGCAGTCCCCATCCCTGGCATGTGGGCCGTAACCGCTGGTCCCGCTTGTCAACCGCGCGGGCTAGCCAGAGCCGCGGTGGAAAAAGGTTTTTCTACGCGCGTGGCCCCATTCCGTTTGACCCCACCCGTCAGTGACTGGGTCTGTAACAGGTTGAGTAGCAAAAGGTTTTCTGGTTTCTGTTTTAATTTAAACCTTTTCAAATTTGTTTTAAATTCAAATTCAAATCTGTTTTTAAATAACTTTTAAAATATAATTCCAAATTAAACATGTAACATATGTTTTTGAATCAGAAAAATGTGAGGATTTCAAATATGCCCTTCAAAATATATTTTGAACACTTTAAATTTCGAGTTGATTAAAATTACAATAAAATGCCCTTTTTCTTAATTAATTAATAACTTTTGTTTTATAACTCCAAATTTGACAAATAATATGTCTAAATCGATCAGCGCGATGAGCCCGTTCTATCTATGCGTTCCATGTTCTGAATTGCAGCATGCATCATATAAATATAAAGTATACAGCAACTTATTTGAGTATAAAATGTGACTAAAACTCCATAAAATGCCTTATTCTTGTACCCCACACCTCACCCATGCCATGCTACATTATTGCCATGCAAATTGTGCATCATTCATCATGGCATGATTGTTTGCTTGCCGCATTTTATTCATATGCTTGTGCACTTTATTTATGTTGGCCCTTGTTTGTTTGGTTCTTCTTCGAATAGACGCTGAGCAGGGGATATATCAAGAAACCCAGGAGCACTACCCAGATCCGTCCCTCGCCTCAACTGAGCTGCCAGGCAAGCACTACCACATGCTTGCATACATATAGTACCTATTGCCTCTATCTTATTCTTGCATCATTGAGTCGCGATTGCATTAATCTGAATCCCAAGTACTGCATAGTCTTTACTTTTAAACCCCACCGAAGCTTGTTCCTCCATCCCATGAGCCATTACTACAGGAGTTGTTTGAGCCATGCGGGTCGTAGAACAGCATGTGTAGGGTATGTGAGTGTTTTATGGATAATGAGGTACCTAAACAACTTAACCTGAGTAGTAATGGGATAACTAATGAAAGTGGCACCGGTGAGCAATATCTGCTATTTGGTTTTTCATGCTCACTTGTGTCCCGTAGGACCCCGAGTACTTGATTCCTGTTCCTTGAATATTCACGCTATCCACATCCGGGAGGCTTATGAACCCCCCTGAGCCAGAGCTTGATTCATTCTTATTTCTTGGGGCCACAAAGTAGTTTGGGGCTTTATTACTATCCTGTACTTATGCCATGCTTTACTGCTTTATTTACGATTTGTGCGAGGAGCACCTGTACTATTTTGGATGCAGAGTGTTTTCGCGGTATCGACAAGCCCAGTCACACTTTCGGGTTCCCAGTCCTTTACAGCCATTGACGCAAACCTTGAGTCCGTCTCGGAGCCGGCCAACTTCGTTGCGGGTAGCTTAATGGGGTGGCCCCTGAAACATTTCTGAATCCTGTGATCGCTTTGTCGTGAATGCCTCGTTGGGTTTTGATTTGGTTTTTCCGAGGTTGATCGAGTGTGTGTTGCTATTTGTGCACCCCTGCAGGGTAAATCTTTCTGAAAGCCGTGTCCGCGGTTATGGACGACTTGGAGCACAGTTTCTCGATCATAGACAAGTATAACTAAAGTACCGCTTTTAATTTGACTAAGTACCTGACTAGTAAATAGTGCAACACTCATGGAATGGACAATAAAACTGCCAACGGATGGGGGGCTGTTCGTCCGCTTCCTCGTTGGTAAGCGAGGAGGAGGATGGATCTGTTAATATTACCGTTATAACTGCTGTTGTTAATTCACGGACATCCGTCTATCTTTGGTTAGGCGGATGGTTAGCGAGTATCCCTAGAATTGTTAGGTATTATCTTTTGCTGCAATTGCGTCACCCTAGGTTGTGTCCCCTTTAGAGGCATAAAGACTTGCTGAGTACCCCTAGGGTCTCACACGATAAATTGTTTGATTCAGATGAACAGGTACACTCGCAAGATGGATACTGGGTGGAGGAGACGGACGATGTTGGCAACGATCACTCGGTGTAGAGATTCCGGGAACGGGGATCCGTGAGATCTGTGGGAGGGATGTGTTTATTTATGGGGCATCTTATGCCGATTTGCTTCTTATCCGTACTCGGATCTTGTTTTCCGCTTCCGCCTGATACTCTGATGTTTGATGTATGAGGAGATATCCTAAACTATTTTATCTATCTAGGATATTTGGATCTTGCTGTATGGCGTTGTAATATTTCTATTTCTTTTTGATGGAATGGCTCTGAGGACTGTTGTATGGTGGCTTGCATACATACTCATTTGTGTATGTAGTTGATCCCTTCGCCTGCCGATTACGCCGCTCGTTCTTGTCCCGATGTTTGGAAATGGTTAGGACGGCCGAAAGGTCTACCTGTGGGTGGCATTTGTCCCCACCGTACTATTTTAACCATTTCCGATCATCCAGGCTTGTAACTAAGAGCGTAATTCATCGAGGTAGTTACAATTGGTATCAGAGCCATCCCGACCTTCAGGGTCTCAGCCAAATGGTCATTGTCAGTCTAGCAAATATTTTTGGTAGCTATGTATACTAGGGAAAAACAAAACGCGAGAGTAGGACTGCTTCCACTTTTCTTGTTACCCACCCACCCTTTTCTGGTAAGGAAGTGTAACGATTTCAATCCTCTTCTTAAAATTCAAACTAGGATTCACGTGTTCTGGGTTTCCGTAGTACCATAGAATGTGTGTGTGTGTGTAATTCCTTGTCTATCTGTTGCATCCAATTTGTTATCACAATCTGCCTTTGGTTATCAACTGTTGGTACATTCCATACTGACAGGCTTTTGAAAACCGGCGCGATCTATCTGAGTCCTTGTTAACCGGTGCCATCTTCTTAAGGGTGTTCTTCCTTCCAGCATGCTTTCACAGAATGTGGAGTTGCTAATCTCTACCTGATAAGTGATTTTGCGCATCTATTGGTATTTTAATGCCGAAAAATGCGGAAAAATTTTCTTTAATACATCTGTGTTTCCACACTCCTTTCCAGTCGTGTGTGAAAAATTATCTATCTCCCTTTTATCAGCATGTCCATGCTAACTCATTCTTTTGTCACCGGCGCTTAATCCTGGAGTTTTATTTCATCTCCAATTCTCTTGGGCTAATTACATAACATGTGTCGATCCGATGCTGGTGATTGTAAGTTGGTTCTCGGCATAGCTATAGGACACTTATCATGAGTGGAATATGGAAAATGCAATCAACACTATCCTCCAAACGGTGACGGTTATCTCCTGTGATTTTGAGTACACCGTGATCATATCTATGCATATTCAAGCATCTTTGGCAATCCGGAGATTCTCAAGGCACTACGGCGGTCTATCATCTGTCCATCATGCTGCACATCTTTTTGAATTCCATACCTGCAAAATTCTCTTTGAGACGAGGGAATTGCATCTTTTTGTCTCTGATAGCTTTGCTTGAGGTATGAGCTATCATCGTTTCTTTATCCAATATCTCTTTATCTTGTAACCGGTGATCCAATCGACAATGTGAACCAGGTGGCATTTCCTGTTCTCTTCCGAAGGACCATATAATCTATTCTTCCAGTGCATCTTCTTCAACACGAACCCATGCTCTTAATATTGATCTTTCTAAGAGCGTTGAGCCCAGGAAGTGTTCGAGCATTTGTTCATTTCTCTCGCCTTTTGAACTTGGTATTCTGGGAATATCTTGTTAATCCATGGTGGTATATGTTGATAATATACTTGCCTATTCCATATCAATGGAAGAACATGGAAGATCATCTGTGTCCCTTTCTCTCTAGCTTTGTTAACACTGCCTGTGTGCAAAGTCTCAAAGTGAGAATTCTGACTTTTTGAAGTCACCTATCTCGGCCACATCCTTCTGCTAAATAGATCACTTCAATTATGGAATCAGCAAGCCCATTGTTAATTCCAGCTTCCATCTTCAATCAAACCCGGAGTTTTCCTTGTTGGCAAGTTATCATCGTCGTTTCGCTAAAGATTTTCCTCAAGACTACTAAACCTCTCTCAATATTTTCAAGAACAACATGGAGTTCTTTTCACCTCTATCTCGTTAAGTAATCTCTTGAAACCCTCGCGCTCTATCGTCTATGCTCAATCCACCGGAGGCCATGAAGACCTTCCAGATCTTGTATTCCTTCTGTTCAAGTTGGTGCTATCTTTTCTGTAGCTGTTGAATCTTGCAGTTCTTCTCCATAATCTTCCTTCATATCTTTCTGGTGGCTTGGTACTTCAGACATGACGACAACATCATCATCTTTATCTATCTATGAATCCGGCGAATCGTTTGCATCTATCCTTGTTTTCTAACGAAGTTCCATGAGTTATTGTCAATACCTTCAGTTTGTTTCGGTAGTTGGGTTGCATGGTTTTCTTATTCATGTGCGGAGTAATGCTTTGAGTGCGGGATGGAGTAGCTACCATACCACTACTCTTATCATTCGCTCTTGTACATTGAATTGGTGAATTAATGTGATTTCACTCATTCCACGGAAGTTAGAAGTGGCCTTTATCCCTCGATACTTTTACTTCCGTCTTTGTTTTTCCGGAGTGCTCTCTCGAAGAAAGTAATCAATAATCTCTTGTTGGTGGTCTATCTATTCTAGATGGAGAAAAATCTTCAATTATCTGGTGGAAACAAACGCAAACTCCTTTCGTTCCTCGTCTTTCTACTGATGCTCGACATCCCCAAACAAGTTGAAAGGAAACTATCTCTCTCTTTGTTTCATCAATTCTTTTTCTGTGGTAAACCCAATTATGTTGATGCCATCAATCGCAAATCTATTGCATTAGCCTCAAGGTTAAATAAAGCAATACGTATCTCTACAATAAACTCCAGATCCTCCATATTCTTTGCTTCTCGGGATTCCACCATGATCTGGCTTCACATCCGTCTCTAGAAGTTATATCCGCGCACCTCAATTGCGTGATCCTTTGGGTTCTTACCGGCGCAAGAAGAATCTAATCCGACGATGTCTAACTAAATCTTTCTGTTGATATCAAGGGACTCTATTGTTTGAAGGCAATATTGTTTCCGAACTTCATTTCTCAAATCCGAGAGAAGATACGATGCTATTGTCATAGTGGTTCAAAACCTCTCCAATCTAGCTCTTTTTCTTCCGGCGAGATAACGGTTCATCCTCTCTAGTATCGGTAAATCCTTAATCTTAATGATGTGTCTTTCTTTATCAATGATACATCATCTTGTCCTTTCTTTCACAAGTGGTTCTATTCTTTCATCATGTTTCTTGAGAAAACCGGAGCTATGTTCATCCTATCCTTCTTGCCTCACGACAATCCTTCAACTCTTCTAACCCGTTGTTTCTCAAGCAAAACGCAAGACTCGCAACAAGTCTAGCAAGTTTTGCAAGGTGTAGTGGTCGCACCATTCCGTTGTTCATCAACTTGGGAACGTGAGGGTAACCTTCGTTCGAACACCCGCCTCTCCTTGTGTTATTTTCTTTTTCCTAGGAATCTCGGGGCGAGATTCTTGTTTAGTGGGGGAGAGTTGTAGCATCCCGATTGTCTAACAATTTCAATGCTACTAGCCTAGTCTATATAAATGCTACTTCCTATATATAATTGTTGCATCATAATTATATCATGCTCGTGTCATCATGCCACCTTGCATTTGAGCATCATATAAAACCCTTTTCAATTTGGATCTCCTCTCATATGCATCATTAATTGTATTTGCCTCTTGATATTGTATTTGGTTATTGATATATTGTTTAAATGCCCAAGTTGAGTTGGGGGCATATCTTTTATTCCACTCCACCACCTTTCTTGTCACCACCCCATCATTCCACCATTCCATCATATGTGAGCATTGCATTTTATTTGGGTTTATCTCTAGCTCATGTTGTTTGGAATGGACTGTTTTCCATTCTACCTGCTTCCATATGGAATGATATGGGAAGGTTGATCATGTTGGAATATTTTGAGAGAAATATGCACATAGTGGAATTTACACACTAGCATGTCCAAAATATTTTCAAATATGGTCATCTCCATTCACTCCACATGGAACATTCCTTCAATCCTTAGCTTGGCCCTTACTCCATCTTTTGAGGATGCACATATATAAATGCCATGAGATTATATTCTGTTTTCACAAGATTAACACATGGCATTAAATACTTGCATGGGCCATGCAACCATCTCCATCTTTTGTCCTCCTTTGTTTTTATTTTGATTTTTGAGTGAATCTTCCTCTATCCCTCTCTACCACTCCTTTTGCTTGATCTAGTTTGGTCTTGCTAAAAGTCACCACCACATCTCAATCCCTCTCTCTCTCTCTCTCTAATCCTCTCTCCAAACACCTAACACCTCACCTAAACCCTAAACCCCCCTCTCTCTTTTTCTTTCTCTAAACCCTACCACCACCATGATCTACCCCACCTACCCTCTCCTCTTTACCCATGCCGAGCCTCCCTATGCTGGCCCCACCTGGCCACCCTTCCTCCCTGGTCCCACCTCAGCTCACCACCAACCCCAACCCTAAACCAAACCCTAACCCGAGCCTCTCCATCCAACACTAGCTCCATGCCACCCCTCTCTCTCTCTCTATCCCTGCCAGGCCAACCCCACCCCGAGCCAGCCACCTTGGCCTCGCCTTGGCTCCACCTACCTGCCCCTGCCCTGCTCAAACCGAGCCAGCTCGAGCATGTGAGGGCGAGGTGGAAAGGTGGCCGAGCCACCTTTTTCCACTACTGCGTCCCCCACGGCATCGCCTCCCTCTGGGCTCGCCCTTATCCTCTTCCCCTCCTTCCTCTGCCTTTCCAAACACCCTGGCCTCGCGCCACAACCATCTCTCCTTCCCCTCCACCTTTCTCTCCACCGGCCGGCTACCGTCGGTCTCCACCGTCCCCCCCTCTTGCAGCCGGTGGCGCGGTGCTGTGGTTGTCGAGGAAGGATGAGGACCAACCGCTGCTTCGCCCTGTACCCACCAGCGAGGAGTAGGAGCTCCACTTCCGCCGTAGCACCGAGACGCCCCGACGAAACCCTAGCCGCCGTTCGTGAGCCTCGTCGACGATCCGCCACGGCCCCGCCCGATCCAACTCCACCGCCGAGCCCACGGTGAGCACCTCCTTCTCCCTGACATGATCCGCCTCGCCGTACCGCCCTAGCCCCGCCGATCTTTTGGTCAAACGCTCTGCGCGCGCCATCGGCCACTGCGTTGGCTCGCTCCCGCGTCGCGTAGAACCTCATCTAGCCGCCAGCCGCTCCGCTGTCACCATCCCTTAGCCCCGCCGCGCTGGTTCCGTCCCTCAGCGCGCACGCCCGCGACCAGGGATCGATCCCCCGCCCCGCGCCGCGCACCGATTTCTCGTCAGACCGCGGAGAAGAACAACAGTACGGGCCGGTGGACGTTTGCAAATAGCCCCTTCTTTTATTCTTCGCCTCAACCCGCGGTACGTAGAGCCCCACTAGTCAGCCTCCCTATCCTTTTTACAAAAAGCACCCCGTAGATTCTTAGCCCTAACCCGCGCTCCAGCCCTAGCCCCACCTGTCAGTCGCTGCAGTCCCCATCCCTGGCATGTGGGCCGTAACCGCTGGGCCCGCTTGTCAACCGCGTGGGCTAGCTAGAGCCGCGGTGGAAAAAGGTTTTTCTGCGCGCGTGGCCCCATTCCGTTTGACCCCACCCGTCAGTGACTGGGTCTGTAACCGGCTGAGTAGCAAAAGGTTTTCTGGTTTCTGTTTTAATTTAAACCTTTTCAAATTTGTTTTAAATTCAAATTCAAATCTGTTTTTAAAGAACTTTTAAAATATAATTCCAAATTAAACATGTAACATATGTTTTTGAATCAGAAAAATGTGAGGATTTCAAATATGCCCTTCAAAATATATTTTGAACACTTTAAATTTCGAGTTGATTAAAATTACAATAAAATGCCCTTTTTCTTAATTAATTAATAACTTTTGTTTTATAACTCCAAATTTGACAAATAATATGTCTAAATCGATCAGCGCGACGAGCCCGTTCTATCTATGCGTTCCATGTTTTGAATTGCAGCATGCATCATATAAATATAAAGTATACAGCAACTTATTTGAGTATAAAATGTGACTAAAACTCCATAAAATGCCTTATTCTTGTACCCCACACCTCACCCATGCCATGCTACATTATTGCCATGCAAATTGTGCATCATTCATCATGGCATGATTGTTTGCTTGCCGCATTTTATTCATATGCTTGTGCACTTTATATATGTTGGCCCTTGTTTGTTTGGTTCTTCTTCGAATAGACGCTGAGCAGGGGATATATCAAGAAACCCAGGAGCACTACCCAGATCCGTCCCTCGCCTCAACTGAGCTGCCAGGCAAGCACTACCACATGCTTGCATACATATAGTACCTATTGCCTCTATCTTATTCTTGCATCATTGAGTCGCGATTGCATTAATCTGAATCCCAAGTACTGCATAGCCTTTACTTTTAAACCCCACCGAAGCTTGTTCCTCCATCCCATGAGCCATTACGACAGGAGTTGTTTGAGCCATGCGGGTCGTAGAACAGCATGTGTAGGGTATGTGAGTGTTTGATGGATAATGAGGTACCTAAACAACTTAACCTGAGTAGTAATGGGATAACTAATGAAAGTGGCACCGGTGAGCAATATCTGCTATTTGGTTTTTCATGCTCACTTGTGTCCCGTAGGACCCCGAGTACTTGATTCCTGTTCCTTGAATATTCGCGCTATCCACATCCGGGAGGCTTATGAACCCCCCTGAGCCAGATCTTGATTCATTCTTATTTCTTGGGGCCACAAAGTAGTTTGGGGCTTTATTACTATCCTGTACTTATGCCATGCTTTACTGCTTTATTTACGATTTGTGCGAGGAGCACCTGTACTGTTTTGGATGCGGAGTGTTTTCGCGGTATCGACAAGCCCAGTCACACTTTCGGGTTCCCAGTCCTTTACAGCCATTGACGCAAACCTTGAGTCCGTCTCGGAGCCGGCCAACTTCGTTGCGGGTAGCTTAATGGGGTGGCCCCTGAAACATTTCTGAATCCTGTGATCGCTTTGTCGTGAATGCCTCGTTGGGTTTTGATTTGGTTTTTCCGAGGTTGATCGAGTGTGTGTTGCTATTTGTGCACCCCTGCAGGGTAAATCTTTGTGAAAGCCGTGTCCGCGGTTATGGACGACTTGGAGCACAGTTTCTCGATCATAGACAAGTATAACTAAAGTACCGCTTT
This sequence comes from Avena sativa, assembly GCA_916181665.1. Classification (NCBI taxonomy): domain Eukaryota; kingdom Viridiplantae; phylum Streptophyta; class Magnoliopsida; order Poales; family Poaceae; genus Avena; species Avena sativa. Next base: position 341,970,457 of record OV702288.1, read on the forward strand.
TAATTTGACTAAGTACCTGACTAGTAAATAGTGCAACACTCATGGAATGGACAATAAAACTGCCAACGGATGGGGGGCTGTTCGTCCGCTTCCTCGTTGGTAAGCGAGGAGGAGGATGGATCTGTTAATATTACCGTTATAACTGCTGTTGTTAATTCACGGACATCTGTCTATCTTTGGTTAGGCGGATGGTTAGCGAGTATCCCTAGAATTGTTAGGTATTATCTTTTGTTGCAATTGCGTCACCCCAGGTTGTGTCCCCTTTAGAGGCATAAAGACTTGCTGAGTACCCCTAGGGTCTCACACGATAAATTGTTTGATTCAGATGAACAGGTACACTCGCAAGATGGATACTGGGTGGAGGAGACGGACGATGTTGGCAACGATCACTCGGTGTAGAGATTCCGGGAACGGGGATCCGTGAGATCTGTGGGCGGGATGTGTTTATTTATGGGGCATCTTATGCCGATTTGCTTCTTATCCGTACTCGGATCTTGTTTTCCGCTTCCGCCTGATACTCTGATGTTTGATGTATGAGGAGATATCCTAAACTATTATATCTATCTAGGATATTTGGATCTTCCCATATGGCGTTGCAATATTTCTATTTCTTTTAGATGGAATGGCTCTGAGGACTGTTGTATGGTGGCTTGCATACATACTCATTTGTGTATGTAGTTGATCCCTTCGCCTGCCGATTACGCCGCTCGTTCTTGTCCCGATGTTTGGAAATGGTTAGGACGGCCGAAAGGTCTACCTGTGGGTGGCATTTGGCCCCACCGTACTATTTTAACCATTTCCGATTATCCAGGCTTGTAACTAAGAGCGTAATTCACCGAGGTAGTTACACCATGCCTGCCTCTGGTGTGATGCGTGCGTAGTTCATCCCTAAACTACGGGTCCATGTAGTAGCTAGATGGTTGGTTCTCCTCCTTTGTGCTATCATGTTTAGATCTTGTGAGCTCCGTTCATGGTCAAGATTGATATGGGGTGGCCCGGTCTTCTCAGTAAGCGGATGGCGCTGATGATGGTGGATGATAGATAACTAGCCTATAGCTATGAACTCTCCCACTCGATCCCTGATGCCAATGCAACAACTCTCGAACCTTGTAGGATATTCACAGCACCACGCTCTTGCGCACGCAGCCGTGACAACGAACGGTAGTATGCAATCTACTAATTCCCAATGGAACAACAGATCACACTCAATTATAGTAGGTATATTCGAACACAGGGTAATTCACAGGTTCTATGAAAGAAACAACTCCAAAATAGTTTAAACGTGGTCTAACCTAAACTACAGGGCGTTTCCAGGCTTGTATGGCCGCCAGAACGTCCGAAAAACGCGAAACGAAAACGTGTCTGATACAGTCAGATCCGTCCGGATCTGATGGGAACTTTTTGGGCCGGATTATCCGGTCTAAGAGGGCCGGATTATCCGGTGGCCGGATTTTCCGGGGGAAAAGTCTGGTCAAATATCTGCCCCGACACAGAACGTCGCGCCGTCGTCCTTAGCAGGATCTCCAAAGCAGGGCCGGATTATCCGGGGTGTGGGGGCCGAATTATCCGGGGTCTTTTTAGACGTGGAAGTACTCATTGGAAAGATCTTGGAATTATCTATCCAACAAGTGCTTATTTGCTTGATTTGGAGTTTGTCTGAAGAATCCACGTCCGTTTGAATTTCAGGACTTCTGTCTATCCGAATTGAACGTTTCTTCTCTTTGATGATCTCCCTGCTTGTATTGCGCCTTCCTCCCGCTCCTCCCTCGTGCATCCTTGGGTGATCATCATGTTGGGCTTCTCTTGTAGCCCTTCTTCTCCTCACGCCATGCTTGTTTCTCCAACGAACCTGATCATACATAAATGCATAGACTTAGGCAGTATAAAGTTCTCATCAATCAAAGTACCAGATTCGTTTAGGAGTAAATTCACCTGTTGTTCAAGTAGCTTAACACGAGCTCTTGTAATAGGTCCAATTCTAATCTCATTGGACTGATCCTTTCTTGCAATAGTTGTAGCATCTTCAGTAGTCATTGGGGTAGGTGTAATTGTAGGGATGTCCTCATCATCTCCCCCCCTTCAAAAGGCGTCGACCTCGACGCTCCAAGGTCTTCTCCAGCATATGGTGACAAATCAACCATGTTGAAGCTGTTGCTAACTCCACCAAACTCCTCAATAGGTATATCAGCCGAGTAGGCGTTATCATTAATCTTGGCTAACACCTTGTAAGGACCAGCACCACGTGGCTTCAATTTTGACTTTCGAAGTAGTGGGAACCTATCCTTGCGTAGATGCACCCATACCATATCTCCAGGCTCGAACACTACTTCTTTCCTTGCTTGATTCCTTGCAGCAACAATGTTCTTGCCTTTCTTCTCAATAGCCTCTCGAGTCTTCTCATGTATTTTCTTCACATAATCAGCACGTTTTGATGCCTCCATATCAACTCTCTCATGTAATGGCAGAGGTAACATATCAAGTGGCGTCAATGGCTTGAAACCATACACCACCTCAAAAGGACAAAGCTGAGTAGTTGAATGCACCGCCCTGTTGTAAGCAAACTCAACATGTGGCAAACACTCTTCCCACTCCCGCAGATTCTTTTAATCATGGTCCTTAGCAGCTGTGACAATGTTCGATTCACCACCTCTGTTTGACCATCTGTTTGGGGGTGACATGTAGTACTGAACAACAGCTTCGTTCCTAGCTTCCCCCATAAGTTCTTCCAAAAGTAGCTCATGAACTTCACATCACGGTCAGAAACAATCGTTTTTGGTACTCCATGTAATCTCACGATGTCCCTAAAAAACAGGTTAGCAACATGCGACGCATCGTCGCTTTTGTGGCAGGCAATAAAATGAGCCATCTTAGAGAACCTATCCACTACCACAAATATAGAATCATGACCTCTCTGAGTTTTAGGTAGACCTAGCACAAAATCCATACTAATGTCTTCCCATGGAGTAGTAGGTGCAGAGAGAGGTGTATACAAACCGTGAGGCTTCAGCTTAGATTTCGACTTGTGGCATGTAATACATCGGCTCACAAATCTGTACACATCACGCCTCATCTTGGGCCAATAAAAGTGATCAGCAAGCATGAGCAACGTCTTCTCACGCCCAAAGTGACCCATCAAACCACCAGCATGTGATTCCTGCACTAAGAACAAACGCAACGACGATTCTAGAATACATAGTTTGTTAGCTCGAAACAAATATCCATCATGTATATGATACTTATCCCATGCGTTTCTAAGAGCACACAAATGATATGGTTCGGCAAAATCATGGTCAGTTGCATAAAGTGCACAAATAGCTTCTAATCCAGGAATTTTAACATCAAGATTAGTTAATAGCATGTTCTTCCTAGATAGAGCATCAGCAACAACATTCTCTTTTCCCTTCTTATAATTAATGATGTAAGGAAAAGACTCAATGAACTCAACCCATTTAGCTAATCTTCTATGTAAATTTGATTGAGCTTTCAAGTATTTCAATGCTTCATGATCAGAATGTATGATGAATTCCTTTGGCCACAAATAATGTTGCCAAACCTCAAGTACTCTAACAAGTGCATACAATTCTTTATCATAGATAGAATAATTCAAACGAGCACCAGTCAATTTCTCAGAAAAAAAGCTATAGGCCGACCCTCTTGCATCAAAACGCCACCTATGCCTATACCACTAGCATCACATTCAACTTCAAATTGCTTTGAAAAATTAGGTAATGCAAGTAATGGTGCAGAAGTAAGCAAACGTTTTAATATATCAAATGCAATGTCTTGGGCCGCGCCCCATACAAAAGGAACACCTTTCTTTGTCAAATCATTCAAAGGTGCAGCAATGGTGCTAAAATCTTTCACAAAGCGCCTATAGAAACCAGCGAGACCGTGGAAACTACGCACTTGACTAACATTCATTGGAGTAGGCCAATTCTGAATTGATTCAATTTTAGATCGATCTACCTCTACTCCATGCTTAGAAACAACAAATCCTAGGAATATGACCTTATCTTTTGCAAATGTACACTTCTCAAGATTAGCATACATTTTATTATCACGTAACACTTGCAAAACTTGTCGAATATGAGTGCAATGTTCAGTTTCGTTGTGGCTGTATATAAGTATATCATCAAAGTAAACAACCACGAAACGACCAATAAACTCTCTCAAAACATGATTCATCAAACGCATGAAAGTACTAGGTGCATTAGTAAGACCAAACGGCATAACTAACCACTCATACAAACCGAATTTAGTTTTGAAAGCAGTTTTCCATTCATCTCCTTCTTTCATCCTAATTTGATGATAACCACTACGCAAGTCAATTTTAGAGAAAACAGCAGCACCACTCAATTCATCTAGCATATCCTCTAAGCGTGGAATAGGATGACGATATCGAATAGTGATGTTATTAATCGCTCTACAATCAACACACATGCGCCATGTACCATCTTTCTTAGGAACTAAAATAACAGGAACAACACAAGGGCTAAGAGAGACACGAATGTACCCTTTATCCAACAACGTTTGTACTTGCTTCTGAATTTCCTTAGTTTCTTCGGGATTAGTCCTGTAAGGTGCACGGTTGGAAAGTGTGGCGCCAGGAATCAGGTCCACTTGATGTTCTATACCACGCAATGGAGGCAAACCTGCGGGTACGTCTTCTGGAAACACATCCCCAAAGTCCTGCAAAACAGAAGAGACACCAAGAGAAATAGGGGTCATGTCGTTAGAAAACCAATACCTCGCCCTTATACATGAGCACAAGTGGCATGGCTGTAGGATCCTCACGAAACTCTCTCATATCCTCCTTGGTGGCTAGTATCAATAACCCAGGCACTGTCACACTTTTTGTTATATCACTCAATTTAGGCTCAATTACATCAAGAACAGTTGTTACACAGTCTCGCCGAGTGGTAGTATCTTCCTTCAGTTCACCTCTATTTTCTGGCAAGAATCATTCACAATTTCTTGTGGTGTCATTGGCTGCATAGTAATCTTCTTCCCTTTGAATTCCAAGTGATATGTATTGGCTAGGCCATTGTGTTGCACTTGGCGATCATAGAGCCAAGGCCGACCCAATAGTAGGTGACAAACAGTCATAGGAAACACATCAAAATCAATAGAATCTTTGTATGGCCCTATTTGAAAATTCACATGTAGCATATGATTTACCTTCATCTCACCAATGTTGCTCAACCATTGTATGTAGTATATCTTGGGATGAGGTAAGTATGTCAAATTCAGTTTGGCACATAGTTCCTTACTTGCAAGATTTCTGCAGCTACCTCCATCAATAATTACCTTGCAAGCTTTGTTTGGTCCAACTAGAGCTTTTGTTTGGAACAAGTTGCAACGCTGGGATTCCTCAACCGGTTGCACACTAAGTACACGTGAAGATACGACAATATTGGGTGCACGCTCAGCATATGCATCAACACCATCCTCGCCGTCATCAATATCATCATCAGAAGCTTCATCTCCACTTTCCACTTCACCTTGTTCATTAACAAACATAACCTTGTTGTTTGGACAATCTTTCTTCTAGTGACATCTACCTCCACAAGTATGGCACACCACATCACGAGTACGTGCCGTAGACATGTTGGAACCCGAGATAGCAGCAGGAGCAGCGGGTTTCCGAGAATTAGAACCAAACGAAGGTGTACTTGCTGGTTTGGCCGATGGTGTAAAAGGAGTAGCAGCTGGTGGCGTGACTGTAGGAGGTGTAGACCTAGCCGAAAATATGCTGGAGGACAGAAAACGAGCACGTGACTTCGCCTCTTCTGCCAACTAGGATTTGGCCTCTCTAGCATGATGCAACAACTCATTCATGGTCTCATACTTGTGATGACGAACAATGCTCTTGATCGGTAACTTCAAATTGTTTAGGAATCGCTGCATGGTCATCTCAATAGACTCACGAATTCTAGCACGCTTCATAAGCATCTCCATCTCCATGTAGTACTCATCAACTGTCATGGTGTCTTGCTTCAATTGCGTCAATTTATCAAAAACTGATCGCAAGTAGTTGGTTGGTACGAAACGAGGTTTCATGATTTGCTTCATCTCGCGCCAATCCATCACAGGAAGTTCATTGTCCTCCCTTCTATGCTACACAAGAGCATCCCGCTAACGCAAAGCATAACCATCAAATTCAGATGCTGCAAGCTTGACCTTCTTATCTTCTGGATAGTCAAATAAGCGCCAGAGTTTCTCAATCTTCAACTCCCATGTGAGGTAATCTTCAGGATTAATGGAACCATCAAACTTAGGAATTGAGAATTTTTGCTTTCCCAAACCATCATCAGCAGCTTGGTTGGGCACACGGTGAGCACGCCCAAGAGGGGCAAACCCACGGCCATGAGAAGGTGCATGGACAGGGGGAATAGCACGTCCCCTCCCAACATGTGGAGCAGCATCCACGGCGCTACCCTCATCGAAATCATCAAAGGCATCATCATGATGAGGATCTTCCCTTCTATGTAAGGCGGCTGTCAAACCCTCAATGGAACGTTTCAAAGTGGTGACATTGACATTGAGCGTAGCCACTTGCGTCTGGATAGTATCAACCGTTCCAACATGCTGATCCAATCTCATATTCATATCCTGGAGATTCTTGTCAATGGCATCTGTCGTGTTATTAAACACACGTGTCAAGTGGGACTTTAAAGCCTCATATTCACGCCAATTAACAAGCTCCTCATCCTTCTTTTTCTGCAACACAACATCATCATCACTAGAAGACATGATTAGTAGGTTAGTGCAAAAATCAAAATCTGTATGGTGGAAACTCTCACAACTCACTCACAACTAATAAGAAAGGAGATCTTACCGTTCCAAAGTGAATAGAGATGCTCTACCAAACAAAATCAAAGACTGATGCACTTGATGTGATGAAGTGAATATCAAAGGTACAGAGAACGATCGCAGGGCACACAGGTTATTTAAGGTGGAGCTATAGGTATGGTACCCTATCTACACCGCAAACAAGTCCTAGTGTTGATCGTACAAATACCCAAGAAACACACACAGTGGAGATAAACGTGGCAAAGCAACTTATGAAAAGGAATATTGCAATGCACAAGAGACACGCTAGTAATAGCTCAAATAGAACAGGCACAAGATTGCTCAATCTACTAGTGCTATTATAAAACTATTCCTCCAATCAACCTTGATATCTATGGATGGATTTGTGGATGCTTACCGAGGCAACACTGGAAATCTGATACCAAGATGATATGGGGTGGCCCGATCTTCTCAGTAAGCGGATGGCGGTGATGATGGTGGATGATAGACAACTAGCCTATAGCTATGAACTCTCCCGCTCGATCCCTGATGCCAATGCAACAACTCTCGAACCTTGTAGGATATTCACAACACCACGCTCTTGCGCACGCAGCCGTGACCACGAACGGTAGTATGCAATCTACTAATTCCCAATGGAACAACAGATCACACTCAATTATAGTTGGTATATTCGAACACAGGGTAATTCCAGAGGTTCTATGAAAGAAACAACTCCAAACTAGTTTTAACGTGGTCTAACCTAAACTAGAGGGTGTTCCCAGGCTTATATGGCCGCCAGAACGTCCGAAAAACGTGAAACGAAAACGTGTCTGATACAGTCAGATCTGTCCGGATCTGATGGGAACTTTTTTGGGCCGGATTATCCGGTCTAAGAGGGCCGGATTATCCGGTGGCTGGATTTTCCGGGGGAAAAGTCCGGTCAAATATCCGCCCCGACGCAGAACATCGCGCCGACGTCCTTAGCAGGATCTCCAAAGCAGGGCCGGATTCTCCGGGGTGTGGGGGCCGGATTATCTGGGGTCTTTTTAGACGTGGAAGTACTCATTGGAAAGATCTTGGAATTATCTATCCAACAAGTGCTTATTTTCTTGATTTGGAGTTCGTATGAAGAATCCACGTCCGTTTGAATTTCAGGACGTCTGTCCGAATTGAACGTTTCTTCTCTTTGATGATCTCCCTTGCTTGTATTGCGCCTTCCTCCCGCTCCTCCCTCGCGCATCCTTGGGCGATCATCATGTTGGTCTTCTCTTGTAGCCCTTCTCCTCCTCGCGCCATGCTTGTTTCTCCAACGAACCTGATCATACATAAATGCATAGACTTAGGCAGTATAAAGTTCTCATCAATCAAAGTACCGGATTCGTTTAGGAGTAAATTCACCTGTTGTTCAAGTAGCTTAGCACGAGCTCTTGTAATAGTTCCAATTCTAATCTCATTGGACTGATCCTTTCTTGCAATAGTTGTAGCATCTTCAGTAGTCATTGGGGTAGGTGTAATTGTAGGGATGTCATCATCAAAGATCATCTATTTGTAATCGTACATGTTTTGTTTGCGGGATCCGATGGATATTGATATGCTATTTCAGATTGATTATTGATTCTATCATGTCTTTGTTATTTGTGATCTTGCATGCTTTCCGTTGTTAGTAGCTATCTTGGCCAAGTAGATTCTAGCAACTCCAAGAGGGATTATTTATGCTTGATAGTGGGTTCATGCCTCTAGTAATCTGGGGAAGTGACAGAAATCCCTAAGGTACTAGATGTGTTGTTGCTACAAGGGATAAAACAGCAATCCTTTGTCCATAGGGCAATCGTATTGTTTACTTTACATACTTTGCTTAATGCAATTATCTGTTGCTTGCAACTTAATACTGGAGGGGGTTCAGATGATAACCTGAAGGTGGATTATTAGTCATAGATGCAGTTGGATTACGGTCTATTTATAATGTTGTAATGCCCAATCAAATCTCATAGGAGTCAAGATGATTATTATATGCATGTATGCTTTCTCGATGTTTGTCAATTGCCCCGCTGTAATTTGTTCACCCAACATGTCATCTATCTTAAGGAGAATCACCACTAGTGAACTATGGACCCCGGTCCATTCTTTTACCATCGATCTACAATCTACTATTTACTGTTCACTGTTTACTTTCTGCAAAGCAATTACTATCTTCCACACAATACGTTTAATCCTTTGTTTCAGCAAAACTGGTGAGATTGAAAACCTCACTGTAAGTTGGGGCAAAGTTCTGTGGTTGTGTTGTGCAAGATTCCAAGTTGGAAGACAACACCTTGGAGGTGTTTCCTTGCTCCTACTGGTTCGATAACCTTGGTTTCATCACTGAGGGAAAATTTGCTGTTGTGCTCATCATACCTTCCTCTTGGGGTTCCCAACGAGCTCATCAGTTTTTGAGCCATTAGGTACCTCCAAAATCTTTTTCATGAAACTATCAAAGCAAAACCTACAATTTACTTGTAGTTTCAAATTTGAACTAATTTCGAGATATCGACATAAAGTCATTCAAATGGGTGGGGTTAGCTAGGAAGCTTGAAAACTCATAAAACATGGGAATCGCAGGTACACCATGTTGTCGATCCACTATATGTGTCGGTCAACTTGGCTTGTGGTATCCACATCCAATATTCTATGGACTTCTCATTACAAAAAAGAACAACCTCGCTCGTCTTCACTCGGAAAATATAGAATTGAATGTTCTTTCATGGAAATTGGACACTCACACCAACAACACTGCTTACTACGAGAAGATGCACCCATCTACGTCTAAAATGACATTTAGTGCAAGACTGATCTATCGCGCTTACTTGTAGCTCAAGTTGGACCTAATTTCGTTAAATTGTCAAGATGCAAAATCTTAGCAAGAAGTTGAACCTATTGTCAAAACTCTCGTTGTTTTCCGATATATTAATTCTAACCCCTCGATGGGTACCTCCCAATTAAAAGCTTTCCATAAAAATTTCAAAGAAAAACCTACAATTTACTTGTAGTTTCAAATTTGACCTAATTTCGATAAATCAACATAAACTCATTAAAATGGGCAGAGTTAGCTAGGAAGTTTGAAAGATCATAAAACATGGGAATCGTTGGTACAACATGTTCGTCCACTATATATGTCTGTAAACTTGGCTTGTGGCATTCACATCCAATATTCTTCAGACTTTTATTTATGGAAAAGAACAACCTTGCTCGTCTTCACTAGAAAAATGTAGAATTGAATGTTCTTTCCTGATAGTTGGAAACTCACACTGACGACATTGTTTACTACAAGAAGATGCACCGATCTACCTATGAAAATATAATTAATTCAAGAGCAATCTATCATGCTTACTTGTAGCTCAAGTTTGACCTAATTTTGTTAAATTGTCAAGACACAAAATCTTAGCAAGAAGTTGAACCTATCTTCAAAATCTTAGCACTGACGATATCCTCTCCGCCAATACTGGCGGCCTCCACTGCAAAGGAGCCAATGTTGATGTGCATTGCAATTACCAACTGGGTCGTCAGCATCGTCTTGGTGGTTGAAAGGGCAGAAGAAGGAAAGGTGCAGCCGGTCCAAGAACACTCCATCCAGGTAGTGGCTCTAGTCCCCTGTCGGAGATCATTGGCAACAGAGACGCTACCGGTCGGGTGGCAAAGTGGGCAATAGATCTCGCCGCACACTTCATCCGCTATGAGCCAAGAATTGCAATCAAGTCCCAAGCACTGGTGGATTTCCTCATGGACTAGCCAGAGACACAGTACCTGCCTCCATGCCCTGAGTCCATGCACTAGAAGCTACACTTCGACGGCTCCAAGATGTACAGAGGACATAGAGCCGGAGTTGTCATCACCACTCCATAAAGGAGACCGACTAGAATACGTGCTATAAATCCACTTTCGCGCATCCAACAACATCACCGGGTACAAAGCGCTCGTCCATGGCCTGAAGATGGCAAAATAAATAGGAATGAGGCACATCCTATGCTTTGGCGATTCAGACCTGGTGGTGCAGCAAGTATCAGGCGATTGGGACACCAAGGACGCAAACATGGCAATATACCGCTTCTTCGTGCAACAACTATGTGCCTGTGTTGAAGGATGTGAATTCCACCATATGCCTCGAACGAACAATGAAGCCATGGACGCACTCGCCCGCATCGGGTCAACAAGAGCAGCAATTCCGCCTAAGGTCACCCTTGAGCATCTGCGCAAGCCCTCCATCACTCCATCTCCAGAATCCGACTCCATCATGCTGGACGCGGACCCAGGGACTGCCGACTCCAAGCATCCTGAAGCTGCAACCAAGGCTCTGGGGACTGCCACGCCACACTCGGGGACTGCCACGCCACATCCAGGATTGCTATGCCACACCCGGGGACTACCGCCTGCATCAAGCGAGCAAATGGTATGGTCCTAGCCAGAATCAAGCCCCGGCTAATCGAGCCACTAATGAGATCCCTCGAATGCTAGATAGAAGAGTTTTCAGCTGTGCTGTGGAGCCCGCGCACCATGCCAAACCGCTCCACCGGCTACACGCCATTCTTCCTCGTCTATGGAGCAGAGGCGGTCCTTCCAACTGACATCGCGTTCGACGCACCCCCACAAACTGCTATACACTGAGCAACAGGCCAAGGAAGCGCGTGAAGACAACGTCGATCTCCTCAAAGAAGCGTTAGAGCTGGCCTTGTCCAGGTCCACCATGTACTAGTAGAACCTGCACCGCTACCATACTAGCCGGATCCGCGACATCTTATTCCGAGAGGGCGATCTAGTCCTGCGGCTGGTACAAGACACCAAGGGGATGCACAAGCTGTCTCCACCTTGGGAGGGGCCATTCATCATAATCCGGGCGCTGCAGAACAACTCATACTACCTGATTGACGCCTGCCAGCCGGCAAAGAACAAGCTGGACCACTCTGGCAAAGAAACTGAACGCCCGTGGAACGTGAATCTACTTCGCCCATTCTACACCTGAGTAAAGGGCGCATGTATCTTACCTTTATGTAATAAAAAATTTTAGGAGCCTCGACATTGTCTCAAGGACTCCGTAATAATTTGGCATTCGCTGTTGCGTAATTTGATGTTTTCTGGCAACAATAATTCTAACCCCGGATCCGGCAGTTTCTCCTATGGACTGATGTCTACGCATGATTCTATCCTTGTAGATAGTGTTGGGCCTCCAAGTGCAGAGGTCTGTAGAACAGCAACAAGTTTCCCTTAAGTGGATCACCCAAGGTTTATCGAACTCATGGAGGAAGTGGTCAAAGGTATCCCTCTCAAACAACCCTGCAATCAAGATACAAGAAGTCTATTGTGTCCCCAACACACCCAATACACTTGTAAGGTGTATAGGTGCACTAGTTCGGCAAAGAGATAGTGAAATACAAGTAATATGGATGATTATAAGTGGCAATTGCAATCTGAAATAATAGTGGCAGCAAGCAAACATGTAACATGACTGATTATAAATGGTGTTTCAATGCATAGAAACAAGGCCTAGGGATCATACTTCAACTAGTGGACACTCTCATATAAATATCTTCTCTTCATGATGCTACTCTAAACTACTCTTCGGTTGGACGATGTAGGGCTATAACAACACACCTTAAAGTTCGCATTCCCCATCTAGATAACCCCTCACTATCACCTTGAGTGCTAGATGGTTCCAACAAACACCACAATCTCATAGAGACATCCAAATCAAATTATACTCATGATAAGTATTTCTGTAACCTTAGCCAAAGTGCCACATGGTGTGCACACTGTGAACTTCACACACGTGGGGATAAGCAAAGATTAATTAAAGCACTTGAGTAGCAGAATAGGTCTATAGATTACAAAGCTCGTGATCTCATAAGATCACGCATAGAGAGAGATGAACACATAGCTACCGGTAGAGCCCTTAGCATCGAGAGAGAACTACTTCCTCCTCATCATGGGAGTCAGGAACGGCGATGGAGATGGTGGTGGAGTCGATGGATATGGCTCCGGGGGCACTTCCCGTCCCGGTAGGGTGCCAGAATAGAGACTTCTGTCCGCCGAATCTCCTCTTCGGTTCGGCGGCGCTGCGCAACTTTTCGTGGAATTCTGATCTTTTTTAGGGTTTTCATCCCGGGGGACTTTTATAGGCAAAGAGGCAAGGTCAGTGGGCGCCCGAGGCAGCCGCACCACGCCCTGGCGCGGACTGGCCTGGCCCGCGCCACCAGGTGGTGTGGGCCCCTCGTGGACCCTCTCTGTCTTGTCTTCTGGCTCCATGAGTCTTCTGGTAAAATAGGAACTCTAGATTTTGTCCCATCCAATTCCGAGAATATTTCTTTACGAGCTTTTCTGAAACCAAAAACAGCAGAAAACAGGCAACTGGCACTATGGCATCTTGTTAATAGGTTAGTTCTAGAAAATGTATAAAAGTATCTAAAAATGTAGACAAAACATAGGAAAGTAGATATAAAACAAGCATGGAACATCAAAAATTATAGATACGTTTACGATGTATCAACATCCCTAAGCTTAACTATTGCTCGTCCTCGAGTAGGTAAGTGATTAAAAAGAATAAATTTTGAGGTGACTTGCACCATCATAATCTTGATCAAGGTATTTGTAAAACATTGATAGCCGGGATCATGGTACTTTAACATAGACATGAAAAATAGAGTTCTAACAATAAGACATAGCAACTATGTTGTAACATGTAAAGGTACAAACAAAAGATTCATGAATAACAATGCTTTGAAAGACATTTGTTTGTTTCACATATAGAAAACATAATAAGAATAGTATTCAGCTTGTCCCTCATGGTATAGCAAAACATAAATGCATAGGACACCTTCAAAGTTCATAAGGGTGACTAGATACAAATAGTTTAAGAACAAGCAATATCAAAGTTATGAATCAATCAACAAGTTTTAGGACAATGCACATTAAACTAACAATGACTACTATGCTCTGTTAATATGTGCATAAAGATACAAGATGGAGACTCAACATAAAAGTAAAAGAAAGGCCCTTCATAGAAGGAATCAGGGATTCAAGTCTCATAAAGAGCTTCCAAAAATTATGGTACTTATTAGCTTTCATCTCTCATTTCCCCTATCATAAGAATCTTTAGGTGATTAAGGTTAAAGTGAACAAATATGAGGATATGATTGACAAGTTATAAGTTGAAAATCTCATGCCCCTTGCTTCCGAGTACCGAACCTCATGCTACTCAACTTTAGTCACAAGTAAGTTCTTGTCATTGTAAGTACATGTGTATCATAGAGAACCGCCAACGGGGTACCCCTTGCCCCATGATACAGGAGTTTTCCCATATCAAAATGACAAGGCAATAGCCAATGAGCATCTCAGCGATCCTTTTATTTGCTATTTGCATAGGGTTTTCCCTTTTTTTATTGAGGTTGCTTTAGAGATTGATCACTATGGTTATGCTGCAAGTTTCCACCATGATTAGGCATGGCTTAGGCTAGCCGCCTAGGCGTTTCTCTAACACATATACCAAATCCATGAGCTTTACAAGCTCCCCTTTTATTTCACACTGCCGGGATCCATAAGCGTTCCCCATGGTAACATGGTTCTGCTAATTCACAACTTACAAAACGCAAGCATATACGCAACATAGATGGGCAGAATGGTTCAAGTTTATTAAGTGCAAAGAAAGTAAAGTGTGCCATCAATTTCGTGAGAGCTTTAATCACTAATTTTCAAATAACAAGTTGAATTCGGAAGGTAGATAAAAACATGAATATACTTGGAATAGCAATAATGCTACTAGGTAGGTATGGTGGACTCTTTGGAATAACTTGGTTTTATTTGGAGTTGGATGCATGAGTGGAACTCATAGTTGGTACATGTGGAGGCTAGCAAAAGACTGGGAGGGACCAACTAAGAGAGCAATAATGGCCATAATCACGCAAAGCGACAAAACATAATTAATTAGAGCATAAAGTGATATTACAAGTCAAAAACTAAATGATCATAGAGGCTATGGTGACTTGGTATAGTCTTAACATGGTGTGAGCATGCGCCAAGTCAACCAAATAAAGAATCAAAGGAGAATACCACAATATTATGCTCTTACATGCTAAAAACCGCATGATTCTTTCAAGGCACATTAAGTAATCACAATTGTTTGTAACAAGTCATGCTACAACAATAATCACTAAGCATATGGTCAAAGAAACATCTAGCATGACATGATAAAGTCTAAGTCACATTCAACACAAGACTCCTTTTGTACCACTTATAAGCATGAAACTTCTTACTCTTTTCCAACACCAATCGAAAACTAAAGCTAAACGCAGTGCTATCAAAGGAGAACACTCACAGAACAATAAGAGTGAAAACTAGAGTGTTCTAAGCAATGAATAACGGGGTGTGTCTCTCTCCAAAAGAAGTGTGTTGGGATCCAACCAACTTATTGTGGCAAATAAAGCAAAATAAAACTAAAAACAAGGACAAAGATGCTCCAAGAACAACACAATTTATGCATGAAACAATAAAAATGATGTGTTTGGAAGAAAACCTGAGATTTTTATTGATGAAGAAGGTGATGCCTTGGGCATCCCCAAGCTTTGACGCTTTTACTTATTAAATATTTCTTGGGTGTGACACGGGTGGCATCCCCAAGCTTGAGCTTTTGTCCATACTTCATCTCATCACATTATTCTTCGCTACAATTGAAAATTTTCTTCATACAAAACTTCACACAATCTTCATTAGCAACATTAGTGAATTCAAGATAATAAGTCTTTAGGTTCAGTTTCAACACAAGTAAAACTTAGATCAAAATACAAGATATAAATTCCTTTTAAAAGTTCAAGTGATCAAAGAGAACTCAAAGAGAAAGAGATTAAGATGCAAATGCAAATAATGGCAGAAATCTGTCAAAACAGACCAGCAGGTAAAAACAGATTTTTGCGAAGAACTTCTGTTGCTAAAATCAAAAAGTTATAAACTAACGAAAGTTGGATAACAACCTGGGGCAGAAGCACAAAAAATTACAGCTCAATCCTATGTACAGAGATTTTTCACGAATTTTTTCAGTGAACCATAAAAATCTGTTTTGGGACAGCAACTTTTCCAAGTCTTACTTCTCTCTCGTTAGAGGTTATTCTTGGCACAAAAACCAAACAAAAAGGATAAGGAGAGGATATTACAGAGTCAATAACTTCCAAGACTAAACAAAACAAAAATAAACTGAACGTAAAAATATAATGGGTTGTCTCCGAAAAGCTCTTTCTTTATAGCCATTAAGATAGGCATGATAATTTCGATGATGCTCACAGAAGAAATATGAATTGAAGTGAAATAGAGCATCAAGAAGCAAATATGGAACAAATTTAAGTCTAACCCACTTCCTATAAAAAATAATCTTGTAAAGAAACAAGTCATGAAAGCACAAAGCAACAAGCATAGGAAAGCAAAACAAGTGCAACTTCAAAAATTTCAACATAAAGAGGGGAAACTTAATATTGTTGAGATACATAAAACCATGTTTCCCTCTCTCGTAGTAACTTTCAGTAGCATCATGAATACAATTAACAATATAAATATCACATAAAACATTCTTATCATGAGCCGCATGCATAAAATAATTATTACTCTCCCTATAAGCATAGTCATTCTTATTAATCGTAGTGGGAGCAAATTGAACAAAATAGCTATCATTATTATTCTCAACACCATAATCATCAAATATATGAGGCATATTGTAATCATAATTAATTTTCTCCTCAATAGTAGGTGGACTAGAAATATCATATTCATCATTGTAATCATCATATATTGGAGGTCTAGTATCATCAAAGTAAATTTTCTCCTCCGTGCTTGGGGGACTAAAAATATCATGCTCATCAAAAACAGCTTCCCCAAGCTTAGACTTTTCCATAGCATTAGGAATAATGGTGTTCAAAGAATTCATACTAATAACATTTCTATTAGCATGCAAATAAAGTTCCATAGGTTTTTTAATTTTCTCTTCAAACACTTCATGTCCTGACTCAAGATAAATACTATAAATCTCTCTAAATTTTTTGTTGTTTTCCATTAAGCCCAACTAGCGAAAATAAAAACAAGAAACAAAAATATATAATTGCAGAATCTAAAGGAAATAACTTTGAGCACTCAGACACCAGCTACAGTACTAGAAGATAGCTTAGTAGCCAGACGATGTGAGTACCTTTTACCTTACCTCCTAGGCAACGGCGCCAAAAAATAGTTTGATCTCTACGCACGCTTCTATCCTTGTAAATAGTGTTGGGCCTCCAAGTGCAGAGGTTTGTAGAACAACAACAAGTTTCCCTTAAGTGGATCACCCAAGGTTTATTGAACTCAGGGAGGAAGTGGTCAAAGGTATCCCTCTCAAGCAACCCTGCAATCAAGATACAAGAAGTCTCTTGTGTCCCCAACCCACCCAATACACTTGTCAGATGGATAGGTGCACTAGTTTGGCAAAGAGATAGTGAAATACAAGTAATATGGATGATTATAAGTGGCTATTGCAATCTGAAATAATAGTGGCAGCAACCAAACATGTAACAGGACTGATTATAAATGGTGTTTCAATACTTAGAAACAAGGCCTAGGGATCATACTTTCACTAGTGGAGACTCTCATATAAATATCTTCTCTTCATGATGCTACCCTAAACTACTCTCCGGTTGGACGATGTAGGGCTATAAAAGCACACCTTAAATTTCGCATTCCCCATATAGATAACCCCTCACAGTCACCTTGGGCTCTAGATGGTTCCAACAGACACCACAATCTCATAGAGACATCCAACTCAAATTATACTCATGATAAGTATTTCTGTAACCTTAGTCAAAGTGCAACACGGTGTGCACACTGTTAACTTCACACACGTGGGGATAAGCAGAGATTAATTAAAGCACTTGAGTAGCAGAATAGATCTATAGATTACAAAGCTCGTGATCTCATAAGATCACACATAGAGAGAAATGAACACATAGCTACCAGTAGAGCCCTTAGCCTCGAGAGAGAACTACTCCCTCCTCATCATGGGAGTCAGCAACATCGATGGAGATGGTGGTGGAGTCGATGGAGATGGCTCCAGGGGCACTTCCCCGTCTTGGCAGGGTGACGAAAGAGAGACTTCTGTCCCCCGAATCTCCTCTTCGGCGGTGGCGGCGCTGTGGAACTTTTCGTGGAATTCTTATCTTTTTTAGGGTTTTTGTCCCGGTGGGCTTTTATAGGCGAAGAGGCAAGGTCGGTGGGTGCCCGAGGCGGACACACCACCCCCTGGTGCGGCCTGGCCTGGCCCACGCCACCAGGTGGTGTGGGCCCCTCGTGGCCCCTCTCCATCTTGTCTTTTGGCTCTATGAGTCTTCTGGTAAAATAGGAACTTTGGCTTTTGTCCTGTCCAATTCTGAGAATATTTCTTTACGAGCTTTCTGAAACCAAAAACAGCAGAAAACAGGCAACTGGCACTGTGGCATCTTGTTAATAGGGTAGTTCCAGAAAATATATAAAAGTATCTCAAAATATAGAAAAAAAATAAGAATGTAGATATAAAACAAGCATTGAACATCAAAAATTATATATACGTTTACAAAGTATCAGGGACTCGCTGGATGGCCCAGATGGCCTTGCATTCCAAACGGTGAAGTATTGTATGCGGTTCTAAGAGTTTCCTCTTCGATTCTGGCTACAACCGCAATCCGGATGATAGACATGGCAAGAGGAGCAAACTCAAAGACCCATACAGGAAAAATCCTAAGAAAGACAAAAGCGTATGTGTAATAATTCACCTCTATGTATAATAAATAACAACATGTTTGTGAGCATTTCATACATGCATTAAATTTTGCATTTGGTTCTAATCAAGAGAGAATAAAACCCTAACTTTTCCCTCCCTTTGATATACCTTCAAATGGATTTGGTATTTTGAAAATTTCCCAAAACAAATGGAGCCCAAATTGACTATAGAGGTTCCGAAATATTTGTATAGTTTTATCAAAAGCCTCTGGTATTTTTGAAATGGCACAAAATAGTTTGAAATGAAATTAAAAAGATAAAATAGGGAAAAGTAAATGGAAAACAATTTTAAGAAAAACAATGCGGAGGTAGAGCTCCAAGGTCGCAGCCCTGCTAGTCTTTCTCCTCCCTGGAAGCTTTTCCGTGGCCCAGCTGCGACCCAACCACGGCCTGGAACCGCTTCGGCCTCTCTCTCCCCTTTGTCCTCATCGTCGACAATGCAGAGCAGCTGTGTGGCGCCACCGCTGTTGTCCCTTGCATCAGGATGCTCACCCACACTATGATTCACACTACCGCCTCCCCGAGCGTCTACAAGACCCCCAACGCCACCCAGGACGAACCCTAGTTCCTCTTTCCCCTTTCTCCTCACCTCGCCGGAACCCTAGCTCCCAGGAACTCCGAAGCCCCGCTACCTACGGCCTCCTCTTGTGCCGCTGAGATGCCTAGGAGAAGCTCCTCGTCGCCCTCGTCTTTCTCGTGAAGCCACACAAGCCCGGACATTCTCCTCTGGCCGGAATCGAGCTCGGCGATGTTGTCTTCCCGAAGTGCGTCCGCCGTTGATTCTCCTCCACCCAACCTTCCCCGGCCTCGCCACCACCTCTGTCGTGCTTGCGGTGATCCTACGGTGCTCAGGCACCTCCTCCCTCCCTCCCTCTCACTCTCTATCGCTCTCGCGCCATGCCACCGCCACCGGCCGCTGCAGTTGCTGGTTGTTGGCCATTCTCCAGCGACAAAAAATGGGTGGGGCTGCCACCACAGGGGTCGCCTCACTCCCCTCATTCGAGAGAGCCCAGCCCCAAGACCCCGCGTGCAGCAGATCGACGTGACAAGCTCGACTCTGTCAGCATCTCCATTGCTGACATCATGGTGACGTCAGCCTGATACAATAAACCTTTTTCTTTTATTTATTTTGTTTTGTAATTATTTTCTAGAAATATTATTAATCCCGTGGGTCCTACCTGTAAGATATTTAATCTTTTTCAGAAATGTTTTTAGAAATGATTAAATATATGACATGTGGGACTAGGTGGTTAAATAATTTAAATATTCCAAAATTGTTTAATTACTTTCTAAAAATGTTTAAAATTCATTTCAAATGAGAAAATTCATAACTAATTCATTTTAAATCAGAAAAATGTGTATAATATATCAAAATGTTCGGAAAAATGAGATCTACCATTTAAAAATGTAAGCATTCGTATTGATACAACTTTGGACTACATTTTACATAGAGGAACACCAACACCCCCTAAGTACCATGGGTCCAATGGTTTGTCCACGGAGGGCATTCCTAACCCATTTAAATCGATGTGGAACCTAGGGATACTTTACTACATGCAATCCATCATATCATACATATTGTATGAGTATTGCACATGCCATGGGTTGATTGTTGCTTCTTCTTTCTGGTGTTGGTTCTTCGCGAATAGGAACCGAACCCGAACCTGAAGTCAATGCCACTGAAGAGCAGTATTGTTTCAACGACGGAGAAGACAAGCATAGACCCATCATTCTAAACCTATGTTTTCAAGTATTTAA
Organism: Avena sativa; assembly: GCA_916181665.1. Lineage (NCBI taxonomy): Eukaryota > Viridiplantae > Streptophyta > Magnoliopsida > Poales > Poaceae > Avena > Avena sativa. The sequence continues at coordinate 341,990,797 of OV702288.1, forward strand.
TTCTCGCTATATGCATACAATTCCAATGTGGTCTTTTGTTTAAGATAGAGTATCGTATCTACTCATGTTTTCCTTTGTATACCAAGATACCGATCCACCGCTCCTAGCATAACTAGGGTTGAGATTATGAGCGTTGCTAGTGCCATATATCAATAAAGCATAGCCATGCTTAGTGGTACAAGACCGATCCATCTGGGTGATGTATCGAAGATGCGATGAACCTAGTTTGATAGGATGATGAGGTCCGATCGAAGATGGTAAATAAACATGCTGAGGCAGGTATAGGAGGCCACGATGGGTGTGGTTTTTGTAGTCCCATGCTAGCCACCCTTAGGACCTGAGTTCTGGCCTCTTGAACCAAGACGAGCATATAATCACACGGGGGCCTGGAAACCCCCTCGACTCACTAACTTGCCTAGTAGATTCCGTGAGTCACATAGTTTGGGCGTTTGATTCAACATATGCATTCTGTTTGTTCTCGAAGGCAGTGTAGGAGGTGCATTCATATAGGTAGGTAAGTGTGGCCGTGAACAAGAGAAGCACGGCCTCCATAATCTTGGTCCCCGCACACATCTCCAGGGACCGGCGTCGGGACTTGACCCTTTACGGCGGCATCTCCTTAGGGCGTGACTCATGGTCTCGGTGAACGCAAGGTAAAGATCGTGGTCAACCACCCTCTATTGGCCTTCCAAGGAAGAGGGCTGATAATTTGGCATTAAGAGTCGGTTGGGACATGTGGGTAAAGTTGTTCACCCATACAGGCTTATAATCTTTTCGAAAAGCCATGCCCACGGTTATGGACGACTTGGAAACGGACGTGACGATCATACAGAACTATAACCTAATGTTAAAACTTGGCAACTAATGAATGTTCTAGAATTACTTCCTCCGGGCCTTTGAGGGGGTGTTCCAAGTTGAAAGCTACAGATGATGATGAAGGAGATCTGAAAGATTTAGTGTGTAATATTATTATCCCTTTTGAAATGATCTGATTAGACGAGCCTCTTCTCTCACTAGTTTCCAAACAAAGCTGGCTTTTGAAAAGTAACCACATAAAGCCTCTCTAAACCAAGCATGTATCGTAGGTTATTAAGTCTTGCAGAGTACATCCTGTACTCAGACTTGCCTCGTTGATGTTTTTCTACAGATGAAGCTATTCCAACAGAAGGTGGTTTCTATGTTGATGTCGACGAGTAGTTGGGGTTCCCGGGCAGCAGCCTAGGATCTATGGAAGGGTCGTTTGCTTATGTTCAAGGCCTCTTAGGCCCTTTGCTAAGTTTGTTGTTTAGAACAACTTATTTGCTTCCGTTCCTTGGTGTTTGATGGGTCTCTGGCCCATGGTTTGTAATACATGTATTCAGCTCTGCAAAGAGCGTACCTTAATAATGTATGGTTTGTATGTTCTGTAATGTTATCGAATTATTCCCTGCGCGCTTCGAGCTCGAGGTTAGGCTTATGTCAAATGAAGATCTGGTATTTGTCTAGCCCTGATCCTAGGTCGTGACAGATTTTGGTATTAGACCACGACTGCCTATAGGAAACCCTTCTTACTAGTCAATGTTGAGTCTAGTACTTGTGAAAACTATTTGAAAGTTAAAATTATTTGCAAAACTCTAAATAGGACTCTTTTTACTCCTTACCCAGAGTTGTTCTATTGCTGAGTTATCTTATCTTGTTTGGTTTGAAAAGTTTTCGCTTCTCGTCGATCATTTCAAATTACTAGGATCTACGGGGTTGGGTTGTTCTTCTCGTACTCTGTATCCGGTTGCAAAGCTCAGAGTTTCCAAGTTATATCCGGGCATCTGAAGCATTGTTTTCAAACTTGCTAAGGGTGTTTGGAATTCAACTCCTTTCTTCTCCTATGATTTGTTGGTATCATACCATGTTTGCATTCCATTGTTATGGTTTGTATTTAAGTTGGTAGCGTATACGTTCTGTATGGTTGTTCTACTGCCATACTTGGTGTTATGATGTGACCTCAACTCATATGGTTGTTTCTACAATGACCGTTCGATGTGGTTCATGTCATTTTTTGATGTATTTATCTTGGTGATCCAACCTCACGGGTTCTGTTTTCTCCTCAAGATGTCTTCCGGCACTCGTGGTTCTGTTGGTCGTCGAGGCCACAACAATGCTGATGAGGAACTTCCACCACCTCCCACAATGGCCAAGGTTCTCAACAATATTGAGACCAACCGTTTGAGGAATGAACGCCTTCTCGAGCATGTGGCTCAGAAAACTGAACGTAACCCCCACGACTGTGTCACACTTGGGGATTTCATTCACACATTTCCTCCAATCTTCAACCACTCCAAGTAACCCCTTGATGCTGATGATTGGCTTCGCACAATTGAACGCAAGTTCAGTGCTCTTCATGTTCGTCAGAATGACCGTGTAAAACTTCGCCACCTATCAACTGGAAGGTGAGGCTGGTGTTAGGTGGGATGGGTATCTGAGTATGCAAGCTCAAGGACATGATGTCACCTGGGAGGAGTTTGTTGTAGCATTGCGTGCCTCCTATATTCCCAAGCCCGTCATGGATCTCAAAAGGAGGGAGTTTTTGGATCTGACTCAGGGGCGTATGGATATTGAAGCATATGGGCGTGAGTTCACTCGCCTGGCTCGTTATGCACCTAGGAATGTGACCAATAATGAAGATCGACAAGAGATGTTCCGTAAGGGACTTAGTCCTACAGTTCGCTATGAATTGCTGCCTTTCAAGTTCAGAACCTTCCAGGAACTGTATAACCAGGCTCTTACCCTAGAGCATGGAAGAACGGAAATGGAGGTTTCTCAGAAGCGTGAAGAAGGGAACTCTCGTGCGTCTTCCTCTGGCAAGAAGAAGCGCCGAGTCTTTGTTCCATATAATGATGTGCCTCGTGCTCCTTATGCACCCAAGTCAACTGGCAGTGCTCCTCGTCTGCCACAGTCAAATACTGGTGGAGGAAGTTATCGTCCTCCTGCTGGTTCCTTCTCTGGAACTACCTATTACTCATGTGGTCAGCCTGTTCACTATTGAAGGGAGTGTCCTCAAAGGGCTGCTGGTCGGAATGATCAACCGACGAAGAAGTATGATAAAACTCAGGGTGCTAGACGTGGTCGCCTGACTCATGTGACTATTGAAGAAGCTCAGGAAGATCCAAGCGTCATCCTGGGTATGCTTCATGTTAATTCAGTTCTAGCAACAATTTTGTTTGATTCTGGAGCATCGCATACATTCATATCACAAGAGTTTGCGCAAACACATGATATCACCTTTGAAGCTATGTCTTCACCTCTAGAGATTAGAACTTCTGGGTCTCGTTGGAAGACCATCTGGGTTACTCATGGGGTTGAGATAGATATAGGATACCAGAAGTTTCCCACTTCCCTCATTGCACTTTAGTCAACTGATATTGATGTTATTCTAGGCATAGACTGGTTATCCAAGTATCAAGCCGTCATTGACTGTGCACTTAGGACTATTACCGTGACCTCCCCTGCTAGCATAACAATCAAGTACTGGTCTGATGGGTCGAAGTCGCCATCGGCAATTTCTGTTCCGTTCTCGGAGTTGTATGCCATGGATGGTATGGAAGAGTTACCCCCTCTAGAAGCACAAGACGTCTATGTAGTCTATGATTTCCCGGATGTCTTTCCTAGAGAATTGCCTGTCATGTCACCTGTTCAAAGTGTGGAGTTTGTCATCGAGTTGGTTCCTAGAACTGCTCATATCTCTAAAAGACCTTACCGTATGCCCCCTCATGAGTTGGAGGAGCTAAAGAAGCTAACTGAAGAGCTAGAAGGCATAGTCTATATTCAACCTAGCACCTCCTCTTGGGGTTGTCCTACCATCTTTGTCAAGAAGTGGGATACAAATATTGCAAGATTACTCGTTGATTACCGTCCACTAAATGCGGTGACAATCAAGAATAAGTACCCTCTTCCTCAGATCAATGACCTTTTTGATCAACTAAGTGGTGCTATTGTCTTCTCCAAGATGGATTTAAGGTCGGGGTATCATCAAATCAAATTCAGAAAAGAGGATATTCCAGAAAATACATTCACAACTCGTTATGGTCTTTATGAGTATACATTAATGTCCTTTAGGTTAACCAATGCCCCTACCACCGTTATGAGGCTTATGAACTCTATCTTTATGGAGTATCTAGACAAGTTCGTAGTGGTCTACATAGATGATATTTTGATCTATTCCAAGACCAAAGAAGAGTATGCCGAACATCAATGTTTGGTATTGACTAAACTTCATGAACACCATCTCTATGACAAGTTCTCCAAGTGTGAGTTTTGGTTGCAAGAGCTCGTATTTCTTGGTCATGTGGTCTCATCCAATGGTGTTGCTGTCATTACGGATAAGGTTCAAACCATTCTTGAATGGAAGTCACCTACCTTAGTCAAGGAAGTCCGAAGTTTTCTTGGAATGGATGGATATTACCGTTGATTCATTGAGAACTTCTCTAAGATTGCCAAGCCTATGACTGATCTTCTCAAGAAAGATAAGAAGTTTGAATGGTCTGAAAAGGCAGAACAAAGCTTTAAAATTTTTAAAACTAAGCTAACCACTGCTCCTCTGCTTGTCCTCCCGGACACAAGCAAGGACTTTGTCGTCTACTATGATGCGTCTCTTCAAGGGCTCGGTTGTGTGTTGATGCAAGATGGTCATGTGGTAGCCTATGCCTCCTGGCAGCTAAAGCAACATGAGAAATAATTATCCAACCCATGATCTCGACCTAGCTGCTGTAGTTCATGCTCTTAAGCAATGGCAACATTACCTCATCGGTAATCCTTGCAAACTCTACTCGGACCATCAAAGTCTGAAGTATCTTTTCACCCAGCCAGATCTCAATCTCAGGCAAAGAAGATGGTTGTAACTCATCAAATATTATGATCTGGATCTCAACTACCAACCTGGCAAAGAAAATGTCATTGCTGATGCGCTTAGTCAGAAGTCTTATTGCAATAACCTGATGATTTCACAAGCTCAACCTGTTCTCTATGAGGAAATCAAGCGTCTTAACCTTGAAGTGGTTCCTCATGGATTCCTCGCTAACCTAGAAGTATGATCTTCTCTTGACGATCAAATAAAGGAAGTCCAGAAGTAAGATGATGAGATTACCAAGATCAAGAAGCGTGTTGCAAGTCGGGATGCTAAATGTTTCTCCATGAATGGTCAAGGTACCCTCTACTTCAGTAACTAGCTAGTGGTGCCAAACAGTTGGAAGATTAAAGAGCTAATCCTTCATGAAGCTCATGAATCACCTTTGCCCATTCATCCTGGTGGTACCAAGATGTATTGTGACCTTCATTAAAGATTCTGGTGGAGTGGAATGAAACCAGAAATTGCTCGTTTCATTGCAAAATGCGACGTTTGTCGTCGTGTGAAGTCTGAACACCAAAGACCTGCTGGACTTCTGCAGCCACTGGGTATTCTTGAGTGGAAATGGGATGAAATTGGTATGGATTTCATTACTGGAGTTCCAAAAACATCCACAGGAAATGAGGCTATATGGGTAGTAGTTGATCGGTTATCCAAAGTTGCTCACTTCCTTCCGGTTCGGGAAAATATTCATGCCAGTCAGATGGCCGATCTGTACATATCCCAGATCGTTGTCCTTCATGGTGTTCCCAAGAAGACCATATCTGATCACGGAAGCTTGTTTACTTCCAGATTCTGGCAGAGTCTCCAAGAAGCAATGGGAACTCATGTCTCCTTCAGCACAACTTATCATCCTAAAACCGGTGGTTAAACCGAAAGGGTGAATCAAATCCTTGAAGTCATGCTTAGAGTGTGTGTTATATCCTTTGGCAAGATTTCAGAGAAATGTCTTCCATTTGCTGAGTTCTCCTACAACAACAGTTTCCAATCCAGTTTGGGTATGGCACCTTTCCAATTACTATATGGAAGAACATGTCGAACACCGTTGAATTGGACAGAAACTGGTGAAAGACAGTTCTTTGGTCCAGATATAATCCAAGAAGCCGAAGATCAAGTTCACATAATCCGGGAATGTCTGAGGGATGCTCAATCTCATCATAAAACCAACTATGATCATCATCATCTTGAAGTTCATTATGAAGTTGGTGATCAAGTTTACCTTCGGGTAACTCCTCTAAATGGTGTCTGCCGCTTCTGTATCAAAGGGAAATTGGCTCCTCACTACGTTGGTCCCTTTCGCATTCTCTCCAAGCAAGGTGATCTTGCCTACCAGTTGGAGCTACCATCAACCTTTCTAGATGTTCATGACGTCTTCCTTGTGCCTCAACTCAAGCGTTGCTTCAAAGATCCTATTCATGGTGTGGACCATCAAACTCTGGATCTTCAAGAGGATCTAACCTACGGGAGTACCCAGATCGTATTCTTGGTGAAACCGAGTGCAAGACTCGTCGCCAAACCATCAAGTTCCTGAAAGTTCAGTGGTCTCATCACTCTGAGTTAGAGGCGACCTGGGAACAGGAAGATCGTCTTCAATCTGAGTACCCTGCCTTCTTTTCTAAAACCTAGGAATCTCGAGATGAGATTCTTGTAAGTGGGGTAGAGCTATAACATACCACCTCTATGTGTAATAAACAAACAATATGTTTGTGAGCATTTCATACATGCATTACATTTTTCATTTTGTTCTAATCAAGAGAGAATAAAACCCTAACTTTTCCCTCCCTTTGATATACCTTCAAATGGCTTTGGTATTTTGAAAATTTCCAAAACAAATGGAGCCCAAATTGACTACAGAGGCTCTGAAATATTTTTTATAGTTTTATCAAAAGCCTCTGGTATTTTTGAAATGGCACAAAACAGTTTGAAAATAAATTCAAAATATAAAATAGGGAAAAGTAAATGGAAAAATAGTTTTCAGAAAAAAATGCGGAGCTAGAGCTCCCAGGACACAGCCCTGCTAGTCTTTCTCCTCCCTGGAAGCTTTTCCGGGGCCCAGCTCCGTCCCACTCGGCCCAACCATGGCCTGGTACCGCTTAGGCTTCTCTCTCCCCTTTGTCCTCATCATCGACGATGCAGAGTAGTTGCGTGGCACCGCCACCAGCATCCGCCGCGCTAGGATGCTCGCCCACGCTATGATTTGCGCTACTGCCTCCTCGAGCGTCTACAAGACCCCCAACGCCTCCCAGGACGAAACCTAGTTCCTCTTTTCCCTTCTCTCCTCACCTCGCCAGAACCCTAGCTCCTAGGAGCTCCGGTGCCCCGCTGCCTCTGGCCTCCCCTTGCGCCGCTGAGACGCCTAGGAGAAGCTCCTCTTCGCCCTCATTGTTCTCGTGAAGCCACACAAGCCCGGACGTTCTCCTCTGGCTAGAATCGAGCTTGATGTCATCTTCCCGAAGTGCGGCCGCCGTCGATTCTCCTCCACCTGACCTTCCCTGGCCTCGCCACCACCTTTGTCGTGCTCGTGGTGAGCCTGTGGTGCTCAGGCACCTCCTCCCTCCCTCCCTCTCGCTCTCTATCACTCTCGCTCTGTGCCACCACCGCTAGCCGCCGCAGTTGCTCGCTGTTGGCCGTTCTCCAGCGACCAAAAACGGGCGGGGCTTCCACCACTAGGGTTGCCTCAACCCCCTTGTTCCAGAGAGCCCAGCCCCAAGACCCCGCGCGCAGCAGATCGACGGGAGAAAGCTCGAGTCTATGAGCATCTCCATTGCCGATGTCATGGTGACGTCACCCTGATGCAATAAACCTTTTTCTTTTATTTATTTTGTTTTGTAATTATTTTCTAGAAATATTATTAATCTCGTGGGCCCTACCTGTAAGATATTTAATATTTTTCATAAATGTTTTTAGAAATGATTAAATATATGACATGTTGGACTAGGTGGTTAAATAATTTAAATATTCCAAAAAAAAATTACTTTCTAAAAATGTTTAAAATGGATTTAAATCGAGAAAATTCATAACTAATTCATTTTAAATCATAAAAATGTGTATAATATATCAAAATGTTTAGAAAAATGAGCTCTACCATTTAAGAATGTAAGCATTCATATTCATAAACTTTAAACTACATTTTACATAGAGGAACACCGACACCCCCTAAGTACCATGGGTCCAATGGTTTGTCCACCTAGGGCATTCCGAACCCATTTAAATCGATGTGGCACCTAGGGCTACTTTAATACATGCAATCCATCATATCATCCATATTGTATGAGCATTGCACATGCCATGTGTTGATTGCTGCTTCTTCTTTCCGCTGTTGGTTCTTCGCGAATAGGAACCGAGCCCAAACCTAAAGTCAACGGCACCGAAGAGCAGTACCGTTTCAACGACGGACAAGGCAAGCGTAGCCCCATCATTCGGAACCTATGTTTCCAAAGTATTTCATTCTCACGATATGTATAGGATTCTAGTGTGGTCTTTTGTTTAAGATAGAGTATCCTATCTACTGCATGTTTTCTTTTGTATACCAAGATACCGATCCATCGCTCCTAGCATAACTAGGGTTGAGCTTATGAGCATTGCCAGTGCCATATATCAGTCAAGCATAGCCATGCTTACTGGTACAAGACTGATCCATCTGGGTGATGTATCGAAGATGTGATGAACCTAGTTTGATAGGATGATGAGGTCTGATCGGAAATGGTAAATAAACATGTTGGGAAGGTATGGGAGGCCACGATGGGTGTGGTTTTTGTAGTCCCATGCTAGCCACCCTTAGGACCTGAGTTCTGGCATCTTGAACCAAGACAAGCTTATAACCACATGGGGGCCTAGAAACCCCCTAGGCTCACTAACTTGCCTAGTAGATTCCATGAGTCACATAGTTCGGGCGTTCCATTTGACATATGCATTCTGGTTGTTCTCGAACGCAGTGTAGGAGGTGCATTCATACAGGTAGGTAAGCATGGTCGGGAACAAGAGAGGCACGACCTCCGTAATGTTGGTCCCCGCACAAATATTTAGGGACCGGCTTCAGGACTTGACCTATTATGGCGGCATCTCCTTAGGGCGTGACTCATGGTCTCGGCGAACGCAAGGTAAAGGTCGTGGTCAACCACCCTCTGCCGTCCTTCCAAGGAAGAGGGCTAATAATTTGGAATTAAGAGACAGTTAGTACGTGTGGGTAAAGTTGTGCACCCCTGCAGGGTTATAATATTTTCGAAAAGCCGTGTCCACGGTTATGGATGACATGGGAACAGACGTGATGATCATAGAGAACTATAACCTAATGTTAAAACTCGGCAACTAATGAGTTTTCTAGAATTATTTCTGGGTCCTTTGAGGGGGTGTTTCAAGTTGAAAGGTCCAGATGATGATGAAGGCGATCTGAAAGAGTTAGAGTTTAGTCTTCTTACCCCGTTTGAAATGATCTGATTAGACGAGCCTCTTCTCTCACTTGTTTCCAAACAAAGCTGGCTTTTTCAAAGTAACCACATAAAGCCTCTCTAATCCAAGCATGTATCGTAGTTTATTAAGTCTTGCGGAGTATATCCTGTACTCAGCCTTGCCTTGTTTATGTTTTTCTACAGATGAAGCTATTCCAACAGAAGGTGGTTTCTATGTTGATGTCGACGAGTAGTAGGGGTTCCCGAGCAGCAGCCTAGGATCTATGGAAGGGTCGTTTGCTTATGTCAAAGCCTCTTAGGCCCTTTGCTAAGTTTGTTGTTTAGAATAACTTATTTGCTTTCGTTGCTTGGTGTTTGATGGGTCTCTGACCCATGGTTTGTAATACTTGTATGCAGCTCTTCTAAGAGCGTACCTTAATAATGTATGGTTTGTATGTTCTGTAATGTTACCAAATTATTCCCTACACGCTTCAAGCTCGAGGTTAGGCTTACATCAGATGAAGATCTGGTATTTGTCTAGCCCTGATCCCAGGTCGTGACAGTATGGACGTTCCGGTTGTGCTAGCATAACCGAGACCCGATAGCCAAAATCCGAAGTATTGTGCAGTACGCCAACTAAACCAACCCTTTGATTCTGGCTAACGGCTAGCAAGGGCACAGCTTGAACGTCCAATGCTCACTAAGAAAAGGACTAAGTTATCAGTTTTGCGTGAAACAGCAAAGTTTTCAACCAACCGAACAACTGCAGATTATATTTATCCAATGCATACCTAACGCACAAACTGTTACCTGTGTTTCATCTTTGCATGAGACAAAGTACCAGAGTCGGATGCACATCGCCTCCCATACGGCAGAAGAACAGATAAGGAGCTTCGACCCGGCTGAATTCTCTAGTCGACCCGAACCTCAGGGACTACACCCTATGGGTGTGCTCGCGTGCCCCCACATAGAAACCTGCATCAAACAATGGTTCAAAGGATCTTCGACCCGGCTAAATGCTTCAGCTGGCCCAAACCTCGACGACTACACCCTATGGGTGCGCTCACGCGCCCCCACACAGAAGCAAGTGCAAATTAAGCAAACAGAAAGTGCAAGGAAAAGCACAAGTCAATACAATAAGGGAGACGAAGCCCCCACTAGGATTCGATAACCGGTACAAATATTCATGGCATTCTGGGGATCAAACTTGAGGATTGGCAGAAGAGCTGGGGGCATCAGCTAGAGCATGGCTGCTGGAGGCGACATGGCAGAGGCAGAGGCTGGCATAGCTGGGGCATTGGCATCCGCTGGAGCTCTAAGCGGGCTCAAGTGGTACCCCTACGTGCCGGCCAGGTCGCTGAAATCCTAGGACAGCTAGACAAAGCTCCCTATCTTGACGCCATAGGAGCGGATGTCAGGAACTTCCCTGTGGAGCTAGTCATAGCTGGTTCCTTAACGAAACCCTCTGGAGAGACTCTGAAGGTCCACAACCGAGTTCCAGGACTTCAGCAAAGCCAGCACCATTTCCATGCCACCATGCGCTGCCTAGTCCCGCGCCATGTCCATCAGGTCAGGACCCGCGAAGAGCTTCTCAGCCAAGGCGGCCATCATAGTCAGCTAGTCGGTGTTGGGCTAGACATAGTAAAAAATGTCGAGGGAAGCATCACACAGCCACTTGCCCTCCTCGCAGACCACCGCCACCAGCTCCTCCGGCGTCCGCCTCAGGGATGCGGGCCAGGGCTTGGTCAGTCGCCGCAGGATACTGGGCTGCACTGGGAAAGAAACAACTGTCACATACCGGCCGCACGACTCAACAAACAAGTTCACTAAGGAGGGAGTCACTTACTGACGATGATTTCGGGGATCTGGCATAGCTCCCCCAGTACCGCCTTCTCCTTGGACTGAGGAACCTTCAACGTCTCCACCGGCTGACCGTAGAGCTTCTCAAAATTCTTGAGCACCTCAGTCCGGGTGTCAGCGACCTTCTTGGCCTGGCCGGCCTTGACCTCCATCTGCTTCTGATGCTCCACCTACTGATCGGTCTAGACTTGGCGAGCCTAGTTGGATTCCTCCAGCTAGGTCACCTCCGCCTTCAGCCTCTCCACCTCCCGGTCCCTGTCCATTAACAAAGTTGCAGGAGGGTACCAATGGTCAACAAGAAACACGAATATTCGGGCAACTGGGAGGACATGGCAGAGCAAGCAATCTTACGCCCCAAGTCATGCGAGGTCTTGGCAGCTTCAGCAAAAGCTTTCTGCGAAAAAGACATAGTGAAAAAGAGAATAAAGAGGACAGCAGAAAAGAAGGGTAACGAAAATGGCAAAGAAGATACTTACTTCAAGAGAGGCCCCCAATGACAATATAATTTTGCGGCCCAAAAGTTGAGATGCCGGTGCATCGCCCTACCCGAGTTGATTTTAATCACCGCGATTTGAAAAGTTGGGGCACCAATTGCTGAGAGGGTGTTTCGAGTGAATGACGGCCAAACCCAATATTTTCAAATCGTGCATGTTAAGTCACGATATTCTGTTACACTAGTTCCTTCTATGCCCCTTCTTTGCAAGTATCTCTTCTTAGCCACCTTGCACGTGTCGTAGGGGAAAATCCATTACTATACTTACCTAACTCCCGACACTGGATCTGGCTGCGGCGGCGACGATCCTTTTTCTTCCCTTCGCCAACCCTGAATCTGGTGGCGGAGGTCCTTTTTCTCCCTCCCCCGATACTAAATCCGGCGGAAGAGGCCTAGCATGTCTTGCAAGGTGAAGGTTGTAGCTACGTTGCCGACTAATTCGGGCCCGTCAGGGCCAAAGTCTAGGGCTCAACGCGAAGCAGCAGCGAGGTCTTCAGCCCTGGTTAGCGAGGAGGTCAGCAAAGATTCTGCTCCCAAGGTACCTACGAGCAGCGGGTTGAAGATAAAAGCAAGGCCAGTGGCAGATTGTTTGGCTCCGGTAGGCGGATGCGGCACCCATATCTCGAAGAAAAAACCAGGAGAAGAGCGAGAGGTGAATTTTTCTTATCTGTGCCTTATCTTATAAGTAGATTAGTTACGGTATAATAGAATCGAATGAATTGAAAAGTTCCCCTTTTTATTCAAATTAGGCATAGCTTCGATACAAGGGACCTATATGAGTTCACAGTACATGTTCGCCAGTACACTGCAAAACTAGATTTTGGTTGCGAGAGGGTTGTGTTCGGGCAAGATGTGCAACTACTTGTGAATTGCAAAAAGGTTGTGTCTGTTTTGCAGCTGGTAGATATGCTTCATGCTAGGATTCGCTAGGGTTCTAGACAGAGGACAAAATTGGTGTGGCGCAACATGAATGATACCTATATGCAAATTGAGCACTCCATGAGCTTCATATGGTTTGGGAGTGATGTGCAGCTGATCGTAAGGTGAAAGTTGAAGTGATGATTGATGATATGTATGCTGATGCCAAAGATCTTGCTACCAGAGCTTTGGCTCCTAAAGAATACAGAACAATAGATGCTGATCTAGATAAATTCAGTATACACTTAGAAGTGGATTCATACATGACAAAACTTGATGAGGGAGTTAATAAGCCAGTTTCGTCATGTACTGTGGAGATCACTACCGATTCCAAAAACATAACTCTAGATGAAATGAGAGAGATGATTGGTAAGGAAATCAGAATTAGCCCTAAGTAGATGGCACGAATCCGGTGGTGGCATCATAAGAAGCAGGAATTCATAGAGGTTTTGGATAATGAAGATCTTATGCAGATTATGCGATAAAAGAAGCGAACCAGGAAGGTGTTCTTCCTGGGTACCATTTCTGATGTTATTAAACAGGTTATAGTGGATGTAGAGGCCCCTGAAGTGGCTGAACAGAATGAGGTGATCGACGATGATGAGATTTGATGAGAGCTGCTACCCTAGGCTTGTCATATGGACCACGGGGTTCCCCTGCCTGTATTTGTAACATTGACTACTATTGCATTTAGACCATGTTTCCGTGATTATGTTTTTTGAGATATTGCGATATAATGTTGTCCAAGCTATTGAGATTTTCAGACATGTCCCTCACTGAAACCATCATTGTTGTAATAAGACATAAGTACATTTTAGTTGACATGATTATGTTTCTTGAGATGACATATTGTACTTGTTTCTGTTATTATGTCTATTGGGATATTGTAATGTAATGTTTTGTGAAACCATGACTAGACAACTGATGCATAAATATATTGTAGTTGACATGATTATGTTTCTTGAGATGATGTACTGTATTTGTTTCTGTTATTTTGTTTATGGAGATATTGTAATGAATTGTTTTGTGTAACCATGACTGGATAGGTGATGCGTAAGTACCTTGTAGTTGACATGATTTTGTTTCTTGAGTTGATGTAATATACTTGTTTCTGTGATTATGTTTGTTCAGAGATTGTAATGTAATGTTTTGTGAAACCATGACTGATGAGGGGTAACCTCGGCAATACCCATGGTGAAGGACTTAGGGTTTCGTGGAAAAGAGAACGTCGGGGATTTCGTCGGATGTTAGGAAAACAATGGAGTCAAAGTCGCCTGAATATTTGGGAGTCGCACTACTACAAGTGTCCTGGGAGATTTTTCGGTACCCTCGCTTGGGCTTCTCCCGTCCTACAATAGGCCGGGTCTCAAAGCTATATGCGGATAGGTTTTACATACGTGTAATTACAATACCAACACAATGTTGGTTCATAGTCTTTTTCCTAATACAATCAAAGTCTTTGTGAGCTGCTTCCTTGCGCTATCATCTGAAATCTTCATGGGTCGTAAGCCTTTTGCCCAGTCCAGGGTAACAAATCATAAGCACCCAAGTAATCATACCTATGTGAATGATTGAACAAGTGATGCATAAGTACCTTGTAGTTGACATGATTTTGTTTCTTTAGATGATGTAATATACTAGTATGTTTTCCTTAGGCAATGAAATTGGGATGGAGGGAGTACACGTTTAATATTTGAAATAAGAATGTATGAAGACAAACCCTATTAGGTAGGAAACAGTAATCCAGGGAAATGGCATGGTATCCATTAAACTATTGTAACATGCCAATTTAGTCATTGTTGCAGCGGTGACGCACTTCACTTTCCCTACTCTTTGGTTCTCTCTCTAACTCTCTCTCTCTCTCCCTCTCTCTCTCTGCGTCGCTGTCGCCGATGCTAATGCATTCGCCATGCAGTCATGGAACGATGAGGACGACCAGTCGAGCAGCGACAACCTTCTCTCCAACATCGAGTATTGCTTCCATGATGTGAGTTCCTCTGTTTTCTCGGGCCAGGGATAGGCATTGGTAAATCCCTCGATCTGAGCTCCATATGTGCATGCAATGGTGTTCAATTCTAGCTTTGTGTTTCCTTATACGTACCCTGGACGATCTACGACTCCGAATGGGAGGGCCTAGATCTCGATGGAGAAGTACCATGCAACCATGGGCTAAAACCGAGGACATATGTTGGATTCGAAGGCAGTAACACTAGGAGAAAGTTTTTGGGCTGTACAAATCAGGTTTGTATACATTATGTGCAATGGTGACATGAAGAAAAATGTATCGTGTATGTTCACAACACGATAGTGTGTGTTCTTTTAGGTTGGCTTGGTGTGTAAAGTAGTAGAGTGGGTGGATCTTGAGTGTCCAGATGCACTTAAGAAATGTTTGGCCCAATTATGGGAGATGTATGAGTTGGAAAGGTTGGGTAGATTTACTAATGTGATACAGCTGAAAAAATTAGAAGTTGTTGGCACGAAATAAGGAGCTGGAACAAGAAATCGAGAATTTGCAGTCAGAAGTAAGTGACAGAATCAATGGGAGCTTGGTTGTTGGAACTGCAAAGAAGCTTCACGATAGTTACAAGTTGTTGATTCATAATGTGGAAAAGGAGAGGGATTAGCTCAGGGAATACAAGAAGAAGCTAGAGTACTACATTGCGGATCTATTGAAGGAACTGAAGACGGCGCGTGAGGGTGAACAAGGATAGACTTTAGAGGATAAAGGAAATTCCAGATGAATAATTTATGCCGTGACAATGCCTGAAACTAGTTAACTGTAAGACTTACAGTTGTGCTTTATTAACTAAGCCAAACTCAATCCTCGAGCAAATTAATTTTAGACGAACACATATCGGGCATAGAGTTAAGTTCATGTTAACAAAATCACCACTATAGAGGATAAAACTGGCAGTTCAGTACTAAATAGACATATGTGTTGGGCCACGTAGAGATAAAAAAACTTTTTCCCTACGCGGTACTCCCAAGATCCAGCTCAGGTGATAGGCCACGACATTTACCACTAGACGCGCAGGTGCAGATTGATGATGAAGCACGTCAGTTGATGCCATGCCGAACGAACCCCATACAACACGTCCAGATCCCCACGGACCTCCTTGTCTCCAGCGCCGCATGTGCAACGCCTCCACCGGTATCCACACGTACAGGAAGGAAGCTCCAGGCAGAGGACTGCTAGATCCTGTCTAGCCTGAAATGGGAGTGGAGAAAGTGACGGATAGTTCAGGGACAATCCCTTGTCACTCCACTTATATACACTCCTAGCTGGGCTCAATGCTTGAGGCCCATTTAGGCCGTACCCCAATCTCCACATGGATCTAATCAACATGGGCTCCTTACCCTTAAGTGTGTGACCCTGTAGGTTTACATACACCTGGACACGACATGAGTCACCACTCCGAGTCGATAGTTGGTAGCGGCCTCTAGCAAGACGTGCCAACTCCCAAGCGTCGTAAAGTCAGAAGACAAACCTCAAACCTTTCTCAATTTGTCTTTCGTCCAATTCCCTTTGCCTCACGATATATCTTGTCAAGCTATAGGCGAGTTGTTGTCATCCCTTTAATAGCTCGACTCTCTCTTCTCGTTCCGTGATATACGATTCACTAGACTAACACTTAGTCCGACTCCTTGGTTAACACTTAACGAAGTCGCGCATGGCCATGCTTCCGAATCATATCACACGAGAGGGCCCAGAGAATATCTCTCCATTACGGAGGGGCAAATCCCATCTTGGTAATCCACATCACGCAGCTTGCTTCACAACCAACCCGAACCCTTCCTTTATAACTTCCCATTTACGGAACAGCATTTGATAGGACGTAAGCTGGTGATTCATAACTCGGATCATGCGATCACCTCAGGTCGAAGGATTCCATTGCTTGATAATACAAATGACAACATGCTCGTTGCATCTCAACTGTTGGTCAGTACGATTCGCTAAACTCTTTAGCCGAATCAGTGTAAGTCGGAATAGCATCTCCATGCCCATGACAAGTGGAGCCGAGTCATCAAGCCGACTTTCACATTAGTCTAAGTTGTGTGTCTAGCACAACCTCAACGACCAAGGACAACTAGTATGAACAACATGAATATATAGTTCCACAATCGAATCACATATTCAATGATACATATTAGTAGTTCATACATGGACTATAATTTTATGAATACATTGGGAATAACATCATATATGATTGCCTCTATGGCATATTCCCAACAGTATCCCACTTGCACTAGAGTCAATCATCTCGACATCACATGTCTAGGCATCTAATGCCCATAGCTCTCAGGTGCGCCTCATGCTTCCGCTGTCGAAGTGGCTTTGTCAACGGATCCGCAATATTTGCATCCATGTGTACTTTGCATAACTTGATATCACCTTGATCCACGAACTGGCGAATAAGGTGGTATCGCATGAGTATATGTTTTTTCTTCTGGTGTTGTCTAGGTTCCTTGGCTTGTGCGATAGCACCATTGTTGTCACAATACACGTCTAACAGATTGGACGAGCATTGAACCACACCAAGATCCATGAGGAAATTCCTCATCCAAACGGCTTCCTTTGCTGCCTCCGAGGCAGCAATATACTCAGCCTCTGTCGTAGACGCAGACACTGTCTCTTGCTTGGAACTCTTCCAGCTCACAACCCCTTCGTTTATCACAAACACATATACAGATTACGAACAAGAATCATCCGAGTCAGTGAGATAACTCGCATCCGTGTAACCCCTTACACTAAGTTCATCATCACCACCATAAACCAGGAACATATCCTTAGTCCTTCTCAAGTACTTAAGAATAATTTTAGCCCCTGCCTAGTGGATCTCTCTAGGGTCAGCCTGGTATCTCCTCACAACACTTAGAGCATAGGAAACATCCAGTCTAGTACAAATCATAGCATACATGATGGATCCGACTGCAGAAGCATACGAAATCGCACTCATCCGACTTTTCTCATCAGTTGTCGAAGGACACTGAGTCTTGCTAAGTTTTACGCCATGGGACATCGGTAATAACCCCTTCTTAGACGATTCCATGTTGAACTTCTTCAACACTTTGTCCAAATATGTACTCTGACTCAATCCAATGAGCAGCCTTGATCTATCTTTATAGATCTAGATTCCTAGTATGTAAGTCGCCTCACCCAAGTCTTTCATCGAAAAACTCCTTTCCAATGATTTCTTGATTTCTTGCAACATCTGGACATCATTTACAATCAGTGGTATGTCATCCACATATAAGATCAGAAAGTTTACTTTCCTCCCACAAAACTTCTTGTATAAACAAGAATCATGATCACTCTTGATGAAGCCAAACGATTTGACTACCTCATCAAAGCGAATATTCCAACTCCGAGATGCTTGCTTCAACCCATAAATGGATTTTCGAAGCTTGCATACCTTGTCAGCATTAGCCGGATCAACAAAACCCTCGGGCTGTATCATATACACGTCCTCGGTTAAATTTCCATTGAGGAAAGCCGTCTTGACATCCATCTGCCATATCTCATAGTCGAAACAGGCTGCTATAGCTAACATGATCTGAACTGACTTAAGCATTGCTATGGGAGATAAATTCTCATCGTAGTCAACTCCTTGAACCTGTCAGAACCCCTTCGCGACAAGCCGTGCTTTATAGACAGAAACATTTCCATCCATATCAGTTTTTTTCTTAAAGACCCATTTGCACTCGACGGGTCTTACACCGTGTGGCAGATCAACCAAGTTCCAAACTTTATTTTCATCCATGGACTTTAACTCGGATCTCATGGCTCCGACCCATGCCTCAGAATCAGAACCCACCATCGCTTCTGAATAAGTTGCCGGCTCATCACTGTCCAACAGTAACACATCACGAACACTTTGCAATCTGGCCGATCTTCGCAGTGTCAGTGCAGTTGCCAGCTCAGGTACCATGACCGGCTCAACCTCTAAGGCTTTCGCCGACTCGCTGCTAGCTGGTATCTCTCAAATTTCTTCGATCTGCACCATTCTCCCACTGACTCCATGATTGGGAAACTCTTTCTCAAGGAAGACACTATTCTGAGCGACAAACACTTTGCCCTCTTCTCGGTTGTAGATGTAGTAATCCAAGGTTTCCCTCGGATACCCCACGAAAATACACTTATCTGACTTGGCTGTAAGCTTGTACGACTAAAGTTGCTTGACAAAAGCTTCACAACCCCAAATCTTAAGAAAATACAAACTCGGCTTCTTGCTAGTCCACATCTCATGTAGTGTCTTCTCTACTGACTTTGATGGTACTCTATTTAGTGTGAACGTTGCAGTTTCTAGACAATAACCCCAAAATGATAAAGGCAGATCTGTCCGACTCATCATTGATCGTACCATGTCCAACAAGGTCTGATTCCTCCTTTCCGACACACTGTTTCTCTGCGGTGTTCCTGGAGGAGTGAGCTAGGGAACTATTCCACAACTCTTCAGATGGTCATCAAACTCATGGCTCATGTACTCGCCTCCTCGGTCTGACCAAAGAAACTTTATTTTCTTGCCGAGTTGATTCTATACCTCATTCTGTAATTCCTTTAACTTTTCAAAGGCTTCTGACTTATGGTTCATCAAGTAGATATATCCATACCTACTCAAATCATCAGTGAAGGTAATGAAGTACTCATAACCACCTCTAGCTGTCGTGCTCATCGGGCGACATACATCACTATGTACTAGTCCCAATAAGTCGGATGCCCTTTCATAACTCTTTGCAAAAGGTGTCTTGGTCATCTTTCCGAGTAGGCAGGATTCGCATGTCTCGAACGACTCCAAGTCGAACAAAGTTAGGAGCCCATCATCATGGAGCTTCTTCATGCGTTTCCAACTTATATGACCAAGCCGACAATGCCAAAAGTAAGTCATATTCAGATCATTTGGTTTCAACCTTTTCACATTTATGTTATAGACATATTCACCTTCAAGATTCAAAATAAATAACCCGTCCCAGACGGGTGCAAAGCCGTGAAACATATCATTCAAATATAAAAAACAACTATTATTCTTAATATTCGACTCATAGCCTTGTCTCATCAAACATGAGGCAGAAATAATGTTTCTACTAAGCACTGGAACATAATAACAATTATTTAGCTCCATTACGAATCCAAAAGGTAAATGAAGTTGCATCGTGCCGACTTCCAACGCAGCGACTCTCGCTTGTTGCCGACTCGAATGTCAACCATGCCTCTCGCCATGCTCCTAGTTCTTCCCAGTCCCTCCAACGAGTTGCAGATGTGAATAACTAATCCGGTATCATATACCCAAGAACTATTAGGTGCATCTGCGAGATAGATGTCTATAACATTGCAAACAAGCGTACCTGAGCCGGAAGTCACACCTCCACTCTTGGCTTTATCAGCCAGATACTTGCTACAATTCCTCTTCCAGTGGCCATCCGCCTTGCAATAGAAACAAGTGGATCCAGCTGCAGGAGATGGCTTAGTCTCTGAGGAAGCGCTTTGGACTGGCTTCTCGGCCTTACCTCCTGACATTGCCTTCTTCTTCTTAGTCCAAGAACTCTTCTTGAACTTAGCCTTATTCTGCACCATCAACACTTGACTGGCGCCTTTCTTGAGATCCACCTCAACCTGCTTGAGCATCCCATGTAATTCAGTGAGCTTCTTATCCATACCATGCATGTGGTAGTTTGATATGAACTGGCCATACGCACTAGGAAGAGAGTTCAGAATTATATCTGTAGCGAACTCTTTGCTAATGGGGTAGCCAAGCCTTTCCAGAGACTACACGTAACCAACCATCTTGATCACATGCAGACTCAGTGGATCTACATCCTTAAGATTGCAGCTCAACAAAGCCTGAGAGACTTGATACTTCTCAGTCTTTGCCTAAGCCTGGAACATACTTTTGAGGCTTTCGATCATATCGTAGACCTCAACATTCTCGAACTGTTGCTGCAAGTCTGGTTCCATGTGAGCAAGCATAAGACAGCTAATCTCCGTAGACTCATCACATGTCCTATGGTAGGCATTGGTGGCTACGACACTCGCATTCTCAATCGGCTCATTTGGAAGTGTCGTCAGATTGATGACAAGTACGAAATGAGGGGGGTCCTCGAGGCGTGTGGAAGAGAGGGGTGTGAGACGTACCGCGTTCCGGGACGGTGAGCACACAAGTTTACCCAGGTTCGAATCCGCCGGCTTTGGACAGATCCTACTCCTCCTAGCAATCCAGTAATACGGCAGAGTTGGAATATGGGTTACAAGGGTTTTGCCTGTGCGAGTTGAGATTGTAGACTATTGTGTGGGTAGGTGCCTTAAAGCTCTCCCTAGGACGGCTTATATAGATATCCGGCCTAGGGTTTACAGGAGAGATCTATCCGGCTACGACTAAGAGTCGGTTACAGAGTACATCTTGAACTACAAGTAACACTATGGGCCTATGTCGGTAAGTCTTCTGGGCCTTCCCGTAGCCGGACTGGACTCCGTCTCTTCTCCCTGACTGGGCCGCCCGTGAAGCAAAGCTCTAACCCAAAGTGGGCCACCCTAGTCAGTGAGGAATTGTGAGGATACTCGAAAAGTATATCCCCAACAGCAGCCCCCGGAAGCCTCCAAGATCCAAAGTCGGATTCATCATCATCTAGCTTGATCTTTGGCTTGCAGAATCTTGAAGGGTTCCTGAAACTTCAAAACAAAAGATACGATCCGGGTCTTAAAAATAAGTCGGACCTATCGGTACATTTATTCAGATTTCCAGCTCGAAATTCGAACTAAGCCAGAACTTGGTCTCTGACGTAGCCTGACACCAGCCATGGTCAAGTCACGTCAGTGACAGACATTTCCTGTCAGCACGACCGTTGGTGGGTCCACCTTTCGCGAAACCGAGGCGCCGTTATAATGCGTGTGTGGAGATCGAGGCAGCATAATCATCACGTGGAGGTTTCCCCATCCTTTCCACGACGCGTGACACGTTTACTGTAGCCTTTACACGAATCTTGACGCATCTGATGGATATAAGTGGTGTGGATTTCTCTCCCAATCTTCTTCACCAGTTCCAGGGCCATTTCCTTCTCCTCTACGCCTCCCACTAACCTAGCGCTCCACTGCCCCCAGCAAAAACACCTCCAGCGCCGCCCATCTAAGGTCATCGGTGCACCGAATAGAATGGCATCCTCATCATCCTCCGGCTTAGCAGCGGCAGCAGCGGCGGTGGCACAGAAGGAGAGCCACCACGGAGTTTGGATTCTGTGTCCTGGACGACCCCAAACTGCAGGTTGTTGAAGACGAAGGGCTCCTCCACGCCGGTGACTGGCGGAGCGGCTTCGGCGAAACCGTCCCCAACCCCCGCGACAACGAGCGAGTGCATTTCGGCACTCACCTTGACAGAGGTCTTTCCTTTCCTCCCTCGGAATTCATGTCCGAGGTTATAGATCATTATGGTGTTCATCTCCACCATCTCCCCCCGAACTCCATCTTATAGATGAGTGCGTACGCCTCTTTGTGCGAGGGGTATCTCGGCATTAGGCCGAGTCTCACTCTTTTTCGGTACTATTTTCATGTCCAGAGAAATTCCATTACTGTTGGTAATCCTTATATTACCTGTACCATTAGTTTTTCAGTTAGACGTGAGCGCGTTTATCCCTGGATTATGGCAAGTTATTCGGTCAAACAGGTCGTCCACTTTTTTCTACCACAAGGATATCCCCGCTCTCGGCAAAGATACAACTTTGCCGGCTTTCGTTGATGGAGCCGCCACGCCCCAAGAGTCTTGGGACGAGGTCGCTCCGACTCTCAGTGACGATCTATTTCTCGCCAAGACACGAATCGAATCCCTTTTGAAGCACAAGGGCCTCAAAGGGTCCGACTTAGTTCAATGCTGGGTGGCGCTCCGGATCCAACCTCTTCAACATCATGGAGATCGACTGATGCACTCCATCACGCTGTCGAAGAATGACTCCCTCTGCGTCAGCTCCAAGTCCTTAAAGCCGAAAGATTATGTAAGCCAAATCTAATGGCTGATAAGGGAACAGATCGAGAGGAAGATTCCGGAGCTGTCCTTGGACATGCATACAGCGGAAAATCCTGTTGTGCCGGTAAACTTCAGCAGTAACTCTTTTTATGTGCTCATCTAGATGTTATTTTTGCAATACTGAGATGCTTTTTCCTTTTCAGCTTGCTGACCTCCACGAGTCGGAGTTTGCTCCTATCGAGGGATACCCTCCTGAGTTTTCTCAGGACGGGGGTGAGTTGGTCCCAATGCTCGTTCCTCGGAAATGCAAAGCTCCGACATTGGCCATCGGCACCAAAGAAGTGCCTGTTGTGAAGAGGTAATCTTTCCTCACAAGGTTAATGTATTTTGCCTGTAATTCCTTCTAAGATGTAATGTTCTTTGTTATATTATCTTCTCAGAGCTAAACAACTCATCAAGGGAAAGGGGAAGGAAGCTGCCACGAAGCCCCTGCATCAGTCGAAGCTCAAACTAGCTTCTCCTTCCATGGCTCCTCCGACACCCGCTCCTCAGCCTTCTGCAGCACCGGAGATTACTCCATCTCCGACTGTTGCAGAAGATCTAGCTCAACCAGCAGAGCCAGCGATCCTTGAGTCGCAAACTGACGTCACCATGAGTGACTCGGGTGTTGATAAGGGTGAAACCTCTTCGGGTAATGATCCCTCAGCAGAAATCTTCGCTGACAATCTCCTAAGTAATCTGGGACTTGCCAAACTTGGCCTATCTCAGAAATCTATGGAGGAAATCCAGCGGTTGGCCCGGCAATGCTTGGAAAGCCGAAATCTTTCTGTCGAAGAAGAAGCACAAGAAGCAGAGGATGTCAAGTACTCCAAACTTCTTGGACAAGTCCTCCTTTGTGACGAGGGACTAAGAGCTAGCGTGTTACCACCTCCACCAGTGATCCCGCTCACCCTTGCCGAGAAGGTTACAACTGAAGTGAACATGTGCTTGAGCAAGCTCACACATGAACAACATGTAAGTCGGAATTCCAACTCACTTTTTCCTTTATGTTACTTTATATCCTATCCTCTAGCCCCCAAGCATGAAGTTGGATAGTCAAATCCGGGTTTATGCTTACTTAGGATGCCAAAGAATGAACTAGTGTAGCCCCCAAGGCTCGTGCTGATATTAGTTACAATATTAGCCCGAGTATTTAGTAGACTTCTGACTCTAGGTATTCTGACTTACAGAAAGTTAATTCGTATAACCAGGATTTATTAAAAAATATCTGCAACAAGCGGAAAGAGATCAGAGCTCTCCGGCTTGAAAATGCATAGCTGAAGGTTTCCAAGGATGAGGCCGAAGGTAAACATTTCGAAACTCAAACCTTGTCTTTTTGTTTCATAGTCAAAATTTTGTTGAACTGTCTGTTCTTTTGACTTACAGCACTGGTAAAACAGTCCTGCGCTATGATCGAAGAAGCCGAGAATCTTAAGACCTTGGTGGTAGAGAACAAAGAACTTCGCCAAGAGCTGGATAAGCTTAAGACAGATCATGAGAAGAGCATTGCTCAAATTCTCGAATCCACCTCCATAGCCACCGATGAGCATGATCGCAAGATTACGCTTCAAGATAATAAAATCTCGGATCTCAGCAATGAGCTATTCACAGAAAAGGAAATTTCCGAGGCGCTCCAGGATGAACTCCAGAGTCTTCGTGAGGAGAAGGCCAAAGTCGACGATGTCATCTTTGGTATGTTTCCCTTTCTCTAACTTATCTGCATCTTCCGACTCTTTAGAGTCCAGGTTTATTGACTTACCCTTTGCATTATATGCGTAGGTCCTCTGAACTTGATGGACTCAACCTCTACTGAGTCTTGCACCAGCCGGGTTACTCAAGTCGGTGACTTGTTGCACGACCTCCACCAATCCCTTGAAGATATTGGCGAAGTTCTCAAGGTTCCGGATATGCATAGCATGTCCGGTTTTGAGGTGCGAGACAAGGCCAAGGATATGCCACAACTTCTTTAGGACTAGAACATGTCCTACGCGCGAACCGCGGCACAAAACACTCTCACCATGGTTATGAGCCACCATGGAAACATGGAGATCTGGCAAGTAACCAGAAGGTACTGCAAAGTGGACGAAGACGGACAGGAGCAAGACATCAAGGCCATCATGGACTCCTACGCCGGATATGGGTGCCACGTAGCTGATTTGACCAGCTACGACACTCCCTTCCTCACTCGTGTGGACACGCCACCTCCGCCTTCCGAAGAAACAGCTGAAGTTTCCGACAATGATCAAACCATATCGGAATTGAACATGTCGGAACGTTATCAAGCCGAGGCCGATGTATCCAGCGAGCTGACAGCTCCTACCTCTTCTCCTGTATCATAGAGTATCAGAAGAACAATATGTTATTCTGAAAAACAATTTGGATGTGTAAATAAGTAGTATAATACTTTTGCTAGTGCTAAGTTTTAAGTTATCTATTCAACACTTTTGGCTTTGATATTATGTGCCTGAAATTTTTGCATAAGCAATTGTATTTTTTGTCAGCACTTATCATTTATCTGGCTTTCCGCCTCGCCCTTTTGTGAGCTGGCTAACTTTCAGCACGGAAACTTTGCCGAGCAACGGAGCTCAATTGCTAAACCAGTTTAAACACGGAAACAAAGCCGACTTCTAGTACCAACAATTCACTACTCGGAAAATGCCCGCATCCAGCAATCAGACAAATAACCAAAGTATAGACTAGAAAATTTAAATTTATACCCAAAGGTATCAATTTTAGAATCAGAAATCTAAACCAGAACAAACATGAGCATAAAGTACTTTCAAGTATTCTGGGATTTTCGACTATGACATGATCATTCGGAAATAAGATGGTAAAAACTTCTCAGAAAGATTTTGAGGGAACCAAGACTTTATTTCTCATTGAACATGTACACATATATGATTACAAAGAAAAATAAACTAAGAATAAAAGGGACATAGCTGAGCAATATTCCATGGTCAGTCTAATTCATCCGGGTTTGTACTGCCTCTAGCTCTCTTTCTCTTCTTAGTAGCAGGTCTTTCTTTGACTGGCCACATATCAGTTAGGTAGTATGAACCATTGTACAATACTCGACTAACTAAAAATGGCCCTTCCCATACTGGGGAAAGTTTGTGCTTTCTTTGCTGCACAAGCCAGAGAACCAAATCACCCTTATTGAAAGACCGGTTTCTCACTATCTGGCTATGATACTTGCGTAACTTCTGATGATAGGCTGTTGATCTCATCTCAGCAATGACACGAACTTCTTCGACTAAGTCAAGATCATTTTGTCAAGAAATTTCGGCATCCTCTTCAATATATGTGGCCACTCTAGGAGAAGTGTGAATCAAATCACTAGGAAGAACTTCTTTTGCGCCATAGACCAAGAAGAAAGGTGTGTATCCAGTTGATCTGTTTGGAGTTGTTCGCAAACTCCATATTACAGAAGGTAATTCCTCTGCCCAAGCCCCCGCAACACGTTGTAGTGGTGCTTCGAGTCTCGGTTTTAGGCCCTACAGGATTAAACCATTTGCTCTTTCGACTTGTCCATTAGCTTGTGGATGTGTGACTGATGCAATGTCAAGCCAGATATTTTGTGCATTACAGAATTCGGCAAGCTCTCCCATGGAAAAGTTACTCCCATTGTTCGTGATAATGCTATGCGGATAACCATATCGGATTATAACATCCTCAACAAATCTTCTGGTTGTTCCTCCATCACAACAAGTGACGGGTTTAGCCTCAATCCATTTGGTGAATTTATCCACCATCACTAAGAGGTGTATAAATCCACTTGGAGCCCGTTTAAACGGTCCTACCATGTCATGCCTTCAGACCGTGAAAGACCATGTTATAGGTTTTGTTCGCAGCTGATCAGCTGGAACGTGAGCTTGTTTGGCGTACTTTTGGCAGCCCTTGCACGTCTTGACCAGCCGTTCAGCATCTGCCTTGGCTGTAAGCCAGAAAAAACGTGTCAGAAAGCTTTTGCCACTAAAGATTTGGCTGCAGCATGGTAACCACACTCGCCTTCGTGGATCTCTCGTAAGATTTTCACTCCTTCTTCCGGAGATACACAGCGCCGAAAGACCCCAGATGCACTCCGCTTATAGAGCTCACCACTAATTATATATAGGCTTTTGCTCGTCGGACGATCTGTCGGCTCAGAACTTCGTCTTCAGGTAATTTTCTGTCTATCAAGAAATTAAGATAGGGTTGAGTCCAGCTAGGAATCACAGCCAGAACTGCTACTAAAGGTGAGTCGGATTTGGTCGGATATTCCTCATCTATTCCTTTTATAGAGGGAACTTTGAGGTGCTCTAAAAAAGCTCCATCTAGGACCTTTTTCCGGGCAGAGCCTATTCGAGATAGTGCATCTGCTTCCTCATTTTATGTTCGAGGGATGTGTTGAACTTCAAACCCTTCAAACGTTTTAGATAATTCATCCACGACAGCTCTATATGCCGCCATGTGCTTGTTTGCCTTACAGATATCTGACACTTGTTGAGCAACAAGATCTGAATCTCCATAACACATTAATCATCGGATGCCGATGTCCTTAGCAATCCGGATTCCATGCAGTAGTGCTTCATATTCGACAATGTTGTTCGTCGACGTGAAGTGTATCTGCAATACATAAAAAAGTTATCACCTTGGGATGACTTGAGCACCACGCCAGCCCCCGAGCGCTTTAGACCCGTCAAAATGTAAGGTCCAGTATTCTGACTTCGGTAGGGTCATACTCTCCGTTATCTCTGTCCATTTAGCGACAAAGTCAGCGAGGATTTGGGATTTGATTGCTGTACGAGGTTTGTACTCAATATCGAAAGATGAAAGCTCTATTCCCCATTTGGCGATGCGTCCTGTGGCGTCACTATTGTTGATTATATCTCTCATGGGAGCTATGCTCACCACGATAATTGGATGTTCCTGAAAATAATGTCGTAGCTTACGAGATGCTAAGAACACACCGTAAGCCAGCTTTTGATAGTGCGGCTACCGCTGCTTTGATTCTATTAAGACCTTGTTGAGATAGTAAGTCGGACGCTGCACCAAGTGTTCCTGATTTTCCTCCGGTCTCTCCACCATCATGACGATACTGACGACTTTGTTTGTCACAGCAAGATAGAGCAACATCAGTTCCTATGGTTCCGGTGCTGCAAGGATGGTAGCAGATGAGAGTACTGCTTTCAGGTCTTGCAGTGTAGCTTCAGCTTCGTCGGTCCACACAAAATTCTTGGTCTTTTTCAGGAGTTTGTATAGTGATGCGGCTCTTTCACCGAGCCGGCTTACAAACCGACTGACTGCGGCAATGCAACCAATTAGTCTTTGTACGTCCTTTAGGCGAGTTGGCCTGGAAATATTGAGTATAGCCTTGATTTTGTCTCGGTTTACCTCTATGCCTCTTTGATACATGATAAAACCTAACAATTTTCCGGCTGGGATTCCAAAGAAGCATTTCTTCGGATTAAGCATTATGTTGTATTTTCGTAGATTGGCGAACGTTTCCCCCAAGTCGGAAATCATGGTTTCCTTCTTTTTGGACATCACCGCAATATCATCCACATATACATGTACATTGCGTCTGATTTGATCATGGAGGCAATGCTGCATTGTGCGTTGGTACGTAGCTCCTGCGTTTTTCAGCCCAAAGGGCATCGTAACGAAATAGAAGGTTCCGAAAGGGGTTATCAATGAAGTTTTGACTTTGTCAGATTCCTTCATCCGGATTTGGTGATAACCGGAATATGCGTCGAGAAAACATAGGAGTTCCGAGCCTGCCGTAGAATCGATAACTTGATCAATCCTAGGCAGAGCGAATGGATATTTGGGACAAGCTTTGTTCAAGGTAGTATAATCAACACACATCCTTAAATCAGTGGTGTCTTTTTTAGGGACCATTACAGGATTGGCCGACCACTCAGTGTGGATGACCTCTTCTATGAATCAGGCTAACTCGAGCCGTGCTAGTTCCTTAGCTATTGCCTTACTTTTTTCGTCGCCAAAACATCGTAGGGACTATTTGACGGGTTTAGCGTTCGGGTGTACATTTAAAGAATGCTCGGCAAGTTCCCTAGGTACTCCGGTCATGTCAGATGGCTGCCATGCGAAGATATCTTGATTTGCTTGGAGGAACTTGACGAGCGCGCTTTCCTATGCGCTATCTAGGCCTACACCTATCTGGGTCACCTTGGAGGGGTCATCATCCTTCAATGGCGTCTTCTTCATCTCTTCTGATGCCTTGAACTCCGGATTCGGCTTTGTCACCTCCTTCTTCATTGCGGGCATCTCGGACGGATCTATGCTCTTCTTGATCTCCTGGTACTCCTGGGCGTGCAGCATGGCTTCAGCAAAGGCGGCATTTCCATCCTTGCACTCTCGCGCTTTTTTCGGGTCTCCCCTGATGGTGATCATCACACGAGAGGGCCCAGAGAATATCTCTCCATTACGGAGGGGCAAATCCCATCTTGGTAATCCACGTCACGCAGCTTGCTTCACAACCAACCCGAACCCTACCTTTATAACTGCCCATTTACAGAACAACGTTTGATAGGACCTAAGCTAGCGATTCACAACTCGGATCATGCGATCACCTCGGGTCGAAGGATTCCATTGCTTGAGAATACAAATGACAACATGCTCGTTGCATCTCAACTATGGGTCAGTCCGATTCGCTAAACTCTTTAGCTGAATCAGTGTAAGCCGTAATAGCATCTCCATGCCCATGACAAGTGGAACCGAGTCATCAAGCCGACTTTCACATTAGTCTAAGTTGTGTGTCTAGCACAACCTCAACGACCAAGGACAACTAGTAAGAACAACATGAATATATAGTTCCACAATCGAATCACTTTTTCAATGATACATATTAGTAGTTCATACATGGACTATAACTTTATGAATACATTGGGACTAACACCATATATGATTGCATCTAGGTCATATTCCCAACAATATGTTGGCTTCAAGCGAGCCTAGCCCAGAGCTGCTCGTTTTCCTCCCTAAGATCGGCCAGCTCCTTCACTACTTTGTTGTGCGCCTGCCGCATGTTCCAGTGCTCCGTCAGGGATTCGAGAAGTTGTTCTACAACCATACGATTTTCCTTCATGAGCCCATTCATGATCTCCGTCTGCTTACTACCTGAGGTGTGACCTTCCCTGTGAAGTTTCTCGCAACCGGTGTTTACCTCCTTTAGTTTCTGGCACTTGTCAAAAAGGACCGCGACTTCAGCGCACAGGTGGTCAAAGGCTAACTTATGGGAATGCCGCTTCTCCCTTATGATGGCTATCTTGTCATTTAGCTAGGTTGCCATGTCCTAGTTCATCTTTCGCCTCTTTCCCTACAACAAAAATATATAGTATGATTTGTTCGATTCACCAGGACAAGGTGGTTAGTTTCCATAATTAAATGAATCGACTAGTGGCACTGTCATAATTTCAAGGAAGAAGAAATATAGGAATAATCAACATTTTATGAATCGACTAGTGGCACTATCATAATTTTAATTTCAAAGGAAATAAGGTTTATCTGCAGTTTAGTGTGTTGTGGGTTTTTCCCATGTCACCAAATAGTAGTGTCAAACTCATAATGCAGAAAACCATGTCCAGATACATAATGGAAAGAGCTCATGGTGTCCATTCATGAATATGAACACCTACACATGTCTAGATAGATAAGGAGTTGCCCTAGGATTCTTATTGCACCCTATAATGGGAATCATACTTGGGAATTGCTCCCTGAACCCTAAATATTACAAAAAGAGTGGAGCACGAACTGATATTCGTGCCCCCTCAAACGGGAATCAGAATTGGGCGTTGCTCCGATACGCCTCCAGACAAGCCCTTAGCTCCTCGTTCTCTTTCTAAACATCCTCGAGTACGGTGATCCCTCTACTCATGTCCTCCTTCATCTCTCTCACTACATCTAGGCAACAGTTTCTGTCATGGTAGGCTCAGATGGCAGCCTTGGTTTCCTCGACGCGTCCTCTGAGTGCCTCGGTGACTTCATCATGCAGGAGGGTGCACCTTATCTCGAGATTCGTCCTCTCCTCCACGAACTCGTTGATTATCTTGATGGCATGTTCTTGCACATTCAAGTTACGGTCAAGCACTTTCTGCAACCTCATGATGTCACGTGCAAAATCTAGTGAGATCTCCTTCTGCATAGATAAACGCTTGAGTAGGCTATCATTAGATTGGGTGAGGGAGTGTGCAAGATCTTGTTGGTTGTCAATCTTGGAACTGATCGCGGCCACCTTGTCATGGTACTCAGCCTTCAATCGCTGCATCGTTCATGTTAATTGAAATAGAAATTCTATAATTACACTCCAGGTTCCGGGTGAATACAAATTCAAATCACAAAATCCCCATTGAATCTATGGACAATAGTATTAAAAATGGACCTAGAGATCCAGTCATAATCATGATGAACAACCTAATCACAAAATCCCCATTGAATCTATGAACAACGGTATTAAAGAATGACCAAGAGATCTAGTCATAATCATGAAAACTAATAGAACTTGCAAAAAAAAACCAATGCGGGGTGGACACGATGTAAGAAATCCACATTACAACTAAAAGAAATAACAGTGTGGAGATTTGCTACCTCGCTGAGACATGGAACGGGACGAACGGGTCCTGCAATGCCGCCGTCGTGGTCGATTCTGGTTCCATAGCCAGCCAAAATACGTAGAAGAGGAAGAGCAAGAAGAAGAAGGAAAACAATAAGAAGCAGAATAAGATCATGATCGAGAAGGAGATGGAGGAGAAGTATAACAAGAAGACTGTTCTGGGAGGAGCCCTCGCCTGCTAGAAAATTCAGCGCCATTGTCGGGAGAGATTGGGCCTTACTGAGAGGTGGGGCTTGAGGGGCTGGTAGAGCAAGAACTTCCTGGCGGCGAACTCTCTCCTTTTTCTCCGCGAGGATGGTCGGCCGGCCTCTCCTCAGGGGAGGCATGGCTTGCAGGGGGAGGGAGGTGGCAGTAGGAGGAAGAAGAGTGATTGGTGTGGAGAATAGTCAAAGAGTACAAGCCGTGGTCTAGTAGTGCTACTACTATTATACAAGACCACTGTCTACGGTCTACCTTCTCAAAGAATCCATTGATAGGGAATCGATGGGACTTGTCTTTATTGTGATGGACAGTTCAGTGGTCTTCGGTGCCACCTAAAATCCCGTATATAATAAAAGGAGTGCGATCTTACCATTAAAAATGAGTGGGGCCGGGTGGTATTCACGGGCATCGACGTGCATGTCCCGCGTGCGTGTGTCACATGTTGACGGGGAAATGACGCACGCAATTGTTGCATGATCACGTCGGCACATCGAACTCCATGTTGATTGAACGCACGTTGAACTCCACGTCGACAAGAACGCACGGGATATTTACGAGTCTAGTGTGGGGTTTCCGTAGTACCATAGGATGTGTGTGTAATTCTTTGTCTATCTGTTGCATCCAACCTTGTTGTCACAATCTTCCTTTGCTTATCAACTGTTGGTACATTCCATACCGACAAGCTTTGTGTAAAACGACGTGATCTATCTGATTCTTTGTAAACCGGTGCGATCTGTCTTAGTCTTGGTAACCGACGCGTTCTAGTTAGGGGTGTTCGTTCTGTATCTGTTAATCTCTTCAGTTGTTCGTAAGAAGGATAAGAGTTGGGTTGCACGTTTTTCCATTCTTGTGCGAAGTAATGCTTTAAGTACGGGATGGAGTCATGACCATACCACTACTTTTATCATTCGCTCTTTTACATTGAATGGGTGAAGTTGCTAAGCTCTAATTGTTAAGTGGTTTTGTGCATCTAGTTGGTATTTTAATACCTAAATTTGTGGAAAAAAATTCTTTGGTAGATTTGTGCTCCACACTCCATTTCAGTCGTGTGCGATATGCTAACAATCTTCTAGGTGCTATGAACTTTGCTTGATATTTAATATCATCTTAGTAAATTATATCCTTTAATCTTTGTAAATTATGTCTTAGTGCTATTTTGGATTATTGATAATTCTCCATTATGCTACTAACGCAAGTTTTTCAATCATCAACGGGATGGCCCCTCCACGCCACCCTCCTGGGGAAGACGAGGTTCCGGGTTTGCCAGAGCTAGGTGATGCGCTTATCAGTTTGGCGAATACTCTAGGAACTATGCAGCAAAACCATCAGAGGTTCGAGGAGAACATCAGGAGGAATGAGTTTGCACCACCTCCATCACCTCCCTAGTGTGGCAACTTGAAGGACTTTCTGAAGTTCGCCCCAAGGCACTTCGAGGTGACCGCCGAGCCGCTAGATGCCGACGATTGGTTCCGGGAGATTATGAGGCTACTGGATACCGCAGATGTTGCTGAGCACCACAAGGTCAAGTGCGTTACTCAACTTATGCGTGGGGAAGCTGCTCTTTGGTGGGAGAGCAATCTGAGAGCAAGTCCTCCTGGATTTCAGCCAACATGTGGGAAATTCACTGATGCTTTCAAGGAGCAATATTTGCCTGAAATTTTCATGGATTGCATGAAGGAGGTGTTCCTGAATCTCAAGCAAGGAAGCGACAATGTCGATACTTACATCAAGAACTTTGCAAACTTATCTCATTATGTTGGGCATGAGGTTTCTGATGATAAGAAAAGACATAAGAGGTTCCGTCAAGGGATAAATGCTTCAATCAAATATGCTATCACTCATGCCACTCCAAAATTGTTGCCTAAGCATCAACAAATAGATCTCCAAGAAGAGGCAAGTAAGCAGGCATACGATGATTTCAAAAAGCACAGCCGTGACACAGGAGGTTCTTCAATAGTGGCTGCTCCTTCTAAGCACCGTGTGTGGGTCCCTAGTACCGCACCGCCGCTCCCTACTCTGCCAAGACCGTCAACTTTCTCGCCAAGGCCACCATACCCTTACAACACCGCTCCAAGGGGCTACAACAACAACTACCCTAGGGCGCCATATGGTGGAGTTCCAGGATACTCTACTCCTCATCCGAGTGGTGCTTGTTTCTCGTGTGGGAACACTGGACACCACCAGTGGAAATGTCCTATGAACAACAAGGCTCTTCCTCCTCCACCTCCAAGACCTGCTTCGACAATTGCTCCTCGCGCACCTGCACCACGAGCTCTCAACATCAACACAAAGCCCGGGTCCACTGTTGCTCACGCCAACAACATCAATATTGTTCAATCTGAGCACACACCTGGAGTAGTGCTAGGTACGCTTCCTGTTAACTCAGCTTCTGCACGAGTTTTATTTGATTCTGGAGCATCGCATTCATTTGTATCCTTCATGTTTTCTCAAGGGAATGGGTTGTCATCTGATTCGTCACCTAAAAAGCTAATGGTTCTTTCTCCCTAGGCAACGATGTTAACTTCCAAGATCAGTTATGACAATCATGTTCAAATTGGGGATTCTTCCTTTCCGGCCTCTTGGATTATTCTGGGCAACTCAGATATTGATGTCATTCTGGGCATGGATTGGTTGGCTACAAATAAAGCTATGATTGATTGTGCTGAACATTCGGTTTCTTTGAAAATCCCTGAAGGCCTTATAGTCTATTCTCTAAGGAAAACTCCTTCTATTCAGCTCTACTCTTTGGGTGTCCAAAACATTGATGTTATGGAAGCCTTGCAAAATGTTCCTGTGGTTTGTGAATTCCCAGATGTTTTTCCAAAAGAGCTACCAGGCATGCCTCCTGACTGAGAGGTCGAGTTTGTGATTGATCTTGAACCAGGAACCGCTCCTATCTCCAAGAGGCCTTATAAAATGGGTCCTGCAGAGTTGGCCGAACTCAAACGACAGTTTGACGAACAAGAAAAGTTGGGTTTCATTCAGCATAGTGATGGGTTCGTAGCATGGAAAACAAAAAATTTCTACCGCAAGAACGAACAAAACCTAGATCTAATCTATTAGACATGTGCAACGAGATAGATCTGTACTAACCCTTGTAGAACCGAAAGCGTTACGAGATTAGATCTCGGGGTTGATGCAGTCGATCACTTGCCGATCTCAAGATCATGTGGACGATCCTTCCGGCGCCGCGTTCTGGCAGCGCTTCCGCAGTCGGTCACACGTGCGGAGTCGAAGCAGACCTTCCTCTCCCCGTTCCAGCAAGCAGCGGAGGTAATAGATCTTCTCCACGGAATCCTAGCAGCACGACGGTGTGGTGGTGGTGGTGGAGTAGAGAATTCTGCAGGGCTTCGCCTAAGCCGGAGCAGAGCAAAGGAGGAGGAGAGAGGCGGCGGCTAGGGTTTGTTATGGGAGAGAGCTAGGGGGTGGCGCCCCCTCCCCTCTATTTAAAGGAGGGAGGCGCCATGGGAGGGGGAGTCCTAGTAGGACTCCCCTCCCTCCTTGGCCGGCGGATTGGGAGGGGGGAGGAATCCTCCTCCCCCACGAATCCGTGTCTTGCCCCACAAAGACTCCTTGATCCTTTCTTGGTTTTCAAGCAAACTCCAAGAAATCTCCTAGAACCTTCCAGAACATTCCGAAACCTTCTAGAATATCCATACAAACACTCCGGAACATTTCCTAACTTAGAAAATGATCCCCAATATATGAATCTCATTCTCTGGACAATTTCGGATCTCCTCGTGATGTCCCGGATCCAATCCGAGACTCCGAACAACATTCGGTCTCCAACGCACATTCCATATCTACTTAAAACAACTTCGAACCTTAAGTGTGTCACCCTACGGTTCATGAATATGCAGACATGATGAAGACACCTCTCCGATTAATAACCATCAGCGGGATCTGGAGATCCATAACGGCTCCCACATACTCAACGATGACTTTGTGATTGATAGAACCATTAACATATGAAACCAATTCCCTTTGTCACGCGATACTCTACTTATCCGAGGTTTGATCGTCGGTATCTCCATACCTTGTTCTACCTCGTTACTGATAAGTACTCTTTACTCGTTCCATGATATGTCATCCCTTGTGACCTAGTCACATGCTTGCAATCTAACTAGATGACATTCCACCGAGAGGGCCCAGAGCATATCTATCTGTCATATGGATGGACAAATCCCAATCTTGGTCCATGCGCTTCAACACATACTTTCAGAATACCCAATGACACCTTTATAACCACCAAGT
Organism: Avena sativa; assembly: GCA_916181665.1. Classification (NCBI taxonomy): domain Eukaryota; kingdom Viridiplantae; phylum Streptophyta; class Magnoliopsida; order Poales; family Poaceae; genus Avena; species Avena sativa. The sequence continues at coordinate 342,026,387 of OV702288.1, forward strand.
TACGAAGCGGTGTTTGATGTCATCAAAGTATCCATCCGGTGATGGTGATTAACATAACCTCATGGTCGAAGGATTAGGTTACTATGCATTTGAAAGCTTGTAGCAAAACGAACTTAATGACTTGATCTCATGCTATGCTTACTATGGGTGTGTGTCCATCACATCATTATCCTAATGATATGATCTTATTATTAACGACATCCAATGTCCATGATCAGGAAACCATGATCATCCATTAATCAACAAGCTAGTTTAACAAGAGGCTTACTAGGGACTCTTTTATGTTTACAAAACACACATGTATCAGTGTTTCCTTATAATACAATTATAGCATGGGATGTAAAAATTTATCATAAACATAAAGATATAATAATAACCACTTTATTATTGCCTCTTGGGCATATCTCCAACAGTCTCCCACTTGCACTAGAGTCAATAATCTAGTTAAAAACTTGTGCATTCAACACCTATGGCTTTCTGGTGTTGTATAGACACTATTGCTAGTGGTAAACATAATCTTTGGATCTGACACTTCTAGGTCCGTGTGTATTTGCATTTTCTTGCGTCTTTACGCATTACTCGTTCTCCAATGAGATGGCATTGTATAAATTTGGTCCTTTGGTGAGACCTTTAGTTCTTTGGGATTAAATCATATTGATACAATTGTCATACAATGTATCTTCATAGTATTATCCCGCTATGAACCACACCTAATTTGATAACAAACTACTTGACACAAATGCCCTCGTTTGCTGCTATAATAGCAGTCATATACTTAGCCTTTTGTTGTAGTATCTGTCACAATGATTTAACTTTGGTACTCAACCAAATCCGTTATGGAACTTTCTTTCCATTACATTGTGCCACCCATAGTTTAAACTAAGATAAACTTAATTTGTGATAAAACTAGTATCAATGTAACAATTTACAATGAACTATTTGTCACCACTATATAAATATTATATTCTTAGTTCTTCCAAAGATCATAGGAATATCCCTACTATTGTCCAATGATCATCTTATGAGTCATTCTGGTATATGCTCATAACATTTAGAGCATAGGACATATCTAGATGTGTACATCTCAAAAAATGATTGATCAAAATATTCTTGCGATTTCACCAAGTGTCAAAACACTTGAATCTCGTGTCAACACACTTGAATCTTGATTCAGTCCTTTCCGTGCGTCAAGAACCTTTCTTGTTGTTTCCATATTGAACTCATTCAACATCTTATCTATGTACATTTGGCAAAACCATATTAGCGCCTCAATCTATCCATATAGACATTGATGCCTAATTCTTGGGTTATGCCTAAGTCTTTCATCGAAATGAAATTCTTAACATGTGTCAATAAAAGATACATCATTTCTAATCAACAATATGTCTTTCACATAATGTATTAGAAATATGTCTTAGCGCTCCCACTTAATTTCTTGCAAAATGCAAACATCTTCATCGTCTCTGATGAAATTAAACCTTTTAACGGTTTCATCACGGTGAAGATTCCAACTCCGCGATGCTCACTTCAACCATTGAAGTTTTGCATACTCTTTTAGCATCCTTTGAATAAACAAAACCCTTTGGATCGTGTCATGGACACATCCTAGGTAACCATTCTATTAGAAGAACTTGTTTTGTTTGTTCAACTACCATATACCAAAATATATGTAGTGGTTGCTACATTAATCCGTCCAGACTAAATATCGCTATGAAAGATCAAATCTTATCATAGTCAATTCCTTGAACATTGTCATAAACTCTTTCTGACATGTCGACTATTTCATAGATGTGAAACATCCATGTCTATTTCTTTATAGATCCATATACGACTGTAAGGTCTTACACCTTTCCAGAGGGTCTTTCAAATTCAAAGCTTGATTTCTCGTGTATGGAATTATCACGGATTTTATGGCTTCAAGCCACTTAACGAAGTCAGGGCCCATCATTGATTATTTGCATGTAGTCAGTTCATCATTGTCAAACAACAATGATTTAACTCTCAAATCTTGGCATTTGATTACTTACACGACCTACTTGGTTCAATAGGAACTTAGATCCCCGTGACCACATCCTTTGAGGCACGTGAGCCATGAGCATTGTTGCTGCCTCCGGGACACTTACCGACGCTGCGCAACTCAGCACATATTAGCCAAGGTTCAACAACCTTGTCAAAGTTCTATTGTCCTCCCACTTAACTTTTCACCAAAAATTCCTTCTCAAGAAACTCGACATTCTAAGTGAAAACGGTGTTATGGAGGAATACCCAATGGTTATTCGAAATAACCTACAAAGACATGCTCATCCAACTTTGGTTGTAAACATTTTACTTATGCCTAGCATACCAAAAATTTAAGAAAGGACAACCTGGGTTTTATCCCAAACCATGACTTATATGGTGTCATTTCAACGGATCATGATGGAGCTCTTTTCAGTGTAAAAGCGGTAGTCACTAAAGCTTTAATCTTTAAAATATAATGGCAGTTTTATAAATGACACCTTTGAGCTTACCATGTCAAACAAGGTTTCATTACATATCTCGAACACTCCATACCCCTATGGTGTTTTGGGAAATGCAAATCCATGGAACGATTCCTCAAATCTTAGGTGTTTTGCTAAACTTGTAACTCAAACATCTTTCTTTATGATCCAATCATAAACTTTTTATTTTCTTGTTACAATGATTTTCCACTTTATCTTGAAAGGCTTTGAACATTTTCAAATGTTTCATACTTCTTCCTTATTGAGTAAGTATATACATATACTCACTCAAATCTTCGGAGAAAACATATGAAGTTGAAATCCATCGCCCACGACTACACATAATGGACTATATACATCAATATGTACAAATTCCAATCAGTTAGTCGTCTGTTCCTCTTTTGGCCTACGAACGGAGTTTTAATTATCTCCAGGAAAGTATCACAAGCGTCATTTGATCAAAATCAAAGACTCCAAAAATCCATCAACATGGAGTTTCTTCATGTATCCCTAATATAATTTAAACGGTGATGTCACTTCGCAAGTGATCTTTCAATCATTTGTCTTGCGACATTTTAGCATTAGTTTTATGGTCGTTATTTCTCCAACCAGACTTGTATATCATCCATCTATTATGGAATACGGTAATTATTTGAACAACCTTTTGTCGTCATAATACCTGATGAAAATAACAATTATTGAAACAAATCTTGAAGGCAAGCATTGATGTTAATGAGCAACACAACAACCCTTTGTTTGTTTTCGATGAACATCATCACATATTCTCTTGCTAGTTACTTAGGCCATTGCAGTTCATGAATTGTGTTGTCCTGTATGACACTTCATACCAACCAATTCGGTATCCAATACCACAGAACCACATTGTTTAACAACCAAGGAATACAGCCATAACATGTATCTTCTATATACCTAAGTTGGATATCTCCAATCTTTTCTTTTCTGCCAAATATTTTATAGATTCTCTTTCAACAATTCCTTTTCTTTTAAAAGAATCTAACAACGTCAATAGTGGTGTCATTCATATGACACATAGTACAAAGTGTGTATAGTCAAATACTAATACCTTTGAACTTGCACTTTGAAGTGGATCACCTTCATCAAATGTTTGGCATTCTTTCAAAATTCCATTCTTTAGTAATCTTTTAGTGTAGTAAACATTTTACTTACATTTTCTATTCATCCTTATCATGACAATTTTCATGATCAAGCTGCTATAGCTTATAAAGGTGAATTGCGAGTATAATGTTTCTTTTCCAAAACCTTTTGGAGGATTAGGACGACTAGCGTCTCCAACCTTCACAAATTCTCATCAAATATGAGGACATATACTCTATCATGTTGTAACCAATACATTGTTTTAGATATCGCAATACCTTTCACATATGATGGTTTCTGAAACATTGCTTTCAGCTCTTAGATAAACTTGATATTAAAAACAATCTTTTGAGTATCAAGAATCATGGAGGCAAACATGATACATTAGATACTATCACTGGAACTGTTACTCTTGATTTAATACTATTTATTAAACTTCACAGAGTAAACGGAGTTTGCTGAAAGTTTGCAACAGGAATTTTAAACTTTAGATTAACACTCAAAACAATACGATACCAGTTCGTAAAGAAAATATCCAGAATTTCTATAGTTCCACTATCTCAACTATAACTAAGCGTAAGGTGGTGAACGGATGCCAATGACTATAACAAACTATGCAAATTCACTTTGATTGTGTTTATGATAAATTTAGTTTTACTAATCCAAATTACAAATGAACTCCCACTCAAAACAACATCCCTCGAGTTGTTTCAGTGATTACACGAACCAAATCCACTACACCAAGTCCGATCATCACGTGAGATGATGTAGCTTTAAAGGCGAACAATCAACATGTTCATCATATCATCCATATGACTCATGCTTTACCTTTCGGTATTCCGTGTTCCGAGACCATGTCTGTACATGCTAGGCTCGTCAAGGTTAACCTTAGTATCCGCATGTGCAAATCTGGCTTGCACCCGTCGTATGCACACGTAGAATCTATCACACCCGATCATCACGAGATGCTTCGAAACGACGAGTCTTAGCAACGGTGCCTACTAAGGACGAACACTTTATTACTTGATATTTAGTGAGAGGGATCATCTTATAATGCTACCGTCGCGATCTAAGCAATACAAGATGCATAAAGGATTAGCATCATAGGCAATTCATAATTACTGTGATATGATATGGCCCTTTCTTCTTATGCCTTTGATCTCCATCTCCAAAGCACGGACATGATCTCCGTCATCACCAGCATTGCGTCAAGGTCAGTGGCGCCGCTTCATGGTTGTCCATCATCACTAGAAACTATTACAACTACTTGGAATAGAGCTATTACAAGATGAATAGACACGCAAGTCTTAATAAAATTAAAGACAACCATTAGGCTCCTCCCGGTTGCCATATTACAACAAGGATCATTGCATACATCAAATATAATCACAATCACATGATGGCCATATCACATCACAAAACCCCTGCAAAAACAAGTTAGACGCCTCTAATTTTCTTTGCATGTTTTACGTGGTTTGGGGCTTTCGAATAAGAACGGATCTTACCTACGAAACTGAACCACAACGTTGATACAAGTGCTATCAAGTGCAAAGTGTAGATTGGATCTATACTATGATGGGAGAGACAGACACCCGCAAAGCCACTTGTGCAATGCAAGTTACACGTCAAGCGTGGAGAAAGTCTCATGTGCGATGACATGTAAGGTTAGCCCGAGCCGCTTCATCCCACCATACCGCAAGATGCAAAGTACACAAAGCAAAAGACGGCACGAGCACCAACGCCCACAAAACCATTGTGTTCTACTCGTGCAACAGATCTACGCATAGATACGGCTCTGATACCACTGATGGGTTTGTAGCATGGAAAACAAAAAATTTCTACCGCAAGAACGAACAAAACCCAGATCTAATCTAGATAAAAGCCAAGATCTAATCTATTAGACATGTGCAACGAGATAGATCTGTACTAACCCTTGTAGAACCGAAAGCGTTACGAGATTAGATCTCGGGGTTGATGTAGTCGATCACTTGCCGATCTCAAGATCGTGTGGACGATCCTTCCGGCGCCGCGTTCTGGCAGCGCTTCCGCGGTCGGTCACACGTGCGGAGTCGAAGCAGACCTTCCTCTCCCCGTTCCAGCGAGCAGCGGAGGTAGTAGATCTTCTCCACGGAATCCCCGCAGCACGACGGTGTGGTGGTGGTGGTGGAGTAGAGAATTCTGCAGGGCTTCGCCTAAGCCAGAGCAGAGCGAAGGAGGAGGAGAGAGGCGGCGGCTAGGGTTTGTTATGGGAGAGAGGTAGGGGATGGAGCCCCCTCCCCTCTATTTAAAGGAGGGAGGCGCCATGGGAGGGGGAGTCCTAGTAGGACTCCCCTCATCCTTGGCCAGCGGATTGGGAGGGGGGAGGAATCCTCCTCCCCCATGAATCCGTGTCTTGCCCCACAAAGACTCCTTGATCCTTTCTTGGTTTTCAAGCAAACTCCAAGAAATCTCCTAGAACCTTTCAGAACATTCCGAAACCTTCTAGAATCTCCATACAAACACTCCGGAACATTTCCTAACTTAGAAAATGATCCCCAATATATGAATCTCATTCTCCGGACAATTCCGGATCTCCTCGTGATGTCCCGGATCCAATCCGAGACTCCGAACAACATTCGGTCTCCAACGCACATTCCATATCTACTTAAAACAACTTCGAACCTTAAGTGTGTCACCCTACAGTTCGTGAATATGCAGACATGATGAAGACACCTCTCCAATTAATAACCATCAGCGGGATCTGGAGATCCATAACGGCTCCCACATACTCAACGATGACTTTGTGATCGATAGAACCATTAACATACGAAACCAATTCCCTTTGTCACGTGATACTCTACTTATCCGAGGTTTGATCGTCGGTATCTCCATACCTTGTTCTACCTCGTTACTGATAAGTACTCTTTACTCGTTCCATGTTATGTCATCCCTTGTGACCTAGTCACATGCTTGCAAGCTAACTAGATGACATTCTACCGAGAGGGCCCAGAGCATATCTATCCGTCATATGGATGGACAAATCCCAATCTTGGTCCATGTGCTTCAACACATACTTTCAGAATACCCAATGACACCTTTATAACCACCCAGTTACGAAGCGGTGTTTGATGTCATCAAAGTATCCATCTGGTGATGGTGATTAACATAACCTCATTGTCGAAGGATTAGGTTACTATGCATTTGAAAGCTTGTAGCAAAACGAACTTAATGACTTGATCTTATGCTATGCTTACTATGGGTGTGTGTCCACCACATCATTCTCCTAATGATATGATCTTATTATTAACGACATCCAATGTCCATGATCAGGAAACCATGATCATCCATTAATCAACAAGCTAGTTTAACAAGAGGCTTACTAGGGACTCTTTTATGTTTACAAAACACACATGCATTAGTGTTTCCTTATAATACAATTATAGCATGGGATGTAAACATTTATCATAAACATAAAGATATAATAATAACCACTTTATTATTGCCTCTTGGGCATATCTCCAACACATAGCACTTCCTCTTGGGGCATCCCAACAATCTTTGTGAAGAAGCGAGACTGGATTGATCGACTTTGTGTTGACTACCAAGCTATCAATGCAAAAACCATCAAGAATAAATATCCCCATCCACGGATCAATGATATCGTTGATCAGCTTGCAGGAGCGGTGGTATTCTCCAAGCTTGACTTGAGAAGTTTTTATCATCAAATCAAGATTGGCAAGGAAGATGTTCCTAAAATAGCTTTCACCACTCGCTATGGCCTGTACGAGTACACGGTCATGTCCTTCAGCCTCACTAATGCTCCCGCTACATTCTCAAGGCTTATGAACTCTGTTTTCATGGATTATCTTGATAAGTTCGTGGTGGTCTATGTTGATGACATCCTGGTCTATTCCAAGTCAAAGGAAGAGCATGCGGAACATCTCCATTGTGTTCTTACCAAGCTTCGTGAGATCCGTCTATATGCAAAGTCCTCCAAGTGCGAATTTTGGCTTCCTGGAGTCACCTATCTGGGGCACGGCATTTCTGCTAAGGGCATTGTCGTCAACCCAGAAACTGTTCGGACAATTGTTGAGTGGCTTCCACCAAAATTGGAAGGAAGTCCGAAGTTTCCTTCGATTGGCTAGCTATTGTCGTCGCTTCGTTCAGAACTTCTCGAAGATTGCGAAGCCTCTCACCGATCTCCTCAAGAAAGTCAAGAAATACCTGTGGTCTCCTGCATGTCAAGCAAGCTTGAAACTCTCAAAGAGAAGCTCACTTCCACACCAGTCTTGATTCCTCCAGATACATCAAAGCCTTTCTAGATCTTCTGTGGTGTCTCCTTGCAAGGATTGGGTGTGGTCCTCATGCAAGATAAACAAGTGGTTCCTTATGCCTCTCGTCAGTTGAAAACTCATGATCTCAACTATCCTACAGATGATCTTGAACTTGTAGTGGTTGTCTTCGCTCTAAAAGTATGGAGGCACTACTTGCTAGGAAACCGTTGTGAGATCTTTTCCGATCACAAAATTCTAAAGTATATCTTCACTCATCTAGAACTCAACCTTCATCAAAGGAGATGGATTGAAGCAATTAATGATTCCGGCCTCACCATCAACTACACTCCCGGCAAGGCTAATGTCATGGCCGATGCTCTCAGCCGAGAATCTTATGTCAACAACCTTATGGTGTAAGAACAACAACCTCTCTTGTGCGAGGAAAACCGTCAGCTCAACCTTGAAATTGTGCCTCAAGGTTATCTTCTGAACCTGATAGAAACCCCTCTATTGGAAGAAAAGGTCCGTTCCATTCAGCTTGGTGATCCTTACATTAAAAACATCACCTCCAAGATTCAGCTTCCGAAGTATGAGGCTTTCCACCTGAATGACCAAGGCACTATATTCTTTAAGCACCAGATGTTTGTTCCAAAGTATCTGGGTTTGAGAGAGCAAGTTCTTAAAGAAGCACATGATTATGTTCTTTCTATCCACCCTGGTAACACAAATATGTACATGGACTTGAAAACACAATATTGGTGGCCTGGTTTGAAACGGTATTGTGCCAAGTATGTCTCTAAGTGTGATGTCTGCCGTAGAGTTAAAGCCGACCATCAGAAACCTTCTAGTCTTCTTCAACCTTTGAAGCCTCTAGAATGGAAATGGGAGAAAGTAGAGATGGACTTCACAACTAGCATTCCAAGATCTAAAAAAGGCAACAATGCAATCTTTGTTGTCATTGTCAGTCTCTCAAAAGTGGCTCACTTCTTTCCAGTCAAGGAAACAATTTCCGGTAGTCAGCTAGCCGAGCTCTATATCAACAGAATTTACTCCCTGTATGGGGTTCCTCTTGTAATTAGCTCAGACCGTGGGAGTATTTTTACCTCCAAGTACTGATAAAGTTTCCGACAAGGCTTGGGAACAAAGCTAAACTTCAGCACAGCTTACCATCCTCAGTCACAAGGGCAAGTTGAAAGGATCAATCAGATTCTAGAAGATATGCTTCATGCTTGTGTCATTTATTTTGGCGTGAAGTGGGAAGAGTGCCTCCCATATGCTAAATTCTCCTATAACAACAGCTATTCGAAGAGTCTCTAGATGGCACCCTTTGAGGTCCTCTATGGTTGCAAGTATCAAACTCCGATTCATTGGTTAGGGGCAGGTGAAAATAAATTCTTTGGTCCCGACATTGTCAATCAAGCAGAAGAGAAGGTTCTTATCATTCTTGAGAACTTGAAAGTTGCTTAGAGTCGTCAGAAAAGCAACTATGACAGAAAACACACAGACATGGAGTATGTTCCTGGTGATCTTGTTTACCTTCGTGTCACTCCCATGAGAGGCAGTCATCGCCTTGGTATCAAGGGCAAGCTAGTGCCTAGATACATCCGTCCTTTCAAGATCTGTGGCAAAAGAGGAGAAGTGGCTTATGTTCACGATGTCTTCCACATCTCTCAAATCAAGAAGTGCTTCAATGATACCGGGAGGAGCGTGGATCATGAGCTTATCAATCTCCAAGAAGATCTCTCCTATAAAGAGCACCCCGTCAAAATTCTTGAAGTCGTAGAACGGAAGACTCGCAGCAAGTCTATCAAGTTTTGTAAGGTGCAGTGTTCGCACCATTCCGTTGATGAAGCCACTTGGGAGCATGAGGACGACCTCCGTTCCGAGTACCTTGTTCTCTGTGAGTCTTCTTCTTCCTAGAATCTTGGGGCGAGATTCCTGTTTAGTGGGAGAGAGTTGTAGCATCCCATCTGTAATGCTACATGGTCTAATAATAAAATGCTACTTCCTACATGTTATTTATTGCATCATCATTATATCTTCCTCATGTCACCATGCCACATTGCATTTGAGCATCATATAAAACCCTTTTATTGGTTCTTATCCCATATGCATTATATATGTAGTTTTCTCTTGATATATTATAGTTGCTTCTTGATATATTGCTTGATGCCCAAGTTAAGTTGTGGGCATATCTTTTATTGACTCCACCACCTTACCTTTGTCACCACCTTATAATTCCACCATCTAAACTACTTGTCGGTTTTTGCATCTTCTTTGGTTCTTGTCTGGCCCACATTTATAAAGATGGATCCAATCCGTTACCACATGCCCATACATGGTTCATATTGTTTTCACAATATATACAACTTGATAATTACATGTGGGGCGTTCAAGTCCTCATATGGATGGATTGAAGAATGTTCATGTTTAAATATAAATGTGACCTAATAAATGTCTACTGGCACATACACACTAGCAAGGCCAATCTTATTCAAATATGACAACTTTCAAACAAACCATGTGATCTTGATCTATTTAACTTGTGAGGGCCATGTTTCAAATTTATGAATGCATGTATTAACTATGTGACCATATGAAAATATACTTGTTTTTACAAATATATATGTGGCATTTAATTCACTTGCATGGCCCATGCAAACCTTCCACTCTTATTCTTTCTTTTGAATTCTTTGAGTTTCTTTGGAGGAAGCTTGTGTGAAGTTAAATCATGTGAGATAGAGTCATTCCAGACACCATCCCTAAGATGATCTTTTGTCCCTCCTTCTTCCTCCATTAGTTTGTTTGCCTTTGTGATATTTTTAGAGAGCTCTTTTCTATACCTTGTCTTTAAAAAGAACCTAAATCTATGAGAGAAAGAGAGGTTAAGAAGAGCAACCCATCTAGATATCTAAAAAGCTAATCTAATCTGTCCACCATCTAAAACCCCACCTTTCTAAGACCAACCATAGCCTTGGTGGTGACCATGGCGTGCTCGGCCATGTGCGACCCCACCCATCATCGAGCTAGCCCCACCTCCCTCTTTTTGGCTTGGCCACCAAGAAGATCAACTCCAGCCCAGCCACGAGCATGCCCTCGCCCTGGTCCCCCTTTCCTCTCTTAGCCTTGCATCAAGAAAGTGAGAGAGAGAAGAAGGACAACCCGATGCCATCTACCTCTCTGCTCTCCAACCCTAGACCCAACCTGGTGTGTCCCTCTCTATGCCTGGGCCCCTTTGTTGTCCCGCCCCACCATCCAGAGGCACTGGTCCTCTCCCTCTCGCATTTACGTGCTGAGCCAGCCACACAGCCACACCTCGCAGCCGCCGTGCTCATTTTCCCTCCCTGCATAAACTGGCGGGTAGATCTGGCCTCCCCATCCTCATCCCCACCTACCACCAGATCAAGCTCCACCCCAGGGAAAAACCCTCCCTTCTCCTTACCTAGTCGCCATGCCTAGCCTAGCCCAGCTCGAACCCTAGCTTCGATCGGACTGCAACCGGCATCAGGGAGTTGGAGGAGAGGACCGTGGGTGTCGGGGAAGACAGAGAAGGAGCCATCACCGCTATGTAAATGAAAGAGAAGTCGCAGCCTCGCCGGGAACCGCCTCACCACCGCCTTGCCCGAACCCCACCTCGAGCATCTGCTACCGAGCGCCGCTGCCGATCCACGTCGCCCCTCTGCCTCTGCCTTCACCAGTACGATACGTGAGCTCCCACTGGACCCTAGACATATCCTTCTTCCTCCCTAGTGCGATGTAGAGCCACCGCTCACCGCCGAACACACTGCGTGCGTGCTCGCTATCGAAGATGCCGCCACGAACAGCAGCAGCAACAACATCTCACGCGGTTGCTTTCCGCCTCTGTTCGCGAGTTCCTGTGGCTGCGTCAGTCCTCGTCCCGGTGAGCTTGCTAAACAAAAGTTGGAGAGCTAACCACCCTCTCCATTTTTTTCCACCGATGCGAGTTTTGTAGCAGAACCTTCACCTTTGTCGCTAGAAATCGGCATCGCCGTCTACAAATCTGATGAGGTTCAGACAACGGCGTGGTCATCTTCAGTTAACACGCGGTCTGTTTTACACCTAACCCCTAACTTTTTTGAAATCCCCACCCGCGGTCCACCTAGGCCCATGTTAGTCACCGTCCAGTCCTATTGAAAAGAGACCGCCATTTTTGGTTAATCACAGAAAAGCCCCCAGCGCGGCCACGTGTCCCGCACGTGCTGGCGAGCGCACGCAGTGGCCCTGCAGCTCCTTAGCCGCACTGGTCTGTGACTTTGGCAGGCAACTACCACGGTGAGAGAAAAGACCATCGCGACGCTGTTGTGGCAGCTGTCGCTGAGTCAACACGGGCCCGCTTGTCAGCCTCAGTGGCTAAGTGATGTCGCGGTATAAAATGTTGCCCGCAAGTTTTTCCTAATAAAAATAATTCTAGAAAATAGAATATATTCAAATAATTCATATAAATTTAAATAATTCGAATTTGGGAAAATTTCCAAATCAAACTCTGTTTCAAATTAAAATATGAATTCAAATCTAGTTTCAGAATTTTACCGCTATCCCCTGACTATTACAACTATTGACCATATTGCCCTTTTCTATTTAAAATATGAATATTAATAACTTTAAATCCATAAATTCAAATTTGACATGTAATATATGTTTTCTGGTCAGGAAAATGTAAGGAATTCAAAAATGCTATCCAAAATAATTTTTGAGCCAGTTAAAATTTCGAAATTATTTAAATGTCAATAAATGTCTTTTCTTAATAAATCCATAACTTAAATTCTGTAATTCCAAATTCGACAAATAATAGGTCTAATCGATCAACGTGACGAGTCCATTCTGATTATGTATTCCATGATATGAATTGAAGCATGCATCATATAAATACTGAAAACCCTGAATGGTTTATGCAAGTAAAACTTGACCAAATAATTAATAAAAGTTCTTATTTCTTGTTTCCACACGTCATACATGCCATGCTATATTATACCATGGAATTGTGCATCATTCCATCATGGCATACCTTGTTTGCTTGTTGCATATGATTCATATGATTGTGCAATGTATTTATTTCGACCCCTTGTGTGTTTGTTTTTTATCTAGATAGACACTAAGCAAGTAGAATACCAGGAGCCTCAAGAGTATTACCCTGATCCTTTTTATTCGGCTACAAAACTTCATGGCAAGCAATTCCCCATGCTTGCATACATATAGTACCTATACTTCTATCTTACTCTTGCATCATTGAGTCACGATTGCATTAAATTGAATCCTAAGTACTCCCTCCGTTTCAAAATATAAGATGTTTTAGGTTTGTGAATAAAATGAATCTAGACTTATTTTAATGTGTAGATTCATTCCAAAGTTGAGTGAATCACATACTAAAACAAGTCTAGATTTATTTTTTTCACAAATCTAAAACATCTTATATTTTGAGACGGAGGGAGTACTACATAGCCTTTACTTTTAAACCCCACTGAAGCGTGTATCCTCAGTCCCATGAGCCATTACTACCAGATTTGTTTGAGCCATGCGAGTTGTAGAATTACATGTGTAGGGTTTGTGCGTGTCTTTGGCTAACGATGTACCTAAACAACTTAATCTGAGTAGTAATGGGAGAACTAATGAAAGAGGCACCAGTGGGAATTATCTGCTATTTGGTTCTTTAAGCTCACTTGTGTCCCGTATGACCCCGAGTACTTGATTCCTGTTCCTTGACTATTTGCACTATCCACATACGGGAGATCCTATGGATCCTCTTCCCTTGAGCTTGATTCACACTTTATTTCTTGGGGCCAAAACTAGTTTGGGGCTTTATTACTATCCTATACTTATGACATGCTTTACCGCTTTATTTAAGATTGTGCGTGGAGCACCTGTACTATTTAAGAATGGAAGAATGTTTACGTGGTATCAACAAGCCCAGTTAAATTTTAGGGTTCCTAATCGTTTACTGTCATTGTCGCAAACCCTGGATCCGTCTTGGAGCTGTCCAACTTCATTGCGGGTAGCTTATTGGGGTGGCCCCCTGAAATGATTTATGAATCTTGTGAATGCATTGTCGTAAGGCCTCGTTGCGTTTTATTAGGTTCTTCCCGAGGTTGATCGTGTGTGCGTTGCTATTTGTGCACCCCTCCAGGGTAAATCTTTCTGAAAGCCATGTCCACGATTATGGACAAGTTGGAGCACAATTTCATGATCAATGACAAGCATAACTAGAGTACCGCCTTCAATTTGACTAAGACATGACTAGTAAATCGTGCAACACTCATGGAATGCGTAATAAAATTGCCAACAGATGGGATGTTCTTCCGCCTTCTTGTCGGGAAGCCAGAAGGAGGACGAGCGAGGTTACTTTATGATGCTTATATAACTGTTGTTACTAATTAATGGGCGTCTGACCATCTCTGGTTGGGCGGGTGCGTAGACTGTCTCTATAGGACTTTGTAGATATTATTTTTCGCTACAATTGCAACACCCCCAGGTTGTTCCCTCTTGTAACACCCTCGAATCGGCCATATGCAAATTTTAGCGATTCCGGCCAAACCCGCATAGAAACGATTCAAAGATGCCCACCAAGCACTTGCGTGTGGGTGGAAAAACGAAGTAATACCATTACAAATTAGTCCACGATGGAACCAACAGAACATTTATATACAACGACTCCATGAGTCAAGAATACCGATATACAATACAAAGACCCAAATCACCTTGAAAATGATACAACATCCGAGTACGGATAAGATGCAAATGGGGCTAAGAGCCCTGAAGAATAACCAATTGCGTCCATAAACCTGCCCAGGCCAAGCCAGAAGGGTAACCCTGCTAATTATGTCAATCTCGTACCTGCTAAAACAAAAGGGGTACCGAAAAAGGGCAAAGGAAAAAGGGAGCGGTTAGTACTGAGGCCAGTACACGGTGAGTCTAGAATTCGGCGGCTCTCGCTGACATAGGTATGGTGGACTGAAGCGGCAACGCAGCATGCACTAAACAATCTATAGAGACTCGATTCAACTATCGGCTATTACAGAGGGATAAGAAAGACCTATTCAGATCCAACCTGATAGTAACACCAAAACATACCCATCCTAGTATTTCCCCCTCGAGACCACACGAGGAAGTCAAACCGAGGAACTCACACAATTGGCAGTTTTATTCATTCCATTATAGTTGCAGCACTTACTAGTCAGATATAGATAGCACGAGTCATCCTGATATCATAAGCAGTGGGCAGTTTTAGTTAACCATTCCATTGTAGTTGCAATACTTACTAGTCAGATTCAAATAGCATGAGACCTCCCAAAACCAGTAGTTGTTGGCACTTTTATTTACTCATTCTGTTGTAGTGAATCTGATTACTAGACATGTCAAAGTCAAATTTATAGCACTACTTTAGTTATGCTTATCTATGATCGAGATACTGTGCTCCAGGTCGTCCATAACCGCGGACACGGCTTTCAGAAAGTTTTACCCTGCAGGGGTGCATAAATAGCAACACACACACGATCAACCTCGGAAAGAACCAAATAAAACGCAATGAGGCCTCACGACAAAGCATTCATAGGATTCATAAATCATTTCAGGGGGCCACCCCACTAAGCTACCCGCAACGAAGTTGGTCAGCTCCGAGACAGACCCAGGGTTTGTGCCAATGGTTGTAAACGACTGGGAAGCGGAAAGTGTGACTGGGCTTGTCGATACCGTGAAAACATTCCACGATTCCTAAACAGTACAGGTGCTCCATGCACAATCGTAAATAAAGAAGTAAATCATGGCATAAGTACGGGATAGTAATAAATCCCCAAACTAGTTTGTGGCCCCAAGAAATAAAGTGTGAATCAAGCTCAGGCAAGGGGGGATTCATAGAGTGTCCCGTATGTGGATAGTGCGAATAGTCAAGGAACAGGTATACGATACTTGGGGCCTACGGGACACAAGTGAGCGTGCAAGAACCAAATATTATCTATTGCCCACCGGTGCCTCTACATTAGTTATATCTATTCCCAGCATTATAATATACAGTTGTAATTAAATTCATGATCATCTCCACCATTAAGCATGTGCCAACCTTCCAACAACGGTGGAACAACAACGACGCGAAGCAACACCTGAGCAAGCAACTACGACTCGCAAGGCCAACTATCTATCAAACAACAGGCAATAGGATGTGCCCAAGGCAATATAGAGGCTACAAGGAATATAAATGGTGCACGGAAACTAAAGCATCGCAATACGTATAGCAATAGATCAACAGGAGGAAGTAAAGACTATAAATACAAAATGGGTAGAAAGGGGAAGATTGCTCGCCTGGGAAAACACTGCTGGAGATATATCCGAAGAACTTGTCAAAGCTCACATCAACTCAACGGACTAATCCGTGAAGAACAAAGCACTAAAAGAAACACCGGATACACTATTTAATATTACTACTGAAGATCCGGCATGATTATGATATGATGCATGGCAAAGATGCGGTGCAATTAGACAATTTTAAGCGGAACCGAGGTCTCAACAATTAATTAGGTCATTCATGTTATTTAGTTACCCCGCAGTTTATATGTTGTATGAACAAGGCAAAACATGGCATCGGTTCACTACACAATTTAAATGGAGGCGTTAATAGACAGGAATAACCCGCATATGGTCTCCATATTTAGTTTAGGTGAATAGTCTATGCGAGTATGAATGATTTAATATGCAACAGCTATATATAGCATTTATAAAATAGGGATATCGGATCGGGGTCACACATAGGGTTCAATGATCTTGGTTCTGAGGGTTCTACGGGGTTCGGGGCCTTGGCGAGATTGGTCTTCGGATCCGGGAAGAATAACTTGGCGGTCTGGAGGGATCGGCCTTCGGACTCCGAGACCGAGGTCTTCGGTTCTGTGGAGGAGGTCTTGTCGAGGGTTCGTCTAGTGCCACCGTGTATGATACGGTCTTCAGATCGCGCGGGTTCTCGATGTGGTCCTCTCGGTTTCCAGCAAAGGTTGTCCTTGTTGCTGAGGAAATCTTCGCGAACTCGTTTGCCGTATCACATCAGAGAAAAACGAGCTGCAGCGAAACACGACAACATTGTTGGCCGCATCACACTGTAGCAGGGCTAGCACACACGCAGGACATGAAGGGTGCTTGTCAAAAGCAGAGGACATACGCACATACATGCTCGTGCAGAGGCAAGCCTGGTGACGCGGAGGTGTTGGACACGGGGTCGAGGCCGAGCTGGAGGTCACGGGCTAGACACGGCAGAGACGGCCGGTGGACGCCCGGAGGAGGAAGGCCAGCGGTTCTAGGCAGAGGATGGCGAGGTCGGGCCGACGTGGACCACAGGTGGCTACTGATGAGGGCGTCCGCGACGGCACGATGATGAGGTGCTCTGTGCTGAGGAGGAGGGAGAGGCCGGAGGTGTCGCTCGTTGTAGGGCGAGGTAGAGGCAGGTGGGGACGTGTGCCCTCAAGCAGAGCTTCGGTCGGAGGCGGCTCATTGGCGATGGGGTCTGTGGTCAGAGGCAGGTCGCGCAGGCACAACCGCGGGGAGGAGCTTGAAGGGAGGAGGCGGCCGGAGCTCGGGATCCGACGAGAGGCAGCGCGGCCAAGGCGATGAGGAGCGGCGGCAACCTGCTCAGGTCCAGGCGGCGGCGCCACGGGGTGGAAGCGAGCGCTGGGCTCGGGGGTTGGTGGAGACGGGATGCGGGATGGGGTCTCGTTAGCGGGGTGGGGCCAGGGGATCGAGGCGGGTTGGGGAGTGGTGGAGCAGTGGGACTATGCCGGTTAGGTGTAGGTGCACCGCATCGTGTTGGGTCATGTTGTGGTTAGTTTTGCGCGCGTTTAGGTGCTAGGTGGGTGTGTGCCGATGGGTTGTGGTGCGACGCATAGGGTGGGTTGGTAGGCTAGGTGAGGTGAGAGGTGAGGGTTAGGGTTTGGGTAGGAACTAGTTTTAGGCTAGGGTTTGGAGGTGGGGAATGTTCGTTTGCGGTACCAAACTTGGTGGGTGAGTGCACCGCGGTACCCGAGTTGTCATCAATCGCGCGGAGGGGCCATAGTAGATTCGCCAATTGTCCAGAAGGCCAAATGGGGGTGAATACAAATCTAACGGCCAAACGGTCGTTTGAACCAAACGAAAAACGGTTGAACTCAAATACCGCCATTAGGTCAACTCTTCTTGGCCCGCCATGTCAGTATTCCCCGTTATCTTTTGCGGTCGTGGACTAGCTTACCCCTGCGTGGACCAGATCCCTGAGTGGACCAGATCTATTTATTTGCTCTACTCTGGTCTTCTCTCCTACTCCCCTCCCCATAACATTTGCTCAGCTCCGGCTGCTCGTCTCAGATCGGAGCTCGCACTTTCTCTAATTTGCGTCCCCGCCATGTCCGGTCAACCTCCCACGCCTCTAATCGAAGCTCGCAACCGTCGCTGTTGCATCGTCCGCCGTATTGGAGCTTCACGTCCCGGATTAATATCTCGCCTCTGGCTAGTACTTCTCGCATGGTGGAGAGCGTCCCTTCGGGCGATCAAGGCCGGTGACCGGCCTCGAGAAGTTGCGTGCTGCCGTGCACCCTAGGCATGGTAGCCCTGGCACAGCAGTTCGACGACCACACTCTCATGGCCACCGTGCTGGGCGTCCGTCCCGCCGTGCCGCCAGTAGAGTTGCTGTCGGTTTTCAAGTCTCGTTTTGGGATCATACGAAATGAGGTCAACGTTGAGGTATGCGCGCCGCCATTCGATTTTTTCGTCCGGTTCGAGCGCAGCTCGGACACCGAGCGTGTTCTGCATTCTTCCCGTTCTTTCGAGTGCTGCGGGGAGAAAATGAGCTTCATGCGTTGGCATCATGCCAGTGGGTGGGACAATCGCTTGGGGCAGCTTCGTTTCTTCTCCAAAATCGTCTTTGACGACCTCCCATTCGATGCTTGGGAGCTGGAGGCCCTCAAGCAGGTCGTCAGTAACCTTGGCGGCGAGCTGGTGGAATTTGTGCCACCGAGCGACAAATGGGTCATCAAGGTAAAGGCGTGGCTGAAAGATCCTGACGCCGTTCCTAAGATGTACGAGGTGCAGATTCCAAGCAGGGCAGGGCGACAACTTTGCTGGAAGAACCCGATCATCATCCACCTGGAGGAGGTTCTGGAATCGGTACATGGAATTCAGGGCCCCAAAGAGGCTGCCAGAAAGCGTCCTCATTGCCTGCAGTGTTGGCCTGGAGCTTGGACGAGCTGGTGGTTCTGATTTCCCTCGAGTGAAGACAGAGCTCTAGTGAATTGCCGTGGTATGTGTGGCTAATGAATTTGTAGTATGTAGAGCGTAGCAGGAAGTTAGCATCGACTAAAAATGTGTAATAGTTTGAATCGATGTAGTACGTGTGTGTAATAGTTTGAAGTAGTATGTGTGTGTAATAGTTTGAATCGATGTAGTATGTGTGGGTAATGAATTTGATGTAGTGTGTGTGTAATAGTTTGAATCAATGTAGTTGAACACCGTGCTTTATAATTTCTGTGAATAACCAAGGACAACCTCATGAAAAGAGGGTGGTCTGGCAATAAGCAATGTCAATTCTGTGGATGCCAGGAAAATGTAGTCCATCTCCTCTTCAAGTACAAGGTAGCTACATTTGTAACACGTTGAAATGCAGGACCATTTTGCAGGCAACACAAGACAAAGGAAAAATGGTTTACAGCACAGACAGCAGACGCAAAATCTGTAGTCTGGGATAAAAAGATGCCAGTTAACTAGATTGAACAATGACTAGTAATTGAAGGAAATAGATACTTGATAATATTTGCTTACAACAGTAGTACTTCCATACAAAAGGGTCTTATACCTACACAAATGTGGGCTAAACTTCCTACTAGTTTGTAGAACAATTCGTCAGCATTTCATCTACAAAAGCCATTCTTCAGTCTGAACTTAACTATTCTACACTGAAGAAACTACAGATCTCCACTAGAAAAGTTGGCTGGCCAATTGCCTTGAGAGGACATAAGTTCTTTGATCATTTAACCCAAACTAATCTATTGCCTTCCCGCCAAACTACAAGAAATCTGCATCGTTCATGCACGAGCGATTTGCGTGCACCAGTCCCGGTTCAGTTGGACCATCCGTGCTGCTGCAACGATTTCTTCGAAACTGAAATTCGGCATCTCCTCTCAGGTTCGTAGGTTCGTGTGAACTCGAACCTGAATTCCGGGGCTGAGCTGATGCCCGCCGTCGGCTCCGGCTGTCGAACAATCCAGCATGCTAAGTGTAGACGCTTGGTCGCCGCCACGGTACGGCCTCCGATGGTGCATATGATGGAGCGTCTTTGCTGCAGACGGCGTGCTCCTAGCCTCCCTCGCTAAGGTAAGGTAGTCCGCGCTGAAGCGTGGAGGTGAGAGTTCCTAGACCTTGGCGCTACCCTGTTCGAGGGTGTGTACCCTCGGCGGCGGCATCCTCTCGTGAATGATTTGATACGTACCTTGTTCCCACTGCCTAGAGCATGTCATAATGCCGCCGCGCGATTTCTCCACATCGCTCTCTTGGCCCTGCTTGCCTCATCTGGCGCCGACGACGCCGCAGTCGCTGCCGCGGCCGATTCGGCACATTCAGGGAAATCATCCGCCTGGCAGGGCAATGGGAGACCGGCCTTGAAGTAGAGCTTCATGGCCTGCCTTAGAGGGGCTAAATACCCCAGTTTCGGTGGCTGTCGCGGTGGCGGCGGCGGCTGCTTTGGCGGGGCCATGTTACGCTAGTTGGTGCGGCGCGGAGGAGCTGCGCAAGGTGAACTGTGGTTAGTCAGAGAAGGGGAGTGAAAGACTGACAGTAGGTTTGGACTACGGGCACGCGTGAAAATAACCATTTCCCATTTCCTTACAGGGTAATAATTCAACACTCATTGCATTAACAGCTCAACCTTTATTTCCCTTCTCAGCACAAGAGTGCGAACGTATTAAAAAGGATAGGTCGTGGCTATCCACCTCATCGGGCAATGTTACCAGGATAGGTAGGAGACGGGACCGGGTTTCATTTTAGAAATGTTGACGAATGTGCCCTTATGTTTATACGTTATTATTTATATGCCACCATGTACCGTCGAGTGTAGCAACACCATCAGAAACAGGGGATAACGACGTGGCGTGTTTTCTTTTTTTAAAGGGTATCAGAAACAGGGGATGTCGATGTGGCATGTTTTCTGACTGGCGGGCCCGCCCCCTCCACCTTCAACGACGCGCATCCCAGGTTCGAGGGGTGGTGCCGCCCACCAACACATTATTGTGCAATTTTCCATGTGGAACCTAAATTCCGGCGATGAGCTGATGCCCATGTCGAACACAGAGAATTCCGAAAGAAGCTACTAAAAATAAATACTTTGAATTCTGAAAGTACTAAATTTAAATACATTACAATTTTGTCTGAAAGGTAATACGCACTGCTCATCGAAATAATATAAATACAGTACAGATTTCTACTTCGAAAAATAGTCCTAAAAATGCTAGCAAATAACCTAGGATGAATATAGGATTCATTCTCCCCTATATATTTCGTCGTTGTCGGCTAACGCGTGCTGCAACACATGTTCAGAGAACTCTGTCTGTCTGCAGTGTGCTGCTAGTATCTCGTTCAGAGGGTAAGGCCTCGGTATATGTTCCAGACTTAAGCCATACATTACCATTGTTGGTTCCTCTTCCCAGGCTTGAACCTCATGATCGTACAGTCTGATAAAATTCTTGTAGTATATGCAACCGGGTTTTACTGTGGGGTGTAACCTGGTGTCAATGGAGATAGACCGATTGTAACCAACAAAGAGGGCATGACTTCCAATGTCACCGACGGCCTCGAGAGAGCGGTTCTCCGTGTCCACCCGGTACAACACCGGTTGCCCTTTGGCGAAATCCCCGTTCAACACAAGAAGCAGATCACCATCTAACTCCACAAGGTAAAATTTGTAGGTTGCGCGTACCTGTTCAAAGACTGGGGCCGAAATTATTTTGGCCATCGCGACAGTGCTCGCGCGCTGCTCTAACTGGATGTTGGTCGACAAGATGTCTCCATTCTCAAGTAATGCATATACTTCCCCTCGGAATGCCGTCATGCAGACCAGAAGCATATCAGGAGGTGGTGAATACAATCCTTCTCAAAATGATCCATTGATTTGCCCTATTGGGGTGCACTCATCGGCCCATGCAATATGATCTGGATAATCAGTGCAAACGAACACCATCGTCGGGGACTTCGTCACGACGACAGATTGTAGAAGATCAGATGGCATGTGTGCTTGAAACTCAGTGTTAGACTTATGAGTGATTGGGTTCAGAAGCCGAATCTGGTACGACTCCACCCTCTGAGCAAGCACGATGACGCCACGAGAAACACCGACGAAGTAGAATCTTTTGGAAGAAGAGGGCATCAGTTAGCACTAAGATGTTTACAATGGAAAATACCAATAAATATCGGATGTGAATGTGAACCTGTGATGGACATCCATTAGATTTTTCCTGAAGCAACGACCAGTGGCGAGGTTGAGGAAGGTGAAGTCGCCAACGTCTAGAAGTGTGTGATATATCATGATCTAGTTGTTGAGATGGAATTCGGGCACCTTTAAAGTGCGGCGCCAATCGGTGCATACTTCCCGACAAGCAGCATAGGTGTCGACGTACTCCTCTTTCTCCAGCAAATAGTCGGCGATCTTGCGAAGTGGGTCGGCCGGGAGATCGGACCAGTTCCTCTTCATCCGGCTATTGGCCATGGCTTATGTGCGGGAATGTTTTGATCGAGGAAGAAAGAAGAACTACCACTGCGAGGAGAAGAAGAAGAGGATAACAGACGAGGGAGACGAAGCGGAATTTCCACTGCGAGGAGACGAGCAGACGAAGTGGAACTGCCACTGCGAGGAGACGAGGAGACGGAGAGAAGAAGCGGAACTGCCAATTCAAGTTTTGATCAAATAGACTGACATGTGGGACCTGCTAAAAAATTCCGTGAAGTGCTCCCCGTGCATAGTACGCTGACAGGTGGCATGTTTTCTGACTGGTGGGCCGGCCCCTTCCACCTTCGACGGCGCGCGTCCCAGGTTTGAGGGCTGGTGCCGCCCACCAACACATGATTGTGCAATTTTCCATGCTTTCTCGCAACCAGCTCCGCTCAGCTCCTCTCCTCTGCTCCTGCCGCTGCCACTCCGCTCAGTCGTGCACCGTTCTCGTCCTCCAGCCCTCCCCTCCCTGCCATCCCCTCACATCCCCTCCTCTCCCCTCCCTGTCATGTCTCCTTGCCGTCGCCCACCACCCAGGCGCGTCTAGAAACGAAAACCGAGAGTCGGCCATTAGGTTAGGGGCCCAACGACGCTGGTGATCCAGATCCCACTCGGAGATGGATCCTGCGAGGCTTGAGAGCACGGATATGGGTCCTACACGGCTAGAGAGCACGGAATCTCCTTCAAGTATGGAGAGCACAAAGGACAACGAAACGGGGGGAGAGGAAGCGGGCTGTAGAGCTTTGGAGGTATGGAGCCCGGAGAAGGTGCCATGCGTCCACATTGAAGGGTAAGAACTATGATTCCTTTCCTGCATACCCCAATTAGCGTTTCTAGTCCCATGGTGATGGCAAGGATATGTGTTGGTAACCGCAGGACGTCTGTACAACTTGTCCTTGAGAATGATGCTTTGTCAATCGAGCATGAAGGCACTGAAACGTGTGGCGGTGTGGATGATGATGAGAAAGCATATCTATACGTGGCTGCTGACCCTGATAGGATGGAGAGTAGGGAATATTTGGTTGATTCAAACTTTGAGCCTGACTATGGGACTGATGAGGAGGAGGAATGTGAAGATGTGGAAATGGGATGTAGATACGATGACAAAGATGTGGACAGGCCAGTGATACACTTTGACAAGGACAATCCTACAATTGATGAGGGGACTGTCTTTCATAATGTGGAGGACTGCAGATATGTAGTTGCAACCTATGCAATCAGAGTTGGGTTCGAATTTATCATTGAAAAGAGTGACCAAAAGAGATTTAGGGTGCACTGTAGGGAAAGTAATATGTGTAAATGGAGATTACATGCATCTCCAATGCGGGGTGGACACCCATTTCAGTGTGCAATATCTACATTTAGTTTTAGTCTTTCTCATATTTATTCTGCTGATAACTAGCTCTGCACTATTTGGATTCTTATCGAATGCAGATCAAAGTAAACACGAAGAAACACAACTGCCCTAATACTTCTTTAAGTGGTAAAATTAGACCGGCAACTACCAAGTGGATTGCTGCTACTGTACTTGACTGGGTGAGGCGTTATCATAACATTGGACCTGCTGAACTCAGAGCAAAGATTAGCAAAAAGTTTAACATTCTGATTCCTTATCACAGAGTCTTTGATGGCAAGGAGATGGCTCTAGACTTTATTCAAGGCAAGTGGAATTACAGTTTTCATATGTTGTATAGTTTCAAAGCTCAGGTAGAGAAAACATCACCTAGTAGTGTTGTTGACATCGATTACGAGGTTGTGAAAGGGAGAGAAAAGGTCTCGAGGGGGGTCAGGTATAAGCAGGCAGATAAGATATGCTTCAGGAGATGTTTTGTCTGCCTGAAGGCATGCTGGAAGGGGTTCCTAGACGGCTGCAGGCCATACTTGGCAATAGGCGCAACTTCTTTAACAGGGAAGTTCAAGGGACATGTTGCTTCTGCTTGTGCTTTGGACGCGCATAATTGGCTTCTACCCGTAGCTTATGATGTTCTTGAGGGTGAATCAAATGAAAGCTTGGCATGGTTCATGCAGAGACTACGGGAAGTAATTGGTCACCCTGAAGGCTTGGTGATACACATAGGTGCATCCGAGGGGCTTGAGAATGTTGTTGATGCTATGTTTCCTAGGGTTGAGCATAGGGAATGCATGCGGCACCTCGCTACTAACTTCACGAAGAAGTTCAAAGGAAAGATCTTTGAAGAGGACTTGTGGCGATCAGCATACACATACATCCCAAGCACGCATGCTACTTACTTGCAGAACATGTATGTAGTGCCAAAGGTGAAAAAATACCTTGAGGAACATCACACCAAGCTATGGGCCAGAAGAAAGTTTGGTGAGTTAAGCAAGGTGGATTTTGTATGCAATAATTTGGCAGAGAGTTTCAATGATAAGATTTCGGGCATGAAGACACTTGGAATTGTTATTTTGTTGGATGCAATAAGACAGTGCATAATGGTGAAGATAGATTTAAGGCAAAGAATTTGTGCAAGAAAATTTTTAGGCCATAAAATAGTTCCAAAGGTGGTTATGTTACTGAATGCAAGAACCAGGGCAATGAGAACAATAAAGATGAGGGTGGTCAAAAGTTCCAGAACATTGGCTGAGGTTTATGCAGAATACAAGCATGGAAGTGAACAGAGGTACACTTTAGACATTGGAAACAAGACTTGTTCATGCAGGCAGTGGCAGATTACTGGTCTGCCATGTCACCATGCAATTTACTTCATCTTAAAGCTTAGAGGTAACGGAGCTAAAATAGATAACTATGTCGACAACTATTTCTTCGTGGACAAGTTTGCTGCAACTTATGCAGAAAACATACCACCTATGGCCGATGAAAATGATTGGGAGATTGTCGATCCAGGGTTCAAACTTCAACCACCAGTTCTTAGGAGGCCACCTGGGAGGCCTAGAAAGCTAAGGATCGAAGCCTCCACCGATAAAGGTCCAAGGCTAGGAGCTAGGAAAAGGAAATGCGGACGTTGTGGCGGATTCGGCCATATCAAGAGGTTGTGCAAAAACCCAGTTACACATGCTATTGTCCCTGTTCACACCCCGGTGGCAGAAAATGAGGCTTCTCAGCCAGAACTGGCGGAAGAGCAGCACGAACACGGTGATGAGCACTCGGAGGAAAACGTATGTAAGCAGCCAATTTATGAAGAAGTGGAGGTGCCAGCGAGAAAAGGGTGTGAAAAGAAACAAAAGGGTAAGCGGAACGGGGAGGAAAGGGCAATTAATGGAGGTGTATTAGAGTATGAAGAAGTTGCAGGGGTGATTGAGGATGTTCTTGAGGATCTTTCGGCTAACTACAGGAGAAATAATAAATCCCTGCCAATTTCATCTTTGTACGATTCTCCGGATGAAAGATAAGCTTAAAAATTGTTTTATTTGCTATTTTATCATTTTTTTATCCTCATCAACTGATGCTTAATGCAGTGTGGGCTAGCAGACTAATAAGAGGAGCAGAAAGATGCGGGCACAGTAACGTCGTATGTTGAATTATATCATTGAAACTAAACTAGCCGTGTCCTCCTTATTTATATCTGGCGCGTGCAACGTGTCTGTGATGGGGTCATGTGGACCAGATTACATTTTTTAAAATATTATTACATTAATTTTTTACCTGCGTTTGGACGCAGCTACTAGTTCCCATCTCCCTTGCATTCCCATCTCCTCTGGCACACTCTAGAATTATGGTTGTGCCATCAAGTAGTAGAGTCAGCGTATTGTCCCATCAGGTGTGAACGCAATGAGTTTGTTTGTTCAGAATTTGACGACTTTTGATTAGTTTGAAAGATAGAGAAACCTAAAACATGTATCTAGACATGTTTTGGGTATAGAAACATTTATTAAATATCTAAAAAACCTAAGTCAGTTATATCTGGACCAGAGTAGTACACTATTACAACACGCTCGATCCCTTCTCCTCTGGCGCACTCCAAATTACGGTTGTGCCATCAAGTGCTGGGAGCAGAGTCAGCGTATTGTCCCATCAGATATGCCAGTGAACACGCGAACTAGTTTCAAAGACAAAGACAACTAAAACATGGCCAACATATATAGATTATGACGATAATCGACCATGACTCAAGTGACCCAGATCCAAAGAGCGCATTAAGATACCGTACATAGATGTAATTTATGCTTAAGTGGCCCTAATCGACTATGACGCTCCCGCAGTCTCCATCATTGACGACATTGTCCGTGTCGCCGCCAACCTCCTCCGCCAGTCTCCTAATCGACTATGACGTTCCCGGCAGCGTTCCTCCTACTCATGGATTCTTCACGGCGCGCTGCATCGATAACGGTGGAGGTCATACGCCCAGGCACTACCCAGAACCGCCGCCTCCCTTCGGGGTTGCGCAGATCCGGGTGGATCTCCTGCCGGTGGGTTCCGCATAGCTCAATCAACGCAGCCCGCTCCTTCTTGAACAACTTTCGCCAGTACGCGCTCGTACACGAGTACCACGCCATTACCCTCTTCCGCTCCGACAGCGGGCGGCGGTGCTCCTCGATCTGCCTCGCCAACGAGTTGTCGCGCAAGAGCGGCGCGACAGGAACCCCAGCGTAGCTGAGCTCGAAGCTGGTCGGACGCCTCGCTAACGGCAGCACGAGTATGTCGTAGTGGGCGAACATCTGAGCCTCGTGCAAGCTGAGTTTGGGCCTCTCCCTCTCCATGGTGATGAAGGAACACGATCTGATTTTCGGCCCCGAGGTTAAGGGGATAAGGGAAAGGACGTAGTCCCAGCGTAGTTGCCACGGCTAATCAGTTTGCAGAACAGACTTCTCGCGGATCGCCCTCGCGAAGGACATCACTATCGTCCAAGCACCCCGATCCAACGACGTCCAACAATCGGGGATCGGGTCTTCTAGAAGCCCAAAGAGGTTGCTTGTTAGTTCTGCGTCCCGATTGTTTGTGGCCAACGGCGGTAGTTTAAAAAAATACACATTTCAATACACTGGTGGATCCACGTGTGGTCTCTAAAGAGAACACACATCCAATGACTCTAGTTGTTGTTAGTAAAAAGAGCACACATGCAATGACACTAGTGGATCCATATGTGGTATGTGAAAAGAACACACATGCAATGACTCCAGTTGTTGTTAGTGAAAAGAACACACATGCAATGACACTGGTGGATCCATGTGTGGTCTCTAAAAAGAACACACATTTCAATGACAATGGTGGATCCATATGTGGTATGTGAAAAGAACACACATTTCAATGACTCAGTTGTTGTTACTAAAAAGAACACACATGCAATGACACTGGTGGATCCAAAGGTGGATTGTGAAAAGAGCACACATTTCAATGACTCTGGTTGTTGTTACTAAAAAGAACACACATGCAATGACACTGGTGGATCCATGTGTGATCTCTGAAGAGAACACACATGCAATGACTCTGGTTGATGTTAGTAGAAAGAGCACACATGCAATGACACTGGTGGATCCAAAGGTGGATTGTGAAAAGAGAACACATGCCATGACTCTGGTTCTTGTTACTAAAAAGAACACACATGCAATGACACTGGTGGATCCATGTGTGGTCTCTAAAGATAACACACATGCAATGACTCTAGTTGTTGTTAGTAAAAAGAACACATATGCAATGAGACTGGTGGATCCATAGGTGGATTGTGAAAAGAAAACACATGCACTCTAGTTGTTGTTACTAAAAAGAACACACCTGCAATGACACTGGTGGATCCATGTGTTGTCTCTGAAGAGAACACACATGCAATGACTCTGGTTGTTGCTAGTAAAAAGAACACACATGCAATGACACTAGTGGATCCATAGGTGGTATGTGAAAAGAGCACACATGCAATAACACTGGTGGATCCATATGTGGTATGTGAAAAGAACACACATGCAATGACTCCGGTTCTTGTTATTGAAACGAACATACATGCAATGACACTGGTGGATCCATGTGTGTCTCTGAAGGGAACACACATTTCAATGACACTGGTGGATCCGTATGTGGTATGTGAGAACAACACACATGCAATGACTCTGGTTGTTTTTACTAAAAATAACACACATGCAATGACACTGGAGGATCCATAGGTGGTATGTGAAAAGAACACACATTTCAATGACTCTGATTGTTGTTACTAAAAAGAACACACATGCAATGACACTGGTGGATCCATAGGTGGACTTTGAAAAGAGCACGCATGCAATGCCACTAGTGGATCCATATTTGGTTTGTGGAAATAACACACTTCCAATGACTCCGGTTGTTGTTAGTGAAAAGAACACACATGCAATGAAACTGGTGGATGCATGTGTGGTCTCTGAAGAGAACACACATTTCCATGACACTGCTGGATCCATATGTGGTATGTGAAAAGAACACACATGCAATGACTCCGGTTGTTGTTACTAAAAAGAACACACATTGCAATGACACTGGTGGATCCATATGTGGTATGTGAAAAGAACACACATTTCAATGACTCTGGTTGTTGTTACTAAAAAGAACACACATGCAATGACACTGGTGGATCCATAGGTGGATTGTGAAAAGAGCACACATGCAATGCCACTAGTGGATCCATATTTGGTTTGTGGAAAGAACACACATTTCAATGACTCTGGTTGTTGTTAGTGAAAAGAACACACATGCAATGACACTGGTGGATCCATGTGTGCTCTCTGAAGAGAACACACATTTCAATGACACTGGTAGATCCATATGTGGTATGTGAAAAGAACACACATGCAATGACTCTGGTTGTTGTTACTAAAAAGAACACACATGCAATGACACTAGTGGATCCATATGTGGTATGTGAGAAGAACACACATTTCAATGA
Source organism: Avena sativa (assembly GCA_916181665.1). NCBI lineage: Eukaryota > Viridiplantae > Streptophyta > Magnoliopsida > Poales > Poaceae > Avena > Avena sativa. The sequence continues at coordinate 342,055,779 of OV702288.1, forward strand.
CTCTAGTTGTTGTTACTCAAAAGAACACACATGCAATGACACTGGTGGATCCATAGGTGGATTGTGAAAAGAGCACACGTGCAATGCCACCGGTGGATCCATATTTGGTTTGTGGAAATAACACACATGCAATGACTCTGGTTGTTGTTAGTGAAAAGAACACACATGCAATGACACTGGTGGATCCATGTGTGGTCTCTGAAGAGAACACACGTTTCAATGACACTGATGGATAAATATGTGGTATGTGAAATGAACACACATTTCAATGACTCAGTTGTTGTTACTAAAAAGAACACACGTGCAATGACACTGGTGGATCCATAGGTGGTATGTGAGAAGAGCACACATTTCAATGACTTTGGTTGTTGTTACTAAAAAGAACACACATGCAATGACACTGGTGGATCCATAGGTGGATTGTGAAAAGAGCACACATGCAATGACTCTGGTTGTTGTTAGTAAAAAGAACACACATGCAATGACACTGGTGGATCCATGTGTGGTCTCTAAAGAGAACACACATGCAATGACTCTTGTTGTTGTTAGTAAAAAGAGCACACATGCAATGACACTGGTGGATCCATGTGTGGATTGTGAAGAGAACACACATGCAATGAAACTAGTGGATCCATAGGTGGTATGTGAAAAGAACACACATTTCAATGACTCAGTTGTTGTTAGTAAAAAGAACACACATGCAATGACACTGGTGGATCCAAAGGTGATTGTGAAAAGAGCACACATTTCAATGTCTCTGGTTGTTGTTAGTAAAAAGAACACACAGGCAATCACACTGGTGGATCCATGTGTGGTCTCTGAAGAGAACACACATGCAATGACTCTGGTTGTTGTTAGTAAAAAGAACACACATTTCAATGACACTGCTGGATCCATATGTGGTATGTGAAAAGAACACACATGCAATGACTCTGGTTGTTGTTACCAAAAAGAACACACATGCAATGACACTGGTGGATCCATAGGTGGTATGTGAAAAGAACACACATTTCAATGACTCTGGTTGTTATTACTAAAAAGAACACACATGCAATGACACTGGTGGATCCATAGGTGGATTGTGAAAAGAGCACGCATGCAATGCCACTGGTGGATCAATATTTGGTCTGTGGAAATAACACACATGCAATGACTCTGGTTGTTGTTTGTGAAAGGAACACACATGCAATGACACTGGTGGATCCATGTGTGGTCTCTGAAGAGAACACACATTTCAATGACACTGGTGGATCCATATGTGGTATGTGAAAAGTACACACATGCAATGACTCTGGTTGTTTTTACTAAAAAGAACACACATGCAATGACACTGGTGGATCGATAGGTGGTATGTGAAAAGAACACACCTGCAATGACACTGGTGGATCCATGTGTGGTCTCTGAAGAGAACACACATTTCAATGACTCTGGTTGTTGCTACTAAAAATAACACACATGCAATGACACTGGTGGATCCATATGTTGATTGTGAAAAGAGCACACATGCAATCACACTGGTGGATCCATATGTGGTCTGTGAAAAAAAAACACATGTAATGACTCCAGTTGTTGTTAGTGAAAAGACCACACATGCAATGACACTGGTGGATCCATGTGTGGTCTCTAAAAAGAACACACATTTCAATGACACCGGTGGATCCATATGTGGTATGTGAAAAGAACACACATTTCAATGACTCAGTTGTTGTTAGTAAAAAGAACACACATGTAATGACACTGGTGGATACAAAGGTGGATTGTGAAAACGGCACACATTTCAATGACTCTGGTTGTTGTTAGTAAAAAGAACACACATGCAATGACACTGGTGGATCCATATGTGGTCTCTGAAGATAACACACATGTAATGACTCTGGTTGTTGGTAGTAACAAGAGCACACATGCAGTTACACTGGTGGATCCATGTGTGGATTGTGAAGAGAACACACATGCAATGACTCTGGTTGTTGTTACTAAAAAGAACACACATGCAATGACACTAGTGGATCCATGTGTGGTCTCTGAAGAGAACACACATGCAATGACTCTGGTTGTTGTTAGTAAAAAGAACACACATGCAATGACACTGGTGGATCCATAGGTGGTATGTGAAAAGAGCACACATGCAATGACACTGGTGGATCCGTATGTGGTATCTGAAAAGAACACACATGCAATGACTCCGGTTGTTGTTAGTGAAAAGAACATACATGCAATGACACTAGTGGATCCATGTGTGGTCTCTGAAGAGACCACACATTTCAATGACACTGGTGGATCCATATGTGGTATGTGAAAAGAACACTGGTTGTTTTTACTAAAAAGAACACACATGCAATGACACTGGTGGATCCATAGGTGGTATGTGAAAAGAACACACATTTCAATGACTCTGGTTGTTGTTACTAAAAAGAATACACATGCAATGACACTAGTGGATCCATAGGTGGATTGTGAAAAGAACATGCATGCAATGCAACTGGTGGATCCATATTTGGTTTGTGGAAATAATACACATGCAGTGACTCTGGTTGTTGTTAGTGAAAAGAACACACATCCAATGACACTGGTGGATCCATGTGTGGTCTCTAAAGAGAACACACATTTCAATGACACTGTTGGATCCATATGTGGTATGTGAAAAGAACACACATGCAATAACTCTGGTTGTTGTTACTAAAAATAACACAGATGCAATGACACTGGTGGATCCATAGGTGGTATGTGAAAACAACACACATTTCAATGACTCTGGTTGTTGTTACTAAAAAGAACACACATGCAATGACACTGGTGGATCCATAGGTGGATTGTGAAAAGAGCACGCATGCAATGCCACTGGTGGATCCATAGGTGCATTGTGAAAAGAGCACGCATGCAATGCCACTGGTGGATCCATATTTGGTCTGTGGAAATAAGACACGTGCAATGACTCTGGTTGTTGTTAGTGAAAGGAACACACATGCAATGACACTGGTGGATCCATGTGTGGTCTTTGAAGAGAACACACATTTCAATGACACTGGTGGATCCATATGTGGTATGTGAAAAGAACACACATGCAATGACTCTGGTTGTTTTTACTAAAAAGAACACACATGCAATGACACTGGTGGATCCATAGGTGGTATGTGAACAGAACACACCTGCAATGACACTGGTGGATCCATGTGTGGTCTCTAAAGAGAACACACATTTCAATGACTCTGGTTGTTGTTACTAAAAATAACACACATGCAATGACACTGGTGGATCCATATGTTGATTGTGAAAAGAGCACACATGCAATCACACCGGTGGATCCATATGTGGTATGTGAAAAAAAAACACATGTAATGACTCTAGTTGTTGTTAGTGAAAAGAACACACATTTCAATGACACTGGTGGATCCATATGTGGTATGTGAAAAGAACACACATTTCAATGACTCAGTTGTTGTTAGTAAAAAGAACACACATGCAATGACAATGGTGGATCCAAAGGTGGATTGTGAAAAGAGCACACATTTCAATGACTCTGGTTGTTGTTAGTAAAAAGAACACACATGCAATGACACTGGTGGATACATGTGTGGTCTCTGAAGAGAACACACATGCAATGACTCTGGTTGTTGTTAGTAAAAAGAGCACACATGCAGTTACACTGGTGGATCCATGTGTGGATTGTGAAGAGAACACACATGCAATGATTCTGGTTGTTGTTACTAAAAAGAACATACATGCAATGACACTAGTGGATCCATATGTGGTATGTGAGAAGAACACACATTTCAATGACTCTAGTTGTCGTGACTCAAAAGAACACACATGCAATGACACTGGTGGATCCATAGGTGGATTGTGAAAAGAGCACACGTGCAATGCCACCGGTGGATCCATATTTGGTTTGTGGAAATATCACACATGCAATGACTCTGGTTGTTGTTAGTGAAAACAACACACATGCAATGACACTGGTGGATCCATGTGTGGTCTCTGAAGAGAACACACGTTTCAATGACACTGATGGATCCATATGTGGTATGTGAAATGAACACACATTTCAATGACTCAGTTGTTGTTACTAAAAAGAACACACGTGCAATGACACTGGTGGATCCATAGGTGGTATGTGAGAAGAGCACACATTTCAATGACTTTGGTTGTTGTGACTAAAAAGAACACACATGCAATGACACTGGTGGATCCATAGGTGGATTGTGAAAAGAGCACACATGCAATGACTCTGGTTGTTGTTAGTAAAAAGAACACACATGCAATGACACTGGTGGATCCATGTTTGGTCTCTGAAGAGAACACACATGCAATGATTCTGGTTGTTGTTAGTAAAAAGAGCACACATGCAATGACACTAGTGGATCCATGTGTGGATTGTGAAGAGAACACACATGCAATGACACTAGTGGATCCATAGGTGGTATGTGAAAAGAACACACATTTCAATGACTCAGTTGTTGTTAGTAAAAAGAACACACATGCAATGACACTGGTGGATCCAAAGGTGGATTATGAAAAGAGAACACATTTCAATGACTCTGGTTGTTGCTAGTAAAAAGAACACACATGCAATCAAATTGGTGGATCCATGTGTGGTCTCTGAAGAGAACACACATGCAATGACTCTGGTTGTTGTTAGTAAAAAGAACACACATTTCAATGACACTGTTGGATCCATATGTGGTATCTGAAAAGAACACACATGCAATGACTCTAGTTGTTGTTACCAAAAAGAACACACATGCAATGACACTGGTGGATCCATAGGTGGTATGTGAAAACAACACACATTTCAATGACTCTGGTTGTTGTTACTAAAAAGAACACACATGCAATGACACTGGTGGATCCATAGGTGGATTGTGAAAAGAGCACGCATGCAATGCCACTGGTGGATCCATAGGTGCATTGTGAAAAGAGCACGCATGCAATGCCACTGGTGGATCCATATTTGGTCTGTGGAAATAAGACACGTGCAATGACTCTGGTTGTTGTTAGTGAAAGGAACACACATGCAATGACACTGGTGGATCCATGTGTGGTCTCTGAAGAGAACACACATTTCAATGACACTGGTGGATCCATATGTGGTATGTGAAAAGAACACACATGCAATGACTCTGGTTGTTTTTACTAAAAAGAACACACATGCAATGACACTGGTGGATCCATAGGTGGTATGTGAACAGAACACACCTGCAATGACACTGGTGGATCCATGTGTGGTCTCTAAAGACAACACACATTTCAATGACTCTGGTTGTTGTTACTAAAAATAACACACATGCAATGACACTGGTGGATCCATATGTTGATTGTGAAAAGAGCACACATGCAATCACACCGGTGGATCCATATGTGGTATGTGAAAAAAAAACACATGTAATGACTCTAGTTGTTGTTAGTGAAAAGAACACACATTTCAATGACACTGGTGGATCCATATGTGGTATGTGAAAAGAACACACATTTCAATGACTCAGTTGTTGTTAGTAAAAAGAACACACATGCAATGACAATGGTGGATCCAAAGGTGGATTGTGAAAAGAGCACACATTTCAATGACTCTGGTTGTTGTTAGTAAAAAGAACACACATGCAATGACACTGGTGGATACATGTGTGGTCTCTGAAGAGAACACACATGCAATGACTCTGGTTGTTGTTAGTAAAAAGAGCACACATGCAGTTACACTGGTGGATCCATGTGTGGATTGTGAAGAGAACACACATGCAATGATTCTGGTTGTTGTTACTAAAAAGAACATACATGCAATGACACTAGTGGATCCATATGTGGTATGTGAGAAGAACACACATTTCAATGACTCTAGTTGTCGTGACTCAAAAGAACACACATGCAATGACACTGGTGGATCCATAGGTGGATTGTGAAAAGAGCACACGTGCAATGCCACCGGTGGATCCATATTTGGTTTGTGGAAATATCACACATGCAATGACTCTGGTTGTTGTTAGTGAAAACAACACACATGCAATGACACTGGTGGATCCATGTGTGGTCTCTGAAGAGAACACACGTTTCAATGACACTGATGGATCCATATGTGGTATGTGAAATGAACACACATTTCAATGACTCAGTTGTTGTTACTAAAAAGAACACACGTGCAATGACACTGGTGGATCCATAGGTGGTATGTGAGAAGAGCACACATTTCAATGACTTTGGTTGTTGTGACTAAAAAGAACACACATGCAATGACACTGGTGGATCCATAGGTGGATTGTGAAAAGAGCACACATGCAATGACTCTGGTTGTTGTTAGTAAAAAGAACACACATGCAATGACACTGGTGGATCCATGTTTGGTCTCTGAAGAGAACACACATGCAATGATTCTGGTTGTTGTTAGTAAAAAGAGCACACATGCAATGACACTAGTGGATCCATGTGTGGATTGTGAAGAGAACACACATGCAATGACACTAGTGGATCCATAGGTGGTATGTGAAAAGAACACACATTTCAATGACTCAGTTGTTGTTAGTAAAAAGAACACACATGCAATGACACTGGTGGATCCAAAGGTGGATTATGAAAAGAGAACACATTTCAATGACTCTGGTTGTTGCTAGTAAAAAGAACACACATGCAATCAAACTGGTGGATCCATGTGTGGTCTCTGAAGAGAACACACATGCAATGACTCTGGTTGTTGTTAGTAAAAAGAACACACATTTCAATGACACTGTTGGATCCATATGTGGTATCTGAAAAGAACACACATGCAATGACTCTAGTTGTTGTTACCAAAAAGAACACACATGCAATGACACTGGTGGATCCATAGGTGGTATGTTAAGAGAACACACATTTCAATGACTCTGGTTGTTGTTACTAAAAGTAACACACATGCACTGAGACTGGTGGATCCATATGTTGATTGTGAAAAGAGCACACATGCAATCACACAGTGGATCCATATGTGGTATGTGAAAAAAACACACATGTAATGACTCCAGTTGTTGTTAGTGAAAAGAACACACATGCAATGACACTGGTGGATCCATGTGTGGTCTCTAAAAAGAACACACATTTCAATGACACTGGTGGATCCATATGTGGTATGTGAAAAGAACACACATTTCAATGACTCAGTTGTTGTTAGTAAAAAGAACACACATGCAATGACACTAGTGGATCCATGTGTGGTCTCTGAAGAGAACACACATGCAATGACTCTGGTTGTTGTTAGTAACGAGAGCACACATGCATTTACACTGGTGGATCCATGTGTGGATTGTGAAGAGAACACACATGCAATGACTCTGGTTGTTGTTACTAAAAAGAACACACATGCAATGACACTAGTGGATCCATGTGTGGTCTCTGAAGAGAACACACATGCAATGACTGTAGCATCCCAATTGTCTAACAATTGCAATGCTACTAGCCTAGTCTATATAATGGCTACTTCCTATATATAATTGTTGCATCATAATTATATCATGCTCATGTCATCATGCCACCTTGCATTTGAGCATCATATAAAACCCTTTTGATTTGGTTCTTCTCTCATATGCATTGTTAATTGTTTTTGCCTCTTGATATTGTATTTGGTTGTTGATATATTGTTAAATGCCCAAGTTGAGTTGGGGGCATATCTTTTATTCCACTCCACCACCTTTCTTTCACCACCTTATAATTCCACCATCCAACTAATTATGAGCTTTGCACTTTATGGGTTTTACCTCTAGCTCATGTGGGTTGGGATGGATCCAATTCTTTTTCCACATGCTCTCATCTTAGCATCAGGTTGTTTCACATTATTGGTATGTGGAGCCACCTTTGCATGCATTATGAGTAGTGCCCTTTTTCCTAGTTTTCATATGGATTATCATGGATTTATGCTCATGTTGGGGTATTCTTGGGACTATTAAACATCTAGTGGAATAAACACATTAGCAAGTCCCAATTATAATCAAATGTGATCATCTCCATCTACTCCACTTGGAACTTTCTTTTAAATTATTTTGCTTGGCTTTATTCCAATTTTTGGTAATGCATAAGAATAATGCCAGGTTAATATTATTGTTTTCACAATATTTTAATCATGGCAATTATCATTTTTGCATGGGCCATGCAAGAGTACCCCACCTTTAGCCTTTGCTTCTCTCTTGGTTTTGTTTGGTTTTATTTTTGTGGAGCCATGGCCATCCATCTTCCTCTACCCCTCCTTTTGGCTTGGTCTAGTTTGATCTTGCTTAAAACCTAAACCTCCTTCCCTCTCTAATCTTTTCTCCAGATCTTACACCTAAGCTAAACCCTAAACCTAACCCCTCATCTACCCTAGTTACCCCCTACCACCACCATGGGCACCATCTAAACCTACCCTAAACCGAGGCCTCTATCTAACCCTAGCTTCCTCCCTTCTCTCTCGGCCTCTCTCCTCTCTTCGACAGGCAGGCCCACCTGGCTACCCCTCTCCCTAGTCCCACACCTCATCTACTCCCTCTCTCTCTCTACCCCAACCCTAAACAAACCCTACCCGAGGCTTCCCCAACCTAGCCCGAGCCTCCCCCTCCTCTCCCCTTTTCTTCTCTCTGCCTGGCGTGCCCCCACCCGAGCCTACCTCTTTGGCCGCTCTCTGGCCCCACCTGGACGTCCCTGACCACCCTCCCCTGCCCTAGACGAGCCAGCTCGAGCACGTGGGTGTAGAGGAGAAAAAGGTGGCCGAGCCACCTTTTCCCTCCACCACACCTCCCATGGCACCCCTCTCCCCTCCCGTCCCTATCACCTTCCTCTCTCCCACCTGCTACCTCTCCCAGATCTCCCCAGGGTCGTGCCCATCCACTCCTTCCTCCCCAGCTGCCCCTACCACCGTCTACCCCGGCCGCCGCTCTCGGTGTCGCCGTCCATCTATAGAACAAGGAGGCGGGCGTGCAGACGCGGGTGTCGGGGAAGACCACGGCCGGCTTCTGCGTCGCCCTGTACACGGCAACAAGGAGGAGGAGGACCAGCGCCACCAGGCCGACGCTGCTCCGACGCGAAACCCTAGCCCCGTCGGCCTCTGCCTCACCGCCGATCGTCGGCTCCTCTGCTCGATCCGACGCCACCGACAGCCCCACGGTGAGCCGCTGACCACCCTAGACATGTCCCTGTCCAGCGTTGCTTCCCGTTTGTGCCGTTCGTTTCGTCAAACGCCCAGCGTGCGCCACCGCTCGCGTTGTCTGCACGTTCCCCGCGCCGCGAAGAGCCTCACCTAGCTGTGTGCTGCCTCCCTGACAACAACCCCAGGCCACCGCAGTGGCTCCGCCTCCGCGCGCGAGCCCTAGGTCCCAGGATCGAACCCCCCACGCGTCGCGCCTGCGTCAGCCGCGCACCGATCGGTCACCAGCGCGGAGAAGAGGAACAGTACGGGCGCTGCTTTTGCAAATACCCCCTCTGTTTTGTTTTCTGCTTAACCCGCGGTCCACCGAGCCCACCGTCAGCCTCTCTGCATGTTTCACAGAACACCCCCTAGCCTTTTTAAATCTCAACCCGCAGTACCCCTGGATCACCCACGTGTCGCGTCACCGCTGGCTCGCCCGCGTGTGGCCCTGGAGATGCTGTGGCCCCACCTGTCATTCGCTGGGGCTAGAACAGCTCGCGGTGATAAAAGCTTTTCCGCGCGCTGTGCTGCTGAGTCAGCGCTGGACCCACTGGTCATTGTCTGTGGCTAACTTAACCTGAGTAGAAAAAGTTTCTGTTTATTTCTGTTTTAATTTAAATCTTTTTCAAATTAATTCAAATTCAAATTTAAATCTGTTTTCAAATAACTTTTAAATTATACTTTCAAATAATACAAATAATATATGTTTTGAAATCAGAAAAATGTGAGGAATTCAAATATGGCCTTCAAAATATATTTTGGACACTTAAAATTTCAAGTTGATTTAAATTACAATAAAATGCCCTTTTTCCTTAATAAATTAATAACTTTTGTTTTATAAGTCCAAATTTAACAAATGATATGTCTAAAATGATTAGCTCGACGAGACCTTTCTGTTTATGCATTCCATTATCTGTTTTGCAGCATGAATCATATAAATATAAAGTATACAGCAACTAATATGAGGATAAAATGGGGCCAAAACTCAATAAAATGATTTATTCTTGTATTCCACACCTCACCCATGCCATGCTACTTTATTGCCATGCAAATTGTGCATCATTCATCATGGCATGATTGTTTGCTTGTCGCATTTTATTCATATGCTTGAGCACTTTATTTATGTTGGCCCTTGTTTGTTTGGTTCTTCTTCGAATAGATGCTGAGCAGGGGATATATCAAGAAACCCAGGAGCACTACCCAGATCCTTCTCTCGCTTCAACTGAGCTGCCAGGCAAGCACTACCACATGCTTGCATACATATAGCACCTAATTGCCTCTATCTTATTCTTGCATCATTGAGTCGCGATTGCATTAAACTGAATCCCAAGTATTGCATAGCCTTTACTTTTAAACCCCACCGAAGCTTGTTCCTCCATCCCATGAGCCATTACTACAGGAGTTATTTGAGCCATGCGAGTCGTAGAACAGCATGTGTAGGGTATGTGAGTGTCTGATGGATAATGAGGTACCTAAACAACTTAACCTGAGTAGTATGGGATAACTAATGAAAGTGGCATCGGTGAGCAATATCTGCTATTTGGTTTTTTCATGCTCACTTGTGTCCCGTAGGACCCCGAGTACTTGATTCTTGTTCCTTGAATATTCGCTCTATCCACATCCGGCAGGCTTATGAACCCCCCTGAGCCAGAGCTTGATTCATTCTTATTTCTTGGGACCACAAACTAGTTTGAGGTTTTATTTACTATCTTGTACTTATGCCATGCTTTACTGCTTTATTTAAAATTGTGCGAGGTACTGCACCTGTACTGTTTAGGGAAGCAGAGTGTTTTCGCGGTATCGACAAGCCCAGTCACATTTTCGGGTTCCCAGTCATTTACAGCCATTGACGCAAACCTTGAGTCCGTCTCGGAGTCGGCCAACTTCGTCGCGGGTAGCTTAATGGGGTGGCCCCCTGAAATATTTCTGAATCCTGTGATCGCTTTGTCGTGACTGCCTCGTTGGGTTTTGAATTGGTTTTTCCGAGGTTGATCGAGTGTGTGTTGCTATTTGTGCACCCCTGCAGGGTAAAACTTTCTGAAAGCCGTGTCCGTGGTTATGGACGACTTGGAGCACAGTTTCTCGATCATAGACAAGCATAACTAAAGTACCGCTTTTAATTTGACTAAGTACCTGACTAGTAAATAGTGCAACACTCATGGAATGGATAATAAAACTGCCAACGGATGGGGGGTTGTTCGTCCGCTTCCTCGTCGGTAAGCGAGGAGGAGGATGGATCTGTTAATATTACCATTATAACTGTTGTTATTAATTCACGGACATCCGTCTATCTCTGGTTAGGCGGATGGTTAGCGAGTATCTATAGAATTGTTAGGGTTTATCTTTTGCTGCAATTGCGTCACCCCAGGTTGTGTCCCCTTTAGAGGCATAAAGACTTGCTGAGTACCCCTAGGGTCTCACACGATAAATTGTTTGATTCAGATGAATAGGTAAACTCGCAAGGTGGATACTGGGTGGAGGAGACGGACGATGTGGGCAACGATCATTCGGTGTAGAGATTCCGGGAACGGGGATCCGTGAGATCTGTGGGCGGGATGTGTTTATTTATTGGGCATCTTATGCCGATTTGCTTCTTATCCGTACTCGGATCTTGTTTTCTGCTTCCGCCTGATACTCTGATGTTTGATGTATGAGGAGATATCCTAAACTATTATATCTATCTAGGATATTTGGATCTTGCTGTATGGCGTTGTTATATTTCCTTTCTTTATAGATGGAATGACTCTGAGAACCATTGTATGGTGGCTTGCATACATACTCATTTGTGTATGTAGTTGATCCCTTCGCCTGCCGATTACGCCGCCCGTTCTTGTCCCGATGTTTGGAAATGGTTGGGACGGCCGAAAGGTCTACCTGTGAGTGGCATTTGGGCCCCACCGTACTATTTCAACCATTTCTGCTCATCCAGGCTTGTAACTAGGAGCGTAATTCACCGAGGTAGTTACAATGACTCTGGTTGTTGTTAGTAAAAAGAACACACATGCAATGACACTGGTGGATCCATAGGTGGTATGTGAAAAGAGCACACATGCAATGACATTGGTGGATCCATATGTGGTATCTGAAAAGAACACACATGCAATGACTCCGGTTGTTGTTAGTGAAAACAACATACATGCAATGACACTAGTGGATCCATGTGTGGTCTCTGAAGAGAACACACATTTCAATGACACTGGTGGATCCATATGGGGTATGTGAAAAGAACAATGGTTGTTTTTACTAAAAAGAACGCACATGCAATGACACTGGTGGATCTATAGGTGGTATGTGAAAAGAACACACATACAATGACACTGGTGGATCCAAAGGTGGATTGTGAAAAGAGCACACATTTCAATGACTCTGGTTGTTGTTAGTAAAAAGAACACACATGCAATGACACTGGTGGATCCATGTGTGGTCTCTGAAGAGAACACACATGCAATGACTTTGGTTGGTGTTAGTAAAAAGAGCACACATGCAGTTACACTGGTGGATCCATGTGTGGATTGTGAAGAGAACACACATGCAATGACTCTGGTTGTTGTTACTAAAAAGAACACACATGCAATGACACTAGTGGATCCATGTGTGGTCTCTGAAGAGAACACACATGCAATGACTCTGGTTGTTGTTAGTAAAAAGAACACACATGCAATGACACTGGTGGATCCATAGGTTGTATGTGAAAAGAGCACACATTTCAATGACTTTGGTTGTTGTTACTAAAAAGAACACACATGCAATGGCACTGGTGGATCCATAGGTGGATTGTGAAAAGAGCACACATGCAATGACTCTGGTTGTTGTTAGTAAAAAGAACACACATGCAATGACACTGGTGGATCCATGTGTGGTCTCTGAAGAGAACACACATGCAATGAATCTGGTTGTTGTTAGTAAAAAGAGCACATATGCAATGACACTGGTGGATCCATGTGTGGATTGTGAAGAGAACACACATGCAATGACACTAGTGGATCCATAGGTGGTATGTGAAAAGAACACACATTGCAATGACTCAGTTGTTGTTAGTAAAAAGAACACACATGCAATGACACTGGTGGATCCTAAGGTGGATTGTGAAAAGAGCACACATTTCAATGACTCTGGTTGTTGTTAGTAAAAAGAACACACATGCAATGACACTGGTGGATCCATGTGTGGTCTCTGAAGAGAACACACATGCAATGACTCTGGTTGTTGTTAGTAAAAAGAACACACATTTCAATGACACTGGTGGATCCATATGTGGTATGGGAAAAGAACACACATGCAATGACTCTGGTTGTTGTTACCAAAAAGAACACACATGCAATGACACTAGTGGATCCATAGGTGGTATGTGAAAAGAACACACATTTCTATGACTCTGGTTGTTGTTACCAAAAATAACACACATGCACAGACACTGGTGGATCCATATGTTGATTGTGAAAAGAAAGCACATGCAATCACACTGGTGGATCCATATGTGGTATGTGAAAAAAACACACATGTAATGACTCCAGTTGTTGTTAGTGAAAAGAACACACATGCAATGACACCGGTGGATCCATGTGTGGTCTCTAAAAAGAACACACATTTCAATGACACTTGTGGATCCATATGTGGTATGTGAAAAGAACACACATTTCAATGACTCAGTTGTTGTTAGTAAAAAGAACACACATGCAATGACACTGGTGGATCCAAAGGTGGATTGTGAAAAGAGCACACATTTCAATGACTCTGGTTGTTGTTAGTAAAAAGAACACACATGCAATGACACTGGTGGATCCATGTGTGGTCTCTGAAGAGAACACACATGCAATGACTCTGCTTGTTGTTAGTAAAAAGAGCACACATGCAGTTACACTGGTGGATCCATGTGTGGATTGTGAAGAGAACACACATGCAATGACTCTGGTTGTTGTTACTAAAAAGAACACACATGCAATGACACTAGTGGATCCATGTGTGGTCTCTGAAGAGAACACACATGCAATGACTCTGGTTGTTGTTAGTAAAAAGAACACACATGCAATGACACTGGTGGATCCATAGGTTGTATGTGAAAAGAGCACACATTTCAATGACTTTGGTTGTTGTTACTAAAAAGATAACATGCAATGGCACTGGTGGATCCATAGGTGGATTGTGAAAAGAGCACACATGCAATGACTCTGGTTGTTGTTAGTAAAAAGAACACACATGCAATGACACTGGTGGATCCATGTGTGGTCTCTGAAGAGAACACACATGCAATGACTCTGGTTGTTGTTAGTAAAAAGAGCACATATGCAATGACACTGGTGGATCCATGTGTGGATTGTGAAGAGGACACACATGCAATGACACTAGTGGATCCATAGGTGGTATGTGAAAAGAACACACATTTCAATGACTCAGTTGTTGTTAGTAAAAAGAACACATATGCAATGACACTGGTGGATCCTAAGGTGGATTGTGAAAAGAGCACACATTTCAATGACTCTGGTGGTTGTTAGTAAAAAGAACACACATGCAATGACACTGGTGGATCCATGTGTGGTCTCTGAAGAGAACACACATGCAATGACTCTGGTTGTTGTTAGTAAAAAGAACACACATTTCAATGACACTGGTGGATCCATATGTGGTATGGGAAAAGAACACACATGCAATGACTCTGGTTGTTGTTACCAAAAAGAACACACATGCAATGACACTAGTGGATCCATAGGTGGTATGTGAAGAGAACACACATTTCTATGACTCTGGTTGTTGTTACCAAAAATAACACACATGCACAGACACTGGTGGATCCATATGTTGATTGTGAAAAGAAAACACATGCAATCACACTGGTGGATCCATATGTGGTATGTGAAAAAAACACACATGTAATGACTCCAGTTGTTGTTAGTGAAAAGAACACACATGCAATGACATCGGTGGATCCATGTGTGGTCTCTAAAAAGAACACACATTTCAATGACACTTGTGGATCCATATGTGGTATGTGACAAGAACACACATTTCAATGACTCAGTTGTTGTTAGTAAAAAGAACACACATGCAATGACACTGGTGGATCCAAAGGTGGATTATGAAAAGAGCACACATTTCAATGAGTCTGGTTGTTGTTAGTAAAAAGAACACACATGCAATGACACTGGTGGATCCATGTGTGGTCTCTGAAGAGAACACACATGCAATGACTCTGCTTGTTGTTAGTAAAAAGAGCACACATGCAGTTACACTGGTGGATCCATGTGTGGATTGTGAAGAGAACACACATGCAAGGACTCTGGTTGTTGTTACTAAAGAGAACACACATGCAATGACACTAGTGGATCCATATTTTGTTTGTGGAAATAACACACTTGCAATGACTCTGGTTGTTGTTAGTGAAAAGAACACACATGCAATGACACTGGTGGATCCAAAGGTGGATTGTGAAAAGAGCACACATTTCAATGACTCTGGTTGTTGTTAGTAAAAAGAACACACATGCAATGACACTGGTGGATCCATGCGTGGTCTCTGAAGAGAACACACATGCAATGACTCTGGTTGTTGTTAGTAAAAAGAGCACACATGCAGTTACACTGGTGGATCCATTTGTGGATTGTGAAGAGAACACACATGCAAGGACTCTGGTTGTTGTTACTAAAAAGAACACACATGCAATGACACTAGTGGATCCATATGTGGTATGTGAGAAGAACACACATTTCAATGACTCTAGTTGTTGTTACTCAAAAGAACACACATGCAATGACACTGGTGGATCCATAGGGGGATTGTGAAAAGAGCACACGTGTAATGCCACCGGTGGATCCATATTTGGTTTGTGGAAATAACACACATGTAATGACTCTGGTTGTTGTTAGTGAAAAGAACACACATGCAATGACTGGTGGATCCATGTGTGGTCTCTTAAGAGAACACACGTTTCAATGACACTGATGGATACATATGTGGTATGTGAAATGAACACACATTTCAATGACTCAGTTGTTGTTACTAAAAAGAACACACGTTCAATGACACTGGTGGATCCATAGGTGGTATGTGAGAAGAGCACACATTTCAATGACTTTGGTTGTTGTTACTAAAAAGAACACACATGCAATGGCACTGGTGGATCCATAGGTGGATTGTGAAAAGAGCACACATGCAATGACTCTGGTTGTTGTTAGTAAAAAGAACACACATGCAATGACACTGGTGGATCCATGTGTGGTCTCTGAAGAGAACACACATGCAATGACTCTGGTTGTTGTTAGTAAAAAGAACACACATTTCAATGACACTGGTGGATCCATATGTGGTATGGGAAAAGAACACACATGCAATGACTCTGGTTGTTGTTACCAAAAAGAACACACATGCAATGACACTAGTGGATCCATAGGTGGTATGTGAAGAGAACACACATTTCTATGACTCTGGTTGTTGTTACCAAAAATAACACAAATGCACAGACACTGGTGGATCCATATGTTGATTGTGAAAAGAAAACACATGCAATCACACTGGTGGATCCATATGTGGTATGTGAAAAAAACACACATGTAATGACTCCAGTTGTTGTTAGTGAAAAGAACACACATGCAATGACATCGGTGGATCCATGTGTGGTCTCTAAAAAGAACACAAATTTCAATGACACTTGTGGATCCATATGTGGTATGTGACAAGAACACACATTTCAATGACTCAGTTGTTGTTAGTAAAAAGAACACACATGCAATGACACTGGTGGATCCAAAGGTGGATTATGAAAAGAGCACACATTTCAATGACTCTGGTTGTTGTTAGTAAAAAGAACACACATGCAATGACACTGGTGGATCCATGTGTGGTCTCTGAAGAGAACACACATGCAATGACTCTGCTTGTTGTTAGTAAAAAGAGCACACATGCAGTTACACTGGTGGATCCATGTGTGGATTGTGAAGAGAACACACATGCAAGGACTCTGGTTGTTGTTAATAAAGAGAACACACATGCAATGACACTAGTGGATCCATATTTTGTTTGTGGAAATAACACACTTGCAATGACTCTGGTTGTTGTTAGTGAAAAGAACACACATGCAATGACACTGGTGGATCCAAAGGTGGATTGTGAAAAGAGCACACATTTCAATGACTCTGGTTGTTGTTAGTAAAAAGAACACACATGCAATGACACTGGTGGATCCATGCGTGGTCTCTGAAGAGAACACACATGCAATGACTCTGGTTGTTGTTAGTAAAAAGAGCACACATGCAGTTACACTGGTGGATCCATTTGTGGATTGTGAAGAGAACACACATGCAAGGACTCTGGTTGTTGTTACTAAAAAGAACACACATGCAATGACACTAGTGGATCCATATGTGGTATGTGAGAAGAACACACATTTCAATGACTCTAGTTGTTGTTACTCAAAAGAACACACATGCAATGACACTGGTGGATCCATAGGGGGATTGTGAAAAGAGCACACGTGTAATGCCACCGGTGGATCCATATTTGGTTTGTGGAAATAACACACATGTAATGACTCTGGTTGTTGTTAGTGAAAAGAACACACATGCAATGACTGGTGGATCCATGTGTGGTCTCTTAAGAGAACACACGTTTCAATGACACTGATGGATACATATGTGGTATGTGAAATAAACACACATTTCAATGACTCAGTTGTTGTTACTAAAAAGAACACACGTGCAATGACACTGGTGGATCCATAGGTGGTATGTGAGAAGAGCACACATTTCAATGACTTTGGTTGTTGTTACTAAAAAGAACACACATGCAATGGCACTGGTGGATCCATAGGTGGATTGTGAAAAGAGCACACATGCAATGACTCTGGTTGTTGTTAGTAAAAAGAACACACATGCAATGACACTGGTGGATCCATGTGTGGTCTCTGAAGAGAACACACATGCAATGACTCTGGTTGTTGTTAGTAAAAAGAACACACATTTCAATGACACTGGTGGATCCATATGTGGTATGGGAAAAGAACACACATGCAATGACTCTGGTTGTTGTTACCAAAAAGAACACACATGCAATGACACTAGTGGATCCATAGGTGGTATGTGAAGAGAACACACATTTCTATGACTCTGGTTGTTGTTACTAAAAATAACACACATGCACAGACACTGGTGGATCCATATGTTGATTGTGAAAAGAAAACACATGAAATCACACTGGTGGATCCATATGTGGTATGTGAAAAAAAAACACATGTAATGACTCCAGTTGTTGTTAGTGAAAAGAACACCCATGCAATGACACCGGTGGATCCATGTGTGGTCTCTAAAAAGAACACACATTTCAATGACACTTGTGGATCCATATGTGGTATGTGACAAGAACACACATTTCAATGACTCAGTTGTTGTTAGTAAAAAGAACACACATGCAATGAAACTGGTGGATCCAAAGGTCGATTGTGAAAAGAGCACACATTTCAATGACTCTGGTTATTGTTCGTAAAAAGAACACACATGCAATGACACTGGTGGATCCATGTGTGGTCTCTGAAGAGAACACACATGCAGTGACTCTGCTTGTTGTTAGTAAAAAGAGCACACACGCAATTACACTGGTGGATCCATGTGTGGATTGTGAAGAGAACACACATGCAATGACTCTGGTTGTTGTTACTAAAAAGAACACACATGCAATGACACTAGTGGATCCATGTGTGGTCTCTGAAGAGAACACACATGCAATGACTCTGGTTGTTGTTAGTAAAAAGAACACACATGCAATGACACGGGTGGATCCATAGGTTGTATGTTTAAAGAGCACACATGCAATGACACTGGTGGATCCATATGTGGTATCTGAAAAGAACACACATGCAATGACTCCGGTTGTTGTTAGTGAAAAGAACATACATGCAATGACACTAGTGGATCCATGTGTGGTCTCTGAAGAGAACACACATTTCAATGACACTGGTGGATCCATATGTGGTATGTGAAAAGAACACTGGTTGTTTTTACTAAAAAGAACACACATGCAATGACACTGGTGGATCCATAGGTGGTATGTGAAAAGAACACACATTTCAATGACTCTGGTTGTTGTTACTAAAAAGAACACACATGCAATGACACTAGTGGATCCATAGGTGGATTGTGAAAAGAGCATGCATGCAATGCCACAGGTGGATCCATATTTGGTTTGTGGAAATAACACACATGCAATGACTCTGGTTGTTGTTAGTGAAAAGAACACACATCCAATGACACAGGTGGATCCATGTGTGGTCTCTAAAGAGAACACACATTTCAATGACACTGTTGGATCCATATGTGGTATGTGAAAAGAACACACATGCAATGACTCTGGCTATTGTTACTAAAATGAACACACATGCAATGACACTGGTGGATCCATAGGTGGTATGTGAAAAGAACACACATTTCAATGACTATGGTTTTTGTTACTAAAAATAACACACATGCAATGACACTGGTGAATCCATAGGTGGATTGTGAAAAGAGCACGCATGCAATGACACTGGTGGATCCATATGTGGTATGTGAGAAGAACACACATTTCAATGACTCTGGTTGTTGTTACTAAAAAGAACCCACATGCAATGACACTGGTGGATCCATAGGTGGATTGTGAAAAGAGCACACATGCAATGCCACTGGTGGATCCATATGTGGTATGTGAAAAGAACACACGTTTCAATGACTCTGGTTGTTGTTAGTGAAAGGAACACACATGCAATGACACTGGTGGATCCATGTGTGGTATGTGAAAAGAACACACATGCAATGACACTGGTGGATCCATGTGTGGTCTCTGAAAAGAACACACATTTCAATGACTTTGGTTGTTTTTACTAAAAAGAACACACATGCAATGGCACTGGTGGATCCATAGGTGGTATGTGAAAAGAGCACACCTGCAATGACACTGGTGGATCCATGTGTGGTCTCTGAAGAGAACACACATTTCAATGACTCTGGTTGTCGTTACTAAAATTAATACACATGCAATGACACTGGTGGATCCATATGTTGATTGTGAAAAGAGCGCACATGCAATCACACCGGTGGATCCATATGTGGTATGTGAAAAAAAACACATGTAATGACTCTAGTTGTTGTTAGTGAAAAGAACACACATGCAATGACACTGGTGGATCAATGTGTGGTCTCTAAAAAGAAAATACATTTCAATGACACTGGTGGATCCATATGTGGTATGTGAAAAGAACACACATTTCAATGACTCAGTTGTTGTTAGTAAAAAGAACACACATGCAATGACACTGGTGGATCCAAAGGTGGACTGTGAAAAGAGCACACGTTTGAATGACTCTGGTTGTTGTTAGTAAAAAGAACACACATGCAATGACACTGCTGGATCCATGTGTGGTCTCTGAAGAGACCACACATGCAATGACTCTAGTTGTTGTTAGTAAAAAGAGCACACATGCAGTTACACTGGTGGATCCATGTGTGGATTGTGAAGAGAACACACATGCAATGACTCCGGTTATTGTTACTAAAAAGAACACACATGCAATGACTCTGGTGGATCCATGTGTGGTCTCTGAAGACAACACACATGCAATGACTCTGGTTGTTGTTAGTAAAAAGAACACACATGCAATGATACGGGTGGATCCATAGGTGGTATGTGAAAGGAGCACATATGCAATGACACTGGTGGATCCATATGTGGTATCTGAAAAGAACACACATGCAATGACTCCGGTTGTTGTTAGTGAAAAGAACATACATTCAATGACACTAGTGGATCCATGTGTGGTCTCTGAAGAGAACACACATTTCAATGACACTGGTGGATCCATATGTGGTATGTGAAAAGAACACTAGTTGTTTTTACTAAAAAGAACACACATGCAATGACACTGGTGGATCCATAGGTGGTATGTGAAAAGAACACACATTTCAATGACTCTGGTTGTTATTACTAAAAAGAACACACATGCAATGACACTGGTGGATCCATAGGTGGATTGTGAAAAGAGCATGCATGCAATGCCACAGGTGGATCCATATTTGGTTTGTGGAAATAACACACATGCAATGACTCTGGTTGTTGTTAGTGAAAAGAACACACATCCAATGACACTGGTGGATCCATGTGTGGTCTCTAAAGAGAACACACATTTCAATGACACTGCTGGATCCATATGTGGTATGTGAAAAGAACACACATGCAATGACTCTGGTTGTTGTTACTAAAAATAAGACACATGCAATGACTCTGGTTGTTGTTACTAAAAATAAGACACATGCAATGACATTGGTGGATCCATATGTGGTATGTGAGAAGAACACACATTTCAATGACTCTGGTTGTTGTTACTAAAAAGAACACGCATGCAATGACACTGGTGGATCCATAGATGGATTGTGAAAAGAGCACACATGCAATGACACTGGTGGATCCATATGTGGTATGTGAAAAGAACATATGTTTCAATGACTCTAGTTGTTGTTAGTGAAAAGAACACACATGCAATGACACTGGTGGATCCATAGGTGGTATGTGAAAAGAACACACATGCAATGACATAGGTGGATCCATGTGTGGTCTCTGAAGAGAACACACATTTCAATGACTCTGGTTGTTGTTACTAAAAAGAACACACATGCAATGGCACTGGTGGATCCATATGTGGATTGTGAAAAGAGCACACATGCAATGACACTGGTGGATCCATATGTGGAATGTGAAAAGAACACACATGCAATGACACTGGTGGATCCATGTGTGGTCTCTGAAAAGAACACACATTTCAATGACACTGGTGGATCCATATGTGGTATGTGAAAAGAACACACATTTCAATGACTCAGTTGTTGTTACTAAAAATAACACACATGCAATGACACTGGTGGATCCATAGGTGGATTGTGAAAAGAATACGCATGCAATGCCACTGGTGGATCCATATTTGGTCCGTGGAAATAACACACATGTAATGACTCTGGTTGTTGTTAGTGAAAAGAACACACATGCAATGACTGGTGGATCCATGTGTGGTCTCTTAAGAGAACACACATTTCAATGACACTGATGGATACATATGTGGTATGTGAAATGAACACACATTTCAATGACTCAGTTGTTGTTACTAAAAAGAACACACATGCAATGACTCTAGTTATTGTTACTAAAAAGAACACACATGCAATGACACTGGTGGATCCATGTGTGGTCTCTGAAGAGAACACACATGCAATGGCTCTGGTTTTTGTTAGTAAAAAGAACACACATGCAATGACACTAGTGGATCCATAGGTGGTATGTGAAAAGAACACACATTTCAATGACTCAGTTGTTGTTAGTAAAAAAAGAACACACATGCAATGACACTGGTGGATCCAAAGGTGGATTGTGAAAAGAGCACACATTTCAATGACTCTGGTTGTTGTTAGTAAAAAGAACACACATGCAATCACACTGGTGGATCCACATGTGGTCTCTGAAGAGAACACACATGCAATGACTCTGGTTGTTGTTAGTAAAAAGAACACACATTTCAATGACACTGGTGGATCCATATGTGGTATGTGAAAAGAACACACATGCAATGACTCTGGTTGTTGTTACCAAAAAGAACACACATGCAATGACACTAGTGGATCCACAGGTGGTATGTGAAGAGAACACACATTTCAATGACTCTGGTTGTTGTTACTAAAAATAACACACATGCACAGACACTGGTGGATCCATATAATGATTGTGAAAAGAGCACACATGCAATCACACTGGTGGATCCATATGTGGTATGTGAAAAAACACTCATGTAATGACTCCAGTTGTTGTTAGTGAAAAGAACACACATGCAATGACACCGGTGGATCCATGTGTGGTCCCTAAAAAGAACACACATTTCAATGACACTTGTGGATCCATATGTGGTATGTGACAAGAACACACATTTCAATGACTCGGTTGTTGTTAGTAAAAAGAACACACATCCAATGACACTGGTGGATCCAAAGGTGGATTGTGAAAAGAGCACACATTTCAATGACTCTGGTTGTTGTTAGTAAAAAGAACACACATGCAATGACACTGGTGGATCCATGTGTGGTCTCTGAAGAGAACACACATGCAATGACTCTGGTTGTTGTTAGTAAAAAGAGCACACATGCAGTTACACTGGTGGATCCATGTGTGGATTGTGAAGAGAACACACATGCAATGACTCTGGTTGTTGTTACTAAAAAGAACACACATGCAATGACACTAGTGGATCCATGTGTGGTCTCTGAAGAGAACACACATGCAATGACTCTGGTTGTTGTTAGTAAAAAGAACACACATGCAATGACACTGGTGGATCCATAGGTGGTATGTGAAAAGAGCACACATGCAATGACACTGGTGGATACATATGTGGTATCTGAAAAGAACACACATGCAATGACTCCGTTTGTTGTTAGTGAAAAGAACATACATGCAATGACACTAGTGGATCCATGTGTGGTCTCTGAAGAGAACACACATTTCAATGACACTGGTGGATCCATATGTGGTATGTGAAAAGAACACTGGTTGTTTTTACTAAAAAGAACACACATGCAATGACACTGGTGGATCCATAGGTGGTATGTGAAAAGAACACACATTTCAATGACTCTGGTTGTTGTTACTAAAAAGAACACACATGCAATGACACTAGTGGATCCATAGTTGGATTGTGAAAAGAGCATGCATGCAATGCCACTAGTGGATCCATATTTGGTTTGTGGAAATAACACACATGCAATGACTCTGGTTGTTGTTAGTGAAAAGAACACACATCCAATGACACTGGTGGATCCATGTGTGGTCTCTAAAGAGAACACACATTTCAATGACACTATTGGATCCATATGTGGTATGTGAAAAGAACACACATGCAATGACTCTGGTTGTTGTTACTAAAAATAACACACATGCAATGACACTGGTGGATCCATAGGTGGTATGTGAAAAGAACACACATTTCAATGACTCTGGTTGTTGTTACTAAAAAGAACACACATGCAATGACACTGGTGGATCCTGTAGCGTCCCCAACCTTTAATAAGATTGAGTACCCTGTGTTTACAATGCTAGTCCCTGGATCAATAGCTAGCATCCACAGTTCAGATGTAATATCGAGAAACAAAGGTCATATTACAACTTTATAACCAGGAATAACATAATTTTATTACATCAATACATTGCTCATTAGGCTATTACATTACATTGCAGCGGAATAACTATAAGTATGGGGTCCTTCATCTTCGAAGTGCCACAGGCAGATGTTGGTTGTAGACTTTGTAATCCTAATCAATCAATCTTCACTAAAATCAATCAAACCTGCAACATTACAAGTTACAGCCACAAGGGTCAATACATTTGAATTGTATTGGCAAGTGATACTTTGGTAGTATAGTGGAGTCTATCATCTATATGCATTTGTCTAAGTGGAGTTGAGGCTTGCATTGCTCAAAATAGATTTTTCCTATCATTTTGAAAACACTAAGTTTTGTTTGGCAAAAACTTTCCAAGACATCTACTAATCAAAGACTGGAGATCCACTCAGGGCATCTACCAATCAAAGACTGAAGATTTGCTTGGCAAAAACAATTTTCCTCAATCTAAGATTTTGAGATCCTTGTACCAAGCCATCTCTCCATCAAAGATTGAAGAATTTCACACAACCCTTGTTCACCCACAAGTTTTAATTTAGAAATTGGAGTGATGAGATTCTTGATTGCTTCCATGTCTTGATGCTCAAATTGTCCTTTACCAGGGACATGGCTAAGTACTTAGGTTTTACACTCTGCAGAGGTGGTGCACTTTCCCCACAAGACTTTGTTTCCCAAGACAAAATCTTTCAGAAGCTTTCCCTTAGACCAACATGGACGCGCTCCAACCTATCAAACACTACCACCCACTGTCCATGTGGCTAAGTTCTTGCAACCTATATGATCATGGCAGAGCCCATATTGCCAAGTGGTTGCACTTGAAGCTTCTCAACATTTGACATCTCAAATCTCTTTGTTTCCTGGGTGGCCATCCACAAGTGAGATACACAAGCCAAGTCCATGGCCTTGTGAACCACTCAACATAAGCCATTCCTTCCATCTCCACCCAGGTGATTCATTAACTTTTAGTTGTTTTATTAAACAAAACATAAGTCCACAGACTTAGAATATTTTCCATAGTGTGAATATATTCCACCCATGTTTTCTATTAGCTAGGCTAAGCTTGGTAGTAATAGGATTCTTAACTTAGGAAAATCCTACTAAGGATTCTTCTACTAGGTTTTCCTATAGCAAGATCTATACTTAGCTAAATAAAAACCATGCAAGTTTTTCTTAGCAAAAACACTAATGCATAATGAAAATAATGGGATAATGATATGAAGCATCACTTGCCTTTTTGGTAGAGGGTATAAGTTCACTCCTTGTCCTTGCAACAAACTCACTCTTCAAGTCACTACAACAATCAAGCAAGGCACAAACTCAATCTACCAATCAAGCAAAACAACACACACAAACAAAAATAACAAAGTCAAAGAATTGCATGCAAGCATGCCAAGCTTTGCTTTGTTTGCAAAAGTGGTTCCTAGTGGGTCATAGACATTTGGGTACATCTAAGTCATACATAAGCATGCAAAGGTTGGTTCTAATGTAGGGATGGTCCTCATTAGGCTTCTAACTTTGTAAGTTCCAAATTGGTCATTTACCAAAATGGCAAAGTCATTTGCAAAGAGGGTCTCTTATTAGCTTCCTAAACTTTGTAAGATCCAAAATGGTCATTTACCAAAGTGGCAAGGTTAAAGTAATGCATGCAAGCATGCCAAGCCTTGTTTTATTTGAAAAAGGGGTTCCTAATGGGTCATAAACTCTTGGGAACACCTATTGGTCATTTTGTGAAGTGGCTAAGTCATTTGCAAAAGATTTCACTATAAAACCATTTGCAAAACAAAGTGTCATTCTATGTGGTGTAGAAATATTTCTACTAGGGTATTAACCTATAGGTTTCACCAAATGAGTTGCTATTGCGAAACTTGGTGTTTTGGGTCAGTAGGTTTGGTTCAAAACATTTTATCCAAAGTTTTCTTTATGAAAGCATTTTCATAAACAAAACAAATAGTTTTAGTTAGCTAGAAATGGACTAAACTAATTAATCCATCCTATTCTTTTCCAAAATCACTTTCCAAACTATGGGTTGGTTCCTAGGGTCAGTAAGGTCACAACAAACTAATTGTCAAAGGTTTTAACCTAAAAATCATTTTTAAATGATTTTTCTAATGTTAGAAAGCACACAAAAGGATCTGCAAAATCAAACAAGCTAACAGATACTATTTGCTAAACTAAGGGCAGGGTTGGTTAGAGCTTGTCTTGCTGATTCCAACGACATCAAATTTGTAAAATTTGGACGTGTGGATCAAAAGATACATGGGTTTGAAATTGGAAAAAGTTTCTGTTTTCAAATTCTAATTCAGATCTAATACTGGCCACGCGGCGTTTTCTTACTGGTCGATACCGGTTCGGCCGGATCGTGTGCTGCGGTGAGTTAGATCTAAGTTAGATCGTGCGGCTTAGGTAGCGTACCTCTTCGGCGTTAAGTGAAACTATCGTAGCCGATGGATCTACATCTAACGGTAGCTAGGCGTTTGACCACTAAGCAGCGGCACTGGCGACGGCGTCTGGTGGCGGAGCGGTCGGTCGGCGACGGAGGCGATGCTACAGGGGGAGAGGGAGAGAGGGAAGTTTCTCACCGTGCTCAGGAGGTCACGGCGAAGCTCAGGGTGCTGCTGGCTTGACAAGGGGCGCTCAGAGGTAGTTGCAATTCCTCGTCGGAGTTGGGAACGGCGGCGGTTGGCTCCGGTTGCTGTCGAGGACGTTGCTGTGGTTCTCTCCGAAGCGAAAAGAAGGCTCGGTTAGATGCGCAAGATCGATACGGAGTCGTGTGCGTGAACGAAAGGGGTCGGGGTCTTGTGCTTACCAGAAGGGTCGCCAGAAAGGAAGCAGACACGGTGGCGCTTAGAGCTTGTCGGAGTCGTCGCTGGAGATCGCCCTAAGGCAAAGGAGAGGCAGGGTTAGGTGCGCACGAGGGTCGCGAATGAGGGGGCATCATTGAGAGGTGCTGGGGAGGTCTGTGCTCACCGGGGAATGTCGCCGTAGTTGGATCAGACAGCGGCGCTGCAGGTCGTCGTCGAAGGCGAGGTTTCAGGGCACCCGCGGGCGAACTCGGAGTACTAGGAGATGCGTGAGGTCGAGAGGAGTCCACTCGCGTGAAGTAGAGGCAGAGGGGTGGTTGGAGTTGGCCGGGATTGCTGCGACAGCTCGTCGGAGTAGAGGGTGCTCGGGGAGAAATTGAGGCGGCCTGGGGGCGAGCTTGGGGAAGGGGTCTGAGGGAAAACGGAGGAGAGAGCGAGGCGATTAAATAGGCGTGGTCGCGACGAGGAATTAACACGGCGTTAAGGCGAATTGAAGCGCGAGAAATCAAGGCAGAAACGGCCGCGCGGTGAGGGGAGAAGGAGTCGCGGGGAGGAAGAAGGAGTCGTGGCTGTGGGGTCCTCTAGTCAGTGGGAAAAGGAGAGAGGAGGAGGTCCACCAGTCAGTGTCTCAGGGGGTTGTTTTAGTTGGTGAAGAAAAACGGTTCGGGGAGGGAATAAGTGGAGGTGGGTCCACTTGGCAGTGAAAGGGGAAGAGGAGGAATGGGTCCGGGCTGTCAGTCTCTGTGCGGGTCTGTTTCCGAGTGAGAAAAGAAACACTTCGGGGGAGGGAGAAGTCTGGGCTGGACTGGGCTGCTGTTGGGCCTTAGTCTGTTTTCCTATTTTTTTTTCTGTCTAAGCTTTTTTTCTTTTTCTATTTCTTTTTCTGTTTTCAATTTCAAACAATTATTCAAACAATCAAACAAGGTTCAAGTCAATTCAAACAAACAAGAAACTTTTCATTTTGAATTTGGTTCTATTTAACAACATAATCCAAATCTCAAAATGAAATAATATTTCTATTTATTTTAGGATCCATTTAATAGTTAAATAAAATGGATCTTTGATTCATAAATTGTGTTTGATTTATTTTAAATAAAATTTCCATTTGAAATCCAATTATTTCCAAAAACAAACCAGTAGGTTTTATTTTGAAAATAGGGAATACTTGGAAACTTATTTAAATAAATAAATAAGTTTTGGTGTTTTAATTAAAATGGGAAAGCCTTTACTTAAATAAAATTGGATATTTAAATCCTTATTATTTTATTTAAATAATTCTTTACTCATTTTAATCAAAGGAAAACCTTTTAATAAAAGATTCCAAAGTAGTAATAAAATACTTGGTGTTCATTTAAAATGGGAAAAGCCTTTACTTAAATAAAATTGGATATTTAAATCCTTTATTTTTTTTAAATAAACCTTTATTCATTTTATCAAAACAAAATATTTTATTACAAAAGTTTGGCCAAAATTAATTTGGCTTATCTTTTCATTTTAAAACAAAGTCTTTTATTAAAGGATCTAAATAGTATTTCCAAAACAATTTATTTTTCCTTTATCAAAGGTTTATCTTTATAAATCCCTTTAGGATTATTTGATCACCAATTGGTATGGCTTTGGTAAGGGCTTTATTGGCTTTGGAAATTCAATTTCCTTATCTTATTATATTCACAAGATTTTGTCTATGGTTCCAAACTAAGTGAAACCAACCTCTAAGGTCTTTCTTGATCCTTTGTGATTATTTGTTGATCAGATTTGGTATGGATCAAATCCATGGATTTGGAGATAACTTGGGAAAATGATTTTCCTTCCATTAGGGCTTAGGGTTTTGGATTTTGGATTTACTTTCCAATTGTTCGAATTTCCAGATACATTCATTGAGGAATGCATTTCCCTTGATTTGGATTCTGTTGGATTCAAACTTTAGAATCCCATTTTTAACAAACTTTGGCTAAAGTTTTCCTTTTTAGAAACAAAAGTTTCTTTTCACCCTGATTTTCAACAAAATTTTATTTTATTAATTTATTTTTCACATTACAAGATTTGGAAAATCTTGGGATGTGACAGATCCATAGGTGGATTGTGAAAAGAGCACGCATGCAATGCCACTGGTGGATCCATATTTGGTCTGTGGAAATAACACACATGCAATGACTCTGGTTGTTGTTAGTGAAAGGAATACACATGCAATGACACTGGTGGATCCATGTGTGGTCTCTGAAGAGAACACACATTTCAATGACACTGGTGGATCCATATGTGGTATGTGAAAAGAACACACATGCAATGACTCTGGTTGTTTTTACTAAAAAGAACACACATGCAATGACACTGGTGGATCCATAGGTGGTATGTGAAAAGAACACACCTGCAATGACACTGGTGGATCCATGTGTGGTCTCTGAAGAGAACATATATTTCAATGACTCTGGTTGTTGTTACTAAAAATAACACACATGCAATGAAACTGGTGGATCCATATGTTGATTGTGAAAAGAGCACACATGCAATCACACCGGTGGATCCATATGTGGTATGTGAAAAAACACACATGTAATGACTCTAGTTGTTGTTAGTGAAAAGAACACACATGCAATGACACTGGTGGATCCATGTGTGGTCTCTAAAAAGAACACACATTTCAATGACACAGGTGGATCCATATGTGGTATGTGAAAAGAACACACATTTCAATGACTCAATTGTTGTTAGTAAAAAGAACACACATGCAATGACACTGGTGGATCCAAGGGTGGATTGTGAAAAGAGCACACGTTTGACTGACTCTGGTTGTTGTTAGTAAAAAGAACACACATGCAATGACACTGGTGGATCCATATGTCGATGGTGAAAAGAACACACATGCAATGACACTGCTGGATCCATGTGTGGTCTCTGAAGAGAACACACATGCAATGACTCTGGTTGTTGTTAGTAAAAAGAGCACACATGCAGTTACACTGGTGGATCCATGTGTGGATTGTGAAGAGAACACACATGCAATGACTCCGGTTATTGTTACTAAAAAGAACACACATGCAATGACTCTGGTGGATCCATGTGTGGTCTCTGAAGACAACACACATGCAATGACTCTAGTTGTTGTTAGTAAAAAGAACACACATGCAATGATACTGGTGGATCCATAGGTGGTATGTGAAAAGAGCACACATGCAATGACACTGGTGGATCCATATGTGGTATCTGAAAAGAACACACATGCAATGACTCCGGTTGTTGTTAGTGAAAAGAACAGACATGCAATGACACTAGTGGATCCATGTGTGGTCTCTGAAGAGAACACACATTTCAATGACACTGGTGGATCCATATGTGGTATGTGAAAAGAACACTGGTTGTTTTTACTAAAAATAACACACATGCAATGACACTGGTGGATCCATAGGTGGTATGTGAAAAGAACACACATTTCAATGACTCTTGTTGTTATTACTAAAAATAACACACATGCAATGACACTAGTGGATCCATAGGTGGATTGTGAAAAGAGCATGCATGCAATGCCACAGGTGGATCCATATTTGGTTTGTGGAAATAACACACATGCAATGACTCTGGTTGTTGTTAGTGAAAAGAACACACATCCAATGACACTGGTGGATCCATGTGTGGTCTCTAAAGAGAACACACATTTCAATGACACTGTTGGATCCATATGTGGTATGTGAAAAGAACACACATGCAATGACTCTGGTTGTTGTTACTAAAAATAAGACACATGCAATGACACTGGTGGATCCATATGTGGTATGTGAGAAGAACACACATTTCAATGACTCTGGTTGTTGTTACTAAAAAGAACACACATGCAATGACACTGGTGGATCCATAGGTGGATTGTGAAAAGAGCACACATGCAATGACACTGGTGGATCCATATGTGGTATTTGAAAAGAACACACGTTTCAATGACTCTGGTTGTTGTTAGTGAAAAGAACACACATGCAATGACACTGGTGGATCCATAGGTGGTATGTGAAAAGAACACAAATGCAATGACATTGGTGGATCCATGTGTGGTCTCTGAAGAGAACACACATTTCAATGACTCTGGTTGTTTTTACTAAAAAGAACACACATGCAATGGCACTAGTGGATCCATATGTGGATTGTGAAAAGAGCACAAATGCAATGACACTGGTGGATCCATATGTGGTATGTGAAAAGAACACACATGCCATGACTCCAGTTGTTGTTAGTGAAAAGAACACACATGCAATGACACTGGTGGATCCATGTGTGGTCTCTAAAAAGAACACACATTTCAATGACACTGGTGCATCCATATGTGGTATGTGAAAAGAACACACATTTCAATGAATCAGTTGTTGTTACTAAAAATAACACACATGCAATGACACTGGTGGATCCATAGGTGGATTGTGAAAAGAATACGCATGCAATGCCACTGGTGGATCCATATTTGGTCTGTGGAAATAACACACATGCAATGACTCTGGTTGTTGTTAGTGAAAAGAACACACATGCAATGACATTGGTCGATCCATGTGTGGTCTCTGAAGAGAACACACAATTCAATGACACTGGTGGATCCATATGTGGTATGTGAAAAGAACACACATGCAATGACTCTGGTTGTTTTTACTAAAAAGAACACACATGCAATGATACTGGTGGATCCATAGGTGGTATGTGAAAAGAACACAGATAAAATGACACTGGTGGATCCATGTGTGGTCTCAGAAGAGAACACACAATTCAATGACTCTGGTTGTTGTTACTAAAAAGAACACACATGCAATGACACTGGTGGATCCATATGTGGATTGTGAAAAGAGCACACATGCAATGACACTGTTGGATCCATATGTGGTATGTGAAAAGAACACACGTGCAATGACACTGGTGGATCCATGTGTGGTCTCTAAAAAGAACATACATTTCAATGACACTGGTGGATCCATATGTGGTATGTGAAAAGAACAGACATTTCAATGACTCAGTTGTTGTTAGTAAAAAGAACACTCATGCAATGACACTGGTGGATCCAAAGGTGGATTGTGAAAAGAGAACACATTTCAATGACTGTGGTTGTTGTTAGTAAAAAGAACACACATGCAATGATACTAGTGGATCCATATGTGGTATGTGAAAAGAACACACATTTTAATGACTCTGGTTGTTGTTACTAAAAAGAACACACATGCAATGACACTGGTGGATCCATAGGTGGATTGTGAAAAGAGCACACATGCAATGCCACTGGTGCAACCATATTTGGTTTGTGGAAAGAACACGGATTTCAATGACTCTTGTTGTTGTTAGTGAAAAGAACACACATGCATTGACACTGGTGGATCCATGTCTGGTCTCTGAAGAGAACACACATTTCAATGACACTGGTAGATCGATATGTGGTATGTGAAAAGAACACACATGCAATGACTCTGGTTGTTGTTACTAAAAAGAACAAACATGCAATGACACTGGTGGATCCATATGTGGTATGTGAGAAGAACACACATTTCAATGACTCTAGTTGTTGTTACTAAAAAGAACACACATACAATGATACTGGTGGATCCATAGGTGTATTGTAAAAAGAGAACATATGCAATGCCACTGGTGGATCCATATTTGGTTTGTGGAAATAACACACATGCAATGACTCTGGTTGTTGTTAGTGAAAAGAACACACATGCAATGACACTGGTGGATCCATATGTGGTATGTGAAAAGAACACACATTTCAATGACTCAGTTGTTGTTACTAAAAATAACACACATGCAATGACACCGGTGGATCCATAGGTGGTATGTGAGAAGAGCACACATTACAATGACTTTGGTTGTTGTTACTAAAAAGAACACACATGTAATGACACTGGTGGATCCATAGGTGGATTGTGAAAAGAGCACACATGCAATGACTCTGGTTGTTGTTAGTAAAAGGAACACACATGCAATGACACTGGTGGATCCATGTGTGGTCTCTGAAGAGAACACACATGCAATGACACTAGTGGATCCATGTGTGGAGTGTGAAGAGAACACACATGCAATGAAACTAGTGGATCCATAGGTGGTATGTGAAAAGAACACACATTTCAATGACTCAGTTGTTGTTAGTAAAAAGAACACACATGCAATCACACTGTTGGATCCAAAGGTGGATTGTGAAAAGAGCACACATTTCAATGACTCTGGTTGTTGTTAGTAAAAAGAACACACATGCAATCACACTGGTGGATCCATGTGTGGTCTCTCAAGAGAACACATATGCAATGACTCTGGTTGTTGTTAGTAAAAAGAACACACATTTCAATGACACTGGTTGATCCATATGTGGTATGTGAAAAGAACACACATGCAATGACTCTGGCTGTTGTTACTAAAATGAACACACATGCAATAACACTGGGGGATCCATAGGTGGTATGTGAAAAGAACACACATTTCAATGACTATGGTTTTTGTTACTAAAAAGAACACACATGCAATGACACTGGTGAATCCATAGGTGGATTGTGAAAAGAGCACGCATGCAATGCCACTGGTGGATCCATATTTGCTCTGTGGAAATAAAACACATGCAATGACTCTGGTTGTTGTTAGTGAAAGGAACACACATGCAATGACACCGGTGGATCCATGTGTGGTCTCTGAAGAGAACACACATTTCAATGACACTAGTGGATCCATATGTGGTATGTGAAAAGAACACACATGCAATGACTGAGGTTGTTTTTACTAAAAAGAACACACATGCAATGACACTGGTGGATCCATAGGTGGTATGTGAAAAGAACACACATGCAATGACACTAGTGGATCCATGTGTGGTCTCTAAAGAGAACAAACATTTCAATGACTCTGGTTGTTGTTACTAAAAAGAACACACATGCAATGACACTGGTGGATCCATATGTTGATTGTGAAAAGAAAACACATGCAATCACACTGGTGGATCCATATGTGGTATGTAAAAAGAACACACATGCAATAACTCCAGTTGTTGTTAGTGAAAAGAACACACATGCAATGACACTGGTGGATCCATGTGTGATCTCTAAAAATAACACACATTTCAATCACACTGGTGGATCCATATGTGGTATGTGAAAAGAACACACATTTCAATGACTCAGTTGTTGTTAGTAAAAAGAACACACATGCAATGACACTGGTGGATCCATATGTGGTATGTGAAAAGAGCACACATTTCAATGACTCTGGTTGTTTTTACTAAAAAGAACACACATGCAATGACACTGGTGGATCCATGTGTGGTCTCTGAAGAGAACACACATGCAATGACTCTGGTTGTTGTTAGTAAAAAGAGCACATATGCAGTGACACTGGTGGATCCATGTGTGGATTTTGAAGAGAACACACATGCAATGACTCTGGTTGTTTTTACTAAAAAGAACACACATGCAATGACACTGGTGGATCCATGTGTGGTCTCTGAAGAGAACACACATGCAATGACTCTGGTTATTGTTAGTAAAAAGAACACACATGCAATGACACTGGTGGATCCATAGGTAGTATGTGAAAAGAGCACACATGCAATGATACTGGTGGATACATAGGTGGTATGTGAAAAGAACACACACTTCAATGACTCTGGTTTTTGTTACTAAAAAGAACACACATGCAATGACACTGGTGGATCCATAGGTGGATTGTGAAAAGAACACGCATGCAATGCCACTGGTGGATCCATATTTGGTCTCTGGAAATAACACACATGCAATGATTTTGGTTGTGGTTAGTGAAAGGAACACACATGCAATGACACTGGTGGATCCATGTGTGGTCTCTGAAGAGAACACACATTTCAATGACACTGGTGGATCTATATGTGGTATGTGAAAAGAACACACAGACAATGATTGTGGTTGTTTTTAATAAAAAGAACACACATGCAATGACACTGGTGGATCCATAGGTGGTATGTGAAAAGAACACACATGCAATGACACTGGTGGATCCATGTGTGGTCTCTAAAGAGAACAAACATTTCAATGACTCTGGTTGTTGTTACTAAAAAGAACACACTTGCAATGACACTGGTGGATCCATATGTTGATTGTGAAAAGAAAACACATGCAATCACACTGGTGGATCCATATGTGGTAAGTGAAAAGAACACACATGCAATGACTCCAGTTGTTGTTAGTGAAAAGAACACACATGCAATGACTGAGGTTGTTTTTACTAAAAAGAACACACATGCAATGACACTGGTGGATCCATAGGTGGTATGTGAAAAGAACACACATGCAATGACACTAGTGGATCCATGTGTGGTCTCTAAAGAGAACAAACATTTCAATGACTCTGGTTGTTGTTACTAAAAAGAACACACATGCAATGACACTGGTGGATCCATATGTTGATTGTGAAAAGAAAACACATGCAATCACACTGGTGGATCCATATGTGGTATGTAAAAAGAACACACATGCAATAACTCCAGTTGTTGTTAGTGAAAAGAACACACATGCAATGACACTGGTGGATCCATGTGTGGTCTCTAAAAATAACACACATTTCAATGACACTGGTGGATCCATATGTGGTATGTGAAAAGAACACACATTTCAATGACTCAGTTGTTGTTAGTAAAAAGAACACACATGCAATGACACTGGTGGATCCATATGTGGTATGTGAAAAGAGCACACATTTCAATGACTCTGGTTGTTTTTACTAAAAAGAACACACATGCAATGACACTGGTGGATCCATGTGTGGTCTCTGAAGAGAACACACATGCAATGACTCTGGTTGTTGTTAGTAAAAAGAGCACATATGCAGTGACACTGGTGGATCCATGTGTGGTATTTGAAGAGAACACACATGCAATGACTCTGGTTGTTTTTACTAAAAAGAACACACATGCAATGACACTAGTGGATCCATGTGTGGTCTCAGAAGAGAACACACATGCAATGACTCTGGTTATTGTTAGTAAAAAGAACACACATGCAATGACACTGGTGGATCCATAGGTAGTATGTGAAAAGAGCACACATGCAATGATACTGGTGGATACATAGGTGGTATGTGAAAAGAACACACATTTCAATGACTCTGGTTTTTGTTACTAAAAAGAACACACATGCAATGGCACTGGTGGATCCATAGGTGGATTGTGAAAAGAACACGCATGCAATGCCACTGGTGGATCCATATTTGGTCTGTGGAAATAACACACATGCAATGATTTTGGTTGTGGTTAGTGAAAGGAACACACATGCAATGACACTGGTGGATCCATGTGTGGTCTCTAAAGAGAACACACATTTCAATGACACTGGTGGATCTATATGTGGTATGTGAAAAGAACACACAGACAATGATTGTGGTTGTTTTTAATAAAAAGAACACACATGCAATGACACTGGTGGATCCATAGGTGGTATGTGAAAAGAACACACATGCAATGACACTGGTGGATCCATGTGTGGTCTCTAAAGAGAACAAACATTTCAATGACTCTGGTTGTTGTTACTAAAAAGAACACACATGCAATGACACTGGTGGATCCATATGTTGATTGTGAAAAGAAAACACATGCAATCACACTGGTGGATCCATATGTGGTAAGTGAAAAGAACACACATGCAATGACTCCAGTTGTTGTTAGTGAAAAGAACACACATGCAATGACACTGGTGGATCCATGTGTGGTCTCTAAAAAGAACACACATTTCAATGACACTGGTGGATCCATATGTGGTATGTGAGAAGAACACACATTTCAATGACTCAGTTGTTGTTAGTAAATAGAACACACATGCAATGACACTGGTGGATCCATATGTTGAGTGTGAAAAGAAAACACATACAATCACACTGGTGGATCCATATGTGGTATATGAAAAGAACACACATCCAATAACTCCAGTTGTTGTTAGTGAAAAGAACACACATGCAATGACACTGGTGGATCCATGTGTGGTCTCTAAAAAGAACACACATTTCAATGACACTGGTGGATCCATATGTGGTATGTGAAAAGAACACACGTGCAATGACACTGGTGGATCCATGTGTGGTCTCTAAAAAGAACATACATTTCAATGACACTGGTGGATCCATATGTGGTATGTGAAAAGAACAGACATTTCAATGACTCAGTTGTTGTTAGTAAAAAGAACACACATGCAATGACACTGGTGGATCCAAAGGTGGATTGTGAAAAGAGCACACATTTCAATGACTCTGGTTGTTGTTAGTGAAAAGAACACACATGCAATGACACTGGTGGATCCATGTGTGGTCTCTGAGGAGAACACACATGCAATGACTCTGGTTGTTGTTAGTAAAAAGAGCACATATGAAGTGACACTGGTAGATCCATGTGTGGATTGTGAAGAGAACACACACGCAATGACTCTGGTTGTTGTTACAAAAAAGAACACACATGCGATGACACTAGTGGATCCATGTGTGGTCTCTGAAGAGAACACACATGCAATGACTCTGGTTGTTGTTAGTAAAAAGAACACACATGCAATGACACTGGTGGATCCATAGGTGGTATGTGAAAAGAGCACACATGCAATGATACTGGTGGATACATAGGTGGTATGTGAAAAGAACACACATTTCAATGACTCTGGTTTTTGTTACTAAAAAGAACACACATGCAATGGCACTGGTGGATCCATAGGTGGATTGTGAAAACAGCACGCATGCAATGCCACTGGTGGATCCATATTTGGTCTGTGGAAATAACACACATGCAATGACTCTGGTTGTTGTTAGTGAAAGGAACACACATGCAATGACACTAGTGGATCCATGTGTGGTCTCTGAAGAGAACACACATTTCAATGACACTGGTGGATCCATATGTGGTATGTGAAAAGAACACACAGGCAATGATTGTGGTTGTTTTTACTAAAAAGAACACACATGCAATGACACTGGTGGATCCATAGGTGGTATGTGAAAAGAGCACACATGCAATGATACTGGTGGATACATAGGTGGTATGTGAAAAGAACACACATTTCAATGACTCTGGTTTTTGTTACTAAAAAGAACACACATGCAATGGCACTGGTGTCCATAGGTGGATTGTGAAAACAACACGCATGCAATGCCACTGGTGGATCCATATTTGGTCTGTGGAAATAACACACATGCAATGACTCTGGTTGTTGTTAGTGAAAGGAACACACATGCAATGACACTAGTGGATCCATGTGTGGTCTCTGAAGAGAACACACATTTCAATGACACTGGTGGATCCATATGTGGTATGTGAAAAGAACACACAGGCAATGATTGTGGTTGTTTTTACTAAAAAGAACACACATGCAATGACACTGGTGGATCCATGTGTGGTCTCTAAAGAGAACACACATGCAATGACTCTGGTTGTTGTTAGTAAAAAGAGCACATATGCAGTGACACTGGTGGATCCATGTGTGGATTGTGAAGAGAACACACATGCAATGACTCTGGTTGTTGTTACTAAAAAGAACACACATGCAATGACACTGGTGGATCCATGTGTGGTCTCTGAAGAGAACACACATGCAATGACTCTGGTTGTTGTTAGTAAAAAGAACACACATGCAATGACACTGGTGGAGCCATAGGTAGTATGTGAAAAGAGCACACATGCAATGATACTGGTGGATACATAGGTGGTATGTGAAAAGAACACACATTTCAATGACTCTGGTTTTTGTTACTAAAAAGAACACACATGCAATGACACTCGTGGATCCATATGTGGATTGTGAAAAGAACACGCATGCAATGCCACTGGTGGATCCATATTTGGTCTGTGGAAATAACACACATGCAATGACTCTGGTTGTTGTTAGTGAAAGGAACACACATGCAATGACACTGGTGGATCCATGTGTGGTCTCTGAAGAGAACACACATTTCAATGACACTGGTGGATCCATATGTGGTATGTGAAAAGAACACACAGGCAATGATTGTGGTTGTTTTTACTAAAAATAACACACACGCAATGAGACTGGTGGATCCATAGGTGGTATGTGAAAAGAACACACATGCAATGACACTGGTGGATCCATGTGTTGTCTCTAAAGAGAACAAACATTTCAATGACTCTGGTTGTTGTTACTAAAAAGAACACACATGCAATGACACTGGTGGATCCATATGTTGATTGTGAAAATAAAACACATGCAATTACACTGGTGGATCCATATGTGGTAAGTGAAAAGAACACACATGCAATGACTCAAGTTGTTGTTAGTAAAAGAACACACATGCAATGACACTGTAGGATCCATGTGTGGTCTCTAAAAAGAACACACATTTCAATGACACTGGTGGATTCATATGTGGTATGTGAGAAGAACACACATTTCAATGACTCACTTGTTGTTAGTAAATAGAACACACATGCAATGACACTGGTGGATCCATATGTTGATTGTGAAAAGAAAACACATGCAATCACACTCGTGGATCCATATGTGGTATGTGAAAAGAACACACATGCAATAACTCCAGTTGTTGTTAGTGAAAAGAACACACATGCAATGACACTGGTGGATCCATGTGTGGTCTCTAAAAAGAACACACATTTCAATGACACTAGTGGATCCATATGTGGTATGTGAAAAGAACACACATTTCAATGACTCAGTTGTTGTTAGTAAAAAGAACACACATGCAATGACACTGCTGGATCCAAAGGTGGATTGTGAAAAGAGCACACATTTCAATGACTCTGGTTGTTGTTAGTAAAAAGAACACACATGCAATGACACTAGTGGATCCATGTGTGATCTCTGAAGAGAACACACATGCAATGACTCTGGTTGTTGTTAGTAAAAATAGCACATATGTAGTGACACTGGTGGATCCATGTGTGGATTGTGAAGAGAACACACATGCAATGACTCTGGTTGTTGTTACTAAAAAGAACACACATGCAATGACACTGGTGGATCCATGTGTGGTCTCTGAAGAGAACACACATGCAATGACTCTGGTTGTTGTTAGTAAAAAGAACACACATGCAATAACACTGGTGGATCCATAGGTGGTATGTGAAAAGAGCACACATGCAATGATACTGGTAGATACATAGGTGGTATGTGAAAAGAACACACATTTCAATGACTCTGGTTGTTGTTACTAAAAAGAACACACATGCAATGACACTGGTGTATCCATAGGTGGATTGTGAAAAGAGCACACATGCAATGCCACTGGTGGATCCATATTTGGTCTGTGGAAATAACACACATGCAATGACTCTGGTTGTTGTTAGTGAAAGGAACACACATGCAATGACACTAGTGGATCCATGTGTGGTCTCTGAAGAGAACACACATTTCAATGACACTGGTGGATCCATATGTGGTATGTGAAAAGAACACACAGGCAATGATTGTGGTTGTTTTTACTAAAAAGAACACACATGCAATGACACTGGTGGATCCATAAGTGGTATGTGAAAAGAACACACATGCAATGACACTGGTGGATCCATGTGTGGTCTCTAAAGAGAAAAAACATTTTAATGACTCTGGTTGTTGTTTCTAAAAAGAACACACATGCAATGACACTGGTGGATCCATATGTTGATTGTGAAAAGAAAACACATGCAATCACACTGGTGGATCCATATGTGGTAAGTGAAAAGAACACACATGCAATGACTCCAGTTGTTGTTAGTGAAAAGAACACACATGTAATGACACTGGTGGATCCATGTGTGGTCTCTAAAAAGAACACACATTTCAATGACACTGGTGGATCCATATGTGGTATGTGAAAAGAACACACATTTCAATGACTTAGTTGTTGTTAGTAAATAGAACACACATGCAATGACGCTAGTGGATCCGAAGGTGGATTGTGAAAAGAGCACACATTTCAATGACTCTGGTTGTTGTTAGTAAAAAGAATACACATGCAATGACACTAGTGGATCCATGTGTGATCTCTGAAGAGAACACACATGCAATGACTCTTGTTGTTGTTAGTAAAAAGAGCACACATGTAGTGACACTGGTGGATCCATCTGTGGATTGTGAAGAGAACACACATGCAATGACTCTGGTTGTTGTTACTAAAAAGAACACACATGCAATGACACTGGTGTATCCATGTGTGGTCTCTGAACAGAACACACATGCAATGACACTGGTGGATCCATACGTGGTATGTGAAAAGAGAACACATTTCAATGACACTGCTGGATCCTTATGTGGTATGTGAAAAGAACACACATGCAATGACTCTGGTTGTTTTTACTAAAAAGAACACACATGCAATGACACTTGTGTATCCATAGGTGGTATGTGAAAAGAACACACATTTCAATAACTCTAGTTGTTGTTACTAAAAAGAACACACATGCAATGACACTAGTGGATCCATATGTGGATTGTGAAAAGAGCACGCATGCAATGCCACTGGTGAATCCATATATGGTATGAAAAGAACACACATTTCAATGACTCTGGTTGCTTTTAGTGAAAAGAACACACATGCAATGACACTGGTGGATCCATAGGTGGTATGTGAAAAGAACACACATGGAATGACACTAATGGATCCATGTGTGGTCTCTGAAGAGAACACACATTTCAATGACTCTGGTTGTTGTTACTAAAAAGAAGACACATGCAATGACACTGGTGGATCCATATGTGGATTGTGAAAAGAGCACACATGCAATGACACTGGTGGATCCATATTTTGTTTGTGGAAATAACACACATGCAATGACTTTGGTTGTTGTTAGTGAAAAGAACAACATGCAATGACACTGGTGGATCCATGTGTGTTCTCTTCAGAGAACACACAATTCAATGACACTGGTGGATCCATATGTGGTATGTGAAAAGAAAACACATGCAATGACTCTGGTTGTTTATACTAAAAAGAACACACATGCAATGACACTGGTGGATCCATAGGTGGTATGTGAAAAGAACACACATGCAATGACAGTAGTGGATCCATGTGTGGTCTCTGAAGAGAACACACATTTCAAAGACTCTGGCTGTTGTTACTAAAAAGAACACACATGCAATGACACTGGTGGATCCATATGTCGATTGTGAAAAGAGGACACATGCAATGACACTGGTGGATCCATGTGTGGTCTCTAAAAAGAACACACATTTCAATGACACTGGTGGATCCATATGTGGTATGTGAAAAGAACACACATTTTAATGACTCAGTTGCTGTTAGTAAAAAGAACACACATGCAATGACACTGGTGGATCCAAAGGTGGATTGTGAAAAGAGCACACATTTCAATGAGTCTGGTTGTTGTTAGTAAAAAGAACACACATGCAATGACACTGGTGGATCCATGTTTGGTCTCTGAAGAGAACACACATGCAATGACTCTGGTTGTTGTTAGTAAAAAGAGCACACATGCAATGACACTGGTGGATCCAAAGGTGGATTGTGAAAAGAGCACACATGCAATGACTCTGGTTGTTGTTACTAAAAAGAACACACATGCAATGACTCTGGTGGATCCATGTGTGGTCTCTGAAGAGAACACACATGCAATGACTATGGTTGTTGTTAGTAAAAAGAGCACAGATGCAATTACACTGGTGGATAAAAAGGTGGATTGTGAAAAGAGCACACATGCAATGACTCTGGTTGTTGTTACTAAAAAGAACACACATGCAATGACTCTGGTGGATCCATGTGTGGTCTCTGAAGAGAACACACATGCAATGTGTCTGTTTGTTGTTAGTAAAAAGAGCACACATGCAATGACACTGGTGGATCCATATGTGGTATGTGAAAAGAACACACATGCAATGACTCTGGTTATTGTTACTAAAAAGAACACACATGCAATAACACTGGTGGATCCATGTGTGGTCTCTGAAGAGAACACACATGCAATGACACTGGTGGATCCATGTATGGAGTGTGAAGAGAACACAAATTTCAATGACACTGGTGGATCCATATGTGGTATGTGAGAAGAACAGTCATGAAATGACTCAAGTTCTTGTTAGTAAAAAGAACACACATGCAATGACACTGGTGGATCCATAGGTGGTATGTGAAAAGAACACACATGGAATGACAGTAGTGGATCCATGTGTGGTCTCTGAAGAGAACACACATTTCAATGACTCTGGTTGTTGTTACTAAAAAGAACACACATGCAATGACACTGGTGGATCCATATGTCGATGGTGAAAAGAGCACACATGCAATGACACTAGTGGATCCTATGTGAAAAGAACACACATGCAATGACACTGGTGGATCCATGTGTGGTCTCTAAAAAGAACACACATTTCAATGACACTGGTGGATCCATATGTGGTATGTGAAAAGAACACACATTTTAATGACTCAGTTGCTGTTAGTAAAACGAACACACATGCAATGACACTGGTGGATCCAAAGGTGGATTGTGAAAAGATCACACATTTCAATGACTCTGGTTGTTGTTAGTAAAAAGAACACACATGCAATGACACTGGTAGATCCATGTGTGGTCTCTGAAGAGAACACACATGCAATGACTCTGGTTGTTGTTAGTAAAAAGAGCACACATGCAATGACAATGGTGGATCCAAAGGTGGATTGTGAAAAGAGCACACATGCAATGACTCTGGTTGTTGTTACTAAAAAGAACATATATGCAATGACTCTGGTGGATCCATGTGTGGTCTCTGAAGAGAACACACATGCAATGACTCTGGTTGTTGTTAGTAAAAAGAGCACACATGCAATGACACTGGTGTATAAAAAGGTGGTTTGTGAAAAGAGCACACATGCAATGACTCTGGTTGTTACTACTAAAAAGAACACACATGCAATGACTCTGGTGGATCCATGTGTGGTCTCTGAAGAGAACACAGATGCAATGAGTCTGGTTGTTGTTAGTAAAAAGAGCACACATGCAATGACACTGGTGGATCCATATGTGGTATGTGAAAAGAACACACATGCAATGACTCTGGTTATTGTTACTAAAAAGAACACACATGCAATGACACTGGTGGATCCATGTGTGGTCTCTGAAGAGAACACAC
Source organism: Avena sativa (assembly GCA_916181665.1). Classification (NCBI taxonomy): domain Eukaryota; kingdom Viridiplantae; phylum Streptophyta; class Magnoliopsida; order Poales; family Poaceae; genus Avena; species Avena sativa. The sequence goes on from OV702288.1 coordinate 342,099,895, forward strand.
ATTTCAATGACACTGGTGGATCCATATGTGGTATGTGAAAAGAACACACAGGCAATGATTGTGGTTGTTTTTACTAAAAAGAACACACATGCAATGACACTGGTGGATCCATGTGTGGTCTCTAAAGAGAACACACATGCAATGACTCTAGTTGTTGTTAGTAAAAAGAGCACATATGCAGTGACACTGGTGGATCCATGTGTGGATTGTGAAGAGAACACACATGCAATGACTCTGGTTGTTGTTACTAAAAAGAACACACATGCAATGACACTGGTGGATCCATGTGTGGTCTCTGAAGAGAACACACATGCAATGACTCTGGTTGTTGTTAGTAAAAAGAACACACATGCAATGACACTGCTGGAGCCATAGGTAGTATGTGAAAAGAGCACACATGCAATGATACTGGTGGATACATAGGTGGTATGTGAAAAGAACACACATTTCAATGACTCTGGTTTTTGTTACTAAAAAGAACACACATGCAATGACACTCGTGGATCCATATGTGGATTGTGAAAAGAACACGCATGCAATGCCACTTGTGGATCCATATTTGGTCTGTGCAAATAACACACATGCAATGACTCTGGTTGTTGTTAGTGAAAGGAACACACATGCAATGACACTGGTGGATCCATGTGTGGTCTCTGAAGAGAACACACATTTCAATGACACTGGTGGATCCATATGTGGTATGTGAAAAGAACACACAGGCAATGATTGTGGTTGTTTTTACTAAAAAGAACACACACGCAATGACACTGGTGGATCCATAGGTGGTATGTGAAAAGAACACACATGCAATGACACTGGTGGATCCATGTGTGGTCTCTAAAGAGAACAAACATTTCAATGACTCTGGTTGTTGTTACTAAAAAGAACACACATGCAATGACACTGGTGGATCCATATGTTGATTGTGAAAATAAAACACATGCAATCACACTGGTGTATCCATATGTGGTAAGTGAAAAGAACACACATGCAATGACTCAAGTTGTTGTTAGTGAAAAGAACACACATGCAATGACACTGTAGGATCCATGTGTGGTCTCTAAAAAGAACACACATTTCAATGACACTGGTGGATCCATATGTGGTATGTGAAAAGAACACACATTTCAATGACTCAGTTGTTGTTAGTAAAAAGAACACACATGCAATGACACTACTGGATCCAAAGGTGGATTGTGAAAAGAGCACACATTTCAATGACTCTGGTTGTTGTTAGTAAAAAGAACACACATGCAATGACACTGGTGGATCCATGTGTGGTCTCTGAAGAGAACACACATGCAATGACTCTGGTTGTTGTTAGTAAAAATAGCACATATGTAGTGACACTGGTGGATCCATGTGTGGATTGTGAAGAGAACACACATGCAATGACTCTGGTTGTTGTTACTAAAAAGAACACACATGCAATGACACTGGTGGATCCATGTGTGGTCTCTGAAGAGAACACACATGCAATGACTCTGGTTGTTGTTAGTAAAAAGAACACACATGCAATGACAGTGGTGGATCCATAGGTGGTATGTGAAAAGAGTACACATGCAATGATACTGGTAGATACATAGGTGGTATGTGAAAAGAACACACATTTCAATGACTCTGGTTGTTGTTACTAAAAAGAACACACATGCAATGACACTGGTGTATCCATAGGTGGATTGTGAAAAGAGCACGCATGCAATGCCACTGGTGGATCCATATTTGGTCTGTGGAAATAACACACATGCAATGACTCTGGTTGTTGTTAGTGAAAGGAACACACATGCAATGACACTAGTGGAACCATGTGTGGTCTCTGAAGAGAACACACATTTCAATGACACTGGTGGATCCATATGTGGTATGTGAAAAGAACACACAGGCAATGATTGTGGTTGTTTTTACTAAAAAGAACACACATGCAATGACACTGGTGGATCCATAGGTGGTATGTGAAAAGAACACACATGCAATGACACTGGTGGATCCATGTGTGGTCTCTAAAGAGAACAAACATTTTAATGACTCTAGTTGTTGTTACTAAAAAGAACAAACATGCAATGACACTGGTGGATCCATATGTTGATTGTGAAAAGAAAACACATGCAATCACACTGGTGGATCCATATGTGGTATGTGAAAAGAACACACATGCAATAACTCCAGTTGTTGTTAGTGAAAAGAACACACATGCAATGACACTGGTGGATCCATGTGTGGTCTCTAAAAAGAACACACATTTCAATGACACTGGTGGATCCATATGTGGTATGTGAAAAGAACACACATTTCAATGACTCAGTTGTTGTTAGTAAAAAGAACACACATGCAATGACACTGCTGGATCCAAAGGTGGATTGTGAAAAGAGCACACATTTCAATGACTCTGGTTGTTGTTAGTAAAAAGAACACACATGCAATGACACTGGTGGATCCATGTGTGGTCTCTGAAGAGAACACACATGCAATGACTCTGGTTGTTGTTAGTAAAAATAGCACATATGTAGTGACACTGGTGGATCCATGTGTGGATTGTGAAGAGAACACACATGCAATGACTCTGGTTGTTGTTACTAAAAAGAACACACATGCAATGACACTGGTGGATCCATGTGTGGTCTCTGAAGAGAACACACATGCAATGACTGGTTGTTGTTAGTAAAAAGAACACACATGCAATGACACTGGTGGATCCATAGGTGGTATGTGAAAAGAGCACACATGCAATGATACTGGTAGATACATAGGTGGTATGTGAAAAGAACACACATTTCAATGACTCTGGTTGTTGTTACTAAAAAGAACACACATGCAATGACACTGGTGTATCCATAGGTGGATTGTGAAAAGAGCACGCATGCAATGCCACTGGTGGATCCATATTTGGTCTGTGGAAATAACACACATGCAATGACTCTGGTTGTTGTTAGTGAAAGGAACACACATGCAATGACAATAGTGGATCCATGTGTGGTCTCTGAAGAGAACACACATTTCAATGACACTGGTGGATCCATATGTGGTATGTGAAAAGAACACACAGGCAATGATTGTGGTTGTTTTTACTAAAAAGAACACACATGCAATGACACTGGTGGATCCATAGGTGGTATGTGAAAAGAACACACATGCAATGACACTGGTGGATCCATGTGTGGTCTCTAAAGAGAACAAACATTTTAATGACTCTGGTTGTTGTTACTAAAAAGAACACACATGCAATGACACTGGTGGATCCATATGTTGATTGTGAAAAGAAAACACATGCAATCACACTGGTGGATCCATATGTGGTAAGTGAAAAGAACACACATGCAATGACTCCAGTTGTTGTTAGTGAAAAGAACACACATGTAATGACACTGGTGGATCCATGTGTGGTCTCTAAAAAGAACACACATTTCAATGACACTGGTGGATCCATATGTGGTATGTGAAAAGAACACACATTTCAATGACTCAGTTGTTGTTAGTAAATAGAACACACATGCAATGACGCTAGTGGATCCAAAGGTGGATTGTGAAAACAGCACACATTTCAATGACTCTAGTTGTTGTTAGTAAAAAGAACACACATGCAATGACACTAGTGGATCCATGTGTGATCTCTGAAGAGAACACACATGCAATGACTCTTGTTGTTGTTAGTAAAAAGAGCACACATGTAGTGACACTGGTGGATCCATCTGTGGATTGTGAAGAGAACACACATGCAATGACTCTGGTTGTTGTTACTAAAAAGAACACACATGCAATGACACTGGTGGATCCATGTGTGGTCTCTGAAGAGAACACACATGCAATGACACTGGTGGATCCATAGGTGGTATGTGAAAAGAGAACACATTTCAATAACACTGCTGGATCCTTATGTGGTATGTGAAAAGAACACACATGCAATGACTCTGGTTGTTTTTACTAAAAAGAACACACATGCAATGACACTTGTGTATCCATAGGTGGTATGTGAAAAGAACACACATTTCAATAACTCTAGTTGTTGTTACTAAAAAGAACACACATGCAATGACACTAGTGGATCCATATGTGGATTGTGAAAAGAGCACGCATGCAATGCCACTGGTGAATCCATATATGGTATGTGAAAAGAACACACATTTCAATGACTCTGGTTGCTGTTAGTGAAAAGAACACACATGCAATGACACTGGTGGATCCATAGGTGGTATGTGAAAAGAACACACATGGAATGACACTAATGGATCCATGTGTGGTCTCTGAAGAGAACACACATTTCAATGACTCTGGTTGTTGTTACTAAAAAGAAGACACATGCAATGACACTGGTGGATCCATATGTGGATTGTGAAAAGAGCACACATGCAATGACACTGGTGGATCCATATTTTGTTTGTGGAAATAACACGCATGCAATGACTCTGGTTGTTGTTAGTGAAAAGAACAACATGCAATGACACTGGTGGATCCATGTGTGTTCTCTTCAGAGAACACACAATTCAATGACACTGGTGGATCCATATGTGGTATGTGAAAAGAAAACACATGCAATGACTCTGGTTGTTTATACTAAAAAGAACACACATGCAATGACACTGGTGGATCCATAGGTGGTATGTGAAAAGAACACACATGCAATGACAGTAGTGGATCCATGTGTCGTCTCTGAAGAGAACACACATTTCAATGACTCTGGTTGTTGTTACTAAAAAGAACACACATGCAATGACACTGGTGGATCCATATGTCGATTGTGAAAAGAGCACACATGCAATGACACTAGTGGATCCATGTGTGGTCTCTGAAGAGAACACACATTTCAATGACACTGGTGGATCCATATGTGGTATGTGAAAAGAACACACAGGCAATGATTGTGGTTGTTTTTACTAAAAAGAACACACACGCAATGACACTGGTGGATCCATAGGTGGTATGTGAAAAGAACACACATGCAATGACACTGGTGGATCCATGTGTGGTCTCTAAAGAGAACAAACATTTCAATGACTCTGGTTGTTGTTACTAAAAAGAACACACATGCAATGACACTGGTGGATCCATATGTTGATTGTGAAAATAAAACACATGCAATCACACTGGTGGATCCATATGTGGTAAGTGAAAAGAACACACATGCAATGACTCAAGTTGTTGTTAGTGAAAAGAACACACATGCAATGACACTGTAGGATCCATGTGTGGTCTCTAAAAAGAACACACATTTCAATGACACTGGTGGATCCATATGTGGTATGTGAAAATAACACACATTTCAATGACTCAGTTGTTGTTAGTAAAAAGATCACACATGCAATGACACTGCTGGATCCAAAGGTGGATTGTGAAAAGAGCACACATTTCAATGACTCTGGTTGTTGTTAGTAAAAAGAACACACATGCAATGACACTGGTGGATCCATGTGTGGTCTCTGAAGAGAACACACATGCAATGACTCTGGTTGTTGTTAGTAAAAATAGCACATATGTAGTGACACTGGTGGATCCATGTGTGGATTGTGAAGAGAACACACATGCAATGACTCTGGTTGTTGTTACTAAAAAGAACACACATGCAATGACACTGGTGGATCCATGTGTGGTCTCTGAAGAGAACACACATGCAATGACTCTGGTTGTTGTTAGTAAAAAGAACACACATGCAATGACACTGGTGGATCCATAGGTGGTATGTGAAAAGAGCACACATGCAATGATACTGGTAGATACATAGGTGGTATGTGAAAAGAACACACATTTCAATGACTCTGGTTGTTGTTACTAAAAAGAACACACATGCAATGACACTGGTGTATCCATAGGTGGATTGTGAAAAGAGCACGCATGCAATGCCACTGGTGGATCCATATTTGGTCTGTGGAAATAACACACATGCAATGACTCTGGTTGTTGTTAGTGAAAGGAACACACATGCAATGACACTAGTGGATCCATGTGTGGTCTCTGAAGAGAACACACATTTCAATGACACTGGTGGATCCATATGTGGTATGTGAAAAGAACACACAGGCAATGATTGTGGTTGTTTTTACTAAAAATAACACACATGCAATGACACTGGTGGATCCATAGGTGGTATGTGAAAAGAACACACATGCAATGACACTGGTGGATCCATAGGTGGTATGTGAAAAGAACACACATGCAATGACACTGGTGGATCCATATGTTGATTGTGAAAAGAAAACACATGCAATCACACTGCTGGATCCATATGTGGTATGTGAAAAGAACACACATGCAATAACTCCAGTTGTTGTTAGTGAAAAGAACACACATGCAATGACACTGGTGGATCCATGTGTGGTCTCTAAAAAGAACACACATTTCAATGACACTGGTGGATCCATATGTGGTATGTGAAAAGAACACACATTTCAATGACTCAGTTGTTGTTAGTAAAAAGAACACACATGCAATGACACTGCTGGATCCAAAGGTGGATTGTGAAAAGAGCACACATTTCAATGACTCTGGTTGTTGTTAGTAAAAAGAACACACATGCAATGACACTGGTGGATCCATGTGTGGTCTCTGAAGATAACACACATGCAATGACTCTGGTTGTTGTTAGTAAAAATAGCATATATGTAGTGACACTGGTGGATCCATGTGTGGATTGTGAAGAGAACACACATGCAATGACTCTGGTTGTTGTTACTAAAAAGAACACACATGCAATGACACTGGTGGATCCATGTGTGGTCTCTGAAGAGAACACACATGCAATGACTGGTTGTTGTTAGTAAAAAGAACACACATGCAATGACACTGGTGGATCCATAGGTGGTATGTGAAAAGAGCACACATGCAATGATACTGGTAGATACATAGGTGGTATGTGAAAAGAACACACATTTCAATGACTCTGGTTGTTGTTACTAAAAAGAACACACATGCAATGACACTGGTGTATCCATAGGTGGATTGTGAAAAGAGCACGCATGCAATGCCACTGGTGGATCCATATTTGGTCTGTGGAAATAACACACATGCAATGACTCTGGTTGTTGTTAGTGAAAGGAACACACATGCAATGACACTAGTGGATCCATGTGTGGTCTCTGAAGAGAACACACATTTCAATGACACTGGTAGATCCATATGTGGTATGTGAAAAGAACACACAGGCAATGATTGTGGTTGTTTTTACTAAAAAGAACACACATGCAATGACACTGGTGGATCCATAGGTGGTATGTGAAAAGAACACACATGCAATGACACTGGTGGATCCATGTGTGGTCTCTAAAGAGAACAAACATTTTAATGACTCTGGTTGTTGTTACTAAAAAGAACACACATGCAATGACACTGGTGGATCCATATGTTGATTGTGAAAAGAAAACACATGCAATCACACTGGTGGATCCATATGTGGTAAGTGAAAAGAACACACATGCAATGACTCCAAATGTTGTTAGTGAAAAGAACACACATGTAATGACACTGGTGGATCCATGTGTGGTCTCTAAAAAGAACACACATTTCAATGACACTGGTGGATCCATATGTGGTATGTGAAAAGAACACACATTTCAATGACTCAGTTGTTGTTAGTAAATAGAACACACATGCAATGACGCTAGTGGATCCAAAGGTGGATTGTGAAAAGAGCACACATTTCAATGACTCTAGTTGTTGTTAGTAAAAAGAACACACATGCAATGACACTAGTGGATCCATGTGTGATCTCTGAAGAGAACACACATGCAATGACTCTTGTTGTTGTTAGTAAAAAGAGCACACATGTAGTGACACTGGTGGATCCATCTGTGGATTGTGAAGAGAACACACATGCAATGACTCTAGTTGTTGTTACTAAAAAGAACACACATTTCAATGACACTGGTGGATCCATATGTGGTATGTCTAAAGAACACACATTTTAATGACTCAGTTGCTGTTAGTAAAAAGAACACACATGCAATGACACTGGTGGATCCAAAGGTGGATTGTGAAAAGAGCACACATTTCAATGAGTCTGGTTGTTGTTAGTAAAAAGAACACACATGCAATGACACTGGTGGATCCATGTGTGGTCTCTGAAGAGAACACACATGCAATGACTCTGGTTGTTGTTAGTAAAAAGAGCACACATGCAATGACACTGGTGGATCCAAAGGTGGATTGTGAAAAGAGCACACATGCAATGACTCTGGTTGTTGTTACTAAAAAGAACACACATGCTATGACTCTGGTGGATCCATGTGTGGTCTCTGAAGAGAACACACATGCAATGACTATGGTTGTTGTTAGTAAAAAGAGCACAGATGCAATTACACTGGTGGATAAAAAGGTGGATTGTGAAAAGAGCACACATGCAATGACTCTGGTTGTTGTTACTAAAAAGAACACACATGCAATGACTCTGGTGGATCCTTGTGTGGTCTCTGAAGAGAACACACATGCAATGACTCTGGTTGTTGTTAGAAAAAAGAGCATACATGCAATTACACTTGTGTATAAAAAGGTGGTTTGTGAAAAGAGCACACATGCAATGACTCTGGTTGTTACTACTAAAAAGAACACACATGCAATGACTCTGGTGGATCCATGTGTGGTCTCTGAAGAGAACACATATGCAATGAGTCTGGTTGTTGTTAGTAAAAAGAGCACACATGCAATGACACTGGTGGATCCATATGTGGTATGTGAAAAGAACACACATGCAATGACTCTAGTTATTGTTACTAAAAAGAACACACATGCAATGACACTGGTGGATCCATGTGTGGTCGCTGAAGAGAACACACATGCAATGACTCTGGTTGTTGTTAGTAAAAAGAACACACATGCAATGACACTGGTGGATCCATGTATGGATTGTGAAGAGAACATAAATTTCAATGACACTGGTGGATCCATATGTGGTATGTGAGAAGAACAGTCATGAAATGACTCAAGTTCTTGTTAGTAAAAAGAACACACATGCAATGACACTAGTGGATCCATAGGTGGATTTTTAAAAGAGCACACATGCAATGACGCTGGTGGATCCATGTGTGGTCTCTGGAGAGAACACACATGTAATGACTCTAGTTGTTGTTAGTGAAAAGAACATACATACAATGACACTGGTGGATCGATGTGTGGTCTCTAAAGAGAATACACATTTCAATGACACTGGTGGATCCATATGTGGTATGTGAAAAGAACACACATGCAATGACTTTGGTTGTTTTTACTAAAAAGAACACACATGCAATGACACTGGTGGATCCATAGGTGGTATGTGAGAAGAACACACATGCAATGACACTGGTGGATCCATAGGTGGTTTATGAAAACAGCACACATGCAATGACTCTGGTTGTTGTTAGTAAAAAGAGCACACATGCAATGACACTGGTGGATCCATATGTGGTATGTGAAAAGAACACACATGCAATGACTCTGGTTATTGTTACTATAAAGAACAAACATGCAATGACACTGGTGGATCTATGTGTGGTCTCTGAAGAGAACACACATGCAATGACTCTGGTTGTTGTTAGTGAAAAGAACACACATGCATTGACATTGGTGGATCCATGTGTGGTCTCTGAAGAGAACACACATTTCAATGACTTTGGTTGTTGTTACTAAAAAGAACACACATGCAATGACACTGGTGGATCCATATGTGGATTGTGAAAAGAGCACACATGCAATGACACTGGTGGATCCATATGTGGTATGTGAAAAGAACACACATGCAATGACTCAAGTTGTTGTTAGTGAAAAGAACACACATGCAATGACACTGGTGGATCCATCTATGGTCTCTAAAAAGAACACAAATTTCAATGACACTGGTGAATCCATATGTGGTATGTGAAAAGAACACACATTTGAATGACTCAGTTGTTGTTAGTAAAAAGAACACACGTGCAATGACACTGGTGGATCCAAAGGTGGATTGTGAATATAGCACACATTTCAATGACTCTGGTTGTTGTTAGTAAAAAGAACACACATGCAATGACACTGTGGATCCATGTGTGGTCTCTGAAGAGAACAAACATGCAATGACTCTGGTTTTGTTAGTAAAAAGAGCACACATGCAATGACACTGGTGGATCCATATGTGGATTGTGAAAAGAGCACACATGCAATGACACTGGTGGATCCATATGTGGTATGTGAAAAGAACACACATGCAATGACTCAAGTTGTTGTTAGTGAAAAGAACACACATGCAATGACACTGGTGGATCCATCTATGGTCTCTAAAAAGAACACAAATTTCAATGACACTGGTGAATCCATATGTGGTATGTGAAAAGAACACACATTTGAATGACTCAGTTGTTGTTAGTAAAAAGAACACACGTGCAATGACACTGGTGGATCCAAAGGTGGATTGTGAATATAGCACACATTTCAATGACTCTGGTTGTTGTTAGTAAAAAGAACACACATGCAATGACACTGTGGATCCATGTGTGGTCTCTGAAGAGAACAAACATGCAATGACTCTGGTTTGGTAGTAAAAAGAGCACACATGCAGTGACACTGGTGGATCCATGTGTGGATTGCGAAGATAACACACATGCAATGGCACTAGTGGATCCATAGGTGGGATGTGAAAAGAACACACATTTCAATGACTCAATTGTTGTTAGTAAGAAGAACACATATGCAATGACACTGGTGGATCCAAAGGTGGATTGTGAAAACAACACACATTTCAATGACTCTGGTTGTTGTTAGTAAAAAGAACACACATGCAATGACACTGGTGGATCCATGTGTAGTCTCTGAAGAGAACACACATGCAATGAGTCTGGTTGTTGTTAGTAAAAAGAGCAGACATGCAATGACACTGTTGGATCCATATGTGGTATGTGAAAAGAGCACACATGCAATGACTCTAGTTATTGTTACTAAAAAGAACACACATGCAATGACATTGGTGGATCCATGTGTGGTCTCTGAAGAGAACACACATGCAATGACTCTGGTTGTTGTTAGTAAAAAGAGCACACATGCAATGACACTAGTGGATCCATGTATGGATTGTGAAGAGAACACAAATTTCAATGACACTGGTGGATCCATATGTGGTATGTGAGAAGAACAGTCATGAAATGACTCAAGTTCTTGTTAGTAAAAAGAACACACATGCAATGACACTGGTGGATCCATAGGTGGTATGTGAAAAGAACACACATGCAATGACAGTAGTGGATCCATGTGTGGTCTCTGAAGAGAACACACATTTCAATGACTCTGGTTGTTATTACTAAAAAGAGCACACATGCAATAACACTGGTGGATCCATATGTCGATTGTGAAAAGAGCACACATGCAATGACACTTGTGGATCCTATGTGAAAAGAACACACATGCAATGACACTGGTGGATCCATGTGTGGTCTCTAAAAAGAACACACATTTCAATGACACTGGTGGATCCATATGTGGTATGTGAAAAGAACACACATTTTAATGACTCAGTTGCTCTTAGTAAAAAGAACACACATGCAATGACATTGGTGGATCCAAAGGTGGATTGTGAAAAGAGCACACATTTCAATGACTCTGGTTGTTGTTAGTAAAAGAACACACATGCAATGACACTGGTGGATCCATGTGTGGTCTCTGAAGAGAACACACATGCAATGACTCTGGTTGTTGTTAGTAAAAAGAGCACACATGCAATGACACTGGTGGATCCAAAGGTGGATTGTGAAAAGAGCACACATGCAATGACTCTGGTTGTTGTTACTAAAAAGAACACACATGCAATGACTCTGGTGGATCCATGTGTGGTCTCTGAAGAGAACACACATGCAATGACTCTGGTTATTGTTAGTAAAAAGAGCACACATGCAATGACACTGGTGGATAAAAAGGTGGTTTGTGAAAAGAGAACACATGTAATGACTCTGGTTGTTACTACTAAAAACAAGACACATGCAATGACTCCGGTGGATCCATGTGTGGTCTCTGAAGAGAACACAGATGCAATGAGTCTGGTTGTTGTTAGTAAAAAGAGCACACATGCAATGACACTGGTGGATCCATATGTGGTATGTGAAAAGAACACACATGCAATGACTCTGGTTATTGTTACTAAAAAGAACACACATGCAATGACACTGGTGGATCCATGTCTGGTCTCTGAAGGGAACACACATGCAATGACTCTGGTTGTTGTTAGTAAAAAGAGCACACATGCAATGACACTGGTGGATCCATGTATGGATTGTGAAGAGAACACAAATTTCAATGACACTGGTGCATCCATATGTGGTATGTGAGAAGAACAGTCATGAAATGACTCAAGTTCTTGTTAGTAAAAAGAACACACATGCAATGACACTGGTGGATCCATAGGTGGATTGTGAAAAGAGCACACATGCAATGACACTGGTGGATCCATGTGTGGTCTCTGGAGAGAACACACATGCAATGAACCTGGTTGTTGTTAGTAAAAAGATCACACATGCAATGACACTCGTGGATCCATGTGTGGTCTCTGAAGAGAACACACATGCAATGACTCTGGTTGTTGTTAGTAAAAAGAGCACACATGCAGTGACACTGGTGGATCCATGTGTGGATTGTGAAGAGAACACACATGCAATGGCACTGGTGGATCCATAGGTGGTATGTGAAAAGAACACACATTTCAATGACTCAGTTGTTGTTAGTAAAATGAACACATATGCAATGACACTGGTGGATCCAAAGGTGGATTGTGAAAACAACACACATTTCAATGACTCTGGTTGTTGTTAGTAAAAGGAACACACATGCAATGACACTGGTGGATCCATGTGTGGTCTCTCAAGAGAACACACATGCAATGACTCTGGTTGTTGTTAGTAAAAAGAGCGCACATGCAATGACACTGGTGGATCCATATGTGGTATGTGAAAAGAACACACAAGCAATGACTCAGGTTGTTGTTACTAAAAAGAACACACATGCAATGACACTGGTGGATCCATGTGTGGTCTCTGAAGAGAACACACATGCAATGGCTCTGGTTTTTGTTAGTAAAAAGAACACACATGCAATGACACTGGTGGATCGATAGGTGGCATGTGAAAAGAGCACACATGCAACGACACTGGCGGATCCATATGTGGTATGTGAAAAGAACACACATGCAATGACTCTGGTTGTTGTTAGTGAAAATAATATAAATGCAATGACACTGGTGGATCCATGTGTGGTCTCTAAAGAGAACACACATTTCAATGACTCTGGTTGTTGTTAGTGAAAAGAACACACATGCAATGACACTGGTGGATCCATGTGTGGTCTATAAAGAGAACACACATTTCAATGGCTCTGGTTGTGGTTACTAAAAAGAACACACATGCAATGACACTGGTGGATCCATATGTGGATTGTGAAAAGAGCACACATTGCAATGACACTGCTGGATCCATATGTGGTAAGTGAAAAGAACACACATGCAATGACTCTAGTTGTTGTTAGTGAAAAGAACATAAATGCAATGACACTGGTGGATCCATGTGTGGTCTCTGAAGAGAACACACATGCAATGGCTCTGGTTTTTGTTAGTAAAAAGAACACACATGCAATGACACTGGTGGATCGATAGGTGGCATGTGAAAAGAGCACACATGCAATGACACTGGCGGATCCATATGTGGTATGTGAAAAGAACACACATGCAATGACTCTGGTTGTTGTTAGTGAAAAGAACATAAATGCAATGACACTGGTGGATCCATGTGTGGTCTCTAAAGAGAACACACATTTCAATGACTCTGGTTGTTGTTAGTGAAAAGAACACACATGCAATGACACTGGTGGATCCATGTGTGGTCTATAAAGAGAACACACATTTCAATGGCTCTGGTTGTGGTTACTAAAAAGAACACACATGCAATGACACTGGTGGATCCATATGTGGATTGTGAAAAGAGCACACATTGCAATGACACTGCTGGATCCATATGTGGTAAGTGAAAAGAACACACATGCAATGACTCTAGTTGTTGTTAGTGAAAAGAACATAAATGCAATGACACTGGTGGATCCATGTGTGGTCTCTGAAGAGAACACACATTTCAATGACACTTGTGGATCCATATGTGGTATGTGAAAAGAACACACATTTCAATGACTCAGTTGTTGTTAGTAAAAAGAACACACATGCAATGACACTGCTGGATCCAAAGGTGGATTGTGAAAAGAGCACACATTTCAATGACTCTGGTTGTTGTTAGTAAAAAGAACACACATGCAATGACACTGGTGGATCCATGTGTGGTCTCTGAAGAGAACACACATGCAATGACGCTGGTTGTTGTTAGTAAAAATAGCACATATGTAGTGACACTGGTGGATCCATGTGTGGATTGTGAAGAGAACACACATGCAATGACTCTGGTTGTTGTTAGTAAAAAGAGCATACATGCAATTACACTGGTGTATAAAAAGGTGGTTTGTGAAAAGAGCACACATGCAATGACACTGGTGGATCCATATGTCGATGGTGAAAAGAGCACACATGCAATGACACTAGTGGATCCTATGTGAAAAGAACACACATGCAATGACACTGGTGGATCCATGTGTGGTCTCTAAAATGAACACACATTTCAATGACACTGGTGGATCCATATGTGGTATGTGAAAAGAACACACATTTTAATGACTCAGTTGCTGTTAGGAAAACGAACACACATGCAATGACACTGGTGGATCCAAAGGTGGATTATGAAAAGAGCACACATTTCATTGACTCTGGTTGTTGTTAGTAAAAAGAACACACATGCAATGACACTGGTGGATCCATGTGTGGTCTCTGAAGAGAACACACATGCAATGACTCTGGTTGTTGTTAGTAAAAATAGCACATATGTAGTGACACTGGTGGATCCATGTGTGGATTGTGAAGAGAACACACATGCAATGACTCTGGTTGTTGTTAGTAAAAAGAGCATACATGCAATTACACTGGTGTATAAAAAGGTGGTTTGTGAAAAGAGCACACATGCAATGACACTGGTGGATCCATATGTCGATGGTGAAAAGAGCACACATGCAATGACACTAGTGGATCCTATGTGAAAAGAACACACATGCAATGACACTGGTGGATCCATGTGTGGTCTCTAAAATGAACACACATTTCAATGACACTGGTGGATCCATATGTGGTATGTGAAAAGAACACACATTTTAATGACTCAGTTGCTGTTAGGAAAACGAACACACATGCAATGACACTGGTGGATCCAAAGGTGGATTATGAAAAGAGCACACATTTCATTGACTCTGGTTGTTGTTAGTAAAAAGAACACACATGCAATGACACTGGTGGATCCATGTGTGGTCTCTGAAGAGAACACACATGCAATGACTCTGGTTGTTGTTAGTAAAAAGAGCACACATGCAATGACACTGGTGGATCCAAAGGTGGATTGTGAAAAGAGCACACATGCAATGACTCTGGTTGTTGTTACTAAAAAGAACACACATGCAATGACTCTGGTGGATCCATGTGTGGTCTCTGAAGAGAACACACATGCAATGACTCTGGTTGTTGTTAGTAAAAAGAGCATACATGCAATTACACTGGTGTATAAAAAGGTGGTTTGTGAAAAGAGCACACATGCAATGACTCTGGTTGTTACTACTAAAAAGAACACACATGCAATGACTCTGGTGGATCCATGTGTGGTCTCTGAAGAGAACACATATGCAATGAGTCTGGTTGTTGTTAGTAAAAAGAGCACACATGCAATGACACTGGTGGATCCATATGTGGTATGTGAAAAGAACACACATGCAATGACTCTAGTTATTGTTACTAAAAAGAACACACATGCAATGACACTGGTGGATCCATGTGTGGTCGCTGAAGAGAACACACATGCAATGACTCAAGTTGTTGTTAGTGAAAAGAACACACATGCAATGACACTGGTGGATCCATAGGTGGTATGTGAGAAGAACACACATGCAATGACACTGGTGGATCCATAGGTGGTTTATGAAAACAGCACACATGCAATGACTCTGTTTGTTGTTAGTAAAAAGAGCACACATGCAATGACACTGGTGGATCCATATGTGGTATGTGAAAAGAACACACATGCAATGACTCTGGTTATTGTTACTATAAAGAACAAACATGCAATGACACTGGTGGATCTATGTGTGGTCTCTGAAGAGAACACACATGCAATGACTCTGGTTGTTTTTAGTGAAAAGAACACACATGCATTGACATTGGTGGATCCATGTGTGGTCTCTGAAGAGAACACACATTTCAATGACTTTGGTTGTTGTTACTAAAAAGAACACACATGCAATGACACTGGTGGATCCATATGTGTATTGTGAAAATAGCACACATGCAATGACACTGGTGGATCCATATGTGGTATGTGAAAAGAACACACATGCAATGACTCAAGTTGTTGTTAGTGAAAAGAACACACATGCAATGACACTGGTGGATCCATCTATGGTCTCTAAAAAGAACACAAATTGCAATGACACTGGTGAATCCATATGTGGTATGTGAAAAGAACACACATTTGAATGACTCAGTTGTTGTTAGTAAAAAGAACACACGTGCAATGACACTGGTGGATCCAAAGGTGGATTGTGAATATAGCACACATTTCAATGACTCTGGTTGTTGTTAGTAAAAAGAACACACATGCAATGACACTGTGTATCCATGTGTGGTCTCTGAAGAGAACAAACATGCAATGACTCTGGTATTGTTAGTAAAAAGAGCACACATGCAATGACACTGGTGGATCCATATGTGGATTCTGAAAAGAGCTCACATGCAATGACACTGGTGGACCCATATGTGGTATGTGAAAAGAACACACATGCAATGACTCAAGTTGTTGTTAGTGAAAAGAACACACATGCAATGACACTGGTGGATCCATCTATGGTCTCTAAAAAGAACACAAATTTCAATGACACTGGTGAATCCATATGTGGTATGTGAAAAGAACACACATTTGAATGACTCAGTTGTTATTAGTAAAAAGAACACACGTGCAATGACACTGGTGGATCCAAAGGTGGATTGTGAATATAGCACACATTTCAATGACTCTGGTTGTTGTTAGTAAAAAGAACACACATGCAATGACACTGTGGATCCATGTGTGGTCTCTGAAGAGAACAAACATGCAATGACTCTGGTTTTGTTAGTAAAAAGAGCACACATGCAGTGACACTGGTGGATCCATGTGTGGATTGCGAAGATAACACACATGCAATGGCACTAGTGGATCCATAGGTGGGATGTGAAAAGAACACACATTTCAATGACTCAATTTTTTTTAGTAAGAAGAACACATATGCAATGACACTGGTGGATCCAAAGGTGGATTGTGAAAACAACACACATTTCAATGACTCTGGTTGTTGTTAGTAAAAAGAACACACATGCAATGACACTGGTGGATCCATGTGTAGTCTCTGAAGAGAACACACATGCAATGAGTCTGGTTGTTGTTAGTAAAAAGAGCAGACATGCAATGACACTGTTGGATCCATATGTGGTATGTGAAAAGAGCACACATGCAATGACTCTAGTTATTGTTACTAAAAAGAACACACATGCAATGACATTGGTGGATCCATGTGTGGTCTCTGAAGAGAACACACATGCAATGACTCTGGTTGTTGTTAGTAAAAAGAGCACACATGCAATGACACTAGTGGATCCATGTATGGATTGTGAAGAGAACACAAATTTCAATGACACTGGTGGATCCATATGTGGTATGTGAGAAGAACAGTCATGAAATGACTCAAGTTCTTGTTAGTAAAAAGAACACACATGCAATGACACTGGTGGATCCATAGGTGGTATGTGAAAAGAACACACATGCAATGACAGTAGTGGATCCATGTGTGGTCTCTGAAGAGAACACACATTTCAATGACTCTGGTTGTTATTACTAAAAAGAGCACACATGCAATAACACTGGTGGATCCATATGTCGATTGTGAAAAGAGCACACATGCAATGACACTTGTGGATCCTATGTGAAAAGAACACACATGCAATGACACTGGTGGATCCATGTGTGGTCTCTAAAAAGAACACACATTTCAATGACACTGGTGGATCCATATGTGGTATGTGAAAAGAACACACATTTTAATGACTCAGTTGCTCTTAGTAAAAAGAACACACATGCAATGACATTGGTGGATCCAAAGGTGGATTGTGAAAAGAGCACACATTTCAATGACTCTGGTTGTTGTTAGTAAAAGAACACACATGCAATGACACTGGTGGATCCATGTGTGGTCTCTGAAGAGAACACACATGCAATGACTCTGGTTGTTGTTAGTAAAAAGAGCACACATGCAATGACACTGGTGGATCCAAAGGTGGATTGTGAAAAGAGCACACATGCAATGACTCTGGTTGTTGTTACTAAAAAGAACACACATGCAATGACTCTGGTGGATCCATGTGTGGTCTCTGAAGAGAACACACATGCAATGACTCTGGTTATTGTTAGTAAAAAGAGCACACATGCAATGACACTGGTGGATAAAAAGGTGGTTTGTGAAAAGAGAACACATGCAATGACTCTGGTTGTTACTACTAAAAACAAGACACATGCAATGACTCCGGTGGATCCATGTGTGGTCTCTGAAGAGAACACAGATGCAATGAGTCTGGTTGTTGTTAGTAAAAAGAGCACACATGCAATGACACTGGTGGATACATATGTGGTATGTGAAAATAACACACATGCAATGACTCTGGTTATTGTTACTAAAAAGAACACACATGCAATGACACTGGTGGATCCATGTCTGGTCTCTGAAGGGAACACACATGCAATGACTCTGGTTGTTGTTAGTAAAAAGAGCACACATGCAATGACACTGGTGGATCCATGTATGGATTGTGAAGAGAACACAAATTTCAATGACACTGGTGCATCCATATGTGGTATGTGAGAAGAACAGTCATGAAATGACTCAAGTTCTTGTTAGTAAAAAGAACACACATGCAATGACACTGGTGGATCCATAGGTGGATTGTGAAAAGAGCACACATGCAATGACACTGGTGGATCCATGTGTGGTCTCTGGAGAGAACACACATGCAATGAATCTGGTTGTTGTTAGTAAAAAGATCACACATGCAATGACACTCGTGGATCCATGTGTGGTCTCTGAAGAGAACACACATGCAATGACTCTGGTTGTTGTTAGTAAAAAGAGCACACATGCAGTGACACTGGTGGATCCATGTGTGGATTGTGAAGAGAACACACATGCAATGGCACTGGTGGATCCATAGGTGGTATGTGAAAAGAACACACATTTCAATGACTCAGTTGTTGTTAGTAAAATGAACACATATGCAATGACACTGGTGGATCCAAAGGTGGATTGTGAAAACAACACACATTTCAATGACTCTGGTTGTTGTTAGTAAAAGGAACACACATGCAATGACACTGGTGGATCCATGTGTGGTCTCTAAAGAGAACACACATTTCAATGACACTGGTGGATCCATATGTGGTATGTGCAAAGAACAGACATGCAATGACTTTGGTTGTTTTTACTAAAAAGAACACACATGCAATGACACTGGTGGATCCATAGGTGGTATGTGAGAAGAACACACATTTCATTGACTCTGGTTGTTGTTACTAAAGTGAACACAGATGCAATGACACTAGTGGATCCATAGGTGGATTGTGAAAAGAGCACACATGCAATGACTCTGGTTGTTGTTAGTAAAAAGAGCACACATGCAATGACACTGGTGGATCCATATGTGGTATGTGAAAACAAGACACATGCAATGACTCTGGTTGTTGTTACTATAAAGAACACACATGCAGTGACACTGGTGGATCCATGTGTGGTCTCTGAAGAGAACACACATGCAATGACTCTGGTTGTTGTTAGTAAAAAGAGCACACATGCAATGACAGTAGTGGATCCATGTATGGATTGTGAAGAGAACACAAATTTGAATGACACTGGTGGATCCATAGGTGGTATGTGAAAAGAACACACATGCAATGACAGTAGTGGATCCATGTGTGGTCTCTGAAGAGAACACACATTTCAATGACTCTGGTTGTTATTACTAAAAAGAGCACACATGCAATAACACTGGTGGATCCATATGTCGATTGTGAAAAGAGCACACATGCAATGACACTTGTGGATCCTATGTGAAAAGAACACACATGCAATGACACTGGTGGATCCATGTGTGGTCTCTAAAAAGAACACACATTTCAATGACACTGGTGGATCCATATGTGGTATGTGAAAAGAACACACATTTTAATGACTCAGTTGCTCTTAGTAAAAAGAACACACATGCAATGACATTGGTGGATCCAAAGGTGGATTGTGAAAAGAGCACACATTTCAATGACTCTGGTTGTTGTTAGTAAAAGAACACACATGCAATGACACTGGTGGATCCATGTGTGGTCTCTGAAGAGAACACACATGCAATGACTCTGGTTGTTGTTAGTAAAAAGAGCACACATGCAATGACACTGGTGGATCCAAAGGTGGATTGTGAAAAGAGCACACATGCAATGACTCTGGTTGTTGTTACTAAAAAGAACACACATGCAATGACTCTGGTGGATCCATGTGTGGTCTCTGAAGAGAACACACATGCAATGACTCTGGTTGTTGTTAGTAAAAAGAGCACACATGCAATGACACTGGTGGATAAAAAGGTGGTTTGTGAAAAGAGCACACATGCAATGACTCTGGTTGTTACTACTAAAAAGAAGACACATGCAATGACTCCGGTGGATCCATGTGTGGTCTCTGAAGAGAACACAGATGCAATGAGTCTGGTTGTTGTTAGTAAAAAGAGCACACATGCAATGACACTGGTGGATCCATATGTGGTATGTGAAAAGAACACACATGCAATGACTCTGGTTATTGTTACTAAAAAGAACACACATGCAATGACACTGGTGGATCCATGTGTGGTCTCTGAAGGGAACACACATGCAATGACTCTAGTTGTTGTTAGTAAAAAGAGCACACATGCAATGACACTGGTGGATCCATGTATGGATTGTGAAGAGAACACAAATTTCAATGACACTGGTGCATCCATATGTGGTATGTGAGAAGAACAGTCATGAAATGACTCAAGTTCTTGTTAGTAAAAAGAACACACATGCAATGACACTGGTGGATCCATAGGTGGATTGTGAAAAGAGCACACATGCAATGACACTGGTGGATCCATGTGTGGTCTCTGGAGAGAACACACATGCAATGACTCTGGTTGTTGTTAGTAAAAAGAACACACATGCAATGACACTCGTGGATCCATGTGTGGTCTCTGAAGAGAACACACATGCAATGACTCTGGTTGTTGTTAGTAAAAAGAGCACACATGCAGTGACACTGGTGGATCCATGTGTGGATTGTGAAGAGAACACACATGCAATGGCACTGGTGGATCCATAGGTGGTATGTGAAAAGAACACACATTTCAATGACTCAGTTTTTGTTAGTAAAAAGAACACATATGCAATGACACTTGTGGATCCAAAGGTGGATTGTGAAAACAACACACATTTCAATGACTCTGGTTGTTGTTAGTAAAAGGAACACACATGCAATGACACTGGTGGATCCATGTGTGGTCTCTGAAGAGAACACACATGCAATGACTCTGGTTGTTGTTAGTAAAAAGAGCGCACATGAAATGACACTTGTGGATCCATATGTGGTATGTGAAAAGAACACACAAGCAATGACTCAGGTTGTTGTTACTAAAAAGAACACACATGCAATGACACTGGTGGATCCATGTGTGGTCTCTGAAGAGAACACACATGCAATGGCTCTGGTTTTTGTTAGTAAAAAGAACACACATGCAATGACACTGGTGGATCGATAGGTGGCATGTGAAAAGAGCACACATGCAATGACACTGGCGGATCCATATGTGGTATGTGAAAAGAACACACATGCAATGACTCTGGTTGTTGTTAGTGAAAAGAACATAAATGCAATGACACTGGTGGATCCATGTGTGGTCTCTAAAGAGAACACACATTTCAATGACTCTGGTTGTTGTTAGTGAAAAGAACACACATGCAATGACACTGGTGGATCCATGTGTGGTCTATAAAGAGAACACACATTTCAATGGCTCTGGTTGTGGTTACTAAAAAGAACACACATGCAATGACACTGGTGGATCCATATGTGGATTGTGAAAAGAGCACACATTGCAATGACACTGCTGGATCCATATGTGGTAAGTGAAAAGAACACACATGCAATGACTCTAGTTGTTGTTAGTGAAAAGAACATAAATGCAATGACACTGGTGGATCCATGTGTGGTCTCTGAAGAGAACACACATGCAATGGCTCTGGTTTTTGTTAGTAAAAAGAACACACATGCAATGACACTGGTGGATCGATAGGTGGCATGTGAAAAGAGCACACATGCAATGACACTGGCGGATCCATATGTGGTATGTGAAAAGAACACACATGCAATGACTCTGGTTGTTGTTAGTGAAAAGAACATAAATGCAATGACACTGGTGGATCCATGTGTGGTCTCTAAAGAGAACACACATTTCAATGACTCTGGTTGTTGTTAGTGAAAAGAACACACATGCAATGACACTGGTGGATCCATGTGTGGTCTATAAAGAGAACACACATTTCAATGGCTCTGGTTGTGGTTACTAAAAAGAACACACATGCAATGACACTGGTGGATCCATATGTGGATTGTGAAAAGAGCACACATTGCAATGACACTGCTGGATCCATATGTGGTAAGTGAAAAGAACACACATGCAATGACTCTAGTTGTTGTTAGTGAAAAGAACATAAATGCAATGACACTGGTGGATCCATGTGTGGTCTCTGAAGAGAGCACACATTTCAATGACACTGGTGGATCCATATGTGGTATGTGAAAAGAACACACATGCAATGACTCTGGTTGTTTTTACTAAAAAGAACACACATGCAATGAAACTGGTGGATCCATAGGTGGTATCTGAAAAGTACACACATTTCAATGACTCTGGTTGTTGTTACTGAAAAGAACACACATGCAATGACACTGGTGGATCCATAGGTGGATTGTGAAAAGAGCATGCATGCAATGCCACTGGTGGATCCATATTTGGTTTGTGGAAATAACACACATGCAATGACTCTAGTTGTTGTTAGTGAAAAGAACACACATGCAATGACATTAGTGGATCCATGTGTGGTGTCTGAAGAGAACACACATTTCAATGACACTGGTGGATCCATATGTGGTATGTGAAAAGAACAGACATGCAATGACTTTGGTTGTTTTTACTAAAAAGAACACACATGCAATGACACTGGTGGATCCATAGGTGGTATGTGAGAAGAACACACATTTCAATGACTCTGGTTGTTGTTACTAAAGTGAACACACATGCAATGACACTAGTGGATCCATAGGTGGATTGTGAAAAGAGCACACATGCAATGACTCTGGTTGTTGTTAGTAAAAAGAGCACACATGCAATGACACTGGTGGATCCATATGTGGTATGTGAAAACAAGACACATGCAATGACTCTGGTTGTTGTTACTATAAAGAACACACATGCAGTGACACTGGTGGATCCATGTGTGGTCTCTGAAGAGAACACACATGAAATGACTCTAGTTGTTGTTAGTGAAAAGAACACACATGCAATGACACTGGTGGATCCATGTGTGGTCTCTGAAGAGAACACACATTTCAATGGCTATGGTTGTTGTTACTAAAAATAACACAGATGCAATGACACTGGTGGATCCATATGTGGATTGTGAAAAGAGCACACATTCAATGACACTGGTGGATCCATATGAGGTAAGTGAAAAGAACACACATGCAATGACTCCAGTTGTTGTTAGTGAGAAGAACACACATGCAATGACACTGGTGGATCCATGTGTGGTCTCTAAAAAGAACACACATTTCAATGACACTAGTGGATCCATATGTGGTATGTGAAAAGAACACGCATTTCAATGACTCAGTTGTTGTTAGTAAAAAGAACACACATGCAATGACACTGGTGGATCCAAAGGTGGATTGTGAAAAGAGCACACATTTCAATGACTCTAGTTGTTGTTAGTAAAAAGAACACAGATGAAATGACCATGGTGGATCCATGTGTGGTCTCTGAAGAGAACACACATGCAATGACTCTGGTTGTTGTTAGTAAAAAGAGCACACATGCAATGATACTGGTGGATCCAAAGGTCGATTGTGAAAAGAGCACACATGCAATGACTCTGGTTGTTGTTACTAAAAAGAACACACATGCAATGACTCTGGTGGACCCATGTGTGGTCTCTGAAGAGAACACACATGCAATGCCTCAGGTTGTTGTTAGTAAAAAGAGCACACATGCAATGACATTGGTGGATCCAAAGGTGGATTGTGAAAAGAGCACACATGCAATGACTCTGGTTGTTGTTACTAAAAAGAACACACATGCAATGACTCTGGTGGATGCATGTGTGGTCTCTGAAGAGAACACACATTTCAATGACACTGGTAGATCCATATGTGTTATGTGAAAAGAACACACATGCAATGACTCTAGTTATTGTTACTAAAAAGAACACAAATGCAATGACACTGGTGGATCCATGTGTGGTCTCTCAAGAGAAAACACATGCAATGACTCTGTTTGTTGTTAGTAAAAAGAGCACACATGCAAAGACACTTGTGGATCCATGTATGGATTGTGAAGAGAACACACATTTCAATGACACTGGTGGATCCATATGTGGTATGTGAGAAGAACAGTCATGAAATGACTCAAGTTGTTGTTAGTAAAAAGAGGACACATGCAATGACACTGGTGGATCCATGTGTGGTCTCTAGAGAGAACACACATGCAATGACTCTGGTTGTTGTTAGTGAAAAGAACATACATACAATGACACTTGTGGATCCATGTGTGGTCTCTGAAAAGAACACACATTTTAATGACTCAGTTGCTCTTAGTAAAAAGAACACACATGCAATGACATTGGTGGATCCAAAGGTGGATTGTGAAAAGAGCACACATTTCAATGACTCTGGTTGTTGTTAGTAAAAGAACACACATGCAATGACACTGGTGGATCCATGTGTGGTCTCTGAAGAGAACACACATGCAATGACTCTGGTTGTTGTTAGTAAAAAGAGCACACATGCAATGACACTGGTGGATCCAAAGGTGGATTGTGAAAAGAGCACACATGCAATGACTCTGGTTGTTGTTACTAAAAAGAACACACATGCAATGACTCTGGTGGATCCATGTGTGGTCTCTGAAGAGAACACACATGCAATGACTCTGGTTGTTGTTAGTAAAAAGAGCACACATGCAATGACACTGGTGGATAAAAAGGTGGTTTGTGAAAAGAGCACACATGCAATGACTCTGGTTGTTACTACTAAAAAGAAGACACATGCAATGACTCCGGTGGATCCATGTGTGGTCTCTGAAGAGAACACAGATGCAATGAGTCTGGTTGTTGTTAGTAAAAAGAGCACACATGCAATGACACTGGTGGATCCATATGTGGTATGTGAAAAGAACACACATGCAATGGCTCTGGTTATTGTTACTAAAAAGAACACACATGCAATGACACTGGTGGATCCATGTGTGGTCTCTGAAGGGAACACACATGCAATGACTCTGGTTGTTGTTAGTAAAAAGAGCACACATGCAATGACACTGGTGGATCCATGTATGGATTGTGAAGAGAACACAAATTTCAATGACACTGGTGCATCCATATGTGGTATGTGAGAAGAACAGTCATGAAATGACTCAAGTTCTTGTTAGTAAAAAGAACACACATGCAATGACACTGGTGGATCCATAGGTGGATTGTGAAAAGAGCACACATGCAATGACACTGGTGGATCCATGTGTGGTCTCTGGAGAGAACACACATGCAAAGACTCTGGTTGTTGTTAGTAAAAAGAACACACATGCAATGACACTCGTGGATCCATGTGTGGTCTCTGAAGAGAACACACATGCAATGACTCTGGTTGTTGTTAGTAAAAAGAGCACACATGCAGTGACACTGGTGGATCCATGTGTGGATTGTGAAGAGAACACACATGCAATGGCACTGGTGGATCCATAGGTGGTATGTGAAAAGAACACACATTTCAATGACTCAGTTTTTGTTAGTAAAAAGAACACATATGCAATGACACTGGTGGATCCAAAGGTGGATTGTGAAAACAACACACATTTCAATGACTCTGGTTGTTGTTAGTAAAAGGAACACACATGCAATGACACTGGTGGATCCATGTGTGGTCTCTGAAGAGAACACACATGCAATGACTCTGGTTGTTGTTAGTAAAAAGAGCGCACATGAAATGACACTTGTGGATCCATATGTGGTATGTGAAAAGAACACACAAGCAATGACTCAGGTTGTTGTTACTAAAAAGAACACACATGCAATGACACTGGTGGATCCATGTGTGGTCTCTGAAGAGAACACACATGCAATGGCTCTGGTTTTTGTTAGTAAAAAGAAAACACATGCAATGACACTGGTGGATCGATAGGTGGCATGTGAAAAGAGCACACATGCAATGACACTGGCGGATCCATATGTGGTATGTGAAAAGAACACACATGCAATGACTCTGGTTGTTGTTAGTGAAAAGAACATAAATGCAATGACACTGGTGGATCCATGTGTGGTCTCTAA
This sequence comes from Avena sativa, assembly GCA_916181665.1. Taxonomy (NCBI): domain Eukaryota; kingdom Viridiplantae; phylum Streptophyta; class Magnoliopsida; order Poales; family Poaceae; genus Avena; species Avena sativa. The sequence continues at coordinate 342,126,618 of OV702288.1, forward strand.
AGAGAACACACATTTCAATGACTCTGGTTGTTGTTAGTGAAAAGAACACACATGCAATGACACTGGTGGATCCATGTGTGGTCTATAAAGAGAACACACATTTCAATGGCTCTGGTTGTGGTTACTAAAAAGAACACACATGCAATGACACTGGTGGATCCATATGTGGATTGTGAAAAGAGCACACATTGCAATGACACTGCTGGATCCATATGTGGTAAGTGAAAAGAACACACATGCAATGACTCTAGTTGTTGTTAGTGAAAAGAACATAAATGCAATGACACTGGTGGATCCATGTGTGGTCTCTGAAGAGAACACACATGCAATGGCTCTGGTTTTTGTTAGTAAAAAGAACACACATGCAATGACACTGGTGGATCGATAGGTGGCATGTGAAAAGAGCACACATGCAATGACACTGGCGGATCCATATGTGGTATGTGAAAAGAACACACATGCAATGACTCTGGTTGTTGTTAGTGAAAAGAACATAAATGCAATGACACTGGTGGATCCATGTGTGGTCTCTAAAGAGAACACACATTTCAATGACTCTGGTTGTTGTTAGTGAAAAGAACACACATGCAATGACACTGGTGGATCCATGTGTGGTCTATAAAGAGAACACACATTTCAATGGCTCTGGTTGTGGTTACTAAAAAGAACACACATGCAATGACACTGGTGGATCCATATGTGGATTGTGAAAAGAGCACACATTGCAATGACACTGCTGGATCCATATGTGGTAAGTGAAAAGAACACACATGCAATGACTCTAGTTGTTGTTAGTGAAAAGAACATAAATGCAATGACACTGGTGGATCCATGTGTGGTCTCTGAAGAGAGCACACATTTCAATGACACTGGTGGATCCATATGTGGTATGTGAAAAGAACACACATGCAATGACTCTGGTTGTTTTTACTAAAAAGAACACACATGCAATGAAACTGGTGGATCCATAGGTGGTATCTGAAAAGTACACACATTTCAATGACTCTGGTTGTTGTTACTAAAAAGAACACACATGCAATGACACTGGTGGATCCATAGGTGGATTGTGAAAAGAGCATGCATGCAATGCCACTGGTGGATCCATATTTGGTTTGTGGAAATAACACACATGCAATGACTCTAGTTGTTGTTAGTGAAAATAACACACATGCAATGACATTAGTGGATCCATGTGTGGTCTCTGAAGAGAACACACATTTCAATGACACTGGTGGATCCATATGTGGTATGTGAAAAGAACAGACATGCAATGACTTTGGTTGTTTTTACTAAAAAGAACACACATGCAATGACACTGGTGGATCCATAGGTGGTATGTGAGAAGGACACACATTTCAATGACTCTGGTTGTTGTTACTAAAGTGAACACACATGCAATGACACTAGTGGATCCATAGGTGGATTGTGAAAAGAGCACACATGCAATGACTCTAGTTGTTGTTAGTAAAAAGAGCACACATGCAATGACACTGGTGGATCCATATGTGGTATGTGAAAACAAGACACATGCAATGACTCTGGTTGTTGTTACTATAAAGAACACACATGCAGTGACACTGGTGGATCCATGTGTGGTCTCTGAAGAGAACACACATGAAATGACTCTAGTTGTTGTTAGTGAAAAGAACACACATGCAATGACACTGGTGGATCCATGTGTGGTCTCTGAAGAGAACACACATTTCAATGGCTATGGTTGTTGTTACTAAAAATAACACAGATGCAATGACACTGGTGGATCCATATGTGGATTGTGAAAAGAGCACACATTCAATGACACTGGTGGATCCATATGAGGTAAGTGAAAAGAACACACATGCAATGACTCCAGTTGTTGTTAGTGAGAAGAACACACATGCAATGACACTGGTGGATCCATGTGTGGTCTCTAAAAAGAACACACATTTCAATGACACTAGTGGATCCATATGTGGTATGTGAAAAGAACACGCATTTCAATGACTCAGTTGTTGTTAGTAAAAAGAACACACATGCAATGACACTGGTGGATCCAAAGGTGGATTGTGAAAAGAGCACACATTTCAATGACTCTAGTTGTTGTTAGTAAAAAGAACACAGATGAAATGACCATGGTGGATCCATGTGTGGTCTCTGAAGAGAACACACATGCAATGACTCTGGTCGTTGTTAGTAAAAAGAGCACACATGCAATGATACTGGTGGATCCAAAGGTCGATTGTGAAAAGAGCACACATGCAATGACTCTGGTTGTTGTTACTAAAAAGAACACACATGCAATGACTCTGGTGGATCCATGTGTGGTCTCTGAAGAGAACACACATGCAATGCCTCAGGTTGTTGTTAGTAAAAAGAGCACACATGCAATGACATTGGTGGATCCAAAGGTGGATTGTGAAAAGAGCACACATGCAATGACTCTGGTTGTTGTTACAAAAAAGAACACACATGCAATGACTCTGGTGGATCCATGTGTGGTCTCTGAAGAGAACACACATGCAATGACTCTGGTTGTTGTTAGTAAAAAGAGCACACATGCAATGACACTGGTGGATAAAAAGGTGGATTGTGAAAAGAACACACATGCAATGACTCTAGTTATTGTTACTAAAAAGAACACAAATGCAATGACACTGGTGGATCCATGTGTGGTCTCTCAAGAGAAAACACATGCAATGACTCTGTTTGTTGTTAGTAAAAAGAGCACACATGCAAAGACACTTGTGGATCCATGTATGGATTGTGAAGAGAACACACATTTCAATGACACTGGTGGATCCATATGTGGTATGTGAGAAGAACAGTCATGAAATGACTCAAGTTGTTGTTAGTAAAAAGAGGACACATGCAATGACACTGGTGGATCCATGTGTGGTCTCTAGAGAGAACACACATGCAATGACTCTGGTTGTTGTTAGTGAAAAGAACATACATACAATGACACTTGTGGATCCATGTGTGGTCTCTGAAAAGAACACACATTTTAATGACTCAGTTGCTCTTAGTAAAAAGAACACACATGCAATGACATTGGTGGATCCAAAGGTGGATTGTGAAAAGAGCACACATTTCAATGACTCTGGTTGTTGTTAGTAAAAGAACACACATGCAATGACACTGGTGGATCCATGTGTGGTCTCTGAAGAGAACACACATGCAATGGCTCTGGTTGTTGTTAGTAAAAAGAGCACACATGCAATGACACTGGTGGATCCAAAGGTGGATTGTGAAAAGAGCACACATGCAATGACTCTGGTTGTTGTTACTAAAAAGAACACACATGCAATGACTCTGGTGGATCCATGTGTGGTCTTTGAAGAGAACACACATGCAATGACTCTGGTTGTTGTTAGTAAAAAGAGCACACATGCAATGACACTGGTGGATAAAAAGGTGGTTTGTGAAAAGAGCACACATGCAATGACTCTGGTTGTTACTACTAAAAAGAAGACACATGCAATGACTCCGGTGGATCCATGTGTGGTCTCTGAAGAGAACACAGATGCAATGAGTCTGGTTGTTGTTAGTAAAAAGAGCACACATGCAATGACACTGGTGGATCCATATGTGGTATGTGAAAAGAACACACATGCAATGGCTCTGGTTATTGTTACTAAAAAGAACACACATGCAATGACACTGGTGGATCCATGTGTGGTCTCTGAAGGGAACACACATGCAATGACTCTGGTTGTTGTTAGTAAAAAGAGCACACATGCAATGACACTGGTGGATCCATGTATGGATTGTGAAGAGAACACAAATTTCAATGACACTGGTGCATCCATATGTGGTATGTGAGAAGAACAGTCATGAAATGACTCAAGTTCTTGTTAGTAAAAAGAACACACATGTAATGACACTGGTGGATCCATAGGTGGATTGTGAAAAGAGCACACATGCAATGACACTGGTGGATCCATGTGTGGTCTCTGGAGAGAACACACATGCAATGACTCTGGTTGTTGTTAGTAAAAAGAACACACATGCAATGACACTCGTGGATCCATGTGTGGTCTCTGAAGAGAACACACATGCAATGACTCTGGTTGTTGTTAGTAAAAAGAGCACACATGCAGTGACACTGGTGGATCCATGTGTGGATTGTGAAGAGAACACACATGCAATGGCACTGGTGGATCCATAGGTGGTATGTGAAAAGAACACACATTTCAATGACTCAGTTGTTGTTAGTAAAAAGAACACATATGCAATGACACTGGTGGATCCAAAGGTGGATTGTGAAAACAACACACATTTCAATGACTCTGGTTGTTGTTAGTAAAAGGAACACACATACAATGACACTGGTGGATCCATGTGTGGTCTCTGAAGAGAACACACATGCAATGACTCTGGTTGTTGTTAGTAAAAAGAGCGCACATGCAATGACACTTGTGGATCCATATGTGGTATGTGAAAAGAACACACAAGCAATGACTCAGGTTGTTGTTAGTAAAAAGAACACACATGCAATGACACTGGTGGATCCATGTGTGGTCTCTGAAGAGAACACACATGCAATGGCTCTGGTTTTTGTTAGGAAAAAGAACACACATGCAATGACACTGGTGGATCGATAGGTGGCATGTGAAAAGAGCACACATGCAATGACACTGGCGGATCCATATGTGGTATGTGAAAAGAACACACATGCAATGACTCTGGTTGTTGTTAGTGAAAAGAACATAAATGCAATGACACTGGTGGATCCATGTGTGGTCTCTAAAGAGAACACACATTTCAATGACTCTGGTTGTTGTTAGTGAAAAGACAACACATGCAATGACACTGGTGGATCCATGTGTGGTCTATAAAGAGAACACACATTTCAATGGCTCTGGTTGTGGTTACTAAAAAGAACACACATGCAATGACACTGGTGGATCCATATGTGGATTGTGAAAAGAGCACACATTGCAATGACACTGCTGGATCCATATGTGGTAAGTGAAAATAACACACATGCAATGACTCTAGTTGTTGTTAGTGAAAAGAACATAAATGCAATGACACTGGTGGATCCATGTGTGGTCTCTGAAGAGAACACACATGCAATGGCTCTTGTTTTTGTTAGTAAAAAGAACACACATGCAATGACACTGGTGGATCGATAGGTGGCATGTGAAAAGAGCACACATGCAATGACACTGGCGGATCCATATGTGGTATGTGAAAAGAACACACATGCAATGACTCTGGTTGTTGTTAGTGAAAAGAACATAAATGCAATGACACTGGTGGATCCATGTGTGGTCTCTAAAGAGAACACACATTTCAATGATTCTGGTTGTTGTTAGTGAAAAGAACACACATGCAATGACACTGGTGGATCCATGTGTGGTCTATAAAGAGAACACACATTTCAATGGCTCTGGTTGTGGTTACTAAAAAGAACACACATGCAATGACACTGGTGGATCCATATGTGGATTGTGAAAAGAGCACACATTGCAATGACACTGCTGGATCCATATGTGGTAAGTGAAAAGAACACACATGCAATGACTCTAGTTGTTGTTAGTGAAAAGAACATAAATGCAATGACACTGGTGGATCCATGTGTGGTCTCTGAAGAGAACACACATTTCAATGACACTGGTGGATCCATATGTGGTATGTGAAAAGAACACACATGCAATGACTCTGGTTGTTTTTACTAAAAAGAACACACATGCAATGAAACTGGTGGATCCATAGGTGGTATCTGAAAAGTACACACATTTCAATGACTCTGGTTGTTGTTACTAAAAAGAACACACATGCAATGACACTGGTGGATCCATAGGTGGATTGTGAAAAGAGCATGCATGCAATGCCACTGGTGGATCCATATTTGGTTTGTGGAAATAACACACATGCAATGACTCTAGTTGTTGTTAGTGAAAAGAACACACATGCAATGACATTAGTGGATCCATGTGTGGTCTCTGAAGAGAACACACATTTCAATGACACTGGTGGATCCATATGTGGTATGTGAAAAGAACAGACATGCAATGACTTTGGTTGTTTTTACTAAAAAGAACACACATGCAATGACACTGGTGGATCCATAGGTGGTATGTGAGAACAACACACATTTCAATGACTCTGGTTGTTGTTACTAAAGTGAACACACATGCAATGACACTAGTGGATCCATAGGTGGATTGTGAAAAGAGCACACATGCAATGACTCTGGTTGTTGTTAGTAAAAAGAGCACACATGCAATGACACTGGTGGATCCATATGTGGTATGTGAAAACAAGACACATGCAATGACTCTGGTTGTTGTTACTATAAAGAACACACATGCAGTGACACTGGTGGATCCATGTGTGGTCTCTGAAGAGAACACACATGAAATGACTCTAGTTGTTGTTAGTGAAAAGAACACACATGCAATGACACTGGTGGATCCATGTGTGGTCTCTGAAGAGAACACACATTTCAATGGCTATGGTTGTTGTTACTAAAAAGAACACAGATGCAATGACACTGGTGGATCCATATGTGGATTGTGAAAAGAGCACACATTCAATGACACTGGTGGATCCATATGTGGTAAGTGAAAAGAACACACATGCAATGACTCCAGTTGTTGTTAGTGAGAAGAACACACATGCAATGACACTGGTGGATCCATGTGTGGTCTCTAAAAAGAACACACATTTCAATGACACTAGTGGATCCATATGTGGTATGTGAAAAGAACACGCATTTCAATGACTCAGTTGTTGTTAGTAAAAAGAACACACATGCAATGACACTGGTGGATCCAAAGGTGGATTGTGAAAAGAGCACACATTTCAATGACTCTAGTTGTTGTTAGTAAAAAGAACACAGATGAAATGATGCTGGTGGATCCATGTGTGGTCTCTGAAGAGAACACACATGCAATGACTCTGGTTGTTGTTAGTAAAAAGAGCACACATGCAATGATACTGGTGGATCCAAAGGTAGATTGTGAAAAGAGCACACATGCAATGACTCTGGTTGTTGTTACTAAAAAGAACACACATGCAATGACTCTGGTGGATCCATGTGTGGTCTCTGAAGAGAACACACATGCAATGCCTCAGGTTGTTGTTAGTAAAAAGAGCACACATGCAATGACATTGGTGGATCCAAAGGTGGATTGTGAAATGAGCACACATGCAATGACTCTGGTTGTTGTTACTAAAAAGAACACACATGCAATGACTCTGGTGGATGCATGTGTGGTCTCTGAAGAGAACACACATTTCAATGACACTGGTAGATCCATATGTGGTATGTGAAAAGAACACACATGCAATGACTCTAGTTATTGTTATTAAAAAGAACACACAACAATGACACTGGTGGATCCATGTGTGGTCTCTCAAGAGAAAACACATGCAATGACTCTGTTTGTTCTTAGTAAAAAGAGCACACATGCAAAGACACTGGTGGATCCATGTATGGATTGTGAAGAGAACACACATTTCAATGACACTGGTGGATCCATATGTGGTATGTGAGAAGAACAGTAATGAAATGACTCAAGTTGTTGTTAGTAAAAAGAGGACACATGCAATGACACTGGTGGATCCATGTGTGGTCTCTAGAGAGAACACACATGCAATGACTCTGGTTGTTGTTAGTGAAAAGAACATACATACAATGACACTGGTGGATCCATGTGTGGTCTCTGAAGAGAACACACATTTCAATGACACTGGTGGATCCATATGTGGTATGTGAAAAGAACACACATGCAATGACTCTGGATGTTGTTACTAAAAAGAACACACATGCAATGACACTGGTGGATCCATGTGTGGTCTCTGAAGAGAACACACATGCAATGGCTCTGGTTTTTGTTAGTAAAAATAACACACATGCAATGACACTGGTGGATCCATAGGTGGTATGTGAAAAGAGCACACATGCAATGACACTGGCGGATCCATATGTGGTATGTGAAAAGAACACACATGCAATGACTCTCGTTGTTGTTAGTGAAAAGAACATAAATGCAATGACACTGGTGGATCCATGTGTGGTCTCTGAAGAGAACACACATTTCAATGACTCTGGTTGTTGTTAGTGAAAAGAACACACATGCAATGACACTGGTGGATCCATGTGTGGTCTATAAAGAGAACACACAATTCAATGGCTCTGGTTGTGGTTACTAAAAAGAACACACATGCAATGACACTGGTGGATCCATATGTGGATTGTGAAAAGAGCACACATTGCAATGACACTGCTGGATCCATATGTGGTAAGTGAAAAGAACACACATGCAATGACTCCAGTTGTTGTTAGCGAAAAGAACATAAATGCAATGACACTGGTGGATCCATGTGTGGTCTCTGAAGAGAGCACACATTTCAATGACTCTAGTTGTTGTTAGTGAAAAGAACACACATGCAATGACACTGGTGGAATCCATGTGTGGTCTATAAAGAGAACACACATTTCAATGGCTCTGGTTGTGGTTACTAAAAAGAACACACGTGCAATGACACTGGTGGATCCATATGTGGATTGTGAAAAGAGCACACATTGCAATGACACTGCTGGATCCATATGTGGTAAGTGAAAAGAACACACATGCAATGACTCTAGTTGTTGTTAGTGAAAAGAACATAAATGCAATGACACTGGTGGATCCATGTGTGGTCTCTGAAGAGAACACACATTTCAATGACACTGGTGGATCCATATGTGGTATGTGAAAAGAACATGCATGCAATGACTCTGGTTGTTTTTACTAAAAAGAACACACATGTAATGACACTGGTGGATCCATAGGTGGTATGTGAAAAGAACGCACATTTCAATGACTCTGGTTGTTGTTACTAAAAATAACACACATGCAATGACACTGGTGGATCCATAGGTGGATTGTGAAAAGAGCATGCATGCAATGCCACTGGTGGATCCATATTTGGTTTGTGGAAATAACACACATCCAATGACTCTAGTTGTTGTTAGTGAAAAGAACACACATGCAATGACATTAGTGGATCCATGTGTGGTCTCTGAAGAGAACACACATTTCAATGACACTGGTGGATCCATATGTGGTATGTGCAAAGAACAGACATGCAATGACTTTGGTTGTTTTTACTAAAAAGAACACACATGCAATGACACTGGTGGATCCATAGGTGGTATGTGAGAAGAACACACATTTCATTGACTCTGGTTGTTGTTACTAAAGTGAACACAGATGCAATGACACTAGTGGATCCATAGGTGGATTGTGAAAAGAGCACACATGCAATGACTCTGGTTGTTGTTAGTAAAAAGAGCACACATGCAATGACACTGGTGGATCCATATCTGGTATGTGAAAACAAGACACATGCAATGACTCTGGTTGTTGTTACTATAAAGAACACACATGCAGTGACACTGGTGGATCCATGTGTGGTCTATAAAGAGAACACACATGAAATGACTCTAGTTGTTGTTAGTGAAAAGAACACACATGCAATGACACTGGTGGATCCATGTGTGGTCTCTGAAGAGAACATGCATTTCAATGGCTATGGTTGTTGTTACTAAAAAGAACACAGATGCAATGACACTGGTGGATCCATATGTGGATTGTGAAAAGAGCACACATTCAATGACACTGGTGGATCCATATGTGGTAAGTGAAAAGAACACACATGCAATGACTCCAGTTGTTGTTAGTGAAAAGAACACACATGCAATGACACTGGTGGATCCATGTGTGGTCTCTAAAAAGAACACACATTTCAATGACACTAGTGGATCCATATGTGGTATGTGAAAAGAACACACATTTCAATGACTCAGTTGTTGTTAGTAAAAAGAACACACATGCAATGACACTGGTGGATCCAAAGGTGCCTTGTGAAAAGAGCACACATTTCAATGACTCTAGTTGTTGTTAGTAAAAAGAACACACATGAAATGACACTGGTGGATCCATGTGTGGTATCTGAAGAGAACACACATGCAATGACTCTGGTTGTTGTTAGTAAAAAGAGCACACATGCAATGATACTGGTGGATCCAAAGGTCGATTGTGAAAAGAGCACACATGCAATGACTCTGGTTGTTGTTACTAAAAAGAACACACATGCAATGACTCTGGTGGATCCATGTGTGGTCTCTGAAGAGAACACACATGCAATGACTCTGGTTGTTGTTAGTAAAAAGAGCACACATGCAATGACATTGGTGGATCCAAAGGTGGATTGTGAAAAGAGCACACATGCAATGACTCTGGTTGTTGTTAATAAAAAGAACACACATGCAATGACTCTGGTGGATGCATGTGTGGTCTCTGAAGAGAACACACATTTCAATGACACTGGTGGATCCATATGTGGTATGTGAAAAGAACACACATGCAATGACTCTGGATGTTGTTACTAAAAAGAACACACATGCAATGACACTGGTGGATCCATGTGTGGTCTCTGAAGAGAACACACATGCAATGGCTCTGGTTTTTGTTAGTAAAAATAACACACATGCAATGACACTGGTGGATCCATAGGTGGTATGTGAAAAGAGCACACATGCAATGACACTGGCGGATCCATATGTGGTATGTGAAAAGAACACACATGCAATGACTCTCGTTGTTGTTAGTGAAAAGAACATAAATGCAATGACACTGGTGGATCCATGTGTGGTCTCTGAAGAGAACACACATTTCAATGACTCTGGTTGTTGTTAGTGAAAAGAACACACATGCAATGACACTGGTGGATCCATGTGTGGTCTATAAAGAGAACACACAATTCAATGGCTCTGGTTGTGGTTACTAAAAAGAACACACATGCAATGACACTGGTGGATCCATATGTGGATTGTGAAAAGAGCACACATTGCAATGACACTGCTGGATCCATATGTGGTAAGTGAAAAGAACACACATGCAATGACTCCAGTTGTTGTTAGCGAAAAGAACATAAATGCAATGACACTGGTGGATCCATGTGTGGTCTCTGAAGAGAGCACACATTTCAATGACTCTAGTTGTTGTTAGTGAAAAGAACACACATGCAATGACACTGGTGGAATCCATGTGTGGTCTATAAAGAGAACACACATTTCAATGGCTCTGGTTGTGGTTACTAAAAAGAACACACGTGCAATGACACTGGTGGATCCATATGTGGATTGTGAAAAGAGCACACATTGCAATGACACTGCTGGATCCATATGTGGTAAGTGAAAAGAACACACATGCAATGACTCTAGTTGTTGTTAGTGAAAAGAACATAAATGCAATGACACTGGTGGATCCATGTGTGGTCTCTGAAGAGAACACACATTTTAATGACACTGGTGGATCCATATGTGGTATGTGAAAAGAACACGCATGCAATGACTCTGGTTGTTTTTACTAAAAAGAACACACATGTAATGACACTGGTGGATCCATAGGTGGTATGTGAAAAGAACGCACATTTCAATGACTCTGGTTGTTGTTACTAAAAATAACACACATGCAATGACACTGGTGGATCCATAGGTGGATTGTGAAAAGAGCATGCATGCAATGCCACTGGTGGATCCATATTTGGTTTGTGGAAATAACACACATCCAATGACTCTAGTTGTTGTTAGTGAAAAGAACACACATGCAATGACATTAGTGGATCCATGTGTGGTCTCTGAAGAGAACACACATTTCAATGACACTGGTGGATCCATATGTGGTATGTGCAAAGAACAGACATGCAATGACTTTGGTTGTTTTTACTAAAAAGAACACACATGCAATGACACTGGTGGATCCATAGGTGGTATGTGAGAAGAACACACATTTCATTGACTCTGGTTGTTGTTACTAAAGTGAACACAGATGCAATGACACTAGTGGATCCATAGGTGGATTGTGAAAAGAGCACACATGCAATGACTCTGGTTGTTGTTAGTAAAAAGAGCACACATGCAATGACACTGGTGGATCCATATCTGGTATGTGAAAACAAGACACATGCAATGACTCTGGTTGTTGTTACTATAAAGAACACACATGCAGTGACACTGGTGGATCCATGTGTGGTCTATAAAGAGAACACACATGAAATGACTCTAGTTGTTGTTAGTGAAAAGAACACACATGCAATGACACTGGTGGATCCATGTGTGGTCTCTGAAGAGAACATGCATTTCAATGGCTATGGTTGTTGTTACTAAAAAGAACACAGATGCAATGACACTGGTGGATCCATATGTGGATTGTGAAAAGAGCACACATTCAATGACACTGGTGGATCCATATGTGGTAAGTGAAAAGAACACACATGCAATGACTCCAGTTGTTGTTAGTGAAAAGAACACACATGCAATGACACTGGTGGATCCATGTGTGGTCTCTAAAAAGAACACACATTTCAATGACACTAGTGGATCCATATGTGGTATGTGAAAAGAACACACATTTCAATGACTCAGTTGTTGTTAGTAAAAAGAACACACATGCAATGACACTGGTGGATCCAAAGGTGCATTGTGAAAAGAGCACACATTTCAATGACTCTAGTTGTTGTTAGTAAAAAGAACACACATGAAATGACACTGGTGGATCCATGTGTGGTCTCTGAAGAGAACACACATGCAATGACTCTGGTTGTTGTTAGTAAAAAGAGCACACATGCAATGATACTGGTGGATCCAAAGGTCGATTGTGAAAAGAGCACACATGCAATGACTCTGGTTGTTGTTACTAAAAAGAACACACATGCAATGACTCTGGTGGATCCATGTGTGGTCTCTGAAGAGAACACACATGCAATGACTCTGGTTGTTGTTAGTAAAAAGAGCACACATGCAATGACATTGGTGGATCCAAAGGTGGATTGTGAAAAGAGCACACATGCAATGACTCTGGTTGTTGTTACTAAAAAGAACACACATGCAATGACTCTGGTGGATGCATGTGTGGTCTCTGAAGAGAACACACATTTCAATGACACTGGTGGATCCATATGTGTTGTTAAAAGAACACACATGCAATGACTCTAGTTATTGTTACTAAAAAGAACACACATGCAATGACACTGGTTTATCCATGTGTGGTCTCTCAAGAGAAAACTCATGCAATGACTCTGTTTGTTGTTAGTATAAAGAGCACACATGCAAAGACACTGGTGGATCCATGTATGGATTGTGAAGAGAACACACATTTCAATGACACTGGTGGATCCATATGTGGTATGTGAGAAGAACAGTCATGAAATGACTCAAGTTGTTGTTAGTAAAAAGAATACACATGCAATGACACTGGTGGATCCATAGGTGGATTGTGAAAAGAGCACACATGCAATGACACTGGTGGATCCATGTGTGGTCTCTAGAGAGAACACACATGCAATGACTCTGGTTGTTGTTAGTGAAAAGAACATACATACAATGACACTGGTGGATCCATGTGTGGTCTCTGAAGAGAACACACATTTCAATGACACTGGTGGATCCATATGTGGTATGTGAAAAGAACACACATGCAATGACTCTGGTTGTTTTTACTAAAAGAACACACATGCAATGACACTGGTGGATCCATAGGTGGTATGTGAGAACAACACACAATGCAATGACTTTGGTTGTTTTTACTAAACAGAACACACATGCAATGACACTGGTATATCCATAGGTGGTATGTGAGAAGAACACACATTTCAATGACTCTGGTTGTTGTTACTAAAGTGAACACACATGCAATGACACTAGTGGATCCATAGGTGGATTGTGAAAAGAGCACACATGCAATGACTGGTTGTTGTTAGTAGAAAGGGCACACATGCAATGACACTGGTGGATCCATATGTGGTATGTGAAAACAACACACATGCAATGATTCTGGTTGTTGTTACTATAAAGAACACACATGCAATGACACTGGTGGATCCATGTGTGGTCTCTGAAGAGAACACACATGCAATGACTCTGGTTGTTGTTAGTAAAAAGAGCACACATGCAATGACACTGGTGGATCCACATGTGGTATGTGAAAAGAACACACATGCAATGACTCCGGTTGTTGTTAGTGAAAAGAACATAAATGCAATGACACTCGTGGATCCATGTGTGGTCTCTGAAGAGAACACACATTTCAATAACACTGGTGGATCCATATGTGGTATGTGAAAAGAACGCACATGCAATGACTCTGGTTGTTTTTACTAAAAAGAACACACATGCAATGACACTGGTGGATCCATAGGTGGTATGTGAGAATAACACACATTTCAATGACTCTGGTTGTTGTTACTAAAGTGAACACACATGCAATGACACTAGTGGATCCATAGGTGGATTGTGAAAAGAGCACACATGCAATGACTGGTTGTTGTTAGTAGAAAGAGCACACATGCAATGACACTGGTGGATCCATATGTGGTATGTGAAAACAGGACACATGCAATGACTCTGGTTGTTGTTACTATAAAGAACACACATGCAATGACACTGGTGGTTCCATGTGTGGTCTCTGAAGAGAGCACACATGCAATGACTCTGGTTGTTGTTAGTAAAAAGAGCACACATGCAATGACACTGGTGGATCCATATGTGGTATGTGAAAAGAACACACATGCAATGACTCTGGTTGTTGTTAGTGAAAAGAACATAAATGCAATGACACTGGTGGATCCAAGTGTGGTCTCTGAAGAGAACACACATTTCAATAACACTGGTGGATCCATATGTGGTATGTGAAAAGAACACACATGCAATGACTCTGGTTGTTTTTACTAAAAAGAACACACATGCAATGACACTGGTGGATCCATAGGTGGTATGTGAAAAGAACACACATTTCAATGACTCTTGTTGTTGTTACTGAAAAGAACACACATGCATTGACACTGGTGGATCCATAGGTGGTATGTGAAAAGAACACACATTTCAATGACTCTTGTTGTTGTTACTGAAAAGAACACACATGCATTGACACTGGTGGATCCATAGGTGGATTGTGAAAAGAGCATGCATGCAATGCCACTGGTGGATCCATATTTGGTTTGTGAAAATAACACACATGCAATGACTCTGGTTGTTGTTAGTGAAAATAACACACATGTAATGACACTGGTGGATCCATGTGTGGTCTCTAAAGAGAACACACATTTCAATGACACTGGTGGATCCATATGTGGTATGTGAAAAGAACACACATGCAATGACTTTGGTTGTTTTTACTACAAAGAACACACATGCAATGACTTTGGTTGTTTTTACTAAAAAGAACACACATGCAATGACACTGGTGGATCCATAGGTGGTATGTGAGAAGAACACACATTTCAATGACTCTGGTTGTTGTTACTAAAGTGAACACACATGCAATGACACCAGTGGATCCATAGGTGGATTGTGAAAAGAGCACACATGCAATGACTGGTTGTTGTTAGTAGAAAGAGCACACATGAAATGACACTGGTGGATCCATATGTGGTATGTGAAAACAAGACACATGCAATGACTCTGGTTGTTGTTACTATAAAGATAACACATGCAATGACACTGGTGGATCCATGTGTGGTCTCTGAAGAGAGCACACATGCAATGACTCTGGTTGTTGTTAGTAAAAATAGCACACATGCAATGACACTGGTGGATCCATATGTGGTATGTGAAAAGAACACACATGCAATGACTCCGGTTGTTGTTAGTGAAAAGAACATAAATGCAATGACACTGGTGGATCCATGTGTGGTCTCTGAAGAGAACACACATTTCAATAACACTGGTGGATCCATATGTGGTATGTGAAAAGAACACACATGCAATGACTCTGGTTGTTTTTACTAAAAAGAACACACATGCAATGACACTGGTGGATCCATAGGTGGTATGTGAAAAGAACACACATTTCAATGACTCTTGTTGTTGTTACTGAAAAGAACACACATGCATTGACACTGGTGGATCCATAGGTGGTATGTGAAAAGAACACACATTTCAATGACTCTTGTTGTTGTTACTGAAAAGAACACACATGCATTGACACTAGTGGATCCATAGGTGGATTGTGAAAAGAGCATGCATGCAATGCCACTGGTGGATCCATATTTGGTTTGTGGAAATAACACACATGCAATGACTCTGGTTGTTGTTAGTGAAAAGAACACACATGTAATGACACTGGTGGATCCATGTGTGGTCTCTGAAGAGAACACACATTTCAATGACACTGGTGGATCCATATGTGGTATGTGAAAAGAACACACATGCAATGACTTTGGTTGTTTTTACTAAAAAGAACACACATGCAATGACACTGGTGGATCCATAGGTGGTATGTGAGAAGAACACACATTTCAATGACTCTGGTTGTTGTTACTAAAGTGAACACACATGCAATGACACTAGTGGATCCATAGGTGGATTGTGAAAAGAGCACACATGCAATGACTGGTTGTTGTTAGTAGAAAGAGCACACATGCAATGACACTGGTGGATCCATATGTGGTATGTGAAAACAAGACACATGCAATGACTCTGGTTGTTGTTATATAAAGAACACACATGCAATGACACTGGTGGATCCATGTGTGGTCTCTGAAGAGAACACACATGCAATGACTCTGGTTGTTGTTAGTGAAAAGAACACACATGCAATGACACTGGTGGATCCATGTGTGGTCTATGAAGAGAACACACATTTCAATGGCTCTGGTTGTTGTTACTAAAAAGAACACACATGCAATAACACTGGTGGATGCATATGTGGATTGTGAAAAGAGCACACATTCAATGACACTGGTGGATCCATATGTGGTAAGTGAAAAGAACACACATGCAATGACTCCACTTGTTGTTAGCAAAAAGAACACACATGCAATGACACTGGTGGATCCATGTGTGGTCTCTAAAAAGAACACACATTTCAATGACACTAGTGGATTGTTACTAAAGTGAACACACATGCAATGACACTAGTGGATACATAGGTGGATTGTGAAAATAGCACACATGCAATGACTCTGGTTGTTGTTAGTAAAAAGAGCACACATGCAATGACACTGGTGGATCCATATGTGGTATGTGAAAAGAACACACATGCAATGACTCCGGTTGTTGTTACTGAAAAGAACACACATGCATTGACACTGGTGGATTGTGAAAAGAGCATGCATGCAATGCCACTGGTGGATCCATATTTGGTTTGTGGAAATAACACACATGCAATGACTCTGGTTGTTGTTGGTGAAAAGAACACACATGCAATGACACTGGTGGATCCATGTGTGGTCTCTGAAGAGAACACACATTTCAATGACACTGGTGGATCCATATGTGGTATGTGAAAAGAACACACATGCAATGACTTTGGTTGTTTTTACTAAAAAGAACACACATGCAATGACACTGGTGGATCCATAGGTGGTATGTGAGAAGAACACACATTTCAATGACTCTGGTTGTTGTTACTAAAGTGAACACACATGCAATGACACTAGTGGATCCATAGGTGGATTGTGAAAAGAGCACACATGCAATGACTGGTTGTTGTTAGTAGAAAGAGCACACATGCAATGACACTGGTGGATCCATATGTGGTATGTGAAAACAAGACACATGCAATGACTCTGGTTGTTGTTACTATAAAGAACACACATGCAATGACACTAGTGGATCCATGTGTGGTCTCTGAAGAGAACACACATGCAATGACTCTGGTTGTTGTTAGTAAAAAGAGCACACATGCAATGACACTGGTGGATCCATATGTGGTATGTGAAAAAAACACACATGCAATGACTCCGGTTGTTGTTAGTGAAAAGAACATAAATGCAATGACACTGGTGGATCCATGTGTGGTCTCTGAAGAGAACACACATTTCAATAACACTGGTGGATCCATATGTGGTATGTGAAAAGAACGCACATGCAATGACTCTGGTTGTTTTTACTAAAAAGAACACACATGCAATGGCACTGGTGGTGTAACACCCTCAGAATCGACCCTATGCAATTTTCAGCGATTCCCGCCAAACCCGCATAGAAACGATTCAAAGGTGCCCACCAGGCACTTTCGTGTGGGTGGAAAACGAAGTAATATCATTACACAACAGTCCACGATGGAACCCACAGAACATATATATACAACAGCGACTCAAAGAGTCAAGAATACAGATATACAATACAAAGATCCAAATCACCTTGAAAACCATACAGCGTCCGAGTACGGACAAGTTGCAAATTGAGCTAAGAGCCCTGAAGAATAACCAATGGCGTCCATAACCCTGCCCAGGCCAAGCCGAAAGGGTAACCCTGCTAACGACGTCAATCTCAAAACCTGCTTAAACAAAAGGGGTGCCGACAAAGGGCAAAGGAAAAAGGAGAGAGCGGTCAGTACTGAGGCCAATACATGGCGAGACTTGAATTCGGTGGTCCTCGCCTACATAGGTATGGTGGACTGAAGCGGCAGCGCGGCATGCACTAAACAACCTATAGAGACTCGATGCAAAAAGCGGCTATCGGAGAGGGGGAAGAAAGACCTATTCGGAACCAACCTGATACTACCACCAAACATACCCATCCTGGTGTTTCCCCCTCGAGACCAAACGAGGAAGTTAACCGAGGAACGCACACAGTTGGCAGTTGTATTCATTCTGTTATAGTTGCGGCAATTACTAGTCAAATGTAGATAGTCATCCTGATATAATAAGCAGTGGGCAGTTTTAGTTAAACATTCCGTTGTAGTTGCAACACTTACTAGTCAGATACGATTAGCATGAGAGATCCCAAACCCAGCAGTTGTTGGTATTTTTATTTAGCCATTCCGTTGTAGTGAAGCTGATTACTAGTCATATCGGGTACAAGTCAAATTATAACAGCAAACTTTAGTTATAGTTGTCTATGATCGAACTCTGTGCTCCAAGTCGTCCATAACCGCGGACACGGCTTTTCGAAAAGATTTAACCCTGCATGGGTGCACCAAAGTATCCACACGCACTTTGACCCTTTTTGCCAGATCAGTTAACATACACCCATCGGTATGTCGGCGGGGCCTAAGTCATGACGTTTCCCAGACCCAAAGCAAGTACATGGGGGCCACCCCACTAAGCTACCCGCAACGAAGTCGGCCGGTCTCCGAGACGGACTCAGGGTTTGTGTAGCCGGCTGTAAACGACTGGGAACCCGAAAGTGTGACTGGGCTTGTCGATACAGCGAAAACGGGTCACGGTCCTAAACAGTACAGGTGCAGTACCTCGCACAATTTAAATTAAGCAGTAAAGCATGGCATAAGTACAGGATAGTAATAAAGCCCCAAACTAATTGTGGCCCCCGGTACAATACTTTGAAATCAGGTACTAATCGATGGGGGTGCCCACACACCCCACCTGTGGTTAGCGCGCTCGATCTCGGAACAGGTGTCAAGAATTCGGGGTCCTACGGGACACCAGTGAGCGGTTAAAAACCAAATATTGTCTATTACCCACCGGTGCCTCTGCATTTACCTACTTCAATTTTAGTTATTAAACAGTAATTAAAGCCATGATCATCTCCAACATTAAACATGCGGCAATACTCCAACAACTGTGGTACTTGACGACACGCAACAGCACTTAAGCAAGCGACTACGACGCGCAAGTCCAACTATCTACCAAACAACAGGTAATAGGATGTGTCCAAGGCAATATAAGGCTGCAAGGGATATCACGGGCACGAAAACTAGAGCATCGCAACACAGATAGCAATAGATCAACAGGAGGGAATAAACACTATAAAAGTAAGATAGGTAGAAAGGGGAGATTGCTCGCCTGAAAACATTGCCGAAGGTTCATCCGAAGATCGGTTCGACACTCTCATCAACTCATCGGCCTAATCTGTGAAGAAGCAAAGCACTAGAAGAAACACCGAATGCACTATTTAATACTACGGAAGAAGATCGGGCATGATGCATGTATGATGTATGACATGGAAAAGATGCGATGCGATTAGTCAATATTAAGCGGAACCGGGGTCCCGACATTTAATTAAACGGTTCAAGTTATTTATCTACCCCGCAAAATAAATGTTGGATTAGCAAGACAAAACATGGCTTCGGTTCGCTATGCCAATTTAAATGGAGTCCGGAATAAGACAAAGATATCCCGCCTATAGACTCCATATTTAATTATGAGGTGAATCGGCATAATGCCCCCCAGACCACAGACAAGCATGCATGCATGAACCATTTAATATGCATCAGTTGATAATGTCATATTATAAAAATAGAGGCTTAGGGTCACACATCTGGGTTCAGAAGATCTTGGGGTTCCGGAGGGGTTCGGGTCCGGTCTCAGGGTTCGACGGGGATCGGGATCGGAGGTCGAAGGACTTGGTCTGGCGTCGGAGGATCATCAGATTCTCCCTGGTCGGTGTCGATCTTGTCGTCGCGAAGATCTTGTCGGGTCCGCGCCGTCGAGTCGGTTTTGCCGTTCGGAATGAAGAGCTTGGCGTTCCGTGTTGGCGACCTTGGCGTCCGGGTTCTCGGCATCAGATCCAGGAAGGAGTACTTGTCTCATCGGGGTCTTTGGGTCCGAGAAGGAGATCTTGGGTTTCGAGCGGTTCTGGGGTCGGTCTTCGGATCCTCGGGATCTTCGGATTCGAGCCGAAGATCTTTGCGTTTCAATATTCACGCGGGCAGACGGAGATCTTGGTCTTGGGCGTCGAGATCTTCTCGGTACATGCAGCAGATCTTGCGTGTCTTCTCGAAACCCCTTGGATACAGGCGGTCTTGGGGGACACCGTGTTCGGTCCGACTTTCTCTTTGGCCAGCAGAAGATCTTGGCGAAGGCACGCTCGTATTTGGGTACCACACGGAGATCTTGACGGATACGGAGCCATCCCTAAGACAGAGAGGATCTAGAGGGCACAGATAGACCAACGTGGCACCAAACAAAAATTACAGCATCTGCGCTTGTGCGCAACCAGAGCATCAAGAACTCGTCGGTACCAAGCGTGCACACAGAGCATGGGCGGCCGGAGTTTCCAGGGACCACGGTGGCAGTGACAAAGGGCGACAAGAGGCCGGCGGAAGGGCGCCCGAGCTTGGGTTCCCGCGCGTGGCGGCGGCCCGAGGACGAGGGGGAGGCAGAACGGCCTCGAGGCGGAGGACGTTGGCGGAGCCGCGCGACGCGGGAGGGAGCGAGGAGGCGGGAAGGCGCCGGTGCAGAGGAGATCCAGGGCGACGGGGTCCGTGCGAGGGCGGACGGGGCCTGCAGGGCGGCGACGGCGGGATCTGGTGGGGCTCGGCGACAAAGCTCTGAACGGTGGGGTGGTGCAGACAACGGGGAGGCGGCCGAGGCTCGCCGAGGACGACACACGCAGGCTCGCTGGAGACGCTCGGGGTCGCGAAGGGGCGCCGACAGTGCTCGTGTTCGAGCTGGCGACGAGCGAGGATGGAGGTGATGCAGGCGCGAGAAGGCGCGGGTGGCGGTAGAGGAGAGGCGACCGCGGCGACGAAGAGGTGGCCGGGGGCGCGCTGCCACGGTGGGGTGCTCTGCAGAGGGGAGCGGGAGGCAGGGCTCGACCCGAGGAGACGCGGGGGAAGGGGACGGGATGGGGTCTGGTGCGATGGAGGAGGAGAGGAACGCGGGGAGGGAGAGGGGACAGGCATCGTGGGTGGTGGGCCAGGGCGAGACCGGGGTTGGGCACGGGGTGCGAGGCGGTCGGGTCAGGTGGCAGGGGAGGGGACGCGCGGGGCGCGCGCCCAGGTGGCGGCGGGGGTGGGAGTGGCAGGCTGGCCAGGGGGAGGCGGCGCGCTGGGATTGGATGGGGGGAAGGGAGTGGTGAGGTGGCGGTTGGCTATTGGGTGGGGTGATGTGGCTGGGACTGGCTAGGTTAGGGTTAGGTAGGAAAAGTGTTTAGGTAGCTAGGTTTTGTACTGGGGGTGGCCGACTGGGTCGGATCGGCCCGGTACGGCTGCCCCCTAAAAATAATTAAATATTTTATTTATTTAAAATAGGGCTTTTGCAAACCGTTGGTAGACAAAGCAAAATATTCCGGAGACCCGGATTTTGTGTTTGAATAAAGACGGGGCGTTCAGAAGACAAAAATAGATTTTTCGAAAATAGTTTTATGCAAACAAATGCAAGATGACATGACGATGCCCAAATGCAATGTGGCATGATGACATGAGCATGCGGTCATGATGATGCAATGCACAAAAACAACGCGATTTTCTGGTAGTGGTTTTTGCGGGGCGCCACAATTCGACACTACTAACAATGGATCTCGCCCTCGAGATCCGCCTCATGGTACCGGGAAGAAGGGCGGCGATCTGAATCTTCTCGCATCGTGTAGGTCCTCGCGACACCACTAACAAGAGGTCGTTGTCCGTGATCGTCAGAGAACACTCCGGGAACAAAGGGCGAAGGTAGAGTTATCCACAAATAAAGCCACCTCTAACTTCGATAGAAGGAGAGAAAAAATGCGGCCTATCCCACTTCAATGTACAGGAGCGAATAGAAAGGGTAGTCGGCATGGGGGCCAATCCATCACGCACCCAAACTATTACTCTGCACAATCAGTAGAAAAGCGTGCAACCATTCTCGGAATCAGACTGAAGATCTCGACAATCGAGGTTCAGAAACAAAGGAGTGATGCAGACTCTGCATCGGATCTGGCATAGATGATGTCGTCGCGTCGGAAAACACCGTCAGGCACGAGAAGGAACAAAGAGAAGCCCTCCAGACGAAGGATTCCTCGGATAGCATGAAGACCAGATATAGCAACACCGTTACCAAAGGAGGAAGCGAAACCCTGAAGGTACGATGGAACCCAACCACGAGAAATCCTGGACTCGAAGAGAGAGAAGAGAGCGGATTCAAAACACGCAGAGGTGAGAGGAGAGCAGAAGAGGGGTAAGGAGTAAAATCAGACCTAATCAGAACTATCCAACCGATTTTGCAAAAATAGTTTTGACACTCTACTTCGGCCGTTAGCTAGGTTATCCTAGAGGCTGGACTTGTGGGGTATCGCAACTGCTGAGCTCTGATACCACTCTGTAACACCCTCAGAATCGACCCTATGCAAGTTTCAGCGATTCCCGCCAAACCCGCATAGAAACGATTCAAAGGTGCCCACCAGGCACTTTCGTGCGGGTGGAAAACGAAGTAATATCATTACACAACAATCCACGATGGAACCCACAGAACATATATATACAACAGCGACTCAAAGAGTCAAGAATACAGATATACAATACAAAGATCCAAATCACCTTGAAAACCATACAGCGTCCGAGTACGGACAAGATGCAAATTGAGCTAAGAGCCCTGAAGAATAACCAATGGCGTCCATAATCCTGCCCAGGCCAAGCCGGAAGGGTAACCCTGCTAACGACGTCGATCTCAAAACCTGCTTAAACAAAAGGGGTGCCGACAAAGGGCAAAGGAAAAAGGAGAGAGCGGTCAGTACTGAGGCCAGTACATGGCGAGACTAGAATTCGGCGGTCCTCGCCTACATAGGTATGGTGAACTGAAGCGGCAGCACGGCATGCACTAAACAACCTATAGAGACTCGATGCAAAAAGCGGCTATCAGAGAGGGGGAAGAAAGACCTATTCGGAACCAACCTGATACTACCACCAAACATACCCATCCTGGTGTTTCCCCCTCGAGACCAAACGAGGAAGTTAACCGAGGAACGCACACAGTTGGCATATGTATTCATTCCGTTATAGTTGCGGCAATTACTAGTCAAATGTAGATAGTCATCCTGATATAATAAGCAGTGGGCAGTTTTAGTTAAACATTCCGTTGTAGTTGCAACACTTACTAGTCAGATACGATTAGCATGAGAGATCCCAAACCCAGCAGTTGTTGGTATTTTTATTTAGCCATTCCGTTGTAGTGAAGCTGATTACTAGTCATATCGGGTACAAGTCAAATTATAACAGCAAACTTTAGTTATAGTTGTCTATGATCGAGAACTGTGCTCCAAGTCGTCCATAACCACGGACACGGCTTTTCGAAAAGATTTAACCCTGCATGGGTGCACCAAAGTATCCACACGCACTTCGACCCTTTTTGCCAGATCAGTTAACATACACCCATCGGTATGTCGGCGGGGCCTAAGTCATGACGTTTCCCAGACCCAAAGCAAGTACATGGGGGCCACCCCACTAAGCTACCCGCAACAAAGTCGGCCGGTCTCCGAGACGGACTCAGGGTTTGTGTAGCCGGCTGTAAACGACTGGGAACCCGAAAGTGTGACTGGGCTTGTCGATACAGCGAAAACGGGTCACGGTCCTAAACAGTACAGGTGCAGTACCTCGCACAATTTAAATTAAGCAGTAAAGCATGGCATAAGTACATGATAGTAATAAAGCCCCAAACTAATTGTGGCCCCCGGTACAATACTTTGAAATCAGGTACTAATCGATGAGGGTGCCCACACACCCCACCTGTGGTTAGCGCGCTCGATCTCGGAACAGGTGTCAAGAACTCGGGGTCCTACGGGACACCAGTGAGGGGTTAAAAACCAAATATTGTCTATTACCCACTGGTGCCTCTGCATTTACCTACTTCAATTTTAGTTATTAAACAGTAATTAAAGCCATGATCATCTCCAACATTAAACATGCAGCAATACTCCAACAACTGTGGTACTTGACGACACGCAACAGCACTTAAGCAAGCGACTACGACGCGCAAGTCCAACTATCTACCAAACAACAGGTAATAGGATGTGTCCAAGGCAATATAAGGCTGCAAGGGATATCACGGGCACGAAAACTAGAGCGTCGCAACACAGATAGCAATAGATCAACAGGAGGGAATAAACACTATAAAAGTAAG
Source organism: Avena sativa (assembly GCA_916181665.1). Taxonomy (NCBI): domain Eukaryota; kingdom Viridiplantae; phylum Streptophyta; class Magnoliopsida; order Poales; family Poaceae; genus Avena; species Avena sativa. The sequence continues at coordinate 342,151,368 of OV702288.1, forward strand.
ATAGGTAGAAAGGGGAGATTGCTCGCCTGAAAACATTGCCGAAGGTTCATCCGAAGATCGGGTCGACACTCTCATCAACTCATCGGCCTAATCCGTGAAGAAGCAAAGCACTAGAAGAAACACCGAATGCACTATTTAATACTACGGCAGAAGATCGGGCATGATGCATGTATGATGTATGACATGGAAAAGATGCGATGCGATTAGTCAATATTAAGCGGAACCGGGGTCCCGACATTTAATTAAACGGTTCAAGTTATTTATCTACCCCGCAAATTAAATGTTGGATTAGCAAGACAAAACATGGCTTCGGTTCGCTATGCCAATTTAAATGGAGTCCGGAATAAGACAAAGATATCCCGCCTATAGACTCCATATTTAATTATGAGGTGAATCGGCATAATGCCCCCAGACCACAGACAAGCATGCATGCATGAACCATTTAATATGCATCAGTTGATAATGTTATATTATAAAAATAGAGGCTTAGGGTCACACATCTGGGTTCAGAAGATCTTGGGGTTCCGGAGGGGTTCGGGTCCGGTCTCAGGGTTCGACGGGGATCGGGATCGGAGGTCGAAGGACTTGGTCTGGCGTCAGAGGATCATCAGATTCTCCCTGGTCGGTGTCGATCTTGTCGTCGCGAAGATCTTGTCGGGTCCGCGCCATCGAGTCGGTTTTGGCGTTCGGAATGAAGAGCTTGGCGTTCCGTGTTGGCGACCTTGGCGTCCGGGTTCTCGGCATCAGATCCGGGAAGGAGTACTTGTCTCATCGGTGGTCTTTGGGTCCGAGAAGGAGATCTTGGGTTCCGAGCGGTTCTGGGGTCGGTCTTCGGATCCTCGGGATCTTCGGATTCGAGCCGAAGATCTTTGCGTTTCAATATTCACGCGGGCAGACGGAGATCTTGGTCTTGGGCGTCGAGATCTTCTCAGTCCATGCAGCAGATCTTGCGTGTCTTCTCGAAACCCCTTGGATATAGGCGGTCTTGGGGGACACCGTGTTCGGTCCGACTTTCTCTTTGGCCAGCAGAAGATCTTGGCGAAGGCACGCTCGTATTTGGGTACCACACGGAGATCTTGACGGATACGGAGCCATCCCTAAGACAGAGAGGACCTAGAGGGCATAGATAGACCAACGTGGCACCAAACAAAAATTACAGCATCTTCGCTTGTGCGCAACCAGAGCATCAAGAACTCGTCGGTACCAAGCGTGCACACAGAGCATGGGCGGCCGGAGTTTCCAGGGACCACGGTGGCAGCGACAAAGGGCGACAAGAGGCCAGCGGAAGGGCGCCCGAGCTTGGGTTCCCGCGCGTGGTGGCGGCCCGAGGACAAGGGGGAGGCAGAACGGCCTCGAGGCGGAGGACGTTGGCGGAGCCGCGCGACGCGGGAGGGAGCGAGGAGGCGGGAAGGCGCCGGTGCAGAGGAGATCCAGGGCGACGGGGTCCGTGCGAGGGCGGACGGGGCCTGCAGGGCGGCGACGGCGGGATCTGGTGGGGCTCGGCGAGAAAGCTCTGAATGGTGGGGTGGTGCAGACAACGGGGAGGCGGCCGAGGCTCGCCGAGGACGACACACGCAGGCTCGCTGGAGACGCTCGGGGTCGCGAAGGGGCACCGACAGTTCGAGCTGGCGATGAGCGAGGATGGAGGTGATGCGGGCGCGAGGAGGCGCGGGTGGCGATAGAGGAGAGGCGACCGCGGCGACGAAGAGGTGGCCGGGCGCGCGCTGCCGCGGCGGGGTGCTCTGCAGAGGGAAGCGGGAGGCAGGGCTCGACCCGAGGAGACGCGAGGGAAGGGGACGGGATGGGGTCTGGTGCGATGGAGGAGGAGAGGAACGCGGGGAGGGAGAGGGGACAGGCATCGTGGGTGGTGGGCCAGGGCGATACCGGGGTTGGGCACGGGGTGCGAGGCGGTCGGGTCAGGTGGCAGGGGGGACGCGCGGGGCGTGCGCCCAGGTGGCGGCGGGGGTGGGAGTGGCAGGCTGGCCAGGGGGAGGTGGCGCGCTGGGATTGGATGGGGGGAAGGGAGTGGTGAGGTGGCGGTTGGCTATTGGGTGGGGTGATGTGGCTGGGACTGGGTAGGTTAGGGTTAGTTAGGAAAAGTGTTTAGGTAGCTAGGTTTTGTACTGGGGGTGGCCGACTGGGTCGGATCGTCCCGGTACGGCTGCCCCCTAAAAATAATTAAATATTTTATTTATTTAAAACAGGGCTTTTGCAAACCGTTGGTAGACAAAGCAAAATATTCCGGAGACCCGGATTTTGTGTTTGAATAAAGACGGGGCGTTCAGAAGACAAAAATAGATTTTTCGAAAATAGTTTTATGCAAACAAATGCAAGATGACATGACGATGCCCAAATGCAATGTGGCATGATGACATGAGCATGCGGTCATGATGATGCAATGCACAAAAACAACGCGATTTTCTGGTAGTGGTTTTTGCGGGGCGCCATAGGTGGATCCATAGGTGGTATGTGAGAAGAACACACATTTCAATGACTCTGGTTGTTGTTACTAAAGTGAACACACATGCAATGACACTAGTGGATCCATAGGTGGATTGTGAAAAGAGCACACATGCAATGACTGGTTGTTGTTAGTAGAAAGAGCACACATGCAATGACACTGGTGGATCCATATGTGGTATGTGAAAACAAGAAACATGCAATGACTCTGGTTGTTGTTACTATAAAGAACACACATGCAATGACACTGGTGGATCCATGTGTGGTCTCTGAAGAGAGCACACATGCAATGACTCTGGTTGTTGTTAGTAAAAAGAGCACACATGCAATGACACTGGTGGATCCATATGTGGTATGTGAAAAGAACACACATGCAATGACTCCGGTTGTTGTTAGTGAAAAGAACATAAATGCAATGACACTGGTGGATCCATGTGTGGTCTCTGAAGAGAACACACATTTCAATAACACTGGTGGATCGATATGTGGTATGTGAAAAGAACGCACATGCAATGACTCTGGTTGTTTTTACTAAAAAGAACACACATGCAATGACACTGGTGGATCCATAGGTGGTATGTGAAAAGAACACACATTTCAATGACTCCTGTTGTTGTTACTGAAAAGAACACACATGCATTGACACTAGTGGATCCATAGGTGGTATGTGAAAAGAACACACATTTCAATGACTCTTGTTGTTGTTACTAAAAAGAACACACATGCATTGACACTGGTGGATCCATAGGTGGATTGTGAAAAGAGCATGCATGCAATGCCACTGGTGGATCCATATTTGGTTTGTGGAAATAACACACATGCAATGACTCTGGTTGTTGTTAGTGAAAAGAACACACATGTAATGACACTGGTGGATCCATGTGTGGTCTCTGAAGAGAACACACATTTCAATGACACTGGTGGATCCATATGTGGTATGTGAAAAGAACACACATGCAATGACTTTGGTTGTTTTTACTAAAAAGAACACACATGCAATGACACTGGTGGATCCATAGGTGGTATGTGAGAAGAACACACATTTCAATGACTCTGGTTGTTGTTACTAAAGTGAACACACATGCAATGACACTAGTGGATCCATAGGTGGATTGTGAAAAGAGCACACATGCAATGACTGGTTGTTGTTAGTAGAAAGAGCACACATGCAATGACACTGGTGGATCCATATGTGGTATGTGAAAACAAGACACATGCAATGACTCTGGTTGTTGTTATATAAAGAACACACATGCAATGACACTGGTGGATCCATGTGTGGTCTCTGAAGAGAACACACATGCAATGACTCTGGTTGTTGTTAGTGAAAAGAACACACATGCAATGACACTGGTGGATCCATGTGTGGTCTATGAAGAGAACACACATTTCAATGGCTCTGGTTGTTGTTACTAAAAAGAACACACATGCAATGACACTGGTGGATGCATATGTGGATTGTGAAAAGAGCACACGTTCAATGACACTGGTGGATCCATATGTGGTAAGTGAAAAGAACACACATGCAATGACTCCACTTGTTGTTAGCAAAAAGAACACACATGCAATGACACTGGTGGATCCATGTGTGGTCTCTAAAAAGAACACACATTTCAATGACACTGGTGGATTGTTACTAAAGTGAACACACATGCAATGACACTAGTGGATACATAGGTGGATTGTGAAAATAGCACACATGCAATGACTCTGGTTGTTGTTAGTAAAAAGAGCACACATGCAATGACACTGGTGGATCCATATGTGGTATGTGAAAATAACACACTTGCAATGACTCCGGTTGTTTTTACTGAAAAGAACACACATGCAATGACACTGGTGGATCCATAGGTGGTATGTGAGAAGAACACACATTTCAATGACTCTGGTTGTTGTTACTAAAGTGAACACACATGCAATGACACTAGTGGATCCATAGGTGGATTGTGAAAAGAGCACACATGCAATGACTGGTTGTTGTTAGTAGAAAGAGCACACATGCAATGACACTGGTGGATCCATATGTGGTATGTGAAAACAAGACACATGCAATGACTCTGGTTGTTGTTATATAAAGAACACACATGCAATGACACTGGTGAATCCATGTGTGGTCTCTGAAGAGAACACACATGCAATGACTCTGGTTGTTGTTAGTGAAAAGAACACACATGCAATGACACTGGTGGATCCATGTGTGGTCTATGAAGAGAACACACATTTCAATGGCTCTGGTTGTTGTTACTAAAAAGAACACACATGCAATGACACTAGTGGATGCATATGTGGATTGTGAAAAGAGCACACATTCAATGACACTGGTGGATCCATATGTGGTAAATGAAAAGAACACACATGCAATGACTCCACTTGTTGTTAGCAAAAAGAACACACATGCAATGACACTGGTGGATCCATGTGTGGTCTCTAAAAAGAACACACATTTCAATGACACTGGTGGATTGTTACTAAAGTGAACACACATGCAATGACACTAGTGGATACATAGGTGGATTGTGAAAATAGCACACATGCAATGACTCTGGTTGTTGTTAGTAAAAAGAGCACACATGCAATGACACTGGTGGATCCATATGTGGTATGTGAAAAGAACACACATGCAATGACTCCGGTTGTTTTTACTGAAAAGAACACACATGCATTGACACTGGTGGATCCATAAGTGGATTGTGAAAAGAGCATGCATGCAATGCCACTGGTGGATCCATATTTGGTTTGTGGAAATAACACACATGCAATGACTCTGGTTGTTGTTAGCGAAAAGAACACACATGCAATGACACTGGTGGATCCATGTGTGGTCTCTGAAGAGAACACACATTTCAATGACACTGGTGGATCCATATGTGGTATGTGAAAAGAACACACATACAATGACTTTGGTTGTTTTTACTAAAAAGAACACACATGCAATGACACTGGTGGATCCATAGGTGGTATGTGAGAAGAACACACATTTCAATGACTCTGGTTGTTGTTACTAAAGTGAACACACATGCAATGACACTAGTGGATCCATAGGTGGATTGTGAAAAGAGCACACATGCAATGACTGGTTGTTGTTAGTAGAAAGAGCACACATGCAATGACACTGGTGGATCCATATGTGGTATGTGAAAACAAGACACATGCAATGACTCTGGTTGTTGTTACTATAAAGAACACACATGCAATGACACTGGTGGATCCATGTGTGGTCTCTGAAGAGAGCACACATGCAATGACTCTGGTTGTTGTTAGTAAAAAGAGCACACATGCAATGACACTGGTGGATCCATATGTGGTATGTGAAAAGAACACACATGCAATGACTCCGGTTGTTGTTAGTGAAAAGAACATAAATGCAATGACACTGGTGGATCCATGTGTGGTCTCTGAAGAGAACACACATTTCAATAACACTGGTGGATCGATATGTGGTATGTGAAAAGAACGCACATGCAATGACTCTGGTTGTTTTTACTAAAAAGAACACACATGCAATGACACTGGTGGATCCATAGGTGGTATGTGAAAAGAACACACATTTCAATGACTCCTGTTGTTGTTACTGAAAAGAACACACATGCATTGACACTGGTGGATCCATAGGTGGTATGTGAAAAGAACACACATTTCAATGACTCTTGTTGTTGTTACTAAAAAGAACACACATGCATTGACACTGGTGGATCCATAGGTGGATTGTGAAAAGAGCATGCATGCAATGCCACTGGTGGATCCATATTTGGTTTGTGGAAATAACACACATGCAATGACTCTGGTTGTTGTTAGTGAAAAGAACACACATGTAATGACACTGGTGGATCCATGTGTGGTCTCTGAAGAGAACACACATTTCAATGACACTGGTGGATCCATATGTGGTATGTGAAAAGAACACACATGCAATGACTTTGGTTGTTTTTACTAAAAAGAACACACATGCAATGACACTGGTGGATCCATAGGTGGTATGTGAGAAGAACACACATTTCAATGACTCTGGTTGTTGTTACTAAAGTGAACACACATGCAATGACACTAGTGGATCCATAGGTGGATTGTGAAAAGAGCACACATGCAATGACTGGTTGTTGTTAGTAGAAAGAGCACACATGCAATGACACTGGTGGATCCATATGTGGTATGTGAAAACAAGACACATGCAATGACTCTGGTTGTTGTTATATAAAGAACACACATGCAATGACACTGGTGGATCCATGTGTGGTCTCTGAAGAGAACACACATGCAATGACTCTGGTTGTTGTTAGTGAAAAGAACACACATGCAATGACACTGGTGGATCCATGTGTGGTCTATGAAGAGAACACACATTTCAATGGCTCTGGTTGTTGTTACTAAAAAGAACACACATGCAATGACACTGGTGGATGCATATGTGGATTGTGAAAAGAGCACACGTTCAATGACACTGGTGGATCCATATGTGGTAAGTGAAAAGAACACACATGCAATGACTCCACTTGTTGTTAGCAAAAAGAACACACATGCAATGACACTGGTGGATCCATGTGTGGTCTCTAAAAAGAACACACATTTCAATGACACTGGTGGATTGTTACTAAAGTGAACACACATGCAATGACACTAGTGGATACATAGGTGGATTGTGAAAATAGCACACATGCAATGACTCTGGTTGTTGTTAGTAAAAAGAGCACACATGCAATGACACTGGTGGATCCATATGTGGTATGTGAAAAGAACACACTTGCAATGACTCCGGTTGTTTTTACTGAAAAGAACACACATGCAATGACACTGGTGGATCCATAGGTGGTATGTGAGAAGAACACACATTTCAATGACTCTGGTTGTTGTTACTAAAGTGAACACACATGCAATGACACTAGTGGATCCATAGGTGGATTGTGAAAAGAGCACACATGCAATGACTGGTTGTTGTTAGTAGAAAGAGCACACATGCAATGACACTGGTGGATCCATATGTGGTATGTGAAAACAAGACACATGCAATGACTCTGGTTGTTGTTATATAAAGAACACACATGCAATGACACTGGTGAATCCATGTGTGGTCTCTGAAGAGAACACACATGCAATGACTCTGGTTGTTGTTAGTGAAAAGAACACACATGCAATGACACTGGTGGATCCATGTGTGGTCTATGAAGAGAACACACATTTCAATGGCTCTGGTTGTTGTTACTAAAAATAACACACATGCAATGACACTAGTGGATGCATATGTGGATTGTGAAAAGAGCACACATTCAATGACACTGGTGGATCCATATGTGGTAAGTGAAAAGAACACACATGCAATGACTCCACTTGTTGTTAGCAAAAAGAACACACATGCAATGACACTGGTGGATCCATGTGTGGTCTCTAAAAAGAACACACATTTCAATGACACTGGTGGATTGTTACTAAAGTGAACACACATGCAATGACACTAGTGGATACATAGGTGGATTGTGAAAATAGCACACATGCAATGACTCTGGTTGTTGTTAGTAAAAAGAGCACACATGCAATGACACTGGTGGATCCATATGTGGTATGTGAAAAGAACACACATGCAATGACTCCGGTTGTTTTTACTGAAAAGAACACACATGCAATGACACTGGTGGATCCATAGGTGGTATGTGAGAAGAACACACATTTCAATGACTCTGGTTGTTGTTACTAAAGTGAACACACATGCAATGACACTAGTGGATCCATAGGTGGATTGTGAAAAGAGCACACATGCAATGACTGGTTGTTGTTAGTAGAAAGAGCACACATGCAATGACACTGGTGGATCCATATGTGGTATGTGAAAACAAGACACATGCAATGACTCTGGTTGTTGTTATATAAAGAACACACATGCAATGACACTGGTGAATCCATGTGTGGTCTCTGAAGAGAACACACATGCAATGACTCTGGTTGTTGTTAGTGAAAAGAACACACATGCAATGACACTGGTGGATCCATGTGTGGTCTATGAAGAGAACACACATTTCAATGGCTCTGGTTGTTGTTACTAAAAAGAACACACATGCAATGACACTAGTGGATGCATATGTGGATTGTGAAAAGAGCACACATTCAATGACACTGGTGGATCCATATGTGGTAAGTGAAAAGAACACACATGCAATGACTCCACTTGTTGTTAGCAAAAAGAACACACATGCAATGACACTGGTGGATCCATGTGTGGTCTCTAAAAAGAACACACATTTCAATGACACTGGTGGATTGTTACTAAAGTGAACACACATGCAATGACACTAGTGGATACATAGGTGGATTGTGAAAATAGCACACATGCAATGACTCTGGTTGTTGTTAGTAAAAAGAGCACACATGCAATGACACTGGTGGATCCATATGTGGTATGTGAAAAGAACACACTTGCAATGACTCCGGTTGTTTTTACTGAAAAGAACACACATGCAATGACACTGGTGGATCCATAGGTGGTATGTGAGAAGAACACACATTTCAATGACTCTGGTTGTTGTTACTAAAGTGAACACACATGCAATGACACTAGTGGATCCATAGGTGGATTGTGAAAAGAGCACACATGCAATGACTGGTTGTTGTTAGTAGAAAGAGCACACATGCAATGACACTGGTGGATCCATATGTGGTATGTGAAAACAAGACACATGCAATGACTCTGGTTGTTGTTATATAAAGAACACACATGCAATGACACTGGTGAATCCATGTGTGGTCTCTGAAGAGAACACACATGCAATGACTCTGGTTGTTGTTAGTGAAAAGAACACACATGCAATGACACTGGTGGATCCATGTGTGGTCTATGAAGAGAACACACATTTCAATGGCTCTGGTTGTTGTTACTAAAAAGAACACACATGCAATGACACTAGTGGATGCATATGTGGATTGTGAAAAGAGCACACATTCAATGACACTGGTGGATCCATATGTGGTAAGTGAAAAGAACACACATGCAATGACTCCACTTGTTGTTAGCAAAAAGAACACACATGCAATGACACTGGTGGATCCATGTGTGGTCTCTAAAAAGAACACACATTTCAATGACACTGGTGGATTGTTACTAAAGTGAACACACATGCAATGACACTAGTGGATACATAGGTGGATTGTGAAAATAGCACACATGCAATGACTCTGGTTGTTGTTAGTAAAAAGAGCACACATGCAATGACACTGGTGGATCCATATGTGGTATGTGAAAAGAACACACATGCAATGACTCCGGTTGTTTTTACTGAAAAGAACACACATGCATTGACACTGGTGGATCCATAAGTGGATTGTGAAAAGAGCATGCATGCAATGCCACTGGTGGATCCATATTTGGTTTGTGGAAATAACACACATGCAATGACTCTGGTTGTTGTTAGCGAAAAGAACACACATGCAATGACACTGGTGGATCCATGTGTGGTCTCTGAAGAGAACACACATTTCAATGACACTGGTGGATCCATATGTGGTATGTGAAAAGAACACACATGCAATGACTTTGGTTGTTTTTACTAAAAAGAACACACATGCAATGACACTGGTGGATCCATAGGTGGTATGTGAGAAGAACACACATTTCAATGACTCTGGTTGTTGTTACTAAAGTGAACACACATGCAATGACACTAGTGGATCCATAGGTGGATTGTGAAAAGAGCACACATGCAATGACTGGTTGTTGTTAGTATAAAGAGCACACATGCAATGACACTCGTGGATCCATATGAGGTATGTGAAAACAAGACACATGCAATGACTTTGGTTGTTGTTACTATAAAGAACACACATGCAATGACACTGGTGGATCCATGTGTGGTCTCTGAAGAGAACACACATGCAATGACTCTGGTTGTTGTTAGTGAAAAGAACACACATGCAATGACACTGGTGGATCCATGTGTGGTCTATGAAGAGAACACACATTTCAATGGCTCTGGTTGTTGTTACTAAAAAGAACACACATGCAATGACACTAGTGGATGCATATGTGGATTGTGAAAAGAGCACACATTCAATGACACTGGTGGATCCATATGTGGTAAGTGAAAAGAACACACATGCAATGACTCCACTTGTTGTTAGCAAAAAGAACACTCATGCAATGACACTGGTGGATCCATGTGTGGTCTCTAAAAAGAACACACATTTCAATGACACTGGTTGATTGTTACTAAAGTGAACACACATGCAATGCCACTAGTGGATACATAGGTGGATTGTGAAAAGAGCACACATGCAATGACTATGGTTGTTGTTAGTAAAAATACCACACATGCAATGACACTGGTGGATCACCATATGTGGTATGTGAAAAGAACACACATGCAATGACTCCGGTTGTTGATACTGAAAAGAACACACATGCATTGACACTGGTGGATCCATAGGTGGATTGTGAAAAGAGCATGCATGCAATGCCACCGGTGGATCCATATTTGGTTTGTGGAAATAACACACATGCAATGACTCTGGTTGTTGTTAGCGAAAAGAACACACATGCAATGACACTGGTGGATCCATGTGTGGTCTCTGAAGAGAACACACATTTCAATGACACTAGTGGATCCATATGTGGTATGTGAAAAGAACACACATGCAATGACTTTGGTTGTTTTTACTAGAAAGAACACACATGCAATGACACTGGTGGATCCATATTTGGTTTGTGGAAATAACACACATGCAATGACTTTGGTTGTTGTTAGTGAAAAGAACACACATGCAATGACACTGGTGGATCCATGTGTGGTCTCTGAAGAGAACACACATTTCAATGACACTGGTGGATCCATATGTGGTATGTGAAAAGAACACACATGCAATGACTTTGGTTGTTTTTACTAAAAAGAACACACATGCAATGACACTGGTGGATCCATAGGTGGTATGTGAAAAGAACACACATTTCAATGACTCTGGTTGTTGTTACTAAAGTGAACACACATGCAATGACACTAGTGGATCCATAGGTGGATTGTGAAAAGAGCACACATGCAATGACTGGTTGTTGTTAGTATAAAGAGCACACATGCAATGACACTCGTGGATCCATATGAGGTATGTGAAAACAAGACACATGCAATGACTCTGGTTGTTGTTACTATAAAGAACACACATGCAATGACACTGGTGGATCCATGTGTGGTCTCTGAAGAGAGCACACATGCAATGACTCTGGTTGTTGTTAGTAAAAAGAGCACACATGCAATGACACTGGTGGATCCATATGTGGTATGTGAAAAGAACACACATGCAATGACTCCGGTTGTTGTTAGTGAAAAGAACATAAATGCAATGGCACTGGTGGATCCATGTGTGGTCTCTGAAGAGAACACACATTTCAATAACACTGGTGGATCGATATGTGGTATGTGAAAAGAACGCACATGCAATGACTCTGGTTGTTTTTACTAAAAAGAACACACATGCAATGACACTGGTGGATCCATAGGTGGTATGTGAAAAGAACACACATTTCAATGACTCCTGTTGTTGTTACTGAAAAGAACACACATGCATTGACACTGGTGGATCCATAGGTGGAATGTGAAAAGAACACACATTTCAATGACTCTTGTTGTTGTTACTAAAAAGAACACACATGCATTGACACTGGTGGATCCATAGGTGGATTGTGAAAAGAGCATGCATGCAATGCCACTGGTGGATCCATATTTGGTTTGTGGAAATAACACACATGCAATGACTCTGGTTGTTTTTAGTGAAAAGAACACACATGTAATGACACTGGTGGATCCATGTGTGGTCTCTGAAGAGAACACACATTTCAATGACACTGGTGGATCCATATGTGGTATGTGAAAAGAACACACATGCAATGACTTTGGTTGTTTTTACTAAAAAGAACACACATGCAATGACACTGGTGGATCCATAGGTGGTATGTGAGGAGAACACACATTTCAATGACTCTGGTTGTTGTTACTAAAGTGAACACACATGCAATGACACTAGTGGATCCATAGGTGGATTGTGAAAAGAGCACACATGCAATGACTGGTTGTTGTTAGTATAAAGAGCACACATGCAATGACACTCGTGGATCCATATGAGGTATGTGAAAACAAGACACATGCAATGACTCTGGTTGTTGTTACTATAAAGAACACACATGCAATGACACTGGTGGATCCATGTGTGGTCTCTAAAGAGAACACACATGCAATGACTCTGGTTGTTGTTAGTGAAAAGAACACACATGCAATGACACTGGTGGATCCATGTGTGGTCTATGAAGAGAACACACATTTCAATGGCTCTGGTTGTTGTTACTAAAAAGAACACACATGCAATGACACTAGTGGATGCATATGTGGATTGTGAAAAGAGCACACATTCAATGACACTGGTGGATCCATATGTGGTAAGTGAAAAGAACACACATGCAATGACTCCACTTGTTGTTAGCAAAAAGAACACTCATGCAATGACACTGGTGGATCCATGTGTGGTCTCTAAAAAGAACACACATTTCAATGACACTGGTTGATTGTTACTAAAGTGAACACACATGCAATGCCACTAGTGGATACATAGGTGGATTGTGAAAAGAGCACACATGCAATGACTATGGTTGTTGTTAGTAAAAATACCACACATGCAATGACACTGGTGGATCACCATATGTGGTATGTGAAAAGAACACACATGCAATGACTCCGGTTGTTGTTACTGAAAAGAACACACATGCATTGACACTGGTGGATCCATAGGTGGATTGTGAAAAGAGCATGCATGCAATGCCACCGGTGGATCCATATTTGGTTTGTGGAAATAACACACATGCAATGACTCTGGTTGTTGTTAGCGAAAAGAACACACATGCAATGACACTGGTGGATCCATGTGTGGTCTCTGAAGAGAACACACATTTCAATGACACTAGTGGATCCATATGTGGTATGTGAAAAGAACACACATGCAATGACTTTGGTTGTTTTTACTAGAAAGAACAGACATGCAATGCCACTGGTGGATCCATATTTGGTTTGTGGAAATAACACACATGCAATGACTTTGGTTGTTGTTAGTGAAAAGAACACACATGCAATGACACTGGTGGATCCATGTGTGGTCTCTGAAGAGAACACACATTTCAATGACACTGGTGGATCCATATGTGGTATGTGAAAAGAACACACATGCAATGACTTTGGTTGTTTTTACTAAAAAGAACACACATGCAATGACACTGGTGGATCCATAGGTGGTATGTGAGAAGAACACACATTTCAATGACTCTGGTTGTTGTTACTAAAGTGAACACACATGCAATGACACTAGTGGATCCATAGGTGGATTGTGAAAAGAGCACACATGCAATGACTGGTTGTTGTTAGTAGAAAGAGCACACATGCAATGACACTCGTGGATCCATATGTGGTATGTGAAAAAAAGACACATGCAATGACTCTGGTTGTTGTTACTATAAAGAACACACATGCAATGACACTGGTGGATCCATGTGTGGTCTCTGAAGAGAACACACATGCAATGACTCTGGTTGTTGTTAGTGAAAAGAACACACATGCAATGACACTAGTGGATCCATGTGTGGTCTATGAAGAGAACACACATTTCAATGGCTCTGGTTGTTGTTACTAAAAAGAACACACATGCAATGACACTGGTGGATGCATATGTGGATTGTGAAAAGAGCACACATTCAATGACACTGGTGGATCCATATGTGGTAAGTGAAAAGAACACACATGCAATGACTCCACTTGTTGTTAGCAAAAAGAACACTCATGCAATGACACTGGTGGATCCATGTGTGGTCTCTAAAAAGAACACACATTTCAATGACACTGGTTGATTGTTACTAAAGTGAACACACATGCAATGCCACTAGTGGATACATAGGTGGATTGTGAAAAGAGCACAGATGCAATGACTATGGTTGTTGTTAGTAAAAATACCACACATGCAATGACACTGGTGGATCACCATATGTGGTATGTGAAAAGAACACACATGCAATGACTCCGGTTGTTGATACTGAAAAGAACACACATGCATTGACACTGGTGGATCCATAGGTGGATTGTGAAAAGAGCATGCATGCAATGCCACCGGTGGATCCATATTTGGTTTGTGGAAATAACACACATGCAATGACTCTGGTTGTTGTTAGCGAAAAGAACACACATGCAATGACACTGGTGGATCCATGTGTGGTCTTTGAAGAGAACACACATTTCAATGACACTAGTGGATCCATATGTGGTATGTGAAAAGAACACACATGCAATGACTTTGGTTGTTTTTACTAGAAAGAACACACATGCAATGACACTGGTGGATCCATATTTGGTTTGTGGAAATAACACACATGCAATGACTTTGGTTGTTGTTAGTGAAAAGAACACACATGCAATGACACTGGTGGATCCATGTGTGGTCTCTGAAGAGAACACACATTTCAATGACACTGGTGGATCCATATGTGGTATGTGAAAAGAACACACATGCAATGACTTTGGTTGTTTTTACTAAAAAGAACACACATGCAATGACACTGGTGGATCCATAGGTGGTATGTGAAAAGAACACACATTTCAATGACTCTGGTTGTTGTTACTAAAGTGAACACACATGCAATGACACTAGTGTATCCATAGGTGGATTGTGAAAAGAGCACACATGCAATGACTGGTTGTTGTTAGTATAAAGAGCACACATGCAATGACACTCGTGGATCCATATGAGGTATGTGAAAACAAGACACATGCAATGACTCTGGTTGTTGTTACTATAAAGAACACACATGCAATGACACTGGTGGATCCATGTGTGGTCTCTGAAGAGAGCACACATGCAATGACTCTGGTTGTTGTTAGTAAAAAGAGTACACATGCAATGACACTGGTGGATCCATATGTGGTATGTGAAAAGAACACACATGCAATGACTCCGGTTGTTGTTAGTGAAAAGAACATAAATGCAATGGCAATGGATCAATGTGTGGTCTCTGAAGAGAACACACCTTTCAATAACACTGGTGGATCGATATGTGGTATGTGAAAAGAACGCACATGCAATGACTCTGGTTGTTTTTACTAAAAAGAACACACATGCAATGACACTGGTGGATCCATAGGTGGTATGTGAAAAGAACACACATTTCAATGACTCCTGTTGTTGTTACTGAAAAGAACACACATGCATTGACACTGGTGGATCCATAGGTGGAATGTGAAAAGAACACACATTTCAATGACTCTTGTTGTTGTTACTAAAAAGAACACACATGCATTGACACTGGTGGATCCATAGGTGGATTGTGAAAAGAGCATGCATGCAATGCCACTGGTGGATCCATATTTGGTTTGTGGAAATAACACACATGCAATGACTCTGGTTGTTGTTAGTGAAAAGAACACACATGTAATGACACTGGTGGATCCATGTGTGGTCTCTGAAGAGAACACACATTTCAATGACACTGGTGGATCCATATGTGGTATGTGAAAAGAACACACATGCAATGACTTTGGTTGTTTTTACTAAAAAGAACACACATGCAATGACACTGGTGGATCCATAGGTGGTATGTGAGAAGAACACACATTTCAATGACTCTGGTTGTTGTTACTAAAGTGAACACACATGCAATGACACTAGTGGATCCATAGGTGGATTGTGAAAAGAGCACACATGCAATGACTGGTTGTTGTTAGTATAAAGAGCACACATGCAATGACACTCGTGGATCCATATGAGGTATGTGAAAACAAGACACATGCAATGACTCTGGTTGTTGTTACTATAAAGAACACACATGCAATGACACTGGTGGATCCATGTGTGGTCTCTGAAGAGAACACACATGCAATGACTCTGGTTGTTGTTAGTGAAAAGAACACACATGCAATGACACTGGTGGATCCATGTGTGGTCTATGAAGAGAACACACATTTCAATGGCTCTGGTTGTTGTTACTAAAAAGAACACACATGCAATGACACTAGTGGATGCATATGTGGATTGTGAAAAGAGCACACATTCAATGACACTGGTGGATCCATATGTGGTAAGTGAAAAGAACACACATGCAATGACTCCACTTGTTGTTAGCAAAAAGAACACTCATGCAATGACACTGGTGGATCCATGTGTGGTCTCTAAAAAGAACACACATTTCAATGACACTGGTTGATTGTTACTAAAGTGAACACACATGCAATGCCACTAGTGGATACATAGGTGGATTGTGAAAAGAGCACACATGCAATGACTATGGTTGTTGTTAGTAAAAATACCACACATGCAATGACACTGGTGGATCACCATATGTGGTATGTGAAAAGAACACACATGCAATGACTCCGGTTGTTGTTACTGAAAAGAACACACATGCATTGACACTGGTGGATCCATAGGTGGATTGTGAAAAGAGCATGCATGCAATGCCACCGGTGGATCCATATTTGGTTTGTGGAAATAACACACATGCAATGACTCTGGTTGTTGTTAGCGAAAAGAACACACATGCAATGACACTGGTGGATCCATGTGTGGTCTCTGAAGAGAACACACATTTCAATGACACTAGTGGATCCATATGTGGTATGTGAAAAGAACACACATGCAATGACTTTGGTTGTTTTTACTAGAAAGAACAGACATGCAATGACACTGGTGGATCCATATTTGGTTTGTGGAAATAACACACATGCAATGACTTTGGTTGTTGTTAGTGAAAAGAACACACATGCAATGACACTGGTGGATCCATGTGTGGTCTCTGAAGAGAACACACATTTCAATGACACTGGTGGATCCATATGTGGTATGTGAAAAGAACACACATGCAATGACTTTGGTTGTTTTTACTAAAAAGAACACACATGCAATGACACTGGTGGATCCATAGGTGGTATGTGAGAAGAACACACATTTCAATGACTCTGGTTGTTGTTACTAAAGTGAACACACATGCAATGACACTAGTGGATCCATAGGTGGATTGTGAAAAGAGCACACATGCAATGACTGGTTGTTGTTAGTATAAAGAGCACACATGCAATGACACTCGTGGATCCATATGAGGTATGTGAAAACAAGACACATGCAATGACTCTGGTTGTTGTTACTATAAAGAACACACATGCAATGACACTGGTGGATCCATGTGTGGTCTCTAAAGAGAACACACATGCAATGACTCTGGTTGTTGTTAGTGAAAAGAACACACATGCAATGACACTTGTGGATCCATGTGTGGTCTATGAAGAGAACACACATTTCAATGGCTCTGGTTGTTGTTACTAAAAAGAACACACATGCAATGACACTAGTGGATGCATATGTGGATTGTGAAAAGAGCACACATTCAATGACACTGGTGGATCCATATGTGGTAAGTGAAAAGAACACACATGCAATGACTCCACTTGTTGTTAGCAAAAAGAACACTCATGCAATGACACTGGTGGATCCATGTGTGGTCTCTAAAAAGAACACACATTTCAATGACACTGGTGGATTGTTACTAAAGTGAACACACATGCAATGACACTAGTGGATACATAGGTGGATTGTGAAAAGAGCACACATGCAATGACTATGGTTGTTGTTAGTAAAAATACCACACATGCAATGACACTGGTGGATCACCATATGTGGTATGTGAAAAGAACACACATGCAATGACTCCGGTTGTTGTTACTGAAAAGAACACACATGCATTGACACTGGTGGATCCATAGGTGGATTGTGAAAAGAGCATGCATGCAATGCCACTGGTGGATCCATATTTGGTTTGTGGAAATAACACACATGCAATGACTCTGGTTGTTGTTAGCGAAAAGAACACACATGCAATGACACTGGTGGATCCATGTGTGGTCTCTGAAGAGAACACACATTTCAATGACACTAGTGGATCCATATGTGGTATGTGAAAAGAACACACATGCAATGACTTTGGTTGTTTTTACTAGAAAGAACACACATGCAATGACACTGGTGGATCCATAGGTGGTATGTGAGAAGAACACACATTTCAATGACTCTGGTTGTTGTTACTAAAGTGAACACACATGCAATGACACTAGTGGATCCATAGGTGGATTGTGAAAAGAGCACACATGCAATGACTGGTTGTTGTTAGTAGAAAGAGCACACATGCAATGACACTCGTGGATCCATATGTGGTATGTGAAAACAAGACACATGCAATGACTCTGGTTGTTGTTACTATAAAGAACACACATGCAATGACACTGGTGGATCTATGTGTGGTCTCTGAAGAGAACACACATGCAATGACTCTGGTTGTTGTTAGTGAAAAGAACACACATGCAATGACACTGGTGGATCCATGTGTGGTCTATGAAGAGAACACACATTTCAATGGCTCTGGTTGTTGTTACTAAAAAGAACACACATGCAATGACACTAGTGGATGCATATGTGGATTGTGAAAAGAGCACACATTCAATGACACTGGTGGATCCATATGTGGTAAGTGAAAAGAACACACATGCAATGACTCCACTTGTTGTTAGCAAAAATAACACTCATGCAATGACACTGGTGGATCCATGTGTGGTCTCTAAAAAGAACACACATTTCAATGACACTGGTGGATTGTTACTAAAGTGAACACACATGCAATGGCACTAGTGGATACATAGGTGGATTGTGAAAAGAGCACACATGCAATGACTATGGTTGTTGTTAGTAAAAATACCACACATGCAATGACACTGGTGGATCACCATATGTGGTATGTGAAAAGAAAACACATGCAATGACTGGTTGTTGTTAGTATAAAGAGCACACATGCAATGACACTCGTGGATCCATATGAGGTATGTGAAAACAAGACACATGCAATGACTCTGGTTGTTGTTACTATAAAGAACACACATGCAATGACACTGGTGGATCCATGTGTGGTCTCTGAAGAGAACACACATTTCAATGACACTGGTGGATCCATATGTGGTATGTGAAAAGAACACACATGCAATGACTTTGGTTGTTTTTACTAAAAAGAACACACATGCAATGACACTGGTGGATCCATAGGAGGTATGTGAGAAGAACACACATTTCAATGACTCTGGTTGTTGTTACTAAAGTGAACACACATGCAATGACACTAGTGGATCCATAGGTGGATTGTGAAAAGAGCACACATGCAATGACTGGTTGTTGTTAGTAGAAAGAGCACACATGGAATGACAATCGTGGATCCATATGTGGTATGTGAAAACAAGACACATGCAATGACTCTGGTTGTTGTTACTATAAAGAACACACATGCAATGACACTGGTGGATCCATGTGTGGTCTCTGAAGAGAACACACATGCAATGACTCTGGTTGTTGTTAGTGAAAAGAACACACATGCAATGACACTGGTGGATCCATGTGTGGTCTATGAAGAGAACACACATTTCAATGGCTCTGGTTGTTGTTACTAAAAAGAACACACATGCAATGACACTAGTGGATGCATATGTGGATTGTGAAAAGAGAACACATTCAATGACACTGGTGGATCCATATGTGGTAAGTGAAAAGAACACACATGCAATGACTCCACTTGTTGTTAGCAAAAAGAACACTCATGCAATGACACTGGTGGATCCATGTGTGGTCTCTAAAAAGAACACACATTTCAATGACACTGGTGGATTGTTACTAAAGTGAACACACATGCAATGACACTAGTGGATACATAGGTGGATTGTGAAAAGAGCCCACATGCAATGACTATGGTTGTTGTTAGTAAAAATACCACACATGCAATGACACTGGTGGATCACCATATGTGGTATGTGAAAAGAACACACATGCAATGACTGGTTGTTGTTAGTATAAAGAGCACACATGCAATGACACTCGTGGATCCATATGAGGTATGTGAAAACAAGACACATGCAATGACTCTGGTTGTTGTTACTATAAAGAACACACATGCAATGACACTGGTAGATCCATGTGTGGTCTCTGAAGAGAACACACATTTCAATGACACTGGTGGATCCATATGTGGTATGTGAAAAGAACACACATGCAATGACTTTGGTTGTTTTTACTAAAAAGAACACACATGCAATGACACTGGTGGATCCATAGGTGGTATGTGAGAAGAACACACATTTCAATGACTGTGGTTGTTGTTACTAAAGTGAACACACATGCAATGACACTAGTGGATCCATAGGTGGATTGTGAAAAGAGCACACATGCAATGACTGGTTGTTGTTAGTAGAAAGAGCACACATGGAATGACACTCGTGGATCCATATGTGGTATGTGAAAACAAGACACATGCAATGACTCTGGTTGTTGTTACTATAAAGAACACACATGCAATGACACTGGTGGATCCATGTGTGGTCTCTGAAGAGAACACACATGCAATGACTCTGGTTGTTGTTAGTGAAAAGAACACACATGCAATGACACTGGTTGATCCATGTGTGGTCTATGAAGAGAACACATATTTCAATGGCTCTTGTTGTTGTTACTAAGAAGAACACACACGCAATGACACTAGTGGATGCATATGTGGATTGTGAAAAGAGCACACATTCAATGACACTGGTGGATCCATATGTGGTAAGTGAAAAGAACACAGATGCAATGACTCCACTTGTTGTTAGCAAAAAGAACACTCATGCAATGACACTGGTGGATCCATGTGTGGTCTCTAAAAAGAACACACATTTCAATGACACTGGTGGATTGTTACTAAAGTGAACACACATGCAATGACACTAGTGGATACATAGGTGGATTGTGAAAAGAGCACACATGCAATGACTATGGTTGTTGTTAGTAAAAATACCACACATGCAATGACACTGGTGGATCACCATATGTGGTATGTGAAAAGAACACACATGCAATGACTGGTTGTTGTTAGTATAAAGAGCACACATGCAATGACACTCGTGGATCCATATGAGGTATGTGAAAACAAGACACATGCAATGACTCTGGTTGTTGTTACTATAAAGAACACACATGCAATGACACTGGTGGATCCATGTGTGGTCTCTGAAGAGAACACACATTTCAATGACACTGGTGGATCCATATGTGGTATGTGAAAAGAACACACATGCAATGACTTTGGTTGTTTTTACTAAAAAGAACACACATGCAATGACACTGGTGGATCCATAGGTGGTATGTGAGAAGAACACACATTTCAATGACTGTGGTTGTTGTTACTAAAGTGAACACACATGCAATGACACTAGTGGATCCATAGGTGGATTGTGAAAAGAGCACACATGCAATGACTGGTTGTTGTTAGTAGAAAGAGCACACATGGAATGACACTCGTGGATCCATATGTGGTATGTGAAAACAAGACACATGCAATGACTCTGGTTGTTGTTACTATAAAGAACACACATGCAATGACACTGGTGGATCCATGTGTGGTCTCTGAAGAGAACACACATGCAATGACTCTGGTTGTTGTTAGTGAAAAGAACACACATGCAATGACACTGGTTGATCCATGTGTGGTCTATGAAGAGAACACACATTTCAATGGCTCTTGTTGTTGTTACTAAGAAGAACACACACGCAATGACACTAGTGGATGCATATGTGGATTGTGAAAAGAGCACACATTCAATGACACTGGTGGATCCATATGTGGTAAGTGAAAAGAACACAGATGCAATGACTCCACTTGTTGTTAGCAAAAAGAACACTCATGCAATGACACTGGTGGATCCATGTGTGGTCTCTAAAAAGAACACACATTTCAATGACACTGGTGGATTGTTACTAAAGTGAACACACATGCAATGACACTAGTGGATACATAGGTGGATTGTGAAAAGAGCACACATGCAATGACTATGGTTGTTGTTAGTAAAAATACCACACATGCAATGACACTGGTGGATCACCATATGTGGTATGTGAAAAGAACACACATGCAATGACTGGTTGTTGTTAGTATAAAGAGCACACATGCAATGACACTCGTGGATCCATATGAGGTATGTGAAAACAAGACACATGCAATGACTCTGGTTGTTGTTACTATAAAGAACACACATGCAATGACACTGGTGGATCCATGTGTGGTCTCTGAAGAGAACACACATTTCAATGACACTGGTGGATCCATATGTGGTATGTGAAAAGAACACACATGCAATGACTTTGGTTGTTTTTACTAAAAAGAACACACATGCAATGACACTGGTGGATCCATAGGTGGTATGTGAGAAGAACACACATTTCAATGACTCTGGTTGTTGTTACTAAAGTGAACACACATGCAATGACACTAGTGGATCCATAGGTGGATTGTGAAAAGAGCACACATGCAATGACTGGTTGTTGTTAGTAGAAAGAGCACACATGGAATGACACTCGTGGATCCATATGTGGTATGTGAAAACAAGACACATGCAATGACTCTGGTTGTTGTTACTATAAAGAACACACATGCAATGACACTGGTGGATCCATGTGTGGTCTCTGAAGAGAACACACATGCAATGACTCTGGTTGTTGTTAGTGAAAAGAACACACATGCAATGACACTGGTGGATCCATGTGTGGTCTATGAAGAGAACACATTTCAATGGCTCTTGTTGTTGTTACTAAGAAGAACACACATGCAATGACACTAGTGGATGCATATGTGGATTGTGAAAAGAGCACACATTCAATGACACTGGTGGATCCATATGTGGTAAGTGAAAAGAACACAAATGCAATGACTCCACTTGTTGTTAGCAAAAAGAACACTCATGCAATGACACTGGTGGATCCATGTGTGGTCTCTAAAAAGAACACACATTTCAATGACACTGGTGGATTGTTACTAAAGTGAACACACATGCAATGACACTAGTGGATACATAGGTGGATTGTGAAAAGAGCACACATGCAATGACTATGGTTGTTGTTAGTAAAAATACCACACATGCAATGACACTGGTGGATCACCATATGTGGTATGTGAAAAGAACACACATGCAATGACTGGTTGTTGTTAGTATAAAGAGCACACATGCAATGACACTCGTGGATCCATATGAGGTATGTGAAAACAAGACACATGCAATGACTCTGGTTGTTGTTACTATAAAGAACACACATGCAATGACACTGGTGGATCCATGTGTGGTCTCTGAAGAGAACACACATTTCAATGACACTGGTGGATCCATATGTGGTATGTGAAAAGAACATACATGCAATGACTTTGGTTGTTTTTACTAAAAAGAACACACATGCAATGACACTGGTGGATCCATAGGTGGTATGTGAGAAGAACACACATTTCAATGACTCTGGTTGTTGTTACTAAAGTGAACACACATGCAATGACACTAGTGGATCCATAGGTGGATTGTGAAAAGAGCACACATGCAATGACTGGTTGTTGTTAGTAGAAAGAGCACACATGGAATGACACTCGTGGATCCATATGTGGTATGTGAAAACAAGACACATGCAATGACTCTGGTTGTTGTTACTATAAAGAACACACATGCAATGACACTGGTGGATCCATGTGTGGTCTCTGAAGAGAACACACATGCAATGACTCTGGTTGTTGTTAGTGAAAAGAACACACATGCAATGACACTGGTGGATCCATGTGTGGTCTATGAAGAGAACACACATTTCAATGGCTCTGGTTGTTGTTACTAAAAAGAACACACATGCAATGACACTAGTGGATGCATATGTGGATTGTGAAAAGAGCACACATTCAATGACACTGGTGGATCCATATGTGGTAAGTGAAAAGAACACACATGCAATGACTCCACTTGTTGTTAGCAAAAAGAACACTCATGCAATGACACTGGTGGATCCATGTGTGGTCTCTAAAAAGAACACACATTTCAATGACACTGGTGGATTGTTACTAAAGTGAACACACATGCAATGACACTAGTGGATACATAGGTGGATTGTGAAAAGAGCACACATGCAATGACTATGGTTGTTGTTAGTAAAAATACCACAGATGCAATGACACTGGTGGATCACCATATGTGGTATGTGAAAAGAACACACATGCAATGACTCCGGTTGTTGTTACTGAAAAGAACACACATGCATTGACACTGGTGGATCCATAGGTGGATTGTGAAAAGAGCATGCATGCAATGCCACTGGTGGATCCATATTTGGTTTGTGGAAATAACACACATGCAATGACTCTGGTTGTTGTTAGCAAAAAGAACACACATGCAATGACACTGGTGGATCCATGTGTGGTCTCTGAAGAGAACACACATTTCAATGACACTGGTGGATCCATATGTGGTATGTGAAAAGAACACACATGCAATGACTTTGGTTGTTTTTACTAAAAAGAACACACATGCAATGACACTGGTGGATCCATAGGTGGTATGTGAGAAGAACACACATTTCAATGACTCTGGTTGTTGTTACTAAAGTGAACACACATGCAATGACACTAGTGGATCCATAGGTGGATTGTGAAAAGAGCACACATGCAATGACTGGTTGTTGTTAGTAGAAAGAGCACACATGCAATGACACTCGTGGATCCATATGTGGTATGTGAAAAAAAGACACATGCAATGACTCTGGTTGTTGTTACTATAAAGAACACACATGCAATGACACTGGTGGATCCATGTGTGGTCTCTGAAGAGAACACACATGCAATGACTCTGGTTGTTGTTAGTGAAAAGAACACACATGCAATGACACTAGTGGATCCATGTGTGGTCTATGAAGAGAACACACATTTCAATGGCTCTGGTTGTTGTTACTAAAAAGAACACACATGCAATGACACTGGTGGATGCATATGTGGATTGTGAAAAGAGCACACATTCAATGACACTGGTGGATCCATATGTGGTAAGTGAAAAGAACACACATGCAATGACTCCACTTGTTGTTAGCAAAAAGAACACTCATGCAATGACACTGGTGGATCCATGTGTGGTCTCTAAAAAGAACACACATTTCAATGACACTGGTGGATTGTTACTAAAGTGAACACACATGCAATGATACTAGTGGATACATAGGTGGATTGTGAAAAGAGCACACATGCAATGACTATGGTTGTTGTTAGTAAAAAGACCACACATGCAATGACACTGGTGGATCACCATATGTGGTATGTGAAAAGAACACACATGCAATGACTCCGGTTGTTGTTACTGAAAAGAACACACATGCATTGACACTGGTGGATCCATAGGTGGATTGTGAAAAGAGCATGCATGCAATGCCACAGGTGGATCCATATTTGGTTTGTGGAAATAACACACATGCAATGACTCTGGTTGTTTTTACTAAAAAGAACACACATGCAATGACACTGGTGGATCCATAGGTGGTATGTGAAAAGAACACACATTTCAATGACTCTTGTTGTTGTTACTGAAAAGAACACACATGCATTGACACTGGTGGATCCATAGGTGGTATGTGAAAAGAATACACATTTCAATGACTCTTGTTGTTGTTACTGAAAAGAACACACATGCATTGACACTGGTGGATCCATAGGTGGATTGTGAAAAGAGCATGCATGTAATGCCACTGGTGGATCCATATTTGGTTTGTGGAAATAACACACATGCAATGACTCTGGTTGTTGTTAGTGAAAAGAACACACATGTAATGACACTGGTGGATCCATGTGTGGTCTCTGAAGAGAACACACATTGCAATGACACAGGTGGATCCATATGTGGTATGTGAAAAGAACACACATGCAATGACTTTGGTTGTTTTTACTAAAAAGAACACACGTGCAATGACACTGGTGGATCCATAGGTGGTATGTGAGAAGAACACACATTTCAATGACTCTGGTTGTTGTTACTAAAGTGAACACACATGCAATGATACTAGTGGATCCATAGGTGGATTGTGAAAAGAGCACACATGCAATGACTGGTTGTTGTTAGTAGAAAGAACACACATGCAATGACACTGGTGGATCCATATGTGGTATGTGAAAACAAGACACATGCAATGACTCTGGTTGTTGTTATATAAAGAACAGACATGCAATGACACTGGTGGATCCATGTGTGGTCTCTGAAGAGAACACACATGCAATGACTCTGGTTGTTGTTAGTGAAAAGAACACACATGCAATGACACTGGTGGATCCATGTGTGGTCTATGAAGAGAACACACATTTCAATGGCTCTGGTTGTTGTTACTAAAAAGAACACACATGCAATGACACTAGTGGATGCATATGTGGATTGTGAAAAGAGCACACATTCAATGACACTGGTGGATCCATATGTGGTAAGTGAAAAGAACACACATGCAATGACTCCACTTGTTGTTAGGAAAAAGAACACTCATGCAATGACACTGGTGGATCCATGTGTGGTCTCTAAAAAGAACACACATTTCAATGACACTGGTGGATTGTTACTAAAGTGAACACACATGCAATGACACTAGTGGATACATAGGTGGATTGTGAAAAGAGCACACATGCAATGACTATGGTTGTTGTTAGTAAAAATACCACAGATGCAATGACACTGGTGGATCACCATATGTGGTATGTGAAAAGAACACACATGCAATGACTCCGGTTGTTGTTACTGAAAAGAACACACATGCATTGACACTGGTGGATCCATAGGTGGATTGTGAAAAGAGCATGCATGCAATGCCACTGGTGGATCCATATTTGGTTTGTGGAAATAACACACATGCAATGACTCTGGTTGTTGTTAGCAAAAAGAACACACATGCAATGACACTGGTGGATCCATGTGTGGTCTCTGAAGAGAACACACATTTCAATGACACTGGTGGATCCATATGTGGTATGTGAAAAGAACACACATGCAATGACTTTGGTTGTTTTTACTAAAAAGAACACACATGCAATGACACTGGTGGATCCATAGGTGGTATGTGAGAAGAACACACATTTCAATGACTCTGGTTGTTGTTACTAAAGTGAACACACATGCAATGACACTAGTGGATCCATAGGTGGATTGTGAAAAGAGCACACATGCAATGACTGGTTGTTGTTAGTAGAAAGAGCACACATGCAATGACACTCGTGGATCCATATGTGGTATGTGAAAAAAAGACACATGCAATGACTCTGGTTGTTGTTACTATAAAGAACACACATGCAATGACACTGGTGGATCCATGTGTGGTCTCTGAAGAGAACACACATGCAATGACTCTGGTTGTTGTTAGTGAAAAGAACACACATGCAATGACACTAGTGGATCCATGTGTGGTCTATGAAGAGAACACACATTTCAATGGCTCTGGTTGTTGTTACTAAAAAGAACACACATGCAATGACACTGGTGGATGCATATGTGGATTGTGAAAAGAGCACACATTCAATGACACTGGTGGATCCATATGTGGTAAGTGAAAAGAACACACATGCAATGACTCCACTTGTTGTTAGCAAAAAGAACACTCATGCAATGACACTGGTGGATCCATGTGTGGTCTCTAAAAAGAACACACATTTCAATGACACTGGTGGATTGTTACTAAAGTGAACACACATGCAATGACACTAGTGGATACATAGGTGGATTGTGAAAAGAGCACACATGCAATGACTATGGTTGTTGTTAGTAAAAAGACCACACATGCAATGACACTGGTGGATCACCATATGTGGTATGTGAAAAGAACACACATGCAATGACTCCGGTTGTTGTTACTGAAAAGAACACACATGCATTGACACTGGTGGATCCATAGGTGGATTGTGAAAAGAGCATGCATGCAATGCCACAGGTGGATCCATATTTGGTTTGTGGAAATAACACACATGCAATGACTCTGGTTGTTTTTACTAAAAAGAACACACATGCAATGACACTGGTGGATCCATAGGTGGTATGTGAAAAGAACACACATTTCAATGACTCTTGTTGTTGTTACTGAAAAGAACACACATGCATTGACACTGGTGGATCCATAGGTGGTATGTGAAAAGAACACACATTTCAATGACTCTTGTTGTTGTTACTGAAAAGAACACACATGCATTGACACTGGTGGATCCATAGGTGGATTGTGAAAAGAGCATGCATGTAATGCCACTGGTGGATCCATATTTGGTTTGTGGAAATAACACACATGCAATGACTCTGGTTGTTGTTAGTGAAAAGAACACACATGTAATGACACTGGTGGATCCATGTGTGGTCTCTGAAGAGAACACACATTGCAATGACACAGGTGGATCCATATGTGGTATGTGAAAAGAACACACATGCAATGACTTTGGTTGTTTTTACTAAAAAGAACACACGTGCAATGACACTGGTGGATCCATAGGTGGTATGTGAGAAGAACACACATTTCAATGACTCTGGTTGTTGTTACTAAAGTGAACACACATGCAATGATACTAGTGGATCCATAGGTGGATTGTGAAAAGAGCACACATGCAATGACTGGTTGTTGTTAGTAGAAAGAACACACATGCAATGACACTGGTGGATCCATATGTGGTATGTGAAAACAAGACACATGCAATGACTCTGGTTGTTGTTATATAAAGAACAGACATGCAATGACACTGGTGGATCCATGTGTGGTCTCTGAAGAGAACACACATGCAATGACTCTGGTTGTTGTTAGTGAAAAGAACACACATGCAATGACACTGGTGGATCCATGTGTGGTCTATGAAGAGAACACACATTTCAATGCCTCTGGTTGTTGTTACTAAAAAGAACACACATGCAATGACACTGGTGGATCCATATGTGGATTGTGAAAAGAGCACACATTCAATGACACTGGTGGATCCATATGTGGTAAGTGAAAAGAACACACATGCAATGACTCCACTTGTTGTTAGCAAAAAGAACACACATGCAATGACACTGGTGGATCCATGTGTGGTCTCTAAAAAGAACACACATTTCAATGACACTGGTGGATTGTTACTAAAGTGAACACACATGCAATGACACTAGTGGATACATAGGTGGATTGTGAAAATAGCACACATGCAATGACTCTGGTTGTTGTTAGTAAAAAGAGCACACATGCAATGACACTGGTGGATCCATATGTGGTATGTGAAAAGAACACACATGCAATGACTCCGGTTGTTGTTACTGAAAAGAACACACATGCATTGACACTGGTGGATCCATAGGTGGATTGTGAAAAGAGCATGCATGCAATGCCATTGGTGGATCCATATTTGGTTTGTGGAAATAACACACATGCAATGACACTGGTTGTTTTTACTAAAAAGAACACACATGCAATGACACTGGTGGATCCATAGGTGGTATGTGAAAAGAACACACATTTCAATGACTCTTGTTGTTGTTACTGAAAAGAACACACATGCATTGACACTGGTGGATCCATAGGTGGTATGTGAAAAGAACACACATTTCAATGACTCTTGTTGTTGTTACTGAAAAGAACACACATGCATTGACACTGGTGGATCCATAGGTGGATTGTGAAAAGAGCATGCATGCAATGCCACTGGTGGATCCATATTTGGTTTGTGGAAATAACACACATGCAATGACTCTGGTTGTTGTTAGTGAAAAGAACACACATGTAATGACACTGGTGGATCCATGTGTGGTCTCTGAAGAGAACACACATTTCAATGACACTGGTGGATCCATATGTGGTATGTGAAAAGAACACACATGCAATGACTTTTGTTGTTTTTACTAAAAAGAACACACATGCAATGACACTGGTGGATCCATAGGTGGTATGTGAGAAGAACACACATTTCAATGACTCTGGTTGTTGTTACTAAAGTGAACACACATGCAATGACACTAGTGGATCCATAGGTGGATTGTGACAAGAGCACACATGCAATGACTGGTTGTTGTTAGTAGAAAGAGCACACATGCAATGACACTGGTGGATCCATATGTGGTATATGAAAACAAGACACATGCAATGACTCTGGTTGTTGTTATATAAAGAACAGACATGCAATGACACTGGTGGATCCATGTGTGGTCTCTGAAGAGAACACACATGCAATGACTCTGGTTGTTGTTAGTGAAAAGAACACACATGCAATGACACTGGTGGATCCATGTGTGGTCTATGAAGAGAACACACATTTCAATGGCTCTGGTTGTTGTTACTAAAAAGAACACACATGCAATGACACTGGTGGATGCATATGTGGATTGTGAAAAGAGCACACATTCAATGACACTGGTGGATCCATATGTGGTAAGTGAAAAGAACACACATGCAATGACTCCACTTGTTGTTAGCAAAAAGAACACACATGCAATGACACTGGTGGATCCATGTGTGGTCTCTAAAAAGAACACACATTTCAATGACACTGGTGGATTGTTACTAAAGTGAACACACATGCAATGACACTAGTGGATACATAGGTGGATTGTGAAAATAACACACATGCAATGACTCTGGTTGTTGTTAGTAAAAAGAGCACACATGCAATGACACTGGTGGATCCATATGTGGTATGTGAAAAGAACACACATGCAATGACTCCGGTTGTTGTTACTGAAAAGAACACACACGCATTGACACTGGTGGATCCATAGGTGGATTGTGAAAAGAGCATGCATGCAATGCCACTGGTGGATCCATATTTGGTTTGTGGAAATAACACACATGCAATGACTCTGGTTGTTGTTAGTGAAAAGAACACACATGCAATGACACTGGTGGATCCATGTGTGGTCTCTGAAGAGAACACACATTTCAATGACACTGGTGGATCCATATGTGGTATGTGAAAAGAACACACATGCAATGACTTTGGTTGTTTTTACTAAAAAGAACACACATGCAATGACACTGGTGGATCCATAGGTGGTATGTGAGAAGAACACACATTTCAATGACTCTGGTTGTTGTTACTAAAGTGAACACACATGCAATGACACTAGTGGATCCATAGGTGGATTGTGAAAAGAGCACACATGCAATGACTGGTTGTTGTTAGTAGAAAGAGCACACATGCAATGACACTCGTGGATCCATATGTGGTATGTGAAAACAAGACACATGCAATGACTCTGGTTGTTGTTACTATAAAGAACACACATGCAATGACACTGGTGGATCCATGTGTGGTCTCTGAAGAGAACACACATGCAATGACTCTAGTTGTTGTTAGTGAAAAGAACACACATGCAATGACACTGGTGGATCCATGTGTGGTCTATGAAGAGAACACACATTTCAATGGCTCTGGTTGTTGTTACTAAAAAGAACACACATGCAATGACACTAGTGGATGCATATGTGGATTGTGAAAAGAGCACACATTCAATGACACTGGTGGATCCATATGTGGTAAGTGAAAAGAACACACATGCAATGACTCCACTTGTTGTTAGCAAAAAGAACACTCATGCAATGACACTGGTGGATCCATGTGTGGTCTCTAAAAAGAACACACATTTCAATGACACTGGTTGATTGTTACTAAAGTGAACACACATGCAATGCCACTAGTGGATACATAGGTGGATTGTGAAAAGAGCACACATGCAATGACTATGGTTGTTGTTAGTAAAAATACCACACATGCAATGACACTGGTGGATCACCATATGTGGTATGTGAAAAGAACACACATGCAATGACTCCGGTTGTTGTTACTGAAAAGAACACACATGCATTGACACTGGTGGATCCATAGGTGGATTGTGAAAAGAGCATGCATGCAATGCCACCGGTGGATCCATATTTGGTTTGTGGAAATAACACACATGCAATGACTCTGGTTGTTGTTAGCGAAAAGAACACACATGCAATGACACTGGTGGATCCATGTGTGGTCTCTGAAGAGAACACACATTTCAATGACACTAGTGGATCCATATGTGGTATGTGAAAAGAACACACATGCAATGACTTTGGTTGTTTTTACTAGAAAGAACACACATGCAATGACACTGGTGGATCCATATTTGGTTTGTGGAAATAACACACATGCAATGACTTTGGTTGTTGTTAGTGAAAAGAACACACATGCAATGACACTGGTGGATCCATGTGTGGTCTCTGAAGAGAACACACATTTCAATGACACTGGTGGATCCATATGTGGTATGTGAAAAGAACACACATGCAATGACTTTGGTTGTTTTTACTAAAAAGAACACACATGCAATGACACTGGTGGATCCATAGGTGGTATGTGAGAAGAACACACATTTCAATGACTCTGGTTGTTGTTACTAAAGTGAACACACATGCAATGACACTAGTGGATCCATAGGTGGATTGTGAAAAGAGCACACATGCAATGACTGGTTGTTGTTAGTATAAAGAGCACACATGCAATGACACTCGTGGATCCATATGAGGTATGTGAAAACAAGACACATGCAATGAGTCTGGTTGTTGTTACTATAAAGAACACACATGCAATGACACTGGTGGATCCATGTGTGGTCTCTGAAGAGAACACACATGCAATGACTCTGGTTGTTGTTAGTGAAAAGAACACACATGCAATGACACTGGTGGATCCATGTGTGGTCTCTAAAAAGAACACACATTTCAATGACACTGGTGGATTGTTACTAAAGTGAACACACATGCAATGACACTAGTGGATACATAGGTGGATTGTGAAAAGAGCACACATGCAATGACTATGGTTGTTGTTAGTAAAAATACCACACATGCAATGACACTGGTGGATCACCATATGTGGTATGTGAAAAGAACACACATGCAATGACTCCGGTTGTTGTTACTGAAAAGAACACACATGCATTGACACTGGTGGATCCATAGGTGGATTGTGAAAAGAGCATGCATGCAATGCCACTGGTGGATCCATATTTGGTTTGTGGAAATAACACACATGCAATGACTCTGGTTGTTGTTAGCGGAAAGAACACACATGCAATGACACTGGTGGATCCATGTGTGGTCTCTGAAGAGAACACACATTTCAATGACACTAGTGGATCCATATGTGGTATGTGAAAAGAACACACATGCAATGACTTTGGTTGTTTTTACTAGAAAGAACACACATGCAATGACACTGGTGGATCCATAGGTGGTATGTGAGAAGAACACACATTTCAATGACTCTGGTTGTTGTTACTAAAGTGAACACACATGCAATGACACTAGTGGATCCATAGGTGGATTGTGAAAAGAGCACACATGCAATGACTGGTTGTTGTTAGTAGAAAGAGCACACATGCAATGACACTCGTGGATCCATATGTGGTATGTGAAAACTGTTGGAGATATGCCCAAGAGGCAATAATAAAATAGGTTATTATCATATCTTCATACTTATGATAAATGTTTACATACCATGCTATAATTGTATTAACCGGAAACATTAATACTTGTGTGATTTGTAAACTAAAATAAGAGTCCCTAGTAAAGCCTCTTGTTAAACTAGCTTGTTGGTTAATATATGATCATGGTTTCCTGATCATGAACATAGAGATGTTATTAACAACAGGATCATATCATTAGGAGAATGATGTGATGGACATACTCCTATAGATAAGCGTAGCATAAAGATCAAGTCATTTCAATAGTTCAATTGCTATATGCTTTCTGATACATAGTAACCTAATTCCTTCGACCATGAGATCATGCATATCACCTTTACCGGATGGATGCTTTGATGTCATCAAACACCACACCGTAACAGGGTGGCTATAAAGGTGGCATTGAGTGTTCGGAAAGTATTGGTTGAAACACATGGATCAAGAGTGGGATTTGTCCATCCACATGACGGATAGATATACTCTGGGCCCTCTCGGTGAAATGTCATCCAATTAGCTTGCAAGCATGTGACATGGTCACAAGGGATCACATATCACGGGAACGAGAAAAGAGTACTTATCAGTAACGAGGTTGAACTAGGTATGCAGAGATACCGACGATCATAACCTCGGATAAGTAACATATCGTGAGACAAAGGGAAATTGGTATCGTATGTAAGTGGTTCATTCGATCGCAAAGTAATCGTAGAAATATGTGGGAGCCATATGAATTTCCAGATTCCTCTATTGGTTATTGTTCGGAGAAGTGTCTCGATCATGTCCGCATAATTCACGAACCGTAGGGAGACACACTTAAGGATTCGATGTTGTTTGAGTAGTTATGGTATTATGAGAAAGAGACCGAATGTTGTTCGGAGTCTCGGATGGGATCCGGGATATCACGAGGTGATCCGGAATGGTCCGGAGAATAAGATTCATATAAGGAAAGTCCCGTTTCGGAGTTGGGGAATGGTTCCGGTGTTTTCATCGGGAACATTCTAGAAGGTCCCGGAATGTCCGGCACTCCGGAGGGGGAAGGGGTACATGAATGTGTCATTGCATGTTGGAATGATTGCATCATGTACTAAGTGTTCTCGCTGTCCGAAATAAAGGGTTAATTCAAATCCTAATTGAAAAGTCAAACTGCCAGTTTTCGGTCAAACTGCCAGTTTTCGGAAAGAGGAGAAAGAGGAGGAGAGGTGGAGGCCGAGTTGGAGGAGGGTTCCTCCCCTTGGCCGGCGCACCTCCCAAGGCCGAGTTGGGGAGGAACTCCTCCCCTTGGCCGCCGGCCCTCCCACCTATAAAGGGAGGGGCAGGGCTCCCCTCTCTACACACTACTAGTTCCTACCCTCTAAACTAAACCCTAGATCTAAACCCCGGTTTAGAGCTATTTTGGTTTAGAGCCTTCTAATTGGTTTAGAGCCCTCTAATTGGTGTGTCTAATTACTAGACCACTAATAGCCTCTCTCATAAGCTCCACCATACTCGCACCGGCTTAAGGCGAAGCCCTGCGGGATCTCCCCTCTACTTCCGGTACCACGCCGTTGTGCTGCCGGAATCGCGAGGAGAGTGCTACAACCTCCGCTGCCTGCTGGAACAAGGGAGAGGAAGGTCTTCGTCGAGTACCGAACGTGTGACCGACTGCGGGAGCGCTGCTGGAACGTGGCGCTGGAAGGATCGTCTACGCGATCTTGAGATCGGAAAGAGTACGACTACATCACCCACGAGAATCTGCTCTCGTTAAACACTTTGGAATCTTCGAGGGTGAGTTATTCCATCGACTCGTTGCTACAATCTAATAGATAGATCTTGGCTTGTTTGTTTGTATGCGATAGAAAATTTTTGTTTTCCATGCTACGAACCCCTACAGTGGTATCAGAGCCGTGTCTATATGTAGATCTGTTGCACGAGTAGAACACAATGGTCATTGTGGGCGTTGATGCTTTTATTGTAGATTGCTTTGCGTGTACTTTGCATCTTGCGGTATGTTGGGATGAAGCGGCCCGGGCTAACCTTACATGACATCGTTCATGAGACTTGCTCCACGCTTGACATGCAACTTGTATTGCATAAGTGGCTTTGCGGGTGCCTGTTTCTCCTAGCATAGTTAAGATCCAATTTACAACGGGTAATCAACAATGCTAGTATCAATGTTGTGGTTCTTGTTCGTAAGTTAGAACGACACTTATTGAAAGCCCCAAACCACGTAAAATATGCAAAGAAAGTAGAGGCGTCTAACTTTGTTTTGCAGGGGTGTGCAGTGATGTGATATGGCCATGATTGTGATTATATTTGATGTATGCAATGTTCCTTATTGTAAGTTGGCAACCGGCAGGAGCCATATGGTTGTCTTTAATTTCTGTTAAGACCTGCGTGTCTATTCAAAATAGTTGTAATAGTTGAAGCTGGTGGACGACAACCATGAAGAAGCGTCATTGACCTTGATGCTACGCCGGTGATGATGGAGATCATGTTCGTGCTTGAAGATGGAGATCGGAAGCACAAAGAAGAAAGGCCATATCATATCACATATTATGAATTGCATGTGATGTTAATCCTTTATGCATCTTGTATTGCTTAGTAGACGACGGTAGCATTATAAGATGATCCCTCATGCACATAAATTTCAAGTTCTAAAGTGTTCGCCCTTAGTTAGCACCGTTGCTAAAACTTGTTGCTTCGAAGCACCACGTGATGATCGGGTGTCTTTGATTCCACGGGTAAATACAACGTAAGCAAGCCAGATTTGCTTATGCGGTAGCTAAGGTTTGATCTTGACGAGCCTAGCATGTACAGACATGGCCTCAGGAACACGGATTACCGAAAGGTAGAGCATGAGTCATATAGTAGATATGATGAACATGTTGATTGTTCGCCATTGAAGCTATATCAACTCTCGTGATGATCGGTTTTGATGTGGTGGATTTGGTTCGTGTGATCACTAAAACAATGTGAGGGATGTTGTTTTGAGTGGGAGTTCACCTAGATTAATTTAATTATTAATTAGAACTCAATTTATCATAAACTAAATCAAAGTGAATTTGCATAGTTGTTGTAGTCATTGGCATCCGTTTACCACCTTGCGCTTAGTTATAATTGAGATGATAGAACTATAGAATTCTGGTTAGATACTTTACGAACTGGTATCGTATTGTTTTAAGTGTTAATCTAAAGTTTAAAAGTCCTATTGCAAACTTTCAGTAAGTTCCGGTTACTCCATGAAGTTTAATAATTAGTATTAAATCAAGAGTAACAATTCCAAGTGTTAGTATATAAGTATCATGTTTGTATCCATGATTCTTGATATTCAAAGGATTCCCTTAATATCAAGGTTATCTAGGATCTGAAAGAGTTGTTTCAGAAACCATGATGTGTGGAAGATATTGTGATATCTGAAACGAAGTTTTGGTTACAACATGATAGAGTATAATATGGCAAAGTTCATGTTCTCATATTTTGATGAGAATTTGCAAAAAGGTTGGAGACACTTGTTGTCCTAATCCTCCAAAAGGTTTTGGATAGCAACATTATACTCATAATTCATCGTTATAAGCTAAAAGTAGCTTGATCATGGACGATACCATGATAAAGGGTGAATATTTGATGTAGGTAAAATGTTTACTACACCAAGAGATTACTAAAGAAAGGAATTTGAAAGAACACCAAACATTTGATGATGGTGATCTACTTCAAAGTGCAAGTCCAAAGACATTGGTATTTAACTATACACGCTTTGGATTATGTGTCATATGTATGACTCCACTATTGATGTTGATAGATTCTTTCAAACAGAAAAGGAGATACTGAAAGAGAATCTCATAAATATATGGCAGAAAAGAAAAGACTAGAATTGTTCAGTTTAAGTATATAGATGATATACATGTTATGGCTATATTCTTTGCTTATTAAACAATGTGGTTCTCAAGTATTTGATACTGAATTT
The DNA here is from genome assembly GCA_916181665.1 of Avena sativa. Classification (NCBI taxonomy): domain Eukaryota; kingdom Viridiplantae; phylum Streptophyta; class Magnoliopsida; order Poales; family Poaceae; genus Avena; species Avena sativa. Next base: position 342,189,075 of record OV702288.1, read on the forward strand.
GTTGGTGTGAATCGTCATACGAAACAACACAATTCATGAACTACAATGGCCTAAGTAACAAGCAAAAGAATATGTGATGATGTTCATCGAGAACAAATAAAGGGTTATTGCGTTGCTTGTTAAACATCAAAGCTTGCCTTCAAAGATTTGTTTTATCAGGTATTATGAGAACAAAAGGGTTGTTCAAATAATTGCCGTAATCCATAAAAGATGGATGATTCACAAATCTCGTTGGAGAAATCACATCCATAAAACTAGTGCTAAAATGTCGAAAGACAAATTGATTGAAAGATCACTTAGGAAGTGACATCGCCGTTTAAATTATATTGGAAAGAAAACATGAAGAAAATCCATATGGATGGAATTTTGGAGTCTATTTGATTTTGATCAAATAACGCTTGTGAAACTTTCCTAGAGATAATTAAAACTTCGTTCATAGGCCAAAAGGGAACGAATGACTAGCTAATTGGAACTTGTACATATTGTTGTACGAAGTCCATTATGTGTAGTCAAGAGCGATGGATTTCAACTTCATATGCTTTCTCCGAAAATTTGAGTGAATATATGAATATTTACTTAATAAGGATGAAGTATGAAATATTTGAAAAGTTCAAAAGACTTTCAAGATGAAGTGCAAAATCATTGTAACAAGAATATGAATAGTTTATGATAAAGATCATAAAGGAAGATATTTGAATTACAAGTTTAGCATAATACCTAAGATTTAAGGAATCGTTCCGTGGATCTGCATTTTCCCGAAACACCATAAGTGTATGGAGCGTTCGAGATATGTAATTAAACCTTGTTTGACATGGTAAGATCAAAGGTATAATTTATAAAACTGCCATTATATTTTAAAGATTAAAAGCTTTAGAGATTACCGTTTTTCCACTGAAAAGAGCTCCATCATAATCCGTTGAAATGACACCATATAAGGTTATGGTTTGGGATAAAACCCAAGTTGTCCTTTCTTAAACATTGGTATGCTATGCATAAGAAAGATGTTTGCAACCAAAGTCGGATGAACCTGTCTTTGTATGACTATTAAGTATTCCTCCATAAACACCGGAGACAAAAGTGTTTGTTGCTTAGAACGTCAAGTTTCTTTTGGAAGGAATTTTTCGTGAAAAGTTAAGTGGGAGGACAATAGAACTTTGATAAGGTTAAAAGAACCTTAGCTGTATGTGCAAAGTTGCGCAGCGCCGAAAAGTGTTCCGGAGGCGGCAACAATGCTCATGGCTCACGTGCCTCAAAGGTTGTGGTCACGGAGATCTAAGTTCCTATTGAAACAAGTAGATCGGGTAAACAATCAAATACCAAGATTTGAGGGTTGAATCATTATTTGAGAATAATGAACCGACTACATGCAAAGAAGCAATGATGGGCCCTAACTCCGTCAAATGGCTTGAAGCCATAAAATCCGTGATAGTTCCATACACGAGAAATCAAGTTTTGAACTTGAAGGACCCTCGAGAAAGGTGTAAGACCTTACAGTTGTGTCTGGATCTATAAAGAAATAGACATGGATGTTTTACATCTATGAAATAGTCGACATGTTGGGAAAGAGTTCACAACAATGTTCAAAGGTTGACTATGACAAGATTTGATCTATCATAGTGATATTTAGTCTAGACGGATTAATGAAAGCAACCACTACATATAATTTGTTATATGGTAGTTGAATAAACAAAACAAGTTCTTCTAATAGAATCGTTACCTAGGACATGTGCATAAACACGGTCCATAGGGTTTTGTCAATTCAAAGGATGCTAAAAGCATATGCAAACTTCAATGGTTAGAGTGAGCATAGCGGAGTTGGAATCTTCACTATGATGAAACTGTTAAAAAGGGTTTAATTTCATCAGAGACAATGAAGATGCTTGCATTTGCAAGAAATTAAGTGGGAGCGCTAAGACAAGTTTCTAATACATTATGTGGAAGACATATTGTTGATTGGAAATAATGTATCTTTTATTAAACACATATTAAGAATTTCATCCCGATGAAAGACTTAGGCAAAACCCAAGTATTTGGCATCAATAGACGCTAATATGGTTGTGCCAGAAGTACATAGACGAGATATTGAATGAATTCAATATAGAAACTACAAGAAAGGTTCTTGTTGCACAGAAAGGATTGAATGAGTTCAATGTTGATGATATATTCAAATGTATTGACATTTGGTAAAGTGAAACAAATAATCAAGTATAGATTGATACTTGATGTATGAAATCACAAAGAGTATTTATATCAATCATACTGTGATATGTACAAATCCAGATATGTCCTATGCTCTAAATGTTGAGAGCATATACCAGAATGATTCGTAAGATGATCATTGGACAATAGTAAGGATATTCTTATGATCTTCTGAAAGAACTAAGAGTATAATATTTGTAGAAGTGACAAATAGATGGTTAGTTCATTGTAAAAGTACTACATTGATACTAGCTTTGTCACAAAGTACAAATTAAGTTTATCTCAATCTAAACTAAAGTGGCACAATATAATGGAAAGTGAGTTCCATAATGGATTTGGATGATTTCCAAAGTTAAGACATTGTGACAGATACTACAACAAAAGGCTGAGTATATGACTGCTATTATAGCAGCAAAAGAGGGCATTTGTGTCAAGAAGTTTGTTATCAAACTAGGTGTAGTTCACAGTGGGATAATACTATGAAGATATATTGTGCGACAATATTATCAACATGTTTTAACCCCAAAGAGCTAAAGGTCACACCGAAATACCAAATTTATACAAAGCCATCTCATTAGAGAATGAGTGATGCGTAGAGACGCAAAGACATGCAATTACACACGGACCTGGAAGTGTCAGATCCGGAGATCAGTTGACCACTAGCAATCGTGTACATACAGCACCGGAAAGCCATAGGTGTTATATACACAAAGGTTTGAAACTAGATTATTGACTCTAGTGCAAGTGGGAGACTGTTGGAGATATGCCCAAGAGGCAATAATAAAATAGGTTATTATCATATCTTCATACTTATGATAAATGTTTACATACCATGCTATAATTGTATTAACCGGAAACATTAATACTTGTGTGATTTGTAAACTAAAATAAGAGTCCCTAGTAAAGCCTCTTGTTAAACTAGCTTGTTGGTTAATATATGATCATGGTTTCCTGATCATGAACATAGAGATGTTATTAACAACAGGATCATATCATTAGGAGAATGATGTGATGGACATACTCCTATAGATAAGCGTAGCATAAAGATCAAGTCATTTCAATAGTTCAATTGCTATATGCTTTCTGATACATAGTAACCTAATTCCTTCGACCATGAGATCATGCATATCACCTTTACCGGATGGATGCTTTGATGTCATCAAACACCACACCGTAACAGGGTGGCTATAAAGGTGGCATTGAGTGTTCGGAAAGTATTGGTTGAAACACATGGATCAAGAGTGGGATTTGTCCATCCACATGACGGATAGATATACTCTGGGCCCTCTCGGTGAAATGTCATCCAATTAGCTTGCAAGCATGTGACATGGTCACAAGGGATCACATATCACGGGAACGAGAAAAGAGTACTTATCAGTAACGAGGTTGAACTAGGTATGCAGAGATACCGACGATCATAACCTCGGATAAGTAACATATCGTGAGACAAAGGGAAATTGGTATCGTATGTAAGTGGTTCATTCGATCGCAAAGTAATCGTAGAAATATGTGGGAGCCATATGAATTTCCAGATTCCTCTATTGGTTATTGTTCGGAGAAGTGTCTCGATCATGTCCGCATAATTCACGAACCGTAGGGAGACACACTTAAGGATTCGATGTTGTTTGAGTAGTTATGGTATTATGAGAAAGAGACCGAATGTTGTTCGGAGTCTCGGATGGGATCCGGGATATCACGAGGTGATCCGGAATGGTCCGGAGAATAAGATTCATATAAGGAAAGTCCCGTTTCGGAGTTGGGGAATGGTTCCGGTGTTTTCATCGGGAACATTCTAGAAGGTCCCGGAATGTCCGGCACTCCGGAGGGGGAAGGGGTACATGAATGTGTCATTGCATGTTGGAATGATTGCATCATGTACTAAGTGTTCTCGCTGTCCGAAATAAAGGGTTAATTCAAATCCTAATTGAAAAGTCAAACTGCCAGTTTTCGGTCAAACTGCCAGTTTTCGGAAAGAGGAGAAAGAGGAGGAGAGGTGGAGGCCGAGTTGGAGGAGGGTTCCTCCCCTTGGCCGGCGCACCTCCCAAGGCCGAGTTGGGGAGGAACTCCTCCCCTTGGCCGCCGGCCCTCCCACCTATAAAGGGAGGGGCAGGGCTCCCCTCTCTACACACTACTAGTTCCTACCCTCTAAACTAAACCCTAGATCTAAACCCCGGTTTAGAGCTATTTTGGTTTAGAGCCTTCTAATTGGTTTAGAGCCCTCTAATTGGTGTGTCTAATTACTAGACCGCTAATAGCCTCTCTCATAAGCTCCACCATACTCGCACCGGCTTAAGGCGAAGCCCTGCGGGATCTCCCCTCTACTTCCGGTACCACGCCGTTGTGCTGCCGGAATCGCGAGGAGAGTGCTACAACCTCCGCTGCCTGCTGGAACAAGGGAGAGGAAGGTCTTCGTCGAGTACCGAACGTGTGACCGACTGCGGGAGCGCTGCTGGAACGTGGCGCTGGAAGGATCGTCTACGCGATCTTGAGATCGGAAAGAGTACGACTACATCACCCACGAGAATCTGCTCTCGTTAAACACTTTGGAATCTTCGAGGGTGAGTTATTCCATCGACTCGTTGCTACAATCTAATAGATAGATCTTGGCTTGTTTGTTTGTATGCGATAGAAAATTTTTGTTTTCCATGCTACGAACCCCTACAAAAACAAGACACATGCAATGACTCTGGTTGTTGTTACTATAAAGAACACACATGCAATGACACTGGTGGATCCATGTGTGGTCTCTGAAGAGAACACACATGCAATGACTCTGGTTGTTGTTAGTGAAAAGAACACACATGCAATGACACTGGTGGATCCATGTGTGGTCTATGAAGAGAACACACATTTCAATGGCTCTGGTTGTTGTTACTAAAAAGAACACACATGCAATGACACTAGTGGATGCATATGTGGATTGTGAAAAGAGCACACATTCAATGACACTGGTGGATCCATATGTGGTAAGTGAAAAGAACACACATGCAATGACTCCACTTGTTGTTAGCAAAAAGAACACTCATGCAATGACACTGGTGGATCCATGTGTGGTCTCTAAAAAGAACACACATTTCAATGACACTGGTGGATTGTTACTAAAGTGAACACACATGCAATGACACTAATAGGTGGATTGTGAAAAGAGCGCACATGCAATGACTATGGTTGTTGTTAGTAAAAATACCACACATGCAATGACACTGGTGGATCACCATATGTGGTATGTGAAAAGAACACACATGCAATGACTGGTTGTTGTTAGTATAACGAGCACACATGCAATGACACTCGTGGATCCATATGAGGTATGTGAAAACAAGACACATGCAATGACTCTGGTTGTTGTTACTATAAAGAACACACATGCAATGACACTGGTGGATCCATGTGTGGTCTCTGAAGAGAACACACATTTCAATGACACTGGTGGATCCATATGTGGTATGTGAAAAGAACACACATGCAATGACTTTGGTTGTTTTTACTAAAAAGAACACACATGCAATGACACTGGTGGATCCATAGGTGGTATGTGAGAAGAACACACATTTCAATGACTCTGGTTGTTGTTACTAAAGTGAACACACATGCAATGACACTAGTGGATCCATAGGTGGATTGTGAAAAGAGCACACATGCAATGACTGGTTGTTGTTAGTAGAAAGAGCACACATGGAATGACACTCGTGGATCCATATGTGGTATGTGAAAACAGGACACATGCAATGACTCTGGTTGTTGTTACTATAAAGAACACACATGCAATGACACTGGTGGATCCATGTGTGGTCTCTGAAGAGAACACACATGCAATGACTCTGGTTGTTGTTAGTGAAAAGAACACACATGCAATGACACTGGTGGATCCATGTGTGGTCTATGAAGAGAACACACATTTCAATGGCTCTTGTTGTTGTTACTAAGAAGAACACACATGCAATGACACTAGTGGATGCATATGTGGATTGTGAAAAGAGCACACATTCAATGACACTGGTGGATCCATATGTGGTAAGTGAAAAGAACACAGATGCAATGACTCCACTTGTTGTTAGCAAAAAGAACACTCATGCAATGACACTGGTGGATCCATGTGTGGTCTCTAAAAAGAACACACATTTCAATGACACTGGTGGATTGTTACTAAAGTGAACACACATGCAATGACACTAGTGGATACATAGGTGGATTGTGAAAAGAGCACACATGCAATGACTATGGTTGTTGTTAGTAAAAATACCACACATGCAATGACACTGGTGGATCACCATATGTGGTATGTGAAAAGAACACACATGCAATGACTGGTTGTTGTTAGTATAAAGAGCACACATGCAATGACACTCGTGGATCCATATGAGGTATGTGAAAACAAGACACATGCAATGACTCTGGTTGTTGTTACTATAAAGAACACACATGCAATGACACTGGTGGATCCATGTGTGGTCTCTGAAGAGAACACACATTTCAATGACACTGGTGGATCCATATGTGGTATGTGAAAAGAACACACATGCAATGACTTTGGTTGTTTTTACTAAAAAGAACACACATGCAATGACACTGGTGGATCCATAGGTGGTATGTGAGAAGAACACACATTTCAATGACTCTGGTTGTTGTTACTAAAGTGAACACACATGCAATGACACTAGTGGATCCATAGGTGGATTGTGAAAAGAGCACACATGCAATGACTGGTTGTTGTTAGTAGAAAGAGCACACATGGAATGACACTCGTGGATCCATATGTGGTATGTGAAAACAAGACACATGCAATGACTCTGGTTGTTGTTACTATAAAGAACACACATGCAATGACACTGGTGGATCCATGTGTGGTCTCTGAAGAGAACACACATGCAATGACTCTGGTTGTTGTTAGTGAAAAGAACACACATGCAATGACACTGGTGGATCCATGTGTGGTCTATGAAGAGAACACACATTTCAATGGCTCTGGTTGTTGTTACTAAAAAGAACACACATGCAATGACACTAGTGGATGCATATGTGGATTGTGAAAAGAGCACACATTCAATGACACTGGTGGATCCATATGTGGTAAGTGAAAAGAACACACATGCAATGACTCCACTTGTTGTTAGCAAAAAGAACACTCATGCAATGACACTGGTGGATCCATGTGTGGTCTCTAAAAAGAACACACATTTCAATGACACTGGTGGATTGTTACTAAAGTGAACACACATGCAATGACACTAGTGGATACATAGGTGGATTGTGAAAAGAGCACACATGCAATGACTATGGTTGTTGTTAGTAAAAATACCACACATGCAATGACACTGGTGGATCACCATATGTGGTATGTGAAAAGAACACACATGCAATGACTGGTTGTTGTTAGTATAAAGAGCACACATGCAATGACACTCGTGGATCCATATGAGGTATGTGAAAACAAGACACATGCAATGACTCTGGTTGTTGTTACTATAAAGAACACACATGCAATGACACTGGTGGATCCATGTGTGGTCTCTGAAGAGAACACACATTTCAATGACACTGGTGGATCCATATGTGGTATGTGAAAAGAACACACATGCAATGACTTTGGTTGTTTTTACTAAAAAGAACACACATGCAATGACACTGGTGGATCCATAGGTGGTATGTGAGAAGAACACACATTTCAATGACTCTGGTTGTTGTTACTAAAGTGAACACACATGCAATGACACTAGTGGATCCATAGGTGGATTGTGAAAAGAGCACACATGCAATGACTGGTTGTTGTTAGTAGAAAGAGCACACATGGAATGACACTCGTGGATCCATATGTGGTATGTGAAAACAAGACACATGCAATGACTCTGGTTGTTGTTACTATAAAGAACACACATGCAATGACACTGGTGGATCCATGTGTGGTCTCTGAAGAGAACACACATGCAATGACTCTGGTTGTTGTTAGTGAAAAGAACACACATGCAATGACACTGGTGGATCCATGTGTGGTCTATGAAGAGAACACACATTTCAATGGCTCTTGTTGTTGTTACTAAGAAGAACACACATGCAATGACACTAGTGGATGCATATGTGGATTGTGAAAAGAGCACACATTCAATGACACTGGTGGATCCATATGTGGTAAGTGAAAAGAACACAGATGCAATGACTCCACTTGTTGTTAGCAAAAAGAACACTCATGCAATGACACTGGTGGATCCATGTGTGGTCTCTAAAAAGAACACACATTTCAATGACACTGGTGGATTGTTACTAAAGTGAACACACATGCAATGACACTAGTGGATACATAGGTGGATTGTGAAAAGAGCACACATGCAATGACTATGGTTGTTGTTAGTAAAAATACCACACATGCAATGACACTGGTGGATCACCATATGTGGTATGTGAAAAGAACACACATGCAATGACTGGTTGTTGTTAGTATAAAGAGCACACATGCAATGACACTCGTGGATCCATATGAGGTATGTGAAAACAAGACACATGCAATGACTCTGGTTGTTGTTACTATAAAGAACACACATGCAATGACACTGGTGGATCCATGTGTGGTCTCTGAAGAGAACACACATTTCAATGACACTGGTGGATCCATATGTGGTATGTGAAAAGAACACACATGCAATGACTTTGGTTGTTTTTACTAAAAAGAACACACATGCAATGACACTGGTGGATCCATAGGTGGTATGTGAGAAGAACACACATTTCAATGACTCTGGTTGTTGTTACTAAAGTGAAAACACATGCAATGACACTAGTGGATCCATAGGTGGATTGTGAAAAGAGCACACATGCAATGACTGGTTGTTGTTAGTAGAAAGAGCACACATGGAATGACACTCGTGGATCCATATGTGGTATGTGAAAACAAGACACATGCAATGACTCTGGTTGTTGTTACTATAAAGAACACACATGCAATGACACTGGTGGATCCATGTGTGGTCTCTGAAGAGAACACACATGCAATGACTCTGGTTGTTGTTAGTGAAAAGAACACACATGCAATGACACTGGTGGATCCATGTGTGGTCTATGAAGAGAACACACATTTCAATGGCTCTGGTTGTTGTTACTAAAAAGAACACACATGCAATGACACTAGTGGATGCATATGTGGATTGTGAAAAGAGCACACATTCAATGACACTGGTGGATCCATATGTGGTAAGTGAAAAGAACACACATGCAATGACTCCACTTGTTGTTAGCAAAAAGAACACTCATGCAATGACACTGGTGGATCCATGTGTGGTCTCTAAAAAGAACACACATTTCAATGACACTGGCGGATTGTTACTAAAGTGAACACACATGCAATGACACTAGTGGATACATAGGTGGATTGTGAAAAGAGCACACATGCAATGACTATGGTTGTTGTTAGTAAAAATACCACACATGCAATGACACTGGTGGATCACCATATGTGGTATGTGAAAAGAAAACACATGCAATGACTGGTTGTTGTTAGTATAAAGATTACACATGCAATGACACTCGTGGATCCATATGAGGTATGTGAAAACAAGACACATGCAATGACTCTGGTTGTTGTTACTATAAAGAACACACATGCAATGACACTGGTGGATCCATGTGTGGTCTCTGAAGAGAACACACATTTCAATGACACTGGTAGATCCATATGTGGTATGTGAAAAGAACACACATACAATGACTTTGGTTGTTTTTACTAAAAAGAACACACATGCAATGACACTAGTGGATACATAGGTGGATTGTGAAAAGAGCACACATGCAATGACTATGGTTGTTGTTAGTAAAAATACCACACATGCAATGACACTGGTGGATCACCATATGTGGTATGTGAAAAGAACACACATGCAATGACTCCGGTTGTTGTTACTGAAAAGAACACACATGCATTGACACTGGTGGATCCATACGTGGATTGTGAAAAGAGCATGCATGCAATGCCACTGGTGGATCCATATTTGGTTTGTGGAAATAACACACATGCAATGACTCTGGTTGTTGTTAGCAAAAAGAACACACATGCAATGACACTGGTGGATCCATGTGTGGTCTCTGAAGAGAACACACATGCAATGACACTCGTGGATCCATATGTGGTATGTGAAAAAAAGACACATGCAATGACTCTGGTTGTTGTTACTATAAAGAACACACATGCAATGACACTGGTGGATCCATGTGTGGTCTCTGAAGAGAACACACATGCAATGACTCTGGTTGTTGTTAGTGAAAAGAACACACATGCAATGACACTAGTGGATCCATGTGTGGTCTATGAAGAGAACACACATTTCAATGGCTCTGGTTGTTGTTACTAAAAAGAACACACATGCAATGACACTGGTGGATGCATATGTGGATTGTGAAAAGAGCACACATTCAATGACACTGGTGGATCCATATGTGGTAAGTGAAAAGAACACACATGCAATGACTCCACTTGTTGTTAGCAAAAAGAACACTCATGCAATGACACTGGTGGATCCATGTGTGGTCTCTAAAAAGAACACACATTTCAATGACACTGGTGGATTGTTACTAAAGTGAACACACATGCAATGACACTAGTGGATACATAGGTGCATTGTGAAAAGAGCACACATGCAATGACTATGGTTGTTGTTAGTAAAAAGACCACACATGCAATGACACTGGTGGATCACCATATGTGGTATGTGAAAAGAACACACATGCAATGACTCCGGTTGTTGTTACTGAAAAGAACACACATGCATTGACACTGGTGGATCCATAGGTGGATTGTGAAAAGAGCATGCATGCAATGCCACAGGTGGATCCATATTTGGTTTGTGGAAATAACACACATGCAATGACTCTGGTTGTTTTTACTAAAAATAACACACATGCAATGACACTGGTGGATCCATAGGTGGTATGTGAAAAGAACACACATTTCAATGACTCTTGTTGTTGTTACTGAAAAAAACACACATGCATTGACACTGGTGGATCCATAGGTGGTATGTGAAAAGAACACACATTTCAATGACTCTTGTTGTTGTTACTGAAAAGAACACACATGCATTGACAATGGTGGATCCATAGGTGGATTGTGAAAAGAGCATGCATGTAATGCCACTGGGGGATCCATATTTGGTTTGTGGAAATAACACACATGCAATGACTCTGGTTGTTGTTAGTGAAAAGAACACACATGTAATGACACTGGTGGATCCATGTGTGGTCTCTGAAGAGAACACACATTGCAATGACACAGGTGGATCCATATGTGGTATGTGAAAAGAACACACATGCAATGACTTTGGTTGTTTTTACTAAAAAGAACACACGTGCAATGACACTGGTGGATCCATAGGTGGTATGTGAGAAGAACACACATTTCAATGACTCTGGTTGTTGTTACTAAAGTGAACACACATGCAATGATACTAGTGGATCCATAGGTGGATTGTGAAAAGAGCACACATGCAATGACTGGTTATTGTTAGTAGAAAGAACACACATGCAATGACACTGGTGGATCCATATGTGTAATGTGAAAACAAGACACATGCAATGACTCTGGTTGTTGTTATATAAAGAACAGACATGCAATGACACTGGTGGATCCATGTGTGGTCTCTGAAGAGAACACACATGCAATGACTCTGGTTGTTGTTAGTGAAAAGAACACACATGCAATGACACTGGTGGATCCATGTGTGGTCTATGAAGAGAACACACATTTCAATGGCTCTGGTTGTTGTTACTAAAAAGAACACACATGCAATGACACTGGTGGATGCATATGTGGATTGTGAAAAGAGCACACATTCAATGACACTGGTGGATCCATATGTGGTAAGTGAAAAGAACACACATGCAATGACTCCACTTGTTGTTAGCAAAAAGAACACACATGCAATGACACTGGTGGATCCATGTGTGGTCTCTAAAAAGAACACACATTTCAATGACACTGGTGGATTGTTACTAAAGTGAACACACATGCAATGACACTAGTGGATACATAGGTGGATTGTGAAAATAGCACACATGCAATGACTCTGGTTGTTGTTAGTAAAAAGAGCACACATGCAATGACACTGGTGGATCCATATGTGGTATGTGAAAAGAACACACATGCAATGACTCCGGTTGTTGTTACTGAAAAGAACACACATGCATTGACACTGGTGGATCCATAGGTGGATTGTGAAAAGAGCATGCATGCAATGCCATTGGTGGATCCATATTTGGTTTGTGGAAATAACACACATGCAATGACACTGGTTGTTTTTACTAAAAAGAACACACATGCAATGACACTGGTGGATCCATAGGTGGTATGTGAAAAGAACACACATTTCAATGACTCTTGTTGTTGTTACTGAAAAGAACACACATGCATTGACACTGGTGGATCCATAGGTGGTATGTGAAAAGAACACACATTTCAATGACTCTTGTTGTTGTTACTGAAAAGAACACACATGCATTGACACTGGTGGATCCATAGGTGGATTGTGAAAAGAGCATGCATGCAATGCCACTGGTGGATCCATATTTGGTTTGTGGAAATAACACACATGCAATGACTCTGGTTGTTGTTAGTGAAAAGAACACACATGTAATGACACTGGTGGATCCATGTGTGGTCTCTGAAGAGAACACACATTTCAATGACACTGGTGGATCCATATGTGGTATGTGAAAAGAACACACATGCAATGACTTTGGTTGTTTTTACTAAAAAGAACACACATGCAATGACACTGGTGGATCCATAGGTGGTATGTGAGAAGAACACACATTTCAATGACTCTGGTTGTTGTTACTAAAGTGAACACACATGCAATGACACTAGTGGATCCATAGGTGGATTGTGAAAAGAGCACACATGCAATGACTGGTTGTTGTTAGTAGAAAGAGCACACATGCAATGACACTGGTGGATCCATATGTGGTATATGAAAACAAGACACATGCAATGACTCTGGTTGTTGTTATATAAAGAACAGACATGCAATGACACTGGTGGATCCATGTGTGGTCTCTGAAGAGAACACACATGCAATGACTCTGGTTGTTGTTAGTGAAAAGAACACACATGCAATGACACTGGTGGATCCATGTGTGGTCTATGAAGAGAACACACATTTCAATGGCTCTGGTTGTTGTTACTAAAAAGAACACACATGCAATGACACTGGTGGATGCATATGTGGATTGTGAAAAGAGCACACATTCAATGACACTGGTGGATCCATATGTGGTAAGTGAAAAGAACACACATGCAATGACTCCACTTGTTGTTAGCAAAAAGAACACACATGCAATGACACTGGTGGATCCATGTGTGGTCTCTAAAAAGAACACACATTTCAATGACACTGGTGGATTGTTACTAAAGTGAACACACATGCAATGACACTAGTGGATACATAGGTGGATTGTGAAAATAGCACACATGCAATGACTCTGGTTGTTGTTAGTAAAAAGAGCACACATGCAATGACACTGGTGGATCCATATGTGGTATGTGAAAAGAACACACATGCAATGACTCCGGTTGTTGTTACTGAAAAGAACACACATGCATTGACACTGGTGGATCCATAGGTGGATTGTGAAAAGAGCATGCATGCAATGCCACTGGTGGATCCATATTTGGTTTGTGGAAATAACACACATGCAATGACTCTGGTTGTTGTTAGTGAAAAGAACACACATGCAATGACACTGGTGGATCCATGTGTGGTCTCTGAAGAGAACACACATTTCAATGACACTGGTGGATCCATATGTGGTATGTGAAAAGAACACACATGCAATGACTTTGGTTGTTTTTACTAAAAAGAACACACATGCAATGACACTGGTGGATCCATAGGTGGTATGTGAGAAGAACACACATTTCAATGACTCTGGTTGTTGTTACTAAAGTGAACACACATGCAATGACACTAGTGGATCCATAGGTGGATTGTGAAAAGAGCACACATGCAATGACTGGTTGTTGTTAGTAGAAAGAGCACACATGCAATGACACTCGTGGATCCATATGTGGTATGTGAAAACAAGACACATGCAATGACTCTGGTTGTTGTTACTATAAAGAACACACATGCAATGACACTGGTGGATCCATGTGTGGTCTCTGAAGAGAACACACATGCAATGACTCTAGTTGTTGTTAGTGAAAAGAACACACATGCAATGACACTGGTGGATCCATGTGTGGTCTATGAAGAGAACACACATTTCAATGGCTCTGGTTGTTGTTACTAAAAAGAACACACATGCAATGACACTAGTGGATGCATATGTGGATTGTGAAAAGAGCACACATTCAATGACACTGGTGGATCCATATGTGGTAAGTGAAAAGAACACACATGCAATGACTCCACTTGTTGTTAGCAAAAATAACACTCATGCAATGACACTGGTGGATCCATGTGTGGTCTCTAAAAAGAACACACATTTCAATGACACTGGTGGATTGTTACTAAAGTGAACACACATGCAATGAAAATAGTGGATACATAGGTGGATTGTGAAAAGAGCACACATGCAATTACTATGGTTTCTGTTAGTAAAAAGACCACACATGCAATGACACTGGTGGATCACCATATGTGGTATGTGAAAAGAACACACATGCAATGACTCCGGTTGTTGTTACTGAAAAGAACACACATGCATTGACACTGGTGGATCCATAGGTGGATTGTGAAAAGAGCATGCATGCAATGCCACTGGTGGATCCATATTTGGTTTGTGGAAATAACACACATGCAATGACTCTGGTTGTTGTTAGCGAAAAGAACACACATGCAATGACACTGGTGGATCCATGTGTGGTCTCTGAAGAGAACACACATTTCAATGACACTGGTGGATCCATATGTGGTATGTGAAAAGAACACACATGCAATGACTTTGGTTGTTTTTACTAAAAAGAACACACATGCAATGACACTGGTGGATCCATAGGTGGTATGTGAGAAGAACACACATTTCAATGACTCTGGTTGTTGTTACTAAAGTGAACACACATGCAATGACACTAGTGGATCCATAGGTGGATTGTGAAAAGAGCACACATGCAATGACTGGTTGTTGTTAGTAGAAAGAGCACACATGCAATGACACTCGTGGATCCATATGTGGTATGTGAAAACAAGACACATGCAATGACTCTGGTTGTTGTTACTATAAAGAACACACATGCAATGACACTGGTGGATCCATGTGTGGTCTCTGAAGAGAACACACATGCAATGACTCTGGTTGTTGTTAGTGAAAAGAACACACATGCAATGACACTGGTGGATCCATGTGTGGTCTATGAAGAGAACACACATTTCAATGGCTCTGGTTGTTGTTACTAAAAAGAACACACATGCAATGACACTGGTGGATGCATATGTGGATTGTGAAAAGAGCACACATTCAATGACACTGGTGGATCCATATGTGGTAAGTGAAAAGAACACACATGCAATGACTCCACTTGTTGTTAGCAAAAAGAACACTCATGCAATGACACTGGTGGATCCATGTGTGGTCTCTAAAAAGAACACACATTTCAATGACACTGGTGGATTGTTACTAAAGTGAACACACACGCAATTACACTAGTGGATACATAGGTGGATTGTGAAAAGAGCACACATGCAATGACTATGGTTGTTGTTAGTAAAAAGACCACACATGCAATGACACTGGTGGATCCATATGTGGTATGTGAAAAGAACGCACATGCAATGACTCCGGTTGTTGTTACTGAAAAGAACACACATGCATTGACACTGGTGGATCCATAGGTGGATTGTGAAAAGAGCATGCATGCAATGCCACAGGTGGATCCATATTTGGTTTGTGGAAATAACACACATGCAATGACTCTGGTTGTTGTTAGCGAAAAGAACATACATGCAATGACACTGGTGGATCCATGTGTGGTCTCTGAAGAGAACACACATTTCAATGACACTGGTGGATCCATATGTGGTATGTGAAAAGAACACACATGCAATGACTTTGGTTGTTTTTACTAAAAAGAACACACATGCAATGACACTGGTGGATCCATAGGTGGTATGTGAGAACAACACACATTTCAATGACTTTGGTTGTTGTTACTAAAGTGAACACACATGCAATGACACGAGTGGATCCATAGGTGGATTGTGAAAAGAGCACACATGCAATGACTGGTTGTTGTTAGTAGAAAGAGCACACATGCAATGACACTCGTGGATCCATATGTGGTATGTGAAAACAAGACACATGCAATGACTCTGGTTGTTGTTACTATAAAGAACACACATGCAATTACACTGGTGGATCCATGTGTGGTCTCTGAAGAGAACACACATGCAATGACTCTGGTTGTTGTTAGTGAAAAGAACACACATGCAATGACACTGGTGGATCGATGTGTGGTCTATGAAGAGAACACACATTTCAATGGCTCTGGTTGTTGTTACTAAAAAGAACACACATGCAATGACACTGGTGGATGCATATGTGGATTGTGAAAAGAGCACACATTCAATGACACTGGTGGATCCATATGTGGTAAGTGAAAAGAACACACATGCAATGACTCCACTTGTTGTTAGCAAAAAGAACACACATGCAATGACACTGGTGGATCCATGTGTGGTCTCTAAAAAGAACACACATTTCAATGACACTGGTGGATTGTTACTAAAGTGAACACACATGCAATGACACTAGTGGATACATAGGTGGATTGTGAAAAGAGCACACATGCAATGACTTTGGTTGTTGTTAGTAAAAAGAGAACACATGCAATGACACTGGTGGATCCATATGTGGTATGTGAAAAGAACACACATGCAATGACTCCGGTTGTTGTTACTGAAAAGAACACACATGCACTGACACTGGTGGATCCATAGGTGGATTGTGAAAAGAGCATGCACGCAATGCCACTGGTGGATCCATATTTGGTTCGTGGAAATAACACACATGCAATGACTCTGGTTGTTGTGAGCGAAAAGAACACACATGCAATGACACTGGTGGATCCATGTGTGGTCTCTGAAGAGAACACACATTTCAATGACACTGGTGGATCCATATGTGGTATGTGAAAAGAACACACATGCAATGACTTTGGTTGTTTTTACTAAAAAGAACACACATGCAATGACACTGGTGGATCCATAGGTGGTATGTGAAAAGAACGCACATGCAATGACTCTGGTTGTTTTTACTAAAAAGAACACACATGCAATGACACTGGTGGATCCATAGGTGGTATGTGAAAAGAACACACATTTCAATGACTCCTGTTGTTGTTACTGAAAAGAACACACATGCATTGACACTGGTGGATCCATAGGTGGTATGTGAAAAGAACACACATTTCAATGACTCTTGTTGTTGTTACTAAAAAGAACACACATGCATTGACACTGGTGGATCCATAGGTGGATTGTGAAAAGAGCATGCATGCAATGCCACTGGTGGATCCATATTTGGTTTGTGGAAATAACACACATGCAATGACTCTGGTTGTTGTTAGTGAAAAGAACACACATGTAATGACACTGGTGGATCCATGTGTGGTCTCTGAAGAGAACACACATTTCAATGACACTGGTGGATCCATATGTGGTATGTGAAAAGAACACACATGCAATGACTTTGGTTGTTTTTACTAAAAAGAACACACATGCAATGACACTGGTGGATCCATAGGTGGTATGTGAGAAGAACACACATTTCAATGACTCTGGTTGTTGTTACTAAAGTGAACACACATGCAATGACACTAGTGGATCCATAGGTGGATTGTGAAAAGAGCACACATGCAATGACTGGTTGTTGTTAGTAGAAAGAGCACACATGCAATGACACTGGTGGATCCATATGTGGTATGTGAAAACAAGACACATGCAATGACTCTGGTTGTTGTTATATAAAGAACACACATGCAATGACACTGGTGGATCCATGTGTGGTCTCTGAAGAGAACACACATGCAATGACTCTGGTTGTTGTTAGTGAAAAGAACACACATGCAATGACACTGGTGGATCCATGTGTGGTCTATGAAGAGAACACACATTTCAATGGCTCTGGTTGTTGTTACTAAAAAGAACACACATGCAATGACACTGGTGGATGCATATGTGGATTGTGAAAAGAGCACACATTCAATGACACTGGTGGATCCATATGTGGTAAGTGAAAATAACACACATGCAATGACTCCACTTGTTGTTAGCAAAAAGAACACACATGCAATGACACTGGTGGATCCATGTGTGGTCTCTAAAAAGAACACACATTTAAATGACACTGGTGGATTGTTACTAAAGTGAACACACATGCAATGACACTAGTGGATACATAGGTGGATTGTGAAAAGAGCACACATGCAATGACTTTGGTTGTTGTTAGTAAAAAGAGGACACATGCAATGACACTGGTGGATCCATATGTGGTATGTGAAAAGAACACACATGAAATGACTCCGGTTGTTGTTACTGAAAAGAACACACATGCACTGACACTGGTGGATCCAAAGGTGGATTGTGAAAAGAGCATGCACGCAATGCCACTGGTGGATCCATATTTGGTTTGTGGAAATAACACACATGCAATGACTCTGGTTGTTGTTAGCGAAAAGAACACACATGCAATGACACTGGTGGATCCATGTGTGGTCTCTGAAGAGAACAAACATTTCAATGACACTGGTGAATCCATATGTGGTATGTGAAAAGAACACACATGCAATGACTTTGGTTGTTTTTACTAAAAAGAACACACATGCAATGACACTGGTGGATCCATAGGTGGTATGTGAGAAGAACACACATTTCAATGACTCTGGTTGTTGTTACTAAAGTGAACACACATGCAATGACACTAGTGGATCCATAGGTGGATTGTGAAAAGAGCACACATGCAATGACTGGTTGTTGTTAGTAGAAAGAGCACACATGCAATGACACTCGTGGATCCATATGTGGTATGTGAAAACAAGACACATGCAATGACTCTGGTTGTTGTTACTATAAAGAACACACATGCAATGACACTGGTGGATCCATGTGTGGTCTCTGAAGAGAACACACATGCAATGACTCTGGTTGTTGTTAGTGAAAAGAACACACATGCAATGACACTGGTGGATCCATGTGTGGTCTATGAAGAGAACACACATTTCAATGGCTCTGGTTGTTGTTACTAAAAAGAACACACATGCAATGACACTGGTGGATGCATATGTGGATTGTGAAAAGAGCACACATTCAATGACACTGGTGGATCCATATGTGGTAAGTGAAAAGAACACACATGCAATGACTCCACTTGTTGTTAGCAAAAAGAACACTCATGCAATGACACTGGTGGATCCATGTGTGGTCTCTAAAAAGAACACACATTTCAATGACACTGGTGGATTGTTACTAAAGTGAACACACACGCAATTACACTAGTGGATACATAGGTGGATTGTGAAAAGAGCACACATGCAATGACTATGGTTGTTGTTAGTAAAAAGACCACACATGCAATGACACTGGTGGATCCATATGTGGTATGTGAAAAGAACGCACATGCAATGACTCCGGTTGTTGTTACTGAAAAGAACACACATGCATTGACACTGGTGGATCCATAGGTGGATTGTGAAAAGAGCATGCATGCAATGCCACAGGTGGATCCATATTTGGTTTGTGGAAATAACACACATGCAATGACTCTGGTTGTTGTTAGCGAAAAGAACATACATGCAATGACACTGGTGGATCCATGTGTGGTCTCTGAAGAGAACACACATTTCAATGACACTGGTGGATCCATATGTGGTATGTGAAAAGAACACACATGCAATGACTTTGGTTGTTTTTACTAAAAAGAACACACATGCAATGACACTGGTGGATCCATAGGTGGTATGTGAGAACAACACACATTTCAATGACTCTGGTTGTTGTTACTAAAGTGAACACACATGCAATGACACGAGTGGATCCATAGGTGGATTGTGAAAAGAGCACACATGCAATGACTGGTTGTTGTTAGTAGAAAGAGCACACATGCAATGACACTCGTGGATCCATATGTGGTATGTGAAAACAAGACACATGCAATGACTCTGGTTGTTGTTACTATAAAGAACACACATGCAATTACACTGGTGGATCCATGTGTGGTCTCTGAAGAGAACACACATGCAATGACTCTGGTTGTTGTTAGTGAAAAGAACACACATGCAATGACACTGGTGGATCGATGTGTGGTCTATGAAGAGAACACACATTTCAATGGCTCTGGTTGTTGTTACTAAAAAGAACACACATGCAATGACACTGGTGGATGCATATGTGGATTGTGAAAAGAGCACACATTCAATGACACTGGTGGATCCATATGTGGTAAGTGAAAAGAACACACATGCAATGACTCCACTTGTTGTTAGCAAAAAGAACACACATGCAATGACACTGGTGGATCCATGTGTGGTCTCTAAAAAGAACACACATTTCAATGACACTGGTGGATTGTTACTAAAGTGAACACACATGCAATGACACTAGTGGATACATAGGTGGATTGTGAAAAGAGCACACATGCAATGACTTTGGTTGTTGTTAGTAAAAAGAGAACACATGCAATGACACTGGTGGATCCATATGTGGTATGTGAAAAGAACACACATGCAATGACTCCGGTTGTTGTTACTGAAAAGAAGACACATGCACTGACACTGGTGGATCCATAGGTGGATTGTGAAAAGAGCATGCACGCAATGCCACTGGTGGATCCATATTTGGTTCGTGGAAATAACACACATGCAATGACTCTGGTTGTTGTGAGCGAAAAGAACACACATGCAATGACACTGGTGGATCCATGTGTGGTCTCTGAAGAGAACACACATTTCAATGACACTGGTGGATCCATATGTGGTATGTGAAAAGAACACACATGCAATGACTTTGGTTGTTTTTACTAAAAAGAACACACATGCAATGACACTGGTGGATCCATAGGTGGTATGTGAAAAGAACGCACATGCAATGACTCTGGTTGTTTTTACTAAAAAGAACACACATGCAATGACACTGGTGGATCCATAGGTGGTATGTGAAAAGAACACACATTTCAATGACTCCTGTTGTTGTTACTGAAAAGAACACACATGCATTGACACTGGTGGATCCATAGGTGGTATGTGAAAAGAACACACATTTCAATGACTCTTGTTGTTGTTACTAAAAAGAACACACATGCATTGACACTGGTGGATCCATAGGTGGATTGTGAAAAGAGCATGCATGCAATGCCACTGGTGGAGCCATATTTGGTTTGTGGAAATAACACACATGCAATGACTCTGGTTGTTGTTAGTGAAAAGAACACACATGTAATGACACTGGTGGATCCATGTGTGGTCTCTGAAGAGAACACACATTTCAATGAAACTGGTGGATCCATATGTGGTATGTGAAAAGAACACACATGCAATGACTTTGGTTGTTTTTACTAAAAAGAACACACATGCAATGACACTGGTGGATCCATAGGTGGTATGTGAGAAGAACACACATTTCAATGACTCTGGTTGTTGTTACTAAAGTGAACACACATGCAATGACACTAGTGGATCCATAGGTGGATTGTGAAAAGAGCACACATGCAATGACTGGTTGTTGTTAGTAGAAAGAGCACACATGCAATGACACTGGTGGATCCATATGTGGTATGTGAAAACAAGACACATGCAATGACTCTGGTTGTTGTTATATAAAGAACACACATGCAATGACACTGGTGGATCCATGTGTGGTCTCTGAAGAGAACACACATGCAATGACTCTGGTTGTTGTTAGTGAAAAGAACACACATGCAATGACACTGGTGGATCCATGTGTGGTCTATGAAGAGAACACACATTTCAATGGCTCTGGTTGTTGTTACTAAAAAGAACACACATGCAATGACACTGGTGGATGCATATGTGGATTGTGAAAAGAGCACACATTCAATGACACTGGTGGATCCATATGTGGTAAGTGAAAATAACACACATGCAATGACTCCACTTGTTGTTAGCAAAAAGAACACACATGCAATGACACTGGTGGATCCATGTGTGGTCTCTAAAAAGAACACACATTTAAATGACACTGGTGGATTGTTACTAAAGTGAACACACATGCAATGACACTAGTGGATACATAGGTGGATTGTGAAAAGAGCACACATGCAATGACTTTGGTTGTTGTTAGTAAAAAGAGGACACATGCAATGACACTGGTGGATCCATATGTGGTATGTGAAAAGAACACACATGAAATGACTCCGGTTGTTGTTACTGAAAAGAACACACATGCACTGACACTGGTGGATCCAAAGGTGGATTGTGAAAAGAGCATGCACGCAATGCCACTGGTGGATCCATATTTGGTTTGTGGAAATAACACACATGCAATGACTCTGGTTGTTGTTAGCGAAAAGAAAACACATGCAATGACACTGGTGGATCCATGTGTGGTCTCTGAAGAGAACAAACATTTCAATGACACTGGTGAATCCATATGTGGTATGGGAAAAGAACACACATGCAATTACTTTGGTTGTTTTTACTAAAAAGAACACACATGCAATGACACTGGTGGATCCATAGGTGGTATGTGAGAAGAACACACATTTCAATGACTCTGGTTGTTGTTACTAAAGTGAACACACATGCAATGACACTAGTGGATCCATAGGTGGATTGTGAAAAGAGCACACATGCAATGACTGGTTGTTGTTAGTAGAAAGAGCACACATGCAATGACACTGGTGGATCCATATGTGGTATGTGAAAACAAGACACATGCAATGACTCTGGTTGTTGTTACTATAAAGAACACACATGCAATGACACTGGTGGATCCATGTGTGGTCTCTGAAGAGAACACACATGCAATGACTGTGGTTGTTGTTAGTGAAAAGAACACACATGCAATGACACTGGTGGATCCATGTGTGGTCTATGAAGAGAACACACATTTCAATGGCTCTGGTTGTTGCTACTAAAAAGAACACACATGCAATGACACTGGTGGATCCATATGTGGATTGTGAAAAGAGCACACATTCAATGACACTGGTGGATCCATATGTTGTAAGTGAAAAGAACACACATGCAATGACTCCACTTGTTGTTAGCAAAAAGAACACACATGCAATGACACTGGTGGATCCATGTGTGGTCTCTAAACAGAACACACATTTCAATGACACTGGTGGATCCATATGTGGTATGTGAAAAGAACACACATTTCAATGACTCAGTTGTTGTTAGTAAAAAGAACACACAAGCAATGACACTAGTGGATCCAAAGGTGGATTGTGAAAAGAGCACACATTTCAATGACTCTGGTTGTTGTTAGTAAAAAGAACACACATGCAATGACACTAGTGGATCCATGTGTGGTCTCTGAAGAGAACACACATGCAATGACTCTGGTTGTTGTTAGTAGAAACAACATACATGCAATGACACTGGTGGATCCAAAGATGGATTGTGAGAAGAGCACACATGCAATGACTCTGGTTGTTACTAAAAAGAACACACATGCAATGACTCTGGTTGTTGTTAGTAAAAATAGCACACATGCAATGACACTGGTGGATCCAAAGGTGGATTGTGAAAAGAACACACATGCAATGACTCCGGTTGTTGTTACTGAAAAGAACACACATGCATTGACACTGGTGGATACATAGGTGGATTGTGAAAAGAGCATGCATGCAATGCCACTGGTGGATCCATATTTGGTTTGTGGAAATAACACACATGCAATGGCTCTGGTTGTTGTTAGCGAAAAGAACACACATGCAATGACACTGGTGGATCCATGTGTGGTCTCTGAAGAGAACACACATTTCAATGACACTGGTGGATCCATATGTGGTATGTGAAAAGAACACACATGCAATGACTTTGGTTGTTTTTACTAAAAAGAACACACATGCAATGACACTGGTGGATCCATAGGTGGTATGTGAGAAGAACACACATTTCAATGACTCTGGTTGTTGTTACTAAAGTGAACACACATGCAATGACACTAGTGGATCCATAGGTGGATTGTGAAAAGAGCACACATGCAATGACTGGTTGTTGTTAGTAGAAAGAGCACACATGCAATGACACTGGTGGATCCATATGTGGTATGTGAAAACAAGACACATGCAACGACTCTGGTTGTTGTTATATAAAGAACATACATGCAATGACACTGGTGGATCCATGTGTGGTCTCTGAAGAGAACACACATGCAATGACTCTGGTTGTTGTTAGTGAAAAGAACACACATGCAATGACACTGGTGGATCCATGTGTGGTCTATGAAGAGAACACACATTTCAATGGCTCTGGTTGTTGTTACTAAAAAGAACACACATGCAATGACACTGGTGGATGCATATGTGGATTGTGAAAAGAGCACACATTCAATGACACTGGTGGATCCATATGTGGTAAGTGAAAAGAACACACATGCAATGACTCCACTTGTTGTTAGCAAAAAGAACACTCATGCAATGACACTGGTGGATCCATGTGTGGTCTCTAAAAAGAACACACATTTCAATGACACTGGTGGATTGTTACTAAAGTGAACACACACGCAATGACACTAGTGGATACATAGGTGGATTGTGAAAAGAGCACACATGCAATGACTATGGTTGTTGTTAGTAAAAAGACCACACATGCAATGACACTGGTGGATCCATATGTGGTATGTGAAAAGAACGCACATGCAATGACTCCGGTTGTTGTTACTGAAAAGAACACACATGCATTGACACTGGTGGATCCATAGGTGGATTGTGAAAAGAGCATGCATGCAATGCCACAGGTGGATCCATATTTGGTTTGTGGAAATAACACACATGCAATGACTCTGGTTGTTGTTAGCGAAAAGAACACACATGCAATGACACTGGTGGATCAATATGTGGTCCCTGAAGAGAACACACATTTCAATGACACTGGTGGATCCATATGTGGTATGTGAAAAGAACACACATGCAATGACTTTGGTTGTTTTTACTAAAAAGAACACACATGCAATGACACTGGTGGATCCATAGGTGGTATGTGAGAACAACACACATTTCAATGACTCTGGTTGTTGTTACTAAAGTGAACACACATGCAATGACACTAGTGGATCCATAGGTGGATTGTGAAAAGAGCACACATGCAATGACTGGTTGTTGTTAGTAGAAAGAGCACACATGCAATGACACTCGTGGATCCATATGTGGTATGTGAAAACAAGACACATGCAATGACTCTGGTTGTTGTTACTATAAAGAACACACATGCAATGACACTGGTGGATCCATGTGTGGTCTCTGAAGAGAACACACATGCAATGACTCTGGTTGTTGTTAGTGAAAAGATCACACATGCAATGACACTGGTGGATCCATGTGTGGTCTATGAAGAGAACACACATTTCAATGGCTCTGGTTGTTGTTACTAAAAAGAACACACATGCAATGACACTGGTGGATGCATATGTGGATTGTGAAAAGAGCACACATTCAATGACACTGGTGGATCCATATGTGGTAAGTGAAAAGAACACACATGCAATGACTCCACTTGTTGTTAGCAAAAAGAGCACACATGCAATGACACTGGTGGATCCATGTGTGGTCTCTAAAAAGAACACACATTTCAATGACACTGGTGGATTGTTACTGAAGTGAACACACATGCAATGACACTAGTGGATACATAGGTGGATTGTGAAAGGTGCACACATGCAATGACTCTGGTTGTTGTTAGTAAAAAGAGCACACATGCAATGACACTAGTGGATCCATATGTGGTATGTGAAAAGAACACACATGCAATGACTCCGGTTGTTGTTACTGAAAAGAACACACATGCACTGACACTGGTGGATCCATAGGTGGATTGTGAAAAGAGCATGCATGCAATGCCACTGGTGGATCCATATTTGGTTTGTGGAAATAACACACATGCAATGACTCTGGTTGTTGTTAGCGAAAAGAACACACATGCAATGACACTGGTGGATCCATGTGTGGTCTCTGAAGAGAACAAACATTTCAATGACACTGGTGGATCCATATGTGGTATGTGAAAAGAACACACATGCAATGACTTTGGTTGTTTTTACTAAAAAGAACACACATGCAATGACACTGGTGGATCCATATGTGGTATGTGAGAAGAACACACATTTTAATGACTCTGGTTGTTGTTACTAAAGTGAACACACATGCAATGACACTAGTGGATCCATAGGTGGATTGTGAAAAGAGCACACATGCAATGACTGGTTGTTGTTAGAAGAAAGAGCACACATGCAATGACACTGGTGGATGCATATGTGGTATGTGAAAACAAGACACATGCAATGACTCTGGTTGTTGTTACTATAAAGAACACACATGCAATGACACTGGTGGATCCATGTGTGGTCTCTGAAGAGAACACACATGCAATGACTCTGGTTGTTGTTAGTGAAAAGATCACACATGCAATGACACTGGTGGATCCATGTGTGGTCTATGAAGAGAACACACATTTCAATGGCTCTGGTTGTTGTTACTAAAAAGAACACACATGCAATGACACTGGTGGATGCATATATGGATTGTGAAAAGAGCACACATTCAATGACACTGGTGGATCCATATGTGGTAAGTGAAAAGAACACACATGCAATGACTCCACTTGTTGTTAGCAAAAAGAACACACATGCAATGACACTGGTGGATCCATGTGTGGTCTCTAAAAAGAACACACATTTCAATGACACTGGTGGATTGTTACTAAAGTGAACACACATGCAATGACACTAGTGGATACATAGGTGGATTGTGAAAGGAGCACACATGCAATGACTCTGGTTGTTGTTAGTAAAAAGAGCACACATGCAATGACACTAGTGGATCCATATGTGGTATGTGAAAAGAACACACATGCAATGACTCCGGTTGTTGTTACTGAAAAGAACACACATGCTCTGACACTGGTGGATCCATAGGTGGATTGTGAAAAGAGCATGCATGCAATGCCACTGGTGGATCCATATTTGGTTTGTGGAAATAACACACATGCAATGACTCTGGTTGTTGTTAGCGAAAAGAACACACATGCAATGACACTGGTGGATCCATGTGTGGTCTCTGAAGAGAACAAACATTTCAATGACACTGGTGGATCCATATGTGGTATGTGAAAAGAACACACATGCAATGACTTTGGTTGTTTTTACTAAAAAGAACACACATGCAATGACACTGGTGGATCCATAGGTGGTATGTGAGAAGAACACACATTTTAATGACTCTGGTTGTTGTTACTAAAGTGAACACACATGCAATGACACTAGTGGATCCATAGGTGGATTGTGAAAAGAGCACACATGCAATGACTGGTTGTTGTTAGTAGAAAGAGCACACATACAATGACACTCGTGGATCCATATGTGGTATGTGAAAACAAGAC
The DNA here is from genome assembly GCA_916181665.1 of Avena sativa. Lineage (NCBI taxonomy): Eukaryota > Viridiplantae > Streptophyta > Magnoliopsida > Poales > Poaceae > Avena > Avena sativa. The sequence goes on from OV702288.1 coordinate 342,216,808, forward strand.
ACATGCAATGACTCTGGTTGTTGTTACTATAAAGAACACACATGCAATGACACTGGTGGATCCATGTGTGGTCTCTGAAGAGAACACACATGCAATGACTCTGGTTGTTGTTAGTGAAAAGAACACACATGCAATGACACTGGTGGATCCATGTGTGGTCTATGAAGAGAACACACATTTCAATGGCTCTGGTTGTTGTTACTAAAAAGAACACACATGAAATGACACTGGTGGATCCATATGTGGATTGTGAAAAGAGCACACATTCAATGACACTGGTGGATCCATATGTGGTAAGTGAAAAGAACACACATGCAATGACTCCACTTGTTGTTAGCAAAAAGAACACACATGCAATGACACTGGTGGATCCATGTGTGGTCTCTAAAAAGAACACACATTTCAATGACACTTGTGGATCCTTATGTGGTATGTGAAAAGAACACACATTTCAATGACTCAGTTGTTGTTAGTAAAAAGAACACACAAGCAATGACACTGGTGGATCCGAAGGTGGATTGTGAAAAGAGCACACATTTCAATGACTCTGGTTGTTGTTAGTAAAAAGAAAACACATGCAATGACACTAGTGGATCCATGTGTGGTCTCTGAAGAGAACACACATGCAATGACTCTGGTTGTTGTTAGTAGAAACAGCATACATGCAATGACACTGTTGGATCCAAAGGTGGATTGTGAGAAGAGCACACATGCAATGACTCTGGTTGTTGTTACTAAAAAGAACACACATGCAATGACTCTGGTTGTTGTTAGTAAAAATAGCACACATGCAATGACACTGGTGGATCCAAAGGTGGATTGTGAAAAGAGCACACATGCAATGACTCTGGTTGTTGTTACTAAAAAGAACACACATGCAATGACTCTGGTGGGTCCATGTGTGGTCTTTGTAGAGAACACACATGCAATGACTCTGGTTGTTGTTAGTAAAAAGAGCACACATGCAATGACACAGGTGGATCCATATGTGGTATGTGAAAAGAACACACATGCAATGACTCTGGTTATTGTTACCAAAAAGAACAGACATGCAATGACACTGGTGGATCCATGTGTGGTCTCTGAAGAGAAAACACATGCAATGACTCTGGTTGTTGTTAGTAAAAAGAGCACACATGCAATGACACTGGTGGATCCATGTATGGATTGTGAAGAGAACACAAATTTCAATGACACTAGTGGATCCATATGTGCTATGTGACAAGAACAGTCATGAAATGACTCAAGTTGTTGTTAGTAAAAAGAACAAACATGCAATGACACTGGTGGATCCAAGGTGGATTGTGAAAAGATCACACATGCAATGACACTAGTGGATCCATGTGTGGTCTCTGGAGAGAACACACATGCAATGACTCTGGTTGTTGTTAGTGAAAAGAACATACACACAATGACACTGGTGGATCCATGTGTGGTCTCTGAAGAGAACACACATTTCAATGACACCGGTGGATCCATATGTGGTATGTGAAAAGAGCACACATGCAATGACTCTGGTTGTTTTTACTAAAAAGAACACACATGCAATGACACTGGTGGATCCATAGGTGGTATGTGAGAACAACACACATGCAATGACACTGGTGGATCCATAGGTGGTATGTGAGAACAACACACATTTAAATGACTCTGGTTGTTGTTACTAAAAAGAACACACATGCAATGACACTGGTGGATCCATATGTGGTATGTGAAAAGAACACACATGCAATGACTCTGGTAGTTGTTACTAAAAAGAATACACATGCAATAACACTGGTGGATCCATATGTGGTATGTGAAAACAAGACACATGCAATAACTCTGGTTGTTGTTACTATAAAGAACACACATGCAATGACACTGGTGGATCCATGTGTGGTCTCTGAAGAGAACACACATGCAATGACTCTGGTTGTTGTTAGTGAAAAGAACACACATGCAATGACACTGGTGGATCCATGTGTGGTCTATGAAGAGAACACACATTTCAATGGCTCTGGTTGTTGTTACTAAAAAGAACACACATGCAATGACACTGGTGGATCCATATGTGGATTGTGAAAAGAGCACACATTCAATGACACTGGTGGATCCATATGTGGTAAGTGAAAAGAACACACATGCAATGACTCCACTTGTTGTTAGCAAAAAGAACACACATGCAATGACACTGGTGGATCCATGTGTTGTCTCTAAAAAGAACACACATTTCAATGACACTGGTGGATCCTTATGTGGTATGTGAAAAGAACACACATTTCAATGACTCAGTTGTTGTTAGTAAAAAGAACACACAAGCAATGACACTGGTGGATCGAAAGGTGGATTGTGAAAAGAGCACACATTTCAATGACTCTGGTTGTTGTTAGTAAAAAGAAAACACATGCAATGACACTAGTGGATCCATGTGTGGTCTCTGAAGAGAACACACATGCAATGACTCTGGTTGTTGTTAGTAGAAACAGCATACATGCAATGACACTGTTGGATCCAAAGGTGGATTGTGAGAAGAGCACACATGCAATGACTCTGGTTGTTGTTACTAAAAAGAACACACATGCAATGACTCTGGTTGTTGTTAGTAAAAATAGCACACATGCAATGACACTGGTGGATCCAAAGGTGGATTGTGAAAAGAGCACACATGCAATGACTCTGGTTGTTGTTACTAAAAAGAACACACATGCAATGACTCTGGTGGGTCCATGTGTGGTCTTTGTAGAGAACACACATGCAATGACTCTGGTTGTTGTTAGTAAAAAGAGCACACATGCAATGACACAGGTGGATCCATATGTGGTATGTGAAAAGAACACACATGCAATGACTCTAGTTATTGTTACCAAAAAGAACAGACATGCAATGACACTGGTGGATCCATGTGTGGTCTCTGAAGAGAAAACACATGCAATGACTCTGGTTGTTGTTAGTAAAAAGAGCACACATGCAATGACACTGGTGGATCCATGTATGGATTGTGAAGAGAACACAAATTTCGATGACACTAGTGGATCCATATGTGCTATGTGACAAGAACAGTCATGAAATGACTCAAGTTGTTGTTAGTAAAAAGAACAAACATGCAATGACACTGGTGGATCCAAGGTGGATTGTGAAAAGATCACACATGCAATGACACTAGTGGATCCATGTGTGGTCTCTGGAGAGAACACACATGCAATGACTCTGGTTGTTGTTAGTGAAAAGAACATACACACAATGACACTGGTGGATCCGTGTGTGGTCTCTGAAGAGAACACACATTTCAATGACACCGGTGGATCCATATGTGGTATGTGAAAAGAGCACACATGCAATGACTCTGGTTGTTTTTACTAAAAAGAACACACATGCAATGACACTGGTGGATCCATAGGTGGTATGTGAGAACAACACACATGCAATGAAACTGGTGGATCCATAGGTGGTATGTGAGAACAACACACATTTAAATGACTCTGGTTGTTGTTACTAAAAAGAACACACATGCAATAACACTGGTGGATCCATATGTGGTATGTGAAAAGAACACACATGCAATGACTCTGGTTGTTGTTACTAAAAAGAATACACATGCAATAACACTGGTGGATCCATATGTGGTATGTGAAAACAAGACACATGCAATGACTCTGGTTGTTGTTACTATAAAGAACACACATGCAATGACACTGGTGGATCCATGTGTGGTCTCTAAAGAGAACACAGATGCAATGACTCTGGTTGTTGTTAGTGAAAAGAACACACATGCAATGACACTGTTGGATCCATGTGTGGTCTATGAAGAGAACACACATTTCAATGGCTCTGGTTGTTGTTACTAAAAGAACACACATGCAATGACACTGGTGGATCCATGTGTGGTCTCTGAAGAGAACAAACATTTCAATGACACTGGTGGATCCATATGTGGTATGTGAAAAGAACACACATGCAATGACTTTGGTTGTTTTTACTAAAAAGAACACACATGCAATGACACTGGTGGATCCATAGGTGGTATGTGAGAAGAACACACATTCCAATGACTCTGGTTGTTGTTACTAAAGTGAACACACATGCAATGACACTAGTGGATCCATAGGTGGATTGTGAAAAGAGAACACATGCAATGACTGGTCGTTGTTAGTAGAAAGAGCACACATGCAATGACACTGGTGGATCCATATGTGGTATGTGAAAACAAGACACATGCAATGACTCTGGTTGTTATTACTATAAAGAACACACATGCAATGACACTGGTGGATCCATGTGTGGTCTCTGAAGAGAACACACATGCAATGACTCTGGTTGTTGTTAGTGAAAAGAACACACATGCAATGACACTGGTGGATCCATGTGTGGTCTATGAAGAGAACACACATTTCAATGCCTCTGGTTGTTGTTACTAAAAAGAACACACATGCAATGACACTGGTGGATCCATATGTGGATTGTGAAAAGAGCACACATTCAATGACACTGGTGGATCCATATGTGGTAAGTGAAAAGAACACACATGCAATGACTCCACTTGTTGTTAGCAAAAAGAACACACATGCAATGACACTGGTGGATCCATGTGTGGTCTCTAAAAAGAACACACATTTCAATGACACTGGTGGATCCATATGTGGTATGTGAAAAGAACACACATTTCAATGACTCAGTTGTTGTTAGTAAAAAGAACACACAAGCAATGACACTGGTGGATCCAAAGGTGGATTGTGAAAAGAGCACACATTTAAATGACTCTGGTTGTTGTTAGTAAAAAGAACACACATGCAATGACACTAGTGGATCCATGTGTGGTCTCTGAAGAGAACACACATGCAATGACTCTGGTTATGGTTAGTAGAAACAGCATACATGCAATGACACTGTTGGATCCAAAGGTGGATTGTGAGAAGAGCACACATGCAATGACTCTGGTTGTTGTTACTAAAAAGAACACACATGCAATGACTCTGGTTGTTGTTAGTAAAAATAGCACACATGCAATGACACTGGTGGATCCAAAGGTGGATTGTGAAAAGAGCACACATGCAATGACTCTGGTTGTTGTTACTAAAAAGAACACACATGCAATGACTCTGGTGGGTCCATGTGTGGTCTTTGTAGAGAACACACATGCAATGACTCTGGTTGTTGTTAGTAAAAAGAGCACACATGCAATGACACAGGTGGATCCATATGTGGTATGTGAAAAGAACACACATGCAATGACTCTGGTTATTGTTACTAAAAAGAACAGACATGCAATGACACTGGTGGATCCATGTGTGGTCTCTGAAGAGAAAACACATGCAATGACTCTGGTTGTTGTTAGTAAAAAGAGCACACATGCAATGACAGTGGTGGATCCATGTATGGATTGTGAAGAGAACACAAATTGCAATGACACTGGTGGATCCATATGTGCTATGTGAGAAGAACAGTCATGAAATGACTCAAGTTGTTGTTAGTAAAAAGAACAAACATGCAATGACACTGGTGGATCCAAGGTGGATTGTGAAAAGATCACACATGCAATGACACTAGTGGATCCGTGTGTGGTCTCTGGAGAGAACACACATGCAATGACTCTGGTTGTTGTTAGTGAAAAGAACATACACACAATGACACTGGTGGATCCATGTGTGGTCTCTGAAGAGAACACACATTTCAATGACACCGGTGGATCCATATGTGGTATGTGAAAAGAGCACACATGCAATGACTCTGGTTGTTTTTACTAAAAAGAACACACATGCAATGACACTGGTGGATCCATAGGTGGTATGTGAGAACAACACACATGCAATGACACTGGTGGATCCATAGGTGGTATGTGAGAACAGCACACATTTAAATGACTCTGGTTGTTGTTACTAAAAAGAACACACATGCAATGACACTGGTGGATCCATATGTGGTATGTGAAAAGAACACACATACAATGACTCTGGTTGTTGTTACTAAAAAGAACACACATGCAATGACACTAGTGGATACATATGTGGTATGTGAAAACAAGACACATGTAATGACTCTGGTTGTTGTTACTATAAAGAACACACATGCAATGACACCGGTGGATCCATGTGTAGGGGTTCGTAGCATGGAAAACAAAAATTTTCTATCGCATACAAACAAACAAGCCAAGATCTATCTACTAGATTGTAGCAACGAGTCGATGGAATAACTCACCCTCGAAGATTCCAAAGTGTTTAACGAGAGCAGATTCTCGTGGGTGATGTAGTCGTACTCTTTCCGATCTCAAGATCGCGTAGACGATCCTTCCGGCGCCGCGTTCCCGCAGCGCTCCCGCAGTCGGTCACACGTTCGGTACTCGACGAAGACCTTCCTCTCCCTTGTTCCAGCAGGCAGCGGAGGTTGTAGCACTCTCCTCGCGATTCCGGCAGCACAACGGCGTGGTACCGGAAGTAGAGGGGAAATCCCGCAGGGCTTCGCCTTAAGCCGGTGCGAGTATGGTGGAGCTTATGAGAGAGGCTATTAGTGGTCTAGTAATTAGACACACCAATTAGAAGGCTCTAAACCGAATAGCTCTAAACCGGGGTCTAGATCTAGGGTTTAGTTTAGAGGATAGGAAACTTGTGTTGTGTCTAGAGGAGGAGGCCCTGCCCCTCCTTTTATAGGTGGGAGGGCCGGCGCCATGGGGAGGAGTTCCTCCCCAACTCGGCCTAGGGAGGTGCGCCGGCCTAGGGGAGGAACCCTCCTCCAACTCGGCCTCCACCTCTCCTCCTCTTTCTCCACTTTCCGAAACTGGCAGTTTGACCGAAAACTGGCAGTTTGACTTTTCCAATTAGGATTTGAATTAACCCTTTATTTCGGACAGCGAGAACACTTAGTACATGATGCAATCATTCCAACATGCAATGACACATTCATGTACCCCTTCCCCCCCGGAGTGCCGGACATTCCGGGACCTTCTAGAATGTTCCCGATGAAAACACCGGAACCATTCCCCAACTCCGAAACGGAACTTTCCTTATATGAATCTTATTCTCCGGACCATTCCGGATCACCTCGTGATATCCCGGATCCCATCCGAGACTCCGAACAACATTCGGTCTCTTTCTCATAATACCATAACTACTCAAACAACGTCGAATCCTTAAGTGTGTCTCCCTACGGTTCGTGAATTATGCGGACATGATCGAGACACTTCTCCGAACAATAACCAATAGAGGAATCTGGAAATTCATATGGCTCCCACATATTTCTACGATTACTTTGCGATCGAATGAACCACTTACATACGATACCAATTTCCCTTTGTCTCACGATATGTTACTTATCCGAGGTTATGATCGTCGGTATCTCTGTATACCTAGTTCAACCTCGTTACTGATAAGTACTCTTTTCTCGTTCCCGTGATATGTGATCCCTTGTGACCCAGTCACATGCTTGCAAGCTAATTGGATGACATTTCACCGAGAGGGCCCAGAGAATATCTATCCGTCATGTGGATGGACAAATCCCACTCTTGATCCATGTGTTTCAACCAATACTTTCCGAACACTCAATGCCACCTTTATAGCCACCCTGTTACGGTGTGGTGTTTGACGACATCAAAGCATCCATCCAGCAAAGGTGATATGCATGATCTCATGGTCGAAGGAATTAGGTTACTATGTATCAGAAAGCATATAGCAATTGAACTATTGAAATGACTTGATCTTTATGCTACGCTTGTCTATAGGAGTATGTCCACCATATCATTCTCCTAACGATATGATCTTGTTGTTAATAACATCTCAATGTTCATGATAGGGAAACCACAATCATCTATTAACCAACAAGCTAGTGAAGTATAGAGGCTATACTAGGGACTTCAATTTAAGTTTACAATTCACACAAGTATTAATGTTTCCTTGTTAATACTATTATAGCATGAATATAAACATTTATCATAAACACAAAGATATAATAATAACTATATTTATTATTGCCTCTAGGGCATATCTCCAACAGTCTCCCACTTGCACTAGAGTCATCTAATCTAGATTACATGGTAATATACCGAACACCCATGGCAGTTTGGTGTTGGTCATGTTTTGCCCTCGGGAGAGGTTTAGTCAACGGATCCGCCACATTCAGATCTGTGTGTACTTTGCAAATCTTTATATCCCCATCCTGGATATGTTCTCGAATAGCGTGAAAACGCAGCTCGATATGCTTCAGCTTCTTGTGTGACCTTGGTTCTTGCGCATTGGCTATGGCGCCCATGTTATCACAGTAGATAGACATTGGGTCCAGCGCACTTGGAACCACACCCAGCTCTATAATGAACTCTTTCATCCATATCGCTTCTTGTGAAGCCTCCGAAGCAGCCATGTATTCCGATTCAGTTGAAGATCTCGCCACAACGCTTTGCTTTGCACTCCTCCAGCTAACTGCTGCACCATTCAAAATAAATACGTATCCAGATTGTGATTTAGAATCATCCGGATCGGTGTTCCAACTAGCATCGGTGTAACCATTAACAACGAGCTGTTCATCACCTCCATAAGAAAGAACCATATCCTTAGTTCTTCTCAAGTACTTAAGGATGTTTTTGACCGCTGTTCAATGATCCACTCCTGGATCACTTTGATATCTGCTAGTTAGACTAACAGCATATGCGATGTCGGGTCTAGTACATAGCATGGCATACATTAGAGATCCTATGGCTGAGGCATAGGGAGTCTTACTCATCCTTTCTCTATCTTCTGCCGATGTCGGACTTTGAGTTTTACTCAAGGTCGTATTGGGCAACATGGGCAAGAACCCTTTCTTGCTATCTTCCATTCCAAACCTCTTTAGAACTTTGTCCAAATATGTACTTTGTGACAATGATATTTGGCGTTTCGATCTATCTCTATAAATCTTTATGCCTAATATGTAAGCTGCTTCGCCAAGATCCTTCATTGAAAAACTATTATTCAAATATTCCTTGACACTATTAAGAAGGTCTACATCATTCCCAATCAACAATATGTCATCCACATACAGTATTAAGAATGCTACAGAGCTCCCACTCACTTTCTTGTAAATACAAGCTTCTCCATAAGTTTGTATAAAACCAAAACTTTTGATTACCTTATCAAAACGTTGATTCCAACTTCGGGATGCCTGCTTCAATCCATAGATGGACCGTTGAAGTTTGCATACCTTGTTAGCATCTTTAGGATCGACAAAACCTTTGGGTTGCATCATATACAACTCTTCATCAATGTCTCCATTGAGGAATGCTGTTTTGACATCCATCTGCCATATCTCATAATCATAATATGCAGCGATTGCTAACATAATCCTCACAGACTTTAGCTTCGCTACCGGTGAGAAAGTCTCATCGTAGTCAACTCCTTGAATTTGTCGAAACCCTTTTGCGACAAGTCGAGCTTTATAGACAGTAACATTACCATCAGCATCTGTTTTCTTCTTGAAAATCCATTTGTTCTCGACAGCCTTCCGGCCATCCGGTAAGTCCACCAAAGTCCATACTTGGTTTTCGTACATGGATCCAATCTCGGATTTCATGGCTTCTTGCCATTTATTGGAATCTGGGCTCATCATCGCTTCCTCATATGTCTCAGGGTCATCGGTGTTGTCCACCAACATGACATTCATAACGGAATCATACCAATCTGGAGTGGTATGAGTTCTCGTTGACCTTCGAGGCTCTGTAGTAACTTCAACCGAAGTTTCATGATCACCATCATTAGCTTCCTCTCTTATTGGTGCAGGCACCACAGGAACTTCTTCCGGTGCTGCGCTACTCGCAATTTCGAGAGAAGGTTCGACAACCTCGTCGAGTTCTACTTTCCTTCCAGTCACTTCTTTCGAGAGAAATTCCTTCTCTAGAAAGGATCCATTCTTGGCAACGAAGATTTTGCCTTCGGATCTATGATAGAAGGTATACCCAATAGTTTCCTTCGGGTATCCTATGAAGACGCATTTTTCCGCTTTGGGTTCAAGCTTGTCCGGCTGTAACTTCTTTACATAGGCTTCGCATCCCCAAACTTTAAGGAACGACAATTTAGGTTTCTTCCCAAACCATAATTCATACGGTGTCGTTTCAACGGATTTAGATGGTGCCCTATTTAAAGTGAATGCGGCTGTTTCTAATGCATAACCCCAAAATGATAGTGGTAGATCTGTAAGTGACATCATAGAACGAACCATATCTAAGAGGGTTCGATTACGACGTTCAGACACACCATTACGCTGTGGTGTTCCCGGCGGTGTCAATTGTGAAAGTATTCCGCATTTCTTCAAATGCTCGCCAAACTCGTAACTTAGATATTCACCTCCACGATCAGAACGTAGAAATTTAATCTTCTTGTTACGTTGATTCTCTACCTCACTTTGAAACTCCTTAAACTTCTCGAAAGTTTCGGACTTATGTTTCATGAAATAGATATACCCATATCTACTCAAGTCATCTGTGAAGGTAAGAACATAACGATAACCACTGCGCGATGCTACACTCATTGGACCACACACATCGGTATGTATGATTTCCAATAAGTCTGTGGCTCGCTCCATCATACCAGAAAATGGAGTCTTAGTCATTTTACCCATCAGACATGCTTCGCATCTTTCAAGTGATTCAAAATCAAGTGATTCAAGAAGTCCATCGGAATGGAGTTTCTTCATACGCTTCACTCCAATGTGACCAAGACGACAGTGCCACATATAGGTCAAGTTATCGCTTGATTTTAAACGTTTAGCTTCAATGTTATTAATATGTGTATTTCCACTATCGAGATTCAATATGAATAGACCATCTATCAAAGGTGCATGTGCATAAAACATATTACTCATATAAATCGAACAACCATTATTCTCGGATTTAAATAAGTAACCGTCTCGCAATAAACAAGATCCAGATATAATGTTCATGCTCAACGCAGGCACCAAATAACAATTATTTAAGTATAAAACTAATCCCGATGGTAGATGAAGAGGTAGCGTGCCGACCGCGATCACATCAACCTTTGATCCGTTTCCCACGCGCATCGTCACCTCGTTCTTCGCTAGCTTTCGTTTATTCTGCAGCTCCTGTTTCGAGTTACAAATATGAGCAACCGAACCAGTATCAAATACCCAGGCACTACTACGAATACTAGTGAAATACACATCAATAATATGTATATCAAATATACCTTTCTTCTTGATGTTGCCGTTCTTCAAATCCGCCAAGTACTTTGGGCAATTCCGTTTCCAGTGACCTTCCCCTTTGCAGTAAAAGCACTCAGTATCAGGCTTAGGTCCAGCCTTGGTCCTCTTCGTCGGCATGGTAACTTGCTTACCACCCTTCTTGAAGTGTCCCTTCTGCTTAGACTTGCCTTTCTTGAATTTGGTGGTCTTATTGACCATCAACACTTGGTGCTCTTTCTTGATCTCCACTTCTGCAGACTTCAACATAGCAAATAGTTCTGGCAACTCTTTGTTCATGTTCTGCATGTTGTAGTTCATCACAAAGTTCTTGTAACTTGGTGGTAGTGATTGGAGGATGCGGTAAACTCCCAAAGTATTAGGAATCACTATACCCAAGCTTTGAAGTTTGTTTGCGTGCCCAGACATTTTAAGCACATGCTCACTGACGGAGCTACCCTCTTCCATCTTGCAGTTAAAGAACTTTTCAGAAGCTTCATAACTTTCAATTGCCGCATGAGTCTCAAAAATTAATTTGAGATCCTCGACAATATCATATGGGTCTGACTCTTCAAACCTTTTCTGAAGCTCCGATTCTAAACCATACAAGATAGCACACTGAACTATGGAGTACTGATTCTTCCGAGCAAGGTAAACATTCTTTACTTCATCGGTAGCATCAGCTGCAGGTGGGTCACCTAGCGGTGCATCCAGCACATAGGTCAAATTACCAGCTGTGAGGACAATCCTCAAATTGCGGAACCAATCCGCGAAGTTGCTTCCATTGTTTTTCAACTTTTCTTTCTCTAGGAACGCATTAAAATTGATGGTAGGGGCTGCCATTGATCTACAACATATTTGCAATAGTTTAGACTAAGTTTATGACAAATTGAGTTCAAATTAATTAATGAAATTAAACTAGGTGAACTCCCACTCAAAACAACATCCCTCACATTGTTTTAGTGATCACATGAACCAAATCCACTACATCAACACCGATCATCACGAGAGTTGATATAGTTTTCAATGGCGAACAATCGACATGTTCATCATATCTGCTATATGATTCATGCTTTACCTTTCGGCGATCCGTGTTCCTGAGGCCATGTCTGTACATGCTAGGCTCGTCAAGATCAAACCTTAGCTACCGCATAAGCAAATCTGGCTTGCTTACGTTGTATTCACCCGTGGAATCAAAGACACCCGATCATCACGTGGTGCTTCGAAGCAACAAGCTTTAGCAACGGTGCTAACTAAGGGCGAACACTTTAGACTTGAAATTTATGTGCATGAGGGATCATCTTATAATGCTACCGTCGTCTACTAAGCAATACAAGATGCATAAAGGATTAACATCACATGCAATTCATAATATGTGATATGATATGGCCTTTCTTCTTTGTGCTTCCGATCTCCATCTTCAAGCACGAACATGATCTCCATCATCACCGGCATAGCATCAAGGTCAATGACGCTTCTCCATGGTTGTCGTCCACCAGCTTCAACTATTACAACTATTTTGAATAGACACGCAGGTCTTAACAGAAATTAAAGACAACCATATGGCTCCTGCCGGTTGCCAACTTACAATAAGGAACATTGCATACATCAAATATAATCACAATCATGGCCATATCACATCACTGCACACCCCTGCAAAACAAAGTTAGACGCTTCTACTTTCTTTGCATATTTTACGTGGTTTGGGGCTTTCCATAAGTGTCGTTCTAACTTACGAACAAGAACCACAACATTGATACTAGCATTGTTGATCACCCGTTGTAAATTGGATCTTTACTATGCTAGGAGAAACAGGCACCCGCAAAGCCACTTATGCAAAACGAGTTGCATGTCAAGCGTGGAGCAAGTCTCATGAACGATGTCATGTAAGGTTAGCCCGGGCCGCTTCATCCCAACATACCGCAAGATGCAAAGTACACAAAAAGCAATCTACAATAAAAGCATCAACGCCCACAATGACCATTGTGTTCTACTCGTGCAACAGATCTACATATAGACACGGCTCTGATACCACTGTAGGGGTTCGTAGCATGGAAAACAAAAATTTTCTATCGCATACAAACAAACAAGCCAAGATCTATCTACTAGATTGTAGCAACGAGTCGATGGAATAACTCACCCTCGAAGATTCCAAAGTGTTTAACGAGAGCAGATTCTCGTGGGTGATGTAGTCGTACTCTTTCCGATCTCAAGATCGCGTAGACGATCCTTCCGGCGCCGCGTTCCCGCAGCGCTCCCGCAGTCGGTCACACGTTCGGTACTCGACGAAGACCTTCCTCTCCCTTGTTCCAGCAGGCAGCGGAGGTTGTAGCACTCTCCTCGCGATTCCGGCAGCACAACGGCGTGGTACCGGTGAAGGGGTTCGTAGCATGGAAAACAAAAATTTTCTATCGCATACAAACAAACAAGCCAAGATCTATCTACTAGATTGTAGCAACGAGTCGATGGAATAACTCACCCTCGAAGATTCCAAAGTGTTTAACGAGAGCAGATTCTCGTGGGTGATGTAGTCGTACTCTTTCCGATCTCAAGATCGCGTAGACGATCCTTCCGGCGCCGCGTTCCCGCAGCGCTCCCGCAGTCGGTCACACGTTCGGTACTCGACGAAGACCTTCCTCTCCCTTGTTCCAGCAGGCAGCGGAGGTTGTAGCACTCTCCTCGCGATTCCGGCAGCACAACGGCGTGGTACCGGAAGTAGAGGGGAGATCCCGCAGGGCTTCGCCTTAAGCCGGTGCGAGTATGGTGGAGTTTATGAGAGAGGCTATTAGTGGTCTAGTAATTAGACACACCAATTAGAGGGCTCTAAATCAATTAGAAGGCTCTAAACCGAAACAGCTCTAAACCGGGGTCTAGGTCTAGTTTCTAGTTTAGAGGATAGGAACTTGTGTGTACTAGGAGGGGAGCCCTGCCCCTCCTTATATAGGTGGGAGGGCTGGCTGCGCCATGGGGAGGAGAGTTCCTCCCCAAGTCGGCTTGGTGGGGCGCCGGCCAAGGGAGGAGTCCTCCCCCAATTCGGCCTCCACCTCTCCTCCTCTTTCTCCACTTTCCGAAACTGGCAGTTTGACCGAAAACTGGCAGTTTGACTTTTCCAATTAGGATTTGAATTAACCCTTTATTTCGGACAGCGAGAACACTTAGTACATGATGCAATCATTCCAACATGCAATGACACATTCATGTACCCCTTCCCCCCCGGAGTGCCGGACATTCCGGGACCTTCTAGAATGTTCCCGATGAAAACACCGGAACCATTCCCCAACTCCGAAATGGGACTTTCCTTATATGAATCTTATTCTCCGGACCATTCCGGATCACCTCGTGATATCCCGGATCCCATCCGAGACTCCGAACAACATTCGGTCTCTTTCTCATAATACCATAACTACTCAAACAACGTCGAATCCTTAAGTGTGTCTCCCTACGGTTCGTGAATTATGCGGACATGATCGAGACACTTCTCCGAACAATAACCAATAGAGGAATCTGGAAATTCATATGGCTCCCACATATTTCTACGATTACTTTGCGATCGAATGAACCACTTACATACGATACCAATTTCCCTTTGTCTCACGATATGTTACTTATCCGAGGTCATGATCGTCGGTATCTCTGCATACCTAGTTCAACCTCGTTACTGATAAGTACTCTTTTCTCGTTCCCGTGATATGTGATCCCTTGTGACCAAGTCACATGCTTGCAAGCTAATTGGATGACATTTCACCGAGAGGGCCCAGAGAATATCTATCCGTCATGTGGATGGACAAATCCCACTCTTGATCCATGTGTTTCAACCAATACTTTCCGAACACCCAATGCCACTTTTATAGCCACCCTGTTACGGTGTGGTGTTTGATGACATCAAAGCATCCATCCAGTAAAGGCAATATGCATGATCTCATGGTCGAAGGAATTAGGTTACTATGTATCAGAAAGCATATAGCAATTGAACTATTGAAATGACTTGATCTTTATGCTACGCTTGTCTATAGGAGTATGTCCACCATATCATTCTCCTAACGATATGATCTTGTTGTTGATAACATCTCAATGTTCATGACAAAGAAACCACATCATCAATCAACCAACAAGCTAGTGAAGTATAGAGGCCATACTAGGGACTTCAAATTAAGTTTACAAATCACACAAGTATTAATAGTTTCCTTGTTAATACTATTATAGCATGAATGTAAACATTTATCATAAACACAAAGATATATAATAATAACTACATTTATTATTACCTCTAGGGCATATCTCCAACAGT
Organism: Avena sativa; assembly: GCA_916181665.1. Classification (NCBI taxonomy): domain Eukaryota; kingdom Viridiplantae; phylum Streptophyta; class Magnoliopsida; order Poales; family Poaceae; genus Avena; species Avena sativa. The sequence continues at coordinate 342,232,226 of OV702288.1, forward strand.
CTCCCACTTGCACTAGAGTCATCTAATCTAGATTTCATGGTAATATACCGAACACCCATGGCAGTTTGGTGTTGGTCATGTTTTGCCCTCGGGAGAGGTTTAGTCAACGGATCCGCCACATTCAGATCTGTGTGTACTTTGCAAATCTTTATATCCCCATCCTGGATATGTTCTCGAATAGCGTGAAAACGTAGCTTGATATGCTTCAGCTTCTTGTGTGACCTTGGTTCTTGCGCATTGGCTATGGCGCCCATGTTATCACAGTAGATAGACATTGGGTCCAGCGCACTAGGAACCACACCCAGCTCTGTAATGAACTCTTTCATCCATATCGCTTCTTGTGAAGCCTCCGAAGCAGCCATGTATTCCGATTCAGTTGAAGATCTCGCCACAACGCTTTGCTTTGCACTCCTCCAGCTAACTGCTGCACCATTCAAAATAAATACGTATCCAGAATGTGATTTAGAATCATCCGGATCGGTGTTCCAACTAGCATCGGTGTAACCATTAACAACGAGCTGTTCATCACCTCCATAAGAAAGAACCATATCCTTAGTTCTTCTCAAGTACTTAAGGATGTTTTTGACCGCTGTCCAATGATCCACTCCTGGATCACTTTGATATCTGCTAGTTAGACTAACAGCATATGCGATGTCGGGTCTAGTACATAGCATGGCATACATTAGAGATCCTATGGCTGAGGCATAGGGAGTCTTACTCATCTTTTCTCTATCTTCTGCCGATGTCGGACTTTGAGTTTTACTCAAGGTCGTATTGGGCAACATGGGCAAGAACCCTTTCTTGCTATCTTCCATTCCAAACCTCTTTAGAACTTTGTCCAAATATGTACTTTGTGACAATGATATTTGGCGTTTCGATCTATCTCTATAAATCTTTATGCCTAATATGTAAGCTGCTTCGCCAAGATCCTTCATTGAAAAACTATTATTCAAATATTCCTTGACACTATTAAGAAGGTCTACATCATTCCCAATCAACAATATGTCATCCACATACAGTATTAAGAATGCTACAGAGCTCCCACTCACTTTCTTGTAAATACAAGCTTCTCCATAAGTTTGTATAAAACCAAAACTTTTGATTACCTTATCAAAACGTTGATTCCAACTTCGGGATGCTTGCTTCAATCCATAGATGGACCGTTGAAGCTTGCATACCTTGTTAGCATCTTTAGGATCGACAAAACCTTTGGGTTGTATCATATACAACTCTTCATCAATGTCTCCATTGAGGAATGCTGTTTTGACATCCATCTGCCATATCTCATAATCATAATATGCAGCGATTGCTAACATAATCCTCACAGACTTTAGCTTTGCTACCGGTGAGAAAGTCTCATCGTAGTCAACTCCTTGAATTTGTCGAAACCCTTTTGCGACAAGTCGAGCTTTATAGACAGTAACATTACCATCAGCATCTGTTTTCTTCTTGAAAATCCATTTGTTCTCGACAGCCTTCCGGCCATCCGGTAAGTCCACCAAAGTCCATACTTGGTTTTCGTACATGGATCCAATCTCGGATTTCATGGCTTCTTGCCATTTATTGGAATCTGGGCTCATCATCGCTTCCTCATATGTCTCGGGGTTATCGGTGTTGTCCACCAACATGACATTCATAACGGAATCATACCAATCTGGAGTGGTACGAGTTCTCGTTGACCTCCGAGGCTCTGTAGTAACTTCAACCGAAGTTTCATGATCACCATCATTAGCTTCCTCTCTTATTGGTGCAGGCACCACAGGAACTTCTTCCGGTGCTGCGCTACTCGCAATTTCGAGAGAAGGTTCGACAACCTCGTCGAGTTCTACTTTCCTTCCAGTCACTTCTTTCGAGAGAAATTCCTTCTCCAGAAAGGATCCATTCTTAGCAACGAAGATTTTGCCTTCGGATCTATGATAGAAGGTATACCCAACAGTTTCCTTCGGGTATCCTATGAAGACGCATTTTTCCGCTTTGGGTTCAAGCTTGTCCGGCTGTAACTTCTTTACATAGGCTTCGCATCCCCAAACTTTAAGGAACGACAATTTAGGTTTCTTCCCAAACCATAATTCATACGGTGTCGTTTCAACGGATTTAGACGGTGCCCTATTTAAAGTGAATGCGGCTGTTTCTAATGCATAACCCCAAAATGATAGTGGCAAATCTGTAAGTGACATCATAGAACGAACCATATCTAAGAGAGTTCGATTACGACGTTCAGACACACCATTACGCTGTGGTGTTCCCGGCGGTGTCAACTGCGAAAGTATTCCACATTTCTTCAAATGCTCGCCAAACTCGTAACTTAGATATTCACCTCCACGATCAGATCGTAGAAATTTAATCTTCTTGTTACGTTGATTCTCTACCTCACTTTGAAACTCCTTAAACTTCTCGAAAGTTTCGGACTTATGTTTCATAAAATAGATATACCCATATCTACTCAAGTCATCCGTGAAGGTAAGAACATAACGATAACCACTGCGCGATGCTACACTCATTGGACCACACACATCGGTATGTATGATTTCCAATAAGTCTGTAGCTCGCTCCATCATACCAGAAAATGGAGTCTTAGTCATTTTACCCATCAGACATGCTTCGCATCTTTCAAGTGATTCAAAATCAAGTGATTCAAGAAGTCCATCGGAATGGAGTTTCTTCATACGTTTCACTCCAATGTGACCAAGACGACAGTGCCACATATAGGTCGAATTATCGCTTGATTTCAAACGTTTAGCTTCAATGTTATTAAGATGTGTATTTCTACTATCGAGATTCAATAAGAATAGACCATCTATCAAAGGTGCATGTGCGTAAAACATATTACTCATATAAATCGAACAACCATTATTCTCTGATTTAAACAAGTAACCGTCTCGCAATAAACAAGATCCCGATATAATGTTCATGCTCAACGCAGGCACCAAATAACAATTATTTAAGTATAAAACTAATCCCGATGGTAGATGAAGAGGTAGTGTGCCGACCGCGATCACATCAACCTTTGATCCGTTTCCCACGCGCATCGTCACCTCGTTCTTCACTAGCTTCCGTTTATTCTGCAGCTCCTGTTTCGAGTTACAAATATGAGCAACCGAACCAGTATCAAATACCCAGGCACTACTACGAATACTAGTGAGATACACATCAATAACATGTATATCAAATATACCTTTCTTCTTGATGTTGCCGTTCTTCAAATCCGCCAAGTACTTTGGGCAATTCCGCTTCCAGTGACCTTCTCCCTTGCAGTAAAAGCACTCAGTTTCAGGCTTAGGTCCAGCCTTGGTCTTCTTCGTTGGCATGGTAACTTTCTTACCACCCTTCTTGAAGTGTCCCTTTTGCTTAGACTTGCCTTTCTTGAATTTGGTGGTCTTATTGACCATCAACACTTGGTGCTCTTTCTTGATCTCCACTTCTGCAGATTTTAACATAGCAAATAGTTCTGGCAACTCTTTGTTCATGTTCTGCATGTTGTAGTTCATCACAAAGTTCTTGTAACTTGGTGGTAGTGATTGGAGGATGCGGTAAACTCCCAAAGTATTAGGAATCACTATACCCAAACTTTGAAGTTTATTTGCGTGCCCAGACATTTTAAGCACATGCTCACTGACGGAGCTACCCTCTTCCATCTTGCAGTTAAAGAACTTTTCAGAAGCTTCATAACTTTCAATTGCCGCATGAGTCTCAAAGATTAATTTGAGATCCTCGACAATATCATATGGATCTGACTCTTCAAACCTTTTCTGAAGCTCCGATTCTAAACCATACAAGATAGCACACTGAACTATGGAGTACTGATTCTTCCGAGCGAGGTAAACATTCTTTACTTCATCGGTAGCATCAGCTGCAGGTGGGTCACCTAGCGGTGCATCCAGCACATAGGTCAAATTACCAGCTGTGAGGACAATCCTCAAATTGCGGAACCAATCCGCGAAGTTGCTTCCATTGTTTTTCAACTTTTCTTTCTCTAGGAACGCATTAAAATTGATGGTAGGGGCTGCCATTGATCTACAACATATTTGCAATAGTTTAGACTAAGTTTATGACAAATTGAGTTCAAATTAATTAATGAAATTAAACTAGGTGAACTCCCACTCAAAACAACATCCCTCACATTGTTTTAGTGATCACACGAACCAAATCCACTACATCAACACCGATCATCACGAGAGCTGATATAGTTTTAATGGCGAACAATCATCATGTTCATCATATCTACTATATGATTCATGCTTTGCCTTTCGGCGATCCGTGTTCCTGAGGCCATGTCTGTACATGCTAGGCTCGTCAAGATCAAACCTTAGCTTCCGCATAAGCAAATCTGGCTTGCTTACGTTGTAGTCACCCGCGGAATCAAAGACACCCGATCATCACGTGGTGCTTCGAAGCAGCAAGCTTTGGCAACGGTGCATACTAAGGGTGAACACTTTTAGAACTTGAAATTTATGTGCATGAGGGATCATCTTATAATGCTACCGTCGTCTACTAAGCAATACAAGATGCATAAAGGATTAACATCACATGCAATTCATAATATGTGATATGATATGGCCTTTCTTCTTTGTGCTTCCGATCTCCATCTTCAAGCACGAACATGATCTCCATCATCACCGGCATAGCATCAAGGTCAATGACGCTTCTTCATGGTTGTCGTCCGCCAACTTCAACTATTACAACTATTTTGAATAGACACGCAGGCCTTAACAGAAATTAAAGACAACCATATGGCTCCTGCCGGTTGCCAACTTACAATAAAGAACATTGCATACATCAAATATAATCACAATCATGGCCATATCACATCACTGCACACCCCTGCAAAACAAAGTTAGACGCTTCTACTTTCTTTGCATATTTTACGTGGTTTGGGGCTTTCCATAAGTGTCGTTCTAACCTACGAACAAGAACCACAACATTGATACTAGCATTGTTGATTACCCGTTGTAAATTGGATCTTTACTATGCTAGGAGAAACAGGCACCCGCAAAGCCACTTATGCAATACAAGTTGCATGTTAAGCGTGGAGCAAGTCTCATGAACGATGTCATGTAAGGTTAGCCCGGGCCGCTTCATCCCAACATACCGCAAGATGCAAAGTACACAAAAAACAATCTACAATAAAAGCATCAACGCCCACAATGATCATTGTGTTCTACTCGTGCAACAGATCTACATATAGACACGGCTCTGATACCACTGAAGGGGTTCGTAGCATGGAAAACAAAAATTTTCTATCGCATACAAACAAACAAGCCAAGATCTATCTACTAGATTGTAGCAACGAGTCGATGGAATAACTCACCCTCGAAGATTCCAAAGTGTTTAACGAGAGCAGATTCTCGTGGGTGATGTAGTCGTACTCTTTCCGATCTCAAGATCGCGTAGACGATCCTTCCGGCGCCGCGTTCCCGCAGCGCTCCCGCAGTCGGTCACACGTTCGGTACTCGACGAAGACCTTCCTCTCCCTTGTTCCAGCAGGCAGCGGAGGTTGTAGCACTCTCCTCGCGATTCCGGCAGCACAACGGCGTGGTACCGGAAGTAGAGGGGAGATCCCGCAGGGCTTCGCCTTAAGCCGGTGCGAGTATGGTGGAGTTTATGAGAGAGGCTATTAGTGGTCTAGTAATTAGACACACCAATTAGAGGGCTCTAAATCAATTAGAAGGCTCTAAACCGAAACAGCTCTAAACCGGGGTCTAGGTCTAGTTTCTAGTTTAGAGGATAGGAACTTGTGTGTACTAGGAGGGGAGCCCTGCCCCTCCTTATATAGGTGGGAGGGCTGGCTGCGCCATGGGGAGGAGAGTTCCTCCCCAAGTCGGCTTGGTGGGGCGCCGGCCAAGGGAGGAGTCCTCCCCCAATTCGGCCTCCACCTCTCCTCCTCTTTCTCCACTTTCCGAAACTGGCAGTTTGACCGAAAACTGGCAGTTTGACTTTTCCAATTAGGATTTGAATTAACCCTTTATTTCGGACAGCGAGAACACTTAGTACATGATGCAATCATTCCAACATGCAATGACACATTCATGTACCCCTTCCCCCCCGGAGTGCCGGACATTCCGGGACCTTCTAGAATGTTCCCGATGAAAACACCGGAACCATTCCCCAACTCCGAAATGGGACTTTCCTTATATGAATCTTATTCTCCGGACCATTCCGGATCACCTCGTGATATCCCGGATCCCATCCGAGACTCCGAACAACATTCGGTCTCTTTCTCATAATACCATAACTACTCAAACAACGTCGAATCCTTAAGTGTGTCTCCCTACGGTTCGTGAATTATGCGGACATGATCGAGACACTTCTCCGAACAATAACCAATAGAGGAATCTGGAAATTCATATGGCTCCCACATATTTCTACGATTACTTTGCGATCGAATGAACCACTTACATACGATACCAATTTCCCTTTGTCTCACGATATGTTACTTATCCGAGGTCATGATCGTCGGTATCTCTGCATACCTAGTTCAACCTCGTTACTGATAAGTACTCTTTTCTCGTTCCCGTGATATGTGATCCCTTGTGACCAAGTCACATGCTTGCAAGCTAATTGGATGACATTTCACCGAGAGGGCCCAGAGAATATCTATCTGTCATGTGGATGGACAAATCCCACTCTTGATCCATGTGTTTCAACCAATACTTTCCGAACACCCAATGCCACTTTTATAGCCACCCTGTTACGGTGTGGTGTTTGATGACATCAAAGCATCCATCCAGTAAAGGCAATATGCATGATCTCATGGTCGAAGGAATTAGGTTACTATGTATCAGAAAGCATATAGCAATTGAACTATTGAAATGACTTGATCTTTATGCTACGCTTGTCTATAGGAGTATGTCCACCATATCATTCTCCTAACGATATGATCTTGTTGTTGATAACATCTCAATGTTCATGACAAAGAAACCACATCATCAATCAACCAACAAGCTAGTGAAGTATAGAGGCCATACTAGGGACTTCAAATTAAGTTTACAAATCACACAAGTATTAATAGTTTCCTTGTTAATACTATTATAGCATGAATGTAAACATTTATCATAAACACAAAGATATATAATAATAACTACATTTATTATTACCTCTAGGGCATATCTCCAACAACCGGAAGTAGAGGGGAAATCCCGCAGGGCTTCGCCTTAAGCCGGTGCGAGTATGGTGGAGCTTATGAGAGAGGCTATTAGTGGTCTAGTAATTAGACACACCAATTAGAAGGCTCTAAACCGAATAGCTCTAAACCGGGGTCTAGATCTAGGGTTTAGTTTAGAGGATAGGAAACTTGTGTTGTGTCTAGAGGAGGAGGCCCTGCCCCTCCTTTTATAGGTGGGAGGGCCGGCGCCATGGGGAGGAGTTCCTCCCCAACTCGGCCTAGGGAGGTGCGCCGGCCTAGGGGAGGAACCCTCCTCCAACTCGGCCTCCACCTCTCCTCCTCTTTCTCCACTTTCCGAAACTGGCAGTTTGACCGAAAACTGGCAGTTTGACTTTTCCAATTAGGATTTGAATTAACCCTTTATTTCGGACAGCGAGAACACTTAGTACATGATGCAATCATTCCAACATGCAATGACACATTCATGTACCCCTTCCCCCCGGAGTGCCGGACATTCCGGGACCTTCTAGAATGTTCCCGATGAAAACACCGGAACCATTCCCCAACTCCGAAACGGAACTTTCCTTATATGAATCTTATTCTCCGGACCATTCCGGATCACCTCGTGATATCCCGGATCCCATCCGAGACTCCGAACAACATTCGGTCTCTTTCTCATAATACCATAACTACTCAAACAACGTCGAATCCTTAAGTGTGTCTCCCTACGGTTCGTGAATTATGCGGACATGATCGAGACACTTCTCCGAACAATAACCAATAGAGGAATCTGGAAATTCATATGGCTCCCACATATTTCTACGATTACTTTGCGATCGAATGAACCACTTACATACGATACCAATTTCCCTTTGTCTCACGATATGTTACTTATCCGAGGTTATGATCGTCGGTATCTCTGTATACCTAGTTCAACCTCGTTACTGATAAGTACTCTTTTCTCGTTCCCGTGATATGTGATCCCTTGTGACCCAGTCACATGCTTGCAAGCTAATTGGATGACATTTCACCGAGAGGGCCCAGAGAATATCTATCCGTCATGTGGATGGACAAATCCCACTCTTGATCCATGTGTTTCAACCAATACTTTCCGAACACTCAATGCCACCTTTATAGCCACCCTGTTACGGTGTGGTGTTTGACGACATCAAAGCATCCATCCAGCAAAGGTGATATGCATGATCTCATGGTCGAAGGAATTAGGTTACTATGTATCAGAAAGCATATAGCAATTGAACTATTGAAATGACTTGATCTTTATGCTACGCTTGTCTATAGGAGTATGTCCACCATATCATTCTCCTAACGATATGATCTTGTTGTTAATAACATCTCAATGTTCATGATAGGGAAACCACAATCATCTATTAACCAACAAGCTAGTGAAGTATAGAGGCTATACTAGGGACTTCAATTTAAGTTTACAATTCACACAAGTATTAATGTTTCCTTGTTAATACTATTATAGCATGAATATAAACATTTATCATAAACACAAAGATATAATAATAACTATATTTATTATTGCCTCTAGGGCATATCTCCAACACCATGTGTGGTCTCTAAAGAGAACACACATGCAATGACTCTGGTTGTTGTTAGTGAAAAGAACACACATGCAATGACACTGGTGGATCCATGTGTGGTCTATGAAGAGAACACACATTTCAATGGCTCTGGTTGTTGTTACTAAAAAACACACATGCAATGACACTGGTGGATCCATATGTGGATTGTGAAAAGAGCACACATTCAATGACACTGGTGGATCCATATGTGGTAAGTGAAAAGAACACACATGCAATGACTCCACTTGTTGTTAGCAAAAAGAACACTCATGCAATGACACTGGTGGATCCATGTGTGGTCTCTAAAAAGAACACACATTTCAATGACACTGGTGGATTGTTACTAAAGTGAACACACATGCAATGACACTAGTGGATACATAGGTGGATTGTGAAAAGAGCACACATGCAATGACTCTGGTTGTTGTTAGTAAAAAGAGCACACATGCAATGACACAGGTGGATCCATATGTGGTATGTGAAAAGAACACACATGCAATGACTCTGGTTATTGTTACTAAAAAGAACAGACATGCAATGACACTGGTGGATCCATGTGTGGTCTCTGAAGAGAAAACACATGCAATGACTCTGGTTGTTGTTAGTAAAAAGAGCACACATGCAATGACACTGGTGGATCCATGTATGGATTGTGAAGAGAACACAAATTTCAATGACACTGGTGGATCCATATGTGCTATGTGAGAAGAACAGTCATGAAATGACTCAAGTTGTTGTTAGTAAAAAGAACAAACATGCAATGACACTGGTGGATCCAAGGTGGATTGTGAAAAGATCACACATGCAATGACACTAGTGGATCCGTGTGTGGTCTCTGGAGAGAACACACATGCAATGACTCTAGTTGTTGTTAGTGAAAAGAACATACACACAATGACACTGGTGGATCCATGTGTGGTCTCTGAAGAGAACACACATTTCAATGACACCGATGGATCCATATGTGGTATGTGAAAAGAGCACACATGCAATGACTCTAGTTGTTTTTACTAAAAAGAACACACATGCAATGAGACTGGTGGATCCATAGGTGGTATGTGAGAACAACACACATTTAAATGACTCTGGTTATTGTTACTAAAAAGAACACACATGCAATGACACTGGTGGATCCATATGTGGTATGTGAAAAGAACACACACGCAATGACTCTGGTTGTTGTTACTAAAAAGAACACACATGCAATGACACTGGTGGATCCATATGTGGTATGTGAAAACAAGACACATGCAATGACTCTGGTTGTTGTTACTATAAAGAACACACATGCAATGACACTGGTGGATCCATGTGTGGTCTATAAAGAGAACACACATGCAATGACTCTGGTTGTTGTTAGTGAAAAGAACACACATGCAATGACACTGGTGGATCCATGTGTGGTCTATGAAGAGAACACACATTTCAATGGCTCTGGTTGTTGTTACTAAAAAAACACACATGCAATGACACTGGTGGATCCATATGTGGATTGTGAAAAGAGCACACATTCAATGACACTGGTGGATTCATATGTGGTAAGTGAAAAGAACACACATGCAATGACTCCACTTGTTGTTAGCGAAAAGAACACACATGCAATGACACTGGTGGATCCATGTGTGGTATCTAAAAAGAACACACATTTCAATGACACTGGTGGATCCATATGTGGTATGTGAAAAGAACACACATTTCAATGACTCAGTTGTTGTTAGTAAAAAGAACACACAAGCAATGACACTGGTGGATCCAAAGGTGGATTGTGAAAAGAGCACACATTTCAATGACTCTGGTTGTTGTTAGTAAAAAGAACACACATGCAATGACACTAGTGGATCCATGTGTGGTCTCTGAAGAGAACACACATGCAATGACTCTGGTTGTTGTTAGTAGAAAGAGCATACATGCAATGACACTGGTGGATCCAAAGGTGGATTGTGAGAAGAGCACACATGCAATGACTCTGGTTGTTGTTACTAAAAAGAACACACATGCAATGACTCTGGTTGTTGTTAGTAAAAATAGCACACATGCAATGACACTGGTGGATCCAAAGGTGGATTGTGAAAAGAGCACACATGCAATGACTCTGGTTGTTGTTACTAAAAAGAACACACATGCAATGAATCTGGTGGGTCCATGTGTGGTCTCTGTAGAGAACACACATGCAATGACTCTGGTTGTTGTTAGTAAAAAGAGCAGACATGCAATGACATAGGTGGATCCATATGTGGTATGTGAAAAGAACACACATGCAATGACTCTCGTTATTGTTACTAAAAAGAACAGACATGCAATGACACTGGTGGATCCATGTGTGGTCTCTGAAGAGAAAACACATGCAACGACTCTGGTTGTTGTTAGTAAAAAGAGCACACATGCAATGACACTGGTGGATCCAAGTATGGATTGTGAAGAGAACACAAATTTCAATGACACTGGTGGATCCATATGTGCTATGTGAGAAGAACAGTCATGAAATGACTCAAGTAGTTGTTAGTAAAAAGAACAAACATGCAATGACACTGGTGGATCCATAGGTGGATTGTGAAAAGAGCACACATGCAATGACACTAGTGGATCCATGTGTGGTCTCTGGAGAGAACACACATGCAATGACTCTGGTTGTTGTTAGTGAAAAGAACATACACACAATGACACTGGTGGATCCATGTGTGGTCTCTGAAGAGAACACACATTTCAATGACACCGGTGGATCCATATGTGGTATGTGAAAAGAGCACACATGCAATGACTTTGGTGTTTTTTTCTAAAAAGAACACACATGCAATGACACTAGTGGATCCATAGGTGGTATGTGAGAACAACACACATGCAATGACACTGGTGGATCCATAGGTGGTATGTGAGAACAACACACATTTCAATGACTCTAGTTGTTGTTACTAAAAAGAACACACATGCAATGACACTGGTGGATCCGTAGGTGGATTGTGAAAAGAGCACACATGCAATGACTTTGGTTGTTGTTTGTAGAAAGAGCACACATGCAATGACACTGGTGGATCCATGTGTGGTATGTGAAAAGAACACACATGCAATGACTCTGGTTGTTGTTACTATAAAGAACACACATGCAATGACACTGGTGGATCCATGTGTGGTCTCTGAAGAGAACACACATGCAATGACTCTGGTTGTTGTTAGTGAAAAGAACACACAGCAATGACACTGGTGGATCCATGTGTGGTTTATGAAGAGAACACACATTTCAATGGCTCTGGTTGTTGTTACTAAAAAGAACACACATGCAATGACACTGGTGGATCCATATGTGGATTGTGAAAAGAGCACACATGCAATGACACTGGTGGATCCATATGTGGTAAGTGAAAAGAACACACATGCAATGACTCCACTTGTTGTTAGCGAAAAGAACATACATGCAATGACACTAGTGGATCCATGTGTGGTCTCTAAAAAGAACACACATTTCAATGACACTGGTGGATCCATACGTGGTATGTGAAAAGAACACACATTTCAATGACTCAGTTGTGTTAGTAAAAAGAACACACATGCAATGACACTGGTGGATCCAAAGGTGGATTGTGAAAAGAGCACACATTTCAATGACTCTGGTTGTTGTTAGTAAAAATAACACACATGTAATGACACTAGTGGATCCATGTGTGGTCTCTGAAGAGAACACACATGCAATGACTCTGGTTGTTGTTAGTAGAAAGAGCATACATGCAATGACACTGGTGGATCCAAAGGTGGATTGTGAGAAGCGTACACATCCAATGACTCTGGTTGTTGTTACTAAAAAGAACACACATGCAATGACTCTGGTTGTTGTTAGTAAAAATAGCACACATGCAATGACACTGGTGGATCCAAAGGTGGATTGTGAAAAGTGCACACATGCAATGACTCTGGTTGTTGTTACTAAAAAGAACATACATGCAATGACTCTGGTGGCTCCATGTGTGGTCTCTGAAGAGAACACACATGCAATGACTCTGGTTGTTGTTAGTAAAAAGAGCACACATGCAATGACACAGCTGGATCCATATGTGGTATGTGAAAAGAACACACAAGCAATGACTCTGGTTATTGTTAATAAAAAGAACAGACATGCAATGACACTGGTGGATCCATGTGTGGTCTCTGAAGAGAAAACACATGCAATGACTCTGGCTGTTGTTAGTAAAAAGAGCACACATGCAATGACACTGGTGGATCCATGTATGAATTGTGAAGAGAACACAAATTTCAATGACACTGGTGGATCCATATGTGCTATGTGAGAAGAACAGTCATGAAATGACTCAAGTTGGTGTTAGTAAAAAGAACAAACATGCAATGACACTGGTGGATCCATAGGTGGATTGTGAAGAGAGCACCCATGCAATGACACTAGTGGATCGATGTGTGGTCTCTTGAGAGAACACACATGCAATGACTCTCGTTGTTGTTAGTGAAAAGAACATACACACAATGACACTGGTGGATCCATGTGTGGTCTCTAAAGAGAACACACATTTCAATGACACTGGTGGATCCATATGTGGTATGTGAAAAGAGCACACATGCAATGACTCTGGTTGTTTTTACTAAAAAGAACACACATGCAATGACACTGGTGGATCCATAGGTGGTATGTGAGAACAACACACATGCAATGACACTGGTGGATGCATAGGTGGTATGTGAGAACAACACACATTTCAACGACTCTGGTTTTTGTTACTCAAAAGAACACACATGCAATGACACTGGTGGATCCGTAGGTGGATTGTGAAAAGAGCACACATGCAATGACTCTGGTTGTTGTTTGTAAAAAGAGAACACATGCAATGACACTGGTGGATCGATATGTGGTATGTGAAAAGAACACACATGCAATGACTCTGGTTACTGTTACTATAAAGAACACACATGCAATGACACTGGTCGATCCATGTGTGGTCTCTGAAGAGAACACACATGCAATGACTCTGGTTGTTGTTAGTGAAAAGAACACACATGCAATGACACTGGTGGATCCATGTGTGGTCTCTGAAGAGAACACACATTTCAATGACTTTGGTTATTATTACTAAAAAGATCACACATGCAATGACACTGGTGGATCCATATGTGGATTGTGAAAAGAGCACAGATGCAATGACACTGGTGGATCCATATGTGGTGTGTGAAAAGAACACACATGCATTGCCTCCAGTTCTCGTTAGCGAAAAGAACACACATGCAATGACACTGGTGGATCCATGTGTGGTCTCTAAAAAGAACACACATTTCAATAACACTAGTGGATCCATATGTGGTATGTGAAAAGAACACACATTTCAATGACTCAGTTGTTGTTAGTAAAAAGAACATACATGCAATCACACTAGTGGATCCAAAGGTGGATTGTGAAAAGAGCACACATTTCAATGACTGGTTGTTGTTAGTAAAAAGAACATGCATGCAATGACTCTGGTTGTTGTTAGTGAAAAGAACACACATCCAATGACACTAGTGGATCCATGTGTGGTCTCTAAAGAGAACACACATGCAATGACTCTGGTGGATCCATATGTGGTATGTGAAAAGAACACACATGCAATGACTCTCGTTGTTTTTACTAAAAAGAACACACATGCAATAACACTGGTAGATCCATAGGTGGTATGTGAAAAGAACACACATTTAATTGACTCTAGTTGTTGTTACTAAAAAGAACACATATGCAATGACATTGGTGGATCCATAGGTGGATTGTGAAAAGAGCACACATGCAATGCCACTGGTGGATCCATATTTGGTTTGTGGAAATAACATACATGCAATGACTCTTGTTGTTGTTAGTGAAAAGAACACACATGCAATGACACTGGTGGATCCATGTGTGGTCTCTTAAGAGAACACGCATTTCAATGACACTGGTGGTTCCATATGTGGTATGTGAAAAGAACACACATGCAATGACTCTGGTTGTTGTTACTAAAAAGAAGACACATGCAATGACACTGGTGCATCCATATGTTGTATGTGAGAAGAACACACATTTCAATGACTCTGGTTGTTGTTACTAAAAAGAACACACATGCAATGACACTGGTGGATCTATAGGTGGATTGTGAAAAGAGCACACATGCAATGACACTGGTGGATCCATATATGGTATGTGAAAAGAACACACATGCAATGACTCTGGTTTTTGTTACTAAAAAGAACACACATGCAATGACACCGGTGGATCCATAGGTGGATTATGAAAAGAGCACACATGCAATGCCACTGGTGGATCCATATTTGGTTTGTGGAAAGAACACACATTTCAATGACTCTGGTTGTTGTTAGTGAAAAGAACACACATGCAATGACACTGGTGGATCCATGCGTGGTCTCTGAAGAGAACACACATTTCAATGACACTGGTGGATCCATATGTGGTATGTGAAAAGAACACACATGCAATGACTCTGGTTGTTGTTACTAAAAAGAACACACATGCAATGACACTGGTGGATCCATATGTGGTATGTGAGAAGAACACACATTTCAATGACTCTGGTTGTTGTTACTAAAAAGAACACACATGCAATGTTACTAGTGAATCCATAGGTGGATTGTGAAAAGAGCACACATGCAATGCCACTGGTGGGTCCATATTTGGTTTGTGGATATAACACACATGCAATGACTCTGGTTGTTGTTAGTGAAAAGAACACACTTGCAATGACACTGGTGGATCCTTTTGTGGTCTCTGAAGAGAACACACGTTTCAATGACACTGGTGGATCCATATGTGGTATGTGAAAAGAACACACATTTCAATGACTCAATCATTGTTACTAAAAAGAACACACATGCAATGGGGCTTGTTCGTCTGTGGTACCAAAGTTGGCAGGCCAGCGCATGGCGGTACCTAAGTTGCCTGAAATCACTGCGTTTCAAAAATTTGGGACGCCAACTACTGAGAGGGGCCATTTCGAGGCAAACTCATCTCACCCCTGCCAAATACAAACATTCCATTAAACCGCCCCGTGAAGTAGATGGTCGGGACCCACATGTCGGTTATCTGTCCGTGACGCGAGCGCCAACGCGGCAACCTCTTAGGCAAATCGAGCAGCTAAGTGGATTGGATGCATTAACCAATTTCTCAAATCCATTCCTAGCTTTCCCCTAGCATCGGAGGCGTCGGAATCCACCCTCCAGGCAGGACGATCCCTTCGGACATTTGACTTCCGGCGCCAAGTTGCTACGGCCAGCTGCTACGCCCAATCGCTGATCCCGAGCTCCAATGGCGCATGCCGTAGCCGCCGTTGCGAGGCTCTAGCCCGCCTCCGCCCCGACGAGCCGAGCAGCTCGGAGGATGGCAGATCCTACTATCAAGAAAGAAGAAGTTCTATCTACAAGCGGGTGAGCTACCCTTCTCTTTGCTATTCACACTAATTACAACTACTAGATGGCTACTGAACCTCAAATTGTTTGTTAGCCCAACGTTGACAAACATATTTTGTCCACAGTTTTCTGTCAAGTGGGATCTACGCGGACCCCCCCTTACCTGGTTACGGTAGTCCTCTATAGGTACGACTCTAATGGCAAGTGGTATGGAAGCCATTGTTTCACGATGGAAGAAGCGCCTGCACAGATCTGCACTATATCTAGTATGGTTTCTGCTCTGTGTAATCATGTTGAATTATGGCCGAAGCAGACAGCAAAGTTCAGCTTCATGGATGAATGTGGCATCATGGTTCCTATAACGTGTGATAGTCAGCTAATTGGGTTGATGAAAAGGTATGCTTCGGCTGCCATGTTTGACCTGAAATGTCATGTAGTGGATGTGGAAGCTGCTGCAACTGGGAGTCGCCCTTCTATTCTTGGACAGGGTGGTTGCTCGAACCCAATTAGCTCCTGGTAAGCAAAGGTCGCTTGGGGTTCGCATGTTTGTGCTGAATTGTAATTTTTGTTTTATTTACTCTGTAGATATTAAGCAGTTATGCAACATTCTTGTTTCTTTGACAAGAAGCGCAGCAAGGTTAGAAACATGACTGCCGGGTCAGTGATTTTGCTGCCTGAAGAAATAAAAAACGAGTGGAAAGATGATGCTGGATACAATTCTAGTGCCCATTGTCCCGGCAATGCAGAGTACATGAAGCTAAGAAAATTGGCACCGAGGAAGAGGAAGAAGGCAGGAAATGAAGAAGCCAGTGGACGTGAAGGCTTGGCACCCAGGCTGCGGAAGAAGGCTGCTGGCAATGAAGATGCATAGTAATGTGTTGAACTTGAACCTATATATGTAATTATGTTAAATTCTGATTGCTCTGTGTGTGGCACGTTGCTGGGCGAAACAATCTACCCACATTCTCTGAGTAAAATGAACCGCGACTTAGGGTTTCAAAACGCCCGAGTCAGTAGTTGAATCCGAAATTGTGATTGTGCCACTACTATCTGAAAACAATGATCCACCGGTTCCACGATTGCTGAGGGGCAGGAGGTCTCCAAATACGATGGAATGTAAGTGGCACATAAATAAATTATTTAAGCTACCACACTCCACGAAGCAGCAACTTATTTCAGATGTTGCACAACGACGTGGCAACATAAACAGCAATGTTCTCACCGATAATGCCCAGATGAGGAGGAAATGGGTACCACTTTCTGGCCTAATCTTGAGCCCATCTATCTCACCGCCTCTCTGCTCCTGCATCCCCTGCATCTGGCGAAGCTCCTGGATCTCTAGTAACCGAGTGTACGTGCTTCCACTTTATAAATTATGGTTGTGCCATTTGCATGCGGCACAATCCACGTAGATTACGTTTAAACAAACCACCAGTGTCAGAATACACTAGTAGAAAAGGTGTCTTTGGTCCATGGTTACATTCCCAATCCGGGACAGAGATCTAAATTGAGGCAGAAATTGATCTAAATCACAAATTCTTCCACAAATTAATCGAGACAGAGATCTAAATCGAGGCATTTCATTAATTCAACCACAAATTCTTCTAATCAAAGGTGTGATTTCACATCCTACATTAATTCAACCAACTAGTCAACAATTTCACTTCCGCTGCCGCTGTCCTCCGAGCCGCCGGTTTCCTCATCTTCGTCGGACGGAACCTCCACGATTTCCACATTGTACGCGAGACGGAGCACCTCTTCGCGGAGAGCGGCGGCGATGACGGTGAACTGGGTCCGTCCAGGGACGGACCAGAACCTCTCCCGCCCTTCTCGGTTGCGGAGATCCCGGTGCACCACGTGCCCGTAAACGATGCGGTTGCCAATCTTGGCCTTCTGCTCCTTCTTGAACAGCGCCGGCCAGTACGGGCTGGCCGCCGCGTACCGTGGCAGCACCCTCTTCCATGCGGGCATCTGGAGGCAGCGCGCCGCGATTTCGCTCTCCATCACGGCTCCACAGTGGAATAGGAGCGGAGCAACCGACACCCCCGCATAGCTGATGCGCCATCTGTGGGGCACCGTCACGGCCGACAGCGCGAGGATGTCGAACTGCGAGAACATCACCGCCTCGTAGAAGTTCAGCGAGGGCATCTCCATGGCGGCGCGGTGGAGATTGGAGAGGGAGCGAGGGGGTGGACGGCGCGGTGGAGATTGGAGAGGGCGAGGGGATGGGCGACGAAGTGACGAGCTATGGCGCCTCCTATTTGTACACGAGGACGACGAAGCGACGGGGCGGAATATCCAAGGGGCATTTTCAGACAAAAGGAAGTAATGCAGCGTTAAGACAGATTAACGGGCGACCAATTTTTTTACTCCCAGGACTCCGGGGCCAATAGTTCAGACCACTAGGTCAACAAGTACAACTATTACAACTTAAAAAAGGCATAGGGCTTAAGCTAAATAGAACTAGTTAACACACATCTCCTTGATCTTCCTAATCATAGCCTTATGCGCATCTTCCTGCGAGAGCAAGGATCGAATCGTCTGCTCCTTCCTTTTAGCATCTTCCTTGCACAGCTTCAATTGTTTCTCTGCATCTTTCCTCATGCACTTGTCAATACTCGTAGTTGTGAACTGCAGGACTTTGGCCTAGTGAAGATCCTTCCTTGCTTGAGTCAGTTCCTGCTCTGCTTTATCCTTTAGGGCCAACGCCGCGTCCCTCTCCTTCTCGACTTTGCTAACCTTGTCTTCCACCCCCATGATATCTCGCTTATGCTTGGTTGTGTCAACTGGTTCCCATAGCTTCATCTCAACACTATCAAGAAGTGAGCTGACTGCAGATTCTTTCAACTCAACAGTCATTTCCCATAGTTTGTCTAGCGTTTTCTGCATCAATTTGGGCCACTCTAGATCTACCCATTTGACAACACCGCAACTTCCGCCTCGCATCATTGCACGATGTTCTTGACACCATAGAAACCTCCTGCATGTGTTTCGTCCTTCGAACACTACAAATTTAGCGGGCATATATCCATGTTTACATAGTAGAGGACTGTATTCATCCGCTAAACCATGATAGTCGGCGTCATACATCGTCTGGTTGGCCTAACACATCATACGCGCATGAGTAAACGGAGTAGATCTGGCTCAAAAAATAGATAACTGGCCACGGATGATAGAGATAGAGATGAGACGACTCACATCGAAATCACCATCCCTGTCGTCACGACACGTTTCCTCGTCGTCTCCCCTTGAAACCATGGCGAGACGGGAGGGGAGGTGGTGGCTGCCGGAGAGGGGATTGGGATGGCGGCGTCGTCGGCTTGCGGCTACGGCAGGATGGGAGTGAAGTGGGGAATGTGGCTTTAAGGGGAAGGAAGAGAAGTATTGGGAGGAAGAGAAGTAATGGGGACATGACACTGGGATATGGCCCACTCAACTGGTGAGTCATGACACTCGCAACAGGGGAGCCCCCGGTGTTGCCAGTTTGTCCAGAGCAAGCGTGGCCAATCATGCCACAGAACAGACTACTCGCGGATCGATCTCACGAAAACCAGCCCAATCGTCCAAGCGCCTCGATCGGACGGTATGTAACAATCGAAAAGCAGAACAACTATGTTAGGGTGTGCCTTCTAGAAGACTCGGTCTAACGCTAAGGTTAGGGCGCTCCTAAGGTTAATTAGTATCCATATACGGTTTATGAAAAGAACATGCATCCAATGACACAGTTGGATCTAGATGTGGTTAATGAGAAGAGCAGACATGCAATGACACTGGTGGATCGATGTGTGGTCTTTGGGAAGAACACACATGCAATGACACAGGTGATATGCGGTCTGTGAGACGAACACACATCCAATGACTCTAGCTGTGGTTCATGAAAAGAGCAGACATGCAATGACACTGGTGGATCCATGTGTGGTTCATGGGAAGAACACACATGCAATGACACTGGGTGTGGTTCATGATATGGTCTGTGAGAAGAACACACATGCAATGACACCGGTGGATCCATGTGTGGTCTTTGGGAAGAACACACATGCAATGACACTGGTGATATGTAGTCTGCGAGAAGAACACACATCCAATGACTTTAGCTATGGTTCATGAAAAGAGCAGACATGCAATGACACTAGTGGATCCATGTGTGGTCTTTGGGAAGAACACACATGCAATGACACTGGATCCATGTGTGGTTCATGGGAAGAACACACATGCGATGACACTGGGTGGATCCATGTGAGGTCTTTGGGAAGAGTGGACATGCAATGACTCCGGTGGATCCATGTGTGGTTCATGGGAAGAACACACATGCAATGACTCTGGGTGTAGTTCATGATATGGTCTGTGAGAAAAACACACATGCAATGACACTGGTGGATCCATGTGTGGCCTGTGAGAAGAACACACATGCAATGACACTGGGTGTGGTTCATGATATGGTTTATGAGAAGAACACACATGCAATGACACTGGTGGATCCATGTGTGGTCTTTGGGAAGAACGCAGATGCAATGACACTGGATCCATGTGTGGTCTGTGAGAAGAACACACATCCAATGACTCTAGCTGTGGTTCATGAAAAGAGCAGACATGCAATGACACTGGTGGATCCATGTGTGGTTCATGGGAAGAACACACATGCGATGACACTGGGTGGATCCATGTGTGGTGTGTGGGAAGAGCAGACATGCGATGACTCTGGTGGATCCATGTGTGGTTCATGGGAAGAACACACATGCAATGACACTGGTGAATCCATGTGTGGTCTGTGAGAAGAGCAGACATGCAACGACACCGGTGGATCCATGTGTGGTCTGTGGGAAGAACACACATGCAATGACACCGGTGGATCCATGTGTGGTCTGTGAGAAGAGCACACATGCAACAACACCGGTGGATCCATGTGTGGTTTGTGAGAAGAACACACATGCAATGACACAGGTGGATCCATGTGTGGTCTTTGGGAAGAACACACATGCAATGACACTAGTGATATGTGGTCTATGAGAAGAACACACATCCAATGACTCTAGCTGTGGTTCATGAAAAGAGCAGACATGCACTGACACTGGTGGATCTATGTGTGGTTCATGGGAAGAACACACATGCGACGACACTGGTGGATCCATGTGTGGTATGTGGGAAGAGTAGACATGCGATGACACTGGTGGATCCATGTGTGGTTCATGGGAAGAACACACATGCAATGACACTGGGTGTGGTTCATGATATGGTCTGTGAGAAAAACACACATGCAATGACACTGGTGGATCCATGTGTGGCATGTGAGAAGAACACACATGCAATGACACTGGGTGTGGTTCATGATATGGTTTATGAGAAGAACACACATGCAATGACACTGGTGGTTCCATGTGTGGTCTTTGGGAAGAACATAGATGCAATGACACTGGATCCATGTGTGGTCTGTGAGAAGAACACACATCCAATGACTCTAGCTGTGGTTCATGAAAAGAGCAGACATGCAATGACACTGGTGGATCCATGTGTGGTTCATGGGAAGAACACACATGCGATGACACTGGGTGGATCCATGTGTGGTGTGTGGGAAGAGCAGACATGCGATGACTCTGGTGGATCCATGTGTGGTTCATGGGAAGAACACACATGCAATGACACTGGATCCATGTGTGGTCTGTGAGAAGAACACACATCCAATGACTCTAGCTGTGGTTCATGAAAAGAGCAGACATGCAATAACACTGGTGGATCCATGTGTGGTTCATAGGAAGAACACACATGCGATGACACTGGGTGGATCCATGTGTGGTGTGTGGGAAGAGCAGACATGCAATGACACTGGTGGATCCATGTGTCGTTCATGGGAAGAACACACATGCAATGACTCTAGGTGTGGTTCATGATATGGTCTGTGAGAAGAACACACATGCAATGACACTAGTGGATCCATGTGTGGTCTGTGAGAAGAGCAGACATGCAACGACACCGGTGGATCCATGATATGGTTTGTGAGAAGAACACACATACAATGACACTGGTGGATCCATGTGTGCTCTTTGGGAAGAACACACATGCAATGACACTAGTTCCATGTGTGGTCTGTGAGAAGAACACACATCCAATGACTCTAGTTGTGGTTCCTGAAAAGAGCAGACATGCAATGACACTGGTGGATCCATGTGTTGTTCATGGGAAGAACACACATGTGATGACACTGGGTGGATCCATGTGTGGTCGTGGGAAGAGCAGACATGCGATGACTCTGGTGGATCCATGTGTGGTTCATGGGAAGAATACACATGCAATGACACTGGTGGATCCATGTGTGGACTGTGAGAAGAGCAGACATGCAACAACACCGGTGGATCCATGTGTGGCCTTGGGGAAGAACACACATGCAATGACACCGGTGGATCCATGTGTGGTCTGTGAGAAGAGGACACATGCAACAACACCGGTGGATCCATGTGTGGTTTGTGAGAAGAACACACATGCAATGACACAGGTGGATCCATGTGTGGTCTTTGGAAAGAACACACATGCAATGACACTAGTGATATGTGGTCTATGAGAAGAACACACATCCAATGACTCTAGCTGTGGTTCATGAAAAGAGCAGACATGCACTGACACTGGTGGATCCATGTCTGGTTCATGGGAAGAACACACATGCGACAACACTGGTGGATCCATGTGTGGTATGTGGGAAGAGTAGACATGCGATGACACTGGTGGATCCATGTGTGGTTCATGAGAAGAACACACATGCAACGACACTGGGTGTGGTCCATGATATGGTTTGTGAGAAGAACACACATGCAATGACACTGGTGGATCCATGTGTGGTCTTTGGGAAGAACACACATGCAATGACACTGGATCCATGTGTGGTATGTGAAAAGAACACACATCTAATGACTCTAGCTGTGGTTCCTGAAAAGAGCAGACATGCAATGGCACTGGTGGATCCATGTGTGGTTCATGGGAAGAACACACATGCGATGACACTGGGTGGATCCATGTGTGGTCTGTGAGAAGAAAACACATGCAATGACTCCGGTGGATCCATGTGTGGTTCATGGGAAGAACACACATGCAATGACTCTGGGTGTGGCTCATGATATGGTTTGTGAGAAGAACACACATGCAATGACACTAGTGGATCCATGTGTGGTCTTTGGGAAGAACACACATGCAATGACACTGGGTGTGGTTCATGATATGGTTTGTGAGAAGAACACAGATGCAATGACACTGGTGGATCCATGTGTGGTCTTTGGTAAGAACACACATGCAATGACACTAGATCCATGTGTGGTCTGTGAGAAGAACACATATCCAATGACTCTAGCTGTGGTTCATGAAAAGAGCAGACATGCAATGACACTGGTGGATCCATGTGTGGTTCATGGGAAGAACACACATGCGATGACACTGGGTGGATCCGTGCGTGGTTTGTGAGAAGAACACACATGCAATGACTCTGGTGGATCCATGTGTGGTTCATGGGAAGAACACACATGCAATGACTCTGGTGGATCCATGTGTGGTCTGTGACAAGAGCAGACATGCAACGACACCGTTGGATCCATGTGTGGTTTGTGAGAAGAACACACATGAAATGACACCGGTGGATCCATCTGTGCTCTGTGAGAAGAGCAGACATGCAACGACACCGGTGGATCCATGTGTGGTTTGTGAGAAGAACACACATGCAATGACACTGGTGGATCCATGTGTGGTCTTTGGGAAGAACACACATGCAATGACACTGGTGATATGTGGTTTGTGAGAAGAACACACATCCAATGACTCGAGCTATTGTTCATGAAAAGAGCAGACATGCAATGATACTGGTGGATCCATGTGTGGTTCATGGGAAGAAAAAACATGCACCGACACTGGTGGATCCATGTGTGGTATGCAGGAAGAGCAGACATGCGATGACACTGGTGGATCCATGTGTGGTTCATGGGAAGAATACACATGCAATGACACTGGGTGTGGTTCATGATATGGTTTGTGATAAGAACACACGTGCAATGACACTGGTGGATCCATGTGTGGCCTGTGAGAAGAACACACATGCAACGACACTGTGTGTGGTTCATGATATGGTTGGTGAGAAGAACACACATGCAATGACACTGGATCCATGTGTGGTCTGTGGGAAGAACACACATGCAATGACACTGGATCTATGTGTGGTCTGTGAGAAGAACACACATCCAATGACTCTAGCCGTGGTTCATGAAAAGTGCAGACATGTAGTGACACCGGTGGATCCATGTGTGGTTCATGGGAAGAACACACATGCGATGACACTGGGTGGATCCATGTGTGGTCTATGAGAAGAACACACATGCAATGACTCCAGTGGATCCATGTGTGGTTCATGGGAAGAACACACATGCAATGACACTTGTTGGATCCATGTGTGGTCTGTGAGAAGAGCAGACATGCAACGACACTGGTGGATCCATGTGTGGTCTGTGGGAAGAACACACATGCAATGACACCGGTGGATCCATGTGTGGTCTGTGAGAAGAGCAGACATGCAACGACACCGGTGGATCCATGTGTGGTTTGTGAGAAGAACACACATGAAATGACACTGGTGGATCCATGTGTGGTCTTTGGGAAGAACACACATGCAATGCCACTGGTGATATCTGGTCTGTGAGAAGAACACACATCCAATGACTCTAGCTATGGTTCATGAAAAGAGCAGACAAGCAATGACACTAGTGCATCCATGTGTGGTTCATGGGAAGAACACACATGCAACGACACTGGTGGATCCATGTGTGGTATGTGGGAAGAGCAGACATGCGATGACACTGGTGGATCCATGTGTGGTTCATGGGGAGAACACACATGCAATGACACTGGGTGTGGTTCATGATATGGTCCGTGAGAAAAACACACATGCAATGACACTGGTGGATCCATGTGTGGTCTATGAGAAGAACACACATGATACGATACCGGTGGATCCATGATATGGTTTGTGAGAAGAACACACATGCAATGACATTGGTGGATCCATGTGTGGTATTTGGGAAGAACACACATGCAATGACACTGGGTGTGGTTCATGATATGGTTTGTGAGAAGAACACACATGCAATGACACTAGTGGATGTCAACACCCGGATTTTTAATCCAAGATGCCCGTTATGCCATACCTCGCAATCCCAGGATTACCATTTTTGCGAGACATAACGGATTGGATATCACAGTACATCATCCATTACAAACCATACATAAGGTTTTACATAAATAAGGATCTCATGATCCAGTCTTAATATAACAAGCAGCGGAAATAAAAGATAGCGTAGCGGTGGGGTCCATCTTTAGGGGCACAGGCAATGCTGACGAAGGCATATAGTCCTAGTTATCATAGCCGTCCTGCTGACCATCATCTTGATAATCTCCTTCATAGTCTGGCCATGATAATAGCTAGGGACAAAAGCCATGAGTACTCTTTAAGTACTCGCAAACTACTACTAACAAGGAGTATAATTCTAAGTTAAAGTGCTGAATCTAAGTTAACTATCAAGTTAAGTTTTAAACCTAAGCTGAGTTCAGAAGCAAAGAAACATAAAGTAGAGTTCTAGAATCACTTAAGTTGGGAAGCTATTATCATCAACACAACCCTGTTGTGGTCAAGTCAAAGTTCATCATTCATTTCAAGTTATTTAGAAAACATCTGACAACGAAACAGTATGGCCATTCCAACTGTCCATAACCGCAGACGCGGCTATTCGAATAGTTTGATACTCTGCAGAGGTGGTACACTTTCACCACAAGATTCGATACATCTGTCAGGGATAACCCTGAATCATCATACTTAGTATGCAGATAATCAAACATAACCTTCCCTTTACACACCCTAGTATAAGCACCTCTCCTATGAACATGGCCTCCCAACCATGACCATCAGTCATCTTGGGCACTGCATAGGTGGACAACATTGAGAGGTAGCCTCATCTCAAACCTCTCCCGTGAGGGAACTAATACTAATGCATATAAATTTCCAGCTAAGCCTTACCCAATTCAGGTAATGTGGTTGTACGGTAAATTTGGAATGGTATCGCATCAGAATCCAACCATCAGTTTTATAAAAAGGTTAAGGCTCATGCCTCATCATTTTCATCATCATAAACCAGTTGTGTTTCTCAACACATGTCAAAACATCTCAATAGAATGACTCATCATTCCAAGGTTTTCACAATTCATTTTCACCAAGTGTTCCCATCTAAAGTGACTCAAGTTTTTGATCTACTCTAAAATACTAAGTTAAGAGTGTTCACTAAAGGGGAAAGATGGGATCAATCTCATGCCATAGAATGACATCTAAAGGTTTCTAAGTAGGTCAAGTTTTATACTTTTTATGCTACCTTCAAAACAAGTAAAGAACTTTGTATAACCTAAGAGGGGTAAAACTTGTAACTAAGACTTGGGGTACTAATAGTTGAAAAGGGGTGTGATCAAAGCATGCCTAAAGCATCTTTGCTCATTCATCTAGCTTAATTCTAGCCTGCTAACAATAGCTTGCCTTGGTTGGTGCAGTGGTTGAAGTTTTCTTCTTCTTCTTCTTCTTCTTGGTAGAACTCCTCCTCCTCGAAAGCTTGGTCGGTACAAGCGTCTATAAATACATAGGGAGTAGACAATCACCAAACAATACTTAACTAGGCTAAGTAGCATTCTAAAACACACAATTGATGATCTATTATCATCACAAGCATTACAAGTTTAATTTCAATAGTTTCATCCTTTTTATTTTAGAAAAGTAATTTCTACACATTGAAATATTAACTAAAATTTAATATTCACCCCCAAAATATGGGATCATGTGGACACATGTCCTCACCACATATTGTAACATGTGGGAATGAGATTTAAAGGTTGGATCAATATTACTTTAGTTTAAGTTTATTATTTAATGATTTAAAGTGACTAGAAATGCCGATATAGCATTATTTTGGTACTAGTCCAAAGTCACTGCATCTCAACCTTAATAATATTACATATTTAGATAGATATGATGAAATGTGATTTTTGAGAGTTGGAATCAACTCAAAAGCTAACTTAGTTGATTTTATAAAAATGTTGCAAGTTGAAAAAGCTTTTGTCTTCTTATTTTTATTAGGAGAGATCTATAACTCTAACTGAATTAAATCCAACTGGCTTGGATAGATCATTTTATTTCCTTTCAGAAAAAATTGGTTTCATGCAATTTGGATTTCTAAAACTCTCTGAATTGATTTTCAAACTAGTGGACAGAAACTAGATTTAACTAAAAAAGAAAAATCCAGATTTGACTTGATGGGCTAGCGCGGGAAAAGGAATGGGCCGGCCCAGTGGCGCTCCGCGGCGCGGGGCTCAGCTGACGGGGGGGTCCCTCGTGCCAGCGGCACTTAAAACGCGAAACGGTACACGTGATGTGGGTCGTAGGATTAGAAGCGAGATCAACGGCTGAGGATCGTCGTCGACGACGAACAGGTCGCCGGCGAGCTCGAACCCTAGCGGCTCGGTGGAGGTCTACTGGGGGCGTACCAGGGCTCCAGCGGGGTTGGAGAGGCGGGCAAACGACGTGGAAGACAACGGCGAGGCGAGGCGCGGTTGCGGCGGAGCTTGGGGTCGTCGCAATAAACGACACCCTTCTCCTCCTACCGCGGCTGCTTCGGCTCTAATTCCGGCGAGCTGCTGCTCCACTTGCTCCAGCTAGAGGTGGGTGAGGTTCAGAGAGGTGAGGGGAGTGGAATGGTGTGGGGAGAAGAGGCTGGGGAGGGCTCCTTTTATAGGCCCGACGGTGAGACCGAGCGGAATGGGCAAGCGATGGTGGCGACAAGGCTATGGCCGGCTAGAGGCATGGCTTAGGGTGGCGATCGACAGGCGGTCTCCTGGCGGTGCTCTAGGAAGTGAATGCGAGCGTAGGGGTGGTGGCACGTGGTCTGGGCGAGGTGGCGCTCTGCGCGGCCGAAGCGGTGGTGTCCACGGCGAGCGGTGGATGTGAGGCTTTGGGCGGCGAACGAGGATGTCTAGGGTGTTCTCCAGGCCAAGGGATGGTCTGTGCGAGCGGGGACAGAGCGCGCTCTGGGGCGGCACTGGCATGGTGCGGTGGCACTGGGCGCGGTTGGTGCTCGGTGGTCCACTGCTGCTCTAGGCTCGGGCAAGGGACAGGGGGTGGCGGTGAGCTCCTGGCTACCTCCTAGACATGGCGAGAGAGGGGGAGATGGTCTGCTGCGGTGGGGCAAAGTTTGGCCGGCGACCATGCCCTCGGGTTGACATGGCAAGAGTTTAGGTTCAAGGGAGAGGGGTGTTAGGGGTTTGGTTAGATCAAGAGGGGACAGAGGAGATAAATGTAGATCATTTGGGGGCAAAACCCTGTTCAAAACAGTGAGCTAGGATTAGAGTGGAAATTATGCATGCCAAGTGTTTGATGAAATGGCCGCATGAAAGAAAGTTTTGAATTTTGTTTT
The DNA here is from genome assembly GCA_916181665.1 of Avena sativa. Classification (NCBI taxonomy): domain Eukaryota; kingdom Viridiplantae; phylum Streptophyta; class Magnoliopsida; order Poales; family Poaceae; genus Avena; species Avena sativa. The sequence goes on from OV702288.1 coordinate 342,260,749, forward strand.
CAAAATTTTTGAGTGATCTCCACTAGTGATAGGTAGTCTCTGGTTGCAAGGGTTTTGAAAATGGAGCTCAAAAAGATGGTTTTTGAAATAGGGGTGATCTATGCATATGCATTAGATTCAATTTTAAACTGTCATTTAAAATACTTAACAGAATGTTTTTAGCAGATCCAAAGGTGGGCCTTTGGTACCTCATTATGTGTACTAGCAAGGGGTGCAAAGATCAAGAATTGTTTCTGTTAAGAATTGAGTACTAGGAATAGCCAAAGTAGGCATGAGAGTTAAATTTGCCAAAATGACCATTCCTTCTTTTTAATTCTTTTTTATTTGATTTTCTTTAGGAAAAGTTTGGGAATGATGTAGATGATGTTTAAATCACCTAAGAAACATTTTACAAGCATTGCATCAATCAATCATGGCAATTCAAACAACTCCTATTTTAAATGCATACACATATGAATGCTTTCATTTTAAATTTGGAAAAGTTTTTGTTAACCCTATTTTTGGATGATTTGATCTTGATAACCTTGGATTAAAGTTTTGGGATGTTAGAAACCTTCCCCCCTTAAACAAAATCTCGTCCCAAGATTTACAAAGAAAACTAGGAACTAAAGAGATCTGGGAACTCTGTTCTAATGTAATCTTCGCGCTCCCAAGTAGCTTCCTCCTCGGTATGGTTGCTCCACTGAATCTCCAGAAACTTGATACTCCTGGTCCTGGTGGTTCTGTAGGCTTCTTCTAAGATACGGATGGGTACTTCCTGATAGGTCAGGTCATTGTTGATTTCCACAGCTCTGTGATCGATATTCTTGAAAACTTCAGTCTTCTTAGGCACTTCCAAGAATTTGCGAAGTAACAAGATATGGAACACATTGTGGATGGCTGACATCTCTTCAGGCAGTTCCAGTTGGTACGATACTTCTCCTCGGCGGTTCAGAATCTTGAAAGGCCCGATATATCTGGGAGCTAACTTTCCCTTCAGACTAAAGCGTTGAGTTCCCTTTAATGGTGAAACCTTGAGATATACGAAATCTCCACATTGAAGTCAGGTCTCTCCTTCTTTTGTCAGCATAACTCTTTTGTCTGGATTGGAAGGTCTTGAGGTGCTCATGGACTTTGTGAACTTTCTCTTCTGCTTCTCGGAGAATGTCAGGTCCAAAGATCTAACTCTCTCCTACTTGCGACCAATTCAAAGGGGTACGACACTTTCTTCCATATAGGAATTCAAATGGTGCCATCTGCAAACTAGCCTAATAACTATTGTTATATGAGAATTCTGTGAAAGGCAGGCAGTCTTCCCATTTTGATCTGTATTCCAACACACAAGCTCTAAGCATATCCTTTAAGATCTGGTTGACTCTCTCAGTTTGTCTATTTGTTTGCGGGTGATAAGCGGTACTGAAGTTCAACTTGGTTCCTAAACCTTCCTGAACTTTCTGCCAAAATCTTGAAGTAAACTGGGTTCCTCGATCTGAGACGATGGTCTTTGGGGTTCCATGCAGACTAACAATCCTAGCAATGTACAGCTCTGCTAGTTTTGCACTCTGGTAGGTAGTCTTGACAAGTATGAAGTGAGCTACCTTGGACAGTCTATCAACTATGACCCAGATTGAGTCATTTCCCCTCCTAGAAGAAGGTAAACCGGTGATAAAGTCCATTCCGACGGAATCCCATTTCCATTCCGGAATCTGCAATGGTTGCAATAGTCCTGCAGGTCTCTGATGCTCTGCCTTGACTCTTTGGCAGATGTCACATTTGGCGATGTAGCTTCCGATCTCTCTTTTCATCTTGTGCCACCAAAATTTCTCTTTCAAATCCTGATACATCTTTGTTCCTCCTGGGTGGATAGAATAAAGAGTATCATGAGCTTCCTTCATGATAACTTCCTTCCGCTCCGAATCTACTGGCACACAGATACGTCCTTTGTACCATAGTACACCTTCTTCGTCTTCGGTGAATCCAGGTACCTTTACTGTACCAATACGACGTTTGATTCCGTCGATACTTTCATTTCCCTTCTAGGCTTCCTTGATTTGTCTCATCAAAGTGGGTTGAAGTTCAATGCTAGCTAGGAATCCTTTGCTAACTAACTCAGTCCTGAACTGCTCCAACTCCTCATACGAACTTGGTTGCTTCTCCTTGATCATGGTGTTAAGCCTACACGGCAATCTGCTAAGAGCATCCGCTACCACATTGGCTTTACCGGGGTGATAGTGAATGTCAAGGTCATAATCCTTGATTAACTCTATCCATCTTCTTTGCCTCATATTCAGCTCCTTCTGAGTGAAGATATACTTCAAGCACTTATGATCTGAGTAAATCTCACAGCGATTACCCATCAAATAATGACGCCATGTATTCAACGCTAGAACCACGGCTGCTAGCTCAAGATCATGGGTCGGATAGTTCTGCTCATGTTGCTTCAATTGTCGAGACAGATACGCGATGACTTTGCCTTCTTGCATCAATACACATCCTAGGCCAATCTTGGATGCATCACAATACACATCAAACGGCTTCTTGATGTCTGGCATGATCAAAATTGGGGCGGATATCAATCTCTTCTTCATCTCTTGGAAACTGGCTTCACACTTGTCTGTCCATTCAAACTTCTTGTCCTTCTTCAACAATTGGGTCATTGGTCGGGCTATGCTCGAGAATCCTTCTACGAACTTGCGATAATATCCCGCTAATCCGAGAAATGAACGAACTTGGGTCTGATTGGTTGGGGCTTCCCATTCTTCGACATCTTTGATCTTGGTGGGATCAACAGAGACTCCTCCGGTAGAAACAATATGTCCTAGAAATCCTACTTCTTTCAGCTAAAACTCACACTTGCTGAACTTGGCATATAACTGATGCTCTCTCAGGGTTTCTAGGATGATTCTCAGATGTTGCTCATGCTCTTCTTCTGACTTGGAGTAGATAAGGATGTCGTCGATAAACACAACTAAAAACTTATCTAGGAAATTCATAAAGATCTTATTCATGAGATTCATGAAATAAGCAGGGGCATTGGTTAATCCAAAAGACATAACCGTATACTCGTATAAACCATAGCGAGTAGTAAAGGCGGTCTTCGGAATATCCATTGCACGAATCTTAAGTGGGTGATAACCAGTCCTAAGATCAATCTTTGAGACTACCTGAGCTCTAGTCAACTGATCAAATAGATCCTCTATCTTTGGCAAAGGGTACTTGTTCTTGATGGTGACGTCATTCAACTTTCTGTAATCTGTACACAGACGATTGCCTCCATCTTTCTTGTCAACGAATAACACCGGCGATCTCCATGGCGATGCGCTTGGCTGAATCAAGCCTGTTGCTAACATGGCATCCAACAGCTTCTTCAGTTCCACTAACTCTGCGGGGTTCATGGTATAGGGTCTCTGGGTTATAGGTCCGGTTCTGGGGATTAGTTCGATAATGAACTCAATATCCCTAACCGGGGGCATACCTGGAAATTCATCTGGGAATATGTCAGGGTATTCACAGACTACTCTGACTTGGTCAATGGTGGGCAGGGCTACACTCTTGTTGCAGTTGAATTGACGGGGTAAGGTTTTAGAGATATGCTCTACTGTTACTCCAGAACTACTGGCCATGGTGATGGCTTAATTAGCACAGTCTATCAGTCCTTTATGCCTTGACATCCAGTCCATACCTAGTACTACTTCCAATCCTTTGGTTCCAAGTACAATTAGGTTGGCATAAAAATCTATCCCATGTATTCTGATAGGTACAGCTTTGCAAATTTTTCTAGCTTTTGTTGTTGAACCGGGGATTTGAACTATCATGACATGCTTCAAGTTGGTTGGGCGAATCTTACTAGTGACAAATGAATGTGATGCTCCAGAATCAAACAATACTCTTGCTAAAACTGAGTTGACAGAAAACATACCCCGCACTACATCTGTCGCTTCCTGGGCTTCTTCTGCGTTCATGTGGAAGAGACGACCATTGCGGTTGTGCGGGTTCCCTGGGGCAAATCTTCTTCCTGGTTGAACATGACGCTGCTGCTGAGTTGGGGCATTCACAGGGGCATTGGCGGCAGTCTTCTTGGGACACTCATTGGAGTAGTGACCCTTCACTCCACACTCGAAGCAAGTGATCTGGGACTTGTCTTTGATAGCGACAGGTACAACATTGCTGCCAGCTCTGGTTGCAGTGTTGTTGTTGTTGTTGTTGTTGTTGCTCTTGGGAGGGGCACAGTTGAAATTGTTGGCATTACCGGAGTTGTGATTGTTTCCTCCGGACTTCACATTACCTCCGCTACGGTTGGGGTATCTTGGGCGAGAATTTGGGGGTCGGTTGTTCCTTGGTGCATATCCTGGTGAGGGGTTGGGACGGTACTTCTGGTGACTACTGGATCCAGACCGCTGCATCATACGACGCTTGAGGTTGTCATTTGCCTGGTTAATCTTCCCTTCCATCTGAATGGCAGAGTCGACTAGCTCTTCGATATCATCAAAACGGATGTTGACGAGGACAGTCTGCATCTCATCATGCAGTCCGTTTAAGAATCTCTCCTTCTTCTTGGCCTCCGTGTTGATCTCATCCGGTGCATATCTGGAAAGTGACAAGAATCTGTCACGGTACTCCACCATAGTCATTCTTCTTTGCTTCAATTCGCGGAATTCATCTCTCATCCTGTTGACAAGACCTTGCGGCACGTGGGTGCGGCTGAACTTGACCTTGAATGCTTCCCAGGTCATCACCTAGCCATGGTTCATATTGCGGATGCTATTCCACCAAGCTCTTGCATCTCCCGCCAGATAGTGGGTGGCGAAGAGAACTTTCTCATTATCATCAACTCTGGCAACCTCTAAGTTGTTTTCCATGGTCTGTAACCAGTCATCAGCATCTAATGGGTTTTCAGATTGGTTAAAGATTGGGGGATTGGTGTTCTGAAAGTTTTTGAGTTTGGATCCTTGGTGATCTTGATTTCCATGTCCTTGGTTGTTGAGAGCCATTTGGGCGATCTGCTGCAATGTTGCTAAGTTGTCTTGACGCTCGGCCCTGCTTGCTTCACGGTCCGCGATGAGATTCTGCAAGATCTACAGCATTGGGTCCTGCGACGAGCTGCTCCCTCCTTGGTTTCCACGAGTCATCTGAAGATTGAGATAGATATAGGGGTAAGAGGGAAATTCTAAGGTTCATGGTTTTGGGTTTTCAAAGCTAAAACATTGAGTTATACTTAGGTTTGTCAACTAACTTCATTTTCATTCATGCAAGCAAGCACACGATACAACACACACCACAACAAGCAAAGGGGGAAAACAGATGGTTTGAAGAACCATTCTGCAAGCTACGATACAATGAGATGATATATCTCATGCTACGACAGTGCTCTAGTGCCTCTACTCATCATCGATGAAGTCAGAGTCTTCATCATCAGTGTAGAAGTCCACAACATCCTCCTCCAAAAAGTCATCATCGTTGCTGAGGTAAGAATCCATATCTCCCTGGATGTCTTCACCCTCATCTTCTTCTTCCTTGGTGGCAAGCTGAGCTTCCTGCTCCTTGACGGTCTTCTTGAGGTCGGCCACCTTCTTGCGAAGACGAGCGATGGTGCGATCCTCCTTTGCACGCTGGCGACGAAGATACTGGCGATCTTGGACGAGCAGTGCGAAAGTCTGGGCCTTCTGGTCGGCAATGGCACGTTCTGGTTTGGCTAACTCCCTGACATTGTCTAGTTCCTGATGTTTGTCATGAAGCAAGAAGTCAAGGTTCTCCACTTGATGCCTCAATTCTGGGTGACTTGGCATCTCCATCGGTATTCCCATGAAGTCACGTCTTGCATAGTGGGCAAAACAGGTTCCTTTGATCTTGTTGACGCTGAGGGCACATAGACGTGGGAGAGCTTCATGCATTTCCCTGGCTAATCCATCTAGCCAGTTGTTCTCTCTCACGGAGAACTGAATTCTCCCGGAAGTTGGTGCTTCGATGCTTCCCCGAATATCCGCGGTTACTAGCCACTGTAGGTCTCCTCCTGGGGGTCCTGGAAGTTGAGCTCCAAGAAACTCCGGATGTGGGCGTCCCAGTAACTCCGACAGCGAATCCAGATCCCTCTCGAAGATTAGTTGACCTCCGTTTCCCAACTGGTAAAACTTGCTGAACTGAGTCTCCATCTACAAGAATTAAGGATGAGGAAGTTAGTGAAGTGATCAAGTGTGTCAAATTTTAAGTAGTAATGTAAGAATTTTTAGGAACATGTATTTTTGAGAAAGAATGAGTTCACAAGGGTAAGAGGGGAAATAGTTTTTCATAAGTACTCACTTTGGTTTTGAAGCTAAGTTTTTGGTTTGGACGTTCATTCTAACTAGGGTCTCCTATGGTCAGGATGGCTCTGATACCAACTTGTCAACACCTGGATTTTTAATCCCAGATACCCGTTATGCCATACCTCGCAATCCCAGGATTACCATTTTTGCGAGACATAACGGATTGGATATCACAGTACATCATCCATTACAAACCATACATAAGGTTTTACACAAATAAGGATCTCATGATCCAGTCTTAATACAACAAGCAGCGGAAATAAAAGATAGCGTAGCGGTGGGGTCCATCTTCAGGGGCACATGCAATGCTGACAAAGGCAGATAGTCCTAGTTATCATGGCCGTCCTACTGACGATCATCTTGATAATCTCCTTCATAGTCTGGCCATGATAATAGAGAGGGACAAAAGCCATGAGTACTCTCTAAGTACTCGCAAACTACTACTAACAAGGAGTATAATTCTAAGTTAAAGTGCTGAATCTAGGTTAACTATCAAGTTAAGTTTGAAACCTAAGCAGAGTTCAGAAGCAAAGAAAGATAAAATAAAGTTCTAGAATCACTTAAGTTGGAAGATATTATCATCAACACAACCCTGTTGTGGTCAAATCAAAGTTCATCATTCATTTCAAGTTATTTAGAAAACATCTTACAACAAAACAGTATGGCCATTCCAACTATCCATAACCGTGGACGCGGCTATTCGAATAGTTTGACAGTCTGCAGAGGTGGTACACTTTAACCACAAGATTCGATACATCTGTCAGGGATAACCCTGAATCATCATACTTAGTATGCAGATAATCAAACATAACCTTCCCTTTACACACCCTAGTATAAGCACCTCTCCTATGAGCATGGCCTCCCAACCATGACCATCAGTCATCTTGGGCACTGCATAGGTGGACAACATTGAGAGGTAGCCTCAGCTCAAACCTCTCCCGCGAGGGAACTAATACTAATGCATATAAATTTCCAGCTAAGCCTTACCCAATTCAGGTAATGTGGTTGTACGGTAAATTTGGAATGGTATCGCATCCGAATCCAACCATCAGTTTTATAAAAAGGTTAAGGCTCATGCCTCATCATTTTCATCATCATAAACCAGTTGTGTTTCTCAACACATGTCAAAACATCTCAATAGAATGACTCATCATTCCAAGGTTTTCACAATTCATTTTCACCAAGTGTTCCCATCTAAAGTGACTCAAGTTTTTGATCTACTCTAAAATACTAAGTTAAGAGTGTTCACTAAAGGGGAAAGATGGGATCAATCTCATGCCATAGAATGACATCTAAAGGTTTCTAAGTAGGTCAAGTTTTATACTTTTTATGCTACCTTCAAAACAAGTAAAGAACTTTGTATAACCTAAGAGGGGTAAATCTTGTAACTAAGACTTGGGGTACTAATAGTTGAAAAGGGGTGTGATCAAAGCATGCCTAAAGCATTCTTGCTCATTCATCTAGCTTAATTCTAGCCTGCTAACAATAGCTTGCCTTGGTTGGTGGAGTGGTTGAAGTTTTCTTCTTCTTCTTCTTCTTCTTCTTGGTAGAACTCCTCCTCCTCGAAAGCTTGGTCGGTACTAGCGTCTATAAATAAATAGGTAGTAGACAATCACCAAACAGTACTTAACTAGGCTAAATAGCATTCTAAACACACAATTGTTGATCTATTATCAGCACAAGCATCACAAGTTTAATTTCAATAGTTTCATCCTTTTTATTTTAGAAAAGTAATTTCTACTCATTGAAATATTAACTAAAATTTAATATTCACCACAAAAATATGGGATCATGTGGACACATGTCCTCACCACATATTCTAACATGTGGTAATGAGATTTAAAGGTTGGATCAATATTACTTTAGTTTAAGTTTATTATTTAATGATTTAAAGTGACTAGAAATGCCTATATAGCATTATTTTGGTACTAGTCCAAAGTCACTGCATGTCAACCTTAATATTATTACATATTTAGATAGATATGATGAAATGTGATTTTTGAGAGTTGGAATCAACTCAAAAGCTAACTTAGTTGATTTTATAAAAATGTTGCAAGTTGAAAAAGCTTCTGTCTTCTTATTTTTATTAGGAGAGATCTATAACTCTAATTGAATTAAATCCAACGGGCTTGGATAAATCATTTTAATACCTTTCAGATAAAATTGGTTTCATGCAATTTGGATTTTTAAACTCTCTGAATTGATTTTCAAACTAGTGGACAGAAACTAGATTTAACTAAAAAAGAAAAATCCAGATTTGAATTGATGGGCTAGCGCTGGAAAAGGAATGGGCCGGCCCAGTGGCGCTCCACGGCGCGGGGCTCAACTGACAGGGGTCCCGCGTGTCAGCGGCACTTAAAACGCGAAACGGTACGCGCGCTGTGGGTCGTAGGATTAGAAGCGAGATCAACGGCTGAGGGTCGTCGTCAACGACGAACAGGTCGCCGGCGAGCTCGAACCCTAGCGGCTCGGTGGGGGTCTACTGGGGGCATATCAGGGCTCCAGCGGGGTTGGCGAGGCGGGCAAATCACGTGGAAGACGACGTCAAGGCGAAGCGCGGTTGCGGCGGAGCTTGGAGTGGTCGCAATCAACGGCGCCCTTCTCCTCCTGCCGCGGCTGCTCCGGCTCCAATTCCGGTGAGCTGCTGCTCCACTTGCTCCGGCTAGAGGTGGGTGAGGTTCAGAGAGGTGAGGGGAGTGGAATGGTGTGGAGAGAAGAGGCTGGGGAGGGCTCCTTTTATAGGCCCGACAGTGAGACCGAGCGGAATGGGCAGGCGACGGTGGCGACAAGGCTACGGTCGGCTAACGGCATGGCTGAGGGTGGCGATCGACAGGCGGTCTCCTGGCGGTGCTCTAGGAAGTGAATGCGAGCGTAGGGGCGGTGGCACGCGGTCTAGGCGAGGTGGCGCTCTACGTGGCCGAAGCGGCAGTGTCCACGACGAGCGGTGGCTATGAGGCTTTGGGCGGTGAACCGGGATGTCTAGGGTGTTCTCCAGGTCGAGGTGGAGCGGCGGGCGCGGGCTGGTGCCAAGGGATGGTCTGTGCGAGCGGGGACAGAGCGCGCTCTAGGGGCGGCACTGGCATGGTGCGGTGGCACTGGGCGCGGTTGGTGCTCGGTGGTCCACTGCTGCTCTGGGCTCGGGCAAGGGATAGGGGGTGGCGGTGAGCTCCTGCCTACCTCCTAGACATGGCGAGAGAGGGGGAGATATTCTCCTTTGGCGGGGCATAGTTTGGCCGGCGACCATGCCCTCGGGTTGACATGGCAAGAGGGTTAGGGACAAGGGAGAGGGGTGTTAGGGGTTTGGTTAGATCAAGAGGGGATAGAGGAGATAAATGAATATCATTTGGGGGCAAAACCCTGTTCAAAACAGTGAGCTAGGATTAGAGTGGAAATTATGCATGCCAAGTGTTTGATGAAATGGCCGCATGAAAGAAAGTTTTGAATTTTGGTTTCAAAATTTTTGAGTGATCTCCACTAGTGATAGGTAGTCTCTGGTTGCAAGGGTTTTGAAAATGGAGCTCAAAAAGATGGTTTTTGAAATAGGGGTGATCTATGCATATGCATTAGATTCAATTTTAAACTGTCATTTAAAATAGTTAACAAAATGTTTTTAGCAGATCCAAAGGTGGGCCTTGGTACCTCATTATGTGTACTAGCAAGGGGTGCGAAGATCAAGAACTGTTTCTGTTAAGAATTGAGTACTAGGAATAGCCATAGTAGGCATGAGAGTTAAATTTGCCAAAATGACCATTCCTTCTTTTTAGTTCTTTTTTATTTGATTTTCTTTAGGAAAAGTTTGGGAATGATGTAGATGATGTTTAAATCACCTAAGAAACATCTTACAAGCATTGGATCAATTAATCATGGCAATTCAAACAACTCCTATTTTAAATGCATACACACATGAATGCTTTCATTTTAAATTTGGAAAAAATTTTGTTAACCCTATTTTTGGATGATTTGATCTTAATAACCTTGGATTAAAGTTTTGGGATGTTACAAACCTTCCCCCCTTAAACAAAATCCCGTCCCGATATTTACAAAGAAAACTAGGAACTAAAGAGATCTGGGAACTCTGTTCTAATGTAATCTTCGCGCTCCCAAGTAGCTTCCTCCTCGGTATGGTTGCTCCACTGAATCTCCAGAAACTTGATATTCCTGATCTTGGTGGTTCTGTAGGCTTCTTCTAAGATATGGATGGGTACTTCCCGATAGGTCAGGTCATTGTTGATTTCCACAGCTCTGTGATCGATATTCTTGAAAACTTCTGTCTTCTCAGGCACTTCCAAGCATTTGCGAAGTAACGAGATATGGAACACATTGTGGATGGCTGACATCTCTTCAGGCAGTTCCAGTTGGTACGATACTTCTCCTCGGCGGTTCAGAATCTTGAAAGGTCCGATATATCTGGGAGTTAACTTTCCCTTCAGACTAAAGCATTGAGTTACCTTTAATGGTGAAACCTTGAGATATACGAAATCTCCGACATTGAAGTTAGTTCTCTCCTTCTTTTGTCAGCATAACTCTTCTGTCTGGATTGGGCAGTCTTGAGGTGCTCACAGACTTTGTGAACTTTCTCTTCTGATTCTCGGAGAATGTCAGGTCCAAAGATCTGACTCTCTCCTACTTGCGACCAATTCAAAGGGGTACGAAACTTTCTTCTGTATAGGAATTCAAATGGTGCCATTTGCAAACTAGCCTGATAACTATTGTTATATGAGAATTCTGCGAAAGGCATGCAGTCTTCCCATTTTGATCCGTATTCCAACACACAAGCTCTAAGCATATCCTCTAAGATCTGGTTGACTCTCTCAGTTTGTCCATCTGTTTGCGGGTGATAAGCGCTACTGAAGTTCAACTTGGTTCCTAAACCTTCCTGAACTTTCTGCCAAAATCTTGAAGTAAACTGGGTTCCTCGATCTGAGACGATGGTCTTGGGGGTTCCATGCAGACTAACAATCCTAGCAATGTACAGCTCTGCTAGTTTTGCACTATGGTAGGTAGTCTTGACAGGTATGAAGTGGGCTACCTTGGACAGTCTATCAACTATGACCTAGATTGAGTCATTTCCCTTACTAGAAGTAGGTAAACCGGTGATAAAGTCCATTCCGAGGGAATCCCATTTCCATTTCAGAATCTGCAATGGTTGCAATAGTCCTCCAGGTCTCTGATGCTCTGCTTTGACTCTTTGGAAGATGTCACATTTGGCGATGTAGCTTCCGATCTCTCTTTTCATCTTGTGCCACCAAAATTTCTCTTTCAAATCCGGATACATCTTTGTTCCTCCAGGGTGGATAGAATAAAGAGTATCATGAGCTTCCTTCATGATAACTTCCTTCCACTCCGAATCTGCTGGCACACAGAAACGACCTGTGTACCATAGTACACCTTCTTCGTCTTTGGTGAATCCAGGTACCTTTCCTGTACCAATACGATGTTTGATTTTGTCGATACTTTCATTTCCCTTCTAGGCTTCCTTGATTTGTCTAATCAAAGTGGGTTGAAGTTCAATGCTAGCTAGGAATCCTTTGCTAACTAACTCAGTCCTGAACTGCTCCAACTCCTCATAAAACTTGGTTGCTTCTCCTTGATCATGGTGTTAAGCCTACACGACAATCTGCTAAGAGCCATCCGCTACCACATTGGCTTTGCCGGGGTGATAGTGAATGTCAAGGTCATAATCCTTGATTAACTCTATCCATCTTCTTTGCCTCATATTCAGCTCCTTCTGAGTGAAGATATACTTCAAGCTCTTATGATCTGAGTAAATCTCATAGCGATTACCCATCAAATAATGACGCCATGTCTTCAATGCTAGAACCACGGCTGCTAGCTCAAGATTATGGGTTGGATAGTTCTGCTCATGCTGCTACAATTGTCGACACAGATACACGATGACTTTGCCTTCTTGCATCAATACACATCCTAGGCCAATCTTGGATGCATCACAATACACATCAAACGGCTTCTTGATATCTGGCATGATCAAAATTGGGGCGGATATCAATCTCTTCTTCAGCTCTTGGAAACTGCCTACACACTTGTCTGTCCATTCAAACTTCTTGTACTTCTTCAACAATTGGATCATTGGTCGGGCTATGCTCGAGAATCCTTCTATGAACTTGCGGTAATATCCTGCTAATCCGAGAAATGAACGAACTTGGGTTTGATTGGTCGGGGCTTCCCATTCTTCGACATCTTTGATCTTGGTGGGATCAACAGAGACTCCTCCGACAGAAACAATATGTCCTAGAAATCCGACTTCTTTCAGCCAAAACTCACACTTGCTGAACTTGGCATATAACTGATGCTCTCTTAGGGTTTCTAGGATGATTCTCAGATGTTGCTCATGCTCTTCTTCTGACTTGGAGTAGATAAGGATGTCGTCGATAAACACAACTACAAACTTATCTAGGAAATTCATAAAGATCTTATTCATGAGATTCATGAAATAAGCAGGGGAATTGGTTAATCCAAAAGACATAACCGTATACTCGTATAAACCATAGTGAGTAGTAAAGGCGGTCTTCGGAATATCCGTTGCATGAATCTTAAGTTGGTGATAACCAGTCCTAAGATCAATCTTTGAGAATACCTGAGCTCCAGTCAACTGATCAAATAGATCCTCTATCTTTGGCAAAGGGTACTTGTTCTTGATGGTGATGTCATTCAACTTTTTGTAATCTGTACACAGACGATTGCCTCCATCTTTCTTATCGATGAATAACACTGGTGATGTCCATGGCGATGCGCTTGGCTAAATCAAGCATGTTGCTAACATGGCATCCAACTGCTTCTTCAGTTCCACTAACTCTGCGGGGTTCATGGTATAAGGTCTTTGGCTATAGGTCCGGTTCCGGGGATTAGTTCGATAATGAACTCAATATCTCTATCCGGGGGCATACCTGGCAATTCATCTAGGAATACATCGGGGTATTCACAGACTACTCTGACTTGGTCAATGGTGGGCAGGGCTACACTCTTGTTGCACTTGAATTGACGGGTTAAGGTTTTAGAGATATGCTATACTGTTACTCCAGAACTACTGGTCATGGTGATGGCTTTCTTAGCACAGTCTATCAGTCCTTTATGCCTTGACATCCAGTCCATACCTAGTACTACTTCCAATCCTTTGGTTCCACGTACAATTAGGTTGGCATAAAAATCTATCCCATGTATTCTGATAGGTAGAACTTTGCAATTTTTTCTAGCTTTTGTTGTTGAACCGGGGATTTTAACTATCATGACATGCTTCAGGTTGGTTGGGAGAATCTTACTAGTGCATACAAATTCTTCGGTGACAAATGAATGCGATGCTCCAGAATCAAACAATACTCTTGCTAAAACTGAGTTGACAGAAAACATACCCAGCACTACATCTAGCGCTTCTTGGGCTTCTTCTGCGTTCATGTAGAAGAGACGACCGTTGCGGTTGTGCGGGTTCCCTAGGGCAAATCTTCTTCCTTGTTGAACACGACGCTGCTGCTGAGTTGGGGCATTCACAGGGGCATTGGCGGCAGTCTTCTTGGGACACTCATTGGAGTAGTGACCCTTCACTCCACACTCGAAGCAAGTGATCTGGGACTTGTCTTTGATAGCGACAGGTACAACATTGCTGCCAGTTCTGGTTGCAGTGTTGTTGTTGTTGCTCTTGGGAGGGGCACGGTTGAAATTGTTGGCATTACCGGAGTTGTGATTGTTTCCTCTGGACTTCAAATTACCTCCGCTACGGTTGGGGTAGCTTGGGCGACAATTTTGGGGTCGGTTGTTCCTTGGTGCATATCCTGGTGAGGGGTTGGGATGGTACTTCTGGTGACTACTTGATCCAGACTGTTGCATCATATGACGCTTGAGGTTGTCATTTGCCTGGTTAATCTTCCCTTCCATCTGAATGGCAGAGTCGACTAGCTCTTCGAGATCATCAAAACGGATGTTGACGAGGACAGTCTGCATCTCATCATGCAGTCCGTTTAAGAATCTCTCCTTCTTCTTGGCCTCCGTGTTGATCTCATCCGGTGCATATCTGGCAAGTGACAAGAATCTGTCACGGTACTCCACCACAGTCATTCTTCCTTGCTTCAATTCGCGGAATTCATCTCTCATCCTGTTGACAAGACCTTGCGGCACGTGGGTGCGGCTGAACTTGACCTTGAATGCTTCCCAGGTCATCACCTGGCCATGGTTCATATTGCGGATGCTATTCCACCAAGCTCTTGCATCTCCCGCCAGATAGTGGGTGGCGAAGAGAACTTTCTCATTATCATCAACTCTGGCAACCTCTAAGTTGTTTTCCATGGTCTGTAACCAGTCATCAGCATCTAATGGGTTTTCAGATTGGTTAAAGATTGGGGGATTGGTGTTCTGAAAGTTTTTGAGTTTGGATCCTTGGTGATCCTGATTTCCATGTCCTTGGTTGTTGAAAGCCATTTGGGCGATCTGCTGCAATGTTGCTAAGTTGGCTTGACGCTCGGCCCTACTTGCTTCATGGTCCACGATGATATTATGCAAGATCTACAGCATTGGGTCCTGCGACGAGCTGCTCCCTCCTTGGTTTCCACGAGTCATCTGAAGATTGAGATAGATATAGGGGTAAGAGGGAAATTCTAAGGTTCATGGTTTTGGGTTTTCAAAGCTAAAACATTGAGTTATACTTAGGTTTGTCAACTAACTTCATTTTCATTCATGCAAGCAAGCACACGATACAACACACACCACAACAAGCAAAGGGGAAAACAGATGGTTTGAAGAACCATTCTGCAAGCTACGATACAATGAGATGATACATCTCATGCTATGACAGTGCTCTAGTGCCTCTACTCATCGTCGATGAAGTCGGAGTCTTCATTGTCAGTGTAGAAGTCCACAGCATACTCCTCGAAAAAGTCATCATCGTTGCTGAGGTAAGAATCCATATCTCCCTGGATGTCTTCGCCCTGATCTTCTTCTTCCTTGGCGGCAAGCTGAGCTTCCTGCTCCTTGACGGTCTTCTCGAGGTCGGCCACCTTCTTGCAAAGACGGGCGATGGTGCGATCCTTCTTTGTACGCTAGATACGAAGAGACTGGCAATCTTGGACGAGCAGTGCGAAAGTCTGGGCCTTCTGGTCGGCAATGGCACGGTTCTGGTTGGCTAACTCCCTGGCATTGTCCAGTTCCTGCTGTCTGTCATGAAGCAAGAACTCAAGGTTCTCCACTTAATGCCTCAATTCTGGGTGACTTGGCATCTCCATCGGCATTCCCATGAAGTCACGTCTTGCATAGTGGGCAAAACAGGTTCCTTGGATCTTGATGACGCCGAGGTCACATAGACGTGCGAGAGCTTCATGCATTTCCTTGGCTAATCCATCTAGCCAGTTGTTCTCTCTGACGGAGAACAGAATTCTCTCAGAAGTTGGTGCTTCGATGATTCCCCAAAGATCCGCGGTTACTAGCCACTGCAGGTCTCCTCCTAGGCGTCCTGGAAGTTGAGCTCCAAGAAACTCCGGATGTGGGTGTCCCAGTAACTCCAACAACGAATCCAGATCCCTCTCGAAGATTAGCTGACCTCCGTTTCCCAACTGGTAAAACTTGCTGAACCGAGTCTCCATCTACAAGAATTAAGGATGAGGAAGTTAGTGAAGTGATCAAGTGTGTCAAATTTTAAGTAGTAATGTAAGAATTTTGAGGAACATGTATTTTTGAGAAAGAATGAGTTCACAAGGGTAAGAGGGGAAATAGTTTTTCATAAATACTCACTTTGGTTTTGAAGCTAAGTTTTTGGTTTGGACGTGCATTCTAACTAGGGTCTCCTATGGTCAGGATGGCTCTGATACCAACTTGTCAACACACGGATTTTTAATCCCAGGTGCCCATTATGCCATACCTCGCAATCCCAGGATTACCATTTTTGCGAGACATAACGGATTGGATATCACAGTACATCATCCATTACAAACCATACATAAGGCTTTACACAAATAAGGATCTCATGATCCAGTCTTAATACAACAAGCAACGGAAATAAAAGATAGCGTAGCGGTGGGGTCCATCTTCAGGGGCACAGGCAATGCTGACGAAGGCAGATAGTCCTAGTTATCATAGCCATCCTGCTGACCATCATCTTGATAATATCCTTCATAGTCTGGCCATGATAATAGCCAGGGACAAATGCCATGAGTACTCTTTAAGTACTCGCAAACTACTACTAACAAGGAGTATAATTCTAAGTTAAAGTGCTGAATCTAAGTTAACTATCAAGTTAAGTTTGAAACCTAAGCTGAGTTCAGAAGCAAAGAAGGATAAAGTAAAGTTCTAGAATCACTTAAGTTGGGAAGCTATTGTCATCAACACAACCCTGTTGTGGTCAAGTCAAAGTTCATCATTCATTTCAAGTTATTTAGAAAACATCTGACAACGAAACAGTATGGCCATTCCAACTGTCCATAACCGCGGACGCGGCTATTCGAATAGTTTGACACTCTACAGAGGTGGTACACTTTCACCACAAGATTCGATACATCTGTTAGGGATAACCCTGAATCATCATACTTAGTATGCAGATAATCACATATAACCTTCCCTTTACACACCCTAGTATAAGCACCTCTCCTATGAGCATGGCCTCCCAACCATGACCATCAGTCATCTTGGGCACTGCATAGGTGGACAACATTGAGAGGTAGCCTCAGCTCAAACCTCTCCCGTGAGGGAACTAATACTAATGCATATAAATTTCCAGCTAAGCCTTACCCAATTCAGGTAATGTGGTTGTACGGTAAATTTGGAATGGTATCGCATCCGAATCCAACCATCAGTTTTATAAAAAGGTTAAGGCTCATGCCTCATCATTTTCATCATCATAAACCAGTTGTGTTTCTCAACACATGTCAAAACATCTCAATAGAATGACTCATCATTCCAAGGTTTTCACAATTCATTTTCACCAAGTGTTCCCATCTAAAGTGACTCAAGTTTTTGATCTACTCTAAAATACTAAGTTAAGAGTGTTCACTAAAGGGGAAAGATGGGATCAATCTCATGCCATAGAATGACATCTAAAGGTTTCTAAGTAGGTCAAGTTTTATACTTTTTATGCTACCTTCAAAACAAGTAAAGAACTTTGTATAACCTAAGAGGGGTAAAACTTGTAACTAAGACTTGGGGTACTAATAGTTGAAAAGGGGTGTGATCAAAGCATGCCTAAAGCATCCTTGCTCATTCATCTAGCTTAATTCTAGCCTGCTAACAATAGCTTACCTTGGTTGGTGCAGTGGTTGAAGTTTTCTTCTTCTTCTTCTTGGTAGAACTCCTCCTCCTCGAAAGCTTGGTCGGTACTAGCGTCTATAAATACATAGGGAGTATACAATCACCAAACAATACTTAACTAGGCTAAGTAGCATTCTAAAACACACAATTGATAATCTATTATCATCACAAGCATCACAAGTTTAATTTCAATAGTGTCATCCTTTTTATTTTAGAAAAGTAATTTCTACTCATTGAAATATTAACTAAAATTTAATATTCACCACAAAAATATGGGATCATGTGGACACATGTCCTCACCACATATTCTAACATGTGGGAATGAGATTTAAAGGTTGGATCAATATTACTTTAGTTTAAGTTTATTATTTAATGATTTAAAGTGACTAGAAATGCCTATATAGCATTATTTTGGTACTAGTCCAAAGTCACTGCATGTCAACCTTAATATTATTACATATTTAGATAGATATGATGAAATGTGATTTTTGAGAGTTGGAATCAACTCAAAAGCTAACTTAGTTGATTTTATAAAAATGTTGCAAGTTGAAAAAGCTTTTGTCTTCTTATTTTTATTAGGAGAGATCTATAACTCTAATTGAATTAAATCCAACGGGCTTGGATAGATCATTTTAATACCTTTCAGAAAAAATTGGTTTCATGCAATTTGGATTTCTAAAACTCTCTGAATTGATTTTCAAACTAGTGGACAGAAACTAGATTTAACTAAAAACGAAAATCCAGATTTGAATTGATGGGCTAGCGCGGGAAAAGGCATGGGCCAGCCCAGTGGCGCTCCGCGGCACGGGGCATAGCTGACAGGGGGGTCCCGCGTGTCGGCGGCACTTAAAACGCGGAACGGTAGGATTAGAAGCGAGATCAACCGCTAAGGGTCGTCGTCGACGACGAATAGGTCGCCGACGAGCTCGAACCCTAGCGGCTCGGTGGGGGTCTACTGGGGGCGTACCAGGGCTCCAGCAGGGTCCGCGAGGCAGGCAAACGACATGGAAGAAAGTGGCGAGGGGAGACACGGTTGCGGCGGAGCTTGGGGTGGTCGCAATCAACGGCGCCCTTCTCCTCCTGCCGCGGCTGCTCCGGCTCCAATTCCAGCGAGCTGCTGCTCCACTTGCTCCGACTAGAGGTGGGTGAGGTTCAGAGAGGTGAGGGGAGTGGAATGGTGTGGAGAGAAGAGGCTGGGAAGGGCTCCTTTTATAGGCCCGACGGTGAGACCGAGCAGAATGGGCAGGCGACGGTGGCGACAAGGCTGCGGCCGGCTAGCGGCATGGCTGAGGGTGGCGATCGACAGGCGGTCTCCTGGCGGTGCTCTAGGAAGTGAATGCGAGCGTAGGGGAGGTGGCACGCGGTCTGGGCGAGGTGGCGCTCTACGCGGCCGAAGCGGCGGTGTCCACGGCGAGCGGTGGCTGTGAGGCTTTGGGCGGCGAACAGGGATGTCTGGGTGTTCACCAGGTCGAGGTGGAGCGGCGGGCGCGGGTTGGTGCCAAGGGATGGTGTATGCGAGCGGGGATAGAGCGCGCTCCGGGGGCGGCACTGGCATGGTGCGGTGGCACTGGGCGCGGTTGGTGCTCGGTGGTCCACTGCTGCTCTGGGCTCGGGCAAGGGACAGGGGGTGTCGGTGAGCTCCTGGCTACCTCCTAGACATGGCGAGAGAGGGGGAGATGGTCTGCTACGGCGGGGCAAAGTTTGGCCGGCGACCATGCCCTCGGGTTGACATGGCAAGAGGGTTAGGGACAAGGGAGAGGGGTGTTAGGGGTTTGGTTAGATCAAGAGGGGACAAAGGAGATAAATGTAGATCATTTGGGGGCAAAACCCTGTTCAAAACAGTGAGCTAGGATTAGAGTGAAAATTATGCATGCCAAGTGTTTGATGAAATGGCCGCATGAAAGAAAGTTCTTAATTTTGGTTTCAAAATTTTTGAGTGATCTCCACTAGTGATAGGTAGTCTCTGGTTGGAAGGGTTTTGAAAATGGAGCTCAAAAAGATGGTTTTTGAAATAGGAGTGATCTATGCATATGCATTAGATTCAATTTTAAACTGTCATTTAAAATAGTTAATAGAATGTTTTTAGCAGATCCAAAGGTGGGCCTTGGTACCTCATTATGTGTACTAGCAAGGGGTGCAAAGATCAAGAATTGTTTCTGTTAAGAATTGAGTACTAGGAATAGCCAAAGTAGGCATGAGAGTTAAATTTGCCAAAATGACCATTCCTTCTTTTTAATTCTTTTTGATTTGATTTTCTTTAGGAAAATTTGGGAATGATGTAGATGATGTTTAAATCACCTAAGAAACATTTTACAAGCATTGGATCAATCAATCATGGCAATTCAAACAACTCCTATTTTAAATGCATACACATATGAATGCTTTCATTTTAAATTTGGAAAACTTTTTGTTAACCCTATTTTTGGATGATTTGATCTTGATAACCTTGGATTAAAGTTTTGGGATGTTACAGTGGATCCATGTGTGGTCTTTGGGATGAACACACATGCAATGACACTTGATCCATGTGTGGTCTGTGAGAAGAACACACATCCAATGACTCTAGCTGTGGTTCATGAAAAGAGCAGAAATGCAATGAAACTGGTGGATCCATGTGTGGTTCATGGGAAGAACACACATGCGATGACACTGGGTGGATCCATGTGTTGTTTGTGAGAAGAACACACATGCAATGACTCCGGTGGATCCATGTGTGGTTCATGGGAAGAACACACATGCAATGACTCTGGTGGATCCATGTGTGGTCTGTGAGAAGAGCAGACATGCAACGACACCGGTGGATCCATGTGAGGTTTGTGAGAAGAACACACATGCAATGACACCGGTGGATCCATGTGTGCTCTGTGAGAAAACCAGACATGCAACAACACCGGTGGATCCATGTGTGGTTTGTGAGAAGAACACACATGCAATGACACGGGTGGATCCATGTGTGGTCTTTGGGAAGAACACACATGCAATGACACTGGTGATATGTGTTCTGCGAGAAGAACCCACATCCAATGACTCTAGCTGTGGTTCATGAAAAGAGCAGACATGTAATGACACTAGTGGATCCATGTGTGCTTCATGGGAAGAACACACATGCAACGACACTGGTGGATCTATGTGTGGTATGTGGGAAGAGAATACATGCAATTACACTGGTGGATCCATGTCTGGTTCATGGTAAGAACACACATGCAATGACACTGGGTGTGGTTCGTGATATGGTCTGTGAGAAGAACACACATGCAATGACACCGGTGGATCCATGCGTGGTCTGTGAGAAGAACACACATGCAACGACACTGGGTGTGGTTCATGATATGGTTTGTGAGAAGAACACACATGCAATGACACTTGTGGATCCATGTCTGGTCTTTGGGAAGAACACACATGCAATGACACTGGATCAATGTGTGGTATGCGAGAAGAATACACATCCAATGACTCTAGTTGTGGTTCATGAAAAGAGCAGACATGCAATGACACTGGTGGATCCATGTGTGGTTCATGGGAAGAACACACATGGGATGACACTGGGTGGATCCACGTGTGGTTTGTGAGAACACACATGCAATGACTCCGGTGGATCCATGTGTGGTTCATGGAAAGAACACACATGCAATGACTCTGGGTGTGGCTCATGATGTGGTCTGTGAGAAAAACACAAATTCAATGACACTGGTGGATCCATGTGTGGTCTGTGAGAAGAACACACATCCAATGACTCTAGCTGTGGTTCATGAAAAGAGCAGACATGCAATGACACTGGTGGATCCATGTGTGGTTCATGGGAAGAACACACATGCGATGACACTGGGTAGATCCATGTGTGGTTTGTGAGAAGAACACACATGCAATGACTCCGGTGGATCCATGTGTGGTTCATGGGAAGAACACACATGCAATGACTCTGGTGGATCCATGTGTGGTATGTGAGAAGAGCAGACATGCAACGACACCGGTGGATCCATGTGTGGTTTGTGAGAATAACACACATGGAATGACACCGGTGGATCCATGTGTGCTCTATGAGAAGAGCAGACATGCAACGACACCGGTGGATCCATGTGTTGTTTGTGATAAGAACACACATGCAATGACACTGGTGGATCCATGTGTGGTCTTTGGGAAGCACACACATGCAATGATACTAGTGATATGTGGTATGTGAGAAGAACACACATCCAATGACTCTAGCTTCGGTTCATGAAAAGAGCGGACATGTAATGACGCTGGTGGATCCATGTGTGGTCTTTGGGAAGAACACACATGCAATAACACTAGATCCATGTGTGGTCTGTGAGAAGAACAAACATCCAATGACTCTAGCTATGGTTCATGAAAAGAGTAGACATGCAATGACACTGGTGGATCCATGTGTGGTTCATGGGAAGAACACACATGCGATGAAACTGGGTGGATCCATGTGTGGTCTGTGGGAAGATCAGACATGCAATGACTCCGGTGGATCCATGTGTGGTTCATGGGAAGAACACACATGCAATGACTCTGGGTGTGGTTCATGATATGGTCTGTGAGAAAAACATACATGCAATGACACTGGTGGATCCATGTGTGTCCTGTGAGAAGAACACACATGCAATGACACTGGGTGTAGTTCATGATATGGTTTGTGAGAAGAACACACATGCAATAACACTGTTGGATCCATGTGTGGTCTTTGGGAACAACACACATGCAATGACATTGGATCCATGTGTGGTTTGTGAGAAGAACACACATTCAATGACTCTAGCTATGGTTCATGAAAAGAGCAGACATGCAATGACACTAGTGGATCCATGTGTGGTTCATGGGAAGAACACACATGTGATGACACTGGGTGGATCGATGTGTGGTCTGTGAGAAGAACACACATGCAATGACTCTGGTGGATCCATTTGTGGTTCATGGGAAGAACACACATGCGATGACACTGGGGGGATCCACGTGTGGTTTGTGAGAACACACATACAATGACTCCGATGGATCCATGAGTGGTTCATGGGAAGAACAGACATGCAATGACTCTGGGTGTGGCTCATGATATGGTCTGTGAGAAAAACATAAATGCAATGACACTGGTGGATCCATGTGTGGTTTGTGAGAAGAACACACATCCAATGACTCTAGCTGTGGTTCATGAAAAGAGCAGACATGCAATGACACTGGTGGATCCATGTGTGGTTCATGGGAAGAACACACATGCGATGACACTAGGTGGATCCATGTGTGGTTTGTGAGAAGAACACACATGCAATGACTCCGGTGGATCCATGTGTGGTTCATGGGAAGAACACACATGCAATGACTCTGGTGGATCTATGTGTGGTCTGTGAGAAGAGCAGACATGCAACGACACCGGTGGATCCATGTGTGGTTTGTGAGAAGAACACACATGGAATGACACGGGTGGATCCATGTGTGCTCTGTGAGAAGAGCAGACATGCAACGACACCAGTGGATCCATGTGCGGTTTGTGAGAAGAACACACATGCAATGACACTGGTGGATCCATGTGTGGTCTTTGGGAAGAACACACATGCAATGATACTGGTGATATGTGGTATGTGAGAAGAACACACATCCAATGACTCTAGTTGTGGTTCATGAAAAGAGCATACATGTAATGACACTGGTGGATCCATGTGTGGTCTTTGGGAAGAACAAACATGCAATGACACTGGATCCATGTGTGGTCTATGAGAAGAACACACATCCAATGACTCTAGATGTGGTTCATGACAAGAGCAGACATGCAATGACACTGGTGGATCCATGTGTGGTTCATGGGAAGAATACACATGCGATGACACTGGGTGGATCCTTGTGTGGTCTGTGGGAAGAGCAGACATGCAATGACTTCGGTGGATCCATGTGTGGTTCATGGGAAGAACACACATGCAATGACTCTGGGTGTGGTTCATGATATGGTCTGTGAGAAAAACACACATGCAATGACGCTGGTGGATCCATGTGTGGCCTATGAGAAGAACACACATGCAATGACACTGGGTGTAGTTCATGATATGGTTTGTAAGAAGAACACACATGCAATGACACTGGTGGATCCATGTGTGGTCTTTCGGAACAACACACATGCAATGACATTGGATCCATGTGTGGTCTGTGAGAAGAACACACATCCAATGACTCTGGTGGATAAATGTGTGGTCTGTGAGAAGAGCAGACATGCAACGACACCGGTGGATCCATGTGTGGTTTGTGAGAACAACACACATGGAATGACACCGGTGGATCCATGTGTGCTCTGTGAGAAGAGCAGACATGCAACGACACCGGTGGATCCATGTGTGGTTTGTGAGAAGAACACACATGCAATGACACTGGTGGATCCGTGTGTGGTCTTTGGGAAGAACACACATGCAATGATACTGGTGATATGTGGTATGTGAGAAGAACACACATCCAATGACTCTAGCTGTGGTTCATGAAAAGAGCAGACATGTAATGACACTGGTGGATCCATGTGTGGTCTTTGGGAAGAACAAACATGCAATGACACTGGATCCATGTGTGGTCTGTGAGAAGAACACACATCCAATGGCTCTAGCTGTGGTTCATGAAAAGAGTAGACATGCAATGACACTGGTGGATCCATGTGTGGTTCATGGGAAGAACACACATGCGATGACACTGGGTGGATCCATGTGTGGTCTGTGGGAAGAGCAGACATGCAATGACTCCGGTGGATCCATGTGTGGTTCATGGGAAGAACACACATGCAATGACTCTGGGTGTGGTTCATGATATGGTCTGTGAGAAAAACACACATGCAATGACACTGGTGGATCCATGTGTGGCATGTGAGAAGAACACACATGCAATGACACTTGGTGTAGTTCATGATATGTTTGTGAGAAGAACACACATGCAATGACACTGGTGGATCTATGTGTGGTCTTTGGGAACTACACACATGCAATGACATTGGATCCTTGTGTGGTCTGTGAGAAGAACACACATCCAATGACTCTAGCTATGGTTCATGAAAATAGCACACATGCAATGAGACTGGTGGATCCATGTGTGGTTCATTGGAAGAACACACATACGATGACACTAGGTGGATCGATGTGTGGTCTGTGAGAAGAACACACATGCAATGACTCTGGTGGATCCATGTGTGGTTCATGGGAAGAACACACATGCAATGACACGGGTGGATCCATGTGTGGTCTGTGAGAAGAGCAGACATGCAACAACACTGGTGGATCCATGTGTGGTCTGTGGGAAGAACACACATGCAATGACACCAGTGGATCCATCTGTGGTCTGTGAGAAGAGCAGACATGCAACGACACCGGTGGATCCATGTGTGGTTTGTGAGAAGAACACACATGCAATGACACTGGTGGATCCATGTGTGGTCTTTGGGAAGAACACACATGCAATGACACTGGTGATATGTGGTCTGTGAGAAGAACACACATCCAATGACTCTAGCTGTGGTCCATGAAAAGAGCAGACATGCAATGACCCTGATGGATCCATGTGTGGTTCATGGGAAGAACACACATGCAATGACAGTGGTGGATCCATGTGTGGTATGTGGGAAGAGCAGACATGCATGACACTGGTGGATCCATGTGTGGTTCATGGGAAGAACACACATGCAATGACACTGGGTGTGGTTCATGATATGGTCTTTGAGAAAAACACACATGCAATGACACTGGTGGATCCATGTGTGGTCTGTGAGAAGAACACACATGCAACGACACTAGGTGTTGTCCATGATATGGTTTCTAAGAAGAACACACATGCAATGAAACTGGTGGATGCATGTGTGGTCTTTGGGAAGAACACACATGCAATGACACGGGATCCATGTGTGGTCTGTGAGAAGAACACACATCCAATGACTCTAGCTGTGGTTCATGAAAAGAGCAGACATGTAATGGCACTGGTGGATCCATGTGTGGTTCATGGGAAGAACGCACATACGATGACACTTTGCGGATCCATGTGTGGTCTATGAGAAGAACACACATGCAATGACTCCGGTGGATCCATGTGTTGTTCATGGGTAGAACACACATGCAATGACTCTGGGTGTGGCTCATTATATGGTTTGTGAGAAGATCACACATGCAATGACACTGGTGGATCCATGTGTGGTCTTTGGGAAGAACACACATGCAATGACACTGGGTGTGGTTCATGATATGGTTTGTGAGATTAACACACATGCAATGACTCTAGCTGCAGTTGATGAAAAGAGTAGACATGCAATGACACTGGTGGATACATGTGTGGTTCATAGGAAGAGCACACATGCGATGACACTGGGTGGATCCATGTGTGGTCTGTGAGAAGAACACACATGCAATGACTCCGGTGGATCCATGTGTGGTTCATGGGAAGAACACACATGCAATGACTCTGGTGGATCCATGTGTGGTCTGTGAGAAGAGCAGACATGCAATGACACCAGTGGATCCATGTGTGGTCCGCGGGAAGAACACACATGCCATGACACTGGGTGGATCCATGTGTGGTTCATGAGAAGAGCAGACATGCAATGACACTGGTGGATCTATGTGTGGTTCAGGGGAAGAACACACATGCAATGACACTGGGTGTGGTTCATGATATGGTTTGTGAGAAGAACACACATGCAATGACACTGGTGGATCCATGTGTGGTCTGTGAGAAGAACACACATGCATTGACACTAGGTGTGGTTCATGATATGGTTTGTGAGAAGAAGACACATGCAACGACACTGGTGAATCCATGTGTGGTATTTGGGAAGAACACACATGCAATGACACTGGATCCATGTGTGGTTTGTGAGAAGAACACACATCCACTGACTCTAGCTGTGGTTCATGAAAAGAGCAGACATGCAATGACACTGGTGGATCCATGTGTGGTTCATGGGAAGAGAAGACATGCGATGACACTGGGTGGATCCATGTGTGGTTCATGAGAAGAGCAGACATGCAATGACACTAGGTGTGGTTCATGATATGGTTCATGAGAAGAACACACATGCAATGACACCGGTGGATCCATGTGTCGTTCATGGGAAGAACACACATGCAATGAATCTAGTGATATGTGGTTTGTGAAAAGAATAGACATGCAATGACTCTAGCTGTGGTCTGTGAGAAGAACACGCATGCAATGACACTGGGTGTGGTTCATGATATGGTTTGTGAGAAGAACACACATGCAATGACACTGGTGGATTCATGTGTGGTCTGTGAGAAGAGCAGACATGCAATGACACTAGTGATATGTGGTCTGTGAGAAGAACACACATCCAATGACTCTAGCTGTGGTTCATGAAAAGAGCAGATATGCAATGACACTGGTGGATCCATATGTGGTTCATGGGAAGAACACACATGCAATGACACTGGGTGTGGTTCATGATATGGTCTGTGAGAAGAACACACATGCGATGACACTAGGTGGATCCATGTGTGGTTCATGAGAAGAGCAGACATGCAATGACTCCGGTGGATCCATTTGTGGTTCATGGGAAGAACACACATGCAATGACTCTGGGTGTGGCTCATGATATGGTTTGTGAGAAGAACACACATGCAATGACACTAGTGGATCCATGTGTGGTCTTTGGGAAGAACACACATGCAATGACACTGGGTGTGGTTCATGATATGGTTTGTGAGAAGAACACACATGCAATGACACTGGTGCATCCATGTGTGCTCTTTGGGAAGAACACACATGCAATGACACTGGATCCATGTGTGGTCTGTCAGAAGAACACACATCCAATGACTCTAGTTGTGGTTCATGAAAAGAGTAGACATGCAGTGACACTGGTGGATCCATGTGTGGTCTTTGGGAAGAACACACATGCAATGACACTGGGTGTGGTTCATGATATGGTTTGTGAGAAGAACACACAACAATAACACTGGTGGATCCATGTGTGCTCTTTGGGAAGAACACACAGGCAATGACATTGGATCCATGTGTGGTTTGTGAGAAGAACACACATCCAATGACTCTAGCTGTGGTTCATGAAAAGAGTAGACATGCAATGGCACCGGTGGATCCATGTGTGGTTCATGGGAAGAACACGCATGCAATGACACTGGTGGATCCATGTGTGGTATGTGGGAAGAACAGACATGCAATGACTCCGGTGGATCCATGTGTGGTTCATGGGAAGAACACACATGCAATGACACTAGTGGATCCATGTGTGGTATGTGAGAAGAGCAGACATGCAACGACACCGGTGGATCCATGTGTGGTCTGTGGGAAGAACACAAATGCAATGACACCGGTGGATCCATGTGTGGTCTATGAGAAGAGCAGACATGCAACGACACCGGTGGATCCATGTGTGGTTTGTGAGAACAACACACATGCAATGACAATGGTGGATCCATGTGTGGTCTTTGGGAAGCACACACATGCAATGACACTGGTGATATGTGGTCTGTGAGAACAACACACATCCAATGACTCTAGCTGTGGTTCATGAAAAGAGCAGACATGCAATGACACTGGTGGATCCATGTGTGGTTCATGGGAAGAACACACATGCAATGACACTGGTGGATCCATGTGTGGTATGTGGGAAGAGTAGACATGCGATGACACTGGTGGATCCATGTGTGGTTCATGGGAAGAACACACATGCAATGACACTGGTGGATCCATGTGTGGTTCATGGGAAGAACACACATGCAATGACACTGGGTGTGGTTCATGATATGGTTTGTGAGAAAAACCCACATGCAATGACACTTGTGGATCCATGTGTGGTCTGTGAGAAGAACACACGTTCAACGACACTGGGTGTGGTTCATGATATGGTTTGTGAGAAGAACACACATGCAATGACACTGGTCGATCCATGTGTGGTCTTTGGGAGGAACACACATGCAATGACACTGGATCCATGTGTGGTCTGTGAGAAGAACACACATCCAATGACTCTAGCTGTGGTTCATGAAAAGAGCAGACATGCAATGGCACTGGTGGATCCATGTGTGGTTCATGGGAACAATACACATGCGATGACACTGGGTGCATCCATGTGTGGTTTGTGAGAAGAACACACATGCAATGACTCCGGTGGATCCATGTGTGGTTCATGGTAAGAACACACATGCAATGACTCTGGGTGTGGCTCATGATATGGTTTGTGAGAAGAACACACATGCAATGACACTGGTGGATCCATGTGTGGTCTTTGGGAAGAACACACATGTAATGACACTGGATCCATGTGTGGTCTGTGAGAAGAACACACATCCAATGACTCTAGTTGTGGTTCATGAAAAGAGCAGACATGCAATGACACTAGTGGATCCATGTGTGGTTCATGGGAAGAACACAGATGCGATGACACTGGGTAGATCCATGTGTGGTTTGTGAGAAGAATACACATGCAATGACTCCGGTGGATCCATGTGTGGTTCATGGGAAGAACACACATGCAATGACTCTGGTGGATCCATGTGTGGTCTGTGAGAAGAGCAGACATGCAATGACACCGGTGGATCCATGTGTGGTTTGTGAGAAGAACAAACATGCAATGACACCGGTGGATCCATGTGTGCTCTCTGAGAAGAGCAGACATGCAACGACACTGGTGATATGTTGTATGTGAGAAGAACACACATCCAATGACTCTAGTGGATCCTTACGTGGTTTATGAGAAGAACACAAATAAAATGAACTCTTGTGGATCTATATTGGCATAATTTGATGTATGCCACGATGTATTTCATTGTGCAAGACACCCACTTTCCATTTTTATATACTACTCAGTGTCGCCCTTGGTTTTATGTGGTACTACTCAGTTTTGCCTCCCACCTCTCTATCTTTCGTAGAAGCACAAATTTGTGCTCACCCTGTCTGCTACTCCCTGATTGGTTATCGCAGTTGTCACGCGGATCGTTCGCACCAGCCGTTGATTCTGTGCGATCCAACGAGGATCGTTGCACACGTCGTGCCCTTCACAGTACAACGGGAGACAGCACGGACAGCTCCCTCAGCGAGACTTCTACAAGAAGGAACACGATGCCGTCCATGGAAAAAGTCATCGAGCGGTCATGTCATGTTTAATCAAGTCTGAAAAGCCTACTACTGCTACTACTACGCCACAACGCATGTGTCATCGAGTGCACGGTCGTCGATGGATAGCTACAATTTATTGCCACTTGATTTTAATAAGACATATCCCATTTTTTACACAGCGGCTCTCAGTCGCCAATTTTAGGGCCGTGTCAAACTTCATACATAGAAATTGTGTCTGTGCCCTTTGCATGCTGCTCAATACAGAACTGCCATGCATGGCTCGGGAAAAAACGTGACGTACCGTGCGTGTGTCGTGGTGCACGGTGGTGCAACGAAACGTGCCTTGCTTCTATCCACCTTAGCTATAGAGAACCTCTCCGCACACCCACTCCCACTCTCGCTCACTGTCCCCACGCAACCCTCTCCACTGTCCCACCAGCATCCGCAAACTCCCGAGAATACCCCGTCCGCGCCGGCGATGGCCGAGGAGGATAAGGTGGCCATCGTCGCCTCCGTGGCTGCCGGTGAGGAGGCCCCCATCTCCTCGCCGGTCCCCCTCGACGCGTTGAAAGCAACCGATGTCCCTGTCCAGGCCTAGTGGAGGCATCGATGGCAGCCGTCGTTCCCGCCCAGGCCCCCGTCCCAGCTACCGATGGAGCCGCCGAAGAGGAGCCCCCCGCCGGCGAGAAGGCCCCCGCCGGTCACAAGAAGATCTTGCACTTCTTGGGCACCTACGATCCAGATAAGTACATCGCTCCACTGAACCCCTACGACACCGTCATCAACGACCTATGGTCGGAGGTAACTAGGGTTTGCTCCCCTCTCCTGGTTCTTCTACCGTTTGTTAGAAATAATGATCTAATCTATTTAAAATGTAGCTGGTATTGTCATGTTTAATATTCTGGAATTAATCATGGAAATTGTGCCTAATTATCCAACACCGTTCCCATTGTTGGATGCTAGATCTTGGTTTATTAGGATTCACTTGTTTGCATTTCGATTGCTCGATCTTCTTACACCATCTACTCCCTCATTTTCCCTTTCTTCCAATAGGTTTCCGGCAGCAATGTCTGCAGCGATGACGAGTCCATTCACACCAAGGCTCGTCAGGTGCTGAGGAGGCTGTGGGCCGGCAAGTACGACGGCTTCCTCACGCCCCCTACTACAGCTGCCCCTTCCGCAATGGGGGCGTCTACTGCTTGACGAGTCGTGCCGCCGGCGGCACCATCTTGAACACCTTACTGAAGCATGCATATGCCGCGGGCTCCGGCATCCACAAAAGCGGCAAACCTGAGCCCGCGAACATCAACGCCTACATCGCTGAACACCGTGCTCTCGGCATTCACCTCTGAAACCTCCAGCGGGTGGCCATCAAAGAGGGTCGCATGCCTCCAATCAGGCCCAAGGCCCCCAAGTCCAAGAAACTGGGCAGCAAGAAGTGGCAGAGGCGCTAGAGGGAGATGGAGGCACTGGCGACTGAATGGGTTGGATGTCTCCTTGAATGTGTCTGCATCTGCCACGGCTGCTGCTGCTAAGCAGCTTCTTTTGATTTTCTATATTTTGCTTGCATCCTATTTCTGGCTGAATGCATCGAACCCCGTTAAGCAACCTACTACTTTCTATCGCTATATCATATTTAGCTGCGCACAACTATATCTACATTTGTTTTGTTTTCTGAATGAATGCATTCTGCCTGGTGTGATTTGCTGCTCTAGATTTGCTACCTGATCGGAGGCAAAAAGAGGTCCAAAAGGGAACGAATTATCAAAGTGAGAATCTTCTCTAGATTTGCTACCAATTTGGGCAAAATGAAACATATCTGTTTAGCGAGAGAGGAAAAGGGCATTGTTTCAAACTGCCAGTTAAGAAGCTACCATCTTGACAAGCTACAAGACACATACATAAACATAACACAACGAGGGTTAAATTTATTTTACTAGTATCACTTGATGCGCTAGACATCTTGGCAAGCTAACTGAGTTCCACAAAACAGAAATAGAAACATAACACTGACAACTAAAATTTAATTCACTCCTCATCAGACCACTTAACGCGCTTGCTATCATTCCAGGTACTCCACGTCTGACGAACTGCTTTGTCCCAAATGGCATCTGACTTGGCTTTCCTATCTTCAGCGTCCTGCGGCACAATTAGCGGTGCATCACAGGCCTGATTGTTGCCGCTAGAAGATGCCGCCTCTCTGTTTGCCGCTTTAGCTACAGCCTCTCTATCAGTTGCTTCTTCAGCTGCAAGCTCTCTTTTAGCTCCTTCTACAGTCTCTCTATCAGCTGCTTCAGATGCAGCCAATTTCTTTGCATATTCAACTTCAAACTCAGCTATTCGGCATTTTCTACAAAGGGCTCCCCTAAGCTCGCCTTCCCTCTTGCAAATAGGGCAAAACACGAGGTAACGTTGAAAAAAATGGATCTTCTTGTACAGCTGGTAGGTCACGTAAGCATCTATGGATGCATACTTCAGGTTTATATTAGACAACGGCCACTCGTTCCATAAATCGTGCCTATCCTTAGAGAAATCTTCCTTCATTGTGACGTATGACTCATCGAGGATTCTAGTTGCGAGTGATGCCATTCCATCCTTCTTCCTGCCCCCTAGGATCTTGACAAGATGCTGAATATCGATCTAATTGTGCGTAGGAATCATAATTTCCTCTTGATACAATTTTGAAAAATCAGTTGTTGTGTCGACAGTGTAGAAAACAATTCCCTTTTTTAAGTAACTGGTGCAGCGCCGGACATTTCTTGTCAGTCCTGAAAGTATGTAGTTTGTCATCACCAAAAATTGTAACTACAAATATTTTGTCAATGCAAGATCATCATCTCAATATAATTTTGAAAACTTTAGTAAATGCAAGAACAAGACTCTCAACATTGTATTGTCATAATTTATTCGGTTTTTCTATTTCTCAGTCGACTAAACGAGTTGCACATTTCTTTTAACTATGGTTGCACTTTTCTTAGGTGATTGAGACTAAAGAAAATCTCAGTCGATTGAGACATAGGCAAACCCTAATTTATTTGGTCCTAAGTAAAATCCAGTAGTTGCAAGATGAGCAAGTGGATAAAGAACAAGAGGAGAAAACCCTAAAAGCGGTTAGCTATAGAGAGCAGATCTACAAACCGGGAGAGGTGGTAGACGAGGACGTGTTTCCGCATGGCATGTTGAATGACGGCGACTTCAATCACTTCATATGGGTTCTCCGAGGTGTACTTGATGTCCAATCCCACAAACTTGTCCTCGTCTATCCCAAGCCAACCCTCGTACATCCTCAGGACACGCACCACTGTCTCCTCCTCGTTGGTGTAGACAACGTCTATCTTCTTGTTGTCATTGGTAGTGAAGCTTGTCTCTAGAGTGCGTAGATCTTCGATGGCGGCAAGGAGAAGACGGGAAGAAGATAGTAGATGACAAGAAGAAGAAGAGTGTTTTCTGCGAGGCAGGGGAACGGTGGAACCGTCAATGCGCTTTTATGGTAGGGGTTAACGATTGGGACAGAAGTCCAAGGAGAGACGCGTGGCGGTGGCCGTTCCAGCTTCTGAGTAAACAAAAAATAATTATAACGCCGATACATGAGCCCTGTTTTGTCACGTCAATACACTGGGTAGGGGACGTTGTCATATCCACTGTGCCAACGCTGCAAGCCTATGTGACAGCCACCCCGCCTAAGCGACGGGAGCGACATAACGGCGAACTGACAGGAGGGGCCCAACTTGACGCCCGTTAGCCTGATTTTTTGTATTGAAACATAAAGTTGAATTCATGCCGAAAAAGACCCTCTGAATATTTGGCACACCAACTGTAGTCATCCTGGCTAATTTCAGGGAACTTGGGTACCGCGTTGCCTGTACACCCCAACTTTCAGGCCGCAAAGTGATAATCTCCATGCAATGACACTAGTGGATCCATAGGTGGTATGTGAGAAGAGCACACATTTCAATGACTTTGGTTGTTGTTACTAAAAAGAACACACATGCAATGACACTGGTGGATCCATAGGTGGATTGTGAAAAGAGCACACATGCAATGACTCTAGTTGTTGTTAGTAAAAAGAACACACATGCAATGACACTGGTGGATCCATGTGTGGTCTCTGAAGAGAACACACATGCAATGACTCTGGTTGTTGTTAGTAAAAAGAGCACACATGCAATGACACTGGTGGATCCATCTGTGGATTGTGAAGAGAACACACATGCAATGACACTAGTGGATCCATAGGTGGTATGTGAAAAGAACACACATTTCAATGACTCGGTTGTTGTTAGTAAAAAGAACACACATGCAATCACACTGGTGGATCCATGTGTGGTCTCTGAAGAGAACACACATGCAATGACTCTGGTTGTTATTCGTAAAAAGAACACACATTTCAATGACACTGGTGGATCCATATGTGGTATGTGAAAAGAACACATGCAATGACTCTGGTTGTTGTTACTAAAAAGAACACACATGCAATGACACTGGTGGATCCATAGGTGGTATGTGAGAAGAGCACACATTTCAATGACTTTGGTTGTTGTTACTAAAAAGAACACACATGCAATGACACTGGTGGATCCATAGGTGGATTGTGAAAAGAGCACACATGCAATGACTCTAGTTGTTGTTAGTAAAAAGAACACACATGCAATGACACTGGTGGATCCATGTGTGGTCTCTGAAGAGAACACACATGCAATGACTCTGGTTGTTGTTAGTAAAAAGAGCACACATGCAATGACACTGGTGGATCCATCTGTGGATTGTGAAGAGAACACACATGCAATGACACTAGTGGATCCATAGGTGGTATGTGAAAAGAACACACATTTCAATGACTCGGTTGTTGTTAGTAAAAAGAACACACATGCAATCACACTGGTGGATCCATGTGTGGTCTCTGAAGAGAACACACATGCAATGACTCTGGTTGTTATTCGTAAAAAGAACACACATTTCAATGACACTGGTGGATCCATATGTGGTATGTGAAAAGAACACATGCAATGACTCTGGTTGTTGTTACTAAAAAGAACACACATGCAATGACACTGGTGGATCCATAGGTGGTATGTGAAAAGAACACACATTTCAATGACTCTGGTTGTTGTTAGTAAAAAGAACACACATGCAATGACACAGGTGGATCCATAGGTGGATTGTGAAAAGAGCACGCATGCAATGCCACTGGTGGATCCATATTTGGTCTGTGGAAATAACACACATGCAATGACTCTAGTTGTTGTTAGTGAAAGGAACACACATGCAATGACACTGGTGGATCCATGGGTGGTCTCTGAAGAGAACACACATTTCAATGACACTGGTGGATCCATATATGGTATGTGAAAAGAACACACATGCAATGACTCTGGTTGTTTTTACTAAAAAGAACACACATGTAATGACACTGGTGGATCCATAGGTGGTATGTGAAAAGAACACACATGCAATGACACTGGTGGATCCATGTGTGGTCTGTGAAGAGAACACACATTTCAATGACTTTGGTTGTTGTTACTAAAAAGAACACACATGCAATGACACTGGTGGATCCATATGGTTATTCTGAAAAGAGCACACATGCAATCACACTGGTGGATCCATATGTGGTATGTGAAAAGAACACACATGCAATGATTCCAGTTGTTGTTAATGAAAATAACACAGATGCAATGACACTAGTGGATCCATGTGTGGTCTCTAAAAAGAACAAACATTTCAATGACACTGGTGGATCCATATTTGGTATGTGAGAAGAACACACATTTCAATGACTCAGTTGTTGTTAGTAAAAAGAACACACATGCAATGACACTAATGGATCCAAAGGTGGATTGTGAAAAGAGCACACATTTCAATGACTCTGGTTGTTGTTAGTTAGAAGAACACACATGCAATGACACTGGTAGATCCATGTGTGGTTTCTGAAGAGATGACACATGCAATGACTCTGGTTGTTGTTAGTAAAAAGAGCACACATGCAGTGACACTGGTGGATCCATGTGCGGATTGTGAAGAGAACACACATGCAATGACTCTGGTTGTTGTTACTAAAAAGAATACACAAGCAATGACACTGGTGGATCCATAGGTGGTATGTGAAAATAGCACACATGCAATGACACTGGTGGATCCATATGTGGTATGTGAAAAGAACACACATGCAATGACTCCGGTTGTTGTTAGTGAAAAGAACATACATGCAATGACACTGGTGGATCCATGTGTGGTCTCTGAAGAGAACACACATTTCAATGACACTGGTGGATCCATATGTGGTATGTGAAAAGAACACACATGCAATGACTCTGGTTGTTTTTACTAAAAAGAACACACATGCAATGACACTGGTGGATCCATAGGTGGTATGTGAATAGAACACACATTTCAATGACTCTGGTTGTTGTTACTAAAAATAACACACATGCAATGACACTGGTGGATCCATAGGTGGATTGTGAAAAGAGCACACATGCAATGCCACTGGTGGATCCATATTTGGTTTGTGGAAATAACACACATGCAATGAATCTACTTGTTGTTAGTGAAAAGAACACACATGCAATGACACAGGTGGATCCATGTGTGGTCTCTTTAGAGAACACACATTTCAATGACACTGCTGGATCCATATGTGGTATGTGAAAAGACCACACATGCAATGACTCTAGTGGTTGTTACTAAAAAGAACACACATGCAATGACACTGGTGGATCCATAGGTGGTATGTGAAAAGAGCACACATGCAATGACACTGGTGGATCCATATGTGGTATGTGAAAAGAACACACATGCAATGACTCTGATTGTTGTTAGTGAAAAGAACATACATGCAATGACACTGGTGGATCCATGTGTGGTCTCTGAAGAGAACACACATTTCAATGACACTGGTGCATCCATATGTGGTATGTGAAAATAATACACATGCAATGACACTGGTGGTTGTTACTAAAAAGAACACACATGCAATGACACTGGTGGATCCATATGTGGTATGTGAGAAGAACACACATTTCAATGACTCTGGTTGTTGTTACTAAAAAGAACACACATGCAATGACACTGGTGGATCCATAGGTGGATTGTGAAAAGAGCACACATGCAATGACACTGGTGGATCCATATGTGGTATGTGATAAGAACACACATTTCAATGACTCTGGTTGTTGTTAGTGAAAAGAACACACATGCAATGACACTGGTGGATCCATAGGTGGTATGTGAAAAGAACACACATGCAATGCCACTGGTGACTCCATGTGTGGTCTCTGAAGAGAACACACATTTCAATGACTCTGGTTGTTGTTACTAAAAAGAATACACATGCAATGACACTGGTGGATCCATATGTGGATTGTGAAAAGAACGCACATGCAATGACTCCAGTTGTTGTTAGTGAAAAGAACACACATGCAATGACACTGGTGGATCCATGTGTGGTCTCTAAAAAGAACACACATTTCAATGACACTGGTGGATCCATATGTGGTATGTGAAAAGAACACACATTTCAATGACTCTGGTTGTTGTTACTAAAAAGAACACACATGCAAGGACACTGGTGGATCCATAGGTGGATTGTGAAAAGAGCACGCATGCAATGCCACTGGTGGATCCATAGTTGGTCTGTGGAAATAACACACATGCAATGACTCTGGTTGTTAGTGAAAAGAACACACATGCAATGACACTGGTGGATCCATGTGTGGTCTCTGATGAGAACACACAATTCAATGACACTGGTGGATCCATATGTGTATGTGAAAAGAACACACATGCAATGACTCTGGTTGTTTTTACTAAAACGAACACACATGCAATGACACTGATGGATCCATAGGTGGTATGTGAAAAGAACACACATGCAATGACGCTGGTGGATCCATGTGTGGTCTCTAAAGAGAACACACATTTCAATGACTCTGGTTGTTGTTACTAAAAAGAACACACATGCAATGCCACTGGTGGATCCATATGTGGATTGTGAAAAGAGAACACATGCAATGACACTGGTGGATCCATATGTGGTATGTGAAAAGAACACACATGCAATGACTCCAGTTGTTGTTAGTGAAAAGAACACACATGCAATGACACTGGTGGATGATACATTGCAAATGTATCTATAATTTTTGATGTTCCATGCTTGGTTTTATCCACTTTCTTGTGTTTTGTTCCAACTTTGGTGTACTTTTCATATGATTTCTTGGACTAACCTATTAACAAGAGCCACAGTGCCAGCTGCCTGTTTTCTGCTGTTTTTGGTTCCAGGAAAGTCAGAAAATGAATATTCTCGGAATTGGACGGGACAAAACCAAAGTGCCTATTTTTCCGGAAGGGATCAAGTGCCAGAATACGAGACAAAGAGGGGCCAGGGGCCGGCCACACCACCTGGCCGCGCGGCCAGGCTTGGCCCGCACCAGGGGGTGGTCTGGCTAACCCCAGCACCCCCTCGGCCTCTCCTTCCGCCTATAAGTTTCCCTTGGGACGAAAACCCTAGGTACCCGATCAAAAATCCACGTAAGAGTCTATAGCCGCTGTCATCTCCATACCTAGATCGGGAGGGATCTGAAGCTCTTCCTGGCACCCTGTCAGAGAGGGGAATTCACCCTGGAGGCGTTCTTCATCACCATGCAAGCCTCCGGTGTGATGCGTGAGTAGTTCATCCTTGGACTACGGATCCATGTAGTAGCTAGATCGCTGGTTTCTCCTCCTTTGTGCTTTCATGTTTAGATCTTGTGAGCTCCGTTCATGATCAAGATCATCTATTTGTAATCCATACATGTTGTGTTTGCGGGGATCCGATGGATATTGAGATGCTATTTCAGATTGATTATTGATTCTATCATGTCTTTGTTATTTGAGATCTTGCATGCTTTCCGTTGTTAGTAGCTATCTTGGCCAAGTAGATGCTAGCAACTCCAAGAGTTAGTATTTATGCTCGATAGTGGGTTGATGCCTCTGGTAATCTGGGGAAGTGACAGAAATCTCTAAGGTACTAGATGTGTTGTTGCTACTAGGGAGAAAACAACAATCCTTTGTTCATAGAACAATCGTATTGTTTACCTTACATGCAGTTCGTAAAGCAATAATCTGTTGCTTGCAACTTAATACTGGAGGGGGATCGGATGATAACCTGAAGGTGGATTATTAGTCATAGATGCAGTTGGATGGCGGTCTATGTATTATGTTGTATTGCCCAATCAAGTCTCAAAGGAGTCAAGATGATTAGTATATGCATGTATTGCTTTCTCGGTGTTTGTCAATTGCCCCGCTGTAATTTGTTCACCCATCATGTTATCTATCTAAGGAGAGCCACCTCTAGTGAACTATGGATCCCGGTCCTTTTCTTTACATACAATCTATAAACTGTTTCTGCATTGTGTTTACTTTCTGCAAACTATTAGTTCCTTCCATTCGATACATTTAATCCTTTGTTCTCCGCAAAACACGGTGAGATTAACAACCTCATCGCAAGTTGGGGACAAAGTTCTATGGTTGTGTTGTGCAGGTCTCCACGTTGCTACTAGCACCGGTAGTGCGCCCTGCCAAAGCTCAGCTAGTAACACCTTTGGGATGTTTCCTTGCTCCTACTGGTTCGATAAAACCTTGGTTTCATAACTGAGGGAAAACTTACTGCTGTGCTCATCATACCTTCCTCTTGGGGTTCCCAACGAGCTCTACGTTGAAAGTCGAGCGCATCAGTGGATCCATGTGTGGTCTCTAAAAAGAACACACATTTCAATGACACTGGTGGATCCATATGTGGTATGTGAAAAGAACACACATTTCAATGACTCGGTTGTTGTTAGTAAAAAGAACACACATGCAATGACACTGGTGGATCCAAAGGTGGATTGTGAAAAGAGCACAGATTTCAATGACTCAGGTTGTTGTTAGTAAAAAGAACACACATGCAATGACACTGGTGGATCCATATGTGGTATGTGAAAAGAACACACATTTCAATGACTCTGGTTGTTACTAAAAAGAACACACATGCAATGACACTGGTGGATCCATAGGTGGATTGTGAAAAGAGCACACATGCAATGCCACTGGTTGATTCATATTTGGTTTGTGGAAAGAACACACATTTCAATGACTCTGGTTGTTGTTAGTGAAAAGAACACACATCCAATGACACTGGTGGATCCATGTGTGGTCTCTGAAGAGAACACACATTTCCATGACACTTGTAGATCCATATGTGGTATGTGAAAAGAACACACATGCAATAACTCTGGTTGTTGTTACTAAAAAGAACACACATGCAATGACACTGGTGGATCCATATGTGGTATGTGAGAAGAACACACATTTCAATGACTCTGGTTGTTGTTACTAACACACATGCAATGACACTGGTGGATCCATAGGTGGATTGTGAAAAGAGCACACATGCAATGCCACTGGTGGATCCATATTTGGTTTGTGGAGATAACACACATGCAATGACTCTGGTTGTTGTTAGTGAAAAGAACACACATGCAATGACAGTGGTGGATCCATGTGTGGTCTCTGAAGAGAAAACACGTTTCAATGACACTGGTGGATCCATAGGTGGTATGTGAGAAGAGCACACATTTCAATGACTTTGGTTGTTGTTACTAAAAAGTACACACATGCAATGACACTGGTGGATCCATAGGTGGATTGTGAAAAGAGCACACATGCAATAACTCTAGTTATTGTTAGTAAAAAGAACACACATGCAATGACACTAGTGGATCCATGTGTGGTCTCTAAAGAGAACACACATGCAATGACTCTGGTTGTTGTTAGTAAAAAGAGCACACATGCAATGACACTGGTCGATCCATGTGTGGATTGTGAAGAGAACACACATGCAATGACACTGGTGGATCCATAGGTGGTATGTGAAAAGAACACACATTTCAATGACTCGGTTGTTGTTAGTAAAAAGAACACACATGCAATGACACTGGTGGATCCAAAGGTGGATTGTGAAAAGAGCACACATTTCAATGACTCTGGTTGTAGTTAGTAAAAAGAACACACATGCAATGACACTGGTGGATCCATGTGTGGTCTCTGAAGAGAACACACATGCAATGACTCTGGTTGTTGTTAGTAAAAAAGAACACATCAATGACACTGGTGGATCCATATGTGGTATGTGAAAAGAACACACATGCAATGACTCTGGTTGTTGTTACTAAAAAGAACACACATGCAATGACACTGGTGGATCCATAGGTGGTATGTGAAAAGAACACACATTTCAATGACTCTGGTTGTTGTTACTAGAAAGAACACACATGCAATTACACTGGTGGATCCATAGGTGGATTGTGAAAAGAGCACGCATGCAATGCCACTGGTGGATCCATATTTGGTCTGTGGAAATAACACACATGCAATGACTCTGGTTGTTGTTAGTGAAAGGAATACACATGCAATGACAATGGTGGATCCATGTGTGGTCTCTGAAGAGAACACACATTTCAATGACACTGGTGGATCCATATGTGGTATTGGAAAAGAACACACATGCAATGACTCTAGTTGTTTTTACTAAAAAGAAACACATGCAATGACACTGGTGGATCCATAAGTGGTATGTGAAAAGAACACACATGCAATGACACTGGTGGATCCATGTGTGGTCTCTAAAGAGAACACACATTTCAATGACTCTGGTTGTTACTAAAAAGAACACACATGCAATGACACTGGTGGATCCATATGTTGATTGTGAAAAGACCACACATGCAATCACACTGGTGGATCCATATGTGGTATGTGAAAAGAACACACATGCAATGACTCCAGTTGTTGTTAGTGAAAAGAACACACATTCAATGACACTGGTGGATCCTTGTGTGGTCTCTAAAAAGAAGAGATATTTCA
Organism: Avena sativa; assembly: GCA_916181665.1. NCBI lineage: Eukaryota > Viridiplantae > Streptophyta > Magnoliopsida > Poales > Poaceae > Avena > Avena sativa. The sequence goes on from OV702288.1 coordinate 342,302,196, forward strand.
ATGACACTGGTGGATCCATATGTGGTATGTGAAAAGAACACACATTTCAATAACTCAGTTGTTGTTAGTAAAAAAACACACTGCAATGACACTGGTGGATCCAAAGGTGGATTGTGAAAAGAGCACAAATTTCAATGAATCTAGTTGTTCTTAGTAAAAAGAACACACACGCAATGACACTGGTGAATCCATGTGTGGTCTCTAAAGAGAACACACATGCAATGACTCTGGTTGTTGTTAGTAAAAAGAGCACACATGCAGTGACACTGGTGGATCCATGTGTGGATTGTGAAGAGAACACACATGCAATGACTCTGGTTGTTCTTACTAAAAAGAACACACATGCAATCACACTGGTGGATCCATGTGTGGTCTCTGAAGAGAACACACATGTAATGACTCTAGTTGTTGTTAGTAAAAAGAACACACATGCAATGACACTGGTGGATCCATAGGTGGTATGTGAAAAGAGCACACATGCAATGACACTGGTGGATCCATATGTGGTATGTGAAAAGAACACACATGCAATGACTCTGGTTGTTGTTAGTGAAAAGAACATACATGCAATGACAATGGTGGATCCATGTGTGATCTGTAACTACCTCGGTGAATTACGCTCCTAGTTACAAGCCTGGATGATCAGAAATGGTTGAAATAGTACGGTGGGGCCCAAATGCCACTCACGGGTAGACCTTTCGGCCGTCCCAACCATTTCCAAACATCGAGACAAGAACGGGCGGCGTAATCGGCAGGCGAAGGGATCAACTACATACACAAATGAGTATGTATGCAAGCCACCATACAACAGTACATCAGAGCCATTCCATATAAAAAGAAAGGAAATATAGCAACGCCATACGGCAAGATCCAAATATCCTAGATAGATATAATAGTTTAGGATATCTCCTCATACATCAAACATCAGAGTATCAAGCGGAAGCGGAAGACAAAATCCGAGTACGGATAAGAAGCAAATCGGCATAAGATGCCCCATAAATAAGCACATCCCGCCCACAGATCTCACGGATCCCCGTTCCCGGAATCTCTACACCGAATGATCGTTGCCCACATCGTCCGTCTCTTCCACCCAGTATCCATCTTGCGAGTGTACCTGTTCATCTAAACCAATAATTTATCGTGTGAGACCCTAGGGGTACTCAGCAAGTCTTTATGCCTCTAAAGGGGACACAACCTGGGGTGACGCAATTGTAGCAAAAGATAAACCATAGCAATTCAATAGATACTCGCTAACCATCCGCCTAACCAGAGATAGACGGATGTCCGTGAATTAATAACAACAGTTATAACAGTTAAAACGGTAATATCCACAGATCCATCCTCCTCCTCGCTTACCGACGAGGAAGCGGACGAACAACCCCCCATCCGTTGGCAGTTTTATTATCCATTCCGTGAGTGTTGTACTATTTACTAGTCAGGTACCTGGTCTAGTCAAATTCGAAGCGGTACTTTAGTTATGCTTGTCTATGATCGAGAAACTGTGCTCCAAGTCGTCCATAACCGCGGACACGGCTTTCAGAAAGTTTTACCCTGCAGGGGTGCACAAATAGCAACACACACTCGATATGCCTTGGAAAAACCAAATCAAAACCCAACGAGGCAGTCACGACAAAGCGATCACAGGATTCAGAAATATTTCAGGGGGTCACCCCATTGAGCTACCTGCAACGAAGTTAGCTGACTCCGAGACGGCCTCAAGGTTTGCGTCAGTGGCTGTGAACGACTGGGAACCCGAAAATGTGACTGGGCTTGTCGACACCGCGAAAACACTCCGCTTTCCTAAACAGTACAGTGTGCTCCTCGCACAATTTTAAATAAAGCAGTAAAGCATGGCATAAGTACAGGATAGTAAACAAAACCTCAAACTAGTTTGTGGCCCCAAGAAATAAGAATGAATCAAGCTCTGGCTCAGGGGGGTTCATAAGCCTCCCGGATGTGGATAGCGCGAATATTCAAGGAACAGGAATCAAGTACTCGGGGTCCTACGGGACACAAGTGAGCCTGAAAAACCAAATAGCGAATATGGCTCACCGATGCCACTTTCATTAGTTATCCCATTACTACTCAGATTAAGTTGTATAGGTACCTCGTTATCCATCAGACACTCACATACCCTACACATGCTGTTCTATGACTCGCATGGCTCAAACAACTCCTGTAGTAATGGCTCATGGGATGGAGGAACAAGCTTCGGTGGGGTTTAAAAGTAAAGGCTATGCAATACTTGGGCTTCAATTTAATGCAATCGCGACTCAATGATGCAAGAATAAGATAGCGGCAATAGGTACTATATGTATGCAAGCATGTGGTAGTGCTTGCCTGGCAGCTCAGTTGAAGCAAGGGATGGATTTGGGTAGTGCTCCTGGTTCTCTTGATATATCCCCTGCTCAGCGTCTATTCGAAGAAGAACCAAACAAACAAGGGCCACCATAAATAAAGTGCACAAGCATATGAATAAATGCGACAATCAAACAATCATGCCCTGATGGATGATGCACAATTTGCATGGCAATAAAGTAGCATGGCATGTGTGAGGTGTGGATTACAAGAAGAAACCATTTTATTGAGTTTTGGCCTCATTTTATTCTCATTTTAGTTGCTGTACCCTTTATATTTATATGATGCATGCTTCAAAACTCAACATGGAATGCATAAACAGAAAGGTCTCGTCGAGCTAATCATTTTAGACATATTATTTGTTAAATTTGGAGTTATAAAACAAAAGTTATTAATTAATTAAAGAAAAAGGGCATTTATTGCAGTTTAAATCAACTTGGAAATTGAAGTGTTCAAAATATATTTTGAAGGCCATATTTGAATTCCTCATATTTTTCTGATTTGAAAACATATATTATTTGTATTATTTGGATTTATATTTCAAAAGTTATTTAAAAACAGATTTAAATTTGAATTTGATATAAATTTGAAAAGATTTGAATTAAAAACAGAAATAAGCAGAGACTTTTTGCACCCAGGCAGAGCTAACCCAAGTCACCGACGGGTGGGACCCGTGCTGACTGGGCGACTCGGAGCGCGCTGGGGCTTTTCTCACTGCGCAGATAGCTAGCCCAGGAGGCAGACAGGTGGGACCAACGGCCTCGCAGGCCCACTTGACAGAGAAAGGTGGAGGGCTGACCACGTGGCGCAGCGAGGGAGTGCGGGTTGAGGGTTGTTATCTAGGGGGGCCTATCTGCAAAGCTTCCGCGGAGACAGACAGGTGGGACCGATAGGAGCGCGGGTTCCAGGAGTCAAAAAGGGCAGGGGGGTATGTGTAAAACGGCCACGCGTGCACTATGGATCTTCCACCGCGTGCAGAGGACCGATCGGTGCGTGTCTGGCGCGGCGGGGAATCGATCCTGGGACCTAGGGCTCGCGCGCGGAGGGCGGAGCCACTGCGGTGGGCTGGGGTGGTTGCTAGGAGGAGGCTGGGCGGCTAGATAGGGCTTCTGCGCGACGCGGAAGCGAGCAGACGCTGCGCTCGCCGGCGCACAGAGCGTGCTCGATGAAACGCAAAGCGGCCCTAGACGACGACAGCGCGGCGGAGCATGTCCAGGAGGTTTGGGGGCTCACCGAGAGTGTGTCGGCGGCGTTGGTTCGGGCAGGGGCGCTGGCGATCGTTGACGTGGCTCGCGGACGGCGGCTAGGGTTTGGCGTCGGTGCAGCGTCGGTGTCCTTCGGCTCTGGTGCTCCTCCTCGGCGGCGGCGCGGACGGGTGATGCAGCGGACCCTCCTCGATCTCCCAGGCCACTTCACGGTCGCTCGGCTCGACTGGATCGACGGGGTGCGGTGGAGACCGAGGTTTTTGGCGGCGAGGGGTAGACGGTGGCGGTGGAGAAAGAGGGAGAGAGGGGAAGCTATGGGGCGGATCTGGACGAGCAGAGGAGAGCCGTGGGGAAGGAGATAAGGCAGAGGGGAGAGGGAGATGCTGTGGGGAGGTGGTAGATGGAAAAGGTGGCTCGGCCACCTTTTCCCCTCCTTCCTCTCCTCACGTGCTCGGTCGGGCAGGGCAGGGGCAGGTAGGGGGGAGGCTTCTAGGTGGGGACGGTGAGGACAGGGGGTAGGTTCGGTTGGAGGGCCCTCATGGTAGAGAGAGCAAGAGAGGGAGAGGGGAGGTTCGGGCTCGGGTTGGGTTTGGAGCTAGGCTCGGTTAGGGTTAGGTTTGGTAGCTAGGGTTGGGTTAGATGGCTCCGGTGGGGCCAGCTAGGTGGAAAGCAGAGAGAGGCCGAGAGAGAGGGGTGAGAGCTAGGGATGCTCGGTTTAGGGTTTAGGAGAGGGGGTATGGTGATGATGGGGTAGATGATAGGGAGGATCTTAGCTAGAGGGTAAGAGAGAGAGAGAGGTGGTCCTTTATGACAAGATCAAGCATGCTCTAGACAAGCTCCAACAAGATCAAGTCAAGAAAAAGAGAGGGATGATGATCCACTCAAGATTCAAATAAAAACCAAATACTAGAAAAGGTGGCACTTGCATGGCCCATGCAAAATATTTATTGCCATGTTGATTCTTGTGAAAACAATATTATTAAATGGCACTATTATTATGCACTCCCAAAATTGGAGTAAGGCCTAAGCAAAAGAATTAAAAGGATGCCCCATGTGGAGTAGATGGAGATGACCACATGTGATTATAATTGGGACTTGCTAGTGTGTATGTGCCACTAGATGCTTAATAGTCCCAAAATATCCCAACATGAGCATAATTCCATGATAATCCATATGGAAGCTAGGAGAAAGGGTCCCACTCACAAGGCATGCAAAGGTGGCCATGTGGCTCTCATATATCAATAATGTGGAAACAACATGATGCCAAGATGAGAGCTTGTGGACAAGAATTGGATCCATCCCAACCCACATGAGCTAGAGGTAAAACCAATAAGTGCCGAGCTCATATTTAGTTGGATGGTGGAATTATAAGGTGGTGAAAGAAAAAGGTGGTGGAGTTAATAAGAGATATGCCCCCAACTCAACCTGGGCATTGAAACAATATATCAAGAACCAAATACAATATCAAGAGGCAAATACAATTAATAATGCATATGAGATAAGAACCAAATGGAAAAGGGTTTTATATGATGCTCAAATGCAAGGTGGCATGATGACATGAGCATGATATAATGATGATGCAACAATTATATATTTGAAGTAGCCATTATATTACTAGACCAAGTAGCATTACGATTGTTAGACAAATGGGATGCCACAACTCTCCCCCACTAAACAAGAATCTCGCCCCAAGATTCCTAGGAAAAAGAAAACCACACAAGGAGAGGCGGGTGTTCGAACGAAGGTGACCCTCACGTTCCCAAGTTGATGAACAACGGAAAGATGTGACCACTAGACCTTGCAAAACTTGCTAGACTTGTTGTGAGTCTTGCGTTTTGCTTGAAAAACAACGGTTAGAAGAGTTGAAGGATTGTCGTGAGACAAGAAGGATAGGATGGACATAGCTCCGGTTTTCTCAAGAAACAAGATAAAAGAATAGAACCACTTGTGAAAGGAAGAGACAATATGATGTATCATGGATAAAGAAAGACACGCCGTTAAGATTAAAGATTTACCGATACTAGAGAGGATGGAATCTTTGTGTCGCCGGAAGAAAAGAGTTAGATTGGAGAGGTTTGAACCACTATGACAATAGCATCGTATCTTCTCTCGGATTTGAGAATGAAGTACGGGAACAATATTGCCTTCAAACAATAGAGTCCCTTGATATGAACAGAAAGATTTAGCTAGACATCGTCGGATTAGATTCTTGTTGCGCCGGTAAGAACCAAGGATCACGCAATTGAGGTGCGCGGATATAACTTCCAGAGACGGATGTGAAACTAGATCATGGTGGGATCCCGAGAAGCAAAGAATATGGAGGATCTGGAGATTATTGTAGAGATACTTATTGCTTTCTTTAGCCTTGAGGCTAACACAATAGATTTGCGGCTGATGGCATCAACCATAACTGGCTTTACCACAGAAAAAGAATTGATGAAACAAAGAGAGAGATAGTTTCCTTTCATCTTGTTTGTGGATGTCGAACACCGGTAGGATGACGAGGACAGAAAAGAGTTTGCGTTTGTTTCCACCAGATAATTGAAGATTTTGCTCCGTGTAGGAAAACACGAGATCACCAAAAAGAGATTATTGATTACTTTCTTCGAGAGAGCACTCCGGAAAAACAAGGGCGGAAGTAAAAGTATCGAGGAATAAAGGCCACTTCCAACTTCCGTGGAATGAGTGAATTCACATTAGTTCACCAATTCAATGTACAAGAGTGAATGATAAGAGTAGTGGTATGGTAGCTACTCCATCCCGCACTCAAAGCATTACTCCGCACATGAATAAGAAAACCATGCAACCCAACTACCGAAACAGACTGAAGGTATTGATAAGAAGAGCTCATGGAATTCCGTAAGAAGACAAAGATTGATGCAAACGATTCACCGGATCCATAGATAGATAAAGATGATGATGTTGTCGTCATATCATAAGTATCCAGCCACCGAAAAGATATGAAGGAAGATCACGGAGACAACTGCAAGATTCCACAGATAAAGAAAAAGATAGCACCACTTGAACAGAAGGATTACGAAAGATCTGAAAAAGTCTTCATGGCCTCCGGTGGATTGAGCATAGATGATAGAACGAGAGGGTTTCAAAAGATTACTTGACGAGACTGAGGTGAAAGAACTCCATGTTCTTCTTGAAATGATTGAGAGAGATTTAGCAGCCTTGAGGAAAACTATGGCGGAACGACGATGATAACTTGCCAACAAGGAACAACTCCGGATTGATTGAAGATGGAAGATGGAATTACCAATGAACTTGCTGATTCCAGAATTGAAGCGATCTATTTAGCAGAAGGATGTGACCGAGATAGGTGACTTCAAAAAGTCAGAATCCTAACTTTGAGACTTTGCACACAGGCAGTGCTCACGAAGCTTGAGAGAAAGAGACACATATGATCTTCCATGTTCTTCCATGATATCGAATAGGCAAGCATATTATCAACATATACCACCATGGATTAACAAGATATTCCCAGAATACCAAGTTCAAAAGGCGAGAGAAACGAACCAATGCTCGAACACTTCCTGAGCTCAACGCTCTTAGAAAGATCAATATTAGGAGCACAGGTTCGTGTTGAAGAAGATGCGCTGGAAGAATAGATTATCTGGTCCTTCGGAAGAAAAGAGATGCCGCCTGGTTCACATTGTCGATTGGGTCACCGGTTACAAAGAAAGAGATCTAGGATAAGAAACGATGATAGATCATACCTTAAGCAAAACTATCAGAAGCGAAAAGATGCAATTCCCTCGTATCCAGGAGAATTGTGCAGATATGGGGTTCAAAAAGATGTGCAGCAAGATGAACAGATGATAGACCGCCGTAGTGCTTTGAGAAACTCCGGGTTGCCAAAGATGCTTGAATATGCATAGATATGATCACGGTGTAACTCAAAACCACAGGAGATAACCTTATCCTCCAGATGGTGACGGTTGATAGCATTTTTCCATATTCCAATCGACACTTATCATGAGTGGAATATAGCTATGCCGAGAGCCAAATTACAATCATCAGCCTCGGATCGACACATGTTATGTAATTAGCCTAAGAGAATTGGAGATGAAATAAAACTCCAGGATTAAGCGTCGGTGACAAAAGAATGAGTTAGCATGGACATGCTGATAAAAGGGAGATAGATAATGTTTCACACACGACTGAAAAGGAGTGTGGAAACACAGATGTATCAAAGAAAAAATTTCCGCATTTTTCGGCATTAAAATACCAATAGATGCGCAAAATCACTTATCAGGTAGCGATTAGCAACTGCTGCTTGCACAGAAGGTGGAGTTGCTAGAAGGAAGGACACCCTTAAGAAGATGGCACCGGTTAACAAGGAGTCAGATAGATCGCGTCGGTTTCCCAAAATCCTGTCAGTATGGAATGTACCAACAGTTGATAACCAAAAGGCAGATAGAGATAACAACTTGGATGCAACAGATAGACAAGGGATTACACACACACACACACACTTTCTATGGTACTACGGAAACCCAGAACACGTGAATCCTAGTTTGAATTTTTTAAGAAGAGGATTGAAAATGTTACACTTCCTTACCAGAAAAGGGTGGGTTGGTGGGTAAGAAGAAAAGTGGAAGCAGTCCTACTCTCGCGTTTTGTTTTTCCCTAGTATACATAACTACCAAAAATATTTGCTAGACAGATAACGACCATTTGGCTGAGACCCTGAAGGGCGGGATGGCTCTGATACCAATTGTAACTACCTCGGTGAATTACGCTCCTAGTTACAAGCCTGGATGATCAGAAATGGTTGAAATAGTACGGTGGGGCCCAAATGCCACTCACGGATAGACCTTTCGGCCGTCCCAACCATTTCCAAACATCGAGACAAGAACGGGCGGCGTAATCGGCAGGCGAAGGGATCAACTACATACACAAATGAGTATGTATGCAAGCCACCATACAACAGTACATCAGAGCCATTCCATCTAAAAAGAAAGGAAATATAGCAACGCCATACGGCAAGATCCAAATATCCTAGATAGATATAATAGTTTAGGATATCTCCTCATACATCAAACATCAGAGTATCAAGCGGAAGCGGAAGACAAAATCCGAGTACGGATAAGAAGCAAATCGGCATAAGATGCCCCATAAATAAGCACATCCCGCCCACAGATCTCACGGATCCCCGTTCCCGGAATCTCTACACTGAATGATTGTTGCCCACATCGTCCGTCTCTTCCACCCAGTATCCATCTTGCGAGTGTACCTGTTCATCTGAACCAATAATTTATCGTGTGAGACCCTAGGGGTACTCAGCAAGTCTTTATGCCTCTAAAGGGGACACAACCTGGGGTGACGCAATTGCAGCAAAAGATAAACCCTAGCAATTCTATAGATACTCGCTAACCATCCGCCTAACCAGAGATAGACGGATGTCCGTGAATTAATAACAACAGTTATAACAGTTAAAACGGTAATATCCACAGATCCATCCTCCTCCTCGCTTACCGACGAGTAAGCGGACGAACAACCCCCCATCCGTTGGCAGTTTTATTATCCATTCCGTGAGTGTTGTACTATTTACTAGTCAGGTACCTAGTCTAGTCAAATTAGAAGCGGTACTTTAGTTATGCTTGTCTATGATCGAGAAACTATGCTCCAAGTCGTCCATAACCGCGGACACGGCTTTCAGAAAGTTTTACCCTGCAGGGGTGCACAAATAGCAACACACACTCGATATGCCTCGGAAAAACCAAATCAAAACCCAACGAGGCAGTCACGACAAAGCGATCACAGGATTCAGAAATATTTCAGGGGCCACCCCATTGAGCTACCCGCAACGAAGTTAGCTGACTCCGCGACGGCCTCAAGGTTTGCGTCAGTGGCTGTGAACGACTGGGAACCCAAAAATGTGACTGGGCTTGTCGACACCGCGAAAACACTCCGCTTTCCTAAACAGTACAGTGTGCTCCTCGCACAATTTTAAATAAAGCAGTAAAGCATGGCATAAGTACAGGATAGTAAACAAAACCTCAAACTAGTTTGTGGTCCCAAGAAATAAGAATGAATCAAGCTCTGGCTCAGGGGGGTTCATAAGCCTCCCGGATGTGGATAGCGCGAATATTCAAGGAACAGGAATCAAGTACTCGGGGTCCTACGGGACACAAGTGAGCCTGAAAAACCAAATAGCGAATATGGCTCACCGATGCCACTTTCATTAGTTATCCCATTACTACTCAGATTAAGTTGTATAGGTACCTCGTTATCCATCAGACACTCACATACCCTACACATGCTGTTCTACGACTCGCATGGCTCAAACAACTCCTGTAGTAATGGCTCATGGGATGGAGGAACAAGCTTCGGTGGGGTTTAAAAGTAAAGGCTATGCAATACTTGGGATTCAATTTAATGCAATTGCGACTCAATGATGCAAGAATAAGATAGCGGCAATAGGTACTATATGTATGCAAGCATGTGGTAGTGCTTGCCTGGCAGCTCAGTTGAAGCAAGGGATGGATCTGGGTAGTGCTCCTGGTTCTCTTGATATATCCCCTGCTCAGCGTCTATTCGAAGAAGAACCAAACAAACAAGGGCCACCATAAATAAAGTGCACAAGCATATGAATAAATGCGACAAGCAAACAATCATGCCATGATGGATGATGCACAATTTGCATGGCAATAAAGTAGCATGGCATGGGTGAGGTGTGGATTACAAGAAGAAACCATTTTATTGAGTTTTGGCCTCATTTTATTCTCATTTTAGTTGCTGTACCCTTTATATTTATATGATGCATGCTTCAAAACTCAACATGGAATGCATAAACAGAAAGGTCTCATCGAGCTAATCATTTTAGACATATTATTTGTTAAATTTGGAGTTATAAAACAAAAGTTATTAATTAATTAAAGAAAAAGGGCATTTATTGCAGTTTAAATCAACTTGGAAATTTAAGTGTTCAAAATATATTTTGAACGCCATATTTGAATTCCTCGTATTTTTCTGATTTGAAAACATATATTATTTGTATTATTTGGATTTATATTTCAAAAGTTATTTAAAAACAGATTTAAATTTGAATTTGATATAAATTTGAAAAGATTTGAATTAAAAACAGAAATAAGCAGAGACTTTTTGCACCAAGGCAGAGCTAACCCAAGTCACCAACGGGTGGGACCCGTGCTGACTGGGCGACTCGGAGCGCGCTGGGGCTTTTCTCACTGCGCAGATAGCTAGCCCAGGAGGCAGACACGTGGGACCAACGGCCTCGCAGGCCCACTTGACAGAGAAAGGTGGAGGGCTGACCACGTGGCGCGGCGAGGGAGTGCGGGTTGAGGGTTGTTATCTAGGGGGGCCTATCTGCAAAGCTTCCGCGGAGACAGACAGGTGGGACCGATAGGAGCGCGGGTTCCAGGAGTCAAAAAGGGCAGGGGGGTATGTGTAAAACGGCCACGCGTGCACTGTGGATCTTCCACCGCGTGCAGAGGACCGATCGGTGCGCGTCTGGCGCGGCGGGGAATCAATCCTGGGACCTAGGGCTCGCGCGCGGAGGGCGGAGCCACTGCGGTGGGCTGGGGTGGTTGCTAGGAGGAGGCTGGGCGGCTAGATAGGGCTTCTGCGCGACACGGAAGCGAGCAGACGCTGCGCTCGCCGGCGCACAGAGCGTGCTCGATGAAACGCAAAGCAGCCCTAGACGACGACAGCGCGGCGGAGCATGTCCAGGAGGTTTGGGGGCTCACCGAGAGTGTGTCGGCGGCGTTGGTTCGGGCAGGGGCGCTGGCGATCGTCGACGTGGCTCGCGGACGGCGGCTAGGGTGTGGCGTCGGTGCAGCGTCGGTGTCCTTTGGCTCCGGTGCTCCTCCTCAGCGACGGCACGGACGGGGTGATGTAGGGGACCCTCCTCGATCTCCCAGGCCACTTCACGGTCGCTCGGCTCGACTGGATCGACGGGGTGCGGTGGAGACCGAGGTTTTTGGCGGCGAGGGGTAGACGGTGGCGGTGGAGAAAGAGGGAGAGAGGGGAAGCTATGGGGCGGATCTGGACGAGCAGAGGAGAGCCGTGGGGAAGGAGATAAGGCAGAGGGGAGAGGGAGATGCTGTGGGGAGGTGGTAGATGGAAAAGGTGGCTCGGCCACCTTTTTCCCTCCTTCCTCTCCTCACGTGCTCGGTCGGGCAGGGCAGGGGCAGGTAGGGGGGAGGCTTCTAGGTGGGGACGGTGAGGACAGGGGGTAGGTTCGGTTGGAGGGCCCTCATGGTAGAGAGAGCAAGAGAGGGAGAGGGGAGGTTCGGGCTCGGGTTGGGTTTGGAGCTAGGCTCGGTTAGGGTTAGGTTTGGTAGCTAGGGTTGGGTTAGATGGCTCCGGTGGGGCCAGCTAGGTGGAAAGCAGAGAGAGGCCGAGAGAGAGGGGTGAGAGCTAGGGATGCTCGGTTTAGGGTTTAGGAGAGGGGGTATGGTGATGATGGGGTAGATGATAGGGAGGATCTTAGCTAGAGGGTAAGAGAGAGAGAGAGGTGGTCCTTTATGACAAGATCAAGCATGCTCTAGACAAGCTCCAACAAGATCAAGTCAAGAAAAAGAGAGGGATGATGATCCACTCAAGATTCAAATAAAAACCAAATACTAGAAAAGGTGGCACTTGCATGGCCCATGCAAAATATTTATTGCCATGTTGATTCTTGTGAAAACAATATTATTAAATGGCACTATTATTATGCACTCCCAAAATTGGAGTAAGGCCTAAGCAAAAGAATTAAAAGGATGCCCCATGTGGAGTAGATGGAGATGACCACATGTGATTATAATTGGGACTTGCTAGTGTGTATGTGCCACTAGATGCTTAATAGTCCCAAAATATCCCAACATGAGCATAATTCCATGATAATCCATATGGAAGCTAGGAGAAAGGGTCCCACTCACAAGGCATGCAAAGGTGGCCATGTGGCTCTCATATATCAATAATGTGGAAACAACATGATGCCAAGATGAGAGCTTGTGGACAAGAATTGGATCCATCCCAACCCACATGAGCTAGAGGTAAAACCAATAAGTGCCGAGCTCATATTTAGTTGGATGGTGGAATTATAAGGTGGTGAAAGAAAAAGGTGGTGGAGTTAATAAGAGATATGCCCCCAACTCAACCTGGGCATTGAAACAATATATCAAGAACCAAATACAATATCAAGAGGCAAATACAATTAATAATGCATATGAGATAAGAACCAAATGGAAAAGGGTTTTATATGATGCTCAAATGCAAGGTGGCATGATGACATGAGCATGATATAATGATGATGCAACAATTATATGTTTGAAGTAGCCATTATATTACTAGACCAAGTAGCATTACAATTGTTAGACAATTGGGATGCTACATGATCTCTGAAGAGAACACACATTTCAATGACACTGGTGGATCCATATGTGGTATGTGGAAAGAACACACATGCAATGACTCTGGTTGTTTTTACTAAAAAGTACACACATGCAATGACACTGGTGGATCCATAGGTGGTATGTGAAAAGAGCACACATGCAATGACACTGGTGGATCCATATGTGGTATGTGAAAAGAACACACATGCAATGACTCCGGTTGTTGTTAGTGAAAAGAACATACATGCAATGACAGTGGTGGATCCATGTGTGATCTCTGAAGAGAACACACATTTCAATGACACTGGAGGATCCATATGTGGTATGTGAAAAGAACACACATGCAATGACTCTGGTTGTTTTTACTAAAAAGTACACACATGCAATGACATTGGAGGATCCATAGGTGGTATGTGAAAAGAACACACATTTCAATGACTCTGGTTATTGTTACTAAAAAGAACACACATGCAATGACACTGGTGGATCCATAGGTTGATTGTGAAAAGAGCACGCATGCAATGCCGCTGGTGGATCCATATTTGGTTTGTGGAAATAACACACATGCAATGACTCCGGTTGTTGTTAGTGAAAAGAACATACATGCAATGACAGTGGTGGACCCATGTGTGATCTCTAAAGAGAACACACATTTCAATGACACTGGTGGATCCATATGTGGTATGTGAAAAGAACACACATGCAATGACTCTGGTTGTTTTTACTAAAAAGTACACACATGCAATGACACTGGTGGATCCATAGGTGGTATGTGAAAAGAACACACATTTCAATGACTCTGGTTATTGTTACTAAAAAGAACATACATGCAATGACATTGGTGGATCCATAGGTTGATTGTGAAAAGAGCACACATGCAATGCCGCTGGTGGATCCATATTTGGTTTGTGGAAATAACACACATGCAATGACTCTGGTTGTTGTTAGTGAAAAGAACACACATGCAATGACACTCGTGGATCTATGTGTGGTCACTAAAGAGAACACACATTTCAATGACACTACTGGATCCATATGTGGTATGTGAAAAGAACACACATGCAATGACTCTGGTTGTTACTAAAAAGAACACACATGCAATGACACTTGTGGATCCATATGTGGTATGTGAGAAGAACACACATTTCAATGACTCTGGTTGTTGTTACTAACACACATGCAATGACACTGGTGGATCCGTAGGTGGATTGTGAAAAGAGCACACACGCAATGCCACTGGTGGATCCATATTTGGTTTGCGGAGATAACACACATGCAATGACTCTGGTTGTTGTTAGTGAAAAGAACACACATGCAATGACACTGGTGGATCCATGTGTGGTCTCTGAAGAGAAAACACGTTTCAATGACACTGGTGGATCCATAGGTGGTATGTGAGAAGAGCACAAATTTCAATGACTTTGGTTGTTGTTACTAAAAAGTACACACATGCAATGACACTGGTGGATCCATAGGTGGATTGTGAAAAGAGCACACATGAAATAACTCTAGTTATTGTTAGTAAAAAGAACACACATGCAATGACACTAGTGGATCCATGTGTGGTCTCTGAAGAGAACACACATGCAATGACTCTGGTTGTTGTTAGTAAAAAGAGCACACATGCAATGACACTGGTGGATCCATGTGTGGATTGTGAAGAGAACACACATGCAATGACACTACTGGATCCATAGGTGGTATGTGAAAAGAACACACATTTCAATGACTCGGTTGTTGTTAGTAAAAAGAACACACATGCACTGACACTGGTGGATCCAAAGGTGGATTGTGAAAAGAGCACACATTTCAATGACTCTGGTTGTAGTTAGTAAAAAGAACACACATGCAATGACACTGGTGGATCCATGTGTGGTCTCTGAAGAGAACACACATGCAATGACTCTGGTTGTTGTTAGTAAAAAAGAACACATCAATGACACTGGTGGATCCATATGTGGTATGTGAAAAGAACACACATGCAATGACTCTGGTTGTTGTTACTAAAAAGAACACACATGCAATGACACTGGTGGATCCATAGGTGGTATGTGAAAAGAACACACATTTCAATGACTCTGGTTGTTGTTAGTAGAAAGAACACACATGCAATGACACTGGTGGATCCATAGGTGGATTGTGAAAAGAGCACGCATGCAATGCCACTGGTGGATCCATATTTGGTCTGTGGAAATAACATACATGCAATGACTCTGGTTGTTGTTAGTGAAAGGAACACGCATGCAATGACAATGGTGGATCCATGTGTGGTCTCTGAAGAGAACACTCATTTCAATGACACTGGTGGATCCATATGTGGTATGTGAAAAGAACACACATGCAATGACTCTAGTTTTTTTTACTAAAAAGAACACACATGCAATGACACTGGTGGATCCATAAGTGGTATGTGAAAATAACACACATGCAATGACACTGGTGGATCCATGTGTGGTCTCTAAAGAGAACACACATTTCAATGACTCTGGTTGTTACTAAAAAGAACACACATGCAATGACACTGTTGGATCCATATGTTGATTGTGAAAAGAGCACACATGCAATCACACTGGTGGATCTATATGTGGTATGTGAAAAGAACACACATGCAATGACTCCAGTTGTTGTTATTGAAAAGAACACACATTCAATGACACTGGTGGATCCTTGTGTGGTCTCTAAAAAGAACACATATTTCAATGACACTGGTGGATCCATATGTGGTATGTGAAAAGAACACACATTTCAATGACTCAGTTGTTGTTAGTAAAAAGAACACATATGCAATGACACTGGTGGATCCAAAGGTGGACTGTGAAAAGAGCACAAATTTCAATGAATCTAGTTGTTGTTAGTAAAAAGAACACACACACATTGACACTGGTGAATCCATGTGTGGTCTCTAAAGAGAACACACATGCAATGACTCTGGTTGTTGTTAGTAAAAAGAGCACACATGCAGTGACACTGGTGGATCCATGTGTGGATTGTGAAGAGAACACACATGCAATGACTCTGGTTGTTCTTACTAAAAAGAACACACATGCAATCACACTGGTGGATCCATGTGTGTTCTCCGAAGAGAACACACATGCAATGACTCTAGTTGTTGTTAGTAAAAAGAACACACATGCAATGACACTAGTGGATCCATAGGTGGTATGTGAAAAGAGCACACATGCAATGACACTGGTGGATCCATATGTGGTATGTGAAAAGAACACACATGCAATGACTCCGGTTGTTGTTAGTGAAAAGAACATACATGCAATGACAGTGGTGGATCCATGTGCGATCTCTGAAGAGAACACACATTTAAATGACACTGGTGGATCCATATGTGGTATGTGAAAAGAACACACATGCAATGACTCTGGTTGTTTTTACTAAAAAGTACACACATGCAATGACATTGGAGGATCCATAGGTGGTATGTGAAAAGAACACGCATTTCAATGACTCTGGTTATTGTTACTAAAAAGAACACACATGCAATGACACTGGTGGATCCATAGGTTGATTGTGAAAAGAGCACGCATGCAATGCCGCTGGTGGATCCATATTTGGTTTGTGGAAATAACACACATGCAATGACTCCGGTTGTTGTTAGTGAAAAGAACACACATGCAATGACACTCGTGGATCTATGTGTGGTCACTAAAGAGAACACACATTTCAATGACACTACTGGATCAATATGTGGTATGTGAAAAGAACACACATGCAATGACTCTGGTTGTTACTAAAAAGAACACACATGCAATGACACTTGTGGATCCATATGTGGTATGTGAGAAGAACACACATTTCAATGACTCTGGTTGTTGTTACTAACACACATGCAATGACACTGGTGGATCCGTAGGTGGATTGTGAAAAGAGCACACACGCAATGCCACTGGTGGATCCATATTTGGTTTGCGGAGATAACACACATGCAATGACTCTGGTTGTTGTTAGTGAAAAGAACACACATGCAATGACACTGGTGGATCCATGTGTGGTCTCTGAAGAGAAAACACGTTTCAATGACACTGGTGGATCCATAGGTGGTATGTGAGAAGAGCACAAATTTCAATGACTTTGGTTGTTGTTACTAAAAAGTACACACATGCAATGACACTGGTGGATCCATAGGTGGATTGTGAAAAGAGCACACATGAAATAACTCTAGTTATTGTTAGTAAAAAGAACACACATGCAATGACACTAGTGGATCCATGTGTGGTCTCTGAAGAGAACACACATGCAATGACTCTGGTTGTTGTTAGTAAAAAGAGCACACATGCAATGACACTGGTGGATCCATGTGTGGATTGTGAAGAGAACACACATGCAATGACACTACTGGATCCATAGGTGGTATGTGAAAAGAACACACATTTCAATGACTCGGTTGTTGTTAGTAAAAAGAACACACATGCACTGACACTGGTGGATCCAAAGGTGGATTGTGAAAAGAGCACACATTTCAATGACTCTGGTTGTAGTTAGTAAAAAGAACACACATGCAATGACACTGGTGGATCCATGTGTGGTCTCTGAAGAGAACACACATGCAATGACTCTGGTTGTTGTTAGTAAAAAAGAACACATCAATGACACTGGTGGATCCATATGTGGTATGTGAAAAGAACACACATGCAATGACTCTGGTTGTTGTTACTAAAAAGAACACACATGCAATGACACTGGTGGATCCATAGGTGGTATGTGAAAAGAACACACATTTCAATGACTCTGGTTGTTGTTAGTAGAAAGAACACACATGCAATGACACTGGTGGATCCATAGGTGGATTGTGAAAAGAGCACGCATGCAATGCCACTGGTGGATCCATATTTGGTCTGTGGAAATAACATACATGCAATGACTCTGGTTGTTGTTAGTGAAAGGAACACGCATGCAATGACAATGGTGGATCCATGTGTGGTCTCTGAAGAGAACACTCATTTCAATGACACTGGTGGATCCATATGTGGTATGTGAAAAGAACACACATGCAATGACTCTAGTTGTTTTTACTAAAAAGAACACACATGCAATGACACTGGTGGATCCATAAGTGGTATGTGAAAATAACACACATGCAATGACACTGGTGGATCCATGTGTGGTCTCTAAAGAGAACACACATTTCAATGACTCTGGTTGTTACTAAAAAGAACACACATGCAATGACACTGTTGGATCCATATGTTGATTGTGAAAAGAGCACACATGCAATCACACTGGTGGATCTATATGTGGTATGTGAAAAGAACACACATGCAATGACTCCAGTTGTTGTTATTGAAAAGAACACACATTCAATGACACTGGTGGATCCTTGTGTGGTCTCTAAAAAGAACACATATTTCAATGACACTGGTGGATCCATATGTGGTATGTGAAAAGAACACACATTTCAATGACTCAGTTGTTGTTAGTAAAAAGAACACATATGCAATGACACTGGTGGATCCAAAGGTGGACTGTGAAAAGAGCACAAATTTCAATGAATCTAGTTGTTGTTAGTAAAAAGAACACACACACATTGACACTGGTGAATCCATGTGTGGTCTCTAAAGAGAACACACATGCAATGACTCTGGTTGTTGTTAGTAAAAAGAGCACACATGCAGTGACACTGGTGGATCCATGTGTGGATTGTGAAGAGAACACACATGCAATGACTCTGGTTGTTCTTACTAAAAAGAACACACATGCAATCACACTGGTGGATCCATGTGTGTTCTCCGAAGAGAACACACATGCAATGACTCTAGTTGTTGTTAGTAAAAAGAACACACATGCAATGACACTAGTGGATCCATAGGTGGTATGTGAAAAGAGCACACATGCAATGACACTGGTGGATCCATATGTGGTATGTGAAAAGAACACACATGCAATGACTCCGGTTGTTGTTAGTGAAAAGAACATACATGCAATGACAGTGGTGGATCCATGTGCGATCTCTGAAGAGAACACACATTTAAATGACACTGGTGGATCCATATGTGGTATGTGAAAAGAACACACATGCAATGACTCTGGTTGTTTTTACTAAAAAGTACACACATGCAATGACATTGGAGGATCCATAGGTGGTATGTGAAAAGAACACGCATTTCAATGACTCTGGTTATTGTTACTAAAAAGAACACACATGCAATGACACTGGTGGATCCATAGGTTGATTGTGAAAAGAGCACGCATGCAATGCCGCTGGTGGATCCATATTTGGTTTGTGGAAATAACACACATGCAATGACTCCGGTTGTTGTTAGTGAAAAGAACATACATGCAATGACAGTGGTGGACCCATGTGTGATCTCTAAAGAGAACACACATTTCAATGACACTGGTGGATCCATATGTGGTATGTGAAAAGAACACACATGCAATGACTCTGGTTGTTTTTACTAAAAAGTACACACATGCAATGACACTGGTGGATCCATAGGTGGTATGTGAAAAGAACACACATTTCAATGACTCTGGTTGTTGTTACTAAAAAGAACACACATGCAATGACACTGGTGGATCCATAGGTGGTATGTGAAAAGAACACACATTTCAATGACTCTGGTTATTGTTACTAAAAAGAACACACATGCAATGACATTGGTGGATCCATAGGTTGATTGTGAAAAGAGCACACATGCAATGCCGCTGGTGGATCCATATTTGGTTTGTGGAAATAACACACATGCAATGACTCTGGTTGTTGTTAGTGAAAAGAACACACATGCAATGACACTCGTGGATCTATGTGTGGTATGTGAAAAGAACACACATTTCAATGACTCTGGTTGTTACTAAAAAGAACACACATGGAATGACACTGGTGGATCCATAGGTGGATTGTGAAAAGAGCACACATGCAATGCCACTGGTTGATTCATATTTGGTTTGTGGAAAGAACACACATTTCAATGACTCTGGTTGTTGTTAGTGAAAAGAACACACATCCAATGACACTGGTGGATCCATGTGTGGTCACTGAAGAGAACACACATTTCAATGACACTACTGGATCCATATGTGGTATGTGAAAAGAACACACATGCAATGACTCTGGTTGTTGTTACTAAAAAGAACACACATGCAATGACACTGGTGGATCCATATGTGGTATGTGAGAAGAACACACATTTCAATGACTCTGGTTGTTGTTACTAACACAAATGCAATGACACTAGTGGATCCATAGGTGGATTGTGAAAAGAGCACACATGCAATGCCACTGGTGGATCCATATTTGGTTTGTGGAGATAACACACATGCAATGACTGTGGTTGTTGTTAGTGAAAAGAACACACATGCAATGACACTGGTGGATCCATGTGTGGTCTCTGAAGAGAAAACACGTTTCAATGACACTGGTGGATCCATAGGTGGTATGTGAGAAGATCACAAATTTCAATGACTTTGGTTGTTGTTACTAAAAAGTACACACGTGCAATGACACTGGTGGATCCATAGGTGGATTGTGAAAAGAGCACACATGAAATAACTCTAGTTATTGTTAGTAAAAAGAACACACATGCAATAACACTAGTGGATCCATGTGTGGTCTCTGAAGAGAACTCACATGCAATGACTCTGGTTGTTGTTAGTAAAAAGAGCACACATGCAATGACACTGGTGGATCCATGTGTGGATTGTGAAGAGAAAACACATGCAATGACACTACTGGATCCATAGGTGGTATGTGAAAAGAACACACATTTCAATGACTCGGTTGTTGTTAGTAAAAAGAACACACATGCAATGACACTGGTGGATCCAAAGGTGGATTGTGAAAAGAGCACACATTTCAATGACTCTGGTTGTAGTTAGTAAAAAGAACACACATGCAATGACACTGGTGGATCCATGTGTGGTCTCTGAAGAGAACACACATGCAATGACTCTGGTTGTTGTTAGTAAAAAAGAACACATCAATGACACTGGTGGATCCATATGTGGTATGTGAAAAGAACACACATGCAATGACTCTGGTTGTTGTTACTAAAAAGAACACACATGCAATGACACTGGTGGATCCATAGGTGGTATGTGAAAAGAACACACATTTCAATGACGCTGGTTGTTGTTAGTAGAAAGAACACACATGCAATGACACTGGTGGATCCATAGGTGGATTGTGAAAAGAGCACACATGCAATGCCACTGGTGGATCCATATTTGGTCTGTGGAAATAACATACATGCAATGACTCTGGTTGTTGTTAGTGAAAGGAACACACATGCAATGACAATGGTGGATCCATGTGTGGTCTCTGAAGAGAACACTCATTTCAATGACACTGGTGGATCCATATGTGGTATGTGAAAAGAACACACATGCAATGACTCTAGTTGTTTTTACTAAAAAGAACACACATGCAATGACACTGGTGGATCCATAAGTGGTATGTGAAAAGAACACACATGCAATGACACTGGTGGATCCATGTGTGGTCTCTAAAGAGAACACACATTTCAATGACTCTGGTTGTTACTAAAAAGAACACACATGCAATGACACTGGTGGATCCATATGTTGATTGTGAAAAGAGCACACATGCAATCACACTGGTGGATCCATATGAGGTATGTGAAAAGAACACACATGCAATGACTCCAGTTGTTGTTAGTGAAAAGAACACACATTCAATGACACTGGTGGATCCTTGTGTGGTCTCTAAAAAGAACACATATTTCAATGACACTGGTGGATCCATATGTGGTATGTGAAAAGAACACACATTTCAATGACTCAGTTGTTGTTAGTAAAAAGAACACATATGCAATGACACTGGTGGATCCAAAGGTGGATTGTGAAAAGAGCACAAATTTCAATGAATCTAGTTGTTGTTAGTAAAAAGAACACACACGCAATGACACTGGTGAATCCATGTGTGGTCTCTAAAGAGAACACACATGCAATGACTCTGGTTGTTGTTAGTAAAAAGAGCACACATGCAGTGACACTGGTGGATCCATGTGTGGATTGTGAAGAGAACACACATGCAATGACTCTGGTTGTTCTTACTAAAAAGAACACACATGCAATCACACTGGTGGATCCATGTGTGGTCTCTGAAGAGAACACACATGCAATGACTCTAGTTGTTGTTAGTAAAAAGAACACACATGCAATGACACTGGTGGATCCATAGGTGGTATGTGAAAAGAGCACACATGCAATGACACTGGTGGATCCGTATGTGGTATGTGAAAAGAACACACATGCAATGACTCCGGTTGTTGTTAGTGAAAAGAACATACATGCAATGACAGTGGTGGATCCATGTGTGATCTCTGAAGAGAACACACATTTCAATGACACTAGTGGATCCATATGTGGTATGTGAAAAGAACACACATGCAATGACTCTGGTTGTTTTTACTAAAAACTACACACATGCAATGACAGTGGTGGATCCATAGGTGGTATGTGAAAAGAACACACATTTCAATGACTCTGGTTATTGTTTCTAAAAAGAACACACATGCAATGACACTGGTGGATCCATAGGTTGATTATGAAAAGAGCACGCATGCAATGCCGCTGGTGGATCCATATTTGGTTTGTGGAAATAAGACACATGCAATGACTCCGGTTGTTGTTAGTGAAAAGAACATACATGCAATGACAGTGGTGGACCCATGTGTGATCTCTAAAGAGAACACACATTTCAATGACACTGGTGGATCCATATGTGGTATGTGAAAAGAACACACATGCAATGACTCTGGTTGTTTTTACTAAAAAGTACACACATGCAATGACACTGGTGGATCCATAGGTGGTATGTGAAAAGAACACACATTTCAATGACTCTGGTTATTGTTACTAAAAAGAACACACATGCAATGACATTGGTGGATCCATAGGTTGATTGTGAAAACAGCACACATGCAATGCCACTGGTGGATCCATATTTGGTTTGTGGAAATAAGACACATGCAATGACTCTGGTTGTTGTTAGTGAAAAGAACACACATGCAATGACACTGGTGGATCCATGTGTGGTCTCTGAAGAGAACACACATTTCAATGACACTACTGGATCCATATGTGGTATGTGAAAAGAACACACATGCAATGACTCATATTGTTGTTACTAAAAAGAACACACATGCAATGACACTGGTGGATCCATATGTGGTATGTGAGAAGAACACACATTTCAATGACTCTGGTTGTTGTTACTAACACACATGCAATGACACTGGTGGATCCATAGGTGGATTGTGAAAAGAGCACACATGCAATGCCACCGGTGGATCCATATTTGGTTTGTGGAGATAACACACATGCAATGACTCTGGTTGTTGTTATTGAAAAGAACACACATGCAATGACACTGGTGGATCCATGTGTGGTCTCTGAAGAGAAAACACGTTTCAATGACACTGGTGGATCCATAGGTGGTATGTGAGAAGAGCACACATTTCAATGACTTTGGTTGTTGTTACTAAAAAGTACACACATGCAATGACACTGGTGGATCCAGAGGTGGATTGTGAAAAGAGCACACATGCAATGACTCTTGTTATTGTTAGTAAACAGAACACACATGCAATGACACTAGTGGATCCATGTGTGGTCGCTGAAGAGAACACACATGCAATGACTCTGGTTGTTGTTAGTAAAAAGAGCACACATGCAATGACACTGGTGGATCCATGCGTGGATTGTGAAGAGAACACACATGCAATGACACTACTGGATCCATAGGTGGTATGTGAAAAGAACACACATTTCAATGACTCGGTTGTTGTTAGTAAAAACAACACACATGCAATGACACTGGTGGATCCAAAGGTGGATTGTGAAAAGAGCACACATTTCAATGACTCTGGTTGTAGTTAGTAAAAAGAACACACATGCAATGACATTGGTGGATCCATGTGTGGTCTCTGAAGAGAACACACATTTCAATGACACTGGTGGATCCATATGTGGTATGTGAAAAGAACACACATGCAATGACTCTGGTTGTTTTTACTAAAAAGTACACACATGCAATGACACTGGTGGATCCATAGGTGGTATGTGAAAAGAACACACATTTCAATGACTCTGGTTATTGTTACTAAAAATAACACACATGCAATGACATTGGTGGATCCATAGGTTGATTGTGAAAAGAGCACGCATGCAATGCCGCGGTGGATCCATATTTGGTTTGTGGAAATAACACACATACAATGACTCTGGTTGTTGTTAGTGAAAAGAACACACATGCAATGACACTGGTGGATCCATGTGTGGTCTCTAAAGAGAACACACATTTCAATGACACTACTGGATCCATATGTGGTATGTGAAAAGAACACACATGCAATGACTCTGGTTGTTGTTACTAAAAAGAACACACATGCAATGACACTGGTGGATCCATATGTGGTATGTGAGAAGAACACACATTTCAATGACTCTGGCTGTTGTTACTAAAAGGAACACACATGCAATGACACTGGTGGATCCATAGGTGGATTATGAAAAGAGCACACATGCAATGACACTAGTGGATCCATATGTGGTTTGTGAAAAGAACACACATGCAATGACTCTGGTTATTGTTAGTGAAAAGAACACACATGCAATGACAATGGTGGATCCATGTGTGGTCTCTGAAGAGAACACACATGCAATGACTCTGGTGGATCCATAGGTGGTATGTGAAAAGAACACACATTTCAATGACTCTGGTTGTTGTTACTAAAAAGAACACACATGCAATGACACTGGTGGATCCATAGGTGGATTGTGAAAAGAGCACACATGCAATGACTCTGGTTGTTGTTAGTAAAAAGAGCACACATGCAATAACACTGGTGGATCCATATGTGGTATGTGAAAACAAGACACATGCAATGACTCTGGTTGTTGTTACTATAAAGAACACACATGCAATGACATTGGTGGATCCATGTGTGGTCTCTGAAGAGAACACACATGCAATGACACTGGTGGATCCATGTGTGGTCTATGAAGAGAACACACATTTCAATGGCTCTGGTTGTTGTTACTAAAAAGAACACACATGCAATGACACTGGTGGATCCATATGTGGATTTTGGAAAGAGCACACATTCAATGACACTGGTGGATCCATGTGTGGTATGTGAAAAGAACACACATGCAATGACTCCAGTTGTTGTTATTGAAAAGAACACACATGTAATGACACTGGTGGATCCATGTGTGGTCTCTAAAATGAACACACATTTCGATGACACTGGTGGATCCATATGTGGTATGTGAAAAGAACACACATTTCAATGACTCAGTTGTTGTTAGTAAAAAGAACACACATGCAATCACACTGGTGGATCCAAAGGTGGATTGTGAAAAGAGCACACATTTCAATGACTCTGGTTGTTGTTAATAAAAATAACACACATGCAATGACATTGGTGGATCCATGTGTGGTCTCTCAAGAGAACACACATGCAATGACTCTGGTTGTTGTTAGTAAAAAGAGCAGACATGCAATGACACTGGTGGATCCAAAGGTGGATTGTGAAAACAGCACACATGCAATAACTCTGGTTGTTGTTCCTAAAAAGAACACACATGCAATGACTCTGGTGGATCCATGTGTGGTCTCTGAAGAGAACACACATGCAATGACTCTGGTTGTTAGTAAAAAGAGCACACATGCAATGACTCTGGTTGTTGTTACTAAAAATAACACACACGCAATGACTCTGGTGGATCCATGAGTGGTCTTTGAAGAGAACACACATGCAATAACTTTGGTTGTTGTTAGTAAAAAGAGCACACATGCAATGACACTGGTGGATCCATATGTGGTATGTGAAAACAACACAGATGCAATGACTCTGGTTATTGTTACCAAAAAGAACACACATGCAATGACACTGGTGGATCCATGTGTGGTATGTGAAGAGAAAACACATGCAATGACTCTGGTTGTTGTTAGTAAAAAGGGCACACATGCAATGACACTGGTGGATCCATGTATGGATTGTGAAGAGAATAGACATTTCAATGACACTGGTGGATCCATATGTGGTATGTGAGAAGAACAGTCATGAAATGACTCAACTTGTTGTTAGTAAAAGGAACACACATGCAATGACACTGGTGGATCCATAGGTGGATTGTGAAAAGAGCACACATGCAATGACACTGGTGAATCCATGTGTGGTCTCTGGAGAGAACACACATGTAATGACTCTGGTTGTTGTTAGTGAAAAGAATATACATACAATGACACTGGTGGATCCATGTGTGGTCTCTTAAGACAACACACATTTCAATGACACTGGTGGATCCATATGTGGTATGTGAAAAGAACACACATGCAATGACTCTGGTTGTTGTTAATATAAAGAACACACATGCAATGACACTGGTGGATCCATATGTGGTATGTGAGAAGAACACACATTTCAATGACTCTGGTTGTTGTCACTAAAAAGAACACACATGCAATGACACTGGTGGATCCATAGGTGGATTGTGAAAAGAGCACACATGCAATGACACTGGTGGATCCAAAGGTGGTATCTAAAAAGAACACACATGCAATGACTCTGGTTGTTGTTACTATAAAGAACACACATGCAATGACACTGATGGATCCATGTGTGGTCTCTGAAGAGAACACACATGCAATGACACTGGTTGTTGTTACTATAAAGAACACACATGCAATGACATTGGTGGATCCATGTTTGGTCTCTGAAGAGAACACACATGCAATGACTCTGGTTGTTGTTAGTGAAAAGAACACACATGCAATGACACTGGTCGATCCATGTGTGGTCTCTGAAGAGAACACACATTTCAATGACTCTGGTTTTTGTTACTAAAAAGAACACACATGCAATGACTCTGTTGGATCCATATGTGGATTGTGAAAAGAGCACACATGCAATGACACTGGTGGATCCATATGTGGTATGTGAAAAGAACACACATGCAATGACTCCAGTTGTTGTTAGTGAAAAGAACACACATGCAATGACACTGGTGGATCCATGTGTGGTCTCTAAAAAGAACACACATTTCAATGACACTGGTGGATCCATATGTGGTATGTGAAAAGAACAAACATTTCAATGACTCAATTGTTGTTAGTAAACAGAACACACATGCAAAGACATTGATGGACCCAAAGGTGGATTGTGAAAAGAGCACACATTTCAATGACTCTAGTTGTTGTTAGTAAAAAGAACACACATGCAATTACTCTGGTTGTTGTTAGTGAAAAGAACACACATGCAATGACAATGGTGGATCCATGTGTGGTCTCTGAAGAGAACACACATGCAATGACTCTGCTGGATCCATATGTGGTATGTCAAAAGAACATACATGCAATGACTCTGGTTGTTTTTACTTAAAAGAACACACATGCAATGACACTGGTGGATCCATATGTGGTATGTGAGAAGAACACACATTTCAATGACTCTGGTTGTTACTAAAAAGAACACACATGCAATGACACTGGTGGATCCATATGTGGATTGTGAAAAGAGCACACATTCAATGACACTGGTGGATCCATGTGTGTTAAGTGAAAAGAACACATATGCAATGACTCCAGTTGTTGTTAGTGAAAAGAACACACATGTAATGACACTGGTGGATCCATGTGTGGTCTCTAAAAAGTACACAAATTTCAATGACACTGGTGGATCCATATGTGGTATGTGAAAAGAACACACATTTCAATGACTCAGTTGTTGTTAGTAAAAAGAACACACATGCAATGACTCTGGTGGATCCAAAGGTGGATTGTGAAAAGAGCACACATTTCAATGACTCTGGTTGTTGTTAGTAAAAAAACACACATGCAATGACACTGGTGGATCCATGTGTGGTCTCTCAAGAGAACACACATGCAATGACTCTGGTTGTTGTTAGTAAAAAGAGCAGACATGCAATGACACTGGTGGATTCAAAGGTGGATTGTGAAAACAGCAGACATGCAATGACTCTGGTTGTTGTTACTAAAAAGAACACACATGCAATGACTCTGGTGGATCCATGTGTGGTCTCTGAAGAGAACACACATGCAATGACTCTGGTTGTTAGTAAAAAGAGCACACATGCAATGACTCTGGTTGTTGTTACTAAAAATAACACACACGCAATGACTCTGGTGGATGCATGAGTGGTCTCTGAAGAGAACACACATGCAATAACTTTGGTTGTTGTTAGTAAAAAGAGCACACATGCAATGACACTGGTGGATCCATATGTGGTATGTGAAAACAACACACATGCAATGACTCTGGTTATTTTTACCAAAAAGAACATACATGCAATGACACTGGTGGATCCATGTGTGGTATGTGAAGAGAAAACACATGCAATGACTCTGGTTGTTGTTAGTAAAAAGAGCACACATGCAATGACACTGGTGGATCCATGCATGGATTGTGAAGAGAATACACATTTCAATGACACTGGTGGATCCATATGCGGTATGTGAGAAGAACAGTCATCAAATGACTCAACTTGTTGTTAGTAAAAAGAACACACATGCAATGACACTGGTGGATCCATAGGTGGATTGTGAAAAGAGCACACATGCAATGACACTGGTGAATCCATGTGTGGTCTCTGGAGAGAACACACATGTAATGACTCTGGTTGTTGTTAGTGAAAAGAATATACATACAATGACACTGGTGGATCCATGTGGGGTCTCTGAAGAGAACACACATTTCAATGACACTGGTGGATCCATGTGTGGAATGTGAAAAGAACACACATGCAATGACTCTGGTTGTTTTTACTAAAAAGAACACACATGCAATGACACTGGTGGATCCATAGGTGGTATGTGAGAAGAACACACATTTCAATGACTCTGGTTGTTGTTACTAAAAAGAACACACATGCAATGACACTGGTGGATCCATAGGTGGATTGTGAAAAGAGCACACATGCAATGACACTGGTGGATCCATATGTGGTATCTAAAAAGAACACACATGCAATGACTCTGGTTGTTGTTACTATAAAGAACACACATGCAATGACACCGATGGATCCATGTGTGGTCTCTGAAGAGAACACACATGCAATGACACTGGTTGTTGTTAGTGAAAAGAACACACATGCAATGACACTGGTGGATCCATGTGTGGTCTCTGAAGAGAACACACATTTCAATGACTCTAGTTGTTGTTACTAAAAAGAACACACATGCAATGACTCTGGTGGATCCATATGTGGATTGTGAAAAGAGCACACATGCAATGACACTGGTGGATCCATATGTGGTATGTGAAAATAACACACATGCAATGACTCCAGTTGTTGTTAGTGAAAAGAACACACATGCAATGACACTGGTGGATCCATGTGTGGTCTCTAAAAAGAACACACATTTCAATGACACTGGTGGATCCATATGTGGTATGTGAAAAGAACACACATTTCAATGACTCAATTGTTGTTAGTAAAAAGAACACACATGCAAAGACATTGATGGACCCAAAGGTGGACTGTGAAAAGAGAACACATTTCAATGACTCTAGTTGTTGTTAGTAAAAAGAACACACATGCAATTACTCTGGTTGTTGTTAGTGAAAAGAACACACATGTAATGACATTGGTGGATCCATGTGTGGTCTCTGAAGAGAACACACATGCAATGACTCTGTTGGATCCATATGTGGTATGTGAAAAGAACATACATGCAATGACTCTGGTTGTTTTTACTTAAAAGAACACACATGCAATGACACTGGTGGATCCATATGTGGTATGTGAGAAGAACACACATTTCAATGACTCTGGTTGTTGTTAGTAAAAAGAACACACATGCAAAGACACTGGTGGATCCATAGGTGGATTGTGAAAAGAGCACACATGCAATGACTCTGGTTGTTGTTAGTAAAAAGAGCACACATGCAATGACACTGGTGGATCCATATGTGGTATGTGAAAACAAGACACATGCAATGACTCTGGTTGTTGTTACTATAAAGAACACACATGCAATGACATTGGTGGATCCATGTTTGGTCTCTGAAGAGAACACACATGCAATGACTCTGGTTGTTGTTAGTGAAAAGAACACACATGCAATGACACTGGTGGATCCATGTGTGGTCTCTGAAGAGAACACACATTTCAATGACTCTGGTTGTTGTTACTAAAAAGAACACACATGCAATGACACTGGTGGATCCATATGTGGATTGTGAAAAGAGCACACATGCAATGACAATGGTGGATCCATATGTGGTATGTGAAAAGAAAACACATGCAATGACTCCAGTTGTTGTTAGTGAAAAGAACACACATGCAATGACACTGGTGGATCCATGTGTGGTCTCTAAAAAGAACACACATTTCAATGACACTAGTGGATCCATATGTGGTATGTGAAAAGAACACACATTTCAATGACTCAGTTGTTGTTAGTAAAAAGAACACACATGCAAAGACATTGATGGACCCAAAGGTGGATTGTGAAAAGAGCACACATTTCAATGACTCTAGTTGTTGTTAGTAAAAAGAACACACATGCAATGACTCTGGTTGTTGTTAGTGAAAAGAACACACTTGCAATGACAATGGTGGAGCCATGTGTGGTCTCTGAAGAGAACAGACATGCAATGACTCTGGTGGATCCATATGTGGTATGTGAAAAGAACACACATGCAATGACTCTGGTTGTTTTTACTAAAAAGAACAGACATGCAATGACATTGGTGGATCCATAGGTGGTATGTGAGAAGAACACACATTTCAATGACTCTGGTTGTTGTTACTAAAGGGAACACACATGCAATGACACTGGTGGATCCATATGTGGTATATGAAAAGAACACACATGCAATGACTCTGGTTGTTGTTAGTGAAAAGAACACACATGCAATGACACTGGTGGATCCATGTGTGGTCTCTAAAGAGAACAAACATTTCAATGACACTGGTGGATACATATGTGGTATGTCAAAAGAACACACATGCAAGGACTCTGGTTGTTTTTACTAAAAAGAACACACATGCAATGACACTGGTGGATCCATAGGTGGTATGTGAAAAGAACACACATTTCAATGACTCTGGTTGTTGTTACTAAAAAGAACACACATGCAATGACACTGGTGGATCCATATGTGGATTGTTAAAAAAGCACACATGCAATGACACTAGTGGATGCATATTTGGTTTGTGGAAATAACACACATGCAATGACTTTGGTTGTTTTTCGTGAAAAGAACACACATGCGATGACATTGGTGGATCCATGTGTGGTCTCTAAAGAGAACACACATGCAATGACACTGGTGGATCCATGTGTGGTCTCTGAAGAGAACACACATGCAATGACTCTGGTTGTTGTTAGTGAAAAGAACACACATGCATTAACACTTGTGGATCCATGTGTGGTCTCTGAAGAGAACACACATTTCAATGACTCTGGTTGTTCTTACTAAAAAGAACACATATGCAATAACAATGGTGGATCCATATGTGGATCGTGAAAAGAGCACACATGCAATGACACTGGTGGATCCATATGTCGTATGTGAAAAGAACACACATGCAATGACTCCAGTTGTTGTTAGTGAAAAGAACACACATGCAATGACTCTGGTGGATCCATGTGTGGTCTCTAAAAAGAACACACATTTCAATGACACTGGTGGGTCCATATGTGGTATGTGAAAAGAACACCACATGCAATGACTCCGGTTGTTGTTAGTGAAAAGAACATAAATGCAATGACTCTGGTTCTTGTTAGTGAAAGGAACACACATGCAATGACAATGGTGGATCCATGTGTGGTCTCTGAAGAGAACACACATCCAATGACTCTGCTGGATCCATATGTGGTATGTGAAAATAACACACATGCAATGACTATGGTTGTTTTTACTAAAAAGAACACACATGCAATGACACTGGTGGATCCATAGGTGGTATGTGAAAAGAACACACATTTCAATGACTCTAGTTGTTGTTACTAAAAAGAACACACATGCAATGACACTGGTGGATCCATGGGTGGATTGTGAAAAGAGCACACATGCAATGCCACTAGTGGATCCATATTTCGTTTGTGGAAATAACACACATGCAATGACTGTGGTTCTTGTTAGTGAAAAGAACACACATGCAATGGCACTGGTGGATCCATGTGTGGTCTCTTAAGAGAACACACATTTGATTGACACTGGTGGATCCATATGTGGTATGTGAAAAGAACACACATGCAATGACTCTGGTTGTTCTTAATATAAAGAACACACATGCAATGACAATGACTCTGGTTGTTTTTACCAAAAAGAACAGACATGCAATGACATTGGTGGATCCATATGTGGTATGTGAGAAGAAAACACATTTCAATGAATCTGGTCGTTGTTACTAAAAGGAACACACATGCAATGACACTGGTGGATCCATATGTGGTATATGAAAAGAACACACATGCAATGACTATGGTTGTTGTTAGTGAACAGAACACACATGCAATGACACTGGTGGATCCATGTGTGGTCTCTAAAGAGAACACACATTTCAATGACACTGGTGGATACATATGTGGTATGTGAAAAAAACACACATGCAATGACTCTGGTTGTTTTAACTAAAAAGAACACACATGCAATGACACTGGTGGATCCATAGGTGGTATGTGAAAAGAACACACATTTCAATGACTCTGGTTGTTGTTACTAAAAAGAACACACATGCAATGACACTGGTGGATACATAGGTGGATTGTGAAAAGAGCACACATGCAATGCCACTAGTGGATCCATATTTGGTTTGTGGAAATAACACACATGCAATGACTTTGGTTGTTGTAAGTGAAAAGAACACACATGCGATGACACTGGTGGATCCATGTGTGGTCTCTAAAGAGAACACACATGCAATGACACTGGTGGATCCATGTGTGGTCTCTGAAGAGAACACACATGCAATGACTCTGGTTGTTGTTAGTGAAAAGAACACACATGCATTGACACTTGTGGATCCATGTGTGGTCTCTGAAGAGAACACACATTTTAATGACTCTGGTTGTTGTTACTAAAAAGAACACATATGCAATGACACTGGTGGATCCATACGTGGATTGTGAAAAGAGCACACATGCAATGACACTGGTGGATCCATATGTCGTATGTGAAAAGAACACACATGCAATGACTCCAGTTGTTGTTAGTGAAAAGAACATACATGCAATGACACTGGTGGATCCATGTTGTCTCTAAAAAGAACACAGATTTGAATGACGCTGGTGGATCCATATGCGGTATGTGAAAAGAACACACATTTCAATGACTCAGTTGTTGTTAGTATAAAGAACACACATGCAATGACACTGGTGGATCCAAAGGTGGATTGTTAAAAGAGCACACATTTCAATGACTCTGGTTGTTGTTAGTAAAAAGAACACACATGCAATGACACTGGTGGATCCATGTGTGGTCTCTGAAGAGAACACACATCCAATGACTCTGGTGGATCCATATGTGGTAAGTGAAAAGAACACACATGCAATGACTCTGGTTGTTTTTACTAAAAAGAACACACATGCAATGACGCTGGTGGATCCATAGGTGGTATGTGAAAAGAACACACATTTCAATGACTCTGGTTGTTGTTACTAAAAAGAACACACATGCAATGACACTGGTGGATCCATAGGTGGATTGTGAAAAGATCAAACATGCAATGCCACTGGTGGATCCATATTTGGTTTGTGGAAATAACACACATGCAATGACTATGGTTGTTGTTAGTGAAAACAACACACATGCAATGACACTGGTGGATCCATGTGTGGTCTCTTAAGACAACACACATTTCAATGACACTGGTGGATCCATATGTGGTATGTGAAAAGAACACACATGCAATGACTCTGGTTGTTGTTAATATAAAGAACACACATGCAATGACACTGGTGGATCCATATGTGGTATGTGAGAAGAACACACATTTCAATGACTCTGGTTGTTGTTACTAAAAAGAACACACATGCAATGACACTGGTGGATCCATAGGTGGATTGTGAAAAGAGCACACATGCAATGACACTGGTGGATCCATGTGTGGTATGTGAAAAGAACACACATGCAATGACTCTGGTTGTTTTTACTAAAAAGAACAGACATGCAATGACATTGGTGGATCCATATGTGGTATTTGAGAAGAACACACATTTCAATGACTCTGGTTGTTGTTACTAAAAGGAACACACATGCAATGACACTGGTGGATCCATATGTAGCATATGAAAAGAACACACATGCAATGACTCTGGTTGTTGTTAGTGAAAAGAACACACATGCAATGACACTGGTAGATCCATGTGTGGTCTCTAAAGAGAACACTCATTTCAATGACACTGGTGGATACATATGTGGTATGTGAAAATAACACACATGCAATGACTCTGGTTGTTTTTACTAAAAAGAACACACATGCAATAACACTGGTGGATCCATAGGTGGTATGTGAAAAGAACACACATTTCAATGACTCTGGTTGTTGTTACTAAAAAGAACACACCTGCAATGACACTGGTGGATCCATATTTGGTTTGTGGAAATAACACACATGCAATGACTTTGGTTGTTGTTAGTGAAAAGAACGCACATGCGATGACACTGGTGGATCCATGTGTGGTCTCTAAAGAGAACACACATGCAATGACACTGGTGGATCCATGTGTGGTCTCTGAAGAGAACACACATTCAATGACTCTGGTTGTTGTTAGTGAAAAGAACACACATGCATTGACACTTGTGGATCCATGTGTGGTCTCTGAAGAGAACACACATTTCAATGACTCTGGTTGTTGTTACTAAAAAGAACACATATGCAATGACACTGGTGGATCCATATGTGGATTGTGAAAAGAGCACACATGCAATGACACTAGTGGATCCATATGTGGTATGTGAAAAGAACACACATGCAATGACTCCAGTTATTGTTAGTGAAAAGAACACACATGCAATGATACTGGTGGATCCATGTGTGGTCTCTAAAAAGAACACACATTTCAATGACACTGGTGGATCCATAGGTGGATTGTGAAAAGAGCACACATGCAATGACTCTGGTTGTTGTTAGTAAAAAGAGCACACATGCAATCACACTGGTGGATCCATATGTGGTATGTGAAAACAAGACACATGCAATGACTCTGGTTGTTGTTACTATAAAGAACACACATGCAATGACATTGGTGGATCCATGTTTGGTCTCTGAAGAGAACACACATGCAATGACTCTGGTTGTTGTTAGTGAAAAGAACACACATGCAATGACACTGGTGGATCCATGTGTGGTCTCTGAAGAGAACACACATTTCAATGACTCTGGTTGTTGTTACTAAAAAGAACACACATGCAATGACACTGGTGGATCCATATGTGGATTGTGAAAAGAGCACACATGCAATGACAATGGTGGATCCATATGTGGTATGTGAAAAGAAAACACATGCAATGACTCCAGTTGTTGTTAGTGAAAAGAACACACATGCAATGACACTGGTGGATCCATGTGTGGTCTCTAAAAAGAACACACATTTCAATGACACTAGTGGATCCATATGTGGTATGTGAAAAGAACACACATTTCAATGACTCCGTTGTTGTTAGTAAAAAGAACACACATGCAAAGACATTGATGGACCCAAAGGTGGATTGTGAAAAGAGCACACATTTCAATGACTCTAGTTGTTGTTAGTAAAAAGAACACACATGCAATGACTCTGGTTGTTGTTAGTGAAAAGAACACACTTGCAATGACAATGGTGGAGCCATGTGTGGTCTCTGAAGAGAACAGACATGCAATGACTCTGGTGGATCCATATGTGGTATGTGAAAAGAACACACATGCAATGACTCTGGTTGTTTTTACTAAAAAGAACAGACATGCAATGACATTGGTGGATCCATAGGTGGTATGTGAGAAGAACACACATTTCAATGACTCTGGTTGTTGTTACTAAAGGGAACACACATGCAATGACACTGGTGGATCCATATGTGGTATATGAAAAGAACACACATGCAATGACTCTGGTTGTTGTTAGTGAAAAGAACACACATGCAATGACACTGGTGGATCCATGTGTGGTCTCTAAAGAGAACAAACATTTCAATGACACTGGTGGATACATATGTGGTATGTCAAAAGAACACACATGCAAGGACTCTGGTTGTTTTTACTAAAAAGAACACACATGCAATGACACTGGTGGATCCATAGGTGGTATGTGAAAAGAACACACATTTCAATGACTCTGGTTGTTGTTACTAAAAAGAACACACATGCAATGACACTGGTGGATCCATATGTGGATTGTTAAAAAAGCACACATGCAATGACACTAGTGGATGCATATTTGGTTTGTGGAAATAACACACATGCAATGACTTTGGTTGTTTTTCGTGAAAAGAACACACATGCGATGACATTGGTGGATCCATGTGTGGTCTCTAAAGAG
The DNA here is from genome assembly GCA_916181665.1 of Avena sativa. NCBI lineage: Eukaryota > Viridiplantae > Streptophyta > Magnoliopsida > Poales > Poaceae > Avena > Avena sativa. The sequence continues at coordinate 342,338,579 of OV702288.1, forward strand.
AACACACATGCAATGACACTGGTGGATCCATGTGTGGTCTCTGAAGAGAACACACATGCAATGACTCTGGTTGTTGTTAGTGAAAAGAACACACATGCATTAACACTTGTGGATCCATGTGTGGTCTCTGAAGAGAACACACATTTCAATGACTCTGGTTGTTCTTACTAAAAAGAACACATATGCAATAACAATGGTGGATCCATATGTGGATCGTGAAAAGAGCACACATGCAATGACACTGGTGGATCCATATGTCGTATGTGAAAAGAACACACATGCAATGACTCCAGTTGTTGTTAGTGAAAAGAACACACATGCAATGACTCTGGTGGATCCATGTGTGGTCTCTAAAAAGAACACACATTTCAATGACACTGGTGGGTCCATATGTGGTATGTGAAAAGAACACCACATGCAATGACTCCGGTTGTTGTTAGTGAAAAGAACATAAATGCAATGACTCTGGTTCTTGTTAGTGAAAGGAACACACATGCAATGACAATGGTGGATCCATGTGTGGTCTCTGAAGAGAACACACATCCAATGACTCTGCTGGATCCATATGTGGTATGTGAAAATAACACACATGCAATGACTATGGTTGTTTTTACTAAAAAGAACACACATGCAATGACACTGGTGGATCCATAGGTGGTATGTGAAAAGAACACACATTTCAATGACTCTAGTTGTTGTTACTAAAAAGAACACACATGCAATGACACTGGTGGATCCATGGGTGGATTGTGAAAAGAGCACACATGCAATGCCACTAGTGGATCCATATTTCGTTTGTGGAAATAACACACATGCAATGACTGTGGTTCTTGTTAGTGAAAAGAACACACATGCAATGACACTGGTGGATCCATGTGTGGTCTCTTAAGAGAACACACATTTGAATGACACTGGTGGATCCATATGTGGTATGTGAAAAGAACACACATGCAATGACTCTGGTTGTTCTTAATATAAAGAACACACATGCAATGACAATGACTCTGGTTGTTTTTACCAAAAAGAACAGACATGCAATGACATTGGTGGATCCATATGTGGTATGTGAGAAGAAAACACATTTCAATGACTCTGGTCGTTGTTACTAAAAGGAACACACATGCAATGACACTGGTGGATCCATATGTGGTATATGAAAAGAACACACATGCAATGACTATGGTTGTTGTTAGTGAACAGAACACACATGCAATGACACTGGTGGATCCATGTGTGGTCTCTAAAGAGAACACACATTTCAATGACACTGGTGGATACATATGTGGTATGTGAAAAAAACACACATGCAATGACTCTGGTTGTTTTAACTAAAAAGAACACACATGCAATGACACTGGTGGATCCATAGGTGGTATGTGAAAAGAACACACATTTCATTGACTCTGGTTGTTGTTACTAAAAAGAACACACATGCAATGACACTGGTGGATACATAGGTGGATTGTGAAAAGAGCACACATGCAATGCCACTAGTGGATCCATATTTGGTTTGTGGAAATAACACACATGCAATGACTTTGGTTGTTGTAAGTGAAAAGAACACACATGCGATGACACTGGTGGATCCATGTGTGGTCTCTAAAGAGAACACACATGCAATGACACTGGTGGATCCATGTGTGGTCTCTGAAGAGAACACACATGCAATGACTCTGGTTGTTGTTAGTGAAAAGAACACACATGCATTGACACTTGTGGATCCATGTGTGGTCTCTGAAGAGAACACACATTTTAATGACTCTGGTTGTTGTTACTAAAAAGAACACATATGCAATGACACTGGTGGATCCATACGTGGATTGTGAAAAGAGCACACATGCAATGACACTGGTGGATCCATATGTCGTATGTGAAAAGAACACACATGCAATGACTCCAGTTGTTGTTAGTGAAAAGAACATACATGCAATGACACTGGTGGATCCATGTTGTCTCTAAAAAGAACACAGATTTGAATGACGCTGGTGGATCCATATGCGGTATGTGAAAAGAACACACATTTCAATGACTCAGTTGTTGTTAGTATAGAGAACACACATGCAATGACACTGGTGGATCCAAAGGTGGATTGTTAAAAGAGCACACATTTCAATGACTCTGGTTGTTGTTAGTAAAAAGAACACACATGCAATGACACTGGTGGATCCATGTGTGGTCTCTGAAGAGAACACACATCCAATGACTCTGGTGGATCCATATGTGGTAAGTGAAAAGAACACACATGCAATCACTCTGGTTGTTTTTACTAAAAAGAACACACATGCAATGACGCTGGTGGATCCATAGGTGGTATGTGAAAAGAACACACATTTCAATGACTCTGGTTGTTGTTACTAAAAAGAACACACATGCAATGACACTGGTGGATCCATAGGTGGATTGTGAAAAGATCAAACATGCAATGCCACTGGTGGATCCATATTTGGTTTGTGGAAATAACACACATGCAATGACTATGGTTGTTGTTAGTGAAAACAACACACATGCAATGACACTGGTGGATCCATGTGTGGTCTCTTAAGACAACACACATTTCAATGACACTGGTGGATCCATATGTGGTATGTGAAAAGAACACACATGCAATGACTCTGGTTGTTGTTAATATAAAGAACACACATGCAATGACACTGGTGGATCCATTTGTGGTATGTGAGAAGAACACACATTTCAATGACTCTGGTTGTTGTTACTAAAAAGAACACACATGCAATGACACTGGTGGATCCATAGGTGGATTGTGAAAAGAGCACACATGCAATGACACTGGTGGATCCATGTGTGGTATGTGAAAAGAACACACATGCAATGACTCTGGTTGTTTTTACTAAAAAGAACAGACATGCAATGACATTGGTGGATCCATATGTGGTATTTGAGAAGAACACACATTTCAATGACTCTGGTTGTTGTTACTAAAAGGAACACACATGCAATGACACTGGTGGATCCATATGTAGCATATGAAAAGAACACACATGCAATGACTCTGGTTGTTGTTAGTGAAAAGAACACACATGCAATGACACTGGTGGATCCATGTGTGGTCTCTAAAGAGAACACTCATTTCAATGACACTGGTGGATACATATGTGGTATGTGAAAATAACACACATGCAATGACTCTGGTTGTTTTTACTAAAAAGAACACACATGCAATAACACTGGTGGATCCATAGGTGGTATGTGAAAAGAACACACATTTCAATGACTCTGGTTGTTGTTACTAAAAAGAACACACCTGCAATGACACTGGTGGATCCATATTTGGTTTGTGGAAATAACACACATGCAATGACTTTGGTTGTTGTTAGTGAAAAGAACGCACATACGATGACACTGGTGGATCCATGTGTGGTCTCTAAAGAGAACACACATGCAATGACACTGGTGGATCCATGTGTGGTCTCTGAAGAGAACACACATTCAATGACTCTGGTTGTTGTTAGTGAAAAGAACACACATGCATTGACACTTGTGGATCCATGTGTGGTCTCTGAAGAGAACACATTTCAATGACTCTGGTTGTTGTTACTAAAAAGAACACATATGCAATGACACTGGTGGATCCATATGTGGATTGTGAAAAGAGCACACATGCAATGACACTAGTGGATCCATATGTGGTATGTGAAAAGAACACACATGCAATGACTCCAATTATTGTTAGTGAAAAGAACACACATGCAATGATACTGGTGGATCCATGTGTGGTCTCTAAAAAGAACACACATTTCAATGACACTGGTGGATCCATATGTGGTATGTGAAAAGAACACACATTTCAATGACTCAGTTGTTGTTAGTAAAAAGAACACACATGCAATGACACTGGTGGATCCAAAGGTGGATTGTGAAAGGAGCACACATTTCAATGACTCTGGTTGTTGTTAGTAAAAAGAACACACATGCAATGACACTGGTGCATCCATGTGTGGTCTCTAAAGAGAACACACATGCAATGACTCTGGTTGTTGTTAGTGAAAAGAACACACATGCAATGACTCTGGTTGTTGTTACTAAAAAGAACACACATGCAATGACACTGGTGGATCCATGTGTGGTCTCTGAAGAGAACACACATTTCAATGACACTGGTGGATCCATATATGGTCTCTAAAGAGAACATACATACAATGACTCTGGTTGTTGTTAGTAAAAAGAGCAGACATGCAATGACACTGGTGGATGCATGTGTGGATTGTGAAGAGAACACACATTTCAATGACTCTGGTGGATCCATATGTGAAGAGCACACATGTTTGTGGAAATAACACACATGCAATGACTCTGGTTGTTGTTAGTGAAAAGAACACACATGCAATGACACTGGTGGATCCATATTTGATTTTCGCTCTCTCTCGGTCACAAATCTGACAAAAGCCCAAACGTGTGGAGTTCCCAAACATGTGGTCACTCTAGGTGCTATGCCCTGATTGGCTGACACAGATGTCACGCGGATCGTCTCCACCAACCGTTGATCCCATGTGATCCAACAGGCAGGATCACCCCTCCCTTCTCCACTTTTTTATGCATGGTCAATCCGTGCCACCTCTCTATCCGTGCCACCGATACTTTACCTCCATAAACAAGTGAAAATCCATCTATCTAACTAAAATAAATAAAATAAATGATCATATTTCGAAGAAGCCATCGTCTTCGTCTTCCGGTTCATCCTCGTCTTCATCAACGCCATGGTCCCTGCCATCGCCGCCGTTGGTGTCCTCCTCTAACGACTCGACACCGCCTCCTTCCTCGAATAAGCATGCTATCTCCTTGTCGGAGTCCTCCTCCTCCTCCTCTTCCTAGTCCCACAGGTCCACGTCACTCTCCTCCGCTTCTGCCTCCAACTGATCGATGAACGCCTCCTCGTTGGCCAAGTTGGACTCGTCCAAATAGCTATCTCCTCTCTTCTTCCTGGTCTTCTTCCTGTTCCTCTTCTTGTCCGTACTCGCGGGTGCAACACGCGCCCCCGTCCTGGCTGCTGCTTTGCGCTTGTCCGACGCTGCAGGTACCCCACGCTCCTCCTGCGCGGCCGGTGCGAGCTTCGACGTCGCGGTCTCCTTGAGTGCCGATGTCGATGGATCCTGGCGCAAGCGAACACGACGTGCTGCCTCAGCAGGCGACTCGCGAGCACGGACGATGCAGCGAAGAGCCGAGGACACATGACGGTAAGTGGACGGCTTGGACCTGCCATTGCCACGGCGAGAGGGCATCGTGCTCGAGGTAGTTGCTCTGAATGGTCGATGGCGGGTACACAAAGTGGGGTGCCAATCTGATCAAGGACGAGCAGCGGTTTCGTGCATCGTGTCCACGCATGCATTTGTCGATTATCAAAAAAAAGAAGAAAGAAGTAATATCTCGCGTACTAAACATAATTTGATCACAACCAAAGTGGCACAGCGTATTCTAGACTCGTAAATATCCCGTGTGTGCCTGTCACGTGGAGTTCGACGTGCTGACGTGATCGTGCAGCAATTGTGCGCGTCATTGCCCCATCAACATGTGATGCACGCACGGCGGATGTGCCGATTCCCGTGATGACCACCCGGCTCGCACTCCCTTATTATATACTGGATTTTAGGCGGCGCCGAAGACCATTGAAGTGTCCATCGCAATAAAGACAAGTCCCATTGATTCCCTACCCCTGCCTCCCTGTCTTCTTTGAGAAGGTAGACCGTACACGGTGGTCTTATATAATAGTAATAGTACTACTGGACCACGGCTTGTACTCTTTGACTCTTCTCCGACACTAATCACTATCTCCTTCCTCCTGTCGCCGCCACACTCACCCTGCAAGCCATGGCTCCACTGAGGAGGGGGAGAGGCCGGTCGACGATCCTCGCGGAGAAAAGGGAGAGAAATCGCCATGAGGCACTTCTTGCTCTACCAGCCGCTCAAGCCCACCCTCTCATCGTGGCCCAATCTCCCCCGACAATGGCGCCGAATGTTCTAGCAGGCAAGGGCTCCTCCCGGTACGGTCTTCTTGTTCTACTTCTTCTCCATCTCCCTCTCCATCATGATCTTAATCAGCTTCTTCTTGTTTTTCTTCTTCTGGCTCTTCCTCTTCTACGTATTACAGGCCGGCCGTGGAGCCCGAATCCACCACGACGGAGGCGTTGCAGGACCCGTTCGGCCCCGTTCCATGTCTCAGCGAGGTAGCAAATCTCCACGCTGTTATTTTTTCGAGTTATGATGTGGATTTCTTAGATGCTGTCCACCCTGCATCGGTTTTTCTTCTTCTTTTGTGAGTTGTATTAGTTTCATGAATATGACTGGATCTCTTGGTCTTTCCTTAATACCGCTGTTCATAGATTCACTATGGATTTTTTGTGATTAGGATTAGTTTATCGTGGTCATGAATAGATCTCTAGGTCCATTTTTTAACACTACGTCCAATAGATTCAACGTGGATTTTTTTGATCTGTATTAGTATTCACCTGGGACCTGGAGTGTAATTGTAGAATTCCTATTTCAATTAACATGAACGATGCAGCGATCGAAGGCCGAGTACCATGATAAGGCGGCCGCGATCAGTTCCAAGATTGCCATCCAACATGAGCTTGCACGCTCCCTCACCCAAGCTAATGAGAGCCTACACAAGCAATTATCTGTGCAGAAATAGATCTCGCTAGATTTTGCACGTGACATCGTTAGGCTACAGAAAGTGCTCGACCGTAACTTGAACAGGCAAGAACAGGCCATCAAGATAATCAACGAGCTCACGGAGGAGAAGAAGAATCTCATGGAAAGGTGCATTCTCCTACAGGACGAAGTTAGCGAGGCACTCAGAGGACGCATCGAGGAAACCAAGGCTACCACCCGAGCCTACCATGACAGGAACCGTTGCCTGGATGCATTCAAGGAGATGAAGGTGGACATGAGCAGAGGGATCACCGTACTCGAGGGTGTTCGGAAAGATAACGAGGAGCTAAGGGCATGTCTGGAGGCGTATCGGAGCAATGCCCTAGTCTGATTCCCGTTAACGGGCACACGAATATCAGTTCGTCCTCCTCTCCTTTTGTAATGTTTAGGGTTCAGGGAGAAATGCCCATGTATGCTTCCCATTATAGGGTGCAATAAGAATCCTAGGGCAACTCCTTATCTATCTGGACATGTGTGGGTGTTCATGTTCATGAATGGACACCATGTTCTCTTTCTATTATGTATCTGGACATGGGTTTCTGCATTATGAGTTTGCCACTCTCCCACTACTATTTGGTGATATTGGGAAAAACCCACATCACACTAAACTGCTGATAAATCTTATTTGTCTTTGAAATTGAAATTATGACAGTGCCACTAGTCGATTCATTAAAATGTTGATTAGTCCTAGATTGCTTCTTCCTTGAAATTATGAAAGTGCCACTAGTCGATTCAATTAATTATGGAAACTAACCAGCTTGTCTTGGTGAACTGAACAAACCATACTATGTATTTTTGTTGTAGGGAAAGAGGCGAAAGATCGACCAGGACCTGGCGACCTGGCTAAATGACAAGATAGCAATCCAAAGGGAGAAGCAGAATTCCCAGAAAATGGCCTTTGACCAACTGCACGCTGAAGTCGCGGTCCTTTCTGACAAGTGCCAGAAACTGAAGGAGTTAAACACCGACTGGGCGAAGCTACACAGTGAAGGTCGCGCCTCGGCTAGGAAGCAGACGGAGATCATGAAAGGGATCTTGAAGGAAAATCGTATGGCTACGGACAAAATTCTCCAATCCGTGACGGAGCGCTAGAACCTACAGCTGAAGCACGACATAGTACTGAAGGAGCTGGCCAATCTTAGGGAGGAAAACAGGCAGCTCTGGGCCAGGCTCGCTTGAACACAACATATGTCCATTTAGTACTGAACTGCCTCGTTTATCCTATGCAGTGGTGATTTTGTAAGCGTGAACTTAACTCTATGCACGATATGTGTGTTCATCTGAAATTAGTTTGCTCGAGGATTGAGTTTGGCTTAGTTCAGAAAGCGCAACTGCAAGTCTTACAATTAACTAGTTTCAGGCATTGGTACAACATAAATTATTCATCTCGAATTTCCTTTATCCTCTATAGTCTGTCCTTGTTCACCCTCGCGCGCCTTCTTCAGTTGCTTCAACAGATCCGCAATGCAGTACTCTAGCTTCTTCTTGTCTTCCCGAAGCTGATCCCTCTCCTTTTCTACATTATGAATCAGCAACCTGTGACTATCTTGAAGCTTCTTTGCAGTTCCAACAAACGAGCTCCCATCAATTCCGTCAGTTAGCTCTGACTGCAAATTCTCGACTTCTTGTTCCATCTCCTTATTTCATACCGACAACTTGTAATTTTTTTCAGTTGCATCACTTACATTAGTAAATCTCCCCGACCTTTCCAACTCATACATCTCCCATAACCGTGCCAAACATTTCTTAAGTGCATCTAGCCACTCAAGATCCACCCACTCTACTACTTTACACACCGGGCAACCTAAAAACACACACACTATAGTGTTATGAACATGCACGATACATTTTACTTCATGTCACAGTTGCACATAATGTAAACAAACCTGATTTGTACAGCCCAAAAACCTTCTCCCAGTGTTACTGCCTTCGAATGCAACATATCTCCTCAGTTTTATCCCATGGTCACATGGCACTTCTCCATCGAGATCTAGGCCCTCCCATTCGGAGTCGTAGATCGTCCTTGGTACCTATAGGTAAACGCAAAGCTGAAATCGAACACGATTGCATGCACACATGGAGCTCAGATCGAGAGATTTACCATTGCCTAACCCTAGTCCGAGAAAACAGAGAAACTCACATCGTGGAAGGAATACTCAATGTCGGAGAGAAGGCTGTCACTGCTCGACTGGTCGTCCTCGCCGTTCAAGGACAGCATGGCGAATGCGTCATCCCAGGCGACGGCGATGGCGTCGGCGTCGGCGAGAGAGAGAGAGAGAGAGAGAGAGAGAGAGAGAGAGAGAGAGAGAGAGAGAGAGAGAGAGAGAGAGAGAGAGAGAGAGAGAGAGAGAGAGAGAGAGAGAGAGAGAGAGAGAGAGAGAGAGAGAGAGAGAGAGAGAGAGAGAGCAGCCCTTCTACCGCTGCAACAATGACTAAATTGGCATGTTACAATAGTTTAATGGATACCATGCCCTTTCCCTGGATTACTATCTCCTGCCTGATATGGATTCTCTTCACACATTCTCATTTCAAATATTAAACCTGCACTCCCTCCATCCCAATTTCATTGCCTAACGAAAACATATCAGTATATTACATCATCCAAAGAAACAAAATCATGTCACCTACAAGGTACTTATGCATCACTTCTTCAGTCATGGTTTCACAAAACATTACATTATAATCTTTCAACAAACATAACCACAACATGGTTTCACAAAACATCACATTAAAATCTCTCAACAAACGTAATCACAGAAACAAGTATATTACATCAACTCAAGAAACAAAATCATGTTGACTACAAGGTACTTACACATCACTTGTCCTGTTATGGTTTTGCAAAACATTACATTACAGTCTCTCAACAAATAAAATAACAGAAACAAGTACAATACATCATCTCAAGAAACATAATCATGTCAACTACAATGTATTTATGCATCACTAGTCCAGTCATGGTTTCACAAAACATTACATTACAATGTCCCAACAAACATAATAACAGAAACAAGTACGGTACGTCATCTTAAGAAACATAATCATGTCCACTACAATGTACTTATGTCTTATTACAACAAAGATGGTTTCAGTGAGTGACATGTCCGAAAATCTCAACAGCTCACACACCATTATATCGTAATCTCTCAACAAACATAATCACAGAAGCACGTTCTAAATGCAATAGCAGTCAATATTCCAAATACAGGCAGGGGAACCCTGCGGTCCATATGACAAGCCTAGGTTAGCAGCTCTCATCAGATCTCATCAACGTCGACTACCTCATTCTGTCCAGCCACTACAAGGGCATCTACATCCACTATAAACTGTTCAACAACATCAGAAATGGTACCAAGGAAGAACACCTTCCTGGTTTTCTTCTTTCGCCGCATAATCTGCATAAGATCTTCAATATCCAAAACATCTATGACTTGCTGCTCCTTATGATGCCACCACCGGATTTTTGCCATCTGCTTAGGGCCAATACTGATTTCCTTACCAATCATCTCTCTCATTTCATCAAGAGTTATGTTTTTGGAATCGACAATGATCTCCACAGTACATGACGAAACTGGCTTATTAACTCCCTCATCAAGTTTTGCCATGTATGAATCCACCTCTATGCATATACTGAACTTATCTAGATCAGCATCTATTGGTCCGTATTCTCTAGGAGCAGAAGCTCTGGCAACAAGATCTCCAGCATCTGCATACATATCATCAATCATCGCTTCAACTTCCACCTTACGATCAGCTGCACAACACTCCCAAACCATCTTAAGCTCATGGGAGTGCTCAATTTGTTGATAGGTATCATTCTTGTTGCACCACACCAATTTTGTCCTCTGTCTAGAACCCCAGGGAATTCTAGCGGCAAGCATATCTACCAGCTGCGAAACAGACACAACCTCTTTGCAATTCACAAGCATATGCACATCTTGCCTGAACACAACCCTCTCGCCACCAAAATCAAGCTTTGCAGTGTACTTCCGAACATGAACTGTGAACTCATATAGGTCCCTTGTATCAAAGTTGTGCCTAATTTGATTAAAATGGAGGACATTTCAGTTCATTCGATTCTATTATGTCGTAACTAACTACTTGCAAGATAAGGCACAGATAAGAAAAATTCACCTCTCGCTCTTCTCCCGGGTTTTTTCTTCGAGATCTGAGTGCTGCATCCGCCCATCGGAGCCGAACAATCCGCCGCCAGCCTTGCTTTTGTCTTCAACCCGCTGCTCGTAGGTACCTTGGGAGCAGAATCCTTGCTGGCCTCCTCGCTAACCGGGGATGAAGACCTCGCCGCTGCTACACGTTGAGCCCCAGACTTGGGCCCCGACGGACCCTTTTCAGTCGGCGACGTAGGTACAACCTTCGCCTTGCAAGACATGTTGGGCCGCCGCCACCGGATTCAGTGTCGGGGGAGGGAGAAAAAAGGTCCTCTGCCGCCGGCAGATTTACGGTCGGGGAAGGGAAGAAAAGGGACCGCCGCCGCTGCCGCAGCAAGATTCAGTGTCGAGAGTTAGGAAAGTACAGTAATGGATTTGCCCCTACGACACGTGCAGGGTGGCTAAGAAGAGTGACCGGGGAAGGAGGGGCATAGCAGGAACTAGTGTAACGGAATATCCTGACTTAACGGGCACGATTTGAAAATATTGGATTTGGCCATCATTCACTCGAAAGACCCCTATCAGCAATTGGCGCCCCAACTTTTCGAATCACGGTGATAAAAATCAACTTAGGTATCACGTTGCCTGGCCACCCCAACTTTCGGGCCGCAAAATGATATTCTCTTGGAGGTGGCTGGCTGGCCTTTTGGGCCCTGCTAGCTGCCTCCCAAAATAATATAATTTTTATGTATTATTAAAATACTTTTGTAGTTAGTTTTTAGACAAGTAAAAATATCTAAAACGATCGGGTTTTATAATTTGAAATAAAGAGAGGGAAAATTAGAAAACAAAGGTAGGCTTTTATAAAATAGTTTTAGTCACAAAGATACATGATGACATGACGATGCTCAAATGCAATGTGGCTTGATGACATGAGCATGCGGTCATGATGATGCATAGAACAAAAATAACAAGCGATTTTCTAGTAGTGGTTTTACCGAGGTGCTACACATTTAGATGCATTAAGACTTGCTAAGTACCCCTAGGGTCTCACACGATAAATATTTGGTTCGGATGGATACGTATACTCCCAGGAAGGCTACTGGGTCGAAGAGACCGATGATGGTGGCCACGATTATCAGGTGTAGAGATTCCGAGGATGGAGATCCATGAGATCTATGGGCAGGATGTGCTTAGTTCTGTGGCATCTTATGCCGATTTGCTTCTTATCCGTACTCGGATCTTGTATTCCGCTTCCGCTTGATACTCTGTTGCGTGATGTATGAGGAGATATACTAAACTATTATATCTATGTAGGATATATGGATCTTTCCGTATGGCGTTGAATATTTCTGTTTTTATTGTTTCTAGATAGTGTGAATCTGATGTCCATTGTAAGTCGCAAACATACATACTCATTTGTGTATGTCGTGGTTGTTTTACCTGTCACTTACGCCGCTCACTCTTGTCTCAATGTTCTTGAAAGTGAATAAGGTGGTTAGTCGGTACCGTGCCCCGCTTCGCTTCGATGGGCCTACACGTGGGTGGCCTTGGGACTCCGCGGTAGAATCCCTTATCCACTTTTGGTTCATACAGGCTCGTTCTTAGAGCGTAATTTCTGAGTTATTACAGAGGAGAAGGACTCCGACAAGGAGATAACACGCATATAAGAAGAGGGAGGTGACGAGTCATTATAGGAGGACACCGACGGCGGTGATGGCAATGATCATGACGGCAACAAAGACGACAACGATTCGAAAGACGATGACGAGAGCTTCATCGAAATATGATCATTTTTTGAGATGGTTTTCATTTGTTTTTGGAGGTAAAGTTTTGGTGGCACGGATAGAGAGGTGGCATGGATAGACCCTGCAAAGAAAGAGGAGGGAGGGGTTATCGTGCCAGTTGGATCACAGAGGAACAATGGTTGGTGGGCATGATCCGTGTGACATCTGTGTCAGCCAGTCAGGGCGTAGCAGCTAGAGTGAGCACACGTTTGGGATTTTGTGAGATTTTTGTGACCGAGAGAGAGGGCAAAACTGAGTAGTATCAAAAAACCAAGGGCAAGACAGACTAAGGGATTCAGGTAGAAAATAGAATGAGTAGGCATGTGTGTTCCTTTCAAAAATGGAAAATGCATGTTTCAAACTAAACCACATGGATCCACTAGTGTCATTGCATGTGTGTTATTTTCCTATACCACATGGATCCAGTAGATGTCATTGCATGTGTGTTCTTTTCATAAACCACACTGATCCACTAATAACATTGCATGTGTGTCCTTTTCATAAACCACATGGATCCACTAGATGTCATTGCATGTGTGTTCTTTTCATAGACCAGATGGATCCACTAGATTTCATTTCATGTGTATCCTTTTCATAAACCACATGGATCCACTAGATGTCATTGCATGTGTGTTCCTTTCCTAAACCACATTGATCCACCAGAGTCATTGCATGTGTCTTCTTTTACTTAAGCACCACCAGAGTCATTGGATGTGTCTTCTTTTCCTAAACCACCACCATAGTCATTGCATGTGTCTTATTTTACTAGAGCACATGGATCCACCAAAGTCATTGCATGCGTGTTCCTTTCCTAAACCACCACCATAGTCATGGAATGTGTCTTCTTTTCCTAAACCACATGGATCCACCAGAAACATTGCACGAGTGTTCTTTTCCTAAACCACAACAAGATTCATTGCACGTGTGTTCCTTTCCTAAACCACATTGATCCACCAGAGTCATTGCATGTGTCTTATTTTCTTTAACCAGCACCAGAGTCATTGTATGTGTCCTCTTTTCCTAAACCACCACCATAATCATTTCATGTGTCTTCTTTTTCTAGACCACATGGATCCCCCATAGTCATTGCATGTGTGTTCCTTTCCTAAACCACCACAAGAGTCATTGCATGTATCTTCTTTCCACAAATCACATGGATCCACCAAAGTCATTGCATGTGTGTTCTATTAATAAACCACCACCATAGTCATTGCATGTGTCTTCCTTTCCCAAGCCACAATTAGAGTCATTGCATATGTGTTCCATTCCTAAACCACATTGATCCACCAGAGTCATTGCATGTGTCTTGTTTTCCTTATCCACCACCATAGTCATTGCATGTGTGCTATTTTCCTAAACCACCACCAGAGTCATTGCATGAATGTTCCTTTCCTAAACCACATTGATCCACCAGAGTCATTGCCTCTATGTTCTTTTCCTAAACAACCACCAAGTCATTGCATCTATCTTCTTTTCCTAAACCACATGGATCCACCAGAGTCATTGCATGTGTGTTCCTTTCCTAAACCACCACCAGAGTCATTTCATGTGTGTTCCTTTTCATAAACCACATGGATCCACTAGATTTCATTGCATGTGTATTCTTTTTAAAAACCACATGGATCCACCAGATGCCATTGCATGTGTGTTCTTTTCATAAACCACATGGATCCACTAGATGACATTGTATGTATGTCCTTTTCACAAACCACATGGATCCGCATGATTCCATTACATGTCTGTTCTTTGCACAAACCATAGGGATCCACTAGATGTCATTGCATGTATTTTTTTCATAGATCACATGGATCCACTAGATGTGGTTGCATGTGTGGTCTTTTCATAAACCACATGGATACACTAGATTCCATTGCTTGTGTGTTGTTTTCATAATCCACATGGAGCCACTAGATGTGGTTGCATGTGTGTTCTATTATGAATCCACATGGATCCACTAGATGTGGTTGCATGTGCATTCATTTCCTAAACCACATGGATCCACCAGAGTCATTTCATGTGTGTTATTTTCCTAAACCACCACTAGAGTCATTGCATGTGTCGTCCTTTCCTAAATCACCACTAGAGTCATTGCATGTGTGTTCCTTTCCTAAACCACATTGATCCACCAGAGTCATTGCATGTGTGTTCTTTTCCTAAACAACCACCAGAGTCATTGCATCCCTATTCCTTTCCCGAACCACCACTAGAGTCAATGCATGTGTGTTCCTTTTCTAACCGACACTGATCCACCAGAGTCATTGCATGTGTCTTCTTTTCCTAAACCACCACCATGGTAATTGCATGTGTCTTCTTTTCCTAGACCACATGGATCCACCAGAGTCATTGCATGTGTTTTCCTTTCCTAAACCACCACCAGAGTCATTGCATGTGTCTTCTTTTCCTAAACCACATGGATCCACCAGAGTCATTGCATGGGTGCTCTTTTCCTAAACCACCACAAGAGTCATTGCATGTTTCTTCCTTTCCTAAACCACCACTAGAGTCTTTGCATGTGTGTTCCTTTACTAAACCACATTGATCCACCAGAGTCATTGCATGTGTGTTCTTTTTCTAAACCACCACCAGATGTCATTGCATGTGTGTTCGTTTCCTAAACCACCACCAGAGTCATTCCATGTGTGTTCCTTTACTAAACTACATTGGTAAAGTAGAGTCATTGCATGTGTGTTCTTTTCCTAAACCACCACCAGAGTCATTGAATGTGTCTTCTTTTCCTAAACCACATTGATCCACCAGAGTCATTGCATGTGTGTTCCTTTCGCGAACAACCACTAGAGTCATTGCATGTGTGTCCTTTTCATAAACCACATGGATCCAATAGATGTCATTGTATGTGTGTTCTTTTCATAAACCACATGGATCCACAAGAGTCATTGCATGTGTGTTCCCTTCCTAAATCACATGGACCCACCAGAGTTATTGCATGTCTGTACTTTTCCTAAACCATCACCATAGTCATTGCATGTGTCTTCCTTTCCTAAACCACCACTAGAGTCATTGCATGTGTGTTCCTTTCCTTAACCACATTGATCCACTAGAGTCATTGCATCTGTCTTCTTTTCCTTAACCACCAGCAGGGTCATTGCATGTGTCTTCTTTTCCTAAACCACCACCATAGTCATTCCATGTGTCTTCTTTTCCTAGACCACATGGATCCAGCATAGTCATTGCCTGTGTGTTCCATTCCTAAACCACCACCACAGTTATTGCATGTGTCTTCTTTCCATAAATCACATGGATCCACCAGAGTCATCGCAAGTGTGTTCTTTTCCTTAACCACCACCATAGTCATTGCATGTGTATTCCTTTCCTAAACCACAATTAGAGTCATTGCATGTGTGTTCCTTTCCTAAACCACATTGATCCACCAAAGTCATTGCATGTGTCTTGTTTTCCTTAACCATCATCAGATTCATTGCATGTGTGTTCTTTTCCTAAACCACCACCAGAGTCATTGCATGTATGTTTCTTTCCTAAACCACATTGATCCACCAGAGTCATTGCCTGTGTGTTCTCATCCTAAACCACCACAAGAGTCATTGCATGTGTCTTCTTTTACTAAACCACATGGATCCACCAAAGTCATTGCATGTGTGTTCCTTTCCTAAACCACCACCAGAGTCATTGCATGCGTTTTCCTTTTCATGAACCACATGGATCCGCTAGATTACATTGCATGTGTGTTCTTTTCATAAACCATATGGATGCACTAGATGGCATTGCATGTGTGTTCTTTTCATAAACCACATGGATCCACTAGATGACGTTGCATGTGTGTCCTTTTCATAAACCACATGGATCCACTAGATGCCATTACATGTTTGGTCTTTTCACAAACCACATGGATCCACTAGATATCATTGGGTGTGTGTTCTTTTCATAGACCACATGGATCCACTAGATGTGGTTGCATGTGTGGTATTTTCATAAACCACATGGATCCATTAGATGCCATTGCTCGTGTGTTGTTTTCATAATCCACATGGATCCACTAGACGTGGTTGCAGGTGTGTCCTTTTACTTATCCACATGGATCCACTAGATGTGTTTGCATGTGCGTTCTTTTCCTAAACCACATGGATCCACCAGAGCCATTCCATGTGTGTTATTTTCCTAAACCACCACCAGAGTCGTTGCATGTGTCTTCCTATCCTAAATCACCATCAGAGTCACTGCATGTGTGTTCCTTTCCTAAACCACATTGATCCACCAGAGTCATTGCATGTGTGTTCCTTTCCTAAACCACCACTAGAGTCATTGCATGTGTCTTCCTTTCCTGAACCACCACTAGAGTCAATGCATGTGTGTTCCTTTACTAAACCATAGTGATCCACCAGAGTTATTGCATGTGTGGTCTTTTCCTAAACCACCACCAGATGTCATTGCACGTGTGTTCCTTTCCTAAACCACCACCAGAGTCATTGCATGTGTGTTGCTTTCCTAAACCACATTGATCCAGGAGAGTCATTGCACATGTCTTCTTTTCCTAAACCACATGGATCCAACAGAGTCATTGCATGTGTGTTCCTTTCCTAAACAACCACTAGAGTCATTGCCTGTGTGTCCTTTTCATAAACCACATGGATCCACTAGATGTCATTGCATGTGTGTTCTTTTCATAAACCACATGTATCCACTAGAGTCATTGCATGTGTGTTCCTTTCCTAAATCACATGGACCCACCAGAGTTATTGTAGGTCTGTTCTTTCCCTAAACCATCACCATAGTCATTGCATGTGTCTTCCTTTCCTAAACAACCACTAGAGTTATTGCATGTGTGTTCCTTTCCTTAACCACATTGATCCACCAGAGTCATTGCATGTGTCTTCTTTTCCTTAACCACCACTAGAGTCATTGCATATGTCTTCTTTTCCTAAACCACCACCATAGTAATTGCATGTGTCTTCTTTTCATAGACCACATGGATCCACCATAGTCATTGCATGTGTGTTCCTTTCCTAAACCACCACCAGAGTCATTGCATGTGTCTTATTTTCATAAATTACATGGATCCACCAGAGTCATTGCATGTGTCTTCTTTTCCTAAACAACCACCATAGTCATTTCATGTGTATTCCTTTCCTAAACGACAACTAGAGTCATTGTATGTGTGTTCCTTTTCGAAACCACATTGATCTACCAGAGTCATTGCATGTGTCTTGGTTTCCTTAACCACCATCAGATTCATTGCATGTGTGTTCTTTTCCTAAACCACCACCAGAGTCATTGCATGTATGTTCCTTTCCTAAGACACATTGATCCACCAGAGTCATTGCCTGTGTGTGCTTTTACTAAACCACCACCAGAGTCATTGCATGTGTGTATCTTTCCTAAACCACCACCAGAGTCATTACATGTGTTTTTCTTTTCATAAACCACATGGATCCACTAGATTTCATTGCATGTCTGGTCTTTTCATAAACCACATGGATCCACCAGATGACGTTGCATGTGTGTCCTTTTCATAAACCACATGGATCCACTAGATGGCGTTGCATGTGTGTCCTTATCATAAACCACATGGATCCACTAGATACCATTACATGTGTGTTATTTTCACAAACCACATGGATCCACTAGATGTCATTGCATGTGTTCTTTTCATAGACCACATGGATCCACAAGATGTGGTCGCATGTGTGGTCTTTTCATAAACCACATGGATCCATTAGATGCCAATGCTTGTGTGTTGTTTTCATAATCCACCACCAGAGTCATTGCGTGTGTCTTCCTTTCCTAAACCACATTGATCCACCAGAGTTATTGCATGTGTGTTCTTTTCCTAAACCACCACCATAGTCATTGCATGTGTATTCTTCTCCTAGACCACCACTAGAGTCATTGCATGTGGTATCCTTTCCTAAACCATAGGGATCCACCAGAGTCATTGCATGTGTGGTATTTTCCTAAACCACCACCAGATGTCATTGCACGTATGTTCCTTTCCTAAATCACCACTAGAGTCATTCATGTGTGTTCCTTTCCTAAACCACATTGATCCACCAAAGTCATTGCATGTGTGTTCTTTTCCTAAACTACCACGAGAGTCATTGCATGTGTCTTCTTTTCCTAAACCACATGGATCCACCAGAGTCATTTCATGTGTGTTCCTTTCCTGAACCACCACCAGAGTCATTGCGTGTGTTTCCTTTTCATACACCACATGCATCGACTAGATGTCATTGCATGTATGTTCTTTTCATAAACCACATGGATCCACGAGAGTCATTGCATGTGTGTTCCTTTCCTAAATCACATGGATCCACCAGAGTCATTGCATGTGTGTTATTTTCCTAAACCACCACCATAATCACTACATGTGTCTTCCTTTCCTAAAACACCACTAGAGTCATTGCATGTGTGTTCCTTTCCTAAACCACATTGATCCACCAAAGTCATTGCATGTGTCTTCTTTTTCTTAACCACCACCAGAGTCATTTCATGTGTATTATTTTCCTAAACCACCACCATAGTCATTGCAGATGTATTCTTTTCCTAGACCACATGCATCCACTAGAGTCATTGCATGTGTGTTACTTTCCTAAACCACCAAAAGAGTCATTGCATGTGTCTTCTTTTCATAAATCACATGGATCCACCAGAGTCATTGCATGTGTGTTCTTTTCCAAACCACCACAATAGTCATTGCATGTGTCTTACTTTCCTAAACCACCACTAGAGTCATTGTATGTGTGTTCCTTTCCTAAACCACAATTATCCACTAGAGTCATTGCATGTGTCTTCTTTTCCTTAACCACGACCAGAGTCATTGCATGTGTGTTCTTTTCCTAAACCACCACCAGGGTCAGTGCATGTATGTTCCTTTACTAAACCACATTGATCCATCAGAGTCATTGCATGTGTGTTCTTTTCCTAAACCAGCGCCAGAGTCATTGCATGTGTATTCTTTTCATAAACCAGATGGATCTACCAGAGTTAATGCATGTGTGTTCCTTTCCTAAACCACCACAAGAGTCATTACACGTGTGTTCCTTTTCTTAAACCACATGGATCCACTAGATGTCATTGAATGTCCTGTTCTTTTCATAAACCATATGGATCCACCAGATGCCATTGCATGTGTGTTCTTTTGATAAACCACATGGATCCACTAGATGACATTGCATGTGTGACCTCTTCATAAACCACATGGATCCACTAGGTGCCATTACATGTGTGTTCTTTTCACAAACCACATGGATCCAATAGATGTCATTGCATGTGTGTTCTTTTCATAAACCACATGGATCCACTAGATGTGGTTCTATGTGTGTTCTTTCCATAAACCACATGGATTATCTAGGTGCCATGGCTTGTGTGTTCTTTTCATAATCCAAATGGGTCCACTAGATGTGGTTGCATGTGTGTCATTTTACTAAACCACATGGATCCACTAGATGTGGTTGCATGTGTGTTATTTTCCAAAACCACATGGATCCACCGGAGTCATTGCATGTGTGTTATTTTCCTAAACCACCACTTGAGTCATTGCATGTGTGTTCCTTTCCTAAACCACATTGATCCACGAGAGTTGTTTCATGTGTGTTCTTTTTCTAAACCACCACTAGAGTCATTGCATGTGTCTTCCTTTCCTAAACCACCACTAGAGTAATTGCATGTGTGTTCTTTCCTAAACCACATTGATCCACCCGAGTCATTGCATGTGTGTTATTTTCCTAAGCCACCAATAGATGTCATTGCACGTGTGTTCCTTTCCTAAACCACCACAAGAGTCATTGCGTGTGTGTTCCTTTCCTAAACCACATTGATCCACCAGAGTCATTGCATGTGTGTTCTTTTCCTAAACCACCACAAGAGTCATTGCATGTGTCTTCTTTTCCTAAACCACATGGATCCACCAAAGTCATTCCCATGTGTGTTCCTTTCATAAACCACCACCAGAGTCATTACACGTGTCTTCTTTTCCTTAACCACCACCAGAGTCATTGCTTGTGTGTTCTTTTCCTAAACCACCACCAGGGTCATTGCATGTATGTTCCTTTACTAAACCACATTGATACACTAGAGTCATTGCATGTGTGTTATTTTCCTAAACCACCGCCAGAATCAGTGCATGTGTCTTCTTTTCCTAAACCAGATGGATCTACCAGAGTCAATGCATATGTATTCCTTTCCTAAAACACCACAAGAGTCATTGCATGTGTGTTCCTTTTCTTAAACCACATGGATCCACTAGATGTCATTGCATGTCTGTTCTTTTCATAAACCATATTGATCCACCAGATGCCATTGCATGTGTGTTCTTTTCATAAACCACATGGATCCACTAGATGACATTGCATGTGTGACCTCTTCATAAACCACATGGATCCACTAGGTGCCATTACATGTGTGTTCTTTTCACAAAGCACATGGATCCACTAGATGTCATTGCATGTGTGTTCTTTTCATAAACCACATGGATCCACTAGATGTGGTTCCATGCGTGTTCTTTCCATAAACCACATGGATTCTCTTGATTCCGTTGCTTTCGTGTTCTTTTCATAATCCACATGGATCCAATAGATGTGGTTGCATGTGTGTCATTTTACTAAACCACATGGATCCACTAGATGTGGTTGCATGTGTGTTCTTTTCCTAAACCACATGGATCCACTACAGTCATTGCATGTGTGTTCTTTTCCTAAACCACCACCAGAGTCATTGCATGTGTGTTCCTTTCCTAAACCACATTGATCCACAAGAGTCGTTGCATGTGTGTTCTTTTCCTAAGCCACCACCAGATATCATTGCATTTGTCTTCCTTTCCTAAACCACCACTAGAGTCATTGCATGTGTGTTCCTTTGCCAAACCACATTGATGCACTAGAGTCATTGCATGTGTGTTCTTTTCCTAAGCCACCACCAGATATCATTGCACGTGTGTTCCTTTCCTAAACCACCACTAGAGTCATTGCGTGTGTGTTCCTTTCCTAAACCACATTGATCCACCAGATTCATTGCATGTGTGTTCTTTTCCTAAACCACCACAAGAGTCATTGCATGTATCTTCTTTTCCTAAACCACATGGATCCACCAGAGTCATTTCCATGTGTGTTCCTTTCCTAAACCACCACCAGAGTCATTGCATGTGTGTCCTTTTCTTAAACCACATGAATCCACTAGAAGTCATTGCATGTGTGTTCTTTTCATAAACCACACGGATCCACTAGAGTCATTGCATGTGTGTTCCTTTCCTAAATCAAATGGATCCACCAGAATCATTGTATGTGTGTTCTTTTCCTAAACCACCACCATAGTCATTGCATGTGTCTTCCTCTCAAAAACCACATTGATCCACCAGAGTCATTGCATGTGTCTTATTTTCCTAAACCACCACTAGAGTCATTGCATGTGTATTGTTTTCCTAAACCACCACCATAGTCATTGCATGTGTGTCCTTTTCATAAACCACATGGATCCACTAGAAGTCATTGCTTGTGTGTTCCTTTCCTAAATCACATGGATCCACCAGAGTCAGTGCATGTGTGTTCTTTTCATAAACCACCACTTCACCATAGTATTTGCGGGTGTCTTCATTACCTAAACCACCATAGAAACATCGCATGTGTGTTCCTTTCCTCAACCACATTGATCCACCAAAGTCATTACATGTGTCTTCTTTTCCTTAACCATCACCAGAGTTATTGCATGTGTGTTCTTTCCATAAACCACATGGATTCTCTTGATTCCGTTGCTTTCGTGTTCTTTTCATAATCCACATGGATCCACTAGATGTGGTTGCATGTGTGTCGTTTTACTAAACCACATGGATCTACTAGATGTGGTTGCATGTGTGTTCTTTTCCTAAAACACATGGATCCACCGGAGTCATTGCATGTGCTTTCTTTTCCTAAACCAGCACCCAAGTCATTGCTTGCGTGTTCCTTTCCTACACCACATTGATTTACCACAGTCATTGCATGTGTGTTATTTTCCTAAACCACCACCAGAGTCATTGCATGTGTCTTTCTTTCCTAAACCACCACTAGAGTCATTGCATGTGTGTTCCTTTCCTAAACCACATTGATCAACTAGAGTCATTTCATGTGTGTTCTTTTCCTAAGCCACCACCAGATGTCATTGCACGTGTGTTTCTTTCCTAAACCACCACTAGAGTCATGTTGTGTTTGTTCCTGTCTAAACCACATTGATCCACTAGAGTCATTGCATGTGCGTTCTTTTCCTAAACCACCACAAGAGTCATTGCATGTGTCTTCTTTTCCTAAACCACATGGTTGCATGTGTGCTCCTTTCCAAAACCACCACCAGAGTCATTGCATGTGTTTCCTTTTCATAAACCACATGGATCCACTAGAAGTCATTGCATGTGTGTTCCTTTCCTAAATCACATGGATCCACCAGAGTCATTGCATGTGTGTTCTTTTCCTAAACCACCACTTCACCATAGTACTTGCACGTGTCTTCATTACCAAAACCACCACAGAAACATTGCATGTGTGTTCCTTTCCTAAACCACATTGATCCACCAAAGTCATTGCATGTGTCTTCTTTTCCTTAACCACCACCAGAGTCATTGCATGTGTGTTCCTTTCCTAAACCACATGGATCCACAAAAGTCAGTGCATGCATGTTCCTTTCCTAAACCACCACCAGTGTCATTGCATGTGTCTTGTTGTCATAAATCACATGGATCCACCAGAGTCATTTGCATGTGTGTTCTTTTCCTAAACCACCACCATAGTCATTGCATGTGTCTTCCTTTCCTAAACCACCACTAGAGTCATTGCATGTGTGTTCCTTTTCTAGACCAGATTGATCCACCAGAGTCATTGAATGTGTCTTGTTTTCCTTAACCACTAGAGTCATTGCATGTGTGTTCTTTTCCTAAACCACCACTAGAGTCATTGCATGTGTGTTCCTTTCCTAAACCACATTGATCCAGCAGAGTCATTGCATGCGTCTTCTTTTCCTAAACCACCACCAGAGTCATTGCATGTGTCTTCTTTTCCTAAACCACATAGATCCACCAGAGTCATTGCATGTGTGTTACTTTCCTAAACCACCACCAGAGTCATCGCATGTGTGTTCCTTTTCATAAACCACATCGATCCACTAGATTTCATTACATGTGTGTTCTTTTCATAAACCACATGGATCCACGAGATGCCATTGCATGTGTGTTGTTTTCATAAACCACATGGATCCACTAGATGAAATTACATGTGTGTCATTTTCATAAACCACATTGATCCACCAGAGTCATTGCATGTGTCATGTTTTCCTAGCCACATGGATCCACCAGAGTCACTACATGTGTGTTCCTTTAATAAACCACCACCAGAGTCAATGCATGTGTCCTGTTTTCATAAATCACATGGATGCACCAGACTCATTGCATTTGTATTTTTTCCTAAACCACCACCATAGTCATTTCATGTGTCTTCCTTTTCTAAACCACCACTAGAGTCATTGCATGTGCATTCCTTTCCTAAACCACATTGATCCACTAGACTCATTGCATGTCTCTTCTTTTCCTGAACCACCACTAGAGTCACTACATGTGTGTTCTTTTCCTAAACCACCACAGAGTCGTTGCATGTATGTTCCTTTCCTAAACAACATTGATCCACCAGAGTCATTGCATTTGTGTTCTTTTCCTAAACCACCAGCAGAATCATTGCGTGTGTCTTCTTTTCCTAAACCACATGGATTCACCAGAGTCATTGCATCAGTGTTCCTTTCCTAAACCATCACTAGAGTCATTGCATGTGTGTTCCTTTTATTAAACCACATGGATCCACTAGATGTCATTGCATGTCGGTTCTTTTCATAAACTACATGGATTCACCAGATGCCATTGCATGTGTGTTTTTTCATCAACCACATGGATCCACTAGATGACATTGCATGTGTGTCCTTTTCATAAACCACATGGATCCACTAGATGCCATTACATGTGTGTTCTTTTCACAAACCACATGGATCAACTAGATGTGATTGCATGTGTGTTCTTTCCATAGACCACATGGATCCACTAGATGTGGTTGCATGTGTGTTCTTTTCATAAACCACATGGATCCTATAGATGCCATTGCTTGTGTGTTCTTTTCATAATCCACATGGATCCACTAGATGTGCTTGCATGTGTGTCCTTTTACTAAATCACATGGATCCACTAGATATGGTTGCATGTGTGTTCTTTTCCTAAACCACATGGATCCACCAGAGTCATTGCATGTGTGTTCTTTTCCTAAACCATCACCAGAGTCATTGCATGTGTCTTCCTTTCCTAAACCACCACTAGAGTCATTGCAAGTGTGGTCCTTTCCTAAACCACATAGATCCACCAGAGTCATGTGTGTTCTTTTCCTAAACCACCACTAGAGTCATTGCATGTGTCTTCCTTTCCTAAACCACATTGATCCACCAGAGTCACTGCATGTGTGTTATTTTCCTAAACCACCACTAGATGTGATTGCACGTGTGTTCCTTTCCTAAACCAGCAGTAGAGTCAGTGCATGTGTGTTCCTTTCCTAAACCACATTGATCCACCAGAGTAATTGCATGTGTCTTCTTTTCCTTACCCACCACCAGAGTCATTGCATGTGTGTTGTTTTCCTAAACCACCACGAGAGTCATTTCATGTTTGTTCCTTTCCTAAACCACATTGATCCACTAGGGTCATTACATGTGTGTTCTTTTCCTAAACCACCACCAGAGTCATTGCATGTGTCTTTTTTTCCTAAACCACATGGATCCACCAGAGTCATTGCATGTGTGTTCCTTTCCTAAACCACCACAAGAGTCATTGCATATGTGTTCCTTTTCTTAAACCACATGGATCCACTAGATGTCATTGCATGTGTGTTCTTTTCATAAACCACATGGATCCACCAGATGCCATTGCATGTGTGTTCTTTTCATAAACCACATGGATACACTAGATGGCACTTCATGTGTGTCATTTTCATAAACCACATGGATCCACTAGATGCCATTATATGTGTGTTCTTTTCAGAAACCACATGGATCCACCAGATGTCATTACATGTGTGTTCTTTTCATAAACCACATGGATCCACTAGATGTGGTTGCATGTGTGTTCTTTTCGAAGACCACATGGATTCTCTAGATGCCATTTCTTGCGTGTTCTTTTCATAATCCAGATGGATCCACTAGATGTGGTTGCATGTGTGTCCTTTTACTAAACAACATGGATCCAGTAGATATGGATGCATGTGTGTTCTTTTCCTAAACCACATGGATCCACCAGAGTCATTGCATGTGTGTTCTTTTCCTAAACCGCCACCAGAGTCATTGCATGTGTCTTCCTTTCCTAAACCACCACTAGAGTCATTGCATGTTTGTTCCTTTCCTAAATCACATTGATCCACTAGAGTCATGTGTGTTGTTTTCCTAAACCACCACCAGAGTCATTACATGTGTCTTCCTTTCCTAAACCACCACTAGTGTCATTGCATGTGTGTTCCTTTCCTAAACCACATTGATCCACCAGAGTCATTGCATGTGTGTTCTTATCCTAAACCACCACTAGATGTCATTGCACGTGTGTTCCTTTCCTAAATCACCACCAGAGACATTGCATGTGTGTTCCTTTCTTAAACCACATTGATCCACCAGATGTCATTACATGTGTGTTCTTTTCCTAAACCACCACCAGAGTCATTGCATGTGTCTTAGTTTCCTAAAGCACATGGATGCACCACAATCATTGTATGTGTGTTCCTTTTCTAAACTACCACCAGAGGCATTGCATGTGTGTCCTTTTCATAAACCACATGGATCCACTAGATGCATTGCATGTGTGTTCTTTTCATAAACCACATGGATGCACTAGGGTCATTGCATGTGTGTTCCTTTCCTAAATCACATGGATCCACCAGAGTCATTGCATGTGTGTTCTTTTCCTAAACCACCACCATAGTACTTGCACGTGTCTTCCTTTCCTAAACCACCACAAAAACATTACATGTGTGTTCATTTCCTAAACTACCTTGATCCACTAGAGTCATTGCATGTGTCTTCTTTTCCTTAACCACCACCAGAGTCATTGCATGTGTATTCTTTTCCTAAACCACCACCATAGTCATTGCAGATGTATTCTTTTCCTAGACCACATGGATCCACTAGAGTCATTGCATGTGTGTTTCTTTCCTAAACCACCACCAGAGTCATTGCATGTGTATTCTTGTCATAAATCACATGGATCCACCATAGTCATTGCATGTGTGTTCTTTTCCTAAACCACCACTGACGAGGGTTTAACTCATTGATGGCTCAAAATATATCGAGCTTGTTGGGGAATCCCAAGAGGAAGGTATGATGAGCACAGCAGCAACTTTTCCCTGAGTATGAAACCAAGGTTATCAATCCAGTAGGAGCAAGGAAACACCCCAAAGGTGTTGCTAGCTGAGCCTTGGCAGGGCGCACTACTGGTGCTAGTAGCAACGTGGAGACCTGCACAACACAACCACAAAACTTTGACCCCAACTTGCGATGAGGTTGTCAATCTCACCGGTTTTGCTGAAAAAAAAGGATTAAACGTATCGAATGGAAGGAAGTAATAGTTTGTAGAAAGTAAACACAAAGAAGTAAACAGTTTGTAGATTGATTGTAAAAGAAAGGACCAGGGTACATAGTTCACTAGAGGTGGCTCTCCTTAAGATAGATAACATGCTGGGTGAACAAATTACAGCGGGGCAATTGACAAACATCGAGAAAGCATACAAGCATATACTAATCATCTTGACTCTTTTGAGATTCGATTAGGCATTACAACATTATACATAGACCGCCATCTAACTGCATCTATGACTAATAATCCACCTTCAGGTTATCATCCGAACCCCCTCTAGTATTAAGTTGCCAGCAACGGATAATTGCATTACGAATTGCGTGTAAAGTAAACAATACGATTGTTCTATGAACAAAGGATTGTTGTTTTCTCCCTAGTAGCAACAGCACATCTAGTACCTTAGAGATTTCTGTCACTTCCCCAGATTACCAGAGGCATGAACCCACTATCGAGCATAAATACTAAATCTTGGAGTTGCTAGCATCTACTTGGCCAAGATAGCTACTAACAACGGAAAGCATGCAAGATCACAAATAACAAAGACATGATAGAATCAATAATCAATCTGAAATAGCATCTCAATATCCATCGGATCCCTACAAACACAACATTGCAGAATTACAAATAGATGATCTTGATCATGAACGGAGCTCACAAGATCTAAACATGAAAGTAAAAAGGAGGAGAACCAGCCATCTAGCTACTACATGGACCCGTAGTCCAGAGATGAACTACTCGCGCATCACACCGGAGGCTTGCATGATGATGAAGAAGGCCTCTAGGGTGAATTCCCCTCTCCGGCAGGGTGATACATTGCAAATGTATCTATAATTTTTGATGCTCCATGCTTGGTTTTATCCACTTTCTTGTGTTTTGTCCACACTTTGGAGTACTTTTCATATGATTTCTTGGACTAACCTATTAACAAGAGCCACAGTGCCAGCTGCCTATTTTCTACTGTTTTTGCTTCCAGGAAAGTCAAAAAATGAATATTCTCGAAATTGGACGGGACAAAAGCCAAAGTACCTATTTTTCCAGAAGACTCGAGGAGCCAGAATACGAGACGAAGGAGGGCCAGGGGCTGGCCACACCCCCCAGGGGCGGGCTGGGCTAGGCCCCGCCAGGGCATGGTGTGGTGGCCCTAGGCACCCCCTCGGTCTCCC
The DNA here is from genome assembly GCA_916181665.1 of Avena sativa. NCBI lineage: Eukaryota > Viridiplantae > Streptophyta > Magnoliopsida > Poales > Poaceae > Avena > Avena sativa. The sequence goes on from OV702288.1 coordinate 342,366,885, forward strand.
TCTTCGCCTATAAGAAGCCTTCTGACCTAAAAACTTCGGGGGGTTCAACGTTTTTCCAGAAGGAGTTCCGCTCCGGCGCCACCACCAGATTCCATGAAACAGCACCAGAAACTCCGTTCTGGCACCCTGCCGGGACGTGGAATTGGAGGAGATCATCGCCATCATCATCACCATCGCTTCTCCATCGACCATCCATGTTTCCCCCATCTATGAGTGAGTAATCCCCCCGCTATAGGCTATGGGGATGGTAGGGATTGGATGAGATCGTTCATGTAATGGCATCAGATTGTTAGGGCATGGTGCCTAGTATCTTTCATTAGTGCTTTATGACTTTGTTGCGACTTGTTGTGCTTAATGCTTGTCACTAGGGCCCGAGTGCCATGATTTCAGATCTGAACATGTTATTGATTCATTATGATAGTATTGTTTTTGGTCTTATCTGCAAGTTGTATACACACGTTGTTGTCCGGAACCTATGGCCCCGAAGTGATAGAAATCGAGATAACTGGAAGGGAATGGCTTTGATGTGAGGATCTCATGTGTTCAAGGAGTGTTAATGCTTTGCTCCGGTGCTCTATTAAAAGTAGCACCTTAATTGCCAGTAGTTCCCTAGAGGCCCCGCTGCAAACGGGCTGGCAGGACAAAAGATGTTGTGCAACTTCTCATTGCGAGAACGTATGACTATATATGGAAAACATGCCTAGGATTGTCTAGTACTTGGATGCTTTATCTTATTTATCTGCAATTGCCCTATGTTCTGATTGCTATGTGAATTGTCTTGTCCATGCAACGCCCGTCCATCCATCCCTATGCCTACCGCACTCGAATCCCACTATTTACTGCTTTTATTACTACTGTCTTTGCTTTACTACTGCTGTTACTTTACTATTCCTACTACAAAACTGTTGCTACTGATAAAGTGCTATGAGCAAGATTGTTTCCAGGTGCAGCTGAATTGACAACTCAGTTGATAAGGCTGAAAAATATTCTTTGGCTCCCCTTGTGTCGAATCAATAAATTGGGTTTCACTTCCCTCGAAAATAATACGATACACCCCCTATACTTGTGGGTCATCAAGACTATTTTCTGGCGGCGTTGCCGGGGAGCATAGCGTTATTTATCAAGTCCACTTGGATTCACTATTGTTCAAGCTAAGTTTATTTTCTCCTTGTTTGCTTGTTTCTTTATCAAAAATACAAAAAAAAGTTCCTACTCTAGTTGTTATTTTCGCTGGTCGGTTATTGTCTTGCTTTATCATGCTTGTTGTCAATGGTTGGTTTCTTTGAAACTGAATCTTATTGGCAAGGTGGGTTCACGGAAGATGAAAAATATTATTATAAGGAACACCGCTTGTCACAAAAAGGGAAACACTTATGGGGACAAATTGATATATTGTATACCATTGCTAGAAATGTGTGCTCTACTTATAATGTTACTTATTGCCTTGATAAATCTTGTTGCTGTAGGAGGTACAAACACATCCCTTTTCAATGTGAGTATAATGATAATGTTACCATATCTTCCTATGTTAAGGGAAATTATGACCTTTATGATGTGGAACAAATTGAGGAATTTATTGCTTAGAAGGGTGCATTTGAACTTGCTAGTTTGCTTGAAAATATTGATGATTCTCCTTATAAGTATGAGGTTTATGGTATACTTAAATTTTGCTTTGATAATTACAAGGATGAAAATGGCTATATTCTTGAATATTTTAATAGATGCTTTCCACAAATGGAAGAGACTAATGCCTTGCAGGATCCTATGGATGAAGAAATTGATGAACCTGAAATCTCATTAGATGAAAAAGAGGAGGAGAGTGATGAACAAAAGGAGGAAGAATGGATTAGCTACCCATGCCTACCTTCTAATGAGAGTAACTCTTTATCCCTTACATTATTTGATTATCCTCCATGCTTACTAAAGGAGGATGAATGTTATGTTCCCGAGGATTCTTTTGAAGATGTTTATGATAAAGCTCTAGTGCTTGTAGATCATGAGAAGCATGCTTTATGTGATAGTTATATTTTTGAGTTTATTCATGAGGCTACTGAAAATTATTTTTAGAGAGGAAAAATGGTGGTAGAAGTTTTCCTGGTATTGAAACACCTCTCTATGTGCTAAAAGTTTTGAAATCACTCTTGTTTTATCTTCCTATGCCTGTCACTTTGTTCTTTGCGAATTTATTTGCATACACTATTCCTATGCATAGGAAGTGGGTTATACTTTAATGTGTTTTGAATTTTCTTCTTGATGCTCTCTTTTACTTCAACTCTTATTTCTTATGAGAGCATCCTCTCAAACTATTATGCCTGAAGATGATAATATGTCTATTATTCTTGGGAGACCTTTTTCTTAAATACTGCAGGAGCTATTATTAATTGTAATAAAGGGAAGGTGACCTTCAATGTCAATGACAAGGAACATACCATCTATTTCCCCAAGAAGATTTAAAGGACTTATGGGTTGAATTCAATAGAACATGTTGAGGGCATTCAAGTTGGAGAGATATATTGTCCCATACCAAGAGAAAAATTTGAAACTATTATGATTGGGACCATTGCTATCAAGGTTGAGGTAACATAATCATTAGTGGAATACAAAGTTTTGTCTCATATGAAATTGTTTTGGTAACAATACCTGATCAACCTTGTTAACAAAAGGATTTCATTGAACAAAACAATGTTTTCACCGTGATTATCCCCGCTTACTTCTATTCTATCCATTTTAAGTTTTTGCTTATGGCTAACTTAAAGGCGTTACAGAAAAGTACTTATTGGGAGATAACCCAAAAGTCTTAGATGAGTCTTGGAAGTTATTACCACTGTAATAACCGCTCCTTATCCTTTTTATTTGCTTTTTGTGCCAAGAGTAACCTCTAATGAGAGAGAAGTAATGATTGGGAAAGTTGCTGTCCTGAAACATATTTCTATGCTTCATCGTAAAAATTCGTGTAAAATCTCTGAACATCTTTTTGAGGCGTGAATTTTTTCTGCCCTAGGTTGTTATCTATCTTTCGTTAGTTCAACACTTTTTGATTTGAGCAACAAAAGGTCTTCAAAAAAATTCGTCTTTACCTGCTGGTCTGTTTTGACAGATTTCTGCCATTTTCTGCATTTGCTTCTTGTTGGTACCTTTTTGAGTTCTTTTGGGGAATTGAGCTTTTTGAGGGAAGTGCTACAGTAGGTAGTGCTCTAATGGAAGTTTATTGGTGTTAGAACTGAACCTTAAGACTTATTTATCTTGAGTGCACTAATGTTGCTAATAAAGATTGTGTGAAGTTTTGTATGAAGGAAAAATTTCAGGTGTATGGAAGGAATGAGTAATGAGATCAAGGATGGACTAAAGCTCAAGCTTGGGGATGCCACGGGTGTCACCCCAAGAAATATCCAAGGAGTACAAGTGTTAAAGCTTGGGGATGCCCAAGGCATCCCCTTCTTTATCAATAAAAATGCCAGGTTTTTTCCAAACACTTCATTTTTATTGTTTCATGCACAGTTGTGTTGTTCTTGGAGCGTCTTATTTTTCGTTTTTGTTTTCGTTTTTAGTTTGCGTGGTTTTCTTAGTTTGCTGAATAAATTGGTTGGACCTCCTCTTTCATACTTTGGTGTTCAAATAGTTTGGTTTGGTTTGGAAAAGAGTAGGAAAGCTCATCTTAAGTGGTAAAGAGAGCTTGTTTTTGACTGTGGCCTATGCTTTGTCATGCCTTGCTTGATATTTTTTTGGCCTTATGCTTAGTATTCTTTGCTGTAGCATGACTTGTTATAAACAATTGAGATTGGTTAATGTGCCTTGGATGAATCATGTGTTGTCTTAGCATATTAAAGCATAGTATAGTGGTATTCTCCTTTGATGCTTTATTTGGGTTGACTTGGCGCATGCTCACACCATGTCATGACTATCCCAAGTCACCATAAGCCTTTATGATCCTTTAGTTTTCAACTTGTAGTATCACTTTATGCTTTGATCAATGATATTTTGTCGCTCTACATGATTATGGCCATTATTGCTCTCTCGTTTGTCGCTCCCTTACTATTGCTAGCCTTCACTTACACTGAGTGTTTTACTCATGTTTCCAACTCCCCTAAACCAAATATTTCAAAAGTGTCCACCATACCTACCTATTAGCATCATTTGCTACTTCCGTGCATATTCAATATGCCTTGTTTTCTTTTGAATAAAATGTTTGCTTCTTATGAGAAAGTTAGTTAGTAAAGCTCTCACGAACTTGATGGCACACTTTATTTCCTGCACTTAATAAACCTAAACCATTGTGAACTCTCCTTGAAAGTTATATGCTTGCTAATTATAGGCTGGGGATTTGTAGAACCGTGCTGTCATGGGGAACGCTTTCAACACTTGTAAATATATACCCAGTTGATACGTTGCTCTTTTGTTTGCAGATGTCGTCGGTGTGAAATAAAAGGGGAGCTTGTAAGTCCATGGAGTTATGTATGTGTGTTAGAGAAATGTCTGGGCCGCTGGTCTAATCCATGCTGACATGGTGGAAACCTGCAGCGTAACCATAATGATATCTATGAAGCATTCTTCTTATAAAAAGAAAGAGAGAGAGATAGGTATTGAGAAAAAGAAAAAAAAGAGTTTTATGAAAAGAGGAAAGAGAGAAAAAAGCACCATTTTCCCATGGTAAATAAGAAGATTGCTGAGATACTCATTGTCTACTTGCCTTGTCATTTTGATATGGGGATTCTTCCGTATCATCGGGCAAGGGGTACCCCGTTGGCGGTTCTCTATAATACGCACATACTTACGATGACAAGAACTTACCGGTAACTAAAGTTGAGTAGCAAGAGGAGCGGCCCTCGTACTCAAGGGACTTGGGATCTTCAGTTTATAGTCTGTCAAGCATATAACTCAGATTGGACCTCACTTTCAGATGCTTATGATAGGGGCAATGAGAGATCAAAGCTAATGAGTACCATACTTTCAGCATTTGGAAGCCTTTCAAACTTTTCAAAACCTTTTTCATTTCCTTGTTGAGTCTCCACATATTCTTTGAGCACTTTCTTGAGAGCATAGTGGCCATTCTTAGTTCTATGTGCATTGTCCCAAGACTTGTTGATTGATGCATACCTTGATATTGCTTGTTTTAAACTATTTGTATCTAGTCACTCTTGTAAACTTTGAAGGTGTCCTATGCATTTATGTTTGCTACTCTATGAGGGACAAGCTGAATGCCACTATGCTATGTTTTCTTTATGTGAAACAAACAAACATCTTGCAAAGCATTGTTATTCATGAATCTTTTGTTTGTGCCTTTTCATGTTGCATCATTGTTTCTTTGTCTTATTGCTAGAACTTTGTCTTTCATGTTATGATTGAAGTAGTATGATCCCAGCTTTGAATGTTTTACACATACTTTGATCAATTTTATGATGGTGCATGTTAGCTCAAAAATTATTCTTTCTTTTTATCATTTACCTACTCGAGGACGAGCAGGAGTTAAGCTTGGGGATGTTGATATATTGCAAATGTATCTATAATTTTTGATGCTCCATGCTTAGTTTTATCCACTTTCTTGTGTTTTGTCCACACTTTGGAGTACTTTTCATATGATTTCTTGGACTAACCTATTAACAAGAGCCACAGTGCCAGCTGCCTGTTTTCTGCTCTTTTTGGTTCCAGGAAAGTCAGAAAATGAATATCGGAATTAGACGGGACAAAAGCCAAAGTGCCTATTTTTCCATAAGACTCCAGGAGCCAGAATACGAGACAGAGGAGGGCCAGGGGCTGGCCATACCCCCCAGGCGCGGGCTAGGCCTGGCCGCGCCAGGGCATTGTGTGGTGGCCCCAGGCACCCCCTCGGTCTCCCTCTTCGCCTATAAGAAGCCTTCTGACCTAAAAACTTCGGGGGGTTCGACGTTTTTCCAGAAGGAGTTCCGCTCCGCCGCCACCACCAGAATCCACGAAACAGCACCAGAAACTCCGTTCTGGCACCCTGCCGGGACGGGGAATTGGAGGAGATCACTGCCATCATCATCACCATCGCTTCTCCATCGACCATCCATGTTTCCCCCATCTATGAGTGAGTAATCCCCCCGCTGTAGGCTATGGGGATGGTAGGGATTGGATGAGATCGTTCATGTAATGGCATGAGATTGTTAGGGCATGGTGCCTAGTATCTTTTATTAGTGCTTTATGACTTTGTTGCGACTTGTTGTGCTTAATGCTTGTCACTAGGGCCCGAGTGCCATGATTTCAGATCTGAACATGTTATTGATTCATTATGATAGTATTGTTTTTTGGTCTTATCTGCAAGTTGTATACACACGTTGTTGTCCGGAACCTATGGCCCCGAAGTGACAGAAATCGGGATAACCGGAAGGGAATGGCTTTGATGTGAGGATCACATGTGTTCATGGAGTGGTAATGCTTTGCTCCGGTGCTCTATTAAAAGGAGCACCTTAATTGCTAGTATTTCCCTAGAGGCCCTGCTGCAAACGGGCTGGCAGGACAAAAGATGTTGTGCAAGTTCTCATTGCGAGCACGTATGACTATATATGGAACACATGCCTAGGATTGTCTAGTACTTGGATGCTTTATCTTATTTATCTACAATTGCCCTATGTTCTGATTGCTATGTGAATTGTCTTGTCCATGCAACGCCTGTCCATCCATCCCTATGCCTACCGCACTCGAATCCCACTGTTTACTGCTTTTGTAACTACTGTCTTTGCTTTAATACTGCTGTTACTTTACTATTCCTAGTACAAAACTGTTGCTACTGATACACTGCTGTGAGCAAGATTGTTTCCAGGTGCAGCCGAATTGACAACTCAGTTGTTAAGGCTGATAAATATTCTTTGGCTCCCCTTGTGTAGAATCAATAAATTTGGTTTCACTTCCCTCGAAAATACTGCGATACACCCCCTATACTTGTGGGTCATCACAGGGTGCCGGGAAGAGCTTCAGATCCCTTCCGATCTAGGGATGGTGATGACGGCGGGTACAGTCTCTTTCGTGTAATTTGGATCGGGTACTTAGGATTTCCGTATCAGAGGCAATATATAGGCGGAAGGAGAGGCCGAGGGGGTGCCTGGGCTGGCCACACCACCCCCTGGTGTGGGCCAGGCCTAGCCGCGTGGCCAGGTGGTGTGGCCGCCCTCTGGCCCTTCTCCGTCTCGTATTCTGGCTCCAGGTGTCCCCTGGTAAAAAAATGACTTTGGCTTTTGTCTCGTCCAATTTCGAGAATATTCATTTTCTGACTTTCGTGGAACCAAAAATAGCAGAAAACAGGCAGCTGGCACTATAGCAGAAAATATGTTAGTCCAAGAAATCATATCAAAAGTACTCCAAAGTGTGTACAAAACATAAGAAAGTAGATAAAACCAAGCATGGAACATCAAAAATTATAGATACATTTGCAATGTATCAACATCCCCTTAACTCCTGCTCATCCTCGAGTAGGTAAGTGATAAAAAGAAAGAATAATTTTTGAGGTGACATGCACCATCATAAACTAGATCAAAGTATCTGTATAACATTCAAAGATGGGATCATAGTACTTAAATCATAACATGAAAGACAAAGTTCTAACAATAAGGCAAAGAAACTATGTTACAACATGAAAAGGCACAAACAAAAGATTCATGAATAACAATGCTTTGCAAGACGTTTGTTTGTTTCACATAAAGAAAACATAGAATAATAGTAGTCAACTTGTCCCTCATAGAGTAGCGAATATAAATTCATAGGATACCTTCAAAGTTCATAAGAGTGACTAGATACAAATAGTTTAAAACAAGCAATATCAAGGTATGCATCAATGAACAAGTCTTGGGACAATGCACATAGAACTAATAATGGCCATTATGCTCTCAAAGTGGGTGCATAAAGATAGAAGGTGGAGACTCAATATAAATGGAAGAAAGGCCTTCATAGAAGGAAGTAGGGATTCAAGTCTCATAAAGAGATTCCAAAAATTATGGTACTTAATAGCTTTCAGCTCTCATTGCCCCTATCATAAGCATCTTGAAGTGATGAAGGTTAAAGTGAACAAACTATGGTGTATATGCTTGACGAAGTATAAGTTAGAAATCTCATGTCCCTTGAATACGAGGACCGCTCCTCATGCTACTCAAGTTTAGTCACCGGTAAGTTCTTGTCATCGTAAGTACATGTGTATCATAGAGAACCGCCAACGGGGTACCCCTTGCCCGATTATACGGAAGAATCCCCATATCAAAATGACAAGGGAAGCAGACAACAAGCATCTTAGCAATCTTCTTATTTAGCATGGGAATATGATGCTTTTTTCTCTCTTTCCTCTTTTCATAATCTCTTTTTTTCTTTTTCTCTTTTTTCTCAATATAGGACTCCTTTTTTATAAGAAGAATGCTTCATAGACATCTCATTATGGTTATGCTGCAGGTTTCCACCATGTCAGCATGGATTAGACCAGCGGCCCAGGCGTTTCTCTAACACATATACATAAATCCATGGACTTACAAGCTCCCCTTTCATTTCACACCGACGACATCCATAGACAAAAGAGCATGATATCAACTAGGTACAAAGTACCAGAGCAATGTTGAAAGCGTTCCCCATGACAACATGGTTCTGCTAATCCCCAACAAATAAGTGCAAGCATATATAACATAGACGACACAATGGTTCAAGTTTATTAAGGGCAAGAAAAGTAAAGTGTGCCATCAAGTTCGTGGGAGCTTTAATCACTAGTTTTCTCATAACAAATTTAATTTGGAAGGTAAACAAAAACATGAATATACTTGGAATAGCATATGCTAATGGGTAGGTATGGTGGAATTTTTGGAATAACTTGGTTTAGGGAGTTGGATGCATGAGTGGAACTCATACTTGGTTATGGAGGCTAGCAAAAGTCTGGGAGAAAGAAACTAAGAGAGCAATAATGGCCATAATCATGCAGAGCGACAAAACATCATTGATCAAAGCATAAAGTGATACTACAAGTTGAAAACTAAAGGATCATAAAGGTTTATGGTGACTTGGTATATTCATAACATGGTGTGAGCATGAGCCAAGTCAACCCAAATAAAGCATCAAAGGAGAATACCACAATACTATGCTTTAATATGCTAAAACAACGCATGATTCTTCCAAGGCACATTAAGCAATCTCAATTGTTTATAACAAGTCATGCTACAACAAATAATACTAAGCATAAAGCCAAAAAAAATATCAAGCATGGCATGACAAAGCATAGGCCATAGTCAAAAACAAGCTCTCTTCACCACTTAAGCATGAACTTTCCTACACTTCTCCAAACCAAACCAAACTATTTGAAAACCAATGTATGAAAGAGGGGGTCCAACCAATTTATTCAGCAAACTAAGAAAACCAAGCAAACGAAAAAACCAAAACAAAAAACGATAAAGAAGACGCTCCAAGAACAACACAACTATGCATGAAACAATAAAAATGAAGCGTTTGGAAGAAACCTGGGATTTTATTAATGAAGAGGGGGAATGCCTTGGGCATCCCCAAGCTTTGACGCTTGTACTTCTTGGATATTTCTTTGGGTGACACGCATGGCATCCCCAAGCTTGATATTTAGTCCATCCTTCACCTCATTACTCATTCCTTCCATACACCTGAAATTTTTCTTTCATACAAAATTTCACACAATCTTTATTAGCAACATTAGTGCACTCAAGATAATAGGTCTTTAGGTTCAGTTCCAACACCAATAAAACTTACATTAAGACACTAGATACTGTAGCACTTCCCTCAAAAAGCTCAATTCCCCAAAAGAACTCAAAAAGGAACCAACAAGAAGCAAATGCAGAAAATGGCAGAAATCTGTCAAAACAGACCAGCAGGTAAAGATGAATTTTTTCGAAGACCTTCTGTTGATCAAATCAAAAAGTGTTGAACTAACGAAACTTAGATAACAACCTGGGGCAGAAGCACAAACATTCACGCGTCAAAAATACGTATAGAGATTTTACACAGATTTTTACGGTGAAGCACATAAATCTGTTTCGGGACAGCAACTTTCCCAATCATTACTTCTCTCTCATTAGCGGTTACTCTTGGCACAAAAAGCAAATAAAAAGTATAAGGAGCGGTTACTACTGAAGTAATAACTTCCAAGACTCATCTAAAACTTTTGGGTTATCTCCCAATAAGTTCTTTTCTTTAACGCTTTTAAGTTAGGCATAAGAAGCAAGAAAGAATCAAGTGTTCTCAAATGAAGAAGCATTAAGATTAATAATAGAAATATCTTCAACAAGGCAAGGTATCTCATCCAAATAAGTTCTAGAGGATCCTCTCTCAACGCTCTTGGGTTCACTATTTTCATCAAACGGGGTTTCAGGAACAATCCACTTAAGATTCTTTTCTATGGCCTCATGCATTTCTACAAGTTTGAAGGGTATTGCTATCTTAATTTCCTCCCCATTAGATTCAGTTTTGTTCATCTTTTCTTGTGTACCAATAACATCTACGCATGAGCCTATCATATTAAAACGTTCAAAGACTTTTCTAGCTTCCTTGGCAACATCATAGAATTCCTTAAGCAAAGTTTCTAGAATAAAATTTATCTTTTCAGGGTCCTCAGTTTCCTTAAGTTTAAGAAACATTACTTGTATTAAGGGGTTAAGGTTAAAAAACCTAGCTTCCAACATGTGTAATAAAGAAGCTACAGCAATTTCATAGTTTGGAGCAAGTTCTGCAAGGGATCTATCCTCAATATCCTCATGTTTACTAACATGATTGAAGAAATCTTCAATATTATATTTTCCAATTATAGAACCGCTACCTATTGAAAGGTCTTTCAGGGTGAATTTAGGGATCAACATGGTGAGCTAACGAAGAGGTAACAACTATAGAAAGACTTAATTTTTTTTTGTTTTTTAGTAAAGAAAGCAAACTAGTAAAACTAATTTTTTTGTGCTTTTGATAAAGAAACAAGAAACAATGTAAAAATAATAACAAAGTAAAGAGATTGGTTATGAGGGACTCCCCTTGTGAATATGTCCTTGACTCCCCGGCAATGGTGCCAGAAAATATGCTTGATGGCCTAAAATATATCTAGCTCGTTGGGGAACCTCAAGAGGAAGGTATGATGAGCACAGCAGCAAGGTTTCCCTCAGTACGAAACCAAGGTTATCAATCCAGTAGGAGGAAGGAAACACCCCAAAGGTGTTGCTAGCTGAGCCTTGGCAAGGCGCACTACCGGTGCTAGTAGCAATGTGGAGACCTGCACAACAGAACCACATAACTTTTCCCCCAACTTGCAATGAGGTTGTCAATCTCAACGGTTTTGCTGAAAACAAAGGATTAAACGTATCAAATGGAAGAAGTAATAGTTTGCAGAAAGTAAACACAAAGCAGTAAACAATTTGTAGATTGATGGTAAAAGAAAGGACCAGGGTCCATAGTTCACTAGAGGTGGCTCTCCTTAAGATAGATAACATGCTGGGTGAACAAATTACAGCGGGGAAATTGACAAACATCGAGAAAGCATACAAGCATATACTAATCATCTTGACTCCTTTGAGATTCGATTGGGCATTACAACATTATACATAGACCGCCATTAAACTACATTTATGACTAATAATCAACCTTCAGGTTATCATCCGAACCCCCTCTAGTATTAAGTTGCAAGCAACGGATAATTGTATTATGAATTGCGTGTAAAGTAAACAATATGATTGTTCTATGAACAAAGGATTGTTGTTTTATCCCTAGTAGCAACAACACATCTAGTACCTTAGAGATTTCTGTCACTTCCCCAGATTACCAGAGGCATGAACCTACTATCGAGCATAAATACTAACTCTTGGAGTTGCTAGCATCTACTTGGCCAAGATAGCTACTAACAACAGAAAGCATGCAAGATCACAAATAACAAAGACATGATAGAATCAATAATCAATCTGAAATAGCATCTTAATATCCATCGGATCCCCGTAAACACAACATGCAGAATTACAAATAGATGATCTTGATCATGAACGGAGCTCACAAGATCTAAACATGAAAGCACAAAGGAGGAGAAACAGCCATCTAGCTACTACATGGACCCGTAGTCTAGAGATGAACTACTCACGCATCACACCGGAGGCTTGCATGATGATGAAGAAGGCCTCCAGGGTGAATTCCCCTCTCCGGCAGGGTGCGGAGAAGAGCTTCAGATCCCTCCCGATCTAGGGATGGACATGAAGGTGGCTATAGACTCTTTCGTGGAATTTTGATCGGGTACTTAGGGTTTTCGTATCAGAGGCAATATATAGGCGGAAGGAGAGGCCCAGGGGGTGCCTGGGCTGGACACACCACCCCCTGGCACGGTCCAGGCCTAGCCGCACGGCCAGGTGGTGTGGACGCCCTCTAGCCCTTCTCTGTCTCGTATTCTGGCTCCAGGTGTCCCCCGGTAAAATAATGACTTTGGCTTTTGTCCCGTCCAATTTCGAGAATATTCATTTTCTGACTTTCCTGGAATGAAAAACAGCAGAAAACAAGTAGCTGGCACTGTGGCTCTTGTTAATAGGTTAGTCCAAGAAATCATATGAAAAGTAGTCCAAAGTGTGGACAAAACATATGAAAGTAGATAAAACCAAGCATGGAACATCAAAAATTATAGATACATTTGCAATGTATCTCTCATCAATGCCCATTGTTATGGACTTGGGTTTTGGAGAAGGAGGAAGCGCTAGAGGCATCAGTTGGCTAGCAAACAAGCACACAAGGATGCAAGTTTTACCTAGGTTCAAGCCTCGTAGAGGTCCCTACTCCTGCTTGTCTGCTTTTGGAATTAACGAAGGAATCGAAGAATACAGGGGCGCGCAGATGCAATCTGGCGAGAGTTGTGGAAACTAGGGTTGTTTGTGTCCTCCTCGCCACCCCTCCTAGCCTAGGTCTCGGGTGGCAGGTCTAGTCAGTTACAGATTAGGGTTTTCCCTTTAAACTTTCTATCTTGAGCTTCTTCTGGTCTCACAAGCAATCAAGAGTCCGTGGGCCACGCGAATTCTCCATTTGGGCTTTGGCAACACCATGGGCTTCCGCCGTATCTGGACCGTATACACCGAACTCGAGTACCTGTAGGGTATACCCATGTTAGTATCCCCCGAGTGTCCAGTGGAATCGCAGATTCGACTGGGGAATTTATGAAGACTTTTCGAGTGCATGACCGAGTATATTTTCAAGTGTTTAGTTTGTGTCATAGGGATTGTTGATATACGTGCCTGGTTTATCCGATGTATCGCTATCAGTTAACCTCCTTAGAGCAAAACAACGCAATCTACTCAAACTCGAGTCCCCGGACTCGAATTCGGAAAAGTGCTGGCGTAATTCGACTCAAGCCGCGGAGGTATTATAGGAGTCGAATTCTAGTGTATAAGTGTGAGCACTCGACGCGTCCGTCAAGGCATGTTCATCGTACCTGCAGGAACGGATATGTTTCTGGTAGTGCGCAGCAGATGTGTTGCTAGGCCTTATTCAGGTCTTATCTTCACGCTGTAAGCATGGCATCCGAACTTTGTCATCATGGAGATGATTCGGGTGACCCAGGAGACGCAGTCTCTTTGTAGGTATAGTATGAGGCGGAGTCGCCATATAATTTGGGTGTGGATGTTATCAACGCACAGTATGATGTACAAATAATCATAGGGTGCGCGACCAGCGCTCCCTATGCGAGTACCCCCCAGTGCCTGGTTGAGTCGAAGACTCAGGCGGGGACTAAAAACTTTTTGCGACTGCTGTCGTCTTTTGTTGCTTGTTTCAGTTGAATTTGCTTCCGGCGCTCCCTATGGGAGTAACCCATAATCCTCAATCGAATCGTAGATTCGAGTGGTGGGTATGTCCTGAATGTTCTTATACCTGCATAAAGATAAATCGTAGGGTGCATGACCAGTGCTCCCTATGGGAGTAGTGCCCGAGTGCTTGGTTGAGTCGAAGACTCGAGCAAGGACTAAAGTAGTCGAGATCTTTTGCTGCTAAAATCAATGACGTCAGTGCTGGCAATGTGATGACCTTGGTTGCTCGCGTGAGCGGTTTTGACGGGACGTGACAAGTGGTGGGTCCCATTTTCTGACTTCGATTTGACCGGGCATGCGTATTCTTCTGTTTTAACTACATCTCCTTGATTTCCGCGCGTAATTGGAATAGTGGGGGGACGGTTCGTGCTTCAGCTTCGCCACGTGTCGATGGCGATGTACGCCATGCGTGTAGTAGGGTTTCTGCTGGCCGTTGGATGGTGTCTGCGATGAGGTTAAGTAGTAGCACAACTGCGGTAATTTCCCCATCTCTCTTTGTTGTTCTTGCCTCCATTGCCATTGCTACTACTCTCTGCTTCTTTCGCACCTTCTCGTTGCGGTGCTAGACCAGCTCCGCATCTTTCCGAGCTACTTCCTCCGTTCTCACCGCCATCGGAAGATGGGCAAGAAGAAGGGAGGCGCCGTCACTGGGTCTGCCGCCGCCATTGCTGCCTCCAAGAAGAAGGGCGGCTCCGCCACTATGGGCACCAGCGTCGCCGGTGCTAGGAAGAAGAAGGGCGCGGGTATCCGCATCACCAATGGCGCTTGGCGAGCGTCTATCATCAAAGCCTCCGAGCTTCATCTTCAAGATGGAGTTCTTCCATCCGCAGAGGGCGATTCGCGAGTGCCTGGCAAGGAGGTAATTCCATGTCCTCCTCCTGGTTTCCGGGTGGTGTTTCTTACGTTCATCATCCGTGGTCTTTCTCTGCCCCTGCATCCTTTCTTCAGGGGCCTCCTTTGCTTCTGCGGGATCCAGCTGCATCAGCTGTCCCCAAATTCTATTCACCACATCTCCTGCTTTATTACACTTTGCGAGTGCTGGCTCGGGATCGAGCCGCACTTTGGCCTCTTTAAGAGGCTTTTAAGATGAAACGCCAGTCGGTGTCCGGTTCAGTAGTCTATGACGTAGGAGGCTGTGGAATCCACGTCGACTCCTCTGTCACCTACTTTTCCATCAAGCTCACCGCATCTTCCCAAGGGTGGAGGGACAAATGGTTTTATATCCACAACCAGAAGGCTGACGGAGAACAATACAGACTCGCGCCCTTCGATCCCATGATGCCATGCAAGAGGACGTGCTCCTAGAAGAACATAGTGATGCCTGGCGAGTCCGAGGAAACAAAGGTGTTGTACAAGCGCGTCTGCGACCTCGAAAGTCGCATAGGTAAAGAAGAGGGTGGTGCTGCCCTTATTTGCATGTCATTGCACCGCCGCGTCCACCCTCTGCAAGCTAGAGTGCACCCAATGTACTGCTAGACCAGTGCTGACGATGTCACCCGCGTGTCTGCCGAGGGCATTTCTGCGGGTGAGGTAGATAAGAGGGTGCGACTGGTTACCAAATACACTGCCAAGGAGGTTCTCCCAGGCGAACAAATCATGCCTCCTTTCGACGCCTCTAACCCCCCTCTGAGGTAGAGTTATTCTGGCAAATAATGTCCTTTTGCGACTGCCTTTATGATGTTTTTTGACATATAATGTTGTATCTTCTGAATGTAGGACTGGAAAGGTGGCTCCCAACTTGCCCCCTCAACCTGAAGGGATTATGCCACGCGAAGTGGATGAAGAGGACGAGTCAGAGTCGAACGTCCCAATTGAAGAGGAGGAGGGAGCCCCCGAGTCCAGCGGCCAGCACACTCGCAAGTGATCCCGCGGCAAGGACTCGGATGCCTCGTCGCCGTCAATGCCAGAAGGCCCTTCTGCTGTTGCAGAGGAGCCGATCCCCGCCGTTCCTCTGCGCTCCATGGCTCCTCCTGCCCAGAAGAAGCTACAGCTGCCAAGGAGTCGTCGGAGTCGGAGGAGCAATCCTTCGACCTTGATAAATTTGACTGGTGAGTTCACAACATTGCCTTAGTTTCTTTTGGAGATGCTTTCCCTGAAGTTTTTTCGTGACGTATTTTGCAGTCAAGCAGCGTCATCATCTTCTGGCGATGTCCAATTTGTGAAGGAATCCGGAGTCGCAGACTCCAAGGCCAAAGAAGTGGCTGAACGATCTTCTTCTCCTCCATTGGCGGCCCACTCCGGGCACAATTCTTCGAGTTCCCCACATGCTGGGGAACACCAGATTGTTACCCGGACGACTGCGTGGCAGTCACCTTCGGAGTCTCTAGAGGACCATCTAAGCATCTCTTTGCTGTTTTGGCAGTCGAATATAGACTTGGTGCTTGTAACACCCTCGAATCGTCCATATGCAAGTTTTAGCGATTCCCGCATAGAAATGATCCAAAGATGCCCACCAGGAACTTGCGTGCGGGTGGAAAACAAAGTAATAACATTACACAATAGTCCATGATGGAACCCATAGAACATATATATACAATAACGACTACATGAGTCAAGAATACAGATATACAATACAAAGATCCAAATCACCTTGAAAACGATACAACATCCGAGTATGGATAAGAATCAAATTGAGCTAAGAGCCCTGAATCATAAACAATGGCATCCATAACCCTGCCCAGGCCAAGCCGGAAGGGTAACCCTGCTAACGATGTCGAACTTATACCTGTTAAAACAAAAGGGGTGCCAACAAAGGGCAAAGGAAAAAGGGAGCGGTCAGTATTGAGACCAGTACACGGCGAGGCTAGAATTCAGTGGCTCTCGCCTACATAGATATGGTGGACTGAAGCGGCAGCGAAGCATGCACTAAACAACCTATAGAGACACGATAAACTATTGGCTATTAGAGAGAGATAAGAAAGACCTATTCGGAACCAACCTTATACTAACACCAATCATACCCATCCTGGTATTCCCCCTCGAGACCAAACGAGGAAGTCAAACCAAGGAACTCACACAGTTGGCGGTTTTATTCATTCCATTATAGTTGCAGCACTTACTAGTCAGATACCATTAGAAGGAAACATCCCCAAATCCATCAGTTGTTGGCACTTTTATTTACTCATTCTGTTGTAGTGAAGTAGATTACTAGTCACATATTAAGTCAAATTTATAGCACTACTTTAGTTATAGTTGTCTATGATCGAGATACTGTTCTCCAAGTCATCCATAACCGCGGACACGGCTTTCAGAAAGATTTACCCTGCAGGGGTGCATAAATAGCAACACACGCACGATCAACCTCGGAAAAACCAAATAAAAACCCAACGAGGCTTTCACGACAAAGCAATCATAGGATTCTTAAAATATTTCAGGAGGCCACCCCACTAAGCTACTCACGACGAAGTTGGCCGGCTCCGAGATGGACCCAGGGTTTGTGACAATGGATGTAAACGACTGGGAACCCGAAAGTGTGACTGGGCTTGTCGATACCGTGAAAACATTCCACATTCCAAAACAGTACAGGTGCTCCACGCACAATCGTAAATAAAGCAGTAAAGCATGGGATAAGTACAGGATAGTAATAAAGCCCCAAACTACTTTGTGGCCCCAAGAAATAAGAAATGAATCAAGCTCTGGCTAAGGGGATTCATGGTCCCACATGCGGATAGTGCGATAGTCAAGGAACAGGTATCAAGTACTCGGGGCCTATGGGACACAAGTGAGCAGTTAAAAACCAAATATTTGCTATTGCCCACCGATGCCTCTGCATTAGTTATATCTATTCCCAGCAATTTAATAGTTGTATTTAAAGTCATGATCCTCTCCACCGAAAGCATATGACAACATTCCAACAACGGTGTGGTACTTCACGACACGGGATCGCACCTGAGCAAGCGACTACGACTCGCAAGACCATCTATCTACCAAACAACAGGTAATAGGAGGTGTCCAAGGTAATATAAAGGCTGCGCGGAATATATCTGGTACGGAACACTAAAGCATCGTGACACGGATAGCAATAGATCAACAGGAGGAAATAAAGACTATAAATGCAAAATAGGTAAAAGGGGGAGAATGCTCGCCTGGAAAACACTGTCGAAGATACATTATCTGAAGAACTTGTCGATACTCGCATCAACTCAACGTCCTAATCCGTGAAGAAGCAAAGCACTAAAAGAAACAACGGATACACTATTTAATACTATGGCAGAAGATCCGGCATGATTATGGTATGATGCATGACATGGCAAAGTTACGATGCGATTAGGCAATATTAAGAGGAACCGGGGTCCCGACAATTAATTAAGTGGTTCATGTTGTTTAGATACCCCGCATTTTAAATGTTGTCTTAACAAGGCAAATATGGCATCGGTTCGCTACACAAATTTAAATGGAGTCCGGAATAAGACAAAGGTATCCGCATAAACACTCCATATTTAAGTATTAGATGACTCGGCGTAATGCCCCCAAACCACACAAAGATGTATGCGACATGAACAATTTAATATGCAACAATTATATGTCATTTATAAAATAGGGGTCTAGGTAAAAGGGTCACACATTAGGGGTCGAAGATCTTTGGGTTCGATGGGGTTCAGGTTCGGTCTTCGGGGTCTCGACCATCGAATCCGTGCATCGGGGGTCTTCGAGGTTCGTGTGGGCGGTCTTGGTGTTCCGTGTAGATGACCTAGGCATTGTGGTGGTCGATGATGAACTTATCGGATGTCGTGGCCTTTGGAAGATCTTGCATGTTGAAAGGTTCTCCTCGGGGTCATCCAAATGTCCCTACAGGTGGTTCTCAGTTCTTCTTCGTATCACCACACCATCTTCAATTTCACAACATCCCCAGGTAGAACTTCGCAACTCTGGTGGCTTCTATCATCTGTAACAAACATACTTGCCTCATATCACCGTCACACATGGCCAAGACACACTGAACAAAACAAGAACGAAGCCCTAGAGCAGGACTTGCAGAGGCAACGGTAGCAGCACGGTTGGGAGACAACCGTACTGGAGAAGTCCTTGGTGGCAAGGTGGGGCGCCGCGGTTGCGGTCGAGGAGGTCCCGAGAAGCACGCAGAGCGGTCGCCGGTGAGATAGAGGACCAGGGCGGCGGCGCCATAGCGGGTGGCACCGGCTCCTACGACGGAGAAACGGGGAAAAGGGCGCCGTCAGGGAGAGGAAGTCCGGCGGCGGCGACTTTGAGGCGAAGCCAGAGGGCGTGCCGACCGGCGAGACGAGCTTGGTTCAGGGTGGGCATGGAGGTGCCTGGGTAGAGCTCATGCGGCAGCGACAATCGCTAGCGGGACGACAGAGGAGTTCCTAGGTGACGGCGACCCTCGAAGCTTCGGGAGACGCAGCCGGGGCGATGGATACGCACTCCCTAGCGGTGGAGGCTGTCACGACAGGGACAGAGGACGGCCGGGGCGGGGCCATGCGGGCAGCGGTGCCACGGAGCCTTGGAAGGGCGACCGGAGGCAGCCAGGAAGCAGGGACGGCGGCGGCGTCCTTGGCAGCGGGGATCTGGACGAGGAAGGAAGAAGGGGCGAGGCGCAGAGCGAGTAGGGCAGGGGTGTGATGGGGAGCTCGAGCGGGGATCGCGGCGGCGGTCCGCTACTAGGGGTCAAGGTAGGCGTCGTGTTCGGGAGAGGCGCGACTCGCGTGGGGTAGGTAGGGAGGGCCGATGCAGGGAGGAGAGAGGCGAGTGGGGGTTGTCGGGTGGTGGGCCAGGTGATACGTCCATTTTGCATCACTATTCTATGTCTTAATTCACTATTATTCATTGATATATTCCGTATTGAGAGGTGATACTTATGTTATTTCATCTGTTTTTGCATGGTTGATGACTTTCGGAGCATTGACCTCTGCAGTCAGGATTCTGATGGAAAGGATGCTGTTTAGAGGCAAAATTCGCGAAGATAAGAAAATCCGGGAAAATATACGGAAAATCCTATTTTTCCAGAAGACTAAGGATGCCAGAAGACGGAGTGGAGATGGGCCACAGGGGGCCCACACCACCCCCTGGCGCGGGCAGCCCTACGCCGCACCAGGAGGTGGTGTGGCCACCCTGGCCCACTCCAGCCTCTCTCCTCTGGCGTATATCATCCTCCCGAAACCCTAAGACTCGGGGAGTGACCACAAAAAGATTCCGCCGCCTCTGGGCGAAAAACACCGAGAGAGAAAGATCTCTCCGGCAGACAGATTTCTGCGAGGGGAATTCCTTCCCGGAGAGGGCAGATCGTCGCCATCAACACCACCATCAAGCTAGACTTCATCGAGATCATCATCATCACCACCATCATCACCATCAACACCCTCATCACCATCTCCATATTGCTATAACAATTCCATTGAATCTTGTTATAGTTCATAGGGGAAACTTTCCCGGTGTTGATTACTCTTTGTAGTTGATGCTATCGAGTGAACCATTGAATTATTGTTTATGTTCAGATTGTTATACATCATTATTCCATCTCTGATCATGATCCATATGATGTCTTGTGAGTAGTTCATTTTGTTCTTGAGGACATGGGAGAAGTCATGTTGTTAGTAGTGGAGTTGTGTTGAGAGAGATTCAATAGATTGTTATTTAAGTTGTGGTGTACTTCTTCTAGTGGTGTCATGTGAACGTCGACTTCATGACACTTCACCTATATGGGCCTAGGGGAATGCATTGTGTATTTGGCTACTAATCGTAGGGGTTGCCGGAGTGATAGAAACCTGAACCCCCATTAGGAAACCATTGCACAAGGGACGTAAGGGTCTTAGAGTTTAAAGCTATGGTTAGGTTTCTACCTTAATTCATTTCTTGTACTTACGGATGTTTGCAAGGGGTATAATCACAAGTATGTATTAGTCTTGGATGGGGCGGTACATTAGCACAGGTTCACCCACACAATACTTAGCAAGCTAAAGAAGATTAATCAACTATATGAAGCGAAAGCACTTGACAGTCTTCCCATGTGTCCTCGAGAATGTTTGGTCATCTTAAGTAATACAAACAGCTTGTCCTTTGCTGCATAAAGGATTGGGCCACTTGCTGCATTTATTCCTACTGTCTTTTATTTACTCGTACTTTGTTTACTTTCTTTATCAAAAACCCCTAAAAATCCATTTGCTAAGTATTCGCAGAGAATTCCTGATCCATACCACTAGCCAGCACCTTCTGCTCCTCGTTGGGTTCGACACTCTTACTTATCGAAAATACTGCGATACACCCCCTATACTTGTGGGTCATCATGACTATTTTCTAGCGCCGTTGTCGGGGAGTGAAGCGCTATTGGAGAGTGGAACTGGTAAAGGAAACTTCTACTATGAGTATTGTTTACTTCTGTTAGTTGCTTTATTTTCGTTATGGATAATTCGCTGAGTTTCTTATTTGGTAATGTTGCTACCACTGCTAAGGTAGTAGATAAGCCACCAGCTACTGAGAATGATGTTTTCAAAATACCTACAAGAATTATTGATCATGTTATGGATAACTACTATGTTGGGGATGGAACTGTCCATCTCGGTGATCATTTACTCTTTATACACTAATTATGTGGGTTGTTCAAGTGTGCGGATATTACTACAGATCAAGTTAAGAAGTAATTATTCTCATTATCACTGAAAGGAAGAGCTGAGGAATGGTATAAGCTGCTGAAGAATGGTCAAGCTCTAGAATGGGAGGAAATAGTGCCTCTATTTTATTCAAAGTTTCATCCTCCTAGTGAGATTCATAAAGATCGGAATCAAATATACAACTTCTGGCCTCTTGATGGAGAGAGTACAGCCTAAGCTTGGGGGAGATTGAAGTTACTAATGCTCAAATGTGCCATTCATGAGCTCCCCAACAATATTATTATCAACAACTTTTATGCAAGGATCCCTCTAAATGACAAGGACTTATTGGATGCTTCTTGTGTTGGATCATTCACTCGTATGGAAGAAGAAGCTAAATAGGATCTTCTGGACCGTATTCAAGACAATGCTGAAGCTTGGGAGAATGACAAAGGTAGAAAGTCAGGTATAAATTATGATTATGAATGCATTGAATCTTTTATGGGAACTGATGACTTTCAAAATATTAGTAACGCTTATGGTCTTGATTTGCAAGTTATTACGAATTGCTTTAGAGATTTTGCTTCTTATATCGAAATTCCAAAAAGGGGATGGAATAAATACCATGCACCTTACAAAGATATTGTTGACTATGTTCCTGTTGGGAGTGCTGAGTATTGCATTATTGATCCCATCTTACCTGAGCCTTATATCGAGAAGATTCCCTTCCCAGAAAAGGTAAAGGACCATCCTATGATAACTAATGTAATCACCAAAAGTGAAAAGAGAACTGTAAAACCTGATGAACAAATAAACATTCAACCTGTGGTAGCAATTGTGAACAAATAAACATTCATCCTATGATAGTCTTTTGTGAGGATGCTTCTAATATTGTTTCACATCCTAATAGAACTAAAAAGGCTAGTGTTCCTGTGCTTTCTATTAGAATTGATGATCATTTCTATTATGGTTTATGTGATATTGGTGCAAGTTCCAGTGCTATTCCTTATGAGCTTTACAGAGAAATTATGCATGAAATCAGTCCCTGCGAATTGGAAGAGATTGATGTGGTTATTCACCTTGCTAATAGAGATACCATCTCTCTAATTGGTATTGTACGAGACGTGGAAGTTCTTTGTGGTAAGATTAAGTATCCTGCTGATTTTCTAGTACTTGGTTCAGCTGCTAGTAAAACTTATCCTATCATTTTTGGTAGACCCTTCTTGAGTACTTGTGGAGCTATTATTGATTACAAGAGGGATAAAATCTTGACTAAGTTTGATGGGGAATCTTATGAGTTTAATTTCTCGAAATTTGCTCAAGAACCTTGTGAAGAGGAAACCCATAATGAGGATTTTAGTGTTGAACAACTTGCTTCTATTTCTCGTGCTCCTAACAATGCTTTGCAGCAATTTATGGAAGATCATGAAAGTGAAATCTTCATGGAAGAAAGGAACGAGATTGACACGATTCTCCGTGATCAGCCTAAGATGCTTAACCATGACTTGCCTGTAGAAGACTTGGGTACCACGCTGCCACCTAAAAAGGAACCGGTTTTCGATCTAAAACCTCTCCCTGATGATCTTAAATATGCTTATATTGATGATAAAAAGATATATCTTGTTATTATTAGCTCTAAGCTTTCAAGAAAGGAAGAAGAAAGGTTGTTGGAGGTTTTGAAGAAACATCGAGGAGCTATGGGCTATACTCTAGATGATTTAAAAGGGATTTCACCTACTATATGTCAGCATTCTATCAACATCGAACCAGATGCAAAGCCAGTAGTAGAGCACCAACGACGTTTAAACCCCAGGATGAAGGAAGTGGTAAGGAATGAGGTATTGAAACTCCTTGATGCTGGTATTATTTACCCTATTGCTGACAGTGAATGGGTTAGTCTTGTTCATTTTGTTCCTAAAAAGGAGGTATTACCGTTGTTCCTAACGATAATGATGAGCTTATTCCTCAAAGAATAGTAGTAGGCTATAGGATGTGCATTGATTTTATAAAAGTCAATAAAGTTACTAAGAAAGATCATTACCCGCTTCCTTTTATTGATCAAATGTTGGAAAGGTTGTCTAAAAACACCCATTTTTGTTTTCTTAATGGTTATTCTGGTTTCTCTCAAATTGCTGTTAAACAACAAGATCAAGAAAAAACTACTTTTACTTGCCCTTATGGAACTTATGCTTATAGACATATGCCTTTTGGTTTATGTAATGATCCTACTAATTTTCAAAGGTGCATGTCTGCTATCTTTCATGGTTTTTGTGATAAAATTGTAGAAGTGTTCATGGATGACTTTTCTGTCGATGGAACTTCTTTTCATAATTCTCTGCACAACCTTGATAAAGTTTTGCAGAGATGTGAAGAAACTAATCTTGTTCTTAATTGGGAGAAATGCCACTTCATGGTTAGTGAAGGGATTGTCCTTGGGCATAAAGTTTCTGAAAGAGGCATAGAAGTTGATAGAGCTAAGGTTGAGGCAATTGAGAAGATGCCATGTCCAAGAGACATCAAAGGTATTTGTAGTATCCTTGGTCATGCTGGTTTCTATAGAAGGTTTATTAAAGACTTTTCTAGGATATCAAAACCCCTTACTAATCTTCTTCAAAAAGATGTACCCTTCGTTTTTGATGATGATTGTAAGGAAGGTTTTGAAACCCTTAAGAAGGCTTTAACTACAGCTCCTATTGTTCAACCACCTGATTGGAGTTTACCCTTTGAAATAATGTGTGATGCTAGTGATTTTGCTGTAGGTGCTGTCCTTGGGCAATGAATTGATAAGAAGTTAAATGTTATCCATTATGCTAGTAAGTCTCTAGATGCTGCTCAAAGGAATTATGCTACTACTGAAAAGGAATTTCTAGCTGTTGTTTTTGCTTGTGATAAGTTTAGGCCCTATATTGTAGACTCAAAAGTCACCATTCATACTGATCATGCTGCTATTAAATACCTTATGACGAAGAAGGATGCTAAGCCTAGGCTTATTAGATGGATGCTACTTTTACAAGAGTTTGATATACATATAGTAGATAGGAAGGGTGCTGAAAACCATGTAGCTGATAATTTATCTCATTTGGAAAACATCTTTTTGACCCTATGCCTGTTAATGATAGTTTTCCAAATGAACAGTTAGCTGCAGTAGGGGTGAGCTCGCGAGAGAGCCCTTGGTACGCTAATTATGCTAACTTTATTGTCTCCAAGTATTTGCCTCCAACTTTTACAGCTCAGCAAAGAAGAAAGTTCTTCTATGATTTGAGGCATTATTTTTGGGATGACCCACACTTATACAAAGGAGTGGACGGTATTATGCGAATATGTGTTCCAGAATATGAACAAAAGGAGATATTGCGTAAATGTCATGGTAGTGCTTATGGAGGACATCATGCAGGAGATAGAACTGCACAAAAGGTGCTACAATCAAGTTTCTACTGGCCTACCCTTTTTAAAGATGCAAGAAAGTTTGTTTTATCTTGTGATGAATGTCAGCGTGTTGGTAAAATTTCTAGATGCAATGAAATGCCTATGAACTACTCTCTAGTTATTGAACCTTTTGATTGTTGGGGATTCGACTTTATGGGTCCTTTCCCTCCTTCGAAAGGTTACACTCATATTCTTGTTGTCATTGATTATGTTACTAAGTGGGTAGAAGCCATTCCTACAAAGAGTGCTGACGGGGAGACTTCTCTAAAAATTCTTAAGGATGTTATCTTTCCTAGGTTTGGGGTGCCTAGGTATCTCATGACTGATGGGGGTTCTCATTTCATTCATGGTGGTTTTAGGAATACCCTTGCTAAATATGATGTTAATCATAGAATTGCTTTAGCTTATCACCCTCAAACTAGCGGGCAAGTAGAGTTATCAAATAGAGAAATTAAATATATATTGCATAAGGCTGTTAATAGGTCTAGAAAAAACTAGGCTAAGAAGTTGAATGATGCGTTATGGGCTTATAGAACTGCTTACAAAAATCCTATGGGGATGTCTCCTTATAAAATGGTCTATGGGAAAGATTGTCACCTACCCTTAGAATTAGAACACAAAGCTTACTAGGCAGTTAAAGAACTAAATAGAAATTGTAAGGTCGCTGGTGAGAAAAGATTATTTGACTTAAGTTCTTTAGATGAATGGAGGAGTGAAGCCTATGAAAATGCTAGGCTCTTTAAGGAAAAAGTTAAAAGATGGCATGACAAGCGAATACTTAAGAGAGAATTTCATGTTGGTGAGAAAGTTCTATTGTATAGGTCTCGTCTCAGATTTTTTGCAGGAAAGCTACTATCAAAATGGGAAGGACCTTTCATTATAGAAGAAGTATACCATTCAGGACCAATAAAAATTTCTCCTTTAAAAGATAATACGACACAAGTAGTGAATGGACAGCAACTCAAACACTATATTGCTGGAGATTCTTACAATGAAGATGTTGATGCCTTTCAAGTTATAACTCCGGAGAAATTCATCAAGGACCAAATTCAGAGACGTGCAGAGTCTGTTTTCAAATAGGTAACAGTTCTGGTAAGAAAAGTTCCACGAAAATACAATCCAACTATATTTTTGCAGTTTTCAGTCAATAAGGAAAGCTACGAAGCGAAAAAGGGACGGAAACGGAGCCAGGGTGGCCCACACCACCCTGTGGTGCGGGCCCACCCCTAGCCACGCCACCAAGTGGTGAGGCCACCCTAGACTCCGTCTCTGACCCATTTTCACCCAGTACCTTCCTCTTGTTATGAAACTTCGTAATATATAACCCCCCCGGATCTTCCGTGGTTCGTATATTGTGTTTTTGTCGTGTTTTGTTTCGATTTGTTTCTGCAAAGTAGGATCCCAGATTTGTAGCCACAATGTCTTTCACCAGATCAGCCGAGGGAGATTCCTTAGAAGACATCATCAACCCATACATGAGAGAGTTGAAGATTCATCCCAAGGAGTTGTTGCTCGAAGGTGGGGAGGTCCGGATTAAAGAGGTTCAAGGACCTAAAAGTGATGGAAGTCTGGAGGACAGGATGGAAGCACTGGACCAAGAAGTCTTTAGGTACAAGAAGATGGCGGAGCACGAAGTGGATATCATCCATAAGATTTGTTCTGAACTCATCACCGAGCACCAAAAGGAGACTGCTGAACTCAAAGACGAAGTCCTCTCACTCCGCCAAACAACCAATGAACTGCAAGCACAATTCTATGATGTTCAAAATCAAAACTATGAGTATGAGGCTAGATTTAAACGCATAAGTGCTGCTCCAAGTTTCAGGATGTTGGAAACCACGATGTCCTTTGTTGATGGGAAGCCTTTACACTGGAAGATGGAGGAAGATACCACCACCACCAAAGAAGTAATTGGTCATCAGGTTTGGCATCCCCTTGGTTTGTTCCAAGCTTGGGGGAGTGCCGCGGTATCACATCACTATCTTCTATCTTTTTACCTTATTAGTAGAATCATATCATGAATAGAGGAATTATTATGTAGTATGGTTTTCATTATGGAAGTGTCCCCTCTCTCGTTAGATATGTATCCCTTGGTGTGAGTTGCCGTTATGGAATATTAATGAGAAGTTCTATCATTTACTCTTTTGCATAGCTTATATTAGTTTTCAATTCGTGGTTATATGATTGATATTGTTGTTAGTATTGGTATCACTTTGGGATCATTGAGTTAATTCAGTTGGTTTTGGCAAACCTGGCTCGATTAGTAGCACACTATTTTTGAGAGTTCAATGAAAAGATATAAGTACTCTAGAGAAAAATAATTTCATCATCTTTCTTTCTTGATTTGCTCATAAGTCTAGTATTCTCTAGTTAAGATATTTTGTGCTTCCAAGGAAGATTGCATGTTTGTCTTTATCACTTGTATGTTTGTTTGTTTCCTTCAACTCTTATACTTGCTACCCAGCCTTGCTAGCCAAAAACCTGTACTGAGAGGGTATTCTTCTCGTGCATCCACCTCCTTAAAACCAAAACCTTTGCCATTTGTGTCCACCATACCTACCTAGTAGCATTATTGCTATTCCAAGTAAATTCTTGTTTTTTCTACCTCCCAAATTAAACTTGTTATGTGAAAATTAGTGATTAAAGCTCTCACGAACTTGATGGCACACTTTACCTTCTTGCATTTAATAAACTTGAACCATTGGGTCCTTCTTTGTTTCGTATATGCTTGCACTTGTACTTTGTACCCTGTTGATATCATGTTCTTTTGCTTATGGATCCCGGCGGTGTGAAATAAAAGTGGAACTTGTAAGATCATGGAGTTTATCTGTGTGTTAGAGAAGCGCCTAGGCCGCTAGCCTAAGCCATGCCTAATCATGGTGGAAACTTGCAGCATAACTGTAGTGAGCATTCTATGAAGCATCCTCAATAAAAACCTATGCAAATAGCAAATAAAAAGATTGCTGAGATGCTCACTGTCTGCTTGCCTTGTCATTTTGATTATGGGATAGCTCCTGTGTCAGGTGCAAGGGGTACCCCGTTGGCGGTTCTTAATGATACACATGTATTTACAATGACAAGAGCTTGCTCGTGACTGAAGTTGAGTAGCATGAGGTTCGGTACTCATAAGTAAGGGGCATGGGACTTCAATTTATAACTTATCAAGCATATCCTCTTAGTTGTGTCACTTTAACTTTAATCACCAAAAGATGCCTATGATAGGGGCAATGAGAGCTGAAAGCTAGTAAGTATCATAATTTTTGGGAGCTCTTTATGAGACTTGCAATCCCTGCTTCCCTCTACGAAGGCCCTTTCTTTTACTTTGTAGTTGAGTCAGTAAACCTACTCCCTTCTATCTCAGCAAGTATTTTGAGTTGTTGTGTTTCATTCATTCATATGATGATTTATTCAATCATGTTTCTTATGTTCCTTGTTTTGCACATTGCCCTTATGTTGTTGTTTACTACTTTGAAAGCTATAATTGAAAACCAGCTATTTGTGAACTCTAGCAAATTATCAACTATTCTTCGACCAAGAGCTAAGTTTGCCATTACCAATTATGATTCACTTTATGTATCTTTATTGTGTTTCCTTTACTCATTACAAGTTGAGTTATATAATAGTGAGTTGTCTTCTATTATGATCTATGTATTGATGAATGTGATGCTTCTTGTCCGTATTCTTTTATCGACTCTTCACTCCATAAACCTGAGGCCATGTTTATTGAGATCAGTTTCGCTTGAGGACAAGCGAAGTCTAAGCTTGGGGGGAGTTGATACGTCCATTTTGCATCACTATTCTATGTCTTAATTCACTATTATTAATTTATATATTCCGTATTGAGAGGTGATACTTATGTTATTTCATCTGTTTTTGCATGGTTGATGACTTTTGGAGCATGGACCATTGCAGTCAGGATTCTGATGGAAAAGGTGCTGTTTAGAGGCAAACTTCGCAAAGATCGTAAAATCCGGGAAAATATACGGAAAATCCTATTTTTCCAGAAGACTAAGGATGCCAGAAGACGGAGTGGAGATGGGCCACAGGGGGCCCACACCACCACCTGGCGCGGGCAGCCCTAGGCCGCGCCAGGAGGTGGTGTGGCCACCCCGGCCCACTCCAGCCTCTCTCCTCTGGCGTATATCATCCTCCCGAAACCCTAAGACTCGAGGAGCGACCACAGAAAGATTCCGCCGCCTCTGCGGGGCGGAAAACACCGAGAGAGAAAGATCTCTCCGGCAGACAGATTTCTGCCGGGGGAATTCCTTCCTAGAGAGGGGAGATCGTCGCCATCAACACCACCATCAAGTTGGACTTCATCGGGATCATCATCATCATCACCACCATCATCACCATCAGCACCCTCATCACCATCTTCATATTGCTGTAACAATTGCGTTGAATCTTCCTATAGTTCATAGGGGAAACTTTCCCGGTGTTGATTACTCTTTGTAGTTGATGCTATCGAGTGAACCATTGAATTATTGTTTATGTTCAGATTGTTATACATCATTATTCCATCTTTGATCATGATCCATATGATGTCTTGTGAGTAGTTCGTTCGGTTCTTGAGGACAAGGGAGAAGTCATGTTGTTAGTACTGGAGTTGTGTTGAGAGAGATTCAATAGATTGTTATTTAAGTTGTGGTGTACTTCTTCTAGTGGTGTCATGTGAACGTCGACTACATGACACTTCACCTATATGGGCCTAGGGGAATGCATTGTGTATGCCGGAGTGACAGAAACCTGAACCCCTGTTAGGAAACCATTGCACAAGGGACGTAAGGGTCTTAGAGTTTAAAGCTGTGGTTAGGTTTCTACCTTAATTACTTTCTTGTACTTACGAATGTTTGCAAGGGGTATAATCACAAGTATGTATTAGTCTTAGATGGGGCGGTACATAAGCACAGGTTCACCCACACAACACTTAGCAAGCTAAAGAAGATTAATCAACTATATGAAGCGAAAGCACTTGACAGTCTTCCCATGTATCCTCGAGAACGTTTGGTCATCTTAAGTAATACAACCGGCTTGTCCTTTGCTGCATAAAGGATTGGGACACTTGCTGCATTTATTCCTACTGTCTTTTATTTACTTGTACTTTGTTTACTTCCTTTATCAAAAACCCCTAAAAATCCGTTTACTAAGTATTTGCAGAGAATTCCTGATCCATACCACTAGCCAGCACCTTCTGCTCCTTGTTGGGTTCGACACTCTTACTTTTCGAAAATACTGCGATACAAACCCTGTACTTGTGGGTCATCACCAGGTCGGTGGCGATGCTGGGTCTGGGGATGAGATCGATCGGGAGGAGGGAGTCCGCGACGCGGATTGGGGATTAGCGGTAGGATGCGGTTGGTGCATGTGCGTGCGGTAGTGTAGCGTGTAGCGTGACAGGGCTGGGTGCGGGTGTGCCATGCAGGCGCTGTGTCGCACTGCTGCTGCCGAGCGGGTGGCCTAGGGGAGTGGCGGGGGTAGGTGAGGAGGGTTAGGGTAGAGGCTAGGGTTTGCGGTGGGGTGGTAGTTGGCTGGCTGCTGGGCTTTGGGCCTGGAGACTGGTTGACTCCCCCACAAGATATATATTTTTATGCATTTATTTAATTTTATTTGTTTTATTTTTAGAGAGGCTTTTGTAAATAGTTTTTAGGCAAATAAAATATCCGGAAGAGGCTGGAGTTTTAATTTGAAATAAAGAGGAGTATTTAGAAAATAAAGATAGGCTTTTAGAAAATAGTTTTAGGCCAACAAATGCATGATGACATGACAATGCTCAAATGCAATGTGGCATGATGACATGAGCATGCGGTCATGATGATGCGCAACACAAAAACATAGCGATTTTCTAGTAGTGGTTTTACCGGGGTGCTACAATTCGACACCACTAACAATGGATCTCGCCCTCTAGATCCGCCTCATGGTACGGGGAAGAAGGCCGATGGTCTAAATCTCCTCGCTTTGTGTAGACCCTCACGACACCACTAACAAGGGTTCTTGCTCCATCTTGAAATCGGCGACACCACCAACAATGGTCGCTGCTCACGATCATCGAGAGAACACTCCGGAGAACAAAGGACGAAGACAAAGGTATCAAAAGATAAGGCCACGTTTAACTTCTGTGAGAGGAGAGAATAAGTGCAATCTAATCCACTTCAATGTACGGGACCGAATAGAGTGAGTAGTCGGCATGGGGGCCAATCCATCACGCACCCAAACTATTACTCCACACACTCAGTAGAAAATC
Source organism: Avena sativa (assembly GCA_916181665.1). Lineage (NCBI taxonomy): Eukaryota > Viridiplantae > Streptophyta > Magnoliopsida > Poales > Poaceae > Avena > Avena sativa. Next base: position 342,397,856 of record OV702288.1, read on the forward strand.
GTGCGACCCATTCTTAGAATTCAGACTGAAGATCTCGACAAACGAGGTTCAAAAACAAAGGAGTGATGGAGACTCTTCATTGGATCTGATGTAGACGATGTTATCGCGTTGGAACACACCGAAAGATACAAAGAAATATTTCAGTTGGTTTTGATCCACCGAAGGTACAACAGATGAAGGTTACCCAGATAGCACGAAGACCGGATGTGGAAACACCGTTGCAAGAGGAAGGAACCTAAACCCTAAAGGTACGATGGAAACCCAACACGAGAATTCCTGGACTTGAAGAAAAGATAAGAGAGCAGATTCAAAACACGCAAAGGTAAGAGGAGAAGAGCATAGAGGTAAGGACTAAAAGCAGACCTAATCAGATCTATCCAACCGATTTTGCAAAATAGCTTTGACACTCTACATCGACCATTAGCTAGGTTATCCTACAGGCTGGACCAGTGCAGTATAGCAACTTCTGAGCTCTGATACCACTTTGTAACACCCTCGAATCAGCCCTATGCAAGTTTTTGCGATTCCCGCCAACCCGCATAGAAACGATCCAAAGATGCCCACCAGGCACTTGCGTGCGGTGGAAAACAAAGTAATAACATTACACAATATTCCACGATGGAACCCATAGAACATATATATACAATAACGACTCCATGAGTCAAGAATAAAGATATACAATATAAAGATCCAAATCACCTTGAAAATGATACAACAACCGAGTATGGATAAGAAACAAATTGAGCTAAGAGCCCTGAAGAATAACCAATGGCGTCCATAACCCTGCCTAGGCCAAGCCGGAAGGGTAACCCTGCTAACGACGTCAAACTTATACCTGTTAAAACAAAAGGGGTGCCGACAAAGGGCAAAGGAAAAAGGGAGCGGTCAGTACAGAGGCCAGTACACAGCGAGGCTAGAATTCGGCGGCTCTCGCCTACATAGGTATGGTGGACTGAAGCGGCAGCAAATCATGCACTAAACAACCTATAGAGACTCGATAAATTGTCGGCTATTAGAGAGAGATAAGAAAGACCTATTTGGAACCAACCTTATACTAACACCAATCATACCCATCCTGGTATGCCCCCTCGAGACCAAACGAGGAAGTCAAACCGAGGAACTCACACAGTTGGCAGTTTTATTCATTCCATTATAGTTGCAACACTTACTAGTCAGATACCATTAGAAGGAAATATCCCCAAATCAAGCAGTTGTTGGCACTTTTATTTACTCATTCTGCTGTAGTGAAGTTGATTACTAGTCACATATTAAGTCAAATTTATAGCACTACTTTAGTTATAGTTGTCTATGATCGAGATACTGTGCTCCAAGTCGTCCATAACTATGGACACGGCTTTCAGAAAGATTTACCCTGCATGGGTGCACAAATAGCAACACACGTGTCGTGGTGGTGTCACAGCAGATGCCATGGATAGGCTAAAGGTGGGGACTAATACACGCTAGGGGAATCCAGGGAGGGATAGTGGAGTGATTGTCCACACAGAAGATTGTATTCCTTTCAAGTTTACAAGTGCTCCTAGAGCTGTATTGGCGAGAGGAGGAAGAATAAGCTCTCTTACTCTCAACTACAGTTCACTCCTAGAACCTTAGCTAAATCAATATCGAAGAAAGATCAACCCAACTCGCGCTCAACCCCTTCTACTGGAACCCTAGCCCCCCTTATATAGAGGGGGCTCGGTCTCTGCCTAGGGCATACGTGGAGGCATATTCGTAAGAATATGCCTCCTCTCAAAGTGGTAACCCGACCGAGGTGCTTTTCCCCCGCGTCATACATGCTTTAGCTACGTGAGCCTCTATGGCGCCCGCGTCAGCCAACACGGGCGTCGCCACCCTTGTCGGCTATGACCCGGTGGTCCTGCCCTTGCTTGCTTCGCGCATGCAGTGCGTACCGGGCCTTCTTTTTGACCATAGAGATTCCTTCCTTCTCCCAGAAGCTAAACAGGACCCGGATCATGGTAGATTCGGCCACACCTGTTCCTGCATAAAGTTAGACAAGCACTTCCAACTTACTCCTTAAGTCGGCTAAGACAATGTTAGGCGACCCCCCTGGTCCAGGTTACTCCGTGATCCGGCCTGCCTCGAGGTGACCCGGCCAGCATCCGCTTTGACCCTGCCGAACCTCGGCTAACTCGGCCTTTATACCTCGGAGTGACCCTACCCGGGGGTATCCCCCAACATTAGTCCCCGAAGCTGGTGCGGTCTTAGCTGCCTTGGCCGCTAAGGCCACATTAGGTTCATTTATGTTTGAGCCTTGGATGTTTATTTCCGGGTTAGCTCTTTATCTCGGATTATATGGATTTACGTTCCCTTCGCACGTTCCAAGTTTTCACTTGCCGGCCGGGTTACCACTGTGACTCGGATCTCATGGTTTTACTTTCCCTCTGCACATTCTAAGTTTTTACTTGCGGTCCGGGTTACCATGGTTTGATCCAGGCCTTGCTTCCTTCTCTCATACGCCAACCCACGTGGAGGCTAATCGTCACGTTGTCTTATTTTAAGGGCCTGCACAGTAACCGCCACAGTAATTGTCAGCTATCACTGTGCGTGGGTCACGTCACGCCTGCCTCCTCGTTTACCGCATATGCGCATCACGTCACGGGATCGCTTCTGCTCTGTGGCCCTCTGTGTAGCTCCTCTCTGATTGGTTGATGCAGATGATACATGACCACACCATGTGGCTCATTGGCATAGCGTGATCCCACTCATCCTCTCAAGGGGTGGTTTTTTCCCTCTTCTGCGCCCCTCTGCATGTTGCTCTTCTTATTCATCTTCCTCGCGACCGCGCTGCCGCCAGTGCCCCTAGTAGTAGCGCCGCTGCCACACTTTTCCCCGTGCCTCTGCATTGCAGCCACCGCTGCGCAACTTCCTCGCCACGGGTCCTCGCCAATCCAGGCCTCAGATCCCCGCCGCCGCCAGCGCCAACGAGGGTAGTGAGCACGCGATGATGGAGGAGGAGCTCGTCGTCGCCGAGCAAGAAATGGAGGAGGACGCCGCTGCGGCGGACCGTGGCGCGTGGGCCGGATCATGGGTCTGTCAAGATGACCTTGACTGGCTCTACCGGACCAGACGCATTCCTACCGGCTTCGCCGCTCGTCTCCCCTCCGCCGAACTGGCCCCCTCACCCAATCCAGGTGAGTTCGTCGTGTTCTTGTCCCACTTTCAGCGGGGATTCGGCCTGCCGGTGAGCGATTTTTTCCGGGATTGGCTTAGCACCTACCACCTGCAGTCGCACAATCTTCCAGCCAATGCTATCACCTCTCTCTGCCTTTGCTTCTACGATCGAATGCTACACCGGACTGTGGCCCACGAAGGAGCTGTGGATCTGGTTCTTCGGCCTTCGTTGTAACGTCATCCCCAATATCCAAGTTGAATCCGAGGACAAGAAGCTCACCCAATTCGGAGCTGCGTCCATCTCACCCCAAAGGACTTCCGTTTTCCCTCGGGTCACCGGGCTTGACTCCTGCAAAGGATGGGCCCGGATCTTCTTCTATGTCCGGAACTCGGGCACTGAAGATTTGATCCGGTTGCTCCCCTACACTTCGGGTCCACCTAATCCTGAATTCTGGGAGGAGGTCTCCAAGAAGCCCACGGCTCTGGCCAACCAAGTTAACAAGAGGTTCGCGGAACTGAAGAAACTCGGATTGCACAACGAGGATACTATGATCACGTTCGTGCGCAACAGAATCTCTCCCCTCCAGAAGCGCACCCACAAGGTGCGCCACATGAGTTTCGGTCGCGACCCCAACCGGACCTCCTCCTTCGAGCTGAGCAACACGGAGATTTTTCGCCGGGTTAAGGCTCTCTTCACCACCCACAATGATTTCTCCGCCGAATGGACGTGGGGAATTGAGCACTTCTGTCGTGACAGGCTCCCTCCTGCGGTAAGCTTCGCGGGGCAAACTTATTTCAGATCAAATATGTGTCGGTTTTTGCTGTATTTTTGACTCTGTTCTTCATGCTTTCTCTCAGCTGTTCCTTCAGCAAACTCTTGAGGATGGTACGGATCCGACCCTTAAGTGGGCCCCAGACCGAGAAATCCCGGATGAGGAGGATCCGAAATAGGAGATGTTTCTCCCTATGACCGATGCTACAAAACGACCCAGTGGTAAATTCTCTTCTCTTAGAGACTGGCCCGATGATGAGGATGACTCGGATGTCAACGTGATTGAACCTGTTGAGGCTGTCCCTCTTTCTTTTCCTTTTCGGCATCAGCTAACCCCGGTGGGCATATCCACGAGGATCCTCCACTTGCTACGGGCGAGCCGGTTTCGGTGGCGTCGAAGAAGAAGCGCGGAGCCGCACCAAGTTCCTCCTCCGAACCTTCTCAGCCCACAAAAAGGCGAAAGAAGGCCGGAGACAAGACTGCCTCCAAGCCGCTAGGCAAAGCCCCGGCACGAAGGGCCCGGAAACCCAAGGAGGCCGAAACCTCGGATGCGTAAGTCATTTTTCGTTGCGTAACTCACTTCTCCTTGCATCGTGGTAATTTCTCTTCTGACATTATTCTCTTCTTCATGGCTCCGGTGGAGGTCCCTCCGAGCGGATCAAGCATCTCTTCACCACTTCGATCTGGCCCTTCTCCTCCTCGTGACGACGAGTCACGTCCGCTGAGCCCTATTCCAGAGGGTTCTACGGCTGCTCCGGGTTCCACACTACCTCGTCGAGAGGAACGCGACCTCGGAGCAGGAGGGGTCGGTCCAGCCGAGGCGACGGCGTCCACAACTTTGGCATCGCCGCAACCAGCAGCCACCGAGGCTACCTCAACACCAGCACCAGCAGCAGTTCCAGTACCAGTGACCAAACCAGCACCAGCACCTGTTCCGACACCAAGAAAACCAACAATAGCTCCAAGTCTAGCTACAAGAGCTCCAGTGCCAAGTTCCTCCGCCTCGTCCGAGTCATCCCAACCTCGGCGAGGAACCACTCCAGCAGCTTCTAAGGGGAAATCCACCACAGTTACTTCTTCCCAGCAAGCAAAGGGCAAAAAGGCTCCGGATGCTACCAAGTCTGCATTTGTGGAGGCTGGGCAGCGAACCCTAGCGTCGATGCTTCCCAAGAAAGCTCCAGCAGCGAAGGATGTTCCTGCCGAGCCAACTGATGCGCAGCAGATGATTCTGCATACCAGCCCAGCCCTTGCCTTGGTTGAGAGGAAAGAAGCGCACGCGAAGGGCTTGGTGGCACCCCATATGCCCACTGGTGAGCAGTACCCTCCGAGCCTTATTGAGTTCGTCATGAACTGGAACAAGGCGGAGTTCGTCCACAACGACGATCTCCCGGAAAAGTTCGGCCCCGCAGAATTTTTCGCCCAAATGAATATCGCTGCTAAGGCAATTAACCTCGCGGGGCGAATGATGGAGGTATGTCGTTTCTCCTTTACATGCTGTAGATAATAACCATTAGTCCCCGAGCCTCCGGTGGAGTAGCTTGTTACTCGGCCGGATGCTCATTAGAAAACTAACGTAGCTCCATGTGAACTTCGAGTATGCACACACCTAGAGCCGGGTTAAGTTCCACTTGGCCCGGATCTCGTATACTTCGAATATGCACACACCTAGAGCCGGGTTAAGTTCCACTTGGCCCGGATCTTGTACACTTCGAATATGCACACACCTAGAGCCGGGTTAAGTTCCATTTGGCCCGGATCTTGTACACTTCGAATATGCACACACCTAGAGCCGAGTTAAGTTCCACTTGGCCCAGATCTCGTATACTTCAAATATGCACACACCAAGAGCCGGGTTAAGTTCCACTTGGCCCGGATCTCGTACACTTCAAATATGCACACCCCTAGAGCCGGGTTAAGTTCCACTTGGCCTAGATCTTGTACACTTCAAATATGCACACACCTAGAGCCGGGTTAGGTTCCACTTGGCCCGGATCTTGTACACTTCGAATATGCACCAAGCTAATTTTACGCTTCTATACTTTTTTCAGGTAACTACCAATCGCCGGAGTGCTGAATTCCAACGTCTGCTGGATACCCACAAGATGCTACGCGCAAAGCACGTTGCACTTATTGCAGAACATGAAAAGAGGGGTAAGTTTCTCCCTTGGCGCTTCTCCGTTTTTCTTCACCTTCTTCTGCCGAACTAATCTCCTCATTCGGTTTCTGCAGCTGGGGTGGAGGCTGAGAACAAGATCATGCGGAAGAAGTCCGACCCCGTAGTGTTTTCCATTTCCTATTCTCCTTGGCTCGGCAAACATTCACTCCTCGGCTCTGCCGGGTCAACATACTATTTCAGCATCGCTTGAGGATAGTGTGCCCGTGCCTGATATGATGCTGCATTTTCTCGAACAAGCAGGACAACATGAAGCCAAGCTGAAGAAAAAGGATGATGAGCTCGCTCTCCTCCGGACTAAGGACAACGAGATTGCCAAGCTCAAGGCTGAGATGGAGAAGATGAAGGCCTAGCACCAAACCAAGCTCCAAAAGGTTGGCCAGAACATCACAAAAGAGCGTGAGCGCCTTACTCTCCAGATATCCAAGGACCAGGACCTACTCAAAGAATCCGACATCCAGCTTGGGTCAGCAAACGCTGAGCTTGAGCAACTTCACAAGAGACGCGATGACTGCATCAAGGAGTTAACCCGAATCCTCAGCCATATATCACGCAAGTTTCTTCCGACCTACTTCTCCGGGTTTCTTCATATGTCTTTTCTTTACCTTCTTACCTTGTCTGGCTTGCAGGCAAATTTCCTGAGAGCATCACTATTGCAAGCACAGCAGTTGCATATTTTCGCCAAGCGAGGGGTACTCCTGTCGCTCCTGCTGGTGAGGAGGTTCCTTACGACATGGAGGACCTGTTGGTCAGCTTTTCATCTCGTGTGGAGATCATCAAGAATTACGGCAAGGATATCCTCGATGTTGCAGTTTGCATTTTCAACATGTTCTGGCCTGGAGAGAGTAGCCCGGAGACCACCACGATTCTCGTCAAGAAGCTAATGGAGACTGAGACCCAGCTCGATCTCTGGAGAGAATCCGCTGGGCGTGCCGCAGCTGATACTATCCTTCACCACATACTCACATGGTATGAGAAGATCGACCTCAGCCTCCTTACACGTCAGCGCACCGGATCCAGATGGACTGATGACCCGGAGTGGGTAGCTCGGCGCCAGGCTTGCGCCTACAGCCTTGTCGAATATTGTCCTATCCATGACTGGGTTGAAGGACCAAGCTTCCTGGAATCCGTTGGAGACGAGAACACTGAGAACGCTGAAGATGGGTCGGATGAGGACGGAGAAGGTGATGCCTCAGATATTGAAGACAGCGATGACGATGCCGAACTTCCTCCTCCTGCTGCTCCTTAGGTCAAAAAACTTGAAAATTTATCAGATCCCCGGTATGCCGGGTGCAACTGTATGCTGTATATGTGATATTTTGCTACTACGTTTCTATGCCGGATTAACTTGGGCGTAGTCCCCGAGTTTCATTTTCTTGTTCGTCCAATCCTCTGGCTCGGTCCGTGTCTACCTTGATTCGGTTTTACGACTTACGAATCCGAGCTTCAAAAATTGTTTTAACAATACTTAGAAACTTTTAGGCTTAGCTCAAAATAATTCAGCATAATAACTTGAAAATAAATACAGGGTTAGTCCGAAAAACAAACGTTAGCTCGAATAAATTCTTTTCCTTAGTCATTTTTCATGTGCTACGCAATTCCAAACTTGTTCTCTTGCTTGCCATGAAGCCAATTCTTGTTGGACAGCAGCAAGTCGAAGAGTTGGGTTTTTGGTGCTCACACATTACTAATCCGGGTTAAGTAGAACAACTTATTCCAGCTCACGTACGAGAGACAACAACAATAATTATTAAGGCAGTCCCCGAGTTACTGCTCGAGGCGCTGCTATTTCATTGATAAGCTCATTGCCAACATACATACCGACATATGAGATGACTCGGATACATACACTTCTTAGCTAAGTGTAGAAGGGATGAAGTAGTGCTACATTCCACGGTTGCTTAGATTCCTCTCCGGACCTGTCTGCCTTGTTCTTTTCCTGTGGATTTGCATCTATAAGATAGTAAGAATCATTGTGCAATGCTTTGCTCACAATGAATGGCCCTTCCCATGGGGGGATAATTTATGCATGCCAGTAGTATGTTGTACCAACCGGAGCACTAGATCGCCTTCCCGAAAGACTCGGGGGCACACTTTCCGGCTATGATAGCGTCGGAGATTTTGCTGATATATGGCGGATCTGGACAGTGCCAGTTCTCTCGCTTCTTCCAGCAGATCAACATCATTTTGCCAGGCTTCTTGCACTTCGGCTTCTGTGTATTGGGTGACCCTAGGCGATTCATGATCTATGTCGGCTGGTAATACAGCTTCTGCCCCATATACCAGAAAAAACGGCGTATAGCCTGTTGATCGATTCGGATTTGTTCTTAAACTCCACAGTACCGCTGGTAGTTCTTCTATCCAGCACCCCGCTGATCTTTGCAGCGGCTCAATGAGCCAGGGTTTTATCCCGGATAATACTAATCCGTTGGATCTTTCCACTTGTCTGTTTGATGCAGGGTGGGCTACCGAGGCTACGTCCAGCCGGATCTTCTTATCTCGGCAGAATCACGCGAATGCTCCTTCAGCAAAATTTGTGCCATTATCAGTTATGATACCGTGAGGATAACCGTATCTCAAGATGATCTCTTTGAGAAATGTTACGGCCGTAGCTCCATCACATTTTCTTATAGGCTTCACTTCAATCCATTTTGTAAACTTATCCACCATGACCAAAATGTGTGTCATGTTTCCCCTCGCTGGTTTGAACGGGCCAACCATATCAAAGCACCATACGGAAAATGGCCACGTAATTGGTATGGTCTTGAGTTTCGACATTGGCATATGTGTCTTAGTAGCATATCTTGGACAACCATTTCATTTTCTCACCAGATCTTCTGCTTGTTCTAAGGCACTTGGCCAGTAGAACCCATGCCGGAATGCTTTTGCCACTAAGGCTCTGGATGACGCATGATGCCCGCACTCTCCTTGGTGTATATCTCGGAGGATGTCGAACCCTTCTTCCGGGTCAACGCATCACTGGAGGACATTGGTTACACTCTGTTTGTACAGCTCGGAATTGATAATTGTGTATGCTTTTGCTCTCCTCTGAGTTTGCCTGGCTAACACCTCCTCAGTGGGTAACGTTCCGTCTTTCAGGAATTGGAATATAGGCAGTGCCCAAGCTGGTATCGCTCGTGCAAGGAACACGTCCTCATCGATTTCCATCTGATCCACCGGCATAACTTCAGCCGGATCACGCTGAGCAGCCCCCGGGTCTAGCGAGGTAGTCCCCGGGTTTGCTGAGGCAGTCCCCGGGTTTGCTGATGCAGTCCCCGGGTCTCGCGTACTACCTCCCGTGTCAATGTCCATGGGCTCAGCTCCGAATTCCGTATCTTCCGGGACATAGATCGAGTCGATTCCTGGGGACGGCCTGATAGATGGTTTTCTGAGGTTTTCCAGTGCTACACCCGGTGGAATTGCCTGTCGGGTCGATCCGAGCTTCGACAGCATGTCGGCAGCCTCGTTTTCCACTCGGGGTACATGGTGAAATTCACACCCCTCAAAGTAACCAGATATCTTCTGCACATGAAACTTGTACAGTGCCATGTTTGGATCCAGGGCGTCCCACACTCCGGACACTTGCGGCACCACCAAATCCGAGTCGCCAAAGCATATTATCCGACGTATGCCAATCTCTTTTGCCACTTTGAGCCCATGCACAAGAGCCTCGTACTCAGCGACATTGTTCGGTGTCGCGAAATGGATCTGCAATACGTATTTTAGCTGGTCCTTCTTTGGCGAGGTGAGCACAACCCCGGCGCCTAATACGGTTTTGGTTTTCGACCCATCAAAGTGCATCCTCCAGTAGTTCGGATCTGGTGGCGGTGGTTCGTATTGTACCTCGGCCCAATCAACAAAAAAGTCCGCCACAACTTGAGACTTGATTGCTTCTCTTCTGTCATATTGGGGCGCATAAGGGGCTAACTCAATTGGCCATTTTGCAATTCTGCCACTCGCATCCTTGTTACCCATTATCTCGGATATGGGAGCTTCGCATATCACTTTGATGGGGTGCTCCTCAAAGTAATGCTTTAACTTCTTTGCCGCCATATAGACACCATATGCCACCTTTTGAAAGTGCGGGTAGTTCTATTTTGAGGCAGACAATACCTCGCTCAAGTAATACACTGGCCTCTGCACCGACTTACCCTCTTCATCGCTCTCTACTACAATCACTGCACTTACAACTCGGTTGGTTGCGGCTATGTAGAGCAACATTGGCTCCTTTGATAGTGGAGAGGCTAACACTGGTGTAGTGGCTAACATCTTTTTTAAGTGGGCAAAGGCTTCATCGGCCTGTGGCGTCCAAACGAATTTATCCGACTTTTTCATGAGTTGGTAGAGAGGAAATACCTTTTCTCCCAACCGGCATACAAACCGACTCAACAATGCTAGGCACCCAGTGAACTTCTGGACATCGTTAAGACACTTCGGCAGCTCCATTCGCTCAATGGCCCGAATCTTAGTTGGATTAACCTCGATACCTCTGCTGGAGACGAGAAATCCGAGTAATTTTCCATCCAGGACACCGAAGATACATTTTTCCAGGTTAAGCTTCATCCGGAACCTTCTCAAGTTCGTGAATGTCTGCCTGATGTCGTCAAAGAGCGTTTTGCTTTCCTTGGTCTTGATAACTACATCATCCACGTATACTTGTACGTTTTGACCTATTTGGTCATGCAAACATTTTTGCATACATCTTTGGTACGTTGCACCTGCATTACGCAAACCAAACGGCATATTGCGATAGCAATAAGCCCCGTACGGGGTGATAAACACGGTCTTTATTTGATCATCCGGATTCAGAGGTATCTGGTGGAAACCAGAATATGCATCGATGAATGACAACAGTTCACATCCCGCGGTTGAGTCTATGACCTGATCTATCCTCGGCAGTGGAAATGGATCTTTTGGACACGCCTTATTCAGGTTCGTGTAATCGATACACATACGCCAAACCACTGCCACGTTCGGATCATCCTTCTTCTTTTCTACCAGCACCGGATTAGAGAGCCAATCCGGATACAACACTTCCATGATAAATCCTGCTGCTAGTAACCGATCTATCTCGTCTGCAATGAATTTTCTCCTATCCTCGGCGAAGCGGCAGAGAGGTTGCTTCACCGGCCTTGCTCCGGGTCTTACGTTCAAAGAGTGCTCGGCCAACTCCCTCGGAACACCTTGCAAGTCCTGGGTAGACCAAGCAAAAATATCCCGATCCTCACGGAGGAAGTTGACGAGCTCACTTTCCTATTTGTCAGTTAACCCGGCACCAATTGTTACGGTGCGCTCCGGGAACATGTCATCAACTGGAACCTTCTTGGTATCCTTTGCGGCTTGAAATGAAATGCTACCATGTGGGTTACTCAATGCCGCCACCTCTTGGATTTTTCTTTTCTCTTGCGCAATCACGAGTGACTCGGCACATTCAATGGAACGTCGGAAATTTCCAGCGATGGTAATCGCTCCATTTGCCCCGGGCAACTTCATCTTTAGATAACTGATGGGTAGCTTGCCATGAACTTGTTCAATGCTGGTCTTCCGAGCAACGCATGATACGCAGTTTCCAAGTTTACCACCTCAAACTCCAGATTCTCAGTTTGGCAGTTATCCCTTGTGCCGAATAGCACGTCGACCCGGACTTTGCCTATGGGCTCACAAGAAATGCCTGGTACAATGCCATGGAAAGTTGTTCTCGTAGCCTGGAGCATGTTCTCCGAGATGCCCAACTTGCGCATTGTATCCGCATACATGATGTTAATGCTACTGCCATTGTCAATCAGTACCTTGGAGAACCTCACATTGATGTTTGGTCCAATGAATGTTGGATCTAGCACTAGCGCATACGAACCTGGACTCGGCATAAGCTTAAGATGATCTTTGATGTTCCAGGTGATTTCCTGGTCCGACCAAGGCAGGTACCTCGTCACTGCTGGCATTACCACATTGACCTCCATATGTCGGCGCTATAAGCTTTTCCTATCTGTTTCCTCAGTTGTGAACACACAATAGCTCTGGTGATGTTCTCTCTACTCATTCCTTCCCTCGTTTCCGGGGTACCTTCTCTCATTGCTATCATACCTCGGCGGAGGGGGAGGCAACATTAGCTGTTGCGTGTTCGCCCTAGAGAGCAATTGCTGCCGAGGTAACTCCTACCGAGGTTGATCATTCCGGGGTGCCTGAGCATTCCCCGAAACACCTTGTTCTATCTTACGCATCCACTCACATTGCCTCGTTGTGTGACCCGCCGGGCTATTCGGATTTGGCGTGTGAAACTTACACGGCTGGTCCAACATCGACTCATAGGTATACCTCGAACGGTCTTTATTTTCTTGCCACTGTTTCTTTTGCTCCGGAGTCCATGTTTTCTTGCCATCATTTCTGGGAGTCCACTGCCCTCCTGTTCTCTGGCGTTGGTTGCTCCCTGCTCCGGGTTGATCTTGATTCACCGCTGCAACTTGTTGCGAACCGTAGCGATGATCCGGTCTATCATCTCTTCTTTTTCCTCTGTAATCGTTCCTTCGAGATGACCCAGCTCCGTCTCTCTGATAGTATTCCTCATTTGACTCGTTTGACGCGAGCCTAGGTTGAGTCGGATCACCCAAGGCATACGAATTAGCAATCCGGATCATCTCTGCCAACGTAATTGGCATTTTCCTTTGCAACTTCATCCACAACTCGCTGCCATATCTGCACCCTTGTGCAAACCATGCTATGGCCTGTGACTGTATGACACCCTCACACGAGTTTCTCACGGTACACCACCGGGTCAAGAATTCACGGTCCGTCTCGTTAGGTCTTTGCTTGCACATTGCTAGGGTCTGCGGCCTATTCGACCTCTGATATGTACTTGAGAAGTTGCTGATAAACATTTCTTCAAAATCTATCCAGCAGTTGATGCTTCCAGGTGGTAAATTATTCAGCCATACTCTGGCCGGACCTTCCAACATCTGGGGTACGTATCGTACAACCCATCTCAAGTTTCCAGTGGCAATTTTCATAGCCGTAGCATAGTTTATCAGCCAATCCTCCGGCTTGGTACTGCCGTCATACGTCTTCTTGCCTCTGGGCAACTGGAAGTTGGGTACCGGTGGCTCCTTCATGATCCTGGGTCCAAAGCACGCTGGACCCGGGGGACCTTGACATTCGATCTGTTCCGACCTATACAGGCGATCCAGTTTCAACCTGGCGTCATCCGACATTAAATCCCTACTTCCCAATCTTGACCCTATGACATGATAGTCCGGTCTCGGGTACCCCACGTTCACCATCTCTGAATCACCGTCGTTGTATCGGTTTTGCACTTGGGGTTCACCTTTCTGTTGCATACCTCGGTCGGCGCTTTGCGCTTGCCTTGGTATATTCCGCTGCTGCGGTTGTCCTGCTCCTGCGGAGTTTCGCTATCCGGCATTGCCGTTGGCAGCGTTCCCTTGACCGGCATTGCCTTGGTCGTGGTTACCTCGGCCAGCTTCACCTCGGCTCACACTTCGTCGATCATCATTTTTCCGTGTTTCTTTTTATTTTCCTGCACGCCTCGGGTCGTACTGGACGATCTGTTTGTTCCGTCTGGCCGAGGTTACCACCTGTTCTCTCCTTGGACCACCATGAGGTGATGATGCGGCTCCAGCAGATTTCTCCAGGTTACCCATCGCTGAATGGACGATTTTGGAAGCTCCAGCTCTCTCCGGGTTAGCTCTGAGTATCTCTTCGTTCTGTCTATTCGCGATCCGAACTAACTCGTTAACCCTATCTTGCTGTCTTTGACAGGCCTCGCCCATCGGACCCTCTAACTCGGATGCAGCCGCATCCGCTGCTCTGAGGTTCTTTGCCGGGGTACTATATTTCGGCAACCCCACAGACAAATAGTTTTCTGATCCCTCGGCTCCATCATCACCTTCTCTGTTCATCTCACTCATGATATTTCTCCCTTTTACTTTTATCGTATCTACTTTGTTTGCCTTTGCATACTCACGCAGCGTCATGTTCAGCGACTGCTGAGCCGCGACTATTTTCTTTGCGCCCTCTAGTATCTTTTGCCTTGTTTCCTCTAGCTCGGCCTGTGCCTGAGCCGGATCTACCACTGCTTCTACCGGGTTTGCCAAGCTATCCATAGCTTCTCTTAGTACGTTCTCAAGCCTCTCTAGTGGAGGTCCTCTACCTTTCCTCGGTGCCTTAGGTGTTACCTCCGGGTCCGGTGCTGGATTCTTGCTTGCGCCTGCCCCTGGCGCAGTCATCATGACTTCAGCACGGTTCGGGGAGCGAGTGAGACGCGCCCCATGAACGACGCTAAGGGGTGCTACCCCTTCCTCGACGATGCACTGCGGGTGAACGCATGATATGTCCACAACAACGTAGACCTTGTGTGCACCCAACTTGACGAAGAGGCCGTTGCGCGGAAGTGGGCGCCTGCCGAAGCAGCTAGCGTTGTCGCTGACGAAGTCCAGCGCTCCAAAGCGCTGAACGAGCCCGGAGACGATGCGTTCACCGGTGCCGATGAGGTTTCCCGTTTGGATCTTCACCCCTTCTAGCGCCGCTAGCCCCACGGTGGGCGCCAACTGTCGTGGTGGTGTCACAGAAGATGCTATGGATAGGCTAAAGGTGGGGACTAATACACGCTAGGGGAATCCAGGTAGGGATAGTGGAGTGATTCTCCACACAGAAGATTGTATTCCTTTCAAGTTTACAAGTGCTCCTAGAGCTGTATTGGTGAGAGGAGGAAGAAGAAGCTCTCTTACTCTCAACTACAGTTCACTCCTAGAACCTTAGCTAAATCAGTATCGAAGAAAGATCAACCCAACTCGCACTCAACCCCTTCTACTGGAATCCTAGCCCCTCTTATATAGAGGGGGCTCGGTCTCTGCCTAGGGCATACGTGGAGGAATATTCCTAAGAATATGCCTCCTCTCAAAGTGGTAACCCGACCGGGGTGCTTTTCCCCCGCGTCATACATGCTTTAGCTACGTGAGCCTCTGCGGCACCCGCGTCAGCCGACACGGGCGTCGTCACCCTTGTCGGCTATGACCCAGTGGTCCTGCCCTTGCTTGCTTCGCTCATACAGTGCGTACCGGGCCTTCTTTTTGACCAGAGAGATTCCTTCCTTCTCCCAGAAGCTAAACGGGACCCGGCTCATGGTAGATCCGGCCACACCTGTTCCTGCATATAAGTTAGACAAGCACTTCCGACTTACTCCTTAAGTCGGCTGAGACAATGTTAGGACTAATACCCCCCTTGTCCGGGTTACTCCGTGATCCGGCCTGCCTCGAGGTGACCCGACCAGCATCTGCTTTGACCCTGCCAAACCTCGGCTAACTCGGCCTTTATACCCCAGAGTGACCCTACCCGGGGGTATCCCCCCAACAACACGCACGATCAACCTCGGAAAAAACAAATAAAAACCCAACGAGGCTTTGACGACAAAGCAATCACTGGATTCATAAAATATTTCAGGGGGCACCCCACTAAGCTACCCGCGATGAAGTTGGTTGGCTCCGAGACGGACCCAAGGTTTGTGACAATGGTTGTAAACGACTGGGAACCCGAAAGTGTGACTGGTCTTGTCGATACCGCGAAAACATTCCACGTTCCAAAACAGTAAGGGTGCTACACGCACAATCGTAAATAAAGCAGTAAAGCATGGCATAAGTACAGGATAGTAATAAAGTCCTAAACTACTTTGTGGCCCCAAGAAATAAGAAATGAATCAAGCTCTGGCTAAGGGGATTCATGGTCCCACATGCGGATAGTGCGATAGTCAAGGAACATGTATCAAGTACTCGAGGCCTATGGGACACAAGTGAGCAGTTAAAAACCAAATATTTTCTATTGCCCACCGATGCCTCTGCATTAGTTATATCTATTCCCAGCAATTTAATAGTTGTATTTAAAGTCATGATCCTCTCCACCGTAAAGCATTTGACAACATTCCAACAACAGTGTGGTACTTCACGACACGGGATCGCACCTGAGCAAGCAACTACGACTCGCAAGACCATCTATCTACCAAACAACAGGTAGTAGGAGGTGTCCAAGGCAATATAAAGGCTGCACGGAATATATCTGGTACAGAACACTAAAGCATCGTGACACGGATAGCAATAGATCAACGGGAGGAAATAAAGACTATAAATGCAAAATAGGTAGAAAGGGAGAGAATGCTCGCCTAGAAAACACTATCGAAGATACATTATCCGAAGAACTTGTCGATACTCGCATCAACTCAATGTCCTAATCCGTGAAGAAGCAAAGCACTAAAAGAAACAACGGATACACTATTTAATACTATGGCAGAAGATCCGGCATGATTATGATATGATGCATGACATGGCAAAGTTACGACGTGATTAGGCAATATTAAGAGGAACCGGGGTCCTGACAATTAATTAAGTGGTTCATGTTGTTTAGATACCCCGCATTTTAAATGTTGTCTTAACAAGGCAAATATGGCATCGGTTCGCTACACAAATTTAAATGGAGTCCGGAATAAGACAAAGGTATCCGCATAAACACTCCATATTTAAGTATTAGATGACTCGGCGTAATGCCCCCAAACCACACAAAGATGTATGCGACATGAACAATTTAATATGCAACAATTATATGTCATTTATAAAATAGGGGTCTAGGTAAAAGGGTCACACATTAGGGGTCGAAGATCTTTGGGTTCGATGGGGTTCAGGTTCGGTCTTCGGGGTCTCGACCATCGAATCCGTGCATCGGGGGTCTTCGAGGTTCGTGTGGGCGGTCTTGGTGTTCTGTTTAGATGACCTAGGCATTGTGGTGGTCGATGATGAACTTATCGGATGTCGTGGCCTTTGGAAGATCTTGCATGTCGAAAGGTTCTCCTCGGGGTCATCCAAATGTCCCTGCAGGTGGTTCTCAGTTCTTCTTCGTATCACCACACCATCTTCAATTTCACAACATCCCCAGGTAGAACTTCGCAACTCTGGTGGCTTCTATCATCTGTAACAAACATACTTGCCTCATATCACCGTCACACATGGCCAAGACACACTGAACAAAACAAGAACGAAGCCCTGGAGCAGGACCTGCAGAGGCAACGGTAGCAGCACGGTCGGGAGACAACCGTACTGGAGAAGTCCTTGGAGGCAAGGTGGGACGCGGCGGTTGCGGTCGAGGAGGGCCCGAGAAGCACGCAGAGGGGTGTCCGGTGAGATACAGGACCAGGGCGGCGGCGCCATAGAGGGTGACGCGAGCTCCTGCGGTGGAGAAATAGGGAAAAGGGCGCCATCGGGGAGAGGAAGGCCAGCGGCGGCGAGCTTGAGGAAAAGCCGGAGGGCATGCCGGCCGGCGAGACGACTTGGTTCAGGCCTGACATGGAGGTGCCTAGGTAGAGCTCCTGCGGCCGCGACGGTCGCTGGCGGGACAACAGAGGAGTTCCTAGGCGACGGCGGCGCTCGAATCTTTGGGAGACGCGGCCGGGGCGATGGATGCGACACTCCCTGGCGGTGGAGGCCGTGGCGGCACGGACAGAGGACGGCCGGGGCGGGGCCATGTGGGCAGCAGTGCCACCGAGCCTTGGAAGGGCGACCGGAGGCGGCCAAGAAGCAGGGACAGTGGCGGCGTCCTTGGCGGCGGGGCTCTGGACGAGGAAGGAAGAAGGGGCGAGGCGTAGAGCGAGCAGGGCAGGGGTGTGACGGGGAGCTCGAGCGGGGATCGCAGTGTCCGCTACTAGGGATCGATGTGGGTGTCGTGTTCGGGAGAGGTGTGGCTCGCGTGGGGTAAGTAGGGAGGGCCGATGCCGGGACGAGAGAGACGAGTGTGGGTTGTCGGGTGGTGGGCCAGGTCGGTGGCGATGTTGGATCTGGGGATGAGATCGATCGGGAGGAGGGAGGCCGCGACGTGGATTGGGGATTAGCGGTAGGATGCGGTTGGTGCATGTCCGTGCGGTAGTGTAGCGTGTAGCATGACAGGGCCGGGTGTGGGTGTGCCACACAGGCGCTGTGTTGCACTGCTGCTGCCGAGCGGGTGGCCTAGGGGAGTGGCGGCGGCAGGTGAGGAGGGTTAGGGTAGAGGCTAGGGTTTGCGGTGGGGTGGTAGTTGGCTGGCTCCTAGGCTTTGGGCCTGGCGGCTGGCTGACTCCCCCACAAGATATTTTTTTTATGCATTTAGTTAATTTTATTTGTTTTATTTTTAGAGAGGCTTTTGTAAATAGTTTTTAGGCAAATAAAATATCCGGAAGAGGCTGGAGTTTTAATTTGAAATAAAGAGGAGTATTTAGAAAATAAAGATAGGCTTTAGAAAATAGTTTTAGGCCAACAAATGCATGATGACATGAAGATGCTCAAATGCAATGTGGCATGATGACAAGAGAATGCAGTCATGATGATGCGCAACACAAAAACATAGCGATTTTCTAGTAGTGGTTTTACCAGGGTGCTATAGTGCTACTGCTGAACTTTGTTTTCTTCTAATGCAGCTCATGGTGAAGGAGTCTGCTCGCCTGGCGGAGCGAGTCCTAGAGATGGGTCGACAGCATGCGTGGCTGGAAAATCGCCATCACGTTGTTGATGGTTAGTATTGCCTTTGTATTTGTCTTGGTGAAGTGTCTAGGTGCGATTGATGATACATCCTCTCTTGTAGTTGAGCATAACAAACTTCTGCGTCATGCTGCTTCACTTGAGAAGGCGCTTACCGCGGCGGTGAAGAGTCGTGACGAAGCAATCGCGGCCTTGGAGGAATCGCAAAAGCGCGAGGAGGATTTGCGGAAGCACGAAGAAGACTTGCGTTCCTCCAATGCCGAGAGGGAGAAGTTGCTCGAGTAGCAGCATTTATCGATTGCTAAGTCCCTCTCAGGTATTCTTTCAGCTGAATTTTGTTTGTTTCTTGCTTCGACATCATGGTATTGTACCAACACTTTACTGTATGTAGATGTCGGCGGCCTGAGCTTTGACGCCCAGGCCCTTCGTCGCGACGATGCATTGGCTAGTGTCGTTGCCGTAGTCGAAGACCACAGCGCTTCTCTTCAAGGGACGCTGACGAAGGCCAAAAATGTGCTCAGTCGCATACGCCAGGATCTAACTCCCAAGGCTGAACTGCTTGACAACCTGGAGGACCTGGTGGAATCCCTTGCTGGGGGTATTCCTATGGACTTCAGGAACTCCTAGTGGTCCATCGACGCCACCATGGCACTCGCAATGGTGCAAGCCCATGGCGTGGAGGTGGATCCTGCCGCGATTTCCAAGGCGATGCCCATCGGCGTGGATGGCCAACGGGTAGTGTTTGCTCCCTTCGCTACTGGCTATGGTAAATATGGGCTGCAACTCATCAATACAGTCGCCAAATACTCCGAGGAGCTGCAGCGAGCAAAGAATGCGGCGAAGGCTGCGGCATCAGGGGCCGGAACTATGAAGTCTGTGGTGTCAGAGACCGCCACGGATTCGACGAGGCCCCCGAAGTCCAAGTCGAAGTCGAAGAAGCAGGCTGCTCCTTAGTAGCTATCTTGTAATAGTTTTAGTTTTAAATTCTATGTTCGAACAATGCTTTTAAGAAAGTGTCCAAGGAAAAACTTTTGCTGAGCTTGAATGCATCTATGCCTTCTGTCAATGTATTCTTGGTCTCTTATTTCCTTTTGCTTGGTTCATGATAGGGTACGTCGAGTAGTCCTTCGAGTGGTCCTCACGATCCTCCACCCGCCGATGAGATCTTGGCTCAGCCGCGCTCAAAGGTGGATGAGATGTCCTTGCTTTCGTGATTGCGCGATCGCATTAAGCAACTGGAGCGTGAGTTGCCAATCTTCCGTGGTAGCACGGATGTATGGAAGTCGAAAGCGGAGAAGGCTACCGCCCGCGAGCAGTACCTATTGGAGGAGGTGACGCAGCTGGGCGATCAGTTCAAATGTTAGCTTTCTACCCTCTTATCTTTTCGTTTAGCTAGTCGTGGCAATGCCTTGTCTTCATACTTTGCCCTTTTTGCTTGGTGTAGTTGTCAGTGCTCGTCATCCACAGGATGAGAAAGACCGGATTGCCATTCGGATGAATGACTTGACCCAGGAGCAGCTTCAGGCGAGTGGGTACTGTAGCAACCCAATTGTCTAACAATTGCAATGCTACTAGCCTAGTCTAGATATATGGCTACTTCAAATAGATAATTGTTGCATCATCATTATATCTTGCTCATGTCATCATGCCTCCTTGCATTTGAGCATCATATAAAACCCTTTTTGATTTGGTTCTTATCTCATATGCATTATTAATTGTATTTGCCTCTTGATATTGTATTTGGTTCTTGATATATTGTTTAATGCCCAAGTTGAGTTGGGGGCATATCTCTTATTAACTCCACCACCTTTCTTTCACCACCTTATAATTCCACCATCCAACTAAAATATGAGCTTTGCATTTTATTTGAGTTTGCCTCTAGCTCATGTGGGTTGGGATGGATCCAATCCTTTGCCACATGCTCTCATCTTAGCATCATGTTGTTTTCACAATATTGAAACATGAGAGCCACATGGCCACCTTTGCATGCCTTGTGAGTGGAACCTTTCTTCTAGCTTCCATATGGTTTATCATGGAATTATGCTCATGTTGGAATATTTTGGGACTATTAAATACCTAGTGGCACATACACACTAGCAAGTCCCATTTCTATTCAAATATGGTCATCTCCATCTACTCCACATGGGGCATCCTTTCTTTTCTTTTGCTTGGCTTTATTCCACTTTTGGAAATGCAAATGAACAATGCCATGTTTAATATTGTTGTTTTCACAAGAATCAACACGGTATTAAATATTTGCATGGGCCATGCAAGTACCCTTTTAGCTTATCATTTGGATTTTATTTGGTTTTGGGTGGATCATCCCACTCTCTCTATCTCTCTCTTTTAGCTTGATCTTATTTGATCATGCTTAGACCACCTCACCCTCTCTTTCCTTGTCTAGTTCTTGCTTGCTCTTTGCTTGATCTTGCTTGAGCTTGACAAAACAATAAACCTTCCCCCTCATCTCTCTCTCTCTTTTCTTCACCTTACCCTCCTTTACCACCTTGTCCTTGCATGGTCATGTGGTTGATGCCTAAACCCATCACCCTAATCACCTAGCTACCACCACCCTACCTCACCTTTCCTCTTCTTACCATCCCCTCTAAAACTAGCTCTAACCTAAACCCTAAGCCATCCCCTCTCTCCTTAATCCCACCATGACCAAACCCTAGCTAACATGCCCTCTCTCTCTCGGCCTCTCTCTCTTCTCTCTATCCGAGCCACCCCACCATGCCACCTAGCTGGACCCACCTAGCTTCCCTCTCCACCACACAAAACCAAACCCTAACCTAACCCGAGGCTCCTCCCAACCCTAGCTTCAACCTAGCCGAACCCCCTCTCCTCTCTCCCTGCCCTGTGGCCCCTAGCCCGAGCCTGCCCTTGGCCTCGCCTCAGACCCCACCTGGAAGCCGCCTGCCAGCCCCCTGCCCTGGTCCTGCCTGCCGAGCACGTGAGCGAGGGGAAGGAAAGGTGGCACCGAGCCACCTTTAACCATCTACCCCGCGCCCACGGCATCTCCCCCTCTCTGCTACCTACCACCACCCCACACGGCTCTGCCTCGCCCTGCTACACCCCCAGATCCAGCCCAGCGCCCTGCCCTCTCCCCTCTTTCCACCGTACTATTTCAACCATTTCTGCGCATCCAGGCTTGTAACTAGGAGCGTAATTCACCGAGGTAGTTACAGGTACTTTTGGGTGGACCATGATCGTGCGATCGCGCTTGCGACCCTACAGGATCGTGCTTCTTGAGTACTCCACTTTTTGAAGAAGGCGCAGTCGTGCCTTAGGCATATATATCAAACGATGTTCCCGCTGGACGCCGTCCCTTCAAGCCTATTGGCTCTTCTAGCGAAGTTCCAAGATCTGAGTGCAGTTCGCGAGTGCGTGCGGCAGTAGTTAGTGGCCAGTGCCAAGGCTACTTTGTCACTGTTGCAATTGCATAGGCCAGATGTAGACGTTGCAGCTGTTGTTATTGGGCTACCGACCCTGCCGGAATGTTCGACCTGGAACATGGTTCCACATTACCAGGCAGTTGATAGCCCAACAGAAGAAATCATCGACTTCTTTGAGGAGCAAACGAACATTCATCTATTGCAGTAGTAGCTTTAGCTTGTGTCCTGCGCATAATTATACAAGTGTTGTAAAGTTCGTATAGATATGTTGGGTGTAATTAATTTCTATTGATATGTAAAGAGCTTGCTAGCTTATATATTTTGCGAGTGTATTTGTACTCTGCAATTCCTTTTCGTTAGCTTGACTTGTGTTATCTCAGCACCCTGCCAACCTGTCAGGTGCGTTGCAACTAGGTTGGTGTTTTATCAAGGGTTCGATTGATGTTGTGTCAGCTACTTGGGACACTACGCCTTGTTCGTAGAACGAGGATGTAAAGGGATACGTAGCCCCCGAGTGATAATATTGCCAGAAAAATAAGGGAAAACACAGAGTTTTGGGGAACTTAGCTTTATTTATTCGCAGAATAGTACGAGGTACAACGTGTGGCTAAGTAGCCTGGATAAATAGCCTTATTTGTAAAAAACGACTAAGGATAGAAACGACGCAGTTGTGCGACATTCTAGGGGTTGGAGTATGCGACTCCTGGCTTGAAATCTTTAAGGTGATAGGCGCCACCTGGGATTACTTCTGTAATCACGTAGGGTCCCTCCCAGGGAGACTCGAGCTTGAGATGCCCTTGTTGCTTGAGTCACAGGACTAGGTCTCCTTCGACGAAGGATCTTGGGCGTAGCCTTCTGCTGTGGTAGTTGCGGAGGCTCTACTGGTAGATCGTTGATCTTTCTGCTGCGATTTCTCGCGCCTCGTCAAGAAGGTCGACGGAGTCTTCGAGTGCAAGAGTTGATTCCTGCTCGATGTAAGCGACCACCTGTGGGGCTTTGTAGCGTACTTCTGCGGGTAGCACTGCTTCAGCGCCGTGCACCATGAAGAACGGGGTGTATCCTATGGCGCTGTTTGGAGTTGTGCGCAAGCTCCTGAGTACGGATTCCAGCTCATTTGGCCAGCATCCGGTGGCTCGTTCGAGTGGCCGGAGGAGTCGTTTCTTGATTCCACCGCAGACGAGGCCGTTGGCCTTTTCGACTTGACCTTTGGTCTATGGTTGAGCAACCGAGGCATAGCTTATGTTGATTCCCAGGTTTTCGCAGACTTCCTGGAACTCCTTGGAGGTGAAGTGTGTCCCATTGTCTATGATGATGTTGTGTGGCACTCCGAAGCGATAGACAATGGACTCGAAGAACTTGACGGCGCTGGCTCCTGACTGGTTTGTCACCGGCATGGCCTCGATCCACTTCATGAATTTGTCGACTGCGACCAAGAGGTAGATGTAGCCTCCTCGCGAGCATTTCCGGCGCTTGTCGACCATATCGAGTCCCCATTGCGCGAAGGGCCAAGCCAATGGTATTGGCCGAAGTTCCGCGTCAGGTGCGTGCGGTTTGTCCGCGAATCGTTGGCATGCGTTGCAGCACTGGACGATGTCCTTGGCATTGCACATGGCCATGGGCCAGTAGAATCTAGCTCGTAGAGCTTTGGCGACGAGGGCGCGACTGCCAGCATGGTGCCCGTAGATCCCTTCGTGGATGTCGAGGAGGACGGCCCTTCCGTCCCTATTGGAGACACACCGTTGGAGTACTCCTGTGATGCTGCGCTTGTATAGTTCGCCGTTGATGACGGCGAATGCCTTGGATCATCGCGCAATGTGTCGCGCGTCAGTCGGGTCGTCAAGCAGCCTCTTGCTGAGAAGATATGTGATGTAGGGTTGAGTCCAGTATGGCTCGATCATCATGACACCCATTGGTCCTTCGACTCCTGTGTCGAGCTCCAGGTCGTCGAGTGCCATTGGCTCATTGGGTGGCATAGCCCCCGAGTCCATTGACGCGCTTGCTTTCTTCTCTGGAGCCTTTGGCTTGATGGAGCGTTCACAGATATGCTCGAGAAATACCGAGGTGGTATGGGGGCACAGGTGAGCCAATATTGGAGAGTGTGTTCGCCTCTTCGTTGCTTTCACGGCCTACATGCCGCAGCTCATAGTCGTCAAAGTCCCCTTTAAGTGTGTCGTAGAGGTCACGATAGGCGATCATGTTGTCGCTCAGTGCGTCGCACTCGTGCATTGTTTGGTTCACCACCAGTTTGGAGTCGCCATAGATGATACGCCTCTTGGCGCTGTAGGCTTTTGCCATCCGCATCCCATTGATTAGGGCCTCGTACTCAGCTTCATTGTTGGAGCCCGTGAACTGCATTCGCAGAATGTATTTCATCTTGTCTCCCTGGGCGATGTCAGTATGATACCTGCGCCGGCCCCATCCTTTCGTTTGGACCCATCGAAGTGCATTATCCAGAGATAGGACATATCTGGCTTTTCGGGGAGCTGGTTCTCCATCCAGTGTATGAGGAAATCAGGGAGGACTTGTGACTTGATCGCATCGCGCTTTTCATATGTGATGTCTCGTGGAGACAACTCGCTTCCCCAAAGCACGACTCGTCCGGTGGCATCAGGGTTGTTGAGGATATGCCCGAGCGGGGTGTCGTTGACCACCAATATTGGGTGTTGTTGGAAGTAGTGGCATAGTCACCTGGTTGTCATGAAGACGTTGTATGCTAGCTTCTGGTAGTGCGGGTACCGCTGTTTTGTTGGCGTGAGCACCTCGCTGAGGTAGTAGACTGGGTGCTGGACCCCGTGGACCTTGTTTTCCTCGGCTCGTTCCACCACGAGCACCGGGCTGACCACCTGGTTGGTGGCGGAGATGTAGAGCAGCAGTGGATGCTTTCCGCGAGGCATCACCAGTACTGGCGAGGTGGATAGTAGACGTTTGAGGTCTTCGAATGCTTCTTGTGCCTCGTCTGTCCACTCGAACTTGTCAGTTTTGCGGAGAAGTTGGTAGAAGGGCAGTGCCTTTTTTCCCATTCGAATGATGAATCGAATAAGGGTCACGATTCGCCCAGCTAGCTGATGGACGCCTCTTACGTTCTTTGGCTTCTCCATGGCCAGTATGGCTTTTATTTTCTTCGGGTTTGCCTCGATCCCTCTCGCGGAGATGAGATATCCGAGTAGTTGCGGATGGTACGCTGAAGGCACATTTGTCTGGATTGAGCTTGATCCGGTAGCGGTCTAGGTTGGCGAAGGTTTCGTGTAGATCGTCTATTAGTGAGGCTTCCTCTTTTGTTTTGATGACTATGTCATCAACGTAGACTTGGATGTTGCAACCAAGTTGATTCTTGAGGCAGGCCTGCATGCACCGTTGATAGGTGGCTCCTAAACTTTTTAGCCCGAAGGCCATCGTGTTGTAGCATAACACGCCGAAGGGCGTCGTAAACGTTGTTTTCTCTTGGTATTCCTCCTTCATTCGAATTTTATTCTAGCCTGAGTAGGCATCGAGGAAGTAGAGGTGTTCACATCCCGCGGTGGAGTCGATGATCTGGTCGATTTGGGGCAACAGGAAGTGATCCTTTGGGCAGTGCTTATTCAGGGATGTAAAGTCCACACACATCCACAGGATATCTGTGTCTTTTTTAGGCAAAAGCACCGTGTTGGCGAGCCAAGTGCTTTCCTTGATCTCGCGTATGAATTTGGCGTCGAGGAGTCTGTTGATCTCTATTCCGACTGCCTTTGCTCTTGGTTCAGACAGTCGCCGAGTTGTCTGCTTGACTGGCCTTGCGTCTGGGTTTACGTTGAGTGAGTGCTCGGTGAATTCCCTGGGGACTCCTGGCATGTCCGCTGGACACCAGGCGAAGATCTCCTAGTGCTCACGAAGGAATTCGATGAGCGCGAGTTCCTATGTGGAACTCAAGTTGTTGGCGATGAGGGTCGTCTTGGTCGGGTCCGTTGGGTGGACCTGGACTTTCTTCATGTGCACCGACGAGTCAAAGGACAAGTTGGGTGAACTTAGCCTGCTCAGGGGAGGCAGACTGCATGCTGAAGGACTGGGAGATTCTGTTGAATTCCCTATCGTAGCTGTCGGACCTCTCGAAGTTGCCGTTGATTGTGATTACACAATTTGGACCCGGCATCTTCATCTGCAGGTAGACGTATTGCGGCACTGCCATGAACCTTGCGAACGCGACACGTCCGAGGATGCAGTGGTATTGTGAAGGCCAGCCGACGACCTCGAAGTTGATGCTTTCTTGCCGAAAGTTTTGCGGCATGCCGAAGATGACGACGAGGTTGATTTTGCCTAGGGGATACATGGCTTTCCCTGGGACGATGCCATGGAACGTCGTGTCTAAAACTTCCAGACACGTTAGAGGGATCCTCATCGCACGCAAGGTACTCGCGAACATGAGGTTAATGTCGCTGCTTGATACGTCCATTTTGCATCACTATTCTATGTCTTAATTCACTATTATTCATTGATATATTTCATACTGAGAGGTGATACTTATGTTATTTCATCTATTTTTGCATGGTTGATGACTTTTGGAGCATGGACCGCTGCAGTCAGGATTCTGATGGAAAAGGTGTTGTTTAGAGGCAAAATTCGCGAAGATCAGACAATCCGGGAAAATATACGGAAAATCCTATTTTTCTAGAAGACTAAGGATGCCAGAAGACGGAGTGGAGATGGGCCACAGGGGGCCCACACCACCCCTGGCGTGGTAGCCCTAGGTCACGCCTAGAGGTGGTGTGGCCACCCTGGCCCACTCCAGCCTCTCCCCTCTGGCGTATATCAACCTCCCAAAACCCTAAGACTCGGGGAGCGACCACAGAAAGGTTCCCCCGCCTCTGTGGGGCGGAAAACACCGAGAGAGAAAGATCTCTCCGGCAGACATATTTCTACCGGGGGAATTCCTTCCCGGAGAGGGGAGATCGTCGCCATCAACACCACCATCAAGCTGGACTTCATTGGGATCATCATCATCATCACCACCACCATCATCACCATCAGCACCCTCATCACCATCTCCATATTACTGTAACAATTGCGTTGAATCTTGCATAGTTCATAGGGGAAACTTTCCCGGTGTTGATTACTCTTTGTAGTTGATGCTATTGAGTGAACCATTGAATTATTGTTTATGTTCAGATTTTTATACATCAGTATTCTATCTCTGATCATGATCCATATGATGTCTTGTGAGTAGTTCGTTTTTTCTTGAGGACATGGGAGAAGTCTTGTTGTTAGTAGTGGAGTTGTGTTGAGAAAGATTCAATAGATTGTTATTTAAGTTGTGGTGTACTTCTTCTAGTGGTGTCATGTGAACATCGACTACATGACACTTCACCTATATGGGCCTAGGGGAATGCATTGTGTATTTGGCTACTAATCGTAGGGGTTGCCGGAGTGACAGAAACCTGAACCCTCGTTAGGAAACCATTGCACAAGGGACGTAAGGGTCTTAAAGTTTAAAGCTGTGGTTAGGTTTCTACCTTAATTACTTTCTTGTACTTACGGATGTTTGCAAGGGGTATAATCACAAGTATGTATTAGTCTTGGATGGGGTGGTACATTAGCACAGGTTCACCCACACAACACTTAGCAAGCTAAAGAAGATTAATCAACTATATGAAGCGAAAGCACTTGACAGTCTTCCCATGTGTCCTCGAGAACGTTTGGTCATCTTAAGTAATACAACCGGCTTGTCCTTTGCTGCATAAAGGATTGGGCCACTTGCTGCATTTATTCCTACTATCTTTTGTTTACTCGTACTTTGTTTACTTGGTTTATCAAAAACCCCTAAAAATCCGTTTGCTAAGTATTTGCAGAGAATTCCTGATCCATACCACTAGCCAGCACCTTTTGCTCCTCGTTGGTTTCCACACTCTTACTTATCGAAAATACTGTGATACACCCCCTATACTTGTGGGTCATCAAGACTATTTTCTGGCGCCGTTGCCGGGGAGTGAAGCGCTATTGGAGAGTGGAACTGGTAAAGGAAACTTCTAATGTGAGTATTGTTTACTACTATTAGTTGCTTTATTTTCGTTATGGATAATTCGCTGAGTTTCTTATTTGGTAATGCTACTACCAATGCTAAGGTAGTAGATAAGCCACCACCTGCTGAGAATGATGTTTTCAAAATACCTACAAGAATTATTGATCGTGTTATGGATAACTACTATGTTGGGAATGGAACTGTCCATCCCGGTGATCATTTACTCTTTATACACGAATTATGCGGGTTGTTCAAGTGTGCATGTATTACTACAGATCAAGTTAAGAAGAAGTTATTCTCATTATCACTGAAAGGAAGAGCTGAGGAATGGTATAAGCTGCTGAAGAATGGTCAAGCTCTGGAATGGGAGGAAATAGTGCCTCTCTTTTATTCAAAGTTTTATCCTCCTAGTGAGATTCATAAAGATCGGAATCAAATATACAACTTTTGGCCTCTTGATGGAGAGAGTATAGCTCAAGCTTGGGGGAGATTGAAGTTACTAATGCTCAAATGTCCCATTCATGAGCTCCCCAACAATATTATTATCAATAACTTTTATTCAAGGCTCCCTCTACATGATAAAGATTTATTGGATGCTTCTTGTGCTGGATCATTCACTCGCATGAAAGAAGAAGCTAAATGGGATCTTCTGGACCGTATTCAAGATAATACTGAAGTTTGGGAGAATGATAAATGTAGAAAGTCAAGTATAAATTATGATTATGAATGCATTGAATCTTTTATGGGAACTGATGACTTTCAAAATATTAAAAATGCTTATGGTCTAGACTCTCAAGCTATTACTTCTTATTTTAAGGCTTTTGCTTCCTATATTGAAGTGCCTAAAAAGAAGTGGAATAAGTATCATGAACCTTATAAAGATGTTGCTAAGAGTGTTCCTGCAAGAAATGTTGAAGTTTATACTGCTAATCATGTTTTACCTGAACCTTATATTGAGAAAATGCCTTTTCCAGTTAAGGTAAAGGAACATTCTATGATAGCTAGTATGGTTGATGAAAGTATGAGTAAAGCTATTGCACCTGATAAATAAATGGTTGATGAACCTATAATAGCAAGTGTGAAAGACTTTGTCACTAAATATGAAAAAGAGGGACACCCTATCCTTTGTAAGGATACCTCTAATATTGTTTCATATAGTAGTGTTATGAGAGCTAGTATTCCCGTGTTTTCTGTTAGAATAAGTGATCATTGCTATGATGGTCCTTGTGATAGCTATATTGTTAAGTTTATGCATGAAACTGAAAGCTACTATGAGAGAGGGAAAAGTGTTCTTATGTATCTCAATAATATCAAGTTTCCTTGCTTTATGCTGAAAGTTTTTATGTTGCACTTCTTTTGCCTTCTTATGCAAGTTGCTTCTAGTTTCAACAACTTGTTTGTTTACAAAACTCCCTTGCATAGGAAGTGGGTTAGACTTAAATGTGTGTGTGTTTTTGCTTCTTAATGCTCTCTTTCACTTCAATTCATATCCCTATGAGAGCTTCTTCAAAATTATCATGCCCATCTTAAAGGCTATAAAGAAAGAGCTTTATGGGAGACAACCCAATTTGTTTTTGCTTTCAGTTTGTTTTTGTTTCTTTGAGTCCTGGAAGTTATTACTTTGGTAAGAACCACTCCTTATCCGTTTTGTTTGTTTTTTGTGTCAAGATCAACCTCTAATGAGAGAGAAGTATGATTTTGGGAAGTTGCTGTCCCGAAACAGATGTTTGTGCTTCACCGTAAAAATTCGTGAGAGATCTCTGTATGTCGGATTGAGCTATAATTTTTTGTGCTTCTGCCCAGGTTGTTATATAACTTTCGTTAGTTTTGCACTTTTTGATTTGAGCAACAGAAGATTTTCGAAAAAATTGATCTTTACCTGCTGGTCTGTTTTGGCAGATTTTGCCACTATTGCATCTGCTTCTTTATTCGATTTCCTTTTTGAATTATTTTTGGGTTTTCGAAAGGAGTTTTTCAGTAGCTTTTGTTTTGATGGTTTTCAGTTGAAGTTGGACTCAAAAGGTTTTATCACTTCACTTATACTAATGTTGTTAATGAGAATTGTGTGAAGTTTTGTGTGAACGAAATTTCTAGGAAGTGGAGACAATGGTGTAATAAGGAAGAGAAGGGTCTTATGACTCAAGTAATAAGTGTATGAAGATGAAGATATCGATGATATTCAAGAGATGACTCCGTAAGAATCTACTAGATACCAAATTCAGAGACCTACAGAGTCTGTTTTCAAATAGGTAAAAGTTCTGGTAAGAAAAGTTCCACAAAAATACTATCCAACTATATTTTTGTAGTTTTCAGTCAATAAGGAAAGTTACGAAGCGAAAAAGGGATGGAACCGGAGCCAGGGTGGCTCACACCACCCTGTGGCACGGGCCCACCCCTGGTCGCGCCACCAGGTGGTGAGTCCACCCCGGACTCGGCCTCTGACTCGTTTTCTCCTAGTACCTTCCTTTTGATATGAAACTTCGTAATATATAACCCCCCGGATCTTCCGAGGTCCGTATATCGTGTTTTCGTCGTGTTTTTGTTTCGATCTGTTTCTGTCAGGACATACTCTTTGAAAGCTTAGAAGCACAATGGTGTCCGCCAAGGATAAAGGGAAGGAGCCTATGGAGGAGGATCTTCAAGACCCCAAGCAGAGGCTGGTACCTTTAGTCTCTTGCCTTGCATCAATGGAAGCCCTACGAGTCACTAAGGAGTTCTGCTATAAGTACCGGGACTTGAAGAGGAAGGTGGACATGCTTCAATGGTTGAATAATAGGCTTCACAAGATGCTGGAAGATTTCCTCATGTCAACTAAGAGCATAATACCACCACCACCGAAGGAGTAATTCGTCATCAGGTTTGGCATCCCCTTGGTTTGTTCCAAGCTTGGGGGAGTGCCGCAGTATCACATCACTATCTTCTATCTTTTTACCTTTTTAGTAGAGTCATATCATGAATAGAGGAGTTATTATGTAGGATGGTTTGCATTATGGAAGTGTCCCCACTCTCGTTAGATGTGTATCCCTTGGTGTGAGTTACCATTATGAAATATTAATGAGAAGTTCTATCATTCACTCTTTTGCATAGCTTATATTAGTTTTCAATTCGTGGTTATATGATTGATCTTGTTGTTAGTATTGGTATCACTCTGGGATCATTGAGTTAATTTAGTTGGTTTTGGCAAACCTGGCTCGGTCAGTAGCAACACTATTTTTGAGTGTTGAATGAAAAAGATAGAAGTACTCCAGAGAAAAATAATTTCATCGTCTTTCTTTCTTGATTTGCTCATAAGTCTAGTATTCTCTAGTTAAGATCTTTTGTGCTTCCAAGGAAGATTGCATGTTTGTCTTTATCACTTGTATGTTTGTTTGTTTCCTTCAAC
Organism: Avena sativa; assembly: GCA_916181665.1. NCBI lineage: Eukaryota > Viridiplantae > Streptophyta > Magnoliopsida > Poales > Poaceae > Avena > Avena sativa. The sequence continues at coordinate 342,429,196 of OV702288.1, forward strand.
TCTTATACTTGCTACCCAGCCTTTCTAGCCAAAAACCTGTACTGAGAGGATTTCTTCTCGTGCATCCACCTCCTTTAAACCAAAACCTTTGCCATTTGTGTCCACCATACCTACCTAGTAGCATTATTGCTATTCCAAGTAAATTCTTGTTTTATCTACCTCCCAAATTAAACTTGTTATATGAAAATTAGTGATTAAAGCTCTCACGAACTTGATGGCACACTTTACTTTCTTGCACTTAATAAACTTGAACCATTGTGCTCACCTATGTTGCGTATATACTTGCACTTTGTAAGTTGTGAATTAGCAGAACCATGCTGTCATGGGGAATGCTTTCAACATTGCACTGGTACTTTGTACCAAGTTGATATCATGTTCTTTTGTCTATGGATGTCGTCGGTGTGAAATGAAAGGGGAGCTTGTAAGTCCATGGAGTTATGCATGTGTGTTAGAGAAACGCCTGGGCCGCTGGTATAATCCATGCTGACATGGTGGAAACTTGCAGCGTAACCATAATGGGTATCTATGAAGCATTCTTCTTATAAAAAAATAGTCCGATATTGAGAAAAAAGAGAAAAAGAAAAAAAAAGAGATATTATGAAAAGAGGAAAGAGAGAAAAAAGCACCATATTCCCATGGTAAATAAGAAGATTGCTGAGATGCTTGTTGCCTGCTTGCCTTGTCATTTTGATATGGGGATTCTTCCATATCATCGGGCAAGGGGTACCCCGTTGGCGGTTCTCTATGATACACATATGCTTACGATGACAAGAACTTACCGGTGACTAAACATGAGTAGCATGAGGAGCAGCCCTCGTATTCAAGGGACATGAGATTCTCAACTTACAACTTGTCAATGCATATCCTCATTTTTTATCACTTAAACCTTAATCACCTAAAGATGCCTATGAGAGGGGCAATGAGAGCTAAAAGCTAGTAAGTATCATAATTTTTGGGAGCTCTTTATGAGACTTGCAATCCCTGCTTCCCTCTTTGAAGGGCCTTTCTTTCACTTTGTAGTTGACTCAGTAAACCTATTTCCTTTTATCTCAGCAAGTATTTTGAGTTGATGTGTTTCATTCATTCATATGTTCATTTATTCAATCATGTTGCTTTTGTTCCTTGTTTTGCACATTGCTCTTATCTTGATATTTACTACTTTGAAACCTATCATTGAAAACCAGTTATTTGTGAACTCCAGCAAATTATCAACTATTCTTCGACCAAGAGCTAAGTTTGCCATTACCAATTATGATTTACTTTATGTATCTTTATTGTGTTTCCTTTACTCATTGCAAGTTGAGTTATATAATAGTGAGTTGTCTTCTATTATGATCTATCTATTTGATGAATGTGATGCTTCTTGTCTGTATTCTTTTATCGACTCTTCACTCCATAAACCTGAGGCCATGTTTATTGAGCTCAGTTTCGCTTGGGGACAAGCGAAGTATAAGCTTGGGGGAGTTGATACGTCCATTTTGCATCACTATTCTATGTCTTAATTTACTATTATTCATTGATATATTTCATACTGAGAGGTGATACTTATGTTATTTCATCTATTTTTGCATGGTTGATGACTTTTGGAGCATGGACCGCTGCAGTCAGGATTCTGATGGAAAAGGTGTTGTTTGGAGGCAAAATTCGCGAAGATCAGAAAATCCGGGAAAATATACGGAAAATCCTATTTTTCCAGAAGACTAAGGATGCCAGAAGACAGAGTGGAGATGGGGCATAGGGGGCCCACACCACCCCCTGGCGCGGGCAGCTCTAGGCCGCGCTTGGAGGTGGTGTGGCCACCCTGACCCACTCCAGCCTCTCCCCTCTGGCGTATATCAACCTCCCGAAACCCTAAGACTCGGGGAGCGACCACATAAAGATTCTGCTGCCTCTGCGGGGCGGAAAACACCGAGAGAGAAAGATCTCTCCGGTAGACAGATTTCTGCCGGGGGAATTCCTTCCCGGAGAGGGGAGATCATCGCCATCAACACCACCATCAAGCTGGACTTCATCGGGATCATCATCATCACCACCACCATCATCACCATCAGCACCCTCATCACCATCTCCATATTGATGTAACAATTGCGTTGAATCTTGCATAGTTCATAGGGGAAACTTTCCCGGTGTTGATTACTCTTTGTAGTTGATGCTATTGAGTGAACCATTGAATTATTGTTTATGTTCAGATTGTTATACATCACTATTCCATCTTTGATCATGATCCATTTGATTTCTTGTGAGTAGTTCGTTTTGTTCTTGAGGACATGGGAGAAGTCTTGTTGTTAGTAGTGGAGTTGTGTTGAGAAAGATTCAATAAATTGTTATTTAAGTTGTGGTGTACTTCTTCTAGTGGTGTCATGTGAACGTCGACTGCATGACACTTCACCTATATGAGCCTAGGGGAATGCATTGTGTATTTGGCTACTAATCGTAGCGGTTGCCGGAGTGACAGAAACCTAAACCCCCGTTAGGAAACCATTGCACAAGGGATGTAAGGGTCTTAGAGTTTAAAGCTGTGGTTAGGTTTCTACCTTAATTACTTTCTTATACTTACGGATGTTTGCAAGGGGTATAATCACAAGTATGTATTAGTCTTGGATGGGGCGGTACATTAGCACAGTTTCACCCACACAACACTTAGCAAGCTAAAGAAGATTAATCATCTATATGAAGCGAAAGCACTTGACAGTCTTCCCATGTGTCCTCGAGAACGTTTGGTCATCTTAAGTAATACAACCGGCTTGTCCTTTGCTGCATAAAGGATTGGGACACTTGCTGCATTTATTCCTACTGTCTTTTGTTTACTCGTACTTTGTTTACTTGGTTTATCAAAAACCCCTAAAAATCCGTTTGCTATGTATTTGCAGAGAATTCCTGATCCATACCACTAGCCAGCACCTTCTGCTCCTCGTTGGGTTCGACACTCTTACTTATCCAAAATGCTGCGATACACTCCCTATACTTGTGGGTCATCACTGCTGCCATCCATGAAGACGCGACTTATATCGAAACCCCCAATCTGCACCTCGAGTATGAGGGGACAGTGGCCTGGACGAGGAACTTGGCGCGGGTGGTTATGCCTGTCGAAGGTGATGCAGGAGTCGCTTCCACTGAGGTACTCAGTGGTAGAAGGTGGAGAGTTTATCGCCAAGTTGACTTGGCGAGTGATGGCCTTCTGCACTCGATTTGAGGGACGCCCTTTTTGGATCATCCCCATGTTGCCCACAGCTCGTGGGTATGGTTCGCCTCCGTGATGCTGGACCAGCGCGGACGCGGGTGGTGGTGGTCCGGGCGGTGGTGGAGGAGCTCCATGTGCCACGACGCCTGGGGCGGCTCCATAGCCCCTATTGACTGTGTCATGATTCATCCGGGCCAGGCCTTTATGGATTTTAAGGAACTCACGACAATCCTTGAGAAGATGGCTGGATTTCTTCTTTCCATCGTGCTTGTTGATGTAGAAGTGCACGTTGCATGGCCCGGACAGTTTGTCCTCAATAGATGTTACGGGTGCCTCTTCGCGAGTGTGGTGTTGCCACACCTGCGAGGTTTTCCGCTATCGCGGTATCCACCACTGCGGTATCCGATGTTGCGGTTGTCATCGCATTTGTCGGTGTAGCCGTCTGCGACCATGTTGACTTCATCGCGGTCGTCGTAGACACGCATTCGACATTTGCTTCGGCGATCGCGTCTGCGCCCAAGGTCATCGTCATCGTCGGAGTATGTGCGGTTCTTCACCCAGTCTTCTGCGTCAGCCCACCAATTCGTGATTTCCATCAGGTGGTCGATTTTTTTGGGCTTCGAGCGGCCCAGCTGATCCCTGAGCTCTATACGGAGAACACCACCATTGAACGTGTCGATTGCGCGGTCCTCTGAGATGTTTTATGCGGAGTTCCTGATGATGGACTACCTCTGGATGTACGAGCGTAGCGATTCACTCGACCTTTGTTGGCAGCTTCTCAACTCTTCGATTGACGTGGGCCTTTTGTAGGTGCCTTTGAAATTGCGCACGAAGCTGTAGACCAGCTCTTCCCAGCTGCGAATGGATCCGCGCGGGAGATTGTTGAGCCATGCGCGAGCCACACCCTGCAGCTGTAGCTGCAGGCATTGCATGGCCGTGCTTCGACTCCCGCCATGTAGTCTGATGGAGGAGATGTGGTCTTCCAACCAGATTTTCAAGTCCTGTAGACTGTCAAATTTTCGGTTCTCCAATGGGAGTTTGAACCCTTAGGCATTCGCTTCTGCCTGATGGCCCTGCTGAAGCATCTGGCGCTGCATAGTTCGGTCTCGTCCTCTTCTGAGTCAGTCGAACGAGTGTGTCTTGCCCTTGATTTGTCGATTTTGCACTGCGTGAGGTCATCACGCGCAGCGTAGTCACGATCGTGCCACCGTGAGCGGCGACGCCGGGATAGGTCGTGGCTATCGTCGCTGGACAAAGGCGATAGTGTTTTGCCAGAGCCTTGCTTTTCTTTAGCTCCGGTGCAGGTTCTTTATCAAGGGCTGCCTCGACTAGCCCCAAGCCCATGATCGTAGATCGGTGCATGGCAACTCTTGGATCTCCAGCTAGCGGCTGGTTGTTGAGGAGGTACATGGTGGCCACCGTTATCGCGGCATGCGACGTCTTTGGGAGCACGTTTCCCCGTGTATCCACCGTCATGGAGCCGAAGTCGAGGACTTTCGCGGCTTCCACGCGCCCCTCCTTGGTGAGGTGGGCCAGTCGAGATCTTCTCTTGTTGGCCAGGTACTCATTGCCTTTGGAGGAGGATCCTCCGTGGGAGGAGAGCCTGGCTCGCCGAAGGCTTGATTCGTCCGCCGCCTTTTTACGCTCTTCGAGTTGCACGATTGCATGTAGATGGCGTCTGTACTCCTCCTTCAGTAGCCAATGGTAGCCCATTAGCATGTCTTGCGGGGAATTGAGGGGCAGGGGATTGCCTTGTAGAGTTTCTCGACAGCGGGCCCATTCGTTGTCGTTGAGCTTGATCACGACGCGCTCACCCGTGTGCTCATTCACTATGGTAGGCGGTTCTCCTGCCGCTCCATTGTTGACGGGTGCGCCGTTGCCACCGTTACCATTGGTCGTGCTGTCGGTGGGTGGTCTAGTGCCGTTAGGCGGTCCGGTGCCAGATCCGGGGCCAACGTTTTCGCGATTGGCGGTAGTGTCGCCTGCATTGATGACTACACACATGAAGTGGTTGGGAAAGTTGTTTCTCCCATAACTTTCACATCCAGAGCCATAGGCTCTTTCTTTATTGGCCAGGACACCCAGATCGGATCCGCGACTGCTGTCACTGTCCGTGCTCCCAGCTGTTGCCAAGGCGTTGAGCTCGTTGAGGGTGCCGATTGGTGGCGGGAACCACGATGCTGGAGCAATCGCGGGTGCCATCGGCTGGTCAGGCATGCGAAGAGTGCCCATTTGACCAACCTGGAAGCGGAATCTCCCAATCACCAGACTGATTCCATCGCCCACGGACTCGAAAGCCGGACGAGTGGCCGGTGTGTGGACGGTGAAGTCGAACACGCCAAAGAGTTGGTGAATCTCCGTTGTTGCGGAGTTGTAGATCACGGTTGATGGGGCGAAGAATCCGCGACATCAGCACTCCCAATTCCCACAGACGGCGCCAATTGACGAGGGTTTAACTCGTCAATGCCCATTGTTATGGACTTGCGTTTTGAAGAAGGAGGGAGCACTGGAGGCATCAGCCGGCTAGCAAACAAGCACACAGGGACGCAGGTTCTACCTAGGTTCAGGCCTCGTAGAGGTCCCTACTCCTGCTTGTCTGCTCTTGGAATTAACGAAGGAATCGAATATTACAGATGCAATCTGGCGAGAGTTGTGAAAACTAGGGTTGCGTGTGTCCTCCTCGCCACCCCCTCCTAGCCTTTATATAGATATGCTAGGTCTCGGGTGGCAGGTCGAGTCGGTTATAGATTAGGGTTTTCCCTTTAAACTTTCTATCTTAAGCTTCTTCTTGTCTCGCAAGCAATCGAGATACGTGGGCCACTCAAATTCTCCATTTGGGCCTTGGCAACACCGTGGGCTTCCGCCGTATCTGGACCATATATACCGAACTCAAGTACCTATAGGGTATACCCATGTCAACCACCATAGTCATTGCATGTGTCTTCCTTTCCTAAACCATTACTAGAGTCATTGCATGTGTGTTCCTTTCCTAGACCACATTGATCCACCAGAGTCATTGCATGTGTCTTCTTTTCCTTAACCACCAGAGTCATTGCATGTGTGTTATTTTCCTAAACCACCACCAGAGTCATTGCATGGGTGTTCCTTTCCTAAACCACATTGATCCACCAGAGTCATTGCATGTGTATTCCTTTTCCTAAAACACCACCAGAGTCATTGCATGTGTCTTCTTTTCCTGTCGTTGTATTGGGAATGGCAATACCTAAGGAGGTTAGATAGAGGTGTGGGGACTAGTAGGGAAGCTATCGACAGAGTCCACAGGCGGGATTGGATACAAGCAAGCGTAGCTGGACGCAGGAAGTACCCAGGTTTGGATCCCTCGTGATGAGGTAAAGCCCCTACTCCTGCCGGATCTGACTGTGTGGTATATATGAACTACAAGTGCTCCTCGAGCTATATTCTCTAGCTACTGCCTTAAATGCAGTCAAACCTACCCTTACAACTGAGGCCTTTCCTCTCCTTATATAGGCAGAGAGGCAACGGTCTCACTGGCCAATCCGACAGGCGGGCCCCACAGGCGGGTCCCAGCCGACTGGTCATCTACAGTGTCTGGTACGGTGTGTCCCATCGGAGTATGAGTGGTATGGCTATCGTAGGCACAGTGGACGCCGTGCGAGCCTGTCGTCAGCATCAGGCCACTGTTACTGCGTCATCCCCGCAAAGTCTTCGGTATGGGCGAGTAGTTGCCGGTCTTGTCATCGTACATGCGTACCGTGCACTGATATGCACGTCGTCGTGTCTCACTGATTGGTTCCGGCTACGTCGCCGTAGCTGGCTGCTTCTTGCCGATCCGGCTACCATGCGATAGCCGGGCTATCTTGCCTTGTCCGGCTGCCTCTGGTCAGCCGGACGCGATCCGACTGCCTAGTTTCTTGTCCGGTTGGGGTATCTGGGATGATCCCCCCGACACTAGCCCCTGAGCACGTGTGGATTCCGCCCTTAGGCGAAATGTGCGCGCGCTCCCTCCTGGTTTTGAATTTGTGTCCGGCTACGCCTGGCGGTTGTGCTACCCGTGACATCAGTGCTACCGCCGGCCACGCGTGCACACGCCATCATTGCACTGCGGCGGGTAGCGTAACGTCCTGTCGCACGTCGCCTCGGGAAATTGTTGCCTGGCGCTTTGGTTCTCGCTCCCGGATCTTCTGCACATCCCGCATCAGCACACGGGGTCTGGGCGGCGGTTGGGGAGAAGGTCGCCTGGATGCACGCCACGTGACGCCTTGGACGGTTGCACTTCCAGTCCTTTAAAGGGACGCCACGGGGGGGGAGCAGTTCCCTTCCTTTGCTCCCCTTCTCTAGTTTTCTTCTTCCCTTCCGCGCTCCTGCCCTCTGCGCCCTTCCTCTGCAGTCGCTGTAGCCCGCTATGCTGCTCGTTCTTTGTCGTCGGCGGTATGGGCCACCGCCACTCCTCCGCCGCCGCGCCTCCTTGTCAACCGGTGATGGAAGCCGAATGCGGAGGTTGGTGTGGCTCCTCAATCACGGAGGACCACATCCAGAAGTACCGCGCTACCCGCGTCCTTCCGCCGGAGGAGGAAGTAGCGGTGCGGCTGGCGCCGTCGGGAGAGGTGTCGCCGCACCCGGCGGAGGGAGAGCGGGTCATCTTCCTATCGCACCTGGCGCACGGGTTCGTGTTGCCGTGCACCCCTTCTTCCTCACATTCTTGGCCTTCTTCGATATCCGTCTCCACCATCTTGGCGCCAACGCAATCGGAACGCTGGCGCACTTCATGGCTTTCTGCGAGAGCTATCTCGTGATCCAGCCGGATCTCAGGCTCTCCTGCCAGCTCTTTCGAGTCCGTCCGCAGGTGCAATACACGAAGGGGCCGCTAGTCGTCTGCGGTGGCGCCTCCATCTACTCCCGCGCGCAACCCGGCTACCCGAAGTTCTTGCTGCACAACACGGTACGACTGTGGCAGCAGTCGTACTTCCACGTCAAGAACGTCACCAACGTCGACCAGATCAACCTTCCGGCTTTCCAGGATGTCGAGTCTAGCCGGCAGCACTAGGAGCTGAAGATTTACGGTGACAAGGCGGAGTCGGACGCGATGCTGCAGCGCATGCGCTCCCTCGCCACCTGCCGGCTAACCGGCCTGGACATCACCCTCAACTGGATGTCCCGACTGATGATGCCACTGCAGCAGCGAGTGCACAAAATGTGCTTCTACTCCGGCCGGCTGGACCTGACCCGGTTGTCGCGCCACGATCCCCGCTACCACAACCTGAAGGAGTGGGTGTGGACTATCACGAAGGAGTGGCTGCCGAAGGGCTGGACCTTCAGCCTGGCGCCCTACAACCGGGACAACCGCGCGCCCTGGGTAGGTCCTTTTAGCCAGAGCTTTCTTTCGTATTTCTTGCCTTTCTTTCTTGCTTTATCCGACTAACTTCTTGTATTCGGAAGATCTTCCCTTGCATCCTTCGTGAGGAGGGTGAGGCCCCCCTCGAGGCGTTTACGCCTGACTTGCCTGAGCCACGTGCTCGGCGGTCTGGCGAGGAGTCGGACGGGGACGGTGATGCCTTCCCCAGCCGGAACGATGAACCGGCTGCCGACCCTCACACGGAGGTTGACGAGGAGGAGGAGGCCACGCCAGCCTCTGATCCGGGGCAGCGCCCTGCGACGAACGACGAAGCTGGCGGGAGCGGCTCTAGCCGTTCCAACTCCAGCCGGCCTGCCGCGGATCTGCTGGCCCCCAAGAGGAGTCGGACCAGCACCCTTCCACCTAGTCACCTGGGCCGGAAGAAGGGGCCGCTTCCGGTTGTGCAGGGGTACGTCCTTCCTTCTCCTCTTCCACCATCTTCAGCTTGTTTCTTTTTCTTCCCTTGGCTTATTTGCTTTTCTTTCCTACTTCTCGTCTTCTGCCTTCTTAGCACGCTGGTCTCCTTTGGAGCCGCGAGCGCGGCGTGAGCGCCCACCGTGTCGCCACCCCGCGCTCCAACCACATCTGCCAGCGCCCCTCCTTCTTCCGCGGCACCGCCTTCGCCACCACCTCGAGCTAAACCAGCTACGCCAGACGGAGCGGAGGGTTCGCAGCCGGACATGGTGGCCCAGCCGGAAGCAGAAGGTTCTCAGCCGGGTGGCTCTTCTGCAGGTGCGCGGGGAGCCATAGCCGGGAAGGTACTCGTGGTTGTCAGTGATGACAACTCTGACGACGAGCTGGGGGAGGAGTGGAGGACAGTGGTGGTTGCCGCGAAGGATTCCTTGGCCATCAACGCCGTGGACGACGAAGCCTCCTCCGCCGCCTCACTGACGGACCTCGCCGCCACCCTCGAACTGGCGGTGAAGGAGATCCGGCTGCTGGAGGCTGCAGCCGGCGGGAACCGGTCCTTGGAGCAGAAGCTTGCCGCTGCCAACGGAACCTCCCAGAGTAAGTTTCTTCATCCGGCTTGCTTTTTTTGCTGATAGACGGTTTCGTCGCAACTATCCTCGTGTGCGCTCAGCGTGAGATCGATCGCTTGAAGAAAGCAAATGACCGGCTGAGCAAGTCCAACTCCACTCTGCGGCTGCAGAATAAGGATAATCACGCGAAGGTAGACGGTCTGGAGGCCACCATCAAGGAGCACGACGCCTCGCTCGCCAGCCGGACTGAAGCCTTCAACCTTCTCGAGGCCCAGAACAAGGACCAAGAGAAGGAGATCAAACGGCTGGCGACAAAGGAGAAGGCTCTGGTGGAGGAGCTGATGCAGGTTGGCCACACGGCTAAGGGTAAGTTCCTCTTTTCCGTATCCCTTCCGTTCCGGATCCGGTAGCCAGATCTGACTCTCTTTTTCTGACAGCATTTTATCCCGGCATAGACCTGCTGGCGTATAACCGGCTGCAGGAGAACTGGCCGGGAGCACAGCCGACGTCCCAGGAGCTCATCGTCCTTCTCAGCTAGGAAGCTACCAAGCTTCGTCAAGCGGCGCGGGACATCTTCTCCTTCCTAAGGCAGGATGCTCCGGTTCAGGAGACAATGGCGCAGCTGGCTGTGAAGGTTGGGGAGGTGCCGGGTGCGGTGGACCGGCTGCGGGACTTGGCGGCGCGAGCCGGAGCGGAGATGGCTCTGGCCCTCATGCTCTCCTGGTATAAGGACGCCCACGTCGAGAAGATCGACAGAGGCTTCCATGCCGGCACCGACCTTGCCGCCATCCACCAGGCCCATCCAGAGCTCCGAGGCTCCACCATCAAGGTCGCCGACTACGTGGATCCTGACGAGGTGCTCACCGACTCGAAGTCCGTCGGTACTCCGGATGTGGAAGCCCCGATGCAGCCGGCTGCGGGCGCCGGAACTGGATCGAGTGCTGCGCCTCCTCCTCCGTCTGAAGCTTCCACCGGTCAAGATGCTCCGCATGGCAAGGGTCCTGCCGTCTAGTCGCTGCCCCGGGATGCCGGGTGTATCTATCTTGTTCAGTATTACTTTGGAACTTGTCTGTCTGTACCGGATGCCTCTGGCACCGGGTAAACTTATGGGAGCATCGCCTCCCTTTTCCTTTGTTTGTTAATTTTGAACTGGCTTGACTTTCCTTCAACTTGTGCGTTTTGCATTTTCTTTCAACATTTCGCCGATTGACTTTATCCTGCTTACTTTGTCCGGCTACACGCCTTTAGCCGGGAGAACTGCACCTCTAGTGGGGGTGCGCTAGCGCACCCATTGGGTGTAGCCCCCGAGATTCATAGTAGCTGGTGTAGCCAGGTTCTTCGAAGCTTTCCTCTTTTCCCCAAATCTTCTAACTTTATCCGACTAGACTCATCTCAGTCAGGTGCTTTCGCTGGCTGAACACCTTCAGTCGGTGGAACTAACATTCCAGTGGGGCCGCACGAGCGCACCCACTGGGTGTAGCCCCCGAGATTCGGAGTGCTTGATGAAGGCAAGTACTTCGAATCTTCTCTGTCTTCTCTTACTCCTGCCCTTTCCCTCACCTGGGCTCCGAACGGCCGGCTAAACGCCTTTAGCCGGTCGGGAACTACAAGATTCCACTAGGGGCGCGCAAGCGCACCCAGTGGGTGTAGCCCCCGAGATTCGGAGTGCTTGATGAAGGCAAGGACTTCGAATCTTCTTCTCTTTTCTTCCTGAATTCTGACTCAACATAGTCGTACAATAATATACTTCTAGATACATTCTCACATGTTCATAGGTTTCTGGGCACTTGGTCGCTTTCTCGTGTGCTCTGCTGTTTTCGCCGCGTCCTTGCCGGGCAGCCGGGTTGCGGTCTGCAGCCGGAATCGAAGGGAGCTGACAGTACATCGCGCACGGTACTAACAGCTAAGTAGCCGGATTGTCTTAAGCTAGTTGCAGGGCCGGGATGCCCGATCTATCGCGTCTCCTCCCTGTCTTTCGTGTGGGATGCCTCGGGCTTTTGCTCTTGCTAGCCGGACAGCCGGGTTGCGGTCTGTAGCTGAGACAAAGAGTGGGCCTCTGACATCGTCGCATACTACTCAGCCAGTTTGTTAACTTAGTAGGCCGGGCTAGCCGGCAAGCCCCCGGGTAGGGGTTGCCGGAGCCAGAAAAACCATAACCGGAAAATATGTACAAACACATTTCTAGCAAGGAGCCCCCGAGCATCTTGCAGGGGTCTGCATTTTCATTCATAGGGTTTGCGGGATACATACACTGTATGGCGACTAGGTGTAAAACAGGCGCAGTAAGGCCGTGTTCCAGGGACGCTCGGTCTCCTCGTCTGATTTGTCAATCTTGTTCTTGCGCGGCTGCTGCGTGTCGATGAGGTAGTAGGAGTTACGACCCGGCTGATGATGAAGGGGCCCTCCCAAAGTGGCGATAGCTTGTGCATGCCCTTCGTGTCTTGCACCATCCAAAGAACCAGGTCATCCTCGCGGAACGCGACTGGGCGGATCCGACTTGAATGGTAGCGGTGTAGCCGTTGTTGGTACAGGGCCGACCTGGACAGGGCCAGCTCGCGGGCCTCCTCCAGGAGGTCCACACCATCCTCCCGCGCCTCCTGGTTGTCCTTCTCGTCGTATAGGAGCTTGCGTGGGGAGTCGAACTCGATATCCACGGAGAGGATGGCTTCCGATGCGTAGACTAGGAAGAACAGGGTGTAGCCAGTTGATCTATTCGGCGTGGTGCGGAGGCTCCATAGCACATCTGGAAGCTCTTCGATCCAGCATCCGGGTGACCGCTCCAACGGCTCGATAAGGCGTGGCTTGATGCCGGCTAGCACCAAGCCGTTTGCTCTGTCGACTTGCCCGTTGGACTACGGGTGCACGACGAAGGCAAGGTCCAGCCGGATGCCCTTGTTGCTACAGAATCGGGCGAAGGCCCCCTTGGCGAAGTTCGTGCCGTTGTCGGTGATGATGTTTTTGGGGTAGACGAATCGATTGATGATGTCGCTGAAGAAGGTGACGATTGTCGCCCTGTCCAGCTTCCGGATGGGCTTGGCCTCAATCTACTTCGTGAATTTGTCCACCGCCACCAGCAGATGGGTCATGCCTGCGCGCGCTCCCTTGAAGGGACCGACAATGTCAAGGCCCCAAACCGCGAATGGAAAGGTAATCACTATGGTCTTGAGTACCGAAGTCAGCATGTGCCTGAGCTTCCCGAAGCACTAGCACCCGTTACACGCGCGGACTAGCTGCTCAGCATCCTCGAGGGCGGTGGGCCAATAGAAGTCGTGGCGAAACGCCTTGGTGACTATCACCCTTGATGAAGCGTGGTGCCCGCAATTGCCCTGGTGGATGTCCTTGAGTAGCCGATAGTCCGTGTCCACATCGACAGACCTTTGGAAAATGCGGGATACGCTGCGCTTGTATAGTTCACCGTTGATGATGGTGTACGTGTGCGCGCGGCACCGGATTTGCCTGGTTTCCACCTCGTCATCCGGAAGTTCCCCGTTGACGATGTAGTTTATGAAGGGCTATGCCCAGGATGGCACTTCCCGAATGGCAAGGATGCTCCCGCTCTCCGGTTGATGGTTGTCGGGGGGTCGTCCGGGTGATGTACCCGGGCCGGCAGCCCCCGAGCCGCTTGACGAGCCGGCAGCCCCCGGGTCTTGCAAACCGGAGGGCACTACCCTGCCGGAGTTGGTGCGGGTCTTCTTCTTTGGTGGTTCTGCCTGCTCCACTTCTGCTGCTCCGTCAGCCGGAGCACTCCCTGCCCAGATGATGGAGTCTGACTCCAGCGACGGGTTGATGGAGGGTTTGCGTAGATGCTCCAAGGAGACCCCGGGTGGGATCGCCTGCCTGGTGGATCCGATTCGGGCGAGCGAATCGGCTGCCTCGTTGTTGGCACGGGGGACGTGGTGGAATTCACATCCGTCGAAGGAGGCGCTGAGCTTCTAGATATGGAACCGGTAGAGGGCCATGTTTGCATCCCTGGCGTCCCATTCTCCGGATACTTGCTGCACCACTAGATCCGAATCGCCGAAACAAAGGATCCGGTTGACACCGATCTCCTTGGCTAGCCGGAGTCCATGTGCCAGTGCCTCGTATTCGGCTACGTTGTTGGAGGCCTTGAAGTGGATCTGCAGCACATACTCTAGTCGGTCTCCCTTGGGCAAAGTGAGCACGATGCCGGCTCCCAAGCCCCCGAGCATCTTCGACCCGTCGAAGTGCATCTTCTAGTGGTCCGAATCCGGAACCGGTGGAAGATACTGGGTCTCGGCCCAGTCGACAAGGAAGTTCGCCAATGCATGTGACTTGATCGTGAGCCAAGGCTCGTACTAGATGGAGTAGGCGGCGAGCTCGATGGCCCAATTGGCGACTCGGCCGGTTGCGTCCTTGTTGCCGATGATCTCCGAAAGGGGTGCGGTGCACACGACCTTAATCGGATGCTCCTAGAAGTAGTGTTTGAGCTTCGTGCATGCCAGGTACACGCCATAGCACATCTTCTGGTAGTGGGGGTAGTTCTGCTTGGAGAGGGAGAGGACCTCACTGAGGTAGTAGACGGGCCTCTGAACCAGCTGAGCCTTGCCTTCCTCGGGGCGCTCCACCACCAGGACGACGCTGATGACCCGGATGATGGCTGCTATATAGAGCAACATCGGCTCCTTGCTAGTGGGCGTGGCTAGAACCGGCGCTGTGGACAACATGCGCTTGAGGTCATGAAATGCAGCGTCGGCTTATGAAGTCCAGGAGAACTTGTCCGTCTTCTTCATCAGCTGGTACAACGGGAGTGCCTTCTCCCCCAGCCGGCTAACGAAACGGCTGAGGGAGGCCAGGAATCCGGTGAACTTTTGGACTCCGAGCAGGCTCCTGGGCGGTTGCATCCTCTCGATGGCCGCGATCTTCTCCGGATTTCCCTCTATGCCTCGTTGTGATACAAGGAAACCGAGGAGCTGACCGGATGGCACTCCGAAGACGCACTTCTCCAGGTTCAGCTTCATCTGGTACTGGCAGAGGTTGCCAAACGTCTCTCCTAGATCTTCGAGGAGGGTGCGCTTCTCCTTGGTCTTGATGACCACATCGTCCACGTAAGCATGTACGTTTCGGCCTATCTGCGAGAGCAAGCACTTCTGCATGCAGCGCTGATAGGTAGCGCCTGCATTCTTCATACCGAAAGGCATGGTTACGTAGCAGAAAGCCCCGTAGGGGGTGATAAATGATGTCTTAATCTGATCAGCCGGGTTTAACCGGATCTGCTTGTAACCAGAATAGCAATCTTGAAAAGACAACAAATCACAGCCGGCCGTGGAATTGATGACTTGATCGATACGAGGCAAGGTGAAGGGGTCTTTCGGGCACGCCTTGTTCAGGCGGGTGTAGTCGATACACATGCGCCAGGTCTTGTTCTTCTTCAGCACCAGGACTGGATTTGCCAGCCAGTCCGGGTGGTACATTTCCATCATGAACCCGGCTGCAAGGAGCCAGGTGATCACGTCACCGATTATCTTCCTCTTCTCCTCTGCGAACCAGCGCAGAGGTTGCTTGACCAGCTTGGCATCCGGCCGCACATGAAGTGAGTGCTCGGCGAACTCCCTCGGCACACCCGGCATGTCCTTGGGGGACAATGCAAAGATGTCCCGATTCTCACGGAGGAAGTCGATGAGCGCGCCTTCCTATTTGCTGTCCAAGTTGGCACCAATGGTGACGAACTTGGTCGGATCGGAGGGGTCAAGCAGGATCCTCTTCGTCTCCTTTGCCGGCTGGAAGGCTCCTTCTCCAGCCGGTTTGCTGCTAGCCGGTATGTCCTGCTGGGTCATGGCCACATTGCGCATGATCACGCGCTTCTCCTCAGCTATGATGAGGGCCTCTGCCAGTTTGGAATCGGCCGAGGCCCACTCCATCGACCGCTTGAAGCAGCCGGCGACGGTGATCACGCCGTTGGGTCCCGGCATCTTCGTCTTCAGGTATGCGTAGTGGGGGATGGCCATGAACTTGGCGAGGGCAGGGCACCCGAGGAGAGCATGATAGGAGCTCGTCAGGTTTACCACCTCGAACCAGATTGGTTCGCGGCGGAAGTTCTCCTCGGTCCCGAAGATGACGTCCAGCTGGATTTTACCCAGCGGGGTGCAGGCTGGCCCTGGCAGTACGCCGTGGAACGTTGTGGTAGTCGGGCGCAGGTTGCATTCGCGAATGCCCAGCTTTTCCAGCAAGGACTGCTAGAGGAGGTTGAGGCTGCTGCCTCCATCGATGAGGACACGCAAAATCGGCAGGTACGCGCGTTGGAGACAATGAGGGTGTTGAGCACCATGGCGTAGCCCCCGGGAGTCGGTAGCTGCTCCGGCTGGTCTGCACGGCTCCAGGTGATGGGGGTTTCCGACCAGTTCAGGTACTGGGGGACCGGAGAGACGATGGCGTTGACGTCCTTGGAGCGTCGCCTGTGGCTGTGCTTGTCGTCCAGCTCCATCTCAAAGATGTGGTAGGCGGTGTGCGGCTCTGGGTAGCCGTTGTTGTTGTTGCCGCCGTTGCCGCCGTTACCATCATTGCCGACTCCCCTAGCCAGTGGTGGTGGTCCTCCAGGAGGGGGCGGGGGGAGACGAGGCTGGTTACCCTGGTCTTTTAGCTGGCTGTTCCAGCTGCAATTCCGGGTGGTATGCGTAGCCGGTTTGAAGGGACCGATGTGCCACTTGCACGGGCCGTCAAACATCTGGTCGAAGGTGAGCCGTGGCTTCTGCCTTCTTGCATCATTAGCCGGTGCATCGGGCGTACCCTCCACAGCATTGACCTGTCGCGCGTGGTAGTGAGGCTTCTGCTGTCCGGCTTGGCGTTCCCCATGGAACCGGTTGTCGTTGCCGTGGAGTCTGGAGGATCCGGCTTCTCCAGCCGGATTTCTTGGACGGTCGTGAGCCGGCTCCGTAGGAGTCGGACGCCCGTCGGCACTTACTCGGAGGGGCTTCTTCATGGCGGCATCCGCCATGGCGTACTGGTCCGCAACCGTCATGAGCTCCGCCATGGTTTTCGGCTCGTCACATAGTAGCCGGTGGCGAAGCATGGTTCCTTCTCGACAACCCTCTATGAAGAAGCTGATGGCCTGGCTCTCTAGGATGCCCTCACAGGTATTGCGCAGCTCGGTCCACTTGGCGAGGTACTCGCGGTCAGTCGGCCAGGTCGCGTGGGTGTCCTGAGCGCTTGTACATGCCATTGAAGTTGCGGACGAACACTTTCTCAAAGTCTGGCCAGGCGTTGATCCTGTTGGGCGCGAGGCTGTTGAGCCATGTCCTTGCCGACCCGGTTAGCATAGGGGGACGTAGTGCACGACAGTGCGCTTGTTCCCATGGGCGATGCAGACTGCCGTAGCATAGTCGGTCAGCCAATCTTCAGGCTTCATGCTGCTGTCGTACTTGGGGGTGTCCCTGGGCAGGGAGAACTTATCCGGAAATGGCTCGTTCCGGATGCGGGGTCCGAAACAAACCAGGCCGGTAGAATCTTCTTCCTCTGTGATGCGCGCTTGAGCGAGGAGCTCGATGCGGTCACGGGCAACCGGACAATCCGGGTTGGGCGCTCCCACCCGGCCCGAGAGACGGGAACCGGCGGGTCTAGGTGCTCCGGTTGGTGGAGGGGGAGGCGGTGGGTTGCTGTTCACTGTTTTCTCCTGGCGCCGCTGGCCCTTGTTGCCAGAGCTGCGACGCCTGCTGCGGGCCTTAGCCGGCTGAGGGGAAGACGCATGTTGGGTGTGGCGTGGCACACCCCTGCTGTTGGCAGGCGGCTTGCTCCCCTGGAGTAGCTACGGTCCTCCTGCATCTGCCAGTTAGCATTAGCCTGATCGTCCGTGATGCGGAGGAGATCCTGCACACGAGCGTGCTGGCGGACTCGCTCCTCGCCCTCCAGGTTGGGCAGTTCTTCTGCTGCGGCTCGCGCCGCGTGCAGGTTCTTGATGGGCGTCCTGTAGGTGGGCCAGATGAGGGCGGGTGCAGGATCCAGCTCCCCATTCTTTTCCATCATGCCGCCTAGTTCGCCGCCCCGGCGCCATACCTGGCCGCGCCGGCTCGGCTCCGCGGTAGCCGGAGTGAAGCCGTGCGCGCGGTCGTACTCGCGCCGGGTGATCTCGAGTTTCTTGCGGGTTGCCGCCAGCTCCATGGCCTCCTGGAGGAGGATCTGTCTCTCCATGACAAAGTTGGCTTGCGCCTCCTCCGGTTTATCCCCGAGGTTAACCGGCGTCAGGAGCCGATCAATGGCATCCTCTACCGGATTCCGAGGCTGCGGGGGCGCGGAGGTTCCGACCTCGTCCGCGCCTCGCTCCCGCGGTTGGCGGGGATGAGAGCTGGAGCCAGCCATCATGACCTCTACGCTGCAGGAAGCGACGAAGGCGCTACCGCCCGGGTGCGGTAGCTCCGCGACAGAGACAATCTCCCTAGGGAAACGCTCTGGAGCGGTGACGACATAGACGGGGAGGTCGCCGAAGAGCAGGACGGTGCCGTTCGCCGGGAAGGAGGTTCTGACGAAGCAGGAAGCGTTGTCGATGATGCAGTCGAATTTGCCGAGTGTGAGCACCAGGCCAGAGGCCACGCGCTCACCGGCTGAAGTGCAGGGTCCCGTGCGGAACTTGACTCCGGTCGAAGTCATCTACCCCACGGTGGGCACCAACTGTCGTTGTATTTGGAATGGCAGTACCTAAGGAGGTTAGATTGAGGTGTGGGGACTAGCAGGGAAGCTATCGACGGCGTCCGCAGGCGGGATTGGATACAAGCAAGCGTAGCTGGACGCAGGAAGTACCCAGGTTCGGAGCCCTCATGATGAGGTAAAGCCCCTACTCCTGCCGGATCTGACTATGTGGTATATACGAACTACAAGTGCTCCTCGAGCTGTATTCTCTAGCTACTGCCTTATGCACTCAGACCAACCCTTACTACTGAGGCCTTGCCTCTCCTTATATAGGCAGAGAGGCAACAGTCTCACTAGCCAATCCGACAGGCGGGCCCCACAGGCGGGTCCCAGCCAACTGGTCATCTACAATGTCTGGTACAGTGTGTCCCATCGGAGTATGAGCGGTATGGCTGTCGAAGGCACAGTGCACGCCGTGCGAGCCTGTCGTCAGCATCGGGCCACTGTTCCTACGTCATCCCCGCAAAGTCTTCGGTATGGGCGAGTAGTTGCCGGTCTTGTCATCGTATAGGGCGTACCGTGCACCCATACGCACGCCGTCCTGTCTCACTGATTGGTTCCGGCTACATCGCCGTAGCCGGCTGCTTCTTGCCGATCCGGCTACCATGCGATAGTCGGCCTGTCTTGCCTTGTCCGGCTGCCTTTGGTCAGCCGGACGCGATCTGACTGCCCAGATTCTTGTCCGGTTGGGGTATCTGGGGATCATCCCCCTGACATTTCCTAAACCACATAGATCCACTAGAGTCATTGCATGTGTGTTCCTTTCCTAAACAACCACCAGAGTCATTGCATGTGTGTTCCTTTTCATAAACCACATTGATCCACTAGATTTCATTACATATGTGTTCTTTTCATAAACCACATGGATCCGCGAGATACCATTGCATGTGTGTTCTTTTCATGGATCCACTAGATGACATTGCATGTGTGTCATTTTCATAAACCACATTGATCCACCAGAGTCATTGCATGTGTGTTCCTTTCCTAAACCGCCACCAGAGTCATTGTATGTGTCTTCTTTTCATAAATCACATGGATCCACCAGAGTCATTGCATGTGTATTTTTCCTAAACCACCACCCTAGTCATTGCATGTGTCTTCCTTTCCTAAACCACCACTAGAGTCATTGCACGTGCGTTCCTTTCATAAACCACAATGATCCACTAGACTCATTGCATGTGTCTTCTTTTCCTTAACCACCACTAGAGTCACTGCATGTGTGTTTTTTCCTGAACCACCACAGAGACATTGCATGTATGTTACTTTCATAAACCACATTGATTCACCGGAGTCATTGCATGTGTGTTTTTTTCCTAAACAACCAGTAGAGTCATTACGTGTGTCTTATTTTCCTAAACAACATGGATTCACCAGAGTCATTGCATGAGTGTTCCTTTCCTAAACCATCACCAGAGTAATTGCATGTGTATTCTTTTCTTAAACCACATGGATCCACTAGATGACATTGCATGTCTATTCTTTTCATAAACCACATGGATTCACCAGATGCCATTGCATGTGTGTTCTTTTCATAAACCACATGGATCCACTAGATGATAGTGCATGTGTGTCGTTTTCATAAACCACATGGATCCACTAGATGCCATTACATATGTGTTCTTTTCACAAGACACATGGATCCACTAGATGTCATTGCATGTGTGTTCTTTCCATAGACCTCATGGATCCACTAGATGTGGTTGCATGTGTGTCCTTTTCATAAACCACTTGGATCCTCAAGATGCCATTGCCTGTGTGTTCTTTTCATAATCCACATGGATCCACTAGATTTGCTTGCATGTGTGTCCTTTTACTAAACCACATGGATCCACTAGATATGATTGCATGTGTGTTCTTTTCCTAAACCTCATGGATCCACCAGAGTCATTCCATGTGTGTTATTTTCCTAAACCACCACCAGAGTCATTGCATGTGTCTTCCTTTTCTAAACCACCACTAGAGTCATAGCACGTGTGGTCGTTTCCTAAACCACATTGATCCACCATAGTCATGCATCTTCTTTTCCTTAACCACCACCAGAGTCATTGCATGTGTCTTCCTTTCCTAAACCACCACTAGAGTTATTGCATGTGTGTTCCTTTCCTAAACCACATTGATCCACCAGAGTCATTGCATGTCTGTTCTTTTCCTAAACCACCACTAGATGCCATTGCACGTGTGGTCCTTTCCTAAACCAGCACAAGAGTCATTGCATGTGTGTTCCTTTCCTAAACCAAATTGATCCACTAGAGTCATTGCATGTGTCTTCTTTTCCTTAACCACCACCAGAGTCATTTCATGTCTGTTCCTTTCCTAAACCACATTGATCCACTAGAGTCATTGTATGTGTGTTCTTTTCCTAAACCACCACCAGAGTCATTGCATGTGTCTTTTTCCTAAACCACATGGATCCACCAGAGTCATTGCATGTGTGTTCCTTTCCTAAACCACCACAAGAGTCATTGCATGTGTGTTCCTTTTCTTAAACCACATGGATCCACTATTTGTACTTACATGTGTGTTCTTTTCATAAACCACATGGATCCACCAGATGCCATTGCATGTGTGTTCTTTTCATAAACCACATGGATCCACTAGATAACATTGCATGTGCGTAATTTTCATAAACCACTTGGATCCACTAGATGCCATTACATGTGTGTCCTTTTCATAAACCACATGGATCCACTAGATGCCATTGCATGTGTGTTCTTTTCATAAACCACGTGGATCCACTAGATGTGGTTGCATGTGTGTTCTTTTCATAAACCACATGGATTCTTTAGATGCCATTGGTTGTGTGTTCTTTTCATAATCCACATGGATCCACTAGATGTGGTTGCATGTGTGTCCTTTTACTGAACCACATGGATCCACTAGATGTGGATGCATGTGTGTTCTTTTCGTAAACCACATGGATCCACCAGAGTCCTTGCATGTGTGTTCTTTTCGTAAACCACCACCAGAGTTATTGCATGTCTCTTCCTTTCCTAAACCACCACTAGAGTCATTGAATGTGTGTTCCTTTCCAAACCCACATTGATCCACCCGAGTCATGTGTGTTATTTTCCTAAACCACCACCAGAGTCATTGCATGTGTCTTCCTTTCCTAAACCACCACTAGAGTCATCGCATGTGCGTTCCTTTCCTAAACCACATTGATCCACCAGAGTCATTGCATGTGTGTTCTTATCCTAAACCACCACTAGATGTGATTATATGTGTGTTCCTTTCCTAAATCAACACCAAAGTCATTACATGTGTGTTCCTTTCCTAAACCACATTGATCCACCAGATTCATTACATGTGTGTTCTTTTCCTAAACCACCACCATAGTCATTGCATGTGTCTTCTTTTCCTAAACCAGATGGATGCACTAGAGTCATTGCATGCGTGTTACTTTCCTAAACCACCACCAGAGCCATTGCATGTGTGTCCTTTTCATAAACCACATGGATCCACTAGATGTCATTGCATGTGTCTTCTTTTCATAAAGCACATGGATCCACTAGAGTCATTGTATGTGTGTTCCTTTCCTAAATCACTTGGATCCACCAGAGTCATTGCACGTGTGTTCTTTTCCTAAACCACCACTATATGTCATTGCACGTGTGTTCCTTTCCTAAACCAGCACTACAGTCATTGCATGTGTGTTCCTTTCCTAAACCACATTGATCCACGAGAGTCATTGCATGTGTCTTCTTTTCCTTAACCACCACCAGAGTCATTGCATGTGTGTTCTTTTCCTAAACCACCACGAGAGTCATTTCATGTCTGTTCCTTTCCTAAACCACATTGATCCACTAGAGTCATTGTATGTGTGTTCTTTTCCTAAACCACCACCAGAATCATTGCATGTGTCTTTTTCCTAAACCACATGGATCCACCAGAGTCATTGCATGTGTGTTCATTTCCTAAACCACCACAAGGGTCATTGCATGTGTGTTCCTTTTCTTAAACCACATGGAACCACTAGATATCATTACATGTGTGTTCTTTTCATAAACCACATGGATCCACCAGATGCCATTGCATGTGTATTCTTTTCATAAACCACATGGATCCACTAGATGACATTTCATGTGTATTCTTTTCATAAACCACATGGATACACTAGATGACATTGCATGTGTGTCATTTTAATAAACCACATGGATCCACTAGATTCCATTACATGTGTGTTCTTTTCACAAACCACATGGATCCACTAGATGTCATTACATGTGTGTTTTTCATAAACCACATCGATCCACTAGATGTGGTTGCATGTGTGTTCTTTTCACAAACCACATGGATCCACTAGCTGTCATTACATATGTGTTCTTTTCATAAACCACATGGATCCACTATATGTGGTTGCATGTGTGTTCTTTTCACAAACCACATGGATCCACTAGATGTCATTACATATGTGTTCTTTTCATAAACCACATGGATCCACTAGATATGGTTGCATGTGTCTTCATTGCATGTGTGTACCTTTCCTAAACCACCACAATTGTCAGTGCATGTGTGTTCCTTTTCTTAAACTACATGGATCCACTAGATGTCATTACATGTGTGTTCTTTTCATAAACAACATGGATCCACCAGATGCCGTTGCATCTGTGTTATTTTCATAAACCACATGGATCCACCAGATGCCATTGCATGTGTGTTCTTTTCATAAACCACATGGATCCATTAGATGACATTGCATGTGTGTCCTTTTCATAAACCACATGGATCCAGTAGATGCAATTACATATGTGTTCTTTTCATAGACCACCTGGATCCACTAGATGTGGTTGCATGTGTGTTCATTTCATAAACCACATGGATTCTCTAGATGCCATTGCTTGTGTGTTCTTTTCAGGATCCACATGGATCCACTAGATGTGGTTTCATTTGTGTCCTTTTACTAAACCACATGGATCCACTAGATGTGGGTGCATGTGTGTTCTTTTCCTAAACCACATGGATCCACCAGAGTCATTGCATGTGTGCTATTTTCCTAAACCACCACCAGAGTCATTGCATGTGTGCTATTTTCCTAAACCACCACCAGAGTCATTGCATGTGTCTTCCTTTCCTATACCACCACTAGAGTCATTACATGTGCGTTCCTTTCCTAAACCACATTGATCCACCAGAGTCATTGGATGTGTGTTATTATCCTAAACCACCACTAGATGTCATTACATGTGTGTTCCTTTCCTAAATCACCACCAGAGTCATTGCATATGTGTTCCTTTCCTAAACCACATTGATCCACCAGATTCATTGCATGTGTCTTCTTTTCTTAAACCACAGGGATGCACCAGAGTCATTGCATGTCTGTTCCTTTCCTAAACCACCACCAGAGTCATTGCATGTGTGTCCTTTTCATAAACCACATGGATCCACTAGATGTCATTGCATGTGTGTTCTTTTCATAAACCACGTGGCTCCACTAGATGTGGTTGCATGTGTGTTCTTTTCATAAACCACATGGATTATCTAGATGCCATTGCTTGTGTGTTCTTTTCATGATCCACATGGATCCACTAGATGTGGTTGCATGTGTGTCCTTTTACTAAACCACATGGATCCACTAGATGTGGATGCATGTGTGTTCTTTTCCTAAACCACATGGATCCACCAGAGTCCTTGCATGTGTGTTCTTTTCGTAAACCACCACCAGAGTCATTGCATGTGTCTTGCTTTCCTAAACCACCACGAGAGTCATTGCATGTGTGTTCCTTTCCTAAACCAGATTGCTCCACCAGAGTCATTTGTGTTCTTTTCCTAAACCACCAGAGTCATTGAATGTGTCTTCCTTTCCTAAACCACCACTAGAGTCATTGCATGTGTGTTCCTTTCCTAAACCACATTGATCCACCAGAGTCATTGCATGTGTGTTCTTATCCTAAGCAACCACTAGATTTCATTGCACGTGTGTTCCTTACCTAAATCACCACCAGAGGCATTGCATGTGTGTACCTTTCCTAAACCACATTGATCCACCAGATTCATTGCATGTGTGTTCTTTAACTAAACCACCACCAAAGTCATTGCATGTGTCTTCTTTTCCTAAACCACATGGATGCACCAGAGTCAATGCATGTGTGTTCCTTTCCTAATCCACCACCAGAGTCATTGCATGTGTGTCCTTTTCATAAACCACATGGATCCACTAGATGTCATTGCATGTGTGTTCTTTTCATAAACCACATGGATCCACTAGATGTGGTTGCATGTGTGTTCTTTTCATAAACCACATGGATTCTTTAGATGCCATTTCTTGTGTGTTCTTTTCATAATCCACATGGATCCACTAGATGTGGTTGCACGTGTGTCCTTTTACTGAACCACATGGATCCACTAGATGTGGATGCATGTGTGTTCTTTTCCTAAACCGCATAGATCCACCAGAGTCCTTGCATGTGTGTTCTTTTCGTAAACCACCACGAGAGTCCTTGCATGTGTCTTCCATTCCTAAACCACCACTAGAGTAATTGAATGTGTGTTCCTTTCCTAAACCACATTGCTCCACTAGAGTCATTTGTGTTCTTTTCCTAGACCACCACCACAGTCATTGCATGTGTCTTCCTTTCCTAAACCACCACTAGAGTCATTGCATGTGTGTTCCTTTCCTAAACCACATTGATTCACCAGAGTCATTTCATGTGTGTTCTTATCCTAAACCACCACTATATTTCATTTCACGTGTGTTCCTTACCTAAATCACCACGAGAGGCATTGCATGTGTGTTCCTTTCCTAAACCACATTGATCCACCAGATTCATTGCATGTGTGTTCTTTTCCTAAACCACCACCAGAGTCATTGCATGTGTCTTCTTTTCCTAAACCACATCGATGCACCAGAGTCATTGCATGTGTGTTCCTTTCCTAAACCACCACCAGAGTCATTGTATGTGTGTCCTTTTCATAAACCACATGGATCCACCAGATGTCATTGCATGTGTGTTCTTTTCATAAACCACATGGATCCACTAGAGTCATTGCATGTGTGTTCCTTTCCTAAATCACATGGATCCACCAAAGTCATTGCATGTGTGTTCTTTTCCTAAACCACCACCATAGTCATTGCAAGTGTCTTCCTTTCCTAAACCACCAGTAGAAACATTGCATGTGTGTTCCTTTCCAAAACCACATTGATCCACCAGAGTCATTGCATGTGTCTTTTTTCCTTAACCACCACTAGAGTCACTAGATGTGTATTGTTTTCCTAAACCACCACCATAGTCATTGCAGGTGACTTCTTGTCATAAATCACATGGATCCACCAGAGTCATTGCATGTGTGTTGTTTTCCTAAACCACCACCATAGTCATTTCATGTGTCTTCCTTTCCTAAACCACCACTAGAGTCATTGCATATGTGTTCCTTTCCTAGACCACATTGATCCACCAGAGTCATTGCATGTGTCTTGTTTTCCTTAACCACCACTAGAGTCATTGCATGTGTGTTCTTTTCCTAAGCCACCACCAGATTCGTTGCATGTGTGTTCCTTTCCTAAACCACCACGAGAGTCATTTCATGTATGTTCCTTTCCTAAACCGCATTGATCCACCAGAGTCATTGCATGTGTGTTCTTTTCCTAAACCACCACCAGAGTCATTGCATGTGCCTTTGTTCCTAAACCACATGGATCCACTAGATGTTAATGCATGTGTGTTATTTTCATAAACCACATGGATCCACCAGATGCCATTGCATGTGTGTTCTTTTCATAAATCACATGGATCCATTAGATGACATTGCATGTGTGTCCTTTTCATAAACCACATGGATCCAGTAGATGCAATTACATGTGTGTTCTTTTCATAGACCACCTGGATCCACTAGATGTGGTTGCATGTGTGTTCATTTCATAAACCGCATGGATTCTCTAGATGCCATTGCTTGTGTGTTCTTTTCAGAATCCACATGGATCCACTAGATGTGGTTTCATGTGTGTCCTTTTACTAAACCACATGGATCCACTAGATGTGGGTGCATGTGTGTTCTTTTCCTAAACCACATGGATCCACCAGAGTCATTGCATGTGTGCTATTTTCCTAAACCACCACCAGAGTCATTGCATGTGTCTTCCTTTCCTAAACCACCACTTGAGTCATTGTATGTTTGTTCCTTTCCTAAACCACATTCATCCACCAGAGTCATGTGTGTTCTTTTCCTAAACCACCACCAGAGTCATTGCATGTGTCTTCCTTTCCTAAACCACCACTAGAGTTATTGCATGTGTGTTCCTTTCCTAAACCACATTGATCCACAAGAGTCATTGCATGTGTGTTCTTATCCTAAACCACCACTAGATGTCATTGCACGTGTGTTCCGTTCCTAAATCACCACCAGAGTCATTGCATGTGTCCTTTTCATAAACCAGATAGATCTATTAGATGTCATTGCACGTGTGTTCTTTTCATAAACCACATGGATCCACTAGAGTCATTGCGTGTGTATTCCTTTCCTAAATCACATGCATCCACCAGAGTCATTGCATGTGTGTTCTTTTCCTAAACCACCACCATAGTAATTGCACGTGTCTTACTTTCCTAAACCACAACTAGAAACATTGCATGTGTGTTGTTTTCCTAAACCACATTGATACACCAGAGTCATTGCATGCGTCTTCCTTTCCTAAACCACCTATGTCATTGCATGTGTCTTCTTGTCATAAATCACATGGATCCACAAGAGTCATTGCATCTGTGTTCTTTTCCTAAACAACCACCGTAGTCATTGCATGTGTCTTCCTTTCCTAAACCACCACTAGAGTAATTGCATGTGTGTTCCTTTCCTAGACCACATTGATCCACCAGAGTCATTGCATGTGTCTTATTTTCCTTAACCACCACCGGAGTCATTGCATGTGTGTTATTTTCCTAAACCACCACCAGAGTCATTGCATGGGTGTTCCTTTCCTAAACCACATTGATCCACCAGAGTCATTGCATGTGTCTTCTTTTCCTAAACCACCACCAGAGTCATTGCATGTGTGTTCCTTTTAATAAACCATATGGATCCACTAGATGTCATTGCATGTGTGTTCTTTTCATAAACCACAAGGATCCACGAGATGCCATTGCATGTGTGTTCTTTTCATAAACCACATGGATCCACTAGATGCCATTGCATGTGTGTCATTTTCATAAACGGCATTAATCCACCAAAGTCATTGCATGTGTCTTGTTTTCCTAGACCACATGGATCCACTAGAGTCATTGCATGTGTGTTCCTTTCCTAAACCACCACCGGAGTCATTGCATGTGTCTTATTTTCATAAATCACATGGATCTACCAGAGTCATTGCATGTTTTTTTTTTCATAAACCACCACCATAGTGATTGCATGTGTCTTCCTTTCCTAAACCACCACTAGAGTCAGTGTATGTCTGTTCCTTTCCTAAACCACATTGATCCACTAGAGTCATTGCATGTGTCTTCTTTTCCTTAACCACCACCGGAGTCATTGCATGTGTGTTCTTTTCCTAAACCACCACCAGAGTCATTGCATGGGTGTTCCTTTCCTAAACCACATTGATCCACCAGACTCATTGCATGTGTCTTCTTTTCCTAAACCACCACTAGAGTCATTGCATGCTTCTTCTTTTCATAAACCACATAGATCCACCAGAGTCATTGCATGTGTGTTCCTTTCCTAAACCACCACCAGAGTCATTGCATGTGTGTTCCTTTTCATAAACCACATGGATCCACTAGATGTCATTGCATGTGTGTTCTTTTCATAAACCACATGGATCCAAGAGATGCCATTGCATGTGTGTTCTTTTCATAAACCACATGGATCCACTAGATGACATTGCATGTGTGTCATTTTTATAAACGACATTAATCCACCAAAGTCATTGCATGTGTCTTATTTTCCTAGACCACATGGATCCACTAGAGTCATTGCACGTGTGTTCATTTCCTAAACCACCACCAGAGTCATTGCATGTGTCTTATTTTCATAAATCACATGGATCTACCAAAGTCATTGCATGTGTTTTTTTCATAAACCACCACCATAGTCATTGCATGTGTCTTCCTTTCCTAAACCACCACTAGAGTCATTGTATGTGTGTTCCTTTCCTAAACCACATTGATCCACTAGAGTCATTGCATGTGTCTTCTTTTCCTTAACCACCACAACAGTCATTGCATGTGTGTTCTTTTCCTAAACCACTATAGAGTCATTGCATGCATGTTCCTTTCCTAAACCACATTGATCCACTAGAGTGATTGCATGTGTGTTCTATTCCCAAACCACCACCAGAGTCATTGTGTGTGTCTTCTTTTCCTAAACCACATGGATTCACCAGAGTCATTGCATGAGTGTTCCTTTCCTAAACCACCACCTGAGTCATTGCGTGTGTGTTTCTTTTCTTAAACCACATGGATCTACTAGATGTCATCGCTTGTCTGTTCTTTTCATAAACCACATGGATTCACCAGATGTCGTTGCATGTGTGTTCTTTTCATAAACCACATGGATCCACTAGTTGACATTGCATGTGTGTCCTTTTCATAAACCACATGGATCCACTAGATGCCATTACATGTGTGTTATTTTCACAAACCACATGGATCGACTAGATGTTATTGCATGTGTGTTCTTTTCATAGACCGCATGGATCCACTAGATGTGGTTACATGTGTGTTCTTTTCATAAACCACATGGTTCCTCTAGATGCCATTGCTTGTGTGTTCTTTTCATAATCCACATGGATCCACTAGATGTTCTTGCATATGTGTCCTTTTACTAAACCACATGGATCCACTAGATGTCATTGCATGTCTGTTCTTTTCCTAAACCACATGGATCCACCAGAGTCATTACATGTGTGTTCGTTTCCTAAACCACCACCTGAGTCATTGTGTATTTGTTCCTTTTCTTAAACCACATGGATCTACTAGATGTCATTGCATGTGTGTTCTTTTCATAAACCACATGGATTCACCAGATGCCATTGCATGTGTGTTCTTTTCATAAACCACATGGATCCACTAGTTGACATTGCATGTGTGTCCTTTTCATAAACCACATGGATCCACTAGATGGCATTACATGTGTGTTATTTTCACAAACCACATGGATCGACTAGATATCATTGCATGTGTGTTCTTTTCATATACCACATGGATCCACTAGATGTGATTGCATGTCTGTTCTTTTCATAAACCACATGGATCCTCTAGATGCTATTGCTTGTGTGTTCTTTTCATAATCCACATGGATCCACTAGATGTGCTTGCAAGTGTGTCCTTTTACTAAACCACATGGATCCACTAGATGTCATTGCATGTATGTTCTTTTCCTAAACCACATGGATCCACCAGAGTCATTGCATGTGTGTTCTTTTCGGTAACTACCTCGGACCCTACGCTCTAAGTTCAAGCCTGGATGAACCAAAAGTGGTTAAGGGTTTTACAGCGGAGGCCTAGGGCCACCCACATGTAGGCCCGTCGGCCGCCCTAACCACTTCCGAGAATATCAGGACAAGAGCGAGAAGCGTAGGCAACAGGCGAAGAGATCAAATACATACACAAGTGAGTATGTATGCAAGCTACCTTACAACAGTTCTCAGAGCCATACCATCTAAAAGAAATAGAAATATTGCAACGCCATACGGCAAGATCCAAATGTCCTAGATAGAGATAATAGTGTAGGATAGCTCCTCATACATCAATCAACACTAGCAAGCGGAAGCGGGAAACAAGATCCGAGTACGGATAAGAAGAAAATCGGCATAAGATGCCACATAAATAAACACACCCCACCCATAGATCTCACGGATCCCCATCCCCGGAATCTCTACACCGAGTGATTGTTGCCAACATCATCTGTCTCCTCCACCCAGTATCCATCTTGCGAATACACCTGTTCATCTGAATCAAACAATTTATCGTGTGAGACCCTAGGGGTACTCAGCAAGTCTTTATGCCTCTAAAGGGGACATATACCTGGGGTGACGCAATTGCAGCAAAAGATAATAACTAACAAGTCTATAGATACTCGCTAACCATCCGCCTAACCAATGCTAGGCGGATGTCCGTTAATTAGAAACAACAGTTATAACAATATAAAGTAACAGATCCATCCTCCTTCTCGCTTACCAACGAGAAAGCGGACGAACAACCCATCCGTTGGCAGTTTTATTAATCATTCCATGAATATTGCACTAATTACTAGGCAAATATTTAGTCAAATTAAAGACGGTACTTTAGTTATACTTGTCTATGATCGAGAAACTGTGCTCCAAGTCGTCCATAACCGTGGACACGGCTTTCAGAAAGATTTACCCTGCAGGGGTGCACAAATAGCAACACACACACGATCGACCTCGAAAAAACCAAATCAAAACCCAACGAGGCTTTCACGACAAAGCAATCACAGGATTCATAAAATATTTCAGGGGGCCACCCCAATAAGCTACCCTCAATGAAGTTGGTCGGCTCCGAGACGGACCCAGGGTTTGCGACAATGGCTGTAATCGATTGGGAACCCGAAAATGTGACTGAGCTTGTCGATACCGCGAAAACATTCCGCATTCTTAAACAGCACAAGTGCTCCACGCACAATCTTAAATAAAGCAGTAAAACATGGAATAAGTATAGGATAGTAATAAAGCCCCAAACTACTTTGTGCCCCCAAGAAATAAAGTGCAAATCAAGCTCAGGCAAAGGGGGATTCATAAAGTCTCCCTTATGTGGATAGTGCGAATAGTCAAGGAACAGGTATCAAGTACTCGAGGTCCTACGGGACACAAGTGAGAATGAAAACCCAAATAACAGATATTGCCCACTGGTGCCTCTTTCATTAGTTATCCCATTACTACTCAGGTTAAGATCTTTAGGTACCGCGTTATCCATCATACACTCACAAACCCTACACATGCAATTCTATGACTCGCAAGGCTCAAGCAACTCCTATAGTAATAGTTCATAGGATGGAGGAACAAGCTTCGGTGGGGTTTAAAAGTAAAGGCTATGCAGTACTTGGGATTCAATTTAATGCAATCACGACTCAATGATGCAAGAAAAAGATAGAGGCAACATGCACTATATGTATGCAAGCATGTGATAGTGCTTGCCTGGCTGCTCAATTGAAGCAAGGGATGGATCTGGGTAGTACTCCTGGGATTCCTGATAATTCCCCTGCTCGGCGTCTATTCGAAAGAAGAACCAAACAAACAAGGGCCAACATAAATAAAGTGCACAAGCATATAGATAAAATGCGACAAGCAACCAAGCATGCCATGATGAATGATGCACAATTTACATGGCATAACATAGCATGGCATGGGTGAGGTGTGGGGTACAAGAATAAAGCATTTTATTAAGTTTTTAGTCATGTTTTGCTCCCATAACACTTGTTGTACACTTAATATTTATATGATCCATGCTTCAAATCATATCATGGAATGCATAGTTAGAACGGACTCATCGCGTTGATCGATTTAGACATATTATTTGTCAAATTTGGAGTTATAGAATTAAAGTTATTAATTAATTAAGAAAAGGCATTTTTATTGCAATTAAACAATTTCGCAAAATTTAAGAATAGTCAAACATTGTTTTGAATGGCATATTTGAATTCCTCACATTTTTCTGATTCAAAAACATATATTATTTGTATTATTTGGATTTACCAACATAAGATGTTAATTTCTGAATATTAAAAACACATTTGCATTTTTTGGATTATTTTTATTATTTAGAAAAGATCACAAAAACTTTTTGTACTCAGGAGAATCTAGCCCGAGACGCTGACGGGTGGGTCAGCGCTGAGTCAGCGCCAGCTGGCGCAGCGGGCTGGTCTGGGTTTTTCCTACCGCGGATGCCTTACCCACAGTCAGTGACAGACGGGCCCGGCCGGATGCGGGGCCACACGCGCGCGCGGCCCGCGGGCATGTGACACGTGGGCGAGGCTGGGGCGCGAGGGGCCTGTCCGTGACGGACAGAAAACTGCCGGCGGTTTTGTGCAAAAAGACCGGGAGGTGCGGCAGTTAACTGACGAAACTGATTTTTGCTCGCGAAAAAAAGGTCAGCTCGGAACGATCTTCCGGAGAAGATGGCGAAGAAACCGAGGTGAATCTGGCGATGCCACAAAAACGGAAGATGAAGAGGGGATCACCCTCTACGACTTTCATGTTTTGAGATTCGATGATGGGGGCCTACAGCAACCGGAATCTCGTGTTAAACACAGGGCAGAAACTGGCAGGGAGAAAATTGAATAACTACAGAGTGGCAGCGGTAAACGGCTCAACTTGATCGGAGGGTAACTCGAACTACAGGGATCAGGTTAAGGTGTGGTTTGCGCCTAGAGGTAGCCCGATCTACCGGGAACAGAGTCCGCGTTGAGGATTCTGCCGGAAGACGATCGCATCGGAGGGAAAACATCGCCGGAACAGAGGCACTGGCGTCTTCATGAGCGTGCTGCGCGTGTGCTATGCGCGCGCGGCGAGCATCGAGGTGGCTTTGCAGGTCTACAGCTGCTGCTTCTTGCAGCGCTATCTGCGCTGTCCGTGCGTGAGGCGAGCAGCACCAGCGCACATGGTGGCGAGCAACACGGTGCCACGGAAAAGGTTCTAAATGGAAGGCAGCCAGAGAAGGGAGGGAAAGAGGTGGAGGCTCACCGACAACGTTGGAGATGTCGACCAGGACAAGACGAAGAGATCGAGGACAGCGGTGACGACCCTGGGCACGATGGCGACCTTGGCGAGCGTCCGGCCAGGTAGCCGCGGGCGCTCACAAGAAGGCGTCCGCGGGTTCCGGGGAAGGGCGCGGTCGACGCCGGCGAAGTAGACACGCCCAGCCGTCTCACACAAACCACGCCAAGGACAACCCTAGGGAACGTGCTCTCGGTCAGGTGGAAGGGAAGGTGAAAACGAGACGGAAGAACCAGTTGCGACTCGAACTGGGAGGGGATGGTGCGATCAGACTAGGGTACAAGGGGATAAGAAGGACTCGACTCGGTGGTGACGCGGCAGACGGAGACGGCTACCTGCTCGCTGCAGCGGCTGCTTTCCGTTCTGGCGAGAGACAGGGGTCGGCACGGCGTCAGGCGCAAGGGGGAAGAGAAACAGAGGAGGCTGGTTGGGCCGGGACGAAGGGGAGAAGAGGCGGCCACAGCGCGGCTATGTGCTGCGGGGCCGCTGCTCCTGTGGCCAGGCTGCAGCGATTGCTGTTGTTTTTGCTCAGTAGAGAGAAAAAAAGGAAAAGTTGATGCTGCTTTTTTGCTCTGTTTGATTCAAACGAAAACCAGCTGCTGTGTATGTTTTGGGCAGCACCCTGCAGCTTTCTTCCAAAAAAAATGACAAAGACAACAAGATTTGAGTCGAAAGATAAGATAAGAAGGAGGGAGGTATTTAGAGTGTGTATGTGTGTACAAGTGAGGTAACACACTTAGATAGATGATTAGGTTTTGACCATATTTTTAAAATAAGCAAAAATTCAAAAGGCATTTAAACAAAAGAGAAAACCACCTAGGGGTGTGGTTATTTTATGTGACTAGGAGTAGAGAGTTTATATTGCATGCAATAAAGTAGTACATGCATGTGACATTTTTGTGAAAACAAAAATGTATATGCATGTAGGTAAGATGAGGGTGGCAATCCAAGATTTGCAATAATACAAGAATTGAGGAGGACATGATACATGGCATAAAAGCTAGGTTTGGATCAAACCCATATGTATGCATGTGTAAGAATAGAATTTGGATCCCTATTTATATGGGTGGCTTGAATTAAAACCAAGAACAACAATAGGATGGCCACACTCATATATATGGTAGAAGTGGGATGGGATAGCAAGTGAGTTGCCATGTTAGTAGATAGAAAGAATTTAAAAGGTATGCCCCAACTCAACTTGGGCATTTAACATTATATCAAAAGTCAGATACAATATATCAAGAGGCAAATACAAGTAATAGGCAAATGCGATATGAGAGAAGAACCAAATGAAAAGGGTTTTAATATGATGCTCAAATGCAATGTGACATGATGACATGAGCATGATATAATTATGATGCAACAATTATATGTAGGAAGTAGCATTTTATTACTAGACCATGTAGCATTACAGATGTTAGACAGATGGGATGCTACAACTCTCCCCCACTAAACAGGAATCTCGCCCCGAGATTCTAAGAAGAAGAAGAAGACGCGAAGAGGGTAGGATACTTGGCACGGAGCTCATCCTCGCGTTCCCAAGTGGCTTCATCAATGGAATGGTGCGACCACTTCACCTCGCAGAACTTGATAGACTTATTGCGCGTCTTTCTTTCTGCTACTTCTAGGATTTTTGTGGGGTGTTCTTGATAAGACAAATCTTCTTGGAGATTGATGAGCTCATGGTCCACGGTCCTGTCGGGATCCTTGAAGCACTTCTTGAGTTGAGAGATATGGAAAACATCATGGACCTTGAGTTTTTCAGGGAGCTCAAGAGCATAAGCAACTTCTCCTCTTCTTCCACGAACTTTGAAAGGACCAATGTATCTAGGAGCCAGCTTTCCTTTGATACCAAACCGGTGCGTGTCTCTCATGGGAGTGACACGAAGGTAAACGAGATCACCAGGGACATACTCCATGTCCGTGTGCTTTCTGTCATAGTTGCTCTTCTGGCGACTTTGAGCAACCTTCAGGTTTTCAAGAATGATGTGAACCTTCTCCTTCGCTTGAGTTACAATGTCGGGGCCAAACAATGTTCTTTCACCTGCGCCCGACCAACCAATCGGAGTTCTGCATTTGCGGCCATAGAGAACCTCAAATGGTGCCATCTTTAGACTCTTCTGGAAGCTATTGTTGTAAGAGAATTCAGCATAAGGAAGACATTCTTCCCACTTCATGCCGAAGGAGATGACGCAAGCACGGAGCATATCTTCTAGAATCTGATTGATCCTTTCAACTTGTCCTTGTGACTGAGGGTGGTAAGCTGTGCTGAAGTTCAACTTTGTTCCCAATGCATTTTGGAAACTTCCCCAGAACTTGGAAGTGAAGATGCTTCCACGGTCTGAGCTGATCTCAAGAGGAACCCCATACAGAGAGACAATTCTGTTGATATAGAGCTCAGCCAACTGAATTGCAGAAATTGTTTCCTTGACGGGAAAGAAGTGAGCCACTTTAGAAAGCCTGTCGATGACCACAAAGATTGCATTGTTTCCCTTTTGTGAACTTGGAAAACCAGTTATGAAGTCCATCTCGACCTTCTCCCATTTCCATTCTAGAGGCTTCAATGGCTGTAGAAGACCGAAAGGTTTCTGATGGACAGCTTTAACTCTGCGGCAGACATCACACTCCGAGACATACTTGGCACAATATCGTTTCAACCCAGACCACCAATACTGTGTTTTCAGGTCCATGTACATCTTAGTGCTGCCATGGTGGATAGAAAGAACAGAATCATGAGCTTCTTTAAGAACTTGCTCTCTCAAACCCGGATACTTCAGAACAAACATCCGGTGCTTAAAGAATAGAGTGCCTTGGTCGTCAAGGTGGAAAGGTTCGTACTTCGGAAGCTAAATCTTGGAGATGATGTTTTTACTGTAAGGATCACCAAGTTGAATGGAGCGAACTTTTTCTTCCAAGAGAGGGGTTGCCAGAAGATTCAAAAGATAACCTTGATCCACAATTTCAAGGTTGAGCTGGCGGAATTCCTCGCACAAGAGAGGCTGTTGTTCTTCCACCATGAGGTTGTTGACATAAGCTTTTCGGCTGAGAGCATCGGCCGTGACATTTGCTTTGCCAGGAGTGTAGTTGATGGTCAAATCGAAAATATTAATTGCTTCAATCCACCTCCTATGACGAAGGTTGAGATCAGGTTGAGTGAAGATATACTTTAGGCTTTTGTGGTTAGAAAAGATATCGCAATGGTTCCCAAGCAAGTAGTGCCTCCATACTTTCAAAGCAAAGACAACTGCTGCGAGTTCGAGGTCATGTGTTGGGTATTTGAGCTCATGAGTTTTCAATTGACGGGAAGCATAAGGAATGACTTGCTTTTCTTGCATGAGGACCGCACCCAATCCTTGCAAGGAGGCGTCACAGAATATCTGGAAAGGCTTTGATGTATCTGGAGGAATCAAGACTGGTGTGGAAGTGAGCTTCTCTTTGAGTGTTTCAAAGCTAGCTTGACATGTAGGAGACCAAAGATATTTCTTGCCTTTCTTGAGGAGATCGGTAAGAGGCTTCGCAATCTTCGAGAAGTTCTGAATGAATCGACGGCAATAACTAGCCAAACCAAGGAAACTCCGGACTTCTTTGACATTTTTGGGTGGAAGCTACTCAACAATTATCCGCACAGTTTCTGGGTTGACGGCAATGCCCCTGGCAGAGATGACGTGACCCAGATAGGTGACTTCGGGAAGCCAAAATTCACACTTGGAGAATTTTGTATACAGGCGGTTCTAACGAAGCTTGTTTAGGACACACCGAAGGTGTTCTTCGTGTTCTTACTTTGACTTAGAATAGACTAGAATGTCAACGAGATAGACCATGACGAACTTATCAAGATACTCCATGAAAACCGAGTTCATAAGCCTCGAGAAGGTAGCAGGTGCATTGGTGAGACCGAAAGACATGACCGTGTACTCATACAGGCCATAGCGGGTGGTGAAAGCTGTATTGGGAACATCTTCCTTGCGGATCTTGATTTGATGATATCCACTTCTCAAGTCAAGCTTAGAGAATACCACAGCTCCAGCCAGCTGATCGAAGAGATCATTAATCCGCGGAAGGGGATATTTATTCTTGATGGTTTTAGCATTGAGAGCCCGATAGTCAACACAAAGTCTATCAGTCCGGTCTCGCTTCTTCACAAAGATGGTTGGGCTACCCCAAGAAGAAGTACTGTGCTGAATGAAACCCAACTTCTCTTGTTCATCAAGCTAACGTTTGAGTTCAGCCAACTCAGCAGGACCCATTTTATAAGGCCGCTTGGAGATAGGAGCAGTACCAGGTTCAAGCTCAATCACAAACTCGACCTCTCGGTTAGGAGGCATACCTACTAACTCTTCAGGAAAAATATCTGGGAACTCACGGACCACCAGAACACTCTGAATAGCATCCATAGCATCAATGTCTTGGACACCCAAAGAGTAGAGCTGAATAGAAGAGTTTGCTTTGGAGAATAGACTATGTGGCCTTCAGGAATTTTCAAAGAAATCGAATGTTCAGCACAATCAATCACAGCTTTATTTGCAGCTAGCCAATCCATTCCTAAAATGACATCAATATCTGAGTTGCCCAGAATAATCAAAGAGGCCGGAAAGGAAGAATCCCCAATTTGAACCTGATTGTCATAACTGATCTTGGAAGTTAACATCCTTGTCCCAGGAGAAAGGACCATCAGCTTTTTAGGTAACTAATCAGATGACAACCCATTCTCTTGAGCAAACTTGAAGGATACAAATGAATGCGATGCTCTAGAAAGCGTACCCAGCACAACTCCAGGTGCATGCTCGGCTTGAGCGACGTTGACACAGTTGGCACGAGCAACAGTGGACCCAGGCTTGGTGTTGATGTTGAGAGCCTGAGGTGGAGGTGCACGAACCATAGAAGGACTTGCTGCAGGTCTTGGAGGTGGTGGAGGAAGAGCTTTGATGTTCATGGGACAATTCCAGTGTTGATGCCCAGTGTTCCCACAAGTGTAACAAGCACCAGGTGGACGTGGAGCAGCGTAGCCAGGGACTCCACCAGGAACTCTAGGGTAGTTGTGGTTGTTACACTAGGGTGAAAACGAGACGGAAGAACCAGCGGCGGCTCGAACTGGGAGGGGATGGTGCGATCAGACTAGGGTACAAGGGGATAAGAAGGACACGACTCGGTGGTGACGCGGCAGACGGAGACGGCTACCTGCTCGCTGCAGCGGCTGCTTTCCGTTCTAGCGAGAGACAGGGGTCGGCACGGCGTCAGGCGCAAGGGGGAAGAGAAACAGAGGAGGCTGGTTGGGCCGGGATGAAGGGGAGAAGAGGCGGCCACGGCGCGGCTATCTGCCGCTAGGCCGCTGCTCCTGTGGCCAGGCTGCAGCGATTGCTGCTGTTTTTGCTCAGCAGAGAGAAAAAAAGGAAAAGTTGATGCTGCTGTTTTCTTTGTTTGATTCAAACAAAAACCAGCTGTTGTTTTTAAAAACTTTGGGCAGCACCCTGCAGCTTTCTTCCAAAAAAACGACAAAGACAACAAGATTTGAGTCGAAAGATAAGATAAGAAGGAGGGAGGTATTTCGAATGTGTATGTAGTACAAGTGAGGTAACACACTTAGATAGATGATTAGGTTTTGACCACATTTTTAAAATAAGCAAAAATTCAAAAGGCTTTTAAACAAAAGAGAAAACCACATAGGGGTGTGGTTATTTTATGTGACTAGGAGTAGAGAGTTTATATTGCATGCAATAAAGAAGTACATGCATGTGACATTTTTGTGAAAACAAAAATGTATATGCATGTAGGTGAGATGAGGGTGGCAATCCAAGATTTGCAATAATACAAGAATTGACGAGGACATGATACATGGCATAAAATCTAGGTTTGGATCAAACCCATATGTATGCATGTGTAAGAATAGAATTTGGATCCCTATTTATATGGGTGGCTTGAATTAAAACCAAGAACAACAATAGGATGGCCACACTCATATATATTTTAGAAGTGGGATGGAATAGCAAGGGAGTTGCCATGTTAGTAGATAGAAAGAATTTAAAAGATATGCCCCAACTCAACTTGGGCATTTAACATTATATCGAAAGTCAGATACAATATATCAAGAGGCAAATACAAGTAATAGGCAAATGCAATATGAGAGAAGAACCAAATGAAAAGGGTTTTAATATGATGCTCAAATGCAATGTGACATGATGACATGAGCATGATATAATTATGATGCAACAATTATATGTAGGAAGTAGCATTTTATTAATAGACCATGTAGCATTACAGATGTTAGACAGATGGGATGCTACATTTTCCTAAACCACCACCAGAGTCATCGCATGTGTCTTCCTTTCCTAAACCACCACTAGAGTCATTGCATGTGTGGTCCTTTCCTAAACCACATTGATCCACCATAGTCATGTGTGTTCTTTTCCTAAACCACCACCAGAGTCATTGCATGTGTCTTCCTTTCCTAAACCACCACCAGAGTCATTGCATGTGTGTTCCTTTCCTAAACCACATTGATCCACCAGAGTAATTGCATGTGTCTTCTTCTCCTTAACCACCACCAGAGTCATTGCATGTGTCTTCTTTTCCTAAATCACATGGATCCACCAGGGTCAATCCATGTGTGTTCCTTTCCTAAACCACCACCAGAGTCATTGCATGTGTATTCCTTTTCATAAACCATATGGATCCACTAGATGTAATTTCATCTGTGTTGTTACCATAAACCACATGGATCCACCAGATGCCATTGCATGTGTGTTCTTTTCATCAACCACATGGATCCACTAGATGACATTGCATGTGTGTAATATTAATAAACCGCATTGATCCACCAGAGTCATTCCATGTTTGTTCATTTCCTAAACCACCACCAGAGTCATTGCGTGTGTCTTCTTTTCCTAAACCACATGGATTCACCAGAGTCATTGCATGCGTGTTCCTTTCCTAAACCACCACCAGAGTCATTTCGTGTGTGTTCCATTTCTTAAACCACATGGATCCACTAGTGTCATTGCATGTATGTTCTTTTCATAATCCACATGGATTCACTAGATGCCATTGCATGTGTGTTCTTTTCATAAACCACATGGATCCACTAGATGACATTGCATGTGTGTCCTTTTCATACACCACATGGATCCACTAGATGCCATTACATGTGTGTTCTTTTCACAAACCACATGGATCCACTAGATGTCATTGCATGTGTGTTCTTTTCATAAACCACATGGATCAACTAGATGTGGTTGCATGTGTGTTATTTTCATAAACCACATGGATCCTCTAGATGCCATTGCTTGTGTCTTATTTTCATAATGCACATGGATCCACTACATGTGCTTGCATGTGTGTCCTTTTACTAAACCACGTGGATCCACTAGATGTGGTTGGATATGTGTTATTTTCCTAAACCACATGGATCCACCAGACTAGAGTCATTGGATGTGTCTTCCTTTCCTAAACCACCACTAGAGTCATTGGATGTGTGGTCCTTTCCTAAACCACATTGAGCCACCCGAGTCACGTGTGTTCTTTTCCTAAACCACCACTAGAGTCATTGCATGTGTATTCCTTTCCAAAATCACCACTAGAGTCATTGCATGTGTGTTCCTTTCCTAAACCACATTCATCCACCAGAGTCATTGGATGTCTGTTCTTTTCCTAAACCACCACTAGATGTCATTGCACATGTGTTCCTTTTCTCAACCACCACAAGAGTCATTGCATGTGTGTTACTTTCCTAAACCACATTGATCCACTAGAGTCATTCCATGTGCATTCTATTCCTAAACCACCACTAGAGTCATTGCATGTGTCTTCTTTTCCTAAACCACATGGATCCACCAGAGTCATTGCATGTATGTTCCTTTCCTAAACCACCACCAGAGTCATTCCATGTGTGTCGTTTTCATAATCCACATGGATCCACTAGATGCCATTGCATCTATGTTCTTTTCCTAAACCACCACTATAGTCATTGCATATGTGTTCCTTTCCTAAACCACATTGATCCACCCGAGTCATTGCATGTGTCTTCCTTTCCTAAACCACCACTAGAGTCATTGCATATGTGTTCCTTTCCTAAACCAAATTGATCCACCAGAGTCATTGCATGTGTCTTCTTTTCCTTAACCCCCACCAAAGTCATTGCATGTGTCTTCTTTTCCCAAACCACCGCCAGAGTCATTGCATGTATCTTCTTTTCCTAAACCACATGGATCCACCAGAGTCATTGCATGTGTATTCCTTTTCATAAACCACATGGATCCATGATATGCCACAAGTATAGGGGATCATGCGTAGCCTTTTCGATAAGTAAGAGTGTCGAACCCAACGAGGAGCTAAAGGTAGGATAAATGTTCTCTCAAGTTCTATCAACCAGTGATACAACTCTACGCACACTAAATGTTTGCATTATCTAGGAAATAAAACTAGAGCAACAATATGAGTACTAGAGATAGCTTTGCATGATAATAAATAACAAGAAAGTAAAGTTAGTTGCTGCTGGAATAAAATACACTAAA
Source organism: Avena sativa (assembly GCA_916181665.1). Lineage (NCBI taxonomy): Eukaryota > Viridiplantae > Streptophyta > Magnoliopsida > Poales > Poaceae > Avena > Avena sativa. Next base: position 342,470,534 of record OV702288.1, read on the forward strand.
CTAACGGAACCATGAGCGTGGAATAGTGGTGGTAATTGTGGTGGCTTTGTCCAAGTTTAATTAGGGAATAAATCGGGTTCATTGTCTTCGATGCAGTTTTCTATGTGGGAGAGGCTAAATATACATGCGCTTCACTACTTGGAATTACATGTACTATATTATTGGCTTTCTAGCAAACATCTGTAACTACTAACAATGCATTAAGGTTTTCCCAACCATAGCCTTAAGTTTAATGGTCCTCTTACTCCCATACGTACAATGTTCCGGTTCGCGTTCTCAGGTTTCTGTCACTCCAGCAGAACTTCCCTCTTGCTCTTACACATACTACAAACCCTATGATGTTTAATCCATGCACGCACAAATATAATGGACACCAAAGGACTATACCATATAAACATACAACTGTAATGAACCAAAGACGTTCCACCATTCAATCTAAGAACAAGAAAACTACACAAACATCACATAGATCATAGGATTATAACTTATAGCATCAAACACCATGTTTACATAGGATGGTACAAAGGTGTGTGGGAGGATGAACCACTACATACTAGGAGCATTAGGTGATGGAGATGGCGGTGAAGATGGTGAAGAAGGCGGCAGCGGTGGCGCGGGGGAATCCTTCCCCGCTACGGGTATCATGGGGGAGCACCGCCCCTTAGCCCCCTTCCTTCATGGTTTCTTGGGATCCCTCCTCCATGGAGATGGGATCCATAGGGAAGGAAAAAACGTGGCTTTGGTGGCTGCAAATTCGTGGTTGGAGGTGTCCTCCACGAATTAGGTTTCCTCCCTTTCTATAGCTTCTCGGATTCCCGTCACCCCATCTTGGGGTGGAGTAACTTGGGACCAGCGGGCCTGTCCGGACAAGGAATCAGCTAAATTTTATGTCCAAAACATTTGTCACGAAATTTCCAACAACTGTGTAGTGGAAGAGTTTTCCGTTCGACGCCGTCTTCGACCCGAAATGTGACCATCTTCAAAAAGAGTTATGAGACAGATTTCTGGAAAATCCCAATTTGACTCTAACAAGGTTTCCACTTGTATTCTTGGTAACTCCTACACATCACAGTGTAATACAACAAATGTAACATCCCAATTTCAGTAACCCTGATTGGTTGTCCTGAATGCAAAAATCAGGGGGAACAAAAACTTTTTCTTGCTTAATGCTGAAGGGTTTGCTTGTTGTTTGGATATGCTTATGCATATGAATATGTATTAGATGATATACTCCTTACCTCAACACCAGTTGACAAAAGCTACTTCCCAAAACTGTCTTGGCTCAATCTCCATATTTTCAAATGTTCTAGCATTTCAAAACCTGAGCCAAGAAGCCTTTGCAACCCAATTATTTTAGTAGCTTCTATTGATCAAACTATGGAGAGCTATAAAATACTATCTCCTTATGTTTTCAAGACAGAACTTTCAAATGCTCTTCTCTCCGGGTTTCCCAAAACACCTTTATTAAGATTTTGAATCCTACTCTTGGTAGAAATACCAAGGATTCTCACCTTATTCAAATCAAACACTTCAAAATACCCATACTTCAAGCTAGGCTTGATGGTAACCCTAGTGGTAGTTGATTTGTTGGTAAGATGAGTTGCCTTGATCTGCTGTTTGAATTGTCTACTTAGGAGATAGTATGAGATACTCTAGGAGCTCATCACTAGGATCAAGATGTTTCCAACTCATCAACCCCTAAGCAAGAATACAAATCTGGATATGATCCCTAGCTACTAGGTGATCATCTAAAACCCTTAGCCAGATCAATTCTGAAGAAATCCCTTCTAGAAGTTTCCAAGTCAATGAGGACCAATATCAAGCATGGATCCCTTCTACTCAGTCTAATCTTCAACCACATCCACTTGATGATGCGTTGGTACCTTGCAACCCATCAAAATCATCACCATCCACATTCTAGTCAAAACCCCTAAATCTGCCAAATTTGACCAAGTCTGGAAACTGTTTCAACATCACCTTTTTGGATGTCTCCCTTTCTCAACCCTTGTGCATTTTTGGTAATGAACTTGAACCATCTTGTTAACCATCCTAATGAACCCCAAGGCCCACTCTTGCCCTTGGTCATATCATCCTCCTACCCACTTGTTCTTGATGGTTTTGCAGGCAAGAAAATAACTATTCCTGCAAATCTAGTCAACATGCCTACTTTGGGAGAAGCTCACACCACCATACAATCCTCTATGGACCAACTATTTGCATGGTTGTTATATACTCACATAGTTCTATAAATATCTACTTCACATGAACCAAGTGGATCTTTGTGTTTCTTAAACCCACAAGGTTTTGAAGGCTAGATGATAATCTGCTTTGGCAGGCTTATTTTATTCAAAGTTTGAAAGCTTGTCTTGGTGAGCTCAGGCAGGATCAAGCTCAAACCTCTACAACATTGCAATCTACATCACTTGGTATATCTATCCATCTACCCCATGCCCCAAGGGGAGATCTCAGCTCCAAGATCCAACATGGTTTTGTTGGTATGAAATTAGCATCACCCTAGATCCTTAATCTAGGGTATTCCACCAAAATCAACTTGGATTCTCCAATCCCAAGGTTGCAAATGCTTGATACACCTTGTCTACATCATATACCTGGATCATCAAGATTTATAAAATATTACCCATAATTATTATGGCTCCAAATCTAATTAATATCTCTAATAGTCAAAATCTCCAAAGGTCCTTTTCTAAAGGCAAGTTTGGTTTTTGCCAAAACACCTCCCTAACTTTAAGCACAACTAAGATCGATATATCATACCCTACTTTCCCATCTCAAAAATAAATATTTTTGAGATCCCTTATTATTTCTTTTTGCCCTTTTTCTTAAATGGCATAAACAAGAAATAATTGCCTAAAAATACTTTTCCTTCCCAATAAAATCCAAGAAAATTCCTCAAGCTGTGACTTAGTACCTAGGACCACCTCAAAGCAAAAACCAACCCTGTCCAATGTAAAAATATCAAAAGAGCTTCCATAATCCATCTCTGCTCTATTTGATTAATTGATCAAAAAGGCACTAAAAATCTTCAAAAAAATCCCAAATAATTCCTGGACATCTACTTTGACCTCATCTATCTACCAGTACCATCTTCTCACCTTGTCCAATACAAAATATCAAACTTCCTTCACAAGCCTCATTTCCCTCAAATGTGGTAAACTAAGGAATTAGTGGTCTAAACCAAACTAAAATCATCACTAGGTCCTTCCATCACTCCACCTAGCCCCACAACCCTCCCTCTGGTCGAGATGCACTGTAGCACTCCCCTTTCCCTTGTCTCTTGCATTTGTAAGTGAGAGAGAGAGAGAGACAAGGCCTAGGAAATTTAAGTCTTGGTCTTAAACCCACAGCAGCTGCAGCACACCTCACCTCTTCCCTATGGTCGTGTCCTTGGCCCCACATCACCTCTCCACCACCCCTCCTGCCCTATCCCGTGCTCCCTCCCTTGCTCATGTCCAAAATGGACCAACACTACCATGGACCATGCCCCTCTCGGATAAGAAGGCCCCTGGCCACCCAAGACTCCACCCTCTTCCCCACTCCACACACTAGCTACCCATCTCAAGCCCCAGATCCAGATCTCGAGCTCCCCATCGCCATGGAGAAGAAGAGGAAGTCCTCTCGGGCTCAACCTCGTTTGTAGGCCTGTAGTCGTACCTGACCACCCCCAGCTCCCTCACCTCCCTCCCTGGACCTCAAACAACCTCCCCACGAGCCCTAGCCCCTCCTCAAGCTCCACAGCTTGCCGGAGAAGGAAGAACCTCTTTTTCGGCTATTTCAGAAATCTACCCGTGAGGTCTCCTCCTTCCTTCTCTCTGTCTGCATGCAAGTTGTCTGAGATCTCCTGTACATACTACTTCTAATCCCACTCTTCATCTGCCCAAGAAATGCTCCCATACGTCGGGCCGCCGAGCTCCGACAAGGATCTCTGGTCGCGGCCGTGCGAGGTGTCTCCAGACGCTAAAACCCGAGAAGCTCCCCATACCCGAGCTCCCCGGCGTCTACTGCTTCGCCCCGCGCTCGCGTCAGCTCCTCCCCGCCCCCAGGTGAGCAGCCCCGATCTCCCCTGTGCCGCGCCTAGGGTTCCGCACCGGCACCGGCACCGTCGGATCCTATTTAGCCCAACGGCCCAAATCCGCAAATGCCTCTTCGGTCGCCCTCCCCCGCTGACCAGTGGGCCCCGCTGCGCGGGTTTAAACCCGGCCTCCCGCCCATGCCAGCGAGCCCAGCTAGGCTGAATCCTAAGGTGCGGCCCAAGTCTCATATAGATCTAGCCCGCCCAGCCCTATCCTCTTATTCTTTTTGCCCAGATCCAAAATTTGGCCTTTAGTTTAAATCTTTTTGAAAATGAAAACCCCCACCAATTGGCCAGAGCTAAAATTCCTGATGTCCATGAATGTTTTCCTAATCATGCAGCATCATTGGTTGCTCAGATTAGGCTCCAGAATAATCCTAATAAAACTATTTCCCAGAAGTACCCTTTCCACTAATAAAATTCTTTCTGTGAGTTTTGCAACTCCAATTGTAGTAAAACCAACTGCCCCTGAAAGTTATTAGAAGAACCTATCCCTAGACCTTGGTCTAATGCCAAGGCGAACAACAGCTTATCTGTAGTAAAAATAACAAGAACGGTCCTATTCTGACCTTAGAAAATTCCCTAGGTCAAATTATAACTTGTTTTGACCTCATTACAAATCTCTGGGATGTGGTACACTAAATACTACCAAAACCCATGACCTCACCATTTATTGGGCTTCTGATGAATTTTAATGAATTAAACATTTCTGTCCCTACTGTTTTCACTAGATAAAACACTACAGTAGCTCTCCAACTACAAAAAGAGTGATTCCAGTTGGTACTGATAGGTATTTACAATACCTATCCATTTCGTCATATCAAAATCCTCTGTAGAATCAATTTGATGAAAAAGACAAAATGTCTACAGAACTTCCTTTGGGAATTTCCTGAGGGCATTCTGGTAATTATTCTGGAGTGATTCCAACTCTCGGTGAACAAGTACATCAAGACCAACCTAACAACCAAAGGAAATAATTTTTGGAGCTCCAGAACTTTTCTGGTGAATTATTTCCTAAAACTAGAGCCTTTATCACCAGAAAATTCATGGGAAATCAAAGAAAAGTGATAAAATAGTGAAACCACTTTTGTTGGTCTCATTTTATCAAACCCTATTTGTTGGTATCATTTTTACACAATGGTGTCATACAGAATAAGTCTTTGGCCCAAAACCCCCTCATGGGTAGTTCCTCGATACTAAACCCTAAGGGGGAAATATTCATCCCTGCTTCCAAGCCTATCTCAATCTCCTCGGTCCAATCCTCTCGAAGCCTACTAAATCTAGTAAGATGTGGTTCACTTGCTTCCTATATGGTATTGGTGCTTGTATGCACTGTGTTGATTGTGCCCTTGTTTGTTTGCATGTGATGTCTGGACGATGATAGTTGCAATGAAATCGGAGAGCAGAGAAGTGGTATTTATATTTGGTATTGGTATTCTGGGTTATTTAACGAAGAAGTCCAAGGACATTTATGCCATATTGTTGATCATCAGGCAAGCCACCTTCTTGCTCATAAGTCTTGTCCTACTATTTTACTTATGCATGTTTTATCTGCTATTTCTGAAACTACATTGTTTTACTATACGATGTTGTATATCTGGTAGTGGCTTGGCTTCTCCAAACCATTACTCAATGGTACTACTAAGTACAATCCCCTTGCTGATACCTATTTGCCCGTAGTAGAATAGATGGTGTGTTTACACCATAACCCTTTGGAGACCCTGTTTTAGCCGAAGCAAAGCTAGAGGATGGGAAGACCCCGGAAAAAGTTTTACCAAATGTTTTATGATAAAACCTTGGTGAGGTGGGACCTCCCAAGAGATGTTGAAAAAGAGAAGGTTTTGTTTCACAAAATGCTGCAGGAAAGATGGAGGAAAAGGGTTTACAAAAACGCACCCGGTTCTTTGCAGTTTAGCTATAACAACTTAACCCGTGCAACCACATTACTCTGGTATGGGACAAGGCGGGATCTGATGTTTGTCTATTCTGGTATAAGCTGCCTCGCAACTACTACAGGGGATGAAACTCCCTGGAGGATGGGCCTTCTCTAGACAACGGTCCATGTGAGACATCGACCGGGAGAAGGAACAAAGGGTCTTCAGACCTCCGCGCATTACTATGAGCCCCTCATTGAAAGCGCACACGTAGGACGTGCAATATGCGCTTCGGTTGGTCCTCGGTACCCGACGTCCCGGTGTTGAGGGGAATAACACTCATAGGGTAGGCACTTATATTGGAGTGGGCATCCGGAGAGTCTTGATCGGTTACTCGACCCATGATCGGTGAAGATCAGGGTAGTGTACCCGGATGGTGTGGGTAAAGTGTACAACCTCTGCATAGTGTAAATCTATTCGAATAGCCGTGTCCGCGATTAAGGATGGGTTGGACAAACTTCTGTAGAGCGGTGCTGGTTTTGTTTTCAAAAAGGATTTTTGAAAAGAAATGGCTTTGGAAATGTTTTGACCATGGGATGGTCGGCAAGGATCCCTGTTTTGACCATGGAATGGTCAGAAAGGGATGGAAGGAGTTTGGTCGTGGGACGACCGGGAGAAGGAAACAAATGGGTGACCCAGTCCTAATGTTTTCCAAAACGTTTCAAAAAGGTTTCCAAAATTCTTTACAGAAGTTTTCAACAAAGATATGTAGATTCTATATCTACAAGAGAAACTATTTGAGAAAAGAACCTTGCTTGGAGCTCTCCTACTACCAGAGCCTTAATGCATATCCTCTTGTTATTACTGTTATCTTAAGGTGGTTTGCGAGTACATTAAAAGTACTCACTGGCATTGTCCCTGGCTATTAACTTGGTCAGATATCAAGAAGAAGATGATGTTGGCGCCTCTATGAGCTAGGACGTTCTACCAGTCAGTTGCTTGTAGGTTAAGGCATGGCTCGGGCTCTGCGTTTGATGAAGTTCCGCTGATGATTATTGATGTATCCATAATGGCTTAGATGTTGCAATGATACTTGTCGGTTATGTGCCACGACTAACTGATCATGGGATCGTGGTTGTATGCATAACAGGGATTCTCGGAGGATTAATCCGGGGGCCCCACAACAACATTGTACACTTTTGCAACTATTAGTAGGTTAGTCCAAATAAATCATAAACTTTATAGAAAAAGAAGTGTCAAAAGCACAATATTAGCATAAAACCATCAAAAATTATAGATACGTTATGGATGTCATTACATGTGTGTTCTTTTCATAAACCACATGGATCCACCAGATGCCATTGCATGTGTGTTATTTTCATCAACCACATGGATCCACTAGATGATATTGCATGTGTGTCATTTCCATAAACCACAATTATCCACCAGAGTCATTGCATGTGTGTTCTTTTAATAAAACACCACCAAATTCATTGCATGTGTCTTGTTTTCATAAATCACATGGATCCACCAGAGTCATTGCATGTGTGTTCTTTTCCTAAACCACCACCATATTCATTGCATGTGACTTCCTTTCCTAAACCGCCACTAGAGTCATTGCATGTGTGTTCATACCACATTGATCCACCAGAGTAATTGCATGTGTCTTCTTTTCCTAAACTAGATGGATCCACCAGAGTCATTGCATGTGTGTTCTTTTCCTAAACCACCACAAGAGTCATTGCATATGTATCCTTTATATAAACCACATGGATCCACTAGATGTCATTGCATGTGTGTTCTTTTCATAAACAACATGGATCCACTAGTGTCATTTCATGTGTGTTCCTTTCCTAAATCACATGGATCCACTAGAGTCATTGCATGTGTGTTCTTTTCCTAAACCACCACCATATTCACTGCATGTGTCTTCCTTTCCTAAAACACCACTAGAGTCATTGCATGTGTGTTCCTCTCCTAAACCAGATTGATCCACCAGAGTCATTGCATGTGTCTTCTTTTCCTTAACCACCACCAGAGTCATTGCATGTGTATCCTTTTCCTAAATCACCACCATAGTCATTGCATGTGTCTTCTTTTCCTAGACCACATGGATCCACCAAAGTCATTGCATGTGTGTTCCTTTCCTAAACCACCACTAGAGAGTCATTGCATGTGTCTTCTTTTCATAAATAACATGGAACCACCAGAGTCAATGCATGTGTGTTCTTTTCCTCAACCACCACCATAGTCGTTGCATGTGTTTTCCTTTCCTAAACCACCACTAGAGTCATTTCATGTGTGTTCCTTTCCTCAACCACATTGATCCACCAGCGTCATTGCATGTGTCTTCTTTTCCTAAACCACCACAAGGGTCATTGCATGTGTGTTCTTTTCCTAAACCACCACCAGAGTCACTTCATGTGTGTTTCTTTCCTAAACCAAATTGATGCACCAGAGTCATTACATGTGTCTTCTTTTCCTAAACCACCACTAGAGTCATTGCATGTGTCTTCTTTTCCTAAACCACCAATAGAGTCATTGCAGGTGTCTTCTTTTCCTAAATCACATGGATGCACCAGAGTCATTTTATATGTGTTCCTTTCCTAAGCCACCACCAGAGTCATTGCATGTGTGTTACTTTTCATAAACCACATCGATCCACTAGATGTGTATGCATGTGTGTTCTTTTCATATACCACATGGATCCACTAGATGCCATTGCTTGTGTGTTCTTTTGATAATCTAGAAGGATCCACTAGATGTGGTTGCATGTGTTTCCTTTTACTAATCCACATGGATCCACTAGATGTGGTTGCATGTGTGTTATTTTCATAAACCACATGGATCCACCAGAGTCATCGCATGTCTGTTCTTTTCCTAAACCACCACCAGAGTCATTGCATGTGTATTATTTTCATAAACCTCATTGATCCACCAGAGTCATTGCATGTGTCTTCTTTTCCTAAACCACCACAGGAGTCATTGCATGTGTGTTCCTTTCCTAGACCACATTGATCCACCAAAGTCATTGCATGTGTGTTCTTTTCCTAAACCACCACCAGATGTCATTGCACGTGTGTTCCTTTCCTAAACCACCACCAGAGTCATTACATGTGTGTTCCTTTCCTAAACCACATTGATCCTACAGTGTCATTGCATGTGTGTTCTTTTCCAAAACCACCACCAGAGTCATTGCATCTATGTCCTTTTCATAAACCACAAGGATCCACTAGATGTCATTGCATGCGTGTTCTTTTCATAAACCACATGGATCCACTAGAGTCATTTCATGTGTGTTCCTTTCCTAAATCACATGGAACCACTAGAGTCATTGCATGTGTGTTCTTTTCCTAAACCACCACCATAGTCACTACATGTGTCTTCCTTTCCTAAAACACCACTAGAGTCATTGCATGTGTGTTCCTCTCGTAAACCACATTGATCCACCAGTGTCATTGCATGTGTCTTATTTTCCTTAACCACCACCAGAGTCATTGCATGTGTGTTCTTTTCCTAAACGGCCACCAGAGTCATTGCATGTGTGTTTTTTCCTAAACCACCACCATAGTCATTGCATGTGTCTTATTTTCCTAGACAACATGGATCCACCAGAGTGATTGGATGTGTGTTTCTTTCCTCAACCACCACCAGAGAGTCATTGCATGTGTCTTCTGTTCATAAATCACATGTATCCACAAGAGTCAATGCATGTGTGTTCTTTTCCTCAACCACCACCATAGTCGTTGCATGTGTTTTCCTTTCCTAAACCACCACTAGAGTCAATGCATGTGTGTTCCTTTCCTAAACCACATTGATCCACCAGAGTCATTGCATGTGTCTTCGTTTCCTAAACCACCACCAGGGTCATTGCATGTGTGTTCTTTTCCTAAACGGCCACCAGAGTCATTGCATGTGTGTTTTTTCCTGAACCAAATTGATCCACCAGAGTCATTGCATGTGTCTTCTTTTCCTAAACCACCACTAGAGTCATTGCGTGTGTCTTCTTTTCCTAAATCACATGGATCCACCAGAGTCATTGTTGTTGGGCCACGCAGAGAAAAACAAAACATTTTTCTACGCGATGATCCCAAGATCCAGCTCAGGTAGAAGGCCACGAGGATTACCACTAGACGCGCAGTTGCGGAATTGATGAAGCACGTCGCTTGAAGCAGTGCAGTCCTCGCGATCCGTTCCGGTTCCATGATCCACGATCCGTTCTTTCTTCACGATCGTCGAAGTGTTGAACGTATAGCACCTCCACTGGTATCCACACGTACGAGGAGGAGTGCCGGCGATGGACTGCTAGGTCCGGTACGGTGGCGATAGGACTGGACTGGAGCTAGGGTTTCCAACACATGGAGTGACCTAACCTTTTTACTCTAAGCACCTGTGCCCCAGTTTATAGAGGGAGTGAAAGTGGGCTCCACTCACTTGTGGCCCATTCACTAAAAGGCCTATATTTGCCACAGCAAGTCTCACTTGCTGAGTAAGTCCATGTCACTATTTGCGTCCAACCCAAATAGGTTTCCTGTTTGGGTCTAACCCAAACTGCTCCCGCTCTTAAGTGTGTGACCCGACAGGCTCATGGTAACCCGGACATGATTCCGAGTCTCACTCGTGATCGATCAGTTGGTAGCGGCTCCTAGCAGAACGTGCCAACTCCCAAGTACCAATAAGTCATGACGACATACCTTCCAATGCGACTTTTGTCTAAGTCCCTTTCGCCTCACGATATACCTTGTCGAACTATAGGCAAATGATCGTCATCCCTTAAATAGTCCGACTCTCTTTCTCGATCCGAGATAAGTGATTCATCCGACTAACTCTTAGTCGGCTGCCTCGGTTAACACTTATCCGAGACGCGCATGGCCATGCTTTCTGAATCATATCTTCCGATAGGGCCCAGAGAATATCTCTCCAGACAGAGGGGCAAAATCGCATCTCGGTTATTCACATCACGTAGCTTTATCCTCAGTCGACCCGAACTCCGCCTTTATAACTGCCCAGTGACGGAACAACGTTTGATAGAACCTAAGTCGGTGATCCTCAACTCGGATTGTGCAATAACCTCAGGTCTAAGGATTACATTGATTGAGACATGCAAATGATGACTTGTTTGTTGCATCTCAATATGGGTCAGTCCGACTCGCTAAACTCTTTAGCCGAATCCGTGTAAGTCGGAATAGCATCTCCATGCCCATGACAAGTGGAACCTAGTCATCTGCCGACTTTCACATTGGTCTAAGTTGTGTGTCCAGCACAACATCAATGACCAAGGACAATTAGTATGAACAACATGAATATATAGTTCCACAATCAAATCACATATTCGATGATACATAACAACAGTTCATACATGGACCATAAGCTTATGAATACATTGGGAATAACATCATACATGATTGCCTCTAGGGCATATTACCAACAGTCTCCCACTGGCACTAGAGTTAATCATCCGACATCACATGTCTAGGCATCTAATGCCCATAGCTCTCAGGTGCGCCTCATGCTTCGGCCGTGGAAGTGGCTTTGTCAACGGATCTGCAATGTTTGCATCCGTGTGTACCTTTCATAACTTGATATCACAATGTTCCACGAACTGGCGAATAAGGTGGTACCGCATGAGTATATGTTTGTTCTTCTGGTGCTGTCTAGGTTGTGCAATAGCACCATTGTTGTCACAATACACGTCGAACAGATTGGACGAGCCCTGAACCACACCAAGATCCATGAGGAAATTCCTCATCCAAATGGCTTCCTTTGCCGCCTTCGAGGCAGCAATGTACTCAGCCTCTATCATAGACGCAGACACCGTCTCTTGCTTGGAACTCTTCCAGCTAACAGCCCCTCCGTTTATCACAAACACATATCCAGATTGCGAACGAGAATCATCTGAGTCAGTGAGATAACTCGCATCCGTGTAACCCCTTACACTGAGTTCATCCTCACCTCCATAAACCAGGAACATATCCTTAGTCCTTCTCAAGTACTTTAGGATATTTTTAGCGCTGCCCAGTGAATTTCTCCGGGGTCAGCCTGGTACCTGCTCACAACACTTAGAGCATAGGAAACATCCGGCCTAGTGCAAATCATAGCGTACATGATGGATCCGACTACAGAAGCATACGGAATCACACTCATCCGACTTCGCTCATCAGTTGTCGAAGGACACCGAGTCTTGCTAAGTTTTACGCCATGGGACATCGGTAAGAACCCCTTCTTAGACGATTCCATGTTGAACTTCTTCAACACTTTGTCCAAATATGTACTCTGACTCAATCCAATGAGCCGCCTTGATCTATCTCTATAGATCCGGATTCCTAGTATGTAAGTCGCCTCACCCAAGTCTTTCATCGAAAAACTCTTTTCCAATGATTCCTTGGTCTCTTGCAACATCTGGACATCATTTCCAATCAGTAATATGTCATCCACATATAAGATCAGAAAGTTTACTTTGCTCCCACTAAACATCTTGTATAAACAAGAATCATGATCACTCTTGATGAAGCCAAACGATTTGACTACCTCATCAAAGCGAATGTTCCAACTCCGAGATGCTTTCTTCAACCCATAGATGGATTTCCGAAGTTTGCATACCTTGTCAGCATTAGCCGGATCAACAAAACCCTCGGGCTGTATCATATACACGTCCTTGGTTAAATTTCCATTAAGGAAAGCCGTCTTGACATCCATCTGCCATATCTCATAGTCGAAATAGGCTGCTATAGCTAACATGATCCGAACTGATTTAAGCATCGCCACGGGAGAGAAAGTCTCATCGTAGTCAACTCCTTGAACTTGTCCGAACCCCTTCGCGACAAGCCGTGCCTTATAGATAGAAACATTTCCATCCATATCAGTTTTCTTCTTGAAGACCCATTTGCACTCGACGGGTCTTGCAACGTCTGGTAGATCAATCAAGTTCCAAAGTTGATTTTCATTCATGGAATTTAACTCGGATCTCATGGCTCCAAGCCATGACTCGGAATCAGAACCCACCATCGCTTCCGACTAAGTTGCCGGCTCATCACTGTCTAACAGTAACACATCACGAACACTTCGCAATCTGGCCGATCTTCGTAGTGTCGGTGCTGTTTCCGGCTCAGGTACCACGGCCGGCTCAACCTCCAAGGCTTTTGCCGACTCGCTATTGGCCGGTATTTCTTGAATTTCTTCGAGATGCACCGTACTCCCACTGACTCCCCGACTGAGAAACTCTTTCTCAAGGAGGACATCGTTTCGAGCGACAAACACTTTGCCCTCTTCTCGGTTGTAGAAATAGTAACCCAAGGTTTCCCTCAGATACCCCACGAAAATACACTTATCCGACTTAGCTGTGAGCTTATCCGACTGAAGTCGCTTGACAAAAGCTTCACAACCCCAAATCTTGAGAAAAGACTAACTCGGCTTCTTGCCAGTCCACATCTCATGCGGTGTCTTCTCTACCGACTTTGATGGTACTCTGTTTAGTGTGAACACTGCAGTTTCTAGACAATAACCCCAAAATGATAAAGGCAAATCTGTCCGACTCATCATTGATCGTACCATGTCCAACAAGGTCCAATTCCTCCTTTCCGATACACCGTTTCTCTGTGGCGTTCCTGGATGAGTGAGCTGGGAAACTATTCCACAACTCTTCAGATGGTCATCAAACTCATGGCTCATGTACTCGCCTCCTCGGTCCGACCGAAGAAACTTTATTTTCTTGCCAAGTTGATTTTGTACCTCATTCTGGAATTCCTTGAACTTTTCAAAGGCTTCTGACTTATGTTTCATCAAGTAGATATATCCATATCTACTCAAATCATCAGTGAAGGTAATGAAGTACTCATAACCACCTCTGGCTGTCGTGCTCATTGGGCCACATACATCACTATGTACTAGTCCCAATAAGTTGGACGCCCTTTAACAACTCTTTGAAAAAGGTGTCTTGGTCATCTTGTCGAGAAGGCAGGATTCACATGTCTCGAACAACTCTAAGTCGAACGAAGTTAGGAGTCTATCATCATGGAGCCTCTTCATGTGTTTCCAACTTATATGACCAAGCCGACAATGCCAAAAGTAAGTCATATTCCGATCATTTGGTTTTAACCTTTTCACATTTATGTTAAAGACAGATTCACCCTCAAGATTCAAAATAAATAACCCGTCCTGGACGGGTGCAAAGCCGTGAAACATATCATTCAAATAGAAAGAACAACCATTATTCTTAATATTCGACTCATAGCCTTGTCTCATCAAACATGAGGCGGAAATAATGTTTCGACTAAGCACTGGAACATAATAACAATTATTCAGCTCCATTAAGAATCCGGAAGGTAAATGAAGTTGCATTGTGCCGACTTCCGACGCAGGAACTCTTGCTTTGTTGCCGACCTGAATGTCAACCTCGCCTCTTGCCACGCTCCTAGTTCTTACCAGTCCCTGCAACGAGTTGCATATGTGAATGACTGATCCGGTATCATATACCCAAGAACTACCAGGTGCATCAGCAAGATAAATGTCTATAACATTGCAAACAAGCGTACCTGAGCCAGAAGTCACACCTCCGCCCTTGGCTTTGTCAGCCAGATACTTGCTACAATTCCTCTTCCAGTGGCCATCCGCCTTGCAGTAGAAGCAAGTGGATCCGGCTGCAGGAGATGGCTTAGTCCCCGAGGAAGCGCTTTGGACCGGGTCCTCAGCCTTACCTCCCGACTTAGCCTTCTTCTTCTTAGTCCAAGAACTCTTCTTGAACTTAGCCTTATTCTGTACCATCAACACTTGACTGGCACCTTTCTTGAGATCCGCCTCAGCCTGCTTGAGCATCCCACGTAATTTAGTGACCTTCTTATCCATACCATGCATGTGGTAGTTCGATATGAACTGACCATACGCACTAGGAAGAGAGTTCGGAATTATGTCTGTAGCGAACTCTTCGCTAATGGGGTAGCCCGGCCTTTCCAGAGACTACACGTAACTAACCATCTTGATCACATGCGGACTTAGTGGATCACCATCCTTAAGCTTGCAGCTCAACAAAGCCTGAGAGACTTGATACCTCTCAGTCTTTGCGTGAGCCTGGAACATACTTTTGGGGCTTTCGATCATATCGTAGGCCTCAACATTCTCGAACTGCTGCTGCAAGTCCGGTTCCATGTGAGCAAGCATAAGACAGCTAATATCCGTGGATTCATCACAAATCCGACGGTAGGCGTTGGTGGCTGCGACAGTTGCATTCTCATTCGGCTCATCTGGAAGTGGGTTTTCTAGGACATGGTCCCTCTTTTCTTGCTTGAGAACAATTCTCAGATTACGATACCAGTTGGTGAAGTTAGTTCCATTTAGCTTATGTTTCTCTAAGATGGTTCTCAAAGCAAAACTAGAAATCTGAGGGAGACTGCTAGGTGCCATTGATGTACAACAGAAAATATGCAAAACACTTAAGAGATGTATCCATAAAAGAGCAAGCATATTAAACACTTTAATACTTATGCTCCCACTAGAACCAACACCCCCCGATTGTTACTTAGTGATTCAGGACCCTAAATAAGCAAGTCGACTAGTGAGATTTAGCATCACTGCTAGCCGTCAAGTGATCTAGGTAGACAACTCCTTGCCAATCGTATCTCATATGACTCCTGTTGGATGGGTGGCATCACATGCCCCGGCTCCCATCCGACTTTTCCCCGAGTCCCACAACCGTTGTGATAAACCCGTCTAGATTACCAAGTGCTTCCGCTGTAAGAGTCCGACTCGAACCCACCTAGTCGGAAAGAATTGATAGCACCTCAATTTTATGAGCCCACTACCAAAAATGTCTGACTTGTGATGGTGCAGCACTGGCGAAGAAACCGACTAGACCTTCTTTGAGGGATTACTTTCTACCAACTATCTAATAGAGGTAAAACAGAGACATAACAATAACACAAAATAAAGCAATTATAATGTGAAATGGTATGGCTCTCTTCATGGCCATCTCCATCTCCACAAAATCTGTAATCCGACTCGTGTCAACTCTTGTCACGTGCCGTATTACTCCATGTAGCCGACTTGTACACCGACTTGCATGCCATCCGGATTCTCCAAACAGCTACACTAGCTAGTAATGCAAATTACACAGAGAATCTGACACGCAGGTCGTTATACAATAAGATGACAACACCTAGGCTCCAACCGGCTGACAAAAAATGTGATACACAGATCACGTATGGATTACACACATCACATGCACATAAGCCATACCATTCACAACATCATCCTGCAAAAACAAGTTATGCATAGATACGATATCTATCGGCGTTGTGAAACTCGCAACGACATCTAAGGCGCTACGACAGGGCGAAGACGGAGGTCCCTCGCGGGTGCAGGCAGCGCCCGACGATTTTTCCGAAAAGCGTAGATCTCATCTGCATTCCGGACATGGATTTCATCATGGGATAAAACAATTTTACCCAAATCCGATCCGGACTCCGATTCGACCAAACTCTTTGATCTTCGATCACGGCATCCGGGTTTACGTGTCATAGTCTACCTCGGTGGCGGAAGCCGACCGGTAGGGGTATGTCGTTCCACGACCTTAGTAGTTAGATCATGGAAACCAGATCATCCATTCCCCCGAGTACGGTTGATCCAATCAACTTTGTACAAAACCGATCTATCTCATAGATCGACCACCAAAACTGCAATTAGATCCAATCTAACGCCAATCGCATATCACATATGCACGATCTCGAGCCTAAACCAGAAGCTAACGCTCTGATACCACATTTGGGCCACGCGGAGAAAAACAAAACTTTTTCCTACACGGTGATCCCAAGATCCAGCTCAGGTAGAAGGCCACGAGGATTACCACTAGACGTGCAGTTGCGGAATTGATGAAGCACGTCGTTTGAAGAAGTGCAGTCCTCGCGATCCGTTCTAGTTCCACGATCCACGATCCGTTCTTTCTTCACGATCGTCGAAGTGCTGAACGTACAGCACCTCTGCCGGTATCCATACGTACGAGGAGGAGCACCGGCGATGGACTGCTAGGTCCGGTACGGCGGCGACAGGACTGGACTGGAGCTAGGGTTTCCAACACATGGAGTGACCTAACCTTTTTACTCTAAGCACCTGTGCCCTAGTTTATATAGGGAGTGAAAGTGGGCTCCACTCACTTGTGGCCCATTCACTAAAAGGCCTATATTTGCCACTGCAAGTCTCACTTGCTGACTAAGTCCATGTCACTATTTGGGTCCAACCCAAATAGGTTTCCTGTTTGGGTCTAACCCAAACTGCTCCCGCTCTTAAGTGTTTGACCCGACAGGCTCATGGTAACCCGGACAGGATTCCGAGTCTCACTCGTGATCGATCAGTTGGTAGCGGCTCCTAGCAGAACGTGACAACTCCCAAGTACCAATAAGTCATGACGACATACCTTCCAATGCGACTTTTGCCTGAGTCCCTTTTGCCTCACGATATACCTTGTCGGACTATAGGCGAATGATCGTCATCCCTTAAATAGTCTGACTCTCTTTCTCGATCTGAGATAAGTGATTCATCTGACTAACTCTTAGTCGGCTGCCTCGGTTAACACTTATCCGAGACGCGCATGGCCATGCTTTCCGAATCATACCTTTCGAGAGGGCCCAAAGAATATCTCTCCAGACAGAGGGGCAAAATCCCATCTCGGTTATTCACATCACGCAGCTTGATCCTCAGTCGACCTGAACTACGCCTTTATAACTGCCCAGTGACGGAACAGCGTTTGACAGAACCTAAGTCGGTGATCCTCAACTCGGATTGTGCAATAACCTCAGGTCTAAGGATTACATTGATTGAGACATGCAAATGACGACTTGTTCGTTGCATCTCCATATGGGTTAGTCCGACTCGCTAAACTCTTTATCCGAATCCGTGTAAGTCGGAATAGCATCTCCATGCCCATGACAAGTGGAACTTAGTCATCTGCCGACTTTCACATTGGTCTAAGTTGTGTGTCCAGCACAACCTCAATGACCAAGGACAATTAGTATGAACAACATGAATATATAGTTCCACAATCAAATCACATATTCGATGATACATAACAACAGTTCATACATGGACCATAAGCTTATGAATACATTCGGAATAACATCATACATGATTGCCTCTAGGGCATAATCCCAACAATTGCATGTGTGTTCCTTTCCTAAGCCACCACCAGAGTCATTGCATGTGTGTTAATTTTCATAAACCACATCGATCCACCAAATGTGATTGCATGTGTGTTATTTTCATATACCACATGGATCCACTAGATGTGGTTGCATGTGTGTTCTTTTCATAAACCACATGGGTCCACTAGATGCCATTGCTTGTGTGTTCTTTCATGATCCAGATGGATCCACTAGATGTGGTTGCATGTGTGTCCTTTTACTAATCCACATGGATCCACTAGATGTGGTTGCATGTGTGTTCTTTTCCTAACCCACATGGATCCACCAGAGTCATTGATGTGTGTTCTTTTCCTAAACCACCACCAGAGTCATTGCATGTGTCTTCTTTTCCTAAACCACCACTAGAGTCAGTGCATGTGTGTTCCTTTCCTAAACCACATTGATCAACCAAAGTCATTGCATGTGTGTTCTTTTCCTAAACCACCACCAGATGTCATTGCACGTGTGTTCCTTTCCTAAACCACCACCAGAGTCATTGCATGTGTGTTCCTTTCCTAAACCACATTGATCCACTAGAGTCATTGCGTGTGTGTTCTTTTCCTAAACCACGACTAGAGTCATTGCATGTGTCTTATTTTCCTAAACTAGATGGATCCACCAGAGCCATTGCATGTGTGTTCTTTTCCTAAACCACCACAAGAGTCATTGCATCTGTGTTCTTTTCATAAACCACATGGATCCACTAGAGTCATTTCACGTGTGTTCCTTTCCTAAATCACATTGAGGTGACCCGGCCAGCATCCGCTTTGGCCTTGCCGAACCTCGGCTAACTCGGCCTTTATAACCTGGCGTGACCCTACCCGGGGGTATCCCCCCAACATTAATGAAAAGAACACACATGCAATGACACTTGTGGATTCGTATGAGATTTGTGAGAAGAACACACATGCAATGACTCTAGCTGTGGTTCATGAAAAGAACACACATGCACTGACACTGGCGGATCCATATGTGGTTTATGAGAGGAACAGACATGCAATGACACTGGGTGTGGTTCATGAAAAGAACACACATGCAATGACACTGGTGGATCCATATGTGGTGTTTGTGAGAAGAACACAAATCCAATGATACTGGGTGACACTGGGTGTGGTTCATGAAAAGAACACACATGGAGTGACACTGGTAGATCCATATGTGGTTTGTCGAAAGAACAGACATGCAATGACTCTAGTTGTGGTTCATGAAAAGAACACACATGCAATGACACTGGTGGATCCATGTGTGGTTCATGAGAAGAACACACATCCAATGACACTGGGTGTGGTTCATGAGAAGAACACACATCCAATGACACTTGTGGATGCTTATGAGGTTTGTGAGAAGAACACACATGCAATGACTCTAGCTGTGGTTCATGAAAAGAACAGACATGCAATGACACTGGTGGATCCATATATTGTTTGTGAGAAGAACACACATGCAATGACTCTAGCTGTGGTTCGTGAAAAGAACACACATGCAATGACACTGGTGGATCCATGTGTGGTTTATGAGAGGAACAGACATGCAATGATACTGGGTGTGGTTGATGAAAAGAACAGACATGCAATGACACTGGTGGATCCATATGTGGTTTGTGGAAAGAACAGACATGCAATGAATCTAGATGTGATTCATGAAAAGAACACACATGCAATGACACTGGTGGATCCATGTGTGGTTCATGAGAAGACCACACATCCAACGACACTAGGTGTGGTTCATGAAAAGAACACACATCCAATGACACTGGTGGATCCTTATGTGGTGTTTGTGAGAAGAACACACATCGAATGACACTTGTGGATCCTTATGTGGTGTTTGTGAGAATAACACACATCCAATGACACTGGGTGTGGTTCATGAAAAGAACACACATCCAATGACACTGGTGGATCCTTATGTGGTTTCTGAGAAGAACAGACATCGAATGACACTAGGTGTGGTTCATGAAAAGAACACACATCCAATGACACTGGTGGATCCTTTTGTGGTGTTTGTGAGAAGAACACACATCCAATGAAACTGGGTGTGGTTCATGAAAAGGACATACATCCAATGACACTGGTGGATCCTTATGTGGTTTGTGAGAGAACCCACATGCAATCACTCTAGCTATGGTTCATGAAAAGAACACACATGCAATCACACTGGTGGATACTTATGTGGTTTGTGAGAAGAACACACATGCAATGACTCTAGCTATGGTTCATGAAAAAACACACATGCAATGACACTGGTGGATCCATATGTGGTTTGTGAGAAGAACACACATGCAATGACTCTAGCTGTGGTTCTTGAAAAGAACACACATGCAATGACACTGGTGGATTCATATGTGGTTTATGACAGGAACAGACATGCAATGACACTAGGTGTGGTTCATGAAAAGAACAGACATTTAATGACACTGGTGGATCCGTATGTGGTGTTTGTGAGAAGAACACACATCCAATGACACTGGGTGTGGTTCATGAAAAGAACACACATGCAATGACACTGGTGGATGCATATGTGGTTTGTGGAAAGAACAGACATGCAATGACTCTAGCTGTGAGTCATGAAAAGAACACACATGCAATGACACTGGTGGATCCATGTGTGGTTCATGAGAAGAACACACATCCAATGACATAGGGTGTGGTTCATGAAAAGAAGACACATCCAATGACACTGGTGGATCCTTATGTGGTGTTTGTGAGAAGAACACACATCCAATGACACTGGGTGTGGTTCATGAAAAGAACACACATCCTATGACACTGGTGGATACTTATGTGGTTTGTGAGAAGAACACACATGCAATGACTCTAGCTGTGCTTCATGAAAAGAACACACATCCAATGACACTAGTCGATCCTTATGTGGTTTGTGAGAAGAACACACATCCAATGACTCTAGGTGTGGTTAATGAAAAGAACACACATGCAATGACACTGGTGGATCCATATGTGGTTTGTGAGAGGAACACACATGCAATGACTCTAGTTGTGGTTCATGAAAGGAACACACATGCAATGACACTGGTGGATGCATATGTGGTTTATCAGAGGAACAGACATGCAATGACACTGGGTGTGGTTCATCAAAAGAACAAACATGCAATGACACTGGTGGATGCATATGTGGCGTTTGTGTGAAGAATACAAATCCAATGACACTGGGTGTGGTTCATGAAAAGAACACACATGCAATGACACTGGTGGATCCATATGTGGTTTGTGGAAAGAACAGACATGCAATGAATCTAGCTGTGATTCATGAAAAGAACACACATGCAATGACACTGGTGGATCCATGTGTGGTTCATGAGAAGACCACACATCCAACGACACTAGGTGTGGTTCATGAAAAGAACACACATCCAATGACACTGGTGGATCCTTATGTGGTGTTTGTGAGAAGAACACACATTGAATGACACTGGTGGATCCTTATGTGGTGTTTGTGAGAAGAACACACATCCAATGACACTGGGTGTGGTTCATGAAAAGAACACACATCCAATGACACTGGTGGATCCTTATGTGGTTTGTGAGAAGAACACACATGCAATGACTCTAGCTGTGGTTCATGAAAAGAATAGACATTTAATGACACTGGTGGATCCATATGTTGTTTGTGAGAAGAACACGCATGCAATGACTCTAGCTGTGGTTCGTGAAAAGAACACACATGCAATGACACTAGTGGATCCATATGTGGTTTATGAGAGGAACAGACATGCAATGACACTAGGTGTGGTTCATGAAAAGAACAGACATGCAATGACACTGGTGGATCCATATGTGGTTTGTGAAAAAAATAGACATGCAATGATACTGGTGGATCCATGTGTGGTTTGTGAGAAGAACACACATCCAATGACATTGGGTGTGGTTCATGAAAAGAACACACATACAATGACACTGGTGGATCCTTATGTGGTTTGTGAGAAGAACATACATCCAATGACACTAGGTGTGGTTCATGAAAAGAACACACATCCAATGACACTGGTGGATCCTTATGTGGTGTTTGTGAGAAGAACACACATCCAATGACACTGGTGGATCCTTATGTGGTGTTTGTGAGAAGAACACACATCCAATGACACTGGGTGTGGTTCATGAAAAGAACACACATCCAATGACACTGGTGGATCCTTATGTGGTTTGTGAGAAGAACACACATGCAATGACTCTAGCTATGGTTCATGAAAAGAACGCACATGCAATGACACTGGTGGATCCTTATGTGGTTTGTGAGAAGAACACACATGCATTGACTCTAGCTGTGGTTCATGAAAAAAAAAGATGCAATGACACTGGTGGATCCATATGTGGTTTGTGAGAAGAACACACACGCAATGACTCTAGCTGTGGTTCTTGAAAAGAACACACATGCAATGACACTTGGGGATCCATATGTGGTTTATGAGAGGAACATACATGCAATGACACTGGGTGTGTTTCATGAAAAGAACAGACATGCAATGTCACTTGTGGAGCCATATGTGGTGTTTGTGAGAAGAACACACATCTAATGACACTGCGTGTGGTTCATGAAAAGAACACACATGCAATGACACTGGTGGATCCATATGTGGTTTGTGGAAAGAACAGACATGCAATGACTCTAGCTGTGATTCATGAAAAGAACACACATGCAATGACACTGTGGATCCATGTGTGGTTCATGAGAAGAACACACATCCAATGACACTGGGAGTGGTTCATGAAAAGAACACACATCCAATGACACTGGTGGGTCCTTATGTGGTGTTTGTGAGAAGAACACACATCCAATGACACTGGGTGTGGTTCATGAAAAGAACACACATCCAATGACACTAGTGGATCCTTATGTGTTGTTTGTGAGAAGAACACACATGCAATGACTCTAGCTGTGGTTCATGAAAAAAAACACATGCAATGACACTGGTGGATCCATATGTGGTTTGTGAGAAGAACACACATGCAATGACTCTAGATGTGGTTCTTGAAAAGAACACACATCCAATGACACTGGTGGATCCATATGTGGTTTATGAGAGGAACAGACATGCAATGACACTGGGTGTGGTTCATGAAAAGAACAGGCATGCAATGACACTAGTGGATCCGTATGTGGTGTTTGTGATAAGAACACACATCCAATGACACTGGGTGTGGTTCATGAAAAGAACACACATGCAATGACACTGGTGGATCCATATGTGGTTTGTGGAAAGAACAGACATGGAATGACACTGGTGGATCCATGTGTGGTTCATGAGAAGAACACACATCCAATGACACTCGGTGTGGTTCATGAAAAGAACACACATCCAATGACACTGGTGGATCCTTATGTGGTGTTTGTGAGAACAACACACATCCAATGACACTGGTGGATCCTTATGTGGTGTTTGTGAGAAGAACACACATCCAATGACACTGGGTGTGGTTCATGAAAAGAACACACATCCAATGACACTGGTGGATCCTTATGTGGTTTGTGAGAAGAACACACATGCAATGACTCTAGCTATGGTTCATGAAAAGAACGCACATGCAATGACACTGGTGGATCCTTATGTGGTTTGTGAGAAGAACACACATGCATTGACTCTAGCTGTGGTTAATGAAAAAAAAAGATGCAATGACACTGGTGGATCCATATGTGGTTTGTGAGAAGAACACACGCGCAATGACTCTAGCTGTGGTTCTTGAAAAGAACACACATGCAATGACACTTGGGGATCCATATGTGGTTTATGAGAGGAACAGACATGCAATGACACTGGGTGTGGTTCATGAAAAGAACAGACATGCAATGTCACTTGTGGAGCCATATGTGGTGTTTGTGAGAAGAACACACATGTAATGACACTACGTGTGGTTCATGAAAAGAACACACATGCAATGACACTGGTGGATCCATATGTGGTTTGTGGAAAGAACAGACATGCAATGACTCTAGCTGTGATTCATGAAAAGAACACACATGCAATGACACTGTGGATCCATGTGTGGTTCATGAGAAGAACACACATCCAATGACACTGGGTGTGGTTCATGAAAAGAACACACATCCAATGACACTGGTGGATCCTTATGTGTTGTTTGTGAGAAGAACACACAGGCAATGACTCTAGCTGTGGTTCATGAAAAAAAACACATGCAATGACACTGGTGGATCCATATGTGGTTTGTGAGAAGAACACACATGCAATGACTCTAGATGTGGTTCTTGAAAAGAACACACATGCAATGACACTGGTGGATCCATATGTGGTTTATGAGAGGAACAGACATGCAATGACACTGGGTGTGGTTCATGAAAA
Source organism: Avena sativa (assembly GCA_916181665.1). Lineage (NCBI taxonomy): Eukaryota > Viridiplantae > Streptophyta > Magnoliopsida > Poales > Poaceae > Avena > Avena sativa. The sequence goes on from OV702288.1 coordinate 342,494,972, forward strand.
AAACAGGCATCCAATGACACTAGTGGATCCGTATGTGGTGTTTGTGAGAAGAACACACATCCAATGACACTGGGTGTGGTTCATGAAAAGAACACACATGCAATGTCACTGGTGGATCCATATGTGGTTTGTGGAAAGAACAGACATGGAATGACACTGGTGGATCCATGTGTGGTTCATGAGAAGAACACACATCCAATGACACTCGGTGTGGTTCATGAAAAGAACACACATCCAATGACACTTGTGGATCCTTATGTGGTGTTTGTGAGAAGAACACACATCCAATGACACTGGGTGTGGTTCATGAAAAGAACACACATCCAATGACACTAGTGGATCCTTATGTGGTTTGTGAGAAGAACACACATGCAATGACTCTAGCTGTGGTTCATGAAAAAAAAACACATGCAATGACACTGGTGGATCCATATGTGGTTTGTGAGAAGAACACACATGCAATGACTCTAGATGTGGTTCTTGAAAAGAACACACATGCAATGACACTGGTGGATCCATATGTGGTTTATGAGAGGAACAGACATGCAATGACACTGGGTGTGGTTCATGAAAAGAACAGGCATCCAATGACACTAGTGGATCCGTATGTGCTGTTTGTGAGAAGAACACACATCCAATGACACTGGGTGTGGTTCATGAAAAGAACACACATGCAATGTCACTGGTGGATCCATATGTGGTTTGTGGAAAGAACAGACATGGAATGACACTGGTGGATCCATGTGTGGTTCATGAGAAGAACACACATCCAATGACACTCGGTGTGGTTCATGAAAAGAACACACATCCAATGACACTTGTGGATCCTTATGTGGTGTTTGTGAGAAGAACACACATCCAATGACACTGGGTGTGGTTCATGAAGAGAACACACATCCAATGACACTAGTGGATCCTTATGTGGTTTGTGAGAAGAACACACATGCAATGACTCTAGCTGTGCTTCATGAAAAGAACACACATCCAATGACACTGGTGGATCCTTATGTGGTTTGTGAGAAGAACACACATCCAATGACTCTAGCTGTGGTTAATGAAAAGAACACACATGCAATGACACTAGTGGATCCATATGTGGTTTGTCAGAAGAACACACATGCAATGACTCTAGCTGTGGTTCATGAAAAGAACACACATGCAATGACACTGGTGGATCCATATGTGGTTTATGAGAGGAACAGACATGCAATGACACTGGGTGTGGTTCATGAAAAGAACACACATGCAATGACACTGGTGGATGCATATGTGCTGTTTGTGAGAAGAACACAAATCCAATGACACTGGGTGTGGTTCATGAAAAGAACACACATGCAATGACACTGGTGGATCCATATGTGGTTTGTGGAAAGAACAGACATGCAATGAATCTAGCTGTGATTCATGAAAAGAACACGCATGCAATGACACTGGTGGATCCCTGTGTGGTTCATGAGAAGAACACACATCCAATGACACTGGGTGTGGTTCATGAAAAGAACACACATCCAATGACACTATTGGATCTTTATGTGGTGTTTGTGAGAAGAACACACATCCAATGACACTGGTGGATCCTTATGTGGTGTTTGTGAGAAGAACACACATCCAATGACACTAGGTGTGGTTCATGAAAAGAACACACATCCAATGACACTGGTGGATCCTTATGTGGTTTGTGAGAAGAACGGACATCCAATGAAACTGGCTGTGGTTCATGAAAAGAACAGACATGCAATGACACTGGTGGATCCATATGTTGTTTGTGGAAAGAACAGACATGCAAGGACTCTAGCTGTGATTCATGAAAAGAACACACATGCAATGACACTGGTGGATCCATGTGTGGTTCATGAGAAGAACACACATCCAATGACACTGGGTGTGGTTCATGAAAAGAACAGAGATGCAATGACAGTGGTGGATCCATATGTGGTTTGTGAAAAGAATAGACATGCAATGATACTGGTGGATCCATGTGTGGTTTGTCAGAAGAACACACATCAAATGACATTGGGTGTGGTTCATGAAAAGAACACACATATAATAACACTGGTGGATCCTTATGTGGTTTGTGAGAAGAACATACATCCAATGACACTAGGTGTGGTTCATGAAAAGAACACACATCCAATGACACTGGGTGTGGTTCATGAAAAGAACACACATCCAATGACACTGGTGGATCCTTATGTGGTTTGTGAGAAGAACACACATGCAATGACTCTAGCTATGGTTCATGAAAAGAACACACATGCAATGACAATGGTGGATCCTTATGTGGTTTGTGAGAAGAACACACATGTAATGACTCTAGTTGTGGTTCATGAAAAACACACATGCAATGACACTGGTGGATCCATATGTGGTTTGTGAGAAGAACACACATGCAATGCCTCTAGCTATGGTTCTTGAAAAGAACACACATGCAATGACACCGGTGGATCCATATGTGGTTTATGAGAGGAACAAACATGCAATGACTCTAGGTGTGATTCATGAAAAGAACACACATGCAATGACACTGGTGGATCCATGTGTGGTTCATGAGAAGAACACACATCCAATGACACTGGGTGTGGTTCATGAAAAGAACACACATCAAATGACACTGGTGGATCCTTATGTGGTGTTTGTGAGAAGAACACACATCCAATGACACTGGGTGTGGTTCATGAAAAGAACACACATGCAATGACACTGGTGGATCCATATGTGGTTTGTGGAAAGAACAGACATGTAATGACACTGGTGGATCCATTTGTGGTTCATGAGAAGAACACACATCCAATGACACTCGGTGTGGTTCATGAAAAGAACACACATCCAATGACACTGGTGGATCCTTATGTGGTGTTTGTGAGAAGAACACACATCCAATGACACTGGGTGTGGTTCATGATAAGAACACACATCCAATGACACTAGTGGATCCTTATGTGGTTTGTGAGAAGAACACACATGCAATGACTCTAGATGTGCTTCATTAAAAGAACACACATCCAATGACACTGGTGGATCCTTATGTGGTTTGTGAGAAGAACACACATCCAATGACTCTAGCTGTGGTTAATGAAAAGAACACACATGCAATGACACTGGTGGATCCATATGTGCTTTATGAGAGGAACAGACATGCAATGACACTGGTTGGTTCATGAAAAGAACACACATGCAATGACACTGGTGGATGCATATGTGGTGTTTGTGAGAAGAACACAAATCCAATGACACTGGGTGTGGTTCATGAAAAGAACACACATGCAATGACACTGGTGGATCCATATGTGGTTTGTGGAAAGAACAGACATGCAATAAATCTAGCTGTGATTCATGAAAAGAACACGCATACAATGACACTGGTGGATCCATGTGTGGTTCATGAGAAGAACACACATCCAATGACACTGGGTGTGGTTCATGAAAAGAACACACATCCAATGACACTGGTGGATCCTTATGTGGTTTGTGAGAAGAACACACATGCAATGACTCTAGTTGTGCTTCATGAAAAGAACACACATCCAATGACACTGGTTGATCCTTATGTGGTTTGTGAGAAGAACACCCATCCAATGACTCTAGGTGTGGTTAATGAAAAGAACACACATGCAATGACACTGGTGGATCCATATGTGGTTTGTGAGAAGAACACACATGCAATGACTCTAGCTGTGGTTCATGAAAAGAACACACATGCAATGACACTGGTGGATCCATATGTGGTTTATCAGAGGAACAGACATGCAATGACACTGGGTGTGGTTCATCAAAAGAACACACATGCAATGACACTGGTGGATGCATATGTGGTGTTTGTGTGAAGAATACAAATCCAATGACACTGGGTGTGGTTCATGAAAAGAACACACATGCAATGACACTGGCGGATCCATATGTGGTTTGTGGAAAGAACAGACATGCAATGAATCTAGCTGTGATTCATGAAAAGAACACGCATGCAATGACACCGGTGGATCCCTGTGTGGTTCATGAGAAGAACACACATCCAATGACACTGGGTGTGGTTCATGAAAAGAACACACATCCAATGACACTATTGGATCTTTATGTGGTGTTTGTGAGAAGAACACACATCCAATGACACTGGTGGATCCTTATGTGGTGTTTGTGAGAAGAACACACATCCAATGACACTAGGTGTGGTTCATGAAAAGAACACACATCCAATGACACTGGTGGATCCTTATGTGGTTTGTGAGAAGAACAGACATCCAATGAAACTAGCTGTGGTTCATGAAAAGAACAGACATGCAATGACACTGGTGGATCCATATGTTGTTTGTGGAAAGAACAGACATGCAAGGACTCTAGCGGTGATTCATGAAAAGAACACACATGCAATGACACTGGTGGATCCATGTGTGGTTCATGAGAAGAACACACATCCAATGACACTGGCTGTGGTTCATGAAAAGAACAGAGATGCAATGACAGTGGTGGATCCATATGTGGTTTGTGAAAAGAATAGACATGCAATGATACTGGTGGATCCATGTGTGGTTTGTCAGAAGCACACACATCAAATGACATTGGGTGTGGTTCATGAAAAGAACACACATATAATAACACTGGTGGATCCTTATGTGGTTTGTGAGAAGAACATACATCCAATGACACTAGGTGTGGTTCATGAAAAGAACACACATCCAATGACACTGGGTGTGGTTCATGAAAAGAACACACATCCAATGACACTGGTGGATCCTTATGTGGTTTGTGAGAAGAACACACATGCAATGACTCTAGCTATGGTTCATGAAAAGAACACACATGCAATGACAATGGTGGATCCTTATGTGGTTTGTGAGAAGAACACACATGTAATGACTCTAGTTGTGGTTCATGAAAAACACACATGCAATGACACTGGTGGATCCATATGTGGTTTGTGAGAAGAACACACATGCAATGACTCTAGCCATGGTTCTTGAAAAGAACACACATGCAATGACACTGGTGGATCCATATGTGGTTTATGAGAGGAACAGACATGCAATGACTCTAGGTGTGATTCATGAAAAGAACACACATGCAATGACACTGGTGGATCCATGTGTGGTTCATGAGAAGAACACACATCCAATGACACTAGGTGTGGTTCATGAAAAGAACACACATCCAATGACACTGGTGGATCCTTATGTGGTGTTTGTGAGAAGAACACACATCCAATGACACTGGGTGTGGTTCATGAAAAGAACACACATGCAATGACACTGGTGGATCCATATGTGGTTTGTGGAAAGAACAGACATGGAATGACACTGGTGGATCCATGTGTGGTTCATGAGAAGAACACACATCCAATGACACTCGGTGTGGTTCATGAAAAGAACACACATCCAATGACACTGGTGGATCCTTATGTGGTGTTTGTGAGAAGAACACACATCCAATGACACTGGGTGTGGTTCATGATAAGAACACACATCCAATGACACTAGTGGATCCTTATGTGGTTTGTGAGAAGAACACACATGCAATGACTCTAGCTGTGCTTCATGAAAAGAACACACATCCAATGACACTGGTGGATCCTTATGTGGTTTGTGAGAAGAACACACATCCAATGACTCTAGCTGTGGTTAATGAAAAGAACACACATGCAATGACACTAGTGGATCCATATGTGCTTTATGAGAGGAACAGACATTCAATGACACTGGTTGGTTCATGAAAAGAACACACATGCAATGACACTGGTGGATGCATATGTGGTGTTTGTGAGAAGAACACAAATCCAATGACACTGGGTGTGGTTCATGAAAAGAACACACATGCAATGACACTGGTGGATCCATATGTGGTTTGTGGAAAGAACAGACATGCAATAAATCTAGCTGTGATTCATGAAAAGAACACGCATACAATGACACTGGTGGATCCATGTGTGGTTCATGAGAAGAACACACATCCAATGACACTGGGTGTGGTTCATGAAAAGAACACACATCCAATGACACTGGTGGATCCTTATGTGGTTTGTGAGAAGAACACACATGCAATGACTCTATTTGTGCTTCATGAAAAGAACACACATCCAATGACACTGGTCGATCCTTATGTGGTTTGTGAGAAGAACACACATCCAATGACTCTAGGTGTGGTTAATGAAAAGAACACACATGCAATGACACTGGTGGATCCATATGTGGTTTGTGAGAAGAACACAAATGCACTGACTCTAGCTGTGGTTCATGAAAAGAACACACATGCAATGGCACTGGTGGATCCATATGTGGTTTATCAGAGGAACAGACATGCAATGACACTGGGTGTGGTTCATCAAAAGAACACACATGCAATGACACTGGTGGATGCATATGTGGTGTTTGTGTGAAGAATACAAATCCAATGACACTGGGTGTGGTTCATGAAAAGAACACACATGCAATGACACTGGCGGATCCATATATGGTTTGTGGAAAGAACAGACATGCAATGATTCTAGTTGTGATTCATGAAAAGAACACACATGCAATGACACTGGTGAATCCATGTGTGGTTCATGAGAAGACCACACATCCAATGACACTAGGTGTGGTTCATGAAAAGAACACACATCCAATGACACTGGTGGATCCTTATGTGGTGTTTGTGAGAAGAACACACATCGAATGACACTGGTGGATCCTTATGTGGTGTTTGTGAGAAGAACACACATCCAATGACACTGGGTGTGGTTCATGAAAAGAACACACATCCAATGACACTGGTGGATCCTTATGTGGTTTGTGAGAACAACACACATGCAATGACTCTAGCTGTGGTTCATGAAAAGAATAGACATTTAATGACACTGGTGGATCCATATGTTGTTTGTGAGAAGAACACACATGCAATGACTCTAGCTGTGGTTCATGTAAAGAACACACATGCAATGACACTAGTGGATCCATATGTGGTTTATGAGAGGAACAGACATGCAATGACACTAGGTGTGGTTCATGAAAAGAACAGACATGCAATGACACTGGTGGATCCATATGTGGTTTGTGAAAAAAATAGACATGCAATGATACTGGTGGATCCATGTGTGGTTTGTGAGAAGAACACACATCCAATGACATTGGGTGTGGTTCATGAAAAGAACACACATACAATGACACTGGTGGATCCTTATGTGGTTTGTGAGAAGAACATACATCCAATGACACTAGGTGTGGTTCATGAAAAGAACACACATCCAATGACACTGGTGGATCCTTATGTGGTGTTTGTGAGAAGAACACATTTCCAATGACACTGGTGGATCCTTATGTGGTGTTTGTGAGAAGAACACACATCCAATGACACTGGGTGTGGTTCATGAAAAGAACACACATCCAATGACACTGGTGGATCCTTATGTGGTTTGTGAGAAGAACACACATGCAATGACTCTAGCTATGGTTCATGAAAAGAACACACATGCAATGACACTGGTGGATCCTTATGTGGTTTGTGAGAAGAACACACATGCATTGACTCTAGCTGTGGTTCATGAAAAAAAAGATGCAATGACACTAGTGGATCCATATGTGTTTTGTGAGAAGAACACACACGCAATGACTCTAGCTGTGGTTCTTGAAAAGAACACACATGCAATGACACTTGGGGATCCATATGTGGTTTATGAGAGGAACAGACATGCAATGACACTGGGTGTGGTTCATGAAAAGAACATACATGCAATGTCACTTGTGGAGCCATATGTGGTGTTTGTGAGAAGAACACACATCCAATGACACTGCGTGTGGTTCATGAAAAGAACACACATGCAATGACACTGGTGGATCCATATGTGGTTTGTGGAAAGAACAGACATGCAATGACTCTAGCTGTGATTCATGAAAAGAACACACATCCAATGACACGGATGGATCCTTATGTGGTTTGTGAGAAGAACACACATGCAATGACTCTAGATATGCTTCATGAAAAGAACACACATCCAATGACACTGGTGGATCCTTATGTGGTTTGTGAGAAGAACACACATCCAATGACTCTAGCTGTGGTTCATGAAAAGAACACACATGCAATGACACTGGTGGATCCATATGTGGTTTATCAGAGGAACAAACATGCAATGACACTGGGTGTGGTTCATCAAAAGAACACACATGCAATGACACTGGTGGATGCATATGTGGTGTTTGTGTGAAGAATACAAATCCAATGACACTGGGTGTGGTTCATGATAAGAACACACATCCAATGACACTAGTGGATCCTTATGTGGTTTGTGAGAAGAACACACATGCAATGACTCTAGCTGTGCTTCATGAAAAGAACACACATCCAATGACACTAGTGGATCCTTATGTGGTTTGTGAGAAGAACACACATGTAATGACTCTAGTTGTGGTTCATGAAAAACACACATGCAATGACACTGGTGGATCCATATGTGGTTTGTGAGAAGAACACACATGCAATGAATCTAGCTATGGTTCTTGAAAAGAACACACATGCAATGACACTGGTGGATCCATATGTGGTTTATGAGAGGAACAGACATGCAATGACTCTAGGTGTGATTCATGAAAAGAACACACATGCAATGACACTGGTGGATCCATGTGTGGTTCATGAGAAGAACACACATCCAATGACACTGGGTGTGGTTCATGAAAAGAACACACATCCAATGACACTGGTGGATCCTTATGTGGTGTTTGTGAGAAGAACACACATCCAATGACACTGGGTGTGGTTCATGAAAAGAACACACATGCAATGACACTGGTGGATCCATATGTGGTTTGTGGAAAGAACAGACATGGAATGACACTGGTGGATCCATATGTGGTTCATGAGAAGAACACACATCCAATGACACTCGGTGTGGTTCATGAAAAGAACACACATCCAATGACACTGGTGGATCCTTATGTGGTGTTTGTGAGAAGAACACACATCCAATGACACTGGGTGTGGTTCATGATAAGAACACACATCCAATGACACTGGTGGATCCTTATGTGGTTTGTGAGAAGAACACACATCCAATGACTCTAGCTGTGGTTCATGAAAAGAACACACATGCAATGACACTGGTGGATCCATATGTGATTTATCAGAGGAACAGACATGCAATGACACTGGGTGTGGTTCATCAAAATAACACACATGCAATGACACTGGTGGATGCATATGTGGTGTTTGTGTGAAGAATACAAATCCAATGACACTGGGTGTGGTTCATGATAAGAACACACATCCAATGACACTAGTGGATCCTTATGTGGTTTGTGAGAAGAACACACATGCAATGACTCTAGCTGTGCTTCATGAAAAGAACACACATCCAATGACACTGGTGGATCCTTATGTGGTTTGTGAGAAGAACACACATGTAATGACTCTAGTTGTGGTTCATGAAAAACACACATGCAATGACACTGGTGGATCCATATGTGGTTTGTGAGAAGAACACACATGCAATGAATCTAGCTATGGTTCTTGAAAAGAACACACATGCAATGACACTGGTGGATCCATATGTGGTTTATGAGAGGAACAGACATGCAATGACTCTAGGTGTGATTCATGAAAAGAACACACATGCAATGACACTGGTGGATCCATGTGTGGTTCATGAGAAGAACACAGATCCAATGACACTGGGTGTGGTTCATGAAAAGAACACACATCCAATGACACTGGTGGATCCTTATGTGGTGTTTGTGAGAAGAACACACATCCAATGACACTGGGTGTGGTTCATGAAAAGCACACACATGAAATGACACTGGTGGATCCATATGTGGTTTGTGGAAAGAACAGACATGGAATGACACTGGTGGATCCATATGTGGTTCATGAGAAGAACACACATCCAATGACACTCGGTGTGGTTCATGAAAAGAACACACATCCAATGACACTGGTGGATCCTTATGTGGTGTTTGTGAGAAGAACACACATCCAGTGACACTGGGTGTGGTTCATGATAAGAACACACATCCAATGACACTAGTGGATCCTTATGTGGTTTGTGAGAAGAACACACATGCAATGACTCTAGCTGTGCTTCATGAAAAGAACACACATCCAATGACACTGGTGGATCCTTATGTGGTTTGTGAGAAGAACACACATCCAATGACTCTAGCTGTGGTTCATGAAAAGAACACACATGCAATGACACTGGTGGATCCATATGTGATTTATCAGAGGAACAGACATGCAATGACACTGGGTGTGGTTCATCAAAAGAACACACATGCAATGACACTGGTGGATGCATATGTGGTGTTTGTGTGAAGAATACAAATCCAATGACACTGGGTGTGGTTCATGATAAGAACACACATCCAATGACACTAGTGGATCCTTATGTGGTTTGTGAGAAGAACACACATGCAATGACTCTAGCTGTGCTTCATGAAAAGAACACACATCCAATGACACTGGTGGATCCTTATGTGGTTTGTGAGAAGAACACACATGTAATGACTCTAGTTGTGGTTCATGAAAAACACACATGCAATGACACTGGTGGATCCATATGTTGTTTGTGAGAAGAACACACATGCAATGACTCTAGCTGTGGTTCGTGAAAAGAACACACATGCAATGACACTAGTGGATCCATATGTGGTTTATGAGAGGAACAGACATGCAATGACACTAGGTGTGGTTCATGAAAAGAACAGACATGCAATGACACTGGTGGATCCATATGTGGTTTGTGAAAAAAATAGACATGCAATGATACTGGTGGATCCATGTGTGGTTTGTGAGAAGAACACACATCCAATGACATTGGGTGTGGTTCATGAAAAGAACACACATACAATGACACTGGTGGATCCTTATGTGGTTTGTGAGAAAAACATACATCCAATGACACTAGGTGTGGTTCATGAAAAGAACACACATCCAATGACACTGGTGGATCCTTATGTGGTGTTTGTGAGAAGAACACACATCCAATGACACTGGTGGATCCTTATGTGGTGTTTGTGAGAAGAACACACATCCAATGACACTGGGTGTGGTTCATGAAAAGAACACACATCCAATGACACTGGTGGATCCTTATGTGGTTTGTGAGAAGAACACACATGCAATGACTCTAGCTATGGTTCATGAAAAGAACACACATGCAATGACACTGGTGGATCCTTATGTGGTTTGTGAGAAGAACACACATGCATTGACTCTAGCTGTGGTTCATGAAAAAAAATATGCAATGACACTGGTGGATCCATATGTGGTTTGTGAGAAGAACACACACGCAATGACTCTAGCTGTGGTTCTTGAAAAGAACACACATGCAATGACACTTGGGGATCCATATGTGGTTTATGAGAGGAACAGACATGCAATGACACTGGGTGTGGTTCATGAAAAGAACAGACATGCAATGTCACTTGTGGAGCCATATGTGGTGTTTGTGAGAAGAACACACATCCAATGACACTTCGTGTGGTTCATGAAAAGAACACACATGCAATGACACTGGTGGATCCATATGTGGTTTGTGGAAAGAACAGACATGCAATGACTCTAGCTGTGATTCATGAAAAGAACACACATGCAATGACACTGTGGATCCATGTGTGGTTCATGAGAAGAACACACATCCAATGACACTGGGTGTGGTTCATGAAAAGAACACACATCCAATGACACTGGTGGGTCCTTATGTGGTGTTTGTGAGAAGAACACACATCCAATGACACTGGGTGTGGTTCATGAAAAGAACACACATCCAATGACATTGGTGGATCCTTATGTGTTGTTTGTGAGAAGAACACACATGCAATGACTCTAGCTGTGGTTCATGAAAAAAAAACATGCAATGACACTGGTGGATCCATATGTGGTTTGTGAGAAGAACACACATCCAATGACTCTAGCTGTGGTTCATGAAAAGAACACACATGCAATGACACTGGTGGATCCATATGTGATTTATCAGAGGAACAGACATGCAATGACACTGGGTGTGGTTCATCAAAAGAACACACATGCAATGACACTGGTGGATGCATATGTGGTGTTTGTGTGAAGAATACAAATCCAATGACACTGGGTGTGGTTCATGAAAAGAACACACATGCAATGACACTGGTGGATCCATATGTGGTTTGTGGAAAGAACAGACATGGAATGACACTAGTGGATCCATGTGTGGTTCATGAGAAGAACACACATCCAATGACACTCGGTGTGGTTCATGAAAAGAACACACATCCAATGACACTGGTGGATCCTTATGTGGTGTTTGTGAGAAGAACACACATCCAATGACACTGGGTGGGGTTCATGAAAAGAACACACATCCAATGACACTAGTGGATCCTTATGTGGTTTGTGAGAAGAACACACATGCAATGACTCTAGCTGTGCTTCATGAAAAGAACACACATCCAATGACACTGGTGGATCCTTATGTGGTTTGTGAGAAGAACACACATCCAATGACTCCAGCTGTGGTTAATGAAAAGAACACACATGCAATGACACTGGTGGATCCACATGTGGTTTGTCAGAAGAACACACATGCAATGACTCTAGTTGTGGTTCATGAAAAGAACACACATGCAATGACACTGGTGGATCCATATGTGGTTTATGAGAGGAACAGACATGCAATGACACTGGGTGTGGTTCATGAAAAGAACACACATGCAATGACACTGGTGGATGCATATGTGGTGTTTGTGAGAAGAACACAAATCCAATGACACTGGGTGTGGTTCATGAAAAGAACACACATGCAATGACACTGGTGGATCCATATGTGGTTTGTGGAAAGAACAGACATGCAATGAATCTAGCTGTGATTCATGAAAAGAACACGCATGCAATGACACTGGTGGATCCCTGTGTGGTTCATGAGAAGAACACACATGCAATGACTCTAGCTGTGGTTCATGAAAAAAAAACATGCAATGACACTGGTGGATCCATATGTGGTTTGTGAGAAGAACACACATGCAATGACTCTAGATGTGGTTCTTGAAAAGAACACACATGCAATGACACTGGTGGATCCATATGTGGTTTATGAGCGGAACAGACATGCAATGACACTGGGTGTGGTTCATGAATAGAACAGGCATGCAATGACACTAGTGGATCCTTATGTGGTGTTTGTGAGAAGAACACACATCCAATGACCCTGGGTGTGGTTCATGAAAAGAACACCCATGCAATGACACTGGTGGATCCATATGTGGTTTGTGGAAAGAACAGACATGGAATGACACTAGTGGATCCATGTGTGGTTCATGAGAAGAACACACATCCAATGACACTCGGTGTGGTTCATGAAAAGAACACACATCCAATGACACTGGTGGATCCTTATGTGGTGTTTGTGAGAAGAACACACATCCAATGACACTGGGTGGGGTTCATGAAAAGAACACACATCCAATGACACTAGTGGATCCTTATGTGGTTTGTGAGAAGAACACACATTCAATGACTCTAGCTGTGCTTCATGAAAAGAACACACATCCAATGACACTGGTGGATCCTTATGTTGTTTGTGAGAAGAACACACATCCAATGACTCCAGCTGTGGTTAATGAAAAGAACACACATGCAATGACACTGGTGGATCCACATGTGGTTTGTCAGAAGAACACACATGCAATGACTCTAGTTGTGGTTCATGAAAAGAACACACATGCAATGACACTGGTGGATCCATATGTGGTTTATGAGAGGAACAGACATGCAATGACACTGGGTGTGGTTCATGAAAAGAACACACATGCAATGACACTGGTGGATGCATATGTGGTGTTTGTGAGAAGAACACAAATCCAATGACACTGGGTGTGGTTCATGAAAAGAACACACATGCAATGACACTGGTGGATCCATATGTGGTTTGTGGAAAGAACAGACATGCAATGAATCTAGCTGTGATTCATGAAAAGAACACGCATGCAATGACACTGGTGGATCCCTGTGTGGTTCATGAGAAGAACACACATCCAATGACACTGGGTGTGGTTCATGAAAAGAACACACATCTAATGACACTATTGGATCTTTATGTGGTGTTTGTGAGAAGAACACACATCCAATGACACTGGTGGATCCTTATGTGGTGTTTGTGAGAAGAACACACATCCAATGACACTAGGTGTGGTTCATGAAAAGAACACACATCCAATGACACTGGTGGATCCTTATGTGGTTTGTGAGAAGAACAGACATCCAATGAAACAGGCTGTGGTTCATGAAAAGAACAGACATGCAATGACACTGGTGGATCCATATGTTGTTTGTGGAAAGAACAGACATGCAAGGACTCTAGCTGTGATTCATGAAAAGAACACACATGCAATGACAATGGTGGATCCATGTGTGGTTCATGAGAAGAACACACATCCAATGACACTGGGTGTGGTTCATGAAAAGAACAGAGATGCAATGACACTGGTGGATCCATATGTGGTTTGTGAAAAGAATAGACATGCAATGATACTGGTGGATCCATGTGTGGTTTGTCAGAAGAACACACGTCCAATGACACTGGGTGGGGTTCATGAAAAGAACACACATCCAATGACACTAGTGGATCCTTATGTGGTTTGTGAGAAGAACACACATGCAATGACTCTAGCTGTGATTCATGAAAAGAACACACATCCAATGACACTGGTGGATCCTTATGTGGTTTGTGAGAAGAACACACATCCAATGACTCTAGCTGTGGTTAATGAAAAGAACACACATGCAATGACACTGGTGGATCCATATGTGGTTTGTCAGAAGAACACACATGCAATGACTCTAGCTGTGGTTCATGAAAAGAACACACATGCAATGACACTGGTGGATCCATATGTGGTTTATGAGAGGAACAGACATGCAATGACACTGGGTGTGGTTCATGAAAAGAACACACATGCAATGACACTGGTGGATGCATATGTGGTGTTTGTGAGAAGAACAGAAATCCAATGACACTGGGTGTGGTTCATGAAAAGAACACACATGCAATGACACTGGTGGATCCATATGTGGTTTGTGGAAAGAACAGACATGCAATGAATCTAGCTGTGATTCATGAAAAGAACACGCATGCAATGACACTGGTGGATCCCTATGTGGATCATGAGAAGAACACACATCCAATGACACTGGGTGTGGTTCATGAAAAGAACACACATCCAATGACAATATTGGATCTTTATGTGGTGTTTGTGAGAAGAACACACATCCAATGACACTGGTGGATCCTTATGTGGTGTTTGTGAGAAGAACACACATCCAATGACATTAGGTGTGGTTCATGAAAAGAACACACATCCAATGACACTGGTGGATCCTCATGTGGTTTGTGAGAAGAACAGACATCCAATGAAACTGGCTGTGGTTCATGAAAAGAACAGACATGCAATGACACTGGTGGATCCATATGTTGTTTGTGGAAAGAACAGACATGCAAGGACTCTAGCTGTGATTCATGAAAAGAACACACATGCAATGACACTGGTGGATCCATGTGTGGTTCATGAGAAGAACACACATCCAATGACACTGGGTGTGGTTCATGAAAAGAACAGAGATGCAATGACACTGGTGGATCCATATGTGGTTTGTGAAAAGAATAGACATGCAATGATACTAGTGGATCCATGTGTGGTTTGTCAAAAGAACACACATCCAATGACATTGGGGGTGGTTCATGAAAAGAACACACATATAATAACACTGGTGGATCCTTTTGTGGTTTGTGAGAAGAACATACATCCAATGACACTAGGTGTGGTTCATGAAAAGAACACACATCCAATGACACTGGTGGATTCTTATGTGGTGTTTGTGAGAAGAACACACATCCAATGACACTGGGTGTGGTTCATGAAAATAACACACATCCAATGACACTGGTGGATCCTTATGTGGTTTGTGAGAAGAACACACATGCAATGACTCTAGCTATGGTTCATGAAAAGAACACACATGCAATGACACTGGTGGATCCTTATGTGGTTTGTGAGAAGAACACACATGCATTGACTCTAGCTGTGGTTCATGAAAAAAAAGATGCAATGACACTGGTGGATCCATATGTGGTTTGTGAGAAGAACACACACGCAATGACTCTAGCTGTGGTTCTTGAAAATAACACACATGCAATGACACTTGGGGATCCATATGTGGTTTATGAGAGGAACAGACATGCAATGACACTGGGTGTGGTTCATGAAAAGAACAGACATGCAATGTCACTTGTGGAGCCATATGTGGTGTTTGTGAGAAGAACACACATCCAATGACACTGCGTGTGGTTCATGAAAAGAACACACATGCAATGACACTGGTGGATCCATATGTGGTTTGTGGAAAGAACAGACATGCAATGACTCTAGTTGTGATTCATGAAAAGAACACACATGCAATGACACTGTGGATCCATGTGTGGTTCATGAGAAGAACACAGATCCAATGACACTGGGTGTGGTTCATGAAAAGAACACACATCCAATGACACGGGTGGGTCCTTATGTGGTGTTTGTGAGAAGAACACACATCCAATGACACTGGGTGTGGTTCATGAAAAGAACACACATCCAATGACACTGGTGGATCCTTATGTGTTGTTTGTGAGAAGAACACACATGCAATGACTCTAGCTGTGGTTCATGAAAAAAAACAGATGCAATGACACTGGTGGATCCATATGTGGTTTGTGAGAAGAACACACATGCAATGACTCTAGATGTGGTTCTTGAAAAGAACACACATGCAATGACACTGGTGGATCCATATGTGGTTTATGAGAGGAACAGACATGCAATGACACTGGGTGTGGTTCATGAAAAGAACACACATGCAATGACACTGGTGGATGCATATGTGGTGTTTGTGAGAAGAACAGAAATCCAATGACACTGGGTGTGGTTCATGAAAAGAACACACATGCAATGACACTGGTGGATCCATATGTGGTTTGTGGAAAGAACAGACATGCAATGAATCTAGCTGTGATTCATGAAAAGAACACGCATTCAATGACACTGGTGGATCCCTATGTGGTTCATGAGAAGAACACACATCCAATGACACTGGGTGTGGTTCATGAAAAGAACACACATCCAATGACACTATTGGATCTTTATGTGGTGTTTGTGAGAAGAACACACATCCAATGACACTGGTGGATCCTTATGTGGTGTTTGTGAGAAGAACACACATCCAATGACACTAGGTGTGGTTCATGAAAAGAACACACATCCAATGACACTGGTGGATCCTCATGTGGTTTGTGAGAAGAACAGACATCCAATGAAACTGGCTGTGGTTCATGAAAAGAACAGACATGCAATGACACTGGTGGATCCATATGTTGTTTGTGGAAAGAACAGACATGCAAGGACTCTAGCTGTGATTCATGAAAAGAACACACATGCAATGACACTGGTGGATCCATGTGTGGTTCATGAGAAGAACACACATCCAATGACACTGGGTGTGGTTCATGAAAAGAACAGAGATGCAATGACACTGGTGGATCCATATGTGGTTTGTGAAAAGAATAGACATGCAATGATACTAGTGGATCCATGTGTGGTTTGTCAAAAGAACACACATCCAATGACATTGGGGGTGGTTCATGAAAAGAACACACATATAATAACACTGGTGGATCCTTTTGTGGTTTGTGAGAAGAACATACATCCAATGACACTAGGTGTGGTTCATGAAAAGAACACACATCCAATGACACTGGTGGATTCTTATGTGGTGTTTGTGAGAAGAACACACATCCAATGACACTGGGTGTGGTTCATGAAAATAACACACATCCAATGACACTGGTGGATCCTTATGTGGTTTGTGAGAAGAACACACATGCAATGACTCTAGCTATGGTTCATGAAAAGAACACACATGCAATGACACTGGTGGATCCTTATGTGGTTTGTGAGAAGAACACACATGCATTGACTCTAGCTGTGGTTCATGAAAAAAAAGATGCAATGACACTGGTGGATCCATATGTGGTTTGTGAGAAGAACACACACGCAATGACTCTAGCTGTGGTTCTTGAAAAGAACACACATGCAATGACACTTGGGGATCCATATGTGGTTTATGAGAGGAACAGACATGCAATGACACTGGGTGTGGTTCATGAAAAGAACATACATGCAATGTCACTTGTGGAGCCATATGTGGTGTTTGTGAGAAGAACACACATCCAATGACACTGCGTGTGGTTCATGAAAAGAACACACATGCAATGACACTGGTGGATCCATATGTGGTTTGTGGAAAGAACAGACATGCAATGACTCTAGTTGTGATTCATGAAAAGAACACACATGCAATGACACTGTGGATCCATGTGTGGTTCATGAGAAGAACACAGATCCAATGACACTGGGTGTGGTTCATGAAAAGAACACACATCCAATGACACGGGTGGGTCCTTATGTGGTGTTTGTGAGAAGAACACACATCCAATGACACTAGGTGTGGTTCATGAAAAGAACACACATCCAATGACACTGGTGGATCCTTATGTGTTGTTTGTGAGAAGAACACACATGCAATGACTCTAGCTGTGGTTCATGAAAAAAAACAGATGCAATGACACTGGTGGATCCATATGTGGTTTGTGAGAAGAACACACATGCAATGACTCTAGATGTGGTTCTTGAAAAGAACACACATGCAATGACACTGGTGGATCCATATGTGGTTTATGAGAGGAACAGACATGCAATGACACTGGGTGTGGTTCATGAAAAGAACACACATGCAATGACACTGGTGGATGCATATGTGGTGTTTGTGAGAAGAACAGAAATCCAATGACACTGGTGTGGTTCATGAAAAGAACACACATGCAATGACACTGGTGGATCCATATGTGGTTTGTGGAAAGAACAGACATGCAATGAATCTAGCTGTGATTCATGAAAAGAACACGCATTCAATGACACTGGTGGATCCCTATGTGGTTCATGAGAAGAACACACATCCAATGACACTGGGTGTGGTTCATGAAAAGAACACACATCCAATGACACTATTGGATCTTTATGTGGTGTTTGTGAGAAGAACACACATCCAATGACACTGGTGGATCCTTATGTGGTGTTTGTGAGAAGAACACACATCCAATGACACTAGGTGTGGTTCATGAAAAGAACACACATTCAATGACACTGGTGGATCCTCATGTGGTTTGTGAGAAGAACAGACATCCAATGAAACTTGCTGTGGTTCATGAAAAGAACAGACATGCAATGACACTGGTGGATCCATATGTTGTTTGTGGAAAGAACAGACATGCAAGGACTCTAGCTGTGATTCATGAAAAGAACACACATGCAATGACACTGGTGGATCCATGTGTGGTTCATGAGAAGAACACACATCCAATGACACTGGGTGTGGTTCATGAAAAGAACAGAGATGCAATGACACTGGTGGATCCATATGTGGTTTGTGAAAAGAATAGACATGCAATGATACTAGTGGATCCATGTGTGGTTTGTCAAAAGAACACACATCCAATGACATTGGGGGTGGTTCATGAAAAGAACACACATATAATAACACTGGTGGATCCTTTTGTGGTTTGTGAGAAGAACATACATCCAATGACACTAGGTGTGGTTCATGAAAAGAACACACATCCAATGACACTGGTGGATTCTTATGTGGTGTTTGTGAGAAGAACACACATCCAATGACACTGGGTGTGGTTCATGAAAATAACACACATCCAATGACACTGGTGGATCCTTATGTGGTTTGTGAGAAGAACACACATGCAATGACTCTAGCTATGGTTCATGAAAAGAACACACATGCAATGACACTGGTGGATCCTTATGTGGTTTGTGAGAAGAACACACATGCATTGACTCTAGCTGTGGTTCATGAAAAAAAAGATGCAATGACACTGGTGGATCCATATGTGGTTTGTGAGAAGAACACACACGCAATGACTCTAGCTGTGGTTCTTGAAAAGAACACACATGCAATGACACTTGGGGATCCATATGTGGTTTATGAGAGGAACAGACATGCAATGACACTGGGTGTGGTTCATGAAAAGAACAGACATGCAATGTCACTTGTGGAGCCATATGTGGTGTTTGTGAGAAGAACACACATCCAATGACACTGCGTGTGGTTCATGAAAAGAACACACATGCAATGACACTGGTGGATCCATATGTGGTTTGTGGAAAGAACAGACATGCAATGACTCTAGTTGTGATTCATGAAAAGAACACACATGCAATGACACTGTGGATCCATGTGTGGTTCATGAGAAGAACACAGATCCAATGACACTGGGTGTGGTTCATGAAAAGAACACACATCCAATGACACGGGTGAGTCCTTATGTGGTGTTTGTGAGAAGAACACACATCCAATGACACTGGGTGTGGTTCATGAAAAGAACACACATCCAATGACACTGGTGGATCCTTATGTGTTGTTTGTGAGAAGAACACACATGCAATGACTCTAGCTGTGGTTCATGAAAAAAAACAGATGCAATGACACTGGTGGATCCATATGTGGTTTGTGAGAAGAACACACATGCAATGACTCTAGATGTGGTTCTTGAAAAGAACACACATCCAATGACACTGGTGGATCCATATGTGGTTTATGAGAGGAACAGACATGCAATGACACTGGGTGTGGTTCATGAAAAGAACAGGCTTGCAATGACACTAGTGGATCCTTATGTGGTGTTTGTGAGAAGAACACACATCCAATGACACTGGGTGTGGTTCATGAAAAGAACAGGCATGCAATGACACTAGTGGATCCTTATGTGGTTTGTGAGAAAAACACACATGCAATGACTCTAGCTGTGCTTCATGAAAAGAACACACATCCAATGATACTGGTAGATCCTTATGTGGTTTGTGAGAAGAACACACATCCAATGACTCTAGCTGTGGTTAATAAAAAGAACACACATGCAATGACACTGGTGGATCCATATGTGGTTTGTCAGAAGAACACACATGCAATAACTCTAGCTGTGGTTCATGAAAAGAACACACATGCAATGACACTGGTGGATCCTTATGTGGTTTATGAGAGGAACAAACATGCAATGACACTGGGTGTGGTTCATGAAAAGAACACACATGCAATGACAGTGGTGGATGCATATGTGGTGTTTGTGAGAAGAACACAAATCCAATGACACTGGGTGTGGTTCATGAAAAGAACACACATGCAATGACACTGGTGGATACATATGTGGTTTGTGGAAAGAACAGACATGCAATGAATCTAGCTGTGATTCATGAAAAGAACACGCATGCAATGACACTGGTGGATCCCTGTGTGGTTCATGAGAAGAACACACATCCAATGACACTGGGTGTGGTTCATGAAAAGAACACACATCCAATGACACTATTGGATCTTTATGTGGTGTTTGTGATAAGAACACACGTGCAATGATACCGGTGGATCCATGTGTGGTTTGTGAGAAGAACACACATCCAATGACAATGGGTGTGGTTCATGAAAAGAACACACATCCAATGACACTGGTGGATCCTTATGTGGTTTGTGAGAAGAACAGACATCCAATGAAACTAGATGTGGTTCATGAAAAGAACACACATCTAATGACACTGGTGGATCCTTATGTGGTGTTTGTGAGAAGAACACACATCCAATGACACTGGGTGTGGTTCATGAAAAGAACACACATCCAATGACATTGGTGGATCCTTATGTGGTTTGTGAGAAGAACACACATGCAATGACTCTAGGTGTGGTTCATGAAAAGAACACACATGCAATGACACTGGTGGATCCATATGTGGTTTGTGAGAAGAACACACATGCAATGACTCTAGCTGTGGTTCATGAAAAGAACACACATGCAATGACACTGGTGGATCCATATGTGGTTTATGAGAGGAACAGACATGCAATGACACTAGGTGTGGTTCATGAAAAGAACAGACATGCAATGTCACTTGTGGAGCCATATGTGGTGTTTGTGAGAAGAACACACATCCAATGACACTGCGTGTGGTTCATGAAAAGAACACACATGCAATGACACTGGTGGATCCATATGTGGTTTGTGGAAAGAACAGACATGCAATGACTCTAGCTGTGATTCATGAAAAGAACACACATGCAATGACACTGTGGATCCATGTGTGGTTCATGAGAAGAACACACATCCAATGACACTGGGTCTGGTTCATGAAAAGAACACACATCCAATGACACTGGTGGGTCCTTATGTGGTGTTTGTGAGAAGAACACACATCCAATGACACTGGGTGTGGTTCATGAAAAGAACACACATCCAATGACACTGGTGGATCCTTATGTGTTGTTTGTGAGAAGAACACACATGCAATGACTCTAGCTGTGGTTCATGAAAAAAAAACACATGCAATGACACTGGTGGATCCATATGTGGTTTGTGAGAAGAACACACATGCAATGACTCTAGATATGGTTCTTGAAAAGAACACACATGCAATGACACTGGTGGATCCATATGTGGTTTATGAGAGGAACAGACATGCAATGACACTGGGTGTGGTTCATGAAAAGAACAGGCATGCAATGACACTAGTGGATCCTTATGTGGTGTTTGTGAGAAGAACACACATCCAATGACACTGGGTGTGGTTCATGAAAAGAACACACATGCAATGACACTGGTGGATCCATATGTGGTTTGTGGAAAGAACAGACATGGAATGACACTGGTGGATCCATATGTGGTTTGTGGAAAGAACAGACATGCAATGACTTTAGGTGTGATTCATGAAAAGAACACACATGCAATGACACTCGTGGATCCATGTGTGGTTCATGAGAAGAACACACATCCAATGACACTGGGTGTGGTTCATGAAAAGAACACACATCCAATGACACAGGTGGATCCTTATGTGGTGTTTGTGAGAAGAACACACATCCAATGACACTGGGTGGCGTTCATGAAAAGAACACACATCCAATGACACTAGTGGATCCTTATGTGGTTTGTGAGAAGAACACACATGCAATGACTCTAGCTGTGCTTCATGAAAAGAACACACATCCAATGACACTGGTGGATCCTTATGTGGTTTGTGAGAAGAACACACATCCAATGACTCTAGCTGTGGTTAATGAAAAGAACACACATGCAATGACACTGGTGGATCCATATGTGGTTTGTCAGAAGAACACACATGCAATAACTCTAGCTGTGGTTCATGAAAAGAACACACATGCAATGACACTGGTGGATCCATATGTGGTTTATGAGAGGAACAGACATGCAATGACACTGGGTGTGGTTCATGAAAAGAACACACATGCAATGACAGTGGTGGATGCATATGTGGTGTTTGTGAGAAGAACACAAATCCAATGACACTGGGTGTGGTTCATGAAAAGAACACACAGCAATGACACTGGTGGATCCATATGTGGTTTGTGGAAAGAACAGACATGCAATGAATCTAGCTGTGATTCATGAAAAGAACACGCATGCAATGACACTGGTGGATCCCTGTGTGGTTCATGAGAAGAACACACATCCAATGACACTGGGTGTGGTTCATGAAAAGAACACACATCCAATGACACTATTGGATCCTTATGTGGTGTTTGTGAGAAGAACACACATCCAATGACACTAGGTGTGGTTCATGAAAAGAACACACATCCAATGACACTGGTGGATCCTTATGTGGTTTGTGAGAAGAACAGACATCCAATGAAACTGGCTGTGGTTCATGAAAAGAACAGACATGCAATGACACTGGTGGATCCATATGTTGTTTGTGGAAAGAACAGACATGCAAGGACTCTAGCTGTGATTCATGAAAAGAACACACATGCAATGACACTGGTGGATCCATGTGTGGTTCATGAGAAGAACACACATCCAATGACACTGGGTGTGATTCATGAAAAGAACAGAGATGCAATGACACTGGTGGATCCATATGTGGTTTGTGAAAAGAATAGACATGCAATGATACCGGTGGATCCATGTGTGGTTTGTAAGAAGAACACACATCCAAGGACATTGGGTGTGGTTCATGAAAAGAACACACATATAATAACACTGGTGGATCCTTATGTGGTTTGTGAGAAGAACATACATCCAATGACACTAGGTGTGGTTCATGAAAAGAACACACATCCAATGACACTGGTGGATTCTTATGTGGTGTTTGTGAGAAGAACACACATCCAACGACACTGGGTGTGGTTCATGAAAAGAACACACATCCAATGACACTGGTGGATCCTTATGTGGTTTGTGAGAAGAACACACATGCAATGACTCTAGCTATGGTTCATGAAAAGAACACACATGCAATGACACTGGTGGATCCTTATGTGGTTTGTGAGAAGAACACACATGCAATGAATCTAGCTGTGATTCATGAAAAACACACATGCAATGACAGTGGTGGATCCATATGTGGTTTGTGAGAAGAACACACATGCAATGACTCTAGCTATGGTTCTTGAAAAGAACACACATGCAATGACACTGGTGGATCCATATGTGGTTTATGAGAGGAACAAACATGCAATGACTCTAGCTGTGATTCATGAAAAGAACACACATGCAATGACACTGGTGGATCCATGTGTGGTTCATGAGAAGAACACACATCCAATGACACTGGGTGTGGTTCATGAAAAGAACACGCATCCAATGACACTGGTGGATCCTTATGTGGTGTTTGTGAGAAGAACACACATCCAATGACACTGGGTGTGGTTCATGAAAAGAACCCACATCCAATGACACTAGTGGATCCTTATGTGGTTTGTGAGAAGAACACACATGCATTGACTCTAGCTGTGCTTCATGAAAAGAACACACATCCAATGACACTGGTGGATCCTTATGTGGTTTGTGAGAAGAACACACATCCAATGACTCTAGTTGTGGTTAATGAAAAGAACACACATGCAATGACACTGGTGGATCCATATGTGGTTTATGAGAAGAACACACATGCAATGACTCTAGCTGTGGTTCATGAAAAGAACACACATGCAATGACACTGGTGGATCCATATGTGCTTTATGAGAGGAACAGACATGCAATGACACTGGTTGGTTCATGAAAAGAACACACATGCAATGACACTGGTGGATGCATATGTGGTGTTTGTGAGAAGAACACAAATCCAATGACACTGGGTGTGGTTCATGAAAAGAACACACATGCAATGACACTGGTGGATCCATATGTGGTGTTTGTGAGAAGAACACAAATCCAATGACACTGGGTGTGGTTCATGAAAAGAACACACATGCAATGACACTGGTGTATCCATATGT
Source organism: Avena sativa (assembly GCA_916181665.1). Lineage (NCBI taxonomy): Eukaryota > Viridiplantae > Streptophyta > Magnoliopsida > Poales > Poaceae > Avena > Avena sativa. Next base: position 342,520,290 of record OV702288.1, read on the forward strand.
GGTTTGTGGAAAGAACAGACATGCAATGAATCTAGCTGTGATTCATGAAAAGAACACGCATACAATGACACTGGTGGATCCATGTGTAGTTCATGAGAAGAACACACATCCAATGACACTGGGTGTGGTTCATGAAAAGAACACACATCCAATGACACTATTGGATCCTTATGTGGTGTTTGTGAGAAGAACACACATCCAATGACACTGGGTGTGGTTCATGAAAAGAACACACATGCAATGACACTAGTGGATCCATATGTGCTTTATGAGAGGAACAAACATGCAATGACACTGGTTGGTTCATGAAAAGAACACACATGCAATGACACTGGTGGATGCATATGTGGTGTTTGTGAGAAGAACACAAATCCAATGACACTGGGTGTGGTTCATGAAAAGAACACACATGCAATGACACTGGTGGATCCATATGTGGTTTGTGGAAAGAACAGACATGCAATGAATCTAGCTATGATTCATGAAAAAACACGCATACAATGACACTGGTGGATCCATGTGTGGTTCATGAGAAGAACACACATCCAATGACACTGGGTGTGGTTCATGAAAAGAACACACATCCAATGACACTATTGGATCTTTATGTGGCGTTGGTGAGAAGAACACACATCCAATGACACTGGTGAATCCTTATGTGGTGTTTGTGAGAAGAACACACATCCAATGACACTGGGTGTGGTTCATGAAAAGAACACACATCCAATGACACTGGTGGATCCTTATGTGCTTTGCGAGAAGAACACACATGCAATGACTCTAGCTATGGTTCATGAAAAGAACACACATGCAATGACACTGGTGGATCCATATGTGGGTTATGAGAGGAAAAGACATGCAATGACACTGGGTGTGCTTCATAAAAAGAACAGACATGCAATGACACTTGTGGATCCATATGTGGTGTTTGTGAGAAGAACACACATCCAATGACACTGGGTGTGGTCCATGAAAAGAACACACATGCATTGACACTGGTGGATCCATATGTGGTTTGTGGAAAGAACAGACATGCAATGACTCTAGCTGTGATTCATGAAAAGAACACACATGCAATGACACTGGTGGATCCATGTGTGGTTCATGAGAAGAACACACATCCAATGACACTGGGTGTGGTTCATGAAAAGCACACATCCAATGACACAGGTGGATCCTTATGTGGTGTTTGTGAGAAGAACACACATCCAATGACACTGGGTGTGGTTCATCAAAAGAACACACATACAATGACACTGGTGGATCCTTATGTGGTGTTTGTGAGAAGAACACACTTCCAATGACACGGGGTGTGGTTCATGAAAAGAACACACATCCAATGACACGGATGGATCCTTATGTGGTTTGTGAGAAGAACACACATGCAATGACTCTAGCTATGCTTCATGAAAAGAACACACATCCAATGACACTGGTGGATCCTTATGTGGTTTGTGAGAAGAACACACATCCAATGACTCTAGCTGTGGTTAATGAAAAGAACACACATGCAATGACACTGGTGGATCCGTATGTGGTTTATGAGAGGAACAGACATGCAATGACACTGGGTGTGGTTCATGAAAAGAACAGACATGCAATGACACTAGTGGATCCGTATGTGGTGTTTGTGAGAAGAACACACATCCAATGACACTGGGTGTGGTTCATGAAAAGAACACACATGCAATGACACTGGTGGATCCATATGTGGTTTGTGGAAAGAACAGACATGCAATGACTCTAGCTGTGATTCATGAAAAGAACACACATGCAATGACACTGGTGGATCCATGTGTGGTTCATGAGAAGAACACACATCCAATGACACTGGGTGTGGTTCATGAAAAGAACACACATCCAATGACACTGGTGGATCCTTATATGGTGTTTGTGAGAAGAACACACATCCAATGACACTGGGTGTGGTTCATGAAAAGAACACACATCCAATGACACTAGTGGATCCTTATGTGGTTTGTGAGAAGAACACACATGCAATGACTCTAGCTGTGCTTCATGAAAAGAACACACATCCAATGACACTGGTGGATCCTTATGTGGTTTGTGAGAAGAACACACATCCAATGACTCTAGCTGTGGTTAATGAAAAGAACACACATGCAATGACACTAGTGGATCCATATGTGGTTTGTGAGAAGAACACACATGCAATGACTCTAGCTGTGGTTCATGAAAAGAACACACATGCAATGACACTGGTGGATCCATATGTGCTTTATGAGAGGAACAAACATGCAATGACACTGTTTGGTTCATGAAAAGAACACACATGCAATGACACTGGTGGATGCATATGTGGTGTTTGTGAGAAGAACACAAATCCAATGACACTGGGTGTGGTTCATGAAAAGAACACACATGCAATGACACTGGTGTATCCATATGTGGTTTGTGGAAAGAACAGACATGCAATGAATCTAGCTGTGATTCATGAAAAGAACACGCATACAATGACACTGGTGGATCCATGTGTAGTTCATGAGAAGAACACACATCCAATGACACTGGGTGTGGTTCATGAAAAGAACACACATCCAATGACACTATTGGATCCTTATGTGGTGTTTGTGAGAAGAACACACATCCAATGACACTGGGTGTGGTTCATGAAAAGAACACATATCCAATGACACTGGTGGATCCTTATGTGCTTTGTGAGAAGAACACACATGCAATGACTCTAGCTATGGTTCATGAAAAGAACACACATGCAATGACACTGGTGGATCGATATGTGGGTTATGAGAGGAAAAGACATGCAATGACACTGGGTGTGCTTCATGAAAAGAACAGACATGCAATGACACTTGTGGATCCATATGTGGTGTTTGTGAGAAGAACACACATCCAATGACACTGGGTGTGGTCCATGAAAGGAACACACATGCATTGACACTGGTGGATCCATATGTGGTTTGTGGAAAGAACAGACATGCAATGACTCTAGCTGTGATTCATGAAAAGAACACACATGCAATGACACTGGTGGATCCATGTGTGGTTCATGAGAAGAACACACATCCAATGACACTGGGTGTGGTTCATGGAAAGCACACATCCAATGACACAGGTGGATCCTTATGTGGTGTTTGTGAGAAGAACACACATCCAATGACACTGGGTGTGGTTCATCAAAAGAACACACATCCAATGACACTGGTGGATCCTTATGTGGTGTTTGTGAGAAGAACACACTTCCAATGACACGGGGTGTGGTTCATGAAAAGAACACACATCCAATGACACGGATGGATCCTTATGTGGTTTGTGAGAAGAACACACATGCAATGACTCTAGCTATGGTTCTTGAAAAGAACACACATGCAATGACACTGGTGGATCCATATGTGGTTTATGAGAGGAACAGACATGCAATGACTCTAGCTGTGATTCATGAAAAGAACACACATGCAATGACACTGGTGGATCCATGTGTGGTTCATGAGAAGAACACACATCCAATGACACTGGGTGTGGTTCATGAAAAGAACACGCATCCAATGACACTGGTGGATCCTTATGTGGTGTTTGTGAGAAGAACACACATCCAATGACACTGGGTGTGGTTCATGAAAAGAACCCACATCCAATGACACTAGTGGATCCTTATGTGGTTTGTGAGAAGAACACACATGCATTGACTCTAGCTGTGCTTCATGAAAAGAACACACATCCAATGACACTGGTGGATCCTTATGTGGTTTGTGAGAAGAACACACATCCAATGACTCTAGTTGTGGTTAATGAAAAGAACACACATGCAATGACACTGGTGGATCCACATGTGGTTTGTCAGAAGAACACACATGCAATGACTCTAGTTGTGGTTCATGAAAAGAACACACATGCAATGACACTGGTGGATCCATATGTGGTTTATGAGAAGAACACACATGCAATGACTCTAGCTGTGGTTCATGAAAAGAACACACATGCAATGACACTGGTGGATCCATATGTGCTTTATGAGAGGAACAAACATGCAATGACACTGGTTGGTTCATGAAAAGAACACACATGCAATGACACTAGTGGATGCATATGTGGTGTTTGTGAGAAGAACACAAATCCAATGACACTGGGTGTGGTTCATGAAAAGAACACACATGCAATGACACTGGTGGATCCATATGTGGTTTGTGGAAAGAACAGACATGCAATGAATCTAGCTGTGATTCATGAAAAAACACGCATACAATGACACTGGTGGATCCATGTGTGGTTCATGAGAAGAACACACATCCAATGACACTGGGTGTGGTTCATGAAAAGAACACACATCCAATGACACTATTGGATCTTTATGTGGCGTTGGTGAGAAGAACACACATCCAATGACACTGGTGAATCCTTATGTGGTGTTTGTGAGAAGAACACACATCCAATGACACTGGGTGTGGTTCATGAAAAGAACACACATCCAATGACACTGGTGGATCCTTATGTGCTTTGTGAGAAGAACACACATGCAATGACTCTAGCTATGGTTCATCAAAAGAACACACATGCAATGACACTGGTGGATCCATATGTGGGTTATGAGAGGAAAAGACATGCAATGACACTGGGTGTGCTTCATGAAAAGAACAATCATGCAATGACACTTGTGGATCCATATGTGGTGTTTGTGAGAAGAACACACATCCAATGACACTGGGTGTGGTCCATGAAAAGAACACACATGCATTGACACTGGTGGATCCATATGTGGTTTGTGGAAAGAACAGACATGCAATGACTCTAGCTGTGATTCATGAAAAGAACACACATGCAATGACACTGGTGGATCCATGTGTGGTTCATGAGAAGAACACACATCCAATGACACTGGGTGTGGTTCATGAAAAGCACACATCCAATGACACAGGTGGATCCTTATGTGGTGTTTGTGAGAAGAACACACATCCAATGACACTGGGTGTGGTTCATCAAAAGAACACACATCCAATGACACTGGTGGATCCTTATGTGGTGTTTGTGAGAAGAACACACTTCCAATGACACGGGGTGTGGTTCATGAAAAGAACACACATCCAATGACACGGATGGATCCTTATGTGGGTTGTGAGAAGAACACACATGCAATGACTCTAGCTATGCTTCATGAAAAGAACACACATCCAATGACACTGGTGGATCCTTATGTGGTTTGTGTGAAGAACACACATCCAATGACTCTAGATGTGGTTAATGAAAAGAACACACATGCAATGACACTGGTGGATCCGTATGTGGTTTATGAGAGGAACAGACATGCAATGACACTGGGTGTGGTTCATGAAAAGAACAGACATGCAATGACACTAGTGGATCCGTATGTGGTGTTTGTGAGAAGAACACACATCCAATGACACTGGGTGTGGTTCATGAAAAGAACACACATGCAATGACACTGGTGGATCCATATGTGGTTTGTGGAAAGAACAGACATGCAATGACTCTAGTTGTGATTCATGAAAAGAACACACATGCAATGACACTGGTGGATCCATGTGTGGTTCATGAGAAGAACACACATCCAATGACACTGGGTGTGGTTCATGAAAAGAATACACATCCAATGACACTGGTGGATCCTTATGTGGTGTTTGTGAGAAGAACACACATCCAATGACACTGGGTGTGGTTCATGAAAAGAACACACATCCAATGACACTAGTGGATCCTTATGTGGTTTGTGAGAAGAACACACATGCAATGACTCTAGCTGTGCTTCATGAAAAGAACACACATCCAATGACACTGGTGGATCCTTATGTGGTTTGTGAGAAGAACACACATCCAATGACTCTAGCTGTGGTTAATGAAAAGAACACACATGCAATGACACTGGTGGATCCATATGTGGTTTGTGAGAAGAACACACATGCAATGACTCTAGCTGTGGTTCATGAAAAGAACACACATGCAATGACACTGGTGGATCCATATGTGCTTTATGAGAGGAACAAACATGCAATGACACTGGTTGGTTCATGAAAAGAACACACATGCAATGACACTGGTGGATGCATATGTGGTGTTTGCGAGAAGAACACAAATCCAATGACACTGGGTGTGGTTCATGAAAAGAACACACATGCGATGACACTGGTGTATCCATATGTGGTTTGTGGAAAGAACAGACATGCAATGAATCTAGCTGTGATTCATGAAAAGAACACGCATACAATGACACTGGTGGATCCATGTGTGGTTCATGAGAAGAACACACATCCAATGACACTGGGTGTGGTTCATGAAAAGAACACACATCCAATGACACTATTGGATCCTTATGTGGTGTTTGTGAGAAGAACACACATCCAATGACACTGGGTGTGGTTCATGAAAAGAACACACATCCAATGACACTGGTGGATCCTTATGTGCTTTGTGAGAAGAACACACATGCAATGACTCTAGCTATGGTTCATGAAAAGAACACACATGCAATGACACTGGTGGATCGATATGTGGGTTATGAGAGGAAAAGACATGCAATGACACTGGGTGTGCTTCATGAAAAGAAGAGACATGCAATGACACTTGTGGATCCATATGTGGTGTTTGTGAGAAGAACACACATCCAATGACACTGGGTGTGGTCCATGAAAGGAACACACATGCATTGACACTGGTGGATCCATATGTGGTTTTGGAAAGAATAGACATGCAATGACTCTAGCTGTGATTCATGAAAAGAACACACATGCAATGACACTAGTGGATCCATGTGTGGTTCATGAGAAGAACACACATCCAATGACACTGGTGAATCCTTATGTGGTGTTTGTGAGAAGAACACACATCCAATGACACTGGGTGTGGTTCATGAAAAGAACACACATCCAATGACACTGGTGGATCCTTATGTGCTTTGTGAGAAGAACACACATGCAATGACTCTAGCTATGGTTCATCAAAAGAACACACATGCAATGACACTGGTGGATCCATATGTGGGTTATGAGAGGAAAAGACATGCAATGACACTGGGTGTGCTTCATGAAAAGAACAGACATGCAATGACACTTGTGGATCCATATGTGGTGTTTGTGAGAAGAACACACATCCAATGACACTGGGTGTGGTCCATGAAAAGAACACACATGCATTGACACTGGTGGATCCATATGTGGTTTGTGGAAAGAACAGACATGCAATGACTCTAGCTGTGATTCATGAAAAGAACACACATGCAATGACACTGGTGGATCCATGTGTGGTTCATGAGAAGAACACACATCCAATGACACTGGGTGTGGTTCATGAAAAGCACACATCCAATGACACAGGTGGATCCTTATGTGGTGTTTGTGAGAAGAACACACATCCAATGACACTGGGTGTGGTTCATCAAAAGAACACACATCCAATGACACTGGTGGATCCTTATGTGGTGTTTGTGAGAAGAACACACTTCCAATGACACGGGGTGTGGTTCATGAAAAGAACACACATCCAATGACACGGATGGATCCTTATGTGGTTTGTGAGAAGAACACACATGCAATGACTCTAGCTATGCTTCATGAAAAGAACACACATCCAATGACACTGGTGGATCCTTATGTGGTTTGTGAGAAGAACACACATCCAATGACTCTAGCTGTGGTTAATGAAAAGAACACACATGCAATGACACTGGTGGATCCGTATGTGGTTTATGAGAGGAACAGACATGCAATGACACTGGTGTGGTTCATGAAAAGAACAGACATGCAATGACACTAGTGGATCCGTATGTGGTGTTTGTGAGAAGAACACACATCCAATGACACTGGGTGTGGTTCATGAAAAGAACACACATGCAATGACACTGGTGGATCCATATGTGGTTTGTGGAAAGAACAGACATGCAATGACTCTAGCTGTGATTCATGAAAAGAACACACATGCAATGACACTGGTGGATCCATGTGTGGTTCATGAGAAGAACACACATCCAATGACACTGAGTGTGGTTCATGAAAAGAACACACATCTAATGACACAGGTGGATCCTTATGTGGTGTTTGTGAGAAGAACACACATCCAATGACACTGGGTGTGGTTCATGAAAAGAACACACATCCAATGACACTAGTGGATCCTTATGTGGTTTGTGAGAAGAACACACATGCAATGACTCTAGCTGTGCTTCATGAAAAGAACACACATCCAATGACACTGGTGGATCCTTATGTGGTTTGTGAGAAGAACACACATCCAATGACTCTAGCTGTGGTTAATGAAAAGAACACACATGCAATGACACTGGTGGATCCATATGTGGTTTGTGAGAAGAACACACATGCAACGACTCTAGCTGTGGTTCATGAAAAGAACACACATGCAATGACACTGGTGGATCCATATGTGCTTTATGAGAGGAACAAACATGCAATGACACTGGTTGGTTCATGAAAAGAACACACATGCAATGACACTGGTGGATGCATATGTGGTGTTTGTGAGAAGAACACAAATCCAATGACACTGGGTGTGGTTCATGAAAAAAACACACATGCAATGACACTGGTGTATCCATATGTGGTTTGTGGAAAGAACAGACATGCAATGAATCTAGCTGTGATTCATGAAAAGAACACGCATACAATGACACTGGTGGATCCATGTGTGGTTCATGAGAAGAACACACATCCAATGACACTGGGTGTGGTTCATGAAAAGAACACACATCCAATGACACTATTGGATCCTTATGTGGTGTTTGTGAGAAGAACACACATCCAATGACACTGGGTGTGGTTCATGAAAAGAACACACATCCAATGACACTGGTGGATCCTTATGTGCTTTGTGAGAAGAACACACATGCAATGACTCTAGCTATGGTTCATGAAAAGAACACACATGCAATGACACTGGTGGATCAATATGTGGGTTATGAGAGGAAAAGACATGCAATGACACTGGGTGTGCTTCATGAAAAGAACAGACATGCAATGACACTTGTGGATCCATATGTGGTGTTTGTGAGAAGAACACACATCCAATGACACTGGGTGTGGTCCATGAAAAGAACACACATCCATTGACACTGGTGGATTCTTATGTGGTGTTTGTGAGAAGAACACACATCCAATGACACTGGGTGTGGTTCATGAAAAGAACACACATCCAATGACACTGGTGGATCCTTATGTGGTTTGTGAGAAGAACACACATGCAATGACTCTAGCTATGGTTCATGAAAAGAACACACATGCAATGACACTGGTGGATCCTTATGTGGTTTGTGAGAAGAACACACATGCAATGACTCTAGCTGTGGTTCATGAAAAACACACATGCAATGACACTGGTGGATCCATATGTGGTTTGTGAGAAGAACACACATGCAATGACTCTAGCTATGGTTCTTGAAAAGAACACACATGCAATGACATTGGTGGATCCATATGTGGTTTATGAGAGGAACAGACATGCAATGACTCTAGCTGTGATTCATGAAAAGAACACACATGCAATGACACTGGTGGATCCATGTGTGGTTCATGAGAAGAACACACATCCAATGACACTGGGTGTGGTTCATGAAAAGAACACACATCCAATGACACTGGTGGATCCTTATGTGGTGTTTGTGAGAAGAACACACATGCAATGACTCTAGCTGTGCTTCATGAAAAGAACACACATCCAATGACACTGGTGGATCCTTATGTGGTTTGTGAGAAGAACACACATCCAATGACTCTAGCTGTGGTTAATGAAAAGAACACACATGCAATGACACTGGTGGATCCATATGTGGTTTATGAGAAGAACACACATGCAATGACTCTAGCTGTGGTTCATGAAAAGAACACACATGCAATGACACTGGTGGATCCATATGTGCTTTATGAGAGGAACAGACATGCAATGACACTGGTTGGTTCATGAAAAGAACACACATGCAATGACACTGGTGGATGCATATGTGGTGTTTGTGAGAAGAACACAAATCCAATGACACTGGGTGTTGTTCATGAAAAGAACACACATGCAATGACACTGGTGGATCCATATGTGGTTTGTGGAAAGAACAGACATGCAATGAATCTAGCTGTGATTCATGAAAAGAACACGCATACAATGACACTGGTGGATCCATGTGTGGTGTGTGAGAAGAACACACATCCAATGACACTGGGTGTGGTTCATGAAAAGAACACACATCCAATGACACTATTGGATCTTTATGTGGCGTTGGTGAGAAGAACACACATCCAATGACACTGGTGGATCCTTATGTGGTGTTTGTGAGAAGAACACACATCCAATGACACTGGGTGTGGTACATGAAAAGAACACACATCCAATGACACTGGTGGATCCTTATGTGCTTTGTGAGAAGAACACACATGCAATGACTCTAGCTATGGTTCATGAAAAGAACACACATGCAATGACACTGGTGGATCCATATGTTGGTTATGAGAGGAAAAGACATGCAATGACACTGGGTGTGGTTCATGAAAAGAACAGACATGCAATGACACTTGTGGATCCATATGTGGTGTTTGTGATAAGAACACACATCCAATGACACTGGGTGTGGTCCATGAAAAGAACACACATGCAATGACACTGGTGGATCCATATGTCGTTTGTGGAAAGAACGGACATGCAATGACTCTAGCTGTGATTCATGAAAAGAACACACATGCAATGACACTGGTGGATCCATGTGTGGTTCATGAGAAGAACACACATCCAATGACACTGGGTGTGGTTCATGAAAAGCACACATCCAATGACACAGGTGGATCCTTATGTGGTGTTTGTGAGAAGAACACACATCCAATGACACTGGGTGTGGTTCATCAAAAGAACACACATCCAATGACACTAGTGGATCCTTATGTGGTGTTTGTGAGAAGAACATACATCCAATGACACGGGGTGTGGTTCATGAAAAGAACACACATCCAATGACACTGGTGGATCCTCATGTGGTTTGTGAGAAGAACACACATCCTATGACTCTAGCTGTGGTTAATGAAAAGAACACACATGCAATGACACTGGTGGATCCGTATGTGGTTTGTGAAAAGAACACACATGCAATGACTCTAGCTATGGTTCATGAAAAGAACACACATGCAATGACACTGGCGGATCTGTATGTGTTGTTTGTGAGAAGAACGCACATCCAATGACACTGGGTGTGGTTCATGAAAAGAACACACATGTAATGACACTGGTGGATCCATATGTGGTTTGTGGAAAGAACAGACATGCAATGACTCTAGCTGCGATTCATGAAAAGAACACACATGCAATGACACTGGTGGATCCATGTGTGGTTCATGAGAAGAACACACATCCAATGAAACTGGGTGTGGTCCATGAAAAGAACACACATCCAATGACACTGGTGGATCCTTATGTGGTGTTTGTGAGAAGAACACACATCCAATGACACTGGGTGTTGTTCATGAAAAGAACACACATCCAATGACACTAGTGGGTCTTTATGTGGTTTGTGAGAAGAACACACATGCAATGACTCTAGCTATGGTTCTTGAAAAGAACACACATGCAATGACACTGGTGGATCCATATGTGGTTTATGAGAGGAACAGACATGCAATGACTCTAGCTGTGATTCATGAAAAGAACACACATGCAATGACACTGGTGGATCGATATGTGGGTTATGAGAGGAAAAGACATGCAATGACACTGGGTGTGCTTCATGAAAAGAACAGACATGCAATGACACTTGTGGATCCATATGTGGTGTTTGTGAGAAGAACACACATCCAATGACACTGGGTGTGGTCCATGAAAAGAACACACATCCAATGACACTGGTGGATTCTTATGTGGTGTTTGTGAGAAGAACACACATCCAATGACACTGGGTGTGGTTCATGAAAAGAACACACATCCAATGACACTGGTGGATCCTTATGTGGTTTGTGAGAAGAACACACATGCAATGACTCTAGCTATGGTTCATGAAAAGAACACACATGCAATGACACTGGTGGATCCTTATGTGGTTTGTGAGAAGAACACACATGCAATGACTCTAGCTGTGGTTCATGAAAAACACACATGCAATGACACTGGTGGATCCATATGTGGTTTGTGAGAAGAACACACATGCAATGACTCTAGCTATGGTTCTTGAAAAGAACACACATGTAATGACACTGGTGGATCCATATGTGGTTTATGAGAGGAACAGACATGCAATGACTCTAGCTGTGATTCATGAAAAGAACACACATGCAATGACACTGGTGGATCCATGTGTGGTTCATGAGAAGAACACACATCCAATGACACTAGGTGCGGTTCATGAAAAGAACACACATCCAATGACACTGATGGATCCTTATGTGGTGTTTGTGAGAAGAACACACATCCAATGACACTGGGTGTGGTTCATGAAAAGAACACATATCCAATGACACTAGTGGATCCTTATGTGGTTTGTGAGAAGAACACACATGCAATGACTCTAGCTGTGCTTCATGAAAAGAACACACATCCAATGACACTGGTGGATCCTTATGTGGTTTGTGAGAAGAACACACATCCAATGACTCTAGCTGTGGTTAATGAAAAGAACACACATGCAATGACACTGGTGGATCCATATGTGGTTTATGAGAAGAACACACATGCAATGACTCTAGCTGTGGTTCATGAAAAGAACACACATGCAATGACACTGGTGGATCCATATGTGCTTTATGAGAGGAACAGACATGCAATGACACTGGTTGGTTCATGAAAAGAACACACATGCAATGACACTGGTGGATGCATATGTGGTGTTTATGAGAAGAACACAAATCCAATGACACTGGGTGTGGTTCATGAAAAGAACACACATGCAATGACACTGGTGGATCCATATGTGGTTTGTGGAAAGAACAGACATGCAATGAATCTAGCTGTGATTCATGAAAAGAACAGGCATACAATGACACTGGTGGATCCATGTGTGGTTCATGAGAAGAACACACATCCAATGACACTGGGTGTGGTTCATGAAAAGAACACACATCCAATGACACTATTGGATCTTTATGTGGCGTTGGTGAGAAGAACACACATCCAATGACACTGGTGGATCCTTATGTGGTGTTTGTGAGAAGAACACACATCCAATGACACTGGGTGTGGTACATGAAAAGAACACACATCCAATGACACTGGTGGATCCTTATGTGCTTTGTGAGAAGAACACACATGCAATGACTCTAGCTATGGTTCATGAAAAGAACACACATGCAATGACACTGGTGGATCCATATGTGGGTTATGAGAGGAAAAGACATGCAATGACACTGGGTGTGCTTCATGAAAAGAACAGACATGCAATGACACTTGTGGATCCATATGTGGTGTTTGTGAGAAGAACACACATCCAATGACACTGGGTGTGGTCCATGAAAAGAACACACATGCAATGACACTGGTGGATCCATATGTCGTTTGTGGAAAGAACAGACATGCAATGACTCTAGCTGTGATTCATGAAAAGAACACACATGCAATGACACTGGTGGATCCATGTGTGGTTCATGAGAAGAACACACATCCAATGACACTGGGTGTGGTTCATGAAAAGCACACATCCAATGACACAGGTGGATCCTTATGTGGTGTTTGTGAGAAGAACACACATCCAATGACACTGGGTGTGGTTCATCAAAAGAACACACATCCAATGACACTAGTGGATCCTTATGTGGTGTTTGTGAGAAGAACATACATCCAATGACACGGGGTGTGGTTCATGAAAAGAACACACATCCAATGACACTGGTGGATCCTCATGTGGTTTGTGAGAAGAACACATATCCTATGACTCTAGCTGTGGTTAATGAAAAGAACACACATGCAATGACACTGGTGGATCCGTATGTGGTTTGTGAAAAGAACACACATGCAATGACTCTAGCTGTGGTTCATGAAAAGAACACACATGCAATGACACTGGCGGATCTGTATGTGGTGTTTGTGAGAAGAACGCACATCCAATGACACTGGGTGTGGTTCATGAAAAGAACACACATGTAATGACACTGGTGGATCCATATGTGGTTTGTGGAAAGAACAGACATGCAATGACTCTAGCTGCGATTCATGAAAAGAACACACATGCAATGACACTGGTGGATCCATGTGTGGTTCATGAGAAGAACACACATCCAATGAAACTGGGTGTGGTCCATGAAAAGAACACACATCCAATGACACTGGTGGATCCTTATGTGGCGTTTGTGAGAAGAACACACATCCAATGACACTGGGTGTTGTTCATGAAAAGAACACACATCCAATGACACTAGTGGATCCTTATGTGGTTTGTGAGAAGAACACACATGCAATGACTCTAGCTATGCTTCATGAAAAGAACACACATCCAATGACACAGGTGGATCCTTATATGGTTTGTGAGAAGAACACACATCCAATGACTCTAGCTGTGGTTAATGAAAAGAACACACATGCAATGACACTGGTGGATCCGTATGTGGTTTATGAGAGGAACATACATGCAATGACACTGGGTGTGGTTCATGAAAAGAACAGACATGCAATGACACTAGTGGATCCGTATGTGGTGTTTGTGAGAAGAACACACATCCAATGACACTGGGTGTGGTTCATGAAAAGAACACACATGCAATGACACTGGTGGATCCATATGTGGTTTGTGGAAAGAACAGACATGCAATGAATCTAGCTGTGATTCATGAAAAGAACACGCATACAATGACACTGGTGGATCCATGTGTGGTTCATGAGAAGAACACACATCCAATGACACTGGGTGTGGTTCATGAAAAGAACACACATCCAATGACACTATTGGATCTTTATGTGGCGTTGGTGAGAAGAACACACATCCAATGACACTGGTGGATCCTTATGTGGTGTTTGTGAGAAGAACACACATCCAATGACACTGGGTGTGGTACATGAAAAGAACACACATCCAATGACACTTGTGGATCCTTATGTGCTTTGTGAGAAGAACACACATGCAATGACTCTAGCTATGGTTCATGAAAAGAACACACATGCAATGACACTGGTGGATCCATATGTGGGTTATGAGAGGAAAAGACATGCAATGACACTGGGTGTGCTTCATGAAAAGAACAGACATGCAATGACACTTGTGGATCCATATGTGGTGTTTGTGAGAAGAACACACATCCAATGACACTGGGTGTGGTCCATGAAAAGAACACACATGCAATGACACTGGTGGATCCATATGTCGTTTGTGGAAAGAACAGACATGCAATGACTCTAGCTGTGATTCATGAAAAGAACACACATGCAATGACACTGGTGGATCCATGTGTGGTTCATGAGAAGAACACACATCCAATGACACTGGGTGTGGTTCATGAAAAGAACACACATCCAATGACACAGGTGGATCCTTATGTGGTGTTTGTGTGAAGAACACACATCCAATGACACTGTGTGTGGTTCATCAAAAGAACACACATCCAATGACACTGGTGGATCCTTATGTGGTGTTTGTGAGAAGAACACACATCCAATGACACGGGGTGTGGTTCATGAAAATAACACACATCCAATGACACTGGTGGATCCTCATGTGGTTTGTGAGAAGAACACACTTCCTATGACTCTAGCTGTGGTTAATGAAAAGAACACACATGCAATGACACTGGTGGATCCGTATGTGGTTTGTGAAAAGAACACACATGCAATGACTCTAGTTGTGGTTTATGAAAAGAACACACATGCAATGACACTGGCGGATCCGTATGTGGTGTTTGTGAGAAGAACGCACATCCAATGACACTGGGTGTGGTTCATGAAAAGAACACACATGTAATGACACTGGTGGATCCATATGTGGTTTGTGGAAAGAACAGACATGCAATGACTCTAGCTATGATTTATGAAAAGAACACACATGCAATGACACTGGTGCATCCATGTGTGGTTCATGAGAAGAACACACATACAATGAAACTCGGTGTGGTTCATGAAAATAACACACATCCAATGACACTGGTGGATCCTTATGTGGTGTTTGTGAGAAGAACACACATCCAATGACACTGGGTGTTGTTCATGAAAAGAACACACATCCAATGACACTAGTGGATCCTTATGTGGTTTGTGAGAAGAACACACATGCAATGACTCTAGCTGTGCTTCATGAAAAGAACACACATCCAATGACACTGGTGGATCCTTATGTGGTTTGTGAGAAGAACACACATCCAATGACTCTAGCTATGGTTAATGAAAAGAACACACATGCAATGACATTGGTGGATCCGTATGTGGTTTATGAGAGGAATAGACATGCAATGACACTGGGTGTGGTTCATGAAAAGAACAGACATGCAATGACACTAGTGGATCCATATGTGGTGTTTGTGAGAAGAACACACATCCAATGACACTGGGTGTGGTTCATGAAAAGAACACACATGCAATGACACTGGTGGATCCATATGTGGTTTGTGGAAAGAACAGACATGCAATGACTCTAGCTGTGATTCATGAAAAGAACACACATGCAATGACACTGGTGGATCCATGTGTGGTTCATGAGAAGAACACACATCCAATGACACTGGGTGTGGTTCATGAAAAGAACAGACATCCAATGACACAGGTGGATCCTTATGTGGTGTTTGTGAGAAGAACACACATCCAATGACACTGGGTGTGGTTCATCAAAAGAACACACATCCAATGACACTGGTGGATCCTTATGTGGTGTTTGTGAGAAGAACACACATCCAATGACACGGGGTGTGGTTCATGAAAATAACACACATCCAATGACACTGGTGGATCCTCATGTGGTTTGTGAGAAGAACACACATCCTATGACTCTAGCTGTGGTTAATGAAAAGAACACACATGCAATGACACTGGTGGATCCGTATGTGGTTTGTGAAAAGAACACACATGCAATGACTCTAGCTGTGGTTTATGAAAAGAACACACATGCAATGACACTGGCGGATCCGTATGTGGTGTTTGTGAGAAGAACGCACATCCAATGACACTGGGTGTGGTTCATGAAAAGAACACACATGTAATGACACTGGTGGATCCATATGTGGTTTGTGGAAAGAACAGACATGCAATGACTCTAGCTATGATTTATGAAAAGAACACACATGCAATGACACTGGTGGATCCATGTGTGGTTCATGAGAAGAACACACATAAAATGAAACTGGGTGTGGTTCATGAAAAGAACACACATCCAATGACACTGGTGGATCCTTATGTGGTGTTTGTGAGAAGAACACACATCCAATGACACTGAGTGTTGTTCATGAAAAGAACACACATCCAATGACACTGGTGGATCCTTATGTGGTTTGTGAGAAGAACACACATGCAATGACTCTAGCTGTGCTTCATGAAAAGAACACACATCCAATGACACTGGTGGATCCTTATGTGGTTTGTGAGAAGAACACACATCCAATGACTCTAGCTATGGTTAATGAAAAGAACACACATGCAATGACACTGGTGGATCCGTATGTGGTTTATGAGAGGAACAGACATGCAATGACACTGGGTGTGGTTCATGAAAAGAACAGACATGCAATGACACTAGTGGATCCGTATGTGGTGTTTGTGAGAAGAACACACATCCAATGACACTGGTTGTGGTTCATGAAAAGAACACACATGCAATGACACTGGTGGATCCATATGTGGTTTGTGGAAAGAACAGACATGCAATGACTCTAGCTGTGATTCATGAAAAGAACACACATGCAATGAAACTTGTGGATCCATGTGTGGTTCATGAGAAGAACACACATCCAATGACACTGGGTGTGGTTCATGAAAAGAACACACATACAATGACACTGGTGGATCCTTATGTGGTGTTTGTGCGAAGAACACACATCCATTGACACTGGGTGTGGTTCATGAAAAGAACACACATCCAATGACACTAGTGGATCCTTATGTGGTTTGTGAGAAGAACACACAAATAATGACTCTAGCTGTGCTTCATGAAAAGAACACACATGCAATGACACTGGTGGATCCATATGTGGTTTGTGGAAAGAACAGACATGCAATGACTCTAGCTGTGATTCATGAAAAGAACACACATGCAATGACACTGGTGGATCCATGTGTGGTTCATGAGAAGAACACACATCCAATGACACTGGGTGTGGTTCATGAAAAGAACACACATACAATGACACTAGTGGATCCTTATGTGGTGGTTGTGAGAAGAACACACATCCAATGACACTGGGTGTGGTTCATGAAAAGAACACACATCCAATGACACTAGTGGATCCTTATGTGGTTTGTGAGAAGAACACACATGCAATGACTCTAGCTGTGCTTCATGAAAAGAACACACATCCAATGACACTGGTGGATCCTTATGTGGTTTGTGAGAGGAACAGACATGCAATGAGACTGATTGGTTCATGAAAAGAACACACATGCAATGACACTGGTGGATGCATATGTGGTGTTTGTGAGAAGAACACAAATCCAATGACACTGGGTGTGGTTCATGAAAAGAACACACATGCAATGACACTGGTGGATCCATATGTGGTTTGTGGAAAGAACAGACATGCAATGAATCTAGCTGTGATTCATGAAAAGAACACGCATACAATGACACTGGTGGATCCATGTGTGGTTCATGAGAAGAACACACATCCAATGACACTGGGTGTGGTTCATGAAAAGAACACACATCCAATGACACTATTGGATCTTTATGTGGTGTTTGTGAGAAGAACACACATCCAATGACACTGGTGGATCCTTATGTGGTGTTTGTGAGAAGAACACACATCCAATGACACTGGGTGTAGTTCATGAAAAGAACACACATCCCCTGAAACTGGTGGATCCTTATGTGGTTTGTGAGAAGAACACACATGCAATGACTCTAGCTATGGTTCATGAAAAGAACACACATGCAATGACACTGGTGGATCCATATGTGGGTTATGAGAGGAAAAGACATGCAATGACACTGGGTGTGGTTCATGAAAAGAACAGACATGTAATGACACTGCTGGATCCATATGTGGTTTGTGAAAAGAATAGACATGCAATGATACTGGTGGATCCATCTGTGGTTTGTGAGAAGAACACACATCCAATGACATTGGGTGTGGTTCATGAAAAGAACACACATACCATAACACTGGTGGATCCTTATGTGGTTTGTGAGAATAACATACATCCAATGACACTGGGTGTGGTTCATGAAAAGAACACACATACAATGACACTAGTGGATCCTTATGTGGTGGTTGTGAGAAGAACACACATCCAATGACACTGGGTGTGGTTCATGAAAAGAACACACATCCAATGACACTAGTGGATCCTTATGTGGTTTGTGAGAAGAACACACATGCAATGACTCTAGCTGTGCTTCATGAAAAGAACACACATCCAATGACACTGGTGGATCCTTATGTGGTTTGTGAGAGAAACAGACATGCAATGAGACTGATTGGTTCATGAAAAGAACACACATGCAATGACACTGGTGGATGCATATGTGGTGTTTGTGAGAAGAACACAAATCCAATGACACTGGGTGTGGTTCATGAAAAGAACACACATGCAATGACACTGGTGGATCCATATGTGGTTTGTGGAAAGAACAGACATGCAATGAATCTAGCTGTGATTCATGAAAAGAACACGCATACAATGACACTGGTGGATCCATGTGTGGTTCATGAGAAGAACACACATCCAATGACACTGGGTGTGGTTCATGAAAAGAACACACATCCAATGACACTATTGGATCTTTATGTGGTGTTTGTGAGAAGAACACACATCCAATGACACTGGTGGATCCTTATGTGGTGTTTGTGAGAAGAACACACATCCAATGACACTGGGTGTAGTTCATGAAAAGAACACACATCCCCTGAAACTGGTGGATCCTTATGTGGTTTGTGAGAAGAACACACATGCAATGACTCTAGCTATGGTTCATGAAAAGAACACACATGCAATGACACTGGTGGATCCATATGTGGGTTATGAGAGGAAAAGACATGCAATGACACTGGGTGTGGTTCATGAAAAGAACAGACATGTAATGACACTGCTGGATCCATATGTGGTTTGTGAAAAGAATAGACATGCAATGATACTGGTGGATCCATCTGTGGTTTGTGAGAAGAACACACATCCAATGACATTGGGTGTAGTTCATGAAAAGAACACACATACCATAACACTGGTGGATCCTTATGTGGTTTGTGAGAATAACATACATCCAATGACACTAGGTGTGGATCATGAAAAGAACACACATCCAATGACACTAGTGGATCCTTATGTGGTGTTTGTGAGAAGAACACACATCCAATGACACTAGTGGATCCTTATGTGGTGTTTGTGAGAAGAACACACATCCAATGACACTGGGTGTGGTTCATGAAAAGAACACACATCCAATGACACTGGTGGATCCTTATGTGGTTTGTGAGAAGAACACACATGCAATGACTCTAGCTATGGTTCATGAAAAGAACACACATTCAATGACACTGGTGGATCCTTATGTGGTTTGTGAGAAGAACACACATGCAATGACTCTAGCTGTGGTTCATGAAAAAACACACATGCAATGACACTGGTGGATCCATATGTGGTTTGTGAGAAGAACACACATGCAATGACTCTAGCTATGGTTCATGAAAAGAACACACATCCAATGACACTGGTGGATCCTTATGTGGTTTGTGAGAAGAACACACATGCAATGACTCCAGCTGTGCTTCATGAAAAGAACACACATCCAATGACACTGGTGGATCCTTATGTGGTTTGTGAGAAGAACACACATCCAATGACTCTAGTTGTGGTTAATGAAAAGAACACACATGCAATGACACTGGTGGATCCATATGTGGTTTGTTAGAAGAACACACATGCAATGACTCTAGCTATGGTTCTTGAAAAGAACACACATGCAATGACACTGGTGGATCCATATGTGGTTTATTAGAGGAACAGACATGCAATGACACTGGGTGTGCTTCATGAAAAGAACAGACATGCAATGACACTTGTGGATCCATATGTGGTGTTTGTGAGAAGAACACACATCCAATGACACTGGGTGTGGATCCATATGTGGTTTGTGAAAAGAACACACATGCAATGACTCTAGCTGTGGTCCTTGAAAAGAACACACATGCAATGACACTGGTGGATCCATATGTGCTTTGTGGAAAGAACAGACATGCAATGACTCTAGCTGTGATTCATGAAAAGAACACACATGCAATGACACTGGTGGATCCATGTGTGGTTCATGAGAAGAACACATATCCAATGACACTGGGTGTGGTTCATGAAAAGAACACACATCCAATGACACATGTGGATCCTTATGTGGTGTTTGTGAGAAGAACACACATCCAATGACACTGGGTGTGGTTCATGAAAAGAACACACATCCAATGACACATGTGGATCCTTATGTGGTGTTTGTGAGAAGAACACACATCCAATAACACGGGGTGTGGTGCATGAAAAGAACACACATCCAATGACACTAGTGGATCCTTATGTGGTTTGTGAGAAGAACACACATGCAATGACTCTAGCTGTGCTTCATGAAAAGAACACACATGCAATGACACTGGTGGATCCATATGTGGTTTGTGGAAAGAACAGACATGCAATGACTCTAGCTGTGATTCATGAAAAGAACACCCATGCAATGACACTGGTGGATCCATGTGTGGTTCATGAGAAGAACACACATCCAATGACACTGGGTGTGGTTCATGAAAAGAACACACATACAATGACACTGGTGGATCCTTATGTGGTGGTTGTGAGAAGAACACACATCCAATGACACTGGGTGTGGTTCATGAAAAGAACACACATCCAATGACACTAGTGGATCCTTATGTGGTTTGTGAGAAGAACACACATGCAATGACTCTAGCTGTGCTTCATGAAAAGAACACACATCCAATGACACTGGTGGATCCTTATGTGGTTTGTGAGAGGAATAGACATGCAATGAGACTGGTTGATTCATGAAAAGAACACACATGCAAAGACACTGGTGGATGCATATGTGGTGTTTGTGAGAAGAACACAAATCCAATGACACTGGGTGTGGTTCATGAAAAGAACACACATGCAATGACACTGGTGGATCCATATGTGGTTTATGGAAAGAATAGACATGCAATGAATCTAGTTGTGATTCATGAAAAGAACACGCATACAATGACACTGGTGGATCCATGTGTGGTTCATGAGAAGAACACACATCCAATGACACTATTGGATCTTTATGTTGTGTTTGTGAGAAGAACACACATCCAATTACACTGGTGGATCCTTATGTGGTGTTTGTGAGAACAACACACATCCAATGACACTGGGTGTGGTTCATGAAAAGAACACACATCCAATGAAACTGGTGGATCCTTATGTGGTTTGTGAGAAGAACACACATGCAATGACTCTAGCTATGGTTCATGAAAAGAACACATATGCAATGACACTGGTGGATCCATATGTGGGTTATGAGAGGAAAAGACATGCAATGACACTGGGTGTGGTTCATGAAAAGAACAGACATGTAATCACACTGCTGGATCCATATGTGGTTTGTGAAAAGAATAGACATGCAATGATACTGGTGGATCCATGTGTGGTTTGTGAGAAGAACACACATCCAATGACATTGGGTGTGGTTCATGAAAAGAACACACATACAATAACACTGGTGGATCCTTATGTGGTTTGTGAGAAGAACATACATCCAATGACACTAGGTGTGGATCATGAAAAAAACACACATCCAATGACACTGGTGGATCCTTATGTGGTGTTTGTGAGAAGAACACAGATCCAATGACACTAGTGGATCCTTATGTGGTGTTTGTGAGAAGAACACACATCCAATGACAGTGGGTGTGGTTCATGTAAAGAACACACATCCAATGACACTGGTGGATCCTTATGTGGTTTGTGAGAAGAACACACATGCAATGACTCTAGCTATGGTTCATGAAAAGAACACACATTCAATGACACTGGTGGATCCTTAATAAGATTGAGTCCCCTGTGTTTACAATGCTAGTCTCTGGATCAATAGCTAGCATCCACAGTTCAGATGTAATATCGGGAAACAAAGGTCATATACAACTTTATAACCAGGAATAAAATAATTTTATTACATCAAACATAGCTCATTGGCTATTTACATTACATTGCAGCGGAATAACTATAGTCATGGGTCCTTCATCTTCAAAGTGCCACAGGCAGATGTTGGTTGTAGACTTTGTAATCCTAATCAATCAATCCTCACTAAATCAATCAAACCTGCAACATCATAAGTTACAGCCACAAGGGTCAATACTTTGGAATAGTATTGGCAAGTGATACCTTAGTATATTTTAAGTGGACTATAATACTATATGCATTTGGCTGGTGGAGCTTAGGCTTGCTTTGCTCAAAATAGATTTTTCCCTAATTTTTGAAAATACTAAGTTTTGTTTGGCAAAAACACCCAAGGCATCTATCAATCAAAGACTCCAGATCCACTCAGGGCATCTACCAATCAATGACTGAAGATCCTTTTAACCCTTGTTCACCCACAAGTTTTATTTAGAAATTGGAGTGATGAGATTCTTGAAGTTTCCATGTCTTGATGCTCAAATTGTCCTTTACCAGGGACATGGCTAAGTACTTAGGTTTTACACTCTGCAGAGGTGGTGCACTTTCCCCACAAGCCTTGGTTTCCCAAGACATGATCCTTCAGTAGCCTTTCCTTAGTCAAATGGACGCGCTCCAACCTAACATCCCATCTACCACCCACTGTCCAAGAGACTAAGTTCCAGCATCCTAAGATCATGGCAGAGCCCATATTACCAAGTGGTTGCACTTGAAGCTTCTCAACATTTGACATCTCAAATCTCTTTGTTTCCTGGGTGGCCATCCACAAGTGAGATACACAAGGTTCACCAGTACCCCTGGCCTTGTGTAACCACTCAACATATCCCATTCTTTCCAATCCACCCAGGTGATTCATTAACTTAGTTGTTTTGTTAAATAAAAACAAGTCCTTAGACTTAGAATATTTTTCCATAGTGTGAATATATATAAACCACCCTTGTTTTCTAGTAGCTAGGCTAAGCATGGCATGGCAACTTATCCTTAGGGAATTTTCCTAGCAACTCTAGCATTCTATTCTAAATAGGATTTCCCATCATCAATTGACAAAAGTAGCATGCAAGTCCTAACAAAATATATCTAATGCAAGTATAAAATATAGGTATGGAATATTCATGAAGATATCACTTGCGTTTTTGGTAGAGGGTATAGGTTCACTCCTTGTCTTGCAACACTCACACTCTTCAAGTCACTACAATTCAATCAAGCAAGGCACAATCTTAATCTACCAATCAAGCAAAACTACACACATAAAATAACAAAGTCAAACAATCAATTTTTTACACACAAAGTAATGGGATCTAAGTCATGCATAAGTATGCAAAGGTTGGTTCTATTGTAAGGATGGTCTTCACTAGGCTTCTAACTTTGTAAGTTCCAAATTGGTCATTTACCAAAATGGCAAAGTCATTTGCAAAGAGGGTCTCTATTAGATTCCTAAACTTTGTAAGATCCAAAATGGTCATTTACCAAAGTGGCAAAGTTAAAGTAATACATGCAAGCATGCCAAGCCTTGTTTTGTTTGATAAAGGGGTTCCTAATGGGTCATAGACAATTGGGTACACCTAATGGTCATTTTGTGAAGTGGCTAAGTCATTTGCAAAAAGGTTTCACTATAAAACCATTTGCAAAACAAAGTGTCATTCTATGTGGTGTAGAAATATTTCTACTAGGGTATTAACCTATAGGGTTCACTCAATGAGTTGCTATTGCAAAACTTGGTGTTTTGGGTCAGTAGGTTTGGTTCAAAACATTTTCTCCAAAGTTTTCTTTATGAAAGAATTTTCATAAACAAAACAAATAGTTTTAGTTAGCTAGAAATGGACTAAACTAATTAATCCATCCTATTCTTTTCCAAAATCATTTTCCAACTATGGGTTGGTTCCTAGGGTCAGTAAGGTCACAACAAACCAATTTGCAAAGGTTTTAACCCTAAAATCATTTTTAAATGATTTTTCTAATGTTAGCAAGCACACAAAAGAATCTGCAAAATCAAACAAGCTAACAGATACTATTTGCTAAACTAAGGGTAGGGTTGGTTAGGTCTTGTCTTGCTGATTCCAACGACATCAAATTTGTAAAATTTGGACGTGTGGATCAAAAGATACATGGGTTTGAAAATGGCAAAAGTTTCTGTTTTCAAATCTCCTTTTAAACAGATAGGTGACACGCGGCAGTATTCTATTGGACGGTACCGGTTCGCTACGGATCACGCTCTGTAGCCGTTGGATATAAATGAGATCGTGCGGCGCAGGACTCGTACCTCTTCGCGGTTAAGTGATCTATCGTAACCGTCAGATCCAGATCCTACGGTTCAAGCGTGCTCGACCATTTGCGAGCGGCGCTGCGGTGGCTACCGGCGGTGGAGTCGTCGGTCGATGACGGTGCCGGCGATACAGGAAGCGAGAGAGAAAGAGGGCATGCTCACCGAGTTCGCAAGATCGTGGGGAAGCTCGAGGTAGTGTCTTCCTATCGCGGGGCGTACTGGAGTGAGCTTGATTGCTCGCCGGAGTTGCTGCGGCGGCGGGGCTCTCGGGTTGTCGTCGTTGGCGTCGCTGTGGATCACGAGAAGACAAACGGAAAGCACTGTAAGACGCGCAAGGGTACCGCGGTGATGCGAGCGTGAAGGAGGAGTGAAGGGGCGGTCTGGTATTACCGGTGGGGCTCGTCGGAGAGGAAGCAGACGGCGGTGCTCACTGTCGACGACGGAGGCGAGGATAGGGGGCGCCCTAGGTCAAACGGAAGGTGTCGTTAGGTTCGTATGAGCTTGTAGATCATCATCGGGTCAACGAGGATGAGAGGGGAGGTCAGGTTTACCGGGGAGATGTCGCCGCAGTTGGAGCAGACGGCGGCGCTGGCTCGGGGCTTGTTGGAGTCGGGGTTCTAGTGCTCCCGCGGGTGAACTAGGAGTACTAGGAGATGCGTGAGGTCGAGAGGAGTCCACTCGTGTGAAGTAGAGGCAGAGGGGTGGTCGGAGTTGGCCGGAATTGCTGTGACAGCTCGTCGGAGCAGAGGGTGCTCGGGGAGGAATTGAGGCGGCCTGGGGGCAAGCTTGGGGAAGGGGTCTGAGGGAAAACGGAGGAGAGAGCGAGGCGATTAAATGGGCGTCGTTGCAGGGGGAGTGAAGGCCGGCATTATGGCGAATTGATCTCGGCATTCATGGACAGCAACGGCAGCGTCGTCTGGGGGAGACGGGGTCGCGGGGAGGACGATGAACAGATGTCGGTGGGGTCATCTGGTCAGTTGGAAAAGAAAGGAAGGAGGGGTCCACCTGTTAGTCTCTGCGTGGGTTTGTTTGACGGTGAAGAAAAACGGTTCAGGATGTGGGAGAGAGAGGTGGGGTCTTCTCGTCAGCGAGTGAGGAGAGGGGGGGAGTGGGTCCACGCTGTCTGTGACTGAGTGGGTCAGTTTCTGGGTGAGAAAAGGTTTCTTCGGGGAAGAGGGAGAAGACTGGGCTGGTCTGGGCCTATTGGGCTGAGTCTGTTTTCCTATTTTTTTCTGTCTGTTCTCTTTTTCTTTTTCTATTTCTTTTCTGTTTTGAAATTCAAACAATTATTCACACAATCAAACAAGGTTCAAATCAATTCAAACAAACAGCAAACTTTTCATTTGAATTTGGTTTTGTTTGACAACATAATCCAAATCTCAAAATGAAATATTATTTTTATTTAATTTAGGATCCATTTAATAATTAAATAAAATGGATCTTTAGTTGTTTAATAGTGTTTGATTTATTTAGATAAAATTTCCATTTGAAATCCAATTAGTTTCAAAACCAAACCAGAAGGTTTAATTTGAAAAAATAAAAGAATACTTGGAAACTTATTTAAATAAATAAATAAGTTTTGGTGTTTAATTAAAATGGGAAAGCCTTTACTTAAATAAAATTGGATATTTAAATCCTTATTATTTTATTTAAATAATCCTTTACTCATTTTAATCAAAGCAAAACCTTTTAATAAAAGATTTCAAAGTAGTAATAAAATACTTGGTGTTCATTTAAAATGGGAAAAGCTTTTACTTAAATAAAATTGGATATTTAAATCCTTTTATTTTATTTAAATAAACCTTTACTCATTTTATCAAAATAAAATATTTTATTTCAAAAGTTTGGCCAAAATTAATTTGGCTTATCTTCTCATTTGAAACCAAAGTCTTTTATTAAAAGATCCAAATTAGTATTTCCAAAACAATTTTATTTTTCCTTTATTAAATGTTTATCTTTGTAAATCCCTTTAGGATTATTTGATCACCAATTGGTATGGGCTTTTGGTAAGGGCTTTATTTCCTTTATTGTATCCACAAGATTTTGTCTATGGTTCCAACTAAGGTCTTTCTTGATCCTTTGTGATTATTTGTTGATCAAATTTGGTATGGATCAAATCCATGTATTTGGAGATACTTTGGAAAATGATTTCCTTCCATTAGGGTTTAGGGTTTTGGATTTATTTTCCAGGTGTTCAAATTTCCAGATACATTCACTGAGGAATGCATTTCCCTTGATTTGGATTTTTGTTGAATTCAAACTTCTGCCAAAGTTTGTTCAAGATGGGATTTCAAGTCTCCTTCTAGAAACAAAAGTTTCTTTTCACCCTGATTTTCAACAAAAGTTTATTTTGTTTATTTTATTTTTCACATTACAGGATTTGGAAAATCTTGGGATGTGACAGGCTACCACCCTTAAAATAAATCTCGTCCCGAGATTTGGGGAGGCTAGGGTTACAAGCAGGTTCAAAACAACTAGGGTACTACCACCCTTAAAAAAATTCCAACTAAACTATATCTTGGCTTGCTTGGAATCTTGGAAAACTTCTTCTTGGAAAACTTCTGCATAGTGGCCTTTATTTCCATACTTGACTCATGGGCCAAGGTTGAGTTTCTCCATAGACTTGTTCAACTTGTTCTTCATCTTTTCTGGACAATTTGATGCATAGTGTCCAAGTTCCTTACATTTATAGCATTCCAACTGGCTGATGTCCTTCTTTTCCTTTGGTATCATTGCCTCTTGTTTGTTTCCTTGGTTCTTCTTATTTTCTGAGCACTCATTGTCATAGTGTCCCATCTCTTTGCATTTGAAACATTGCACTTGTGTAATATCCTTCTTGCTAGTGTTGGGGCATTTCTTCTTCTTCTTTTTGGGTCTCTCCAAAGCTAGGAGTTCTTCTAGTTCATGCTCTTCATGAGTGGGAGATCTTTCTCTTTTCTTGGGGCATTGATCTTCATGCTCCTTGGTTGCATGATCCTTGACTACACAAGTATTGCTAACTTGGGTTCCTTCTAGAATAACATCTTTGTCATCCTTGTTGTCATTAGCTCCTTGGGAAAAGTTTTCTCTCATGTTGATCATTTGATTAACCAATCCTTGCATCAATTGGGATTGAAGCTTCAAAATCCTTTGTATGGCTGGGTCTAATCCATTGTTGTTGGCTAAAAGCTGAGTTGTCTCTTGGCTTAACTGGTGTTGGGTTGCTATGAGTTCTCTCATGCTGTCCTCTTGGTTGTTGTTGTTGTCACCATCCTTGATGTTGGAGTCTCTTGGAGAAGTCATCTGTTTGGGGTTGGATTGGGATTAGAATAGGCAAAAGGTTTCTAAGGGAATCAATCCTAATCACACACATCACAATTCACACAAGCAATGTGCAAGCAATCACAAACAAACACTCCACTCAAACAACAGTTTCAAGCACATACTTAGGCAACAAAATATTTTTGTTACACCACATAAGTTGGTGGGTTTGACTTAACTAAAATATGGTGGTCCATCTATATGGTTCACTTGTGATCTTTCCATCCTTCTTGGTTGATTCTTTTTGATTGAGATCTTTGTATCCTTGGAGAATTCTTGTGTCTTGGTCACAAATCTTCAAAGGTGATGATGGATTCTTCTAAGTTGTGTTTCCTTAGTCTTCAAGTCTTGAGTAAGATTTCTTGTCTTACTTGTAGTCTTTAATGTTATCCAAGTTGGAAGTCTTGGTGAACATGCTGAAGATGTTGAAGTCACTAGATTTGATGAAGTTGAAGTCATTAGAGTTGATGAAGTTGAGGAAGTCCTTTGTACATGATGAAGTCTTTGGTCATGGGGTAGGCTTTTCCATCAAGTTGAAATAGAAGAGAAGTAGAGTTGAAACCAAAATGGTTGAGGAAAGAGTTTACAAGATTGTTTTTGTAAAATAAGTTTTGGAATAAGACAACTCCTATTGTCTAAGGGTTTTTGTCCAATCCTAGGGTCACAAATCCTACAGGCAACACAATGCTCTGATACCATTCTGTAGCGTCCCCAACCTTTAATAAGATTGAGTCCCCTGTGTTTACAATGCTAGTCCCTGGATCAATAGCTAGCATCCACAGTTCAGATGTAATATCGGGAAACAAAGGTCATATACAACTTTATAACCAGGAATAAAATAATTTTATTACATCAAACATAGCTCATTGGCTATTTACATTACATTGCAGCGGAATAACTATAGTCATGGGTCCTTCATCTTCAAAGTGCCACAGGCAGATGTTGGTTGTAGACTTTGTAATCCTAATCAATCAATCTTCACTAAATCAATCAAACCTGCAACATCATAAGTTACAGCCACAAGGGTCAATACTTTGGAATAGAATTGGCAAGTGGTACCTTAGTATATTTTAAGTGGACTATAATACTATATGCATTTGGCTGGTGGAGCTTAGGCTTGCTTTGCTCAAAATAGATTTTTCCCTAATTTTTGAAAATACTAAGTTTTGTTTGGCAAAAACACCCAAGGCATCTATCAATCAAAGACTCCAGATCCACTCAGGGCATCTACCAATCAATGACTGAAGATCCTTTTAACCCTTGTTCACCCACAAGTTTTATTTAGAAATTGGAGTGATGAGATTCTTGAAGTTTCCATGTCTTGATGCTCAAATTGTCCTTTACCAGGGACATGGCTAAGTACTTAGGTTTTACACTCTGCAGAGGTGGTGCACTTTCCCCACAAGCCTTGGTTTCCCAAGACATGATCCTTCAGTAGCCTTTCCTTAGTCAAATGGACGCGCTCCAACCTAACATCCCATCTACCACCCACTGTCCAAGAGACTAAGTTCCAGCATCCTAAGATCATGGCAGAGCCCATATTACCAAGTGGTTGCACTTGAAGCTTCTCAACATTTGACATCTCAAATCTCTTTGTTTCCTGGGTGGCCATCCACAAGTGAGATACACAAGGTTCACCAGTACCCCTGGCCTTGTGTAACCACTCAACATATCCCATTCTTTCCAATCCACCCAGGTGATTCATTAACTTAGTTGTTTTGTTAAATAAAAACAAGTCCTTAGACTTAGAATATTTTTCCATAGTGTGAATATATATAAACCACCCTTGTTTTCTAGTAGCTAGGCTAAGCATGGCATGGCAACTTATCCTTAGGGAATTTTCCTAGCAACTCTAGCATTCTATTCTAAATAGGATTTCCCATCATCAATTGACAAAAGTAGCATGCAAGTCCTAACAAAATATATCTAATGCAAGTATAAAATATAGGTATGGAATATTCATGAAGATATCACTTGCCTTTTTGGTAGAGGGTATAGGTTCACTCCTTGTCTTGCAACACTCACACTCTTCAAGTCACTACAATTCAATCAAGCAAGGCACAATCTTAATCTACCAATCAAGCAAAACTACACACATAAAATAACAAAGTCAAACAATCAATTTTTTACACACAAAGTAATGGGATCTAAGTCATGCATAAGTATGCAAAGGTTGGTTCTATTGTAAGGATGGTCTTCACTAGGCTTCTAACTTTGTAAGTTCCAAATTGGTCATTTACCAAAATGGCAAAGTCATTTGCAAAGAGGGTCTCTATTAGATTCCTAAACTTTGTAAGATCCAAAATGGTCATTTACCAAAGTGGCAAAGTTAAAGTAATACATGCAAGCATGCCAAGCCTTGTTTTGTTTGATAAAGGGGTTCCTAATGGGTCATAGACAATTGGGTACACCTAATGGTCATTTTGTGAAGTGTCTAAGTCATTTGCAAAAAGGTTTCACTATAAAACCATTTGCAAAACAAAGTGTCATTCTATGTGGTGTAGAAATATTTCTACTAGGGTATTAACCTATAGGGTTCACTCAATGAGTTGCTATTGCAAAACTTGGTGTTTTGGGTCAGTAGGTTTGGTTCAAAACATTTTCTCCAAAGTTTTCTTTATGAAAGCATTTTCATAAACAAAACAAATAGTTTTAGTTAGCTAGAAATGGACTAAACTAATTAATCCATCCTATTCTTTTCCAAAATCATTTTCCAACTATGGGTTGGTTCCTAGGGTCAGTAAGGTCACAACAAACCAATTTGCAAAGGTTTTAACCCTAAAATAATTTTTAAATGATTTTTCTAATGTTAGCAAGCACACAAAAGAATCTGCAAAATCAAACAAGCTAACAGATACTATTTGCTAAACTAAGGGTAGGGTTGGTTAGGTCTTGTCTTGCTGATTCCAACGACATCAAATTTGTAAAATTTGGACGTGTGGATCAAAAGATACATGGGTTTGAAAATGGCAAAAGTTTCTGTTTTCAAATCTCCTTTTAAACAGATAGGTGACACGCGGCAGTATTCTATTGGACGGTACCGGTTCGCTGCGGATCACGCTCTGTAGCCGTTGGATCTAAATGAGATCGTGCGGGGCAGGACTCGTACCTCTTCGCGGTTAAGTGATCTATCGTAACCGTCAGATCCAGATCCTACGGTTCAAGCGTGCTCGACCATTTGCGAGCGGCGCTGCGGTGGCTACCGGCGGCGGAGTCGTCGGTCGATGACGGTGCCGGCGATACAGGAAGTGAGAGAGAAAGAGGGCATGCTCACCGAGTTCGCAAGATCGTGGGGAAGCTCGAGGTAGTGTCTTCCTATCCAGGGGCGTACTGGAGTGAGCTTGATTGCTCGCCGGAGTTGCTGCGGCGGCGGGGCTCTCGGGTTGTCGTCGTTGGCGTCGCTGTGGATCACGAGAAGACAAACGGAAAGCACTGTAAGACGCGCAAGGGTACCGCGGTGATGCGAGCGTGAAGGAGGAGTGAAGGGGTGGTCTGGTATTACCGGTGGGGCTCGTCGGAGAGGAAGCAGACGGCGGTGCTCACTGTCGACGACGGAGGCGAGGATAGGGGGCGCCCTAGGTCAAACGGAAGGTGTCGTTAGGTTCGTATGAGCTTGTAGATCATCATCGGGTCAACGAGGATGAGAGGGGAGGTCAGGTTTACCGGGGAGATGTCGCCGCAGTTGGAGCAGACGGCGGCGCTGGCTCGGGGCTTGTTGGAGTCGGGGTTCTAGTGCTCCCGCGGGTGAACTAGGAGTACTAGGAGATGCGTGAGGTCGAGAGGAGTCCACTCGTGTGAAGTAGAGGCAGAGGGGTGGTCGGAGTTGGCCGGAATTGCTGTGACAGCTCGTCGGAGCAGAGGGTGCTCGGGGAGGAATTGAGGCGGCCTGGGGGCAAGCTTGGGGAAGGGGTCTGAGGGAAAACGGAGGAGAGAGCGAGGCGATTAAATGGGCATCGTTGCAGGGGGAGTGAAGGCCGGCATTATGGCGAATTGATCTCGGCATTCATGGACAGCAATGGCAGCGTCGTCTGGGGGAGACGGGGTCGCGGGGAGGACGATGAACAGCTGTCGGTGGGGTCATCTGGTCAGTGGGAAAAGAAAGGAAGGAGGGGTCCACCTGTTAGTCTCTGCGTGGGTTTGTTTGACGGTGAAGAAAAACGGTTTGGGATGTGGGAGAGAGACGTGGGGTCTTCTCGTCAGCGAGTGAGGAGAGGGGGGGAGTGGGTCCACGCTGTCTGTGACTGAGTGGGTCAGTTTCTGGGTGAGAAAAGGTTTCTTCGGGGAAGAGGGAGAAGACTGGGCTGGTCTGGGCCTATTGGGCTGAGTCTGTTTTCCTATTTTTTTCTGTCTGTTCTCTTTTTCTTTTTCTATTTCTTTTCTGTTTTGAAATTCAAACAATTATTCACACAATCAAACAAGGTTCAAATCAATTCAAACAAACAGCAAACTTTTCATTTGAATTTGGTTCTGTTTGACAACATAATCCAAATCTCAAAATGAAATATTATTTTTATTTAATTTAGGATCCATTTAATAATTAAATAAAATGGATCTTTAGTTGTTTAATAGTGTTTGATTTATTTAAATAAAATTTCCATTTGAAATCCAATTATTTTCAAAACCAAACCAGAAGGTTTAATTTGAAAAAATAAAAGAATACTTGGAAACTTATTTAAATAAATAAATAAGTTTTGGTGTTTAATTAAAATGGGAAAGCCTTTACTTAAATAAAATTGGATAGTTAAATCCTTATTATTTTATTTAAATAATCCTTTACTCATTTTAATCAAAGCAAAACCTTTTAATAAAAGATTTCAAAGTAGTAATAAAATACTTGGTGTTCATTTAAAATGGGAAAAGCTTTTACTTAAATAAAATTGGATATTTAAATCCTTCTATTTTATTTAAATAAACCTTTACTCATTTTATCAAAACAAAATATTTTATTTCAAAAGTTTGGCCAAAATTAATTTGGCTTATCTTCTCATTTGAAACCAAAGTCTTTTATTAAAAGATCCAAATTAGTATTTCCAAAACAATTTTATTTTTCCTTTATTAAATGTTTATCTTTGTAAATCCCTTTAGGATTATTTGATCACCAATTGGTATGGGCTTTTGGTAAGGGCTTTATTTCCTTTATTGTATCCACAAGATTTTGTCTATGGTTCCAACTAAGGTCTTTCTTGATCCTTTGTGATTATTTGTTGATCAAATTTGGTATGGATCAAATCCATGGATTTGGAGATACTTTGGAAAATGATTTCCTTCCATTAGGGTTTAGGGTTTTGGATTTATTTTCCAGGTGTTCAAATTTCCAGATACATTCATTGAGGAATGCATTTCCCTTGATTTGGATTTTTGTTGAATTCAAACTTCTGCCAAAGTTTGTTCAAGATGGGATTTCAAGTCTCCTTCTAGAAACAAAAGTTTCTTTTCACCCTGATTTTCAACAAAAGTTTATTTTGTTTATTTTATTTTTCACATTACAGGATTTGGAAAATCTTGGGATGTGACATGGTGTTTGTGTGAAGAACACACATCCAATGACACTGGGTGTGGTTCATGAAAATAACACACATGTAATGACACTCGTGGATCCATATGTGGTTTGTGGAAAGAACAGACATGCAATGACTCTAGCTGTGATTCATGAAAAGAACACACATGCAATGACACTGGTGGATCCATGTGTAGTTCATGAGAAGAACACACATACAATGAAACTGGGTGTGGTTCATGAAAAGAACACACATCCAATGACACTGGTGGATCCTTATGTGGTGTTTGTGGGAAGAACACACATCCAATGACACTGGGTGTGGTTCATGAAAAGAACACACATCCAATGACACTAGTGGATCCTTATGTGGTTTGTGTGAAGAACACACATGCAATGACTCTAGCTGTGCTTCATGAAAAGAATACACATCCAATGACACTGGTGGAACCTTATGTGGTTTGTGAGAAGAACACACATCCAATGACTCTAGCTGTGGTTAATGAAAAGAACACACATGCAATGACACTGGTGGATCCGTATGTGGTTTATGAGAGGAACAGACATGCAATGACACTAGGTGTGGTTCATGAAAAGAACAGACATGCAGTGACACTAGTGGATCCGTATGTTGTGTTTGTGAGAAGAACACACATCCAATGACACTAGGTGTGGTTCATGAAAAGAACACACATGCAATGACACTGGGTGTGGTTCATGAAAAGAACACACATGTAATGACACTAGTGGATCCATATGTGGTTTGTGGAAAGAACAGACATGCAATGACTCTAGCTGTGATTCATGAAAAGAACACACATGCAATGACACTGGTGGATCCATGTGTGGTTCATGAGAAGAACACACATCCAATGACACTGGGTGTGGTTCATGAAAAGAACACACATCCAATGACACTAGTGGATCCTTATGTGGTGTTTGTGAGAAGAACACACATCCAATGACACTGGGCGTGGTTCATGAAAAGAACACACATCCAATGACACTAGTGGATCCTTATGTGGTTTGTGAGAAGAACACACATGCAATGACTCTAGCTGTGCTTCATGAAAAGAACACACATCGAATGACACTGTTGGATCCTTATGTGGTTTGTGAGAAGAACACACATCCAATGAATCTAGCTGTGGTTAATGAAAAGAACACACATGCAATGACACTGGTGAATCCATATGTGGTTTGTGAGAAGAACACACATGCAATGACTCTAGCTGTGGTTCATGAAAGGAACACACATGCAATGACACTGGTGGATCCATATGTGGTTTATGAGAGGAACAGACATGCAATGACACTAGGTGTGCTCCATGAAAAGATCATACATGCAAAGACACTTGTGATCCATATGTGGTGTTTGTGAGAAGAACACACATCCAATGACACTAGGTGAGGTCCATGAAAAGAACACACATGCAATGACACTCGTGGATCCATATGTGGTTTGTGGAAAGAACAGACATGCAATGACTCTAGCTGTGATTCATGAAAAGAACACACATGCAATGACACTGGTGGATCCATGTGTGGTTCATGAGAAGAACACACATCCAATGACACTGGGTGTGGTTCATGAAAAGAACACACATCCAATGACACAGGTGGATCCTTATGTGGTGTTTGTGAGAAGAACACACATCCAATGACACTAGGTATGGTTCATGAAAAGAACACACATGCAATGACACTGGTGGATCCTTATGTGGTGTTTGTGAGAAGAACACACATCCAATAACACGGGGTGTGGTTCATGAAAAGAACACACATGCAATGACACTGGTGGATCCTCATGTGGTTTGTGAGAAGAACACACATCCTATGACTCTAGCTGTGGTTAATGAAAAGAACACACATGCAATGACACTGGTGGATCCGTATGTGGTTTGTGATGAGAACACACATGCAATGACTCTAGCTGTGGTTCATGAAAAGAACACACATGCAATGACACTGGTGGATCTGTATGTGGTGTTTGTGAGAAGAACACACATCCAATGACACTGGGTGTGGTTCATGAAAAGAACACACATGT
Organism: Avena sativa; assembly: GCA_916181665.1. NCBI lineage: Eukaryota > Viridiplantae > Streptophyta > Magnoliopsida > Poales > Poaceae > Avena > Avena sativa. The sequence continues at coordinate 342,556,620 of OV702288.1, forward strand.
AATGACACTGGTGGATCCATATGTGGTTTGTGGAAAGAACAGACATGCAATGACTCTAGCTGTGATTCATGAAAAGAACACACATGCAATGACACTGGTGGATCCATGTGTAGTTCATGAGAAGAACACACATACAATGAAACTGGGTGTGGTTCATGAAAAGAACACTCATCCAATGACACTAGTGGATCCTTATTTGGTGTTTGTGAGAAGAACACACATCCAATGACACTGGGTGTGGTTCATGAAAAGAACACACATCCAATGACACTAGTGGATCCTAATGTGGTGCGAGAAGAACACACATGCAATGACTCTAGTTGTGCTTCATGAAAAGAACACACATCCAATGACACAGGTGGATCCTTATGTGGTTTGTCAGAAGAACACTCATCCAATGACTCTAGCTGTGGTTAATGAAAAGAACACACATGCAATGACACTGGTGGATCCGTATGTGGTTTATGAGAGGAACAGAGATGCAATGACACTAGGTGTGGTTCATGAAAAGAACAGACATGCAATGACACTAGTGGATCCGTATGTGGTGTTTGTGAGAAGAACACACATCCAATGACACTGGGTGTGGTTCATGAAAAGAACACTCATGCAATGACACTGGTGGATCCATATGTGGTTTGTGGAAAGAACAGACATGCAATGACTCTAGCTGTGATTCATGAAAAGAACACACATGCAATGACACTGGTGGATCCATGTGTGGTTCATGAGAAGAACACACATCCAATGACACTGGGTGTGGTTCATGAAACGAAGACACATCCAATGACACTGGTGGATCCTTATGAGGTGTTTGTGAGAAGAACACACATCCAATGACACTGGGTGTGGTTCATGAAATGAACACACATCCAATGACACTAGTGGATCCTTATGTGGTTTGTGAGAAGAACACACATGCAATGACTCTAGCTGTGCTTCATGAAAAGAACACACATCCAATGACACTGGTGGATCCTTATGTGGTTTGTGAGAAGAACACACATCCAATGACTCTAGTTGTGGTTAATGAAAAGAACACACATGCAATGACACTGGTGGATCCATATGTGGTTTCTGAGAAGAACACACATGCAATGCCTCTAGCTGTGGTTCATGACAAGAACACACATGCAATGACACTGGTGGATCCATATGTGGTTTATGAGAGGAACAGACATGCAATGACACTCGGTGTGGTTCATGAAAAGAACACACATGCAATGACACTGGTGGATGCATATGTGGTGTTTGTGAGAAGAACACAAATCCAATGACACTGGGTGTGGTTCAGGAAAAGAACACACATGCAATGACACTGGTGGATCCATATGTGGTTTGTGGAAAGAACAGACATGCAATGAATCTAGCTGTGATTCATGAAAAGAACACACATGCAATGACACTGGTGGATCCATGTGTGGTTCATGAGAAGAACACACATCCAATGACACTGGGTGTGGTTCATGAAAAGAACACACATCCAATGACACTGGTGGATCCTTATGTGGTGTTTGTGAGAAGAACACACATCCAATGACACTGGGCGTGGTTCATGAAAAGAACACACATCCAATGACACTAGTGGATCCTTATGTGGTTTGTGAGAAGAACACACATGCAATGACTCTAGCTGGGCTTCATGAAAAGAACACACATCCAATGACACTGGTGGATCCTTATGTGGTTTGTGAGAAGAACACACATCCAATGACTCTAGCTGTGGTTAATGAAAAGAACACACATGCAATGACACTAGTGGATCCATATGTGGTTTGTGAGAAGAACACACATGCAATGACTCTAGCTGTGGTTCATGAAAGGAACACACATGCAATGACACTGGTGGATCCTTATGCGGTTTATGAGAGGAACAGACATGCAATGACACTGGGTGTGCTTCATGAAAAGATCAGACATGCAATGACACTTGTGAATCCATATGTGGTGATTGTGAGAAGAACACACATCCAATGACACTGGGTGTGGTCCATGAAAAGAACACACATGCAATGACACTGGTGGATCCATATGTGGTTTGTGGAAAGAACAGACATGCAATGACTCTAGCTGTGATTCATGAAAAGAACACACATGAAATGACACTGGTGGATCCATGTGTGGTTCATGAGAAGAACACACATCCAATGACACTGGGTGTGGTTCATTAAAAGAACACACATCCAATGACACAGGTGGATCCTTATGTGGTGTTTGTGAGAAGAACACACATCCAATGACACTGGGTGTGGTTCATGAAAAGAACACACATCCAATGACACTGGTGGATCCTTATGTGGTGTTTGTGAGAAGAACACGCATCCAATAACACGGGGTGTGGTTCATGAAAAGAACACACATCCAATGACACTGGTGGATCCTCATGTGGTTTGTGAGAAGAACACACATCCTATGACTCTAGCTGTGGTTCATGACAAGAACACACATGCAATGACACTGGTGGATCCATATGTGGTTTATGAGAGGAACAGACATGCAATGACACTGGGTGTGGTTCATGAAAAGAACATACATGCAATGATACTGGTGGATGCACATGTGGTGTTTGTGAGAAGAACACAAATCCAATGACACTGGGTGTGGTTCAGGAAAAGAACACACATGCAATGACACTGGTGGATCCATATGTGGTTTGTGGAAAGAACAGACATGCAATGAATCTAGCTGTGATTCATGAAAACAACACACATGCAATGACACTGGTGGATCCATGTGTGGTTCATGAGAAGAACACACATCCAATGACACTGGGTGTGGTTCATGAAAAGAACACACATCCAATGACACTGGTGGATCCTTATGTGGTGTTTGTGAGAAGAACACACATCCAATGACACTGGGCGTGGTTCATGAAAAGAACACACATCCAATGACACTAGTGGATCCTTATGTGGTTTGTGAGAAGAACACACATGCAATGACTCTAGCTGTGCTTCATGAAAAGAACACACATCCATTGACACTGGTGGATCCTTATGTGGTTTGTGAGAAGAACACACATCCAATGACTCTAGCTGTGGTTAATGAAAAGAACACACATGCAATGACACTGGTGGATCCATATGTGGTTTGTGAGAAGAACACACATGCAATGACTCTAGCTGTGGTTCATGAAAGGAACACACATGCAATGACACTGGTGGATCCATATGTGGTTTATGAGAGGTACAGACATGCAATGACATTGGGTGTGCTTCATGAAAAGATCAGACATGCAATGACACTTGTGAATCCATATGTGGTGTTTGTGAGAAGAACACACATCCAATGACACTGGGTGTGGTCCATGAAAAGAACACACATGCAATGACACTGGTGGATCCATATGTGGTTTATGGAAAGAACAGACATGCAATGACTCTAGCTGTGATTCATGAAAAGAACACACATGAAATGACACTGGTGGATCCATGTGTGGTTCATGAGAAGAACACACATCCAATGACACTGGGTGTGGTTCATGAAAAGAACACACATCCAATGACACATGTGGATCCTTATGTGTTGTTTGTGACAAGAACACACATCCAATGACACTAGGTGTGGTTCATGAAAAGAACACACATCCAATGACACTGGTGGATACTTATGTGGTGTTTGTGAGAAGAACACACATCAAATGACACTGGGTGTGGTTCATGAAAAGAACACACATCCAATGACACTGGTGGATCCTCATGTGGTTTGTGAGAAGAACACACATCCTATGACTCTAGCTGTGGTTATTGAAAAGAACTCACATGCAATGACACTGGTGGATCCGTATGTGGTTTGTGAGAAGAACACACATGCAATGACTCTAGATGTGGTTCATGAAAAGAACACACATGCAATGACACTGGCGGATATGTATGTGGTGTTTGTGAGAAGAACACACATCCAATGACACTTGGTGTGGTTCATGAAAAGAACACACATGTAATGACACTGGTGGATCCATATGTGGTTTGTGGAAAGAACAGACATGCAATGACTCTAGCTGTGATTCATGAAAAGAGCACACATGCAATTACACTGGTGGATCCATGTGTAGTTCATGAGAAGAACACACATACAATGAAACTGGGTGTGGTTCATGAAAAGAACACACATCCAATGACACTGGTGGATCCTTATGTGGTGTTTGTGAGAAGAACACACATCCAATGACACTGGGTGTGGTTCATGAAAAGAACACACATCCAATGACACTAGTGGATCCTTATGTGGTGCGAGAAGAACACACATGCAATGACTCTAGCTGTGCTTCATGAAAAGAACACACATCCAATGACACGGGTGGATCCTTATGTGGTTTGTGAGAAGAACACACATCCAATGACTCTAGCTGTGGTTAATGAAAAGAACACACATGCAATGACACTGGTGGATCCGTATGTGGTTTATGAGAGGAACAGACATGCAATGACACTAGGTGCGGTTCATGAAAAGAACAGACATGCAATGACACTAGTGGATCCGTATGTGGTGTTTGTGAGAAGAACACACATCCAATGACACTGGGTGTGGTTCATGAAAAGAACACTCATGCAATGACACTGGTGGATCCATATGTGGTTTGTGGAAAGAACAGACATGCAATGACTCTAGCTGTGATTCATGAAAAGAACACACATGCAATGACACTGGTGGATCCATGTGTGGTTCATGAGAAGAACACACATCCAATGACACTGGGTGTCGTTCATGAAAAGAACACACATCCAATGACACTGGTGGATCCTTATGTGGTTTGTGAGAAGAACACACATGCAATGACTCTAGCTGTGCTTCATGAAAAGAACACACATCCAATGACACTAGTGGATCCTTATGTGGTTCATGAGAAGAACACACATCCAATGACTCTAGTTGTGGTTAATGAAAAGAACACACATGCAATGACACTGGTGGATCCATATGTGGTTTCTGAGAAGAACACACATGCAATGACTCTAGCTGTGGTTCATGACAAGAACACACATGCAATGACACTGGTGGATCCATTTGTGGTTTATGAGAGGAACAGACATGCAATGACACTGGGTGTGGTTCATGAAAAGAACACACATGCAATGACACTGGTGGATGCATATGTGGTGTTTGTGAGAAGAACACAAATCCAATGACACTGGGTGTGGTTCAGGAAAAGAACACACATGCAATGACACTGGTGGATCCATATGTGGTTTGTGGAAAGAACAGACATGCAATGAATCTAGCTGTGATTCATGAAAAGAACACGCATGCAATGACACTGGTGGATCCATGTGTGGTTCATGAGAAGAACACACATCCAATGACACTGGGTGTGGTTCATGAAAAGAACACACATCCAATGACACTGGTCGATCTTTATGTGGTGTTTGTGAGAAGAACACACATCAAATGACACTGGTGGATCCTTATGTGGTGTTTGTGAGAAGAACGCACATCCAATGACACTGGGTGTGGTTCATGAAAAGAACACACATCCAATGACACTGGTGGATCCTTATGTGGTTTGTGAGAAGAACACACATGCAATGACTCTAGCTGTGGTTCATGAAAAGAAGAGACATGCAATGACACTGGTGGAGCCATATGTTGTTTGTGAGAAGAACACACATGCAATGACTCTAGCTGTGGTTCATGAAAAGAACACACATGCAATGACACTTGTGGATCCATATGTGGTTTATGAGAGGAACAGACATGCAATGACACTGGGTGTGCTTCATGAAAAGAACAGACATGCAATGACACTGGTGGATCCATATGTGGTGTTTGTGAGAAGAACACACATGCAATGAAACTGGTGGATCCATATGTGGTTTGCGGAAAGAACAGACATGCAATGAATCTAGCTGTGATTCATGAAAAGAACACACATGCAATGACACTGGTGGATCCATGTGTGGTTCATGAGAAGAACACACATCCAATGACACTGGGTGTGGTTCATGAAAAGAACACACATCCAATGACACTGGTGGATCCTTATGTGGTATTTGTGAGAAGAACACACATCCAATGACACTGGTGGATCCTTATGTGGTGTTAGCGAGAAGAACACACATGCAATGACGTTGGGCGTGGTTCATGAAAAGAACACACATCCAATGACACTGGTGGATCCATATGTGGTTTGTGAGAAGAACACACATGTAATGACTCTAGCTATGGTTCTTGAAAAGAACACACATGCAATGACACTGGTGGATCCATATGTGGTTTATGAGAGGAATAAACATGCAATGACACTGGGTGTGCTTCATGAAAAGAACAGACATGCAATGACACTTGTGGATCCATATGTGGTGGTTGTGAGAAGAACACACATCCAATGACACTGGGTGTGGTCCATGAAAAGAACACACATGCAATGACACTGGTGGATCCATATGTGGTTTGTGGAAAGAATAGACATGCAATGACTTTAGGTGTGATTCATGAAAAGAACACACATGCAACGACACTCGTGGATCCATGTGTGGTTCATGAGAAGAACACACATCCAATGACACTGGGTGTGGTTCATGAAAAGAACACACATCCAATGACACGGGTGGATACTTATGTGGTGTTTGTGAGAAGAACACACATCCAATGACATTGGGTGTGGTTCATGAAAAGAAGACACATCCAATGACACTAGTGGATCCTTATGTGGTGTTTGTGAGAAGAACACACATCCAATGACACTGGTGTGGTTCCTGAAAAGAACAGACATCCAATGACACTGGTAGATCCTCATGTGGTTTGTGAGATGAACACACATCCTATGACTCTAGATGTGGTTAATGAAAAGAACACACATGCAATGACACTGGAGGATCCATATGTGGTTTGTGAGAAGAACACACATGCAATGACTCTAGCTGTGGTTCATGAAAATAACACAGATGCAATGACACTGGTGGATCCATATGTGGTTTATGAGAGGAACAGACATGCAATGACACTAGGTGTGGTTCATGAAAAGAATAGACATGCAATGACACTGGTGGATCCATATATGGTTTATGGAAAGAACGGACATGCAATGAATCTAGCTGTGATTCATGAAAAGAACACACATGCAATGACACTAGTGTATCCATGTGTGGTTCATGAGAAGAACACAATCCAATGACACTGGGTGTGGTTCATGAAAAGAAGACACATCCATGACACTAGTGGATCCTTATGTGGTGTTTGTGAGAAGAACACACATCCAATGACACTGGTGGATCCTTATGTGGTGTTTGTGAGAAGAACACACATCCAATGACGTTGGGTGTGGTTCATGAAAAGAACACACATCCAATGACACTGGTGGATCCATATGTAGTTTGTGAGAAGAACACACATGTAATGACTCTAGCTATGGTTCTTGAAAAGAACACACATGCAATGACACTGGTGGATCCATATGTGGTTTATCAGAGGAACAGACATGCAATGACACTGGGTGTGGTCCATGAAAAGAACACACATGCAATGACACTGGTGGATCCATATGTGGTTTGTGGAAAGAACAGACATGCAATGACTTTAGGCGTGATTCATGAAAAGAACACACATGCAATGACACTCGTGGATCCATGTGTGGTTCATGAGAAGAACACACATCCAATGACACTGGGTGTGGTTCATGAAAAGAACACACATCCAATGACACGGGTGGATACTTATGTGGTGTTTGTGAGAAGAACACACATCCGATGACATTGGGTGTGGTTCATGAAAAGAACACACATCCAATGACACTAGTGGATCCTTATGTGGTGTTTGTGAGAAGAACACACATCCAATGACACTGGGTGTGGTTCCTGAAAAGAACACACATCCAATGACACTGGTAGATCCTCATGTGGTTTGTGAGAAGAACACACATCCTATGACTCTAGCTGTGGTTAATGAAAAGAACACACATGCAATGACACTGGTGGATCCATATGTGGTTTGTGAGAAGAGCACACATGCAATGACTCTAGCTGTGGTTCATGAAAAGAACACACATGCAATGACACTGGTGGATCCATATGTGGTTTATGAGAGGAACAGACATGCAATGACACTGGGTGTGGTTCATGAAAAGAATAGACATGCAATGACACTGGTGGATCCATATGTGGTTTGTGGAAAGAACAGACATGCAATGAATCTAGCTGTGATTCATGAAAAGAACACACATGCAATGACACTGGTGGATCCATGTGTGGTTCATGAGAAGAACACACATCCAATGACACTGGGTGTGGTTCATGAAAAGAACACACATCCATGACACTAGTGGATCCTTATGTGGTGTTTGTGAGAAGAACACACATCCAATGACACTGGTGGATCCTTATGTGGTGTTTGTGAGAAGAACACACATCCAATGACGTTGGGTGTGGTTCATGAAAAGAACACACATCCAATGACACTGGTGGATCCATATGTGGTTTGTGAGAAGAACACACATGTAATGACTCTAGCTATGGTTCTTGAAAAGAACACACATGCAATGACACTGGTGGATCCATATGTGGTTTATGAGAGGAACAGACATGCAATGACACTGGGTGTGCTTCATGAAAAGAATAGACATGCAATGACACTTGTGGATCCATATGTGGTGTTTGTGAGAAGAACACACATCCAATGACACTGGGTGTGGTCCATGAAAAGAACACACATGCAATGACACTGGTGGATCCATATTTGGTTTGTGGAAAGAACAGACATGCAATGACTCTAGCTGTGATTCATGAAAAGAACACACATGCAATGACACTGGTGGATCCATGTGTGGTTCATGAGAAGAACACACATCCAATGACACTGGGTGTGGTTCATGAAAAGAACACACATCCAATGACACAGGTGGATCCTTATGTGGTGTTTGTGAGAAGAACACACATCCAATGACACTGGGTGTGGTTCATGAAAAGAACACACATCCAATGACACTGGTGGATCCTTATGTGGTGTTTGTGAGAAGAACACACATCCAATGACACTGGGTGTGGTTCATGAAAAGAACACACATCCAATGACACTGGTGGATCCTCATGTGGTTTGTGAGAAGAACACACATCCTATGACTCTAGCTGTGGTTAATGAAAAGAACACACATGCAATGACACTGGTGGATCCGTATGTGGTGTTTGAGAATAACACACATGCAATGACTCTCGCTGTGGTTCATGAAAAGAACACACATGCAATGACACTGGCGGATCCGTATGTGGTGTTTGTGAGAAGAACACACATCCAATGACACTGGGTGTGGTTCATGAAAAGAACACACATCCATGACACTAGTGGATCCTTATGTGGTGTTTGTGAGAAGAACACACATCCAATGACACTGGTGGATCCTTATGTGGTGTTTGTGAGAAGAACACACATCCAATGACGTTGGGTGTGGTTCATGAAAAGAACACACATCCAATGACACTGGTGGATCCATATGTGGTTTGTGAGAAGAACACACATGTAATGACTCTAGCTATGGTTCTTGAAAAGAACACACATGCAATGAGACTGGTGGATCCATATGTGCTTTATCAGAGGAACAGACATGCAATGACACTGGGTGTGGTCGATGAAAAGAACACACATGCAATGACACTGGTGGATCCATATGTGGTTTGTGGAAAGAACAGACATGCAATGACTTTAGGTGTGATTCATGAAAAGAACACACATGCAATGACACTCGTGGATCCATGTGTGGTTCATGAGAAGAACACACATCCAATGACACTGGGTGTGGTTCATGAAAAGAACACACATCCAATGACACGGGTGGATACTTATGTGGTGTTTGTGAGAAGAACACACATCCAATGACATTGGGTGTGGTTCATGAAAAGAACACACATCCAATGACACTAGTGGATCCTTATGTGGTGTTTGTGAGAAGAACACACATCCAATGACACTGGGTGTGGTTCCTGAAAAGAACTCACATCCAATGACACTGGTAGATCCTCATGTGGTTTGTGAGAAGAACACACATCCTATGACTCTAGCTGTGGTTAATGAAAAGAACACACATGCAATGACACTGGTGGATCCATATGTGGTTTGTGAGAAGAGCACACATGCAATGACTCTAGCTGTGGTTCATGAAAAGAACACACATCCATGACACTAGTGGATCCTTATGTGGTGTTTGTGAGAAGAACACACATCCAATGACACTGGTGGATCCTTATGTGGTGTTTGTGAGAAGAACACACATCCAATGACGTTGGGTGTGGTTCATGAAAAGAACACACATCCAATGACACTGGTGGATCCATATGTGGTTTGTGAGAAGAACACACATGTAATGACTCTAGCTATGGTTCTTGAAAAGAACACACATGCAATGACACTGGTGGATCCATATGTGGTTTATGAGAGGAACAGACATGCAATGACACTGGGTGTGCTTCATGAAAAGAATAGACATGCAATGACACTTGTGGATCCATATGTGGTGTTTGTGAGAAGAACACACATCCAGTGACACTGGGTGTGGTCCATGAAAAGAACACACATGCAATGACACTGGTGGATCCATATTTGGTTTGTGGAAAGAACAGACATGTAATGACTCTAGCTGTGATTCATGAAAAGAACACACATGCAATGACACTGGTGGATCCATGTGTGGTTCATGAGAAGAACACACATCCAATGACACTGGGTGTGGTTCATGAAAAGAACACACATCCAATGACACAGGTGGATCCTTATGTGGTGTTTGTGAGAAGAACACACATCCAATGACACTGGGTGTGGTTCATGAAAAGAACACACATCCAATGACACTGGTGGATCCTTATGTGGTGTTTGTGAGAAGAACACACATCCAATGACACTGGGTGTGGTTCATGAAAAGAACACACATCCAATGACACTGGTGGATCCTCATGTGGTTTGTGAGAAGAACACACATCCTATGACTCTAGGTGTGGTTAATGAAAAGAACACACATGCAATGACACTGGTGGATCCGTATGTGGTGTTTGAGAAGAACACACATGCAATGACTCTCGCTGTGGTTCATGAAAAGAACACACATGCAATGACACTGGCGGATCCGTATGTGGTGTTTGTGAGAAGAACACACATCCAATGACACTGGGTGTGGTTCATGAAAAGAACACACATGTAATGACACTGGTGGATCCATATGTGGTTTGTGGAAAGAACACACATGCAATGACTCTAGCTATGATTCATGAAAAGAACACACATGCAATTACACTGGTGGATCCATGTGTGGTTCATGAGAAGAACACACATCCAATGACACTGGGTGTGGTTCATGAAAAGAACACACATCCAATGACACTGGTGGATCCTTATGTGGTGTTTGTGAGAAGAACGCACATCCAATGACCCTGGGTGTGGTTCATGAAAAGAACACACATCCAATGACACTAGTGGATCCTTATGTGGTTTGTGAGAAGAACACACATGCAATGACTCTAGCTGTGCTTCATGAAAAGAACACACATCCAATGACACTGGTGGATCCTTATGTGGTTTGTGAGAAGAACACACATCCAATGACTCTAGCTGTGGTTAATGAAAAGAACAAACATGCAATGACACTGGTGGATCCGTATGTGGTTTGTGAGAAGAACACACATGCAATGACTCTAGCTGTGGTTCATGAAAAGAACACACATGCGATGACACTGGTGGATCCATATGTGGTTTATGAGAGGAACATACATGAAATGACACTGGGTGTGGTTCATGAAAAGAACACACATGCAATGACACTGGTGGATGCATATGTGGTGTTTGTGAGAAGAACACACATCCAATGAAACTGGGTGTGGTTCATGAAAAGAACACACATGCAATGACACTGTTGGATCCGTATGTGGTTTGTGGAAAGAACGGACATGCAATGACTCTAGTTGTGATTCATGAAAAGAACACACATGCAATGACACTGGTGGATCCATGTGTGGTTCATGAGAAGAACACACATCCAATGACATTGGGTGTGGTTCATGAAAAGAACACACATCCAATGACACTGGTGGATCCTTATGTGGTGTTTGTGAGAAGAACACACATCCAATGACACTGGTGGATCCTTATGTGGTGTTTGTGAGAAGAACACACATCCAATGACCCTGGTGGATCCTTATGTGGTGTTTGTCATAAGAACACACATCCAATGTCATTGGGTGTGGTTCATGAAAAGAACACACATCCAATGTCACTGGTGGATCCTCATGTGGTTTGTGAGAAGAACACACATCCTATGACTCTAGCTGTGGTTATTGGAAAGATCACACATGCAATGCCACTGGTGGATCCGTATGTGGTTTCTGAGAAGAACACACATGCAATGACTCTAGGTGTGGTTCATGAAAATAACACACATGCAATGACACTGGCGGATCCATATGTGGTTTATGAGAGGGACAGACATGCAATGACACTGGGTGTGGTTCATGAAAAGAACACACATGCAATGACACTGGTGGATCCATATGTGGTGTTTGTGAGAAGAACACAAATCCAATGACACTTGGTGTGGTTCATGAAAAGAAGACACATGGAGTGACACTGGTGGATCCATATGTGGTTTGTGGAAAGAACAGACATGCAATGACTCTAGCTGTGGTTCATGAAAAGAAGACAGATGCAATGACACTAGTGGATCCATGTGTGGTTCATGAGACGAACACACATCCAATGACACTGGGTGTGGTTCATGAAAAGAACACACATCCAATGACACTGGTGGATGCTTGTGAGGTTTGTGAGAAGAACACACATGCAATGACTCTAGCTGTGGTTCATGAAAAGAACAGACATGGAATGACACTGGTGGATCCATATGTTGTTTGTGAGAAGAACACACATGCAATGACTCTAGATGTGGTTCATGAAAAGAACACACATTCAATGACACTGGTGGATCCATATGTGGTTTATGAGAGGAACAGACATGCAAAGACACTGGGTGTGGTTCATGAAAAGAACATACATGCAATGAGACTGGTGGATCCATATGTGGTTTGTGAAAAGAATAGACATGCAATGATACTGGTGGATCCATGTGTGGTTTGTGAGAAGAACACACATCCAATGACACTGGGTGTGGTTCATGAAATGAACACACATCCAATGACACTGGTTGATCCTTATGTGGTTTGTGAGAAGAATTGACATCCAATGACACTCGGTGTGGTTCATGAAAAGAAGACACATCCAATGACACTGGTGGATCCTTATGTGGTTTGTGAGAAGAACACACATGCAATGACTCTAGCTGTGGTTCATGAAAAAAAACACATGTAATGACACTGGTGGATCCGTATGTGGTTTGTGAGAAGAACACACATGCAATGACTCTAGGTGTGGTTCATGAAAAGAACACACATACAATGACACTGGCGGATCCATATGTGGTTTATGAGAGGAACAGACATGCAATGACACTGGGTGTGGTTCATGAAAAGAAAACACATGCAATGACACTGGTGGATCCATATGTGGTGTTTGTGAGAAGAACACAAATCCAATGACACTGGGTGTGGTTCATGAAAAGAACACACATGGAGTGACACTAGTGGATCCATATGTGGTTTGTGGAAAGAACAGACATGCACTGACTCTAGCTGTGGTTCATGAAAAGAACACAGATGTAATGACACTAGTGGATCCATGTGTGGTTCATGAGACGAACACACATCCAATGACACTGGGTGTGGTTCATGAAAAGAACACACATCCAATGACACTGGTGGATGCTTATGAGGTTTGTGAGAAGAACACACATGCAATGACTCTAGCTGTGGTTCATGAAAAGAACAGACATGCAATGACACTAGTGGATCCATATGTTGTTTGTGAGAAGAACACACATGCAATGCCTCTAGATGTAGTTCATGAAAAGAACACACATGCAATGACACTGGTGGATCCATATGTGGTTTATGAGAGGAACAGACATGCAAAGACACTGGGTGTGGTTCATGAAAAGAGCATACATGCAATGACACTCGTGGATCCATATGTGGTTTGTGAAAAGAATAGACATGCAATGATACTGGTGGATCCATGTGTGGTTTGTGAGAAGAACACACATCCAATGACACTGGTGGATCCATATGTGGTTTGTGAGAAGAACAGACATCCAATGACACTAGGTGTGGTTCATGAAAAGAACATACATCCAATGACACTGGTGGATCCTTATGTGGTTTGTGAGAAGAACACACATGCAATGACTCTAGCTGTGGTTCATGAAAAAAAACACATGCAATGACACTGGTGGATCCATATGTGGTTTGTGAGAAGAACACACATGCAATGACTCTAGCTGTGGTTCTTGAAAAGAACACACATGCAATGACACTGGCAGATCCATATGTGGTTTATGAGAGGAACAGACATGCAATGACACTGGGTGTGGTTCATGAAAAGAACACACATGCAATGACACTGGTGGATCCATATGTGGTGTTTGTGAGAAGAACACAAATCCAATGACACTGGGTGTGGTTCATGAAAAGAACACACATGGAGTGACACTGGTGGATCCATATGTGGTTTGTGGAAAGAACAGACATGCAGTGACTCTAGTTGTGGTTCATGAAAAGAACACATATGCAATGACACTAGTGGATCCATGTGTGGTTCATGAGACGGACACACATCCAATGACACTGGGTGTGGTTCATGAAAAGAACACACATCCAATGACACTGGTGGATGCTTATGAGGTTTGTGAGAAGAACACACATGCAATGACTCTAGCTGTGGTTTATGAAAAGAACAGACATGCAATGACACTGGTGGATCCATATGTTGTTTGTGAGAAGAACACACATGCAATGACTCTAGATGTGGTTCATGAAAAGAACACACATGCAATGACACTGGTGGATCCATATGTGGTTTATGAGAGGAACAGACATGCAAAGACACTGGGTGTGGTTCATGAAAAGAACATACATGCAATGAGACTGGTGGATCCATATGTGGTTTGTGAAAAGAATAGACATGCAATGATACTGGTGGATCCATGTGTGGTTTGTGAGAAGAACACACATCCAATGACACTGGGTGTGGTTCATCAAAAGAACACACATCCAATGACACTGGTTGATCCTTATGTGGTTTGTGAGAAGAATTGACATCCAATGACACTCGGTGTGGTTCATGAAAAGAAGACACATCCAATGACACTGGTGGATCCTTATGTGGTTTGTGAGAAGAACACACATGCAATGACACTAGTGGATCCATATGTGGTTTGTGAAAAGAATAGACATGCAATGATACTGGTGGATCCATGTGTGGTTTGTGAGAAGAACACACATCCAATGACACTGGTGGATCCATATGTGGTTTGTGAGAAGAACAGACATCCAATGACACTAGGTGTGGTTCATGAAAAGAACATACATCCAATGACACTGGTGGATCCTTATGTGGTTTGTGAGAAGAACACACATGCAATGACTCTAGCTGTGGTTCATGAAAAAAAACACATGCAATGACACTGGTGGATCCATATGTGGTTTGTGAGAAGAACACACATGCAATGACTCTAGCTGTGGTTCTTGAAAAGAACACACATGCAATGACACTGGCAGATCCATATGTGGTTTATGAGAGGAACAGACATGCAATGACATTGGGTGTGGTTCATGAAAAGAACACACATCCAATGACACTAGTGGATCCTTATGTGGTGTTTGTGAGAAGAACACACATCCAATGACACTGGGTGTGGTTCCTGAAAAGAACACACATCCAATGACACTGGTAGATCCTCATGTGGTTTGTGAGAAGAACACACATCCTATGACTCTAGCTGTGGTTAATGAAAAGAACACACATGCAATGACACTGGTGGATCCATATGTGGTTTGTGAGAAGAGCACACATGCAATGACTCTAGCTGTGGTTCATGAAAAGAACACACATGCAATGACACTGGTGGATCCATATGTGGTTTATGAGAGGAACAGACATGCAATGACACTGGGTGTGGTTCATGAAAAGAATAGACATGCAATGACACTGGTGGATCCATATGTGGTTTGTGGAAAGAACAGACATGCAATGAATCTAGCTGTGATTCATGAAAAGAACACACATGCAATGACACTGGTGGATCCATGTGTGGTTCATGAGAAGAACACACATCCAATGACACTGGGTGTGGTTCATGAAAAGAACACACATCCATGACACTAGTGGATCCTTATGTGGTGTTTGTGAGAAGAACACACATCCAATGACACTGGTGGATCCTTATGTGGTGTTTGTGAGAAGAACACACATCCAATGACGTTGGGTGTGGTTCATGAAAAGAACACACATCCAATGACACTGGTGGATCCATATGTGGTTTGTGAGAAGAACACACATGTAATGACTCTAGCTATGGTTCTTGAAAAGAACACACATGCAATGACACTGGTGGATCCATATGTGGTTTATGAGAGGAACAGACATGCAATGACACTGGGTGTGCTTCATGAAAAGAATAGACATGCAATGACACTTGTGGATCCATATGTGGTGTTTGTGAGAAGAACACACATCCAATGACACTGGGTGTGGTCCATGAAAAGAACACACATGCAATGACACTGGTGGATCCATATTTGGTTTGTGGAAAGAACAGACATGCAATGACTCTAGCTGTGATTCATGAAAAGAACACACATGCAATGACACTGGTGGATCCATGTGTGGTTCATGAGAAGAACACACATCCAATGACACTGGGTGTGGTTCATGAAAAGAACACACATCCAATGACACAGGTGGATCCTTATGTGGTGTTTGTGAGAAGAACACACATCCAATGACACTGGGTGTGGTTCATGAAAAGAACACACATCCAATGACACTGGTGGATCCTTATGTGGTGTTTGTGAGAAGAACACACATCCAATGACACTGGGTGTGGTTCATGAAAAGAACACACATCCAATGACACTGGTGGATCCTCATGTGGTTTGTGAGAAGAACACACATCCTATGACTCTAGCTGTGGTTAATGAAAAGAACACACATGCAATGACACTGGTGGATCCGTATGTGGTGTTTGAGAATAACACACATGCAATGACTCTCGCTGTGGTTCATGAAAAGAACACACATGCAATGACACTGGCGGATCCGTATGTGGTGTTTGTGAGAAGAACACACATCCAATGACACTGGGTGTGGTTCATGAAAAGAACACACATCCATGACACTAGTGCATCCTTATGTGGTGTTTGTGAGAAGAACACACATCCAATGACACTGGTGGATCCTTATGTGGTGTTTGTGAGAAGAACACACATCCAATGACGTTGGGTGTGGTTCATGAAAAGAACACACATCCAATGACACTGGTGGATCCATATGTGGTTTGTGAGAAGAACATACATGTAATGACTCTAGCTATGGTTCTTGAAAAGAACACACATGCAATGAGACTGGTGGATCCATATGTGCTTTATCAGAGGAACAGACATGCAATGACACTGGGTGTGGTCGATGAAAAGAACACACATGCAATGACACTGGTGGATCCATATGTGGTTTGTGGAAAGAACAGACATGCAATGACTTTAGGTGTGATTCATGAAAAGAACACACATGCAATGACACTCGTGGATCCATGTGTGGTTCATGAGAAGAACACACATCCAATGACACTGGGTGTGGTTCATGAAAAGAACACACATCCAATGACACGGGTGGATACTTATGTGGTGTTTGTGAGAAGAACACACATCCAATGACATTGGGTGTGGTTCATGAAAAGAACACACATCCAATGACACTAGTGGATCCTTATGTGGTGTTTGTGAGAAGAACACACATCCAATGACACTGGGTGTGGTTCCTGAAAAGAACTCACATCCAATGACACTGGTAGATCCTCATGTGGTTTGTGAGAAGAACACACATCCTATGACTCTAGCTGTGGTTAATGAAAAGAACACACATGCAATGACACTGGTGGATCCATATGTGGTTTGTGAGAAGAGCACACATGCAATGACTCTAGCTGTGGTTCATGAAAAGAACACACATGCAATGACACTGGTGGATCCATATGTGGTTTATGAGAGGAACAGAAATGCAATGACACTGGGTGTGGTTCATGAAAAGAACACACATCCATGACACTAGTGGATCCTTATGTGGTGTTTGTGAGAAGAACACACATCCAATGACACTGGTGGATCCTTATGTGGTGTTTGTGAGAAGAACACACATCCAATGACGTTGGGTGTGGTTCATGAAAAGAACACACATCCAATGACACTGGTGGATCCATATGTGGTTTGTGAGAAGAACACACATGTAATGACTCTAGCTATGGTTCTTGAAAAGAACACACATGCAATGACACTGGTGGATCCATATGTGGTTTATGAGAGGAACAGACATGCAATGACACTGGGTGTGCTTCATGAAAAGAATAGACATGCAATGACACTTGTGGATCCATATGTGGTGTTTGTGAGAAGAACACACATCCAGTGACACTGGGTGTGGTCCATGAAAAGAACACACATGCAATGACACTGGTGGATCCATATTTGGTTTGTGGAAAGAACAGACATGTAATGACTCTAGCTGTGATTCATGAAAAGAACACACATGCAATGACACTGGTGGATCCATGTGTGGTTCATGAGAAGAACACACATCCAATGACACTGGGTGTGGTTCATGAAAAGAACACACATCCAATGACACAGGTGGATCCTTATGTGGTGTTTGTGAGAAGAACACACATCCAATGACACTGGGTGTGGTTCATGAAAAGAACACACATCCAATGACACTGGTGGATCCTTATGTGGTGTTTGTGAGAAGAACACACATCCAATGACACTGGGTGTGGTTCATGAAAAGAACACACATCCAATGACACTGGTGGATCCTCATGTGGTTTGTGAGAAGAACACACATCCTATGACTCTAGGTGTGGTTAATGAAAAGAACACACATGCAATGACACTGGTGGATCCGTATGTGGTGTTTGAGAAGAACACACATGCAATGACTCTCGCTGTGGTTCATGAAAAGAACACACATGCAATGACACTGGCGGATCCGTATGTGGTGTTTGTGAGAAGAACACACATCCAATGACACTGGGTGTGGTTCATGAAAAGAACACACATGTAATGACACTGGTGGATCCATATGTGGTTTGTGGAAAGAACACACATGCAATGACTCTAGCTATGATTCATGAAAAGAACACACATGCAATTACACTGGTGGATCCATGTGTGGTTCATGAGAAGAACACACATCCAATGACACTGGGTGTGGTTCATGAAAAGAACACACATCCAATGACACTGGTGGATCCTTATGTGGTGTTTGTGAGAAGAACGCACATCCAATGACCCTGGGTGTGGTTCATGAAAAGAACACACATCCAATGACACTAGTGGATCCTTATGTGGTTTGTGAGAAGAACACACATGCAATGACTCTAGCTGTGCTTCATGAAAAGAACACACATCCAATGACACTGGTGGATCCTTATGTGGTTTGTGAGAAGAACACACATCCAATGACTCTAGCTGTGGTTAATGAAAAGAACAAACATGCAATGACACTGGTGGATCCGTATGTGGTTTGTGAGAAGAACACACATGCAATGACTCTAGCTGTTGTTCATGAAAAGAACACACATGCGATGACACTGGTGGATCCATATGTGGTTTATGAGAGGAACATACATGAAATGACACTGGGTGTGGTTCATGAAAAGAACACACATGCAATGACACTGGTGGATGCATATGTGGTGTTTGTGAGAAGAACACACATCCAATGAAACTGGGTGTGGTTCATGAAAAGAACACACATGCAATGACACTGTTGGATCCGTATGTGGTTTGTGGAAAGAACGGACATGCAATGACTCTAGTTGTGATTCATGAAAAGAACACACATGCAATGACACTGGTGGATCCATGTGTGGTTCATGAGAAGAACACACATCCAATGACATTGGGTGTGGTTCATGAAAAGAACACACATCCAATGACACTGGTGGATCCTTATGTGGTGTTTGTGAGAAGAACACACATCCAATGACACTGGTGGATCCTTATGTGGTGTTTGTGAGAAGAACACACATCCAATGACCCTGGTGGATCCTTATGTGGTGTTTGTCATAAGAACACACATCCAATGTCATTGGGTGTGGTTCATGAAAAGAACACACATCCAATGTCACTGGTGGATCCTCATGTGGTTTGTGAGAAGAACACACATCCTATGACTCTAGCTGTGGTTAATGGAAAGATCACACATGCAATGCCACTGGTGGATCCGTATGTGGTTTCTGAGAAGAACACACATGCAATGACTCTAGGTGTGGTTCATGAAAAGAACACACATGCAATGACACTGGCGGATCCATATGTGGTTTATGAGAGGGACAGACATGCAATGACACTGGGTGTGGTTCATGAAAAGAACACACATGCAATGACACTGGTGGATCCATATGTGGTGTTTGTGAGAAGAACACAAATCCAATGACACTTGGTGTGGTTCATGAAAAGAAGACACATGGAGTGACACTGGTGGATCCATATGTGGTTTGTGGAAAGAACAGACATGCAATGACTCTAGCTGTGGTTCATGAAAAGAAGACAGATGCAATGACACTAGTGGATCCATGTGTGGTTCATGAGACGAACACACATCCAATGACACTGGGTGTGGTTCATGAAAAGAACACACATCCAATGACACTGGTGGATGCTTGTGAGGTTTGTGAGAAGAACACACATGCAATGACTCTAGCTGTGGTTCATGAAAAGAACAGACATGGAATGACACTGGTGGATCCATATGTTGTTTGTGAGAAGAACACACATGCAATGACTCTAGATGTGGTTCATGAAAAGAACACACATTCAATGACACTGGTGGATCCATATGTGGTTTATGAGAGGAACAGACATGCAAAGACACTGGGTGTGGTTCATGAAAAGAACATACATGCAATGAGACTGGTGGATCCATATGTGGTTTGTGAAAAGAATAGACATGCAATGATACTGGTGGATCCATGTGTGGTTTGTGAGAAGAACACACATCCAATGACACTGGGTGTGGTTCATGAAATGAACACACATCCAATGACACTGGTTGATCCTTATGTGGTTTGTGAGAAGAATTGACATCCAATGACACTCGGTGTGGTTCATGAAAAGAAGACACATCCAATGACACTGGTGGATCCTTATGTGGTTTGTGAGAAGAACACACATGCAATGACTCTAGCTGTGGTTCATGAAAAAAAACACATGTAATGACACTGGTGGATCCGTATGTGGTTTGTGAGAAGAACACACATGCAATGACTCTAGGTGTGGTTCATGAAAAGAACACACATACAATGACACTGGCGGATCCATATGTGGTTTATGAGAGGAACAGACATGCAATGACACTGGGTGTGGTTCATGAAAAGAAAACACATGCAATGACACTGGTGGATCCATATGTGGTGTTTGTGAGAAGAACACAAATCCAATGACACTGGGTGTGGTTCATGAAAAGAACACACATGGAGTGACACTAGTGGATCCATATGTGGTTTGTGGAAAGAACAGACATGCACTGACTCTAGCTGTGGTTCATGAAAAGAACACAGATGTAATGACACTAGTGGATCCATGTGTGGTTCATGAGACGAACACACATCCAATGACACTGGGTGTGGTTCATGAAAAGAACACACATCCAATGACACTGGTGGATGCTTATGAGGTTTGTGAGAATAACACACATGCAATGACTCTAGCTGTGGTTCATGAAAAGAACAGACATGCAATGACACTAGTGGATCCATATGTTGTTTGTGAGAAGAACACACATGCAATGCCTCTAGATGTAGTTCATGAAAAGAACACACATGCAATGACACTGGTGGATCCATATGTGGTTTATGAGAGGAACAGACATGCAAAGACACTGGGTGTGGTTCATGAAAAGAGCATACATGCAATGACACTCGTGGATCCATATGTGGTTTGTGAAAAGAATAGACATGCAATGATACTGGTGGATCCATGTGTGGTTTGTGAGAAGAACACACATCCAATGACATTGGTGGATCCATATGTGGTTTGTGAGAAGAACAGACATCCAATGACACTAGGTGTGGTTCATGAAAAGAACATACATCCAATGACACTGGTGGATCCTTATGTGGTTTGTGAGAAGAACACACATGCAATGACTCTAGCTGTGGTTCATGAAAAAAAACACATGCAATGACACTGGTGGATCCATATGTGGTTTGTGAGAAGAACACACATGCAATGACTCTAGCTGTGGTTCTTGAAAAGAACACACATGCAATGACACTGGCAGATCCATATGTGGTTTATGAGAGGAACAGACATGCAATGACACTAGGTGTGGTTCATGAAAAGAACACACATGCAATGACACTGGTGGATCCATATGTGGTGTTTGTGAGAAGAACACAAATCCAATGACACTGGGTGTGGTTCATGAAAAGAACACACATGGAGTGACACTGGTGGATCCATATGTGGTTTGTGGAAAGAACAGACATGCAATGACTCTAGTTGTGGTTCATGAAAAGAACACATATGCAATGACACTAGTGGATCCATGTGTGGTTCATGAGACGGACACACATCCAATGACACTGGGTGTGGTTCATGAAAAGAACACACATCCAATGACACTGGTGGATGCTTATGAGGTTTGTGAGAAGAACACACATGCAATGACTCTAGCTGTGGTTTATGAAAAGAACAGACATGCAATGACACTGGTGGATCCATATGTTGTTTGTGAGAAGAACACACATGCAATGACTCTAGATGTGGTTCATGAAAAGAACACACATGCAATGACACTGGTGGATCCATATGTGGTTTATGAGTGGAACAAACATGCAAAGACACTGGGTGTGGTTCATGAAAAGAACATACATGCAATGACACTGGTGGATCCATATGTGGTTTGTGAAAAGAATAGACACGCAATGATACTGGTGGATCCATGTGTGGTTTGTGAGAAGAACACACATCCAATGACACTGGGTGTGGTTCATGAAAAGATCACACATCCAATGACACTGGTGGATCCTTATGTGGTTTGTGAGAAGAACAGAACTCCAATGACACTAGGTGTGGTTCATGAAAAGAACACACATCCAATGACACTGGTGGATCCTTATGTGGTGTTTGTGAGAAGAACACACATCCAATGACACTTGTGGATCCTTATGTGGTGTTTGTCAGAAGAACACACATCCAATGACACTAGGTGTGGTTCATGAAAAGAACACACATTCAATGACACTGGTGGATCCTTATGTGGTTTGTGAGAAGAACACACATGCAATGACTCTAGCTATGGTTCATGAAAAGAACACACATCCAATAACACTGGTGGATCCTTATGTGGTTTGTGAGAAGAACACACATACAATGACTCTAGCTGTGGTTCATAAAAAAACATGCAATGACACTGGTGGATCCATATGTTGTTTGTGAGAAGAACACACATGCAATGACTCTAGCTGTGGTTCTTGAAAAGAACACACATGCAATGACACTGGTGGATCCATATGTGGTTTATGAGAGGAACAGACATGCAATGACACTGGGTGTGGTTCATGAAAAGAACAAACATGCAATGACACTGGTGGATCCATATGTGGTGTTTGTGAGAAGAACACACATCCAATGATACTGGGTGTGGTTCATGAAAAGAACACACATGCAATGACGCTGGTGGATCCATATGTGGTTTGTGGAAAGAACAGACATGCAATTACTCTAGCTGTGGTTCATGCGAAGAACACACATGCAATGACATGGGTGGATCCATGTGTGGTTCATGAGAAGAACACACATCCGATGACACTGGGTGTGGTTCATGAAAAGAACACACATGCAATGACACTGGTGGATCTTTATATGGTGTTTGTGAGAAGAACACACATCCAATGACACTGGGTGTGGTTCATGAAAAGAACACACATCCAATGACACTGGTGGATCCTTATGTGGTTTGTGAGAAGAATAGACATCCAATGACACTAGGTGTGGTTCATGAAAAGAACACACATCCAATGACACTGGTGGATCCTTATGTGGTGTTCGTGAGAAGAACACACATCCAATGACACTTGTGGATCCTTATGTGGTGTTTGTGAGAAGAACACAGATCCAATGACACTAGGTATGGTTCATGAAAAGAACACACATCCAATGACACTCGTGGATCCTTATGTGGTTTGTGAGAAGAACACACATGCAATGACTCTAGCTATGGTTCATGAAAAGAACACACATCCAATAACACCGGTGGATCCTTATGTGGTTTGTGAGAAGAACACACATGCAATGACTCTAGCGGTGGTTCATGAAAAAAAACATGCAATGACACTGGTGGATCCATATGTGTTTTGTGAGAAGAACACACATGCAATGACTCTAGCTGTGGTTCTTGAAAAGAACACACATGCAATGACACTAGTGGATCCATGTGTGGTTTATGAGAGGAACAGACATGCAATGACACTGGGTGTGGTTCATGAAATGAACAGACATGCAATGACACTGGTGGATCCATATGTGGTGTTTGTGAGAACAACACACATCCAATGATACTGGGTGTGGTTCATGAAAAGAACACACATCCAATGAAACTGGTGGATCCTTATGTGGTTTGTGAGAAGAACACACATGCAAAGACTCTAGCTATGGCTCATGAAAAGAACACACATGCAATGACACTGGTGGATCCATATGTGGGTTATGAGAGGAAAAGACATGCAATGACACTGGGTGTGGTTCATGAAAAGAACAGACATGTAATGACACTGCTGGATCCATATGTGGTTTGTGAAAAGAATAGACATGCAATGATACTGGTGGATCCATGTGTGGTTTGTCAGAAGAACACACATCCAATGACACTGGGTGGGGTTCATGAAAAGAACACACATCCAATGACACTAGTGGATCCTTATGTGGTTTGTGAGAAGAACACACATGCAATGACTCTAGCTGTGATTCATGAAAAGAACACACATGCAATGACACGGGTGGATCCATCTGTGGTTCATGAGAAGAACATACATCCAATGACACTGGGTGTGGTTCATGAAAAGAACACACATCCAATGACACTGGTAGATCTTTATGTGGTGTTTGTGAGAAAAACACACATCCAATGACACTGGGTGTGGTTCATGAAAAGAACACACATCCAGTGACACTGGTGGATCCTTATGTGGTTTGTGAGAAGAACACACATGCAATGACTCTAGCTGTGCTTCATGAAAAGAACACACATCCAATGACACTGGTGGATCCTTATGTGGTTTGTGAGAAGAACACACATCCAATGACTCTAGCTGTGGTTAATGAAAAGAACACACATGTAATGACACTGGTGGATCCATATGTGGTTTGTGAGAAGAACACACATGCAATGACTCTAGCTGTGGTTCATGAAAAGAAGACACATGCAATGACACTGGTGGATCCATATGTAGTTTATCAGAGGAACAGACATGCAATGACACTGGGTGTGGTTCATGAAAAGAATAGACATGCAATGACACTGGTGGATACTTATGTGGTTTGTGAGAAGAACACACATGCAATGACTCTAGCTGTGGTTCATGAAAAAAAACACATGCAATGACACTGGTGGATCCATATGTGGTTTGTGAGAAGAACACACATGCAATGACTCTAGTTGTGGTTCTTGAAAAGAGCACACATGCAATGACACTGGTGGATCCATATGTGGTTTATGAGATGAACAGACATGCAATGACACTAGGTGTGGTTCATGAAAAGAACAGACATGCAAAGACACTGGTGCCATATGTGGTGTTTGTGAGAAGAACACACATCCAATGACACTGGGTGTGGTTCATGAAAAGAACACACATGCAATGACACTGGTGGATCTTTATGTCGTGTTTGTGAGAAGAACACACATCCAATTACACTGGGTGTGGTTCATGAAAAGAACACACATGCAATGACACTGGTGGATCCATATGTGGTTTGTGGAAAGAACAGACATGCAATGACTCTAGCTCTGATTCATGAAAAGAACACACATGCAATGACACTGGTGGATCCATGTGTGGTTCATGAGAAGAACACACATCCAATGATACTGGGTGTGGTTCATGAAAAGAACACACATCCAATGACACTGGTGGATCCTTAGGTGGTGTTTGTGAGAAGAACACACATCCAATGACTCTAGCTGAGGTTCATGAAAAGAACACACATGCAATGACACTGGTGGATCCTCATGTGGGTTGTGAGAAGATCACTCATCCTATGACTCTAGCTGTGGTTAATGAAAAGAACACACATGCAATGACACTGGTGGATCCGTATGTGGTTTGTTAGAAGAACACACATGCAATGACTCTAGTTGTGGTTCATGAAAAGAACACACATGCAATGACACTGGCGGATCCATATGTGGTTTAAGAGAGAAACAGGCATGCGATGACACTGGGTGTGGTTCATGAAAATAACACACATGCGATGACACTGGTGGATCCATATGTGGTGTTTGTGAGAAGAACACAAATCCAATGACCCTGGGTGTGGTTCATGAAAAGAACACACATGGAGTGACACTGGTGGATCCATATGTGGTTTGTGGAAAGAACAAACATGCAATGACTCTAGCTATGGTTCATGAAAAGTACACACATGCAATGACACTAGTGGATCCATATGTTGTTTGTGAGAAGAACACACATGCAATGACTCTAGCTATGGTTCATGCAAAGAACACACATGCAATGACACTAGTGGATCCATATGTGGTTTATGAGAGGAACAGACATGCAATGACACTGGGTGTGGTTCATGAAAAGAACAGAAATACAATGACACTGGTGGATCCATATGTGGTGTTTGTGAGAAGAACACACATCCAATGACACTGGGTGTGGTTCATGAAAAGAACACACATGCAATGACACTGGTGGATCCATATGTGGTTTGTGGAAAGAACAGACATGCAATGACTCTAGCTGTGATTCATGAAAAGAACACACATGCAAGACACTGGTGGATCCATGTGTGGTTCATGAGAAGGACACACATCCAATGACACTGGGTGTGGTTCATGAAAAGAACACACATCCAATGACACTGGTGGATCCTTATGTGGTGTTTGTGAGAAAAACACACATCCAATGACACTGGGTGTGGTTCATGAAAAGAACACACATCCAATGACACTGGCAGATCCTTATGTGGTGTTTGTGAGAAGAACACACATCCAATGACACTGGGTGTGGTTCATGAAAAGAACACACATCCAATGTCACTGGTGGATCCTCATGTGGTTTGTGAGAAGAACACACATCCTATGACTCTAGCTGTGGTTAATGAAAAGAACACACATGCAATGACACCGGTGGATCCGTTTGTGGTTTGTGAGAAGAACACACATGGAATGACTCTAGCTGTGGTTCATGAAAAGAACACACATGCAATGACACTGGCGGATCCATATGTGGTTTATGAGAGGAACAGACATGCAATGACACTAGGTGTGGTTCATGAAAAGAACACACATGCAATGACACTGGTGGATCCATATGTGGTGTTTGTGAGAAGAACACAAATCTAATGACACTGGGTGTGGTTCATGAAAAGAACACACATGGAGTGACACTAGTGGATCCATATGTGGTTTGTGGAAAGAACAGACATGCATTGACTCTAGCTGTGGTTCATGAAAAGAACATAGATGCAATGACACTAGTGGATCCATGTGTGGTTCATGAGACGAACACACATCCAATGACACTGGGTGTGGTTCATGAAAAGAACACACATCCAATGACACTGGTGGATGCTTATGAGGTTTGTGAGAAGAACACACATGCAATGAGTCTAGCTGTGGTTCATGAAAAGAACAGACATGCAATGCCACTGGTGGATCCATATGTTGTTTGTGAGAAGAACACACATGCAATGACTCTAGATGTGGTTCATGAAAAGAACACACATGCAATGACACTGGTGGATCCGTATGTGGTTTATGAGAGGAACAAACATGCAAAGACACTAGGTGTGGTTCATGAAAAGAACATACATGCAATGACACTAGTGGATCCATATGTGGTTTGTGAAAAGAATAGACATTTAATGATACTGGTGGATCCATGTGTGGTTTGTGAGAAGAACACACATCCAATGACACTGGGTGTGGTTCATGAAAAGAACACACATCCAATGATACTGGTGGATCCTTATGTGGATTGTGAGAAGAACAGACATCCAATGACACTACGTGTGGTTCATGAAAAGAACACACATCCAATGACACTGGTGGATCCTTATGTGTTGTTTGTGAGAAGAACACACATCCAATGACACTTGTGGATCCTTATGTGGTGTTTGTGAGGCGAACACACATCCAATGACACTAGGTGTGGTTAATGAAAAGAACACACATCCAATGACACTGGTGGATCCTTATGTGGTTTGTGAGAAGAACACACATGAAATGACTCTAGCTATGGTTCATGAAAAGAACACACATCCAATAACACTGGTGGATCCTTATGTGGTTTGTGAGAAGAACACACATGCAATGACTCTAGCTATGGTTCATGAAAAAAAACATGCAATGACACTGGTGGATCCATATGTGGTTTGTGACAAGAACACACATGCAATGACTCTAGCTGTGGTTCTTGAAAAGAACACACATGCAATGGCACTGGTGGATCCATATGTGGTTTATGAGAGGAACAGACATGCAATGACACTGGGTGTGGTTCATGAAAAGAACAGACATGCAATGACACTGGTGGATCCATATGTGGTGTTTGTGAGAAGAACACACATCCAATGACACTGGGTGTGGTTCATGAAAAGAACACACATGTAATGACGCTGGTGGATCCATATGTCGTTTGTGGAAAGAACAGACATGCAATTACTCTAGCTGTGATTCATGAAAAGAACACACATGCAATGACATGGGTGGATCCATGTGTGGTTCATGAGAAGAACACACATCCAATGACACTGGGTGTGGTTCATGAAAAGAACACACATCCAATGACACTGGTGGATCTTTATGTGGTGTTTGTGAGAAGAACACACATCCAATGACACTGGGTGTTGTTCATGAAAAGAACACACATCCAATGACACTGGTGGATCCTTATGTGGTTTGTGAGAAGAACACACATGCAATGACTCTAGCTGTGCGTCATGAAAAGAACACACATCCAATGACACTGGTGGATCCATATGTGGTTTGTGAGAAGAACACACATGCAATGACTCTAGTTGTGGTTCATGAAAAGAACACACATGCAATGACACTGGTGGATCCATATGTGGTTTATGATATGATTAGAGATGCAATGACACTGGGTGTGGTTAATGAAAAGAATAGACATGCAATGAAACTGGTGGATCCTTATGTGGTCTGTGAGAAGAACACACATGCAATGACTCTAGCTGTGGTTCATGAAAAAAACACATGCAATGACACTGGTGGATCCATATGTGGTTTGTGAGAAGAACACACATGCAATGACTCTAGCTGTGGTTCTTGAAAAGAACACACATGCAATGACACTGGTGGATCCATATGTGGTTTATGAGAGGAACAGACATGCAATGACACTGGGTGTGGTTCATGAAAAGAACAGACATGCAATGACACTGGTGGATCCATATGTGGTGTTTGTGAGAAGAACACACATCCAATGACACTAGGTGTGGTTCATGAAAATAACACACTTGCAATGACACTGGTGGATCCATATGTGGTTTGTGGAAAGAACAGACATGCAATGACTCTAGCTCTGATCCATATGTGGTTTATGAGAGGAACAGACATGCAATGACACTGGGTGTGGTTCATGAAAAGAACACACATCCAATGACACTGATGGATCCATGTGTGGTTCATGAGAAGAACACACATCCAATGACACTGGGTGTGGTTCATGAAAAGAACACACATCCAATGACACTGGTGGATCCTTATGTGGTGTTTGTGAGGAGAACACACATCCAATGACACTGGGTGTGGTTCATGAAAAGAACACACATCCAATGACACTGGTGGATCCTTATGTGGTGTTTGTGAGAAGAATACACATCCAATGACACTGGGTGAGGTTCATGAAAGGAACACACATCCAATGACACTGGTGGATCCTCATGTGGTTTGTGAGAAGATCACATATCCTATGACTCTAGCTGTGGTTAATGAAAAGAACACACATGCAATGACACTGGTGGATCCGTATGTGGTTTGTGAGAAGATCACACATGCAGTGACTCTAGCTGTGGTTCATGAAAAGAACACACATGCAATGACAGTGGCGGATCCATGTGTAGTTTATGAGAGGAACAGGCATCCAATGACACTGGGTGTGGTTCATGAAAAGAACACACATGCAATGACACTCGTGGATCCATATGTGGTGTTTGTGAGAAGAACACAAATCCAATGACACTGGGTGTGGTTCATGAAAAGAACACACATGGAGTGACACTGGTGGATCCATATGTGGTTTGTGGAAAGAACAAACATGCAATGACTCTAGCTGTGGTTCATGAAAAGAACACGCATGCAATGACACTAGTGGATCCATCTGTGGTTCATGAGAAGGACACACATCCAATGACACTGGGTGTGGATCATGAAAAGAACACACATCCAATGACACTGGTTGATGCTTATGAGGTTTGTGAGAAGAACACACATGCAATGACTCTAGCTGTGGTTCATGAAAAGAACAGACATGCAATGACACTAGTGGATCCATATGTTGTTTGTGAGAAGAACACACATGCAATGACTCTAGCTGTGGTTCATGAAAAGAACACACATGCAATGACACTGGTGGATCCAGATGTGGTTTATGAGAGGAACAAACATGCAATGACACTGGGTGTGGTTCATGAAAAGAACAGACATGCAATGACACTGGTGGATCCATATGTTGTTTGTGAAAAGAATAGACATGCAATGATACTGGTGGATTAATGTGTGGTTTGTGAGAAGAACACACATCCAATGACACTGCGTGTGGCTCATGAAAAGAACACACATCCAATGACACTGGTGGATCCTTATGTGGTTTGTGAGAAGAACAGACATCCAATGACACTAGGTGGTTCATGAAAAGAACACACATTCAATGACACTGGTGGATCCTTATGTGGTGTTTGTGAGAAAAACACACATCCAATGACACTGGTGGATCCTTATGTGGTGTTTGTGAGAAGAACACACATCCAATGACACTGGGTGTGGTTCATGAAAAGAACACACATCCAATGACACTGGTGGATCCTTATGTGGTTTGTGAGAAGAACACACATGCAATGACTCTAGCTATGGTTCATGAAAAGAACACACATCCAATAACACTGGTGGATCCTTATGTGGTTTGTGAGAAGAACACACATGCAATGACACTGGTAGATCCATATGTGGTTTATGAGAGGAACAGACATGCAAATACACTGGGTGTGGTTCATGAAAAGAACAGACATGCAATGACACTGGTGGATCCATATGTGGTGTTTTGTGAGAAGAACACACATCCAATGATAATGGGTGTGGTTCATGAAAAGAACACACATGCAATGACGCTGGTGAATCCATATGTGGTTTGTGGAAAGAACAGACATGCAATGACTCTAGCTATGATTCATGAAAAGAACACACGTGCAATGACACTGGTGGATCCATGTGTGGTTCATGAGAAGAACACACATCCAATGACACTGGGTGTGGTTCATGAAAAGAACACACATCCAATGACACTGGTGGATCTTTATGTGGTGTTGGTGATAAGAACACAAATCCGATGACACTGGGTGTGGTTCATGAAAAGAACACACATCCAATGACACTGGTGGATCCTTATGTGGTTTGTGAGAACAACACACATGCAATGACTCTTGCTGTGCTTCATGAGAAGAACACACATCCAATGACACTGGTGGATCCTTATGTGGTTTGTGAGAAGAACACACATCCAATGACGCTAGCTGTGGTTAATGAAAAGAACACACATGCAATGACACTGGTGGATCCATATGTGGTTTGTGAGAAGAACACACATGCAATGACTCTAGTTGTGGTTCATGAAAAGAACACACATGCAATGACACTGGTGGATCCATATGTGGTTTATCAGAGGAACAGACATGCAATGACACTGGGTGTGGTTCATGAAAAGAACACACATGCAGTGAGACTGGTGGATGCATAAGTGGTGTTTGTGAGAAGAACACAAATCCAATGACACTGGGTGTGGTTCACGAAAAGAACACACATGCAATGACACTGGTGGATCCATATGTGGTTTGTGGAAAGAATAAACATGCAATGAATCTAGTTGTGGTTCATGAAACGAACACACATGCAATGACACCGGTGGATCCATGTGTGGTTCATGAGAAGAACACACATCCAATGACACTGGGTGTGGTTCATGAAAAGAACACATCCAATGACACTGGTGGATCCTTATGTGGTTTGTGAGAAGAACACACATGCAATGACTCTAGCTATGGTTCATGAAAAGAACAGACATGCAATGACACTGGTGGATCCATAGATGGTTTGTGAGAAGAACACACATGTAATGACTCTAGCTGTGGTTCATGAAAAGAACACACATGCAATGACACTGGTGGATCCATATGTGGTTTATGAGAGGAACAAACATGCAATGACACTAGGTGTGGTTAATGAAAAGAATAGACATGCAATGACACTGGTGGATCAATATGTGGTTTGTGAAAAGAATAGACATGCAATCACACTAGGTGGATCCATGTGTGGTTCATGAAAAGTACACACATGCAATGATACTGGTGATCCATGTGTGGTTTGTTAGAAGAAGACACATCCAATGACACTAGGTGTGGTTCATGAAAAGAGCACACATCAAATGACACTGGTTGATCCTTATGTGGTTTGTGAGAAGAACAGACATCCAATGACACTGGGTGTGGTTCATGAAAAGAACACACATCCAATGACAATGGTGGATCCTTATGTGGTGTTTGTGAGAAGAACACAAATCCAATGAAACTGGTGGATCCTTATGTGGTGTTTGTGAGAAGAGCACACATCCAATGAAACTGGGTGTGGTTCATGAAAAGAACACACATCCAATGACACTGGTGGATCCTTATGTGGTTTGTGAGATGAACAGACATCCAATGACACTAGGTGGTTCATGAAAAGAACACACATCCAATGACACTGGTGGATCGTTATGTGGTGTTTGTGAGAAGAACACACATCCAATGACACTGGTGGATCCTTATGTGGTGTTTGTGAGAAGAACACATATCCAATGACACTGGGTGTGGTTCATGAAAAGAACGCACATCCAATGACACTGGTGGATCCTTATGTGGTTTGTGAGAAGAACACACATGCAATGACTCTAGCTATGGCTAATGAAAAGAACACACATCCAATAACACTGGTGGATCCTTATGTGGTTTGTGAGAAGAACACACATGCAATGACTCTAGCTGTGGTTCATGAAAAAAAACACATGCAATGACACTGCTAGATCCATATGTGGTTTGTGAGAAGAACACACATGCAATGACACTGGTGGATCCATATGTGGTTTATGAGAGGAACAGACATGCAATGACACTGGGTGTGGTTCAAGAAAATAATAGACATGCAATGACACTGGTGGATCCATATGTGGTGTTTTGTGAGAAGAACACACATCCAATGATACTGGGTGTGGTTCATGAAAAGAACACACATGCAATGACGCTGGTGGATCCATATGTGGTTTGTGGAAAGAACAGACATGCAATGACTCTAGCTATGATTTATGAAAAGAACACATGTGCAATGACACTGGTGGATCCATGTGTGGTTCATGATAAGAACACACATCCAATGACACTGGGTGTGGTTCATGAAAAGAACACACATCCAATGACACTTGTGGATCTTTATGTGGTGTTTGTGATAAGAACACACATCCAATGACACTGGGTGTGGTTCATGAAAAGAGCACACATCAAATGACACTGGTTGATCCTTATGTGGTTTGTGAGAAGAACAGACATCCAATGACACTGGGTGTGGTTCATGAAAAGAACACACATCCAATGACAATGGTGGATCCTTATGTGGTGTTTGTGAGAAGAACACAAATCCAATGAAACTGGTGGATCCTTATGTGGTGTTTGTGAGAAGAGCACACATCCAATGAAACTGGGTGTGGTTCATGAAAAGAACACACATCCAATGACACTGGTGGATCCTTATGTGGTTTGTGAGATGAACAGACATCCAATGACACTAGGTGGTTCATGAAAAGAACACACATCCAATGACACTGGTGGATCGTTATGTGGTGTTTGTGAGAAGAACACACATCCAATGACACTGGTGGATCCTTATGTGGTGTTTGTGAGAAGAACACATATCCAATGACACTGGGTGTGGTTCATGAAAAGAACGCACATCCAATGACACTGGTGGATCCTTATGTGGTTTGTGAGAAGAACACACATGCAATGACTCTAGCTATGGCTAATGAAAAGAACACACATCCAATAACACTGGTGGATCCTTATGTGGTTTGTGAGAAGAACACACATGCAATGACTCTAGCTGTGGTTCATGAAAAAAAACACATGCAATGACACTGCTAGATCCATATGTGGTTTGTGAGAAGAACACACATGCAATGACACTGGTGGATCCATATGTGGTTTATGAGAGGAACAGACATGCAATGACACTGGGTGTGGTTCATGAAAAGAATAGACATGCAATGACACTGGTGGATCCATATGTGGTGTTTTGTGAGAAGAACACACATCCAATGATACTGGGTGTGGTTCATGAAAAGAACACACATGCAATGACGCTGGTGGATCCATATGTGGTTTGTGGAAAGAACAGACATGCAATGACTCTAGCTATGATTTATGAAAAGAACACATGTGCAATGACACTGGTGGATCCATGTGTGGTTCATGATAAGAACACACATCCAATGACACTGGGTGTGGTTCATGAAAAGAACACACATCCAATGACACTTGTGGATCTTTATGTGGTGTTTGTGATAAGAACACACATCCAATGACACTGGGTGTGGTTCATGAAAATAACACACATCCAATGACACCGGTGGATCCTTATGTGGTTTGTGAGAACAACACACATCCAATGACACTGGTGGATCTTTATGTGGTGTTTGTGATAAGAACACACATCCAATGACACTGGGTGTGGTTCATGAAAAGAACACACATCCAATGACACTGGTGGATCCTTATGTGGTGTTTGTGAGAAGAACACACATCCTATGACACTGGGTGTGGTTCATGAAAAGAACACACATCCAATGACACTGGTGGATACTTATGTGGTTTGTGAGAAGAACACACATGCAATGACTCTAGCTGTGCTTCATGAAAAGAACACACATCCAATGACATTGGTGGATCCTTATGTGGTTTGTGAGAAGAACACACATCCAATGACTCTAGCTGTGGTTAATGAAAAGAACACACATGCAATGACACTAGTGGATCCATATGTGGTTTGTGAGAAGAACACACATGCAATGACTCTAGCTGTGGTTCATGAAAAGAACACACATGCAATGACACTAGTGGATCCATATGTGGTTTATCAGAGGAACAGACATGCAATGACACTGGGTGTGGTTCATGAAAAGAACACACATGCAATGACACTGGTGGATACTTATGTGGTATGTGAGAAGAACACACATGAAATGACTCTAACTGTGGTTCATGAAAAGAACACACATGCAATGACACTGGTGGATCCATATGTGGTTTGTGAGAAGAACACACATGCAATGACACTGGGTGTGGTTCATGAAAAGAACACACATGCAATGACACTGGTGGATCCATATGTGGTTTATGGGAGAAACAGACATCCAATGACACTGGGTGTGGTTCATGAAAACAACAGACATGCAATGACACTGGTGGATCCATATGTGGTGTTTGTGAGAAGAACACACATCCAATGACAATGGGTGTGGTTCATGAAAAGAACACACATGCAATGACACTGGTGGATCCATATGTGGTATTTGTGAGAAGAACACACATCCAATGACTCTAGCTGTGATTCATGAAAAGAACACACATGCAATGACACTGGTGGATCCATGTGTTGTTCATGAGAAGAACACACATACAATGACACTGGTGGATCCTTATGTGCTATTTGTGAGAAGAACACACATCCAATGACACTGGGTGTGGTTTGATGAAAAGAACACACATCCAATGACACTGGTGGATCCTTATGTGGTGTTTGTGAGAAGAACACACATCCAATGACACAGGGTGTGGTTCATGAAAAGAACACACATGCAATGACACTGGTGGATCCATGTGTGGTTTGTTTAGAGGAACAGTCATGCAATGACACTAGGTGTGGTTCATGAAAAGAACAGACATGCAATGACACTGCTGGATCCTTATGTGGTTTGTGAGAAGAACTGACATGCAATGGCTCTAGCGGTGGTTGATGAAAAGAACACACATGCAATGACACTGGTGGATCCATGTGTGGTTTGTGAGAAGAAAAGACATCCAATGACTCTAGCTGTGGTTCATGAAAAGAACACACATGCAATGACACTGGTGGCTTCATATGTGGTTTATGAGAGGAACATACATGCAATGACATTAGGTGCGGTTAATGAAAAGAACACACATGCAATGACATTGGTGGATCCATATGTGGTGTTTGTGAGAAGAACACACATCCAATGACACTGGGTGTGGTTCATGAAAAGAACACACATGCAATAACACTGGTGGATCCATATATGGTTTATTGAAAGAAAAGACATGCAATGACTCTAGCTGTGGTTCATGAAAAGAACACGCATGCAATGACACTGGTGGATCCATGTGTGATTCATGAGAAGAACACACATCCAATGACACTGGGTGTGGTTCATGAAAAGAACACACATCCAATGACACTGGTGGATCCATATGTGGTTTGTGGAAAGAACAGACATGCAATGACTCTAGCTGTGGTTCATGAAAAGAACACACATGCAATGACACTGGTGGATCCATGTGTGGTTCATGAGAAGAACACACAACCAATGACACTGGGTGTGTTTCATCAAAATAACACACATCCAATTACACTGGTGGGTCCTTATGTGGTTTGTGAGAAGAATAGACATGCAATGACACTGGCTGTGGTTCATGAAAAGAATACACATGCAATGACACTAGTGGATCCATATGTGGTTTGTGGAAAGAACAGACATGCAATGACTCTAGCTGTGGTTTATGAAAAGAACACACATGCAATGACATTGGTGGATCCATGTGTGGTTCATGAGAAGAACACACATTCAGTGACACTGGGTGTGGTTCATGAAAAGAACACACATCCAATGATACTGGTGGATCCATATGTGGTTTGTGGAAAAAACAGACATGCAATTACTCTAGTTGTGGTTCATGAAAAGAACACACATGCAATGATACTAGTGGATCAATGTGTGGTTCATGAGAAGAACACACATCCAATGACAATGGGTGTGGTTCATGAAAAGAACACACATCCAATGACACTAGTGGATCCTTATGTGGTTTGTGAGGAGAACAGACATGCAATAACACTGGCTGTGGTTCATGAGAAGAACACACATGTAATGACACTGGTGTATCCTTATGTGGTTCATGAGAAGAACACACATGCAATGACTCTAGCTGTGGTTCATGAAAAGAACACACATGCAATGACACTGGTGGATCCATGTGTGGTTTGTTTAGAGGAACAGCCATGCAATGACACTAGGTGTGGTTAATGAAAAGAACAGACATGCAATGACACTGGTGGATCCTTATGTGGTTTGTGAGAAGAACTGACATGCAATGACTCTAGCTATGGTTCATGAAAATAACACACATTAAATGACACTAGTGGATCCATGTGTGGTTTGTGAGAAGAACATACATGCAATGACACTAGGTGGATCCATGTGTTGTTCATGAAAAGAACACACATCCAATGACACTGGTGGATCCTTATTTGGTGTTTGTGTGAGAAGAACACACATCTAATGACATTGGGTGTGGTTCATGAAAAGAACACACATTCAATGGCACTCGGTGTGGTTCATGAAAAGAACACACATCCAATGACACTAAGTGTGGTTCATGAAAAGAACACACATCCAATGACACTGGTGGATCCATGTGTGGTTCATGAAAAGAACACACATCCAATGACACTGGGTGTGGTTCATGAAAAGAACACACATCCAGTGACACTAGTGGATCCTTATGTGGTGTTTGTGAGAAGAACACACATCCAATGACACTAGGTGTGGTTCATGAAAAGAACACACATCCAATGACACTAGTGGATCCTTATGTGGTTTGTGAGAAGAACACACATGCAATGACTCTATCTGTGGTTCATGAAAAGAACAGACATGCAATGACACTGGTGGATCCATATGTGGTTTGTGAGAACAACACACATGCAATGACTCTAGCTGTGGTTCATGAAAAGAACACACATGCAATGACACTGGTGGATCCATATGTGGTTTATGAGAGGAACAGATATGCAATGACACTAGGTGTGGTTCATGAAAAGAACAGACATGCAATGACACCGGTGGATCCATATGTGGTTTGTGAAAAGAACAGACATGCAATCACACTGGGTGGATCCATGTGTGGTTCATTAAAAGAACACACATGCAATGATACTGGTGGATCCATGTGTGGTTTGTGAGAAGAACACACAACCAATGACACTGTGTGTGGTTCATGAAAAGAACACACATCCAATGACACTGGTGGATCCTTATGTGGTTTGTGAGAAGAACAAACATCCAATGACACTGGGTGTGGTTCATGAAAAGAACACACATCCAATGACACTGGTGGATCCTTATGTGGTGTTTGTGAGAAGAACATACATCCAATGACACTGGTGGATCCTTATGTGGTGTTTGTAAGAAGAACACACATCCAATGACATTGGGTGTGGTTCATGACAAGAACACACAT
Source organism: Avena sativa (assembly GCA_916181665.1). Lineage (NCBI taxonomy): Eukaryota > Viridiplantae > Streptophyta > Magnoliopsida > Poales > Poaceae > Avena > Avena sativa. Next base: position 342,595,727 of record OV702288.1, read on the forward strand.
CCAATGACACTTGTGGATCCTTATGTGGTTTGTGAGAAGAACACACATGGAATGACTCTAGCTGTGGTTCATGAAAAGAACACACATCCAATGACACTGGTGGATCCTTATGTGGTTTGTGAGAAGAACACACATGCAATGACTCTAGCTGTGGTTCATGAAAAGAACACACATGCAATGACACTAGTGGATCCATATGTGGTTTGTGAGAAGAACACACATGCAATGACTCTTGTTGTGGTTCATGAAAAGAACACACATGGAATGACATTGGTGGATCCATATGTGGTTTTTGAGAGGAACAAACATGCAATGACACTTGGCATGTTCATGAAAAGAACAGACATGCAATGACATTGGTGGATCCATATGTGGTGTTCGTGAGAAGAACACACATCCAATGACACTGGGTGTGGTTCATGAAAAGAACACACATGCAATGACACTGGTGGATCCATATGTGGTTTGTGGAAAGAAGAGACATGCAATGACACTGGTTGATCCATGTGTTGTTCATGAGAAGAACACACATCCAATGACACTGGGTGTGGTTCATGAAAATAACACACATCCAATGACACTGGTGGATCCTTATGTGGTGTTTGTGAGAAGAACGCACATCCAATGACACTGGGTGTGGTTCATGAAAAGAACACACATGCAATGACACTGGTGTATCCTTATGTGGTTTGTGAGAAGAACACACATGCAATGACTCTAGCTGTCGGTCATGAAAAGAACACACATGCAACGACACAGGTGGATCCATGTGTGGTTTGTTTAGAGGAACAAACATGCAATGACACAAGGTGTGGTTTATGAAAAGAATAGACATGCAATGACACTGGTGGATCCTTATGTGGTTCATGAGAAGAACTGACATGGAATGACTAGCTATGGTTAATGAAAACAAAACACATGCAATGACACTGGTGGATCCATGTGTGGTTTTTTAGAAGAACAGACATGCATTGACACTGTTGTGGTTCATGAAAAGAACACACATCCAATGACACTGGTGGTTCCTTATGTGGTGTTTGTGAGAAGAACACACATCCAATGACACTAGGTGTGGTTCATGAAAAGAACACACATCCAATGACACTGGTGGATCCTTATGTGGTTTGTGAGAAGAACAGACATGCAATGACACTGGCTGTGGTTCGTGAGAAGAACACACATCCAATGACACTGGTGTATCCTTATGTGGTTTGTGAGAACAACACACATGCAATGACACTGGTGTATCCTTATGTGGTTTGTGAGAAGAACAGACATGCAATGACTCTAGTTGTGGTTCATGAAAAGAACAAACATGCAGTGACACTGGTGTATCCTTATGTGGTTTGTTTAGAGGCACATACATGCAATGACATTGGGTGTGGGTCATGAAAGGAACAGACATGCAATGAAACTGGTGGATCCTTATGTGGTTCATCAGAAGAACTGACATGCAATGACTCTAGCTATGGTTCATGAAAAGAACACACATGCAATGACACTGGTGGATCCATATGTGGTTTGTGAGAAGAACAGACATGCAATGACACTGGCTGTGGTTCATGAAAAGAACAGACATACAATGACACTGGTTGATCCTTATGTGGTGTTTGTGATAAGAACACACATCTAATGACACTGGGTGTCGTTCATGAAAAGAACACACATCCAATGACACTGGTGGATCCTTATGTGGTGTTTGTGAGAAGAACACACATCCAATGACCCTAGGTGTGGTTTATGAAACGAACACACATCCAATGACACTGGGTGTGGTTCATGAAAAGAACACACATGCAATGACATTGGTGGATCCATATGTGGTTTGTGGAAAGAATATACATGCAATGACTTTAGTTGTGGTTCATGAAAAGAACACACATGCAATGACACTGGTGGATCCATGTGTGGTTCATGAGAAGAACACACATCCAATGACACTAGGTGTGGTTCATGAAAATAACACACATCCAATAACACTGGTGGATCCTTATGTGGTTTGTAAGAAGAACAGACATGCAATGACACTAGTAGTGGTTCATGAGAAGAACACACATGCGATGACACTGGTGTATCCTTATGTGGTTTGTGAGAAGAACACACATACAATGACTCTAGCTGTCGTTCATGAAAAGAACACACATGCAATGACACTGGTGGATCCATGTGTGGTTTGTTTAGAGGAACAGACATGCAATGACACTAGGTGTGGTTCATGAAAAGAACAGACATGTAATGACACTGGTGGATCCTTATGTGGTTCATGAGAAGAACTGACATGCAATGGCTAGCTATGGTTGATGAAAAGAACACACATGCAATGACACTGGTGGATCCATGTATGGTTTGTGAGAAGAACAGACATCCAATGACACTGGGTGTGGTTCATGAAAAGAACACACATCCAATGACACTGGTGGTTCCTTATGAGGTGGTTTGTGAGAAGAACACACAACCAATGACACTGTGTGTGGTTCATGAAAAGAACACACATCCAATGACACTGGTGGATCCTTATGTGGTTTGTGAGAAGAACAAACATCCAATGACACTGGGTGTGGTTCATGAAAAGAACACACATCCAATGACACTGGTGGATCCTTATGTGGTGTTTGTGAGAAGAACATACATCCAATGACACTGGTGGATCCTTATGTGGTGTTTGTAAGAAGAACACACATCCAATGACATTGGGTGTGGTTCATGACAAGAACACACATCCAATGACACTTGTGGATCCTTATGTGGTTTGTGAGAAGAACACACATGGAATGACTCTAGCTGTGGTTCATGAAAAGAACACACATCCAATGACACTGGTGGATCCTTATGTGGTTTGTGAGAAGAACACACATGCAATGACTCTAGCTGTGGTTCATGAAAAGAACACACATGCAATGACACTAGTGGATCCATATGTGGTTTGTGAGAAGAACACACATGCAATGACTCTTGTTGTGGTTCATGAAAAGAACACACATGGAATGACATTGGTGGATCCATATGTGGTTTTTGAGAGGAACAAACATGCAATGACACTTGGCATGTTCATGAAAAGAACAGACATGCAATGACATTGGTGGATCCATATGTGGTGTTCGTGAGAAGAACACACATCCAATGACACTGGGTGTGGTTCATGAAAAGAACACACATGCAATGACACTGGTGGATCCATATGTGGTTTGTGGAAAGAAGAGACATGCAATGACACTGGTTGATCCATGTGTTGTTCATGAGAAGAACACACATCCAATGACACTGGGTGTGGTTCATGAAAATAACACACATCCAATGACACTGGTGGATCCTTATGTGGTGTTTGTGAGAAGAACGCACATCCAATGACACTGGGTGTGGTTCATGAAAAGAACACACATGCAATGACACTGGTGTATCCTTATGTGGTTTGTGAGAAAAACACACATGCAATGACTCTAGCTGTCGGTCATGAAAAGAACACACATGCAACGACACAGGTGGATCCATGTGTGGTTTGTTTAGAGGAACAAACATGCAATGACACAAGGTGTGGTTTATGAAAAGAATAGACATGCAATGACACTGGTGGATCCTTATGTGGTTCATGAGAAGAACTGACATGGAATGACTAGCTATGGTTAATGAAAACAAAACACATGCAATGACACTGGTGGATCCATGTGTGGTTTTTTAGAAGAACAGACATGCATTGACACTGTTGTGGTTCATGAAAAGAACACACATCCAATGACACTGGTGGTTCCTTATGTGGTGTTTGTGAGAAGAACACACATCCAATGACACTAGGTGTGGTTCATGAAAAGAACACACATCCAATGACACTGGTGGATCCTTATGTGGTTTGTGAGAAGAACAGACATGCAATGACACTGGCTGTGGTTCGTGAGAAGAACACACATCCAATGACACTGGTGTATCCTTATGTGGTTTGTGAGAACAACACACATGCAATGACACTGGTGTATCCTTATGTGGTTTGTGAGAAGGACAGACATGCAATGACTCTAGTTGTGGTTCATGAAAAGAACAAACATGCAGTGACACTGGTGTATCCTTATGTGGTTTGTTTAGAGGCACATACATGCAATGACATTGGGTGTGGGTCATGAAAGGAACAGACATGCAATGAAACTGGTGGATCCTTATGTGGTTCATCAGAAGAACTGACATGCAATGACTCTAGCTATGGTTCATGAAAAGAACACACATGCAATGACACTGGTGGATCCATATGTGGTTTGTGAGAAGAACAGACATGCAATGACACTGGCTGTGGTTCATGAAAAGAACAGACATACAATGACACTGGTTGATCCTTATGTGGTGTTTGTGATAAGAACACACATCTAATGACACTGGGTGTCGTTCATGAAAAGAACACACATCCAATGACACTGGTGGATCCTTATGTGGTGTTTGTGAGAAGAACACACATCCAATGACCCTAGGTGTGGTTTATGAAACGAACACACATCCAATGACACTGGGTGTGGTTCATGAAAAGAACACACATGCAATGACATTGGTGGATCCATATGTGGTTTGTGGAAAGAATATACATGCAATGACTTTAGTTGTGGTTCATGAAAAGAACACACATGCAATGACACTGGTGGATCCATGTGTGGTTCATGAGAAGAACACACATCCAATGACACTAGGTGTGGTTCATGAAAATAACACACATCCAATAACACTGGTGGATCCTTATGTGGTTTGTAAGAAGAACAGACATGCAATGACACTAGTAGTGGTTCATGAGAAGAACACACATGCGATGACACTGGTGTATCCTTATGTGGTTTGTGAGAAGAACACACATACAATGACTCTAGCTGTCGTTCATGAAAAGAACACACATGCAATGACACTGGTGGATCCATGTGTGGTTTGTTTAGAGGAACAGACATGCAATGACACTAGGTGTGGTTCATGAAAAGAACAGACATGTAATGACACTGGTGGATCCTTATGTGGTTCATGAGAAGAACTGACATGCAATGGCTAGCTATGGTTGATGAAAAGAACACACATGCAATGACACTGGTGGATCCATGTATGGTTTGTGAGAAGAACAGACATCCAATGACACTGGGTGTGGTTCATGAAAAGAACACACATCCAATGACACTGGTGGTTCCTTATGAGGTGGTTGTGAGAAGAACACACATCCAATGGCACTAGGTGTGGAAAACAACACACATCCAATGACATTGGTTGATCCTTATGTGGTTTGTGAGAAGAATAGACATTCAATGACACTGGTTGTGCTTCATGAGAAGAATACACATGCAATGACACTGGTGGATCCATATGTGGTTTGTGAGAAGAACAGACATGCAATGACTCTAGATGTGGTTCATGAAAAGAACAGACATGCAATGACACTGGTGTATCCTTATGTGGTTTGTTTAGAGGAACAGACATGCAATGACACTGGGTGTGGTTCATGAAAAGAACAGACATGCAATGACACTGGTGGATCCTTATGTGGTTCATGAGAAGAACTGACATGCAATGACTCTATCTATAGTTCATGAAAAGAACACACATGCAATGACACTGGTGGATCCATATGTGGTTTGTGAGAAGAACAGACATGCAATGACAGTGGGTGTGGTTCATGAAAAGAACACAGATCCAACGACACTGGTGGATCCTTATGTGGTGTTTGTGAGAAGAACACACATCCAATGACACTGGGTGTGGTTCATGAAAAGAACACACATCCAATGACACTGGTGGATCCTTATGTGGTTTGTGAGAAGAACAGACATGCAATGACTCTAGCTATGGTTCATGAAAAGAACAAACATGCAATGACACTGGTGTATCCTTATGTGGTTTGTGAGAAGAACAGACATGCAATGACTCTAGATGTGGTTCATGAGAGGAACATACATGCAATGACACCGGTGTATGCTTATGTGGTACATGAAAAGAACAGACATGCAATGACACTGGTGGATCCATATGTGGTGTTTGTGAGAAGAACACACATCCAATGACACTGGGTCTGGTTCATGAAAAGAACACACATGCAATGACACTGGTGGATCCATATGTGGTTTGTGGAAAGAACAAACATGCAATGACTCTAGTTGTGGTTCATGAAAAGAACACACATGCAATGACACTGGTGGATCCATGTGTGGGTCATGAGAAGAACACACATCCAATGACAGTAGGTGTGGTTCATGAAAAGAACACACATCCAATGACACTAGTGGATCCTTATGTGGTTTGTGAGAAGAACACACATGCAATGACTCTAGCTGTAGTTCATGAAAAAAACACACATCCAATGACACTGGTGGATCCATGTGTGGTTTGTGGAAAGAACAGACATGCAATCCCACTGGTTGTGGTTCATGAAAAGAACACACATGCAATAACACTAGTGTATCCATATGTGGTTTGTGGAAAGAACAGACATCCAATGACTCTAGCTATGGTTCATGAAAAGAACACACATCCAATGACACTGGTGGATCCATGTGTGGTTTGTGGAAAGAACAGACATGCAATGACTCTAGCTGTGGTGCATGAAAGAACACACATGCAATGACACTAGTGGATCCTTCTGTGATGTTTGTGAGAAGAACACACATCCAATGACACTAGGTGTGGTTCATGAAAAAACACACATGCAATGACACTGGTGTATCCATATGTGGTTTGTGGAAAGAATAGACATGCAATGACTCTAGCTGTGGTTCATGAAAAGAACACACATCCAATGGTACTGGGTGTGGTTCATGAGAAGAACACACATCCAATGACACTGGGTGTGGTTCATGAAAAGAACACACTATTGGGCAATCACACTGGGTGTGGTTCATGAAAAGAACACACATCCAATGACACTGGTGGATCCATGTGTTGTTTGTGGAAAGAACAGACATGCAATCACACTGGGTGTGGTTCATTAAAAGAACACACCTGCAATGACACTGGTGGATCCATATGTGGGTTGTGGAAAGAAGAGACATCCAGTGACTTTAGCTATGGTTCATGAAAAGAACACACATCCAATGACACTGGTGGATCCATGTGTGGTTTGTGGAAAGAACAGACATGCAATGACTCTAGTTGTGGTTCATGAAAATAACACACATCCAATGGCACTGGGTGTGGTTCATGAGAAGAACACACATCCAATGAGACTGGGTGTGGTTCATGAAAAGAACACACTGTTGGGCCACGCAGGGAAAAACAAAACTTTTTCCTACGCGGTGATCCAAGATCTAGCTGAGGTAGTAGGTCACGAGAATTACCACTAGACGCGCGGTTGCGGAATCGATGAAGCACGTCGCTTGATGCAGTGTAGTCCTCACGATCCGTTCCGATCCACGATCGTCGAAGTGCTGAGCATACAACACCTCCGCCAGTATCCACACGTACGAGGAGGAGCGTCGGTGATGGACTGCTAGGTCCGGTACGGCGGCGACAGGACAGGACTGGACTGGAGCTAGGGTTTCCAACACATGGAGTGACCTAACCCCGTGCTCTAAGCACCTGCTCCCCAGCTTATATAGGGAGTGAAAGTGGGCCCCACTCACTTGTGGCCCATTCACTAAAAGGCCTATATTAGTCACTGCGAGTCCAACTCACTGACTCTGCCCGTTTCCTTTTTGGGTCCAACCCAAATATACTCCCGCTCTTAAGTGTGTGACCCGATAGGCTCATGGTGACCCAGACACGATCCGAGTCTCACTCGTGACCGATTAGTTGGTAGCGGCTCCTAGCAGAACGTGCCAACTCCCAAGTACCGAAGAGTCATGATGACATACCTTCCAATGCGACTTTCGTCTGAGTCCCTTTTGCCTCAAGATATACCTTGTCGAACTATAGGCGAATAATCGTCATTCCTTAAATAGTTCGACTCTCTTTCTCGATCCGAGATAAGTGATTCATCCAACTAACTCTTAGTCGGTCGCCTCGGTTAACACTTAACCGAGTCACGCATGGCCATGCTTTCCGAATCATATCTTTCGAGAGGGCCCGGAGAATATCTCTCCAAACGGAGGGGCAAAATCCCATCTTGGTTATTCACATCACGCAACTTGATTCTCAGTCGACCCGAACTCCACCTTTATAACTGCCTAGTGACAGAACAACGTTTGACAGAACCTAAGTCGGTGATCCTCAACTCGGATTGTGCAACAACCTCAGGTCTAAGGATTACATTGATTGAGATATACAAATGACGACTTATTCGTTGTATCTCAATATGGGTCAGTCCGACTCGCTAAACTCTTTAGCTGAATCCATGTAAGTCGGAATAGCATCTCTATGCCCATGACAAGTGGAACCGAGTCATCAGCCGACTTTCACATTAGTCTAAGTTGTGTGTCCAGCACAACCTCAACGACCAAGGACAATCAGTATAAACAACATGAATATATAGTTCCAAAATCGAATCACATATTCAATGATCTATATCAGTAGTTCATACATGGAAAATAACTTTATGAATACATTAGAAATAACATCATACATGATTGCCTCTAGGGAATATTCCCAACACACACATCCAATGACACTGGTGGATCCTTATGTGGTTTTTGAGAAGAACACACATGCAATGACTCTAGATGAGGTTCATGAAAAGAACACACATGCAATGACACTGGTGGATCCATATGTGGTTTGTGAGAAGAACGCACATGCAATGACTCTAGCTGTGGTTCATGAAAAGAACACACATGCAATGACACTGGTGGATCCATATGTGGTTTATGAGAGGAATAGACATGCAATGACACTGGGTGTGGTTCATGAAAAGAACATACATGCAATGACACTGGTGGATCCATATGTCGTGTTTGTGAGAAGAACACACATCCAATGACACTGGGTGTGGTTCATAAAAAGAACACACATGCAATGACACTGGTGGATCCATATGTGGTTTGTGGAAAGAACAGACATGCAATGACTATAGTTGTGGTTCATGAAAAAAAACATGCAATCACACTGGCGTATCCATGTGTGGTTCATGAGAAGAACACACATCTAATGACACTGGGTGTGGGTGATGAAAAGAACACACATCCAATGACACTGGTGGATACTTATGTGGTTCGTGAGAAGAACAGACATGCAATGACACTGGCTGTGGTTCATGAGAAGAACACACATGCAATGACACTGGTGTATCCTTATGTGGTTTGTGAGAAGAACAGACATGCGATGACTCTAGATGTGGTTCATGAGAAGAACACACATGCAATGACACTGGTGTATCCTTATGTGGTTTGTGATAAGAACACACATGCAATGACACTGGGTGTGGTTCATGAAAAGAACACACATGCAATGACACTGGTGTATCCCTATGTGGTTTGTTTAGAAGAACACACATGCAATGACTCTAGATGTGGTTCATGAGAAGAACACACATCCAATGACACTGGTGGATCCATGTGTGGTTTGTGGAAAGAACAGACATGCAATCACACTGGGTGTGGTTCATGAAAAGAACACACATCCAATGACACTGGTGGATCCATGTGTGGTTTGTGGAAAGAACAGACATGCAATCACACTGGGTGTGGTTCATGAAAAGAACACACATCCAATGACACTGGTGGATCCATGTGTTGTTTGTGGAAAGAACAGACATGCAATCACACTGGGTGTGGTTCATTAAAAGAACACACATGCAATGACACTGGTGGATCCATATGTGGGTTGTGGAAAGAACAGACATCCAATGACTTTAGCTATGGTTCATGAAAAGAACACACATCCAATGACACTGGTGGATCCATGTGTGGTTTGTGGAAAGAACAGACATGCAATGACTCTAGTTGTGGTTCATGAAAAGAACACACATCCAATGGCACTGGGTGTGGTTCATGAGAAGAACACACATTCAATGAGACTGGGTGTGGTTCATGAAAAGAACACACTGTTGGGCCACGCAGGGAAAAACAAAACTTTTTCCTACGCGGTGATCCCAAGATCTAGCTGAGGTAGTAGGTCACGAGAATTACCACTAGACGCGCGGTTGCAGAATCGATGAAGCACGTCGCTTGATGCAGTGTAGTCCTCACGATCCGTTCCGATCCACGATCGTCGAAGTGTTGAGCATACAACACCTCCGCTAGTATCCACACGTACGAGGAGGAGTGTCGGTGATGGACTGCTAGGTCCGGTACGGCGGCGACAGGACAGGACTGGACTGGAGCTAGGGTTTCCAACACATGGAGTGACCTAACCCCGTGATCTAAGCACCTGCTCCCCAGCTTATATAGGGAGTGAAAGTGGGCTCCACTCACTTGTGGCCCATTCACTAAAAGGCCTATATTAGTCACTGCGAGTCCAACTCACTGACTCTGCCCGTTTCCTTTTTGGGTCCAACCCAAATATACTCCCGCTCTTAAGTGTGTTACCCGATAGGCTCATGGTGACCCAGACACGATCCGAGTCTCACTCGTGACCGATTAGTTGGTAGCGGATCCTAGTAGAACGTGCCAACTCCCAAGTACCGAAGAGTCATGATGACATACCTTCCAATGCGACTTTCGTCTGAGTCCGTTTTGCCTCAAGATATACCTTGTCGAACTATAGGCGAATAATCGTCATCCCTTAAATAGTTCGACTCTCTTTCTCGATCCGAGATAAGTGATTCATCCGACTAACTCTTAGTCGGTCGCCTCGGTTAACACTTAACCGAGTCACGCATGGCCATGCTTTCCGAATCATATCTTTTGAGAGGGCCCGGAGAATATCTCTCCAAACGGAGGGGCAAAATCCCATCTTGGTTATTCACATCACGCAACTTGATTCTCAGTCGACCCGAACTCCACCTTTATAACTGCCTAGTGACAGAACAACGTTTGACAGAACCTAAGTCGGTGATCCTCAACTCGGATTGTGCAACAACCTCAGGTCTAAGGATTACATTGATTGAGATATACAAATGACGACTTATTCGTTGTATCTCAATATGGGTCAGTCCGACTCGCTAAACTCTTTAGCTGAATCCATGTAAGTCGGAATAGCATCTCTATGCCCATGACAAGTGGAACCGAGTCATCAGCCGACTTTCACATTAGTCTAAGTTGTGTGTCCAGCACAACCTCAACGACCAAGGACAATCAGTATAAACAACATGAATATATAGTTCCAAAATCGAATCACATATTCAATGATCTATATCAGTAGTTCATACATGGAAAATAACTTTATGAATACATTAGAAATAACATCATACATGATTGCCTCTAGGGAATATTCCCAACACACACATCCAATGACACTGGTGGATCCTTATGTGGTTTTTGAGAAGAACACACATGCAATGACTCTAGATGAGGTTCATGAAAAGAACACACATGCAATGACACTGGTGGATCCATATGTGGTTTGTGAGAAGAACGCACATGCAATGACTCTAGCTGTGGTTCATGAAAAGAACACACATGCAATGACACTGGTGGATCCATATGTGGTTTATGAGAGGAATAGACATGCAATGACACTGGGTGTGGTTCATGAAAAGAACATACATGCAATGACACTGGTGGATCCATATGTCGTGTTTGTGAGAAGAACACACATCCAATGACACTGGGTGTGGTTCATGAAAAGAACACACATGCAATGACACTGGTGGATCCATATGTGGTTTGTGGAAAGAACAGACATGCAATGACTATAGTTGTGGTTCATGAAAAAAAACATGCAATCACACTGGCGGATCCATGTGTGGTTCATGAGAAGAACACACATCTAATGACACTGGGTGTGGGTGATGAAAAGAACACACATCCAATGACACTGGTGGATCCTTATGTGGTTCGTGAGAAGAACAGACATGCAATGACACTGGCTGTGGTTCATGAGAAGAACACACATGCAATGACACTGGTGTATCCTTATGTGGTTTGTGAGAAGAACAGACATGCGATGACTCTAGATGTGGTTCATGAGAAGAACACACATGCAATGACACTGGTGTATCCTTATGTGGTTTGTGATAAGAACACACATGCAATGACACTGGGTGTGGTTCATGAAAAGAACACACATGCAATGACACTGGTGTATCCCTATGTGGTTTGTTTAGAAGAACACACATGCAATGACTCTAGATGTGGTTCATGAGAAGAACACACATCCAATGACACTGGTGGATCCATGTGTGGTTTGTGGAAAGAACAGACATGCAATCACACTGGGTGTGGTTCATGAAAAGAACACACATCCAATGACACTGGTGGATCCATGTGTGGTTTGTGGAAAGAACAGACATGCAATCACACTGGGTGTGGTTCATGAAAAGAACACACATCCAATGACACTGGTGGATCCATGTGTTGTTTGTGGAAAGAACAGACATGCAATCACACTGGGTGTGGTTCATTAAAAGAACACACATGCAATGACACTGGTGGATCCATATGTGGGTTGTGGAAAGAACAGACATCCAATGACTTTAGCTATGGTTCATGAAAAGAACACGCATCCAATGACACTGGTGGATCCATGTGTGGTTTGTGGAAAGAACAGACATGCAATGACTCTAGTTGTGGTTCATGAAAAGAACACACATCCAATGGCACTGGGTGTGGTTCATGAGAAGAACACACATCCAATGAGACTGGGTGTGGTTCATGAAAAGAACACACTGTTGGGCCACGCAGGGAAAAACAAAACTTTTTCCTACGCGGTGATCCCAAGATCTAGCTGAGGTAGTAGGTCACGAGAATTACCACTAGACGCGCGGTTGCCGAATCGATGAAGCACGTCGCTTGATGCAGTGTAGTCCTCACGATCCGTTCCGATCCACGATCGTCGAAGTGCTGAGCATACAACACCTCCGCTAGTATCCACACGTACGAGGAGGAGTGTCGGTGATGGACTGCTAGGTCCGGTACGGAGGCGACAGGACAGGACTGTACTGGAGCTAGGGTTTCCAACACATGGAGTGACCTAACCCCGTGCTCTAAGCACCTGCTCCCCAGCTTATATAGGGAGTGAAAGTAGGCTCCACTCACTTGTGGCCCATTCACTAAAAGGCCTATATTAGTCACTGCGAGTCCAACTCACTGACTCTGCCCGTTTCCTTTTTGGGTCCAACCCAAATATACTCCCACTCTTAAGTGTGTGACCCGATAGGCTCATGGTGACCCAGACACGATCCGAGTCTCACTCGTGACCGATTAGTTGGTAGCGGATCCTAGCAGAACGTGCCAACTCCCAAGTACCGAAGAGTCATGATGACATACCTTCCAATGCGACTTTCGTCTGAGTCCCTTTTGCCTCAAGATATACCTTGTCGAACTATAGGCGAATAATCGTCATCCCTTAAATAGTTCGACTCTCTTTCTCGATCCGAGATAAGTGATTCATCCGACTAAGTCTTAGTCGGTCGCCTCGGTTAACACTTAACCGAGTCACGCATGGCCATGCTTTCCGAATCATATCTTTCGAGAGGGCCCGGAGAATATCTCTCCAAACGGAGGGGCAAAATCCCATCTTGGTTATTCACATCACGCAACTTGATTCTCAGTCGACCCGAACTCCACCTTTATAACTGCCTAGTGACAGAACAACGTTTGACAGAACCTAAGTCGGTGATCCTCAACTCAGATTGTGCAACAACCTCAGGTCTAAGGATTACATTGATTGAGATATACAAATGACGACTTATTCGTTGTATCTCAATATGGGTCAGTCCGACTCGCTAAACTCTTTAGCTGAATCCATGTAAGTCGGAATAGCATCTCTATGCCCATGACAAGTGGAACCGAGTCATCAGCCGACTTTCACATTAGTCTAAGTTGTGTGTCCAGCACAACCTCAACGACCAAGTACAATCAGTATAAACAACATGAATATATAGTTCCAAAATCGAATCACATATTCAATGATCTATATCAGTAGTTCATACATGGAAAATAACTTTATGAATACATTAGAAATAACATCATACATGATTGCCTCTAGGGAATATTCCCAACAAACACATCCAATGACACTGGTGGATCCTTATGTGGTTTTTGAGAAGAACACACATGCAATGACTCTAGATGAGGTTCATGAAAAGAACACACATGCAATGACACTGGTGGATCCATATGTGGTTTGTGAGAAGAACGCACATGCAATGACTCTAGCTGTGGTTCATGAAAAGAACACACATGCAATGACACTGGTGGATCCATATGTGGTTTATGAGAGGAATAGACATGCAATGACACTGGGTGTGGTTCATGAAAAGAACATACATGCAATGACACTGGTGGATCCATATGTCGTGTTTGTGAGAAGAACACACATCCAATGACACTGGGTGTGGTTCATGAAAAGAACACACATGCAATGACACTGGTGGATCCATATGTGGTTTGTGGAAAGAACAGACATGCAATGACTATAGTTGTGGTTCATGAAAAAAAAACATGCAATCACACTGGCGGATCCATGTGTGGTTCATGAGAAGAACACACATCTAATGACACTGGGTGTGGGTGATGAAAAGAACACACATCCAATGACACTGGTGGATCCTTATGTGGTTCGTGAGAAGAACAGACATGCAATGACACTGGCTGTGGTTCATGAGAAGAACACACATGCAATGACACTGGTGTATCCTTATGTGGTTTGTGAGAAGAACAGACATGCGATGACTCTAGATGTGGTTCATGATAAGAACACACATGCAATGACACTGGTGTATCCTTATGTGGTTTGTGAGAAGAACACACATGCAATGACACTGGGTGTGGTTCATGAAAAGAACACACATGCAATGACACTGGTGTATCCCTATGTGGTTTGTTTAGAAGAACACACATGCAATGACTCTAGATGTGGTTCATGAGAAGAACACACATCCAATGACACTGGTGGATCCATGTGTGGTTTGTGGAAAGAACAGACATGCAATCACACTGGGTGTGGTTCATGAAAAGAACACACATCCAATGACACTGGTGGATCCATGTGTGGTTTGTGGAAAGAACAGACATGCAATCACACTGGGTGTGGTTCATGAAAAGAACACACATCCAATGACACTGGTGGATCCATGTGTTGTTTGTGGAAAGAACAGGCATGCAATCACACTGGGTGTGGTTCATTAAAAGAACACACATGCAATGACACTGGTGGATCCATATGTGGGTTGTGGAAAGAAAAGACATCCAAGGACTTTAGCTATGGTTCATGAAAAGAACACACATCCAATGACACTGGTGGATCCATGTGTGGTTTGTGGAAAGAACAGTACTGCAATGACTCTAGTTGTGGTTCATGAAAAGAACACACATCCAATGGCACTGGGTGTGGTTCATGAGAAGAACACACATCGAATGAGACTGGGTGTGGTTCATGAAAAGAACACACTGTTGGTCCACGCATGGAAAAACAGAACTTTTTCCTACGCGGTGATCCCAAGATCTAGCTGAGGTAGTAGGTCACGAGAATTACCACTAGACGCGCGGTTGCAGAATCGATGAAGCACGTCGCTTGATGCAGTGTAGTCCTCACGATCTGTTCCGATCCACGATCGTCGAAGTGCTGAGCATACAACACCTCCGCCAGTATCCACACGTACGAGGAGGAGCGTCGGTGATGGACTGCTAGGTCCGGTATGGCGGCGACAGGACAGGACTGGACTGGAGCTAGGGTTTCCAACACATGGAGTGACCTAACCCCGTGCTCTAAGCACCTGCTCCCCAGCTTATATAGGGAGTGAAAGTGGGCTCCACTCACTTGTGGCCCATTCACTAAAAGGCCTATATTAGTCACTGCGAGTCCAACTCACTGACTCTGCCCGTTTCCTTTTTGGGTCCAACCCAAATATACTCCCGCTCTTAAGTGTGTGACCCGATAGGCTCATGGTGACCCAGACACGATCCGAGTCTCACTCGTGTCCGATTAGTTGGTAGCGGATCCTAGCAGAACGTGCCAACTCCCAAGTACCGAAGAGTCATGATGACATACCTTCCAATGCGACTTTCGTCTGAGTCCCTTTTGCCTCAAGATATACCTTGTCGAACTATAGGCGAATAATCGTCATCCCTTAAATAGTTCGACTCTCTTTCTCGATCCGAGATAAGTGATTCATCCGACTAACTCTTAGTCGGTCGCCTCGGTTAACACTTAACCGAGTCACGCATGGCCATGCTTTTCGAATCATATCTTTCGAGAGGGCCCAGAGAATATCTCTCCAAACGGAGGGGCAAAATCCCATCTTGGTTATTCACATCACGCAACTTGATTCTCAGTCGACCCGAACTCCACCTTTATAACTGCCTAGTGACAGAACAACGTTTGACAGAACCTAAGTCGGTGATCCTCAACTCGGATTGTGCAACAACCTCAGGTCTAAGGATTACATTGGTTGAGATATACAAATGACGACTTATTCATTGTATCTCAATATGGGTCAGTCCGACTCGCTAAACTCTTTAGCCGAATCCATGTAAGTCGGAATAGCATCTCTATGCCCATGACAAGTGGAACCGAGTCATCAGCCGACTTTCACATTAGTCTAAGTTGTGTGTCCAGCACAACCTCAACGACCAAGGACAATCAGTATAAACAACACGAATATATAGTTCCAAAATCGAATCACATATTCAATGATCTATATCAGTAGTTCATACATGGAAAATAACTTTATGAATACATTAGAAATAACATCATACATGATTGCCTCTAGGGAATATTCCCAACACACACATCCAATGACACTGGTGGATCCTGATGTGGTTTTTGAGAAGAACACACATGCAATGACTCTAGATGAGGTTCATGAAAAGAACACACATGCAATGACACTGGTGGATCCATATGTGGTTTGTGAGAAGAACGCACATGCAATGACTCTAGCTGTGGTTCATGAAAAGAACACACATGCAATGACACTGGTGGATCCATATGTGGTTTATGAGAGGAATAGACATGCAATGACACTGGGTGTGGTTCATGAAAAGAACATACATGCAATGACACTGGTGGATCCATATGTGGTGTTTGTGAGAAGAACACACATCCAATGACACTGGGTGTGGTTCATGAAAAGAACACACGTGCAATGACACTGGTGGATCCATATGTGGTTTGTGGAAAGAACAGACATGCAATGACTATAGTTGTGGTTCATGAAAAAAACACATGCAATCACACTGGCGGATCCATGTGTGGTTCATGAGAAGAACACACATGTAATGACACTGGGTGTGGGTGATGAAAAGAACACACATCCAATGACACTGGTGGATCCTTATGTGGTTCGTGAGAAGAACAGACATGCAATGACACTGGCTATGGTTCATGAGAAGAACACACATGCAATGACACTGGTGTATCCTTATGTGGTTTGTGAGAAGAACAGACATGCGATGACTCTAGATGTGGTTCATGAGAAGAACACACATGCAATGACACTGGTGTATCCTTATGTGGTTTGTGAGAAGAACACACATGCAATGACACTGGGTGTGGTTCATGAAAAGAACACACATGCAATGACACTGGTGTATCCCTATGTGGTTTGTTTAGAAGAACACACATGCAATGACTCTAGATGTGGTTCATGAGAAGAACACACATCCAATGACAGTGGTGGATCCATGTGTGGTTTGTGGAAAGAACAGACATGCAATCACACTGGGTGTGGTTCATGAAAAGAACACACATCCAATGACACTGGTAGATCCATGTGTGGTTTGTGGAAAGAACAGACATGCAATCACACTGGGTGTTGTTCATGAAAAGAACACACATCCAATGACACTGGTGGATCCATGTGTTGTTTGTGGAAAGAACAGACATGCAATCACACTGGGTGTGGTTCATTAAAAGAACACACATGCAATGACACTGGTGGATCCATATGTGGGTTGTGGAAAGAACAGACATCCAATGACTTTAGCTATGGTTCATGAAAAGAACACACATCCAATAACACTGGTGGATCCATGTGTGGTTTGTGGAAAGAACAGAGATGCAATGACTCTAGTTGTGGTTCATGAAAAGAACACACATCCAATGGCACTGGGTGTGGTTCATGAGAAGAACACACATCCAATGAGACTGGGTGTGGTTCATGAAAAGAACACACTTTTGGGCCATGCAGGGAAAAACAAAACTTTTTCCTACGCGGTGATCCCAAGATCTAGCTGAGGTAGTAGGTCACGAAAATTACCACTAGACGCGCGATTGCGGAATCGATGAAGCACGTCGCTTGATGCAGTGTAGTCCTCACGATCCGTTCCGATCCACGATCGTCGAAGTGCTGAGCATACAACACCTCCGCCAGTATCCACACGTATGAGGAGGAGCATCGGTGATGGACTGCTAGGTCTGGTACGGCGGCGACAGGACAGGACTGGACTGGAGCTAGGGTTTCCAACACATGGAGTGACCTAACCCCATGCTCTAAGCACCTGCTCCCCAGCTTATATAGGGAGTGAAAGTGGGCTCCACTCACTTGTGGCCCATTCACTAAAAGGCCTATATTAGTCACTGCGAGTCCAACTCTGACTCTGCCCGTTTCCTTTTTGGGTCCAACCCAAATATGCTCCCGCTCTTAAGTGTGTGACCCGATAGGCTCATGGTGACCTAGACACGATCCGAGTCTCACTCGTGACCGATTAGTTGGTAGCGGCTCCTAGCAGAACGTGCCAACTCCCAAGTACCGAAGAGTCATGATGACATACCTTCCAATGCGACTTTCGTCTGAGTCCCTTTTGCCTCAAGATATACCTTGTCGAACTATAGGCGAATAATCGTCATCCCTTAAATAGTTTGACTCTCTTTCTCGATCCGAGATAAGTGATTCATCCGACTAACTCTTAGTCGGTCGCCTCGGTTAACACTTAACCGAGTCACGCATGGCCATGCTTTCCGAATCATATCTTTCGAGAGGGCCCGGAGAATATCTCTCCAAACGGAGGGGCAAAATCCCATCTTGGTTATTCACATCACGCAACTTGATTCTCAGTCGACCCGAACTCCACCTTTATAACTGCCTAGTGACAGAACAACGTTTGACAGAACCTAAGTCGGTGATCCTCAACTCGGATTGTGCAACAACCTCAGGTCTAAGGATTACATTGATTGAGATATACAAATGACGAATTATTCGTTGTATCTCAATATGGGTTAGTCCGACTCGCTAAACTCTTTAGCCGAATCCATGTAAGTCGGAATAGCATCTCTATGCCCATGAGAGGTGGAACCGAGTCATCAGCCGACTTTCACATTAGTCTAAGTTGTGTGTCCAGCACAACCTCAACGACCAAGGACAATCAGTATAAACAACATGAATATATAGTTCCAAAATCGAATCACATATTCAATGATCTATATCAGTAGTTCATACATGGAAAATATCTTTATGAATACATTAGAAATAACATCATACATGATTGCCTCTAGGGAATATTCCCAACACACACATCCAATGACACTGGTGGATCCTTATGTGGTTTTTGAGAAGAACACACATGCAATGACTCTAGATGAGGTTCATGAAAAGAACACACATGCAATGACACTGGTGGATCCATATGTGGTTTGTGAGAAGAACGCACATGCAATGACTCTAGCTGTGGTTCATGAAAAGAAAACACATGCAATGACACTGGTGGATCCATATGTGGTTTATGAGAGGAATAGACATGCAATGACACTGGGTGTGGTTCATGAAAAGAACATACATGCAATGACACTGGTGGATCCAAATGTGGTGTTTGTGAGAAGAACACACATCCAATGACACTGGGTGTGGTTCATGAAAAGAACACACATGCAATGACACTGGTGGATCCATATGTGGTTTGTGGAAAGAACAGACATGCAATGACTATAGTTGTGGTTCATGAAAAAAAACACATGCAATCACACTGGCGGATCCATGTGTGGTTCATGAGAAGAACACACATCTAATGACACTGGGTGTGGGTGATGAAAAGAACACACATCCAATGACACTGGTGGATCCTTATGTGGTTCGTGAGAAGAACAGACATGCAATGACACTGGCTATGGTTCATGAGAAGAACACACATGCAATGACACTGGTGTATCCTTATGTGGTTTGTGAGAAGAACAGACATGCGATGACTCTAGATGTGGTTCATGAGAAGAACACACATGCAATGACACTGGTGTATCCTTATGTGGTTTGTGAGAAGAACACACATGCAATGACACTGGTTGTGGTTCATGAAAAGAACACACATGCAATGACACTGGTGTATCCCTATGTGGTTTGTTTAGAAGAACACACATGCAATGACTCTAGATGTGGTTCATGAGAAGAACACACATCCAATGACACTGGTGGATCCATGTGTGGTTTGTGGAAAGAACAGACATGCAATCACACTGGGTGTGGTTCATGAAAAGAACACACATCCAATGACACTGGTGGATCCATGTGTGGTTTGTGGAAAGAACAGACACACAATCACACTAGGTGTGGTTCATGAAAAGAACACACATCCAATGACACTGGTGGATCCATGTGTTGTTTGTGCAAAGAACAGACATGCAATCACACTGCCTGTGGTTCATTAAAAGAACACACATGCAATGACACTGGTGGATCCATATGTGGTTTGTGGAAAGAATAGACATCCAATGACTTTAGATATGGTTAATGAAAAGAACACACTTCCAATGACATTGGTGGATCCATCTGTGGTTTGTGGAAAGGACATACATGCAATTAATCTAGCTATGGTTCATGAAAATAACACACATGCAATGACACTGGTGGATCCTTATGTGGTGTTTGTGAGAAGAACACACATCCAATGACACAGGGTGTGGTTCATGAAAAGAACACACATGCAATGACACTGGTGGATCCATGTGGTTTGTGGAAAGAACACACATCCAATGTGTAACATCCCAAAACTTTAATCCAAGCTTATCAAGATCTAAATCATCAAATATAGGGTTAACAAAAACTTTTCCAAATTTAAAATGAAAGCATTCATATGTGTGTGCATTTAAAATAGGAGTTGTTTTGAATTACCATGATTGTGTGATCCAATGGTTGTAAAATGTTTCTTAGGTGATTTAAACATCATCTACATCATTCCCAAACTTTTCCTAAAGAAAATCAAATAAAAAATAATTAAAAAGGAGGAATGGTCATTTTGGCAAATTTCACTCTGATGCCTACTTTGGCTATTCCTGGTACTCAAAAATTAACAGAAACAATTCTTGATCTTTGCACCCCTTGCTAGTACATATAATGAGGTACCAAGGCCCACCTTTTGATCTGCCAAAAACATTCTATTAAGTATTTTAAATGACAGTTTAAAATTGAATCTAATGCATATGCATAGATCACCCCTATTTCAAGAACCATCTCTTTGAGCTCCACTTTCAAAACCCTTGCAACCATAGACTACCTAGCACTAGTGGAGATCACTCAAAAAATTTGAAACCAAAATTCAAAACTTTCTTTCATGCGGCCATTTAATCAAACACTTGGCATGCATAATCTCTACTCTAATCCTAGCTCACTGTTTACTACAGGGTTTTGCCCCCAAATGATCTTCATTTATCTCCTCTGTCCCCTCTTGATCCAACCAAACCCCAAACACCCCTCTCCCTTGTCCCTAGTCCCCATGCCATGCCATGCCGAGCCATGCCTCGCCAGCCAACCCTTGCCCCGCTGCAGCAGACCATTCCCTCTTCCCTCGCCATGTCTAGGAGGTAGCCAGGAGCTCACCGCCACCCCCTGTCCCTTGCCCGAGCCAAGAGCAGCAGTGGACCACCGAGCACAAACCGCGCCCAGTGCCACCGCACCATGCCAGTGCCGCCCCCAGAGCGCGCTCGGTCCCCGCTCGCATAGACTGCCCCTTGGCAGCAGCCCGCGCCCGTCGCTTCGCCTCGACCTGGAGAACACCCCAGACACCCCCGCTGGCCGCCCAAAGCGTCACACCCACCGCTCGCAGTGGACACCGCCGCCTCTGCCGCTCAGAGCGCCACCTCGCCCAGACCACGTGCCACCGCCCCTACGCTCGCATTCAAGTTCTAGAGCACCGCCAGGGAACCACACATCGATCGCCACCAGTAGCCATGCCTCTACCCCGCTGTAGCCATGTCGCCACCATCGACTGCCCATCCCGCTCGGTCTCACCGTCGGGCCTATAAAAGGAGCGCTCCCCAGCCTCTTCTCTCCACACCATTCCACTCCCCTCACCTCTCTGAACCTCACCCACCTCTAGCCGGAGCAAGGCGAGCTCTGCCTTGCCGGAATTGGAGCCGGAGCAGCCGCGACAGGAGGAGAAGGGTGCCGTTGATTGCGACCACCCCAAGCTCCGCCGCAACCGCGCCTCGCCTCGCCGTCGTCTTCCACGTCGTTTACCCGCCTCATCAACCCCGCTGGAGCCCTGGTACGTCCCCAGTAGACCCCCACCGAGCCGCTAGGGTTCGAGCTCGTCGGCGACCTGTTCGTCATCGACGACGACCCTCAACCGTAGATCTCGCTTCTAATCCAACGACCCACAGCGCGCGTACCGTTTCGCGTGTTAAGTGCCGCTGACAAGCGGGACCCCCCTGTCAGCCGAGCCCCGCGCCACTGGGCCGGCCCATTTCTTTTCCCGCGCTAGCCCACCCGTTCAAATCTAGATTTTTTCTTTTTAGTTAAATCTAGTTTTTGTCCCCTAGTTTGAAAATCAATTCAGAGAGTTTTATAAATCTAAATGGCATGAAACCAATTTTGTCTGAAAGGTATAGAAATGCTCTATCCAAGCCCGTTGGATTTAATTCAATTCGACTTATAGATGTCTCCTAATAAAAATAAGAAAACAGAACCTTTTGCAACTTGCAACATTTTTATAAAATCAACCAAGTTAGCTTTTGAGTTGATTCCAACTCTCAAAAATCACATTTCATCATATTTATCCAAATATGTAATAATATTAAGGTTTACATGTAGTGACTTTGGACTAGTACCAACATAATGCTATATAGGCATTTCTAGTCACTTTAAATCATTAAATAATGAACTAAAACCAAAGTAATATTGATCCAGCCCTTAAATCTCATTCCCACATGTTAGAATATGTGGTGATGACATGTGTCAACATGATCCCATATTTTAAGTGGTGAATATTAAATCTTAGTTAAATTTTCAATGAGTAGAAATTACTTTTCTAAAATAAAAAGAAAGAAACTATTGAATTAAACTTGTGATGATAATAGATCATCAATTGTGTGTCTTAGAATGCTATCTAGACTAGTTAAGTATTGTTTGGTGATTGTCTTCTCTGTATGTATTGTTATAGAAGATAGTACCGACCAAGCTTACGAGGAGGAGGAGTGCTATCAAGACGAAGACGAAGAAAACTTCAACCACTGCACCAACCAAGGCAAGCCACCATTAACTGTGCAAGCTACCCTTAGCAAGCAAGAATTACCCAAGATTAACCCTTGCAAGTTTAGTACTTAGCAAACTAGGATCAAACTAGATGGTTTAGCAAAGATGCCTTAAGCATGCTTTGATCACACCCCCTTTTTGCTATTTATACTTCAAGTCTTATTGACAAGTTTTACCTATTTAGAACCCTTTAGATGTCATTCTATGGCATGAGATTGAACCCATATTTTCCACCTTAGTGAACACTCTTAACTTAGTAGTTTAGAGTAGATCAAAACTTGAGTCACTTTAGATGGGAACACTTGGTGAAAATGAATTATGAAAACCTTAGAATGATGAGTCATTCTATTGAAATGTTTTGACATGTGTTGAGAAACACAAAGGACTGATGATGGTGAAAATGTTGAGGCATGAGCCTTAACCCTTTTATAAAATTGATGGTTGGATTCGAATGTGATACCATTCCAAATTTACCGTACAACCACACTACCTGAATTGGGTAAGGCTTAACTGGAAATTTATATGCATTAGTATTAGTTCCCTCACGGGAGAGGTTTGAGCTGAGGCTAACTCTCAATGTTGTCCACCAATGCAGTGCCCAAGATGACTGATGGTCCTGGTTGGGAGGCCATGCTCATAGGAGAGGTGCTTATACTAGGGTGTGTAAAGGGAAGGTTATGTTTGATTATCTGCATACCAAGTATGATGATTCAGGGTTATCCCTGACAGATGTATCGAATCTTGTGGTGAAAGTGTACCACCTCTGCAGAGTGTCAAACTATTCGAATAGCCGCGCCTGTGGTTATGGACACTTGGAATGGCCATACCGTTTCGTTGTCAGATGTTTTCTAAATAACTTGAAATGAATGATGAATCTTGACTTGACCCCAACAGGGTTGTGTTTATGATAATAGCTTCCCAACTTAAGTGATTCTAGAACTTTACTTTATCTTTATTTGCTTCTGAACTCAGCTTAGGTTTCAAACTTAACTTTATGTTAAACTTAGATTTAGCACTTTAACTTAGAACTATAGTACCTGTTAATAGTAGTTTGCGAGTACTTAAAGAGTACTCATGGCTTTTGTCCCTGGCTATTCTCATGGCTAGACTATGAAGGAGACTATCAGGAGGATGGTCATCAGGACGGCTATGATAACTAGGACTATCTGCCTTCGTCAGCATTGCCTGTGCCCCTGAAGATGAACCCCACCGCTACGCTTATCTTTTATTACCACTGCTTGTTGTATTAAAGACTGGATCATGAGATCCTTATTTGTGTAAAGACCTTATGTATGGTTTGTAATGGATGATGTACTATGATATCCAATCTGTTATGTCTCGCAAAAATGGTAATCCTGGGATTGCGAGGTATGGCATAACGGGCATCTGGGATTAAAAATCTAGGTGATGACAAGTTGGTATCAGAGCCATCCTGACCATAGGAGACCCTAGTTAGAATGGACGTTCACACAAAAACTTAGTTTCAAAGCCAAAGTGAGTATTTCTGAAAATTATTTCCCCTCTTACCCTTGTGAACTCATTCTTTCTCAAAAATTCATGTTCCTCAAAATTCTTACATTACTACTTAACATTTGACAGACTTGATCACTTCACTAATTTCCTCATCCTTAATCTTTGTAGATGGAGACTCAGTTCAGAAAGTTTTACCAGTTGGGAAACGGAGGTCAACTAATCTTCGAGAGGGATCTGGATTCACTGTCAGAGTTACTGGGACGCCCACATCCGGAGTTTCTTGGAGCTCAACTCCCAGGACCCCCAGGAGGAGACTTACAGTGGCTAGTCACCGCGGATCTTTGAGGAAGCATCGAAGCACCAACTTCCGGGAGAATTGAGTTCTCCGTGAGAGAGAACAACTGGCTAGATGGATTAGCCAGGGCAATGCATGAATCTCTCGCACGTCTATGTTCCCTTAGCGTCAACAAGACCCAAGGAACCCGTTTTGCCCACTATGCAAGACGTGACTTCATGGGAATGCCGATGGAGATGCCAAGTCACCCAGAGAACCTTGACTTATTGCTTCACGACAGACAGCAGGAACTGGACAATGCTAGAGAGTTAGCGAACCAGAACCGTGCCATTGTCGACCAGAAGGCCCAGACTTTCGCACTACTTGTCCAAGACCGTCAGTCTCTTTGCCACCAGCGTGCAAAGAAGGATCGCACCATCGCCCATCTTCGCAAGAAGGTGGCCGACCTCGAGAAGACCGTCAAGGAGAAGGAAGCTCAGCTTGCCGCCAAAGAAGAAGAAGATGAGGGTGAAGACCTCCAGGGAGATATGGATTCTTACCTCAGCAACGATGACGATTTTCTGGAAGAAGATGCTGTGGACTTCTACACTGATGAGTAGATGCACTAGAGCATTGTCGTAGCATGAGATGTATCATCTCATTGTATCGTAGCTTGCAGAATGGTTCTTCAAACCATCTATTTCCCCCTTGATTGTTGTGGTGTGTGTTGTATCGGGTGCTTGTTTGCATGAACGAAAATGAAGTTAGTTGAAAAACCTGAGTCTAACTCAATGTTTTAGCTTTGAAAACCCAAAACCATGAACCTTAGAATTTCCCTCTTACCCCTATATCTATCTCAATCTTCAGATGACTCGTGGAAACCAAGGAGGGAGCAGCTCGTCGCGGGACCCAATGTTGCAGATCTTGCAGAATCTCATCGCGGACCGTGAAGCAAGCAGGGCCGAGCGTCAAGCTAACTTAGCAACATTGTAGCAGATCGCCCAAATGGCTCTCAACAACCAAGGACATGGAAATCAGGATCACCATGGATCCTAATTTTCAGAACAACCAACTTATGTATGGTTTGTAATTGGATGATGTACTGTGATATTCAATCCATTATGTCTCGCAAAAATGGTAATCTTGTGATTGCGAGGTATGGTATAACGGGCATCTGGGACTAAAAATCCGAGTGTTGACACAATGACACTGGTTATGGTTCATGAAAAGAACACACATCCAATGGCACTAGGTGTGGTTCATGAAAAGAACAGACATGCAACGACACTGGTGGATCCTTATGTGGTTCATGAGAAGAATTGACATGCAATTACTAGCTATGGTTCATCAAAAGAACACACATGCAATGACACTGGTGGATCCATGTGTGGTTTTTGAGAAGAACAGACATGCAATGACACTATGTGTGGTTCATGAAAAGAACACACATCCAATGACACTGGTGGTTCCTTATGTGGTGTTTGTGAGAAGAACACACATCCAATGACACTGGGTGTGGTTCATGAAAAGAACACACATCCAATGACACTGGTGGTTCCTTATGTGGTTTGTGAGAAAACAGACATGCAACAACACTGACTGTGGTTCATCAGAAGAACACACACGCAATCACACTGGTGTATCCTAATGTGGTTTGTGAGAAGAACAAACATGCAATGACTCTAGCTATGGTTCATGAAAAGAACAGACATGCAATGACACTTCTGTATCCTTATGTGGTTTATTTAGAGGAACAGACATGCAATGACACTAGGTGGTTCATGAAAAGAACAGACATGCAATGACACTGGTGGATCCTTATGTGGTTCATGAGAAGAACTGACATGCAATGACTCTAGCTATGGTTCATGAAAAAACACATGCAATGACACTGGTGGATCCATATGTGGTTTCTGAGAAGAACAGACATGCAATGACACTGGGTGTGGTTCATGAAAAGAACGCAGATCCAATGACACTGGTGGATCCTTATGTGGTGTTTGTGAGAAGAACACACATCCAATGACATTGGGTGTGGTTCATGAAAAGAACACACATCCAATGACACTGGTGGATCCTTATGTGGTTTGTGAGAAGAACAGACATGCAATGACTCTAGTTGTGGTTCATGAAAAGAACACACTTGCAATGACACCGGTGTATCCATATGTGGTTTGTGAGAAGAACAGACATGCAATGACTCTAGCTGCGGTTTATGAGAGGAACATACATGCAATGACACTGGTGTATCCTTATGTGGTACATGAAAAGAACAGACATGCAATGACACTGGTGGATCCATATGTGGTGTTTGTGAGAAGAACACACATCCAATGACACTGGTTGTGGTTCATGAAAAGAACACACATGCAATGACATTGGTGGATCCATATGTGGTTTGTGGAAAGAACAGACATGCAATGACTCTAGTTGTGGTTCATGAAAAGAACACACATGCAATGACACTGGTGGATCCATGTGTGGTTCATGAGAAGAACACACATCCAATGACACTGGGTGTGGTTCACGAAAAGAACACACGTCCAATGACACTAGTGGATCCTTATGTGGTTTGTGAGAAGAACAAACATGCAATGACACTGGCTGTGGTTCATGAAAAGAACACACATGCAATCACACTAGTGTATCCTTATGTGGTTTGTGAGAAGAACACACATGCAATGACTCTAGCTATAGTTCATGTAAAGAACACACATCCAATGACACTGGTGGATCCATGTGTGTTTGTGGAAAGAACAGACATGCAATCACACTGGGTGTGGTTCATGAAAAGAACACACATCCAATGACACTGGTGGATCCTTATGTGGTTTGTGAGAAAAAAAACATGCAATGACTCTAGCTGTGGTTCATGAAAAGAACACACATCCAATGACACTGGTGGATCCATGTGTGGTTTGTGGAAAGAACAGACTTGCAATGACTCTAGCTGTGGTGCATGAAAGAACACACATGCAATGACACTAGTGGATCCTTATGTGGTGTTTGTGAGAAGAACACGCATCCAATGACACTGGGTGTGGTTCATGAAAAAACACACATGCAATGACAGTTGTGGATCCATATGTGGTTTGTGGAAAGAATAGACATGCAATGACTCTAACTGTGGTTCATGAAAACAACACACATCCAATGGCACTGGGTGTGGTTCATGAGAAGAACACACATCCAATGACACTGGGTGTGGTTCATGAAAAGATCACACATCCAATGACACTGGTGGATCCTTATGTGGTTTGTTAGAAGAACACACATGCAATGACTCTAGATGAGGTTCATGAAAAGAACACACATGCAATGACACTGGTGGATCCATATGTGGTTTGTGACAAGAACGCACATCAATGACTCTAGCTTTGGTTCATGAAAAGAACACACATGCAATGACACGGGTGGATCCATATGTGGTTTATGAGAGGAATAGACATGCAATGACACTAGGTGTGGTTCATGAAAAGAACAGACATGCAATGACACTGGTGGATCCATATGTGGTGTTTGTGAGAAGAACACACATCCAATGACACTGGGTGTGGTTCATGAAAAGAAAACAGATCCAATGGCACTGTGTGTGGTTCATGAAAAGAACAGACCTGCAAAGACACTGGTGGATCCTTATGTGGTTCATGAGAAGAACTGACATGCAATGACTAGCTATGGTTCATGAAAAGAACACACATGAAATGACACTGGTGGATCCATGTCTCGTTTGTGAGAAGAACAGACAGGCAATGACACTAGCTATGGTTCATGAAAAGAACACAGATCCAATGACACTGGTGGATCCTTATGTGGTGTTTGTGAGAAGAACACACATCCAATGACACTGGGTGTGGTTCATGAAAAGAACACACATCCAATGACAATGGTGGATCCTTATGTGGTTTGTGAGAAGAACAGACATGCAATGACTCTAGCTGTGGTTCATGAAAAGAACACACATGCAATGACACGGGTGTATCCTTATGTGGTATGTGAGAAGAACAAACATGCAATGACTCTAGCTGTGGTTCATGAGAGGAACATACATGCAATGACATTGGTGTATCCTTATGTGGTACATGAAAAGAACAGACATGCAATGACACTGGTGGATCCATATGTGGTGTTTGTGAGAAGAACACACATCCAATGACATTGGGTGTGGTTCATGAAAAGAACACACATGCAATGACACTAGTGGATCCGTATGTGGTTTGTGGAAAGACCACACATGCAATGACTCTAGTTGTGGTTCATGAAAAGAACACACATGCAATGACACTGGTGGATCCATGTGTGGTTTGTGAGAAGAACAGACATGCAATGACACTGGCTGTGGTTCATGAAAAGAACACACATGCAATCACACTAGTGTATCCTTATGTGGTTTGTGAGAAGAACACACATGCAATGACTCTAGATGTAGTTTATGAAAAGAACACACATCCAATGACACTGGTGGATCCATGTGTGGTTTGTGGAAAGAACAGACTTGCAATGACTCTAGCTGTGGTGCATGAAAGAACACACATGCAATGACACTAGTTGATCCTTATGTGGTGTTTGTGAGAAGAACACACATCCAATGACACTGGGTGTGGTTCATGAAAAAAACACATGCAATGACACTTGTGGATCCATATGTGGTTTGTGGAAAGAATAGACATGCAATGAACACACATCCAATGGCACTGGGTGTGGTTCATGAGAAGAACACACATCAAATAAAACTAGGTGTGGTTCATGAAAAGAACACACATCCAATGACACTGGTGGATCCTTATGTGGTTTGTGAGAAGAACAGACATGCAATGACTCTAGATGAGGTTCATGAAAAGAACACACATGCAATGACACTGGTGGATCCATATGTGGTTTCTGAGAAGAACACACATGCAATGACTCTAGCTGTGGTTCATGAAAAGAACACCCATGCAATGACACTGGTGGATCCATATGTGGTTTATGAGAGGAATAGACATGCAATGACACTAGGTGTGGTTCACGAAAAGAACAGACATGCAATGACACTGGTGGATCCATATGTGGTGTTTGTGAGAAGAACACACATCCAATGACACTGGGTGTGGTTCATGAAAAGAACACACATCCAATGACACTGGTGGATCCATGTGTGGTTTGTGGAAAGAATAGACATGCAATCACACTGGGTGTGGTTCATGAAAAGAACACACATGCAATGACACTGGTGGATCCATATGTGGTTTTTGGAAAGAACAGATATCCAATGACTTTACCTATGGTTCATGAAAAGAAGACACATCCAATGACACTGGTGGATCCATGTGTGGTTTGTGGAAAGAACAGACATGCAATGACTCTAGCTGTGGTTCATGAAAAGAACACACATGCAATGATATTGGTGGATCCTTATGTGGTGTTTGTGAGAAGAACACACATCCAATGACACTGTGTGTGGTTCATGAAAAGAACACACATGCAATGACACTGGTGGATCCATATGTGGTTTGTGGAAAGAACACACATCCAATGACATTGGGTGTGGTTCATGAAAAGAACACACATCCAATGGCACTAGGTGTGGATCATGAAAAGAACAGACATGCAATGACACTAGTGGATCCTTATGTGGTTCATGAGAAGAACTGACATGCAATGACTAGCTATGGTTCATGAAAAGAACACACATGCAATGACACTGGTGGATCCATGTTTGGTTTGTGAGAAGAACAAACATGCAATGACACTGGGTGTGGTTCATGAAAAGAACACACATCCAATGACACTGGTGGTTCCTTATATGGTGTTTGTGAAAAGAACACACATCCAATGACACTGGGTGTGGTTCATGACAACAACACACATCCAATGACACTGGTGGATCCTTATGTGGTTTGTGAGAAGAACAGATATGCAATGACACTGGCTGTGGTTCATGAGAAGAACACACATGCAATGACACTAGTGTATCCTTATGTTGTTTGTGAGAAGAACAGACATGCAATGACTCTAGCTGTGGTTCATGAAAAGAACAGACATGCACTGACACTGGTGTATCCTTATGTGGTTTGTTTTGAGGAAGAGACATGCAATGACACTGGGTGTGGTTCATGAAATGAACAGACATGCAATGACACTGGTGGATCGTTATGTGGTTCATGAGAAGAACTGACATGCATTGACTCTAGCTATCGTTCATATGTGTGGATACATGTGTGGTTCATGAGAAGAACAAACATGCAATGACTCTAGCTGTGGTTCATGAAAAGAACACACATGCAATGATATTGGTGGATCCTTATGTGGTGCTTTTGAGAAGAACACACATCAAATGAAACTGGGTGTGGTTCATGAAAAGAACACACATGCAATGACACTGGTGGATCCATATGTGGTTTGTGGAAAGAACACACATCCAATGACACTAGGTGTGGTTCATGAAAACAACACACATCCAATGGCACTGGGTGTGGTTGATGAAAAGAACAGACATGCAATGTTACTGGTGGATCCATGTGTGGTTTTTTTAGAAGAACACACATGCAATGACCACATGCAATGACACTGGTGGATCCATGTGTGGTTTGTTTAGAGGAAAACACATGCAATGACACTAGGTGTGGTTCATGAAAAGAACAGACATGCAATGACACTGGTGGACCATATGTGGTTCATGAAAAGAACACACGCAACGACATTGGTGGATCAACATGTGGTTTATGAAAAGAACACACAAGCAATGACACCGGTGGATCCATGTGGTTTATGACAATAACACACATGCAATGAACTCTAGTGGGTCCATGTGGTTTATGAGAAGAACACACATCCAATGAATTCTAGTGGATCTATCTTGGCATAATTTGATGTATGCCACGATGTATTTCATTGTACAAGACACTCACTTTCCATTTTATACTACTCAGTTTTGCCCTTGGTTTTTTGATACTACTCAGTTTTGCCCCCCTCTCTCTATCTTTCGTAGAAGCCCAAACCTATGCTCACTCTGTCTGCTACTCCCTGATTGGTTGTCACACGGATCGTGGGCACCAACCGTTGATTCTGTGTGATCCAACGATGATCGTTGCACACGTCGTGCCCTTCACAGTACAGCGTGAGACAACACGTATGTCTCCCTCAGCAAGACTTCTACAAGAAGGAACACGAAGCCGTCCATGGAAAAAGTCGTCGAGCGGTCATGTCATGTTTAATCAAGTCTGAAAGCCTACTACTTCTACTACTACGCCACAACACATGTGTCATAGAGTGCACGGTCGTCGATGGACAGCTGCAATTTATTTCCACTTGATTTTAATAAGACATATCCTATTTTTTACGCAGCGGCTCTCAATCTCACTTCCAACTGGGCCCCACCGTAAGAAGCTTGCATGCCCTAGCCGGAGGCCGAAGAGCTGATCTCGACGAGACCTAACGTCTTCGGCTTCATCGAGTCACTCGCAACCATCAACACATCCCTCTACCCGATCTAGCACAACCCCACAAATCTCGCTGTACAACCACCTACCTTCCCCTCTACATTTCCACTTTTAACTATCACCAATTTTAGGGCCGTGTCAAACTTCGTACATAGAAATTGTGTATCCGCCCTTTGCATGCGGCTTAATACAGAACTGCCATGCATGGCCCGGGAAAAAAACTTCACGTATTGTGCGCGTGTCGCGGTGCACGGTGCAGTAGACTGCACGGCGCGTTGCACGGTGGTGCAACGAAACGTGCCTTGCTTCCATACACATTAACTATAGAGCCCCTCTCCGCACACCCACTCTCACTCTCGCTCACTCACCCCACGCAACCCTCTCCACTGTCCCACCAGCATCTGCAAACTCCCGAGAATACCTCGTCCGCGCCGGTGATGGCGGAGGAGGATACGGTGGCCATCGTCGCCTCCGAGGCCACCGGCGAGGAGGCCCCCTTCTCCTCGCCGGTCTCTCTCGACGTGTTGAAAGCAGCCGTCGCCTCGTCCAGGCCCCAGTCGAGCCATCGATGGAAGCCGCCGTTCCTATCCAGGCCCCTGTCCCCGCTACCGAAGTAGCTGCCGACGAGGCCCCCGTCTCCTCGCCAGTCCCCCTCGACGCTTTAAAAGCAGCCGCCGTCTCCGTCCAGGCCCCAGACGAGGCATCAACGGTAACCGCCATTTCTATCCAGGCCCCCGTCCATGCTACCTACATAGCCGCCGAAGAGGAGCCTCCCGCCGGTGAGGAGGCTCCTGCCGGTCACAAGCAGATCTAGCACTTCATGGGCACCTACGATCTAGATAAGTACATCGCTCCGCTGAACCCCTACAACACCGGCATCGACGACCCATGGTCGGAGGTAAGGGTTTGCTCCCATCCCCTGGTTCTTCTACCGTTCCCATCGTTGGATGCTAGATCTTGGTTTATTACGATTCGCTTGTTCGCATTTCGATTGCTCGATCTTATTACATCATCCACTCCCCCATTTTCCTTTTCTTCCAATAGGTTTCCGGCAGCGACGTCTACAGCGATGACGAGTCCATGCACACCAAGACTCGTTAGGTGTTGAGGAGGCTGCGGGCCGGCCAGTACGACGCCTTCTTCAGGGGTGGCAACTACAGCTGCCCCTTCTGCAAGGGGATCGCCTTCTGCTGGGTGAGTCTCGCCTGCACCGACTTCAACTCCTTACTAAAGCATGCAGAGGCCCCGGGCTCCAGCATCCACAAAGGTGGCGAGCGCGAGACCGTGAACATTAATGCCTACATCACTAAACATCGGGCTCTCGCCATTCACCTCCGAAACCCCCAGCGGGTGGCCATCAAAGAGGGTCGCATGCCTCCAATCAGGCCCAAGGCCTCCAAGATCAAGGGACCGGGCAGCAAGAAGTGGAGGAAGCGCCAGAGGGAGGAGGCGGAGGCGCGAGCGCATGAAGGAGTGGTTGAATGTGTCTGCTGCTGCGGCGGCTGCTGCTGCTAAGCAGCTTCTTTTGATTTTCTATATTTTGCTTGCATCCTATTTCTGGCTAAATGCAACGAACCTCATTAAGAAACCTACTTTCTATCGCTATATTCTATTTAGCTGCGCACAGCTATATCTACATTTGTTTTGTTTTCTTAATGAATGTATTCTGCCTGGTGTGATTTGCTGCTCTAGATTTGCTACCTAATCATAGGAAAAAAGAGGTCCAAAAGGGAACAAATTATCAAAGAGAGAATCTTCTCTAGATTTGCTACCAATTTGGGAAAAATGAAACATATCTATTTAGCGAGAGAGGAAATGGGTACTCTTTTAAACTGCCAGTTAATGAGCTACCATCTTGACAAGCTACAAGACACATACATAAACATAACAAAAAGAGGGTTTAATTTATTTTACTACTCTCACTTGAGGCGCTAGACATCTTGATAAGATAACTGAGTTCCACAAAATAGAAACGTAACACTGAGAAGTAAAATTTAATTCACTTTGCATCATCCCACTTGAGACGCTTGCCATCGTTCCTAGGAAACCAACTACGATCATTCCAGGTGGATCTTACATTATTGGAACTCCACAACTCACGAAATGCTTCGTCCCACCTAGGATCTGACCTGCCTATCTTCAGTGTCATGCGACACAATTAGCGGTGCATCATAGACCTGATTATTGCCGCTAGAAGATGTTGTCTCTCTGTTTGATGCTTCAGCTGCAGCCACTCTGTTAGCTACTTCTGCTTCAGCTGCAAGCTCTCTTTCAGCTGCTTATGCAGCCTCTCTGTCAGCTGCTTCAGATGCAGCCATTTCCTTTGCATATGCAGCTTCAAACTCAGCTATTCTGCATTTTCTACAAAGGGCTCCCCTAAGCTCGTCTTCCCTCTTGCAAATAGGGCTAACACGAGGTAACATAGAAAAAATGGATATTCTTGTATAGCTGGTAGGTCACGTAAGCATCTATGGCTGCATACTTCAGGTTTATATAAGACAATGGTCACTCGTCCCAGAAATCGTGCCTATCCGTAGGGAAATCTTCCTGCATTCTGTCGTACGACTCATCGAGGATTCTAGTTGCGAGTGATGCCATTCCATCCTTCCTCGAGCCCCCTAGGATCTTGACAAGACGCTGAATATCGATCCAGTTGTGTGCATGAATTATAATTCCCTTTCGATAAAATTTCGAAAAAACAGTTGTATTGTCGACAGTGCAGAAAAAATTCCCTTTTCTACAAGGAACTGGCGCAGCGCCAGACAATTCCTGTCAGTCCTGAAAGTACGTAGTTTGTCATCACCAAAATTTGTAGCTACAAATATTTTGTCAATGCAAGATCATCATCTGAATATATTTTTGAAAAGTTTAGTAAATTTAAGATCAAGACTCTCAACATTGTCTTGTCATAATTTATTTGGTCCTAAATAAAATCCAGTAGTTGCAAGATGAGCAAATGGATAAAGAACAAGAGGAGAAAACCCTAAAAGCGGTTAGCTACAGAGAGCAGATCTACAAATCGGGAGAGGTGGTAGACGAGGACGTGTTTTCTCATGGCCAGTTGAACGATGGCGACTTCACTCCCTTCATATGGGTGCTCCGAGGTGTACTCGAGGTCCAATCCCACAAACTTGTCCTCATCTTTCTCAATCCAACCCTCATACATCCTCAGGACACGCACCACTGTCTCCTCCTCGTTGGTGTAGACAACGTCTATCTTCTTATTGTCATGGGTAGTGAAGCTTGTCTCTAGAGTGTGACGACCTTCCATGGCGGCAAGGAGAAGACGGGAAGAAGATAGATGATAGGAAGAAGAAGAGTGGTTTCTGCGAGGCAGTGGAACGGTGGAACCGTCAATGCGCTTTTAAGGTAGTGTTTAACGACGGGGACGGAAGTCCAAGGAGAGACGCGTAGCGGTGGCCGTTCCAGCTTCTGAGTAAACAAAAAATAATTATAACGCCGATACATGTGCCCTGTTTTGTCACGTCAATACACTGGGCAGGGGTGTTGTCCTATCCACTGTGCCAGCGCTGCAAGCCTACGTGACAGCCACCCCGCCTAAGCGACGGGAGCAACATAACGGCGAGAACTGACAGGGAGCCCAACTTGACGGCCGTTAGCCTGATATTTTGTTTTGAAATGTAAAGTTGAATTCGTGCCAAAAAAAAGACCCTCTGAGTATTTGGCATGCCAACTTTGGGAAACATAGCTGATTGTAAGCAACTTGAGTACCGTGTTGCATGGACACCCCAACTTTCGGGCCGCAAAATGATATTCTCGGGGGGGTGGGGCTCCAATTGAGGCTAGTTGCACAAACCGCCAACAATTAGAGCCATAATTGCAAAGATCTCCAACTGTTGAGCCCCGGGTATGTAAGAAATAATGTTAAGAGGGCTTATCGATAATTTTGTGCTATGTGGAGCATTTGTACCCAAAAGTAATTGTAGTAGTTTCGTGCAACTAAACTATCCTAATTATCTGGAGTTCCCTGCAATTTCGAATCCAATTGTTGGAGGTTTGTGCAATTTCCACCCTCCTCGTGTTCCGAGGAAGCTCTATGACCCTATGTTCAAACAAAAAATGATCAAAGACAAACAAAAAAGAAAGACCATCTCTCAGGGCTCATTTGATTGCAGGATTCTCAAAACATAAGAAGAGGAAACTACAGGAATTTGGATCAAGTATGTGTTTGAATCACAGGGAAAGCAAAGCAATTATACCATGAGGTTGGAGTGGATGGAAATTTTCCTAAAAATAGAGGGCAAAGGAATACTTTGAAGGAATCTCAATTCCCATGTTTTTCCTATTCCTATATTTTCCTATCCTGCGTTCCAAATAGGACATAATTCCTACATATTGGAATCCTATGAATCAAACAAAATAGCATAGGATTATTTCCTAAGGGACAAGATCCTTCACAAAACATTTGAATTTTCTTTGAATCAAAGAAGGAATAAAAAAGGTTTCCTCTCTCAGAAAAAAAGGAACTCTACCTCTTGGAGAAAAAAAGGAACTCCACCTCTCGGAGAAAAAACGAAACTCCACCTCTTGGACAATTCACTATGACGAGAGTAGCTACTAGAGTCTATATCTAGTACTAGCTGTAGGGGCCAATCATAGCACGTTATTACTAGTAGTATACTAGTACAATAGTACGTATCATTCTTTTCAGGTGCCTCGAAGGAAACAAAATAAAGCTCTGCAGGTAATAAATGGCCATGGCAATTTCCAAGATACACAATCTTTTGCTTGTTCATTTTGATCTGGGCGACAGCCGAAGGATAGAGGGGTACCAGCTGCTTCGTGTCTTGAGCCATCGAGCTAGAGAAGAAATGTGGATATCTAAAAACCTAAATTGTCCTTTCAAACCAATGCTCGTTGCATGCAGCTTGACCAAATAGACTTACTACACTACTTTACTGCGCGTCCGAAAAACTAGGGAGTACAAGATGTACTAGTATAGTAATGTTACATAGAGTTTTTTTAACGGACACAGAGAGTTCCACATTCATTTTGTAGTGCCAAAAGCAGAAGTTGTGCCAATATAGTACTGTAGTTTTTTTTGAAGATAAACATTGAGCCAAGGCTCACTGCAATTTTTATATTTATAAAGGTTTATATACAAGCAGATTTACAAAGACCTCTCTAAAGAAAAGGAACATCTAAGTCTGAGATTGAAGCCAAGCTTTGAAGTTTTCAGCAAGGTTTCTTTTAATTCTAAAGCTAATCCACCTTAACTCTTCTTTATAAATTGCCTTCCAACTATTGAAATTTGGTCTTTGATTATTGAAAATCTTATTGTTCATGATAATCCACATTCCCCATGCCGCTAGAATGATGATCTCCATAGAAAAGGGTAATTGTAATTTCTCCTTAATATCTTCAATGGCTTCAAATACTGATAACCCCCCGTGTCTTTATGGGCAAATAAAGTCCCAACAGTTTTCAGCAAAAGGGCATGTCCAAAACAAATGTGATAAACTTTCTTCTTGTGAGCATTCCATAACAGCACATGAATATGACTATAGCTGCATATTTTTTCTTCTAAGGAGATTCCTTGTATTCAGTCGGTCTTGAAGTAATAACCAAAAAAAGAACTTGTGCTTCTGTTGACATGAGGTATTCCAAATCCATGAGAAGTGTGGGGGTGTAGGTTGATACCCGACCATGACTTTATAAGCTTTTTGAGATGTGAATTTGTTATTTCCCCAAATGTAAGACCAACTATCCTTTCCGCCTTCTTGAATCTTTACAGAAGCTTGCTGACAAATCATTTCCATCTGCTCAAACTCGTTGAAAGCTTGCTGAGATAAAGGTAAGTGGAATAGATCTTCCAGGAACTTAGTTTGTACCACTTCTTTTATAGTAAAGTTTGTTTTTTTGCAAAGGATAGTAAGTGTGGGAATTTGTGATGAAGACACTGGTCCTCCCAAAGATCTGTCCAGAATAAAATGGTATTACCATCACCCAAGTTTCCTCTAGCCATGGCCTTGTAAGTATTAATTAGCTTAAGATGATATCTCCACCAGAATGATCCTTCTAAATGATGACTAGGAACAGAACCATTAACATAATAAGAACTTTTCACCAGTTTCACCCAAGGAATGTCATGGTCATTATAAAACTTATCCAAAAAAATTAGCAGCAAGGCATTGTTTTGGATAGTTATATTTAGGACACCTAATCCTCCTTGATTTTTTGGCTTACAGATTTTGTCCCAAGCCACAAGAGCAGAACCATTAGCTTAAACATTAGCACTTTCAGAACCTTTCTTTCTCCATAAGAAGTGTCTAAAATATTTGATCAATTGATTCTTGATAGTTGGTGGTATCTCTAGGCAACTCATGTAGAACATTGGCAGAGAGGATAAAACTGACTTAACCATTTCAAGTCTACCACCATAATTGAGGAAATTGGCAATTCCACAAAGTCACTTTTCCACTCTTTGAACCATTGGTCTGAAATATTCTAAGGAAGGATTGGTAAGACCTAAAGGTAGACCAAGATATGTGATAGGAAAAGAACCTTTCAGACAATTCAGGGTTTTTGTAAAATGATCCACTCTTTCACTATCCAGGTTAATAGGAATCAAACTTGATTTCTGATAATTGACCTTCGGTCCAGTTGAGTCAGTGAAGATGTTTAGAATAGATTTTAAACAAAGCAATTCTTGGGCATCAGCCTTCATAATCAAGAGTGTATCATCAGCATACTGAATTACAGGATAATCAGGACATGTAGTGCGGGGCCCCCGGATTAATCCTTCGAGAATCCCTATTATGCATACACCACAATACCATGATCAGTTAGACGTGGCACATAACCGACAACTATCAAAGTAAACATCCATTACTCAAGCGGATACATGGCATACCTTACATGCCATTATGGCTACATCAATAACCATCAGCAGAGCTTCATCAAGCGTAGATCCCGAGCCATGCCTTAACCTACAGGCAACTGACTAGGAGAACCTCCTAGCTCGCATAGTCGTCATCACCACCTTATTCTTAATATCTAACCAAGTTAATAGCCAGGGACAATGCCATTGAGTACTTTGAATGTACTCGCAAACCACCTTAAGAGAATAATAATAACAAGAGGATATGCAATATGGTTGTGGTAGTAGGAGGGTTCCAAGAGAGGTTATTTTCTCAAATAGTTTCTCTTGTAGATATAGCATCTACATATCTTTGTTGAAAACCTTTGTAAAACATTGTTGGAAACCTTTGTGAAAAGTTTTAGAAAATCACTAGGATTGGGTCACCCATTTGTTTCGTCCTTCTGGTCATCCCATGACCAAACTCCTTTCCTTCCTTTTCGACCATCCCATGGTTAAAACATGTATCCTTTCCAACCATCCCATGGTCAAAACATTTCCAAAGCCATTGCTTTTCGAAATCC
Source organism: Avena sativa (assembly GCA_916181665.1). Classification (NCBI taxonomy): domain Eukaryota; kingdom Viridiplantae; phylum Streptophyta; class Magnoliopsida; order Poales; family Poaceae; genus Avena; species Avena sativa. The sequence continues at coordinate 342,635,676 of OV702288.1, forward strand.
TTTTTGAAAACAAAACCAGCACTTCTCTATAGCAACCTTCCAAACCGTCCATGACCGAGGACACGGCTATTCGAATAGATTTACACTCTACAGAGGTTGTACACTTTACCCACACCATCCGGGTACCCTACCTTGATCTACACCGATCGTGGGTTGAGTAACCAATCATGACTCTTCGGATTCCCACTCCAATATAAGTGCCTACCCTATGAGTGTTGTTTCCCCTCAACACCAAGACGCCCTATATAGTTCCCAAGCCAACCGGAGTGCTTTTTGCACTGCACAAAGGCTACGCTTTCAATGAGGGGCTCATAGTAACGTGTGGAGGCCCGTAGACCCTTTGTTCGTTCTCTAGGTCGATGTATCACATGGACCTTTACAGGAGAAGGCCCACCCTCCAGGATTTTTATATCCCATGTAGTAGTTGTAGGTAGCTTATACCAGAGTAAACAAACATCAAGCCCAGCCCTATCCCATTCCAGAGTAATATGGTTGCACGGGTTAATTGTTCTAGCAAAACTGCAAAGAACCGGGTGCGTTTTTGTAAACATTTTTCCTCCTCTTTCTTTCAGCATTTTGTAACACAAAACCCTTTTTTCTTTCTCAAACTTCTCTTGGTAGGTCAAACCTCACCAAGGTTTTGCCATAAACATTTGTAAAAAAAAATTGCGGGTCTTCCCATCATCTAGTTTTGCTTCGGCTAAAGCGGGGTCTCCAAAGGGGTATGGTGTTGTGCACCGTTTTTCATACTAGGGAAAAGTAGGCATAAACAAGGGGGTTGTACTTAATAGTACCATTGAGTAATGGTTTGGAGGAGCCAAGCCACTACCAGAGATAACTTAGTATATAATAAAGCAATGCAGTTTCGTAAACAGTAGATAAAACATGCATAAGTAAAACAGTAGGACAAGTCTTATGAGCAAGAAGGTGGCTTGCCTGTGATCAACAAACTAGCAATATATGTCCCTGGACTCCTTAGAATACCATAATATCCAATAAAACCCATCTTCTTCTGCTCTCCGATATAATTGCAACTATCGTCGATAGGGAACACATGCAAACAAACAAAGGGCACAATCAATACAAGGCATAAAATCAACAAGACAATACAACAAACTAACATACACACATTCTTCGAATCAGTAGGTTTTGATAGATTGAGTTTGTTGCAATTGGAAAAAATGGAAAGGCATTTGTGGAACTTGTTTAATGATTTAGTTGTCAAATACCACCTAATGAAGGGGTTTTGAACTAAGGCTTTGGTCTGTATGATATAAATGTACAAAAATGTTATCAATAGGTAGGTATTGGAATAAAAAGACCAACAAAAGTGGTTTCATGATTTTATCAATTTTGTATATTTAGTTATGATATTTCTAGTGAAATAACCTCTAGTTTAGGTGAATAAATCACCATAAAAGATCTGGAGCTCAAAATAAATTTTTCCTCAGAGGGTGTTGTGTATACTTGAGTTTTTGTTTTTTGAGAGTTCGAATCACCTCAAAATAATTACCAGAATGCCCTTGGGAAAATCCCAAAGTCAGTTCTGTAGTATAATTGTCTTTTTAACCAGCTTTATTTTAAAGGTCCAAATTATATGAGGTAAAGTACAATGGATAGGCATTGCAAATACCTTTCAGTACAAATTGGAAACACTATTTTTGGACTAGTTAAGCTTTTCGAATGATGTATCTAGTGAATACACTACATACATAAGTATTTAATTCATTAAAAATCAAAAAAGGATCAATAAATAGTGTTCTCCTGGGTTTTGATAGGTACCGTAGTACCAAATCACTGAGAGTTGGAATTAGGTCATTATAACCGGTTTGACCTGGAGAATATTCTAAAGGCTGAAAGGGTCTGCTTTTGTTATTTTTCCTACAAGCAAACTAGGAAGCAAAAATGCATGGGGCCAAAGTGGTATATAGGGTAGCATTGACACCTATCAATGCCAAAAGGTTTCACATCATTTGGAGTTGTAAAACTCATAGAAAGAATTTATTAGTGAAAAGGGTACCTCTAGTTAGTTGATTTGTTGAAATTAATCTGGACATTATCTAGGTCAACCCTAGATACTTCATGTTAGGGAAAACAAGCCTAAACTCTATAAGTTTTTGATCTGGGCAATTGGAGATGTTTTGCATTTTCAAAATGATTTAAACTGAAAGACAAACTTCTAGATTCGAGGAAAAACAAAAACAAATGAAGTGGTCATGGGCTAGGATCTGACCGGATCTGGACCTCAAGGCTCCAATTCGGCCTACTCGGGCTACCAACATCGCGAGGCCCAGTCGTCAGGGAGCACAGGGTGGCAAAGGGGTACAGGGAGACCGGGGGTGTTGGTGTTAGTTGGATCGGATAGAGGAGAGTCGTCGTCTTCACTAGAGCAGAACGGCGATGAGCAAACACTAGGCAGCGGCGGGGAAGGCTCGAGGAGAAGCGGGGAGTCTCGCCGAGGGCTCGTGGGAGTCCGGGAAACGGCGGAGGAGACGTGGCTCTCTTCGACGACTCCAAGGATGGGCGGAAGAGACCCCCTTGGTCCAGATCTCCTGGTTCCCGCATCGGACAGAGGAAGGGCTGCTCCGAGCTCATCCTTGGCAGATGCAAGGGGAGGGAAGGAACTCATCACCGTGACATGCAGATGGAGGTGAGCAAAGGAGGAGGAGCTACGCTCAAACTTCCCTCACGGCTGTGAGCTTCCTTTGCTACTTCTCTCGGGCAAGACATGGAAGGGGAAGAGGAGAGTGTGCTCTGGGAGGTAAGTGAGAGGTAGCGGGGGTAAATGAGCTAGAGAGGGTGCTGGGGTGGCCTGCGGGCTTATAAACCCAGGAGGAGGGGTGTAGAGTGTACTATGTCCATTTGAGGGGAAGGGAGGGATGCTGCTTGGGTATTGGTCGAGGGAGGAGGTGGAGGGGTGAGGTGGGGCCTAGTACACGACCATAGAGAGAGAGGGGAGTGGCTACTGCCCAGCTTTTGATATAAAGAGGGATACACCAATAAATGATCTATCTTTCCCTCCTTTCATGGGGTAAAGGACATGGGGAGAGCACATGCTACAGTTATTTCGACCAGAAGGGTGTCATTGTGGTTCTGGTGCGTGATGGTGAGCTTTGGTGATGATTTGATTTTTGGTTTAGCTCAATGCTTGTTTAGTTTGCAAAATTGATCATATAGATGATTATGAAGGGATGTTGTCAGTTTGAGTTGAGTAAGATGATGCAAGGGTACTGGTAGATAGGTGAGGTCAGGATACCCTTCTAGGAATTATTTGAGATTTTTCCAAGGATTTATAGTCCATTAAAAGTCATTTATTCAAAAAGAGTTGAACTGGTTTTTAGAAGTTGTTTTGATATTTTTGAGTTGGACAACATGAGATTTTGATGTGAAAAGGTCCCAGATATGAGTTCACACTTTTTGTAATTTTCCCAAGATTTATTGATGAATAAAAGTATTTAATATGTTTATTTTATCATTTATGCCTATTAAGAAAATAGGCAAAAATAATTATTAAAACTCTTCATAAATATTTATTTTTGAAGTGGGAAGATAGGATATGATAACTAGACTTCAACTAAGCTTGAAGATCAGGATGTGTTTTGGAGAAAGTCAAACTTTCTTTTATAGATTAGGTTTTGGAGTTTTTGTAAATTTAAGAGATTAAATAGGTTTTGGTCCATAATAATTATGGATAATATTTGATAAATAATTATAATCAAGTTAGATGATGTACATAAGGTTTATATAGCATTTTCAACCTTGGGTGTTGAGAATCCAACTTGATTTTGGTAGGAGACAAGGATAAGAGGGTCTAGGGCAATGTTATTTTATTGCCTTCAAAATCTTGTTGGATCTTGGAGCTTAGAGCTCCCCTTGGGTCATGGAGTATATGGATGGATAGACCAAGTGATTTATATCACCACGGGGTAGAGGTTTGAGATTGATCATGCTTGAGATTACCAAGGATTGATTCCAAACTTTGAATAAAATAAGCCCGCTAAGGCAGATTATCAAATAGCCTTCTAAACCATGTGGTTTTTAGAAGCACAAGGATCCAATTGGAACAAGTGATGTAGGAGTGATAGACCTTTATGATTACAACACAAACATGCAAGGAGTTGGTCCAAGGAAGGTAGGATGGAGATGTGAGCTTCTTCCAAAGTAGGCTAGTTGATAAGATTTGCAGGAATTATTATTTTCTTGACGACAAAACTATCAAGAACAAGGGGTTAAAAGATGACCTAGACAAAGTCAAGAGTGGTACTTGGTAGTCCTTATGATGATCTACAAGATTGTTCAAGTGCATTTCCAAAAGTTCACAAGGGTTGAGAACGAGGGAGTCCCAAAGATTTAATATTGTTAACAGTTTTCCAGACTTAGCCATTTTTTGGCAGATTTGGGGATTTTGACTAACATACAAGAGTTAGGGTTTGTGATTGGTTGCAAGGTTCCAAATCATCATCAAGGGGATGATGCTTAAGGGTATATTGAGTAGAAAGGATCCATTCTTGATATTGGTCTTCATTGATTTGGAAACTTCTAGAATGGATCAATTTACAATTGATCTGGTTAAGGGTTTTAGATGATCACCTAGTGGCTAGAGATCAGATCCATCTTGTATTCTTGCTTAGGTTTTGGTGACCTTAAAGTATCTTGAACCTAGGGGATGAGCTCCTAGAGTAGCTCACTTTAGTTCCTAAGAAAACAAGTTAGACAGCAGATCAAGGCAATTCATCTTAACAGATCACGGTAACTCATCTTACAAGCAAAGAAAATCTACTACTAGGCTTACCATCAAGCCTAGCTTGAGGTAAGGATGGGTAGGTTGAAATGTTGGGTTTTGAATATGAGGGAGAGTTCTTGGTATCTCTACCAAGAGTGGAGTTCAAAAGCTTTAAGAAAAGGTTTTTGGAAAACCTAGAGGTAAGAGTAGTTGCAAGTTCTATCTTGAAACATAAGGGGATTATCCTTTATAGATGTCCATAGTTTGGTAAATAGAAGCTACTAAAATAGATAGGGTTGCAAAGGCATCTTGGCTCATGTTTTGAAATGCCAGAACGTTTGAGAATATGTAAAATGAGCCAAGACATATTTGTTAAATAGCTTTTGTCAACTGATGTTGAGGTAAGGAGTATATCATCTGATATACAATCAGATGCATAAGCACAGACAAACACAAGCAAACACTGCATTACTGAACAAAAAAAGTTTTTGTTCCCCCTGATTTTTGCATCCTGGATAACTAATCAGGGTTGCTGAAATTGGGATGTTACAGACCTTTCCCCCTTAAGAGAATCTCGTCCCGAGATTCAGGATAGTAAGGTTAGGGGATTTTGTGTTGGAGTTAGTGCCATGTGTTTCTCGCGTACTAACTTGTTGGCTTTGTCTTTGAACAGGGTCACTGTGACGGTGAGGTTGAACTTCAATCGTCTTGGATGCACGAGTGTTGAGCGTGCTTCAATCGGGATTGTGAGTAGTGATCTTCCTTCTGTAAGGATTTATGATGTCTATCTTAAGGGATTATCGTATCCTAGTTTACGTCTTTGGGTCTAACTGCTGGATTGATCTAGCAGAGGGTTATTCTATTTTGTGGGAAAGACACAGTCCTTCCTTCTTGGAGTCGTCGGATGATGTTAGGTGGATATCGCAATCTTCTGCCTGGAGTTGAAACCTTCCGATGACGTCCGCAAACTAGGTGTTATGAGGCTTATATAGTACTTTTATTCGTACTTAGCCAATTGGAGTAGTTGAATTAGCAGATCGTCCAAACTATTTAGAACTAACGGGGTTAGCGAATCTGCGGTCCCTTAGGATGGTCTTCAGCTGAAGTAGCAGAGGGGCTTCATAAATCTTCATTTATTTCCTCATATGATGACTCGGGAATTGATGCTTGGCGAAAGACGTCGAAACTGGAAGTCTTGGTGAAGTATTCCGGTAGACAATCTTCGGGGTTTGAGTGGAAAGATACAGTCTTTCCACCTTAGAGCTTCACTAAGGTCCTTCAAAAGTGGTGTCGATCTTCCATCTTGAAGTGTTGGCGGGATGCTGAAGAAGGCTGTATCTCCTTGGATCTTGATTTGAGGTCCTAGAGTGTCATTCTATTCCGTAAGGCTTGTTGGGGTGGTGTTCTAACTAAGCTTGAAGGGATTAGCTTAGGGCATGTTAACGGTTAATGACTCTTCTTGTTAGTCTTCGATCAAGGTAGGGTAGCTAACATTGGAGAAATCATCGTCACTTGACCTCTTTGCGTTGCTTTTTGTCAATGGCGGAGTTAACTCGGTGTCTTCGTGCATCCTTATCTTCAAGGATTTGGATTATTCTTGCCTTCGGGTGAGGGACTTCCCGTCGTTTGGGCAGGGTCAACTAGAATAGTTAGTCTCTTGAGGGGGTCGGAAGCTCTAATATACCGCAGGTTGGTGGAGTTAGCTCTTTACTTGTTGTCTTAGTTAGTAGGTCTTGTGGTTTCTTGTGGGTCATGAGGATCCTCTGGTGGTAGACTTCCGGCTTCAACGGGATTCTTGCCATAATAGACTGATGGATAATGGAGTGCTGCGATATCGACGAGTCTTGAGTGGTGAGTTTGGCAGGGTATGCCATCCTGCTGAGGAGGAGCCTTCGAGTGGTTCTAACTTGGCGATGTCAAACTCCTTGTTTTGGTGATGCTTTGCCTCTCATCACTCCTGGGGTTAGTAGGGTTCTCATTACCGACAACAAACAGGGGTTCCTGAGGCACTAGGTGGGCTATAGATCCTCGAGTCACATTTAACTAAGGTTCAAAACAGCCACAACACACATCAAGCAACACATTGTGCACTTAGGCAAGCAAACACGGTCAACGTTAGTGACCAAGGAGTTAACTACTCATGGTATAAGGGAATCCTATCCTAGGACTAGTTATCCTAGACGTCATCGTTCTTAGGGTCTGAGTCACTATCTTGCGGATGAAACTTATGTCGAGTCGTCGGACGCTTCTCGATAGTGCAGTACTTGATTTCTTCTAGTTATGGGGTTCCGCTTATAGGGTGATCTTGTAGTCTCCTTGTGTTTACTGGTATTTGCTTCTTTCTATCTTGTCCTCATCGTCTTTGCTAGATTCTAGGTCCTAGTTATTTGAAATCCGTAGGTTTGATTCTTGGACGAGGGATAGAGGAAACCATTTTTGAAATCCTTTGAATTAGGAGAGGATAAGAAGTAGAACCTTTCAAAAAGATTTTGAGAAAGTATCTTTCGAAAGCCGGTGTTTCCAAAATAGTTTTCTTGTCTAATGACCATGCTAACTAAGGTTCTCCTACAGTCAGGATGGCTCTGATACCAAGTATGTGGGCCCCCGGATTAATCCTTCGAGAATCCCTATTATGCATACATCACGATCTCATGATCAGTTAGTTGTGGCACATAACCGACAACTATCAAAGTAGACATCCATTACTCAAGTGGATACATGTCATACCTTACATGTCATTATGGCTACATCAATAACCATCAGCGGAGCTTCATCAAGCATAGAGCCCGAGCCATGCCTTAACCTACAGGCAACTGACTGGGAGAACGTCCTAGCTCGCATAGTCATCATCACCACCTTCTTCTTAATATCTGACCAAGTTAATAGCCAGGGACAATGCCAGTGAGTACTTTGAATGTACTCGCAAACCACCTTAAGAGAATAATAATAACAAGAGGATATGCAATATGGTTGTGGTAGTAGGAGGGTTCCAAGAGAAATTCTTTCCTCAAGTAGTTTCTCTTGTAGATATAACATCTACATATCTTTGTTGAAAACCTTTGTAAAACATTTTTTGAAACCTTTGTGAAAAGTTTTAGAAAATCACTAAGATTGGGTCACCCATTTGTTTCGTCCTTCCGGTCATCCCATGACCAAACTCCTTTCCTTCCTTTTCGACCATCCCATGGTTAAAACATGTATCCTTTCCGACCATCCCATGGTCAAAACATTTCCAAAGCCATTGCTTTTCTGAAATCCTTTTTGAAAACAAAACCAGCACCGCTCTACAGCAACCTTCCCACCATCCATGACCATGGACACAGCTATTCGAATAGATTTACACTCTGCAGAGGTTGTACACTTTACCCACACCATCCGGGTACCCTACCCTCATCTACACCGATCGTGGGTCGAATAACCGATCAAGACTCTCTGGATGCCCACTCCAATATAAGTGCCTACCCTATGAGTGTTGTTTCCCCTCAACACCGGGACGCCCTATATAGTTCCCAAGCCAACCGGAGCGCTTTTTGCACTGCACAAAGTGTGCGCTTTCAATGAGGGGCTCATAGTAACACGTGGAGGCCCGTAGACCCTTCCTTCCTTCTCTAGGTCGATGTCTCACATGGACCTTTACAGGAGAAGGCACACCCTCCAGGATTTTTATATCCCCTGTAGTAGTAGGGAGCTAATACCAGAGTAAACAAACATCAAGCCCAGCCCTGTCCCATTCCAGAGTAATGTGGTTGCACGGGTTAATTGTTCTAGCAAAACTGCAAAGAACCGGGTGCGTTTTTGTAAACATTTTTCCTCCTCTTTCTTTCAGCATTTTGTAAAACAAAACCCTTTTTTCTTTCTCAAACTTCTCTTGGTAGGTCAAACCTCACCAAGGTTTTGCCATAAACATTTGTAAAACTTTTTCGCGGGACTTCCCATCCTCTAGTTCTTCGGGTAAAGCGGGGTCTCCAAAGGGGTATGGTGTTGTGCACCATCTTTCATACTAGGGACAAGTAGGCGTAAACAAGGGGGTTGTACTTAATAGTACCATTGTGTAATGGTTTGGAGGAGCCAAGCCACTACCAGAGATAACTCAGTATATAATAAAACAATGTAGTTTCGTAAATAGTAGATAAAACATGCATAAGTAAAACAGTAGGACAAGTCTTATGAGCAAGAAAGTGGCTTGCTTGTGATCAACAAACTGGCAATATATGTCCCTAGACTCCTTAGAATACCATAACATCCAATAAAACCCATCTTCTTGTGCTCTCCGATATAATTGCAACTATCGTCGATAGGGAACACATGCAAATAAACAAAGGGCACAATCAATACAAGGTATACAATGAACAATACAATACAACAAACTAATATACACACATTGTTTGAATCAGTAGGTTTTGATAGATTGAGTTTGTTGCAACTAGAAAAAATGGAAAGGCATTTGTGGAACTTGTTTAATGATTTAATTGTCAAATACCATCTAATGAAGGGGTTTTGAACTAAGGCTTGGGTCTGTATGATATAAATGTACAAACATGATATCAACAGGTAGGTATTGGAATAAGAAGACCAACAAAAGTGGTTTCATGATTTTATCAATTTTGTATATTTAGTTATGATATTTCTAGTGAAATAACCTCTAGTTTAGGTGAATAAATCACCATAAAATATATGGAGCTCAAATAAATTTTTCCTCAGAGGGTGTTGTGTATATTTGAGTTTTTGATTTTTGAGAGTTGGAATCACCTCAAAATAATTAACAGAATGCCCTTGGGAAAATCCCAAAGTCAGTTTTGTTGTCAAATTGTCTTTTTAACCAGCTTTATTTTACAGGTCCAAATTATATGAGGTAAAGGACAATGGATAGGCATTGGAAATACCTTTCAGTAGAAATTGGAAACACTATTTTTGGACTAGTTAAGCTTTTGGAATGATGTATTTAGTGAATACACTACATACAGAAGTATTTAATTCATTAAAAATCAACAGAGGATCAATAAATAGTGTTCTCCTAGTTTTTGATAGGTAACGAAGTACCACATGACTGAGAGTTGGAATTAGGTCATTATCACCTTTGGTTTGACCTGTAGAATATTCTAAAGGCTAAAAGGGCCTGTTTTTGTTATTTTTCCTACAGGCAAACCAAGAAGAAAAAACGCACGGGGCCAAAGTGGCATACAGGCTAGCACTAACACCTTTCAATTCCAAAAGGTTTCACATCATTTGGAGTTGTAAAACTCACAAAAAGAATTTATAGTGAAAAGGGTACCTCTAGTTAGTTGATTTGTTGAAATTAATCTGGACATTATCTGGGTCAACCCCAAATACTTCATGTTAGGGAAAACAACCCTAAACTCTAGAAATTTTTTATCTGGGTAATTAGAGATGTTTTGCATTTTCAAAATGATTTAAATTGAAAGACAAACTTCTGGATTTGAGGAAAAACAAAAACAAATGAAGTGGTCACGGGCTGGGATCTGACTAGATCTGGGCCTCAAGGCTCCAATTCAGCTCACCCAGGATGCCAATAGCGCGCGGCTAGGCGCGTTCAAATGCCGGCGTGGGGCCCAGTCGTCAGGGAGCGCGGGGTGGCGAAGGGGTAGAGGGAGATCGGGGGCGTTGGTGTTAGTTGGATCAGACAGAGGAGAGTCGTCGTCCTCACTGGAGCAGAACGGCGATGAGCAAACCCTAGGCGGCAGCGAGGAAGGCTCGGGAAGAAGTGGGGATGCTCACCGAGGGCTCGTGGGAGTCCGGGAGATGGTGGAGGAGACACGGTTCTCTTCGGCGACTCCAAGGATGGGCGAAAGAGACCCCCTTGGTCTAGATATGCTGGTTCCCGCATCGGATAGAGGAAGTGCGGCTCCGAGCTCGTCCGTGGCAGAACCTGAGAGGGACCTAGGCAGAAAAGAAAACCGGGTCAGATGGAGGGGGAAGGAAGGAACTCATCACCGTGACCTGCAGATGGAGGTGAGCAAAGTAGGAGGAGCTACGCTCAAACTTCCCTCATGGTTGAGAGCTTCCTTTGCTACTTCTCTCGGGCAAGACAGGGAAGGGGAAGAGGAGAGTGTGGTCTAGGGAGGTAAGTGAGAGGTAGTGGGGGTAAATAAGCCAGAGAGGGGTGCTGGGGTGTCCTGTGGGCTTATAAACCGATGAGGAGGGGTGTAGAGTGGACTATGTCCATTTGAGGGGAAGGAAGGGATGCTGCTTCGGTATTGGTCGAGGGAGGAGGTGGGGGGTGAGGTGGGGCCTGGTACACGACCATAGAGAGAGAGGGGAGTGGCTGTTTCCTAGCTTTTGATATAAAGAGGGATACACCAATAAATGATCTATCTTTCCCTCCTTTCATGGGGTAAAGGACATGGGGAGAGCACATGCTACAGTTATTTCGACCAAAAGGGTGTCATTGTAGTTGTGGTGAGTGATGGTGAGGTTTGGTGATGATTTGATTTTTGGTTTAGCTCAATACTTGTTTAGTTTGCAAAATTGATCATATAGATAATTATGAAGGGATGTTGTCAATTTGACTTGAGTAAGATGATGCAAGGGTACTGGTAGATAGATGAGGTCAAGATACCCTTCTAAGAATTATTTGAGATTTTTCCAAGGATTTATAGTCCATTAAAAGCCAGTTATTCAAAAAGTGTTGAATTGGTTTTTAGAAGTTGTTTTGATATTTGTGAGTTGGACAAGTTGAGATTTTGATGTGAAAAGGTCCTAGATATGAGTTCACACTTTTTGGAATTTTCCCAAGATTTATTGATGAATAAAAGTATTTAATATGTTTATTTTATCATTTCTGCCTATTAAGAAAATAGGCAAAAAGAATTATTAAAACTCTTCAAAAATATTTATTTTTTAAGTGGGAAGATAGGATAGGATAACTAGACTTCAATTAATCTTGAATATGGGGATGTGTTTTGGAGAAAGTCAAACTTTCTTTTATAGATTAGGTTTTGGAGTTTTTGTAAATTTAAGAGATTAAATAGGTTTTGGTCCATAATAATTATGGATAATATTTCATAAATCTTTATAATCAAGTTAGATGATCTGAATAAGGTTTATATAGCATTTTCAACCTTGGGTATTGAGAATCCAACTAGATTTTGGTAGGAGACAAGGATAAGAGGGTCTAGGGCAATGTTATTTTATTGCCTTCAAAATCTTGTTGGATCTTGGAGCTCAGAGGTCCCCTTGGCTCATGGAGTATATGTATGGATAGACCAAGTGATTTATATCACCATGGGGTAGAGGTTTGAGATTGATCATGCTTGAGCTTACCAAGGATTGATTCCAAACTTTGAATAAAATAAGCCTGCCAAGGCAGATTATCAAATAGCCTTCTAAACCATGTGGTTTTTAGAAGCATAAGGATCCAATTGGAACAAGTGAATTAGGAGTGATATACCTTTATGAGTACAACACAACCATGCAAGGAGTTGGTCCAAGGAAGTTAGGATGGAAATGTGAGCTTCTTCCAAAGTAGGCTAGTTGATAAGATTTACAGGAATTGTTATTTTCTTGCCGGCAAAACTATCAAGAACAAGGGGTTAAAAGATGACCTAGCCAAAGTCAAGAGTGGTCCTTGGTAGTACTTATGATGGTCTACAAGATGGTTCATGTGAATTTCCAAAAGTGCACAAGGGTTGAGAACGAGGGAGTCCCAAAGATTTGATATTGTTAACAGTTTTCCAGACTTAGCCATTTTTGGCCGATTTGGGGATTTTGACTAGCATACAAGAGTTAGGGTTTGTGATTGGTTGCAAGGTTCCAAATCATCATCAAGGGGATGATGCTGGAGGGTATAGTGAGTAGAAAGTATCCATGCTTGATATTGGTATTCATAGATTTGGAAACTTCTAAAATGGATCACCTCAGAATTGATCTAGTTAAGGGTTTTAGATGATCACCTAGTGGCTAGAGATCAGATCCATCTTGTATTCTTACTTAGGGTTTGGTGACTTTAAAGTATCTTGATCATAGGGGATGAGCTCCTATAATAGCTCACTTTAGTTCCTAAGCAAACAAGTTAGACAGCAGATCAAGGCAATTCATCTTAACAGATCACGGCAACTCATCTTACAAGCAAAGCAAATCTACTACTAGGCTTACCATCAAGCCTAGCTTGAGGTAAGGATGGGTATGTTGAAATTTTGGGTTTTGAATATGAGGAGAGTTCTTGGTATCTCTACCAAGAGTGGAGTTCAAAAGCTTAAGAAAAGGTTTTCTGAAAACCTAGAGGTAAGAGTAGTTGCAAGTTCTATCTTGAAACATAAGGGGATTATACTTTATAGATGTCCATAGTTTGGTAAATAGAAGCTACTAAAATAGATAGGGTTGCAAAGGCATCTTGGCTCATGTTTTGAAATGCCAGAACGTTTGAGAATATGTAAAATGAGCCAAGATATATTTGTTAAATAGTTTTTGTCAACTAATGTTGAGGTAAGGAGTATATCATCTGATATACAATCAGATGCATAAGCACAGACAAACACAAGCAAACACTACATTACTGAACAAGAAAAAGTTTTTGTTCCCCCTGATTTTTGCATCCTGGATAACTAATCAGGGTTGCTGAAATTGAGATGTTACATGCAGGGCAGTTGAGAGGAGCTGAGATCAAATTCTGAGCCATTGCTTTATTAAATATGGATTGAAGCAAATCAGCATCAAGGACAAACAGGAGTGGTGATAATGGGTCTCCTTGTATGACTCCCCTTTTGCAGTAAATGTTTTTCCCAGGAACACCATTTAGTAAAATAGATGAAGTGCCAGAGCTAAATAACAGCTGAATCCATTTTATCCATCTTTCACCAAATCTCAAATAATGCATTATGTTCAATCATGTCAAAAGCCTTCTCAAAATCTAGTTTTAGAACAAGAATCTCTTCTTTTGATTGATGGCATTGGAATAGATATTCAAATCCCCAGCTAAGGCAGTCTTGAATGGATCTTTGTTGAAGAAATCCATATTTATTTTTATGGACAAGCTTTAGAATAATCTTCTGCAACTTGTTTGCAAGTAATTTAGTGATGATCTTCAACACACTATTGAGAAGTGATATGGGTCTAAAGTCTGATGGTGTCTCAGGGCAGTTCTTTTTAGGAATCAGTGTGACGAAAGAAGAGTTGATGCTCCCAAGAGAGATTTTATGATCATAGAAGTCATGAATCATCTTTTTTATGTCATTACCAATTATAGGCCAGCAACATTTAATGAATTCATTGTTAAAGCCACTGGTCCAGGAGACTTGTCATTGGGATGTTCCTTCACTACATCATCAATTTATTTATCTAGAAAAGGAGCTTCCAAATTTTCTCTCAAGTTTGTGCTCATCCCATCACCAAAGAAATCAGCCAGATAGAAGTCCATAGTAGTATTATCAGAAGTTCCCATTCTATTTCTGAAAGTAGTCCACAATAAAGCAGATTTACCCTCATGATCAGAGATTTTAGCTTGATTAGCATTCTTGAGAGTTGAGATGTAATTATGTCTATAATTGATAGTTGCCTTTGAGTGAAAGAATCTTGTGTTTCCATCTCCAAGCTTGACCCATTTAATCTTACCTCTTTGCTTCCAATATGACTTTTGATTTTGTAACAAAGTAATGACATGAGTCTTCAGGATATCTCTCAAGTTCCATTTAGAAATATTCAGGCATCTATATTCTTCAATATTATCTAGAAGTTCAATGGCCAGATTAACCTGGTCAATCAGTCGTTTGAGACAAGGGAGGTTCTTTGCCCAAAGTTTTAGGCCTCTTCTAACATTTTTTAGCTTAGCATTGATATTTTTTGCACTGTCATGATAAGCAACTGGGTTGTTCCAAGCATTTTGAACTATGCCTACAAAATCACTGTGTTGCAACCAGTAGTTTTCAAATCTAAAAACAATTGCCCTAGGGATTTTGGTGCCAATGTTTATAATACATGGAGTATGATCAGAAGTAGGTCTGACAAGAGGGTAGACAAAGGTTTATGGGTAAGAAGAAGTCCAAGAACTTGAGGTGAAGAACTAGTCCAGTCTTTCAAGAAGTGGGTCTTTCTGCATATTACTCCATGTAAACTTTTTCCCTTTCATAGGCAGCTCGATTAGACCAAGATTACTGATAGCATCATTAAACAATAACATATCATTGATATATCTTCCACTTATATTTCTATCAGAGGGTTGTCTAATTAGATTAAAATCTCCCACTACAAGCCAGTCCACACCATCAGAAATATCAATATTATGTAACCACTGAATGAAAGAAGCTTTTCTATGTGGATCACAGGGTCCATAGATATTAGTAAGGTACCAGGTCTCATTGGATAAGTTGAAGTGGAATTTGATGGACATAGAGAACTCATTTTTTAAATCCAATTCACCAGTAAATAAAGCCCCGTTCCAAATGGTTATAATTCCTCTAGAGGCACCAACTGAGGGCAAAAACTCAAACTTATTGAATTTCTTGGGACAAATTTTCTTTAGGTAATCCAGATCAAAGCTCTCTCTTTTTGTTTCTTGCAGGCAGATGATATCACAGCCTGATTGATCAATTTTATTAAATAAGGCCTCCCACTTTTTTCAGAGTTTATTCCTCTTATATTCTAGTTCACAATTTTCCAACTTCTTGTATTATCCATAAAAAATATTGAGTTGTGAGCCTAGGTAGCAAGGGATACTCCCAGACAGAGCAATAATCATAGCAGAAATAACTTTTTTCAACATAGCAGGAGTACCATCTCATCATCCACAAGAGGAAAAAGGTCATCAAAAGGCAGTAGTATATAGGTTTATTACAGTACCCATGACAACTTAAAGTATTCCAGCCACCCCTTGGATAAGAAATGATGCAATACATTAAGATTATTTCTTGGATGGTTTCTTGTGCTGCTGAGAACCATCCCCAGCAGGAGCATTCCTCTTGTCCATGACCTTGTCAGAATTTGCAGCAGGTCTTTTTCCTCTACCAGCAGAGAATGATGAGGTTCTTGGCCCTGGTGCCACCTTCACTTTTTCAACAACCTTTCTCTTTTTTAGAAGCCTCTTTTCAATTCCTTCCTCAGCAACCTTGCAAAAGGAAGTAGCTAGCTTTTAGACAAATTTTTGTACTAATATCAGGTGGGGCAGCATTGCATGTAAGACAGTATTTACTAGTGCAATTAGCATGACTCTTGAAACCATCATTTAACTCAATGATTCTGGGACTTCTTCTCACCTCATTTTCAACAAGACTGGAGTATCCCCTCCTCTTCTTTGAAGGTGTAGCAGGTGAAGTGGTTGTTCTCTGAATCTCAACCAATTTATCATTATCCCCCTGAAGAATACAAGTAGGTGCCATCTGAGTTACACAAGCATCAGAAATAGAGAAAGGGATTGTCTGCTCGTTTAAGTTGGATTCCTTTAAGATATCCCACAAGGGAGATTGTAGGAAATGATTTTCCCAATCAAAATTTTCAGGTGTCAAAATCATAAGAGTGATGTAGTTGAACCAACTTACAGGAATATCAAAACTTCTGACTCTTCCACTGACTTTGCAATGAGGGGCAAAGGACCTATCCCATAGATCCAATCCTTGTTTTGAAAATGATTGTTTAGCAGCATGAAGATCAGGAATCTGTGCAAAGTGAGTATGCACAAAGCCCAAACTGAAAGTGAGACAAGTGAGGTGAGAGCGTCTTAGAATCCTCCAAGAAAATCCTGAGATATCCAAACTAACATCTCCTAAATTATCCACATTATCAACTTCCTCTGGTTCTGAGTTGTAAGCATTCATTAGGTGCTCCAAACCTTCTCCAAGTGGGGCATTCTAATTATCTTGTATTACCTCATCCTCATCAAGAATTAAAATGTTGTTTTGGATATGCCCCCCACTATTGTCAGAACCATTGTGACCATGGATAGAACAAGAAACTGTAACAGCACGGTTATCTTGGGGGAAGGATGTTGAGGATCATCAGGTAACACATCCTCCATAATGGCATCCATCAGTTGGTTAAAAGCAGCATTTTGATGATCTGCTGATCAACATTTTGATTATTTCCCATAGCCTAGTGACCCCACCCCTCATCATCATTGTTGTCAGCATCATGAATGTTGGCAGGAGGTGGTACAAAGAGGTTGGCATCAGGGTTCAGGATAGGAATCTGGTGAGGGTCTACACCCTCATCGGGTAAAGGATCCTCATCTAGTGGACCACCACCCAGCATATTCTGCAAAAGAACCTCAACAGAGAATTTCCAGGACTGAGATTCGAGAGTCCCCTTCAGTGAACCTGACACTTTTTGGAATGTCCTCAAGATCAGTGACCCTAACTTTAGCCATGATTCTGCCCTTGTGGTTGGGAATATTTTCCCACATGATTAGTTTGCCAAAGTCAGAGAAGATGGCATCCAGATCCTCAGTATACCAGTGATCGAGAGGGGGGCCAACAAGCAGGACCCAAACCTCCCTATTAAACTGAGCTCTTCTCCAATTAATGTCTTCATTGTGTTTAG
The DNA here is from genome assembly GCA_916181665.1 of Avena sativa. NCBI lineage: Eukaryota > Viridiplantae > Streptophyta > Magnoliopsida > Poales > Poaceae > Avena > Avena sativa. The sequence continues at coordinate 342,652,882 of OV702288.1, forward strand.
AAAAAGAAATGTGCACCTCCTCAAACAGAATGGGGCTTTCTCTAATCAGCATGTCTCTATCACTAGTAAGTGCAAATTTAACATATGCAGACCCAAAAGGACAGGCTCGCATATCTCTAAAACCCACATGCATCTCATTGGCCAGAAAATCTTGCAGAACTTCCTCAATGTTCTCAAACGGAATCTGACCTGGAGGAACTAGAGCAATGGTGGTGATGGCGTACTGCTCATGGAGCAGAGATCTATGCACAACGACCACCCTCTTGACCCCCACTCGACCAGGAACTTAGAGAATCTCGAAGCCCGGCGGGACGAACGGTCTTGGATGAATGGGGATATTCGCCATTGTCTCCGACAAGGCAACCGGCAGAGAAGAACTTGGTGGAAAGCAATCAGCGGAAATGGGGTTTGTACTAGGCGAGGAAGGTGAGAAGACAGGGTCTTGATTTTTCTTGCCATTAGAAAATTTTCCAAAGTCACTAAAACTGGAAAACTGTCGGGGTACTTGGGCCTTGAACCAATTGGGATAATTAATGTTGGGCCAAGCCCGTTTAGTGAAGGATGAATATTCCCGAATAGGCAACCTACACAGTTGAACGGCATTTGCTGAATTAGCGCATAGGTTGACCTGGTTGGGCCCATTAATTGTCTACGAAAATGTCACGCCGAAGAATTCCCATTGAATTTGTCATTAGAGCGAATCGCCTGATTGACGCCCTGTTTTAAAGGCCAATTAATTTGTCCAACAGGAATATTATTGGGATAGGAAAGGCGATTAATATCACCTGAATCAGCATTGTGCCCAGAGAGACGAATAAAAACAAAGTTTTTTCCTTTCTTTTTTGAAACCACTATCCATTCAGATGCGAGCTCCCGATAATGTTTTTTCTCTTCAGCTCTCCAATTCGGAACACCATTCCCCTAGAGGTTGAAAAAACATTCAAACATGTCCACCGAGAATTTTCCCATATTGTAAATTTCAAAACCCACTGGTCTAGAAGCTACCGAGAATTTAAATTTCTATCCTGCAAATGCTTGACACGATAGGAAGATGCTTTTCCACCAAAAATAGTCTGAATGGTCAATCCGACTGAATGAATATCCAGCTTAAATTTAGCTCTTCCAAAAGAAATAACCAGAATGAAATCTCTTCTCCTGAGACCCCCAATGAAATTGACAGAATGACCAAACTTCTTATAGATGTTAGCTTCAAAGATCAGACCAACAGAAAAGTCAAGAGCAGATGCAGGCGTAGAACTAGAAGCATTTGAACTTTTTGGAATTTCCTTTTCAGCAGATACTAACGAGTCCAAAAGAACTTGATTGCCAACTATAACTTTATGAAAAGGCATAGCAATGACACTTCCTTGATCAATTGTTTCATCTTTCAAAAGGAACCTTCAATCAAGAACTATTTCCTTGTGATCAAGAAGAACAATTTCTCTAGCTTGTGGACGAAGAATAAGGAGTGCATCTTTCATGATAATGGGATCAGAATTAATAGATCCATAAGACACTTTCCATCTCAAAGGAGAAAGAACCAATCCAGAGGAAGATCGAGGAGATCTAGGGACAGACTCATGAACATCAACTAACAACTCATTCATCATAGCTAGATGAAAAGGAAAACGTACCACTGTGCTAATGTTGAAACTTTCTCCCTTCAGAAACTCTCTACCTTCCAAGGCAAATCCTTTAGCATTATTCAACACCAACCAATTCCTAGAGGGCCAAAAAAGAAATGTACCCTCAAGAAACTTGCCCTCCCTCCGAGGCACCTGTGAAATAAACCTTCCAAGAGCTGGCCAAATCCTCCATGGAAAACCACCAACAAGAGATAGGTAGAAAGGTGAGGAGGAGGGGGCACAATGATTGGAACAGAAGGAGGAGATGGATGCTGGAGAGGGAGATCGCCGGTGGTGGAGGCTAGCACGGTGAGGCTAAGGTGGAGCCATTCCAACTCATCCACACTTCCTATCTCGCTTACTCTGTTGTCAACTCATTGTTATAGTATTGCAGTAGTCATATCCAGGTTGCCTTACAGGGGAAAAATAGTACGATGAGCAACAACATCTATCTATTTTTGTACTCCTATCTGCGTATACTAGTAGTACTACATACTCAGGAACGGCACGAGCGTGTGCTCCACTAGTGCGCCTCCGCACGTAGGGTAATCCAGTACAGAGTAGATCGTCACCGCATGGTTGCGTGATTATTATGCATTGGTCCATGCTCTAGTCGTGGGCACGTGTCGTAGCAGTAAAAAAATTGTGAAAAATAGATTACTCATAAATAATTACTCCCTGCATCCTAAAATAGTTGTTACTGACTTGGCTTTGTCTAGATAGGCATGTATTTCGACGCATTTTAGTACTTAGATGCTCCCTCATTTCCAAATTAGAAAGCATATTAGGTTTTGTCGAAGTCAATATTTATAAAGTTTGACCAACTATATATACAAATATACTAACTTACATAATGTCAAACGCATATAATATGAAACATGGTTCATGATGATTCTCATAACATTGAGTTGATGTCGTAGATGTCCATATTATTTTATAGATATTTAGGCAAAATTATAGGGCAGCCTATCCTGCACGCTGGACCCACGTCGGTGTGTCGTCCACACTAGCGCAATTTCGACGGCAATCTTGGTTTAAGACTTAAATTAAGTCGAATTGACAAGTTTGGGCATAAAATTCCATAATCACTGAGTTAGATGACTAAAATCGAAGCATCATAAGAATGGTTAGTGTGTTTATCTCTGGTCCAAATTGTAGAAGTGAACAATTACATAAAAGTCATACTAAACCCCTAAATACTCCGTAATAATATTAGCAGCAAACTTAGTTTACATCGAAAATGCATCCTTCCTAGTACCAAAAGAGAACCTACATACGACTACTACTAGTAAACTGGAGTAGTAAAATAGTACTACTAGTAGTACTATTTATCTGCTAATACACCATTATAGTCTTGACCATCAGCTGTATATTAAGATCATTTTTTCCAGTCGATGCAAATCCAGAAAGATAAATGGGTGGACTGTTCAATCTTCATCAGGCGGTGGAACCCCGAGGTACGTACTAAGCTTGTCGGACAGGAAGGTGTCCAGCGACGAGCTGCTCGTCAGCTAGATTACCGCATTAATACTCTCGACCATCGACAAGTCCGCCGAGCCAGGTAGGCCAGGCGCACACAGCTTCACCGTGTACCGCGGCCACAAGCACTTGTCCTGCCTAATGCACACCAAGGACACGACGGCGTCCAGGCCGAGCGCGCTGATGGTCAAGCCGAACATGGCACCCTCATCCCTGTAGAGGAAGCGCGTGAATCCCCTCGTGCTTGTTGGTGGAAGAGTCAGGATGAGGCAAAAGAAGGCGTTGCCATAGATGACCCTAGTTACTATGACCCCGTGGGCCTCCTTCATGTGGGGAAGGAGTCCTGCTGGCGAGGCAATGAAATCACAGGCGTAATCAATGCAGGAGCATGGGCCATGCAAGCAAGCGAACTTGTGCTCGTCAAGCTTGTCGAAGGCTACCAAGCTAAAGCGCCATCGTAGGGGCACTCAATCACCGCCTCAGACTGGACGGCGTCCATAGCAGCCGGCTCATGGTCGAATCCGCCGACACAGTACATGAACTTGTGGGAGTGGTTAGAGAGAGAAGATCGGCTCGCCGACGTAGTGCCCGCCGGCCAGAAACCCGGGTTGGGTGGGTATATTGATTGAGTTTCGTACTGGAGTGCTACGATTGTACAGGAAAACGCTAGGCATCAGCGCACTGGCGGAGGCTGCACTTGGCCACTTTTTTCTTAGACAGTGTCCACACATCGTACATGCTTTGTCAAAACAAAAAGACTGCAAAAAGTAAACATGTGAGTAATAAAGAAGGTGTCACGTTGTACTGTACTAGACAGTACAGTACAAATAGAGTGGAAGACCGAGGCAAGAAGATTCAGGTAGCCTTCTGCAGCGTACGTTTTTTCCCGGTGCCAAATTCGCTTTTCAACAAATGGCACTGATGCCCTACGCTGCTGAGCCGATGCCTTGAATTTTTTTTGGAGCATCGATGCTTCCTACATGCTCCGATGCCACATTCAAGAAAGGAATAAACAATGAGCTGCATGACACATCTCTTGTCTTCTCGCGTGATACATCCACCAAAGAAAAGTTCCATCCTTTTTTTACGATCCAGAGACGCTTGGTTAGTTGCCTATATACTTATATTAATCCATGAGGGGCTAGTGCCACAAATTTTTGGTTTGGCACCGGTGATGATCTGGCACAGTTTTTTTACATTTTGGCACCGGCTACACTGTGGAAGGCCTGAGAGGCAAGAATATCTACTCCTGGAGAGAGAAGAAAAGCATGCGGCCTACTGCAGGGGAGAGACCAAGGACTGCATGCATGTCTTCAACACCAACCTATAATTAACTTTTTTTGTCTTATCAAATTTAAATGGCATTAATAATCCGAGACAGAGGGAGTACTAGTACTAGTAGTAGTACTACATCTTATAACAAATCAGATAAACTAGTATTGTATTTATTAGTGGTACTTTTTTTGATAAATTATAATTAGTACTAGTACATAGATATGTGAAAAACCAATCCAAGTTACTACTCCAATAGAGAGTACGATCACTCTGTTTTATGGATTCTTCTTTACTCTACGTACTAGTAGTAAAAGCTAGAATGTAGATTATTTCAGAACAAATTTTGGCTCTACAATATCTAGCATACGCGCAAACCTCAAAAGACACTTCATTGCTTAGTTTCAGGAATCTTGCACTAAATGCATGGACTTGGATGTCATTTTCATTTTTATGAGGTCCTTGATGTACCTTGTATTTCCACCGACCACGTGTTAACTAATAAAGCACCTCGCTCCTACGGAACCTACCATAATTAAAAAATAATTACATTGCCCGGATTATCATACAAAGTGGAACATGGTTTCTTATAATTCTAAAGTTTTTAGAAATAGGATGTTTCAAGCTTCCCAACTAACTTTGCACACTTTAGTGACTTTTTGCTGATTTAACGAAATTAGATCAAATATTTGCTACACAAGTAAGGGAAATTGATTTCTATTGAATTAAGTGTATTTTTAGAGGTAGATGGGTGATGTAGTAAACAATGTCGTCGGTGTTAGTTTTCAACTATCACGAAAGAATATTTAATTCTCAATTTTTCAAGTGATGACGAGATTGTTCTTTTACGTAGAGAAACTTCGAAGAATATGGATCTAAATACCACAAGACAAGTTTTCAGACATAAAGAGTGGACCAACATGTTGTACTGACGATACCCATGTTTTATGAGCTTTCAAACTTCCAAGCTAACTTCGCCAACTTGAATGACTTCATGCCAATTATTTATCGAATTTAGGTCAAATTTGAACTACAAGCAAATTGTAGGTTGCTTTGAAAGTTTTATGAAAACTCTTTTGGAGGTACCTATACAGGGGACAATTAATATATCATAAACCACCAAGAGTTTTGATGACACGTTCAACTTCTTGATAAGATTTTGCATCTTGACAGTTTAATAAAACTAGGTCAAACTTGAGCTACAAGTAAGTGCGAAAGATCGCTCTTGAATTAAATGTTTGTCGATATTTGAATGACTTCCTAGCTAACTCTGCCCATTTGAATGACTTTATGTCGATTTATCGAAATTAGGTCAAATTTGAAAATACAAGTAAATTGTAGGTTGCTTTGAAAGTTCTATGAAAAAGCTTTTGGGGGCACCCATCGAGGGGTCAAAATCACTATGTCAGAAACCACTGAGAGTTTTGACGATAGTTTCAACTTCTTACTAGGATTTTGCATCCTAGCTATTTAACGAAATTAGGTCAAACTTGAGCTACAAGCAAGTAAGCGCGATAGATTTCTCTTAAATAAAATGTCTTTTCAAGGGTAGATGGGTGCATCTTCTTATAGTAAACAATGCTGTCAGTGTGAGTTTCCATCTATCGGGAAAGAACATTCTCAAATTTTCGAGTGATATCGAGATTATTCTCTCCTATAAAGGAAGTCCGAAGAATATGGATCTGAATGCTACAAGCTAAGTTTTCATACATATATAGTGGACCAACATATTGTACTTATGATTTCCCGTGTTTTATGAGTTCTCAAACTTCCTATAGCTTACCGATCTGCCTACTTGAATGACTTTATATGTCAATTAATCAAAAATTAGGTCAAATTTGAACTATATACTACAAGTTTTGTAGGTTGCTCTAAAAGTTTTACAAAAAATCTTTTGGAGGTACCCATCAGGGGGTCACAATCAATATATGAGAAACAACCGAGAGTTTTGGCAACTGGTTTGACTTTCTGCTACGATTTTACATCATGACACTATTTAATGAAATTGGGTCAAACTTGAGCTACAAAGTAAGCATGGTAGATTGCTCTTGAAATATATGACTTTTCAGAGGTAGATGGGTGCATTTTCTTGTAGTAAATAGTGTCGTTGGTGTGATTTTCCAACTATCAGAAAGAACATTCAATTCCCAATTTTTTGAGTGATGACGAGTGAGATTGTTCTTTTCCATAAAGAAATGTCCGAAGAATATTGGATCTGAATGCCAGAAGTCAAGTTTACCGACATATATAGTGGACCAACATGTTGTACCAAGATTCCCATGTTTTATGAGTTTTCAAAGTTCCTAGCTAACTCTGCTCATTTGACCGAATGACTTTATATCGATTTATCGAAATTAGGCCAAATTTGAAAATTCAAGTACATTATAGGTTGCTTTGAAAGTTCTACAAAAAAACTTTTAGAGGTACCCATCGACATGTCACAATTAACATATCATAAAACATCGAGAGTTTTGACGAGAGGTTCAACTTCTTGCTAAGATTTTGCATCTTAACAATTTAACGAAATTAGGTCAAACCTGAGCTACAAGTAATTAAGCACAATAGATTGCTCTTGAAATTAAATGTATTTTAAGAGGTAGATCAGTGCATCTTATTGTAGTAAACAATGCTGTCAACTTGAGTTTCCAACTATCAGGAAAGAACATTCAATTCTACATTTTCCAAGTGAAGATGAGCGAGGTTGTTCTTTTTCGTAAGAAGTACGGAGAATATTGGATGTGAATTCCACGCCGAGTTTATAGACATATACAGTGGACCAACATGTTGTGCCAATGATTCCCATGTTTTATTTAGGAGTTTTCAAACTTCCTAGCTAACTCTCCCCATTTGACCGAATGACTATATGTCAATTTATCGAAATTAGGTCAAATTTGAAACTACAAGTAAATTGTAGGTTGATTTGAAAGTTTTACAAAAAATCTTTTGGAGGTACCCATCGAGGGGTCACAATTAATATATCATAAAACACACCAAGAGCTTTGACTATAGGTTCAACTTCTTGCTAAGATTTTGCATCTTGATAATTTAACGAAATTAGGTCAAACTTGAGCTACAAGTAAGCGCGATAGATTGCTCTTGACTTAAATGTATTTTCAAAGGTAGATCAGTACATCTTGTTGTATTAAACAATGTCGTCAGTGTGATTTTCCAACTATCAGGAAATAACATTCAATTCTAGATTTTCCGAGTGAAGACGAGTGAGGTTGGTTGTTCTTTTCCATAAAGAGAAGTCCAAAGAATATTGGATGTGGATGCCACAAGCCAAGTTGATTGACATATATAGTGGATCGTCAACATTTTGTACTTGCGATTCCCATGTTTTATGAGTTTTCAAGCTTCCTAGCTAACCCCGCCCATTTGAATGACTTTATGTCGATATCTCGGAATTAGGTTAAATTTGAAACTACAAGTAAATTATAGATTTTGCTTTGATAGAGTTACGAAAAAGCTTTTGGAGGTACCCATCGAGGGGTCAAAATTAATATATCAGAAACCAGAGAGATTTTCGATGATAGGTTCAACTTCTTGCAAAGACTTTGCATCTTGACAATTTAACAAAATTAGGTCAAACTTGAGCTAGCTACAAGTAAACACCATAGATTGATCTTGAATTAAATGTCTTTTAATAGGTAGATCATCGGTGCATCTTCTTGTAGTAAACAATGTCGTTGGTGTCAGTTTCCAACTATCAAGAAACAACATTCAATTCTACATTTTCTGAGTGAAGAATACGAGCGAGGTTGTTCTTTTTCCTAAAAAAAAGTCCGAAGAATATTGGATCTGAATTCCACAAGCCAATATTACATACATATATATTGGACTAACATGTTGTACCAACGATTCCCATGTTTTATGAGTTTTCAAACTTCCCAGCTAACTCTTCCCATTAGAATGAATTTATGTTGATTTATCAAAATTAGGTCAAAGTTGAAACTATAAGTACTAGTAAATTGCACGTGCCCTGCACGTGATACTTAGATAATATACATCTGGCATATCATGACTATATAAAATTATAATAGGTAAAGCAGAAAAAATATCATAGGTAAAATTTGAACTACTATACGTAAACTGTGTAGGTTGCTTTGAAAGTTTTACGAAAAAGCTCTTAGAGGTACCCATTGGAGGGGGCGTGGGGGGGGAGGGGTCAGCTAATATACTATCAGAAACCATAGAGAGTTCTGACGACAGGTTCATCCTCTTGCTATGATTTTGTGTCTTGACAGTATAATGAAATTAGGTCAAACTTGAGCTACAACTAAGTGCGATAGATTGCTCTTGAATTTAATGAAATTATGTCAAACTTGAACTACTATTAATAAATTGTAGGTTGCTTTGAAAGTTTTATGAAAAAATCTTTTGGAGGTACCCATCGAGCGGTTAATTAATATATCAGAAACCATAGAGAGTTTTGACGAGTGGTTTGACTTCTAGCTAAGATTTTGCATCATGAAAATTTTGAACACCTTTTGAAAACGATCACATGGAATAGAGAGAGAGGGGAAATGATTTTTCTATTCTCTATGGTTAACCCACAAGCTTGAGGTACACCTTATTAGGCTTCAAGATACAAACTATATTTTCTCCACAATGTATATGGTGAACCTTAGCGGATGCCACATACTAGGCCTTAAGGTGTGCTTTTGTACACATTGTTGATGCCCTTATTAGGGAAAAAGCAAATAGTACTCCCTCGATCCAAATTAGTGTTCTCACATTTGTCTAGATTCAAATGTATCTAGTCATGTTTTAGTGCTAGATACATTCGAATCTAGACAAATCTGAGAACATTAATTTGGATCGAAGGGAGTAGTATATTAGTACTAGTACACTAGTATAGTAGTACTCATTTCTTTTCTTAGAATATGCTCACCTCTGTCCACATGATGTACACGCTAAGAGAATAAAACGTAGGTAGGGTAAAAGAGGGCAGCATCGAAGAGGAGTGGAAGGCGGTTCAATGTCAGAGGAAAGTTATGATGGGTTCCTGAAACGAGGTACTCCTGCGGCCACTCTACTAGTAGTAAATTTCAGGACCTATGCACGCAAAACAAATTGTGTGTTTTTTCTCTCCTTTTCTACCTCTCACCATCCATCCTCCCTCTCTCCTACCCTTTCCCCTCGCGCATCGGCCCGACTGATCTCTTGATACATCATAAATGTATCTATAATTTTTGATGTTCCATGCTTATTTAGTATCTACTTTCTTATGTTTTGTCTACATTTTGAGATACTTTTATACATTTTCTGGAACTAACCTATTAACAAGATGCCATAGTGCCAGTTGCCTGTTTTCTGCTATTTTTGGTTTCAGAAAAGCTTGTAAATAAATATTCATGAAATTGGATAGGACAAAAGCCAAAGTTCTTATTTTACCAGAAGACTCACGGAGCCAGAAGATGAGACGGAGAGGGGCCACGAGGGGCCCACACCACCTGGTGGCGCGGGCCAGGCCATGCCAGGTGGTGGTGTGGCCGCCTCGGGTGCCCACTGACCTTGCCTCTTCACCTATAAAAGCCCCGGGGGATGAAAACCCTAGAGACAAGATCATAATTCCATGAAAAGTTCCGCAGTGCCACCGCCACCGAAGAGGAGATTCGGGGGGCAGAAGTCTCTGTTCCGGCACCCTGCCGGGACGGGGAAGTGTCGCCGCAGCCATCTCCATTGACTCCACCGCCATCTCCATTGTCGTTGCTGACTCCCATGATGAGGAGGGAGTAGTTCCCTCTCGAGGCTAAGGGCTCTACCGGTAGCTATGTGTTTGATACATTGCAAATGTATCTATAATTTTTTATGTTCCATGCTTGGTTTTATCTACTTTTTTATGTTTTGTCCACACTTTGGAGTACTTTTCATATGATTTCTTGGATTAACCTATTAACAAGAGCCACAGTGCCAGCTGCCTGTTTTCTGCTGTTTTTGGTTCTAGAAAGTCAGAAAATGAATATTCTCGGAATTGGACGGGACAAAAGCCAAAGTCATTATTTTACCGAGGGACACACGGAGCCAGAATACAAGATGAAGAGGGGCCAGATGGCAACCACACCACCTGGCCGCGCGGCCAGGCCTGGCCCGTGCTAAGGGGTGGTGTGGCCAGCCCAGGCACCCCCTCGGCCTCTCCTTCCACCTATAAGTTGCCTCCAATACAGAAACCCTAAGCACCTGATCAAAAATTCCATGAAAGAGTCTGTAGCCGCCGTCGTCTCCATCCCAAGATCGGGAGGGATCTGAAGCTCTTCCTGGCACCCTGTCGGAGAGGGGAATTCACCCTGGAGGCCTTCTTCATCATATGCAAGCCTCCGGTGTGATGCGTGAGTAGTTCATCTCTGGACTACGGGTCCATGTAGTAGCTAGATGGCTGGTTCTTCTCCTTTGTGCTATCATGTTTAGATCTTGTGAGCTCCGTTCATGATCAAGATCATCTATTTGTAATTCTGCATGTTGTGTTTGCAGGGATCAAATGGATATTGAGATGCTATTTTAGATTGATTATTGATTCTATCATGTCTTTATTATTTGCGATCTTGCATGCTTTCCGTTGTTACTAGCTATCTTGGCCAAGTAGATGCTAGCAACTCCAAGAGTTAGTATTATTGCTCGATAGTGGGTTCATGCCTCTGGTAATCTGGGGAAGTGACAGAAATATCTAAGGTACTAGATGTGCTGTTGCTACTAGGGAGAAAACAACAATCCTTTGTTCATAGAACAATCGTATTGTTTACTTTACACGCAATTCGTAATGCAATTATCCGTTGCTTGCAACTTAATACTGGAGGGGGTTCGGATGATAACCTAAAGGTGGATTATTAGTCATAGATGCAGTTGGATGGCGGTCTATGTACAATGTTGTGATGCCCAATCGAATCTCAAAGGATTCAAGATGAGTAGTATATGCTTGTATGCTTTCTCGATGTTTGTCAATTGCCCCGCTATAATTTGTTCACCCAACATGTTATCTATCTTAAGGAGAGCCACCTCTAGTGAACTATGGACCCCGGTCCTTTCTTTTACAATCAATCTACAAATTGTTTACTGCTTTGTGTTTAATTTCTGCAAACTATTACTTTCTTCCACTCGATACATTTAATCCTTTGTTTTCAGCAAAACCGGCGAGATTGACAACCTCATCGCAAGTTGGGGCAAAGTTCTGTGGTTGTGTTGTGTAGGTCTCCATGTTGCTACTAGCACCGGTAGTGCGTCCTACCAAGGCTCAGCTAGCAACACCTTTGGGGTGTTTCCTTGCTCCTACTGGATTGATAACCTTGGTTTCGTACTGAGGGAAAACTTGCTGTTGTGGTCATCATACGTTCCTCTTGGGGTTCCCCAACGAGCTTGATATATTTTGGGCCATCAAGCATATTTTCTGGCGTCGTTGCTAGGGAGTCAAGGACAAATCTTCACAAGGGGAGTCCCTCATAACCAATCTCTTTACTTTGTTATTTTTGTTTTGCTTAGTTTACTTGTTCTTTGCTTGCTTGTTTCTTGATCAAAAACACACAAAAATTAGTTTTACTAGTTTACTTTCTTTATTAAAAACAAAAAAAAATGACTACTCTTGAAAACACTAAGTTGTGTGACTTCACTAGCACCAACAACAATGATTTCATGAGAACACCTATTGCTCCACATGTTCCTGAAGCTACTTTCTTTGAGATTAAACCTGCTTTACTCAATCTTGTTATGAGAGAACAATTTTCTGGTATTGGTGATGAAGATGTTGCTACCCATCTAAATAACTGTGTTGAACTTTGTGAGATGCAAAAGAATAGGGATATAGATGGAGATATTATTAAGCTTAAATTGTTTCCTTTCTCTTTGAGAGGAAAAGCTAAAGAATGGTTGAATTCCCTAACTAGGAATAGTATTGATTCTTGGACTAAATGCAAAGATGCTTTTATTGGAAAATATTATCCTCCTGCTAAGATTATATCTGTGAGAAGTGAAATAATGAAGTTTAAACAATATAATAATGAACATGTTGCTCAAGTTTGGAAAAGAATGAAATCTCTGGTAAAGAATTGTCCCACTCATGGACTGACTGCTTGGATGATCATTGATACATTGCAAATGTATCTATAATTTTTGATGTTCCATGGTTAGTTTTATCCACTTTCTTGTGTTTTGTTCCAACTTTGGAGTACTTTTATTATGATTTCTTGGACTAACCTATTAACAAGAGCCATAGTGCCTACTGCCTGTTTTCCGTTGTTTTTGGTTCCAAAAAAGTCAGAAAATGAATATTCTCGGAATTGGACGGGACAAAAGCCAAAGTGCCTATTTTTCCGGAAGGGATCAAGTGCCAGAATACGAGACGGAGAAGGGCTAGGGCCGGCCACACCACCTGGCCGCGCGGCCAGGCCTGGCCCATGCCAGGGGGTGGTCTGGCTGCCCCCAGCACCCCCTCGGCCTCTCCTTCCGCCTATAAGTTGCCCTCGGGACGAAAACCCTAAGTACCCGATCAAAAATCCACGAAAGAGTCTGTAGCCTCCGTCGTCTTCCCGGCACCCTGCCGGAGAGGGGAATTCACCCTGGAGGCCTTCTTCATCACCATGCAAGCCTCCGGTGTGATGCATGAGTAGTTCATCCTTGGACTACGGATCCATGTAGTAGCTAGATGGCTGGTTTCTCCTCCTTTGTGCTTTCATGTTTAGATCTTGTGAGCTCCGTTCATGATCAAGATCATCTATTTGTAATTCATACATGTTGTGTTTGCGGGGATCCGATGGATATTGAGATGCTATTTCAGATTGATTATTGATTCTATCATGTCTTTGTTATTTGAGATCTTGCATGCTTTCCGTTGTTAGTAGCTATCTTGGCCAAGTAGATGCTAGCAACTCCAAGAGTTAGTATTTATGCTCGATAGTGGGTTCATGCCTCTGGTAATCTGGGGAAGTGACAGAAATCTCTAAGGTACTAGATGTGTTGTTGCTACTAGGGAGAAAACAACAATCCTTTGTTCATAGAGCAATTTTATTGTTTACCTTACACGCAGTTCGTAAAGCAATAATATGTTGCTTGCAACTTAAAACTGGAGGGGGTTCGGATGATAACCTGAAGGCGGATTATTAGTCATAGATGCAGTTGGATGGCGGTCTATGTATTATATTGTATTGCCCAATCAAGTCTCTAAGGAGTCAAGATGATTAGTATATGCATGTATTGCTTTCTCGGTGTTTGTCAATTGCCCCGCTGTAATTTGTTCACCCAGCGTGTTATCTATCTAAGGAGAGCCACCTCTAGTGAACTATGGATCCCGGTCCTTTTTCTTTACATAAAATCTATAAACTGTTTCTGCTTTGTGTTTACTTTCTACAGACTTTTACTTCTTTCCATTCGATACGTTTAATCCTTTGTTTTCCGCAAAACACGGTGAGATTGACAACCTCATCGCAAGTTGGGGACAAAGTTCTGTGGTTATGTTGTGCAGGTATCCACGTTGCTACTAGCACCGGTAGTGCGCCCTGCCAAAGCTCAGCTAGTAACACCTTTGAGGTGTTTCCTTGCTCCTACTAGTTTGATTAAACCTTGGTTTCATAACTGAGGGAAACTTGCTGCTGTGCTCATCATACCTTCCTCTTGGGGTTCCCAACAAGCTCTACATCAACACCGCCATCAAGCATTTTTCTGGGTGCCATGCATTGAGCCATCAAGCATTTTTCTGGCGCCATTGTCGGGGAGTCAAGGACATCTTCACAACGGGAGTCCCTCATAACCAATCTCTTTACTTTGTTGTTTTTTTGCTTAGTTTTATTTTTGCCTTGTTTGCTTGTTTTGTTCTTCAAAAAAACATAAAAAAATTAGTTTTACTTGTTTGCTTTCTTATTTGAAAACCAAAAAAAATGACTACTCTTGAAAACACCAAGTTGTGTGACTTCACTAGCACCAACAACAATGATTTTATGAGCACTCATATTGCTCCACCTATGGCTGAAAATACTTTCTTTGAGATAAAACCTGCTTTGCTCAATATTGTTATGAGAGAACAATTTTTTGGTATTGGTAATAAAGATGCTGCTTCCCATCTAAATAACTTTGTTGAACTTTGTGAGATGCAAAAGCATAAGGATATAGATGGTGATATTATTAAACTGAAATTGTTTCCTTTCTCTTTGAGAGGAAAAGCTAAAGAGTGGTTGAATTCCTTAACTAGGAATAGTATTGATTCTTGGACTAAGTGCAAAGATGCTTTTATTGGAAAATACTATCCTCCTACTAAGATTATATCCATGAGAAGTGAAATAATGAAGTTTAAACAACTTGATAATGAGCATGTTGCTCAAGCTTGGGAAAGAATGAAATCTTTGGTAAAGAATTGTCCCACTCATGGACTGACTGCTTGGATGATCATCCAAACTTTTTATGGAGGATTGAACTATTCTTCAAGGAACCTATTGGATTCAGCTGCTGGAGGTACATTTATGACCATTACTTTGGGTGCTGCAACAAAACTATTGGATAATATGATGGTTAATTATTCTGAATGGCATACTGAGAGAGCTCCACAAGGTAAGAAGGTAAATTCTGTTGAGGAAACTTCCTCCTTGAGTGATAAGATTGATATTATTATGTCTATGCTTGTTAATGGGAAAGCCCATATTGATCCAAATAATGTTCCTTTAGCCTCTTTGGTTGCTCAAGAAGAGCAAGTTGATGTGAACTTCATAAGAAATAACAACTTTGGCAACAATGCTTATGGTAATAATGCTTATAGGAACAATTTTGGTAACAACAATTATAAGCCATATCCTCCCAACAATGGTAATGCTTATGGAAATTCTTACAACAATAATAAGAGTGCTCCCTCTGAACTTGAAGTTATGCTTAAAGAGTTTATTAGTAAACAAACTGCTTTCAATAAAACTATTGAGGAAAAACTCTCTAATGCTGAAAGAAATATAGCATCTTTGGCTGAAGCTCAATCTACTTTGAATAAAATGGCTGCTAAACCTGAAACTAATGAGAATCCCTTTGTAGCTACAAATGCCATACAAGTAAGAATTGATGAAAATGTTAGACTATTAGCTGAATTGCATGCTAAGTGGGAAAGAGAAGATGAAATTGCTAGAAACATTAGTGTTTCTACTATTACCACCACTAGTGTTGAGGCTACTAATAGTTCTACTACTTTATATGATAAAGTTGATTTTGATCTTGATGGTTGCAACATCTCTAAAGTTATTAAGTTCCTACAAAAGCTTGCTAAAAGTCCTAATGCTAGTGCTATGAACATGGCTTTTACAAAACACATTACTGATGCTCTCATAAAGATTAAAGAAAAAAAGATGAAACATAAAGCTTCTATTCCTATAAAGCAAGAAGATGGTTGGGAACCCATCATTAATATGAAAGTGAATGACTTTGATTTCAAAGCTTTGTGTGATCTTGATAGTAGTGTTTCTATTATGCCTAGAAGGATTTATGATATGCTTGATTTGCCTCCTCTTGAAGATTGTTATTTGAATGTACCACTTGATGCTAATGCTAAAAAGGAACTCATGGGGAGTCTTAATGATGTTCTTATTATGGTTAATGATTCCTATGTCCCCGTTGATTTCTGTGTGTTTGGATGTTGAATACAATGCTTCTTGTCCTATTACTTTGGGAAGACCTTTTCTTAGAACTGTTGGTGTCATCATTGATATGAAAGAAGGCACCATTAAATATCAACTCCCACTCAAGAAAGGTATAGAACACTTCCCTAAAAAGAGAGAAAAGATTTCTTTTGCTTCTCCTATGAAAACAAAATTTGTTCTTAATGCTTCTTCATTTGAGAACACTTGATTCTTTCTTTGCTTCTTATGCCTAACTTAAAGGCGTTAAAGAAAAGTACTTGTTGGGAGATAAACCAAGAGTTTTAGTTGAGTCTTGGAAGTTATTACCTCAGTAATAACCTCTTATTATCCTTTTTATTTGCTTTTTGTGCCAAGAGAAACCTCTAATGAGAGTGAAGTAATGGTTGGGAAAGTTGCTGTCCCGAAACAGATTTCTGTGCTTCACCGTACAAATTCCTGAGAGAGCTCTGTACGTCGGATTGAGCTGTAATTTTTTGTGCTTCTGCCCCAGGTTGTTATCTAACTTTCGTTAGTTCAACACTTTTCTATTTTAGCAACATAAGGTCTTCGAACAAATTCGTCTTTACCTGCTTGTCTGTTTTGACAGATTTCTGCCATTTTCTGCATTTGCTTCTTGTTGGTTCCTTCTTGAGTTCCTTTGGGAAATTGAGCTTTTTGAGGGAAGTGCTACAGTAGCTAGTGTTCTAATGGAAGTTTATTTGGTGATAGAACTGAACCTTGAGACTTATTTATCTTAAGTGCACTAATGTTGCTAATGAGATTGTGTGAAGTTCTGTATGAAGGAAAATTTTCAGGTGTTTGGAAGGAATGAGTAATGAGATGAAGGATGGACTAAAGCTTAAGCTTGGGGATGCCACGCGTGTCACCCCAACAAATATCCCAGAAGTACAAGCACCAAAGCTTGGGGATGCCCAAGGCATCCCCTTCTTCATCAATAAAAATTCCAGGTTTCTTCCAAACGCTTCATTTTTATTTTTTCATGCACAGTTGTGTTTTTCTTGGAGCGCCTTCTTTTTCGTTTTCATTTTGGTTTTTAGTTTGCTTGGTTTGTTTAGTTTTCTGAATAAGTTGGTTGGATCCCCTATTTTCACACTTTGGTTTGCAAATAGTTTGGTTTGGTTTGGAAAAGAGTAGGAAAGTTCATACTTATGTGGTAAAAAGAGCTCGTTTTTGACTGTGGCTATGCTTTTTCATGCCATGCTTGATATTTTTTGGCTTTATGCTTAGTATTATTTGCTGTAGCATAACTTGTTATAAACACTTGAGATTGCTTAATGTGCCTTGGATGGATCATGCGTTGTTTTAGCATATTAAAGCATAGTATAGTGGTATTCTCCTTTGATGCTTTATTTGGGTTGACTTGGCACATGCTCACACCATGTTATGACTGTCACAAGTCACCATAGCCTTTATGATCCTTTAGTTTTCAACTTGTAGTATCACTTTATGCTTTGATCAATGATGTTTTGTCGCTCTGCATGATTATGGCCATTATTGCTCTCTTAGTTTGTCGCTCCCAGTCTTTTGCTAGCCTCCACAACCAAGTATGAGTTCCACTCATGCATCCAACTCCCTAAACCAAGTTATTCCAAAGAGTCCACCATACCTACCTACTAGCTTATGCTATTCCAAGTACATTCATGCTTTTTTTACCTTCCACTTGTTATGACAAAACTAGTGATTAAAGCTCTCACGAACTTGATGGCACATTTTACTTTATTGCCTCTAATAAACTTGAACCATTGGGTCCTTCTTTGTTGCGTATATGCTTGCGCTTTATAAGTTGAAATTAGCAGAACCATGTACCATGGGGAAGGCTTTCAACATTGCACTTGTACTCTGTACCCCGTTGATATTATGTTCTTTTGCTTACGGATCCCGGCGGTGTGAAATAAATGTGGAACTTGTATGATCATGGAGTTTGTATGTGTGTTAGAGAAACGCCTGGGCCGCTAGCCTAAGCCATGCCTAATCATGGTGGAAACTTGTAGCATCACCATAATGAGCACTCTATGAAGCATCCTCAATAAAAACCTATGCAAATAGCAAATAAAAAGATCGATGAGATGCTCATTGTCTACTTCCCTTGTCATTTTGACTATGGGAAAGCTCCCATATCATGTGCAAGGGGTACCCCATTGGCGGTTCTTAAACATACACACATACTTACAATGACAAGAGCTTACTCGTGACTAAAGTTGAGTAGCATGAGGATCGGTCAAGCATATAACTTGTTGATAGGGGCATAAGATTTCGGTTTATAACTTGTCAAGCATATCCTCTTAGTTGTGTCACTTTAACCTTAATCACCTTCAAGATGCTTATGATAGGGGCAATGAGAGCTGAAAGCTTTAAGTATCATAATTTTTGGAAGCTCTTTATGAGACTTGAATCCCTACTTTTTACAAAAGGCCCTTCTTCCACCATTATATTGAGTCTCCACCTTCTATCTTTATGCACTACTTTGAGAGCATAGTGGCCATTCTTAGTTCTATGTGCATTGTCCCAAGACTAGTTGATTGATGCATAACTTGTTATTGCTTGTTTGAAACTATTGTATCTAGTCCCTCTTATGAACTTTGAAGGTGTCCTATGCATTTATATTTGCTACTTTGTTGAGGGACAAGCTGAATACTAGTATGCTACGTTTTCTTTATGTGAAATAGACAAACGTCTTGCAAAGCATTGTTAATCATGAATCTTTTGTTTGTGCCTTTTCATGTTGCATCATAGTTTCTTTGCTTATTGCTAGAACTTTGTCTTTCATGTTATGATTGAAGTACTATGATCCCAGCTTTGAATATTTTGCAAATACTTTGATCAAGTCTTTGATGGTGCATGTCACCTCAAAAATTATTTCTTTTTATCACTTACCTACTCGAGGACGAGCAGGAGTTAAGCTTGGGGATGTTGATACATTGCAAATGTATCTATTATTTTTGATGTTCCATGCTTAGTTTTATCCACTTTCTTGTGTTTTGTTCCAACTTTGGAGTACTTTTATTATGATTTCTTGGACTAACCTATTAACAAGAGCCACAGTGCCTGCTGCCTGTTTTCTGTTGTTTTTGGTTCCAGAAAAGTCAGAAAATGAATATTCTCGGAATTGGACAGGACAAAAGCCAAAGTGCCTATTTTTCCGGAAGGGATCAAGTGCCAGAATACGAGACGGAGAAGGGCTGGGGGCCGGCCACACCACCTGACCGCGCGGCTAGGACTGGCCCGCGCCAGAGGGTGGTCTGGCCGCCCCCAGCACCCCCTCGGCCTCTCCTTCCGCCTATAAGTTGCCCTCGGGACGAAAACCCTAAGTACCCGATCAAAAATCCACAAAAGAGTCTGTAGCCGCCGTCGTCTCTGTCCCTAGATCGGGGGATCTGAAGCTCTTCCCGGCACCCTGCCGGAGTGGGGAATTCACCCTGGAGGCCTTCTTCATCACCATGCAAGCCTCCGGTGTGATGCGTGAGTAGTTCATCCTTGGACTATGGATCCATGTAGTAGCTAGATGGCTGGTTTCTCCTCCTTTGTGCTTTCATGTTTAGATCTTGTGAGCTTCGTTCATGATCAAGATCATCTATTTGTAATTCATACATGTTGTGTTTGCGGGGATCCGATGGATATTTAGATGCTATTTCAGATTGATTATTGAGTCTATCATGTCTTTGTTATTTGAGATCTTGCATGCTTTCCGTTGTTAGTAGCTATCTTGGCCAAGTAGATGCTAGCAACTCCAAGAGTTAGTATTTATGCTCGATAGTGGGTTCGTGCCTCTGGTAATCTGGGGAAGTGACAGAAATCTCTAAGGTACTAGATGTGTTGTTGCTACTAGGGAGAAAACAACAATCCTTTGTTCATAGAGCAATCATATTGTTTACCTTACACGTAGTTCGTAAAGCAATAATATGTTGCTTGCAACTTAATACTGGAGGGGGTTCGGATGATAACCTGAAGGTGGATTATTAGTCATAGATGCAGTTGGATGGCGGTCTATGTATTATGTTGTATTGCCCAATCAAGTCTCAAAGGAGTCAAGATGATTAGTATATGCATGTTGTGTTTACTTTCTGCAAACTTTTACTTCTTTCCATTCGATACGTTTAATCCTTTGTTTTCCGCAAAACACGGTGAGATTGACAACCTCATCGCAAGTTGGGGACAAAGTTCTGTGGTTGTGTTGTGCAGGTCTCCACGTTGCTACTAGCACCGGTAGTGCGCCCTGCCAAAGCTCAGCTAGTAACACCTTTGATGTGTTTCCTTGCTCCTACTGGTTCGATTAAACCTTGGTTTCATAACTGAGGGAAACTTGCTGTTGTGCTCATCATATCTTTCTCTTGAGGTTCCCAACGAGCTCAACATCAACACCGCCATCAAGCATTTTTCTAGGCGCCGTGCATTGAGACATCAATCATCCAAAAAATTTATGCAGGATTGAACTATTCTTCAAGGAACCTATTGGATTCTGCTGCTGTAGGTACCTTTATGACCATTACTTTGGGTGCTGCAACAAAGCTTCTGGATAATATGATGGTTAACTACTCCGAATGGCATACTAAAAGAGCTCCACAAGGTAAGAAGGTAAATTCTGTTGAGGAAACCTCCTCCTTGAGTGATAAGATTGATGTTATTATGTCTATGCTTGTTAATGGGAAAGCCCATATTGATCCAAATAATGTTCCCTTAGCATCTTTGGTTGCTCAAGAAGAGCAAGTTGATGTGAACTTCATAAGAAATAATAATTTTAGCAACAATGCCTACAGGAATAATTTTGGTAGCAACAATTATAAGCCATATCCTCCCAACAATGGTAATGCTTATGGAAATTCCTACAACAACAATAGGAGTGCACCCTTTGAACTTGAAGTTATGCTTAAAGATTTTATTAGTAAACAAACTGCTTTCAATAAAACTATTGAGGAAAAACTCTCTAATGCTGAAAGAAATATAGCATCTTTGGCTGAAGCTCAATCTTCTTTGAATAAAATGGCTGCTAAACCTGAGACTAATGATAATCCTTTTGCGGCTACTAATGCCATACAAGTAATAATTGATGATAATGTTAGACTATTAGCTGAATTACATGCTAAGTGGGAAAGGGAAGATGAAATTGCTAGAAACATTAGTGTTTCTACTATCACTACCACTAGTGTTGAGGCTATTAATAGCTCTACTACCTTAGATGATAATTATGATTTTGATCTTGATGATTGCAATATCAGTGAAGTTATTAAGTTCCTACAAAATCTTGCTAAATTCCTAATGCTAGTGCTATGAACATGGCCTTTACAAAACACATTACTGATGCTCTCATAAAAATTAAAGAAGAAAAGATGAAACATAAAGCTTCTATTCCTATAAAACAAGAAGATGGTTCGGAACCCATCATCAATATGAAAGTGAACAATTTTGATTTCAAAGCTTTATGTGATCTTGATAGTAGTGTTTATATTATGCCTAGAAGGATTTATGATATGCTTGATTTGCCACCACTTGAAGATTGTTATTTAAATGTCCCACTTGATGATAATGCTAAAATGAAACTCATGGGGAGTCTTAATGATGTTCTTATTATGGTTAACAATGCCTATGTCCCCGTTGATTTCTATGTTTTGGATGTTGAATGCAATGCTTCTTGTCCTATTACTTTGGGAAGACCATTTCTTAGAACTGTTGGTGCCATTATTGATATGAAAGAAGGCACCATTAAATATCAACTCCCACTCAAGAAAGGTATAGAACACTTCCCTAAGAAGAGAGAGAAGATTTCTTTTGCCTCTCCTATAAAAACAAAATTTGCTCTTAATGCTTCTTCATTTGAGAACACTTGATTCTTTTTCTTGCTTCTTGTGCCTAACTTAAAGGCGTTAAAGAAAAGTACTTATTGGGAGATAATCCAAAAGTTTTAGATGAGTCTTGGAAGTTATTACTTCAGTAATAACCGCTCATTATCCTTTTTATTTTCTTTTTGTGCCAACAGTAACCTCTAATGAGAGAGAAGTAATGATTAGAAAAGTTGCTGTCCCGAAACAGATTTATGTGCTTCACCGTAAAAATTCATGTAAAATCTCTGTACGTCCTTTTGAGGCGTGCATTTTCGTGCTTCTGACCCAGATTGTTATCTAAGTTTTGTTAGTTCAACACTTTTTGATTTGAGCAACAGAAGATCTTCAAAAAAATTCTTCTTTACCTGCTGGTCTGTTTTGACAGATTTCTGCCATTTTTTGCATTTGCTTCTTGTTGGGTCCTTTTTGAGTTCTTTTGGGGAATTGAGATTTTTGAGGGAAGTGCTACAGTAGCTAGTGTTTTGATGGAAGTTTTATTGGTGTTAAAAATGAACCCAAAGACTTATTATCTTGAGTGCACTAATGTTGCTAATAAAGATTGTGTGAAGTTTTGTATGAAGGAAAAATTTCAGGTGTATGGAAGGAATGAGTAATGAGATGAAGGATGGACTAAAGCTCAAGCTTGGGGATGCCACACGTGTCACCCCAAGAAATATCCAAGAAGTACAAGCGTCAAAGCTTGGAGATGCCCAAGGCATCCCCCTCTTCATTAATAAAATCCCAGGTTTCTTCCAAACGCTTCATTTTTATTGTTTCATGCACAGTTGTGTTGTTCTTGGAGCGTCTTCTTTTTCATTTTCATTTTGGTTTTTTGTTTGCTTGGTTTGCTTAGTTTTCTCAATAAATTGGTTGGACCCCTCTTTCATTCATTGGTTTTCAAATAGTTTGGTTTGGATTGGAAAAGAGTAGGAAAGTTCATGCTTAAGTGGTAAAGAGAGCTCGTTTTTGACTGTGGCATATGCTCTGTCATACCATGCTTGATAGTGTTTTGTCTTTATTCTTAGTATTCTTTGCTGTAGCATGACTTGTTATAAACAATTGAGATTGCTTAATGTGCCTTGGATGAATCATGCGTTGTTTTAGCATATTAAAGCATAGTATTGTAGTATTCTCCTTTGATGCTTTATTTGGGTTGACTTGGCACATGCTCACACCATGTTATGACTATCCCAAGTCACCATAAGCCTTTATGATCCTTTAGTTTTCAACTTGTAGTATCACTTTATGCTTTGATCAATGATGTTTTGTCGCTCTGCATGATTATGGCCATTATTGCTCTCTTAGTTTGTCGCTCCCAGTCTTTTGCTAGCCTCCATAACCAAGTATGAGTTCCACTCATGCATCCAACTCCTTAAACCAAGTTATTCCAAAGAGTCCACCATACCTACCTACTAGCTTATGCTATTCCAAGTATATTCATGTTTCTATCTACCGTCTGAATTAAACTTGTTATGAGAAAACTAGTGATTAAAGCTCTCACAAACTTGATGGCACACTTTACTTTTTTGCATTTAATAAATTTGAACCATTGGGTCCTTCTTTGTTGCGTATATGCTTGCGCTTTATAATTTGAAATTAGTAGAACCATGTATCATGGGGAATGCTTTCAACATTGCACTTGTACTTTGTACCCTGTTGATATCATGTTCTTTTGCTTATGGATCCCGGTGGTGTCAAATAAAAGTGGAACTTGTAAGATCATGGAGTTTGTATGTGTGTTAGAGAAACACCTGGGCCGCTAGCCTAAGCCATGCCTAATCATGGTGGAAACTTGCAGCATCACCATAATGAGCACTCTATGAAGCATCCTCAATAAAAACCTATGCAAATAGCAAATAAAAAGATCGCTGAGATGCTCATTGTCTGCTTGCCTTGTCATTTTGATTATGGGATAGCTCCTGTATCATGTGCAAGGGGTACCCCATTGGCAGTTCTTTATGATACATATGTACTTACAATGACAAGAGCTTACTCGTGACTAAAGTTGAGTAGCATGAGGTTCGGTTTTCGTAAGTAAGGGGCATGAAATTTCGGTTTATAACTTGTCAAGCATATCCTCTTAGTTGTGTCACTTTAACCTTAATCACCTTCAAGATGCTTATGATAGGGGCAATGAGAGATGAAAGCTAATAAGTACCATAATTTTTGGAAGCTCTTTATGAGACTTGAATCCCTACTTCCTTCTATGAAGGCCCTTCTTTTACTTTTATGTTGAGTCCCCACCTTCTACCTTTATGCACCTACTTTGAGAGCATAGTGGCCATTCTTAGTTCTATGTGCATTGTCCCAAGACTTGTTGATTGATGCATAGCTTTGATATTGCTTGTTTTAAACTATTCGTATCTAGTCACTCTTATGAACTTTGAAGGTGTCCTATGCATTTATGTTTTGCTACTCTATGAGGGACAAGCTGAATGCTACTATGCTATGTTTTCTTTATGTGAAACAAACAAACGTCTTGTAAAGCATTGTTATTCATGAATCTTTTGTTTGTGCATTTTCATGTTTCAACATAGTTTCTTTTTCTTATTGCTAGAACTTTGTCTTTCATGTTATGATTGAAGTACTATGATCCCAGCTTTGAATGTTTTACAAATACTTTGATCAAGTTTATGATGGTGCATGTCACCTCAAAAATTATTCTTTCTTTTTATCACTTACCTACTCGAGGACGAGCAGGAGTTAAGCTTGGGGATGTTGATACATTGCAAATGTATCTATAATTTTTTATGTTCCATGCTTGGTTTTATCTATTTTCTTATGTTTTGTCCACACTTTGGAGTACTTTTCATATGATTTCTTGGACTAACCTATTAACAAGAGCCATAGTGCCAGCTGCCTGTTTTCTACTATTTTTGGTTCCAGGAAAGTTAGAAAATGAATATACTCAGAATTGGACGGGACAAAAGCCAAAGTCATTATTTTACTGAGGGACACACGGAGCCAGAATACGAGATGAAGAGGGGCCAGAGGGCAACCACACCACCTGGCCGCGTGGCCAGGCCTAGCCCGCGCCAGGGGGTGGTGTGGCCAGCCCAGGCACCCGCTCGGCCTCTCCTTCCGCCTATAAGTTGCCCCTGATATAGAAACCCTAAGCTCCTGATCAAAAATTCCATGAAAGAGTCTGTAGCCGTTGTCATCTCCATCCCTAGATCGGGAGGGATCTGAAGCTCTTCCCAGCACCCTGCCAGAGAGGGGAATTCACCCTGGAGGCCTTCTTCATCATCATGCAAGCCTCCGGTGTGAGTAGTTCATCTCTGGACTATGGGTCCATGTAGTAGCTATATGGCTGGTTCTCCTCCTTTGTGCTATCATGTTTAGATCCTGTGAGCTCCGTTCATGATCTAGATCATCTATTTGTAATTCTGCATGTTGTGTTTGTGGGGATCCGATGGATATTGAGATGCTATTTTAGATTGATTATTGATTCTATCATGTCTTTGTTATTTGTGATCTTGCATGCTTTCCGTTGTTAGTAGCTATCTTGGCCAAGTAGATGCTAGCAACTCCAAGAGTTAGTATTTATGCTCGATAGTGGGTTCATGCCTCTGGTAATCTAGGGAAGTGACAGAAATCTCTAAGGTACTAGATGTGCTGTTGCTACTAGGGAGAAAACAACAATCCTTTGTTCATAGAACAATCGTATTGTTTACTTTACACGCAATTCGTAATGCAATTATCCGTTGCTTGCAACTTAATACTGGAGGGGGTTCAGATGATAACCTGAAGGTGGATTATTAGTCATAGATGCAGTTGGATGGTGGTCGATGTACAATGTTGTAATGCCCAATCGAATCTCAAAGTAGTCAAGATGAGTAGTATATGCTTGTATGCTTTCTCGATGTTTGTCAATTAGCTCGCTGTAATTTGTTCACCCAACATGTTATCTATCTTAAGGAGAGCCACCTCTAGTGAACTATGGACCCCGGTCCTTTATTTTACAATCAATCTACAAATTGTTTACTGCTTTGTGTTTACTTTCTGCAAACTATTACTTTCTTCCACGCGATACGTTTAATCCTTTGTTTTCAGCAAAACCGGTGAGATTGACAACCTCATCGCAAGTTGGAGGCAAAGTTCTGTGGTTGTGTTGTGCAAGTCTCCATGTTTCTACTAGCACCAGTAGTGCGCCCTGCCAAGGCTCAGCTAGCAACACCTTTGGGGTGTTTCCTTGCTCCTACTGGATTGATAACCTTGGTTTCGTACTGAGGGAAAACTTGCTGCTATGCTCATCATACCTTCCTCTTGGGGTTCCCCAACAAGCTCGATATATTTTGGGCCATCAGTGTTCTCTCTCTATGCATGATCTTATGAGATCATGAGCTTTGTATTCTATAGACCTATTCTACTACTCAAGTGCTTTAATTAATCTCTGCTTATCCCCATGTGTGTGAAGTTGACAGTTTGCACACTGTGTGGTACTTTGGCTAAGGTTACATACATACTTATCATGAGTATAATTTGAGTTGGATGTCTCTATGAGATTGTGGTGTTTGTTAGAACCATCTAGCGCTCAAGGTGATAGTGAGGGGTTATCTAGATGGGGAATGCGAACTTTAAGGTGTGCTGTTATAGCCCTACATCGTCCAACCGGAGAGTAGCTTAGGGTAGCATCATGAAGAAAAGATATTTATATGAGAGTGTCCACTAGTGAAAGTATGATCCCTAGGCCTTGTTTCTAAGCATTGAAACACCGTTTACAATCAGTCATGTTACATGTTTGCTTGCTGCCACTTTTATTTCAGATTGCAATTACCACTTATAATCATCCATATTACTTGTATTTCACTATCTCTTCACTGAACTAGTGCACCTATACACCTGATAATTGTATTAGGTGTGTTGGGGACATAAGAGACGTCTTGTAACTAGATTGCAGGGTTGCTTGAGAGGGATACCTTTGACCACTTCATCCCTGAGTTCGATAAACCTTGGGTGATCCACTTAAGGGAAACTTTCTCCTGTTCTACAAACCTCTGCACTTGGAGGCCCAACATTGTCTACAAGAATAGAAGCGTGCATAGACATCAAGCTATTTTCTTGCGCCGTTGCCAGGGAGGTAAGGTAAAAGGTACTCACATCCTCTGGCTACTAAGCTATCTTCTAGTGCGATTGCTAGTGTGTGAGTGCTCGAAGTTATTTCCTTTAGATTCTGCAATTCTATATTTTTGTTTCTTGTTTTTATTTTCACTAGTTAGGCTTAATGGAAATCAACAACAAAATTAGAGAGCTTTATAGTATTTATCTTGAGTTAGGACATGAAGTGTTTGAAGAGAAAATTAAAAAACCTATGGAACTTTATTTGCGTGCTAATAGAAATGTTATTAGTATGAATACTTTGAACACCATTATTGCTAATGCTATGGAAAAGTCTAAGCTTGGGGAAGCTAGTTTTTATGAAAATGATCTTTTTACTCCCCCAAGCACGGAGGAGAAAGTTTACTTTGATGATACTATGCCTCCAATATATGATGATTACAGTGATGAATATGATATTTTCAGTCCACCTACTATTGAGGAGAAAATTAATTATAATTACAATATGCCTCCTATATTTTATGATTATGGTGATGAGAATAATAATGATAGCTATTTTGTTGAATTTTCTCCCACTATGATTAATAAGAATGACTATGCTTATAGGGAGAGTAATAATTATTTTATGCATGTGCCTCATGATAAGAATGTTTTATGTGATAGTTATATTGTTAATTTTATTCATGAAGCTACTGAAAGTTATTATGAGAGAGGGAAATATGGTTTTATGTATCTCAACAATATTAAGTTTCCCCTCTTTATGTTGAAATTTTTGAAGTTGCACTTGTTTTGCTTTCCTATGCTTGTTGCTTTGTGCTTTCATGACTTGTTTCTTTACAAGATTATTTTTCATAGAAAGTGGGTTAGACTTAAATTTATTCCATATTTTCTTCTTGATGCTCTCTCTTACTTCAATTCATATTTCTTATGTGAGCATCATCGAAATTATCATGTCTAGCTCAAAGGCGTTAAAGAAAAGCACTATTTGGAGATAACCCAAATTTCTATTCAGTAAGTTTTTCTTTTGCTGAGTCTTGGAAGTTATTGCCACTATAATAACCTCTCCTTATCCTTTTTGTGTGGTTTTTGTGCCAAGAATAACCTCTAATGAGAGGGAAGTAAGACTTGGGAAAGTTGCTGTCCTGAAACAGATTTTTATGCTTCACTGTAAGCATTTGGGAAAAATCTGTTTACGTAGTATTGACCTATAATTTTTTGTGCTTATGCCCCCGGTTATTACCCAACTTTCGTTAGTTTTTTACGTTTCGATTTGAGCAACATAAGGTGTTCCAACAAATTGGTTTTTACCTGCTGGTCTGTTTTGACAGATTTCTGTCATTATTTGCATTTGCCTCTTAATCTCTTTCTCTTTGAGTTCTCTTTGATCACTTGAACTTTTA
Source organism: Avena sativa (assembly GCA_916181665.1). Classification (NCBI taxonomy): domain Eukaryota; kingdom Viridiplantae; phylum Streptophyta; class Magnoliopsida; order Poales; family Poaceae; genus Avena; species Avena sativa. The sequence continues at coordinate 342,681,129 of OV702288.1, forward strand.
AACGGAATTGCGACGGTAGCTTGTGTTTTAATGGAAGTTTTACTTGTGTTGAAACTTAACCCAAAGACTTATTATCTTGAATACACTAATGTTGCTAATGAAGATTGTGTGAAGTTTGGTATGAAGGAAATTTTCAAGTGTAGAGAAGAATAATGTGATGAGATGAAGTATGGACAAAATCTCAAGCTTGGGGATGCCACCCATGTAATCCCAAGAAATATTCAAGAAGTACAAGCGTCAAAGCTTGGGGATGCCCAAGGCATCCCCTTCTTCATCAATAAAAATCTCATGTTTTCTTCCAAACACTTCATTTTTATTGTCTCATGCACAATTGTGTTGTCCGTGGAGCGTCTTCGTTTTTGCTTTTAGTTTTCTTTTGCTTTCTTTGCCGCAATAAGTTGGTTGGATCCCAACACACTTCTTTTGGAGAGAGACACGCCCCGTTATTCATTGCCTAGAACACTCTAGTTTTCACTCTTATTGTTCTGTGAGTGTTCTCCTTTGCTAGCACTGCATTTAGCTTTAGGTTTTGATTGGTGTTGGAAAAGAGTAGGAAGTTTCATGCTTATAAGTGGTACAAAAGGAGTCTTGTTTTTACTGTGGCCTAGACTTTATCATGGCATGTTTGATATTTCTTTGACTTTATGCTTAGTGATTATTGTTGTAGCATGACTTGTTACAAACAATTGAGATTGCTTAATGTGCCTTGAAAGAATCATGCGTTGTTTTAGCATATAAAAGCATAATATTGTGTTATTCTCCTTTGATGCTTTATTTGGGTTGACTTGGCACATGCTCACACCATGTTAAGACTATACCAAGTCACCATAGCCTCTATGATCATTTAGTTTTCGGCTTGTAATATCACTTTAAGCTTTAATTAATAACGTTTTGTCACTTTGCATGATTATGGCCACTATTGCTCTCTTAGTTGGTCGCTCCCAGTCTTTTGCTAGCCTCCACATGTACCAAGTATGAGTTCCACTCATGCATCCAACTCCAAATAAAACCAAGTTATTCCAAAGAGTCCACCATACCTACCTATTAGCATTATTGCTATTCCAAGTATATTCATGTTTTTATCTACCTTCCGAATTAAACTTGTTATGTGAAAATTAGTGATTAAAGATCTCACGAACTTGATGGCACACTTTACTTTCTTGCTCTTAATAAACTTGAACCATTGTTCCCATCTATGTTACGTGTATGCTTGCGTTTTGTAAGTGTGAATTAGCAGAACCATGTTACCATGGGGAACGCTTTAAACATTGCACTTTATTTAGTTGATATCATGTTCTTTTGCTTATGGATCCCGGCAGTGTGAAATAAAAGGGGAGCTTGTAAAGCTCATGGAGTTGGTATATGTGTTAGAGAAACAACAGGGCAGCTAGCCTAAGCCATGCTTAATCATGGTGGAAACTTGCAGCATAACCATAGTGAGAAATCTGTGAAGCAACCTCAATAAAAAAGAAAAAAAAGGGAAAACCCTATGCAAATAGCAAATAAAAGGATCACTGAGATGCTCATTGTCTGTTGCCTTGTCATTGTGATATGGGAAAGTTCCTGTATCATGGGGTAAGGGGTACCCCGTTGGCGATTCTCTATGATCCACATGTACTTACAATGACAAGAACTTACTCGGGACTAAAGTTGAGTAGCACGAGGTTCGGTACTCATAAGCAAGGGGCTTGAGATTTTCAACTGATAATTTGTCAAGCATATCCTCATATTTGTTCACTTTAACCTTAATCACCTAAATATGCTTATGATAGGGGTAATGAGAGATGAAAGCTAATCAGTACCATAATTTTTGGAAGCTCTTTATGAGACTTGAATCCCTACTTCCTTCTATGAAGGGCCTTTCTTTTACTTTTATGTTGAGTATCCATATTCTACCTTTATGCACCTATTGAGAGAGCACAGTGGTCATTCTTAGTTTAATGTGCATTGTCCCAAAACTTGTTGATTGATTCATAACTTTGATATTGCTTGTTCTTAAACTATTTGTATCTAGTCACCCTTATGAACTTTGAAGGTGTCCTATGTATTTATGTTTTGCTACACCATGAGGGACAAGCTGAATACCATTCTCATTATGTTTTCTATATGTGAAACAAACAAACGCCTTTCAAAGCATTGTTATTCATGAATCTTTTGTTTGTACCTTTTCATGCTACAACATAGTTGCTATGTCTTATTGTTAGAACTATATCTTTCATGTCTATGTTAGAGTACTATGATCCCAGCTATCAATGTTTTACAAATACCTTGATCAAGATTGTGATGGTGCATGTCACCTTAAAAATTATTCTTTTTTATCACTTACCTACTTGAGGACGAGCAGGAGTCAAGCTTGGGGATGTTGATACATTGTAAACTTATCTATAATTTTTGATGTTCCATGCTTGTTTAGTATCTACTTTCTTATGATTTGTCTACATTTTGAGATACTTTTATACATTTTCTAGAACTAACCTATTAACAAGATGCCATAGTGCCAGTTGCTTGTTTTCTTCTGTTTTGGTTTCAGAAGAGCTTGTAAATAAATATTCTCGGAATTGGACAGGACAAAAGCCAAAGTTCCTATTTTACCAGAAGACTCATGGAGCCAGAAGACAAGACGGAGAGGGGCCACGAGGGACCCACACCACCTGGTGGCGCGGGCCAGACCGTGCTAGGTGGTGGTGTGGCCGCCTCGGGTGCCCACTGACCTTGCCTCTTTGCCTATAAAACCCCCCGGGACGAAAACCCTAGAGATAAGATCAGAATTCCATAAAAAGTTCCACTGCGCTGCCGCCATCGAAGAGGAGATTCGAGGGACAGAAGTCTCTGTTCTGGCACCCTGCCGGGTTCCGGCACCCTGCCGGGACGGGGAAGTGCCCCTAGAGCCATATCCATCGACTCCATCACCATCTCCATCATCGTTGTTGACTCCCATAATGAGGAGGGAGTAGTTCTCTCTCGAGGCTAAGGGATCTACTGATAGCTATGTGTTCATCTCTCTCTCTCTATGCGTGATCTTATGAGATCATGAGCTTTGTAATCTATAGACCTATTCTGCTACTCAAGTGCTTTAATTAATCGCTACTTATCCCCGTGTGTGTGAAGTTGACAGTGTGCACACCGTGTGGCACTTTGGCTAAGGTTACATAAATACTTACCATGAGTATAATTTGAGTTGGATGTCTCTATGAGATTGTGGTGTTTGTTGGAACCATCTAGTGCTCAAGGTGATAGTGAGGGGTTATCTAGATGGGGAATGCGAACTTTAAGGTGTGCTGTTATAGCCTTACATCGTCCAACCATAGAGTAGTTTAGGGTAGCATCATGAAGAGAAGATATTTATATGAGAGTGTCCACTAGTGAAAGTATGATCCCTAGGCCTTGTTTCTAAGCATTGAAACACCATTTACAATCAATCATGTTACATGTTTGCTTGCTACCACTTTTATTTCAGATTGCAATTACCACTTATAATCATCCATATTACTTGTATTTCACTATCTCTTTGCCGAACTAGTGCACCTATACACCTGACAAGTGCATTAGGTGTGTTGGGGACACAACAGACTTCTTGTATCTTGATTGCAGGGTTGCTTGAGAGGGATACCTTTGACCACTTCCTCCCTGAGTTTGATAAACCTTGGGTGATCCACCTAAGGGAAACTTGTTGCTGTTGTAGAAACCTCTGCACTTGGAGGCCCAACAATGTCTACAAGAATAGAAGCGTGCTTAGACATCATCTCTCCCTGGTCCGCTTCGTGGTGCTATGCACGCCTGCCTTGGTATGGCGGATCTGTGCCTCTAGCGTGTTCGGCAGCCGCGTTGGTGTGGAGTAGGGACGAGGAGTACATAGGAAGGAAACCACTTTGGTCCTTGGCGGCAAAAAAATCAATTTTTTCCGGTTTTCAAAATTTTCACTTGCTTCCCAAACATCGGGAGGGAAGGTTACTCAAAAGATCGGCCATTCGCAGTACTTCTTATCTTATGTTTATCTTTTCTTATCTCTTACAATACCATACCATACCATTGTATAGTGTATGGATAATTTCGAACATTGATCATTGGATGAAGACCCGCAAATCCAAACAGTGTCGTTAGTGTGATTTTCCAATTATATCAGGAAAGAACATTCAATTATTCTCAATTTTCCGAGTGATGATGAGCGAGGTTGTTCTTTTCCGTAAAGAAATGTCCGAAGAATATTGGATCTGAATGCCAGAAGCCAAGTTTACCAACATATATAATGGACCAACATGTTGTATCAATGATTCCCATGTTTTATTTATGAGTTTTCAAACTTCCTAGCTAACTCTCCCCATTTGACCGAATGAGTTTATGTCGATTTATAGAAATTAGGTCAAATTTGAAACTACAAGTAAATTATAGGTTGCTTTGAAAGTTTTATGAAAAATCTTTTGGTGGTACCCATCGAGGGTCACAATTAATTTATCATAAAACACCGAGAGTTTTGATGATAGGTTCAACTTCTTGCTAAGATTCTGCATCTTGACAATTTAACGAAATTAGGTCAAACTTGAGCTATAAGTAAGCACGGTAGATTGCTCTTGAATTAAATGTATTTTTAGAGGTAGATCGATGCATATTGTTGTAGTAAACAATGTCGTCAGTGTTAGTTTCCAACTATGAGGAAAGAACATTCAATTCTGCATTTTCCGAGTGAAGACGAGCGAGGCTAGTTGTTATTTTCCATAAAGAGAAGTCCAAAGAATATTGGATGTGGATGCCACAAGCCAAGTTGACAGACATATATAGTCGATCGACAACATGTTGTACTTGCAATTCCCATGTTTTATGAGCTTTCAAACTTCCTAGCTAACTCTTCCCATTTTAATGACTTTAAGTCGATTTATCGAAATTAGGTCAAATTTGAAACTACAAGTAAATTTTAGGTTTTTCTTTGTAAATTTTTACGAAAAATCTTTTAATTTGGAGGTACCCATCGAGGGGTCACAATTAATATATCTGAAAACAACAAGAGTTTTGCCGATAGGTTCAACTTCTTGCTAAGATTTTGCATCTTGACAATTTAACAAAATTAGGTCAAACTTGAGCTACAAGTAAGCACGATACATAGCTCTTGAATTAAATGTCATTTCGGAGGTAGATGGGTGCATTTTCTACTAGTAAGAAGTGTCGTGGGTGTGAGTGTCCAACTACCAGGAAAGAACATTCAATTCTACATTTTCCGAGTGAAGACGAGCGAGGTTAGTTGTTCTTTTTCGTAAAGAGAAGTCCAAATAATATTGGATGTGGATGCGACAAGCCAAGTTGAAAGACATATATATATATGTATAGTGGATCAAAAACATGTTGTACTTGCGATTCCCATGTTTTATGGGTTTTCAAGCTTCCTAGCTAACCCCGCACATTTGAATAACTTTATGTCGATATCTCGGAATTAGGTCAAATTTGAAACTATAAGTAAATTGTAGGCTTTGCTTTGATAGATTTACGAAAAAGCTTTTGGACGTACCCATCGAGGGGTCAAAATTAATATATCAGAAACCAGCGAGAGTTTCGACGATAAGTTCAACTTCTTGCTAAGACTTTACATCTTGACAATTTAAGGAAATTAGGTCAAACTTGAGCTAGCTACAAGTAAACGCCATAGATTTCTCTTAAATTAAATGTCTTTTCATAGGTAGATAATCGGTGCATCTTCTTGCGGTAAACAGTGTCGTTGGTGTGAGTTTTCACCTATCAAGAAAGAACATTCAATTCTACATTTTCCGAGTGAAGAATACGAGCAAGGTTGTTCTTTTTCCTAATGAAAAGTCCGGAGAATATTGGATCTGAATACCACAAGCCAATTTCACTTACATATATATTTGACCAACATGTTGTACCAACGATTCCCATGTTTTATGAGTTTTCAAACTTCCCAGCTAACTCTTCCCATTAGAATGACTTTATGTCGATTTATCAAAATTAGGTCAAATTTGAAACTACAAGTACTAGTAAATTGCACGTGCCCTACACGTGAGACTCAAATAATAGACATCTGGCATATCATGACTATATAAAATTATAATAGGTAAAGCAAAAAATATATAATAGGTAAAATTTGAACTACTACAAGTAAACTATGTAGGTTGCTTTCAAAATTTTATGAAAAAGCTCTTAGAGGTACCCATCGGAGGGGGCACGGGGTGGGGGTCAATTAATATACTATCAGAATCCAAAAGAGAGTTCTGACGACAGGTTCATCTTCTTGCTAAGATTTTGCGTCTTGACAGTTTAATGCAATTAGGTAAAACTTGAGCTACAACTAAGTGTGATAGATTGCTCTTGAATTTAATGAAATTAGGTAAAACTTGAACTACAAGTTATAAATTGTAGGTTGCTTTGAAAGTTTTATGAAAAAATCTTTTGGAGGTACCCATCGAGCGGTTAATTAATATATCAGAATCCATAGAGGGTTTTGACGAGTGGTTTGACTTCTAGCTAAGATTTTGCATCATGAAAATTTTGAACACCTTTTGAAAACGATCACATGAAATAGGGAGAAAGGGGAAATGATATTTCTATTCTCTATGGGCAACCCACAAGCTTGAGGTGCACCTTAGGCTTAAAGATACCTTTATTTTTTCCACTATGTATAAGGGGAACCTTAGTGGATGCCACATAGTAGGCCTTATTAAGGTGTGCTTTTTACACAATGCGGGAGTAGTATATTTCTTTGCTTAGACATATGGTCACCTATGTCCACGTGTTGTACATGCCGAGAGAATAAAAAATTGGCAGGGGAAGAGGGAAGCAGCGAAGAGAAGTTGAAGGCGGTTCCATGTCAGAGCAAAGTTATGATGGGTTTCTGACATGAGGTACTTCTGCGGCCTTACAGTGTACTACACTATACTAGAACTAGTAAATTTCAGGACCTATGCACGCAAAACAAATTGTGTGTTTTCTCTCTCCTTCGCTGCCTCACACCATCCATCCTCCCTATCTCCTACCCTTTCCCCTCGCGCACCGGCCCGGCTGATCTCTCCCTCGTCCATAGTGTGGTGATGCGCACGTGTGCCTTGGTACGGCGGCTCTGTTTCTATGGCGTGTTCGGTGGCCGCGTTGGTGTGGAGTAGGGACGAGGAGTACATAGGAAGGAAACCACTTTGGTCCTTAGTGGCAAAAAAATCGAACTTCTCCGGTTTTCGAAATTTTCACTTGCTTCCCAAACATCGTGAGGGAAGGTTACTCAAAAGATCGGCCATTCGCAGTACTTCTTATCTTATATTTATCTTGTCTTATCTCTTACAATACCATACCATACCACTATATAGTGTACGGATAACTTCGAACATTAACCATTGGATCAAGACCGGCAAATCCAAACATTGCTAACCGTTGGATCTTCTTTTCCATTCTTAGCATCTACAAAGATTCTACTGATAGTCTTAAACACGATGAACGCTAGTATGCGCAAACCTCAAAACACACACTTCATTGCTCAGTTTCAGGGTCCTTGTGCTAAATGCATGGACTTGGGTGCAATTTTAATTTTTATGAGGTCCTTGATGAAACTAGTACTTCCACCGACCGTGTTAACTCTCAAGCACCTCGCTCCTACGAGACCTACCACAGTTAAAAGAAAATGCAACCGCCCCAATTATCAAACAAACTGGACCATAGTTTCTTGTACGTACTACCCAAGTTTTTAGTACTAGGATTTTTCAAGCTTCCTAGCTAACTTCGCACACTTCAGTGACTTGTGATTGATGACTGCAAGTGCATAGATCGTTTGTAGCTAGTTTCGGAATAAAGATATCAATCCCACAGGGAGCAGGAGTCTAAAGTCTAATAACTCTTTGAACTAAACACTGAAATAGTAATGCTAAATAATGTTCTAAGTAACAAGATAAAATGCGAGTTTTGTGTAAAAGATATATTTAGGTTTTCAAATAAGAGAACAATAAGTAAACTAAAGCTTTAAGTAAACATGAGCATGCAAGTATGATTACGAAAGTCTGTAAGATGATGGAAAGAGTCCTCAGGGAGTAGTGGATCCACCACTAGTAATTAGAAAGAGTGATCGAATTTATTATAATGAATAATACCATTTATGATATGTGTGGGAGGAGCTCCATATATGGATAAATAGCCATCAATCGTTGCACATATCATCCTCATAACCACAGCAGATAATAACCGACAACCGTCGCGTTACCGCGCAATTAAAGGATTTCTCTCGTGGCATGGACATGGCTTGATGAGTTCTCCTTGATTCCCCAAGTTACTACGTGAAGAACGACAACTACTTTATATTCACAATAAGTGATATCATCCTTCCGTCTACCAAAAAGTAATCCCCTTCATCAAGTCCCCGCAAGAGGCAAATATTAAGGAGATGCACAACTTCCAACATCAAGATGAAGACAATTAACACAGACACATAATGAACAATATCATGTAATAATCTTTATCTTAATTCAATCACATACTAGGGTTTCTCCATCTCCCCAAGAACAAAGGAAACTACTCACACATGAAGGCAATCAACATCATGGATAGCATATGCATGAAGTATGATGATACAATTGAAGACAAGTGCAAATCCAAGATTCAATCTAGAATTACAACAAGTAACCAAAAGGGATCAATGATGGAGACGTTGTTGATGAAGATGATGATGTAGATCGATGTGGAGGACTTCAAGATCCTAGTCCCTTCTCCTCTTGTGTGATGGTGATGGTGTAGATCTGTTTGGAGGCGGCTATGGTTGTGGCACGGTGGTAGGGCTCCACCGTGGTAGAGGATATGACTTGGTGGCTCTCTATTGGGTCCTCCCTCCTTTATATAGGCCTTGGGGTGCCCTAGGGTTGGAAAATTTCACTTTTTCAACCTCTCAAATGGCTAAGTCTGGCCCCTACAGCTACTCCATACTATGCTCTCTTTGTTCCTTTTGCCTTTGTTTTATCCATAATCATCATCAACACCTACACACATGTCATAGACAAGGAAAAGTGATAAAATTCTACCTAAACTACTAAATGTGCAAAGCTCATATGAAAGTAAATGAGAAATAGAAATCATGCATATAGGGCATAGCTATAGCTGGAAGAAACATGATATAAGAGATAAATGGCACAATTTATATGGCTAAAAGAGGTGGTATTTCACAGCCATCAACTTCCCCAAGCTAGATCTTGCTCGTCCTCGAGCAGGAAGGGTCGGTAATAAATTTATGGTTGTGAAATAGCTTATCATTTGAAATCAATGCCTTGCATCCTTATTTCTTCTACAAGCTTGAAGAGAGAAAACATGTATTCATACAAGGAAACACAAGCTCAGTTATAAAGACCACTAAATATTCATAAAAATTTATATTTTTTTGAGGTGAAACAGTAGGGAAAATCCCCACTTCATTTTTTTATTATATGGGTATGAGTATGTTATATGATCCATGTCAATAGTGAATCTACTTGCAAACAAACTTGTGATCCTCTTATTGCACCTTTTGTAGAACTTTTCATATCATTATTTTTTATGAGACAAAACTTAGTCACAAATAGATGTCAAGCATAAATAGGAATAAAGTCTACCCAATCATGTCATCTAGTTAAGGCTCTCAAGTGCAAACATCAGTTATTCGGCTTTTAGAAAGTGTATCTCTTAGTAACGAGATTTATGCCAAAAGGAAATGCGAGAACATGTCAAAAGAAGCATAGCATTAGAGTGTCTCTTTTGGTCATCCACATCAATGAATCATGGCTATCAAGAACTCATTTTCTATTCTTTGTCTTTCTAAAACTTCAGTTCATCAGTAATGAGATCATGCCAAAACTTAGTGTGTTTAATCAGACTGTGCAGGCTAAGAATGGATACTCGTGATCATTACCAAGGTTTCCCTTTTTGGTATAATGATTTCTCATAACGGTCAGAGGAGTATTCCATCTTTTACTTTGAACGCAGGCCCATGAGAATACTATCATACCCAAATATAGCATTTCTGCTACATATGTTGGGCAACTCATAGCCAAACTCCAAGAGTTTCCTCTTTTTGGACTGTTCAAAGGCCAGTGGAGTTGTTAGCATCCCATGTTGTGAGACAGTGGTGTAGACACGCGTAAAATACTTTAATCAACAGGTAAAGATTTGGCATGCATCTCAATTACCGCTGAATATTAGTTTCTTCAAAAAAATCCTTTCAAAGAGTACTATCAAGTCGATCATCACATCTATGGTGTTGAGTATCTTTAAGGATAAACTCTTAAGACAATTAAACAATACCTTATTTAGCATAGAACTCAAAACTTCGAAATATCATTTCCAATTGACAACTCCTTCCGTAAGCAAACTATCAAGTCTATTATTTTGACATTATGGGGTCGAGCATAACCTATTCATTTAAGTCAAAGCTATTTAGTGACAACTAAAAAATTTCAAAAGATCTTCATCAAGCATTCATTATTTCCAAGTGTAGCGATTGTGGAAATGTTTTCTAGAGGATCACAAATAGTGTCACAAGCTTGATAACCAATTTGGCAAGATGCATACAAGCTCTAAGTCATCTCCTATGGTGCCTATCATGAGAAAGTGTATCCCCATATGAATACAGAACTAGACTCACTTAAACAAGCATTCAAAAAGAACGGGATACATGATTGAATTAAACCTTCATCGAATACGAACATTGCACAAGACTCTACACATGCAGAAGTAACTTCCCCAAGCTTAGAACTTTGCAAGAACCATACTTTAGTATATCACTAATAGAAAAGAGAAAATACAGTTTCCAACTATATCAGGAAAGAACATTCAATTATTCTCAATTTTCCGAGTGATGACGAGCGAGGTTGTTCTTTTCCGTAAAAAAAATGTCAGAAGAATATTGGATCTGAATGCCAGAAGCCAAGTTTACCGACATATATAGTGGACCAACATGTGGTACCAAGATTCCCATGTTTTATGAGTTTTCAAAGTTCCTAGCTAACTCTGCTCATTTGACCGAATGACTTTATATCGATTTATCGAAATTAGGCCAAATTTGAAAATTCAAGTACATTATAGGTTGCTTTGAAAGTTCTCACGAACTTGATGGCACACTTTACTTTCTTGCTCTTAATAAACTTGAACCATTGTTCCCATCTATGTTACGTGTATGCTTGCGTTTTGTAAGTGTGAATTAGCAGAACCATGTTACCATGGGGAACGCTTTAAACATTGCACTTTATTTAGTTGATATCATGTTCTTTTGCTTATGGATCCCGGCAGTGTGAAATAAAAGGGGAGCTTGTAAAGCTCATGGAGTTGGTATATGTGTTAGAGAAACAACAGGGCAGCTAGCCTAAGCCATGCTTAATCATGGTGGAAACTTGCAGCATAACCATAGTGAGCAATCTGTGAAGCAACCTCAATAAAAAGGAAAAAAAAGGGAAAACCCTATGCAAATAGCAAATAAAAGGATCACTGAGATGCTCATTGTCTGTTGCCTTGTCATTGTGATATGGGAAAGTTCCTGTATCATGGGGTAAGGGGTACCCCGTTGGCGATTCTCTATGATCCACATGTACTTACAATGACAAGAACTTACTCGGGACTAAAGTTGAGTAGCACGAGGTTCGGTACTCATAAGCAAGGGGCTTGAGATTTTCAACTGATAATTTGTCAAGCATATCCTCATATTTGTTCACTTTAACCTTAATCACCTAAATATGCTTATGATAGGGGTAATGAGAGCTGAAAGCTAATCAGTACCATAATTTTTGGAAGCTCTTTATGAGACTTGAATCCCTACTTCCTTCTATGAAGGGCCTTTCTTTTACTTTTATGTTGAGTATCCATATTCTACCTTTATGCACCTATTGAGAGAGCATAGTGATCATTCTTAGTTTAATGTGCATTGTCCCAAAACTTGTTGATTGATTCATAACTTTGATATTGCTTGTTCTTAAACTATTTGTATCTAGTCACCCTTATGAACTTTGAAGGTGTCCTATGTATTTATGTTTTGCTACACCATGAGGGACAAGCTGAATACCATTCTCATTATGTTTTCTATATGTGAAACAAACAAACGCCTTTCAAAGCATTGTTATTCATGAATCTTTTGTTTGTACCTTTTCATGCTACAACATAGTTGCTATGTCTTATTGTTAGAACTATATCTTTCATGTCTATGTTAGAGTACTATGATCCCAGCTATCAATGTTTTACAAATACCTTGATCAAGATTGTGATGGTGCATGTCACCTTAAAAATTATTCTTTTTTATCACTTACCTACTTGAGGACGAGCAGGAGTCAAGCTTGGGGATGTTGATACATTGTAAACTTATCTATAATTTTTGATGTTCCATGCTTGTTTAGTATCTACTTTCTTATGATTTGTCTACATTTTGAGATACTTTTATACATTTTCTAGAACTAACCTATTAACAAGATGCCATAGTGCCAGTTGCTTGTTTTCTTCTGTTTTGGTTTCAGAAGAGCTTGTAAATAAATATTCTCGGAATTGGACAGGACAAAAGCCAAAGTTCCTATTTTACCAGAAGACTCATGGAGCCAGAAGACAAGACGGAGAGGGGCCACGAGGGACCCACACCACCTGGTGGCGCGGGCCAGACCGCGCTAGGTGGTGGTGTGGCCGCCTCGGGTGCCCACTGACCTTGCCTCTTTGCCTATAAAACCCCCCGGGACGAAAACCCTAGAGATAAGATCAGAATTCCATAAAAAGTTCCACTGCGCTGCCGCCATCGAAGAGGAGATTCGAGGGACAGAAGTCTCTGTTCTGGCACCCTGCCGGGTTCCGGCACCCTGCCGGGACGGGGAAGTGCCCCTAGAGCCATATCCATCGACTCCATCACCATCTCCATCATCGTTGTTGACTCCCATAATGAGGAGGGAGTAGTTCTCTCTCGAGGCTAAGGGATCTACTGATAGCTATGTGTTCATCTCTCTCTCTCTCTATGCGTGATCTTATGAGATCATGAGCTTTGTAATCTATAGACCTATTCTGCTACTCAAGTGCTTTAATTAATCGCTACTTATCCCCGTGTGTGTGAAGTTGACAGTGTGCACACCGTGTGGCACTTTGGCTAAGGTTACATAAATACTTACCATGAGTATAATTTGAGTTGGATGTCTCTATGAGATTGTGGTGTTTGTTGGAACCATCTAGTGCTCAAGGTGATAGTGAGGGGTTATCTAGATGGGGAATGCGAACTTTAAGGTGTGCTGTTATAGCCTTACATCGTCCAACCATAGAGTAGTTTAGGGTAGCATCATGAAGAGAAGATATTTATATGAGAGTGTCCACTAGTGAAAGTATGATCCCTAGGCCTTGTTTCTAAGCATTGAAACACCATTTACAATCAATCATGTTACATGTTTGCTTGCTGCCACTTTTATTTCAGATTGCAATTACCACTTATAATCATCCATATTACTTGTATTTCACTATCTCTTTGCCGAACTAGTGCACCTATACACCTGACAAGTGCATTAGGTGTGTTGGGGACACAACAGACTTCTTGTATCTTGATTGCAGGGTTGCTTGAGAGGGATACCTTTGACCACTTCCTCCCTGAGTTTGATAAACCTTGGGCGATCCACCTAAGGGAAACTTGTTGCTGTTGTAGAAACCTCTGCACTTGGAGGCCCAACACTGTCTACAAGAATAGAAGCGTGCTTAGACATCATCTCTCCCTGGTCCACAGCGTGGTGCTATGCACGTCTGCCTTGGTATGGCGGATCTGTGCCTCTGGCGTGTTCGGCAGCCGCGTTGGTGTGGAGTAGGGACGAGGAGTACATAGGAAGGAAACCACTTTGGTCCTTGGCGGCAAAAAAATCAATTTTTTCCGGTTTTCAAAATTTTCACTTGCTTCCCAAACATCGGGAGGGAAGGTTACTCAAAAGATCGGCCATTCGCAGTACTTCTTATCTTATGTTTATCTTTTCTTATCTCTTACAATACCATACCATACCATTGTATAGTGTATGGATAATTTCGAACATTGATCATTGGATGAAGACCCGCAAATCCAAACAGTGTCGTTAGTGTGATTTTCCAATTATATCAGGAAAGAACATTCAATTATTCTCAATTTTCCGAGTGATGATGAGCGAGGTTGTTCTTTTCCGTAAAGAAATGTCCGAAGAATATTGGATCTGAATGCCAGAAGCCAAGTTTACCAACATATATAATGGACCAACATGTTGTACCAATGATTCCCATGTTTTATTTATGAGTTTTCAAACTTCCTACCTAACTCTGCCCATTTGACCGAATGACTTTATGTCAATTTATCGAAATTAGGTCAAATTTGAAACTACAAGTAAATTATAGGTTGCTTTGAAAATTTTCTGAAAAATCTTTTGGAGGTACCCATTGAGGGGTCACAATATATCATAAAACACCGAGAGTTTTGATGATAGGTTCAACTTCTTGCTAAGATTCTGCATCTTGTCAATTTCACGAAATTAGGTCAAACTTGCGATACAAGTAAGCGTGATAGATTGCTCTTGAATTAAATGTATTTTTAGAGGTAGATCAATGCATCTTGTTGTAGTAAACAATGTCGTCACTGTGAGTTTCCAACTATGAGTAAATAACATTCAATTCTACATTTTCCGAGTGAAGACGAGCGAGGCTAGTTGTTATTTTCCGTAAAGAGAACTCCAAAGAATATTGGATGTGGATGCCACAAGCCAAGTGGACAGACATATATAGTCGATCGACAACATGTTGTACTTGCGATTCCCATGTTTTATGATCTTTCAAATTTCCTAGCTAACTCTGCCCATTCTAATGACTTTAAGTCGATTTATCGAAATTAGGTCAAATTTGAAACTATAATTAAATTGTAGGTTTTGCTTTGTAATTTTTACAAAAAAGCTTTTAATTTGGAGGTACCCAGCGAGGGGTAACAATTAATATATCTGAAAACAATGAGAGTTTTGACGATAGGTTCAACTTCTTGCTAAGATTTTGCATCTTGACAATTTAACGAAATTAGGTCAAACTTGAGCTACAAGTAAGCGCGATAGATAACTCTTGAATTAAATGTCATTTTAGAGGTAGATGGGTGCATTTTCTAGTAGTAAGAAGTGTCGTGGGTGTGAGTGTCCAACCATCGGGAAAGAACATTCAATTCTATGTTTTCCGAGCGAAGACGAGCGATGTTAGTTGTTCTTTTCCATAAAGAGAAGTCCAACGAGTATTGGATGTGGATGCCACAAGCCAAGTTGACAGACATATATATAGTGGATCGACAACATGTTGTACTTGCGATTCCCATGTTTTATGGGTTTTCAAGCTTCCTAGCTAACCCCGCACATTTGAATAACTTTATGTCGATATCTCGGAATTAGATCAAATTTTGAAACTACAAGTAAATTGTAGGTTTTGCTTTGATAGTTTTACGAAAAAGCTTTTGGAGGTGCCCATCTAGGGGTCAAAATTAATATACCAGAAACCAGCGAGAGTTTCGACGATAGGTTCAACTTCTTGCTAAGATTTAGAATCTTGAAAATTTTGAACCCCTTTTGAAAACAATCATATGAGAAATAAGGAGAGAGGGGAAATGATTTTTCTATTTTCTATGGGGAACCCATAAGATTTTGAGGTGCACCTTAGGCGTAAAGGTAACTTTATTTTCTCCATACTATATAAAGTGAACCTTAATCAGCGAATGCCACATAGGCCTTAAGATGTGCCTTTTTACACACTGCGGATGACCATAGGGCATCACCTATGTATGTAAAAAACTTGTTGATAAGATGGCTCCTAAAATAACCATGAAATGAATATGAGGTGGAAATTGCAATTTTGCATGATTGTATTAAAATCATCCTCCAACATGATGTAATTTATCTCATAATTTTTTGAAACTCCTAAGTATGATATCCATTCTTCTTCGAGATCCTGACCATTGGGACTACGGCCATGGATGATCAGTTGAGGTGTTGGATTGAGGGAGTACGGCCTTGGATTTCTGAACACAGAGGGGGTACGACCTACCAAATTTCTATAATTCTATGGGCATGACCAAATTCAAAACCAAAATAAAGCGGTAAAATATCCCGCATATCCGGACATAGTTCGTGCCCCAAAATTTCAGATACTTCGAAATTCCCATTCGAACCCTGTTAAATTCGGTGGGTGGAGGGCTTCTCTCGTAATTTTCCTAGTATAGTGCTAGCAGTACCTAAACCCCCCCCCCCTCTCTCTTCTTTAGGAATACGTCACCGGCCGGAACATCCCCGCTGCACTTTAGCCGGTGTACCCGCACACCTAATCTGCTAAACGAACCCTCTTGTCCGGCACACTGAGCACAGCATCGACCGCCTAGGATCTGCTCCACGGATGTCGTGGTCCAGTGTTCTGCTCGTATCCTCGCTCGCCGAAGATCTGCTTCCCCGTCATCGACACCTACTATGACCATAGCACCTTCGGCAACCTCGACGTTACCCGTGAGGATGCGGAGGAGGCCTAGACGCCGCCCTGACCGAAGTAAAACCATATCTCTCTGCGTGATTTGTCTGTTGGCAATGTACTATATTCATGCTAAATTTCCTAACTAACGGGTTCTTTACTTGATATACACATGTTATGTACTAAATTAACCTGTTTTTCTGTAATGTACTATTTCTTTGTGAATTATTAGTCACTTAACATATTTATTTACATTCTCTGCTATACCTGTCCACATGAGATATGATTTTATAATATCTCTCTCATTTGCCGATGTACTAACTATAGTATTTCCATCGTGATATTGTCCTGCTATCCTATACTACACGTTTATACATGTCATACTATTTGACCATTATGTACTATTGATCTGATCCCTCTTAACCAGCGGCTCAAACTGTTTGCTGTTATTTTGCAAGGAGCAGCCTCAGTTTGCACACAGTATCATAGAGTGAATGGCTCCTATAATCTCATAAGACCCCATCACCTTTGTTTCACTTCATGCCAACGTATATCATGTTGGAACCTATTTGTATTTACAGTTGGCCTTACCTTTATGCAAAGGAGAAACAATAGAGTACAAACTCCGCCCGTCCACACGAGCCACCGTAGATCTTGTGTAATACCTACCGTAAGGCCCCCCACCCGAAGTTTGGTCCTTGCCACATTTTTTGTTTGCTTAAATTTACCATTTGTCTTTCTTGTCTTCATATTTTTTGCCAAAAATTAGCGTCAAACATTTTAGCCCCACTATGGTCTGCCTTTGTTTCATGTTCTTAGTTCAGTTTCCTAGATATGGAGAGGCCGGGTGTATTGCATCTGAGTTGTATGATAATAAGAACAAGGTCACACTAGCGATAAGATCCACCCATGTATCATAAGGAACTCTGTGCACTTCATCTCACTCGTGTATCTACTGTGTATCATAGTTACATGAACTGGCTATTTTAATACGAGGCACTTGATGATTTAGTTTGTTGTTCTCAGGACGCCGAAGCATTGAAATTAGCTGGCTATTCATGAATAATTCAATGTATGACTGATTGATTCATTGTTTGTCTGAAATTATCTGGCTAGCATATTCGAGGCTCACAATTGATGTGTTCTTGTTGGCTGAGTTACTCTTTTTTGTCTTTGATTAAATCAGTAGAAGATTTCGTTGTGTAGTGCCTAGCTAGTTTATATATGAGAAACATAATGGCTTAGTTTTAATATTCATTTTATTCATGTTCTGCACATTCTAGTTTGAGCAGTCTGCATCAGGTACTTTGGTTGATTGCTCGCATTGTTATTCAAAATGAACTTGTAGTTTGTTTCCCAAGTATGTTGTTTAAGTAACTTGTTTTGTCTTGGTCTCAGTCATCTTCAAGTAGAGCAGTCATTTCACATAGCAGCACATGCTCGCATCGCTCCATGGCGCCAGCTGGTCCACTTATTCAAGAACAAATAGATGTATGAGCCACCACTATTAATTGCTTCCTTCCTTATATATTACCGCATTGACACATTTAAAATTCATGGTGGTGTGATTGCATGGTAATGCTGTTATAACTTGTTTTGTGTTTGTTTCAGGCTGCAAATGACCCTCTGAATGCCGAACAAAGACCCGCTTCTCCAAGTTTAGATTTTGTTTCACACAGCAGCTATGACAATACCTATTTCTCATGACACACCGCTTCGACTAATCCTCTTTTTTCAGCCGAAAGATTATTTGAGGATGCCCTCCAAGATGCCCGTGATATTGTTGATCAAGAAGCCAACAAAATAGAGTCAGTAATCACCATAGCACGAAAGACTTACCTGAATTGAAAAAATAGGCAAGCTTTAACACAGAACATACTTAATAATCACATCTGCAGCTCTCATGGGAAGCCAATTGTTACATGTATTAGGATGCAAGCTCCATAGAGACCTTTTTTGTAACACCAGTTATGGTGTTTTTTAGTTGTCTGGACTCTGATGAAACTTTTATGCTTTATTTTATTACTATCAAGTTTACTGAGGATTGTAATAATCTACTGTAATTTGCAGTTGTAAGTTGTTTGAGGATTGTTACAAACTGAGCATCTAGCAGAATTACTACACACACATGAAAAACAGTGAAATTGTAAGAGGTACAACACATGATCTACCGGAACAGGGAGAACATCCATTGTATTACACGGGCACCATAGAACTTGCAAAATTAATAGATGTTCACTCAACAAAGTGAACACATAAAGAGCTGACCTGAAGAGAATACATTAGGAGCAGACCCACTCAATCCATCCATCTGATGGATAGTTGTCGTAGTACTCATAGTGGGTTGTACCATCCTCGCCATAAGGCGGCACCATCTGTAGCACAAAATGCTCGATGATTCTGCAATACTTTGCCAGCAATCGATCGAGTTCGAAAGGACGATCATTGATCCATAATCTTCCTACTCCATACCCATATACAACGCTTGGCTCCTCTTCCCACGCAAGAGCCTCAAAGTTGTAAGATCTAATCTTGGATAGGTCTGCATAGTATATGCTATCCAGCCTGCACCCTTGTAGCCTAGTGTTGTCGATGCAGAATCTTCGATTGTCAGCAACGAAGAGAGCACGACTTCCGATGCCTCTCACCGGCTGAAGGACACGGTTTTGGGTATCAACCCGGTAAACAACCGGCATGTCTCCGTAGACCAGTCCACTCACAACGAACAACAACTCCCCGTCGGAGTCGACGAGGTAAAAACGATTCTCTGGTCACTGGCAGCCCGGAACAGGGCCTACAACAGTGGGATGCATCTCCAGGGTTCATGTGGAGCGCTGCAGCTGGACATCTCCATGAGAAGCATCACACATAGTCGAGAGTACAGACCTATATCTATCTACGACAAAAACATCACCGGTGTAAGAAGTCATGCTCTGGAGTTCCACGAAGTCATACGACGAGTACCACCCTTCACCAAAGACCGGGCGACTCCCTTCCTCCATGCTCTCATCCGCCCACCGAATGGTGGTGTTTTGATGGTTTGATGTAAACACCATCAACGATGGGAACATCGTCACAACGACAGAATCCACCTGATCGGTCGGTATCTTCGCTCTCAGGCGCTTGATAGCGCCCGAAAAGGGGTTGTACAACCGGGTCTTGTACGGCTACACCCTCTGTCCAAGCACAAGGAGGCCACCGGTTATGCTACCGACATAAAATTACCTTCCAGAGAGAGGGATGAGAAACAGAGATTCAGTCAAGGTAAACAGACTGAAATTCAATCAAAGTAAAACATGGAGCAAAACCCTGGGCAACAAGTGGACGAAGAAACAGAACTTGAAAACAGATAGTATAGGATGTGAATGCAAAAAAAGGATCACATATATACAAATGAATATAAAGAAAGCACCTGCAAATAACCCGCCTAATCTTCTTCTCAAGGTGGTGACCAGTTCTCATGTTCAGCAACGTTATGGCGATGTTGTCTACCCGATACTCCTCTGACAACTAGTGCTCTAGAACAATCTAGTTGTTTGGCATAAAGCGCTCCTCCGTGAAGCCACGCCAGGCACTGCAGACTGCCCGAAAGGCGGCGTAGTAGTAGAAGTCGTCCGTTGAAAGGAAGATGTCACCTATCTTCTAGACGAGTCGCTTAGGGAGACCAGCCCATGGCGAGTCCTCATGCTTCTTGTTGGTCATCGATGATGGCGTTCGTGTGGTCTCAGTCCCACCGACTAGCATATGAAGCATTTCAAGAGACACACATTTAAACAAAGGCCTGGAAAGCCAAGCGAATCATGTGAAAACGAGACGACGATATGCACACAGCAACCGCAAGCGTGTTTCATCAAACTGGTACGGGCACGCGCATACGCATACACACTAATTATGGTACAACGATCGTGCACACCAGCGTACGACTCCTGGGAGCACGTGAGTGTGTAGGTGTAGCATGATACTAGTAGTAGTAGTATCATAACCTCATTGTATTTAATAATCTCAAAATCTAAGAAGAAAATGTGCACTCCCTAGTCCCTCAGGGCACACGCAAATGCGGGGCATTTTCCATTTTTTGCATGGCATTTTCCATTTTTCAATTTCGCTTTTTGGCTGTGCCCTTGGATGCTCACCGTGTGGCCGGATGGGGTGTAAGCTCCGTGATGCTAAAAACCTCATGTTCTCTCAATAGCACGATCGTTAATTATTGAGGTATAAACGTTTTTAGTCCCACAACTTGCACCGCGGGAGCGTTTTAGTCCCACATCTTGCAAAGTGAGCAACACTAGCCCCACAACTTGTAACCAGGAACATTTTAGTCCAATTCAATCGAATTTCTGTGATTTTGTCCGAATTCGTTGTAACTAATTCTGAAAGTGACATGTGGCATCATAATTTTTTCAAAATAACCCCTGTGTATTTTCTGCCTGCCAGTTGTGACGTTGGTACGACTTGACAGGAGGATCTGAATAAGAAAACAAATAAGAAAAATTACCAATACATTGTAGGGTATCGAACTGATTACCTGCGGTACGGAAGAAATCAACCTTGCAACTACAACATGCACACAGAAGTGATCAACTTAAGAGTGCTCCAGCTGATGTTTTCTTTATTTTGGATATTCAAAAATATGTGTTCCAAAGATGTGAAAAAATCTAAAAAAAAGATCCAAATTCTTAATTCAAAATAATTTGTGTTCTGGGCTACAATAACAACTCAACTTTATTCCTTTTCATTTTTGCGAATAAGAAAAAACTCAAGTTTATTCTAGACACTGCAGCTAGCTACTAGGTTAACGACAAAGATATACAATTGATATTATGGACCGTGCCAACATAGACGTGAGTATTTTTGCGTTTGTATGTGCTTTTTTATTATATAAATAATTACTTCCCCCAAGTACTCCTCGTCTGGCATAATTACGTCCTCTCAAGTACTCCTCATCTCACATGAGTAGTCGTGGGCATCTACGGGCATAGTGGCATGTGGGTGTGTGTGTCATTGTATAAAAGTGTTAAGTTCAAATCCATTCTTCTCTTAAAGATTTAACTATTTTATTTGTACCTCTACTAACAGGTGGCCCACTTATCAGTCCACATAGGGATACAACTGACATAGAAAAATATAGAGGGTCATTTAAAAAATCAACGTTATTTATGGACAAATTAAGTCAGATTCATTGAAATTCGATTAAATTGGACTAAAATGCTCTCGAAATATAAGTTATGGGACTAGTATTGCTCATTTTTCAATATGTGGGACTAAAACACTCTCGCAGTGCAAGATGTGGGACTAAAGGTATATATACCTCTTAATTATTTTACAGCCTCAATTGCTAGGCCGGAGGACCAATTAATGCTCCTAGTTTTGCTCAATTACTCCTTTAGTTGACCGTAAAACATGAACCACCATGTCGTGTAATGCTCCTGACTGATCATGTTGTTAAAACAGGAGTGCATCCATTGGCTTGCATGTTTTCAATTAGATGCGGTGGCCACGTGCATTGGCTGGATTTTAGGATTACTACTACCTGTAATACCTAGCTATAAAGCGAGTAGGTGAAGTTAATTCTCCGAACTAGTACTACTCCGGCCTAGTAATACTGAACACGGGGAGTACCTCAAGTGTGGTAATATGGATGATCAGTTGATGTGACTCTCGGCCATAAATTCCTGACCATATAGTTGTACGTTCTACCACCTTTTTTACTACCACTACTAGTAGTACATAGACGCTAGCAAAATTCAAAATCTCAATCGAGCGGCAAAATCACACACACCGACTTCAAAGCATTTCCCGCCTAACCGTTTCAAAAACTTTGAGCCAAAATCTCCCACCTAGGGAGTACTATTTTTATATTATTATTATTAAATGGACGCGAGCCAAATTTATAATCTCAATCGAGCGGCAAAACTGCACACCCACTTTGAAGTATTTCCCACCCCTCCGTTTCAAAAACTTTGAGGCACAATCTCCCACCGGGGGAGTACCATTTTTGTATTATTAGAAGATAGGTGCTAGTCAAATTCAAAATCTCAATAGATCGGCAAAACCGCACACTGACTTTGAAGCATTTCCCGTCCCTCTGTTTCAAAAACTTTGAGGCAAAATCTCTCACCGGGGCAGTACCATTTTTGTATTATTATCAAATGGGCGCTTGTCAAATTCAAAATCTCAATCGAGTGGCTAAACCATACACTGACTTTGAAGCATTTCTGGCACCTCAGTTTCATAACTTTGAGGCACAATATCCCACCGGGGCAGTACCAATTTTATAATATTATTAGATGGACGGTCGCCAAATTCAATATCTCAATCAAGCAGCAAAATCACACACCGATCTTGAAGCATTTCCCGCCCCTTAGTTTCAAAAACTTTTGACTTTAAAATTCTGATTCTACCCATTGTTCTGACGCCCTATGGGCAAGATAAAGTCGGTAGCTTGGGGGCACGGTCGTAATTTATGTTTTTGTTCACCTCCTTAGTCCGGATTCGCCCAAATTTTCACGCTGGTCCTTCCAAAAATTCTAGCCCCCTCTCTCCCATGCCCTCACCTCCATGACCACCATGCGCACCGGCCAGCGGCAATTCCACGGCGGTCGGAGCCGCTTGAGATGTGGTATCGTGCACCGTCACGGAGCCACTTCACCAATGCTCACCCACCGGATCTGGTTCACCGGGTATCTCTGCCACTGCACCGGAGCTGCAGTGTCGTTCACCACGCTAATGGCGTCATCGACCGCCCAAGCTCTGCTTCTCGGCCGCCGAAAGCTACCCAACTGGTGTACACCAGACGTGATCTAGTTCAGGGAGTTCCATGTCCACCGCTCTAGACCAGCTGCTCGGCCATCACTGTTCACTGCACTGGATCTGCCTCAACGATGCTCTCGTCCACAGCGCTCAAGCCGGCATCGACCGCCCAAGATCTGCTTCCCCGACGCCAACAGCCATCGCAACCGCAGCACCCTCGGTGACCTGGATATCACCCGCATGGTACCGATGATGCTTAGACACCTCTCCGACCAAGGTTAACCAAATCTCTAACCCGTTTTTGTTTTATCAGTGGTATAGCACGTTCAAGCATGTCGTAGTGAACTGCATTTTTGTAATCGTGCTATACATACAAGTCATTCGGCACGCCTGTTCTTCGTGCTAGTATATGCAAGGTCATTAGACATGTTGGTTTGCATTTGCTGCTCTACAAATTTCAAGTCATGCACATGTCTATTATTTTGTCATGCACATGTTCTTAGCTACTCCATACACCAGTAATTGCCTGCTACCATGTAATTCTTGCAAAATCTGTAGTCAGTGGAAAATATTAGTGTGGATTCCCTGCTATACAGGTGTTCAATCTATCTGGTTTGTCCTGAGATCAGTTCCTGCTATTATTTCCTCCTTGGCATCGTTCTGCTATGTTGTAGTAGCCATTTGAACTCTTCGTACAAATTCGATTATAATTTTGTTGTTGCCATAATGTCATCTGGTTCTTCAAAAGCTGCATCACTAACTATTTCATTTTTCTTGCATATAGCTCAAAATGGAACAATGAACATGTTGGTTTGCATAGCCTATTCTAAGGGTTCATAAGGGATGCCATTACTTTCTTATCTGGTGCCGGTTCATCCTGAGCAATGGCATAACTATCCTCTACTATGTAGTTCACTCGTGGTTTGCATTCCTACTCTAGAATTTCTCTTATGATGCCATTATAATTTCTATCTGGTTGATTTTTAGCTATGACAGTAACTACATGACATTGTGTAGATCACCGCAAATTCTGAGTCACCCAACGACTCTATGCATTCCAGGAGATGCCACTGCTTCCATATATATTTGCTGAAATTCTAAGAAACGCTTTGTTTGATTGCTCATTTCATTCTAGGCACACTTGTCTAATGCTTGTTTGTCATGTTCTACAGGTTCACGAGTGAAGCCATTATATCTCGCATCTGGTTCTAGGTCTGGTTCGTCCTAAGTCACGACATAACTATCCTCTACAATATATAGTTCATCTGTGGTTTGCATTCCTTCTCTACAGGTTCTCGTATGATGCGGTTATAATTTCTATCTGTTTCATTCTTCGCTATGACAGTAACTGCATGTCATTTTGTGGCTCAGCGCAAATTCCGAGTCACCCTTGCATTTTAGGGTATAGAACTTCTTCCATATATATTTGTTCAAAATGACCTGGCTAGTTTATATCTACTAAAATTCTAAGCCACTCACACACATTTTTTGACTACTCGTTTCACGGTAGTCACACTTGTTTAATGCGTGCTTGCTTGTCATGTTTGTTTGACGTGTTGGTCAATAATTGAACCATTGACCAGTTGTAAACTCCAGTTCATAGCTCCTATCATATCAGTCAAATAAGTAGTTTGTCTTGTTTGATGTATTAACTTATTATTACTTAGTTTTAGACTGCAATTATTGCTAGCCCCACCAAAGAGGAGGCTGCAAGATCATGTCTCCTCCAATGTAGCTATCACACTCAATGGAAGATGCAGGTGATCGATTGAGAAAGCAAATTGAGGACTCTGCTATCAACTTGATTGTCAAATGAAATGCCGATTTTTCTTTCCCCTAAGTTGATAATATGTAATAATTTTAAGAATTTTGCAGCTGATGTAATATCTAGATAACTCGCGTAGGCCATATAGGCATTTAGTTGACGTTGTCCACACAATGCGGTAGTCGTTACGGTAACTATGCCAGGCAGGTCGATTATGGAACAGTACCGTGCTTTGTTATTGGCCCGTCGTGTATTCGACCGATGACGAACAGTAAAAAATGCTAGATTATTATACACATTTTATGATATTGGCATGGGCTTCAGAAATGACGAAACTATAAAAGGTCGTAAACATAATGGGCCAATCCGCATGTGGTAATAGGCCGTAACAGTAACATGTCGTAACAGTAACATGATGTAACTGTAACAGGCCATAACAGTAGCAAGCCATAACAGTAACATGTCGTAATAGTAGCAGGCCAGAACAGAAACAGTCCATGACAGTAACAGCCAAGAAACTGTAAAAATCACAGAATAGTAACAGGCCAAAACAGTAGCGGACCACAACAGTAAAGGACCGCAACAGTAAAAGGCTAGAACAGTGACGAACCTAAACAGTACGGGCCAAGAAATTTCCGGACGAGGATAGTAATAAACCAACAAATTTACCCGGCTAGAACAGTAAAGGGCCATTTGTGGGCCTGAACAGCTAAAGACCAGAACAGTAAATGGCCAGAACAGTAACAGGCCAGAACAGTAATGGACCATCTCAGAGAAGGGCCGTCAGTAGGCGGTCGACAATGGGTTGCGAAAACAGTGATGGGCTGACCGCATGCCTTATGTTTACAGGAGCACTTGGCGCATGCTGCTAATGGTCCGCACAGTGTTGGACCAACATGGGCGTTCTGTAGGCCGAAACAGAATCAGGTCTGAAAGTTCACGGGCTGCTGCTGGCTGCATTTTTGGACCCATTCCAAATAGTGCAGGAAAAAACAGTAACGGCAATCTTCTTATTGCGCTCCCCTGATGGGCCGGCCCACTTAGTATTTAGCAGGCCTTGACTAGGCATGGCTTCTGCCACGGTTTCTATGGCCGTTTAATGGCGTTAACCGGACGCTAACAGTGGCTACCACCTGGCAGTTTGCATGATGTCAGCAGTCAGCACGGCTGACGAACGGGCTTTTTCACGAAGGCCATACGTCGCGGAAGACTCTTTGGCCATGAAAAACAGGCCTTCAACCACGAAAATCGTCCGTTCTAAAAGCCAACTTTTCTTGTAGTGTAGTTTCCCATTGATATCCCCGTGTCACTCGAGGGTCGCCAGTCTGCTAGCGAACAAGATTCTATCTATGTAGAACAAAGTATCATGTTGTCTAGGCCCTTAATTGGACAACAAGAATTAGGCATCCCATAGATAGTCAAGCATACATAATATAATAATTAAAATCAATCACAAACTAATGGAAAATATATGGAGGCACATCACATCTCACCAATCCCTTACATCTCCCACGCCCAAGGAACTTACTCACACATGAGAGAAGAACGCATCATCGATATAATTAAATAAAGGGAGTTCTTCTCGATATTACCATGGAGATCCACAATAAGAATGGAAAAGTAATCCAACACAATTCAAGATAGGAAGAAACAATCTCAAACCCTAATCTTGCAAAGTGAAGATCTCTACTCAATTATTGTGGATCAGACAAACTTTAAAGGAATACGGTGTCAATTGTGACAAAGTACCTCTTTTATGTGATAATGAAAGTGCTATCAAAATTGCGTACAATCCAGTTCAGCACACAAGGATGAAGCATATTGAGATTCGGAATCATTTTATTCGTGACCATGTTGCTCGAGGTGATATTGATCTATCTTTTGTGAGCATGAAGAACCAACTGGCGGATATTTTTACAAAGCCACTTGATGAAGCAAGATTCTGCTATTTGAGGAATGAGCTAAATATCATTGATTCCGGGAGCTTGTCTTGATTACCCATGCACCCACTTGTACATCTCAAGCATTGTTTGGTCTAGGTGTGGGCATGGATATAGGGGGAGTGTGGTCCTAAATTATTGGGCTAACCCTCCCCCCATAATGCCAATAGCAAGTTATATCATTTCTCTTAATATCATGTTGTGATATGTGAGCTTATTGATGAGTATTGGTCGTGAACCCAAGATATATCTTCGCGGTGTCACACCATCCACTCCAACAAGGTGGCTTCAGACACCACCCTCTCCTTTGTGGAGAATTGGATCTTTTTGGATGTTATTTGCTCTCTCATGTTCTTATGGGAATCACACTCAATCTTGGCTCTTATTTGATTTGGATTTTGCAATTTTGAGTGTCTAATACCATCTCAGTTTGGCGTTCTCAATCCTAAGCCTTCCCTACCCCTAAGACATCTATTCTTGCACACAAGTCCCTTGTACACCTTGTGGGGGTGTTGTTTGGGGACGCGCGGGCCTGGTTCTGTGTATAACAGAATCCCAGATTTCAGGTCGGATAATCCGGCCCTGGCGGATTCGATCTTAAAGGGCAGGGCTCGGGGGGAAGGGCTCATATCGAGCAGCACTTCTCCCCTAGCCCTCTCCTTCTCCCCAGCCTCCGCCTGCCGCCCCTCACCCTCCCCGGAGCCTCTCCGGCCACCGGATTTTCCGGGTCTTCCTGGATCTTCTTCTCCGCGCCTCCGGGTACCTTCTCCTCCGCGTTCTTCCTCCAATGAGTGAGGGTAACTCCCTCCCTCCCCATCTTTGGCTAGATGTGTCTCTTGTTGGATGGAACGTTGTTTAGAAGGATGTGGTTTCGCATAGAACTCGTAGTCTTACAGTTTATAGGCCCGATCTACTTTTTTGCATGCATTCATGGTGAAATCGAAAATTTCTGCAAGTCTGCTTCAGTTTCACTATGGTGTATGTTTTGAGTAACTTTGACCTATGAATTTTTTTGCCTACTTGTTCCATACTCTCTCCTGGACTTGTGTGTATGCTTATCCCCTTGCTATCGCCCTTATTCTCCTCACAGGTAGTTCTGGTGTTCCCAAGACCTACAAGCGTCGTCCTCGCGCCAAGTACTTTCGGGACGACGGTCAAGGTAACCTAGTGGACGAAGTTGAATTGAGGAGAAGAAAGAACGAGGAAAGGCGCATGGCTGAACAATCCAAGAGGACTCGGAAGGGCGTGTCCAAGAGGAAGGGAAAGGAGCCCAAGATCAACTACAGGGCTTTGGATGCAGTCTCCTTTTCCGCCATCTGTCACCGTGACTTGTTTGCTGAGCTGCCTCGTGATGGTGAGCTGGGGGATTCCTGCTTTTGGTGTGCCGAACAGAAGGGGATTTATGAAGACATCTATGCCAGGATTAACATTAGGCCTATGCACCCTCTGGTACTTGCTGATGCTTTGGAGAAGGCGCATCTTGTGGATGCGATGTATGTGGCTGAGAGGATGGGGTTTCACCATCTCATGTCCCTCCAGTGCTCCTTTGACTCTGAGGTGGTGAAGCAATTCTTCTCCACTCTGGTGATTTGTGGTGATGAGCGTCGCACTATGAAGTGGATGACTCATGAAAGGCCCATGACTACTGATTTTCACGTGTTTGCTGAGGTTTTGGGGTACTCCTTCCGCAACAGGGATAGAGCCAGTGGCCACCGCATCATCACTCAGTTGAAGCCCAACAAGGATGCTGCTCTCTCTTCGTGCACTATGGACAATGGTATTGTTGGTACTGTGGCTGGTCTTGCTCCCATCTATGCTGCATTGGTGGGTCTCTTCCGTGACTCTATTACACCGAGTGGGGGCAACAATGACAGCATCTGTGGTCACCTTGTTCAGCTACATCAATTTTCTCATGAGGTTGCCTCCTGCGAGGACGAGTCAGTGCAGTACAGGCTGGATGTCATGGATTTCATTTACCATGAGCTATGTGATGTTATGTTCAACCGTCTGTCCATTCCCTATGCGCCCTACATTATGTTGCTCATCCGCCACCTGCTTCCTGCCGAGGAGTTCCACATTGACTCGGTGCACAAGGCCAAGAAGATTTACAACAAGGTTCGGAAGACTGCTCACCCCTCCTCTGCTCCTGAGGGCCTCATGAGGGATGCTTGTCGGCCCCCAGTGCCTCCCGTGGCTCGCGAGATCAAGCAGCTGAACTGGTTCCAGCGTCACATCCTCTACATGGGTGTGGACACACGCAAGGGTCAGTATGAGGCCTATAGGCAGCGCCATGAGTTGGCCCATTCCCAGCAGCTCATTCTCCACCACGTGTCTGGCGCTTCAGGTGCTCCTCCGGCTCCTCCTCCCACTCCATATGCTCGGTGGAACTCTTCCTCCGGGCTGAACTATGGTGAGCTGGAGCGTCACTTGTTCCCCTCTGCGCCTGCTACTGATGCTGATGATGAGGAAGGTGACACTAAGGAGCTTGATGATGAGGATGAGGAAGAGGACGAGGACTATGATGAGTGATCCCATGGGGCGCTAGCATCGCTCTTCTCCCTTTTTGGTGTCTCGATGCCAAAGGGGGAGAAGTAGTTCTATTAGGTTGTCCGTGGATTTGCATGGGTCGGGCATAAGCACTTGCACCTTTTATTCGTTATTTCTTGCTTATGCCCATTTAGCGTTGAACTTTTATATTCGTGGTTTGTGATTTGTGGTTGAGACTTTATGTGGTTGTCTGGATGATACCTATGGACTTCATATCATGAATTAGGCTCATGGTTATATTTATTCATATCCTATTGTTGGTGGTTTATCACGGAACGCGCGCGCTCATAATGGTTATCCAATAATAATGGTGATTTATGTCAAGGATGCCTATTCTCTACTTCGGTGGTATGTGTTTTTGCCCTTTTGTCTATGGAATAGATTCACCTATTTGTGTGCATTTGTATTCCAATGCAAAACTCTATTATGCACACATTGAGGGGGAGTCCCTTCCATAGTTATCTCTGTTTGTCTTGTGTCTTTTTCCTGCAAATCCTGGTATTGTCATCTAACACCAAAAAGGGGGAGATTGAAAGAGCATTTCATGTTTTCCTATGTTTTGTGTGCTAGATAACAATACTATAGAGTCTTTTCATGTGTGCCAAGTGTGCAGGAAGTTTTGAAGGGGGGCGGATAATCCGCCCCTCCAAGGGCCGGATAATCCGGCCTACCTCATCTCTCAAGGAAGCCAAGGCGCGTCGCTCTGTGTCCAGTCGGATTTTCTCCCGGAAAATCCGAACTGGGGCGGTTTTTCCTTCCCAGGCCGGATAATCCGGGTTCCGCAAGGGCCGGATAATCCGGCCCCCAGTTTTCGAGCAAAAGGAGCCAAGGCGCGTCGCTCGGTATCTGGTCGGATTTTCTACCGGAAAATCCGAACTGGGGCGGTTTTTCTTCCGCAGGCCGGATAATCCGGCCTTCGCATAGGGACGGATAATCCGGGCCCTAGAAGTTGATCAAGGGCAAGCTCGGCGCAACGCTCAGAGAGGGGGAGGATTTTCTGCCGGATATTCCGAGTCTGGGGCGGAGTTTCCCTAGACCGGATAATCCGGCCCTCACTTGGGCCGGATAATCCGGCCCCCAAAGTGTGCAACGGCTAGTTTTTGGAAGGGGGTATAAGTACACCTTCTTCCCCAACGTCCAGAACTCTTGATTCATTCGAATTTGACCGGACCCTGTGCAAGAGCTCTAAATCTCGATCTCCCACTTCAACCACTCTAAGGTCTTGATCTTTGGTGGAATTGAAGGAGGAGAAGTTCATCATCAACATCAAGAATCAAGCGCTTCAACTTCTCTCCATTCACTTGGAGAAATCCCTGATCTAGTATTTTCGTGAATACCTAGATCGTGTTATTGTCTTTGACAACTTTGTTCTTGTGGCAACTTGTTGTTATTTCGGGAGCCTCCAAGTTGTTGTGGAGTTGTTGCCCCGCTAGTTGTGTAAAGGCGCCGGTGCCCGCCTCGAAGGGTACCTATAGTGGAAGGTGGATCAGGCCTGCTGTGGCGAGATCCATCGGAGAACAGGGTGAGGCCTTTTGTGGCGTGGTGGTCTTAGTACCGCCCACCCCTCCAACGCAGACGTACTTCCCTTAACAAGGAAGGAACTATGGTTAAACAAATCATGTGTCTCCGCGTGCTTCACTTCGGTTCACTCGTTCCTCTTCCACTCGCTCCTTACTCGCTAGTAGATAGGTTTGCATATAGGGAAATTCCACACATTAGTTTATCTAGAGAATTTACCTTTGTGCTAAGCCTAAAATTGAAAAAGAATTAAAAATTGGTGTAGCACCTATTCACCCCCCCCCTCTAGGTTCCCATACGATCCATTTCACCCTGCCCTGGTGAGGGGCACAAAAGTTTCACCTAGCCGAGGAGAAGTGAGGGCAGTGGATCAATTTGAGAGACTGGGCCCTATGGACGTACGTGCGCCTAGGACGCGGGGTGTCTCTGAATCCCTGGGCACCTCAAGGGGGTCGGGCCTTCTAGCGCCACTACCCGCCAGCCCCCGGGCCCTCCGCCGGAGCTACGGGTCCGGGGTCTTGGGGCGTCGGGGCCTGTTGTGCTTGATGTTCTGTTCGCACCTCCTCTTGCTGTAATGTTCCTCCCTTACCTCCATGAGCTTGACGCACTCGAAGGTATCATGGCCCTGCCTCTGGTGGGAGGCGCAGTATAGGTGCGGGCCCGTAGAGTTGTCCGCTTCTCTCTTGAGGAGGTTTCGCTTGCCGCCTTTTCTCGGGCACCTGGTGGGGGCTGACTTGTCCATCATGGCGGGGCCTGTTGGCCCGGTTCCACCGTGATTGAACAGATCCCTGGCTTCTGCCTTGGCGTAGCGGTCGGCCACCACGAAGAGCTCGGCCATTGTGGACAGGTTGTCCCCGTAACGACCGATCTTGTCGAGCACCTGCGCACCAGAGACCCCACCCGCGAAAGCCGTGATGACCTCCGCGTCGGTGGCTCCACTGACTTTGATGAGGCTTTGATCAAAGCACTACACGTACTTGCACAAGTTTTCTCTAGGCCCTTGGTGCACCTTTTGGAGGTCCTCGTACGTGTATGCAGACTCATCTACCTCCCCGAATTTTGCGACGAAGAGGCCGCAGAGCTTAGACCACGAGCTGATGGACTCCTCAAGCAGATTCAGGAGCCAGGCGCACGCCTCCGGCCCTAGGCCCATAGGGAACCAGTTGGCAAGGATGTGGTCGTCTCTCCCGGCTGCTTCTATGCCTGTGGTTTAGAGATGCAAGAATTCCATGGGTTTGGTGACGCCGTTGTACCAGGGGGCATCTCCGGCTTGAACTTGGGCGGCCATACCACCCGGTGGAGGTGTTCGGTGAGGGCGGGGCAGCTGGAGCTGCGGGCCTCCATGCCACCGGTGAGTTTTGCCCAGTTCTGCAACCCTACAGCCGAGATGGTCTAGAGGGTCCGGGTCTCGCGACCCCAACGTCTGGCCAAGGTAACCCGTGCTTCCTCTGCCAAATAGGCGACCTTTGCCTAGGCTTTGGCCCGTACAAGGCTTGTCACACCAGGCGGTTTCTCCTCGCCCGAGCCCCCAGGCCCGCCGCGAAGAGGAGGGGGTGGAGGCGTGTCATAGGCTATGTCGCCCGGTCGTGCCTCGCGTGCCGTGGGGTTGTCCCAGGCAACGTCCATCAAGGCTGCGAGGCATGCCTGCCACTCTTCCCTGGCGTCCTCCACGGGCGAGTAGCGGAGGAGCTCTTTCGCCATAAGGCGGGCCATCTCCAGGGTGAGGGGAGCACAAGATGCTCGGGTTGGTGAAGTGCTCGACGAAGAGAATTCTCCACCCGTCCTTGCGGAGGGGCATGGGCGGAGCCCGCTGCCGGCCTTGGCGTGGAGCGGGGGAGTCCGAGGCGAGCTCCCGAGTCTCCCTGCTTGCTCCCGTCGGGAGCGGCTGTCGTGAGGCTTGTTGTGGGCAACCATGTTGGCACCGCTGGATGGGGTCCTCCAGGTCATGCCTCAGCCCCCTACCTGGCGTGCCAAATGTTGGAGATTTGTCCTGCGAAGGAATTAGGGTCCAACAATCCCTTCGTTCGTGAGGGGGTTGAACACGCGATTCTGAAGGAGTTCGGTGATGGCTACGGCAGCGAAGCGGATGCACGACAAAGAGTTGACACCGGGTTTTTTACCCAGGTTCGGGACCCTCATGAGGAGGCAAATCCCCTACTCCTACTTGGTTGTATTGCTCGCTTGCCTCGCGAGGTTACAATGGTGGATGAAAGTCTAGGGTTTTAGATCTCTAGGATCCATCCCCTTACAAGGTAGGAGAAGGACTCCTTAAATACGGCGGCGCCGGGCCTCTTCCCTCGGTTCATGGGCGGGAAGGGTCACCACATTCCCGCCAAGGTATTTGGTTTGGACTTGTCTTCTTGCGACCGACGGGTGGTTGCGGTGTCAGGGAGTGCTCGGCTGCTGTTTCACTTTACGTCGCCATCCTGGTCTCCTTGCACCAAAACGGATGTGTCGGGAGCTGCCTCCATCATGCGTCATCTGAGTATCTCTGTGTGCCATGCTTTCTTCGGGTGGACCGGTCGTGGCTTCGACCGACCGTTGGGGCGTCACCTTGCTAGGCATGCCCGGACCTTGCGAGGTTTTCCTCTAGAGGTCTTGTCAGGGGGGCCTTGCCGCCCAGCCCTTACAGTCTTGAGCGTTCGTGGAGAGTCCAGGCATCTCTCCTCCTCCAGAGGCTTGCTCCCTTCGAGAGCCCTCGAGAGGGAGCTCCTGCTGGGCCCGGTGGCCCGGTGAGACGGGGTACCCCCGGTGCCAATAGTCTGACACTGTCAGATGTGTTGTACGTTCAGCACTTCGACGATTGTGGATTGGATCGGATCGGATCATGGGGACTGTACTACATCAAGTGGCGCGCTTCATCTTAATCCACAACCACGCGTCTGATGGTAATCCTCGTGGCCTTTGCCCATATACTTTCCACCACGCAGTAAGCAAAACCAGATGTAATTAGCAACCACAAAGAAATGGCTACATAGGGAGAAAAAAACTAGATCATACAGGCCCTCACAAAGATATGACATCTAGACAGCAAGTGGGTTAATACCGGGGTACCATTTACCCTCTTTAGTCAATAAATAAACTAACTTTTCTAACAACATCATTCTAGAAATATTAGTTTATGTTTAACTAAAAAGGGTAAAGAGTACTTTAATGATGATCCATTTGCATCTCTAAGGGAATCATACGCTCCTAACAAACTTCATTGATGAATATATATTTAGTAGAGTCACCAAGATCGATGATAATCATAAACATTTCTTTTAGTGAAAACATAAGATTGTTTATGTGCGCGACTACCGCAAATTTGGGTACAATTCGTAAAAGACCGATCTTTGGGAAGGTCTGTTGATACAAGGTGGTACGCTCGTGCCACGTGCGGTCCCGCGCGGCATACTTTATTTTAAAATTGCAGGTCGAGCGAAATTCCAAATCTACAGCGCTGGACTATTAATAAAAAACTGAAGTACAACAATAAGTACACATGAAAACAAAGGACATGTACACATAAAACCGAGTACAAGTGCATAAAAGATAGAGTATATGTACACAGAAGACTGAGTGCATGTACATAGAACACCAACCGCAAATACACCAAAGAGTAACTAAAGTACATAGAAAACCAAGTACAAGTACATAAAAACCAACTACAATTACTGTAAAGACGGAGTACTTGTACGATAAAAACAAAGTACATTGTAAATCCGAAGTACAACTCAATGAAAAACTGAGTACACTTGGACTACAAATACGAGTGGAACAATATACATTTGGAAGTATAAAAATAAAGTAAATCTAGTTTTAAAGATCTTGACGTGAGGAGTTTAAAAGTGAAATTGAGGTCGTAATTGAACAAATGGTTCTCGAGATAATTTGTTTTAAAGTTTGGTTCAAAAAATAAAAGGAAATAACTGCACCTCCCAAACTCGTATGTCCCTTGTCTTAGCCCATCCATATAAAGTACTCTGAAATCTGAAGTACAACTCAATAAAAATCCGACTAAACTTACGCTAGAAACACAAGTATAACCGACGTAGTTTTGGAAGTATAAAAATAAAGTATCTCAAAACGTATCAACATGTGATTTAGTTTTAAACATCTCGACACTAGGAGTTTAAATTGAAAACGAATTGTAATTTGGATAAACGATTCTTAAGATATTTTCTCTTTAAGCATTAAGTTTAAATATATAAAGAGAAATATGTACTTCAGCCCCTGCCCCTCTCTCTTCATGATTTCACTTTAGCTCTTGGTGCGACACTTGGTGAATATGCAGAACACTAACATGCAGAAAACTAACGAGGAGCCGCGCGACTAAACCATAGTCTAGAGAGAAGAATAATGGGACAATTGGTGAGACGACATGCACCGAACAGTCCTTTGAGAAAGTTCCCATTTTATAAGTATTTCCTCGAATTAGGCATTTGTCCCGCTATATTAATATAATAACCACACAATACACTGAGTTAATTGCTTGGGCCTGTTAAGCTTCATGCACTAGCCAACGCAACCAAAAGTCCGAACTGATGGAAAGGGCTAGTACAATCTACTTATACACTTCAACACCCCCTCTCACGTGTGACGGGGAGAAGTCAGCACGTGCAACCGGAAGAGAGCGACGGCGCGCGAAACTCACGTATGACACAAGAGGCCTATATGTGGATACAGAGGGGGCAACAGCAATTTTAGGATAAATTGCGAAAGCCAGGACTCGAATTCGAGACCTTAGGCTCTGATACCATGTTAAGCTTCATGCACTAGCCAACGCAACCAAAAGTTCGAACTGATGGAAAGGGCTAATACAATCTACTTATACACTTCAACAGGGCCGATAGCAAAAAAAAAGCCCAAAAGAAAATACAAAAGAACGAGAGAGAAACTAATGCACAACAGCCGGATCGATAAACGACGATCACTCGCAATCGCTGCGCCTTCCGGAGTAGTCTCACCATGATCCTATGCCTCCGGAATGTTGTGTATCAAGCAACACCTTTAAGAAGGAGTGCGACGATGGCGACGTTGTTGCCCATATTTCTCCTAGAATGTCTCCTGGTACACATAGGGGAGTGGGGAGAAGGTACACCCAGCGTCCTTCAAGAAGGAAGGCAGCACCCACAGGTGTCACCGCGCCGGAGCCGGCCTAGCTGGCAAGGATTTCTACTGACCCTCCAGGAACCATAACCCTCTCCAATCCTAGCACTCCACCAAAATTGCCGCCCACCGACATGCGCCACCACGATCTTGAATTCACCATCTTCGCCTCACCATGGCAAACGTTGCGAGACTGACTAGATCATGAAATGGTCGTGGATACGGGAAGATAGTTCCTTAGCCATGCGGGAGGAAACAACCTCTACCGCGATACGTGGTAGCCGTCCGGACACAACGACAAGAGAACACCATGCCAAATTGGAGCCGAGGGGACAGCAGCGGCATAGCCACCTGGAGGTCGTCCTCCATAACCAATAGCGAGTGCCGACCAGACGCGGCAGCAGGAACACACCAGGTCGAGCAGGCCTGGCCGTGCCCCAGACGGGCACGTAAAGTCCCCACCGCCACACTGTTGCACATAGGCCATGCCATCGCTACCCTCGTGTTCGGCGCCAAAGGCCCGATCGGACCCAGACTATTAGACATAGTTTGGGGAGGACCCGTGAAACTCCCGCCACCACGCTGCAGCAAGCACGGCGTCAGCACCGCCACCCTCACCACCAACCGCTCTGCAGACCACCCAGAAGGGACGCGGTCAAGCATGCCCAGGCCCGCCCTAACCTAGACCGAGCCCAAAATGGCCCAGATCTGGGCCTGTAGGGCTCGCTGTCCAGATCCTAGCACATTGCCGCCTACGCCACCAACCGGCCGCGCCATCCGCCTCTCCGTCTTCCAGGGGAAGCACCGGAGCCTGCCTAGCCACTCCGCCGCCGCCGGGAGCACACACCCAAGCCGAGCTCCTGGGGTGGGAAGAAGAACCGGCTCCAGCTGCAGCGGCAGGAGGGGCGCTAGGAGAGAGGAGCTTGGGTGCCAGAGGTGGAGGGGGTCACCCGTTCGCCTCGCTTGCGGAGGGGAGCGCCACGGTCGCCTCGCTTGCGGAGGCGACGCGGGGTGGGGGGTGGGGGCACGTGGGGTCGGTGAATTCTAGCCAAAGCAGACCTACACACTAAAAGAAGATTAAATACATTTCTTTTACAAAGCTAAAATATCTTATATTTTAAAACGGAGGGAGTAGTTTATATCGTAGCCAAGGCAGACAGGTAGTCCGTTTGTTTGATCCTTTTATAAGGATTTCCCGCAACTTTTCTTTGGTTCCATGACACTTTGTTTTTCCTTATTACTCCGGGAGTAAGGGTGGCACTTGATAGACGAGCCCGGCGATCATTTTGTATATCCAAAGCCCTGTCGTCCATAGGGGCTCGTCTCATGTATGTTGGCTAAACAAGAAGAACGAGAGAGGGATGCACAGAGAACGTTCATATCATCCTGCCCGAATTCTCCATTGAAAATTAACAGAACATTTTCACGGCTACTAAATTTTGATTACACGGTCAGTCCATGAGTTGGAGGCGGCCCTGGCTTGCAGGATCTTCTTATCATATGATGTGACGGCATGTGTTGTCGCAAGGGTAGGGGCAATCGATCGCCTTCACTTCGGCACGGCCAAAGTACCAGTCACCCACAGATTTGGCGATCCCCTGTACTTGCAACAACAACACATTAGTTTTATATGCATGAACCAAGGACGAATGTACACAATGTGCCGTGTAGGAGAGTTTGGTTCTTGTACCTTGTTCTGAATGGCAGGGGAGCCATTCCAGGTAGCCGGCAGTTTGGACTGGCAGTGGGAGAAACACGAGTTTAGGAAGAGCCCATTACTCGTGGACCGTGAGAATCCTTTAACGGATGCCACCATCTGCTCCCTGAAATCTATGGACGTGCACGTGCACACAAAATTGGTTACTGATTAGGAGTTGTGCCGATCTTGTCTTGGCTGGATATGTATGGTACTGTTTTTTTTTTTACCTTGCAGGAACTTCAACTGATATGCGTTGCAAGCTGAGCGGTTGAACTTGCAGGTTCGCCAGGAGCCATTGGGGTCTGCTCTGTTTGGGGCCAGGCTTTCTTCGATCTGATTGATTTTTCAACACAATTGCATAGAGTCATAGACATATTTGGAATTTCAGTTTTGGCCGAAATGCTTTGGAAACCGAAGTTCAAAATTACGCAACAGGCTGGTCATAGTGGAAGTATCATATTACTAGTATCATGCATATGATACTAGTGTATGATACTACATCTCTAATGGTTAGTATCATCTAGTAGTATCATAGTACCATTATATTTAATTTTTTTACAATCTCAATGCAATTGTGTGTATGAGATGTATTGATCATTAAATTACCTAGTTTCACGTGCTATGATACGTGCTATGATACAGTATCATATTATGATAGTACTAACACCTCTATCTTCATTAATTATGGTGTCACGTCAGATTTTTGTCAAGGTGGCATGCATGATACTTCTTATGATACTCCCACTAGGACTAGCCTGAGCGCCAATGTAACAATTAATGATCTATATGGGCATTGGTGCGTGCAATGATTTTTACCTGCCAGACGTCATAGGCTGCGTTAAGCAGGAAGATCGGGGTCTTGATGCCGTCGATTATGTTCTGTGGGAAGAAGCACTGCACGCACGCACGCAAACCAAGGATTAGTCGACAGTAATTGAGACATAAAAACCATGAATAGCTCTCTTGCGAGCATTCCTATAAAAGATGTTTTAGTTTTATGATAGAAGTGTATTTAGATCACTTTTAATTCACTTCAAATTTAAATGAAGCTACACACTAAAAGAGATCTAGATACGTTCTAAAACATCTTTTTTTTAAACGGAGAGAGTAGCTAGGTACGCACTGAGGTGGCGTCGAGATGATCGGTGCACGTCGGCGGAAGGTGCTGAGCCACTCCCTGCATGTACACGATGTCAGCGTAGTAGGATCTCAGGCTGCGTCCTCCCGAGATATCCACGCTGCTCGCAATGACACATCGATCAACAGGGTGAGTCCCTGATGATGGTATAATGTGGCGATCGAGCAACAATTTAGAGTAAGTATGCAAGCGTACGCGTCGAGGAAAAGGCCGGCGTCGGCGAGACATTTGATGGTGGTGCTCCGACCAGAGAAGAAGGCGCTGAACTGGTCGCAGTGCAGTATCGCTGCCAGGCCCCCGGCAGAGCAGCCGGTGAGAAGCACCTGCTCGGCCGAGGCCATCCCGATGGAGAGCAAGTGTTGGATGGATTCCTCCCAAATCCGCTGGCCCCGGAAATATAGCCCGGTACCCTACAACGGACGTACGCAGAAGAAAGATA
The DNA here is from genome assembly GCA_916181665.1 of Avena sativa. NCBI lineage: Eukaryota > Viridiplantae > Streptophyta > Magnoliopsida > Poales > Poaceae > Avena > Avena sativa. The sequence continues at coordinate 342,720,408 of OV702288.1, forward strand.
CCACGTGAGTACCGATGGATGATGCGAGTAGTATCGAAGGACCGATGCCGAAAGAAAGAAAGAAAGAAAGAAAGAAAGAAAGAAGAGTTTGATTCATGCGGAAATCTTGTTTCATGGTGCTGCTATAATACATACAATATGGTATACTCCCTCCGTTCTAACTTACATGAGGTTGACTAGATTTGGATGTATCCAGACTTATTTTAGTGTGTAGATATATTTGAATCTTGATAAACTCAAGTTAGTTATTTCTAGATACAATACAATATGGTATGCATGCTAGCTTGTGTGGCGCACCTTGTCGAAGGTGTTGCCAGCAAAAGACGCGCTGTCGCAGTACCGAATCTTTACCCGGTTCCAGTTGTAGAAATCTGCACATGTACGAAAAAGTGAGATGAATAATGCACATGTCGATCGCCGCAAGAAGATTATTAATCATGTTGCAGTTGAGTACCGACCAGGATTTTCGGCCGGGCTGGCGCTCATGATGCCGGTGAAGGCGATCCGCCGCTCCATCAAGTCGGACGAGCCATGGTGGCTCCTTGTCCGGAACTTGCACGTCCTCGCGTTGTTGCACCACCCGCCTCCCTGCACCGACGCAGACACTGTTCATCATCACTTATCATTTGGCTGGACCAGATCGATTCGGTAACACACCTCCAGGTTGACGATCCAGCTGTTGTTCCCTGCTCCGAAACCCGGGTCTAGGTGGTAAGCCGCCGGCGTCCCATCCATGCACACTGCAATTGGCAATTGTATCGGTCATTGTAAGCGGTCCTTGGATTTCTAGTCTAAGAACCTAGATCGCACAAATATTGACGAAGAACAGGGGAATCTCGGTTGTATATCCTCCCAACCACCCACACAGCCTATCCACGGCACTACCGTCCGGTTCTTTTCTTCAGTTACAAGCCAAGTACTCTGAAACTATCGTCCTCCCCTAAATAGCTCTCTTCCTACGGCGACTCGGTCGTTGGGCTTCAGCGGGCCCATTCTTTGCCCCGAAGCCAGCCTGGCGGTCTCGTAGCCCTCTGGGGTCTGGTCCTGTCCCTCCTTGCGTCTTGGGCCTCCTCTTCTGCTTTCCCGGGTCGCCCTCGGCCGCTGACAATCCTCCCTTCTTGAGAACATGCTTGCCCCCAAGCAGGGGCGTGGGGAAAGTCCTGACGAAGAGCTTCAAGGTCCTCCCAGGTAGTTTCTGTCTCCGGCAATCCACTCCACTGCACAAGAACTTGCGCCACTGTACGCATCCCTTTGGCCCGGACCCTGGACTGCAACACTTGCACAGGAATTGAAAAGGTGTCTTCAGGAGAGGGCAAATGTGAGGATACCTGACGGCCTGGTCTAACACACGGCTTCAACTGCGACACATGAAATACCGGGTGCACACGACTCGTAACAGGCAAGTCCAACCTGTAAGCCACTTGTTCAATGCGCTCCAAAACGTGAAATGGACCGAAGAATTTAAAGGACAGTTTCTGATTCTTCCGGTGCGCAACAGTGGTCTGGATATATGGGTGAAGTCGGAGAAACACCTTATCCCCTACAGCGAATTGACGCTCGGAACGATTCTTGTCAGCCTGATGCTTCATACGCTGTTGCATGCGAAGGAGATGTTGACGGACAGAAGCTAGGATCAAGGAATGCTCATCGAGCCAAGCTTGAACATTAGCAGCTGCAATCTGCTGCGAGGCAGTAATACCAAAGTACCGCAGTTGCTTTCCATACAGCAGCTCAAAGGGGGACTTGCCCAAAGATGAATGCCAATTAGTATTGTACCACAATTCGTAGAGCGAGATCCACTTGGACCAATGCTGGGGATGCGCGCTGATAAAACAGCGAAGGTAGCACTCAATAGATTGATTAACACGCTCGATTTGTCCATCAGTCTCTGGATGGTTACTTGTGCTCATCTTCAATTGAGTTCCTGTAGCACGAAAAACAGACTACCAGAACTGACTTGTGAATACTGGATCACGATCCGAAACCAATGCTAACGGCAGACTGTGCAGTTTAAAAATGTTGTCCACAAAAACCTCCGCCACTTTGCTAGCTGTATACGGGTGTCGAAGAGGAATAAAATGGGCGTATTTGGTCATCTTATCAACCACAACCAGCAAGCAGTTGAACTGTCTTGAGGGTGCCAGGCCATCAATGAAATCCATTGTTGCGACCTCCGAAGGTTTAGTAGGAACGGGCAACGGTTGTAACATACCTGGTGGATGGATGCGCTCAGGTTTTGCCTGCTGACAAGTGTGGCATCCACGAACAAACTCACGTACCATCTGCTTCATCTGCGGCCACTTAAAGAGTGAAGTAAGGCGGCGATATGTGACGAGATACTCGGAATGCTGTGGCATCCCGCAAAACCACCACTAGAAAATCGCGTTGTTTTTGTGCATTGCATCATCATGAACGCATGCTCATGCCATCATGCCACATTGCATTTGAGCATCGTCATCATCATGCATTTGTTTGTCTGAAACTATTTTCGAAAAACATATTTTTGTTTTCTAAATACCCCGTCTTTATTTCAAATCTAAAACCCGGGTCTCTGGATTATTTTGTTTCGTCTACCAATAAATTTCAAAAGCCCCATTGTAAACATTAAAATATTTATTTTATTTTTAGGGGGCAGCCGTACCGGGCCGATCCGACCCAGTCGGCCACCCCCAGTACAAAAACCAGAGCAACCCTAAACCCTTTTCCTACCCAGACATTTTCCTACCTAACCCTAACCTACCCAGTCCCCAGCCACATCACTCCCTCCTATCACCTCGCGCCACCTCACCGCTTTCCCAACCCCCAGCCACTCCCATGCCGCCACATCAGCCCCTGGCCCACCTCTTCCCCACCCCACACAAACACTCACAACACACACAGCCCCACCGAACCGCCCCTGGACACGCACCCACACGCTCCCGCCCACCTGCGCGCATCCCTAAGCTTGGTCCTACCCCGTAGTGGTCCAACCGACCACCTGGTCGCCAGCGCGCGCCCCCAGACCTCCCACCGACGCCTGTCCCCTACCCTCTCTCTTCCCCCGCTCGACCCCCCCCCCCCCCACCAACCGCGCCCTCCTCTCTGCCTCCGTCGCCGCCATCGGCCTCCTCCTCGCCCGGCTCCTCCCTGGCGTCGCCGCCACCCTCATCTTCCCGGCCCCGCGCGCCTCCTCTCCGCTCCCCCCAGGCACCGCCGCCACCTACCCCGCAACCCCCGTCGCTCGCCCAACCACCTCGCAACCCTCCCCTCGATCTCCTCTGCGACCTCCTCCTCCTCGGGCGATGCCGCTCGGCCGCGACCACCTCTGTTCCGGTCTTCCGCCTCGCCTCCTCCGCTGACGCCTCTGCGCCGCCGTCCGCGTCCGCCTCGGCCCCGTCGTTCCCTGCCTCTGGTCCCGGTGCCCGCCTCGGTCGCGCGACCCTGCGCCCTCCGCCGCCGTCCGGCCGTCGCCTTCACCACACCCTCCTGTCCCATCGTCCTCGCCCCGCCTGGGCCGTGCCCCTGTCAACCTCCGTCGCCAGCAGGCCCCGGCCGTGCCGCTGCTTCCCCGCCTCGCCGGTCCCGCCTCCCGCCGCCGCCGCCGCTCGAGCACCCCGGCGACCCTCCTGTTCGGCCTCTGCAGCTGCGCTGCCTCCTCCCCGACCCTCCTCCCGTTCGGACGCCGCCTCCCTCGGCCTCCGCGGCCCGACCAGCGCCTCTGCCACCGCTCCGGTGCGAGCGCCCCACGGAGCGCGCCGACCTCCTCTAGCCACAGCGGTGTTCTGCTCGTCTTGTCGTCTGCCTCGGCACCTTATCCTCGTTCCGCCCTCGCCAATGCCGAGTTCCCCACCCGTTGTTGTCCTCTGTTGTGCACGCGTGAGCGTGTCCTGTGTTTGGTGCTGCTATTGACCTTTTTACGGTGGTGTTGTGGTGCCTTGAAGATGCTGGTGGGGAGTAGATGTTGGTGTTGTGGACATGGATGCGGCAAAGGATGCACCTGACACCCGATCCGGTGCCGACAAGGTCTCCGTCACGACGAAAGAACTGTTACATGGACTCGAAGACGCCGAGACGCTGGACGACAAGTCTCCTTCCCGTAAGCGTCGACACCGGTACGACAAGACCTTCCCGCACCGATGCCCGAGGACCCGGACGCCAAGGTCGCACGGAACGGCAAGTTCTTGATGCCGGACGCCATGACCGTCTACATGGACCCGAAGACCATACAGATCCCGACGTCCGAAGACCGAACCCCGTCGAACCCCTGAAGCCCGATCCAAAAACCCGAACCCTCGGTGAACCCCAAGATCGCCATTCGATGTGTGACCCCTATCCGAGACCCCTCATATTTTTTTATAATATATGTTATTGATCTTATTGCATATTAAATGAACATGTGGCATACATATTGTGGTTTGGGGGCCTTATGCCGATTCACCTGATAATTAAATATGGGATCCATATGCGGGCAAATCTAGTCTTATATTGGTCCCATTTAAATTTGTGTAGCGAACCGGTTCTATCTTTTGCCATGTTAAGACAACATTTAAATTGCGGGGTATCTAAATAACATGAACCACCTAATTAAATGTCGGGACCCCGGTTCCGCTTAATATTGCTCCTTGCATCGCATCTTGCCATGTCATACATCATACATGCATCATGCCCGATCTTTTGCCGTAGTATTAAATAGTGCATCCGGTGTTTTCTCTAGTGCTTTGCTTATTCACGGATTAGGCCGATGAGTTGATGCGAGTGTCGACCCGACCTTCGGATGAACCTTCAGCAATGTTCTCCAGGCGAGCATCTCCCCCTTTCTACCTATCTTACTTTTATAGTATTTATTCCCTCCTGTTGATCTATTGCTATCTGTGTTGCGATGCTCTAGTTTTCGTACCCGTGATATCCCTTGCAACCTTATATTGCCTTGGACACATCCTATTACCTGTTGATTGGTAGATAGTTGGACTTGCGCGTCGTAGTCGCTTGCTCAAGTGCTGTTGCGTGTCGTCAAGTACCACAGTTGTTGGAGTGTTGCCGCATGTTTAATGTTGGAGATGATCAAGACTTTAATTACTGTTTAATAACTAAAATTGAAAGTAGGTAAATGCAGAGGCACCGGTGGCTGATAGACAATATTTGGTTTCCGACCGCTCACTGGTGTCCCGTAGGACCCCGAGTTCTTGACACCTGTTCCGAGATCGAGCGCGCTAACCACATGTGGGATGTGTGGGCACCCCATCGATTAGTACCTGATTTCAAAGTATTGTACCGGGGGCCACAAACTAGTTTGAGGTTTTATTTACTATCCTGTACTTATGCCATGTTTTACTGCTTTATTTAAATTGTGCGAGGTACTGCACACTGTACTGTTTAGGACCGTGACCCGTTTTCGCTGTATCGACAAGCCCAGTCTCATTTTCGGGTTCCCAGTCGTTTACAGCCGGCTACACAAACCCTGAGTCCGTCTCGGAGACCGGCCGACTTCGTTGCGGGTAGACTTAGTGGGGTGGCCCCCATGTACTTGCTTTGGGTCTGGGAAACGTCATGACTTAGGCCCCGCCGACATACCGATGGGTGTATGTTAATTGATCTGGCAAAAAGGGTCGAAGTGCGTGTGGATACTTTGGTGCACCCCTGCAGGGTTAAATCTTTTCGAAAAGCCGTGTCCGCGGTTATGGACGACTTGGAGCACAGTTCTCGATCATAGACAACTATAACTAAAGTTTACTGTTATAATTTGACTTGTATCCGATGTGACTAGTAATCAGCTCAACCACAACGGAATGGCTAAATAAAAGTACCAACAACTGCTGGGTTTTGGGATATCTCATGCTAATTGTATTTGACTAGTAAGTGTCGCAACTACAACGGATTGGTTAAATAAAACTGCCCACTGCTTATTTTATCAGGATGACTATCTATACTTGACTAGTAATTGCTGCAACGATAACTGAATAAATAAAACTGCCAACTGTGTGAGTTCCTCGGTTGACTTCCTCGTTTGGTGTCGAGGGGGAAATACCATGATGGGTATGTTTGGTGGTAGTATCAAGATGGTTCCGAATAGGTCTTTCTTATCCCTCTCTGATAGCCGACAGTTATATCGAGTCTCTATAGGTTGTTTAGTACATGCTGCGCTGCCGCTTCAGTCCACCATACCTATGTAGGCGAGGACCGCCGAATTCTAGCCTCACCGTGTACTGGCCTCAGTACTGACGCTCCTCTTTTTCCTTTGCCCTTTGTCGGCACCCCTTTCGTTTTAGCAGGTCTCGACGTTGTTAGCAGGGTTACCCTTCCGGCTTGGCCTGGGCAGGGTTATGGACGCCATTGGTTATTCTTCAGGGCTCTTAGCTCAATTTGCATCTTGTCCGTACTCGGACGCCGTATCGTTTTCAAGGTGATTTGGATCTTTGTACTGTATATCTGTATTATTGACTCATGGAGTCGTTGTTGTATATATATGTTCTGTGGGTTCCATCGTGGACTATTGTGTAATGATATTACTTCGTTTTCCACCCGCACGCAAGTGCCTGGTGGGCACCTTTGAATCGTTTCTATGCGGGTTTGGCGGGATTCGCTAAAACTTGCATAGGGCCGATTCTGAGGGTGTTACAGAGTGGTATCAGAGCTCAGCAGTTGCGATACCCCACAAGTCCAGCCTGTAGGATAACCTAGCTAACGGCCGAAGTAGAGTGTCAAAACTATTTATGCAAAATCGGTTGGATAGTTCTGTTTAGGTCTGCTTTTACTCCTTACCCCTCTGCTATTCTCCTCTTACCTCTACGCGTTTTGAATCCGCTCTCTTCTCTCTCTTCGAGTCCAGGATTTCTCGTGGTTGGATTCCATCGTACCTTCAGGGTTTTCGCTTCCTCCTTTGGTAACGGTGTTGCTACATCTGTTCTTCATGCTATCCGAGGAATCCTTCGTCTGGTGGATTTCTCTTTGTTCCTTCTCGTGCCATCCGGTGTTTTCCGACGCGACGACATCATCTACGCCAGATCCGATGCAGAGTCTGCATCACTCCTTTGTTTCTGAACCTCGATTGTCGAGACCTTCAGTCTGATTCCGAGAATGGTTGCACGCTTTTCTACTGATTGTGCAGAGTAATAGTTTGGGTGCGTGATGGATTGGCCCCCATGCCGACTACTCACTCTATTCGCTTGTGTACATTGAAGTGGATGATAATGCATCGATTCTCTCTTTCTATCGAAGCTGGAGGTGGCTTTATTTGTTGATACCTCTACCTTCGACCTTTTGTTCCCGGAGTGTTCTCTCGATGATCACGGACAACGACCTCTTGTTAGTGGTGTCGCGAGGATCTACACGATGCGAGAAGATTCAGATCGCCGACCTTCTTTCCGGTACCATGAGGCGGATCTCGAGGGCGAGATCCATTGTTAGTGGTGTCGAATTGTGGCATCCCGCAAAACCACCACTAGAAAATCGCGTTGTTTTTGTGCATTGCATCATCATGACCGCATGCTCATGCCATCATGCCACATTGCATTTGAGCATCGTCATCATCATGCATTTGTTTGTCTGAAACTATTTTCGAAAAACATATTTTTGTTTTCTAAATACCCCGCCTTTATTTCAAATCCAAAACCCGGGTCTCCGGATTATTTTGTTTCGTCTACCAATAAATTTCAAAAGCCCCGTTGTAAACATTAAAATATTTATTTTATTTTTAGGGGGCAGCCGTACCGGGCCGATCCGACCCAGTCGGCCACCCCCAGTACAAAAACCAGAGCAACCCTAAACCCTTTTCCTACCCAGACCTTTTCCTACCTAACCCTAACCTACCCAGTCCCCAGCCACATCACTCCCTCCTATCACCTCGCGCCACCTCACCGCTTCCCCAACCCCCAGCCACTCCCATGCCGCCACATCAGCCCCTGGCCCACCTCTTCCCCACCCCACACAAACACTCACAACACACACAGCCCCACCGAACCGCCCCTGGACACGCACCCACACGCTCCCGCCCACCTGCGCGCATCCCCAAGCTTGGCCCTACCCCGTAGTGGTCCAACCGACCACCTGGTCGCCAGCGCGCGCCCCCAGACCTCCCACTGACGCCTGTCCCCTACCCTCTCTCTCTTCCCCCGCTCGACCCCCCCCACCAACCGCGCCCTCCTCTCTGCCTCCGTCGCCGCCATCGGCCTCCTCCTCGCCCGGCTCCTCCCTGGCGTCGCCGCCACCCTCATCTTCCCGGCCCCGCGCGCCTCCTCTCCGCTCCCCCCAGGCACCGCCGCCACCTACCCCGCAACCCTCGTCGCTCGCCCAACCACCTCGCAACCCTCCCCTCGATCTCCTCTGCGACCTCCTCCTCCTCGGGCGATGCCGCTCGGCCGCGACCACCTCTGCTCCGGTCTTCCGCCTCGCCTCCGCCGCTGACGCCTCTGCGCCGCCGTCCGCGTCCGCCTCGGCCCCGTCGCTCCCTGCCTCTGGTCCCGGCTCCCGCCTCGGCCGCGCGACCCTGCGCCCTCCGCCGCCGTCCGGCCGTCGCCTTCACCACACCCTCCTGTCCCATCGTCCTCGCCCCGCCTGGGCCGTGCCCCTATCAACCTCCGCCGCCAGCAGGCCCCGGCCGTGCCGCTGCTTCCCTGCCTCGCCGGCCCCGCCTCCCGCCGCCGTCGCCGCTCGAGCACCCCGGCGACCCTCCTGTTCGGCCTCTGCAGCTGCGCTGCCTCCTCCCCGACCCTCCTCCTGTTCGGACGCCGCCTCCCTCGGCCTCCGCGGCCCGACCAGCGCCTCTACCACCGCTCCGGTGCGAGCGCCCCACGGAGCGCGCTGACCTCCTCTAGCCACAGCGGTGTTCTGCTCGTCTTGTCGTCTGCCTCGGCACCTTATCCTCGTTCCGCCCTCGCCAATGCCGAGTTCCCCACCCGTTGTTGTCCTCTGTTGTGCACGCGTGAGCGTGTCCTGTGTTTGGTGCTGCTATTGACCTTTTTACGGTGGTGTTGTGGTGCCTTGAAGATGCTGGTGGGGAGTAGATGTTGGTGTTGTGGACATGGATGCGGCAAAGGATGCACCTGACACCCGATCCGGTGCCGACAAGGTCTCCGTCACGACGAAAGAACTGTTACATGGACTCGAAGACGCCGAGAAGCTGGACGACAAGTCTCCTTCCCGTAAGCGTTGACACCGGTACGACAAGACCTTCCCGCACCGATGCCCGAGGACCCGGACGCCAAGGTCGCCGACACGGAACGGCAAGTTCTTGATGCCGGACGCCATGACCGTCTACATGGACCCGAAGACCATACAGATCCCGACGTCCGAAGACCGAACCCCGTCGAACCCCTGAAGCCCGATCCAAAAACCCGAACCCTCGGTGAACCCCAAGATCGCCATTCGATGTGTGACCCCTATCCGAGACCCCTCATATTTTTTTATAATATATGTTATTGATCTTATTGCATATTAAATGAACATGTGGCATACATATTGTGGTTTGGGGGCCTTATGCCGATTCACCTGATAATTAAATATGGGATCCATATGCGGGCAAATCTAGTCTTATATTGGTCCCATTTAAATTTGTGTAGCGAACCGGTTCTATCTTTTGCCATGTTAAGACAACATTTAAATTGCGGGGTATCTAAATAACATGAACCACCTAATTAAATGTCGGGACCCCGGTTCCGCTTAATATTGCTCCTTGCATCGCATCTTGCCATGTCATACATCATACATGCATCATGCCCGATCTTTTGCCGTAGTATTAAATAGTGCATCCGGTGTTTTCTCTAGTGCTTTGCTTATTCACGGATTAGGCCGATGAGTTGATGCGAGTGTCGACCCGACCTTCGGATGAACCTTCAGCAATGTTCTCCAGGCGAGCATCTCCCCCTTTCTACCTATCTTACTTTTATAGTATTTATTCCCTCCTGTTGATCTATTGCTCTCTGTGTTGCGATGCTCTAGTTTTCGTACCCGTGATATCCCTTGCAACCTTATATTGCCTTGGACACATCCTATTACCTGTTGATTGGTAGATAGTTGGACTTGCGCGTCGTAGTCGCTTGCTCAAGTGCTGTTGCGTGTCGTCAAGTACCACAGTTGTTGGAGTGTTGCCGCATGTTTAATGTTGGAGATGATCAAGACTTTAATTACTGTTTAATAACTAAAATTGAAAGTAGGTAAATGCAGAGACACCGGTGGGTGATAGACAATATTTGGTTTCCGACCGCTCACTGGTGTCCCGTAGGACCCCGAGTTCTTGACACCTGTTCCGAGATCGAGCGCGCTAACCACATGTGGGATGTGTGGGCACCCCATCGATTAGTACCTGATTTCAAAGTATTGTACCGGGGGTCACAAACTAGTTTGAGGTTTTATTTACTATCCTGTACTTATGCCATGTTTTACTGCTTTATTTAAATTGTGCGAGGTACTGCACACTGTACTGTTTAGGACCGTGACCCGTTTTCGCTGTATCGACAAGCCCAGTCTCATTTTTGGGTTCCCAGTCGTTTACAGCCGGCTACACAAACCCTGAGTCCGTCTCGGAGACCGGCCGACTTCGTTGCGGGTAGACTTAGTGGGGTGGCCCCCATGTACTTGCTTTAGGTCTGGGAAACGTCATGACTTAGGCCCCGCCGACATACCGATGGGTGTATGTTAATTGATCTGGCAAAAAGGGTCGAAGTGCGTGTGGATACTTTGGTGCACCCCTGCAGGGTTAAATCTTTTCGAAAAGCCGTGTCCGCGGTTATGGACGACTTGGAGCACAGTTCTCGATCATAGACAACTATAACTAAAGTTTACTGTTATAATTTGACTTGTATCCGATGTGACTAGTAATCAGCTCAACCACAACAGAATGGCTAAATAAAAGTACCAACAACTGCTGGGTTTTGGGATATCTCATGCTAATTGTATTTGACTAGTAAGTGTCGCAACTACAACGGATTGGTTAAATAAAACTGCCCACTGCTTATTTTATCAGGATGACTATCTATACTTGACTAGTAATTGCTGCAACGATAACTGAATAAATAAAACTACCAACTGTGTGAGTTCCTCGGTTGACTTCCTCGTTTGGTGTCGAGGGGGAAATACCAGGATGGGTATGTTTGGTGGTAGTATCAGGATGGTTCCGAATAGGTCTTTCTTATCCCTCTCTGATAGCCGACAGTTATATCGAGTCTCTATAGGTTGTTTAGTACATGCTGCGCTGCCGCTTCAGTCCACCATACCTATGTAGGCGAGGACCGCCGAATTCTAGCCTCGCCGTGTACTGGCCTCAGTACTGACGCTCCTCTTTTTCCTTTGCCCTTTGTCGGCACCCCTTTCGTTTTAGCAGGTCTCGACGTCGTTAGCAGGGTTACCCTTCCGGCTTGGCCTGGGCAGGGTTATGGACGCCATTGGTTATTCTTCAGGGCTCTTAGCTCAATTTGCATCTTGTCCGTACTCGGACGCCGTATCGTTTTCAAGGTGATTTGGATCTTTGTACTGTATATCTGTATTCTTGACTCATGGAGTCGTTGTTGTATATATATGTTCTGTGGGTTCCATCGTGGACTATTGTGTAATGATATTACTTCGTTTTCCACCCGCACGCAAGTGCCTGGTGGGCACCTTTGAATCGTTTCTATGCGGGTTTGGCGGGATTCGCTAAAACTTGCATAGGGCCGATTCTGAGGGTGTTACAAATGCCCACCTGGGGACTGTCATGAAAAGACGAGATGGTCTGCAGTTGGAGAGACTCATCAGCTCCTACCCAAATGCGCCCTTTGTAACGAATGCTATCTTGGCTGAGTGTATACTTATCCTCAGAAGGAGATGCTACAACCAACTTCTGGAGCAAATTCTGGGCAATGATGTCAGGCAGGTAACTAGCTTGAACAGCATCAAGCCAAGCAGGTTGAATAGTAGTCACAGCTAAAATTTGAGAACTAGCCGGCGGTTTCCGCGACAAGTCATCTGCGGCCCCATTGTTAATGCCTTTTTTGTAAACGACCTTATATTGGAGACCCATCATTTTGGTAAGCATCTTCTGCTGCCAATCCATATGCATCCGTTGGTTAGTCAAGTGCGTCAAGCTTTTGTGATATGTCCGGATTACAAATTCACCAAGTTGCAAGTACGAACGCCATTGTTGGATAGCTAGGAGAATTGCCAGATACTCTTTCTCGTACATAGATAAGCCAATATTGCGAGGTCCCAGCGCCCTGCTCACATAGGCCAATGGGTGACCATTCTGGGACAGAATTGCGCCAATGCCAACATGGCAAGCATCGGTGTCAACCACAAATTGTTGTTGGAAATCAGGAAGAGCTAGCACTAGTTTTGTTACAAGTGCTTGCTTCAAGGTATGAAAAGCATTGGTGGTAGCATCTGTCCAAACAAAAAGAACCCCTTTCTTAAGCAAAGCTGTCAATGGCTGGCTAATGATAGCATAGTGTTTAATGAACTTCCTATAATACCGGATAAGCCCAAAAACCCTCTCAACTCCTTAGCATTAGTTGGAGTGGGCCAATCTTGGATGGTCTGAATCTTGGACTCCATAGTGGCAACCCCTTCAGATGAAATCACATGGCCAAGATAGGCAATGCGCTGTTGAGCAAAGGAGCATTTAGACAATTTTTACTGCCAGCTGTCTTTCTGCAGAATACCCAGAACAGTAGCTAAATGCTGGATGTGCTCATCATATGTTGCACTATAAATAAGGATGTCATCAAAGAACATGAGAGCAAATTTCCTGAGGACAGATGCCAAGGATGCATTCATAGCTTGCTGGAATGTGGCTGGAGCACCTGTTAATCCAAACGCCATCACTTTGAATTCAAAGTGACCATTATGAGTTTGAAATGCTGTCTTGTGCTCTTCACCTGGGGCTAAACGGATCTGATGATAGCCAGCCTTCAAATCCAACTTGGAAACCCACCTAGCACCACTCAATTCATCAAGTAACTCATCAATCACCGGTAGGGGATATTTGCTTTTTACTGTAAGAGCATTCAAATGCCTGTAAGCCACTACCAAACGCCAAGCGGTTGGTGTAGGTAGTGCCCCTTCATCAGCAGCAGGTTCCAACTTCTTCACTAAAATAACCGGGGAACTAAAGGCACTTTGGCTATGGACAATCACCCCTTGGTCCAACAACTCCTGAACTTGTCTTTCCAACTCAGATTTCATATTTGGATCCACTTTATAATGTCGAATAGATACAGGTCGTGCCCCTGGAATCAGTGGTATATGATGGTCACACTGTCTGCGAGGGGGAAGACCTGTTGGTGTGGAAAACACTGAACTGAACTGGTCAAGTAATCGTTGCACCTCTAGTAACACAGATGGCAGAGTAGTTGGTGAGTCTTGTATCAATTGTACTTCCACAAGGGCATGAGTGCAATACTGAGCTCCTTCTCCATGTAGAACCACTGTTCTACTGCCTTGCTGAAAGGATAACCAGCCTTGCTCCCAATGAGTAGTCATAGGGTTATATTTAGCTAGCCAATCCAACCCAATGATACCATCATAGCTGCCAAGAGACAGAATTCGAAAGGAATCTGTAAATGTTGCAGAATCCGCAGTCCAAACCAACTGAGGAAAGAATTCTGTACACTGTAAGATTGCACCTCCTGCCACCTTAACATTCACTGGTAAGGACAAGGGTCAGGCCATCCAAGGCCCAGTGCGAACTGGGCGACCGCACAGGGCCCCCAAAAATCCAGAGGCCCCCAATTTTCAGCGTACAGCCCATATGTATAGTCTATTCTGTGCAATTTCGGTCCAAACCAAAGTCCCAACGCCAGTGTTTCGCACGACCAGGTGAGGATTTTTTATGGGCCCCGAAGTCGGCCCATTCTCAATCCGATGCGGAGAGGGTGGGCAGGGAACCAGGGACACCGTCTCTCAATCGATTGATTCCGCCACCGCGCTTGTTCGCTTGTTCCCCGATTAATTGATTCCGCCGCCGCACGTTCAAAGTCAAATCAATCGACTGTGGCCTCTCGGTCTCCCAGCGCGTAGCGTGAGACTGCCTAGACGCCCGCTAGAGTCCGTTCGTGCAATCTTTTGATCAGTTTTCCTGGCCCTATTCGATCATCTTGTCCGGCCAGCTAATACCGTTTTGGGAAATTGGTTCCAGGACAAATGAGCAAATCGCTAGATACTCTCGGTCAGGCCCATGGCCCCTGCTCTTGGTCTCTTCTCTCCTGACGCCCCAATTCCAGACCACAAATTCAGGGCTGATCAAGGTTTGTAGTACCTTGTTATATTAACTTATCTTGACAACTGCCAAGTTAAATATATGCACTAGTATTTTAATTCATTACAAATACTTATTTTCTGTTTATAAAACAACAGGGTAATCATGTCATCTAACAAATATGATTCCAGTGCTACATAGCATGATAAGAAAATAACACGAGAGCCATAGCTCAATCTCAAATAGGTGCTCTTGATAGATTTATTGGCAACTGAAGATTTCAACTTAGAAAATAAACGGATGATGTTTTTTGCTGTAACTTGAGGTTAGTTTATTGCTTCAGTGGTACATTTTAACTTTTTAGTACAATTAGTGTTTGGTATTTTTACATACTGTATGAAATAACACATATTGGCATACTGCAGTTGCATAATAAAATGAAAGTGTGTTATAGTAATATAATCATGTACAAAAAATAAAGTTTAGGGTCTCATTTTGCATTTCGCACGGGGCCCCGAATTTCTGGAGACGGCCCTGACAAGGGTTATGCCCTTGCAGTAACAATGCCTTGCCCTAGTCGATATAACAAGTAGAACTGCCTGAATCGACAAAGAATAAGAAGGAATGGCCCTAAATAGTCACCTGCAGCTGCATAGAGCGTGGAGCTGTAACAGTTGGATTAATGGAAGCCAATGGGAGCATCATCAAATGAGGGTCAGGAGCAATGTTTTCGTTTTCAGGTGGAGCAGCATCAGGTTCCTCAACAGCTTGCATGAACTCGATCATCTCTTGCACCACATGCAGTTGGATCGTGTTCTTACACTAGTGGTCCTTGCCCCACTTTTCTCCGCAAACAAAACAGAGGCCCTTGGCGCGCCGATATGATCATAGACTCTGCCACTTATCCTCTGCAGAATTCTTGTTGAGTTCAGTAAGTTTCTTTTCTTCCATAGTCCGAGATACCCATTTATCTAGAGGTAGAGGAGGGGGGAGGTTGGAACGATCTTCTAGGTACTGGTGGAGAAGGAATTGTACCGCCCAAAATGCTCGAGTCATCACCCAGTTCTTCATACAAAAGGGACAATGAATAAGCCGCATCCAAATCAACAGGTTTCTGAATGGCGACCAATAACCGCACCACAGGCTTCAGTCTGTCCAGGAACTTGGTGACATAATACACAGGATCTGGATGGGACTGGTAAGCAGTAATCTGATCCATAAGAGCTGAGAAACAGGCCACATAATCCTCCACGGTAGTCTCCTGGTAGATACGCAACAAATGACGGACCAGGATAGCGTGCTGATTCCTACTGAACCGAGCCAAGATAGCGAGAACAAATTCCTCCCACTGGAATGTTGCTGCAGATAAGATTCAAGCCAGGTAGTTGCATCCCCCACGAAGTGATCCAACGCATAGGATGCCCAATGAGTTGACGGAGTCTGCCATCTCTGGAAATATTCTTCGCAGCGTCGTTGCCACAATTTTGGGTTGGAACCATCAAATTGAGGCAGCTCAGCACGAAGGCCGGGAGCAGAGTCAGTATGATGCGAGGAACTCGAACCAATTCCAAGAGAAACAATGAGGTTTTGACCGAATTGCGTACCTCCTGCCAGAGGAGGCGTGTGAAAGTCACAGACCTTCCCCCGGATGTCGTGTTCCCAGCGGCGCCCATCTGGGCCGACGGTACCACCTCCGGGATCGCGAGATTGTTGCGCCAAAGGTCGCGGCGCCATGGCGCTTGGATCGGGACGCGAGATCCTCCCCACCGCGGCGGCCAGGTCCGCAATCTCAGCGATGAGCGATCTCCGCACCGAATCGAGGTCGCCGCCAATTTGGGCCTGGATCGCCTCTAGATCGGAGGCCACCGACTCCCTCAGCGACTCCACAGCCGCCATGACGGCCTTGAGCTTGTTGGTGGTGTTGGCGACGAAAACGGCTTGAAGGACTCGAGCACGTCCTTCTTTTAGACGAGGAATCGCTTCTCGTACTCCAACTGGGAATCGGTCATCAGCAACTCGTAGAGAGCCTTGGACTCCTCCGATAACTCTTCCATGATCATCGAGCGACAGCGAGACGAAAATCGGGTAGGATAGTGGTGGGTCGGGATCTCCAGTATGATGATGGATCACGGACAAGGCTCTGATTACCAAGTGTAAGCGGCCCTTGGATTTCTAGTCTAAGAACCCTAGATCGCTCAAATATTGACGAAGAACAGGGGAATCTCGGCTGTATATCCTCCCAACCACCCACACAGCCTATCCACGGCACCGCCGTCCGGTTCTTTTCTTCAGTTACAAGCCAAGTACTCTGAACTATCGTCCTCCCCTAAATAGCTCTCTTCCTACGGCGACTCGGTCGTTGGGCTTCAGCGGGCCCATTCTTCGCCCCGAAGCCAGCCTGGCAGTCACGTAGCCCTATGGGGTCTGGTCCTGTCCCTCCTTGCGTCTTGGGCCTCCTTTTCTGCTTCCCCGCCATCAGTGGGTCGCCCTCGGCCGCTGACAGTCATCCTCGTCCTCGACATCATAGAAATTCCTGTAAAATTCAGAAATTTCAGCGCCTACGACGGAATATTCTTGGGCCGCCTTCATCCAGCCCAATCGGGGTATTAGGGGCGGCTTTACTTACCTACACTACCTACACTATTGGGCTGGACAAAATTGTCCACGAGACCCGAGTGCCTACTGTGATTAGTCTGTGTCAGCATCAACACTGCACTAGTCCGGGTACAACTGTCTACTCCGTCCGATTACATCTGAATTTAGACAAATTCAAAAACATTAATTAGAATTGAAAATAGTACATGCTTTATCGTCGAGTCACAGCTTACCATAGAATCCACTACTTTGCAACCATCGATCCTATATGGATACAAAGTGACAACTTGCATGCCTGCAAATCAGTGTTTGGCGACATAGGATCGCGGCGCGGCGAGTACAACTATCAACTGATTAGTTAAGGCCCAGCGAAAATGATCCCCCTCGTCAGAAGATTAGGCAGCCCAATTTATTTAATATTGAATGAATGCGCCGTTTCGGAAATTAAGGTACCTACTGCTCATTGTGAAAGGCGTCAATGGTGGTGTTAAAAGATTAAGTTTTTATAGGTACAGTCTTTCGGATCTTCCTTCATCGGATCGATTTTGGACTTTTTCTCATGGTTGTCGCGAGAAGGATTATCTTCGCAATATTTGTCCCAGCTGCTACGTCCTCGACAATGGTGATTCGTACTCTCGGTTCACCAGCGACGCCGACCAGGCTGTTCGATTAATTTTCCCTGGAATACTTGTGTTGGATCTCTTGCCGATGTTGATTGATTACCTTAATGGTTGCGCGCGTGCACGTAGCCTTGGCACTGCGGCTTAAAAAATTATGGGAGAACCTTCATTGGTATTTACAGGTTATGATTCGATATTTATCAGCGTTTGGCTACCTTTAGAGAAGTGCAAGATTATGTCTTGAAAAAAAGAAAGAGATTGAAAACCTCGAAGATTTGCTAGTTTCTTTTAGACTTTATTTTGTAATCGATGGAGTCAGTTTATGTATCTCTACCATGTACTATTTACTACTTTGAATATAACGTGGTATTGATTGAGAAAAAAGGTACCTACTGCTCATTGTGAAAGGCCGAGGTACCCACCACGAAAAGTTACATTTATTAAGGTTATTTAAACCTACGTGAGGAAACGGAAAATCCACTTTTGATCTTGGGAGCATATGCTCCTGCCATAAAAAAGAATATTTTAAAATGTTAAAAATTCTGTTTAAAAATTTCGCTAGTACATATAGATAGTCTATGTGCACATGCCAAGTTTCGAGAAAAATCGATATTTTTTATGTCATGTGTTAAAAAAACAAGAAAATGTTTTGTGAAGAGCTTTTTTTTCACCAATTTTTTTTCCATTTCCAAAATAAAATTGTCTTTTTTCCACACCACAACAAACAATGTCGTTTTTTTCTAAAACAACTTTGCGAGGACATAGAATATATAGATATACACCGGACATTTCCTGTCAAAACTTTTAGACATTTTTAATACATTTAAAATTTATTTTTAAAAATCAAGAGCATATGCACCTGAGTGTAAAAACGCCTCGTCCCGAAACTGAAATATTTTCCATTTGAAATGTTTATTCGAGCCGATATGCCCTCTCGCTAGGTAGCAAGCTAAAATCGATCAAGCAAATACTAGTAATATTATCCACAGTACGTACGCAACAGAAATTATAAGGAGCAGAGGATGGAACAAGAAGAAACGAATCCATGCATAATACATACCGGCTCCCTTCTCGACGGAGGAGTTGAGGAAGCTGATAGGCACCATGATGTTGGATGCCGCCGCCGTGGAACGTCGCCGGCTCCTCCTACTCCTCCTGTCCGCGCCGTTCGTATGTTCGTCCGCCGCCTGCACGCAGCTGCCGACGAGGAGGAGAACAAGAGCGAGGAGAGCCCAGGGCCTCACAATACGAATCCTCGTCTTCATCTTCCCCGTCAGTTGATTGAGCAGAAGCACAAGATCGCACTGATGGTTAGGAAATCAGCGCAACAATAGGGGGTTGTATATTTAACGCACGCATAGCAAGGGAGTGACACACCTATATAGCTGCAAATAAATAAGGAGTTAATCAAGCAAGAACCTAATTTAGGAAAAGATATACTCCCTCAATCCGAAAATATAAGTCGTCTAAGGATTATTCAAAAGTCAACATTTTATAAATTTATCCAAGATTATGCACAAAAATATAAAAATTTACAATACTGAATTAATATCAATAGATTCACCATAAACTATATTTTTTTAATGTATCTATTCAATATTATAGATGTAGATATGTTTTCCTAATTATTTGATCAAAATTAGTAAGATCTGACTTTTGATCAATCCTTAGACCCTTATATTTTAGGACGGAGGAAGTATTCTATAGTATGCTTCCAAATATATAGGCACGAGGTAAATAAATCAGCTACTCCCTCTATCTAGAAATAAGTAACTTGCGTATTTTTAGATTCACATGTATCTATACATTACAACGCGGCTTGAATCTTCCGTAGGGCATGTACAATGGTTGATAATGTTAAGCTTCATGCACTAGCCAACGCAGAGAAGGACGAAAGCGATGCAGCATGAGCGATTGGAGCTGATCTGTTGTGACGTTGGACAGCGCGCGTTAGCGCGCCATTGTCGACGGCCACGAAGGCAGAGTGCAGAGGCACGAAGGCGACGATGCCGTGCTTGGTGCCGTTGTACTGGCTCTAGAAGATGATATGTACCCTCTGAGACAATGCCCCATGAGAGAGCGTGAGGCCAAGTAATGTGCTAACAAGAACAACCCTTTGTTCTTCATATCTGCGGAACCTTTCTGAACTACGTACAGAAGTTGCTGGTATCCAGATGATCGACAACTGCAATGGATCGATATACTCCCCTCTGTCTTTTTTTTGCTCCGGCATATCCATGTGTGAGCGTTCTATTCCACGATCTGGTACTGCAGCTTCTGATGTGTGGCAATGTGTGCTACATGTGGTGCCGATGCGTGATGATCATGTGCATGGAACGGGCAGTATTATATGTATAGGTGTTACATAAGATATGTATTGAACAAATCGGGCAGTATTATATTTGCAGCGTTCTAAAGAATTTGTATAATCTTCCGAATTTGTGAATAGTATATCCAACGGTTTAGAGTCTTTAGACAAGTAAAAGGAATAGTTTAGAATTTGTGATATATAGAATATCAAATGATTTGTGTATAGCCATTTGCCAATGATTAAAAAAGATTCATGTCATTGTTACATGTCATGGTTACGAGAACGTAGATGCTATCACATAGGAAAGAGGACAAAGTATGATACATGTCTTGGCCAATGATTAAAGCCTACATGAGTAAACAAAATTCATGTCATGTCGTGATACAAGATATCAAGGTAGATGGTTTCTCCTTAGCACCAAACCATCGCCCTACCTAGAGGAAAGAGGACAAAGTGAAGGATCAAGTGAGAAGAAATCAAAGAGTGTTAGATAAGTGTCGTGGTATTGTCGATAAGTATGTCATGGAGGGGTCCTCACAGAGCGTGTTTAGAAAGGTGGGGAAAGGTGGCGAGTTGGCGGGTACGAGATAACACAGCTTACTCAGGTTCAAGTCCAACAACGATGGCGAAACTCTACTCCTGCTATAAATCACTATAATGGCAATACGCCGAGTTACAGAAATTGTTTCGCTGTGCGAGGGTGTTATGAATCGTGCCCTAAAGGCTCCCATAGGTCCGGCTTATAAAGGCACCAGAACCTAGGGTTATAGAGAAAGGACCTTGCTGGACAAGTTACAGAGTCCTACACTAATACTAACTAGTCTTCGTGTCTTGTACTCCACCAAGGCTCCGAGTATGTCGATGACTGCATGTGGCCTTCCAATATCCGGTATGGGCCTCCCTTCTGGATCCGTCCAACTAGGTCTCCCAACAGGCCATGGGCCATGCTACCAACTGTGGGCCACCCGGGTTAGCCGGATTAGAAACATGCAATGGTGATACCCATTTAGCATATCTCCAACAGGAGCCCCCGAAGGACTTTGAGATCTTGCGCCGTCTTGCCTTTTAATTGTGAATGCTCCGTCTAGGTGATGCTGGCAATTCGTCCAGCAAAATCTCGAAGGTCTCCCAAAGAACCCTGCAATCTTCGGTGTCTTCATAACGTAGCCGGAGATTCTTTAAGTATTCATTTCCAGAGTTGGATAACTTCCGTCTTTGATGGAATCTTCAGATGTGACTACTCCACTACAACGGTCAGAAGATGATGTAGGCTACAGCCTACGCTACCTCGAAACTCACAGAAGGCAGTGAATTAATCATTAGCTATTTTCACGCACGCAAAATCCGAAACATTAAAGCGGCAAAGCGGGGGACGTGGCAAAATTACCGCACACGTTCTCACACATGTTGTCAACACTGTATTCGTTAGATCCTTCATGCACGGATCTTGACGCCTGGGTCTATATATATTAACTGTGGCTAGAATATTTTCTTTACCCGCATTCTCCCTGCATCTTCTTCTTCCTCTCACCGCACGACAGTTCGATCTCTTTGGCGGAAAACTCTAGCCAGAACCTTCTCTCCCTCCCAATCTTCCTCCACCAACGCAATGGCCTCCAGTAGCAGTGCTCCCTCAACGAAAGAGACCCCCGAGGCTATGATCGAGCCATCTCACAGAGTAACCGTCCCGTCGGAGGGGGTTATTGATCCCGTCTCCGCCGTGGTGGAATCCACCGGCAGTGACCAGAAACGGGCGGAGCCAGACGCTGTAGAAGAAGATGTTGATTCCCACAAGGGAGTGTGGAGAGGCTTCGACCTCTCCGCCAAGAAGCTCCAAGAACTTGTCGTTGAGGGCTATCTTCCTGCGACGGAGGGCCTGGCCTAGCAGTTGGCGCCGGCCGGCAAGGTGGTCCCTTCTCCCCAAGCCATAGAGAAGGTATACCTCAAGTCTCAGTTGGTGCGTGGCATTAGCCTGCTAGTATCCGACTTCTTCCTCGATGTTCTTCGACACTTCCGGGTACTTCCCCGCAACCTCTCTCCAACAGCATCCTCGTACTCAGCAATTTCATAGCCTTGTGCGAAGGATACCTAGGGAATAAGCCTAGGTTAGACTTGTTTATTTACTTCTTCACCGTCAAGTGAGAGTCCGTAGAATCCAAGGATGAGCTACGGATTTGAGGAACAATTAGTTTTAAGATCCGTCCTCACCGGCGATTCCCTGACATCGTTGTCCATGAGTCTTGCAAGAACTGGCAGCAAACATATTTTTATGGCCCAGATATCCCTCTGGAGGGCCGCCAAGACTCATACCCCAACTTTGTCGACGGAGCCGCCGCCGAGGCAAGCACCTAGAGACCCCAAGCCCCCCTCCCGTCCGATGACGAAGCCTCTCGCATCGTAAGGTGGATCGAATGGCTGGTAGACGGAGGACTGACCTGCTTGGACCTAGCCATGTGCTAGTTCACGAGAAGGATCCAACCCCTGCAGCACCACGCCGAGCTAATGCATAAGTACTCCAAGGATAGAAAAGATCCCATGCGGATATCCGAGGACAACTTCTCCAACAACTCCATCAAGCTCCGGCTTAAGGACATTGTCAAGGTGAAGGGCAGGAAGCATGGCTTCAAGATCACCTTTGACATGTTTGAATGCGGCAAATGCCTAGAGGTAACCATGCTTCCTTTGTTGCTCGTTATACATATATACTCTAAGTTCTTCCGTCTTGGATGCATTACTCATCTTGACATGTTGTTTGATCTTATTAGTTGGCGACCTTGGCGACGGATCAGATGGCCTCCTAGGTCTATGACCCAAAGCTGAAAGATATCCACATTGTGTCTGATGATGACACACCCAAGGACCAGCCAGCTCCAGTAGCGTGAAAGCGGAAGAGCTCCACCTTTGACGTTGCTGCCGAGGGCAAGAATAAGAAATCCACCAGCATCCCCTTAGCTAGGTCGTCTGCTATTGTGTAAGTATATTCATTCTCCGGCTTTAGTTTTCATTACACCTATTCAATTCATGTACTTATAATGTGTATGTTTCAGGAAGAAGTCCTATATTGGCTTGAAGCGGACCTCCAAAGATGTTGGAGGTTCTAAGAATATTCGCGATATGTTCTCCAAGTCGTCTCCCGCTGCTGCTCCCCTAACCCCTACCGCCAAGACTGTAACAGGCTCTACTAGGCCTTCGTCCCCTGTCATTCCTGAGATCTCCATCATAGAGACAGATGCCAATCCGTCAATGGATGCCTCAGGCCCTGCTGGCATGGATATTGATCCCAATGGTCAGGCCATGCAAGAAAGTACCTCCTCCAAAATGGATGAAGCTCTAGCTAAGGATGCCATCGAGAAAGGGAAACATGCGATGGAGGGAGCGGAGGCGGAGGCAGCCATAGCAATGGACGAGGCGGGAGCCTCTAAGGCATCAACTACTATCATAACACAGCAGGCGGCCAGGGCTTCATCCATGCCTTCGGCTTCGACAACTCCTATGACTTTAACTCCTCTAACTCTGTGCCTGGACAATATCGTCAAACAGGCAGATGATGTATACAACAATGCCCAGACCTTCCATAATGCACACCCTCATTTGGCAAACATGTTGGAGATATGCCCAAGAGGCAATAATAAAAGTGGTTATTATTATATCTTTGTGTTTATGATGAATGTTTACATCCCATGCTATAATTGTATTATTAGGAAACACTAATACTTGTGTGTTTTGTAAACATAAAAGAGTCCCTAGTAAGCCTCTTGTTGAACTAAGCTTGTTGATTGATTGATGATCATGGTTTCCTGATCATAGACATTGGATGTGATTAATAACAAGGTTATATCATTAGGAGAATGATGTGATGGACACACACCCATAGTAAGCGTAGCATAAGATCAAGTCATTAAATTCGTATTGCTGTAAGCTTTTAAATACATAGTAACCTAATCCTTCGACCATGAGGTTATGTCAATCACCATCACCGGATGGGTACTTTGATGACATCAAACGCCGCTTCGTAACTGGGCGGTTATAAAGGTGTCATTGGGTATTATGAAAGTATGTGTTGAAGCGCATAGACCAAGATTGGGATTTGTCCATCCATATGACGGATAGATATACTCTGGGCCTCTCGGTGGAATGTCATCTAGATAGCTTGCAAGCATGTGACTGGGTCACAAGGGATGACATAACATGGAACGAGTAAAGAGTACTTATCAGTAATGAGGAAGAACTAGGTATGAAGATACTGACGATCAAACCTCGGATAAGTAGAATATCGCGTGACAAAGGGAATTGGTTTCGTATGTTAAATGGTTCTATCAATCACGAAGTAATCGTTGAGTATGTGGGATCCGTTATGGATCTCCAGATCCCGCTGATGGTTATTGATCGGAGAGGTGTCTTCATCATGTCTGCATATTCACGAACCGTAGGGTGACACACTTAAGGTTCGAAGTTGTTTTAAGTAGATATGGAATTTGCGTTGGAGACCGAATGTTGTTCGGAGTCTCGGAATAGATCCGGGACATCACGAGGAGATCCGGAATGGTCCGGAGAATAAGATTCATATATTGGGGATCATTTTCTAAGTTGGGAAATGTTCCGGAGTGTTTGTATGGAGATTCTAGAAGGTTTCGGAATGTTCTGGAAGGTTCTAGAGGATTTCTTGGAGTTTACTTGAAAACCAAGAAAGGGATCAAGGAGTCCAAGTGGGGAAATACATGGATTCGTGGGGGAGGAGGTTTCCTCCCCCCTTCCCACCGCCGGCCCAAGGAGGGGAGTCCTACTAGGACTCCCCCTCCCCAGGCGCGCCTCCCTCCTTTAAATAAAAGGGAGGGGGCGCCCCCTCTTGGACCTCTCTCATAACAACCAATCTCAGCCGCCTCTCTCCTCCACCTTTCTTCTGCACAGGCATAGGCGAAGCCCTGCAGATTTCTCATCTCCACCACCACCACCATGCTGTCGTGCTGCTAGGATTCCGTGGAGAAGATCTACTACCTCCACTGCTTGCTGGAACGGGGAGAGGAAGGTCTACTTCGACTCCGCATGTGTGACCGTCTGCGGAAGCGCTGTCGGAACGCGGCGCCGAAAGGATCGTCCACACGATCTTGAGATCGGCAAGTGATCGACTACATCATCCACGAGATCTAATCTCGTAACGCTTTCGGTTCTACGAGGGTTAGTACCGATCTATCTCGTTGCTCATGTCTAATAGATTAGATCTTGGCTTTTGTCTAGATTAGATCTGGTTTTGTTCGTTCTTGCGGTAGAAATTTTTTGTTTTCCATGCTACGAACCCATCAAAACAATCTGAAGGTTATTGCCATTGTAAGTATCTGAACTTTACTTCTTTTACTTTAATATATCCCACTGTAGCCCCCGAGCGCTTAGGCGGAAAATCATTAGCTTTTGGCCTGAGTGCTTCAAAGAACTAAGTGTAGAACTTGTCAGTGTAGCCCCCGAGTTTCTAGTTTAGAATGAATAATTCTGACTAGGTAATCTAAGTGAGAACATCTTTTGAATTAAAATCTGATACTGTAGCCCCTGAGAGTTTGGTTGAAACCGAATTGTTCCGACTAGATGCTCTAGAGAAACTAAGCACTTTGTCTTTTCTACAGAATGAGAATAACCAGAGAAAGTACGCCAATGAGAGATTTGCCAAGTTGTGAAAAGAACTGGACCTTGAACAGGCTAAAACAGCCTTCCTGAAGGAATAGATCAAAAATAGCAAGCGTTTATTTTCTTTTAACAGCTCCTTATTTTCCTCATGGGTCCATTTCTTCCGAACTCTCATAGTACTATCCGTGTTCCATCTTACCATTGCCAAAGACAAGAGCATCGTCAAGCAATCCAAGCATATTCAGGAGAGCGACGATGAAAATAAAATCTTGAAGAAAGACCTAGCTGAGGCCGTCAAGGGCCATGAAGAGGCGATGAAGGCGATGCAAGAATCCGCTGACGCCGAGATGCAGTGCCTAAAGAATGAAATTGAACAACTCAAAGGATAAAATCAAGCTGCCAAGGAGCAGAATGATCGGAACCTTGAGGTGTACAAGAAACTTCAGAACGAGCATGAAATCTTGGCGGAGACCTGCAAGCAAGCTGAGACAGGCATCTTTGGTAACTTTCCTCCAACTTTGTCAATTCTGTAAGATGGACACTTGTACTTGTTATACTCACACCCTTTGTCTCTAACATAAACACAGCTCCCATTGGTTTAATCAATATGGGTGAAGGTGCTCCGGATCCAAAGGAATGCATGATTCTTACCAGCAACTTTATCAACACTGCCATCACTCAAGCTAAGGAGATAGCCCCGCCCCTGGACATCACCATCAAGGCGGCAGAGTCTACGGCCAAGTATTCGGAAATCCTACGCCGATCACCCAGGAAAATTAAGGACTAGAAAGCTTCTTGTGTCCGGGCTGGTGCAAGGATGGCCTTGTCCTTGGTCAAAGCGCACTATGACAACGCCGACCTAGACTTGATAACCTCCGGCATGCCAAAGCTTGACAAGGAAGGGAATGAGATCAATAGCGATGCTATATGGAACTCCCTCGCTGGCTACGATACCAAGGTTGCCAAGCTGACCCAAGCGGACGTCTTCGTGCCTGCCAAGGAGATGGATGACGACCTAGAGTTTTCAGAATCTAGCCTGGGGCCCTCTGAGTTTGACGAGCTCTCCATGCCTGGCTCTCCTACTACTGATGATGTAGTAGCAAAGTCCCCTGCAGCAGAGCCATAAAAACATTGATGTATTAAATTTATCTCTGTAGTTTGTATGCGAAAAAACTTATGTGTTTGTAAGGCGGAAAACTTGGCTATAAGCCTCCTGCTACTTAACTAGATCTAGCATGTATATATTTTTTTAAGCAAGTGCTAGCTTATCCATTATTCCGATTCATATGCTTGAACTTTCGTGAGACAGAAGAATCTCAGCACAGAACTATGCTCTCATGTGATGATGCTTAGTAGCACCGTCAAGAACCTAAGAGCAAAATCATCGGCTTTGAGTGCCGAAAATTCACTACTCTAGAATCCACATAAGAACATCAAAAAACATGTAGACCAAAAAACTTAAGCTAACGCCCGTAGGCAGAATTTTCATAAGTGCAAATGCAAACTTATCGCATAAAGGGTTTATATGATCCAAAAATGAACAACTAAAGGAGGTAAAAGACTCAAAAAATATGAGTGAACCAAATGCTTTATTTCATCGATCATATAAGGTACTTATTACATAATATAAAATATGCTAAGTGTAAAAGGGACGTAGTTGTGCTATGCTCCATGGCCGATCTGTCTCTGGGAAATCATCATCGGAGTCACGTTGCTTGCGCTTGCGATTTTTTGGCCTATCTTTAAACTCGTGAATATCGAGGAGGTAATAGGAACCATTGAGCAATGCTTTGCTTATGACGAACAGTCCTTCCCAATTCGGGGATAATTTGTGTGATTTCTCCTACTTGAGTCTAAGCACCAGATCCCCTTCCTTAAACGAGCGATGCCTAACATGTCGACTATGGTAGCCACGTAGCTTCTGCTGGTAGATGGCAGATCTTTGGCATGCCAGCATGTGCTCCTCCTCTAGTAGGTCCACATATAAGCGTCTGGATTCTTAAGCATCATCTTCATCGTAGGCGTTGACTCTTGGTGCATCGTGGAGGATGTCAGATGGTAGGACAGCTTCTACTCCATAAACCATGAAGAAAGGGGTCAAGTTGTTGGGTGTTGTTCGTCAACTCCACAACACAGATGGCAACTCCTTTGCCCAGGCTCTAGCTACTCTATGTAGTGGTGCCTCCAAGCATGGCTTAATTCCTTGCAGAATTAGTCCATTGGCCTCCTGTTCAACTTGCCCATTTGATTGTGGATGTGCCATAGATGCTAGGTCAAGGTGGATGCCTTTTTCATGATAATACTCCTCAACTTCTCCGAGAGACGAGTTTCTACCGTTGTCGGTGATGATGCTATGTGGGAGACAAAATCTCACCATGAAATCCTGGACAAATTTTAGGGTTGTTGCCCCATCGAGCTTTATAATGCACTAAGCTTCAATCCATTTTGTGAACTTGTCAACTGCTACTAGAAGATGTGTAAATCCACAAGGTGTTGTTTGCAAAGGTCCAACCATGTCAAGCCCCCAAAATTCAAACGTCCAAGTGATTGGTATGGTTTGCAATTCTTCAGCTAAAACATTTGGTTGTCTTACATAAAACTGACACCCAAGATAGGTTCGTACCAACTTTTCGGCATCCTCTTTAGCAGTTAACTGGTAGAATCCTTGTCGAAAGGCTTTTCCCACCAACAATCAGGGAGCGGAGTGATGCCCGCAAATCCAAGATGTATTTCCCTAAGGATGACAATACCTTGCTGCTGGGAGACACATCGCAGGAAAACTCATGTGGTACTTCTTTTGTATAGCTGGCCATCAATGATGGCATAGCCTTTTGCTCTGCGTACTATCTGTCGGCTTTCGACTTCATCGGCGGGCAAAGTTCCGTCTTGAAGATAGTCCATGAACGGTTTCATCCAAGCCGTAGAGGTCACTATTACTGCATTAACAAATGAATCCACTCTATCTAGGTTGTCAGAGTCCAATCCTTTCACAGATGGGGCCTGCAAATGCTCCAGGTAAACGCCTGGCAAAATTGGTCAACGAGCTGATCCAAGCTTTGATAGCAGATCTACCACTTCATTGTCCTCCCTTTTGATGTACTTGACTTTGTAGCCGTCGAAGCACTTAGCTATCTCGTCTACTTCGTCTCGATATGCCTCCATCATAGGGTTCCGCGCGTTCTAGGTGCTAGCTATCTTCTGGGCAACCAAGTCAGAATCTCCACAGCAAACTATGTGCTTGATGTCAATATCCTTGGCCACGCGAAGTCCGTGAATGAGGGCCTCATACTTCGCCATGTTGTTGGTAGCGTTGAAGTGGATCTGCAGGACGTACTATAACTTTTCCCCTGTTGATGATTGTAATAATACACCATCCCCCGAGCCATTGAGAAACTTGGATCCGTCAAAGTGCATGATCCAATATTCTGGCTCTGGTACAGGAGTGTCTTCTGGCAGTTCTATCCATTCTACGATAAAATCCACCAATGCTTGAGATTTGACATCGTCGCGTCTCTTGTAGGTGATTTCAAAGGAGGCAAGTTCAATGCCCCACTTTGCCACTCTCCTTGTAGTGTCGCTATTGTTGATGATGTCGTACATCAGAGCTTTTCTCACTACTGTGATAGGGTGCTCCTGGAAATAATGCCTTAACTTTCGTGAAGCAAGGAAAACTCCATAAACTAACTTCTGGTAGGGCGGGTAACGCTTCTTGGATTCCGTCAAGACCTCGATTACATAGTAAACTGGCCACTGAACTCCATATCCGTGCGTTGGCTCCTTCCGCTCCACCAAGATGACGATGTTGATAACCCGGTTGGTTGCCGCCATGTAAACTAATAGAGGCTTCATTGATACCAGTGCTGCAAGTATTGGTGCAAAGGAGAGTATTCTCTTCAACTCTTGAAGTGATGCATCTGCTTCGTCCATCCATATGAATGGGTTTGCCGTTTTGAGCAACTTGTAGAGCGGCATGGCATTCTCTCCAAGTCGGCTGATGAACCGGCTTACTGCTGCAACGCAGCCTGTGAGCCTCTGTATGTCCTTCAAGCATGTCGGGCGTTTGATGTCAAGGATGGCCTTGATTTTCTCCGGGTTAACTTCAATTTCGCGATGTGAAATGATGAAGCCCAACAATTTGCCGGATGGCACCCGAAGACGCACTTCTTAGGGTTAAGAATCATGTTGTACTTCCGGAGATTGTCAAAGGATTCCTACAAGTCGGTGATGAGATCGTTTGATTTGTTTGACATCACCGCAATGTCATCCATGTAAGCGTGTATGTTGCGACCTATTTGGTCATGTAGGCAACATTGCATTGTCCGCTGGTAGGTAGCACCGGCGTTTTTCAACCCAAAGGGCATCGTGACATAGAAGTATGTGCCATAAGGTGTGGTGAATGAAGTGGCCAATTGGTCCGACTTTCGCATCTTAATTTGGTGGTATCCTGAGTATGCATCGAGAAAACACAAAAGTTCCGAGACAGCCGTCGAGTCAGTGACTTGGTCAATGCGAGGCAAAGCAAACGGATCCTTCGGACACGCTTTGTTCAAGCCGGTGTAATCAACACACATTCTTAATTCTTTGGTTCCCTTTTTGGGGACAAGTACAAGATTTGCCACCCAATGGGTGTGAATGACTTCTCGGATAAAACTAGCCTTAAGTAACCTAGCTATCTCTTTGCCTACAGCCCATCGTCTTTCATCACCGAAACATCATAGAGGTTGCTTCACCGGTTTGGCCTTAGGATCAATATTCAAGCTATGATCGGCAAGTTCCCTAGGTACACCTTTCATGTCGGCAGGTTGCCAAAAATATGTCCTTGTTCTCATGAAGGAACTCAACAAGCGCGCTTTCCTATTTAGGATCCAAGTATGTGCCAATGGCGGTGGTCTTGGAGGAATCTCCTTCAACAAGCTCCACCGGCTTGGTCTGGATGGCGGCCTTGAATGCATGTTCGAAAGCAGTGATTTGCTTCTTCGAAGCCAGCATCTCTGAGGCATCGACCTGGTTCTGGATCTCCTTGAATTCTTCACCATAGAGGACGGCTTCAGTGAAGGCGGCTTCGCTCAGCTCGCACTCACTTGCCTTGGTGAAGCTTCTATCAACGGTGATGATGCCGTTTGGTCCGGGTATCTTGAGCTTGTTGTAGACGAAGCATGGCCTGGCGAGGAAGGAGTGGAAGATGTCGCGTCTAAATATGACGTGGTACACGCTCTTGAAGGGCACCACTTCAAAGGTCATGCGCTCTTGGCGGTAATTGTTTACATCACCAAAGGCGACCGGAAGGGTGATGCAGCCAAGGGAGTTTGCTTGCCGGCCAGGAATGACGCCATGGAACACGGTGTTGCTCTTCCTTAGCTGGGTCTCCGTCAAGTTCATCTTGTGCAGTGTATCCAGGTACACGATGTTGATGTTGCTTCCGCTATCCACGTGGCACTTGGTGAACTCTGTGCCGTCAATCAATGGGTTGATGACCATGTATTGGTTCTCTATTGGGATAAGGTCTAGATGATCTTGCCTGTCCCAAGTAATTGGAATCTCCGACCACCTAACATACTGAGGAACAAGAGGGAGGGTAGCCATCAGTATCCTCACTAAGGTTTTCTGGGCCCGAACGGTGGGAGTGCCAAGGAAAGTGTGGTAGACTGGGGCCTTCTTTTCGAAGGGGTTCTTGCCCTTGCCATCACCCTTGTTGGCGGATTTGGGCCCCACATCTTCGTTCATATCACTTGATTCCTTGGATTCCTCCTTCTTCTTCCCTTTGACCTTTCCGCGGGGTCTATTATGCCGACTTCGCTTGTAGCCGGACTCATGGTCTTCCTTAAGGTTGTTGACAAACTTGCATTGGTGGTTGGTGTGGGTGGCCTTGCCGTTTGCGTCGAGGTGGACGAAACACAGCATATTGCGGTACTCTTCGTACATTTGGGGAATGTCGGGTGCTAAGGGTGTTGAATCACTCCTCTGTTGTCCATGGCTAGCTCCCTGGCCATGACCATGTTGTCCTCCTCCGCCTCTGCCAGCAAATGTTGTGGCGACCATGTCGACTTCTTGCTTCTCTGCTGGCAGAGTTTTCTGCTTGTTGTTATTGTTCCTCTTGGCCTGGGTAGGGATGGCTATTGCTGGCAACGAGCCGCGGTCATCATTGTGCGGCGACAAATTTTCTAGTCATGTCGATCATCGCATTGAGGTTGAGGTTGTTATTGTCCTGAACGTATGTCGAAGCAGTGACCCCTTGTCTAGGCTGTCGATGAAGGCAGCCATAGCGGTTTGCTCGTGCACCCCAGCGCATGAATTTTTCATATCAATCCAATGGGATAGGTAAGCACGAGAGGATTCATCCTTCTTGCACGCACCACTGTAGGTCACCGACGGTGCAGGGACGTTTGTACATACCCTCGAAGTTCTTGGTGAACGCTTCATGCATGTCCAACCAATTGCAAATTGATTTGTCCGGCAAGTCGTTAATCCATTTTCAGGCGGTGCCGGTGAGCATTAGTGGGAGGTACTTGATAGTGACATTAGGATTTCCCCCGGTGATGTGAATCGCTTCGCTGTAGTCCTGCAACCACGAAGCTGGCCTGACAGTGCCGTCTTAGGGCTTGATAGTCTTGTCAATCTAGAGACTCTTAGGGTAAGTTGTGGCCCATATTACTGGTCCAAAACAACGTGGCCCTAGGTATGGGATCTCTCGTGCTTCTTGGATCTTGTCCAACCATGAACGTGTGATGTCTACGCACTTCTATTCTTATAGACAGTTGTTGGGCCTCCAAGTGCAAAGGTTTGTAGAACAGCAACAAGTTTTCCCTTAAGTGGATCACCCAAGGTTTATCGAACTCAGGGAGGAAGTGGTCAAAGGTATCCCCTCTCAAGCAACCCTGCAATCAAGATACAAGAAGTCTCTTGTGTCCCCAACACACCCAATACACTTGTCAGGTGTATAGGTGCACTAGTTCGGCGAAGAGATAGTGAAATACAAGTGGTATAGATAACTATAAGTGGTAACGGTGATAGAAAATAGCTTGATGGCATGGAAGAGACTAAAGACAAACTGAAATAAAGATGGAAGAAAGCAAACATGTAACAGATCTAGTTGCAAATGGTGTTTCAATGCTTAGAAACAAGGCTCAGGGATCATACTTTCACTAGTGAACACTCTCATATAAATATATTCTTCTTTATGATACTACGCTGAACTACTCTCCGGTTGGACACTCTAATCCATGGTAGGGATATAACAGCACACCTCAAAGTAAGCCTTTCCCCTCTAGATAACCCCACACTGTCACCTTGAGCACTAGATGGGTCCAACAAACACCACAATTTCATAAAGACATCCAACTCCAAATATAACTCATAACAAGTATTTGTAATCTCTAGCCTAAGTGCCACCATGGTGTGCACACTGCCAACTTCACACACATGGGGAGAGCAGGGATCTATTAAAGCACTTGAGTAGCAAAGTAGATCTATAGATTACAAGCTCATGATCTCAATAAGATCATTCATAGAGAGAGAGATGAACACATAGCTATCGGTAGAACCCTTAGCCTCGAGAGAGAACTACTCCCTCCTCATCATGGGAATCAGCAATGGTGATGGAGATGGTGGTGGAGATTGATGGAGATGGCTCCGGGGGCACTTCCCCGTCCCGACAGGGTGCCGGGACAGAGACTTTCTTTCCCTCGAATCTCCCCTTCGGTGGCGGCGGCGTTGTGGAACTTTTCACGGCTGGAGGCTTGACGATTTAGGGTTTTTGCATCGGGAGGATCTTATAGGTGAAAGGGGAGGCCGAGGGGGTGCCTAGGGCGGGGGCGTTGTGGAACTTTTCGTGGCTGGAGGCTTGACGATTTAGGGTTTTTGCATCGGGAGGATCTTATAGGTGAAAGGGGAGGCCGAGGGGGTGCCTGGGGCGGCCAGACCACCCCCTGGCGCGGCCAGGCCTAGCCCGCACGGCCAGGTGGTGTGGACGGGCCCCAGCCCCTCTCCGTCTCGTATTCTAGCTCTGGTGTCCCTCGGTGAAAAACTGACTTTGGTTTTTGTCCCGTCCAATTCCGAGAATATTCATTTTCTGACTTTCCTGGAACCAAAAACAGCAGAAAAC
Organism: Avena sativa; assembly: GCA_916181665.1. Classification (NCBI taxonomy): domain Eukaryota; kingdom Viridiplantae; phylum Streptophyta; class Magnoliopsida; order Poales; family Poaceae; genus Avena; species Avena sativa. Next base: position 342,753,791 of record OV702288.1, read on the forward strand.
AGGCAGCTGGCACTATGGCTCTTGTTAATAGGTTAGTACAAGAAAGTGTATAAAAAGTACTCCAAGGTGTCGACAAAACATAAGAAAGTAGATAAAACCAAGCATGGAACATCAAAAATTATGGATACGTTAGCAACGTATCAACGTGCGTCGTACGACTACGGTTGCTTCCCTTTTCCGCCATGGGGAGGGGAGTTATGGTGCGATCTATTGGACCTGTCATGTCCTCCGCCATGGTGGATATTGGGTGGAGACGGTGGCGGTGGCGGCGGTGGGTTAGACTTCTTGCTGTTCTCTCCATGTGTGTCCTCATGGCTGTCGCGATTGCTTGTCGGACACGGTGCTTCCTTGTGGGATCTGCTCGTGTGTCCTTCATTGCCGCTACGCTCTCCATAATGCCGAGGCTGCTCGCCCTGGTCGTGTATGACGATGCCAACCTGGGGACGCTTGGGAGGTGGCATGCTTGTGCGGTGGCGCGGCTGTTGTTCCTCGTGATGCCGAGATGGCAGGGGTGGTGGTGATCGACAAGGGTGAGCCTTCTCTCCCTTGTTGGAAGATATGGGGATGGCATCAGCCCTGTTGCACGCATCCCTCCGCCTTCGCTCCGTGGATCCTGTATGGGATCCTTCATCCCAGGGAGATCTTGGCCTTCGGCGGCTGTTCAAGGTCGACTGCCAAAGCTTCGGGTTGGACTTGAGCCTTTGTGAGGTGGCCTTTTCCTGTTGCTTGCAAGCCTTAGCGACAAGGTCGTAGACCTGGTCAACTGCTTCTGGTGACCTGTCATGTTCAAGGAGGGTCTTGGCAACAAGGGAGGGTGTTGACATTACTTGCTTCCCCTCTGAATCAATATATGAGGTTGCTTTTGTCGGTTTGGAAGCATCCCACCCTAACCTGCGTCGAACGCCAGGGTCTTCGACGATGGGTGGTGGAGCATTCTTAGCCTTGTGCTTTAGCAGTAGTTGCTTGTACTCAGCTTCCATTGCTTTTGCCGCCTTGATGGATTGTTATGCTTTGGCCATATCCCTGTCCAGCTGGGCGCCCTGTTCTGTGATCCACTTGGCCTCTGCAAGGATTTCTGCACATTTCTCATCAAGGTTCGTAACGCTTCGGATATGGGCAACGGTGATAGGATCGACGAGGAGTGGACCGTACATCACCTTGTTGGTGGGAGTAACCAAAGGGTTGCCAGCTACAGACGTCAATGGTTGTGGCGGAAGATTTGTTTGTTTGGCAGTACTAGGTCATGCGGTAACTTCCTGCGCCTGCTGTGGTGGAATAGCCGGAGGAGGCATGGCTTTGTCCGGACCCAGGGGTTGTTGGCCTTCTTTCTGTTGTCACTTTGGTAACCGCAGGTGTGGGCGGAGCTCTTTCAGGTTCCGGTTCATGTCCATCTTCTTCTATCCCGTTTCCGATGGCGACTAGAACCTGGCGAGAAGCGATAGCTTTATATGCGCGCTCCTCCCTCTCGATCTCCTGCTCAATCTCCCTCATAGCAGCATCGTATTCCTCCGAGTTGGTGTCTGAGCTGCCGACATCCATGTTGATGTCGGTGTACAGTACATCAAGCACTGAATCAGAGTTGGCTTCGGTGTTGTCGATGGCATAGGTGTAGGGGGATGGTGGAGGTTCGTTGTTGTTGCTCCCTCCAGCTTCAGGACTAGGCATGGCCTTGGTATTCTCCTCGGCATCCATGTAATCATTGACAATTTCAACCATCTCACCGATGGTGCGCGAGGCGGTGGCCTTATGCCTCCTGAGTGTATGCTGGAGGAGCGTTCCAGGTGTGAGCCCTTCCACAAAATGGTAGATGAGTTTGTTAGCGTAGTCACCTTCAAGGGTTTCCCTCACCCTCATCCATCTGGCAAGGTATTCACGGGGAGATTCTCTGTCCCTCTGAACACATCTGGCCAGATCGAAGATAGTGACAACACCAACAAAGTGCGACCTCCGCATCTCTAACGCTCGGGGAAGCCAAGCGGATCCGTGGGGTCCTTCCATCGTTATATCCTGCATAGGGGCAGTTTGGGTGGGTCTTGAATTTTCCTGATCTAAGCTAGCATACTCGAGAGAGAAATATGGCCCAGATTCTTCTGTGAACGTATCCTGCCAGTAGGCGGTCCGTGCGGGGCTTGACAAGTTTCCGACTTCCTAGGAGCTAGGACCCGAGTCGGTTTCGCCGATGAAGATGTGGATGTCTCCGACTAGGACGATGGAGCAATGGGTAGGGTTCGTCTTTGCCAGGACCCAGAATTCGTTGGGAGGGACGATCGAGATGTTTTCAAAGAAGAGAACATGCCCAATGGCCACAGTGTCACCGATTTCCGTTAAGAGATTGGACCTCTCCCGGTGTAGAGCTCAAAGCGCCTCTTGCCCACCGGTGGGCGCCAACTGTCATGGTATTGTCAACGAGTGCGCCATGGGGGATCCTCACAGAGCGTGTTTAGAGAGGTGGGGGAAGGCAACGAGTTGGTTGGTACGAGGTAACACAGCTTACCCATGTTCAAGTCCCACAACGGTGGTGGAACTCTACTCCTGCTATAAATCACTATAATGGCAATACGCCGCGTTACAGAGATTGGTTCGCTATGTGAGGGTGTTATGAATCGTGCCCTAAAGGCTCTCATAGGTCCGGCTTATAAAGGCACCAGAACCTAGGGTTACAGGGAAATGACCTTGTCGGACAAGTTATAGAGTCCTACACTAATACTAACTAGTCTTTGTGTCTTGTACTCCAAGGCTCCAAGTATGTCGGTGACTCCACGTAGCCTTCCTATATCCGACATGGGCCTCCCTTCTGGATCCGTCTAATTGGGCCGCCCAGCAGGCCATGGGCCATGCTACCAACTTTGGGCCACCCGGGTTAGCCGGATTAGAGACATGCAATGGTGATACCCATTTAGAATATCTCCAACAATAAGCGTTCCTTTCAAATTTAACTCTTCAGCTGTGCCATTCTCTCCCGAATCATTCTCTAAATTGCGGTACTAATCTTTCATATTTTATGCTATCCCTTTCGTGGACTAATTGCTAAGAGATGAAAATAGTGGAATCTTTGTCGTAATGATTTGTAGTTTTATTTGACATCGAGAAAGCTCCTTCACAGTACTCCAATTCCTCTAAAACTAGATGAAATTTACTGGGACACATCTCATGCGGTGACCCAGCATACCACTGCATGATGTAGTACACTATAGTTGTTGACATAACACAAATGAAACACCGTTCACTAGTATTACATCTCTCAGAGTGGTACAACAGAAACACAGCAGGTCCAAGACATGACTATAGATTACAACTCGACTCTTTACAAAAGATTTAGAGAACACTCTAGGTTAAAAAGAGAGAAAGAACTTCTTACAAGGAAGAACCAGAAATAATAATTCAGAACTATCTGGCTAACAAGACTAACACCTAAAATTTTTGGCTTGCAATTTCTACTAATGCAATGCTCTATAGAAGTAGGGTTTATGGCTAGAATATCTACTCCTATCTACTTAAGAACTTTGTCTTCACTTCGGTTGATGTATATGTTAACTTCAGTGACTTTATTGAAGAATTTGAGCTGCCAATGATGGTTTCTTGAGCAGAAATTGATGTTCACATCGTCTTCAATGGCTTAAAACCTAACAAGGGTTAAGAAGGTACGGTTTAGTACGAGCGTACTCAGAAAGTTCACTAAAAAGGAGTGTATGATGCACTATCTCTACATCCATAGACCATAGGTCATAGGCAATGCAGTTTTCATAAAAAATTCTTCAAAGGTTGCTTTTATTCTAAAAACTATGTCTAACAGCCTTCACAGGTTAACCTGAACCTTCATGGGTTTCCTTTCCTGCCGCGTTCGTAGCTCCTTCCCGGAACAGGGAGTAACATGTCACAATTCTTACACTCTGTAGACGTGCGTTACTTTACCCATGAGAGACCTTAGCTTTGTTGCACATCCGAGTGGCCAACCCGTTCATACTTCCTTGGTATGAGGCCCAGACTAAGATCCAAGCCAATCACTACCCCTCTCCGCGACCCCATATGTTTGCACGATCCTCCGGGCCGAGCTACATCTCTGTTAAGCCCCCTTTCGGGCAATCTACAACCCTGATGAGTTCCCGAAGACTCTATGAGCCGGTTATGCCCCTAGCAAGCTCCATAAATGTCCGACTATACCTCCGGTAGCCGCTCACAGATAATCTAGATAGCAAAACCGCGGGTCCTAAGGGTGCCCACTCATATGCTGGATCCGCACAAGGAATCACAGCGTCACGATAAGGTCATCTTGCCTGCATGTGAAAGGAAGAAGGTCCAGCTGACTTCTCCGTCCCATTCCAAATCTCATGGTTAACGCGTAATATACGATGCTAGAATCACTAGCGACATTGGTTGTTAAGTCCTAGATATTATGTTCCTTTACCACTGAAACTGTATTAATAGATTATTACCACTTGTTAAATAATCCACAATCATATTATTATGAAAATAGTGTTTTCTGACCTTTTTGAAATGCAGGTGATTACAACATTTGAGTTACAAGCATAGAAAATAATAAAAGGACATGAGCAAGTTATGAACTTGCCTTTTGTGATTGCAAGATTATGCACTCACGGTCTTCGAGAAAATAGAAGATCCAATTTCTGTAAACAACATCATTGGTCCGGTAAGGACTAATGTTTAAAGAAGCAAGATGCAATTATGCATAAGTAATGTAATACGGGTTGATAAACGCGAAACCCCAGAATAGTCATATCTGATCTAGGGTTTGGAGTTTGTGATGAGCTCTTTGGAGTGTGTTGCACTTTTATGCTAGTTTCACACTTGTGCTTCTTATTAAGGCTTGTGAGTGTGTGTGAAACAACTTGCAGGTATAAACAAGTAGTATACAATACTAAAGCATTCAAATGGAGCATGGTATCTGAAATATTTCTTAAACAAGATTATTAATCAATTAAAGTCTTTTTAGATATGCTTAATAATTACTTTTAATGTTTCTTAAAAGAATAACTTTTGATGAAAAGATTTCTTTACAAAGTAAAAGTACTTAAACTTAAAATAGTTAGACCTATCTTAACTTCACTTAAACATAACTTTCATTTGTTATACTTTTAGACTTTAAACAAATAATGGTAAAGGCAATAGTAAATATTTATATATTTTTAAGGAATTAAAATAAAATAAAAGAGTTAAAATAATATTTATTAGACCTTTACCTTTTATTTGACTTCAATTAAGAAAGATGATATTTTTAAGGTGTAGCTTTTATTTTTGTGATCAATTTGGTATATTATAGGTATTTTTGTGATTTTAAAAAAATAAGATATGAATTTTATAAGTTTTATTTCTTTATTAACACTAAATAAATAATAAATACTAAGTTAAGTGACACAAAAATAATTGAAACAAGTTTGTAAATGTAGATTTTATTTTTATAAGAATTTTGGTATATTATTTATATTTTTCTTATTTACCAATATTAAAATATGAATTTTCAAAGTATTATTACTTATAAAATCTTTATTAAATAATAGTTATTTAAATAATTACACAATAATGTTTGTTAATTATATATTTTATTTTTCTGAGCATTTTCATATGATAAACATATTTTTCTGAATTATGAAACAAAGATATTCAATTTCTAAGATTTAATCATTTTCCTAAATTCCTAAAATTTATTTATATTTAAATTTATATTCTTTATTAATTTCTAATTGGATTTTAAATAGAGGAGTACTTTTTACACCTAGACCTAACCTTTGGCTACCACCTCAGCACTTGACCCAAGTTAAACTGATGGTGGGTCCGGGGATGAGGTCATGATGACATCATCAATGGAGGGATCCTCTCAGTTGATGACGGACCCGATGATGTGGGGCTTGCGAGGTCGCATCGAGGGCACTGCGTGATAGAGGAGACCAAGGCGGACCTAGGGGTGGTGCCGCTGCCCTTTTTTGGTCATCGGAGTTACTCCGACGACCATTTGTTGTGGCGGCCGACGGCGGAGCACATCGCTACAGCGATTCAAAGCGGGAGAAGACAAAAGGAAAGGTGCTTGAGCGCTGTTGGCTCACCAGGATGTTATTGGTGCGATCGGTGAGACGAGGCGAGGTCTGCAACGATGACCATGGCGGCGGTGGAGCTTGGCCAGAGGTGGGGAAGACGATGCCATGGGGCTCGATTCTGAGAACCCCGGCTCAATTCCTTTAGCGAGTAGACGTAGAAGATCATGGTGATGCTTGTAGCAGTCTTGGACAGCCGTGGGGAAGGTCAGGACAGTGGCAATCAACGATGAACTCTGGCTAGGGTTTCGACCACCTTCCGTGGAGAGGAAAAGAGAGAGCGGCGAGAGAGAAAGGAAGGAAATGGAGATGAGGTCAAGGGGAAAGGGTGTCGTGGCATTCTTATCCTTCCCTAGCGACCACAGCGAGTATCTCGGCGCCGGTGACGGTGGCGCTGGCGCTAGCGAGCTGCTTCGGCTGCTGCGCACGGTGGACGACGGCGATAAGCTGGACAAAACGTTATTTGGGACGGGCTGGTACTGGGCCGATGTAGAGCGAGCGGTTTGTTCCTGGGGCTGCACGTGAGCGACAGCTAGAGTTGAGACGACCCGGGCCGTGGGCCGAGCTACTGCGCTGCTTCTATCCTTTTTCTTTTTCAATTACATTTTCTATTTTCTCTTCTTTTACAAAACCTTTTTAAATTTGAATTTCTTCAGGGATTTAAATATCCAAAAAAATTATAGGTCAAGAATAGTATTGTATAAAGCAGGTATGACTCTATTCTCCTGATTTCTTATTTTGCATTAAAATATATTCATAATTATATGAAAAGTCCTTTTTATTAAGAAATATTAATAAGGATTAGGGTTTTAGGAATTGGGTTCTTATAATAAGTTTTCATAGAAATGATCATGTTTTCACTTGATAATCTTAATGGTACTGGTTTGAGATGTTTATTGATGTATATAGAATCTTGTTCCTACTTATCTTCATAAAGGATTTATCTAAATACATTATATGGTATTAATCTTTGTGGTTCATAATGGGATGATATAAGTTTCATGGTTCTCCATACTTGGTGATTTGCCAAATCCAATTCTACTTGGTTTGTAGAGTTTAGAATTACCACATAACACGTTTGGTTAGGTAATGATGAATCAATAATAATCATTGGTGGAGAAATGCCAAGGTTTAATCAAATATAGGTATATGGATTTTGAGAGGATTTAATCACTCATATTCAATTAGAGATATGGATAATTATTAAGGCTAAGACATATTACTATCATGTTTGGTAACCAAGGTGATATCTCAACTTAGAGTGAGCTACAAAGGTTACTTTCCTAATGTGATCTTGATGGTTCTATGAGACTAGGTTCTTATTAGGGTTTAAGACAATTAGGTGGATAAGGATTCCATCAATACACTCTCAACTGGTATTCTACTTATCTCTTAGACATTTCATTTGGCTAAGAGATACTATCCATTGGTTGCCTAAAAATAGGAATTGGTTTAACTACCTTCTTTATTCTGGGATTTTAAACAAAGAGGTAGATATGGTTCTGTCATAGTTTGATATGCTCTTGGTTAAGGCTTCTAAATAATCCTTACCTTAATACCTCACTAAGGTTATATTTAGATAAGGAATTCCTTTCCTAAATATACTCTATAAATCTCTCTTCTTTTAATCACAAAGATCACATCTTCCTGAATAAGTCAATCATCTGACTCCACCATATCAATCAACATATGATGACATGGTCATGCCACTTCAACATTACTCCTTCATTCTTCTCCTAGTATATATATACAACTTCCATTTATATACTACCCTTACTAAATCCATCAAAGTAGTTAGTACTAACTTCATTCCATAAACTCCTTCATATTTACCTTGCATCTACTTCTAAGGCTTGCAAGATTATAGTTCTCTCTATATCACAAGTGATATCAATCATCTGGAATAGGTATGGTACTACTCTCCACAATACAAGTTTGTTCTTGTACTACCTTGGTTAAACTATTATACTTCCAACTACTCCTACAACTTATGTTATATACTCCATTATATTATAGCTTGACTTCTCATAATCAAGCTAGATGATTCTTCTTACTAGGGCTTTACCTAATTTGGTATACTCACAACTCTTCTTCAACACCTAGTCATCTATTCTCAAGTGACTTGAGAATAATGACCACCATCATCTGATCAAACTAAGCTCAAGCTTCTAATTGTCTGATCAAGATCTATTATCCACTAAGTAGTAAACTTGTACTAGTCTTTCTATAAGGCTTATATTGCTAAGGATACTTACTTGAAGTTTATACCCACTTGGCTTAACAAGATTATTATTTGATACATAAATGCTACTTGCTTTTTCATGGCTCCTCAATTACTAGTTTAACTCTTGGGTTTAGGTATTGCTTCTAGTTAACTCATGAGTGAGTTAACTCCTCTAATACCAAATGGTTTGATCACCACTAAGGATCTCATTACATTGATGCTGGCATACTTCACCATAGCTAGCTCCTCCTTCTGATTAATTTACTTAATTTTTTTGAAAGGTCAATATAATAGGTCAAAGGCTACGAGTCAATAAGTGCTAGGTCAAGAATTGATCACACACCTTGATGATCAATAGACACTAGGACTTGGTTAAATAGGATTGTCATCTATTAACATTACACTAAGGGTATGCGATGGATGGTCTTGGTTTGACTTCCCTTTCTACTCTATTTGTAATAAGAGTTAATGTTTAAGAACTACCATGGTACCCATGGTAGGAATAACTATGACAAGTAGTATATCAAGATTTAGTTATAGAGTTTTATTTACTTAAGTTACATACTTAAGTTGGTATTCAGGGTTTGTTGTAGGTAATACCTTGATATCATCTTTGGAATATTAAGTATTCATCCTTGAGTTGTTGTATGAAATACCATGTAATGATCTCTAGAAGATCTAGTACTCCTTATTAAGTAGTATGTTGTGACTTAGTTTTATTATATTTGATCTACCCTTAGATCAAACTATATTACTCAAAGATAAGATGTTAGCAAAGGTCATATTGAAACTTATCGCAGTCAACTTGATGATCTACTTCAGTTCCACCAAGTTAAGAGAAGCTTCAATCATTTTTGACAACTTTTATTTAAAAGCGCGAAAATTATCCGGATTTTCTATGCATGAATGCAATGCACACACCTGTGTTCAGCTTATTTCTAAGCTCTAATACTGGGGTGTTACATCTCAATTCAGAAATACAATTTTATTCCTCGTGCTTATTTCAATACCCATGGCTTATTCAAATCGGCAACTTCACAGCTGCCCAATACTTTTCACATGTAATATGTACTGATTGATGTGTGATTATGTTTATTATTTGCGGATGAATGGTAGGAAAGAAAAACTTATATCCAGTAGAAAAAATTTGAGGATGACGCACTACAGGATAAAAGCACATAATTTTGGATGAGCATAATGAACGACAACAAAAATGAGAGGGCAAGGGAGAAGGAAGATAACACATCATATTCTTGCACAAAGAGGAACGCATTCAAGAGGGACAATACACACCGAAGTAGCGGGTGTCACCGCTTCTCTAAAAGTAGCTAGCATATGTGGAATAGAACAAAATATTATATCCATAATTTCATTTGGTAGGTTACATTTGTATATCCGTGGTAAAACACGGGTATTCAGCTAGTCTAAAACTAAAACGCTCACGCGGGAGTCTCCAACCGCCGGCCTAAATTTTCCATCTCCCCTCCTGATCTCGCGTGTCACCTACCCTTGCTTATCACCGGTGATGGAAATGGCCGGCCGGTGACCGATATCGAGCCGCTGGCCACCGCCGAACGTCCGCCAACCCTCCACCGCCCCTCCTGCCTTTTCTCCGATGCCCTCCTGTGGAGGTTCAAGCCGCGCCGCCGATTTGAATCGGCGCCGTACCGTGCGGCCGTCGATTGATTCTGCCAGCAGAGAGGTAGGATTAGAGTGGTCCGAGCTACCCTACGCCGGTCCCTCCATCTTGTAGGGTGCTCCCCCGCGCCACCGTCGACCGTCGCAAACCCGACCCCAACCCCGCCGCGGCCGGTCGATTTTGGCGTCCAATGTCGCCGCCAAAAAAGCAGTGAGGCCACAAGAGCTCTCCTGACGCTAGCTCGTTGCCCAGATACCGTAGCGTTGCCGCCCTCCACCGTCCGCCCAAGCACCCGCCGGCGGCCATGCCGTGTTCTTGAAGGTACATTCTTGAACAACATATTTATTTTATGTTCCAAATTTGGCCAGTTAAATTTTAGTTTTAATGTAACATATTGTTCTATAGATGTTTTTGTTCGATTACACCTCCTCCGACGAGGATATTGAGATGCAAGACGAGGAGGATGTGGTTGCGATTATGCTTATGCATCAGAACAAGAGGCCAAAGCATGGAGGTTCGATATGGGGTCATGAGTACACTCGAAGACTGCGAGCAGATGCGGACCTGAAGCTCACGGTTAACTACTTCTTTCGACCCATGTGTTTCTGAAGAAGTATTTTTGACGTCGGTTCTAGATGTCTCTTGATTTGTTCAAGTACATTGCTGAGTGTGGCAAGCTTCATGACAAGTTCTTCGAGCAACGAAGGAATTGTGCCGGAGATCTTGGGCACAACACCGACCAGAAGGTGACAGTGGCATTGTGCATGATGGCATATGGAATTCCGGCATACCTTGTCAATGATCACTTGGCCATGAGTGAGAGCCAGAGCATTAAGTGTGTCAAACGGTTTGCAAAAGGCAATTGTCGGTGTGTTTGGGCATGAGTACTCGAGAACACCTGCTCTAGACACTGCTCATTTGCTGGAGTAGAATGCATCACGAGGCTTTCTAGGTATGCTCGGTTCAATTGATTGTATGCACTGGAGGTGGAAGAACCGTCCAGTAGCTTGACATGGACAGTTCAAGAGGCACAAGAAGGATTCCACCATCATCTTGGAGGTGGTTGCTGATTATGAGACATGGATTTGGCATGCTTTTTTTGTATGCCTGGGTCTTGCAATGACATCAAGGTTCTCCAAAGATCACCTCTATTTTCCAAGCTTGCCAATGGTGAGTCTCCTCCAGTTTCTTTTCAAGTAAATGGTCACACATATGACATGGGACATTATCCTGCGGATGGAATACATCTAAAGTGGTCTACATTTGTGAAGCTAATTCATTGCCCCCAAGGTAAGAAAGAACTCGAATTTCATGATGCTCAAGCCGCGGATAGAAAGATGTGGAGCACGCATTTGGGATATTACAAGCCCAATTTGCAAATGTGAGAGGACCGGCGAGGTTCTAGGAGAAAAAGATTATTTGGTACATCATGCAAGCGTGCATGATCATGCATAACATGATTATCAAGAACGAGAGAGGTAAGGATGAGGTGTACGGTGGGTATGACTTGATGAGGAGACCTATGCAGCCCTGTAGAGGTGGTGATCGAGTGCAGCACTTCATCGAGATTTACCACCATATTCGAGATGCGGATGTGTACGATGATCTACAGAAGGATCTCACTGAGGAGTGGTGAAAGTGGAATGGAAATCGATGATGAACTCTATGCTGTGTTGTATTAAAAAACTCTTTTGTTGATTTGTGTACTACTTGATGAACTATTCGAATTGGCATGTAAAAGTTAAGTACTATTTGATTATAAATTATTTTGAGCAACTTTAGATGAAGTTTCATAGTGATTGTTTCACATATATGCTTCTGATGATCATTGTTTTACTTAAAAATGTGGAGTGGAGATTGAAATTGGTGATCTATCTTACATCTACTGTGGCACAGGTGATCTAAAATACATCGTCTGAAAAATGAGAAATTGAACAGGTGATATAAAACAGCTATTTTGGTGATCCAAAACTTTTAGATCACTGTTTTGGATGTTCTATTATAGCTCAGATTTTTTTTTCTGAAAAGATAACGGCCCAGAGGGCAAGGAGTTTTATTCCGGGTGTACAAACGCAGGGGGTACAAAAAAGTAGGAGAGAAAAAACAAATCTACCTACCGGGACTGGGGGCGCGCACATATGGCGATCGAACAAGAGGAAAACAGAGTGCGATCGTCCTATATGCCTGTACGTTGGCGTGCATGCCGGTTGATTTCGATGGTTCACCACCCCCAGAGAACTACTCCCTCCGTTTTTCAAAATATAAGATGTTTTAGTGTACCTAGACCCAACCTACACACTAAAAGGGGTGTAGATGCACTCCTTTCACAAAGCTAAAACATCTTATATTAAAAACGGAGAGAGTAGTATATATGTGCCCATCTAGACAAAATCACATCACTTTCCATGTTACGGAAAATATAATTTGTAAGATTATATCAGTTGAGTCTCAACTTGAACTCAACTTGAACGGAGAAGCTGATTGCAAACCTTTCAACAACAAAAAAACAGCTGCTGCAACTAGCCTGTATTCAGTTGATGATTTCAGGAAGAGGGAAAAGGCATGGCTTTTCATGTCTCTCTATCCAGTGCTGGAAGGAACTTCTGAGTGATCCTCACTAAAATTGTATTGCTCGTAAACTTCCAACAGCATCTCTCTACATGGGACAACTGCGCCAATCTTGATGCAGGCCAGGAATGCACCTGACAGCTTTCTATGGAGGCTGTACACTTCATCTGGAGGCGGAGTCATCCTGTGCTTCAACATGGTAGCCCCCAGGTTGGAGACACTGTGCGTGATGTTGTTTGCCCGGAAGTCGTGGCCACCAGGTCTTGAGAATGGCACCCCAACAATGAAGGCCGCCTCGACATGGGCATCCAGCATCACCTCTGGCTCTTCACCTGTGAGAAATCCCAGTCTGTGGGACATTTCTAGCACGCCGGCTCTGTCTCTATTTGCACATGCAACTACCTGGCAATACCACAAATCAGACATCTTGAATACTGTAAACAATGCACATGCAAAATAGTCTTTAATTACTTACCATACGAAGGTAATCATCTACAAACTTTTTAGGGAATTCACGGGCTGCCCCAAAGTCAATAAGATTAAATTGCCTTCTAGAATCATCATAAAGGAAATTACTCCAATTTGGATCAGTCTGCATAAAAGGAGTGGTGAGAAATAACCTTCTGTTTGCAGTATCCAGTTACCCTTAAAAAGGTAGATTGCATGATGAGTTCTAAACTTTTATTAGGCGTGCCACAAATGACGAAATGATCAATTGCTGGAATTTTACAGTGGTTGCAGATTATACAACTAGCAAGCTCTACCGTGTCAATTATTTAGAAATATAACAGATGGTATGAAAAGCAAAACATGCCTGCATAAATCTGAAGACAAATAACTCCTTTATCGTCAGTTCGAGAAGTTTACATCCAACATAGTTGCGGGTTTCCTGGCTTAGTACTGTCACCTTATCGATAGGAACTCCTGTACAGAACCAACATGTAGATATACAACTGTTAGAACACTCCGCCTAAAAAATGGTTACTATAGACAAGAGGGGTGGAAGAACACACAATATCTGCTCTTCTCCCAATCATATTATAAGGATAAAGTTTTATTCACTTAGAAATTTACACAAAGCAAATTAGAACTTGTGTTGTGGTACTTCAAATTCTTGGTCTAGCTTCTATTACTGAAATGATGTCAATAGAAGATATTTTGTACTCCGTCCGTCCCAAAATAGATGTCGCATGTCTAAATTTGGATGTATCTATATTACAAAGTCAAACTATCTACAGAATACATAGAGTAGGTAAAATATGGTTAATTGGTTACTTCAATTTTGGGGTATGAACTATGAAATGCCATAGATATGTTAATAAAAATGAAATGGCCAGATCGATTTCCTTTCAGCACAAAGCTAGTACATATACAAGGAGTGGCATGGGACTAGGCCTAAAGTCAATATGGGACTAAAAGTTATACATGAATATACATATACTCTTATGACAAGATAATGGCTCATGCTCTCTATCAAAATGCTAGAAGAAAGTTTTTAGATTTTCATACTTATAGTAACTTCAAATTCTTGGTCTGGCAATAATATAGCATGCTTAGCTTCCACATAACAATGACAGTTCTGGTTGAATATGCCACAAAGGTAAAGGTCCCCGATATCAGTATTTCCATTGGCAATGATAAAAAAGTGTCAACATTAAGAACTTACAGCATGGTAAACTATAACATTACAAAGAAAATATATGCAGAATGAAATATCAAAAGCACCTGGAACAAACTCTGATGTCAGCACCTTTTTGCTTGACAATTCATCAGTGACCTTAGGGACGTAATAGCCCCCACTATCAGAGAGCAATTCTTTGTACCGCTTCTGGTTACTTGCTTCTATGACATAATCACATTCCCTTGCCAGCTCTTGCTTTGCAACCTGTATAACAGAAACATAGAGATTATGCTATGTCAACCCAAAATTTCCAACAACTATTATATGCATACGTCAGCAGAATACTAGAAACGTATATCATTAAGATTTAAAAGGCTTCGATTAAGAACTCATAAGATCATGAAATGCGTGGAGAAAGACTGAATGACAGTAATTTTTTGCATGACTCGCGATTTCAAATTTCATCCTAGTTATAGCTGAATATGAAGAATGTGCCTTGGTTAATTATTTCGCATATAGGCTACAGCCTCTGTAAATGCCACAACATACTCTCATGTACAATACCTCGTAGACCCTGTACCTTCATTTGCAAAATAAATACCATCTTGAGAGACACAGTGTGGACACGCATAAATATATGTCAAAACAGTATGCATATGTAAATTTAGAAAAAAATAAGCGAGATGGCGAATTATCCATACTGCTTTCAAAATCTGTTTTTTATTACCTTTATAGCTCTATCAAGGAAAAGACCTTTAGGGATGAGATTTGTGTAAGTCAAGAGTAGCCTAACATTCTCGATATCACTTTCTATACTGTCTGCAACCCCAGGATACTGTATTTTCATCACAACCTCTGAACCATCCTTCAAGACCGCTTGATGGACCTGATCAAACAGATAAGCAAAAGAAAGTTCAATCCTCAGAACAGAAAGCTTCAGTTGGTGTTGAACTGTTGATGACTCTCAAAAGAATAAATTTGGTATGTGGTTATTTAAAGTATAAGAGGGCTCCCTCAGGTGGACCAACCTGTCCGATGCTCGCTGCAGCCAGTGGTTGATAGTCAAAACTCCTCAACTTAGAGGACCAGCCTTGACCAAGCTCAGCATCAAGGACAGAATTCAGCTGCTTGCTCGGCATAACATCGGCACCTTGACGAACAATGTCAAGAGCTGCAAGCACCTACATTAAATCAGCACACTAAATTCAATGGCATATCACAGGCACACAACAATAGGCTAAATACAAATAGCATCAGCTTTAGATAATACCGGTGGGGGCACGAGCGATTCATCCTGGATGCTCAGCATCTGTCCTACCTTGAGCGCTGCTCCCCGCATCCGACACAGTGCAAGGGCAACACGCTCAGCGTTCTGGTCAGACAAAAACGGCGAGAGTGCTGACCGCTTGCCATTCCCAACCGGTGTACCATACATCACCCGGCGAGCTGATTCCTGAAGACCCCCCCACGCGAGCCCGGCGCCGAGACCTGCAAACCTTAATTTTTCCAGCACATTACCGGAAAAGAAGAAGATTTAGTTGGCATATGATTCATACAGAGACAAAGAAGACAATAATAAACATTTTTTTCTTCAATTAGTACCCGAGGGCTCGGGTGAACGGTGTGGAGGGAACATTCCGCTCCCTTCGCCGTCGCCTCTTCTCCGCCAGCGCTGGCGAGGGCGACGGCGTGGGCGTGAGCGTGGTCGAGGGTGAGAACTCAGCGCGAACCGCCTCGTTCTCGGGTTGAGCCACCGCCAAGGCTTCGCGTTCAGCAACAGCTACTTCTGCGGTGGTTGTGTCGGTGCTTGTGATCTCCATAGTCTGCGGGGGTTGGGGGGACTCTTGCGTCGGGAGTTGCTGCTCCAATGGGGGTTCTCGCGGTGGGGCATCTTCGTGAGAGAAGTACACAACGGACGACGACGAAGGGCGAGAGGATTCTGCTGCCCCGGGGTGGGGTCCAGGAGGAAGGGGAGGGGGCTGCGGCCGGCGCGGGGTACCTCTGGTGAGGCCGACGAGGTCGGTGGCTGCGAGGAGGGCAGACCTGAGGGCGTCGCGACCGGAAGAGCAACTGGCAGCCTCGCGAGCGACAAGGGCCACGCCGTTGAGCAGCCGGCGGAGATCTCTGGACGCCATAGCAAGGGTAGGAGTCGTGGATGGCTTCGGGACCAAGAAGAGGGAGGCGGCACGGGGCGCCCGGTTTCCTTTTTTGGGCCGTCGACGAAGTTAGATTGGTAGGCCCACGGCCACGAATTGTTCTTGATCTCCACGGTTGGTTCCCCGCCCCGTCGGCACATATGCTAGAGCATCTCCACTAGTCCATGACCCGCACCATTTTGGCATGACTATTTATGGTGTGTTTGGTAGGCTGTCTCAACCCAGAATTTTCCACTCAACTCAATTTTGGGTGTTTGGTAGGTCGGATAGGTGGTCTGGGCACTGCTCACCTGATATAAAAACAGCCTCTCGGCACAGTCCGGTTGAGAAGCTCAAAACGAGCTTCGCATCTCAGCCTTGCCGAGTCCATCCCGAAAAATGGTCTCACGCGTGGTGAATTCTTTCCCGTCCGTCCGCCCACCAATCCTAAGACCCTGAGCCGCCCCCGTTTCTTCTTTCTGCCTCTTCTACTCACTCGCACCGCACATCGCCGCCATCCCTCCCACCCCCAGATCCCGTCGCGGGTCAGCCTCCCCTGCCCCTCTCTCTCTCAGCTACAACCCCTCCCAGCGCTCGTCCCCTTCGCGTCGCGCTCCTGTGTTCGTCGGGAGGTCCACATCGGTGCCATGGAGTTCGCCGGGGCCGGACGAGGACCACCGGCTACCCTTCTATAGGAGCCGCCATAGTGCCAGACGAGGACGTGGACTACCGGACTCCTCCACCCCGATCTGCAGCAATTGGTCTTCGAACCTGTTTCCCAGCTCCAGATCCTGTCGTCGACGAGTTGTTGAAGCCCCCCGGTTGCAGCTCGCGTGCACTACCCCGCGGTGGCATGATTCCGCACAGGCAGATCTGCAGGCCTGTTGTTCTTCATAAACGACATGCTGAATCCGGTAGTTTTTCTCATGTTCTTGTCCGATTCGTTTTGGTGTCAGGTTTTGCTATCTTGTATCTCTTGTGTGCCTTCTCCATTCCGCTTTTTCTCTTCTGTTTTTTGGGTAATGCGTGCTTAATGGACTGAAGATCTTAGCTCTCTAGCCCTTTTGATTTGTACAATACCGATTGATTGATGTATAGTAATGACCATGTCTTGGGATTGTAGATGTGTTTCTAGTTGTGATTGAAGAAAAGTTTGGTCATATGTGTATATTCAGAGATTAATTTCTACTGACAAATAAGTTTTGCATAGCCCTTATGAATGTGTATGTCAATCTGTTGTGTTTCAGATTATCTGGGATGTATGCATATCTGAACTACCAAACAACATCTCAATTCAGAAAGTCTCAACAGGAACAGGCTACCAAACACGTGACATAATCTCAGCCCAACTTGGTTGGGGTCACCATGTATGAGAAGAGAAAGGGATTCTGGCTTCATCCGGGCTACCAAACACACCTTAAACATCGGACGAAAAAACTTTTGCCTAGTGTCGATCGAGTTTCAATCAGATCCTGGTAGGCCATTATGAGACGGTAATTTAGGATTTTTTTGTCTTTCTTTCAGTCGGGTCTGCTTTTTGGCCAGGTTAGTATGTCTTACTATTACTCACAATCATCATGGTGCGTTCGTGCTGCTAGGTGTATTCTTTCTCTTTCGTGAAACCTTACAGTTGGACTTTCTCATGCGCTACTCTCTTTGTAGGTTATTGTAATATACCAAGTTTGATAATTGGGACTTCAAAAGAAAATTGCATTTGCATGATATTCTTGAGCATTGCATTGTATCCATGCAAAATTTCCAAAAACATTCATTAAAAAAACATAGCTTCAAACTCTATTCGATTTTACTAAAGTTCCTATAAAGAATTAGTAAGATATTTGAAAATACAATATGTTAAACTAAATAAAAGGTTGCAAAAATGCTCCTAAATTGATCTGCTGAATTTTACAAAATTTGTAGACAAAAATCATGTTATTTGGAGTTCATATGAAAAAGTTATGATAAAATTACCAAAATAGAAAATAATAAAAAGTAAACTAACCTTATCGGGCCAACCAGTGGACCGGCCTGGCACAGCTTCATCCGCGCACGCAAGCAGCAGTAGCCTAGGTGTGGCCTAACACACTGGGACCACCTGTCACCCCTTCCCATCGTTAGTGTCCGGGAAGAACACGAGTTCAACCCACCCGACTCGAATCCGTGAAATTCGATTGTCTCCGCTCGAATCCGTGCCCTCTACTCCATGCAATCCGCTCCTTTTATACCCCCGCTTCGACCCTCGTCGCCTTTTCGTTTTTTCGAAACCCTAAAGCCACTAGGAGCCCATTTCCGATCTTGTCGGGGTCCACTGCCGCCTGGAGCTTCGAACCTCAAGGTCGACAATGACTAGCTTCCCTCTAACCCCTATCTCGCCCTCTATCGTTTCCCCCCGCACCGCCGTGTCGCCTAACTCTTTTCCCCTCTCCGTAGAGCAAGGGAACGAGTCCACGGACTCGCCGGAGCATCACGGAACTTTGTTGTCTCCATCCGCATGCTTGTAGGGAAACGGGTAGGCTACACTAGCGAAAAACAAAAAAATTCTACCGCGTCAACTAGGAACGGTTGTCATAGATCAGGGATTACCACTAGACGCGCACTTGCGGAACTCGATGAAGCACGTCGGGGCAGTACAGATGTTCTACGTCTCCTCCTTGTCCTCGTCCCACGAGCAGCTCCCCTTTGCGCGGCTCGTCCAAGTGCTACAGCTGCAGCACCTCCGAGGTATCCACACGTCCGGAGTGGAGCATCACACGCCAAACTTCTAGGTCTGCACGTGCAACACAGGCGTGAGAGGAGTGGCGGCTGGGTGGAATGCTCAACCCTATTCAGCTCGCCTCATTCTCTCTTATATAGACATCCCTGGTGGGCTTCTACATTAGCATCCATTAGTAGCCTAAGCCTAGTCTAATTCGGATCCAATTCTTATTAGGCTTCCAGCCCCTAAAGTGTGTGACCCTATAGGTTCATATACGTATAGACATGACACGAGTACACTTACTCCATCAATAGTTGGTAGCGGCCTCTAGCAAGACGTACCAACTCCTAAACGCATATAAAGATCATTCAGATGAACCATCACAAGGTTGAGTACATGTCTTTCTCTTTGCCCTACGATATTTGGTCTAGCCCCAAGCTGACCTCTCTTTCTCGATAATGTGATTTGGATCCCCTTTACTTGGTTAACTCTTAACCGTATGTAGCACGGCCATGCATTTCTGGATCCGATCACTCGAGGGGCCTAGAGATATCTCTCTCAAGTAGAGAGGGGCAAATCCCATCTTGATTGACCAATGCCTTGTAGCATGTATCAGGACAAACCCGAAAGCTACCTTTATAACTACCCAGTTACAGAGCAGTGTTTGATAGCCCCTGATGGCCCAAAATATATCGAGCTCGTTGGGGAACCCCAAGAGGAAGGTATGATGATCACAACAACAAGTTTTTCCTCAGTACGAAACCAAGATTATCAATCTAGTAGGAGCAAGGAAACACCCCAAAGGTGTTGCTAGCTGAACGTTGTCAGGGCACACTACCGGTTCTAGCAGCAACGTGGAGACCTGCACAACACAACCACAGAACTCTATCCCCAACTTGCGATGAGGTTGTCAATCTCACCGGTTTTACTGAAAACAAAGGATTAAACGTATCGAATGGAAGGAAGTAATAGTTTGCAGAAAGTAAACACAGAGCAGTAAACAGTTGATTGTAGATTGAAAGTAAAAGAAAGGACCGGGGTCCATAGTTCACTAGAGGTGGCTCTCCTTAAGATAGATAACATGATGGGTGAACAAATTACATCGGGGCAATTGATAAACATCGAGAAAGCATACAAGAATATACTAATCATCTTGACTCCTTTGAGATTTGATTGGGCATTACAACATTATACATAGACCGCCATCCAACTGCATCTATGACTAATAATCCACCTTCAGGTTATCATCCGACCCCCCTCAAGTATTAAGTTGCAAGCAACAGATTATTGCTTTACGAATTGCGTGTAAAGTAAATAATACGATTGTTCTATGAACAAAGGATTGTTGTTTTCTTCCTAGTAGCAACAACACATCTAGTACCTTAGAGATTTCTGTCACTTCCCCAGATTACCAGAGGCATGAACCCACTATCGAGCATAAATACTAACTCTTGGAGTTGCTAGCATCTACTTGGCCAAGATAGCTACTAACAACGGAAAGCATGCAAGATCACAAATAACAAAGACATGATAAAATCAATAATCAATCTGAAATAGCATCTCAATATCCATCGGATCCCCACAAACACAACATGCAGAATGACAAATAGATGATCTTGATCATGAATGGAGCTCACAAGATCTAAACATGAAAGCACAAAGAAGGAGAACCAGCCATCTAGCTACTACATGGACCCGTAGTCCAGAGATGAACTACTCACGCATCACACCGGAGGCTTGCATGATGATGAAGAAGGCCTCCAGGGTGAATTCCCCTCTCCGGCAGGGTGCCGTGAATAGCTTCAGATCCCTCCCGATCTAGGGATGGAGATGACGGCGGCTATAGACTCTTTCATGGAATTTTGATCGGGTACTTAGGGTTTCCGTATCAGAGGCAATATATAGGCGGAAGGATGGGCCGAGGGGGTGCTGGAGGCGGCCAGACCACCCCCTGGCGTGGGCCAGGCCTGGCCGCGCGGCCAGGTGGTGTGGCCATGCCCCAGCCCCTCTCCGTCTCGTATTCTGGCTCTAGATGTCCCCTGGTGAAATAATAACTTTGGCTTTTGTCCCGTCCAATTCCGAGAATATTCATTTTCTGACTTCCTGAAACCAAAAACAGCAGAAAACAGGCAGCTGGCACTGTGGCCCTTGTTAATAGGTTAGTCCAAGAAATCATATGAAAAGTACTCTAAAGTGTGGACAAAACACAAGAAAGTCGATAAAACCAAGCATGGAACATCAAAAATTATAGATACATTTGCAATGTATCAACATCCCCAAGCTTAACTCCTGCTCGTCCTCGAGTAGGTAAGTGATAAAAAGAAAGAATAATTTTTGAGGTGACATGCACCATCATAAACTTGATCAAAGTATTTGTAAAACATTCAAAGCTAGGATCATAGTACTTCAACATAGCATGAAAGACAAAGTTCTAGCAATAAGACAAAGAAACTATGTTGCAACATGAAAAGGCACAAACAAAAGATTCATGAATAACAATGCTTTGCAAGACATTTGTTTGTTTCACATAAAGAAAACATAGCATAGTAGCATTCAGCTTGTCCCTCATAGAGTAGCAAGACATAAATGCATAGGACACCTTCAAAGTTCATAAGAGTGACTAGATACAAATAGTTTAAAATAAGCAATATCAAGTTATGCATCAATCAACTAGGGACAATGCACATAGAACTAAGAATGGCCACTATGCTGTCAAAGTAGGTGCATAAAGATAGAAGGTGGAGACTCAATATAATGGTGGAACAAAGGCCTTCATAGAAGGAAGAAGAGATTCAAGTTTCATAAAGAGCTTCCAAAAATTATGGTACTTATAGCTTTCAGCTCTCATTGCCCCTATCATAAGCATCTTGAAGTGATTAAGGTTAAAGTGAACAAACTATGGTGTACATGCTTGACGAAGTATAAGTTAGAACTCTCATGTCCCTTGAATACGAGGGTCGCTCCTCATGCTACTCAAGTTTAGTCACCGCTAAGTTCTTGTCATCGTAAGTACATGTGTACCATAGAGAACCGCCAACGGGGTACCCCTTGCCCGATGATACGGAAGAATCCCCATATTAAAATGACAAGGCAAGCAGACAACGAGCATCTCAGCAATCTTCTTATTTACCATGGGAATATGGTGCTTTTTTCTCTCTTTCCTCTTTCATAATCTCTTTTTTTCTCAATGTAGGACTCTTTTTTTATAAGAAGAATGCTTCATAGACAGCTCATTATGGTTACGCTGCAGGTTTCCACCATGTCAGCATGGATTAGACCAGCGGCCCATGCATTTCTCTAACACATATACATAACTCCATGGACTTACAAGCTCCCCTTTCATTTCACACCGACGACATCCATAGACAAAAGAGCATGATATCAACTAGGTACAAAGTACCAGTGCAATGTTGAAAGCGTTCCCCATGACAGCATGGTTCTGCTAATCCCCAACAAATAAGTGCAAGCATATACAACATAGACGACACAATGGTTCAAGTTTATTAAGGGAAAGAAAATTAAAGTGTGCCATCAAGTTTGTGAGAACTTTAATCACTACTTTTCTCATAACAAGTTTAATTTGGAAGGTAAACAAAAACATGAATATACTTGGAATAGCTTAAGCTAGTAGGTAGGTATGGTGGACTCTTTGGAATAACTTGGTCTAGGGAGTTGGATGCATGAGTGGAACTCATACTTGGTTGCAGAGGCTAGCAAAAGACTAGGAGCGACAAACTAAGAGAGCAATAATGGCCATAATCATGCAGAGCGACAAAACATCATTGATCAAAGCATAAAGTGATACTACAAGTTGAAAACGAAAGGATCATAAAGGCTTAAGGTGACTTGAGATAGTCATAACATGGTGTGAGCATGCGCCAAGTCAACCCAAATAAAGCATCAAAGGAGAATACCACTATACTATGCTTTAATATGCTAAAACAACGCATGATTCATCCAAGGCACATTAAGCAATCTCAATTGTTTATAACAAGTCATGCTACAACAAAGAATACTAAGCATAAAGCCAAAACAATATGAAGCATGGCATGACAAAGCATAGGCCACAGTCAAAAACAAGCTCCCTTTACCACTTAAGCATGAACTTTCCTACTCTTTTCCAAACCAAACCAAACTATTTGAAAACCAATGTATGAAAGAGGGGGTCCAACCAATTTATTCAAAAACTAAGCAAACAAAGCAAATGAAAAACCAAAATGAAAACGAAAAATAAGACGCTCCAAGAACAACACAACCGTGCATGAAACAATAAAAATGAAGCGTTTGGAAGAAACCTGGGATTTTTATTGATGAAGAGGGGGGATGCCTTGGGCATCCCCAAGCTTTGACGCTTGTACTTCTTGGATATTTATTGGGGTGACACGTGTGACATCCCCAAGCTTGATCTTTATCCCATCCTTCATATCATTATTCATTCCTTTCATACACCTGAAATTTTTCTGGATATACAAAACTTCACACAATCTTTATTAGCAACATTAGTGCACTCAAGATAACAAGTATTTAAGGTTCAGTTATAACACCAATAAAACTTCCATTAAAACACTAGCTACTGTAGTACTTCCCTCAAAAATCTCAATTCCCCCAAAGAACTAAAAAAAGAACCAACAAGAAGCAAATGCAGAAAATGGCAGAAATCTGTCAAAACAGACCAGCAGGTGAAGACGAATTTCTTCGAAGACCTTCTGTTGCTCAAATCAAAAAGTGTTGAACTAACGAAAGTTATATAACAACTTGGGGAAGAAGCACAAAAATTCACGCCTCAAAAGGATGTACAAAGATTTTACACGAATATTTACGGTGAAGCACAAAAATCTGTTTCGGGACAACAACTTTCCCAATCATTACTTCTCTCTCATTAGAGATTTCTCTTGGCACAAAAAGCAAATAAAAAGGATAAGGTGTGGTTATTACTGATGTAATAACTTCGAAGACTCATCTAAAACTTTTGGGTTATCTCCCAATAAGTACTTTTCTTTAACGCCTTTAAGTTAGGCATGATAGTTTGAGAAGATGCTCACATAGGAGATATGAATTGAAGTAAAAGAGAGCATCAAAAAGCAAATTCAAAAAAAAATTAAGTCTAACCCACTTCATATCCATAGGAATCTTGTATGCAAATAAATTCACAAAGAACAAAGTGACAGGTATAGGAAGATAGAACGAGAATAACTTCAAAACTTTCAGCACATAGAGAGGTGTTTCAATACCATGAAAACTTATACAACCATATTTTCCTCTCTCATAATAATTTTCAGTAGCCTCATGAATAAACTCAACAATATAACTATCACATAAATCATGCTTTTCATGGTCTACAAACACTAGAGCTTTATTATAAACATTTTCAAAAGAATCCTCGGGAACATGACATTTGTCCTCCTTTGGTAAGCATGGGGGACAATCAAATAATGTA
Source organism: Avena sativa (assembly GCA_916181665.1). NCBI lineage: Eukaryota > Viridiplantae > Streptophyta > Magnoliopsida > Poales > Poaceae > Avena > Avena sativa. The sequence continues at coordinate 342,778,157 of OV702288.1, forward strand.
AGGGGTAAAGAGTTACTCTCATTAGAAGGTAGGGATGGTTAGATCCATTCTTCCTCCTCTTGAATATCACTCTCCTCCTCTTTTTCATCCAATGAGCTTCCAGTTTCAGCAATTTCTTCTTCCATAGGCTCCTGCAAGGCATTAGTCTCTTCCATTGGTGGAGAGCATCTATTAAGATATTCAAGAATATAGCCATTTTCTACCTTGTAATTATCAAAGCAAAATTTAAGTATATCATAAACCTCATATTTATAAGGTGAATCATCAGTATTTTCAAGCAAACTAGCAAGTTCAAATGCACCCTTCCAAGCAATAAATTCTTCAATTTGTTCCACATCATAAAAGTCATAATTCCCTTTAACATAAGAAGATATGGTGACATTATCATTATACTCACACTAAAAAGGGAGGTGTTTATACCTCCTACAGCAACAAGATTTATCAAAGCAATAAGTAACATTATAAGTAGAGCAAATGTTTATAGCAATGGTATATAATTTATCACTTTGTTCCCATAAGTGTTTTCCTTTTTGTGACAAGCGGTGTTCCTTATAATAATATTTTTGTTCTTCCGTAAACCCCCCTTGCCAATAAGATTCAATTTCAAAGAAACCAACCATTGATAGAAAGCATGATAAAGCAAGACAATAACAGACCAATGAAAATAACAACTATAGTAGGAACTAACTTTTTTGTGTTTTTGATAAAGAAACAAGCAAACAAAGCAAAATTAAACTAAGCAAAACAAAAATAACAAAGTAAAGAGATTGGTTATGAGGGACTCCCCTTGTGAAGATGTCCTTGACTCCCCGGCAACGGCGCCAGAAAAAGAGCTTGATGGCCCAAAATATATCGAGCTCGTTAGGGAACCCCAAGAGGAAGGTATGATGAGCACAGTAGCAAGTTTTCCCTCAGTACGTGTAACATCCCAAAACTTTAATCCAAGCTTATCAAGATCAAATCATCCAAAAATGGGGTTAACAAAAACTTTTCCAAATTTAAAATGAAAGCATTCATATATGTGTACATTTAAAATAGGAGTTGTTTGAATTGCCATGATTGATTGATCCAATGCTTGTAAAATGTTTCTTAGGTGATTTAAACATCATCTACATCATTCCCAAACTTTTCCTAAAGAAAATCAAATCAAAAAGAATCAAAATGAAGGAATGGTCATTTTGACAAATATAACTCTCATGCCTACTTTGGCTATTCCTAGTACTCATTTCTTAACAGAAACAATTCTTGATCTTTGAACCCCTTGCTAGTACACATAATGAGGTACCAAGGCCCACCTTTTGATCTACTAAAAACATTCTGTAAACTATTTTAAATGACAGTTTAAAATTGAATCTAATGCATATGCATAGATCACCCCTATTTTAAAAACCATCTATTTGAGCACCATTTTCAAAACCCTTGCAACCAGAGACTACCTAGCACTAGTAGAGATCACTCAAAATTTTTGAACTCAAAATTCAAACTTTGGTCTCTTGCGGCCATTTCATCAAACAGGTGGCAGACACAGATCAGACCATTTTCAAAACACTATAGTGTGAAGTGCTTCTTGTCACCATTTGGGCCTAACTCGGTCCTCTTTTCCCCCCCAGATCAAACCCCGGCCCTAGCTCTCTCTCCCTCTCCCCTAGCTGCTCTAGTGCCAAGCCGCCCGACGCCATGCGCCAGACCATGGACAGCTCGCACAAAGCCGCCCTGCGCTCTCCTTCGCCCGCTGGCAGATAGGCGCCATCACACTGCACCGCCTCGACCAGCCCCTGACCAAAATCGAGCGGAGGACAAGCCCCAGTTGCTCGCGCCCACGCCTCTGTCCGCCATGCCGATCACCCCGGAGCGCCGCGTCCGCCAGAGCAGCACTGGCCTCGCCAAGCCCTAGCCTTGCGTGGCGGCACTCACAGCAGGCCCAGCACCTCGCCAGACACGCCCGTATGCCGCCACTCGACCCATAGCCGCCGCATTTCTTGTCGAGCACCTGCGGCCACTATGCAGTGCACGGAAGCTCCCGACCAATAGAGACATCCCCTTGCCGCGCCATCAAGCCATAGAGGATCGCCAGGAGACCGGCCACCGTCCTCCTACCTCGCCCATACCCTTAGCTCGCTGTGTCGTCGCCCACATCGAGCTATGCCCATGCCGCTCTGCACCCTTCGCTCGCCTATATAAGGAGGCCTCCCCAGCAACCTCTCTTCACACCATTCTCATCCCCACCTCTCACTCTCACTCCCCACAGCCAGCCGGAGCCGCTCGAGCACCAGGGCGCCGGAATTGCAGCCGGAGCCGCCGCCTCGGGAGGAGAAGGGCGCCGTTGATCCAGGCCATCCCAGGAAGCGCCGCTTGTACCAGGAGAACCGCCATCGTCTACCAGCCTAGTTGCCCACCTCGCCGACCCCGCTGGAGCCCCGGTACGCCCCCACTGCACCCTCACCGACCGTGCTAGGGTTAGCTCCCGTCGTGTCCTGTTCCGACGAGGACGATAGCTGTGAGCTGTCGATCTACCCTCTAATCGCACGGCCACCTTTCATCCATACCCCTTCGATACCCCCCTGTTCCATGACGGGTGGGGCCCTCGCTTAAGTCAGCCCGCGACGCTGCGCGGAGCGCAGTGGGCTGGCCCATTTCGTTCCCGCGCACGTTTCAAATTCAAATTAGGAATTTTCCTTTTAGTTAGAATATAGTTTCTGTCCAGTGTTTCAAAATTCAATTCTATGAGTTTGACAAATCCAAATTGCACGAAACTAATTTTGTCTGAAAGGTATTAAAATGATCTATCCAAGCCCGTTGGATCTAATTCATTTAGAGTTATAGATCTCTCCTAATAAAAATAAGAAGACAGAAGCTTTTGCAACTTGAAACATTTTTATAAAATCAACCAAATTAGCTTTTGAGTTGTTTCCAACTCTCAAAAATCACATTTCCTCATATCTATCCAAATATGTAATAATATTAGGGTTTACATGTAGTGACTTTGGACTAGTACCAAGATAATGCTATATAGGCCTCTCTAGTCACTTTAAATCATTAAATAATAAACTTAAACCAAAGTAATATTGATCCAACCTTTAAATCTCATTCCCACATGTTAGAATATGTGGTGAGGACATGTATCCACATGATCCCATGTTTTGGTGGTGAATATTAAATTTTAGTTAATTTTTCAATGAGTAGAAATTACTTTTCCAAAATAAAAAGGTTGAAACTATTGAATTAAACTTGTGATGCTTAGGATGATAATAGATCATCAATTGTGTGGTTTAGAATACTACTTAGCCTAGTTAAGTATTGTTTGGTGATTGTGCACTCCCTATGTATTTCTAGACGATAGTACCTACCAAGCCTTCGAGGAGGAGGAGTTCTACCAAGAAGAAGAAGAAGAAAACTTCAACCACTGCACCAACCAAGGCAAGCTATTAGTGGCAAGCTAACCCTTGCAAAACATGCTTTAGTAAGCTATTGTTAGCAAGCTAGAATAAAACTAGATGGTTTAGTAAAGATGCCTTAAGCATGCTTTGATCACACCCCGTTAACTATTAGTACCCCAAGTCTTATTGACAAGTTTTACCTCCCTTAGTTTACACAAAGTTCTTTAATTAATTTTAAAGGTAGCATAAAGAGTATAAAACTTGACCTACTTAGAAACTTTTAGATGTCCTTCTATGGCATGAGATTGATCCCATCTTTCCACCTTAGTGAACACTCTTAACTTAGTATTTGAGAATAGCTCAAAAACTTGAGTCACTTTAGATGGGAACACTTGGTGAAAATGAGTTATGAAAACCTTGGAATGATGAGTCATTCTATTGAGATGTTTTGACATGTGTTGAAAAACACAATTGGTTTATGATGATGAAAATGATGAGGCATGAGCCTTAACCCTTTTATAAAACTGATGGTTGGATTCGGATGCGATACCATTCCAAATTTACCGTACAACCACATTACCTGAATTGGGTAAGGCTTAGCTAGAAATTTATATGCATTAGTATTAGTTCCCTCACGGGAGAGGTTTGAGCTGAGGCTACCTTTCAATGTTGTCCACCTATGTAGTGCCCAAGATGACTGATGGTCATGGTTGGGAGGCCATGCTCATAGGAGAGGTGCTTATACTAGGGTGTGTAAAGGGAAGGTTATGTTTGATTATCTGCATACTAAGTATGATGATTCAGGGTTATCCCTGACAGATGTATCGAATCTTGTGGTGAAAGTATACCACCTCTGCAGAGTGTCAAACTATTCGAATAGCCGCGTCCACGGTTATGGATAGTTGGAATGGCCATACTGTTTCGTTGTCAGATGTTTTCTAAATAACTTGAAATGAATGATGAACTTTGACTTGACCACAACAGGGTTGTGTTAATGATAATAGCTTCCCAACTTAAGTGATTCTAGAACTTTACTTTATCTTTTCTTGCTTCAGAACTCAGCTTAGGTTTCAAACTTAACTTGATAGTTATTCTTTAAATTCAACACTTTAACTTAGAATTATAACCCTTGTTAGTAGTAGTTTGTGAGTACTTAAAGAGTACTCATGGCTTTTGTCCCTGGCTATTATCATGGCCAGACTATGAAGGAGATTATCAAGATGATGTTCAGCAGGACGGCTATGATAACTAGGACTATCTGCCTTCATCAGCATTGCCTGTGCCCCTGAAGATGGACCCCACCGCTACGCTATCGTTTATTTCCGCTACTTGTTGTATTAAAGACTGGATCATGAGATCCTTATTTGTGTAAAACCTTATGTATGGTTTGTAATGGATGATGTACTGTGATATCCAATCCGTTATGTCTCGCAAAAATGGTAATCCTGGGATTGCGAGGTATGGCATAACGGGCATCTGGGATTAAAAATTCGGGTGTTGACAGTACGAAACCAAGGTTATCAATCCAGTAGGAGCAAGGAAACACCCCAAAGGTGTTGCTAGCTGAACGTTGGCAGGACGCACTACTGGTGCCAGCAGCAACGTGGAGACCTGCACAACACAACCACAGAACTCTGTCCCCAACTTGCGATGAGGTTGTCAATCTCACCGGTTTTGCTGAAAACAAAGGATTAAACGTATCGAATGGAAGGAAGTAATAGTTTGCAGAAAGTAAACACAAAGCAGTAAACAATTGATTGTGAATTGAAAGTAAAAGAAAGGACCGGGGTACATAGTTCACTAGAGGTGGCTCTCTTAAGATAGATAACATGTTGGGTGAACAAATTACAGTGGGGCAATTGACAAACATCGAGAAAGCATACAAGCATATACTAATCATCTTGACTCCTTTGAGATTCGATTGGGCATTACAACATTATACATAGACCGCCATCCAACTGCATCTATGACTAATAATCCGCCTTCAGGTTATCATCCGAACCCCCTCCAGTATTAAGTTGCAAGTAACAGATTATTGCTTTACGAATTGCATGTAAAGTAAACAATACGAGTGTTCTATGAACAAAGGATTGTTGTTTTCTCCCTAGTAGCAACAACACATCTAGTACCTTAGAGATTTCTGTCACTTCCCCAGATTACCAGAGGCATGAACCCACTATCGAGCATAAATACTAACTCTTGGAGTTGCTAGCATCTACTTGGCCAAGATAGCTACTAACAACGGAAAGCATGCAAGATCACAAATAACAAAGACATTATAGAATCAATAATCAATCTGAAATAGCATCTCAATATCCATCGGATCCCCGCAAACACAACATGCAGAATTACAAATAGATGATCTTGATCATGAACGGAGCTCACAAGATCTAAACATGAAAGCACAAAGCAGGAGAACCAGCCATCTAGCTACTACATGGACCTGTAGTCTAGAGATGAACTACTCATGCATCACACCGGAGGCTTGCATGATGATGAAGAAGGCCTTCAGGGTAAATTCCCCTCTCCGGCGGGGTGCTGGGAAGAGCTTCAGATCCCTCTCGATCTAGGGATGGAGATGACGGCGGCTACAGACTCTTTCGTGGAATTTTGATTGAGTACTTAGGGTTTCCGTATCAGAGGTAATATATAGGCGGAAGGAGAGGCCGAGGGGGTGCTGGAGGCGGCCAGACCACCCCCTGGCGTGGGCCAGGCCTGGCCGCGCGGCCAGGTGGTGTGTCCAGGCCCCAGCCCCTCTTCGTCTTGTATTCTGGCTCTAAATGTCCCCCGGTGAAATAATAACTTTGGCTTTTGTCCCGTCCAATTATGAGAATATTCATTTTCTGACTTCCTGAAACCAAAAACAGCAGAAAACAGGCAGCTGGCACTGTGGCTCTTATTAATAGGTTATTCCAAGAAATCATATGAAAAGTACTCCAAAGTGTGGACAAAACACAAGAAAGTAGATACAACCAAGCATGGAACATAAAAAATTATAGATACATTTGCAATGTATCAGCCCCAAAGTAGGTCGATCCACATCTCAAGTACATGCGACAATCTCAGGTCTAAGGACAAAACGTACACGATGTGTAGAGAGAGCTTCAAGTATTATTACCAGTCTCAAATTGGGTCAGTCCAACCCCATGTTTATAACATGTGTTGACATCATTGGTTTGACATCTCCATGTCTATGAATTGCGAAACATAGTCATCAACCAATCGATGTGCTAGTCTAATATTCACGTGTGTCCTCACATGAACTCTGACTAGGGACAACTATTAGATAACCATACAAGTAAAGAGTTTCACAAACAATGCACGCAGTTGCCAATCAATACAAGTTACCTGATATATGGATATATAAGGAACATTATAATAACTCATGGATACATATGAAATAGAATCATCTCTATGATTGCCTCTAGGGCATATTTCCTTCAGTCTCCCACTTGCACTAGAGTCAATCTGGATAGTATCTAATACCTATTGCTCTTGTGTGCGCTTCATGCGCAGGCCGCGGGAGTGGCTTTGTCAAGGGATCAGCATCATTTGAGTCCATATGTATTTTCATAACATGACACTACCATCATCAATGAGCCCATGAATCTGATGGTAATGCATGCGAATATGTTTGTTCTTCTGGTGCTGTCTAGGTTCCTTGGCTTGTGCAATAGCACCATTGTTGTCACAATAAACGTCCAAGGGATTGGACACACCCTGAACCACACCAAGAGCAATCAAGAAATTCCTAATCCAAATAGCTTCCTTTGCAGCCTCCAAAGCGGCAATATATTTAGCTCCTGTTGAAGAGGAGGCCACTATATCTTGCTTGGAACTTTTCTAGCTCACAACACCACCATTCATGACAAACACATAACCTGATTACGCTTTGGAGTCATCTGAGTCGTTAAGGTAACTCGCATCTGTGTAACCCTTTACACTGAGTTCATCCTCACCTCCATAAACTAGGAACATATCATTAGTCCTTCTCAAGTACTTAAGGATATTCTTTACCGCTGTCCAGTGGCTTTCACCTGGATCAGCCTGGTATCTGCTCGTAACACTTAGAGCATAGGAAACATCTAGGTGAGTACATGTCATTGCAAACATGATGGATCCAATAGCCGAAGCATATGGAACCCTACTCATGCGCTCTCGCTCATCAGTGGTCGAAGGACACTGAGTCTTGCTGAGTTTAATGTCGTGAGACATGGGCAAGTACCCCTTCTTAGCCTCTTCCATGCCGAACTATTTCAGCACTTTGTCAATGTATGTACTATGGCTTAATCCAATTAGCCTCCTTGATCTATCTCTACAGATCTTGATACCCAGAATATATGCCGCTTCTCCTAAGTCCTTCATAGAAAAACTATTTTTCAATGAGGTCTTAAGAGACTCGAGCATAGGAATGTCATTTCCAATCAGTAATATGTCATCTACATATAAGATTAGAAATAAAAGTGATTTCCCACTTTCTTTCTTATAACACAAGGTTCTTGTTCATTTTTATGAAGCCAAACTCCTTTACAACTTCATCAAATCGAATGTTCCAACTCCGAGATGCTTGCTTTAGCCCATAAATAGACTTTTGAAGTTTGCATACCTTACCAGCATTGTTTGGATCGACCAAAACTTCGGGCTGCATCATATACACGTCCTTAGTAAGGATTCCATTTAAGAAAGCTGTCTTGATGTCCATCTGCCATATCTCGTAGTCAAAATGCGCAGCAATGGCTAGAATGATCCGTATAGATTTAAGCATCACTACGGGCGAGAAAATCTCGTCATAGTCAACTCCTTGAACTTGTCAAAAACCATTTGCAACAAGTCGAGTTTTATGGATGTGAACATTTCCATCCATATCAATCTGCTTCTTATAGACCATTTGCACTCAATGGCTTTAAAACCATCAGGTAGGTCAACCAAGTTCTAAACTTGATTGTCTCCCATGGACTCTATCTCGGATCTCATGGCAATCAACCATTTCTCAGAGTCTGGGTCCACCATCGCTTCTGCATAGGTCGTAGGCTCATCATTATCTAACAATAATAATTCCCGGGCTTCGCGGAGCCTCGCCGACCTTCATGGTTGTAGTGCTTCTATTGCCACAGGTTCCTCAACTTGTTCTTCTACAATAGCATCACTCGCAGAAGCATCCCCGACTGGCTCATCTTGAACTTCTTCAAGTCACACCAACCTTCCACTTGTTCCCTTTGTGAGAAATTCTTTCTCTAGGAAAACACTATGACGAGCGACAAACATTTTGCCCTCTTCTCGGTTGTAGAAATAATACCCTAAGGTTTCCCTTGGATATCCCATGGAAATGAATTTATCCGATTTGGGTGTTAGCTTGTCCGACTGAAGTCGCTTGACAAATGCATCACAACCTCAAATCTTTAGAAAAGACAAACTGGGATTCTTTCCAGTCCATATCTCATATGGTTTCTTAACTACGGATTTAAATGGTACCCTGTTTAGTGTGAAAGCTGTTATTTCTAGAGCGTAACCCCAAAATGATAATGGTAAATCCAACTGGCTCATCATCTAATGAACCATGTCCAACAAAGTTCGATTGCGCCATTCAGAGATCCCGTTTCTTTGAGGCGTTCCGGGCGGCGTGAGTTGTGGAACAATTCCGCAACTCTTAAGATGATTGCTAAATTTGTGACTCAAATATTCACCTCCACGATCAGATCGCAAGGCCTTTATTTTCTTACCATGTTGATTCTCTACCTCACTCTAAAACTCTTTGAACTTTTCAAAAGTTTTAGATTTATGCTTCATCAAGTAGACATAGCCATATCTACTGAAATCATCAGTGAAAGTAATGAGTAGTGATATCCTCCTCTGCCTATCGTGCTCATTGGTCTACATACATCAATATGTATGAGTTCCAACAAGTCTGTCGCTCTCTCGAGAAAACCCGTAAAAGGCGTCTTGGTCATCTTTCCAAGTAAACAAGCTTTACATGTCTCGTATGATTCAAAATCAAATGAAGTTAGAAGACCATCACTATGGAGCTTCTTCATGCGCTTTTCACTTATATGCCCCAAACGACAATGCATAAATAGGTAGGACTCAAATCATTAGGCCGGAGCCTTTTAGCACTAACATTGTAAATAGATGCATCATCAAGATTTAAAATAAATAACCCATTCACAATGGGAGCATCAACCATAAACATAGCATTCTTAGAGATTACACAACCATTGTTTGTACTCTCGAATGAATAACCATCCTTCATCAAGCATGAAGGTGATAAAATGTTTCGACCCATACTAGGAATGTAATAACAATTATTTAACTCTATAATAAATCCTGACGGAAGGTGAAGCTGCATGACGCTGACGAATAATGCAGCAACCATTGCTTTATTTCCGACGCGAATATCCACTTTGCCTTTCTGCACTTCTCTAGTCCTTATTAGCCCCTGCATCGAATTACAAATATGAGCAACCGATCCGGTACCAAATACCCAAGAGTTAACATAAGAATCTGCAAGAAAAATGTCCACAACATTTACAACAAGCGTACTTGAGTGAGAAGTACTCTTACTTCCACTATTCTTAAAAAAAGCCTGGTACTTGCTGCAGTTTCTCTTTCGATGGCCACGTTCATGAGAAAAGAAACACTCACTGTCTTCTGCAGGTCTAGCCTTTTGCTTAGGTGCAGACTTTGGCTTAGGGATCGCATCCTTATCCTTTCCCTTCTTCTTCTGCCAAGAAGTGCCCTTTTTCTTGAAAGTAAGCTTGTTCTGCACAGCCATCACATGGCTATGCCCTACACACTTCTTAGTGTCACGTTCTGCTGTTTTCAGCATCCCATGGTCTAAGAATTAGAGTTACTTTGAATGAGATATCAATATAAACTTGAGGACATGATCGTATTGCTAAATCTATCGTAGGTGAATGTTTATCATATCATTCTCTAATGACATGACCTTGTTAATAACAGCATCCAATGTTCATGATCAAGAAACCTTGCTCATCAGTTAATCAACAAGCTAGTGTAATGAGAGGCATCAGTAGGAACCTGTTCTTTTGTTTATTTAAACACACATGTATTAATGTTTATTTTTAATACAAATATAGCATGAGAAATAAACATCTATTATAAACCTGGAATAAGATAATAACCATTTATTATTGCCTCGGGTATATTACTTTTAGTTTGTATAAATCACAACACATATTCACGAGCTAGATTTACATTTTGTAGTGAAAATAGCAGAAAGTACGCAAGAAAAAAATAAAGAATACAATGTTGACAACTTGAACAACCTCTCGTGGCGTGGATGCAACAACCGTCGTTCCACCATCTACCATAGCGAGAAGTCATAGAAAAAACCTCCTCGACAATGCACAATCATCATTCATCTTGAACATGTCATATGGATCAACCGCGGCACCAGTGTGTTCTGTAAATGGTGATGAAGCTGGCTGTCATTCGCGCCACCATGCAGCTATCGCGTTCGATCACGTCATTCGCGCCACCAGCAAGCTATCGCGTTCGATCATGTTTGAACATCATTTATGTTCGCGAGTGTTACACATTTATCGCGGTCAATCACGTTTTCTCAACATTCATAATCGCGACATCGTTCATTTCATTTTATACCTTTTCATGTTTTACTCTTGATTCGTACAAATGCGTAGGAAGCAAAAAAACCATACGAAAATAACCAGGAAGACAAATGTGAGAAAACTTTGAGTTAAAAAACAAATAACACTAAGAAGTTCAAAAAGTAAAAAGACGAAAAAGAGCATAGGAAAACAAACCAGAGGCAAGGACACACGCCAAAAAGGAAAAAATCAAGAAGAAAAGAGAGAAAGAAGAAAACAAAATGTAAAAAATAAAAGAGGAAGGAAAATACGAAGCAAATAAAAAACAAGAACGGTGAGAAAATGAAATAAAAGCTAAAAGTGGAAGAGAGAAAAACAGCGGTAGGGGCACGAGAGCGCTTACCACGCACAAAAACATGCAAATATCTCTGCCACACATTGCCGTGCCGAGAGCCACCAATAGACCATAAAAGATCACTGGACGGACAGATAGGGGTCGACACGATGGCGGGCGCAGAGTCGCCGGACGTATGTAGTGAACCGAATATGCTAAGCACATTATTACCACCTACACCTAATCTACTAAACTACCGAATCCGAGTAGCTATCTCATCTATGCAGCAAATGTCTGTAAGTTTTAGCTCGCGACGCCACATTCATCTCAAACCTATACCTAGTCAATCGATGCATTTTACGTCGGCAAGCTCTCAGTTGCAGCACCGCTCCGCCTAAAAGCAACTATGCTGTCAGCCAGAATTTATCGGATACGGCTATGCCGTTGTTCGGATGGTCGAGCCTGGCTACCTAAAGGACAGCGAGCCACCAAAGCTAAGCCCTGGTGAGGAAGAAGAAAAATAAAAACGATGTGAGAAGTAACAAAGAAGGGGGATGTTTTATAGCCGCATGGGTGAGGCATGGACCCTGCTGTGGATTCTACGCAGCGAGATGCACTCTCCCGCGCAAGCGAGATCCACCGTACTATATTCCCACGAGAACGCACGCCAGCCTATATAGTTTACTTGTCCACGTCAGATCTTCGCCGCGATAAACTACGAACGTGTACATCGCAGGCAGCCAACTCATCCATCTGGCATGTAGAAACGCTATCGCAAGACTCCACGCCGTCAGTGGCAGTGTAAACCCGCGTATGTGTATAGCCTACGCACCCAGCTCGGCTGTAGCCCGTCCATGAAAAACCACATATGTCTATAGCCTACCGTGCTAGCTCGGCTGTCCACCGCGAAAAAACACGTCTAAAAAGGGTCCACATCGTCGGCATACACGTATGTCCATAACCTATGGTCAAAGCTCACCCGTAGACGTCCACGAAAACCTGCAGATGTCTACGGCTACACTACAAAGAAAGCTCTCCGCTGCTAGAAATTAATTCCATCGATGACTTCTGACGCGCCACATCGGCTCTTGGTGGGCCCAACAACCTAGGGGTGCAGAGCGTTGTCGAGAAGGGAACGCCTCTTACCGCGCATGTTCCAACCCGCGTACGTTGGTGGTGGGCCCATATCGCGCGTGTTTCTCACCTTCCAGCGACGAGGGGTACAACGGCTCGCGGTACACCCATCCGCGGTATGGAATCTTTCGCCCTGGCCCGCAGCGGGACCCACCTCACAGGATAGCAGGGCTCAGTAGCGATGTCGCCGCGTGTCCTTCTCAGCATCCATCCCACAGACGAAAAGAACCGGGACAACATGGATAATAGTTTGAGTTGAAACAATCTAGCGCTATTATTTACTCTGATATGCTTTATATACTTCTTTATTATACTTACTAGACTTATTTTGCGCCCCCGGGGCACGACTGTGAGGCAAAACATTAAACAATAGGCCGATAAATGTTGATCAAGTGTATGCCTGAGAAACTATTATTGCACTAAGTAAAGTTTGTCATCATGGCTCAGTTGCGATGTCACCGCGTGTCCTTCTCAGCATCCATCCCACAGATGAAAAGAACCGGGAAGACGTGGATAGCAGTTTGAGCTCAAACAACCTAGCGCTATTATTTACTCTGATATGCTTTATATACTTCTTCGTTATTACTTACCAGACTTATTTCGAGCCCCCCGGGCACAGCTATCAGGTAAAACGTTAAACAATAGGCCGATAAATGTTGATCAAGTGTATGCATGAGCAACTGTTATTGCACTAAGTAAAGGTTGTCATCATGCAAGATTAAAAACCATTTTGAGGCATTTCCATAGGAATTGGAGTTCCTAAGGTAAAGCCTCGAACCTGGCGGGCCGAACTCTCATTGCTGGGTTTATATGATCGCTAAAACTGCTCTAAGTTATCGAGGTGCGACTAAACTTCTAGGCTTCTACCACATGAAACCGCAAACGCTATAAGAGCCATTTTCAAGAGCGCGTGGGATGAGTCGTTTCCGCGAGCTACTGGCTGAAACCTCCCTAAGTTGTCGAAGTGGGACTAAACTTCTAGGTTTCTAGCACAGGAAACCAAGAACGCTATAAGATCCATTTCCGCGAGCACGTGGGACGATCTGTTTTTGCTAGCGCATGGGACACGTACGTCCAAACATAAGAGACATGTTCGCACATGTCCAGTATCCACGACACGACTCACGAAGGTAAGCGTTTTTAACATGAATATGCAATCATACATGAATAGAGTGCATAACACTAATACACGTGTAAAAATTAAAGTAAAACATACACATATAAAATTACAGACAAAAAATAGACTGACAAGTAATCCTAAAATCTTATCTAACAATCTACATACACTATAGAGCCGAGAAAAGAGTTTGTGAAGCTCTTACAAAATTCTCTTATCTTGTTGATAAATAATGGAAGCATGCATACGACTATATTGAACTTCATCAAACCTACTTTATTCAACCTTTGCATGTCTCTTGCATTAGCACAAGTAAATACGCATCAGAGTTAATAGGAAGCGTTACTCGCAAAGTCAATAGGAAGCGCTACTCACAAAGTCAATATGAAGCGTTACTATTGAACGATCGAAGCACGAAGCGATGAAGCTTCTCGAAGATGTCCTAGGACCCTGCCCTATGACATCTTTGAGGAGCTTGTCTCAGTAGTATTTCCAAGCCCCCGGAAGGAGTACCCGGGAAGGCCCACGGTGGAAGCTACCTCGGCACGAGGCCGAGGGAACTTGGCAGACGCTACTAGAGATTAGGAATGACTCGGAAACTAGGGCAAGTAAGGAACCCGAAGTCAACATTGCAGGCAGTGGTGGAGGCGCGCAGGCCGGCATGACAGACGCTTGGAGCTCACCTCCTGGATGCACTGCCCCACCCTTTTCATGATGGTGCTGCAGTTGCATCAGTGGAGACAAGATGGGACATGCCTATCCTATCCCATCATCATCAAGAGCAGCTGCACCCCGCCCATAGCAAGGGGCGGTCCATAGAACCACTAGGTTTGTCCACACCATGTGGTGAGGTTCATAAAACCCAAGAACTGTGCATGGTAGGATGCACGCTGGCTATGTGATATCCCCTCGGATGTATAAGAGGAGGACCGACGCCTTCTAGAGAGGGGGATGAACCTTCTATCATGATAGGAACTGGGTATTGTGAGGACAACCCAGGCAGGAGCATTAGCTATAGAGGAACAATATCTGCACCCTCCACCGGAGATGCCGCCACCAGCACAGCCACCCCAGGTGGGTGGAACCTCCGCGCAACAGGGCACCAACACTGAGGCCACTGTTAATCCATCGGCTAGTTGTGTTGGAGGCACCGCAGCCAATGTATCCAGGAGGGAGGCAGACCCTTCTCCCCAATGTAGTGCTTTGGTGGTGCGTAGGGCCGCATTTGTGCCCCTCCATGCGATGATGACCCCCAGGCGCTGATGGTAAGATGACCGTCGCTCCAGTAGTGCTCGGTGGCGCGCACACGAGGAGAAGCCCTGGCGACCCTCCACACCTTGATTCTGTAGCCTCCGACGCCTGACACTCCCACTTACGAGAAGTGGAAAGCTGACATGTCTGACTACCTGACATACGTCGGGCAGCATCCTGAGTCGGCATCAGAGCACTCCTAGTCCAGCAAGGCTCGACACGAGTGGGAGATCACAATCCTCCCTTGCCACCCGCGCACCAGCAACATGTGCTACCCATAGCCGCTAGCCAGGGGGTTGGCACTCCTCCATCAACATGTCAGGATGCTAATGCACGTCCAGCTAGCGCGCCTCCAGATGGTGGGCATGGGTTGGTGCAACACCGACAGGAGGACCGGGAAACGACATGCGTGGCTATGGACCAGGACCATGTCTTCGTGGGCTCGACTTCATCTCGCCCGCGTGATACTTGAATTTTGTATCATCATAATAGCCACATATATGACTTGTTTATATATTTATCTGCATTATTATATCATTGTTTATGCAATTTTTAGATGATTTATGGAGTCTCTAACAAAGTCCCTTGTTTTGGTATTTAATTTCTGGGAGACAGAAAACCTTCTTTTTTGTATTTTGCTGTTTCAAGGACTTTTTGGACACCAATTAATTCCATGAAAAATACCGCGAAATATTTTCATCATGAGAAAGACAATGGGCCTTGGAACTCTGCGAGGGGAGCCACTAGGGCCGAATGAGGCCAGGTGGCGTGGGATACACCTATGGCCGCACTATCTAGGCCTATTCAGGCCTCGAGTGTCGCTGTAGCTACCCATTTTTATAGACGGCTCCGAATCGCCCGAAAACCTATGCCATATTTTTCCCATGATTTACAGAGGCGGTGGCGGAGGTGAAGTCATCTCCTACTACGAGAGAGGGCATATCCGGCTGCTTTGAGGCCTCTAGAGAAGGGGAAATCAAAGCCATCGTCATCACCACTCCTCCTTGGAATAGGGGGAAGCTTCTCCATCACCACATCTATCATCTCCAACATCAGCACCATCTCCATCTCGAAGATCCACATCACCCCCTCATAGTTTGTGATCAGATTTAACAACCCAAGTTGTAATAAATGTATTTAGTACTTAAGCATGACATGCATTTATTTAAATCAACTAAAACAAATGCATGTGAGTAAGAAAGTATGAAAAAATGCAAGTGCAAAGTATGAAAGTAACTACCTGCAAAAGATTTCAAAATGTGTTCCAAATTCAAATTTTGGAATGTTCTGGTATTTACCAAAGTGCCCCTGCCTTTTCCTATTTAAAATGGCTTTAAAACCATTAAATAGATCCTTTTCTAATAAAAATAAGGGTTTTAATAAAACCCAGAGGGTTCTATGTAAGTTTCATCCCCTGGAGATAAAGTATTGGACTGCGGGTTGATTTTCAGTTTTGCTAGGGGGTTTTCCGCAAAATTGTTTTCGTCTTCTCATAGATGGAAGGAGCTATGTGCCACCGCTGCTCCGCGTCACGATTCCTGCTCGGTCGCTGCTATGGGGAGGGGGATAAGACTACCCCAAGCCATGCCCTCTTCTCCTTATACCCCACTCTCCCACGCGACCTCTATCTCTCGCCCTGTCAGGTCCCGAAACCCTAGCACCATGGCCGCCGGATAGCCGTCGTCCCCAGGTCTTGCTAGCTGCATGTTGAGCTTCCCCTCAACGTCAGATTCCTCCTTGTTGTCTGAATTGAGCCGTGGAGCTAGAGAACCGCCGCATTGACCATTTCTTCTTTGACACCGATGAGCTCTACCGCTGCCCTAGCTCTCGCTCTGGCCCTCCTCTCGCCTCCCCATCTTCATCGTAAGTATTAGGGTGAGCTTCTAAGTCTCCTTGTACCATCTGCACTTCCTAACTTGACCTATATCTCCCTAGCATCACGCGTCGCCACTCGCCGCCACAGACCTTCGCTGTGCAGCGTGTTCTGATGACCATAGTTTAGCGGCACAAGCACGGTTTGCTTCGCCTCACTCGCACGGTACGAACACGCCCTCGAACGGATCCTAGCTCGCCGTCCTCCATCGTATCCGTCGCTATACAGATTGTGGGTCGACAAGTTGATGTCGATCCTACGTGGATCTCGCGTGGCACCCGCGTGGACCGACATGGCGCTTGCGTCAGCGCTTGGCAAGGTTTACACAGTTGCAAGCCGATGTGTCATGGGTACCAGTTGTTAGTGACCGTGGGTAGATTAGTTTCTGTAATAAAAGTATCTGGCCATGTTGATGACGTTAGGATGATGTCATAAATCCTTTAAACATTTTCAGAAAATGCAGAAATTGCATTAGTCTTATCAAATTAAGAACATTTAATCTGTATATCATAAAAATATGTATAATATATCAAAATGTTCATAAAAATGAGGTCTACCAATTAAGCCTATGATTATAATTCTCAAGCCACCTAAAACCCTAGTTTTGTCTAGAGGAACACCGAACCCTTAACTACATGTGGGTTAAATGGTGTGCCTCTACCAGGGCACCCCGAACCCTCTTAAATCGATGGTGTACCTAGGCTTGATGTAGGATCTCTAATATGATATGTCATACATATTGTTTGAACATTGCATTGTACCTTGTCTTGAATGTTATCTTTCTTTCTGGTATTGCTTCTTCACAATAGGATCCGAGGCCGAGGCAGAAGTCAACGACAATGAAGATCCATACCTTTCGACTGAAGGACAATGCAAACGTAGCCTCTCATTCTGAACCTATGTTTTACAAAGTATCTACCTTCTCACTATGATGCATACGATTCCAATGTGGTCTTTTCAGTAGATAGAGTTACCTATCAGCTGCATAGTTTTTGTTTGTAGCCTTATACACCTGATCCAGTGCTCCTATCATACCTAGGTCTGGCATGTGTGTTGCTAGAGCTATCGCAACCGACAAGATTATCCATGCTTCGTAGTTACATATGATCTATCTGGATGATGAATCAGTGATGCCAAAGAATCTAGAAAGGTAGGAGATGGAGATATGATCGAAGGTGATAGTTGAACGTGCTAAAGGCTTGTATGGGAGTCCATGTTGGGTTGGTTTTTACAGTCCCATGCTTGCTACCAGTAGGACCCGAGTTCTTGCCTCTTGAACCAAGGCTGAGCGTACAACCACACAGGGCCTAGAAAACCCCTCAACTAACTAACTTGCCTAGTAGATTCCATGAGTCACATAGTTCGGGCTTTCCATTTGGCATACATATTGAAAATGCTTTCGAAAGAGGAGGATAAGGAGGTGCATCATAACAGGTAGGGAAGCATGGACAGGGTTGCTTAGGGTGGATAGAGCCCCTGGTAAACTAACCTCGCCTCACATCTCTAGGGACCGACTTCAGGATTTGACCCATTATGATGGAACCGTCCTTAGGGTGTTAGTCATGATCTCGGCAAACACAAGGTAAAGGTTATGTCTAACCACCCTCTGCTGGCACCCCTAGAAGCGTGCTAAACGTTGGCACTAAGAGTCGGCTGGTACGTGTGTGTAAAATTGTGCACTGCAGGGTTTTAATCTTTTCGAAAAGTTGTGTCCACGGTTATGGATGACTTGGGAACGAACGTGAAGATCATAGATAAAATTAAATAAATGTAAAACTTTGGTGAACCACGTGTGCTTAAGGATGCCTCCTCGGGTGTTCGAGGGGGTGATTCTAGATACAAGGTTCTGGTGATGTTGATGGTTAGCAGGATATAATACTCAAAATAGAGTTGTCACTCTCTTATCCCCTTTTAAAGCATTCTGTGTTGTCGAGCCTCTACTCTCTCTTGTTTACAAATAAAGATCACTTTACGCAAAAGTAAACCCAGAGAAAGCCTCTCTAACCAGATCATGTAGATACTAGGTTATCTAAGCCTTGCAGAGTACATTCTTATACCCAGCCTTGCACCATTATTGTTTTTCCTACAGATGATCTAGTTGCAACTGATGGTGGCTTCTAGGTTGACATCGACGAGTAGTTGGGGTTCCCAGGTAGCAACCTGAGGACTATGGGATGTATGTTTCTTATATTTAAAGCTCTTAGGCCCTTTTCTAATTTTGTTGTCTAGAACAACATAATTTGCTTTCGCTGTTTGGTGTAGTGTTGGGTCTATGACCTCTGGTCTGTAATAATTTAATATCATACTATATTAAGAGTTTAAACTCATGTTGTTGTATCTGTGTGTTCTGCGATGTTACCGAATATTGCACTGTGATCTTCCGAGCTTGGAGTTGTGCTTATCTCAGACGTTAATCTGAGGTTTGTTTAACCCTAATCCCAGGGGTGTTACATATTGTTTTAGTGCTTTGTGCATGATTTTTATTGGTAACTTTCCATTATTTGGTGTGAAGTTATAATTTTAGATTGTGTTGTATTCCATATGCCACTGATCCATATCGTGTTTCACTATTGTGAGTAGTTCCCCATGTTCCCGAGGGCATAATATGAATTGGCTATGATTTTAATATAGTATGCAATGAGTATTTGGTTAAGTTTTAATATTTATGTGATTCTATGATGGTAATATGTGAATGTCGAATGCATATTACTTCACCTGTATGGTCTCATAGGGTTGCACCTTAATGTAATGAAGAGAAGAGGGAGGACAAAATGATAGAAACCATGTCTTGAGTCTTGGAGTTATATTAAGGGGGTTTTAGATCGGGGAGTATAGAACTCTATGTTGTGGTTGGCATTTATGTCTTAAGGAATCCTTTGTTTGCTCATGAAAGTGGCCTTAGAACCAACCATAAGGGTTGCACTTGATCATGTATATGGCTGCACCTATTTTAGGCATTGTCCAAAGTGAATAAAACTTGAGGAGATACTTGCTATTCTGCTGTAGATATCATTATTCTATGTAAATCCATGCCACCCTCAGGAAAATTTATCACATATAAGAACACACACTTGAGCTTTTCCTCTTGCTGCATAGAGGATTAGGATTTCTCTAAAAAGAGCATTTAATCTATTGCAATTTACTTTTCTGCAAACTAATAACCCTAAAACACCAAACCTTTGCATATTCTATTGTTTTACTTGCCAGACTTACTAACCAATACATTCAGCTCCTCATGGGTTCGGCAACCTTTTATTGATTGAAAGGTACTACAATAGATCTTCTGCACTCGGGAGACATCAAGATACTTTTCTGGTACCATTGCTGGTGAGCGTCGTGCTATTGGTAGGTTCATTTGGTAAGGCAACTTGAAATATATTTTTACTTTTTTATTATTTTAATTTATTGTTGATGCTATGGATTATGAATTTATGAAGACCTGTTTATATAATCATGTTCACTCCATTAACGCAAAAGTTCATAAAACTCCCGAGCCAGAAAGGTAGTATCAAATTCCCATTAGTCATGTTAAAATTGTTAGGAAAAAAGACTTTTCAGGTGATGGAAGTAAAACTGCCCAGGATCATTTGCAGAAGATTGAGGATATATGTTCTTTATTTAAACTTTCTAGTATCTCTCAAGCTAAAGTAAAAAATGAAGCTATTATATTTATCTCTTTCTAGTGATGCTCGCGAATGGTTTAGATCTGTAGATGAAGAATATCGTCTTAATTGGGAATATTTGAAGAATGCTTTCTATCTTAAGTTCTCCCTCCGATCCATAATAAGTGTCACTTACTTAGTACAATGTTTGTACTAAGTAAGCGACACTTATTATGGATCGGAGGGAGTACTATACTCCTATGGAGGATTATAATGATCGTTGTCATATTTATAATTTTGGGCCTCATGTTGGATAAAGTATTAGTTGGCTTCAGGGAGATTAAAGGAACTCCTTCATAATAATCCTTGTTATGGTCTTTCTAAAATCATAATATTGATTAATTTTTGTGTGAGATTACCTCAGCATCAAAAGGACTTTCTTGATAATTCCTCTAGGGAAAAGTTTTACACATAAAAGTGAATAATAAACATGGGACTTATTAAATACAATCTTTGAGAATACTGATAATTGGCATCTTGACAAAGGTAAAAAAACCTGCTTAGAATATGAATAATCATGTGTACAAAATTTCTCTACTTCTATTTCGTTTGAAGAAATGTGTAACAGGTTTGGTTTTGATCATATGTTTTAGTAGATATATGTTGAAATTATTAAGCATTATATTGTTATGTCTAAAATCATTAAGCGGGTTAGCCAAGTTTCATCTACTAAAACTAAAGAATATGTTGAAACCCCTCCATATTGAAATAAACTGCAAAAAAATTTACTCACTAGTATCGCAAACAAAAGTTGTGGAAGATCTTGTGTGCCACATGAAAAAATTGAAGTTCAACATCATGTTTCTTCTATTAAAGAATTAAATGAAGAAGACCCTTATGATGTCTACCTATGTGA
The DNA here is from genome assembly GCA_916181665.1 of Avena sativa. Lineage (NCBI taxonomy): Eukaryota > Viridiplantae > Streptophyta > Magnoliopsida > Poales > Poaceae > Avena > Avena sativa. Next base: position 342,799,326 of record OV702288.1, read on the forward strand.
AGATTCCACCAAGGCAATTCAAGGAAAAACTACCGGCACGTACCTACGCAAGCTCAGCAATGACATGCCACATGGTTATGTGCACGACGCACTATCGTGCGGTAACCGACCCTTATGGTGTCCCTTTGTCAATATAAAAGGAGGCCTAGTGTAGCATCCCAATTTTCTAACATTGGAAGGCTACATAATAAATAAAGATCTATGCCACCATATTCTTGTCATTACTGCATCATCATAATATCATGCTCATGTCATCATGCCACATTGCATTTGAGCATCATATGAAATCATGTGTTTGGTTCTCATCCTTTATGCCTCTTAATAAATGCATTTGCTTCTTGATATATTGTATTTGCTTCTTTATATATTGCTTGATGCTCAAGTTGAGTTAGGGGCATATCTATTATTAATTCCACCATCCTATTTTGCCACCTTCCTTATTTACATCCACCCATCTACCATTCCATTTATATACGAGCAATTGCATCTTCCTTTGACATTTATCACTAGCTCATGTATTGCTGGTATTGACCCATTCTATTCTACATGCTTCCATATATGGTTGCATATTGTTTTCACAATATCTATTATGGGAGCCTACATGGCCAACTTTGCATGGTATGTAGGGGTAGAAGCCATTTTATTTTATCCCATGGCTTTACTCTATTGATGGGTTTATTTGACTTAAAAGGTCATATCAACTATAGTTGAAAATACACACTACTCTTGGCCTTCTTAATTAAAATATGACCAATTGATGGGATGTAATCATGAGAGAACTCGAATGGTTCCTTCTATGGGCATAATTCAATTGTTCATGGGGAATGGAGTTGATTTTACAACTACATCATGCCTAATGCATGCGCATGCAAACTCACCACCTTTCTCTCTTCTTTCCTGCAATTTGAAATATTTTGGTCGTAGTCGGGCTTGAGTTCTTGAATTCAAGCAAGTTTGAGTTAAACCAACCAACTAAGAGGCCAATCGTATGAATCCCATCCATTCTTCCTTTGAGCCCTCTTGTCTTATTGGATATTTTGAGAAGCTTCTTTGGATGTTTTCAAAACAAATGTAGGCAAATAAAATAAACAAAAGAATGCCCTAATCCACCTCTCTAGTGTAAACCTTAACCGAAACAATCCTAGCCTAAAACCCAACCACCCCTCTCTTATGATCGATGGACAGCTCTCTCATCCCTCACTTTCCCCTCTACCCACGTGAACCCTGCCACCCTCAACACACACTCAGCGTGTAGCCTATCCTCTTCTCCTCACATGTTCTCTATGCCCTCTCTCTTTTGTTAAAGCAAGAAGCAGCAACCACAAACCTTGCCTAGATGAGCATCTTCCCCCTCTTCTTCTTTTCTCCCACGATGCTGTGACCCAGCATACCACTACATGATGTAGTACACTATAGTCGTTGACATAACACCAATGAAACACCGTTCACTAGTATTACATCCCTTAGAGTGGTACAACAGAAACACAGCAGGTCCAAGACATGACTATAGATTACAACTCGACTCTTTACAAAAGATCCAGAGAACACTCTAGGTTAAAGAGATAGAAATAATTTCTTACAAAGAAGAACTAGAAATAATAACTCAGAACTATCTAGTAACTAAGACTAGTATCTAAACTATTTGGCTTGCTATTGCAATGCTCTACAGAAGTAGGTTTCATGGATAGAGTGTCTACTCCTATCTAAACAGAGACTTTGTCTTCACTTCAGCTGATGTATATGTTGACTTTATTGAATTTATTGAAGAACTTGAGCTGTCAATGATGGTTTCTTGAGCAGAAATTGATGTTGACATCGTCTTCAACGGCTTAGAACCTAGCAAGGGTTAAGAAGGTACGATTGAGTAAGAGTGTACTCAGCAAGTTCACTAAAAAGGAGTGTATGATGCACTATCTCTATAGCCATAGACCATAGGTCATAGGCAATGCAGGTTTTCGTAAACATTTCTTCAAAGGTTGCTTTTATTCTGAAAACTATGTCCGACAGCCTTCACAGGTTGACCAGAACCTTCGTGGGGTTCCTTTCCTGCCGCGTTCGTAGCCCCTTCCCAGAACAGGGAGTAACATGTCACAATTCTTACACTCTACAGAGGTGTGTCACTTTTCCCACAAGAGAACTTAAGCTTTGTTGCACGGTCGGGAGTATGTCCCCGTTCAAACTTCCATGGTTTGAGGCCCAACCTAAGATCCAAGCCAATCACTGCCCCCTTCGCGACCCCGCATGAAGATACGATCCTTCGGGCTGAGCTACATCTCCGTTAAGCCCCCTTTCGGGCAAGCTATAACCCTGATGAGTTCCCGAAGAATCTATGAGCCGGTTATTCCCCTAGCAAGCTCCATAAAGGTCTGACTATACCTCCGGCAGCCGCTCACATATAATCTAGACACCAATATCGCGGGGAACTAAGGGGTCCCACCCATGTGCTGGATTCTCCATGATAAATCAATAGCCTCATGATAAGGTCATCCGTCCATGCGAAAGGAAGAAGATACATCTGAATTCTACGTCCCATTCCAAATCTCATGGTTGACTGGTGATGACAACATTTGAGTTACAAGCATTTGATAGAAAATAACCAAAGGATATGAGCAAGTTGTGAACTTGCCTTTTGTGATTGCAAGATTATGCACTCATGGTCTTCAAGACAATAGAAGATCCAAATTCTGTAAACATCATCATTCGTCTTGTAAGGACTAATGTTTAAAAAAAACAAGATGCAATTATGCATAAGTAATGTAATGCAATTAGATAAACGCAAATCCCTAGAATAACTGTATCTGATCTAGGGTTCGGAAAGTTTGTGGTGATATCTTTGGAATGTGTTTCACTTTTATACCAGGTTCACACTTGTGCTTCTTATTAAGGCTTGTGAGTGTGTGAAATAATATGTAAATACAATAAGTAGTATACAATATCAAAGCACTCAATGGAGCATGATATCTAAAAGATTTCTTAAGAAAGATTATCAATCAATTAGAGCTTTTATAGAAGTGTTCAAAGATCACTTTTAATGTTTCTTAAAAGAATAACTTTTTAGGAAAATATTACTTTACAAAGTAAAAAGTATTTAAACTTAAGGTTAACACTTTAAGGTTTTCTTATTAGCTAAAGTTATTAAAGAGGAAAACATTACTACATTAAACAATCATAGGATAAGTGGTGGAGATTTGCATGTGTTGAATAAGGCATCACATTGTAGATGGTTTACTTCTTAACATTCCACAAAGTTAGAATTTAAGTATTATTACTTGAATGAGGTGGTGTTTTACTAAAGTTATAAGTGAGTAGAATTACTTTCTTGTTAATGCTTATACTTTATAAGCATAGATTTGGTATTGCTAACATTACTTAAAAACTTAGTTTAATTCTTTAGGTGGATTCCTAAACTGGTAAAAGAATTAGTACTCAATCTTGATGATTTTATAATGGATAAAATATTTTTGGATAGTACAATTTACTTCATCTTAAATGGTAGTTTAATAAGTACAACTTGAATTGCTTAGACCTATCTTAACTTCACTTAAACATAACTTGCACTTGTTATTTCACTTTTAAACTTTAAAATAATAATGATAAAGGCAACAGTAAAGATTTATATATTTTTAAGGAATTTAAAAAAAGAAAAGAGTTAAAATAAGATTTATTAGACCTTTACCTTTTATGTGACTTCAATTAAGAAAGAGGATATTTTAATGTGCATAATTTTTTTTGTGATCATTTTGGTATATTATATGTATTTTTGTGATTTTTAAATATTAAACTTTGATTTTTATAAGCTTTATCACTTTATAAACATGTAATAAATAATAAATATTAGTTAAGTGATAGAAAAATGTATAAAACAATTTTATAATTCTTTATTTTTTTCTAAGATTTTTGATATATTATACTTATTTTTATGAATTTTAAATAATAGAATATATTTATTAAGATTTATCTCTAATAGATTATTTACTAATAAATACTAATGATTTTATTTAAGTTGGAAAGTAATTATAACAATAGGTTTATATTATAGATTTTATTTTTCTGAACATTTTGATATATTATATATATTATTCTGAGTTATAAAAGAAAAGATATTGAATTTACAAGTTTTATTCTTTTTCTAATGAAATTTTAAATTATTAAATCCTATTATTAGGTCATGCTGACATCAACATGACACATATATGCAGGGTAGACCTTTTTACACCGGTACTGACTCTAGTCTGAGTCACAGACAAGTGGGCCACTGGCCACGTCATATTCCATGTATTTATCAATTATAGGAAAATAAAAATAATAAATATTATTAAAAAAATGATTATGACATCATCGTGATGTCACGCTGACATCACCCGTGGGTGATCTCCCCAGGTCACTGATCGATCTCTTGATCGAGATCGTGCGAGCCAACGAGAGTGGGTGCGTTGGACAGAGGACGTCAAGGGGAGTCGAACGATAGTGGCGCCGCCCTTGAATGGTCACCGAAGCTTTGCCGGCGACGATAATCAGCAGCGGTGCTCACAGGTGGTCATGGGGAGGACGACAGAGAGCAAGAGGAAGAAAACAAAGAGGTGCCTGAGCACCATAGGCTCACCGTGATGCTGTTGGTGGGGTCAATTTGGCCGGAGGAGCACCGCAGTGGTGATAATCGACGGTGAGGCTGCGACGGCCAGCGAGATGCGAGGCTTGGTTCCGGGCAGGAATGGCCTCCCCAGCCAGCGTAGCTTCACGAAGATGCCGAGCGTAAGGTGGCGCATCTCCCAGGCATCACCGCAGAGCGAGGCGAGGTCGGAGACGACGGGGGCATCGCCACCTGATAGCTACAGTTTCGGCGAGAGCTGGGCGCGAATGATACAAAGCGAGAGAGCGAGAGAAATGGGGATGGGAAGATAGAGGAGAGTGAGGGCGTTCTTATCCCCGCCTCCAGGGGCGGCGGCATGCATCACAGCGCGACGGAGTATCGATGGCGGTAGCGCGGCCACGCAACTGCTTCGTCGTCGTCGACGAAGACGACAAAGCGAAGGGGTATCTGGGCTGGGCCGGTACCGGGCTGTGGCTGAGTGAGCGAGCAGTGACGGCTGGCGCACACGGGCGACGGTGAGCACAAGAAAGATTCTGGGCCGTTGGCCGAGCTACTGCGCTGCTTTCCCTTTTTTTTTTAGCCTTTTCTATTTTCTATTTTCTATTTTCTTTTCTATTTATAAATTCATTTCAAATTGGAATTTCTTCAAGGGTTTAAATATCCAGAGACATAGTAGGTCAAGAATATCATTGTCTAGAGCAAGTATGACCCTCTTCTCCTTATTTTATTTTGTTATGTATAAAAATATCCATAATTATATGAAGGGTCCTCTTTATTAGGAAATATTAATAGAAATTAGGGTTTTAGGAATTACTTCTTACCTAAAGACCCCTTTAAGATAATTTTGTTTTTACTTGATAATTTTAATGGTAATGACTTGAAATGGTGTAGGATATATATTAAATCCCATGCATAGTTAGCATTATATTCAAATTTAAATATATATAACCATTCTAATACATTAAACCTTGGGGCTAATAATGTGGTGATTTGAATTTCATGATTCTCCCTTTTTGGTGATTTTACCAAATTCAATTCTATTTGATTTGTAATGTTCAGAAATACCACAGAACACTTTTGATTAGGTGATGATGAATCAATAATAATCATTGGTGGAGAAATGCCAAGGTTTATTCAAATATAGGTATATGGGTTTTGAGAGGATTTAATAACTCATATTCAATTAGAGATATGGATGATTATTAAGGCTATTACATGTTTCCATCATGTTTTGTGACCATGGATAATAACTTATCTTTGAGTGAGCTATTGATATTACTTTACTAAAGTGATCTTGATAGTATATGAGACTAGGTCTTTATTAGGGTTTAAGACAATCAGATGGATAAGGCTTCCATCAATACACTCTCAACTGGTATTCTACTTATCCCTTAGACATTTCATTTGACTAAGAGATACTATCCATTGGCTGCCTAAAGATAGGAATTGTTTTAACTACCCTCTTTATTCTAGTATTTTAAACAAAGAGGTAGACATGGGTCTTGTCCTGATTTGATATGATCTTTGTTAAGGCTTCTAAAGAATCATTACCTTAATACCTCCCTAAGGTTATCTTAAGATAAGGAATTCCTTTCCGAAATATACTCTATTTCTCTCTTATCTTATTCACAAAGATCACATCTTTTTAATAAGACAATCATCTGACTCCACCATATCCATCATCATATGATGACATGGTCATGCCACTTTAACAATACTCCATTCTTACTCCTCGTATATAGCTCCTCTTAATTAACTACCATTGATGCACCTATCAATGTAGCTGCTGCTAACTCAATCTATTAACTTCCTTAAATCCATCTTGCAACTTATTCCAAGGCTTGCAAGATTATAGTTCTCTCTATATCACATGTGATAACAATCCCCTGGAATAGGTATAGTACTACTCTCCACAATACAATTTTGTCCTTGTATTACCTTGGTTAAACTATTATACTTCCAACTACTCCTACTACTTATGTTATATACTTCATTATACTCTAGCTTGACTTCTCATGATCAAGCTAGATGATTCATCTTACTAGGGCTTTACCTAATTTGGTATACTCACCTCACTTCTTCATTATCCAGTCATCTATTCTCAAGTGGCTTGAGAATAATGACCACCAACCCTTGATCAAACAAAGCTTAGGATTTTAATTGTCTGATCTAGATCTATACTCAACTAAGTAGTAGACTTGTACTGGTCTCTCTATAGGCTTATCTAGTTAAACAAGCTTACTCTAAGTTTACACCCACTTGGCTTAACAAGGTTATTATTATATGTACTAATACTACTTGCTTTCTCATAGCTCCATAATTACTATCTAAACTCTTGGGTTTAAATACTTCTTCTAGTTAACTCAGGAGTGAGTTAACTCCTCCAACATCAAATGGTTTGATCACCACTAAGGATCACATTCCATTGATGATGGCACACTCCACTATATCTAGTTCCTTCTTCTTACTAATTTACTTTGGCATTTGGAAGGTCAATATAATAGGTCAAAGCTAAGAGTCAATAAGTTCTAGGTCAAGAATTGATCACGCACATTGATAACCAACTTGACACTAGGAATTGGTTAAATAGGAATGTCACCTCTTAATATCATATTAAGGTATGTGTTGAATGGTCTTGGCTTGACTCCTCTTTCTACTCTATTTGTGATAAGAGTTAATGTTTAAGAACTATCATGGTACCTATGATAAGAGTAACTATGGCAAACAAGTGTTTCAAGATTTAGTTATGAGTTTCTTTTACTTAAGTTATATGCTTGACTTGGGATTCAGGGGTTGTGGTAGATAATACCTTGATATCAGCTTTAGAATATTAAATATTCATCCTTGAGTTGTTGTATGGAATACCATATCATGATCTCTAGGTGATCTAGTACTCTTTATTAAGTAGTGTGTTGTGACTTAGTTTTATTACATTTGATCTACCCTTATATCAAATTATATTACCCAAAGATAAGGTTTTAGCAAAGGTCATATTGAAACTTATCGCAGTCAACTTGATGATCTGCTTCAGTTCCACCAAGTTAAGAGAAGCTTCACTCTCTTTGACAAGTTTTATTTAAAAGCGCGAAAATTATTCGGATTTTCTATGCATGAATGCAATGCACACATCTCATATCAGCTTAATTCTAAGCTCTAATGCTCGGATGTTACACACGACAAGTCGTTTCCCACCCGTCCTCCCCACACCATGGCTCAGGCACCACCGTCGCCACCCCATCTAGCCCTGATCCACGTAGACATCTTGCCACCTCGTCGTCCTTGGTCGGCATCAACCCTGGTAGTGCCTGGTTGCTGCAAGCAAGGATGAGAAGGCCACGGTCACCGTCGAGCTCGCTCGCATGCCGCGGCCTCGTCAGGTTCCCATTTCACAACACTGACATCTACGGTTTCCTCAGCCTCAACTAACTCGCCGCCAGGCCCACGGTGAGATACCTAACCTCCCAGTACCTCCCTCTTCTCGTATGCTTCTTGTGTGCACCGTAGTCATCTAACACCTTTTGCCGCCGCCTTATCTTGCCGTGCCTCTCCATCGTGTGCGCTCGCCGACGCAGACGCGCACATGCTGTTTCCTGCATGTTCTATTCTTGCCATCGTAGCCGACGAAATATACCACCTCCGAAACAACCAAGCATACCCAGCTATAGCCTGATACTTCCTCTTTATAATGAGACGATTCATGTCTAGATCTATACAGTAACAAAGTCGCAGTCATCCGTGAAGGTTCGTGCCACCGCTCGTGCATCGCCTGCAGATTCAATATCGTGCAACTTTTTGTTCATCAGAAAACAGCAGCAACAGCGTTGCAGGCCTCTACTTCCCTTCATTTTTCTAGCGCTCTAGTCTATCTCTATTTAGGATCTTCACGTCTGTCTACTCTCCTATGTACCAGCTCGCCGATGCCACAAACCCCTCTGGTTTTGGTACACTATATCTCTCACAATCATCCGCCAAAGTTGAGTCGATCTTATAGTTTTTCTCCGTGAGAAAATTCAGTCTCGCGCATTTGTTCTTGTCCCTGTTCCCAGCGACCTAGCAATGTCCACAGATTGTTTACGATGAGATCTTCACATCTACCTCTTCTCCTTTGTTCCATCTACATGTAGCATCAAACATAATTCAAAATGGAGGTCTGAGGCGCTCACAATCTTTCGTTAAAAATCAGACTAGCTAGCTAATTCGCGCTGATTCAAACTTAAGCTTCGTTAGTTGATAACCGATCAGATCTTGCCTTTCTCCGAAAGCCCCTGGACTTTCTGTTAGTTCTCAACCCGTGGTCCTTCCAGCTCACCTGTCATGCCACACGCAGTGGCGTCCAGTCAGCTCCTAGTCAGCACACGACCCACTCGTCAATGCCTGTGGCTAGGTTTGCCCCGGTACAAAATGTTGCAGAACCTTTTCTAATTAATAAAATCCTAGAAATTGTTTTAAAATGAATAATTCATATCTTTTAAATGGTTAATCTAAATCAAATTATTTATATATCAATATTGATCAGAAATTGCAAGGATTAAAAATATGCCATCCAAAATAATTTCCGGGCAATTAAAGTTTTTGAAATTATTTTAATGCTATTAAATGCCTTTTATTAATAAATTCACAACTTTTAAACCGTAACTCAGAATTCGAAAAATAATATATCTAGATCGATCAGCGCAATGAGCCCCTTCTAACTATACTATACATACATGTTTTTGTATATTGTTTCATGCATTTATAATATGTTACTGCAAGGAAATTCATTAATAAAATGAACAATTAAAATACGAATTAACTCCCTTTTGTTGATAATGCTTCACCAATGTAATGCCATGTTCTACCATGCAATTGTGCATCGTTCCATCATGGCATACCATTATTTGCTTATTGCATATGATTCATATGTTTGTGCTATTTATTATGGCCCTTGTTTGTTTTGCTTTTATTGCAGATAAACGCCGAGCAAGGAAGTTTTCAGGAGGCAATAGGGTATTATCCAAAACTCGGTTATCCCACTGCTGAGCTGATAAGCAAGCATTTCCCCATGCTTGCATTACATATAGCACGCATGCCTATATCTTTATTCTTGCATCGTTGTGTGTCGATCCAAATTAAATTGCAATCCCAACTATCGCACAACCTTTACTTTTAAAACCACTGAAGCTTTTACCCTCCATCCTATCAGACTTCACTACAAGAATTGTTTGAGCCATGCGAGTCGTAGAATTGCATGTGTAGGGTTTGTGCGAGTCTGTTGTGAATAACGAGGTACCTAAACAATTTAAACTATGTAATAATTGGATAACTAATGAAAGAGGCACCGGTGGAAAATATTTGAGGTCTGGATTTTATCTGCTCACTTGTGTCCATCTAGGACCCGAGTACTTGATACCTGTTCTTTAACTATCGCACTATCCACATGTGGGAGACTTTATAGATCCCCCTTTTCCTGAGCTTGATTCACATCTTATTTCTTGGAGCCATAATTATGTTGGGACTTTACTACTAACATGTACTTATGCCATGCTTTACCACTTTATTTACTACTATTTCTCAAGGAGCGTTTATCTGTACTGTTTTGGATTGCAGCATGATTATGCTTTTTGGACAAGCCCAATCACACTTTCGGGTTCCTAGTCTTTCTCAGGCGTTCTCGCAAACCCCTTGGTCCATCTTGGAGACCGATCGACTTCGTAGAGGGTAGCTTAGTGGGGTGGGACCCTCAAATCATTTTTGAATCTGGTGAATGCTTTGTCAGGATGCCTTGTTGCTTTTCATTTTGTTCTTCTAGGGGTTGATCATGCGTGTGTTTCTATTTGTGCACCCATGTAGGGTAAATATTTTTGAAAGCCATGTCTTTGGTTATGGACGATATGGAGCATAGTTTCTCGACCATAGATCACTATAACTAAAGTATCATGTTTAACTTGACTAAACATGACTAGTAGTTATTGCAATACTCATGGAATGGATAATAAAATTGCCAACGGTTGTGCTTCTTGTTTGGTATGAGAGAAGGAGGATGAGATATATTTATTTTATGTTGCTTATATAACTGTTGTTTTTAATTAACGTTCTTCTATCTATATCTAGTTAGGTAGATGTTCTAGCATGTATCTATAGAATTGTTTAGATATTTTATCTTTAGCTACAATCGCATCAACCAAGGTTATCCCTTTAGTTGCATAAAGACTTGCTGAGTGTGCCCCTAGGGTCTCACACTCTATTGATTAGATTGTCAGGTATATCCATATGGAGGCTACTACATCGATGAAGCCGATGATGGAGGCAATGACCCTCTTGCATAGAGATTCCGGGGATGGAAATCTCTGAGATCTGTGGGCAGGAATGTGCTTATTTCTTTGGCATCTTATGCCGATTTGACTCTTAATCCGTACTCAGATCTATGTGTTCCGCTTACACTTGATGATTTTTTGAGTGCTGTATGAGGATATAATCCTAATATATTATTACTAGTATCTATATATATTTGGTTCTTGTCGTAATGGCGTTGCAATATATTTCTATTTCTTTTAGATGGAATTGCTCTGATATACTCTTGTATGTCGCTGGCATACATACTAATTTGTGTATGCTAGACTCACAGCCATGTGGTCACATTTCTCGTACCTGAAGCTATAACAATGAATTTTGGGGTGAATGGTTGGGCGATACTGTGCCCTGTCATTGTGGCATGCTTATGGGCTTCCTCGCGGCCTCCACGGTAGTACATCCTCCCCAAATTCGGGTTATACCGGATTTTGATTTAGAAACACGGGGTCCGGGGATTATAATTGGTATCCGAGCCATTTCGCCCTTCAGGGTCTCAACCAAGGTGGTCATTGTTAGTCTAGAAATATTTTGGTAGCTATATACTAGGAAAAAAAATTAAATGTGAGAGTAGGACTTCTTCCATTTTTCTTCTTATCCACCCACCCTATTGTGGTAAGGAAGTGTAACGTTTATCTATCATCTTCTAAAAATTCAAACTAGCATTCACGTGTTTGGGGTATCTGTAGTACCATAGGATGTGTTAATCCTTTGTCGATCTATTGCATCCAACTTGTCGTAATCTACCTTTGGTTATCAACTGTTGGTACATTCCATACCGATAGGCTTGTGTGTATACCAATGCAATCTCTCCGTTTTTTGTTAATTGATGTGATCTTGTTAAGGGTGTTTATTACCTAGTAAGCCTTCACAAAACATGGAGTAGTTAATCTCTATCCGTTAAGTTGTTTTTCGCATCTATTAGTATTTTAATGATGAAAAATGTGGAATTTTTTTCTTTGATACATCTATGTTCCATATTTCTTTTTAGTCGTGTGCGATATGCTAGTTATCTTCTTTTAGTCGGCATATTCATGCTAACTCATTCTTTTGTCACCGACGCATAATCCTAGAGTTTTTACTTCATCTTCAAATTGTTTTAGGGCTAAATACATCACTTGTGTTGATCCGATGCTTGCGATTGTAATTTGGTTTTCTGTATAGCTATATGACACCTATCATGAGTGGCATATGTTCAATGCTGGCAATCTAATTCTCCAAATGATTGTGGTTATCTCTTGTATTTGAGTTGTACCGTGATCATATCTACGTCATATTCAAGCATCTTGGACAATATTAAGATTTTGTAGGCACTATGAGGGATTATCATCTGATTGTCGTGCTTCATTTCAACTTCTTATATGCAAAGGTTATCTTTGATACAGGAGAATCTCATCCTTTCATCTTTGATATCTTTGCTTAAATGTATGAGTTATCATCGATCCTTTATCCAAAATTCCCTTGTCTTTTAAAACGGTGATCCGATCGACTAGGTGAACAAGTCGATATCTCTTTTGCTCATCGAAAAGGCCATATAATCTAGGGATTTCTATTTTTGTGCCCCTGGTTCATTAGTTGTACTTAGTTTTCCCCAATCACTTAACTTTTTCTCACTTTTGCCCCTCTCCATCTCGGAAACTCATCTAAGAGCTCGAACGGCAGCTACCGTCAGGTTGATCATTGGCTGACGTGTGGGGCCGCGTGGTCTGGGACCACGTGGGGCCATTTGGTCAGGAACGCGTTATGCTGACTTTTGGGGCCATGCCATGTGGGACTGCGTGGGGCCAGTTTATTGGGAATGTGTTATGGGGGACGTGGTGTGGGACCATGTGGGGCACGTTTGGTGGTTACGTGTGTCCTGTCGCCTAAATTGGAAGTTTTTTTTTGTTATTTTTATGATTGGCCTTTTTAAGAGCGCCTTTTCTCCTCTCTCTCGCTAACAGTTGTGTTTTTGCCCAAAAAGGTAGCGAATCTAGAGCAGCTTCTCTCTTCATTCATTGTTCCTTTTGTCCCTCGTTTCCCCCCATTCTGGTAGCAAATCTAGAGCAGCAAATCTAACCAGCACCATAAATAAATTCAGTATACAAATCTAGAGCAGCAAATCTAACCAGCAGCAAATCTAACTAGCGCCTTGGGCTTGATCGGGGGCATGCGACCCTCCTTGATGGCCACCTTCTGGAGATGGCGGAGGTGAAGACCGAGCGCCTAGTGCTTGGCTCTGAAGCCGTGGATGTTCACAGACTCGCCGCAGGTCCTCACGTCCTCAACATGCTTCACGAGGGAGTTGAAGTCGGTGGTGCGGAACCTCCTGGTGGTCCAGAAGGGGCACCGGTGAAGAAGTTGTCGAACTGGCCGGACTTCAGCCTCCTCAGCACCTGACGAGTCTTGGTGTCCCTTGGACTCGTCGTCGCTGCAGACGTCGCTGCTATCCTCCTATTGGAAAAAACAGTAGAGTGCAATAAGGACATGATTGAGATACCATGATTATTAGGATTGATTATTTGCATAAATTAACCGATTGAGATCCCCTTATTATTCCCAATCCACATATCTCAAACGAAATCGAATACTGATCCCAACTATAGATCGACGCTAGTACTAACTAGGGAATCCCTTAACTGCAACTCGGATGACAAATAAAATAGGATTGAAATATGAACAGGGGGATTCATCAAAATACGAGATCTAACACAAGAGGATTAGCTACTGTAAAAATATGAATAGCCAAACCCTAATAATATACGATCTAGCATCCAATGATGGGAATGGGGGAAGAACAAGGGAAAGGGAGAAAACCCTAGTTACTTCCAACCATGGGTCAGCGATGCTGGTGTCGTAGGGGTTCTCCGGCCTGATGTAATCATCCTCCTCGTAGGGGTCACAGCCGAGCGGGATCTGCCTAAGACCAGCGGGGGCCTCCTCGCCGGCGGCTACGGCGGAAGTGGGGACGGAGGTCTAGATAGCGACGGCGGCTGACTTCAATGCCTCGATGGGGGCCTCCTCGCCAGCGGCCTTGGAGGCGACGATGGCCACCGAGCCGTTCTTCTCCATTGCCGGCATCGTTGGGGTTTTCTTGGGGGTTTGCAGAAGGTGATGGGACAGTGGAGACAGTCACGTGAGTGAGCGAGTGAGTGATGAATGAGAGTGTGGATGCCTCTATAAAGGAGAAGGAAAGGGACATTTTGTTGCACCACCATGCACTGTGTAACCGCGTACGCTAGTGCATCGTGCACGACCACACGTGTCCGCTACCGCCCCGTGCACCACGACACGCGTACCGTGAGTCACGTTTTTCCCCCTCGTGTCTAACCGTGGTGACTTAGTTGTGCTCAGTTATACCGTCGAGTGTAACACTAGCAGTTTGGTTGTACTCAGTTTTCCCTCTAGTACTAACATTGTCGTGTGCAATATACTCAGTTTTGCCCTCCGGTGGCTGGTCAATAGAGAGTCAATGAATGGGTTTTAGCTAGCTAATTGAGTCATTTTATGCACAACAAATTCAAAAAGATCAAAACATAGTGGAATCTAACCAGGGAGTCTTATTATGTGACGTGCCACCATAAGAAATGTATAGAAATCAAGTTTTAACCTAAATCACCACTTCTCAAATCGCCTCTTCCTAAAACATCCTCCCCAAAACATAGTTTGTCTGAATGAGGCAATAATTACCAAACTGGTGTATATTTGAACTGCAAATAGTTTGATGTATGCCAAGATGTATTTTATTGTATAAAAGAAGCATTTTCCATTTTTTAAATCTCTTTCTATTTTCTATTTGAATCCCTTTGTTAGTTTTTCCCTTGGTTTTTAAGTTGTACTTAGGTTTGCCCTTGGTTTTTAAGTTTTTCTCAGTTTTCCCCTCTCTCTTGGTCACAAACTCTCACACCTATGCTCATCTTGGCTACTATGCTCTGATTAGTTGATAGAGTTTTCACGCGGATCGTGCCCACCAACCGTTGATCCTCTATGATCTAGCGGACAAGATAACCCTTATATCTGTCAAAGGGACCACTCTATCCATGCAAAATAACGAGTTTTCCACCAGTACTTTAACTCCATAAAGAAATTATTTTGAATATAATTTTAAGGGAATGTGTTAAAAGTTGTATAATTTTTATATATGCAAGTTTGTGCATTACATTCCACTCTATGAAAATGATAATATCTCAAGATTTTCTTAGCACAACATTATCACGTATTAAGTGCAATTTCAAAGAGTTCAAGTGTGTATAATTTTCATATACGCAAGTTTATGCATTACATTCCACTCTATGAAAATGGGAAAGAAAATTATAATCTCTCAAAACTTTGTTAGCACATCATTGTCACGTATTAAGTGCGATTTCACAGTGTTCAAAGGTTTATAATTTTTGTATATGCAAGTTTATGCATTATATTTCACTCCATGGAAATGTTAAATGAACAAGATTTTATTAGCACAACATTATCATGTTCTAAGTGCGATTTCAAAGAGTTTAAAGGTGTATAGTTTTCGTATATGCAAGTTTATGCATAACATTTCACTATATGAAAATGATCATCTCTCAAGATTTTGTTAGCACATCATTATCACGTATTAAGTGTGATTTCAGAGTGTTCAAAGGTGTATAATTTTCGTATATCCAAGTTTATGCATAACATTTCACTCCATGAAAATGATAAACTCTCAAGATTTTCTTACCACAACATTATCATGTCCTAAGTGCGATTTCATAGTGTTCGAAGGTGTATAATTTTCGTATATGCACAAGGCATAAATATTTTAGTTTAGGGATCACTTTTCAAGCTCTAAAAATGGTAAAATCTCAAGATTTTCCTAGGCCAAAATTATCATGTCCAAATTGTAATTTGAAAGTGTTCAAGAGTTGTGTCAATTATAAACACTCTTTTACATTAAGAGTTGTATAATTTTTTTAATTTGAAAGTGTTCAAGAGTTGTGTCATATTTATTATACATCCATCTCCCTAGATCTCAAAGTTTGACTTTGACCTCATAGATTCACTGGATTGCAGCTGAGACATTAACTCGATAAACCAATTAAATCATTGTAATGGCTCGCTGCCCGTATTCTCCACAACATGCGTGCACTCAATTGAGCTCTCGAGTTGCACCAATTGATTGTCCACATCAAGCGCACGGTTGACATTGTCATGCTTCATATAGGTCAAAGGAACGACACCATACTGCGGACAAGACAAACGGGAGGCTGAAGTGAAGCTAGACAAAGGGTCGCCGTCGCTGGAGAAGAAGAAGAATGGGGAGGCAACGGCATGGGCACGGGCACGAGGCTGGCTCGGGGTCCCATCTTGCAACGCCAACCTGGGTAAGATGTTGATCCGGCGCTCACGTGGATAAGTTGTGGCTCCCATGCTGATCTGGATAAGTGGAGAGAGGTGTCCACTATGGGTACCGACTGAACACGGCCCCACTTGTCAGCATGTCATGGCAAGGGTCCACTACGGGACCTGATAGAACGCGGTCCCACTTGTCAGCACGTAACGACGAGGGTCCACTACGGGACCCGATTGAACGTGTCCCTACTTGTTAGCACATAACGGCAAGGTTGACAGACGGTCAGTGTTAGACCATGTGAGAGTTTCGTACAAGGAGATGGGTAAATGGGAGGAGAAGTTAAGCGGCTAGGAAAAACCGAGTACAACTAAGGAACTAAGGACATGAAAATAGAAATCCCTATAATCTATTATTCCAAGGCATCTCTTTCAACACAAATATTTGCTCTTAATGTTAATCTTTCAAAGAGCGTTGAGCTCAGAAAGTGATTAGAGCATTCGTTCTTTTCTTCTGCCTCATGGATTTGGTATTCTTGGAATATCTCGATAATTTGTGGTGGTATATATTGATGATATGCTTGCCTATTCTATATCAATGTAAGAACATGAAAAACATCGTCTCCTCTTTCTCTCTAACTTAATGAACATCTCCTATGCGCAAAGTTCTCAAAGTATGAATTCTGATTTTTCAAAGTCACCTATCTAGGTCACGTACTTCTGCTAAAGACATCACTACAAATTATAGAATTATCAAGTCAATTGTTGATTACATCCTCCAAAAATTTGAACCAACCCGAGCTTTTTCCTCAGTTTGACAAGAAATTGTCGCTGTTGTGTTGAAGACTTCCTCAAGACTGCTAAATCTGTCTCTACAAGAACAAGAAATTATTTTGGTCTTCTGCTCATCAAGAAACCTTTTGAAACCCTCTCTTTATCTCCCTTCCTCAATCCACCAAATGCCACGAAGAATTTTGAGATCTTTTGTAATTCTTCTATTCAAGACCTTAGTGCTTTTCTCGTTCTTTTTTTGAATCTTTCATCTATATCTGTGATCTTCATTCATATCTTTCCTATGGCATGGTACTTCCAACATGATGACAACATCATCATAATTATCTAATTTGGATCTGATGAAGTGTTTGCATCACATCTTTGTTTTCTTACGAAGCTTTAGAAATTCTGCTTGTCAAGATTTTCAGTCAGAATTCTGAGAGTAGGGTTGCACTATTTTCCTATTCATGTACCGAGTAATGCTTTGGGTGCGGGATGGAGTATCTACCATACCACTAATCTTATCATTCGCTCTTGTACATTGAATGGGTGGATTAATGCAATTTCACTCATTCCACGAAAGTTAGAAGTGGCCTTTATCTCTTGAGACTTTTACTTCTGTCCTTTTCTTTGTAGTGTTCTCTCAAAGGATGTAAGCAATAACCTCGTGTTGATGTTCTCATAAATTTCAAGATTGATCAAGGTTATCCATGCTTTGGAATGTGGAAACACTATTGCGTGGAAATGAATGCAAAATATTATATCTTTCTCTTCTTTCAACCGGAGCTCATCATTGTAAAATGGATGATTGAAATATATCTATTACTTCAATTTTTCAAATTCCTTTCTCTTGGTAAAGCAAAATATGGTCGATGACATCAATCGCAAATCTATTGTAATAACCTTATGGTTAAGGAAATTAATAAGAACCTCTATAATAAACGCCAAATACTCAACATCCAACTTCTTATCTGGATTCCACCATAAGCTTGTGTCATCTCCTCCTCTTGAAGAATAAATACACACACCTCAATTGTGTGATCCTTTGGTTTGTACTAGTGCAAGAAGAATCTAATCCGAAAATTCTTGAATCTTAATCTTATTCCATTGATATCAAGGACCTATGTTTCTTGAAGGTAATATGGTTTTTCCGTACTTCATTTCTTAAATCCAAGGGAAGAAATAATGCTATTTTCATAGTGGTTGATAACCTCTATGAAGTCGTTCTTTTCTTCCGTCGAGAGAAGGAATCATCTTCACCTTGCAGCTTCCGACCTTTAATCCTATCGATGTGTCTTCTCCTTCATCTTGAAGTAGGATGTTTGCCTTCCTTTTGCGGAATCATCTTCTATCAACTCTTTCATATTCTCTATGGTTGGAAATTCCGTGTCCCATCTCTTCTGGTATCTAAGGAAAAAAATTCCTCGATACATCATCTGTTCGAATCCTTTCAAGAGGTCATTCTATTCCCTTATCTTGTCTTGTAATGAACATAAGCTATGTCCATCCTACCTCCTTTATTTCCTGAAAATCCTTCAATTCTTCTAATCCTTTGTTTCAAAGTAGTAAAAAGAAAGACTCACAACAATTCTATGAAGTTTTGCAAGGTGAAATGGTCACACCATCCTGTTGAAGAAGCTACATTGGAGCGTGAATATTTCTTTTCCTAGGAATCTCTGGGCAAGATTCTTGTTTAGTGGGGGAGAGTTGCATCATCCCAATGTTCTAACATTGGAAGGCTACATAATAAATAAAGATCTATGCCACCATATTCTTGTCATTATGCATCATTGTAATATCATGCTCATGTCATCATGCCACATTGCATTTGAGCATCATATTAAATCTTGTGTTTGGTTCTCATCCTTTATGCCTCTTATGTTGATGCCTCTTAATAAATGCATTTGCTTCTTGATATATTGTATTTGCTTCTTGATGTATTGCTTGATTCCCAAGTTGAGTTGAGGGCATAACTATTATAATTCCACATCCCCTTTTGTCACCTTTCTTGTTTCCATCCACCCTTCTACCATTCCATTTATATATGAGCAATTGCATTTTCCTTTGACATTTATCTCTAGATCATGTATAGTTTGTATGGATCCATTCTATTCTACATGCTTACATACATGGTTTCATATTGTTTTCACAATATCTATTATGGGAGCCTACATGGCCAACTTTGCATGCTATGTAGGGGTAGAAGCCATTTTAGCTTTATTCTATTGATGGGTCTTTTGACTTAAAAGGTCATATCAACTGTAGTGGAAAATACCTACTACTTGTAATAATCCCAATGTTTTCATGATTAATTTTCACTGCTAGACTAGTAATATATAAAATAAACCTGGGATTAGCAAGTACCAACACAACTATACAAAAATAAAATAAAAATGCCAAATGTAAGGGGCCTAAGTATAACAAAGCCAGATATTTTCCACCGCCTAGGTAATCCAGCCTTATCTCTTAAATGGTTAGAAAAAAGGCTGAGAGTGTCCATTCTTATCCTAATCCTTGGCATCCAAGTTTCCTCTTCCTAATCCTTATCAGCTACCGATGAGCGCGTATGAGGTTTTGAGCCTATAAATACTATAGCTGCGTACCCCCATCGACTCATCCAATCTCATGTTCATCGGTCCTTTCTCCCCCGTTGTCCAGTGCTTCTAGTTCCTGAGTTACGCAGCTAGCTAGCTTGTAGAAGCAGAAGAAAAGCAGCTGCGTGGGAATATTTTAAGGGTCCAAGAGAGGGTGACCAGAAGTAAGTAACTAGCTAATCTAGTTTTACTATTACTCATGTCCATGTTGAATCTCCTAGCTATTGTTCTAGTAATGCTTTTCCTACATGCTAAAAGATCCATCGGCTCCTCTTTCATCCAAAAGCACATTTCACTTGCGTACTGCTAATTACATGAAACTAGCTAAATGATATTTGAATATATGTATCAGACTGATTAGTGGTTAATTTTGATGAACAAGATAAAATAAGTGAGTTTCCCTACCACTACTAAGCGAGATTCTTTATTAAATTACTTCTTTCGCCGTCGGTGCCGTGACCACTGCCGGAGCCACTATTCCGCGACCACTGCACTTAGGAAATGATATTTGGTCGACTCAAAAACGACCGCATGCAGATAAATCTCCAAGTTGGATGAATTAATAGGATGTTTTATATCAAATGAGCTCAGTAATCTATGCATGGACATATACTAGGAACATGACCGAGCCAAGAAATTAAAATAAGAAACATAAGGAGACTAGCTCGAACTTATATAGCAGTATATAACTAGTACCTGTTGATATGGGTATACCTTACATGTACTCGAGTTTGGTATATATGGCCTGAATACTGCGGAATTCCACGGCGTTGCCAAGGCTCAAATTGAGAACTCGAGTGGCCTGTGGACTCTTGGTTGCTTACGAGACAAGAAGAAGCCAAAGATAGAAAGTTTAAAGAGAAAACCCTAACCTGTAACCGACTCGACCTGCTACCCGAGCCCTAGTCTATCTATATAAAGGCTAGGAGGGGGTGGCGAGGAGGACACACGCAACCCTAGTTTCCACAACTCTCGCCAGATTGCATCTGCACGTCCCTGTAATCTTCGATTTCTTCGTTAATTCCAAGAACGAACAAGCAGGAGTAGGGACCTCTACGAGGCCTGAACCTGGGTAAACCTTGCGTCCCTGTGTGCTTATTTGCTAGCCGACTAATGCCTCCAGCGCTTCCTTCTTCTCCAAAATCCAAGTCTATAACAATGGGCATTGATGAGTTAAACCCTCGTCAATTGACGCCGTCTGTGGAAATTGGGAATACTGATGTCGTGGCTTCTTCGGCTCCATCAACCGTGATCTACAACTCCGCAACAACGGAGATTCGCCAGCTCTTTGGCGTGTTCGACTTCACTGTCCACACACCAGCCACTCGCCCGGCTTTCGAGTCCGTAGGCGATGGAATCAGCCTGGCGATTGGGAGCTTCCGCTTCCAGGTTGGTCAGATGGGCACGCTTCGCATGCCTGACCATCCAACTGCACCTGGGATTTCTCCAGCGTCATGGTTCCCGCCACCAATCGGCACCCTCAGTGAGCTCAACACCTCGGCAATAGCTGGGAGCACGGACAGTGACAGCGGTCGCGGAGCCGATCCAGGTGACCTAGCAACGGAAGATGGAGTCTGCGGCCCCGGATCCGAAAGTTGCGGAAGCAACAACTTTCCCAACCACTTCATGTGTGTTGTCATCAACGCTGGCGACACGGCCGCCAATCGCGAAAACGGTGGCAATGGATCTGGCACAGATCCGCCCAACGGTGGCATACCTAATGGCGGACCACCCAACGGCGGCCCCACCAACGGTGGCAACGGCGCACCTGTCAACAACGGAGGGGCATTCGAACCTCCAACCATGGTGAACGAGCACGCTAGTGAACGTGTCGTGATTAGACTCAACAACAACGAGTGGGCCCACTGCCGAGAAGCTCTACGAGGCAATCCTCTGCCTCCCGGCATGCTGCAGGACATGCTGATGGGCTACCATTGGCTACTAAAGGAGGAGTACAGACGCTAGCTACACGCAATCATGCAACTCGAAGCACGTAAAAAGGCGGTGGATGAGTCGAGTCTTTGTCGAGCTGGGCTCTCCTCCCACGGAGGATCCTCCCCCAAGGGTAACGAGTACGTGGCCAACAAGAGACAATCTCGGATGGCCCATCTCGCCGAGCAAGAACACATAGAAGCCGCGAAAGTTCTCGACTTTGGCTCTATGACATTCGACACGCGGGGCAACATGGTCCCAAATACACCGCAAGCCGCGGTGACAGCGGCCACCATGTACCTCCTCAACAACCAGCCACCAGCTGGAGATCCGCGAGCCTCCATGCATCGATCTACGATCACGGGCTTGGGATTAGTCGAGGCCGCTCTCGACAAAGAGCCAACGCCGGAGCCGAAGAAGGGCAACGCTCTAGCAAAACGCTACTCCTCACCTTCATCTAGCGACAACAGTCACAATCTGTCTTGACGTCGCTGCTCACGGCGGCATGATCGCGATTATGATGCGCGCGATGACCTCACGCAGCGCAAAATCGACAAATCAAGGGCAAGACGCGCTCGTTCGACTGACTCCGAAGAGGACAGGACTGAACTCTGCGGTGCCAGATGCTTCAGCAGGGCCATCAGGCAGAAGCGAATGGCTAAAGGGTTCAAACTCCTGTTGGAGAATCCAAAGTTCGACGGCCTATAAGACCCAAAGATCTGGTTGGAGGACCACATATCCTTCGTCAGACTACATGGAGGGAGTCGCATCATGACCATGCAATGTCTGCAGCTACAGCTGCAGGGCGCCGCCCGCGCATGGCTCAACAACCTCCCGCGTGGATCCATTCGCAGCTGGGAAGAGCTGGTCTACAGCTTTGTATGCAATTTCAAGGGCACTTACAAAAGGCCCGCATCAATCAAAGAGCTGAGGAGCTGCCAGCAAATGTCGGGCGAGTCGCTACGCTTGTACATCAAAAGGTGGTCCATCATCAAGAACTCCACCGAAAACATCTCGGAGGATCACGCAATCGAAGCATTCAATGGCAATGTTCGCTGCATAGAACTCAGGGAGGAGCTGGGCTACTCGAAGCCCAAGACAATCGACCACCTGATGGAAATTGCGAATCGGTGGGCCGATGGAGAAGATTCGGTGAAAAACCGCACCTACTCCGACGATGATGATGACCTTGGGCAAAGACACGACCGTCGAGGCAAGCAGAAAATGCGGGTCTACGATGACCGCAACGACGTCAACATGGTCGCAGCCGGCTACGCCGACAAATGTGACGACAACCGCAACAGCGGCTATCTCAGTGGTGGATACCGCGAGTCTAGGAAAACCACGTAGGTGTGGCATCACCGAACTCGCGAAGAGGCACCCGCAACAACCATCGAGGACAAACTGTCCGGACCATGCAACATGCACTTCTACATCGACAAGCACGACAGCAAGAAAAAATCTAGCCACCTTCTCAAAGACTGTTGCGAGTTTCTCAAGCTCCACGAGGCTCTGGCTCGGATGAATCGCGATGTAGTCAACAGGGGCTATGGAGTCTCCCTAGGCGTCGTGGCACATGGAGCTCCCCCCACCGCCCGGAGTACCACCACCCGTGGCCGGGTCCAGAATCACGGTGGTGAACCATACCCATGACCCGTGGGCAACATGGGGATGATCCAAAAAGAGCGTCCCTCAAATCGAGTGCAGAAGGCCATCACTCACCAAGTCAACTTGGCGATCAACTCTCCACCTTCCACCACTGAGTACCTTAGTGGAAGCGACTCCCGACCGGCGTGACCACCCGCACCAAGTCCCTCGTCCAGGCCACTGTCCCCTCGTACTCGAGGCGTAGATTGGGGGCTTCGACATGAGCCGCGTCTTCATGGACGGCGGCACCGGCATCAACCTAATGTTCGCAAGTACCCTGCATGCAATGAGGATCCCTCTGACGTGTCTGGAAGTTTCAGACACAATGTTCCACGGCATCGTACCAAGGAAAGGTGTATATCCCCTGGGAAAAATCAACCTCGATGTCATCTTCTTCACACCACAAAATTTTCAGCGAGAGCGCATCGACTTCGAGGTCGTCGATTGGCCTTCACAATATCACTGCATCCTCGGACGTGTCGCGTTCGCAAGGTTCATGGCAGTGCCACACTACGCTTACCTACAGATGAAGATGCCGGGCCCAAATGTTGTAATCACAATCAACAGCAACTTCGAGAGGTCCGACAGTTGCGACAGGGAATTCAACAGAATCTCCCAGTCCTTCGGAATGCAGGAGGAGGAACTCGCAAGATTAAAGGAGTCGACAGACAATAGTCTGCCTCCTCTGAGCCGACCAAGTTCACCCGACCTGTCCTTCAACTCGTCGGTGCACACGAAGAAATTCCAGGTCCACCCAACGGACCCGACCAAGACGGCCCTCATCGCCAACAACTTGAGTTCCGCATAGGAACTCGCGCTTGTCGAATTCCTCCGTGAGAACTAGGAAATCTTCGCCTGGTGTCCAGCGGACATGCCAGGGGTTCTTAGGGAATTTACCGAGCACGCACTCAACGTCAAACCAGACGTAAGGACAATCAAGTAGACAATTCGGCGACTGTCTCAACCAAGGGCAAAGGCGGTCGGAATGGAGATCAACAGACTCCTCGACGCCAAATTCATACGCGAGATTGATACGTCCATTTTGCATCACTATTCTATATCATAATTTGCGGTTATTCATTGATATATTTCATATTAAGAGATGATACTTATGTTATTTCATCTGTTTTTGCATGGTTGATGACTTTTGGAGCATGGACAGCTGCAGTTAGGATTCTGATGGAAAAGGTGCAAGGGGAAAATTCGCGAAGATCAGAAAATCCGGGAAAATACATGGAAAATCCTATTTTTCCAGAAGACGAAGGAAGCCACAAGGGGAGGCTGAGATGGCCACAGGGGGCCCACACCACCCCTGGCGCGGGCCACCCTAGGCCGCGCCACCAGGTGGTGTGGCCACCCTGGTCCACCCCTGGCTCTCCCCTCTGGCGTATATTATCTCCTCGGAACCCTAATACCTGGGGAGCGACCATAGAAAGATTCCGCGCCTCTGCGGGGCGGAAAACACCAAGAGAGAAAGATCTCTCCGGCAGACAGAATTCTGCTGGGGGAATTCCTTCCCTGAGAGGGGAGATCGTCGCCATTAACACCACCATCAAGATGGACTTCATCAGGATCATCATCATCATCATCATCACCACCATCATCTCCACCAGCACCATCATCACCACCTCCATACCGCTGTAACAATTGGGTTGAATCTTGCATAGTTCTTAGGGGAAACTTTCCCGGTGTTGATTACTCTTTGTAGTTGATGCTATTGAGTGAATCGTTGAATTATTGTTTATGTTCAGATTGTTATACATCATTATTTCATCTCTGATCATGATCCATATGATGTATTGTGAGTAGTTTGTCTTGTTCTTGAGGACATGGGAGAAGTCATGTTGTTAGTAGTGGAATTGTGTTGAGAAAGATTCAATAGTTTGATATTTAAGTTGTGGTGTACTTCTTCTAGTGGTGTCATGTGAACGTCGACTACATGACACTTCACCTATATGGGTCTAGGGGAATGCATTATGTATTTGGATACTAATCATAGGGGTTGCCGGAGTGACAGAAACCTGAACCCCCGTTAGGAAACCATTGCACAAGGGACATCAGGGTCTTAGAGTTTAAAGCTGTGGTTAGGTTTCTATCTTAATTACTTTCTTGTACTTGCGGATACTTGCAGGGGGTATAATCACAAGTATGTATTAGTCCTAGGAAGGTCGGTACATTAGCATAGGTTCACCCTCACAACACTTAGCAAACTAAAGAAGATTAATCAACTATATGAAGCGAAAGCACTTGACGGAATTCCCATGTGTCCTCGAGAACGTTTGGTCATCTTAAGTAATACAACCGGCTTGTCTTTTGCTGAATAAAGGATTGGGCCACTTGCTGCATTTATTCTTATTGTCTTTTATTTACTCGTACTTTATTTACCCGCATTATCAAAAAACCCTAAAAATCCGTTTGCTAAGTATTTGCAGAGAATTCCTGCTCCTCGTTGGGTTTGACACTCTTACTTATCGAAAATACTGCGATACACCCCCTATACTTGTGGGTCATCAAGACTATTTTCTGGCGCCGTTGCCGGGGAGTGAAGCGCTATTGGAGAGTGGAACTAGTAAAGGAAACTTCTACTTCGAGTATTGTTTACTTCTGTTAGTTGCTTTATTTTCAATATGGATAATTCGCTGAGTTTCTTATTTCGTAATGCTACTACGACTGCTAAGGTAGTAGATGAACCACCACCTGCTGAGAATGATACTTTTAAAATACCTACAAGAATTATTGATCGTGTTATGGATAACTATTATGTTGGAGATGGAACTGTCCATCTCGGTGATCATTTGCTCTTTATACACGAATTATGCGGGTTGTTCAAGTGTGCAAGTATTACTAGAGATCAAGTCAAGAAGAAGTTATTCTCATTATTACTGAAAGGAAGAGCTAAAGAATGGTATAAGCTGCTGAAGAATGGTCAAGCTCTTGAATGGGAGGAAATAGTACCTCTCTTTTATTCAAAGTTTTATCCTCCTAGTGAGATTCATAAAGATTGGAATCAATTATACAACTTTTGGCCTCTTGATGGTGAGAGTACAACTCAAGCTTGGGGGAGATTGAAGTTACTAATGCTCAAATGTCCCATTCATGAGCTCCCCAACAATATTATTATCAATAACATTTATGCAAGGCTTTCCCTTCATGACAAGGATTTATTAGATGCCTCTTGTGCTGGATCATTTACACGCATGGAAAAAGAAGCTAAATGGGATCTTCTGGACCGTATTCAAGACAATGCTGAAGCATGGGAGAATGACAAAGGAAGAAAGTTATGTATAAATTATGATTATGAATGCATTGAATCTTTTATTGGAACTGATGACTTTCAAAATATTAAAAATGCTTATGGTCTAGACTCTCAAGCTATTGCAACTTATTTTAAGGCTTTTGCTTCCTATATTGAAGTTCCTAAAAAGAAGTGGAATAAGTATCATGAACCATATAAAGATGTTGCTAAGTGTGTTCCTGCAAGAAATACTGAAGTTTATACTTCTAATCATGCTTTACCTGAACCTTACATTGAGAAAATGCCTTCCCCAGTTAAGATAGAGGAACATTCTATGATAGCTAGTATGGTTAATGAAAGTACAAATGAAGCTGTTGAACCTGATAAACAAATGGATGATGAACCTATAATAGCAAATGTGAAAGATTTTGTCACTAAATATGAAGAAGATGGACACACTATCCTTTGTAAGGATATCCCTAATATTGTTTCACAAAGTAGTGTTATGAGAGCTAGTGTCCCTGTGTTTTCTGTTAGGATAAGTGATCATTGCTACAACGGTTCTTGTGAAAGCTATATCATTAAATTTATGCATGATACTGAAAGTTATTATGAAAGAGGGAAAAATGTTCTTATGCATCTCAATAATATCAACTTTCCTCATTTTATGCTGAAAGTTTTTATGTTGCACTTGTTTTGCCTCCCTATGCTTGTAGCCTCTGGTTTCAACAACTTGTTTGTTTACAAAATTCCCTTTCATAGGAAGTGGGTTAGACTTAAACATGTGTATTTTTGCTTCTTGATGCCCTCTTTTTCTTCAATTCATATTCTTATGTGAGCATCATTAAAATTATCATGCCCATCTTAATGGCTATAAAGAAAGAGCTTTTTGGGAGACAACCCAATTTAGTTGTGCTTTCAGTTTGTTTTTGTTTCTTTGAGTCTTGGAAGTTATTACTTCAGTAATAACCTCTCTCTATCCTTTTTGTTTGGTTTTTGTGTCAAGATCAACCTCTAATGAGAGAGAAGTAAGATTTGGGGAAGTTGCTGTCCCGAAACAGATTTTTGTGCTTCACTGTAAAATTCGTGAGAGATCTCTGTATGTCGAATTGAGCTGTAATTTTTTGTTCTTCTGCCCCAGGTTATTATTTAACTTTCATTGGTTTTGCACTTTTTGATTTGAGCAACAGAAGATTTTCGAAAAAATTGATCTTTACCTGCTGGTCTGTTTTGACAGATTTTGCCACTCTTGCATTTGCTTCTTAAGTCAATTTCCTTTTTGAATTATTTTTGGGTTTTCGGAAGGAGTTGCTACAGGAGCTTATGTTTTGACGGATTTCAGTTGAAATTGAACCTAAAAGGTTTATTACCTCGCTTACACTAATGTTTCTAATGAGAATTGTGTGAAGTTTTGTGTGAAGAAATTTCCATGTTAGTGGAGAAAATGGTGTAATGAGAAAGTGAAAGGTTTCATGACTCGAGCAATATGAGTATGAAGATGAAGGTATTGATGTTATTCAAGTGGTGACTCTGGAAGAATCTACCAAATGCCAAATTCAGAGACCTGCAAAGTCCGTTTTCGAATAGGTAATAGTTCTGGTAAGAAAAGTTCCACGAAAATTCTGTCCAGTTATATTTTTGGAGTTTTTATCCAACAAGGGAAGTTACGAAGCAAAAGAGAGACGGAAACGGAGCCAGGGTGGCTCACACCACCCCATGGCGCGGGGCCCCTGGACGCGCCAGCAGGTGGTGTGGCCACCTCAGCCTTCGTCTCCTACCCATTTTCTCCCAGTACCTTCCTTTTGCTGTAAAACTCCGTAATATATAATCCCCCGGATCCCCAGAGGTTTGTATATCATGCTCTCGTCGTGTTTTCGTTTCGATCTGTTTCTGACCGGTAGAGTCCTAGATTTGGAGCCACAATGTCTTCCTCTGGATCAGCCAAGGAAGATTCCTCAGCGGATATCATCAACCCATACATGAGAGAGTTGAAGATTCATCCCAAGGAGTTGTTGCTTGAATATGGGGAGGTACGGATAAAAGAGGTTCAAGGCCCTAAAGGTGAAGGAAGTCTGGAGGAAAGGATGGAAGAACTGGAGCAAGAAGTCTTTAGGTACAAGAAGATGGCGGAACGTGAAGTGGATATGATTCATAAGATTTGTTCTGAACTCATCGCCGAGCACCAAAAGGAGACTGCTGAGCTCAAGGATGAAGTCCTATCACTCCGCCAAACAACCAACCAACTGCAAGCACAGCTCTACGACGTTCAAAATCAAAACTGTGAGTACGAGGTTAGGTTTAAACACATAAGTGCTGCTGCAAGTTTCAGGATGCTGGAGAACACGATGTCCTTTGTTGATGGGGAGCCCTTACCCTGGAAGTCAGACGATGACGAGAGAATACCACCACCACCGAAGGAGTAATTCGTCATTTGGTTTTGGCATCCCCTTGGTTTGTTCCAAGCTTGGGGGAGTGCCGCGGTATCACATCACTATCTTCTATCTTTTTACCTTTTTAGTAGAGTCATATCATGAATAGAGGAGTTATCATGTAGGATGGTTTGCATTATGGAAGTGTCCCCCCTCTTGTTAGATATCTATGTATCCCTTGGAGTGAGTTGCCGTTATGGAATATTAATGAGAAGTTCTATCATTTATTATTTTGCATATTTTATATTAGTTTTCAATTCATGGTTATATGATTGATCTTGTCGTTAGTATTGGTATCATTTTGGGATCATTGAGTTAATATTAGTTGGTTTTGGCAAACCTGGCTCGGCCAGTAGCAGCACTATTTTTGAGAATTGAATGAAAAAGATAAAAGTACTCTAAAGAAATATAATTTCATCATCTTTCTTTCTTGATTTTCCCGTAAGCTTAGTATTCTCTAGTTAAGATCTTTTGTGCTTCCAAGGAAGATTGCATTTTTGTTTTTATCACTTGTATGTTTGTTTGTTTCCTTCAACTCTTATGCTTGCTGCCCAGCCTTGCTAGCCAAAAACCTGTACTGAGAGGGAATGCTTATCGTGCATCCAATCCTTAAACCAAAACCTATGCCATTTGTGTCCACCATACCTACCTATTAGCATTATTGCTATTCCAAGTAAATTCATGTTTTTATCTACCTTCCAAATTAAACTTTTTATGAGAAAATTAGTGATTAAAGCTCTCACGAACTTGATGGCACACCTTGTTTTCTTGCACTTAATAATCTTGAACCATTGTGTCCATATCTATTGCGTATATGCTTGCGCTTTATAAGTTGAAGTTAGAAGAACCATGTATCATGGGGAACGCCTTCAACATTGCACTGGTACTTTGTACCTCGTTGTTATCATGATTCTTTTGGTTATGGATCCTGAGGGTGTGAAATAAAAGGGGAACTTGTAAGATCATGGAGTTTATATGTGTGTTAGAGAAACGCCTGGGCCGCTAGCCTAAGCCATGCCTAATCATGGTGGAAACTTGCAGCATAACCATAATGAGCACTCTATGAAGCATCCTCAATAAAAATCTATGCAAATAGCAAATAAAAAGATCGCTGAGATGCTCATTGTCTGCTTGCCTTGTCATTTTGATTATGGGATAGCTCCTGTATCATGTGTAAGGGGTACCCCATTGGCGGTTCTCTATGATACATATGTATTTACAATGACAAGAGCTTACTTGTGACTGAAGTTGAGTAGCATGAGGTTCGATACTCGTAAGGGAGGGGCATGAGATTTCAACTTATAACTTGTCAAGCATATCCTCTTAGTTGTGTCACTTTAACCTTAATCACCTAAAGATGCCTATGATAGGGGCAATGAGAGCTGAAAGCTAATAAGTACCATAATTTTTGGAATCTCTTTATGAAACTTGAAATCCCTCCTTCCCTCTGCGAAGGGCCTTTCTTTTACCTTTTAGTTGAGTCAGTAAACCTATTCCCTTCTACCTCAGCAAGTATTTTGAGTTGTTGTGTTTCATTCATTCATATGATGATTTATTCAATCATGTTTCTTATGTTCCTTGTTTTGTACTTTGCTCTTATCCTGGCGATTACTACTTTGAAAGCTATCTTTGAAAACCAGTTATTTGTGAACTCCAGCAAATTGTCAACTATTCTTCGACCGAGAGCTAAGTTTGCCATTACCAATCATGATTTACTTTATGCATCTTTATTGTGTTTCCTTTACTTATTGCAAGTTAAGTTATATAATAGTGAGTTGTCTTCTATTATGACTTATGTATTGATGAATGTGATGCTTCTTGTCCGTATTCTTTTATCGACTCTTCACTCCATAAACCTGAGGTCATGTTTATTGAGTTCAGTTTCGCTTGGGGACAAGCGAAGTCTAAGCTTGGGGGGAGTTGATACATCCATTTTGCATCACTATTCTATATCATAATTTGCTATTTTTCATTGATATATTTCATTTTAAGAGATGATACTTATGTTATTTCATCTGTTTTTGCATGGTTGATGACTTTTGGAGCATGGACCGCTATAGTCAGGATTCTGATGGAAAAGGTGCTGTTTGGAGGCAAAATTCGCGAAGATCAGAAAATCCAGGGAAATACATGGAAAATCCTATTTTTCCAGAAGACAAAGGAAGCCAGAAGGGGAGGCTGAGATGGGCCACAGGGGGCCCACACCACCCCCTGGTCGCGGGCCATCCTAGGCCGCGCCACTAGGTGGTGTGGCCGCCCTGGTCCACCCCTGGCTCTCCCCTCTAGCGTATATTATCTCCTCGGAACCCTAATACCTGGGGAGCGACCAAAGAAAGATTTCGTCGCCTCTGCGGGGCGGAAAACACCGAGAGCGAAAGATCTCTCCGGCAGACAGAATTCTGCCAGGGGAATTCCTTCTCGGAGAGGGGAGACCGTCGCCATCAACACCACCATCAAGATGGACTTCATTGGGATCATCATCATCATCATCATCACCACCATCATATCCACCAGCACCATCCTCACCACCTCCATACCGCTGTAAGAATTGGGTTGAATCTTGCATAGTTCTTAGGGGAAACTTTCCTGGTGTTGATTACTCTTTGTAGTTGATGCTATTGAGTGAACCATTGAATTATTGTTTATGTTCAGATTGTTATACATCATTATTTCATCTCTGGTCATGATCCATATGATGTCTTGTGACTAGTTTGTTTTGTTCTTGATGACATGGGAGAAGTCATGTTGTTAGTAGTGGAATTGTGTTGAGAAAGATTCAATAGTTTGATATTTAAGTTGTGGTGTACTTCTTCTAGTGGTGTCATGTGAACGTCTACTACATGACACTTCACCTATATGGGCCTAGGGGAATGCATTGTGTATTTGGCTACTAATCGTAGGGGTTGCCGGAGTTACAGAATCCTGAACCCCCGTTAGGAAACCATTGCACAAAGGACGTCAGGGTCTTAGAGTTTAAAGCTGTGGTTAGGTTTCTACCTTAATTACTTTCTTGTACTTGCGGATGCTTGCGAGGGGTATAATCACAAGTATGTATTAGTCCTAGGAAGGTCGGTACATTAGCACAGGTTCACCCGCATAACACTTAGCAAACTAAAGAAGATTAAGCAACTATATGAAGCGAAAGCACTTGACGGAATTCCCATGTGTCCTCGAGAACGTTTGGTCATCTTAGGTAATACAACCGGCTTGTCCTTTGCTGAATAAAGGATTGGGCCACTTGCTGCATTTATTCTTATTGTATTTTATTTACTCGTACTTTATTTACCTGCATTATCAAAAACCCCTAAAAATCCGTTTGCTAAGTATTTGTAGAGAATTCCTGCTCCTAGCCACTCGCCAGCACCTTCTGCTCCTCGTTGGGTTCGACACTCTTACTTATCGAAAATACTGCGATACACCCCCTATACTTGTGGGTCATCAGAGATCAAGGAAAGCACTTGGCTCGCCAACACGGTGCTATGAGCATCTATGTTTCCTCGACGCCTACTCAGGCTATAACCAGATTCTAATGAAGGAGGAAGACCAAGAGAAAACAGCGTTTACGACGCCTTTTGGTGTGTTCTGCTATAACACAATGCCCTTCGGGCTCAAAAACGCAGGAGCCACCTATAAGCGGTGCATGTAGGCTTGCCTCAAGAAGCAACTTGGTCGCAACATCCAAGTTTACGTTGATGAAATCGTCATCAAAACAAAAGAGGAAGCCTTGCTAATCGATGATTTACGCGAGACCTTCGCCAACCTTGACCACTACCGGATCAAGCTCAATTCGGACAAATGCGCCTTCGGCGTACCATCTGGGCAACTACTCGGATATCTCATCTCCGTGAGAGGGATTGAGGCGAACCCGAAGAAAATAAAAGCCATACTGTCCATGGAGAAGCCGAAAAACAAAAGAGGCGTCTAGCAGCTGGTTGGCCGAATCGCGGCGCTCAGTCGATTCATCAGTCAAATGGGCGAAAAGGCACTGCCCTTCTACCAACTTCTCTGCAAAACTGACAAGTTTGAGTGGACCGACGAGGCGCAGGAAGTATTCGAAGACCTCAAGCGTCTACTATCTACCTCGCCAGTACTGGTGACTCCACGCGAAAAAGAACCATTGTTGCTATACATCTCTGCCACCAACCAGGTGGTCAGCATAGTGCTTGTGCTGGAACAAGCTGAAGAAAACAAAATCCACGGAGTGAAGCGCCCTGTCTACTACCTCAGCGAGGTGCTCACACCAACAAAGCAGTGGTACCCACACTATCATAAGCTGGCATACCGGCGTCTTCATGACAGCTAGGCGACTGCGCCACTACTTCCAGGAGCACCCAATCGTGGTGGTCAACAATGCCCCGCTTGGTCATATACTCAACAACCCCGATGCCACCGGACGAGTCGCGCTTTGGGGAATCGAGTTGTCTCGATGAGACATTACATACAAAAAGCATGACGCGATCAAATCGCAAGTCCTCCCTGACTTCCTCGTGCACTGGCTGGAGAACCAACTCCCCGAAAAGCCAGATATGTCTTACCTCTGGACGACACACTTCGATGGATCCAAGTGTAAGGATGGGGCTGGTGCAGGTGTCATACTGACATCGCCCCAGGGATACAAGCTGAAATACATTCTGCAGATGTAGTTCACTGCCTCCAACAACGAAGCTAAATACGAGGCCCTATTGCAAGGGATGCAGATGGAAAAAGCATGCGGCGCCAAGAGGCTCATCATCTACGGCGACTCCAAGCTGGTCGTCAACCATACAATGCACTAGTGCGACGAGAATATCATTTTGCGGCCCGAAAGTTAGGGTGGCCAGGCAACACGGTACCCAAGTTGATTTTTATCATCGCGATTCAAAAAGTTGGGGCGCCAATTGCTAAGAGGGGTCTTTCGAGTGAATGATGGCCAAACCCAATATTTTCAAATCACGCCCGTTAAGTCAGGATATTCCTTTACAATAGTTCCTGTTGTGCCCCTCCTTTGCCGATCACTCTTCTTAGCCATCCTGCACGTGTCGTAGGGGCAAATCCATTACTGTACTTTCCTAACTCTCGACACTGAATCTTGCTGCGGCGGCGGTGGCGGTCCCTTTTCTTCCCTTCGCCGACCCTAAATATGCCGGCGGCGGAGGACCTTTTTTCTCCCTCCCCCGACACTGAATCCGGCGGCGGCGGCCCAACATGTCTTGCAAGGCGAAGGTCGTAGCTACATCGCCGACTGAAAAGGGTCCGTCGGGGCCCAAGTCTGGGGCTCAACGCGTAGCAGCGGCGAGGCCTTCAGCCCCGGTTAGCGAGGAGGCCAGCAAGGATTCTGCTCCCAAGGTACCTACGAGCAGTGGGTTGAAGAGAAAAGCAAGGTCAACGGCAGATTATTCGGCTCCGGTGGGCGGATGCAGCACTCAGATCTCGAAGAAAAAACCCGGGAGAAGAGTGAGAGGTGAATTTTTCTTATCTGTGCCTTATCTTGCAAGTATATTAGTTACAGCATAATAGAATCGAATGAACTAAAATGTTCCCCTTCTTAATCAAATTAGGCACAACTTTGATACAAGGGACCTATATGAGTTCACAGTTCATGTTCGGCAGTACACTCCAAAGCTTGATTTTGGTTGAGAGAGGGTTGTGTTCGGGCAAGATGTGCATCTGCTTGTGAATTGCAAAGAGATTGTGTCTGTTTCGCAGCTGGTAGATATGCTTGCCGCTAGAATTCCCTGGGGTTCTAGATAGAGGACAAAATTGGTGTGGCGTAACATGAATGATACCTATCAGCAAATTGAGCACTCCCATGAGCTTCGGATGGTTTGGGAGTGTTGTGCAGCTGATCATAAGGTGAAAGTTGAAGCGATGATTGATGATATGTATGCATATGCTGGAGATCTTGCTGCCAGAGCTTCTGCTCCTAGAGAATACGGACCAATAGATGCTGATCTAGATAAGTTCAATATACGCATAGAGGTGAATTCATACATGGCAAAACTTGATGAGGGAGTTAATAAGCCAGTTTCGTCATGTACTATGGAGATCACTGTCGATTCCAAAAACACAACTCTTGATGAAATGAGAGAGATGATTGGTAAGGAAATCAGTATTGGCCCTAAGCAGATGGAAAAATCCGGTGGTGGCATCATAAGAAGCAGCAATTCATAGATGTTTTGGATACTGAAGATCTTATGCAGATTATGCGGCGAAAGAAGCGAACCAGGAAGGTGTTCTTCCTTGGTACCATTTCTGATGTTGTTGAACAGGTTATAGTGGATGTAGATGCCCCTGTAGTGGCTGAACAGAATGAGGTGGTCGACGTTGATGAGATCTGATGAGAGTTGCTACCCTGGGCTTGTCATATGGACCGTGGGGTTCCCCTGCCTGTATTTGTAATATTGACTGTTGTTGCATTTAGAGCGTGCTTCTGTGATTATGTTTGTTGAGAGATTGCGATATAATGTTGTGCGAGCTGTTGAGAATTTCGTACATGTCACTCACTGAAACCATCGTTGTTGTAATAAGACATAAGTACATTGTAGTTGACATGATTATGTTTCTTAAGATGATGTACCGTACTTGTTTCTGTTATTATGTTTGTTGGGACATTGTAATGTAATGTTTTTTGAAACCATGACTGGACTAGTGATGCATAAATACATTGTAGTTGACATGATTATGTTTCTTGAGATGATGTACTGTACTTGTTTCTGTTATTTTGTTTGTTGAGAGACTGTAATGTAATGTTTTGCGAAACCATGACAGGACAAGTGATGTGTAAGTACCTTGTAGTCGACATGATTTTGTTTCTTGAGTTGATGTAATATACTTGTTTCTGTGATTACGTTTGTTGAGAGATTGTAATGTGATGTTTTGTGAAACCATGTTGTGGTTATGTTTGTTGAGAGATTATAATGTAATGTTTTGTGAAACCATGAATGAAGAAGTGATGCATAAGTACCTTGTAGTTGACATGATTTTGTTTCTTTGGATGATGTAATATACTGGTATGTTTTCGTTAGGCAATGAAATTGGGATGGAGGGAGTGCAGGTTTAATATTTGAAATGAGAATGTGTAAAGAGAATCCATATCAGGCAGGAGCAGTAATCCAGGGAAAGGGCATGTTATCCATTAAACTATTGTAACATGCCAATTTAGTCATTGTTGCAGCGGTAGAAGGGCTGCTCTCTCTCTCTCTCTCTCTCTCTCTCTCTCTCTCTCTCTCT
Organism: Avena sativa; assembly: GCA_916181665.1. Classification (NCBI taxonomy): domain Eukaryota; kingdom Viridiplantae; phylum Streptophyta; class Magnoliopsida; order Poales; family Poaceae; genus Avena; species Avena sativa. The sequence continues at coordinate 342,835,353 of OV702288.1, forward strand.
CTCTCTCTCTCTCTCTCTCTCTCTCTCTCTCTCTCTCTCTCTCTCTCGCCGACGCGGACGTCGTCTCCGTCGCCTACGACGATGCATTCGCCATGTTGTCCTTGAATGGCGAGGACGACCAGTCGAGCAGCGACAGCCTTCTCTACGACATCGAGTATTCCTTCCATGATGTGAGTTCCTCTGTTTTCTCGGGCTAGGGTTAGGCAATGGTAAATCTCTCGATCTGAGCTTGATATGTGCATTCAATCATGTTCGATTTCAGCTTTGCGTTTACCTATAGGTACCAAGGACGATCTATGACTCCGAATGGGAGGGCCTAGATCTCGATGGAGAAGTTCCATGTGACCATGGGCTAAAACAGAGGAGATATGTTGCATTCGAAGGCAGTAACACTGGGAGAAGGTTTTTGGGCTGTACAAATCAGGTTTGTTTACATTATGTGCAACTATGACATGAAGTAAAATGTATCATGCATGTTCATAACACTATAGTGCGTGTGTTTTTAGGTTGGCCCGGTGTGTAAAGCAGTAGAGTGGGTGGATCTTGAGTAGCCAGATGTACTTAATAAATGTTTGGCACAGTTATGGGAGATGTATGAGTTGGAAAGGTCAGAAAGATTTACTGATGTAAGTGATGCAGCTGAAAAAATTACAAGCTATCGGTACGAAATAAGGAGTTGGAACAAGAAATCGAGAATTTGCAGTCAGAGCTAACTGACGGAATCGATGGGAGCTTGGTTGTTGGAACTGCAAAGAAGCTTCATGATAGTCACAGGTTGCTGATTCATAATGCAGAAAAGGAGAGGGATCAGCTCAGGCAAGACAAGAAGAAGCTAGAGTACTGCATTGTAGATCTATTGAAGGAACTGAAGAAGGCACGCAAGGGTGAACAAGGACAGACTATAGAGGATAAAGGAAATTCGAGATGAATAATTTATGTTGTACCAATGCCTGAAACTAGTTAATTGTAAGACTTGCAGTTGCGCTTTCTGAACTGAGCCAAACTCAATCCTCGAGCAAACTAATTTCAGACGAACACACATATCGTGCATAGAGTTAAGTTCACGCTTACAAAATCACCACTGCAGAGGATAAATCAGGCAGTTCGGTACTAAATAGACATATGTTGTGTTCAAGCGAGCTTGGCCCGAAGCTGTCTGTTTTCCTTCCTAAGATTGGCCATCTCCTTTAGTACTATGTCGTGCTTCAGCTGTAGGTTCTAGCGCTCCGTCATGGATTGGAGAATTTTGTCCGTAGCCATACGATTTTCCTTCAAGATCCCTTTCATGATCTCCATCTGCTTCCTAGCCGAGGCGCGACCTTCACTGTGTAGCTCCGTCTAGTCGGCGTTTAACTCCTTCAGTTTCTGGCACTTGTTAGAAAGGACCGCGACTTCAGCACGCAGTTGGTCAAAGGCCAGTTTCTGGGAATTCTGCTTCTCCCTTTGGATTGCTATCTTGTCATTTAGCCAGGTCGCCAGGTCCTGGTCGATCCTTTGCCTCTTTCCCTGCAACAAAAATACATAGTATGGTTTGTTCAGTTCTCCAGGACAAGCTGGTTAGTTTCCATAATTAACTGAATCGACTGTGGCACTGTCATAATTTCAAGGAAGAAGCAATCTAGGACTAATCAACATTTTATGAATCGACTAGTGGCACTGTCATAATTTCAATTTCAAAGACAAATAAGATTTATCAGCAGTTTAGTGTGCTATGGGTTTTTCCCAATATCACCAAATAGTAGTGGGAGAATGGCAAACTCATAATGCAGAAACCCATGTCCAGATACATAATGGAAAGCGAACATGGTGTCCATTCATGAACATGAACACCAACACATGTCCAAATAGATAAGGAGTTGCCCTAGGATTCTTATTGCACCCTATAATGGGAAGCCGACATGGGCATTTCTCCCTGAACCCTAAACATTACAAAAGGAGAGGAGGACGAGCTGATATTCGTGTCCCCGCTAACGGGAATCAGACTTGGGCATTGCTCCAATATGCCTCCAGACATGCCCTTAGCTCCTCGTTCTCTTTCCGAACACCCTCGAGTACGGTGATCCCTATGCTCATGTCCGCCTTCATCTCCTTGACTGCATCCAGGCAACAATTCCTGTCATGGTAGGCTCAGATGGTAGCCTTGGTTTCCTCGACGCGTGCTCTGAGTGCCTCGCTGACTTCGTCCTGCAGGAGAATGCACCTTTCCACGAGATTATTCTTCTCCTCCGTGAGCTCGTTGATTATCTTGATGGCTTGTTCTTGCCTGTTCAAGTTACGGTCGAGTACTTTCTGCAGCCTAACGACGTCACGTGCAAAATCTAGCGAGTTCTCCTCCTACACAGATAATTGCTTGCGTAGGCTCTCATTAGCTTGGGTGAGGGAGCGTGCAAGCTCATGTTGGTTGCCAATCTTGGAACTGATCGTGGCCACCTTGTCATGGTACTCGGCCTTCGATCGCTGCATCGTTCATGTTAATTGAAATAGGAATTCTACAATTACACTCCAGGTCCCAGGTGAATACTAATACAGATCAAAAAAATCCCCGTTGAATCTATTGGCCGCAGTGTTAAAAATGGACCTGGAGATCTATTCATGACCACGATAAACTAATCCTAATCACAAAAACTCCATAGTGAATCTATGAATAGCGGTATTAAGGAAAGACCAAGAGATCCAGTCATATTCATGAAAACTAATACAACTCGCAAAAGAAGAATAAAAACCAATGCGGGGCGGACAACATCTAAGAAATCCACATCATAACTCGGAGAAATAACAGCGTGGAGATTTGCTACCTCGCTGATACATGGAACGGGGCCGAACGGGTCCTGCAACGCCTCCGTCGTGGTGGATTCGGGCTCCACGGCCGACCTGTAATACGTAGAAGAGGAAGAGCCAAAAGAAGAAGGCAAGAAGAAGCTGATTAAGATCATGATGGAGAGGGAGATGGAGAAGAAGTAGAATAAGGAGACCGTACCGGGAGTAGCCCTCGCCTGCTAGAACATTCGGCGCCATTGTCGGGGGAAATTGGGCCTCGATGAGAGGGTGGGCTTGAGCGGCTGGTAGAGCAAGAAGTGCCTCGCGGCGATTTCTCTCCCTTTTCTCCACGAGGATCGTCGACCGGCCTCTCCCCCTCCTCAGTGGAGCCATGGCTTGCAGGGTGAGTGTGGCGGCGACAGGAGGAAGGAGATAGTGATTATTAGTGTGGGAGAAGAGTAAAGAGTACAGGCCGTGGTCTAGTAGTACTAGTACTATTATACAAGACCACCGTGTACAGTCTACCTTCTCAAAGAAGCCAGGGAGGCAGGGGTAGGGAATCGATGTGACTTGTCTTTATTGCGATGGACACTTCAATGGTCTTCGGTGCCGCCCAAAATCCAGTATATAATAAGGGGAGTGTGAGCCGGGTGGTCGTCACGGGAATCGGCACGCACATCCCGCGTGCGTGTGTCACACGTTGATGGGGCAATGACGTGCGCAACTGCTGCATGATCACGTCGGCACGTCTAACTCCGTCGAACTCCACGTGACAGGCACGCACGGGATATTTACGAGTCTAGAATACAATGTGCCACTTTTGTTGTGATCAAATTATGTTCAGTACGCGAGATATTACTTTTTTTTGATAATCGACAAATGCATGCGTGGACACGACGCACGAAACCGCTGCTCGTCCTTGATCAGATCGGCACCCCACTCTGTGTACCCGCCATCGACCATTCGGAGCAACGACTCGAGCACGATGCCCCCTCGCCATGTCAATGGTAGGTCTAAGCCGTCCACTGACCGTCATGCGTCCCCGGCTCTTCGCTGCATCGTTCGCGCTCGCGAGTCGCCTGCTGAGGCAGCACGTCGTGTCCGACCGCGCCAGGATCCATCGACATCGGCACTCGAGGACACCGTGACGTCGAACCTCGTACCGGCCACGCAGGAGGAGCATGGGGTACCTGCAGCGTCGGACGAGCACAAAGCAGCAGCCAGGACGGGGGCGCATGTTGCACCGACGAGTACGTACAAGAAGAGGAACGAGAAGAAGACCAGGAAGAAGAGAGGAGATAGGTATTTGGATGAGTCCGACTCGGCCAACGAGGAGGCGTTCATCGATCAGTTGGAGGCAGAAGTGGAGGAGAGTGGCGTGGACCTATGGGACTACGAACAGGAGGAGGAGGACTCCGACGAGGAGATAGCGTGCTTATTCGAGGAAGGGGGCGGTGTCGAGTCGTCAGAGGAGGACACCGACGACAGCGATGGCAGGGACCATGGCGTTGACGAAGACGAGGACGAATCGGAAGAAGAAGACGATGGCTTCTTCAAAATATGATCATTTATTTTAGTTAGATAGATGGATTTTCACTTGTTTATGGAGGTAAAGTATCGGTGGCACGGATAGAGAGGTGGCACGGATTGACCATGCATAAAAAAAGTGGAGAAGGGATGGGTTATCCTGCCCGTTGGATCACATGGGATCAACGGTTGGTGGAGACGATCCGCGTGACATCTGTGTCAGCCAATCAGGGCATAGCACCCAGAGTGAGCACATGTTTGGGATCTCCACATGTTTGGAATTTTGTGAGATTTGTGACCGAGAGAGAGGGAAAATATCTTTTCACAATCCGCCTATGGATCCACCAGTACCATTCAAACGTGTGCTCTTTTTACTAGCAACAACCAGAGTCATTGTGTAACATCCCAAAACTCTAATCCAAGTGATCAAGATCCAAATCATCAAATTTAGAGTCAACAAAAACTTGTCCAATTAAAATTATTAAAGCATTCATATGAGTGTGCATCTAAATTAGGAGTTGATTTGAATTGCCATGATTAAGTGATCCATTGCTTGTAAAATGATTCTTAGGTGAAATAAACATCATCTAGATCATTCCCAAACAAATCCCAATGAAAAACAAATCAAAATGAATAAAATAACCAAATGGTCATTTGTGCCATTTTAATCAACATACCTACTTTGGCTATTCCTAGAACTCAATTCTTAAAAGAAACAAATGTGGATATTTGCACCCCTTGCTAGTACAAGTAGTGATGTACCAAGGCACACTTTGTTTTCAGCCCAAAAACTTTCAAACACTAATTTTAAATGGCATTTGAAAATTGAATGTAGTTCATATGAGAAGATCCCACTTATTCAAAAACCACTCAAATGACTGCCACTTTCAAAACCCAAGCACACCTAGAAGCTCAAGCATGTGATCAACCACTCCACCAAAATTCAGCCCAAAATTCAAATAAAATTTTCATGCGGCCATTGTGTCGAACACCTTGCAGGCAGAATCAAACTGAGCCTAACTTATACTATTTTGATCAAATCTGTTCAAGCAATTAGAGCTGCATTGATCACTCTTGTCCCCCCTGAGACCAACCAGACCCTCACCAGCCTACCCCTAAGCCGCAGCAGCAGTGGAGCGCTGCCACTTTGTGGTCGCCGACGGCCAGAAGAGGGCAAAGCGCCACAAATAGCGCCGCGCCGTTCCAGCACCACCACTAGCTCCGACTAACCCTACCGCACCTCCCTGCCCCTTCCCCAAGCTCAGCCAGGCGCTGGACCACACCCCAACACCGCCGCCCATTCTCTCTGTGAGCTCGCTAGAGCGCGCCAGAGCGCGTTAGCCGCTAGCATGCCATAGACCGCCCCTCGATCCAATACCGTGCACGCCGCTTTGGCTCGACCCCAGCACCCAGCCAGACATGGCCGTGCGCCGCCGTGTGACCCACAGTCGCCGTGCGCCGCGTCGAGTACTGCCTCTATGTCCCAGAGCGCGGGACGCTCCCGACCAAACGCCACCGCCCCTAGCCGTGCATTGAAGCCGTAGAGCACCGCCAGGAGGTAGGCCACCGTCCGCCTACACCGCCCTTGCCTCTAGCCGCCTGTATCAACGTCACCGATGAGCTCACCGTCGTGCCATTCGGTCCCCTCGTCGCCCTATAAAAGGAGCCCTCCCCAGCACAAACTCCTCACACCAATCTACTCCCCTCTCATCACTAATCCTTCCCCACCTCTCGCCGGAGCCGCTCGAGCCATAGTTTGCCGGAATTGCGCCGGAGGAGCCCGCTACAGAGGAGGAGAAGCTGCCGTTTATTCCGTCCACCACAGCCCCTGTCGTGACCTCGCCTGAGCCCGCCGTCGCCGTCCAGTTTGATCGCCCGCCTCGCCGCAGTAGCTGGAGCCCTGGTACGTCCCCGGTTGACCCCACTGGCCGTTTAGGGTTCGGTCTCGCCGGCGACGAGTCCGTCGTCAACGACGACTATGAGCCGTCGATCTGCGTTCTAATCGTAGCGCCCAAATTGCCCCGTACCGCTTCGCGTTTGATGTGTCTCTGACCTGCGGAACCCCCCTGTCAGTTGTCATTCACACCACGGAGCGCCACTGGGCCGTCCCGTTAGTTTTCCCACACTAGCCTGTGAATTCAAATATGGATTTTTCCATTTTAGTTTGAACTCACTTCTGTCCCTTAGTTTGAAAATCAATTCCAGAAGATCTACTAAACCAAAATGAGTGATTCAAATTTTGTTAGAAAGCTAATGAAAAGATCTATCTAATCCCGTTGGATTTAATTCATTTAGAGTTAGAGATCTCTCCTAGTAAAAATAACAAGACAGAAGCTTTTGCACATTCAAACATTTTTATAAAATCAACCATAATGGCTTTTGAGTTGATTCCAACTCTCAAAAATCACATTTAACCATACCTATCTGAATATGTAATAATATTAAGGTTTACATGCAGTGACTTTGGACTAGTATCAAAATAATGCTATATAGGCATTTTAGTCACTTTAAATCATTAAATATTAAACTTAAACCAAAGTAAATATGATCCACCCCTTAAATCACATTCCCTTATGTTAGAATATCTGGTGATGACATGTGTCCATATGATCCCATGTTCTAAGTGGAGAATGTTAAATCTTAGTTATTTTTCAATGAGTAGAAATTACTTTTCTCAAATAAAAAGAATGAAACTAGTTAATAGAATCTTGTGATGCTTGTGATGCTTTTAGATCATACAATGTGTGCCTTAGAATGCTAAGTAGACTAGTTAAACATTGTTCGGTGATTGTGTACTCCGTATGTATTTATAGACGATAGTACCGACCAAGCTTTCGAGGAGGAGGAGTTCTACCAAGAAGAGGAGGAAGAAAACTTCAACCACTGCACGGCACAAGGCAAGACATCATTAACAATGCAAGCTAACCCTTGCAATCTAGATAACCCAAGCAAAGACATTAGACATGCTTTGGTTATACCACTTGACTAGTACCTACCCCAAGTTATTTCCAAACTTTACCTTCTTTACTTTATCAAAGTCCTTTACTTGTTTTGAAGGTAGCATAAAGAGTATAAAACTTGACCTATCTAGATAACCTTAGATGTCATTCTATGGCATGAGAGTGATCTTAGCATCCCACATTAGTGAACACTCTTAACTTAGTAGCTTAGAGCTAGATCAAAACTTGAGTCACTTTAGATGGGAATACTTGGTGAAAATGAATTATGAAAACCTTGGAATGATGAGTCATTCTATTGAAATGTTTTGACATGTGTTGAGAAACACAAATGGTTTATGATGATGAAAATGTTGAGGCATGAGCCTTAGCCCTTTTACAAAACTGATGGTTGGATTCGGATGCGATACCATTCCAAATTACCGTACAACCACAATACCTGAATTGGGTAAGCCTTAGCCGGAAGTTTATATGTATTAGTATTAGTTCCCTCGCGGGAGAGGTTTGAGCTGAGGCTACCTCTCGATGTTGTCCACCTATGCAGTGCCCAAGATGACAGATGGTCATGGTTGGGAGGCCATGCTCATAGGAGAGGTGCTTATACTAGGGTGTGTAAAGGAAAGGTTATGTTTGATTATCTGCATACTAAGTATGATGATTCAGGGTTATCCCTGACAGATGTATCGAATCTTGTGGTGGAAGTTTACCACCTCTGCAGAGTGTCAAACTATTCGAATAGCCGCGTCCACGGGTATGGACAGTTGGAGTGGCCATAGTGTTTCGTTGTCAGATATTTTCAAAATGACTTATGAAATGAATGATGAACCTTGACTTGACCACAACAGGGTTGTGACTATGAAAATAGCTTCCCAACTTAAGTGATTCTAGAACTTTATTTTATCTTTCTTTGTTTTTGAACTCAGCTTAGGTTTCAAACTTAACTTGTTAGTTAAACTTAGAGTTAGCATTTACACTAGAACTATACTACTTGTTAGTGGTAGTTTGCGAGTACTTAAAGAGTACTCATGGCTTTTGTCCCTGGCTATTCTCATGGCCAGAATATGAAGGAGACTATCAAGATGACGGCCAATAGGACGGCTATGATAACTAGGACTATCTGCCTTCGTCAGCATTGCCTGTGCCCCTGAAGATGGACCCCACCGCTACGCTTATTTTTTATTCCGCTGCTTGCTGTATTAAGACTCGATCATGAGATCCTTATTTGTGTAAGACCTTATTTATGGTTTGTAATGGATGATGTACTGTGATATCCAATTTGTTATGTCTCGCAAAAAATGGTAATCCTGGGATTGAGAGGTATGACATAATAGGCATCTAGGATTAAAAATCCGGGTGTTGACATGTTGGTATCAGAGCCATCCTGACCATAGGAGACCCTAGTTAGAATGGACGTCCGAACAAAAACTTAATTTCAAAACCAAAGTGAATATTTATGAAAAACTATTTCCTCTCTTACCCTTGGGAATTCATTCTTTCTCAAAAATTCATGTTCCTCCAATTCTTACATTACTACCTAAAATTTGACACACTTGATCACTTCACTAACTTCCTCATCCTTAATTCTTGTAGATGGAGACTCAGTTCAGCAAGTTCTACCAGTTGAGCAATCGAGGCCAACTAATCTTCGAGAGGGATCTAGATTCACTTTCTGAGTTATTGGGACGCTTGATGTCTACGCACTTCTATTCTTGTAGACAGTTGTTGGGCCTCCAAGTGCAGAGGTTTGTAGGACAGCAGCAAGTTTTCCCTTAAGTGGATCACCCAAGGTTTATCGAACTCAGGGAGAAAGTGGTCAAAGGTATCCCCTCTCAAGCAACCCTGCAATCAAGATACAAGAAGTCCCTTGTGTCCCCAACACACCCAATACACTTGTCAGGTGTATAGGTGCACTAGTTCGGCGAAGAGATAGTGAAATACAAGTGGTAAAGATAATTATAAGTGGTAACGATGATAGAAAATAACTTGATGGCGTGTGGTTGACGTGGGAAAAGACTAAAGGAAAACTGAAATAAAGAAGGAAGCAAGCAAACATGTAACAGATCTAATAGCAAACGAAGTTTCAATGCTTAGAAACAAGGCCTAGGGATCATACTTTCACTAGTGAACACTCTCATATATATATATCTTCTCTTTATGATACTACTCTTAACTACTCTCTGGTTGGACACTCTAATAAACGGTAGGGCTATAACAGCACACCTCAAAGTAAGCCTTTCCCATCTAGATAACCCCACACTGTCACCTTGAGTACTAGATGGTTCAAACAAACACCACAATTTCATAAAGACATCCAACTCCAAATATATCTCATAACAAGTATTTGTAATCTCTAGCCTAATTGCCACCATGGTGTGCACGCTGTCACTTTCACACACATGGGGAGAGCAGAGATCTATTAAAGCACTTGAGTAGCAAGGTAGATCTACTTGATTACAAAGCTCATGATCACAATATGATCATGCATAGAGAGAGAGATGAACACATAGCTACCGGTAGAACCCTTAGCCTCGAGAGAGAACTACTCCCTCCTCATCATGGGAATCAGCAATGGTCATGGAGATGCTAGTGGAGATCGATGGAGATGGCTACGGGGGCAATTCCCCGTCCCGGCAGGGTGCCAGAACAGAGACTTTCTATCCCCCGAATCTCCCCTTCAGTGACAGCGGCGCTGCGGAACTTTTCGTGGATTTCTGATTGACTCTTTAGGGTTTATGCATTGAGAGGCTTCTTATAGGCAAAGAGGCAAGGTCGGTGGGTGGCCAGGGGGCCCACACCATGCCCTGGCGCGTCCTGGGCTGGCCCGTGCCAAGGGGGGGCACCCTGTGGCCCCTCTCCGACTCTCCTTCTGGCTCCATGAGTCTTCTGGTAAAATATCGACTTTGGCTTTTGTCCCGTCCAATTCCAAGAATATTCATTTTCTGACTTCCTAGAACCAAAAACAGCAGAAAACAGGCAGCTGGCACTGTGGCTCTTGTTAATAGGTTAGTCCAAGAGATCATATGAAAAGTACTCCAAAGTGTGGACAAAACACAAGAAAGTAGATAAAACCAAGCATGGAACATCAAAAATTATAGATACATTTGCAATGTATCAACATCCCCAAGCTTAACTCCTGCTCGTCCTCGAGTAGGTAAGTGATAAAAAGAAAGAATAATTTTTTAGGTGACATGCACCATCATAAACTTGATCAAAGTATTTGTAAAACATTCAAAGCTGGGATCATAGTACTTCAATCATAACATGAAAGACAAAGTTCTATCAATAAGACAAAGCAACTATGTTGCAACATGAAAAGGCACAAACAAAAGATTCATGAATAACAATGCTTTGCAAGACGTTTGTTTGTTTCACATAAAGAAAACATAGCATAGTAGCATTCAGCTTGTCCCTCATAGAGTAGCAAACATAAATGCATAGGACATCTTCAAAGTTCATAAGAGTGACTAGATACAAATAGTTTAAAACAAGCAATATCAAGTTATGCATCAATCAACTAGTCTTGGGACAATGCACATAGAACTAAGAATGGCCACTATGCTCTCAAAGTAAGTGCATAAAGGTAGAAGGTAGAGACTCAATATAATGGTGGAAGAAAGGCCTTCATAGAAGGAAGTAGGGATTCAAGTCTCATAAAGAGCTTCCAAAAATTATGGTACTTATAGCTTTCAGCTCTCATTGCCCCTATCATAAGCATCTTCAAGTGATTAAGGTTAAAGTAAACAAACTATGGTGTACATGCTTGACGAAGTATAAGTTAGAAATCTCATGTCCCTTGAATACGAGGGCCGCTCCTCATGCTACTCAAGTTTAGTCATCGGTAAGTTCTTGTTATCGTAAGTACATGTGTATCATAGAGAACCGCCAACGGGGTACCCCTTGCCCGATGATACGGAAGAATCCCCATATCAAAATGACAAGGCAAGCAGACAACAAGCATCTCAGCAATCTTCTTATTTACCATGGGAATATGGTGCTTTTTCCTCTCTTTCCTCTTTTCATAATCTCATTTTTTTCTCTTTTTCTCTTTTTTTATCAATATAGGACTCTTTTTTTATAAGAAGAATGCTTCATAGACAGCTCATTATGGTTACGCTGCAGGTTTCCACCATGTCAGCATGGATTAGACCAGCGGCCCAGGCGTTTCTCTAACACATATACATAACTCCATGGACTTACAAGCTCCCCTTTCATTTCACACCGACGACATCCATATACAAAAGAGCATGATATCAACTAGGTACAAGTACCAAGTGCAATGTTGAAAGCGTTCCCCATGACAACATGTTTCTGCTAATTCCCAACAAATAAGTGCAAGCATATACAACATAGACGACACAATGGTTCAAGTTTATTAAGGGCAAGAAAAGTAAAGTGTGCCATCAAGTTCGTGAGAGCTTTAATCACTAGTTTTCCCATAACAAGTTTAATTTGTAAGGTAAACAAAAGCATGAATATACTTGGAATAGCATAAGATAGTAGGTAGGTATGGTGGACTCTTTGGAATAACTTGGTTTAAGAAGTTGGATGCATGAGTGGAACTCATACTTGGTTGTGGAGGCTAGCAAAAGACTGGGAGCAACAAACTAAGAGAGCAATAATGGCCATAATCATGCAGAGTGACAAAACATCATTGATCAAAGCATAAAGTCATACTACAAGTTGAAAACTAAAGGATCATAAAGGCTATGGTGACTTGAGATAGTCATAACATGGTGTGAGCATGTGCCAAGTCAACCCAAATAAAGCATCAAAGGAGAATACCACTATACTATGCTTTAATATGCTAAAACAACGCATGATTCATCCAAGGCACATTAAGCAATCTCAATTGTTCATCACAAGTCATGCTACAACAAAGAATACTAAGAATACAGCCAAAACAATATCAAGCATGACATGACAGAGCATAGGCCACCGTAAAAAACAAGATCTTTTTACCACATATGCATGAACTTTCCTACTCTTTTCCAGTCCAAACCAAACTATTTGAAAACCAATGCATGAAAGAGGGGGTCCAACCAATTTATTCAGAAAACTAAGCAAACAAAAGAAAATGAAAAACCAAAACGAAAACGAAAAAGAAGACGCTCCAAGAACAACACAACTGTGCATGAAACAATAAAAATGAAGCGTTTGGAAGAAACCTGAGATTTTTATTGACGAAGAAGGGGATGCCTTGGGCATCCCCAAGCTTTGACGCTTGTAATTATTGGATATTTCTTGGGATGACACGTGTGGCATCCCCAAAATTGAGCTTTAGTCCATCCTTCATCTCACTACTCATTCCTTCCATACACCTGAAATTTTTCCTTCATACAAAACTTCACACAATCTTTATTAGCAACATTAGTGTACTCAAGATAATAAGTCTTTAGATTCAGGTTCAACACCAATAATACTTCCATTAGAACACTAGCTACTGTAGCACTTCCCTCAAAAAGCTCAATTCCCCAAAAGAACTCAAAAAGGAACCAACAAGAAGCAAATGCAGAAAATGGCAGAAATCTGTCAAAACAGACCAGCAGGTAAAGACGAATTTTTCCGAAGACCTTATGTTGCTCAAATCAAAAAGTGTTGAACTAAAGAAAATTAGATAACAACCTGGGGCAGAAGCACAAAAAATCACGTCTCAAAAAGACGTTCACAGATTTTACACGAATTTTTACGGTGAAGCACAGAAATCTGTTTTGGGACAGCAACTTTCCCAATCATTACTTCTCTCTCATTAGAGGTTACTCTTGGCACAAAAAGCAAATAAAAAGGATAATGAGCGGTTATTACTAATAACTTCCAAGAATCATATAAAACTTTTGGGTTATCTCCCAATAAGTACTTTTCTTTAACGCCTTTAAGTTAGGCTTGATAGTTTGAGAAGATGCTCACATAAGAAATATGAATTGAAGTAAAAGAGAGCATCAAGAAGCAAATTCAAAACACATTTAAGTCTAACCCACTTCCTATGCATAGGAATCTTGTAAAGAAACAAGTCATGAAAGCATAAAGCAACAAGAATAGGAAAACAAAACAAGTGCAACTTCGAAATTTTCAACATAAAGAGGGGAAACTTAATATTGTTGAGACACATAAAACCATGTTTCCCTCTCTCATAATAACTTTCAGTAGCATCATGAATAAAAGTAACAATATAAATATCACAAGAAACATTCTTATCATGAGTCACATGCATAAAAGAATTAATACTCCCCACATAAACATAGTCATTCTTATTGATTGTAGTGGGAGCAAATTCAACAAAATAGCTATCGTTATTATTTTCATCACCATAATCATCAAATATAGGAGGCATATTGTAATCATAATTAATTTCCTCCTCAATAGTAGGTGGACTGAAAATATCATAATCATCATTGCAATCATCATAAATTGGACGTATAGTATCATCATATGCAATAGAATAGTTATCTTCCAAAGTGTGTTCATTTGTAAACATATCATCATTGAAAGGATCATGGATAGCACTAATAGTATAGCAATTATTAATATCATCATTTTCAGAATTGGTACCGAAGAGATTTTCAATATCAAAAGTAGTGTGTTTTTCCCAATCATGATCACTACTATAGGTAACGGGCATAGGAACATCATCGAGTTCAGACTCATCAAAAACTATAATAGGAGCAACATGCTTAGGGGAAAATACCGTTTCCTCTCTCCTTTTACTCCTCCTTTTGTTCTTTTTCTTCTTCTCTTTAGGAGGGAGAGGCTTGAAAGGAAGCTTCTCCATATACCCTGGTTCATTGTTAGAGACAATAGAAGAAACTTTGGAGGATTCCTCCTTTTCATTAATAAGACCAAAACACATATTAGTCATGTCATATTTTGCTAAGATCTCATCTTTTATAATATTTTGTATGTAAGTATTTGTGTGGCAATTATCAACACAATAAAGATGACAACCATGCATGACACTATTCATATCAAAAGCACCCATATCTACCAAAGAGGTTTTTCTTGATAACTCTTCACAGCCCAAAAATAATGTAAGTTCATCATGCTGATTAGGAGTGATCATGTCATCACAATACAAACTTGCAGTACTCATTGGATTAGAAGGGCTATTATTATGGCCTGAGCATTGAAAATTGAAATGACCCACTTCAAAGCAAAGTTCACAAATAAAAGGATAAATGCAACAAACTTTTTTACCAAGATCATTTAAAGCCCTATACCACATTCTAGTTTTTTCATTCCTGTGGATGATACAATATTCTTCTTCAATTTGATTATTCTCACAAGGTCTATGTATTCCACAAAAATTAACATGCTTATAAGAAATAGTACTTTCAGAGGTTTGAGCATGTTTATTGCTATCATTAATGACAATTTCATTTTCCCTACAAGTGTCTTTAAAAGGATCATGATACATGTCCCATTTTTCTTTAGGAGCATTAATATGAGAAGCAAAGGTTTTAAAACAATCAATAAGAATTTGAGGATCAAGACCATATTTAGCACTAAGCTCTTGAAAATCAGCAGTTTCAGCGAAAGACTTAATGCAATCATACTCATAGTTTATACCTGGTTCTTTACCTTTGTTGTTATCCCAATCTTCGGCATTGCTTTGAATTGTTTCAAGAAGATACCACTTAGCTTTGACCTCCTTACTCGTGAAGGATCCCTCTAAACAAGTATCTAGTTAGTCCTTGTAATGTCCTGAAAGCCTTGCATAGAAATTATTAATAACAATATTCCTGGGGAGCTCATGAATGGGACATTTGAGCATTAGTGACTTCTGTCATGGTGGTGTCACGGCAGATGCCATGGGTAGGCTAAAGGTGGGGACTAAATGCACTAGGGGAATCCAGGGAGGGATAGTGAGGTGATTCCACACAGAGAATGTTTGTATTTGATTCAATTCCAAGGTGTACAAGTGCTCCTCGAGCTGTATTGGAGAGAGGAAGAAGAAGGAACTCTCACTCTCACCGCTAGCTAGCCCTCAGGAACCAAGTAAAATCTAGCCAATAGATATCAACCCTCTCTACAGAGGCCCTAGCCCCCTTATATAGGGGTGGCTAGGTCTCCAATTAGGGCATACGTGGAGGCATATTCCAGGGAATATGCCTCCTCCCAAGCCGACTGGGTCGCTTTTCTCCCGCGTCACCCATGCAGAGGCTACGTGAGCCTCTGCGGCGCATGCGTCAGCCGACATTGGCGTCGTCACCTTTGTCGGCCACGCCTCGGTGGTCCTGACTCCGTCCGCTTCGCTCATGCTATGCGTACTAGGGTTACCTTTGACCAACGAGATACCTTCCTTCTCCTAGAAGCCTGATATGACCCGGATCATAGTTGATCCGGCCACACCTGTTCCTGCATACAAGTTAGATTCATCTATCCGACTTACGGCTTAAGTCGGTTGATACCCAGTTAGGTGGACATCCCATGGTCCGGGTTACCCCGAGATTCGGCCTGCCTTGAGGTGACTCGGCCAGCATTCGCTTTGACCTTGCGGTACCTCGGCTAACTCGGCCTTTATACCCTAGCGTGACCCTACCCGGGGGTATCCCCCCAACATTAGTCCCCGAAGCTGGTGCGGTCTTAGTTGCCTTAGCCGCTAAGGCCACAACAGGTTCAATTTCACCGAGCTTTGTGTTCCTTCTCCGAGTTACCTCTTATCTCGGATCTCATGGGTTTACTTTCCCTTGGCACATTCCAAGTTTTCACTTGCTGGCCGGGTTACCACAATCTCATCCGGGTCATTCTTCCTTCCCTCGTACGCTTCCCCACGTGGAGGCTAATCATTAGGTTGCCTCATTTTAAGGGCCAGCCACAGTAACCGCCGCAGTAATTGTCAGTTATCACTGTAACGCACGTCACATTGTGCCTGCCTCCTCGTTAACTGCATCATAACGTCACGTCATGGGACCCGCTGCATCCCGTGGCCTTCTGTGTGGCTCAATGCTGATTGGTCCATCTAGTTTGTACACGGCCACACGATGTGGCCCGCCCGCAAACGCGATCCCACTACCTCACTGAGGGAGCGGTTAAATAGGGGAGGGGTGCGCCCCTTGGGTCCTTTCCCCATTTCCGTGCCCCTCTGCCCTTTCTTCTTCCTCGTCTTCCCCCGTGACAGCGCCGCCGCCACCGCATTTGAGTAGCAGCGCCGCCGCCGCACTGCTTCCACACGCATCTGTGTCTCCGCCGCTGCTACGCACCTCCTCTGTCACGGGTCCTCGTCTGTCCAGGACGCTGCCACCCTCCGCCGCTAGCGCTAGTGAGGGCAGCAACCTCGAGATGACAGAAGAAGAGCTCATCGTCGCCGAGCAGGAGATGGAAGAAGACGCTGCGACGACGGATCGCGGTGCGTGGGCTGGATCCTGGGTCTGCCAGGATGACCTGGATTGGCTCTACCGCACCAGGCGCATCCCCGCAGGCGTCACCACACGCCTCGCCTCCGCCGAACTTGCCCCCTCACCCAACCCGGGTGAGTATGTGGTGTTCCTGTCGCATTTCCAGCAGGGATTCGGTTTGCCAGTTAGCGATTTTTTCCATGACTGGTTGAACACCTACGAACTCCAGCTGCACCACCTTCTTGCCAATGCCATCACATCTCTCTCTTCTTTCGCTTCCAAATGTTGATCTATGGATCCACAAAGGAGCTATGGATCCGGTTCTTTGGCCTTCGTCAGAACGTAATTCCGAATGTTGATCTAGAGCCGGAGAACAAACAACTTACGCAGTTCGTCACTGCGTCCATTTCTCCTCGGAGGTTCTCCGTCTTTCCCCGGGTTACCGGGCTGGACTCCTGCAAGGGATGGGCCCAGACTTTCTTTTATGTTCAGAACAACGGCACCGAAGACCTCATCCGTCTTCGCCCCTATACTCCGGGTCCTCCTAACCCGGAGTTGTGGGACGTTATCCCCAAGAAGCCCATAGTCTTTGCCAACCAGGTCAACAAAAGGTTCGTGGAGCTGAAGGAGCTCGGGTTGCACAACGAGGACACCATGATCACATTCGTCTGCAACGGGATCTCCCCTCTACAGAAACACATTCATAAAGTGTGCCATATGAGCTGGGGCCGCGACCCCAACCGGACCTCGTCTTTCGAGTTGAGCAACACAGAGATCTATCGCTGGGTCAAGGCCCTCTTCACCACCCACAAGGATTTCTCCTCTGAGTGGACGTGGGAAATTGAGCACTATTTTCGAGATAGGCTTCCTCCCGTGGTAAGCTTTGTGCCGCAAACTTTCTCCGAATTAAATCTTATGTCAGTCGCTGTTGTATTTTTAACTCTGTCGTCTTTTCTCTCCCTGAGAAATTCCTTCAGCAAACTATCGAGGATGGCACCGATCCCACCCTCAAATGTGCGTTTGACCGGGAGACCTCGGACGAGGAAGAACCGGATCAGGAGATGTTCCTTCCGATGATCGACGCAACCAAGCGACCCACCGGTAAAATCTCTTCCATTAGAGATTGGCCCGACGATGAAGATGACTCGGATGTTGAGGTGATGGAAGCATTTGACGCTGTCCCCCTTTCTTATGCTTTTCCGGCATCAGCTAATCCTGGTGGGTAGATCCATGAGGACCCTCCCCATGCCGTGGGTGATCCTGTTCCGGTTGCGCCGAAGAAGAAAAGGGGAGCCGCATCAACTTCTTCCTCCGGACCTTCTCAGCCAACCAAAAGGCGAAAGAAGTCCGGGGACAAAACTGCCTCCAAGCCCGCAACCAAGGCCCCAGCACGAAGAGCTCGGAAGCCCAAGGAACCCCTGACCTCGGATGAGTAAGCCTCTTTTCCCTCTGCCATTTAGTTGCTCTTCTATTGTTATAGTTTCTCATCCGATGCTGTTTGATTCGGCAGGGCCGCGGTGGAGGTCCCACAGAGTGGATCTGGAATTGCCTCCCCGCTCTGACATAACCCTTCTCCCCCTCGTGGCGACGATTCACGTCCGCTGAGCCCCATCCCGGAGGGTTCAGCGGCTGCTCCGGGTTCCGGCCCACCTCGTCAAGAGGAGGGCAACCTTGGAGCGGGGGAGACTGGCTCAGTTGAGGCAGTGGCCCCCACTACTTCAGCTTCGCCGCAACCAGCTACCACCGAGGTTACCTCAGCACCCCCACCGAAGAAGAAACCAGCATCGACACCAGCACCAAACCAAGCACCAGCAGCCAAAGCAACAGCAACATCACCAAGCCCCTCCGCCTCGTCCGAGTCTTCTCAGTCTCGGCGAGAAAGCACCAAGGCAGCTTCCAAGGGTAAATCTACTACAACAACTTCCACTTCTCAGCAGCATCCTAAGGGCAAGAAGGCCCCTTACGCCACCAGGGCAACATCCATCAAGGCTGGACAGCGCACACTCGCGTCCATGCTCTCGAAGAAAACTCCACCAGCGAAGGACGTCCCTACTGACCCAACTGACGCGCAACTCGTTTCGCACACCATCCCGGCCCTTGCCCAGGTTGAGAGGAGGGAAGCACATGCCAAGGGCTTGGTGGCGCCTCACATGCTCAGCGGCAAATGATACCCTCCGACCTTGATTGAGTTCGTGAACAACTGGAACAAGGCGGAGTTCGTCCACAATGACGATCTCCCGGAGAAGTTCGGTCCCACCAAGTTTTCTGCTCAAATGAACACAGTCGCTAAGGCAATTAACCTTGCGGGTCGGATGATGAAGGTATGTTACTTCACCTTTTCCTTAGCATGCTGTATATATTAGTGATATAACCATTAGTTCCCGAGCCTCCGGGGGAGTAACTTGTTACTCGGCCGGATGCTCCTTAGAAAAACTAACACAGCTCCTTGATAACTTCGAATATGCACACACCTAGAGCCGGGTTAAGTTCCACTTGGCCCGGATTTTGTACACTTCGAATATGCACACACCTAGAGTTGGGTTAAGTTCCACTTGGCCCGAATCTTGTACACTTCGAATATGCACACACCTAGAGCCGGGTTAAGTTCCACTTGGCCCGGATCTTGTACACTTCGAATATGCACACACCTAGAGCCGGGTTAAGTTCCACTTGGCCCGGATCTTGTACACTTCAAATATGCACACACCTAGAGCCGGGTTAAGTTCCACTTGGCCCGGATTTTGTACACTTCGAATATGCACACACCTAGAGCCGGGTTAAGTTCCACTTGGCCCGGATTTTGTACACTTCGAATATGCACACACCTAGAGCTGGGTTAAGTTCCACTTGGCCTGGATTTTGTACACTTCGAATATACACACACCTAGAGCCGGGTTAAGTTCCACTTGGCCCGGATTTTGTACACTTCGAATATGCACACAAATAGAGCCAGGTTAAGTTCCACTTGGCCCGGATTTTGTACACTTCGAATATGCACAAGACTAAGCTATATTTCTGTACTCTTTTCAGGTGACCACCAACCGCCGGAGCACTGAATTTCAACGTCTCCTGGACACTCACAAAATGTTGCGCGCAAAGCATAATGCACTTCTCGCTGAGCATGAGAAAAGGGGCAAGTTCTCTTCTTGACATTTTTCTGTTTTCTTTCATCTTTTTCTGCCGAACTAACCCATCATTCGGTTTTCACAGCTGGGGTGGAAGTTGAGAATACCATAATGAGGAAGAAGCTTGACCAGATCAAGGGTAAGTTACTTTTGTGCGACCTTGCTCTGCTTTCCATCTCCTTTCCTCCTTGGCTCGGCAAACATTCATACCTCGGCTTTGCCGGGTTACCAAACTATTTCAGTATCGCTGGAAGATAGTGTTCCCGTGCCTGATATAATACTGCATTTTCTCGAACAAGCCGGGCAGCATCAAGCCGAGCTTAAAAAGAAAGACGATGAGCTTTCCCTCCTCCGAGCAAAAGATGATGAAATTGCCAAGCTCAATGCAGATATGAAGAAGCTGAAAGCACAACATCAAACCGAACTTGAAAAGGCTGGCAGGACTATACTGAAGAGCGCGAGCACCTCAATCTCCAGATTGCCAAGGACCGAGATCTTCTCCAGGAGGCCGACGTCAAACTTGAGTCGGCGAATACTGAACTTGTGCAGCTTCGCAAAAGGCTTGATGACTGTACCAGGGAGTTGACCCGGATCCACTGCCATATTTCACGTAAGTTGCTTTCCCTTATCCGGCATATTTCTCCGGGTTACTTCTCATGTCTTTTCTTTACCTGCTTCTCTTGTCTCTTTTTCAGGCAAATTTCCAGAGGGCACTGCCATTGCGAGTGCCGCTGTTTCTAATTTCCGCCGAGAGAGGGGTACTCCCGTTGCTCCTGACGCTGAAGAGATTCCCTATGACATGGAGGACCTGTTGGTCAGCCTTCATCTCGCTTGGAAATCATCAAGAACTATGGCAGGGATATCGTTGACGTTGCAATCCGAATCTTCAACACGTTTTGGCCTGCAGAAGACACTCCGGAGGGAACCGCAGTTCTTGTTGAAAAGTTGATGGAATGCGAGACCCAGCTCGACCTTTGGAGGGAATCCGCTGGACGCGCCGGAGCTGAGACCGTTCTCCACTACGTACTTACGTGGTACGAGAAGATCGACCTCAACCTCCTAGCACGCATGCGCACCGAATCCAAATTGACCAGTGACCCGGAGTGGGTAGCTCGGCGCAAGGCTTGCGCCCATAGCCTCATCAAATATGCTCCCATTCATGAATGGAATGAGGGACCGAGCTTCCTGGAAGCCGCCGGTGATGAAAACACTGAGAACATTGAAGATGGCTCGGATGAAGACGAAGATGACGAGGCTTCGGACGTTGAGGAGGGCGAAGATGACGCCGAACTTCCTCCTGCTGCCCCTTGATCGAAAAAACTTTTAAATTTCATCAGATCCCTGGTATGCGGGTGCAGTTGTATCGAGTGCACAAGTGATATTTTGCTACTAAGTTTCTATGCTGGATTGACTTGGGCATAGTCCCCAAGTTTCGTTTTCTCGTTCTTGCAATCTTTTGGCTTGGCTCGCGTCTACCTTGGTTCGGTTTTATGACTTACGAGTCCGGGTTTCAAAAATTGTCTTAATAATACTTGGAAACTTTAGGATTTGCTCAAAATAATTCAGCATAATAAATTTAAAAGTAAACGCAAGGTTAGTCCTAAAAACAGACGTCGGCTCGATTAAGTTCTGTTCCTTAGTCGTTTTTCATGTGCTAGGAAATTCCAAACTTGTTCTCTTGCTTGCCATGAAGACAATTCTTGTTGGACAGCAGCAAGTCGTAGAGTTGGGTTTTTGGTGCTCACACACTACTAATCCGAGTTAAGTAGAACAACTTACTCCAGCCGATGTACAAACAATAGAAGACAACAAATATTATTAAGGCAGTCCCCGAGTTACTGCTCGAGGTGCCAGCATTTCATTGATAGGCTCATTGCCGGCATACATACTGACATATGAGAGACTCGGATACATACACTTCTCTGCTAAGTGTAGAAAGGACGAAGTAGAGCTACATTCCATGGACACTTAGATTCCTTGCCGGATCTGTCCGCCTTGTTTTTTTCCTGTGGCTTTGCATCGATAGGATAATAAGAATCATTGTGCAATGCTTTGCTCACAATGAATGGCCCTTCCCATGGGGGGGGATAACTTGTGCATGCCAGCAGTACGTTGTACCAACCGGAGTACCAGATCGCCTTCCCGAAAAACTCAGGGGCTTACTTTCCGGCTATGATAGCGTCGGAGATTTTGCTGATATATGGCGGATCTGGACAATGCCAATTCTCTCGCTTCTTGTAGAAGATCAACATCATTTTGCCAGGCTTCTTGCACTTCGGCTTCTGTGTATTGGGTGACGCTAGGCGAGTCATGCTCTATGTCGGCTGGTAATACAGCTTCTGCCCCATATACCAAAAAGAATGGCATATAGCCTATTGATTGATTCGGAGTTGTTCTTAAACTCCACAATACTGCTGGTAGTTCTTCTATCCAGCACTCCGCTGATCTTTGCAGCGGCTCAATGATCTGGGGTTTTATCCCGGATAATACTAATCTGTTGGATCTTGCCACTTGTCCGTTCGATGCGGGGTGGGCTACCGAGGCAACGTCCAGCCGGATCTTCTTATCTCGGCAGAAACGCGCAAATGCTCCTTCCGCAAAATTTGTGCCATTATCAGTTATGATACTGTGAGGATAACCGTATCTCAAGATGATGTCTTTGAGAAATTTCACAGCCGTATCTCCATCACATTTTCTTATTGGCTTTACTTCAATCCATTTTGTAAACTTGTCCACCATGACGAAAATGTGAGTCATATTCCCCCTTGCTGGTTTGAACGGGCCAACCATGTCCAAACACCATACGGCGAATGGCCATGTGATTGGTATGGTCTTGAGCTCCGACATTGGCATATGTGTCTTGGTAGCGTACCTCTGACAACCATTGCATTTTCTACCAAATCCTCTGCTTGTTCTAAGGCACTTGGCTAGTAGAATCCATGTCGGAAAGCTTTTGCCACCAAGGCTCGGGACGAGGCATGATGCCCGCACTCCCGTTGATGTATATCTCGGAGGATGTCAAGCCCTTCTTCCGGGTCAACGCATCGCTGGAGGACATTGGTCACACTCCTTTTGTATAGCTCAGAATTGATGATTGTGTATGCCTTTGCTCTCCTCTGAGTTTGCCTGGATAGCACCTCCTCAGTGGGTAACGTTCCATCTTTCAGGAATTGAAATATAGGCAGTGCCCAAGCTGGTATTGCTCGCACAGGGAACACATCCTCATCAATTTCCATCTGATCCACCGGCATAACTTCAACTGGATCACGCTGAGCAGTCCCCGGGTTCGCTGAGGCAGTCCCCGGGTCTCGCGCACCACCTCCCATGTCAATGTCCATGGGCACAACTCCGGACTCTGGATTCTCTGGGACGTAAATCGAGTCGGTTTCTGGGGACGGTCTGATGGATGGTTTTCTGAGGTGTTCTAATGCTACACCCGGTGGAATTGCTTGTCGGGTTGATCCGAGCTTTGACAATACGTCGACAGCCTCGTTTTCCACCCGGGGTACATGGCGAAATTCGCATCCCTCAAAGTAACCAGATATTTTCTGCACATGGAATCTGTATAATGCCATGTTTGGATCAAGAGCGTCCCACAGCCCCGACACTTGATGAACTACCAAATCCGAGTCGCGAAAGCATTGGATCCGACGTATCCCAATTTCTTTTGCCACTTTGAGCCCATGCACAAGTGCTTCATATTTAACGACATTGTTCGATGCTGCGAAATGGATCTGTAGCACATACTTCAACTGGTCATTCTTTGGCGAGGTAAGCACAACTCCGGCACCTAACCCAGTTTTTGTTTTTGACCCATCAAAGTGCATTCTCCAGTAGTTCGGATCTGGTAGCGGTGGTTCATATTGTACCTCGGCCCAGTCCACAAAAAATTCGGCCACAGCCTGAGACTTGATTGCTTCTCTTCTATCATATTGTGGCGCATAGGGAGATAGTTCAATTGCCCATTTTGCAATCCTGCCACTTGCATCCTTGTTACTCATTATCTCAGATATGGGAGCTTCACATATTACCTTGATAGGGTGCTCCTCGAAATAATGTTTTAGCTTCTTTGCCGACATGTACACACCATATGCCACTTTCTGATAATGCGGATAATTTTGCTTTGATGCGGACAATACCTCGCTCAGATAATATACTGGCCTTTGCACTGACTTACCCTCTTCATCGCGCTCTACCACAATCACTGCACTTACAACTCGGTTGGTTGCGGCTATATAGAGCAACATTGGCTCCTTTGATAGTGCGGAGGCTAACACTGGTGCAGTGGCTAACATTTTCTTTAATTGTATAAAGGCTTCGTTGCCCTGCGGCGTCCAAATGAACTTGTCCGACTTTTTCATGAGTTGATAGAGAGGCAATGCCTTTTCTCCCAACCGACTTAACGATGCCAGGCAACCAGTGAACTTCTAGACATCGTTAAGACACTTCGGCAGTTCCATTTGTTCAATGGCCCGGATTTTAGTTGGATTAACTTCGATACCTCGGCTGGAGACAAGGAATCCGAGTAGTTTTCCAGCCGGGACACCGAAGGTACATTTTTCCGGGTTAAGCTTCATCCGGAACCTCCTTAGGTTCGCGAATGTCTGCCTGCTATCGTCAAGGAGCGTTTTGCTTTCCTTGGTCTTGATAACCACGTCATCCACATACACCTGTACATTTTGACCAATTTGGTCGTGCAAACATTTCTACATGCATCTTTGGTATGTTGCCCCTGCATTACGTAAACCAAACGGCATGGTGCGATAGCAATAAGCCCCATACGGGGTGATAAATGCAGTCTTTATTTGATCATCCAGATTCAGAGGTATCTGGTGGAAACCAGAATATGCATCAATGAATGACAACAGTTCACATCCAGCAGTTGAGTCTATGACCTGATCTATCCTTGGCACTAGAAATGGATCTTTTGGACACACCTTTTTTAGGTTCGTGTAATCGATACACATACGCCAAACCACTGCCACATTCGGATCATCCTTCTTCTTCTCCACCAGCACCGGATTAGATAGCCAATCCGCGTAAAGCACTTCCATGATAAATCCTGCTGCCAGTAACCGAGCTATCTCGTCTCCAATGACTTTTCTCCTATCCTCGGCGAAGCGGCAGAGAGGTTGCTTCACCGGCCTTGCTCCGGGTCTCACGTTCAAAGAGTGCTCGGCCAACTCCCTCGGAACACCCTGCAAGTCTTGTGTGGACCAAGCAAAAATATCCCGATTCTCACAGAGGAAGTTGACGAGCTCGCTTTCCTATTTATCATTTAACCCGACACCAATTGTTACGGTGCACTCTGGGAACATATCATCAACAGGCACTTTCTTGGTATCCTTTGTGGCTTGGAATGAAACGCTACCATGCGGATTACTCAACGCCAGCATATATTGCTGCGCGGACTGAGCCAACGCCACCACCTCCTGGATTTTTCTTTTCTCTTGCACAATCACGAGTGACTCGGCTAGGTTAGACCCGGCTGACGCACACTCAATGGAACGTCGGAAGTCTCCAGCAATGGTAATCACTCCATTTGTCCCAGGCAACTTCATCTTCAGATAACTGATGTGGCAGCTTGCCATGAACTTGTTCAGTGCTGGTCTTCCGAGTAACACGTGATACGCACTTTCCAAGTTCACCACTTCAAACTCCAAATTCTTAGTTTGGCAATTATCTCTTGTGTCGAACAATACGTCAACCCGGACTTTGCCTATTGGCTCACAAGAAATACCTGGCACAATGCCATGGAAAGTTGTCCTCATAGCTTGGAGCATGTTCTCTGAGATACCCAACTTGTGCATTGTATCCGCATACATGATGTTAATGCTACTGCCATTGTTAATCAGTACCTTGGAGAACCTTACATTGATGTTAGGCCGAATGAATGTCGGATCCAGCACTAGCGCATATGAACCAGGACTTGGCATAAGCTTGGGATGATCTTTGATGCTCCAGGTAATTTCCTGGTCCGGCCAAGGCATATACCTCGTCACTGCTGGCATTACCGCATTGACCTCCATATGTCGGCGCTGCAAGCTCTTTCTATCTGTTTCCTCAGTGGTAAACACACAGTAACTCTGATGATGCTCCCTGTACTCATTCCTCCCCTCATTTCCGGGGTACCTCTGATCCGGTTGATGCTGGTCTTCCACTTGATGCACTGCATCCCTTCTCTCATGGTTATCATACCTCGGCGGAGGGGGAGGCAACATTAGCTGTTGCATGTTTGCTTCCGAGAGCAGTTGCTGCTGGGGTAACTCCTGCCGAGGTTGATCGTTCCGAGGTGCTTGAGCATTCCCCGAACCACCTTGTTCTATCTTACAAATCCACTCACATTGCCTCGTTGTATGACCCGCTGGGTTACTCGGATTTGGCGTGTGAAACTTGCACGGCTGATCCAACATTGACTCATAAGTATACCTCGGACGGTCCTTCTTTTCCTGCCACTATTTCTTCTGCTCCGACATCCAAGTTTTCTTGCCATCATTCTCGGTGTCCACTGTTGGCCCCCAGTTTTCTGACGTTGATTTCCCCCTGCTCCGGGCTGATCTTGATTTACAGCAGCAACTTGCTGTGAATTATACCGGTAATCCGGTCTATCATCTCTTCTTTTACCCCGGTAATCATTCCTCTGGGATGACCCGGCTCCATCTCTCTGGTAACACTCCTCATTTGACTCGTTTGACACGAGTCTAGGTTGAGTCGGATCACCCAAAGCATACGAATCTGCAATCTGGATCGTCTCTGCCAATGTAGTTGGCATATCCCTTTGCAATCTTTGCCACAACATGCTCGCATATCTGCATCCTTGCGCAAACCATGTTATGGCTTGTGACTCTATCACACCCTCACACGAGTTTCTCACGGTACACCACCGGGTTAAAAACTCTCGGTCCGTCTCGTTCGGTCTCTGCTTACACATAGCTAGGGTCTGTGGCCTATTCGGCCTCTGATACGTACTCGAGAAATTGCTGATGAACATTTCCTCAAAATCGATCCAGCAGTTAATACTTCCGGGTGGCAAATTGTTTAGCCATACCCTTGCTGGCCCCTCCAACATCTGGGGTACATATCTCACAGCCCATCTCAAGTTGCCTGTAGCAATTTTCACAGCCGTAGCATAGTTTATCAACCAATCTTCCAGCTTAGTACTGCCGTCATACGTCTTTGTGCCTCTAGGTAACTGGAAGTTGGGTACTGGAGGCTCCATCATGATCCGGGGTCCAAAACACGCAGGACCCGAGGGACCTTGACATTCAATCTGCTCCGACCTATACAGCCGATCCAGTTTTAGCCTGGCATCATCAGGCATCAAATCCCTGCTTCCCAGTCTTGACCCTATCACATGATAGTCCGGCCTTGGGTATCCTGCGTTCACCATTTCCGAATCTCCATCGTTATACCGGTCTTGCTCTCGTGGAGCACCTCTCTGTTGCATACCTCGGCCGACACTTTGCTCTTGCCTTGGTATATTCCGCTGCTGCGGTTGTCCTGCCGAGTTGCGCTGTCCGGCATTGCCATTTACAACGTTTCCTTGACCGGCATTGCCTTGGTCGCAGTTACCTCAGCCAGCTTCACCTCGGCTCACACTTTGTCGATCATCGTTTCTCTGTACTTCTTTTGCTTTCCCTGCCCTTGTCGGGTCATATGGGACGATCTGTTTGTTTCTCCTGGCCGAGGTTACTACCTCTTCTCTCCTAGGACCACCATGAGGAGACTATGCAGCTCCAGCGGATTTCTCCGGGCTACCCATCGCTGAATGAACAATCTTGGAGGCCCCAGCCCTCTCCGTGTTATCCCTGAGCAATTCCTCATTTTGCTTGTTCGCAATCCTAACCAACTCGTTGACCCTATCTTGCTGTCTCTGACGGGCTTCACCCGTTAGACCCTCTAACTCGAATGCAGCTGCATCCGCTGCTCTGAGGTTTTTTGCCGGGGTACTATACTTCAGCAGCCCCACGGATAAACAGTTCTCCGACTCCTCAATCCTAGTATCACCCTCTTTGTTCATTTCACTCATGAGATTTCTCCCCTTCACTTTTACAGCATCTACTTTATTTGCCTTTGCATACTCACGCAGCGTCATGTTCAACGACTGCTGAGCCACGGCTATCTTTTTTGCTCCCTCTAGAATTTTTTGCCTAGTTTCCTCTAGCTCGGCCTGTGCCTAAGCCGGATCTACCACTGCTGCTACCAGGTTTGCTAAGCTATCCATCGCTTCCCGCAGCACATTCTCAGGCCTCTCTAGTGGAGGACCACTACCTTTCCTCGGTGCCTTAGGCGTTACTTCCGGATCTGGTGCCGGATCCTTGCTTGCGTCTGCACCAGGCGCGGTCATCATCACCTTAGCACGGTCCGGGGAGCTAGTGATACGCTCCCCATGAACCACGCTAAGGGGTGGCTCCCCTGCCTCGACGACGTGCCGCGGATGAATGCACGACACATCGACAGCAACGTAGACCTTGTGCGCGCCGAGCTTGACGAAGAGGCCGTTGCGCGGAAGTGGGCGCGTGCCGAAGCAGCCAGCGTTGTCGCTGACAAAGTCCAGCGCTCCAAAGCGTTGAACGAGCCCGGAGACGATGCGTTCGCCGGTGCCGATGAGGTTTCCCGTCCGGATCTTGACCCCTGCTAGCGCCGCTAGCCCCACGGTGGGCGCCAACTGTCGTGGTGGTGTCACGGCAGATGCCATGGGTAGGCTAAAGGTGGGGACTAAATGCACTAGGGGAATCCAAGGAGGGATAGTGAGGTGATTCCACACACAGAAGGTTTGTATTTGATTCACTTCCAAGGTTTACAAGTGCTCCTCGAGCTGTATTGGAGAGAGGAGGAAGAAGGAACTCTCTTACTCTCACCGCTAGCTAGCCCTCAGGAACCAAGTAAAATCTAGCCAATAGAGATCAACCCTCTCTACAGAGGCCCTAGCCCCCCTTATATAGGGGTGGCTAGGTCTCCAATTAGGGCATACGTGGAGGCATATTCCAGGGAATATGCCTCCTCCCAAGCCGACCGGGTCGCTTTTCTCCCGCGTCACCCATGCAGAGGCTACGTGAGCCTCTGCGGCGCATGCGTCAGCCGACATTGGCGTCGTCACCTTTGTCGGCCATGCCTCGGTGGTCCTGCCTCCGTCCGCTTCGCTCATGCTGTGCGTACCGGGGTTACCTTTGACCAGTGAGATACCTTCCTTCTCCTAGAAGCCTGATATGACCCGGATCGTAGTTGATCCGACCACATCTGTTCCTACATACAAGTTAGATTCATCTATCCGACTTACAGATTAAGTCGGTTGAGACCCAATTAGGTGGATATCCCCTGGTCCGGGTTACCCCGGGATTCGGCCTGCCTTGAGGTGACTCGGCCAGCATTCGCTTTGACCTTGCTGTACCTCGGCTAACTCGGCCTTTATATCCCGGCGTGACCCTACCCGGGGGTATCCCCCCAACAACTTCAATCTCCCCCATGCTTGGGCAATACTTTCTCCACCATGAGGATGAAAATTATAAATATAATTCCTATCTTTATGAATTTCATGAGGAGGATAAAATTTAGAGTAAAAGAGAGATTCAAGTTCCTTCCACTCCAAATGATGTGGATCATCCAGTAGCTCATACCACTCCCTTGCTTTGCCCTTAAGTGATAAAGAGAATAACTTCTTTTTGACGTGATCTGTTGTAATACCTGCACACTTGAACAACCCACATAATTCGTGTATAAAGAGCAAATGATCACCGGGATGGACAGTTCCATCTCCAAAATAGTAGTTATCCATAACACGATCAATAATTTTTATAGGTATTTTAAAAGGGATGCTTTCAGTATGTGGATTTAAAATATCACAAGTATCATTATAATTACCACATATGGGAGATAAAGTATCATCAGAGCAAATTTTCTTCCTTAAAACTGGGGAACTAAAGAGATCATTTTCATAAGAACCAACTTCCCCAAGCTTAGACATTTCCATAGCATTAGTAACAAAGGTGTTCAAAAGATTCATACTAATAACATTACTATTAGCATGCAAATAAAGTTCCATGGGTTTTTTAATTTTTTTTCCAGATAATTCAAGTTCTAACTTAGGAAAAATACTAAAAAGCTCTCTAATTTTGTTGTTGTTTTCCATTAATCCTAACTAGTGAAAACAAGAAACAAAAAGACAAAATTGCAGATTCTAAAGGAAATAACTTTAAGAACTCACACTGGAGGATGTGAGTACCTTTTACCTTACCTCCCCGGCAACGGCGCCAGAAAATAGGCGTTTGCCGTGGGAGGTTCTTCTTATTTAATCCTCCGGTGTGAATACCTTTTACCTTACCTTCCCGGCAACGGCGCCAGAAAATAGGCGTTTGCCGTGGGAGGTTCTTATTCTTTAATCCTCCGGTGTGAATACCTTTTACCTTACCTCCCCGGCAACGGCGCCAGAAAATAGCTTGATGTCTATGCACTTCTATTCTTGTAGACAGTTGTTAGGCCTCCAAGTGCAGAGGTTTGTAGGACAGCAGCAATTTTTCCCTTAAGTGGATCACCCAAGGTTTATTGAACTCAGGGAGGAAGTGGTCAAAGGTATCCCCTCTCAAGCAACCCTGCAATCAAGATACAAGAAGTCCCTTGTGTCCCAAACACACCCAATACACTTGTCAGGTGTATAGGTGCACTAGTCCGGTGAAGAGATAGTGAAATACAAGTGGTAAAGATAATTATAAGTGGTAACGGTGATAGAAAATAACTTGATGGCGTGTGGTTGACGTGGGAAAAGACTAAAGGCAAACTGAAATAAAGAAGGAAGCAAGCAAACATGTAACAGATCTAATAGCAAACGAAGTTTCAATGCTTAGAAACAAGGCCTAGGGATCATACTTTCACTAGTGAACACTCTCATATAAATATCTTCTCTTTATGATACTACTCTTAACTACTCTCCGGTTGGACACCCTAATCAACGGTAGGGCTATAACAGCACATCTCAAAGTAAGCCTTTCCCATCTAGATAACCCCACACTGTCACCTTGAGTACTAGATGGTTCAAACAAACACCACAATTTCATAAAGACATCCAACTCCAAATATAACTCATAACAAGTATTTGTAATCTCTAGCCTAAGTGCCACCATGGTGTGCACGCTGTCACTTTCACACACATGGGGAGAGCAGAGATCTATTAAAGCACTTGAGTAGCAAGGTAGATCTACTTGATTACAAAGCTCATGATCACAATATGATCATGCATAGAGAGAGAGAGATGAACACATAGCTACCGGTAGAACCCTTAGCCTCGAGAGAGAACTACTCCCTCCTCATCATGGGAATCAACAATGGTGATGGAGATCGATGAAGATGGCTCCGGGGGCAATTCCCCGTCCCGGCAGGGTGCCAGAACAAAGACTTTTTGTCCCCCGAATCTCCCCTTCGGTGGCGGAGGCGCTGCGGAACTTTTCGTGGATTTCTGATTGACTCTTTAGGGTTTATGCATTGGGAGGCTTCTTATAGGCGAAGAGGCAAGGTCGGTGGGCGGCCAGGGGGCCCGCACCATGCCCTGGCGCGACCTGGGCTGGCCCGCACCAAGGGGGGGTGTGGCCACCCTGTGGCCCCTCTCCGACTCTCCTTCTGGCTTCGTGAGTCTTCCGGTAAAATATCAACTTTGGCTGTTGCCCCGTCCAATTCCGAGAATATTCATTTTCTGACTTCCTGGAACCAAAAACAGCAGAAAACAGGCAGCTGACACTGTGGCTCTTGTTAATAGGTTAGTCCAAGAAATCATATGAAAAGTACTCCAAAGTGTGGACAAAACACAAGAAAGTAGATAAAACCAAGCATGGAACATCAAAAATTAGAGATACATTTGCAATGTATCAATGCCCACATCCGGAGTTTCTTGGAGCTCAACTTCCTGGACCCCCAGGAGGAGATTTACAGTGGCTAATCACCGCTGATCTTCGAGGAAGCATAGACGCACCAACGTCCAAGAGGATCCAGTTCTCAGTCCGAGAGAACAACTGGCTGGATGGATTAGCCAGGGCAATGCTTGAAGCTCTCACACGTCTATGTGCCCTCAGTGTCAACCAAATCCAAGGAACCCGTTTTGCTCACTATGCAAGGCGTGACTTCATGGGAATGCCGATGGAGATGCCGAGTCACCCGGAGTTGAAGCGTCAAGTGGAGAACCTTGACTTCCTGTTGTACGATTGCCAGGAGGAATTGGACAATGCTAGGGAGTTTGCCAACCACAACCATGCCATTGCCGCCCAGAAGGCCCAGGCTTTCTCACTGCTTGTCAAGGACCATCAGTCTCTTCGCCTCCAGCGCAAAAAGAAGGATCGCACCATCGCTCGTCTTCGCAAGAAGGTGGCCGACCTCGAGAAGACCGTCAAGGAGCAAGAAGCCCAGCTTGCAGCAAAGGACGAAGAAGAAGAGGGTGAAGACATCCAGGGAGACATGGATTCTTACCTCAGCAATGATGATGACTTTCTGGAGGAGGATGCCATGGACTTATACACTGACGATGAGGACTCTGACTTCATCAATGATGAGTAGATGCACTAGAGCACCGTCGTAACATGAGATGTATTGTTCCTCCTGTATCGTAGCTTGCAGAATGGTTCTTAAAACCATCTGTTTTCCTTGTTGTGGTGTGTGTGTGTGTTTGTATCGTGTGCTTTGTTTGAATGAATGGAATGGAATTAGTTGCAAAACCTGGGTCAAACTCAAAGTTTTAGCTTTGAAACAAAAACCATAAACCTTAGAACTTCCCTCTTACCCCTTTATCTACCTCAATCTTCAGATGACTCGTGGAAACCAAGGAGGGAGCAGCTCGTCGCAAGACCCAATGCTGCAGATCCTGCAGAATCTCATCGCAGACAGGGAAGCAAGCAGGGCAGAGCGCCAAGCTAATCTAGCAACACTGCAACAGATCGCCCAAATGGCTCTCAACAACCAAGGGCATGGAAATCATGATCATCAAGGATCCAAGCTGAAGAACTTCCAGAATACCAATCCCCAATCTTTAGCACTACAGAGAACCCATTAGATGGAGATGGCTGGTTGTAGACGATGGAGAACAATTTAGAAGTAGCCAGAGTTGATGACAACGAGAAAGTTCTCTTTGCCACCCACTACCTGGCAGGAGATGCAAGAGCATGGTGGAATAGCATCCGCCCGATGAACCATGGTCAAGTGATGACATGGGAAGCCTTCAAAATCAAGTTCAGCCGCACCCACGTGCCGCAGGGTTAGTCACCAGAATGAGGGATGAATTCAGAGAGTTGAAGCAAGGCAGAATGACTGTGGTAGAGTACCATGACAGATTCCTGTCCCTTGCAAGGTATGCACCTGATGAGATCAGATGGAGGCCAAGAAGAAGGAGAGATTCCTAAACAGACTGCATGACGTGATGCAGACTGTCCTCGTCAACATCCGCTTCGAGGATCTCGAAGAGCTAGTCGACTCTGCCATTCAGATGGAAGGGAAGATTAATCAGGCAAACGACAACCGCAAACATCGTATGATGCAGAAATCTGGATCCAGTAGTCACCAGAAGTACCGTCAACCCCACACCAGGATATGCACCCAGAAACAACCGACCCCCAATGTCTCGCCTGAGCTACCCCAACCGTAGTGGAGGCAATGTGAAGTCCGGAGGAAACAACCACAACTTCGGAAACACCAGCAATTTCAACCGTGCCCCTCCCAAGAACAACAACAACACTACACCCAGAACGGGCAGCAATGTTGTGCCTGTCGCAGCAAAAGACAAGTCTCAGATCACCTATTTCGAGTGTGGAGTGAAGGGTCACTATTCCAATGAGTGTCCCAAGAAGACTGCCGCCCCTGCCAATGTGAATGCCCCAGCTCAACAGCAGCGTCGTGTTCAACCAGGGAGAAGATTTGCCCCAGGGAACCCTCACAACCGCAATGGTCATCTCTTCCACATGAACACCGAAGAAGCCCAAGAAGCGCTAGACGTAGTGCTGGGTATGTTTTCTGCCAACTCAGTTTTAGCAAGGGTATTGTTTGATTCGGGAGCATCGCATTCATTTGTCACCAAAGAATTTGCATGCACTAGTAAGATCCACCCAACCAACTTGAAGCATGTCATGATAGTTCAAATCCCTGGTTCAACTACAGAAGCTAGAAAAATTTGCAAAGCTGTGCCTATCAGAATACATGGGATAGATTTTTATGCCAACCTAATTGTACTCGGAACCAAAGGATTGGAAGTAGTACTAGGTATGGACTAGATGTCAAGGCATAAAGGACTGATAGACTGTGCTAAGAAAGCCATCACCATGACCAGTAGCTCTGGAGTCATAGTAGAGCATATATCTGAAACCTTACCTCGTCAATTCAAGTGCAACAAGAGTCTATCCCTACCCACCATATACCAAGTCCGAGTAGTCTGTGAATACCCCGACGTATTCCCAGAGGAATTGCCAGGTCCCCCGGATAGGGATATTGAATTCATTATTGAATTAATCCCCGGAACCGGACCCATAGCCCAGAGACCCAATAGCATGAACCCCCCAGAGTTAGTGGAATTGAAGAAGCAGTTGGATGCCATGTTAGCAACATGCTTGATTCAACCAAGCGCATCGCCATGGAGATCACTAGTGTTATTCATCGACAAGAAAGATGGAGGCAACCGTCTGTGCACCGATTACAGAAAGCTGAATGACGTCAACATCAAAAACAAGTACCCCTTGCCAAAGATAGAGGATCTATTTGATTAGTTGAGTAGAGCCCAGGTATTCTCAAAGATTGATCCTAGGACTAGTTATCACCAACTTAAGATTCGTGCAACGGATATTCCGAAGACCGCCTTTACTACTCGCTATGGTTTATACGAGTATACGGTTATGTCTTTTGGATTAACCAATGCCCCTGCTTATTTCATGAATCTCATGAATAAGATGTTTATGAATTTCCTAGATAAGTTTGTCGTTGTGTTTATCGATGATATCCTTATCTACTCCAAGTCAGAAGAAGAGCATGAGCAACATCTGAGAATCATCCTAGAAACCCTGAGAGAACATCGGTTGTATGCCAAGTTCAGCAAGTGTGAGTTTTGGTTGAAAGAATAGGATTCCTAGGACATGTTGTGTCTGCCGGAGGAGTCTCTGTTGATCCCACCAAGATCAGAGATGTTGAAGCATGGGAAGCCCCAACCACTCAAACCCAAGTCCGTGCATTTCTCGGATTAGCGGGATACTACCGCAAGTTCGTAGAAGGATTCTCTAGCATCGCCAGACCCATGACCCAATTGCTGAAGAAGGACAAGAAGTTTGAATGGACTGACAAGTGTGAAGCCAGTTTCCAAGAGCTGAAGAAGAGATTGATATCAGCCCCAATATTGATCATGCCAGATATCAAGAAGCCGTTTGATGTATATTGTGATGCATCCAAGATTGGTCTCGGATGTGTATTGATGCAAGAAGGCAAAGTCATAGACTATCTATCTTGACAACTGAAGCAGCATGAGCAGAACTATCCGACCCATGATCTGGAGTTAGTAGCCGTAGTTTTGGCATTAAAGACATGGCATCATTATCTGATGGGTAATCGCTGTGAGATTTACTCCGATCACAAAATCTTGAAGTATATTTTCACTCACAAGGAGCTGAATATGATGCAAAAGAGATGGATAGAGTTAATCAAGGATTATGACCTTGACAATCACTATCACCCCGGCAAAGCCAATGTGGTAGCGGATGCTCTTAGCAGATTGTCGTGTAGGCTAAATACCATGATCAAAGAGAAGCAACCAAGTTTGTATGAAGAGTTGGAGCAGTTTAGAGCTGAGCTTGTTAGCAAAGGATTCTTAGCTAGCATTGAACTTCAACCCACTTTGATTAGCCAAATCAAGGAAGCCTAGAAGGGAAATGAAAGTATCGACGGAATCAAACGTCGTATTGGTACAGGAAAGGTACCTGGATTCACTGAAGACGAAGAAGGAGTTCTGTGGAACAAAGGTCGTATCTATGTGCCAGCAGATTCGGAGCTGAAGCAAGTTATCATGAAGGAAGCTCATGATACTCTTTATTCTATCCACCCCGGAGGAACGAAGATGTATCATGATTTGGAAGAGCAATTTTGGTGGAAAAAGATGAAGAGAGAAATCAGAAGCTACATCGCCAAGTGTGACATCTGTCAAAGAGTCAAATCAGAGCATCAGAGACCCGCAGGACTGTTGCAACCATTGCAGATTCCGGAATGGAAATGGGATTCCGTCGGAATGGACTTTATCACCGGTTTGCCTACTTCTAGTAGGGGAAATGACTCAATCTGGGTAATTGTTGATAGACTGTCCAAGGTGGCTCACTTTATACCTGTCAAGACAACCTACCAGAGTTCGAAGCTAGTAGAGTTGTATATTGCTAGAATTGTTAGTCTGCATGGAACCCCCAAGACCATAGTATCAGATCGAGGAACCCAATTTACCTCGAGATTTTGACAGAAAGTCCAGGAAGGATTAGGCACCAAGTTGAATTTCAGCACCGCTTATCACCCACAAATTGATGGACAGACTAAAAGAGTCAACCAAATCTTAGAAGATATGTTAAGAGCTTGTGTGTTTGAGTGTGGATTAAAATGGGAAGACTGCCTGCCTTTCGCAGAATTCTCATATAACAACAGTTATCAAGCTAGTTTGCAAATGGCACCATTTGAGTTCCTATACGGAAGAAAGTGTCGTACCCCTTTGAATTGGTCTCAAGTAGGAGAGAGTCAGATCTTTGGACCCGACATTCTGCGAGAAGCTGAAGAGAAGGTTCACAAAGTCCATGAGCACCTCAAGACCGCCCAGTCCAGACAGAAGAGTTATGCTGACAAGAGAAGGAGAGACCTGACTTTCAATGTCGGAGATTTTGTATATCTCAAGGTTTCGCCATTGAAGGGAACCCAACACTTTAGTCTAAAAGGAAAGTTAGCCCCCAGATATATCGGGCCCTTCAAGATTCTGAATCGTCGAGGAGAAGTATCTTATCAACTGGAACTGCCTGAAGAGATGTCAGCCATCCATAATGTGTTCCATATCTCGTTACTTCACAAATGCCTAGATGTGCCGGAGAAGACTGAAGTTTTCAAAAACATCCATCACCGAGCTGTTGATATCAACAAGGACCTGACATATCGTGAAGTACCCATCCGTATCCTGGAGGAAGCTTACAGAACCATCAGAACTAGGAGTATCAAGTTTCTCAAGATTCAATGGAGCAACCATACCAAAGAGGAAACAACTTGGGAGCGAGAAGATTACATTAGGACAGAGTTCCCAGATCTCTTTAGTTCCTAGTTTTCTTTCGTAAATCTCGGGACGAGATTTTTGTTTAAGGGGGGAAGGTTTGTAACATCCCAAAACTCTAATCCAAGTGATCAAGATCCAAATCATCAAATTTAGAGTCAACAAAAACTTGTCCAATTAAAATTATTAAAGCATTCATATGAGTGTGCATCTAAATTAGGAGCTGATTTGAATTGCCATGATTAAGTGATCCATTGCTTGTAAAATGATTCTTAGGTGAAATAAACATCATCTAGATCATTCCCAAACAAATCCCAATGAAAAACAAATCAAAATGAATAAAATAACCAAATGGTCATTTGTGCCATTTTAATCAACATACCTACTTTGGCTATTCCTAGAACTCAATTCTTAACAGAAACAAATGTGGATCTTTGCACCCCTTGCTAGTACAAGTAGTGATGTACCAAGGCACACTTCGTTTTCAGCCCCGAAAACTTTCAAACACTAATTTTAAATGGCATTTGAAAATTGAATGTAGTTCATATGAGAAGATCCCACTTATTCAAAAACCACTCAAATGACTGCCACTTTCAAAACCCAAGCACACCTAGAAGCTCAAGCATGTGATCAACCACTCCACCAAAATTCAGCCCAAAATTCAAATAAAATTTTCATGCGGCCATTGTGTCGAACACCTTGCAGGCAGAATCAAACTGAGCCTAACTTATACTATTTTGATCAAACCTGTTCGAGCAATTAGAGCTGCATTGATCACTCTTGTCCCCCTGAGACCAACCAGACCCTCACCGGCCTATCCCTAAGCCGCAGCAGCAGTGGAGCGTTGCCACTTTGTGGTCGCCGCCGGCCAGAAGAGGGCAAAGCGCCACAAATAGCGTCGCGCCGTTCTTGCACCACCACTAGCTCCGCCTAACCCTACCACACCTCCTTGCCCCTTCCCCAAGCCTAGCTAGGCCCTAGACCACACCCCAGCACCGCCGCCCATTCTCTCTATGAGCTCGCCAGAGTGTGTTAGCCGCCAGCATGCTACAGACCGCCCCTTGACCCAATACCGTGCATGCCGTTCCGCCTCGACCCTAGCACCCTGCCAGACACGGCCGTGCGCCGCCGTGCGACCCACAATTGTCGTTCACCGCGTCGAGCACCGCCTCTGTCTCCCAGAGTGCGGGACGCTCCCGACCAAACGCCACCGCCCCTAGTTGCGCATTGAAGCCATAGAGCACCGCCAGGAGGCAGGCACCGTCCGCCTACGCTGCCCCTGCCTCTAGCCGCCTGTATCAACGTCACCGACGAGCTCACCGTCGTGCCATTCGGTCCCCTCGTCGCCCTATAAAAGGATCCCTCCCCAGAACAAACTCCTCACACCAATCTACTCCCCTCTCATCACTGATCCTTCCCCTCCTCTCGCCGGAGCCGCTCAAGCCATAGTTCACCGGAATTGCACCGGAGGAGCCCGCTGCAGAGGAGGAGAAGCTGCCGTTGATTCCGTCCACCGCAGCCCCTGTCGTGACCTCGCCTGAGCCCGCCGTCGCCGTCCAGTTCGATCGCCCGCCTCGCTGCAGTAGCTAGAGCCTTGGTATGTCCCCGGTAGACCCCCACTAGCCGTTTAGGGTTCGGTTTCGCCGTCGACGAGTCCATCGTCGACGACGACTGTGAGCCGTCGATCTGCGTTCTAATCGTAGCGCCTAGATTGCCCCGTACCGCTTCGCGTTTGATGTGTCGCTGACCTGCGGGACCCCTGTCAGTTGTCATTCGCACCACGGAGTGCCACTGGGCTAGCCTGTTAGTTTTCCCTCCCTAGCCCGTGAATTCAAATATGGATTTTTCCATTTTAGTTTGAACTCACTTCTATCCCTTAGTTTGAAAATCAATTCCAGAAGATTTACTGAACTAAACTAAGTGATTTAAATTTTGTTAGAAAGCTACTGAAAAGATCTATCTAATCCTGTTGGATTTAATTCATTTAGAATTAGAGATCTCTCCTAGTAAAAATAACAAGACAAAAGCTTTTGCACATTCAAACATTTTTATAAAATCAACCATAATGGCTTTTGAGTTGATTCCAACTCTCAAAAATCACATTTAACCATACCTATCTGAATATGTAATAATATTAAGGTTTACATGCAGTGACTTTGGACTAGTATCAAAATAATGCTATATAGTCATTTCTAGTCACTTTAAATCATTAAATATTAAACTTAAACCAAAGTAAATATGATCCACCCCTTAAATCACATTCCCTTATGTTAGAATATGCGGTGATGACATGTGTCCATATGATCCCATGTTCTAAGTGGAGAATATTAAATCTTAGTTATTTTTCAATGAGTAGAAATTACTTTTCTCAAATAAAAAGAATGAAACTAGTTAATAGAATCTTGTGATGCTTTTAGGTCATAAAATGTGTGCCTTAGAATGCTAAGTAGACTAGTTAAGCATTGTTTGGTGATTGTGTACTATGTATGTATTTATAGACGATAGTACCGACCAAGCTTTCAAGGAGGAGGAGTTCTACCAAGAATAGGAGGAAGAAAACTTCAACCACTGCACGGCACAAGGCAAGCCATCATTAACATTGCAAGCTAACCCTTGCAATCCAGATAACCCAAGCAAAGACATTAGACATGCTTTGGTTATACCACTTGACTAGTACCTACCCCAAGTTATTTCGAAACTTTACCTTCTTTACTTTATCAAAATCCTTTACTTGTTTTGAAGGTAGCATAAAGAGTATAAAACTTGATCTATCTAGATAACCTTAGATGTCATTCTATGGCATGAGAGTGATCTTAGCATCCCACATTAGTGAACACTCTTAACTTAGTAGCTTAGAGCTAGATCAAAATTGAGTCACTTTAGATGGGAATACTTGGTGAAAATGAATTATGAAAACCTTGGAATGATGAGTCATTCTATTGAAATGTTTTGACATGTGTTGAGAAACACAAATGGTTTATGATGATGAAAATGTTGAGGCATGAGCCTTAGCCCTTTTACAAAACTGATGGTTGGATTCAGATGCGATACCATTCCAAATTACCGTACAACCACAATACCTGAATTGGGTAAGCCTTAGCCGGAAGTTTATATGTATTAGTATTAGTTCCCTCGCGGGAGAGGTTTGAGCTGAGGCTACCTCTCGATGTTGTCCACCTATGCAGTGCCCAAGATGACAGATGGTCATGGTTGGGAGGCCATGCTCATAGGAGAGGTGCTTATACTAGGGTGTGTAAAGGAAAGGTTATGTTTGATTATCTGCATACTAAGTATGATGATTCAGGGTTATCCCTGACAGATGTATCGAATCTTGTGGTGAAAGTGTACCACCTCTACAGAGTGTCAAATTATTCGAATAGCCGCGTCCACGGTTATGGACAGTTGGAGTGGCCATACTATTTCGTTGTCAGATATTTTCAAAATGACTTATGAAATGAATGATGAACCTTGACTTGACCACAACAGGGTTGTGACTATGAAAATAGCTTCCCAACTTAAGTGATTCTAGAACTTTATTTTATCTTTCTTTGTTTCTGAACTCAGCTTAGGTTTCAAACTTAACTTGTTAGTTAAACTTAGAGTTAGCATTTACACTAGAACTATACTACTTGTCAGTGGTAGTTTGCAAGTACTTAAAGAGTACTCATGGCTTTTGTCCCTGGCTATTCTCATGGCCAGACTATGAAGGAGACTACCAAGATGACGACCAGCAGGACGGCTATGATAACTAGGACTATCTGCCTTCGTCAGCATTGCCTGTGCCCCTGAAGATGGACCCCACCGCTGCGCTTATTATTTATTCCGCTGCTTGCTGTATTAAGACTGGATCATGAGATCCTTATTTGTGTAAGACCTTATTTATGGTTTGTAATGGATGATGTACTGTGATGTCCAATCTGTTATGTCCCGCAAAAATGGTAATCCTGGGATTGCAAGATATGACATAGCAGGCATCTGGGATTAAAAATCCGGGTGTTGACACATTGCATGTGTGTTCTCTTCAGAGACCACACATGGATCCACTAGTGCCATTGCATGTGTGTTCTTTTTAGTAAAAACAACCAGAATCATTGCATGTGTGTTCTTTTCACATACCACATATGGATCCACCAGTGTCATTGAAATGTGTGTTCTCTTTAGAGACAACACATGGATCCACCAGTGTCAATGCATGTATGTTCTTTTCACTAACAACAAATGGAGTCATTGCATGTGTGTTCTTTTCACATACCACATAAGGATCCACCAGTGTCATTGCATGTGTGCTCTTTTCACAATCCACCTATGGATCCACCAGTGTCATTGCATGTGTGTTCTTTTTAGTAATAACAACCAGAGTCATTGAAATGTGTGTTCTTTTCACATACCACCTATGGATCCACCAGTGTCATTGCATGTGTGTTCTTTTTAGTAACAACAACTAGAGTCATTGCATGCGTGTTCTTTTCACATACCACATATGGATCCAGAAGTGTCATTGAAATGTGTGCTCTCTTCAGAGAGCACACATGGATCCACCAGTGTCATTGCATGTGTGTTCTTTTCACTAACAACAACCAGAGTCATTGCATGTGTGGTCTTTTCACATACCACATATGGATCCACCAGTGTCATTGCATGTGTGCTTTTTTCATAATCCACAGATGGATCCACCAGTGTCATTGCATGTGTGTTCTTTTTAGTAACAACAACCAGAGTCATTGAAATGTGCGTTATTTTCACATACCACCTATGGATCCACCAGTGTCATTGCATGTGTGTTCTTTTTAGTAACAACAACCAGAGTCATTGAAATGTGTGTTCTTTTCGCATACCACCTATGGATCCACCAGTGTCATTGCATGTGTGTTCTTTTTAGTAACAACAACCAGAGTCATTGCATGTGTGTTCTTTTCACATACCACATATGGATCCAATAGTGTCATTGAAATGTGTGTTCTCTTCAGAGACCACACTTGGATCCACCAGTGTCATTGCATGTGTGTTCTTTTCACTAACAACAAACAGATTCATTGCATGTGTGGTCTTTTCACATACCACATATGGATCCACCAGTGTCATTGCATGTGTGCTTTTTTCACAATCCACATATGGATCCACCAGTGTCATTGCATGTGTGTTCTTTTTAGTAAAAACAACTAGAGTCATTGAAATGTGTGTTCTTTTCACATACCACCTATGGATCCACCAGTTTCATGGCATGTGTGTTCTTTTTAGTAACAACAACCAGAGTCATTGAAATGTGTGTTCTTTTCACATACCACCTATGGATCCACCAGTGTCATTGCATGTGTGTTCTTTTTAGTAACAACAACCAGAGTCATTGCATGTGTGTTCTTTTCACATACCACATATGGATCCACCAGTGTCAGTGAAATGTGTGTTCTCTTCAGAGACCACACATGGATCCACCAGTGTTATTGCATGTATGTTCTTTTCACTAACAACAACTAGAGTCGTTGCATGTGTGTTCTTTCCACATACCACATATGGATCCACCAGTGTTAATGAAATGTGTGCTCTTTCCACAATCCAC
Source organism: Avena sativa (assembly GCA_916181665.1). Classification (NCBI taxonomy): domain Eukaryota; kingdom Viridiplantae; phylum Streptophyta; class Magnoliopsida; order Poales; family Poaceae; genus Avena; species Avena sativa. The sequence goes on from OV702288.1 coordinate 342,877,844, forward strand.
CTATGGATCCACCAGTGTCATTGCATGTGTATTCTTTTTAGTAACAACAACCAGAGTCATTGAAATGTGTGTTATTTTCACATACCACCTATGGATCCACCAGTGTCATTGCATGTGTGTTCTTTCTACTAACAACAACCAGACTCATTTCATGTGTGTTCTTTTCACATACCACATATGGATCCACCAGTGTCATTGAAATGTGTGTTCTCTTCAGAGACCACACATGGATCTACTAGTGTCATTGCATGTATGTTCTTTTCACTAACAACAATTGGAGTCTTTGCATGTGTGTTCTTTTCACATACCACATATGGATCCACCAGTGTCAATGCATGTGTGCTCTTTTCACAATCCACCTATGGATCCACCAGTGTCATTGCATGTGTGTTCTTTTTAGTAACAACAACCAGAGTCATTGAAATGTGTGTTCTTTTCACATACCACCTATGGATCCACTAGTGTCATTGCATGTGTGTTCATTTTAGTAACAACAACCAGAGTCATTGCATGTGTGTTCTTTTCACATACCACATATGGATCCACCAGTGTCATTGAAATGTGTGTTCTCTTCAGAGACCACACATGGATCCACTAGTGTCATTGCATGTATGTTCTTTTCACTAACAACATCTGGAGTCATGGCATGTGTGTTCTTTTCACATACCACATATGGATCCACCAGTGTGATTGCATGTGTGTTCTTTTCACAATCCACCTATGGATCCACCAGTGTCATTGCATGTGTGTTCTTTTCAGTAACAACAAGCAGAGTCATTGAAATGTGTGTTCTTTTCACATACCACGTATGGATCCACCAGTGTCATTGCATGTGTGTTCTTTTTAGTAACAACCAGAGTGATTGCATGTGTATTCTTTTCACATACCACATATGGATCCACCAGTGTCATTGAAGTGTGTGTTCTCTTCAGAGACCACACATGGATCCACCAGTGTCATTGCATGTGTGTTCTTTTCACTAACAACAACCAGAGTAATTGCATGTGTGGTCTTTTCACACACCACATATGGATCCACCAATGTCATTGCATGTGTGCGTTTTTCACAATTCACATATGGATGCACCAGTGTCATTGCATGTGTGTTCTTTTTAGTAACAACAACCAGAGTCATTGAAATGTGTGTTCTTTCCACATACCACCTATGGATCCACCAATGTCATTGCATGCGTGTTCTTTTTAGTAAGAACAACCAGAGTCATTGAAATGTGTGTTCTTTTCACATGCCACCTATGCATCCACCAGTGTCATTGCATGTGTGCTCTTTTTAGTAACAATAACCATAGTCATTGCATGTGTGTTCTTTTCACATACCACATATGGATCCACCAGTGTCATTGAAATGTGTGTTCTCTTCAGAGACCACACATGGATCCACCAGTGTCATTGCATGTATGTTCTTTTCACTAACAACAACTGGAGTCATTGCATGTGTTTTCTTTTCACATACCACATATGGATCCACCAGTGTCATTGCATGTGTGCTCTTTTCACAATCCACCTATGGATCCACCAGTGTCATTGCATCTTGTGTTCTTTTTAGTAACAACAACCAGAGTCATTGAAATGTGTGTTCTTTTCAGATACCACCTATGGATCCACCAGTGTCATTGCATGTGTGTCCTTTTTACTAACAACAACCAGAGTCAACGCATGTGTGTTCTTTTCACATACCACATATGGATCCACCAGTGTCATTGAAATGTGTGTTCTCTTTAGAGACCACACAAGGATCCACCAGTGTCATTGCATGTATGTTCTTTTCACTAACAACAACTGGAGTCATTGCATGTGTGTTCTTTTCTCATACCACATATGGATCCACCAGTGTCATTGCATGTGTGCTCTTTTCACAATCCACCTATGGATCCACCAGTGTCATTGCATGTGTTTTCTTTTTACTAACAACACCTGGAGTCATTTCATGACTGTTCTTCTCACATACAACATATGGATCCACCACTGTCATTGCATGTGTGTTCTCTTCACAATCCACACATGGATCCACCAGTGTCATTGCATGTGTGCTCTTTTTACTAACAACAACCAGAGTCATTGCATGTGTGTTCTCTTAAGAGACCACACATGGATCCACCAGTGTCATTGCATGTGTGTTCTTTTTACTAACAAGAACTAGAGTCATTGAAATGTGTGCTCTTTTCACAATCAACCTTTGGATCCACCAGTGTCATTGCATGTGTGTTCTTTTTACTAATAACAACTCAGTCATTGAAATGTGTGTTCTTTTAAGAGACCACACATGGATCCACCAGTCTCATTGCATGTGTGTTCTTTTCACTAACAACAATTGGAGTCATTATATGTGTGTTCTTTTCACATACCACATATGGATCCACCAGTGTCATTGCATGTGTGTTCTTTTCACAATCCACCTATGGATCCACCAGTGTCATTGCATGTTTGTTCTTTTCACTAACAACAACCAGAGTCATTGCATGTGTGTTCTTTTCACATACCACATATGGATCCACCAGTGTCATTGAAATGTGTGTTCTTTTCACATACCACCTATGGATCCACCAGTGTCATTGCATGTGTGTTCTTTTTAGTAACAGCAACCAGAGTCATTGAAATGTGTGTTCTTTTCACATACCACCTATTGATCCACCAGTGTCATTGCATGTGTGTTCTTTTTAGTAACAACAACCAGAGTCATTGCATGTGTGTTCTTTTCACATACCACATATGGATCCACCAGTGTCATTGCATGTGTGCTCTTTTCACAATCCACCTATGGATCCACCAGTGTCATTGCATGTGTGTTCTTTTTAGTAACAACAACCAGAGTCATTGAAATGTGTGTTCTTTTCACATACCACCTATGGATCCACCAGTGTTATTGCATGTGTCTGCTTTTTAGTAACAACAACCAGAGTCATTGCATGTGTGTTCTTTTCACATACCACATATGGATCCACCAGTGTCATTGAAATGTGTGTTCTCTACAGAGACCACACATGGATCCACCAGTGTCATTGCATGTGTGTTCTTTTCACTAACAACAACTGGAGTCATTGCATGTGTGTTCTTTTCACATACCACATATGGATCCACCAGTGTCATTGCATGTGTGCTCTTTTCACAATCCACCTATGGATCCACCAGTGTCATTGCATGTGTTTTCTTTTTACTAACAACACCTGGAGTCATTTCATGACTGTTCTTCTCACATACCACATATGGATCCACCAGTGTCATTGCATGTGTGTTCTCTTCACAATCCACACATGGATCCACCAGTGTCATTGCATGTGTGCTCTTTTTACTATTAACAACCAGAGAAATTGCATGTGTGTTCTCTTAAGAGACCACACATGGATCCACCAGTGTCATTGCATGTGTGTTCTTTTTACTAACAAGAACTAGAGTCATTGAAATGTGTGCTCTTTTCACAATCCACCTTTGGATCCACCAGTGTCATTGTATGTGTGTTCTTTTTACTAATAACAACTCAGTAATTGAAATGTGTGTTCTTTTTAGAGACCACACATGGATCCACCAGTCTCATTGCATGTGTGTTCTTTTCACTAACAACAATTGGAGTCATTATATGTGTGTTCTTTTCACATACCACATATGGATCCACCAGTGTCATTGCATGTGTGTTCTTTTCACAATCCACCTATGGATCCACCAGTGTCATTGCATGTGTGTTCTTTTCACTAACAACAACCAGAGTCATTGCATGTGTGTTCTTTTCACATACCACATATGGATCCACCAGTGTCATTGAAATGTGTGTTCTTTTTACATACCACCTATGGATCCACCAGTGTCATTGCATGTGTGTTCTTTTTAGTAACAACAACCAGAGTCATTGAAATGTGTGTTCTTTTCACATACCACCTATTGATCCACCAGTGTCATTGCATGTGTGTTCTTTTTAGTAACAACAACCAGAGTCATTGCATGTGTGTTCTTTTCACATACCACATATGGATCCACCAGTGTCATTGAAATGTGTGTTCTCTTCACAGACCACACATGGATCCACCCGTGTCATTGCATGTATGTTCTTTTCACTAACAACAACTAGAGTCATTGCATGTGTGTTCTTTTCACATACCACATATGGATCCACCAGTGTCATTGCATGTGTGCTCTTTTCACAATCCACCTATGGATCCACTAGTGTCATTGCATGTGTGTTCTTTTTAGTAACAACAACCGGAGTCATTGAAATGTGTGTTCTTTTCACATACCACCTATGGATCCACCAGTGTTATTGCATGTGTCTGATTTTTAGTAACAACAACCATAGTCATTGCATGTGTGTTCTTTTCACATACCACATATGGATCCACCAGTGTCATTGAAATCTGTGTTCTCTACAGAGACCACACATGGATCCACCAGTGTCATTGCATGTATGTTCTTTTCACTAAGAACAACTAGAGTCATTGCATGTGTGTTCTTTTCACACACCACATATGGATCCACCAGTGTCATTGCATGTGTGCTCTTTTCACAATCCACCTATGGATCCACCAGTGTCATTGCATGTGTGTTCTTTTTACTAACAACAATTGAGTCATTTCATGAATGTTCTTTTCACATACCACATATGGATCCACTAGTGTCATTGAAATGTGTGTTTTCTTTAGAGACCACACATGGATCCACTAGTGTCATTGCATGTGTGTTCTTTTCACTAACAACAACTGGAGTCATTTCATGTGTGTTCTTTTCACATACCACATATGGATCCACCAGTGTCATTGTATGTGTGCTCTTTTTAATAACAACAACTAGAGTCATTGGATGTGTGTTATCTTTAGAGACCACACATGGATCCACCAGTGTCATTGAAATGTGTATTATTTTCAACTACCGCCATTGGCCACAAACAATCGGGACGTAGAATTAACCAGCAACCGCTCTGGGCTTCTAGAAGACCCGATCCCCGATTGTTAGGCGCCGTTGGATCGGGGTGCGTGGACGATAGTGATGTCCTTCGTGAGGGAGATCCGTGAGAAGTCTGTTCTGTGAACTGATTGGCCGTGGCAACTATGCTGGGCCTACGTCCTTGCCCTTATCCCCTTAATCTCGGGGCCGAAAATCAGATCGTGTTCTTTCATCGCCCTGGAGAGGGAGAGGCCCAAACTCAGCTTGCACGAGGCTCAGATGTTCGCCCACTATGACATACTCGCGCCGCCATTAGCGAGGCTTCCAGCCGGCTTCGAGCTCAGCTACGCTGGGGTTCCTGTCGCGCCGCTCTTGCGTGACAACGCGTTGGCGAGGCAGATCAAGGAGCGCCGCCGCCAGCTGTCGGAGCGGAAGAGGGCATTGGCACGGTACTCGCGTACGAGCGCGTACTGGTGAAAGCTGTTTAAGAAGGAGCGGGCTTTGTTGATTGAGCTGTGCGGAACCCACCGGCTGGAGATCCACCCGGATCTGCACAACCCCGAAGGGAGGCAGCGCTTCTGGGCAGTGCCTGGGCGTACGACCTCCAACGTTATCGATGCAGTGCATCGTTAAGAATCCATGAGGAGGAGGAACGCAGCCGGGAACGTTGGCATCGATTCCGACGCGGAGGAGGCTGGCGGTGACGCGGACAACATCGTCAATGATGGAGAATGTGGGAGCGTCATAGTCGATTAGGGCCACTTAAGCATAAATTAAATCTATGTACGGTATCTTAATGCGCTCTTTGGATCTGGGTCACTTAAGTCATGGTCGATTATCGTCATAATCTGTATATGTTGGCCATGTTTTAGTTGTCTTTGAAAATAGTCGATCAAAACTCGTCCGATCCTGAAAATAAAGTTCGCGCGTTCCCTGACATATCTGATGGGACAATACGCTGATTCTGCTCCCAGCACTTGATGGCACAGCCGTAATTTGGAGTGCGCCAGAGGAGAAGGGATTGAGCGTGTTCTAATAGTGTACTACTCCTATCCAGATATAACTGACTTAGTTTTTTTAGATATTTAATAAATGTGTCTATACCCAAAACATGTCTAGATACATGTTTTAGGTTTCTCTGTCTTTCAAACTAATCAAAAGTCGTCAAATTCTGAACAAACAAAGTCATTGCGTTCACACCTGATGGGACAATACGCTGACTCTGCTACTTGATGGCACAACCATAATTCTGGAGTGCGCTAGAGGAGATGGGAATGCAAGGGAGATGGGAACTAGTAGCCGCGTCCAAACGCAGGTAAAAAGTTAATGTAATAATATTTAAAAAAAATGTAATCTCGTCCATATGACCCCATCACAAACACGTTGCACACGCCAGATATAAATAAAGACGACATGGCTAGTTTAGTTTCAATGATATAATTCAACATACGACGTTACTGTGCCCACATCTTTCTGCTCCTCTTATTAGTCTGCTAGCCCACGCTGCATTAAGCATCAGTTAATGAGGATAAAAAAATGATAAAATGGCAAATAAAACAAGTTTTAAGCTTACCTTTCATCCGGAGAATGGTACAAAGATAAAATTGGTAGGGATTTATTATTTCTCCTGCAGTTAGCCAAAAGATCCTCAAGAACATCCTCAATCACCCCTGCAACTTCTTCATATTCTAATACACCTCCATTATTTGCCCTTTCCTCCCTGTTCCGCTTACCCTTTTGTTTCTTTTCACACCCTTTTCTCGCCGGCACCTCCACTTCTTCATAAATTTGCTGCTTACGTACGTTTTCCTCTGAGTGCTCATCACTGCCTTCGCGATGCTCTTCCGCCAGTTTTGGCTGAGAAGCCTCATTTTCTGCCACCGGAGTGTGAACAGGGACAATAGCATGGGTAACTGGGTTTTTGCACAACCTCTTGATATGGCCGAATCCGCTACAACGTCTGCATTTCCTTTTTCTAGCTCCTAGCCTTGGACCTTTATCGGTGGAGGCTTCGATCCTTAGCTTTCTAGGCCTCCCAGGTGGCCTCCTAAGAACTGGTGGTTGAAGTTTGAACCCTGGATCGACAATCTCCCAATCATTTTCATCGGCCATAGGTGGTACGTTTTCTGCATAAGTTGCAGAAAACTTGTCCACGGAGAAATAGTTGTCGACATAGTTCTTTATTTCAGCTCCGTTACCTCTAAGCTTTAAGATGAAGTAAATTGCATGGTGACATGGCAGACCAGTAATCTGCCACTGCCTGCATGAACAAGTCTTGTTTCCAATGTCTACAGTGTACCTCTGTTCACTTCCACGCTTGTATTCTGCATAGACCTCAGCCAATGTTCTGGAACTTCTGACCACCCTCATCTTTATCGTTCTCATTGCCATGGTTCTTGCATTCAGTAACATAACCACCTTTGGAACTATTTTATGGCCTAAAAATTTTCTTGCACAAATTATTGGCCTTAAATCTATCTCCACCATTATGCACTGTCTTATTGCATCCACCAAAATAACAATTCCAAGTGTCTTCATGCCCGAAATCTTATCATTGAAACTCTCTGCCAAATTATTGCATACAAAATCCACCTTGCTTAACTCACCAAACTTGCTTCTGGCCCATAGCTTGGTGTGATGTTCCTCAAGGTATTTTTTCACCTTTGGCACTACATAGATGTTCTGCAGTAAGTAGCATGCGTGCTTGGGATGTATGTGTATGTGGATCGCCACAAGTCCTCTTCAAAGATCTTTCCTTTGAACTTCTTCGTGAAGTTAGTAGCGAGGTGCCGCATGCATTCCCTATGCTCAACCCCAGGAAACACAGCATCAACATCATTCTCAAGACCCTCGGATGCACCGGTGTGTATCACCAAGCCTTCAGGGTGACCAATTACTTCCTGTAGTCTCTGCATGAACCATGTCCAACTTTCATTTGATTCACCCTCAAGAACAGCATAAGCTACGGGTAGAAGCCAATTATGCGCGTCCAAAGCACAAGCAAAAGCAAGATGTCCCCTGAACTTCCCTGTTAAAGAAGTTGCGCCTATTGCCAAGTATGGACCACAGCCGTCTAGGAACCTCTTCCAGCATGCCTTCAGGCAGAAAAAACATCTCCTGAAGCATATCTTATCTGCCTGCTTATACCTGACCCCCCTCAAGACATTTTCTCTCCCTTTCACAACCTCGTAATCGATGTCAACAACACTACCAGGTGATGTTTTCTCTACCTGATCTTTGAAACTATACAACATATGAAAACTGTCATTCCACTTGCCTTGAATGAAGTCTAGAGCCATCTCCTTCCCATCAAAGACTCTGTGGTAAGTAATCAGAACGTTAAACTTTTTGCTAATCTTTGCTCTGAGTTCAGCAGGTCCAATGTTATGATCCCGCCTCACCAAGTCAATTACAGTAGCAGCAATCCACTTGGTAGTCGCCGGTCTAATTTTACCACTTAAAGAAGTATTAGGGCAGTTGTGTTTCTTCATGTTTAATTTGATCTGCATTCGATAAGAATCCAAATAATTCAGACCTAGTTATCAGCAGAATAAATATGAGAAAGACTAAAACTAAATGTAGCTATTGCAACCTGAAATGGGTGTCCACCCCGCATTGGAGATGCATGTAATCTTCATTTACACACATTACTTTCCCTACAGTGCACCCTAAATCTCTTTTGGTCGCTCTTTTCAATGATAAATTCGAACCCAACTCTGATTGCATAGGTTGCAACTGCATATCTGCAGTCCTCCACATTATCAAAGACAGTCCCCTCATCAATTGTAGGATTGTCCCTGTCAAAGTGTATCACTGGCCTGTCCATGTCTTCGTCGTCGTATCTACATCCCATTTCCACATCTTCACATTCCTCTTCCTCATCAGTCCCATAGTCAGGATCAAAGTTCGAATCAACCAAATATTCCCTACTCTCCAGCCTATCAGGGTGAACAGCCACGTCTGGATATGCTTTCTCATCATCATCCGCACCGCCACACATTTCAGTTCCTTCATGCTCGCTTGACAAAGCATCATGCTCAAGGACAAGCTGTACAAATGTCCTGCGGTTACCAACACATATCCTTGCCATCACCACGGGACTAGAAACGCTAATTGGGGTATGCAAATAAGGAATCACAGTTCTTACCCTTCAATGTGGACGCATGTCACCTTCTTCGGGCTCCATACCTCCAAAGCTCTGCACCCCGCTTCCTCTCCCCCGTTTTGTTGTCCTCTGTGCTCTCCAGACTTGAAGGAGATTCCGTGCTCTCTAGCCGCGCAGGACCCATATCCATGCTCTCAAGCCTCACAGGATCCATCTCCGAGCGGGATCCGGATTACCAGCGTCGTTGGGCCCCTAACCCAACAGCCGACTCTCGGTTTTTGTTTCCAGCCGCGCCTAGGCGGCGGCAAGGAGATAGGGCAGGGATGGGAGGGGAAGTGAGGGAATGGCAGGGAGGGGCGGGAGGACGACGAACCAAGGGGACGACGAGAGCAGTGCACGACTGAGCGGAGTGGTGGCGGCAGGATCAGAGGAGAGGAGCGGAGCTGGTTGCGACAAAGCATGGAAAATTGCAAAATAATGTGTTGGTGGGCGGCACCAGCCCTCGAACCTGGGACGCACGCCATCGAAGGTGGAGGAGGCGGGCCCGCTTGTCAGAAAACATGCCACCTGTTAGCGCACTATGCACGGGGAGCACTTCACGGAATTTTTTAGCAGGTCCCACATGTCAGTCTGTTTGATCAAAACTTGCATGCAGTGCATGGCTGGTTCACGCGCTAGTTCCGAAAAAAGCCCGTTGATCCAAACTTGAATTGGCAGTTCCGCTTCTTCTCCCCCGTCTCCTCGTCTCCTCGCAGTAGCAGTTCCGCTTCGTCTCCCTTGTCTGTTATCCTCTTCTTCTCCTTGTAGTGGTAGTTCTTCTTTCTTCCTCGATCAAAACATTCCCGCACGTAAGCCATGGCCAGTAGCCGGATGAAGAGGAACTGGGCCGATCTCCCGGCCGACCCACTTCGCAAGATCGCCGACTATTTGCTGGAGAAAGAGGAGTACGTCAACACCTATGCTGCTTGTCAGGAAGTCTGCACCGATTGGCGCCGCACTTTAAAGGTGCCCGAATTCCATCTCAACAACTGGATCATGATAGATCACACACTTCCAGACGTTAGCGACTTCACCTTCCCCAACCTCGCCACTGGTCGTTGCTTCAGGACAAATCTAATGGACGTCCATCGCAGGTTCACATTCACATCCAATATTTATTGATATTTTCCATTGTAAACATCTTAGTGCTAACTGATACCCTCTTATTCCAAAAGATTCTACTTCGTCGGTGTTTCTCGTGGCGTCATCGTGCTTGCTCAGAGGATGGAGCCATACCAGATTCGGCTTCTAAACCCAATCACTCATAACTGTAACACTGAGTTTCAAGCACACATACCATCTGATCCTCCGCAATCTGTCGTCATGACGAAGTCCCCGACGATGGTGTTCGTTTGCACTAATTATCCAAATCGTATTGCATGGGCCGATGAGAGCACCCCAACAGGGCAAATCAATGAATCATTTGGAGAAGGATTGTATTCACCACCTCCTGCTATGCTTCTGGACTGCATGACGACATTCCGAGAGGAAGTATATGCATTACTTGAGAATGGATACATCTTGTTGACCAACATCAAGTTAGAGTAGCACGCGATCACTATCACGATGGCCAAAATAATTTCGGCCCCAGTCTTCGAACAGGTACGTGGAACTTACAAATTTTACCTTGTGGAGTCAGATGGTGATCTGCTTCTTGTGTTGAACGGGGATTTCGCCAAATAGCAAGTGGTGTTGTACCGGGTGGACACGGAGAACCGCTCTCTCGAGGCTGTAGGTGACATTGGAAGTCGTGCCCTCTTTGTTTATTACAATTGGTCTATCTCCATTGACACCAGGTTACACCCCACAGTCAAACCCGGTTGCATATACTACAGGAATTATATCAGACTGTATGATCATGATGCTCAAGCCTGGGAAGAGGAACCAACAATGACGTATGGCTTAAGTCTGGAACATACACCGAGGCCTTACCCTCTGGATGAGATACTGGCAGCACATTGCAGACGGAGAGAGTTCTCTGAATGTGTGTTGCAGCATGCGAGAGCCAACGATGAAGAAATATATAGGGGAGAATGAATCCTATATTCATCCAAGGTTATTTGCTAGCATTTTCAGGTCTATTTTTCGAAGTAGAAATTTGTACTGTATTTGTATTATTTTGATGAGCAGTATGCGTATTAACTTTCAGACAAAATTGTAATGTATTTAAATTTAGTACTTTCAGAATTCAAAGTATTTATTTTTAGTATCTTCTTTTAGAATTCTCTGTGTTCGACATGGGCATCAGCTCAGCGCCGGAATTCAGGTCCCACATGGAAAATTGCACAATAATGTGTTGGTGGGCGGCACCACCCCTCGAACCTGGGATGTGTGCCGTCAAAGGTGGAGGGGGAAGGCCCGCCAGTCAGAAAACATGCCACGTCGGCATCCCCTGTTTCTAATGCCCTTTAAAAAAATAAAACACGCCATGTCATTATACCCTGTTTCTGATGGTGTTGCTACACTCGATGGTACATGGTGGCATATAAATAATATCGTATAAACATAAGGGCATAGTCGTCAACATTTTTAAAATGAAACCCGGTCCCATCTCCTACCTGTCCTGGTACATTGTCCGATGAGGTGGATAGCCACGACCGATCTTTTTATACGTTCGAACTCTTATGCTGAGAAGGGAAATAAAGATTGAGCTGTTAATGCAACGAGTGTCAATTATTACCCTCTAAGGAAATGGGAAATGGTTATTTTCACGCGTGCCCGTAGTCCAAACCTACTGTCAGTCTTTCACTCCCTTTCTCCGACTAACCATAGTTCACCTTGCGCAGCTCCTCCACGCCGCACCAACTAGGGTAACATGGCCCCGCCTAAGCCGCCGCCGCCGCGACAACCGCCGAAACTGGGGTATTTAGCCCCTCTAAGGCAGGGCACGAAGCTCTACTTCAAGGGTTCTCTCCCATTGCCCTGCCAGGCGGATGATTTCCCCGAATGTGCCGAATCGGCCGCGGCGGCGACTGCGCTATCGTCGGCGCCAGATGCGGCAAGCAGGGCCAAGAGAGCGATGTGGAGAAATCACGCGGAGGTATTACGGCATGCTCTAGGCAGTGAGAACAAGGTACGTATCAAATTGTTCATGAGAGCATGCCGCCGCCGAGGGTACACACCCTCGAACAGGGCAGCGCCAAGGTCTAGGAACTCTCGCGTCCATGCTTTGGCGTAGACTACCTTACCTCAGTAGGGGAGGCTGGGAGCGCGCCGTCTGCGGCAAAGACGCTCCATCCTACGCACCGTCAAAGGCCGTACCATGGCGGCGACCAAGCGTCTACACTCAACATGCTGGATTGTTCGACAGCCGGAGCCGGCGGCGGGCATCAGCTCAGCCCCGGAATTCAGGTTCGAGTTCACATGGACCTACGATCCTGAGAAGGAGATGTCGAATTTCAGTTTTGAAGAAATCGTTGCGGCGGTGCGGATGGTCCAACTGAACCGGGACTGGTGCACGCAAATCGCTCGTGCATGAACAATGCAGATTTCTTGTAGTTTGGCGGGAAGGCAATAGATCAGTTTGGGTTAAATGATCAAAGAACTTATGTCCTCTCAAGGCAATTGGCCAGCCAACTTTTCTGGTGGGGATCTGTAGTTTCTTCAGTGTAGAATAGTTAAGTTCAGACTGAAGAATGGCTTTTGTAGTTTAAATGTTGACGAATTGTTCTATAAACTAGTAGGAAGTTTAGCCCAGTTGTGCAGGTATAAGACCCTTTTGTATGGAAGTACTACTGTTGTAAGCAAATACTATCAAGTATCTATTTCCTTCAATTACTAGTCGTGGTTCAATCCAGTTAACTCGCATCTTTTTATCCCAGACTACAGATTTTGCGTCTGCTATTTGTGATGGAAACCATTTTTCCTTTGTCTTGTGTTGTCTGCAAAATCGTCCTGCAGATCAACGTGTTACAAATGTAGCTACCTTGTACTTGAAAGAGGAGATGGACTACATTTTCCTGGCATCCACAGAATTGACATTGCTCATTGCCAGACCACCCTCTTTTCATGAGGTTGTCCTTGGTTATTCACAGAAATTATAAAGCACGGTGTTCAACTACATCGATTCAAACTATTACACACACACTACATCAAATTCATTACCCACACATACTACATCGATTCAAACTATTACACACACATATTACTTCAAACTATTACACACACATATTACTTCAAACTATTACACATTTTTATTCGATGCTAACTTCCTGCTACGCTCTCCATACTACAAATTCATTATCCACACATACCACGGCAATTCACTAGAGCTTTTTCTTCACTCGAGGGAAATCAGAACCACCAGCTCGTCCAAGCCCGCCCTCCCCACCGAAACTGTGTGCGCCGTCATGAAACGGTGGTGGTCTTGTGCCACCGATCCTTCCAGGCCAACACTGCAGGCGACGAGGACGCTTTCTAGCAGCCTCTTCGGGGCCCGTAATGCCATGTACCAATTCCAGAACCTCCTCCAGGTGGATGATGACCGAGTGCTTCCAGCAAAGCTGTCGCCCTGCCCTGCTTGGATTCTACACCTCGTACATCTTAGGAACCGCGTCAGGATCTTTCAGCCACACCTTTACCTCGATGACCCATCTGTCGCTCAGTGGCACGATTTCCACCAGCTCGCCGCCAAGGCTACTGACGACCTGCTTGAGGGCCTCCGGCTCCCAAGCATCCAATGGGAGGCCATCAAAGCCGAGTTTGGAGAAGAAACGAAGCTGCCCCAAGCAATCGTCCCACCCACAGGCGCGATGCCAACGCATGAAGCTCATTTTCTCCCCGCAGCACTCGAAAGAACGGGAAGAATGCAGAACATGCTCGGTGTCTGAGCTGTGCTCGAACCGGACAAAAAAATCGAATGGCGGCGCGCATACCTCAATGTTGACCTCATTTTGTCTGATCCCAAAACGAGACCTGAAAGCCGATAGCAACTCTGCCGGCGACACGGCAGGATGGACGCCCAGCACGGTGGCCATGAGAGCGTGGTCGTCGAACTTCTGTGCCAGGGCTACCATGCCTAGGGTGCTTGGCAGCACGCAACTTCCCGAGGCTGGTCGCCGGCCTGGATCGCTCGACGGGACGCGCTCCGCCGTGCGAGAAGGACTAGCCAGAGGCGAGATATTAGTCCGAGGACGCGAAGCTCCGATACGGCGGATGATGCAATGGCGACGGCTGCGAGCTTCGATTAGAGGCGTGGGAGGTTGACCAGACATGGCGGGGACGCAAATTAGAGCAAGTGTGAGCTCGATTTGAGACGAGCAGCTGGAGCTGAGCAAATGTTATAGGGAGGGGAGCAGGGGAGAAGACCAGAGCAGAGCAAAGAAATAGATCTGGTCCACTCAGGGATCTGGTCCACGCAGGATAAGCTAGTCCATGACCGCAAAATATAACAGGGAATACTGACATGGCGGGCCAAGAAGAGTTGACCTAACGGCGGTATTTGAGTTCAACCGTTTTTTGTATGGTTCAAACGATCGTTTGGCCGTTAGATTTGTATTCACCCCCATTTGGCCCTTCTGGACAATTGGCGAATCTACTATGGCCCCTCCACGCGATTGATGACAACTCGGGTACCGCGGTGCGCTCACCCACCAAGTTTGGTACCGCAAACGAACATTCCCGAGTGCGACGCTCTGAACAACAATATGATCGCCTACCGCGACCTCTACGACACACTCGAAGGGGACTTCGACGGCTGTGAGCTGCGGCACGTAGGGCGCGAAAGCAATGAAGAGGCGGACACACTCGCCAACATTTGCTCCACCTGTGCCCCATACCACCTGGGGTATTTCTCGAGCGTATTTGCGAACGCTCCATCTAGCTAAATGCCATAGAGAAGAAAACAAGTGCAACAACGGACTCGGGGGCTATGCCACCCAATGAGCCAATGGCACTCGACGACATGGAGCTTGACACAGGACTCGAGGGACCAATGGGGGTCATGATGATCGAGCCATCTTGGACTCAACCCTACATCACATATCTTCTCAGCAAGAGGCTGCCGGACGACCCGACTGACGCGCGACATATCGCACGGTGATCCAAGGCATTCGCCATCATCAACGACGAACTATACAAGCGCAGCATCACAGGAGTACTCCAATGGTGCGTCTCCAACACGGACGGAAGGGCCGTCCTCCTCGACATCGATGAAGGGACTTGTGGGCACCATGCCGACAGTCGTGCCCTCGTCGCCAAAGCTGTACGAGCTGGATTCTACTGGCCCACGGCCATGCGCGATGCCAAGGACATCGTCTAGAGATGCAACGCTTGTCAGCAATTCACAGACAAGCCGCACGCACCTGGCGCGGAACTCCGGCCAATACCATTGGCTTGGCCCTTTGCGCAATGGGGACTCGACATGGTCAGCAAGCTCCCAAAGTCCTCGTGAGGAGGCTACATCTACCTCCTCGTCGTAGTCGACAAATTCACCAAGTGGATAGAGGCCATGCCGGTGACAAACCAGTCAGGAGCCAGCGCCCTCAAGTTCTTCGAGTCCATTGTCTATCGCTTCGGAGTGCCATATAGCATCATCACGGACAATGGAACAAACTTCACCTCTAAGGAGTTCCAGGATTTCTGCGAGAACCTAGGAATCAACGTAAGCTATGCCTCCGTAGCTCATCCACAGACCAACGGTCAAGTCGAAAAGGACAACGGCCTCGTCTGCGGTGGAATCAAGAAGCAACTCCTCCGGCCACTCGAGCAAGCCGCTGGATGTTGGCCAAACGAGCTGCAATCCGTACTATGGAGCCTGTGCACAACCCCAAATAGCGCCACGAGATATACCCCGTTCTTCATGGTGCACGGCGCTGAAGCAGTGCTACCCGCAGAAGTACGCTTTAAGGCCCCACGGGTAGTCGTGTACAGCGAGCAGGAGTCAACACTTGCACTCGAAGACTCCGTCGATCTCCTTGATGAGGCACAGGATATCACAGTAGAAAGATCGACGATCTACCAGCAGAACCTGCGCAACTACCACAGCAGAAGGCTACGCCCTAGATCCTTCGTCGAAGGAGACCTAGTCCTGCGACTGAAGCATCAAGGGCACCTCAAGCTCGAGTCCCCTTGGGAGGGACCATATGTGATTACAGAAGTAATCCCAGGTGGCACCTATCGCCTCAAAGATTTCGAGACATGAGTCACATACTCCAACCCCTGGAACATCGCGCAGCTGCGACGCTTCTACCCCTAGTCGTTCCTTTTTTTCTTACATTACAAATAAAGCAATTCAGCCGGGCTACTTAGCCGCACATTGTACCTCGTACTGTTCTGCGAAGAAATAAAGCTAAGTGCCCCGAAAACTCTCTGTCCTTCTTTATTTTTCTGGCAATATTTTCACTCGAGGGCTACGCCACCCTTTACATATTCGTTCTACGAATAAGCCGCAGTATCCCGAGTAGCTGACACAATATCAATCAAACCCTTGATAAAATACCAACCCGGTTGCAACGCACCTGATAGGTTGGCAAGGTGCTGAGATAAAACAAGTCAGCCTAACAAAAAGGAGCTGTCGAGTACAAATACATTCGCAAAACATATAAGATAGCAAGCTCTTTACATATCAATTAATTACATATATCCACACGAACTTTTACAACACTGGTATACGTATGTGCAGGATACAAATCAAACTACTACTATAGCAGAAGAACGTTTGTCTGTTCCTCAAAGAAGTCGACAATTTCCTCTACTGGGCGATCCACCGCCTGGTAATGCAGAACCATGTTCCAGGTCGAACCTGCCGGTGGAGTCGGCAGCCCAGCAGCAATAGCCGCAATGTCCACATCAGGCCTATGCAGTCGCACCAGCGACAAAGCAGCCTTGGCACCAGCCACTAACTGCTACCGCACGCACTCACGAACTGTACTCAAATCCTGGAATCTCGACAGGAGGGCCAACAGGCTTCAAGGGATAGCGTCCAGTGGAAACATCATCTGATAGATGTGCCTGAGGCACGACTGCGCCTTGTTCAAAAAATGAAGCACTCGAGAAGCACGATCCTACAGGGTCACAAGTGTAATTGCACGGTCGCGATCCACCCAGAAGTACCCACTCTCCTGCACTGCTCCTGGGTCAAATCATGCATTCGAACAGCGATTCGATCATGTGGAAGACAAGCATCGCCGTGACTGACTAAAGGAAAAGATAAGAGGATAGAAGGCTAACATTTGAACTGCTCACTCAGCTGGGCCACCTCCTCCAATAGGTACTTCTCACGAGCAGAGGGTTTCTCTGCCTTCGACTTCCATACATCAGCACTACCGTGGAGGATGGGCAACTCACGCTTCAGTTGTTTAATACGATCGCGCAGTCGTGAAAGCAGCAACAATTCCTCCACCTTCGAACGAGGCTGCGCCAAGTTCTCATCGACAGAGGGAGGATCATATGGATCACTCGAAGGAGCACTCGATGTACCCTACCACGAATCAAGAAAAAAAGAAAAAAAGAGACCAAGAATATATTTGGCAAAGGGCATATATGCATTCAGACATAGGAAAAGTTTCGATTGGGACACCCCCACAAAATCATTGTTCCATAAAGAAAAAGGGTAAGCCACTGCAGCTATTACAGATGAAGAATAAGGCACAACATGTTTCTTCGACTTGGACTTAGGCCTTGGGGGCTTCATCGCATCCATGGCAGTCTCCGACGCCACAGACTTGCCGATAGTACCCCAGAAGCTGCAGCCTTCGTAGCCTTCGCTTGACGCCGCTCTTCAGAGTACTTGGCAAGTGTCTCGATAAGCTGGGGACCGTAATTTTTGCATTTACCAGCATAGGGAGCAAAAACTACCTGCTAGCCTCCAGCGTCGATGGGCATCGCCTCAGAGATAGCTGCGGGATCCATCTCCACGCCATGGGCCTGCACCATTGCGAGTGCCATGGTGGTGCCGACGGAGCACTGCAAATTTTTGAAGTCCGCGGGAATTCCTCCAGCCAGGGATTCCACCAAGTCGCCAAGGTTGTCGATCATCCCAGCCTTGGGATTCAAGTCCTCACGGATGTGAATGAGCACATCCTTGGCCTTCCCCAGCGTCTCCTAGAGGGAAACGTTGTGGTCCTCGACTGCGGCGATGGCACCAGCGAAAGCATCCGCGTGGCACAGAGATTGGGCATCGAAACTCAAGTCGCTGGCATCTGCATACACAAAAGCATTAGTACAACAATCACACGTCAAAGCACAGAAGAGTAAGACATATCCAGATGAAAAAGTCATACACGAGAGGGGATTGGCAATCGAGAGAAGCTGCTCCTCGAACATCTTCTCCCTCTCGGCAGTGGAGGTAAGGAGATCCTACTCTCGCTTCCGCGACTCCTCCAAGGCTACGACTGCCTCGTCACGACTCTTCGTCACCGCGTCCAATGTCTTCTCCAATGCAGCAGCATGGCGAAGTAATTCATTATGCTCAGCTGCAAAATACACAGATTGTTACCAAATCGAATCAATAATGTTCGCAAAAGACAAATACGAAGTCAAAACTTACTTTCGACAATGCGATGGTGATTGTCCAGTCGCGCATGCTGTCGACCCATGTTAAGGACCTGCTCCGCCAGGCGGGCGGCTTCCTTCACGATGAGCTGCATCAGAGACATTTCAAGTTCAAGTAAAGCACACCAAGAATAAATTCGACTGTGAACTACAAGATACTTACATGATCCTCCACAGACTCTGAAGAAGGCTGTTGCACAGTCATCCGGGTAACCATTTGATGCTCCCTAGCATGCAGGGAACTCAATGAGTTATGCCTGGAGTGGGCCGCCAATAGAGGAAAAGGAGACCGCGAGGCCACCTTCTTGGACTTGGATTCCACGACTCCGGACTCCTTCACAAGTTGGACGTCGTCAGAAGACGATGTCGCCACTTGACTGAAACACAAAATCACACAAGAGCTTCAAGACAGATGACAACTCAAAGAAGAAACCAAAACAAATTCGCGAATATAGAACTTACCAGTCAAATCTATCAAGATTGAAGGACTGCTCCTCCGACTCTAATGATTCCTTTGGTTGTCGAAGCTTCTTCAGGGAAGGAGGAGCCATAGAGCGCACAGGAACGGCGGGTATCAGCTCCTCCACATTGATAGATGGGCCCTCTAGAGTCGAAGGAGATGAAGCATCTGAATCCTTGCTGCGAGAATGCTTGCGAGTGTCCGGACCGCTGGACTCGGGGGCCTCCTCCTCCTGTTCAAGTGGGAAGGTCGATTCTGACTCGTCCTCTTCATCTACTTCGCGAGGAATAACCCCCTCAGGAAGAGGGGGCAAACTAGGAGACACCCTCCAATCCTGCATTCAGAAAACAATTCATTATACATCAAGAAACTAGAAGCAATCGACAAATCAAGCTACTTCGTATCACAATTCTACCTCAGGAGGAGGGTTAGAGGCGTCGAAGGGAGGTACGACTGGTTCGCCTGGGAGAACCTCCTTGGTGGTGCACTTTGTCACCAGTCGCAACCTCTTATCTACTTCACCCGCGGAAATGCCATCGGCAGATACACGAGTGGCATCGTCCGCACCAGCCCATTGGAACATGGGATGGACTCTGGCCTGCAGAGGCTGGATACGACGGTGCAACCATGTGCGAATGAGGGCGGCGCCTCCCTCTTCTTTACCCATGCGGCTCTCGAGGTCGCAGACGCGCTTGTATATCACTTCCGTCTCCTCGGACTCGCCAGGCATCACCACGTTCTTCCAAGAACGCCTCCTCCTGCACGGCGTTGCGGGATCAAAGGGCGCGAGTCCGTAGTGCTCTCCGTCGGCCTTCTGGTCGCGGATGCAGAACCACTTGTCTCTCCACCCTTGGATGGATGCCATGAGCTTTATATCGAAATATGTGGCGAAGGAGTCGACATGGATCCCGCAGCCTCCTACGTCGTAGACTACGGAACCAGATGCTGACTAGCGCTTCAGCTTGAAAATCCTCTTAAAGAGGCCAAAGTGTGGCTCGATTCCGAGCCAGCACTCACAAAGTGTAATATAGCAGGCGATGTGGAGAATAGAGTTGGGGGACAGCTGATGCAACTGGAGCCCGTAGAAGCAAAGGAGGCCCCTGAAGAAAGGATGCAGGGGTAGAGAAAGACCGCGGATGATGAACGCTAGGAACATCACCCAAAAACCAGCAGGAGGACAAGGAGTTACCTCGCTACCTGGCACTCACGAGTCATCCACCACGGGTGACAGAACTCCATCTTGACATAGGAGACGGAGCTCGGAGGATTTGATGATGGACGCGCGCCACGCACCATTGGTGATGCGGGTACCCGCGCCCTTCTTCTTCCTGACGCCGGCGGCGCTGGTGCCTACAGTGGTGGAGCCGCCCTTCTTCTTGGCAGCAGCAATGGCGGCGGCAGACTCAGTGGTGGTGCCTCCCTTCTTTTTCCCCATCTTGCGATAGCGGTGCGAGCGGAGGAAGTAGCTCGGGAACACGCGGAGTTGGTCCAGATCCACGAAAAGGACGAGCTCTAGGAAGCAGAGGGCAGCGGCAATGGCGATGGAAGCACAAGCAAAGAAAGGGCAGATGGGAAAATTACCGCAGCTGCGCTGCTACTTAACCCCCTTGCAGATGCCATCCAACGGCTAGCAGAAACCCTACTGGACGCGCGGCGCACATCGTGGTCGACACGTGGAGAGGCCAAAACACGAACCGTCCCCCACTATCTCCATTACGCGCGGAAATCGAGGAGACACAGGTAAAACGAGAGATTATGCACGCCTGGTCAAATCAAAGTCAGAAGGTGGGACCCACCGCTCGTCACGTCCCGTCAAAGCCGCTCACGCGGGCAACTGAGGTCATCACATCGTCATCACTGATGTCATCAAGATAAGCACTAGAAGACTTCAACTACTTTAGTCCTTGCTCGAGTCTTCGACTCCACCAATTACTCGGGGCTACTCCCATAGGGAGCGCTAGTCGCGCACCCTACGATTTTATTTTTATGCAGGAATATGAACATTCAAAGCATACCCAACCACTTGAATCTACGATTCTACTATGGATCATGGGTTACTCCCATAGGGAGCGCTGGAAGCAAATTCGACTGAAACAAGCAACAAAAGACGACAGCTGTCACAAAAGCTCTTTAGTCCCTGCCTGAGTCTTCAACTCAACCAGGCACTCGGGGGCTACTCCCATAGGGAGCGCTGATCACGCATCCTATGATTATTTGTACACCATACTGTGTGTTGATAACTTTCACACTCGAATGCTATGGCGACTCTACCTCATACTTTCCCTACAAAGAGACTGCGTCTCTGGGCCACCCGAATCATCTCCGCGATGACCAAAAAATTCAGATGGCACGCTTACAGCGTGAAGATAAGACCTGAATAAGGCATGGCAACGCATCTGCTGCGCATTACCAGAAACATAGCCGTACCTACAGGTACGATGAACATGCCTTGACGGACGCATCGAGTGCTCACACCCATACACTGAAATTCGACTCCTGTAAGACCTCCATGGCTTGAGTCGAATTACGCCAGCACTTTTCCAAATTCGAGTCCGGGGACTCGGGTTTGAGTAGATTGCGTTGTTTCTCCCTAAGGCAGTTAACTGATGCAGATACACCGGTTAAATCAGGCACGCATATCAACAATCCCTATGACATGAACTGATCAGTCGAAAAAATACTCAATCATTCATTCGAATGTCTTCATAAAGTCTCCAGTCGAATCTACGATTCTATTTGACACTCGGAGGCTACTGAGATGGGTATACCCTATAGGTACTCGAGTTTGGTATATACGGCCTGAATACTGCAGAAGCCCACGGCGTTGCCAAGGGCCAAATGGAGAACTTGAGTGGCCCGTGGACTCTCGGTTGCTTGCGAGACAAGAAGAAGCCAAAGATAGAAAGTTTAAAGGGAAAACCCTAACCTGTAACCGACTCAACCTACTACCCGAGACCTAGCCTATCTATATAAAGGCTAGGAGAGGGCGGCGAGGAGGACATACGTAACCCTAGTTTCCACAAGTCTCTCCAGATTGCATCCGCGCGCCCCTGTAATCTTCGATTCCTTCGTTAATTTCAAGAGCGAACAAGCAGGAGTAGGGACCTCTATGAGGCCTAAACCTGGGTAAACCTTGCGTCCATGTGTGCTTGTTTGCTAGCCGACTGATTCCTCCAGCGCTCCCTCCTTCTCCAAAACCCAAGTCCATAACTATGGGCATTGACGAATTAAATCCTCATCACCTGTACTTCAGGAGAGGCCATCTATAACAAAATGTTAAATGATATATGTATATATCAGGATTTGTCAAAAACTTATGGAGGCTGGAGGCTATGTAATATGATTAGGTTTTGAAGGATGAGGTTTAATTACCGAGGAGACTCAAGGCAAGCTGCGTATACCAGACTATTTTCCTATTTTATTTGGCCACATGTTGTTTGGATTTTTTTGTGCAAGCTCTGCAAACTTATTTTCTTTTCTCTTGAGTGCTTTATCTTTTCTCTTGAGTGTTTTATTTATTTGGTTGTGCTTATATGCTTTGGATGTTCTACATGCCATTGGTTTTGAAATCTCTAAGGATACTCATTTCTATGCTACGCATAATATATTGGTTAAGTAAAATAAAATATGAAATCATCTGTCAAAAAAATGGTTGGTCATAATCATATAAAGTGTGGTGTATCCAGCCTGAGACGGTCTGTACCTGAAAGGTGTGGGATGGTAAGGCCCGGATGGGAAGGCCCACACAAGTAGGGGACTTGGCGGCATGATTCGTAGAGATTGATACTATCACAAGGCAGGACTATGACAACTGATTTTGCTGATACTCTACATAGATTAAACTAAAATTTGAGATGCATGCAATGTTATTGATTATAATATTGATATTGGTGGTATTTGGTCTATAATGATGATGATGATATTGGTGGTATCTGGTTTATGCCAACCAGAATTCAGTCGGTGTGATGATATATCACACGGTGTTGAAGCATGTATGTTCAAAGGAATTATAATGTGTTAATATTGCTGAGTATGTTTAACATATTCATTTTCTTTATATTTTTCTGGTATGCGTAGAGCAACTTTAATATTAAGAGGCGACGACTGAAAATCTATGAGACGACGTCTATCATAGAAGTGGAGTTAAATACCAATAAGAAGAGATATCACTCGTGTTATAATAAAATAAGTTGTACTTGTAATATTTCATAATGAATAAAGTGGAGACCCTATTGAAATTTGGATGATATTTCACTATATTTAGCCTTGTGTGCTTATGCTTTTTTCAAACCATAAGCATACGGCGGCTGTCATTCTCCCAGGTCGTGGCTTGGGACATGACCGTTTAAGTGGTATTAGAGCCAAGGTTTCCAGCTAATAGCTAGAAATTAAAAATAGAGAATATATATAAGGCATAAAAACCTAAATAGAAAAGGCGGTAATTATATAGAAGCATTCCTGTGAGTAAGTGAATGCTAAAGTTTTATTCCTGAGATATCAAGTGACAGCACTGTGAAAATTATAAGCAGACTAAAAATGAATAATATAAAAGAAAAACACATGCGGGTGTATTTAAGTTGTGTTTGGCTTTCTTTAGTAGCTTGTGTTCTCTTATGCTTTGATTGCATTGTTGTTGAGTAGTAATTACCTTTAATTAATAACAACCTAACAATGGTAGATGGATGGTGGTATTATGAACAATGGGAATGGTGCTAGCAATAGCTACTCTACGGATGCAGCCCGTGATGCAGTTGTACAAGACCAACTAGCCCATTTTCTTACAGATATCATTGAAAAGTAAGAACAAACACAACCGAGGCAAATGCAAATAACAGAACATAGTGTGAAAAGATATGGGACATGTAATAGACTTTGATATTTCCAAAAGCTAAAGCCCCCATATTTTAAAGGTATGTCTGATCCCTTGGAAGCTCAAGATTGGATCATTGCTATGGAAAAATCATTTGATGCAATGGAGTGTACTGATAACGAGAGAGTATCCTTCGCAACATACATGCTCTAATCTAGCGCTTTTGAGTGGTGGGATGCTCATAGGAAGTGTCACGAGCAAGTATTCAAATTACATGGAAGTTATTTAAGGAAGCTTTTGATGAATTTTTTTTCCAGAAAGTGTCAAATGGATAAAGGAAAAGGAATTTATTGAGTTAAAGAAAGGACATAAGTCAGTTTTAGATAATGAGATTAAATTTTCTAGACTTGCTCGATTTGCTACTACATTTGTCCAAACAGATAATTCAAAGGCACGTCGTTTTCAGAATGGACTTCCCTAACCGCTTAAACAACGTGTCAAAGCCTTTGAGTTGAACTCATTCAGGGAGGTTGCGAATAAAGCTCAACTCCTAAAAAAGATAACAATGAAGAAGAGGAGGTGGTACGACAACAGCAGAAAAAGCCCAAATTCGACATACATCAAACTCAGGAGGACTTGCAAGAGGGCGAAAAGTTTTCGAGGTCTATGGGCCAAGTTTCTCATGAACAAGTAATGACATGTCCAATTTGTAATGGATATCACCCTCCTCACTTTTGTTCATACTGATGGGAAAGATGCTACAAGTGCGGACAAGCAGGGCACACACAAAACCGGTGTCCATCTCTAAAGTTGAATAGCCCTATAGCTCAAGTTGCTCCATCAAAACCAGTATTGTTGCGAGCATCGTCGCATCCCTTTGTATTTGACTGGACCCACACCATAAAATAATTCATCGCGTCAAATGTCGAGGGAAAATACCGCGTCTAGAGGATAACAACATAAGGACAGAAGAATCATAGATAAAATAATGCTTGGGTCTACAATATAATCAAGACTAATAAAGAGAAGTCACGTAATGTATAAAAAATAGTTTGGAATGCACGATTTATGTGATTCCAACATATATTCTTTTGGTTCTCCATCATCGAAAAAATTCTCAAGAAACGTAGCAAGATCAACAATTATGTAAAAACAAAATATCGAGCAATATTATCTACCTAAATTTCGAAGACGAAATTTTTATAAGGAGGAAGGGATGTAATAACCCAAAACTTTTCATGATTAATTTTCACTACTAGACTACTAATATATGAAATAAACGGGAGATTAGCAAGTACCACTACAACTATACAAAAATACAAGAAAAATAGAAACCTAAGGGGCCTAAGTATAACAAAGCCAGATATTTGCCACCTCCTAGGCGATCCAGCCTTATCTCTTACATGGGAAAAAAAGGGTGAGAGTGTCCGTTCTTATCTTGATCCTTGGCATACAAGTTTCCTCTTCCTAATCCTTATCAGCTACCGATGAGCGCATATGAGGTTTTGAGCCTATAAATACTATAGCTGCAGACCCTCCATCAACTCATCCAATCTCTTGTTCATCGGTCCTTGCTCCCCCGTTGTCCGATGCTTCTAGTTCCTGAGTTACGTAGCTAGCTAGTTTGTAGAAGCAGGAGAAAAGCAACTGCGTGGGAATATTTTAAGGGGTCCAAGGGAGGGTGACCATAAGTAAGTAACTAGCTAATCTAGTTCCACTATTACTCATGTCCATGTTGAATCTCCTAGTTGCTGTTCTAGTAATGCTTTTTCTACATGCTAAAAGATCCATCGGCTCCTCTTTCATCCAAAAGCACATTTCACTTGCTTACTGCTAATTACATGAAACTAGCTAAATGATATTTGAATATATGTATCAGACTGATTAGTGGTTAACTTTTATGAACAAGATAAAATAAGTGAGTTTCCCTGCCACTACTAAGCGAGATCCTTTATTAAATTACTTGTTTCACCGTTGGTGCCGTGACCACTGCCAGAGTCACTGTTCCGACATACTATTCGACTCGACAACAACCGCATGCAGATAAACCTCCAAGTCGTGAATTAATAAAATGTTTTATATCAAATGAGCTCAGTAAGCTATGCATGGACATATACTTGGAACATGACCGAGCCAAGAAAATAAAATAAGAAACATAAGGAGACTAGCTCGAACTTACATAGCAGTACACAACTAGTACATGTACGTCAGGAGAGGCCATCTATAACAAAATATTAAATGATATATATTAGTATTTGTCAAAAACTTATAGAGGCTATGTAATATGATTAGGTCAGGGGAAGACTGAGGTTTAATTACCGAGGAGACTCAAGGAAAGGTATGTATACTAGAATATTTTCATGTTTTATTTATTCGCATGTTGTTTAGAATTTTTTGTGCAAGCTCTGCAAACCATATTTTCTTTTCCCTTGAGTGATTTATCTTTTCTCTTGAGTGTTTAATTTATTTGGTTGTTGTTATATGCTTTGGATGTTCTACATGCCATTGGTTTTCAAATATCTAAGGATACTAATTTATATGTTACACATAATATATTGGTCATGTAAAATAAAATATGAAATCATTTGTCAACAAAATGATTGGTCATAATCATGGAAAGTGTGGTGTATCCAGCCTGAGATGGTCGATACCTGAAAGGTGTGGGATGTTAAGGCCCGGATGGGAAGGCCCGCACAACGGCATGATTCGCAGAGATCGATACTTTCACGAGGCGGGATTATGACAACTAATTTTGCTGATACTCTGCATAGATTAAACTAAAATTTGAGATGCATGCAATATTAGTGATGATAATATTGATATTAGTGGTATTTGGTCTATAATGATGATGATGATATTGGTGGTATCTGGTTTATGCCAACCAGAATTTAGTTGGTGTGATGATATATCACACGGTGTTGAAGCGTACATGTTCAAAGGAATGTATAATGTGTTAATCTTGCTGAGTATGTTTAACATACTCATTTCCTTTATATTTTTCTGGTATGCGCAGAGCAACTTTAATATCAAGAGGCGACGACTGAAAATCTATGAGACGACATCTAGCATAGAAGTGAAGTTAAATACCAATAAGAAGAGATATCACTCGTGTTATGATAAAATAAGCTGTACTTGTAATATTTGATAATGAATAAAGTGGAGACCCTCTTGGATTTTGTGGATGATATTTCACTATACTTAGCATTGTGTGCTTATGCTTTCTTCAAACCATAAGGATACATCGGCTGTCATTTTCCCAGGCCGTGGCTTGGGATGTGACAACTTAAGTGGTACCAGAGCCAAGGTTTCCACGAAATAGCTAGAAATTAAAAATAGAGAAAATATATAAGGCATAAAAACCTAAAAAGAAGAGGCGGTAATTATATAGAAGCATTCCTGTGAGTAAGTGAATTCTAAAATTTTATTCCCATGACATCGTTGTGAAAACTATAAGTAGGTTAAAAAAATGAATAATATAAAAGAAGAACACATGCACGAATGTGTCTTTAAGTTGTGTTTGACTTTCTTTAGTAGCTTTTGTGTTCTCTTATGCTTTGATTGCATTGTTGTTGAGTAGTAATTACCTTTAATTAATAACAACCTAATAATGGTAGATGGATGGTGGCAACATGAACAATAGGAATAGTGCTAGCAATAGCTACTCTACGGATGCGGCCCGTGATGCAGTCGGACAAGACCAACTAGCCCATTTTCTTACAGATATTATTGAAAAGCAAGAACAAACACAACTGATGCAAATGCAAATAATAGAACATATTGTGAAAAGATATGGAACATGTAATAGACTTGGAGATTTCCAAAAGCTAAAGCCCCCATCTTTTAAAGGTATGTCTAATCCCTTGGAAGCTGAAGATTGGATCATTGCCATGGAAAAAGCCTTTGATGCAATAGAGTCTACTGATAACGAGAGAGTATCCTTCGCAACATACATGATCCAATCTAGTGCTTTTGAGTGGTGGGATGCTCATAGGAAGTGTTACGAGCAAGGTATTCAAATTACATGAAAGTTATTTAAGGAAGCTTTCTATCAAAAATATTTTCCAGAAAGTGTCAAAAGGATAAAGGAATTTGTTGAGTTAAAGAAAGGACATAAGTCTGTTTCAGATTATAAGATTGAATTTTCTAGACTTGCTCAATTTGCTCCTGCATTTGTCCAAACATATAATTCAAAGGCACATCATTTTAAGAATAGACTTCGCTAACCGCTTAAACAGCGTGTCGAAGCCTTTGAGTTGAACTCATTCAGGGAGGTTGCGTATAAAGCTCAAATCTTAGAAAAAGGTTACAGTGAAGAAGGGGAGGTGGTACGGCAATAGTAGAAGAAGCCCAAATTCGACATACATCAAACTCAGGAGGAATTTCAAGTGGACGAAAAGTTTTCAAGGTCTATGGGCCAAGTTTCTCATGAACAAGTAATTACATGTCCAATTTTTAATGGAGATCACCCTCCTCACTTTTGTTCTACCGACGGGAAGATCTACAAGTGCGGACAAGCCGGTCACACACAAAACCGGTGTCCATCTCTAAAGATGAATAGCCCTATAGCTCAAGTTGCTCCATCAAAACCATCATTGTTGCCAGCACCTTCACATCCTTTGTATTTGACTAGACCCACTCCATAAAATAATTCATCGCGTCAAATGTCGAGGGCAAATACCACGTCTAGAGGACAACAACATAAGGGACAGGAGAATCATAGAGAAAATAATACTTGAGTCTACAATATAATCAAGACTAATAAATAAAAATTAGTTTGGAATGCATGATTTATATGATTCCAACATATATTCTTTTTGGTTCTCCACTATCGAAAAAAAATCTCAAGAAACGTAGCAAGATCAACAATTATGTAAAAACAAAATTTCCAGCAATATTATCTACCTAAATTTCGAGGACAAAATTTTTATAAGGAGGAAGGGATGTAATAACCCAAAAAATTTCATGATTAATTTTTACTACTAGACTGCTAATATATGAAATAAATCCGGGAATAGCAAGTACCAGTACAACTATACAAAAATACAATAAAAATAAAAACTTAAGGGGCGTAAGTATAACAAAGTCAGATATTTTCCACCTCCTAGGCGATCCAGCCTTATCTCTTACATGGGTAAAAAAAGGCCGAGAGTGTTTGTTCTTATCGTGATCCTTGACATCCAAGTTTCCTCTTCCTAATCCTTATCAACTACCGATGAGCGCGTATGAGGTTTTGAGCCTATAAATACAATATCTGTAGACCCCCCATCGGCTCATCCAATCTCATGTTCATCGGTACTTGCTCCCCTATTGTCCGATGTTTCTAGTTCCTGAGTTACACAGCTAGCTAGCTTGTAGAAGCAGGAGAAAAGCAGCTGTGTAGGAATATTTTAAGGGGTCCAAGAGAGGGTGACTAAAAATACGTAAGTTCTACTATTACTCAGGTCCATGTTGAATCTCCTAGCTGCCGTTCTATTAATACTTTTCCTACATGCTAAAAGATCCATCGGCTGCTCTTTCATCCAAAAGCACATTTTCACTTGCTTACTCTACTAATTACATGAAACTAGCTAAATTATATTTGAATATATGTATCAGACTGATTAGTGGTTAATTTTGATGAACAAGCTAAAATAGAGTTTCCCTGCCACTACTTCCTTTATTAAATTACTTGTTTCGTCTGTCGGAGCCACTGTTCCGACATACTTGTCAACTCGGCAAGACCGCGTGCCACTAGTGGAGAACGGGCCTTTAGTCCTGGCCCGTAAGAGCCTTTAGTCCCGGCGGTTATGGTACCGGGACTAGAGAGATGGAACTAAAAGCCCACCCACTAGTCCCGGCCCGCTTACTAGCCGACACCAATGGGCATCCACGTGGCCGTCTGTGCGGGCGCGGGGTGCCCCCATTAGTCCCGATTCGTATTACGACCGCGACACATGGTTCTCTGCCGCGGCAGAATTTTAGGCACTTTCTCTGCCGCGGCAGAGAATTCAATTTGTATCTTTTTTTTTTCATTTCAAAATAGTTTCCTACGCTACGACATACCATACATGTTCGTGCATACATAAAATAACTTCTCTTAAGATCGAGCATACAAATATATACATGATAGCTACACATCGAGATCACAATTATCGGGACTAGGGCCCGTCTATTCAGTTACACGGACGGGGATCATTGGCGCCTATTCACATTAAATTCTCCGGCGTCATCTATCATCTCGTTCATCAAGAATCCTGCTAGTTCTTCAGCAATTCCTACTACGCGTTGCTCTGGTAGAAGCTGATCCCGCATTTTCTCGAACTATATAAGAAAAGGAGATCAATATGAATATCAATCATGATAACAAAAAGTGACGGTAATAAAATAATGTTGTGAATATATTGCTTACATCGACTCTATAATCATTCAGCTTATTGGTAAATGTGCGAATAAACTCGCAAACGTAGAATCCACATAGATTCGTCTTTGGTGGCTGCCTCACGCACTTTACGAGAATAGAATTCAATCAAAATAATAATCTAGCATCATAATTGTATTAAAACTAGAAGTAAAGAGATACGCGTACTACTTACCGAGACCAGCTAAACGTCAGCTTCTCACTAAAGTCACCCGTAACCGCACTCTTGAACTGGTTCCAAACCCTGCCCGGTAAAGAAAATAAATGAGTTATTTATTACGTGATATCTTAGAAAATCAACGAAAGAGACCGATGTAGCGCGAAAATTACCTCTGGAGCATGTCTTGCATGTCCCTAAACATTTCCAGGGGTCTCTTTAATGGGTCCATGACTTCAACTCTTCCCTTATCAAGTTCAATGTCTAGCAGAGTCCAGTGGAAACTGCAGACGTTTATATATACATTAGTAACTCATCAATTACACTTAACATCGAGTAAACAAAAGTGAATGTGTACAACAGAGTAAGACCCTCACACGAAATTGTAAGGAAACAGTATGTGGTCACATAAATTTTGCTCCGTTAGAAATCTTAGAAGGTTTTCCTATGTCTCCTCGGGTTTATCCGTTAACGTCTTTATATGTATTTTATCTGGGTCAATGAACCCAACACTAAAGATTGACCTTCTTTTACATTCCATGATCTTCATTCTGCATAATAATAGAGTACAAAAGGATATAATTAGGATAATTACATGCAATGAACTGAACAACTGAAAAAATGAACAACTTATATATAGACAATGAATTCAACAACTTACAGACAATAGCAACTCATGATAGATTTGTCGAGGGTGTCGAAAGCGTATAACTGAAAGAGTTCTGGAAACTCAACATGGACCTCTTCTTCTCGGAAGTAGTAGTCATGTGGGACTTTCGCCACGATCATTATTCTCTCCTCCTTTGCGGCTTTCAAGTACCAGTTATGTAAACTACGCATTTGTGTTGGCAGTTGTTAGAACTGCTCAAAGTTGACCAGGGGCTTCCCTAGGACATACGTAGGGACTACCTGAGCCTTGGGTAACTTGTCGTCCTTGGGACCTAGCAATTCCTCAACAATCACATTCATAGAGGCTGCAAGCTTCGCAGCTTCTTCCATATTCTGCTGGGGAATGTCATGGGATACCACCTTGAGGGGTGGGGTCGATTTTTTGGCCTGTTCCCCGAGCTGGGGGGATGTCCTTTCTTTTCCCGGTTGCACTTTGACTTGATGATTTGCTCCCGCTTGCATTTCTTGATTTGCTCTTCTTCACTTCCTTCTGAAGTGCGCGTAGATAGTCATCTGGCTTATGGTGCAAGTCATATTGCGATTTTGTGTTCAGAAAAGAAAGTGCATACGCTTTTTGCTTCTCGGTGTATACCGGAGTGGGCTCGGGTTTCTTCTTTTGAAGCTGCGCAACACATTCGGCCTTTACAATCATGTCGTTTTCCTCGTCAGTACGATCGTAAGGTCTGATGGAAAGATTCTTATGAGGTACTCTTGGGAGGGGCGACATTTGTCGTTTTGGGCTGCTGTGTCGTTTAGTCCTTATCGACGGAGCACGCTTCCGCTTTTTGTCCTTAGCGGGCAGCGAAGGCGGCTGACCCTGCGGCGGAGATCGAGATGGACTCGCGCTGTGGTGGTCATAGTCATGGGGTGCGCTTCTTGGAGGTGATGGAGGAGATCGAGATGAAGGTGACATGCGACGACTCGGAGGCGGTGTTGGCCTTGGCGCTGAGCCTGGAAGCTTGATGTTGTTCTTGTCCCATAGAATGATGTCACCCAATACTTCTCCGAGTGTCCTCTCACCTTCAGGTCCAGGGATGTCAAGCTCCATTGAGTCCCACCCCGTTGCGATTTCATCCACCCTGACTTTAGCATAGCCAGCTGGAATCTCACGGCCATGCCAACGTGCGTCAGGTGGACAAGGTAAAGCACATTCGACCGCCACCTTGATGGATATGTTCTTCACCTTCTGATGGAGCTCACAAGATGCCTGCTCCTTGATTCCATCGACGGGGTAGCCGGGACCGCCATCTACCATCCGTGCATCGTCAGACGGGACCTCCGATTCAGCCATGCTGCTTCTCCGCTGAGATGGAACAGCAGTAATATCGTGTGCAGGATCTTGCAGGCGCGCTACTCCTCAAAGTTCGTCAATCTATTGCTGATGAATTCGAAGTGTTCCTAGCAACTCGGTGAACCTATCTCCATCCTCCTCCTGCTGTCGCCTCTTTGCTCTCTCTCGGCTCCTATAAGTATCTCTGTCTTTGGAAAACCCTATCTCCCAAGTATAACTAGTGCCAAGGCCTCGTACTCGTCCTCCGCGTTCTTTATTCCCGAGGGCCTTTGTCAGCAAGTCATTCTCTCTATCGGGACAGAACTTTGTTGTCCCCTCTTTAATTTCCTTAACCACTCTCTGCCATGTCTCTCAGGGTATCCTAATCCCGTCACTACAAATAAGGTCCCCTGTTTTTTCGTCATACTCACTCCCATGCCCAAGGAACCAATTTCTTGCCCTCAGATCCCATTCTTCATGTAGTGGTTCTGGAGTGATCCCTTTAGCAAGCAGCTCACTCTCTTTAGCATCCCACTTTGGCATGGCAGTCGCATAGCCCCCTGGCCCCAGGTGATGGTGATATTTCTTTATCGCGGCATTTTTCTTGTTTTTTTCCGACTTTTCCATAGCAGGTTCTGACTCCTTGTACTTCACAAATGCATCCCAGTTAGCCTGCTGCTTTATTAGATAGCATTTGAATTTAGGAGGAGTCTTCGTCTTTTGATACTTTTGCCATAATGCTTTCTTCCAGTTCTTGAATAGTTCGGCCATCTTCGTAAGAGTCCACTGCTTGACTTTCTTCCTCAATTATAGCACCCCGCTAAAACCACTACTAGAAAATCGCTTGGGGTTTCTGTTTTGTGCATCATCATGACCACATGCTCATGTCATCATGCCGCATTGCATTTGAGCATCGTCATCATCATGCATCTTTTTACCTAAAACTATTTTCCAAAAGCCTATATTTGTTTTCTAAATATCCCCCATCTTTATTTCAAATCAAAACCCCGGTCTCTTCCGGTTACTTTTATTTGTCAAAAGATATTTACAAAAGTATTCTAAAGAGAAATAAAAATAAAAGTGTTTTTAGGGAGAGGCAGCCGGCCATGCCAAAGGCACAGCCAGCTACCTACAATCCCGACCTGGCCCAAAACCACCTAGCCCTTTAGACCAAACACTAGACTAAAAATCTACCTAACCCTCATCATATCTAATGCACCCCGCCGCCCAATGAGTCCCTCCTCACTGCCCTCGCACATCCCGCGTCTCCCTGCGCTCACCCGCCGCGGCAGTTCCCCCTGGCCCGCCCCGTCTCGCCTACACCAACCCGGCTCCGAGCGCCGCGGCCCAGGACGCCACCGTCGGCCTCCTCTCGTCGGTTTGATGTTGCGCCACGTCACCTCGAGCTCGCCTTCCCGGCTCCTTGCTCCACCTCCATGAGCCTCTGCTTGAAACCCGGCCCTCGATGCCGTCTCCTGCGCCTCCGACCTTGCCCTGTCGCCCTTCCTTGCGGCCACCGTCGAGCTGCCCTCCATTGGAGCTCGCCCCGCCGAGCCGACGTCGTCGCGACCCTCCTCCTCGCCGCTGTGTCGCTGGCCGTCGCCAGGACCGCCCGTCCCTGCAACTCCGCCATCTGCATCGACCGCCTCCGCCGTTCGGGATAACCGCCTCAGTCTCCGCGAGTGGAGACCAGCTCCTCCCTCCCGCGCGAGCACGCCCAAGGGATCCCACAGTACCTGTTGCAAGGATTCACGAGCATTCGCGAGCAGCGCACTTTGCCCCGCATGCAACACGTCTTCAGGTCCTTTTCACCGTCCTCTTTTTTCTTAATTTAAAATTAGGTCCTTTTCACTGTCCTCTTTTTTCTTAATTTAAAATTAAACAAAATAATATTACCAGTTGTTATAAGACTGTAAAAGATCTTTTCTCATTTTACCAATAATAAAACTAGGCTAAAGGCCCGTCTAAAGTTTTAGTCCAAAACTAGCCCATCTAGTCTACTTTGGACTAGATAAATAACCCATTCCCCTTGTTTCTCCCAAACCCTAGCCCCAAATCTGAGATATACATCTGTCTAAAATTCCCCACCTCCTTCTTTATCCTCCGCCGCCACTTGTTTTCTGTTCGTCTCATCGGGCAGAAGAGTGGAGCAGCCACCTGAAGAATTCTACCCAATCGATCCATGCAGCTAGCTACCCAATCGATCAATGCATAGCTGGCCACCAAGTTGTCCATTTGATTCATTCAGAGATGCTCTCGTGCGCGCGCATGCCGACCAGTTCTGCGCGCGTGAAATCCTCCAGAGCCACGCCACCACATGCCACCAGATGGTCCACACGCCACTCAAGTCCAAGCAAATGGCTCCCTCTGAACCATGCGAAGCAAGTCGCAAGTAGCAGACCAGGTAGCCTCGATCTGCACATCGCCAGGTTTCGTTGTTGAGCCCTTGTGCTAGTTCGCCAGGTTTCGTTGTTGAGCCCTTGTGCTAGTTACAGAAATTGGGTTAATTTTCAGTGCGTTGGACAGGGGCACCACGTTCCGTCGCATCGCCGACCAGCTCCAGCCCGGATGCCCATGTTGCTTGGCCGCGTCGGCGCGCTACCTCCTTGACCCTTCGATCAACCCAGCGGCCGCACCAGCGCAGTGCCCGAATCATATCTGTTGCTACTCTCTCGTTCCATGTTTAGCGACGTATCGCTAGCCAGAGGCGCATGTGTGTCTGTGACCGGCATGTGTTCGACAAAATGCTCGCATGAGCATGGACTCGGGTTTCTTTTACTACAGTGTCTTCAATACGTCACCGATTCCTGAGCCTACTTCTTCGAGTATCTTGTTATCGACTACCTCTGCTACAATGGATGCTTGCACTAGTTCAACTACAACCCGGAGACTATTTCTTCGTCTCTCTGAACCTAGCCGTGAGACCCTAATTCTACCCTATTTTTATAATATGACATACAATCTGTCGCATATTTAAATCATCATACTTGTATATATGTCATCTTGTGGATTGGGTTAAATAGTTGATTCATCTAAATTAAATATGGAGACCATATGCGGGCTTTTCTAGTCTTATATTGGTCCCATTTAAATTTGTGCAACGAACCGATGCCATGCTTTGCCTTGTTAATCCCACATGTAAATTGCGGGGTAGTTAAAGAACATGAACCATCTAATTAATTATCGGGACCCCGGTTCCGCTTAATATTGTCTAGTTGCACCGCATCTTTGCCATGTCATGCATCATATATGCATCATGCCGGATCTTCTTTCGTACTATTAAATAGTGTATTTGGTGTTTCTTTTAGTGTTTGCTTCTTCGCGGATTAGGCCGATGAGTGGATGCGAGTGTCGATAAGTTCTCCGGATAGGAACCTTCGACAGTGTTTCCCAGACGAGCATCCTCCCTCTTTGTACCTATTTTGCATTTGTAGTCTTTACTTCCTCCTGTTGATCTATTGCTATCCGTATTGCGATGCTTTAGTTTCCGTGCAACATTTATACTCCTTACAGCCCCTATATTGCCATGGACACATCATATTGCCTGGTGTTTGATAAATAGTCAGCCTTGCGAGTCGTAGTTGCTTGCTTATGTGTTGCTTCGCGTTGTTGCTATTCCACCGTTGACGGCAAGTTGGCACATGATAAATGGTGGAGATGCTTAATGGTGGAGATGATCATGACTTTAAATACAACTATTAAATTGCTAGGATAACTAATGAAAGAGGCACCGGTGGACATTATATGTTATTTGGTTTTTCATGTCCACTTGTGTCCCGTAGGCCCCGAGTACTTGATACTTGTTCCTTGATTATTCGCACTATCCACATACGGGAGACTCTATGAATCCCCCTTAGCCAGAGCTTGATTCATTTCTTATTCTTGGGGCCACAAACTAGTGTGGAGCTTTATTATTATCCTGTACCTATGCCATGTTTTACTGCTTTATTTAAGATTGTGCGTGGAGCACCTGTACTGTTTTGGATCGCGGCACGATTTCGCGGTATCGACAAGCCCAGTCACACTTTTGGGTTCCCAGTCGTTTACAGCCGTTCTTGCAAACCCTGGCTCCATTCTGGAGCCGGCCAACTTCGTTGCGGGTAGCTTAGTGGGGTGGCCCCCTGAAATATTTTATGAATTCTGTGATTGCTTTGTCGTGAAAGCCTCGTCGGGTTTTGATTTGGTTTTTCCGAGGTTGATCATGTGTGTGTTGCTATTTGTGCATCCCTGCAGGGTAAATCTTTCTGAAAGCCGTGTCCGCGGTTATGGACGACTTGGAGCATAGTATCTCGATCATAGACAAGCATAACTAAAGTAGTGCTATAAACTTGACTTAATATATGACTAGTAATCAGATTCAACTATCACGGAATGGATATTAAAATGCCAACAACTAGTGGATCTGGGATTGTTTGAGACATGTTGTACCTGCCTAATAAGTATTGCAACTCCAATGGAATGTGATAAAAGTGCCAACAATTGCTGGGTTTTGGGATTCCTCAGGACAATTATATCTGACTAGTAAATGTTCCAACTATAACGGAATGGTGATTAAAGCTGCCCACTACTTATGCTTCAGGATGACTCATGCTATCTATATCTGACTAGTAAGTGCTGCAACTATAATGGAATGAATAAAACTGCCAACTATGTGAGTTCCTCGGTTGACTTCCTCGTTTGGTCTCGAGGGGGAATACCGGGATGGGTATGATTGGTGTTAGTATTAGGCTGGTCCCAAATAGGTCTTTCTTATACCTCTCTAATATCCGACAGTTGTATCGAGTCTCTATAGGTTGGTTACTGCATGCTTCGCTGCCGCTTCAGTCCACCATACCTATGTAGGCGAGAGCCGCCGAATTCTAGCCTCGCCGTGTACTGGCCTCAGTACTGACGCTCCTCTTTTTCGTTTGCCCTTTGTCGGCACCCCTTTTGTTTTTAGAAGGTTTGAGATCGACGTCGTTAGCAAGGTTACCCTTCCGGCTTGACCTGGGCAGGGTTATGGACGCCATTGGTTATTCTTCAGGGCTCTTAGCCCCATTTGCATCTTGTTCGTACTCGGACTCTGTAACGTTTTCAAGGTGATTTGGATCTTTGTATTGTCTATTTGTATTCTTGACTCATTGAGTCGCTGTTGTATATATATCTATTCGGTGGGTCCCATCGAGGACTGTTGTGTAATGGTATTACTTCGTTTTCCACCCGCACGAAAGTGCCTGGTGGGCGCCCTTGAATCGTTTCTATGCGGGTTTGGCGGAAAGGGCTAAAACTTGCATAGGGCCGATTCAAGGGTGTTACATCAATGCAGCTGTGTCGGCATAGTCCTCACATTCTGGCAGGGTGAAATGTGTCATGAGGTCATTCCAAAGACCCTCTTTGTACCTGTCGGCGACATACTCATCCTCTTCCGCCCCTTTGGTCTTATTCCACTCTCGAACGGTGATCGGGATGCGATCCCTAACCATAACTCTGCATTGTTGTACAAATAGACTTTTAGCCTTTTCGGGTTCCAACGGTTCACCCCGTGGTGATACCACCGTAATTGTATAACGCGTAGATGCGTCCAACTTTTTGGCCGGGCCTCGTTTGGAATATTTTTTGCTCGATGTGGAGGCCTAAGAGAAGAAACATTCGTCAATTTATATATATACATCTCAATGAATGCATCTACTAATCACTGGACTTCATATATATAGCTCGCCGGACTTCGTTAAGGTTCCACCGAGGCCGTCGGCTTCTCCATCAACGGAGCCGTTGGCTTCTCCCTGAACATTTCGGTCGACCTTCTCACCCTTACCGGAGGGGTTCAGATACATCGACGGAGATTCGGGTGGATCAACATGGGGGGGCGTCGTTGATCATATCCTCGAGAATTTCTTCTTATGCTAGGTCTCTGCGCATTGGACTAGGGGGATCCATAGTTTCTGCAAAATGCGAGATGCACACAATATTATTTCCTATATACAAATATTTCCTATATACAAAAATATATTTCCTATATACAAAAAGTCCAGGGGCCCGCTTCCCCGGGTTTTCGGAGCATAGAATATTCTTGTGTTTCTCGATATACGGAGCCACCACAGTGGAATTGTGTAGAACTGTGTAGTGTGCTTGAGTGAAAGAATTCCGTCCCTACATACCATTGATTTCCTTCCTAGTGTGCCTTTTCCAGTCAGCCTCCCCTCATACCGAGATTCAGGAACACCAATCGGCTTAAGGTCAGGAAGAAAGTCAACACAAAACTCAATGACCTCCTCTGTTCCATAGCCCTTGGAGATGCTTCCTTCTGGCGTAGCACGGTTATGGACATATTTCTTTAAGACTCCCATGAACCTCTCGAAGGGGAACATATTGTGTAGAAACACAGGACCGAGAATTCTAATCTCTTCAACTAGGTGAACTAGGAGGTGCGTCATAATATTGAAGATGGATGGCAGGAACAACAACTCGAAGCTGACCAGACATTGGACCACATCAATCTGTAACCCTGATAGACTTTCTTGATCGATTACCTTCTGAGAAATTGCATTGAGGAATGCACATACCTTCACAATGGCTAGTCGAACATTTTCTGGTAGAATTCCCCTCAATGCAACCGGAAGCAATTGCTTCATAAGCATGTGGCAGTCATGAGACTTTAGGTATTGAAATTTTTTATCGTTCATATTTACTATTCCCTTTATATTCGATGAGAATCCAGACGGGACCTTGATACTGAAAAGGACTTCAAAAAAGATTTCCTTCTCTTTTTTGGTAAGAGCGTAGCTGGCAAGCCCTTGAAACTGCCCTAGATGCTTGCCATATCGTCCTTTATGATGTTGCTGGTCCTCCCGTGCTGCCTGGGTATCTTTTGACTTCCCATACAAGCCCAGGAAGCCTAGAATATTCACGCAAAGATTCTTCATCAGGTGCATCACGTCGATTGTAGAGCGGACCTCGTGCACTTTCCAATAGGGTAGCTCCCAAAATATAGATTTCTTCTTCCACATGAGTGCGTGTCCGTCGGCGTCTTTCGGAACAGGTTGTCCTCCAGGACCCTTTCCAAAGATTACATCCAAATCCTTGACCATACCAAATACATCAGCACCAGTACGGGGGACAGGCTTCGTCCGGGCTTCTCCCTTGCCATTGAAATGCTTGCCTTTCTTCCTTAAGTGATGACTTGGTGAAAGAAAACGACGATTGTACGGGTACACATTCTTCCTACATTTATCTAGATATATATACTTTCAGTCTCATCTAAATAGTGCGTGCATGCATTGTATCCTTTGTTCGTTTGTCCTGAAATGTTACTAAGAGCAGGCCAATCATTGATGGTTACGAATAGCAACGCTTGTAGGTCAAATTCCTACTATTTGTGCTCATCCCACACACGTACACCTGGTTTGGCCCACAACTGTAAAATTTCATCAACTAATGGCCTTAGGTACACATCAATGTCGTTGCCGGGTTGCTTCGGGCCTTGGATGAGCACTGGCATCATAATAAACTTCTGCTTCATGCACAACCAAGGAGGAAGGTTGAAGATACATAGAGTCACGGGCCAGGTGCTGTGACTGCAGTTCTGCTCCCCAAAAGGATTCATGTCATTGGTACTTAGACCAAACCATAAGTTCCTTGCATCACCAGCAAAGTCCGGGAAGTCCCTCTCGATTTTTCTCCACTGCCGACCATCAGCAGGGTGCCTCAACTTCCCGTCTTTCTTACGGTCTTCCATGTGCCATCGCAACAACTTTGCATGCTCTTTGTTTCTGAACAAACGTTTCAACCGTGGTATTATAGGAGCATACCACATCACCTTGGCAGGAACCCTCTTCCTGGGTGGCTCGCCCTCAACATCGCGAGGGTCATCTTTTCTGATCTTATACCGCAATGCAGTGTAGACCGGGCATTTATCCATATTCTCGTACTTCTCACCGCGGTAGAGGATGCAATCATTAGGGCATGCATGTATCTTCTGCACGTCTAATCCTAGAGGGCAGACAACCTTCTTTGCTTCGTACGTACTGGAGGGCAATTCGTTATTTCTTGGAAGCAGCTTCTTCATTATTACCAGCAACTTTTCAAATCCCGAGTCAGTCACACCGGTCTCTGCCTTCCACTTCAGCAATTCAAGTGTGCTACCCAGCTTCTTCTGGCCATCTTCACAAGTTGGGAACAATAATTTGTTGTGGTCCTGTAACATCTTTTCGAACTGCAACCTCTCCTTTTCTGTGTCGCAGTCTCGCATTGCATCAGAAATGACCCGGCCAAAATGATCAGTGGGCTCATCTGGTTCCCGTTCTTCACCCCCTTCTTCTTCATTGTCTTCCATTATGGTATCAGCGTATTCAGGGAACATAGATCGGTAGTTGTCATCATCGTTCTCTTCTTGATCGCCGTCTTCCATCATAACCCCTCTTTCTCCGTGCTTGGTCCAAACATTATAGCCGTACATGAAACCGGACAGAAGCAGGTGACTCTGAATGACTCTTGAGGAAGTGTGAGCCTGCTCATTTCGACATTCAACACATGGACAACACATAAAACCATCCTGCCACTTGTTCGCCTCGGCCACAAGGCGAAAAGAACACATGCCTACTCTGTAAGCGTCAGAGAGTCGGTCACCGTACATCCATGGATGGCTCATCTGCATCATACAACCATGCATATATATCAAACTCAATCACGATACTCAAATTAGTACCGCGCGGTCTAAATGAGAAAATAGTGGCTAACCTTTTAGGACACCTGGAAACAAAGATGGGAAAACTTAAGTGTGGCTCTGGCACCTCATATCATGTTTTGTCTTGTGTGAACTCAAGTGACATCTCTCTAACAGGCATTTCACCGAACACCTCTAGTGCATATGAAGAAAAAAATTAGCACACAGTTATACCCACCTCACAGAGAAAAACAAACAGGAGATAGTGAAGGGCTGGGTGCATATATATAGGGCCAGACCATTAGTCCCGGTTTGAGATACAAACCAGGACTAATGATTCTGCCAGGAGCACGCGCGCGTGCCCAAACCCATTAGTCCCGGTTTGTATCTCAAACCGGGACTAATGGTCCCTTATGGGCCAGGACAAAAGGACCTCAGCGTCCTCGGGCCGTCCGGTTCGGACCATTAGTCTCGGCCCCAGCCACGGCCGGGACTTGTGGCCCGAACCAAAGACCCTTTTTCTACTAGTGTGCAGATAAACCTCCAAGTCAGATGAATTAATAAGATGTTTTCTATGAAATGAGCTCAGTAAGCTATGCATGGACATATACTTGGAACATGATCGAGCCAAGAAAATAAAATAAGAAACATAAGGAGACTAGCTTGAACTTACATAGCAGTATAGATTAGTACGTGTATTTCAGGAGAGGCCATCTATAACAAAATGTGAAATGATATATATCAATATTTTCAAAAACTTACTAAGGGTATGTAATATTACTAGGTTAGGGGAAGGCTGAGCTTTAATTACCGAGGAGACTCAAGACAAGCTACGCATACTAGACTATTTTCCCGTTTTATTTATCCGCATGTTGTTTGGATGTTTTTTCGTGCAAGCTCCACAAACCATATTTTCTTTTCCCTTGAGGGATTTATCTTTTATCTTGAGTGTTTAGTTTATTTGGTTGTGCTTATATGCTTTGGATGTTCTACATGTCATTGGTTTTCCTATCTCTAAGGATACTCATTTATATGTTATGCATAATATATTGGTCAAGTAAAATAAAATGTCAAATCATCTGTCAACAAAATGATTGGTCATAATCATGGAAAGTGTGGTGTATCCATCCTGAGACGATCGATACCTGAAAGGTATGGGATGTTAAGGCCCGGATGGGAAGCCCACACAATTAGGGGACTCGGTGGTGTGTTTCTCAGAGATCGATACTATCACGAGGCCAGATTACGACAATTGATTGTGCTGATACTCTGTAGAGATAAAACAAAAATTTGAGATGCATGCAATATTAGTGATGATAATATTGATATTGGTGGTATTTGGTCTATAGTGATGATGATGATATTGGTGGTATCTGGTTTATGCCAACCAACATTCAGTCGGTGTGATGATATATCACACGGTGTTGAGCCGTACATGTTCAAATTGAATGTAGAATGTATTAATCTTGCTGAGTATGTTTAACATACTCTTTTCCTTTATGTTTTTCTGGTATGCGCATAGCAACTTTAAGATCAATAGGAGACGACTGAAAATCTATGAGACGATATCTACCATAGAAGTGGAGTTAAATACCAATAAGAAGAGATATCACTCTTTTATAATAAAATAAGTTGTACTTGTAATATTTGATAATGAATAAAGTGGAGACCCTATTGGCTTTTGTGGATGATATTTCACTATATTTAGCCTTGTGTGCTGATGCTTTCTTCAAACCATAAGCATACGACAACTGTCTTTATCCTAGGCCATGGCTTGGGATGTGACACTACTCTTGGCCTTTTTAATTAAAATATGCCCAATTGATGGGATGGAATAATGAGAGAACTCGAATGGATGCTTCTATGGGCATGATTCATTTGTTCATGGGGAATGGAGTTGATTTTACAACTACATCATGCCTCATGCATGTCCATGCAAAAACTCGCCACCTTTCACTGTTCTTTCCTTCTCTTTGAAACCTTTTGGTCTTAGTTGGGCGTGAGTTATTGAATTCAAGAAATTTTGAGTTAAGCCAACCAACTAAGAGGCCAATGGTATGAATGCCATCCATTCTTACTTTGGGACCTCTTGTCTTGTTGGATCTTTTGAGAAGCTTATTTAGATGGTTTCAAACAAATGTGGACAAAGAAAATAAAACAAAAGAAAGCCCTAATCTAACTCTCTAGTGTAAACCTTAACTAAACAAATCCTAGCCTAAAATACAACCACCCCTCTCTTCTGATCGGTGGATAGCTCGCTCAACCCTCACCTGCCCCTCTACCCACGTGAACCCTAGCGCCCTCAACACGCACTCGGTGTGCAGCCTCCCCTCTTCTCCTCTCATGACCTCTCTTCCATCTCTCCCTCTTTTGTTAAAGCAAGCAGCACCAACCACAACCCTTTCCTAGATGAGCATCTTCCACCTCTTTTTCTTTTCTCCCACGACAAGCCGTTCCCCACCTGTCCTCCCCACACCATTGCTCAGCCGTCGCTGTTGCTGCCCCCCATCTAGCCCTACTCCACCTAGCTATCTCGCCATCTCGTTTTCCTTGGTCGGCATCAACCCTAGCACTGCCCTATTGCTGCAAGCAAGGATGAGAAGGCCACGGTCACCATTGAGCTTGCTCGCACGCCGCGGCCTCGTCAGGTTCCCCTTTCACAGGTCCAACTTCTATGGTTGCCTCGGCCTCAACCAGGTCGGCGCCAAGCCCACGGTGAGCTACCTCACCTCCCAACACCTCCCTCTTCTCGTATGCTTCCTGTGCGCGCTGCAGTCATCGAACAAGTTCTGCTGCCACCATATCTTTCTGTTCCTTGTCGCCGTGCATGCTCGCCGCTACAAACACGCACAT
Source organism: Avena sativa (assembly GCA_916181665.1). Lineage (NCBI taxonomy): Eukaryota > Viridiplantae > Streptophyta > Magnoliopsida > Poales > Poaceae > Avena > Avena sativa. Next base: position 342,921,623 of record OV702288.1, read on the forward strand.
CGTGTTGCTTGCGTGCTCTGTTCTCGCCATCGTAGCTGACAACATAGAACACCTCTACATAACCGAGCATACCCAGCTGACGATGGGTTAACTCGTCAATGCCCATCGTTGATGGACTTAGGTTTGAGGGATTGGGGAGCGCTGGAGGCTAGCTGTAGCCTGATCCTTCCTCTTTCCAACGAGTCGCTTCACATTAAAGTCGAGTTGATCTTACAATTTTTTGTCCGTCAAAAAATTCAGTCCCACGCATTCGTTCCTATCCCTATTCTCGGCGACATAGCGATGTCCACAGATTGTTTCCGGCAAGAGTTTTCAAGTCTACCTCTTCTCCTTTATTCCATCTACACGCAACATCAAACAGAATTCAAAACGGAGGTCTGAGGCACTCAAAATCTTCCGTCAAAGATCAGACCAGCTAGCTGATTCGCGTTAAATCAAACTTCAGCTTGGTCAGTTGATAACCGATCAAATCTTGCCTTTTTCCAAAATCCCCTGGACTTTCCTTTCGTTCTCAACACGCGATACCTCCAGCCCACCTGTCACGTCACACGTAGACACACCCAGTCAGCTCCTAGTTAGCACAATGGCCACTCATCAGTGAACGTGGCTAGGTTTGCCCCGGTACAAAAATTTCCAGAACCTTTTCCAATTAATAAAATCCAAAAAATTGTTTTAAAATGAATAATTCATATCTTTTAAATGGTTAATCCAAATCAAATGATTTATATATCAATCTTGATCAAAAAATTGCAAGGGTTAACAATATGACATCCAAAATAATTTCTAGGCAATTTAAAATTTGGAAATTATTTTAATGCTATTAAATGCCTTTTATTAATAAATTCATAACTTTTGTACTGGAACTCTGAGTTCGAAAAATAATATGTCTAGATCGATCAGCGCAATGAGCCCCTTCTAACTATGCTATTCATAGATGTTTTTGCATCCTATTTGATGCATTTATAATATGTTACTACAAATAAATTCATTAATAAAATGAACAATTAAAAATTGGAATTAATTCCTTTTGTTGATAAAGCTTCACTAATGCTATGCCATGTTATACTATGCAATTGTGCATCATTCCATCATGGCATACCATATTTTCCTTGTTGTATATGATTCATATGTTTGCGCACTTTATTTATTATGGCACTTGTTTTTTGGCTTTTATTCCGGATAGACACCGAGCAAGGAAGTTATCAGGAGGCAACATAGTATTATCCAGAACCTGGATATTCCACTAGGGCGCGAATAGGTAAGCATTTTCCCATGCTTCCATTACATATAGCACATATGCCTATATCTTTATTCCTGCATCATTGTGTCACAATCCTAATTAAATTGCAATACCAAGTACTACACAACCTTTACTTTTAAACCCCATTGAAGCTTGTACCCTCCATCCTATCAAACGTTACTACAAGAATTGTTTGAGCCATGCAAGTCGTAGAATTGTATGTATAAGGTTTGTGTGAGTCTATTGTAGATAACGAGGTACCTACAACTTAAACTGTGCAGTAATGAGATAACTAAATAAAAAGGCACCACTGGGAAATATTTGAGATCTGACTTTTATCTTCTCACTTGTGCCCACCTAGGACCCGAGTACTTGATACCAGTTCATTGATTATCGCACTATCCACATATGGGATGCGGTATGGATCCCCCTTTGATTGAGCTTCATTCATATCTTACTTCTTGGGGCCACAATTAGTTTGGGGCTTTACTACTATCCTGTACTTATGCCATGCTTTACTGCTTTATTTACTACTATTGCTTGAGGAGCCTTACATGTACTATTTTGGATCACGACACGATTATGCTGTTTGGACAAGCCCACTCACACTTTCGGGTTCCTAGTCTTTCTCATCCATTCGCACAAACACCTTGGTCCATTGAGAGCCCAACCGACTTCATAGAGGGTAGTTTAGTGGGGTGGCCCCCTAAAATCATTTTTAAATGTGGTGAATGCTTTGTCGTGATGCCTTGTTGCTTTAATTTTGGTTTGTCTAGGGGCTGATCGTGCACATGTTGTTATTTGTGCATCCTTGTAGGGTAAAGCTTTCTAAAAGCCATGTCCGTGGTTATGGACGACTTGGAGCACAGTTCTCAATCATAGATAACTATAACTAAAGTACCATGTTTGACTAAACATGACTAGTAATTATTGCAACACTCATGGAATGGATAATTAAATTGCTAACAGATGGGATATTCTTCCGCCTTCTCGTTTGGTAAGCGAGAAGGAGGATGGGATATATTTACTTTATGTTGCTTATATAACTATTGTTTCTAATTAACATGCATCCGTCTATATCTGGTTAGGAAGATGTTGTAGCATGTCTCTATATAATTTTTTATATATTTTATCTTTCCCGCCAATCGCGTTAACCGAGGTTATCCCTTCAGTTGCATAAATACTTGTTGAGTGTGCCCCTAGGGTCTCACACTCTATTGATTAGATTATCAGGTATATCCATATGGAGGCTACTACGTTAATGACGCCGATGATGAAGGAAATGGCCCTCTTGTATAGATATTTTGGGGATGGAGATCTCTAAGATCTGTGGGCGGGAATGTGCTTATTTCTTTGGCATCTTATGCCGGTTTGACTCTTAATCCGTACTTGGATATGTGTTTTCCGCTTTCGCTTATGATTTTTTGAGTGATGTATAAGGATATAATCCTAAAATATTATTACTACTATCTATATATATTTGGTTCTTGCTGTAATGGAGTTGCAATATATTTCTATTTCTTTTAGATGGAATTGCCCTAATATACTCTTTTATGTCGCTGGCATACATACTCACTTGTGTACACTAGACTCGCAGCCAGCCGGTCACATTTCTCGAAGCTATAACCATGAACTTTTGGGTGGATGTTTCGCCGATACCATTCCCTACCATTGCGGCCTTCTTGTGGTCAGCCTCGTGGCCATCACGGTAGTACATCCTCCCCATATTCGGGTTATACTGGCTTGTGATTTCGAAACGCGAGGTCTGGGGATTACACCTAGGTCAGAGAGGAGAAGAAGAGGAAAAGAGAGAAAAGGTAGAGGGAAGAGTGTTCTTCCCTGGGAACAAAATCTGTAACCGTGTGTTCATACACCAGATAATAGATAGTTGCATGCTGTAGGGATCCGCACATCACGGCCGGAACCTGGGTAAAGAACATGTGTCTCCCTGTCGGTTTAGGTCGCCGGACCTTGCACCCCTGGCTGAACTAAAAAGGGGATCATCCATCCCTGGTATTGAAATCTAGGACCCAACATCTGGTGCGCTAGGTAGGGGGCACAACTAAGGTCAAGCTCCGTCGGTTCATTGCCGACGAACGACCATGCTTGGGCATGGAGGGCTCGAGGGAGCAAAACACCCCCTGTTCAAGAAGAAGACTCGCTCGTGTGCTCAGTGGAAGTCCTCGGTTCATGGCTTTCCCTGGCACCCCCGGGGCATGCAAGAGGGTGGGTGGAGTGGCGATAGAACAAGACGCCGCCTGGATCCTCCACCCTACCAAGTGGCATTCTCCTGGGGCGACCCATCTCGTGCATAACTCTATGCTCTCAGAGGAGGGTGTAGTTACCAAAATGGCAGCATAGGCATGGCCACATCGATGATCTTTATGATCTCCGGCAGAGGCCAGGCGAGCGACTATGGGACTACTTGCATCGCTTCAACCTAATCTTTGACACCATCCGAGGAGCATAACCAACACTTCTTATCAAGGCCCTTCTGCATGGTACACATTACATGCTCCTTCGGAGGGAGATTTGGATTAGACGTGTTGACATGGTGTAGGTATCTTTGACCTAGCGGACCATTTTGCACAAGTTAAAGAAGATGAGTTGTCCTTTGAATGGAAGGGATGGCAACGAGAGAAATAACCTAGATCATTCCACGAGGGCTTCCTGGGAGCCAGCCCGGGAAGGAAAGAGGCAGGATGGAGACACCTCCTGAGCACTTCCTCTAAGAAATCAAAAAAGAGGAAGTGGGGTATTGTTGTGTGTCGTGTGCCTATGGGTAGATTGCTGCACCTCATGCGTAGTGCTCGTATGCATGGAGGTACGCATTTTAGGAAACATAAGGGGAGCTGGACCTTGCAACCCATCATTGGTGCGGCCTCGCATTGGCCTCCACAGGGCTTTGGGGATGAAAATCACCCCAAACTGTTAGGTCAAATGGGCGGTAACATGACCATGATCTTCTTTGGGAAAAGGCCGGATGTAGGCAATCCCCAAGCTATAGCAGAAAAACCTAAACCTAGTCCGGTCTAGGCACCTTCCCGATCATCAGGGCTTGAAGAAATATAAGTATTGTACTATCTCAATTAAGGTTAAGATTAAGAACAAGCAGTTTTACGTGTTCCTGTCTTCTTTACCTTTGGAAAGCTTTGTGTATGCCTAACCATACAAAGGGCACCCTAAGGAGGGAGCGTCTCCTTGAGCAGTCGCCTGGGTCCGGCCTAGGGTCCTTAGTGCTGGGGCACACCGACGAAAAGGTAAAGCAGTCGTGTGACGGGGATGGAAACTATAGTCGGAACTACAGGGCCCGACCCGTACTCCTACGGCTGGTGTAGTCACACCAACCAATCCAATGGAAAGACATGGGGAAACAAATACACTCATGAGAAAAAGGAGAACATAGGCCAAGAATATCGTGAAATTTATAAAGTAAACAATACAGTAAGAAATGATGAAGAAAAAGAATACAAGAATTGGCAAAGCTCAATGCGTTGCTTTAAATGTCTAAACAGAGAAAATGGGAAAACTGGCATTAGGAGGTCAGCTCGTGTTAAAGACACTCTACCACCTTGGCCATGACCGCCTTCGCCACTTCCTAGGAAGGGTGGAGGCTCCTGCAGGGGCCCGAGTGATTGTGGTGGTGTAGCCTACACAGAAAAGCCCGGGACACATCAAAAGCCACCTCCTTTATCTGGGGGATGACCTTCGGATACCCCAACCAGACAAGAACTACGGCAGTCTGTTCGCGTCCGGCTGGCTGAGCGCAGCCGGACATGAACAAGTCATGTCGGCTACTTCACGGTAGCAGGAACCACAAGGAGTAGCAAGGCACGGGGCCGGCTACACCAGCATAGCCGGACTCAATCAGGAGGATAGAGCGACGTGCTGCATAGTGCGCGGTACGCCCTGGTACGATGACAAGACCCTCAACTACATGGCCATATCAAAGACTTTGCTGGGTAACACAGGAACAGTGGCCAGACGCTGACGACAGGCTCGCACTGCATTCACTGTACCCACGACAACCCTACCGCATGTACCTCGATGGGATGTAAGTGTACTAGGTACTATAGATGACCAGCCGGCTGGGGCCCGCCTGTGTGACCCGCCAACCGGACTGGCCAGTGAGACCGTTGCCTCTCTACCTATATAAGGAGAGGCAAGACTTTCATAGCAAGGGTTGGTCTCAGTGCATTTAAGGAGGTAGATAGAAGATAGAACTCCAGGAGCGATTGTAGCCCGTATACTACTCATAGTCAGATCGGCAGGAGTAGGAGCTTTACCTCACCACGACGGCTCCGAACCTGGGTACTTCTTGTGTCTCGCTACACTTGCTCGTATCCAATCCCGCCTGTGGACGCCGTCAAGAGCTTCCTTGCTAGTCCCCACACCTCTATCTAACCTGCTTAGGTACTGCCGTTCCCAATACAATGACAGTTGTCACCCACCATGGGGCAAGATGGCTTCGATTGGAGTCACGTTCCGCATGGGACCCCGCACTTCAGCTGGTTAGCGCGTGGCCTCTGACCTAGTGCTTACGCTCGGCAAGTTTGACTGCGTCATCGAGAACGCTTCGTGTTTTGCCGGATCCACATTTCCGGCAAACGGTTCTATTATGCTTTTCGGCGACCTCCCCATCTATGTCGCCACCGTGCCGAAGCGTTTCCCTAGGGAGATCGTTTCCATCATGGAGCCGCTGCACCTCGGCAGCGGCGCCTCCATCGCTCCTCGCAGCGTCGAGGTGATGATGGCCGGTTCCAGCTCTCAGCCCCGCCAGCCGCGGGAGCGAGGCACGAACGAGGTCGGAATTTCTGTTCCACCGTGGCCTAGGAACCCGGTGGAAGAGGCTATTGACCGGCTCCTCACGCCGGTTAACCTCGGGGATAACCCGGAGGAGGCGGAGGCCAACTTCGCCATGGAGATGCAGCTTCTCGTCCAGGAGGCCATGGAGCTGGCCGTGACCCAGAAGTAGATCAAGATCACCTGGCGCGAGTACGACCACGCGTACGGCCACACTCCGACTACCGCAGAGCTGAGCCAGCGCGAACAAGTGCGGTGCTAGGGTGGCAAGCTGGGCGGTAGGATGGAAAGGGATAGCGAGCCGGATCCACAACCCGCTCTCATCCCACCCACCTATAGCACACCCATCAAGAACCTGCACACGGCGCAAGCCGCGGAAGACGAATTGCCCAACCTAGAGGGCAAGGAGCAAGACCGGCAGCACGCCCGGGTGCAGGAGCTCCTCCGGATCGCGGATGAGAAGGCTGGCGCCATCCGGCAGATGCATGAGGACCCCAGCTGCTCCAGGGGAAGCAAGCCGCCCGGCAACAGCAAGGGCGCACCCCGCGAGACCTAGCATGCGTCCTCTCCGCTGGCTAAGGCCCACAGCAAGCGCCGCAGCTCTGGCAACAAGGGCTAGCCACGCCAGGAGCAAACGGTGAACAATAACTCACCGCGTCCCCTACACCAATCGGAGCGCCACGACCTTCGTATTCCCGTCTCTCGGGCCGGGTAGGAGCGCGCAACCCGGATCGTCCGAATGCCCGTGACCGCATCGAGCTCCTCGCTCAAGCGCGCGTCATGGATGAAGAAGATTCCACTGGTCCGGTTTGTTTCGGACGCCGCATCCGAAATGAGCCGTTTCCGGATAAGTTCACCCTACCCAGGGATACCCCCAAGTAAGACAACAACAAGAAACCGGAAGATTGGCTGACCGACTACACCACGACAGTCAACATCGCCCATGGGAACAAGCGCATAGTTGTGCGGTACGTCCCCCTCATGCTAATAGGGTCAGCGAGGACATGGCTCAACAGCCTTGCGCCCAATAGCATCAACGCCTGGCCAGATTTTGAGAAAGTGTTCGTCTGCAACTTCAACTGCACGTACAAGAGTCCGGGCCGCCCGCGTGATGGGGCCTTGTGCGCCCAGGGGGACCGCGAGTCAGACCGCGAGTACCTCGCCAGGTGGACGGAGTTGCGCAACACCTGCGAGGGCATCCTAGAGAGCCAGGCGATCGGCTTCTTCGTCGAGGGTTGCTGAGAAGGCACCATGCTTCGCCACCGGCTGTTGTGTGACGAGCCGAAAACCATGGCGGAGCTTATGACGGTTGTGGACCAGTACGCCATGGAGGATGCCGCGATGAGGAAACCCCTCCGAGTGAGTGCGGACGGGTGTCCGACTCCTTCAGAGCCGGCTTGCAACCGTCTGAGCAATCCGACTGGAGAAGCCGGATCCTCTAGGCTCCACGGCAACGACAACCGGTTCCATGGGGACCGCCAAGCCGGACAGTAGAAGCCTCGCTACCACACACGGCAGGTCAATGCTGTGGAGGGCGTGCCTGACGCACCGGCTAACGACGCAAGAAGGTAGAAGCCGCGGCTCACCTTCGACCAAATGTTTGATGGCCCGTGCAAGTGGCATAGCAGTCCCTTCAAGCCGGCTACGCACACCACCCGGAACTGCAGATGGACCCGCCAGCTAAAAGATCAAGGCAACCAGCAATGTCTCCCGCTTCCCCCTCCTGGTGGACCCCCACCACCGGCTAGGGAGCCGGCAATGATGGTAACAGCGGCAACAACAACAACAGCTACCCCCAGCCGCATGCCGCCTATCACATCTTCGAGACCGAGCTAGATAACATGTTGGGGATATACTTTCCCTGTATCCTGACAGTTCCTCACTGACCAGGGTGGCCCACTTTAGGTTAGAGCTTTGCTTCACGGGAGGCCTAGTCAGGGAGAAGAAATGGAGTCCAATCCGGCTACGGGAAGGCCCAGAAGACTTACCGACTTAGGCCCATAGTGTTACTTGTATTTCAAGATGTACTCTGTAACGGACTCTTAGTCGTAGCCGGATAGATCTCTCCTGTAAACCCTAGGCCAGATATCTATATAAGCCATCCTAGGTAGAGCCTTTAGGGCACCCTCAATAGTCTACAATCTCAACTCACACAGGCGATGTAGGGTCCGCAGCATAGAAAACAAAAATTTTCCTACGATGAGAGCTATACGCCAAGATCTATCTACTAGATACAGAGCAACGGGTGGACATACATCCATGGAGAACTTACCCTCGAAGACAACGAGTTTTGTTAACGAGTAGGAACTCGTGGTTGATGTAGTCGTACACTTGCCGATCTCAAGATCGTTATGAAGTCCAGCAGGTCCGGCTCCAGCACGTCCATCCGATCCAGCTCCAGCACCACCAAGTCCAGCACCGCAAAGCAGCGGTGCATCCGTGATCGCACACACGTCCGTTACCCCGACAACCTCCGTCCCTCGCTCCAGCAAAGCAGCGGAAGCAGCAACTCCTTTCTAGATAAAGCCACCGGGAACATGTATCTCGCTAATCAGAGACCATGGGGAAATGATACTAGAGGGGGAGAGAGATCCTTCACAAGGATGTGTGTGTGAGAAGTGAGGAGGGGGTGGCCTTTTATAGGAGGAGGGGGTGCCCCTCCTTCATGGCCGGCGCATGGAGGAGGTGACCCTTCACCTCCTCCATTCATGTGGTGGTAACTCCCTCCACATAAATTTGCCCCTTCACATTCTCTTTTAAAGTCTCCACTTTAAATGCATTAAATTTCTCCAAATTTAATGCTCTCTCATTTAATAAAACTATTTTATTAATTTTATTCAGAATTTTGTTAATTACTTTAATTAACAAACATTCACATAAAACCCCCTGCAACATTTCAATATTACATGCAGAACCAATTTTAGCAATTTCACCTGAAACAGTTTCGGTGTCTATTGAAGTAATTCCAGTGCTTTCTTAAATCTTTATCTGAAACATATTTGCTCCAAATGGTGTCGGTATCCCTTAAGTGTGTCACCCTACGGTTCGCGAATAATGCAGACATGATCGAGACCCCTCTCAGATCAATAATCAGAAGCGGGACCTGGAGATCCATACTGACTCCTACACATTCAACGATGACTCTTATGATCGTGTGAACCTTTAATGTCGTAACTAAATCCCTTTGTCTCGCGATATATTACATATCCGAGATTCGATCATCGGTATCCAAATACCTAGTTTGATCTCGTTACCGACATGCACTCTTTTCTCGTTCCCGTGATATAACATTCTAGTGACCACATCACTTGCTTGCAAGCTATTTCAATGTGATATCACCGAGAGGGCCCAGAGTATATCTATCCGTCATCGGGATGGACAAATCCCACTCTTGATCCATGAGCCTCAACATAACACCTTCGTAGCACTAAACCCACCTTTATAGTCACCTTGTTATAGTGTGACGTTTGATGTTATCAAGATACTCTTCCGGTGTTAGCAATTAACATGATCTCATGGTCTAAGGACTGAGATTACTTCGTATGATGTTATAGCAATATAAACATAATGAATCTGATCGTAATGCTATACTTCGGATGAATGTTCATCACATCATTCCACCAATGTTGTGACCTCGTTATTAACAACATCCAATGTCCATGATCAGGAAACCTTGATCATCTTGTTAATCAACGAGCTAGTCTATAAGAGAGGCATGAGTAGGAACCTTTTATTTGTTTATTAAACACACATGTATTGACGTTTCCTATCAACACAATTATAGCATGCAAAATAAACATTTATCATAAACAAGGAATAAGATAATAACCACTTTGTTATTGCCTCTCGGGCATATTCCCTTCAGTCTCCCACTTGCACTAGAGTCAATAATCTAGTTTGAAAAACTTTGCGTATTGAAGACCTATGGCTTTCTGGTGTTGCATATACACGATTGCTAGTGGTTAACATAATCTCTAGATCTGACAGTTTCAGGTCCGTGTGTATTTGCATGTCTTTGCGTCTCTACGCATCACTCATTCTCAAATGATATGGCATTGTATAAATTTGGTCCTCTGGTGAGACCTTTAGTTCGCTCGGGTTAAAATATGTTGATATTATTGTCACACAATATATCTTCATAGTATTATCCCACTTTGAACCACACCTAGTTTGATAACAAACTACTTAACACAAATGCCCTCCTATGCTGCTACTATAGCAGTCATATACTTAGCCTTTTGTTGTAGTATCCGTCACAATATCTCAACTTTGGAACTCATCCAAATCCATCATGGAACATCCTTTCCATTATATTGTGCCACCCATAGTCTAAATTGAGATAAATTTAATTTGTATCTTGTGACAAAACTAGTATCAATGTAACACTTTACAATGAACTACCTTTAACTATTTGTCACTTATACATTATATATTCTTAGTTCTTCCAAAGCTCATAAGAATATCTTTACTATTGTCCAATGATCATCTTATGAATCATTCTGGTATATGCTCATAACATTTAGAGCATAGGACATTCTGGATATATACATATCATGGTATAATCGATCAAAATCTTCATGTGATTTTACTCACCAAGTATTGAAACACTTGAATTTTGATACAATCCTTTCCATCCAGCAAGAACCTTTCTTGTTGTTTCCATATTGAACCCTTTCAATATCTCATATATGTATGTCTGGAACAACCATATTAGCGCCTTAATCTATCCATATAGATATTGATGCCTAATATTCCGGGTTTGCCCAAGTCTTTCATCGAAATCCTATTTTAATGAAATCCTTAACTTGTGTCAATTCAAGATACATCATTTCTAATCAACAATATGTCCTCTACATAATGTATTAGAAATATGTCTCAGCGCTCCCACTTAATTTCTTGCAAATGCAAGCATCTTCATCATCTCCGATGAATTTAAACTCTTTTAACAGTTTCATCATGGTGAAGATTCCAACTCCGCTATGCTTACTTCAACTATTGAAGTTTACATGCCCTTTTAGCACCCTTTGAATTAACAAAATCCTTCGGACCATGTCATGTACATGTCCTAGGTTACCGTTCTATTAGAAGAACCTTTTTTTGCTTATTCAACTACCATATACCAAATTATATGTAGTGGTTGCTACATTAATCCGTCAATACTATATATCGCTATGAAAGATCATATCTTGTCATAGTCAACTCCTTGAACATTGCCGTAAACTTCTTTCCGACATGTCGACTATTTCATAGATGTCAAACATCCATGTCTATTTCTTTATAGATCCAAACACGACCGATAGGCTTCACGCCTTTCCGGAGGGTCTTCCAAGTTCAGAAACTTGATTTCTCGTGTATGGATACTATCACGGATTCTATGACTTCTAGTCATTTTATGGAGTCAGGGCCCATCATTGCTTCTTTGCATGCAGTCGGTTCATCATTGTCAAAACAATAATGACTTATGTTTCAAATCTTACTATTTGATTCTTACCGACCCACATGGTTCAATAGGAACTCTAATCTCCAAGATCACACCCTTTGTAATCACGAGAGCCATGAGCATTGTGGCTACCACCAGGACACTTTCCGGCGCTGCGGTACTTAGCACATATAGCTAAGGTTCAACAACCTTATCAAAGTTCTATTGTCCTCCCACTTAACTTTTCGCAAAAAATTCCTTCTCAAGAAACTTGACGTTCTAAGCGACAAACTCTTTTGTCCTCGGTGTTATGGAGGAATTCCCAACAAATTCTTTGGGATAACCTACAAAGACGTGCTTATCCGACTTTGGTTGTAAACATTTTACTTATGCATAGCATACCAAAATTTAAGAAAAGACAATTCGGGTTTTATCCCAAACCATAACTCATATGGTGTCATTTCAATGGATCACGATGGTGCTCTTTTCAGTGTAAAAGTGGTAGTCTCTAAAGCTTCAATCCTTAAAACATAATGGCAGTTTTATAAATGACACCCTTGATCTTACCATGTCAAACATGGTTTGATTTTATCTCTCGAATATGCCATACTCCTATGGTTTATCGGGAAACACAAATCATGGAACAATTCCTCAAGTCTTAGGTGTTTGTGCTAAACATGTAACTCAAATATCTTCCTTTATGATCAAATCATAAACTCTTTTATTTTCTTGTTACAATTATTTTTCACGTCATCTTGAAAGTCTTTGAACAATTTTCAAATGTTTCATACTTCTTCCTTATTAAGTAAATATATAGATATATTCACTCAAATTTCTGGAGAAGCATAAAGATCCATCGCATATGGCTACACATAATGGACTATATACATCAACATGCATAATATCCAATAAGTTAGTCATCCGTTCCTCTTTGGCCTATGGACGGAGTTTCAATTATCTCGAGGAAAGTCTCACATGCATCAATTGATCAAAATCAAAGACTCCAAAAATCCATCAACATGGAGTTTCTTCATGTTTTCTTTCAAATATAATTCAAACAACGATGTCACTTCATAAGTGATCTTTCAATCATTTGTCTTGCGACATTTTAGCAATAGTGTTTATGGATGTGATTTCTCCAACTAGACTTATAAAAGTTCATCCATCCTTTATGGAATACGGTAATTATTTGAACATCCATTGTTCTCATAATACCGGAACAAAATAACAATTATTTAAACAAATCTTGAAGGCTTGGTTTGATGACAACGAAAAAGACAATAACACTTTATTTGTTTTCGATGAACATCATCACTCATTCTCTTGCTGGTTACTTAGGCCATTGTAGTTCATGAATTGCGTTGTCCTGTATGACACTTCATACCAACCAATTCGGTATCCAATACCTAAGAACCACATTGTTTAACAAGCAAGGAATATAGCCATAACATGTATATCTTCTATATACCTAAGTTGGAGATCTCCAACCTTTTATTTTCTGCCAAATATTTTATAGATTCTCTTTCAGCAATTCCTTTTCTTTTAAAAGAATCTATCAACATCAATAGTGGTGTCATCAACATGACACATGGTACAAAGCGTATATAGTCAACTACTAATACCTTTGGACTTGCACTTTGAAGTGGATCACCATCATCAAATGTTTGGTGTTCTTTCAAAAATCCATTCTTTAGTAATCTATTAGTGTAGTAAACATTTTACTTACATCTTCTATTCATCCTTATCATGACAACTTTCATGATCAAGCTACTATAGCCTATAAGGAAGAATCGCGAGTATAATATCAGTTCCCAAAACCTTTTTGGTAGATTCGGATGCCTAGCATCTCCATCCTTCACAAATTCTCATACAATATGAGAACATGTATTTTGCTAAATTATACTCTATCATAATGCAACCAAAAAACATTGTTTCAGATATCACAATATCTTTCACACATGATGGTTTCTGAAACAATTTTCAGCTCCAATATAATCTTGATATTAAAACAACTTTTTGAATATCAATAATCATGGAGGCAAACATGATACTTTAGATACTAACATTGGAATTCTTACTCTTGATTTAATACTACTTATTAAACTTCATGGAGTAAATAGAGTTTGCTGAAAGTTTGCAATAGGACTTACAAACTTTAAATTGACATTCGAAACAATATGATACCAGTTCGTAAAGTAAATATCCAGAATTCTATAGTTCTATTATCTCAAATAAAAACTAAGCATAAGGTAGAAAACGAATGCCAATGACTACAACAAAATATGAAAATTCACTTTGATTTAATTTATGACAAATTGAGTTCGACTAATCCAAATTAGAAATGAACTCCCACTCAAAAACGATAGCCCTCGTGCCTTTTTGGTGATTACATGAACCAAATCCACTACACCAAGTCCTATCATCACGTGAGTCGGTGTAGCTTCAAAGGCGAGCATCAATATGGTCATCACATCAACTATATGACTCATGCTTAACCTTTTGGTCCGTGTTCCAAGGACATGTCTGTACATGCTAGGCTCGCCAAGTAAGAACCTTAGTATTCGCGTGTGTAAAACTGTATTACACCCGTTGCATGAAAGCGTAGAGTTGAGAACACCCGATCATCACGTGATGTCTCGAAACACGATCCATAGAACGGTGCATACTTAAGGAAGAACACATTTTATCTTGATATTTAAGTGAGGGATCATCTTACAATGCTACAGAAAGGGCCAAACTAGCAGTATAAGATGCTAACATTTAATGTGTAAAGTGAGATGATATGGTCCATGCATTTGATCTCTATCATTTGCATCTTGGTATGATCTCTATCATTCCTTTGTGTGTAAGGCCAAGGTCTATGGAACTTACACGTTGAATGTGTTGTAAGAGTATCTATCATACATCTACTTACAAGAATACCATATCAAGACACTAGCCCAGCAACGATCTAAACTAGACGCCTCTAATTTATCAATTGCAAGTTTTACGTGGCTTAGGGATTTCGGAGATAGAACCGTTCTTACCTACGAACATGAACCACAACGAGGATAACTAAGTTATTAGCAACTCGTTGTAAATCAGATATTGACTATAGTAGGAGAGACAGACACCCGCCAGCCACTTATGCAAAACAAGTTGCATGTCAGTCGTGGAACCGGTCTCATGTACGATGACATGTCAGGTTGGTCCGGGCCGCTTCATCCCACTATGCCACCAATATCCAAAGTACATAGAAGATGCAATAACATGATCATCATCGCCCACATATAAACATATGTGTACTACCCGTGCAAAGCACCTACGCAAAGATCAGACTCTGATACCACTGTTGGGTCCGCAGCATAGAAAACAAAAATTTTCCTACGATGAGAACTATACGCCAAGATCTATCTACTAGATACAGAGCAACGGGTGGACATACATCCATGGAGAACTTACCCTCGAAGACAACGAGTTTTGTTAACGAGTAGGAACTCGTGGTTGATGTAGTCGTACACTTGTCGATCTCAAGATCGTTATGAAGTCCAGCAGGTCCGGCTCCAGCACGTCCATCAGATCCAGCTCCAGCACCACCAAGTCCAGCACCACAAAGCAGCGGTGCATCCGTGATCGCACACACGTCCGGTACCCCGACAACCTCCGTCCCTCGCTCCAGCAAAGCAGCGGAAGCAGCAACCCCTTTCCAGATAAAGCCACCAGGAACATGTATGTCGCTAATCCGAGACCATGGGGAAATAATACTAGAGAGGGAGAGAGATCCTTCACAAGGAGGTGTGTGTGAGAAGTGAGGAGGGGGTGGCCTTTTATAGGAGGAGGGGGGGTGCCCCTCCTTCATGGCCGATGCATGGAGGAGGTGACCCTTCACCTCCTCCATTCATGTGGTGGTAACTCCCTCCACATAAATTTGCCCCTTCACATTCTCTTTTAAAGTCTCTACTTTAAATGCATTAAATTTCTCCAAATTTAATGCTCTCTCATTTAATAAAACTCTTTTATTAATTTTATTCAGAATTTTGTTAATTACTTTAATTAACAAACATTCACATAAAAACCCCTACAACATTTCAATATTATATGCAGAACCAATTTCAGCAATTTCACCCGAAACAGTTTCGGTGTCTATTGAAATAATTCCAGCGCTTTCTTAAATCTTTATCTGAAACATATTTGCTCCAAATGGTGTCGGTATCCCTTAAGTGTGTCACCCTACGGTTCGCAAAAAATGCATACATGATCGAGACCCCTCTCAGATCAATAATCAGAAGCGGGACCTGGAGATCCATACTGACTCCTACACATTCAACGATGACTCTTGTGATCGTGTGAACCTTTAACGTCGTAACTAAATCCCTTTGTCTCGCGATATATTACATGTCCGAGATTCTATCATCGGTATCCAAATACCTAGTTTGATCTCGTTACCGACATGCACTCTTTTCTCGTTCCCGTGATATAACATTCTAGTGATCACATCACTTGCTTGCAAGCTATTTCAATGTGATATCACCGAGAGGGCCCAGAGTATATCTATCCGTCATCGGGATGGACAAATCCCACTCTTGATCCATGAGCCTCAACATAACACCTTCGTAGCACTAAACCCACCTTTATAGTCACCCTGTTACGGTGTGACGTTTGATGTTATCAAGATACTCTTCCGGTGTTAGCAATTAACATGATCTCATGGTCTAAGGACCGAGATTACTTCGTATGATGTTATAGCAATATAAACATAATGAATCTGATCGTTATGCTATACTTTGGATGAATGTTCATCACATCATTCCACCAATGTTGTGACCTCGTTATTAACAACATCCAATGTCCATGATCAGGAAACCTTGATCATCTTGTTAATCAACGAGCTAGTCTATAAGAGAGGCATGACTAGGAACCTTTTATTTGTTTATTAAACACACATGTATTGACGTTTCCTATCAATACAATTATAGCATGCAAAATAAACATTTATCATAAACAAGGAATAAGATAATAACCACTTTATTATTGCCTCTCGGGCATATTCCCTTCAGGCGAACCCTTGTAACCCATATTCCGGCTCTGCCGTATTACTGGATTGCTAGCAGGAGTAGGATCCGTCCAAAGCGGAAGATTCGAACCTGGGTATACTTGTGTGCTCACTGTCCCAGAACACCGTACGTCTCACACACCTCTCTTCCGCATGCCTCGAGGACCCCCTCATGGCGTACTTGTCATCAATCCGATGACAGTTGTCGCCCACCGTGGGGCAAGTGAGCTTCGGATCTGCGTTCCGAGCGGAATCAGCAAGAATCGGAATCGGCAAGACTATCATTGTCGGTCGCATCCTCTACGCCAGCGACATCTCTCTCATCATTCTCGACGAGATCTGGATTCCGGCTAGGGAGGCTATGACTGCCTACACCATCATGTCTTTCGGCGAGATCGATGTTTACATCGGCTTTGCTGAACCTGTCCCACCCAACCCAGCGGTGATCATAGAGGCAGAGGAAATTTCTAGATCCCCTTTATCCGCGGAGGCAGCAGAGTTCCTGATCTCAGAAAACCCTAATCCCACCTAGCCCGCACCAGTTGTGGAGATAGTGGAGAAACCCGAGCCTGAAGCAAACCTAGCGGTCCAAGTCAAATCTGGAGTGGATCTCCTTGAAGAGACTGAATCCTAGATCGACCCACCCGCTGAAGTCGAAATCCTGGAGAAACATATCAACGACACTGGTTCCGGCTCTGATGATGCCGGGACAAACATGCCTTTCCTGAGGTACATGTTGTGACGTATGATAATGCAAAACTCAGGTGTAGATGCAATTCTCGAGACCATCAAAAGTTTCGACGAAGCCGATTGTGAGAGCCACAAGTACCTCAGGAAGCACGCGTCGCACTTTGTCGGATATGTGGGATCCAGATCCGGCTCTGCCGATACTAGAGACAACATTGACTCTGTGTTGGAGGCGATTGGAACAAACGCCGACGTACCCGCATCCTCGGATGAATCGATGACGTCGGAAGATTTCCGAAAGTTCTCCGCGGAATATGAAGAGGATTATAACTCCAAAGCTGCAGAGGAAGGAGAAGCTATGGATGAAGGATCCGGGTAACACTCTCCCAAAGCGGAGGATGACATGGAAATTAGAGATAATCTCGAGATCCAAAGGTCCGAAAGTACCGATCAGAGCTTGACTCCGGGAAACGGACCCAAAGCCGTCTTTGCTACCGGCGCTGCCAAGAAGGCAAAGAAGAAGAACAAGACCCCGACCAAAGACTCTCTGGCAGAGGGGGTGATTGCCGAGGAATACGAGGAAGACTCGGATGGAGCGCTTATCCCAGACGAGCCCAAAAAAGAAGAACCGGCGGATGGACACGTGATCACTGAAGGTGCGCATAAATTCATCGATGCTGCATTAACCACACCTATTACTATAGCTGTAGAACTTACTGCTGAAGAACTGGACGAGAGGGCACATGCCCTACAAGCGCGTCGTCAAGTACTCCTCAATGAAGCCAAAAACATTGAGGAGGAAAAGAAACGCATAACATATATGGAGAAGTACAACTCCAGGCAATACCAGAAGACCAGGAAGCGTCATACTAATGACAACCAATTCCCGTAGATTCACGCCGTCCTTTTCGGAGAAGAGATGGGAAGCCTCGGAAAGATAGCAAAGGGGATTGGGTGTATCCAACCCCAGTACAGAATACCGTGGCGGCCCGAGAAATTATATCGGCTAATCCAGGCCCGGAGGAGATCCGGTTGGGCATCAAATTACTCAACAAGGGACTGGAGCAGCAAAATGTCGCCATGTCTGGAAGTCAAAAACTGGTCTCTGATTCTGACCAGTGTCGCACAGATCCGGCATGGGCTGACGTAAGACCCCAGCGCGTTCCGGAATAGCATCACCATTTCGATCGCCGGGAGGACAATTACTCAAGAACCGTATCTTCGGGAAAACACCACAAAGATGCCCGTGACTGGCATAACTTCAACCCAGTTGCGGAGCAAGAGGCAATTGCTGCACTGAATCTGAGGAACCCGCCCCGGCGAGAGTCGAAAGACCACAGGGACGATGATAAAGAGAAACGTCGGGAGGAGGATCGACAAAGAATGCCACCTCCTAGACATGCAAGCCGTCCGGACGACAGACGAAGGAACGACGGACACCGTGCCGAGACAAGCCGGCAGGGGGCTCGCCACAATGAAGACCGTCCCCGGAACCGGAATAATGACGTTCCAGATGGAGGCCGGCGATCAGCCTGAAATAACCCAGCTGCTCCACCCTCGCCGCCAAGTAGCCATCACAACGGCCCCCAGGGAGGCAATGGAGAGCGTCGTGGTGGAGGAGGTGGTGACAGAAGCCGAAGTCCGGCTCCAAGGCACCGCAGCCACAGCCGACACTCGGGACGATCTCTATCCCCGAATGACGCAAGGCACATGATCAACTCCAATATAGAGGCACAGTGCTACGAAAATGATGATATCTACGTGGGCCCAAAGTGCTTTGGACCACGCATCAGAGCTACAAGATTCCTGGAAGGATTTGCTATCTCATGACATATCCAAGCCTACGATGGCATTGCTCGTCCAGATACCTGGTTACAGGATTTCTTCCAAGCTTGTTGCATTGCCAAAGGCGGAAACAGCTTGGTCGCAACCTGATATCTCCCACTCATGTTGTGGAAGACGACACGATCATGGCCTAATGAACTTCCGGAGAACACCATCCATAGCTGGTATGACATGCAAAGTGCGTTCTTTCGGAATTTCGAAGGCACATACCGGAGGCCCTGTACAGTCGGAGACCTACAACGTTGCACCCAGAAAGCCGGAGAAACTTGCCGGGACTACCTTAGACGATGGATCGACACCAAGAACTTCTGTGCAGGAGTAAATGACCAAACTGCAATTGAAGCTTTCATTGCGGGTCTCCCAATTGGTTTACTACGTCATCGCTTGAAGTGCGACAAAGTCACTGATTTGGGAGAGATGATAGAAGCAGCGAGCAAGTATGCAGATGCTGACGACGATGCAGAGGGATTACTCACACCCTAGCTGTGCCACAGTCGGCAAAACAACCAAAGCAACAAGCTCAGAAGCGCAAAAATACCTCGAAAGAGAAACCACACATGGAAACGGTAGTGGTTATTGCTACTTTCGGGTCTAGAGGACGAGGAGGACGCGGTGGAGGCTGCGGGCGTGGCCGTGGGACTTCGAGAGTTCAAGGTAGAGGAGACCAGCAACCAGGCAAAACCTACACTTGGGCCGACATTGCCAATAACCCATGTGTGCATCACTTAGATGCCAATGGGGGCTCGTCCCACACCAACGCCGAGTGTCGTTTCAATGACGACATTAAAAGAGATGATACCGCTGGCTACAAATCTAAGCAGAAGAAGGGAAAGAAGAATCCCAAAAAAGACAAAGAGACCAAGGAAGATTCCGACATGGAGGAAGCCGATGCTTCAAATCCCAAGCCGGAAGGGAAGAAAAACTTTCCAACCAAGAAAGACACTTATGTCACCTTCCTCGGATCTCAACCAGCAAAGGTCAAGAAAGTAGTTCCGCATGAGCTCAATGCAACAGTTCCGGCTGTCCCCCAATTCTTGGACTGGTCGGAAGTGGCAATCACATTTAACCGTGCTGATCATCCGCCTAAGTTGCACAGGCGAGGAAAATACGCCTTAATTGTCAATCCACTTATTGACGGTTATGGTTTCTCCAAGACTCTCATGGACGGTTGCAGCAGTATCAATATTCTGTATGTCGAAACATTACACCGGATGAAGATCTCGGAAACCCAGCTGAACCATAGCTCTATGATCTTGCATGGAGTTGTCCCCAGGAAGACAAGCTAATTCCCTGGGAGAAATCACTTTGGACGTTACCTTTGGAACTCCAAAGAACTATCGGACGGAGGCACTTTCCTTCGAAGTGGCCCCGTTCAAGAGCGCGTACCATGCTATATTCGGATGTCCGACTTACTAGGCTTTTATGGCTCGTCCATGTTACATTTACAATATGATGAAAATTCCAGGTCCCAACGGCTTAATCACCATCAGGGGAGACCCAAAGAAAGCGCGAGAGTGCGATGATGGAAATGCCGCCTTTCCTGAAGCCGTGCTGCATGCCTAGGAGTACCAGGAGATCAAGAAGAGCATGGATCCGTCCGAGATGCCCGCAACAAAGAAGGAGGTGAGAAAGCCGAATTCGGAGTTCAAGGCGTCAGAAGAGATGAAGAAGACGCCATTGAAGGAGGATGACCCCTCCAAGGTGACCCAGATAGGCGTAGGCCTAGATAGAGCATAGGAAAGCGCGCTCGTCAAGTTCCTCAAAGCAAATCAAGACATCTTCGCATGGCAGCCATCTGACATGAATGGAGTACCTAGGGAACTTGCCGGGCACTCTTTAAATGTAAACCCGAATGCTAAACCCGTCAAACAGTCCTTATGGTGTTTCGGCGATGAAAAGCGTAAGGAAATAGCTAAGGAACTAGCGCGGCTCGAGTTAGCCGGATTCATAGAAGAGGTCATCCACACTGAGTGGTCGGCCAATCCTGTAATGGTCCCTAAAAAGGACACCACTGATTTAAGGATGTGCGTTGATTATACTGCCTTGAATAAGGCTTGTTCAAAAGATCCATTTGCTCTGCCTAGGATTGATCATGTTATCAATTCTATGGCGGGCTCGAAACTCCTCTGTTTTCTAGACGCATATTCCGATTATCACCAAATCCGGATGAAGGAATCTAACAAAGTCAAAACTTCATTCATACCCCCCTTCAGAACCTTCTGTTTTGTTATGATGCCTTTTTGGCTAAAGAACGCAGGAGCTACCTACCAGCGCACGATGCAACATTGCCTCCACGACCAACTCGGACGCAATGTACATGCATATGTGGACGATATTGCGGTGATGTCCAAAAAGAAGGAAACATTGATTTCCGACTTGGAGGAAACGTTCGCCAATCTATGAAAATACAACATCATGCTTAATCCGAAGAAATGCTTCTTTGGAATCCCAGCCGGAAAATTGTTAGGTTTCATCGTGTCCCAAAGAGGCATAGAGGTGAACCGAGACAAAATCAAGGCTATACTCAATATTTCTAGGCCTACTCGCCTGAAGGACGTACAAAGACTAACTGGTTGCGTCGCTGCAGTCTGTCGATTTGTAAGCCGGCTCGGTGAAAGAGATGCACCATTATACAAACTCTTGAAAAAGACCAAGGATTTTGTGTGGACCGATGAAGCTGAAGCTGCACTACAAGACCTGAAGAAAGTACTCTCATCTGCTCCTATCCTTGCTGATCCGGAACCACAGGAACCGATGTTGCTTTATCTTGCTGCGAAAAAGAAAGTCGTTAGTATCGTTATGGTAGTGGAGAGACCGGAGGAAATCAGGAACACTCGGTGCAGCGTTTGACTTACTTTGTCAGCGAGGTCCTGACATAATCAAAACAGCGGTATCCGCACTATCAAAAGTTGGCTTACGGTGTTTTCCTAGCATCTTGTAAGTGACGACACTATTTTCAGGAGCATCCAATTACCGTGGTGAGCATAGCTCCCATGAGAGATATAATTAACAATAGTGACGCCACAGGACGCGTTGCCAAATGGGGCATAGAGCTTTCATCTTTCGATATTGAGTATAAACCTTGGACAGCAATCAAATCCCAAATCCTTGCCGACTTTGTTGCTAATTGGACAGAGACGAAGGAGAATATGACCCTCCCTGAGTCGGAATATTGGAACCTATACTTTGATGGGTCTAAGGCTCGAGGGGGCTCGGGGGCTGGTGTGGTACTCAAATCATCCCAAGGAGATAAACTTCTATACATGTTGCAGATCCACTTCACAGCGACAAACAATATTGCCGAGTATGAAGCACTGCTACACAGAATCCTGGTTGCTAAGGATATCGGCATCCGACATTTGATGTGTTATGGAGATTCGGATCTTGTTGCTCAGCAAGTGTCGGATATTTGTAATGCAAATAAACACATGGCAGCATATAAAGCTGTCGTGGATGATTTATCTAAATCGTTTGAAGGGTTTGAAGTTCAACACATCCCTCGAGCAGAAAATGAGGAAGCAGATGCACTATCTCGGATAGGCTCTGCACGGAAAGAGGTCCTGGATGGCGCTTTTTTAGAGCACCTCAAAGTTCCCTCAATAAAGGGAGTAGATCAGGAATATCCGAGCAAATCCGACTCACCTCTAATAGCAGTTCTGGCTATGATTCCTAGCTGGACTCAACCCTACCTTGATTATCTGGTAGATGGAAAATTACCCGAAGACGAGGTTCTGAGCCGGTGGATCGTCCGACGAGCGAAAGCCTATACTATAGTTAAAGGTGAGCTCTATAAGCGAAGTGTTTCTGGGGTTTTTCAGCGCTGTGTATCTTCGGAAGAAGGAGTGGAGATTGTAAGGGAAATCCATGAAGGCGAGCGTGGTCACCACGCTGCAGCCAAATCTTTAGTGGCAAAAGCTTTCAGACACGGTTTTTTCTGGCTTACAGCTCAGGCAGATGCCGAACGATTAGTCAAGACGTGTAAAGGCTACCAAAAGTACGCCAAACAAGCTCACCTTCCAGCTCATCAGTTGCGAACAATACCTATAACATGGCCTTTCGCGGTCTGGGGGATTGACATGGTAGGACCGTTTAGACGGGCTCCAAGTGGATTTACTCACCTCTTAGTGATGGTGGGTAAATTCACCAAATGGATTGAGGCTAAACCCGTCACTAGTTGTGATGGAGCAACAGCCAAAAGGTTTGTCGAGGATGTTATAATCCGGTATGGTTATCCGCATAGTATTATCATGGACAACGGGAGTAATTTCTCTATGGGAGAATTGGGCGAATTCTGCAATGAACAAAATGTCCGGCTTGACATTGCGTCAGTCGCACATCCACAGGCTAACAGACAAGTCGAAAGGGCAAATGGTTTAATCCTACAAGGCCTAAAACCGAGACTCGAAGCACCACTACGATAGGCTGCAGTGGCTTGGGCAGAGGAATTACCCTCTGTAATATGGAGTTTACGAACAACTCCGAACAGGTCAACCGGATACACACCTTTTTTCTTGGTCTATGGCGCAGAAGCAGTTCTTCCTAGTAATCTGATTCAGACTTCTCCTAGAGTGGCCACGTATATTGAAGAAGATGCCGAGATTTCTCGACAAAATGATCTCGAGTTAGCCGAAGAAGTTCGCGTCGTTGCTGAAATGAGATCAACAGCCTATCTGCAGAAGTTACACAAGTATCATAGCTAGAGAGTCAGAAACAGATCTTTCAATAAAGGTGATTTGGTTCTCTGGCTTGTGCAACAAAGAAAGCACAAACTTTCCCTAGTATGGGAAGGGCCCTTTTTAGTTAGTCGAGTATTGCACAATGGTTCGTACTACTTAACTGACATGAGGCCAGTCAAAGAAAGACCTGCTACTAAGAAGCGAAAGAGAGGTGGAGGCAGTACAAATCCGGATGAGTTAGACAGACCATGGAATATTGCTAAGCTACGTCCCTTTTATCCTTAGTTTATCCTTCTTTGTAATCATACATATGTACATGCTCTGTGAGAAATAAAAGTTTTGGTTGCCTCAAGTATTTTCTGAGAATTTTTTACCATCTTATTTCTGAATGATCATGTCATAGTCGAAAATCCCAGAATACTTGAAAGTACTTTATGCTCATGTTTGTTCTGGTTTAGATTTCTGATTCTAAAAAATGTTACCTTCGGGTATAACGCTAAAGTTTCTAGTCTATACTTTGGTTATTTGTCTGATTGCTGGATGCGGGTATTTTCCGAGTAGTGAATTGTTGGTACTGGAAGCCGGCTTTGTTTTTGAGTTTAAACTGGTTTAGCAATTGAACTCCGTTGCTCGGCAAAGTTTCCGTGCAGAAGGTTTAGCCGGCTCACGAAAGGGATGAGGCGGAAAGCTAGATAAATGATAAGTATAGACGAAAAAGTATAAGTTCTTATGTAAACATTTCAGGCACACAAAAATTTAAAGCCAAAAGTGCTGAATAGATTAAAAGCTTAGCACTAGCAAAATTATAGTACTGCATATTTATAGACCCATAATGTTTCTCGGAATAATACATTTGGTTCTGGTAATCTATGGTGTAGGAGAAAAGGTAGGTGCTGCTGGCTCGCTCGATACATCGGCTTCGGTTTGATAACGCTCCGAGATGTTCAGATCCGATACGGTCTATTCATCGTCGGAAACTTCAGCTGCTTCTTCCGGAGGCGGGGGCGGTGTATCCAAGAGAGTGAAGAAGGGAGTGTCGTAGCTGGTTAAGTCAGCCACGCAACACCCATATCCGGCGTAGGATTCCATGATGGCATTGATATCTTGCTCCTGTCCGTCTTCATCCACCTTGCAGTACCCTCTGGTCACTTGCCATATCTCCATGTTTCCATGGTGGCTCATGACCATGGTGAGAGCGTTCTGCGCCACGGATCACACGTAGGACATGTTCCAGTCCCGGACGAGCTGCAGCATCTCCTTCACCTTGTCTCGCACCTGAAAGTCCGACATGCTGTGCATGTCCGAAACCCTAAGAGCTTTGCCAATGTCCTTGATGGATTAGCGGAAGTCATGAAGTAAATCACCGACTTGCGTAAGTCGGTGGGTGCGAGGCTCGGTGGAAGCAGAGTCCGTCAAGTTAAGAGGACCTATATATATAACACAAAAATAGTTAAGAAAAAACCCGACATCGAAAGAGTCGAAGAATATAGACAAGTTAGAAAGATGGAAACATACCGAAGATGACGTCATCAACTTTGGTCTTCTCTTCTCGAAGACTCCGGAGTTCAACCCGGAGTGCCTCGGAAAGGTCCTTCTCTCTGCATAGCTCGTTGTTGAGATCCGAGATTCTCTGATCTTGAGCTGCAATCTTACGATCACGCTCATCAGTAGCCATGGAGGAGGATTCGAGAACTTGAGCGAGGCTCTTCTCATGATCCGCCTTGAGCTTATCCAACTCTTGGCGAAGTTCATTGTTCTCCAACACCAAGGTTTTGAGGTTCCGGCCTCTTCAATCATAGCGCAGGACTGTTTTACCAGTGCTGTAAGTCAAAAGGAACAACAATTCAGCAAAAATATTTGACTATGAAAACACAAGAGAAAGTTTGAGTCTCGGAATGTTTACCTTCGGCCTCATCCTTGGAGACCTTTAGCTCAGCATTTTCAAGTCAGAGAGCTCTTATCTCTCTCCGCTTGTTGCAGATGTTCTTCAACAAATCCTGGTTATATGAATTAACTTTCTGTAAGTCAGAATACCCAGAGTCAGAAGTCTACTGAAGACTCAGGCTAATATTGTTACTAATATCAG
This sequence comes from Avena sativa, assembly GCA_916181665.1. NCBI lineage: Eukaryota > Viridiplantae > Streptophyta > Magnoliopsida > Poales > Poaceae > Avena > Avena sativa. Next base: position 342,947,411 of record OV702288.1, read on the forward strand.
CACGAGCCTTGGGGGCTACACTAGTTCATTCTTTGGCATCCTAAGGAAGGATAAACCCAGATTGTTTATCCTACTTCATGCTTGGGGGCTAGAGGATATGATATAAAGTACAATAAAGAAAATCGTGAGTTGGAATTCCAACTTACATGATGTTCATGTGTGAGCTTGCTCAGACACATGTTCACCTCGGTGGTAACCTTCTCGGCGAGGGTGAGTGGAATAACCGGAGGTAGTGGAAGCACACCAGCTCTAAGTCCCTCGTAGCAAAGGCGGACTTGTTCAAGAAGGTCGGTGTATTTGATGTCCTCCGCGTCTTGTGCTTCTTCTTCAGCAGAGAGATTTTGGCTCTCCAGGCATTGTCGGGCCAGAAGCTGGATTTCTTCTACAGATTTCCAAGCCCCTCCAAATTTGGCAAGTCCCAGATTATTCAGGAGGTTTTCGGCAAAGGTCTCTGCCGAGGGATCATTACCCGAAGAGGGTTCACCCTTATCTAAACCTGAGCCACCCGTGGTGGCGTCAGTCTGCGACTCAAGGGTCGCTGGCCCTATAGGAGGAACCGGATCTTCTGCGATAACCAGTGAAGGAATGATCACCGGTGTTGCAGAGGGTTGTGGGGCAGGAGTCAGAGGAGCCACAACAGGAGAAGCTATAGTCAGCTTCATCTACCGCAAGGGCTTCGAAGAAGTTCCCTTCCCCTTACCCTTGATGAGCTGCTTAGCCCTGAGAATGTAATAGAACAAAAAACGTTACATCTCGGAAGAAAAATTCGAGTAAGGTACAAAGGCGGAAGTAGTGTTGAAAGTTACCTCTTCACGACTGGCACCTCCTTTGTGCCAACGGCCACTGTCGGAGGTTTGTGCTTCCTGGGCACAACGTCCGGTAGTGGGACCAGTTCCACCTCCTGAGAAAGCTCTAGAGGATATCCCTCGAGTGGAGAGAATTCCAACTCGAGGAGGTCGGCAAGATGAAAAGAAGAAAACATCTCAGTATTGCAAAATAACTTAAAGGGTGAAACACATAAAGGGGTTTATTATTGAAGCTTACCGGAACTATAGGGTCTTCCGCTGTATGCATATCTAGAGACAAATCCGGAATCTTTCTTTCAATCCACTCCTTGATCAGCCATTTGATCTGGCTTGTGTAATCATGTGGCTTTAAAGCCTTAGGACTGATGCGGAGGGAATCATTCTTTGACGCCGTGATGGAGTGCATCAGACGGTCGTCATGGTATTGGAGAGGCTGAATCCGGCGTGCGACCCGGCATTGGACCAGGTCGGATCCTTTCAAGCCCTTGTGTTTTATTAGATATTCGATCTGCCTCTTAGCAAGGATCAGATCGTCACTGAGAGCTGGAGGGGCTTCGTCCCAAGACGGTTGGGCCGTGGCTGCTCCGTCGATGAAAGCCGGCAAAGCAGCAGCTTTGCCGGGAGTAGGAATATCCTTATGATAGAAGAAAGTGGCTGGCCATTGTTTGACTGACTCACTGGCAGAAATGCGAGGATAGCTACGCTCATGTATAACATAAAGGCTAATAGTGTCGGTAATGTAAGGATTACCGCCAGTGATAGAGTTTCTACGAACATGGAAGTAGAAATGAGACAAAGTGAGACTCGGCCTAATGCCGAGATATCCCTCGCACAAAGCTGCGTAAGAACTCATCTCTAAGATGGAGTTCGGGGGAAGATGGTGGAGCTAAACACCGTAATGATCAATCACCTCGGAAAAGAATTTTGAGGGAGGAAAAGACAAACCTCTGTCGAGGTGGGTGCCAAAGTGGACGTGCTCGCCAGCGTGCGGGTGGGGGATGGTTTCGCCAAAACCGCTCCGCCAGCCGCCAGCGTGGAGGAGACCTTCATTCTCCACGCCTCGGAGTTTTTCGTCGTCGAGCAGGGACGGGATCTAGACCCCCGGTTGCTCTCCTTCTCTGCCGCAGCCGTCGCCGCCGCCGCCGCTGCCGCTGCCAAGCCGGAAGAGGAAGAGGAAGCCATTTCTCCGGTGCGCCGGTGACCTTGGATGGGCGGCGCTAGGAAATCTGGGAGGAGGGAGAGCTCTGTGCGCTGGGGAGATGTGGAGGAGAAGGAACGGCAAAGGGAACAGGTGAAGAGGGGGGAAGGAAAATCCTCACCCCTTATAACCACCTACCTGCACCAAGATTCGTGCAAACGACACTGTGTAAACGCCACGCTTCATGGAAGAAACTGGGAAGGACCCACGTCATGATTACGTCACCTCGATCTCCGCATACGCATTTAAACGGTGCCTCAGTTCCGCGAACAGCGGACCCACCAACGGTCGTGCTGACAGGATGTTTATCAGATGACGTGACTTGACCATGACCAGTGTCAGATGACGTCAGAGACCAAGTTCCGGCTTAGTTTGAAAATCAAGCTGGAAAGTCCGAGTAACATGTTGATAGGTCCGACTTATTTTGAGACCCGGGTCGTATTTTTTGTTGTGAAGTTTCAGGAACCCTTTAAGATTCTGCAAGCCGAAGATCAAGCTAGACGATGATGAATCCGAGTTTGATCTTGGAGACTTCCGGGGGATGCTATTGGGGATATACTTTCCGGGTATCCTCATAGTTCCTCACTAACCAGGGTGGCCCACTTCGGGTTAGAGCTTTGCTTCACGGGCGTCCCAGTCAGGGAGAAGAAATGGAGTCCAATCCGGCTACGGGAAGGCCCAGAAGACTTACTGACTTAGGCCCATAGTGTTACTTGTAGTTCAAGATGTACTTTGTAACCGACTCTTAGTCGTAGCCGGATAGATCTCTCCTATAAACCCTAGGCCGGATATCTATATAAGTCATCGTAGGGAGAGCCTTTAGGGCACCCTCAATAGTCTACAATCTCAACTCACATAGGCAAACCCTTGTAACCCATATTCCGGCTCTGCCGTATTACTGGATTGCTAGAAGGAGTAGGATCCGTCCAAAGCGGTGGATTCGAACCTGGGTAAACTTGTGTGCTCACCGTCCTAGAAGACCGTACGTCTCACACCCCTCGAGGACCCCCTCATGTCGTACTTGTCATCAATCCGACGACACGACAAGCACAGCCACATGCGGCGCTCTAAGGAGGTCAACGCCATCGTCTCCCTAGTCCCCCAATACCTGAACTGTTCAGAGACCCCCATCACCTGGAGCTGGGAGGATCAGCTAGATCAGCTTTCGAATCCTAGGGCTACGCCATGGTGCTTGACCCTGTCATCCTCTCCAACGAGCGCACCTGCTGCTTTTCGCACGTCCTCATCAACAGAGGCAGCAGCCTCAACCTTCTCTACCGGTCTTCGCTGGAGAAGCTCGGCATCCGTGAGTGTGACATGCGCCCAACTACCACGACACTCGATGGCGTACTGTCGGGGCCGGCTTGTGCTCCGCTGGGCCAAATCCAGCTGGATGTCATCTTCGGGATCGAGGAGAACTTCCGGCGCGAGCCGGTATGGTTCGAGGTGGTGAACCTATCGAGCTCCTACCACGCTCTCCTCGGGTGCCCTGCCCTCGCCAGGTTCATGGCCGTCCCCCACTACGTGGATCTCAAGACGAAGATGCTGGGGCCAAACAGCGTGATCACCATCACCGGCTGCTTTAGGCGGTCGATGGAGTGCGCCTCAGCCGACTCCAAGCTGACTGAGGCCCTCATCATAGCCGAAGAGAAGCGCCTAATCATGCACAATGTGGCCATGGCCCAGCAAGAAATGCTGGCTAGCAGCAAGCCGGCTGGAGAAGCAGCTTTCTAGCCGGCAAAGGAAATGAAGAGGATCCTGCTCGACCCCTCTAACCCAACCAAGTTCGTCACCATCGGTGCCAACTTCGACAGCAAATAGGAAAGCACGCTTGTCGACTTCCTCCGTGAGAATCAGGACATCTTCGCATGGTCACCCAAGGACATGCCAGGTGTGCCGAGGGAGTTCGCCGAGCACTCGCTTCTTGTGTAGCCGGATGCCAAGCCGGTCAAGCAACCTCTGTGCCGGTTCATAGAGGAGAAAAGAAAGATCATTGGTGACGAGATCACCTGGCTCCTTGCAGCCAGGTTCATTATGGAGGTGTACCACCCGGACTGGCTGGCCAACCCAGTCCTGGTGTTGAAGAAGAACAAGACCTGGCGCATCTGTATCGACTACACCAGCTTGAATAAGGCGTGCCTGAAAGACCCCTTCGCTTTGCCCCATATCGATCAAGTTATCGATTCCACAACCGGCTGTGATTTGTTGTTCGTCTTGGATTGTTACTCTGGTTACAATCAGATCCGGCTAAACCCGGCTGACCAGATAAAGACATTGTTTAGCACCCCGTACGGGGCTTTCTGCTATGTAACTATGCCTTTCGGTCTAAAAAATGCAGGCGCTACCTATCAGCACTATATGCAGAAATGGTCGCACTCACAGATCGGCCGAAACATGCATGCCTATGTGGACAATGTAATCATCAAGACAAAGGAGAAGCGCACCCTCCTCGAGGACTTGGGGGAGACGTTCGGCGACCTCCGTCGGTACCAGATGAAGCTGAACCCAGAGAAGTGCGTCTTCGGCGTCCCATCCGGCCAGCTACTCGGTTTCCTCATTTCACAACGAGGCATCGAGGCGAACCTGGAGAAGATTGCGGCCATCGAGAGGATGCAGCCGCTCAGGAACCTTCTTGGAGTCCAGAAGTTCACCAGATGCTTGGCTTCCCTCAGCCGTTTCATCAGCCGGCTGCGGGAGAAGGCACTTCCGCTGTACCTGCTGATGAAGAAGATGGACAAGTTCTCCTAGACCTCGCAGGCCGACACTGCCTTTCATGACCTCAAACGCATGCTATCCACAGCGCTGGTTCTAGCCATGCCGGCTAGCAAGGAGCCGATGTTGCTCTATATAGCAGCCATCAGCCGGGTTGTCAGCGTCGTCCTAGTGGTGGAGCGCCCCGAGGAAGGCAAGGCTTAGCCGGTTCAGCGACCCGTCTACTACCTCAGCGAGGTTCTCTCCCTCTCCAAGTAGAACTACCCCCACTACCAGAAGATGTGTTACGGTGTGTATCTGGCATGCAAGAAGATCAAGCACTACTTCCAGGAGCATCCGATTAAGGTCGTGTGCACCGCACCCCTTTCGGAAATCATCCGCAACAAGGACGCCACCTGTAGAGTCGCCAAATGGGCCATCGAGCTCGCCGCCTACTCCGTCTAGTATAAGCCTTGGCTCACGATCAAGTCGCAAGCTCTGGTGGACTTCCTCGTCGACTGGGCCGAGACCCAATACCTCCCACCGGTTCTCGATTTGGACCACTAGAGGATGCACTTCGATGGCTCGAAGATGCTCGGGTGCTTGGTAGCTGGCATCGTCCTCACCTCGCCCAAAGGAGACTGGCTGGAGTACGTCCTCCAGATCCACTTCAAGGCCTCCAACAACGTTGCCGAGTACGAGGCGCTGATGCATGGCCTCCGACTGGCCATAGAGATTATCGTCAACCGGATCCTTTGCTTCGGCGACTCGGATCTGGTGGTGCAGCAGGTATCAGGAGAGTGGGATGCCCGCGATGCAAATATGGCTCTCTATCAATTCCACATACAGAAGCTCAGCGCCTACTTCGACGGATGAGAGTTCCATCATGTCCCTTGCGTCAACAACGAGGCAGCCGATTCGCTCGCCCATATCGGATCCACCAGGTAGGCGATCCCACTAGGGGTCTCCTTGGAGCATCTGCGCAAGCCCTCCATCAACCCATTTCCTGAGTCGGATTCCATTATCTGGGCGGGAAGCATTCCGGCTGATGCCACGGCAGACATGGAACTGGCAGAGACCGCGAAGAAGAAGGCTGGCACCAACTCTAGCAAGTCTATACCCTCTGGCTCGCAAGACCCGGGGGCTGCCGACTCATCAAGCGGCTCGGGGGCAGCCGTTCCGGGTACCTCATCTGAACGACCCCCCGACGTCCCTCAACCGGAGAACGAGAGCGTCCTCACTATCCGGGAGATACCATCCTGGATGCAGCCCTTCATGAACTACATCACCAATGGAGAAATTCTAGATGACGAGGTGGAGGCAAGGAAAATCCGGTGATGCGCGCACACGTACACCATCATCAACAAGGAACTGTACAAGCGCAGCGTATTCGGCATATTCCAATGGTGTGTCGATGTGGACACAGGCTACCGGGTACTCAAGGACATCCACCAGGGCGAGTGCGGAGATCACGCCTCATCCAGGGCAATAGTCGCCAAGGCGTTCTGCCATGGCTTCTATTGGCCCACCGCCCTTGAGGATGCCGAGCACCTAGTCCGCACGTACAACGGGTGCCAGCACTTCGGGCATCTCAAGCACATGCCGACTACGGTGCTCAAAACTATACCGATCACCTGGCCCTTTGCTGTCTGGGGCCTCGACATGGTCGGTCCCTCAAGCGGGCGCACGTAGGCATGAACCACCTGCTGGTGGCGGTAGACAAGTTCACAAAGTGGATAGAGGCCAAGCCTATCCAGAAGATGGACGGGGCGATAGTCATCACCTTCTTCACCGACATCATTAACCAGTTCGGCTACCCCAACAGCATCTTCACCGACAACGACACGAACTTCGCCAAGGGGGCCTTTGCCCGGTTCTTCAGCAACAAGGGCATCTAGATGGACCTCGCTTCCATCGCGCACCCGCAGTCCAACGGGCAAGTCGAAAGGGCAAATGTCCTAGTGCTAGCCAGCATCAAGCCGCGCCTCATCGAGCCCTTGGAGCGATTGCCCGGATGCTGGATTGAGGAACTTCCGGCTGTGCTGTGGAGCCTCCGCACCATGCCGAATAGGTCAACCGGGTTCACCCCGTTCTTCCTCGTCTACGGCTCGGAAGCCGTCCTCTCCGCAGACATCGTGTTCGACTCACCATGCAAGCTCCTCTATGACGAAAAAGCCAAACAGGAGGCATGGGAGGATGGCGTGGACCTTCTCGAGGAGGCCCGCGAGCTAGCACTGTCCAGATCAAACTTGTACCAGTAGCGCCAATGCCACTACCATTCGAGCTAGATCCGCCCCATCGCATTCCGCAAGGGAGATCTAGTTCTCTGGCTGGTGCAAGACACGAAGGGCATGCACAAGCTATCGCCGCCTTGGGAAGGCCCCTTCATCATGGGGCGCTGCGCAACAATTCCTACTACCTCATCGACCGTAGCAGCCATGCAAGAACAAGATGGACAAGTCGGGCGAGGAGACAGAGCGCCCCTAGAACGCGGCCCTGTTCCGCCCGTTTTACACCTAGCCATCGAACAGTATGTACCCACAAACTCTATGAATGAAAATGTGGACCCCTGCGAGATACTTGATACGTTGCTAACGTATCCGTAATTTTTGATGTTCCATGCTTGGTTTTTATCTACTTTCTTATGTTTTGTCCATACTTTGGAGTACTTTTTATACACTTTCTTGGACTAAGCTATTAACAAGATGCTACAGTGCCAGCTGCCTGTTTTCTATTCTTTTTGGTTCCAGGAAAGTCAGAAAATAAATATTCTCGGAATTGGATGGGACAAAAGACAAAGTTAGTTTTTCACCGAGGGGGACATGGAGCCAGAATACGAGACGGAGAGGGGCCAGGGGCCAGCCACACCACCTGGCCGCGCGGCTAGGCCTGGCCCACGCCAGGGGGTGGTCTGGCCGCCTAGGGCACCCCCTCGGCCTCCCCTTTCGCCTCCGATACAGAAACCCTAACGAACCGATCAAAATTCCATGAAAGAGTCTGTAGCCGCCGTCATCTCCATCCCTAGATTGGGAGGGATATGAAGCTCTTCTCGACACCCTGCCAGAGAGGAGAATTCACCCTAGGGCCTTCTTCATCACCATGCAAGCCTCCGGTGTGATGCATGAGTAGTTCATCCTTGGACTACGGGTCCATGTAGTAGCTAGATGGCTGGTTCTTCTCCTTTGTGATATCATGTTTAGATCTTGTGAGCTCCGTTCATGATCAAGATCATCTATTTGTAATCCTACATGCTGTGTTTGCCGGGATCCGATGGATATTGAGATGCTATTTCAGATTGATTATTGATTCTATCATGACTTTGTTATTTGTGATCTTGCATCATTTCCGTTGTTAGTAGCTATCTTGGCCAAGTAGATGCTAGCAACTCCAAGAGTTAGTATTTATGCTCGATAGTGTGTTCATGCCTCTAGTAATCTGGGGAAGTGACAGAACTCTCTAAGGTACTAGATGTGTTGTTGATACTAGGGTGAAAACAACAATCCTTTGTTCATAGAACAATCGTATTATTTACTGTACACGCAATGCCTAATGCAATTATATGTTGCTTGCAACTTAATAATGGAGGGGGTTCGGATGGTAACCTTAAGGTGGATTATTAGTCATAGATGCAGTTGGATTACGGTCTATGTATAATGTTGTAATGCCCAATCAAATCTCAAAGGAGTCAAGATGTTTAGTTTATGCATATTGCTTTCTCGATGTTTGTCAATTGCCCCGCTGCAATTTGTTCACCCAGCATGTCATCTATCTTAAGGAGAGCCACCACTAGTGAACTATGGACCCTGGTCCTTTCTTTTACCATCAACCTACAACTATTTACTACTTTTTGTTTACTTTCTGCAAGAAATTACTTTCTTCCACACAATACATTTAATCCTTTGTTTTCAGCAAAACCGGTGAGATTGACAACCTCACTATAAGTTGGGGGCAAAGTTTTGTGGTTGTGTTGTGCAGGTTTCCACGTTGCTGCTAGCGCGGGTAGTGCGCCCTACGTAAGTCCACCTAGCAACACCTTAGAGGTGTTTCCTTGCTCCTACTGGATTGATAACCTTGGTTTCATAACTGAGGGAATACTTGCTGCTGTGCTCATCATACCTTCCTCTTGGGGTTCTCCAACGAGCTCAAGATATTTTGGGCCATCAATACTCGGGGGATCCTTGCCAAAAATTTGTGTGTATTTATTTCCGGTTTAGTTTTTCCGGCTCCGGCAACCCCTACCCGAGGGCTCGCCGGCTGGTCCAACCCGCTAAGTCAACAAACTGGCTGAGTAGTGTGCGACGATGTCAGAGGCCCACTCTTCGTCTCAGCTACAGACCGCAACTCGGCTGTCCGACTAGCAAGAGCAAAAGCCCGAGGCATCCAACATGAAAAACGGGGAGGAGATGCGACGGATCGGGTGTCCTGGCCTTGCAACTAGTTTGAGATGATCCGGCTACTAATCCCTCAGTACCGTGCACAATGTATTGTCAGCTCCCTTCGATTCCGGCTGCAGACCGCAACCCCGCTGCCCGACAAAGACGCAGCGTAAACAACAGAGTGCACGGGAAAATGACTAAGTGTCCAGAGAAGCACAAGCTAGTTTTGGAAAACGAAAGCTGTCTTCCAGCTAATAGGTGCTACCTTAACCGACTAACCTATTAATGAATGGGTATAAATATGTGTCTGTTTTGTACGACTACATCGAGTCGGATTTCAAGGAGTGCGAAGATTGAAAGTCCTTGCCTTCATCAAGCGCTCCGAATCTCGGGGGCTACACCCACTAGGTGCGCTCGCGCGCCCCAGTGGAATCATGTAGTTCTGACCAGCTAAAGAGAGTTTAGCCGGATATTTGGATCCCAGGTGAGGGCAAGGGCAGGAGAAGAAAGAGGAAGATTTGAATCACCTGGCTACGCCAGCTACTCCGAATCTCGGGGGCTACACCCAGTGGGTGCGCTGGCGCACCCCCACTGGAGGTGAGGATCCCCCGGCTAAAGGCGTTCAGCCGGATATCTCCCGTTTGCGTCAGCCGACTAGAGGCGTCTAGCCGGAAGATGCTAAGGACTTGAAGAAAAGAAAGAAGAAGATTCGAAGCACCTGGCTATGCTAGCTACTCCGAAGCTCGGGGGCTACACCCAGTGGGTGCGCTGCCGTGCCCCCACTGGAGTTGTAGTTCCCCCGACTAAAAGCATTCAGCTGAGTGAAGGTAGCCGAATGAGTTCAACTGGCAAAATATAAAACTTCGAAGCATACAGAAAATCACAAGATGGAAGCAAGCCAGATAGTGCAATTGGATAAAAAAGGGAGACGAAGCTCCCATAAGTTCACCCGGCGTCAGAGTCAGCCGGCACAGACGACAAGGTTCAACAAAACAAAATAACTACAAGTTCACCCGGCATTCTAGGGATTATATCTAGGCGGCAGGGCCCTTGCCATGGGGAGGATCCTGGAGGCGGTCTCGGGAGGCAAAGGAGGCACGTTGGAAGATACGGCTCCGGTGTCCCCACCAGTCGGCTGCGATGAGGCTTCCGCATCAGGCGTCCCAGCAGACTCCAAGTCGGTGAGGACCTCGTCGACGTCTCTGTAGTCGGCAATCTTGATGGCGGAGGCACGGAGCTCCGGATGGGCTTGGCGGATGGCGGCGAGGTCGGCACCGACACGGAAGCCCCCGTCTATCTTCTCGACGCGGGCGTCCTTGTACCAAGAGAGCATCAGGGCCAAGGCAATTTCTGCCCTGGCTCGTGCCACCAGATCCTTCAGGCAATCGATGGTAGCAGGAACCTCCGTCACCTTGGTTGCCACCTGCGCCATCGTCTCTAGAACCGGCGTGTCCGGCCACATGAACGTGAAGATCGCCTGAGCCGCTTGGCGGCCTCCTCGCCAAGGAGGACGACCAACTCCTGGGCGGTTGGCTGCTCCCCCGGCCAATTCTTCTGCAGCCAGTTATACGCCAGTAGGTCTACGCTGGGATAAAACACTGTCAGAAAAAAGGAATGTCAGATCCGGCTACCGGATCCAGAAAGACGAAGATAATTGGAGGAAAACTTACCCTTGGCAGTGTTCCCAACCTGCATCAGCTCCTCCACCAGAGCCTTCTCCTGAACCGTCAGCCGTTTGACCTCCTTCTCTTGGTCCTTGCTTTGGGCTTCGAGGAGGTCAAAGGCCTAGGCCCGGTAGGCGAGGGTAGCGTCGCGCTCCTTGATGACGGCCTCCAGGGCGTCCGTCTTGGCATGCCAGTCCTTATTCTGCAGCCGGAGCATAGAGTTGGACTTGCTCAGCCGGTCGCTCGCCTTCTTCAGACGATCGATCTCCCGCTGAGTGCACACCATGATGGCTGTGGAAACCGACTATCAGCAAAAAAATGGAAGAGGAGAAAGAGGAAATTGTCCGGCAGTTGAATCCGGATGAAGGGACTTACTCTGGGAGGTCCCGTTGGCAGCCGCGAGCTTTTGCTCTAGGGTCCAGTTGCTGCCGACTGTGGCCTCGAGCAGTCGGATCTCCTTCATCGCTAGCTCGAGGGTGGCAGCAGGATCTGCCAGCGAGGCGGCAGAGGAGGCGTCATCGTCAATGGCGTTGGCGACCAGCGACTCCTTCGCCTCCGCCACCGCCGTCCACCACTCCTCACCTGGCTCGTCGTCGGAGTTGTCTTCGGTGACGACCACAAGCTCCTTGTCGGCGGAGGCCCTCTGTGCTGCCGCCAGGGAACTACCTCCACGAAGTAGCCACAACCATTTCTTGCTACACCACCATGGTCAGTGGGGCGTCCCCTGCTCCGGCTGCGGTAGCTGGAGCAGCTTGAGGCGATGGTGGAGATGGTGCCCTAGGAGAAGGAGGGGGAGCAGGAGCAGCTGAAGGTGGCACGGTGTCCGGCGCACGGCGCGGCGAGCCAGTGGGCGCCCGCGCCAGGCTCGGGGCACCAAAGGAGACCAGCGAGCTGGGAAACAGAAGACAAGAGAGAAACAAAAGCAAGTAAGCAAAAGACAGAAAAAGGTGCACAAAGAAAGGATGAAAAGGCATGAGGGTCAGCAGATGGCTTACCCCGGCACCACGGGGGGCTGCCCCTTCTTGCGCCCAAGGCGGCTGGGTGGAAGGGCGCCGATCCGGCTCCTCCACGGCAGGCTGGCTGGCCCTGCCTCCTCCTCTACTGGACCGGCTGGAACCGCTTCCACCGGCGCTGGACCGGCTAGAGCCGCTCCTACCGGCGCTGGACCGGCTGGAGTCGCCATTCGTTGCACGGAGCCAAGTCGGTTCAGGAGCCGGCGCGGCCTCCTCCTCCTTATCAACCTCCATTCTGGCTCGTCGTTCCGGCTGGGGAAGACGTTGCCGTCCCCATCCGACTCCTCGCCGGACCGGCGAGCACGTGGCTTGGGAAGGTCAGGAGTGAAGTTTTGGAGGGGGCCTCCCCCTCCTCCCGAATGATGCAAGGGAAGGTATGCGAAAGAAAGAAGACAAGGGTCAACCAGATAAAAAGACAGAGCAAGAAAGCAAAAACCGGTTGGAGAGAAATACCGGGGCGCGCGGTTGTCGCGGTAGTAGGGAGCCAGCCCGAACTTCCAATGCTCTGGCAGCCGCTCCTTCGTGATCGTTCACACCCACTCCTTCAAGTTGTTGTAGTGGGGATCGCGGCAGGACAGCCGGGTCGGGTCCAGCCGGCCAAAGTAGTAGCACATCTTGTGTGCGTGCTGCTACAGCGACATCATCAGCCGGGACGTCCAGCTGAGTGTGATGTCCAGGCCGGTCAAGCCGGCTATGACGAGGGAGCGCATCCACTACAGCATGGCATCCGACTCCGCCTTCTCCCGGTGGATCTTCAGGTCCCAATTCTGCTGGCTAGATTCCACGTCTGAGAAAGCCGACAGATAGATCCGGTCCATGTCTCCGAGGTTGCGGACGTAGAAGTACGACTGCTGCCACAGTCGCACTGTGTCCTGCAGCCGTAACTTGGGGTAGCCGGTCTGCATGCGGGAGTAGATGGAGGCGCCGCCACACGTCACCAGCGGCCCATGGGTGAACTAGACCTGCGGCCGGACGCGGAAGAGCCGGTAGAAGAGCTCGAGATCCGGCTGGATCCTGAAGTGCGCCAGCGTGCCGATGGCGTTGGCGCCGAGGTTGTGTATGTGGAGGTCGAAGAAGGCGAGGAAGGTGAGGAAGAAGGGGTGCACCGGCAGCACGAAGCCGTGGGCGAGGTGCGACAGGAAGATAACCCGCTCCCCTCTGCCAGATGCGGCGAATCCTCTCCCGCCAGCGCCAGCTACACCTCCACCTCCGTCTCTGGAAGTAGTACACGGGTGGCACGGTATTTCTCGATGTGCTCCTCCGTCATGGAGGAGCTGCACCATGCTCCGTGCTCGGCAGCCATCTCCGTCTCACTGGGCGTCGCCCCGGTTGAGGAGTGGCAGTGGCGTACCTCTCCGACGATGGAAAAATTGCGGCACAGCGAACTACAGCGGTAGGAGCAAGCGAAGAAGAACGTGAAGGCAAGGGCGCAGGGGAAGATTGGGGAGGAAGCGAGCGGAAGGAGGAACTGCCCTCCCCCGGGCGACCTTTTAAAGGCCCGGAAGCGCAACCATCCGTGGTGCCACGCGGCGTCCATCGAGCCGCACCCCGTCCTCCCCACCGCACAGGATCCCTTGTGCAGGCGCCGAACGTGCAGAAAATCCCGGAGCAGAAACCAAAGAGGCAAGCGGTAGTTTCCCGAGGCAATGTGTGACGAGACGTTACACTGCCCACCGTAGCGCAATGATGTCGCGTGCGCGCGTGGCTAGCGTCAGCACTGACGTCACGGGTAGTGCAACCGCCAGACGTAGCCGGCCAGAAATTTCAAAGTTGGAGATGAGCGTGCGCATATTTCACCTAATGGTGAAATCTACACGCACTCGGGGGCTAGTGTTAGGGGGATGAGCTCCGGATACGCCAACCAGGCAAGAACTATGGTAGTTGATACATTGCAAATGTATCTATAATTTTTGATGTTCCATGCTTAGTTTTATCTACTTTCTTATGTTTTGTCCACACTTTGGAGTACTTTTCATATGATTTCTTGGACTAACCTATTAACAAGAGCCACAATGCCAGCTGCCTGTTTTCTGCTGTTTTTGGTTCCAGGAAAGTCAGAAAATGAATATTCTCGGAATTGGACCGGACAAAAGCCAAAGTTGATACTTTACCGGAAGACTCACGGAGCCAGAAGACGAGACGGAGAGGGGCCACAGGGTGGCCACACCATATGGTGGCGCAGCCTAGCCTTGGCCGTGCCACCAGGTGGTGTGTGCCCCCTGGCCGCCCACCGACCTTGCCTCTTCACCTATAAGATGCCTCCCGATGCAAAAACCCTAAATAATCAAGCCTCCAGCCAAGAAAAGTTCTGCAGCGCTGCCGCCACCGAAGGGGAGATTCAGGGGATAGAAAGTCTCTGTTCCGGCACCCTGCCGGGACAGGGAAGTGCTCCCGGAGCCATCTCCATTGATCTCCACCACCATCTCCATCACCATTGCTGATTCCCATGATGAGGAGGGAGTAGTTCTTCCTCGAGGGTAAGGGTTCTACCGGTAGCTATGTGTTCATGTCTCTCTCTATGCATGATCTTATTGAGATCATGAGCTTATAATCTATAGATCTACTTTGCTACTCATGTGTGTGAAGTTGACAGTGTGCACACCATGGTGGCACTTAGGCTAGAGATTACAAATACTTGTTATGAGTTATATTTGGAGTTGGATGTCTTTATGAAATTGTGGTGTTTGTTTGAACCATCTAGTACTCAAGGTGACAGTGTGGGGTTATCTAGATGGGAAAAGCGAAATTTGAGGAGTGCTGTTATAGCCCTACCATGGATTAGAATGTCCAACCGGAGAGTAGTTCAGCGTAGTATCATTAAGAAGAATATATTTATATGAGAGTGTTCACTAGTGAAAGTATGATCCCTAGGCCTTGTTTCTAAACATTGAAACACCGTTTGCAATTAGATCTATTACATGCTTGCTTGATTCTATCTTTATTTCAGTTTTACTTTAGTCTTTTCCACGCCATCAAGCTATTTTCTATCACCATTACCACTTATAATTATCTGTACCACTTGTATTTCACTATCTCTTCGCCGAACTAGTGCACCTATACACCTGACAAGTGTATTGGGTGTGTTGGGGACACAAGAGACTTCTTGTATCTTGATTGTAGGGTTGCTTGAGAGGGGATACCTTTGACCACTTCCTCCCTAAGTTTGATAAACCTTGGGTGATCCACTTAAGGGAAAACATGCTGCTATTGTACAAACCTCTACACTTGGAGGCCCAACAACTGTCTACAAGAATAGAAGTGCATAGACATCAGTAGTCGGTTCGTGTCCGACTGGCTGAGCGCAGCCGACATGAACAAGTCATGCCGGTTACTTCACGGTAGCCAGAACCAAAAGGAGCAGCAAGGCACGGGGCCGGCTAAACCAGCGTAGCCAGAGTCAATCAGGAGGACAGAGCGACGTGCTGCACAGTGCGCGGTATTCCCTGGTATGATGACAAGACCCGCAACTACACGGCCATACCGAAGACTTTGCTGGATGATGCGGGAACAGTGGCCAAACGCTGACGACAAGCTCACATGGCGTTCACTATACCCACGAAGACCCTACCGCATGTACCTCGGTGGGATGTAAGTGTACCGGATACTGTAGATGACCAACTGGATGGGGCCCGCCTGTTGGACCCGCCAGCCAGACTGGCCAGTGAGACTGTTCCCTCTCTGCCTATATAAGGAGAGACAAGGCTCTCGTAGCAAGGGTCGGTCTCAGTGCATTTAAGGAGGTAGATAGAAGATACAGCTCCAAGAGCGATTGTATCCGGTATACTACACATAGTCAGATCGGCAGGAGTAGGAGCTTTACCTCACGACGAGGGCTCCGAACCTGGGTACTTCTTGTGTCTCGCTACACTTGCTCGTATCCAATCCCGCCTGTGGACACCATCGAGAGATTCCCTGGTAGTCCCCACACCTCTATCTAACCTGCTTAGGTACTATCGTTCCCAATACAACGACATTCTTGCAGCAGCAAATCCACAAATGAGCCAAGATCCTTGAGTTGGGATGACAGGCTAGAAATAATGTGAAGGCTTGCATCCTCCCCCGGACTCGAGGGATCCATTGAGCACATCTGAAGGGGCATCAGCAACTCGTCTAGTTGGGTGGCTGTCGAGAGGAGTGACATCGATCATGCCTCGCTCGCCTTCTACTTTTTAGGATCTCCTGCGACACACGGTTGGCTTCCCTCCTAGCCTCCTCCAGTTGAGCCTCCATGGGGCAGACCTCATTCCCGAAGCCAGGAAGACCCCCGAGGAGAACTCTAATACATCGCCTCATACCTGGCTCCCATGACAGGGGGTCCCCTCCACTTCCCTCCAGGCTAGCCACTCGGCTAGCCAGTGGTAAACGACCCTCACGTAGAGGTGAGATCCTCTTTACCGGTGGATCAGGTTCGTCGAGGAGCAATTGCTACTCAAACCCCTACACGCCATGGTGTTGTTTCAGTGGCACACCTGTCTGGCTTCCGCTCCACGAGGACTACCATGCTAGCGGTCCTTGAAGAATTCTAGGACCTCCAGCCGAGCCTAGAGAGACCAACATTCTTCCTTGCATAACAGATGAGATCTCCAGGCTATGCCCCAGGCTTCATCCATGAGGGTACATGTTGTTTCCCAGTCAGCCCCATAGTCGGAAGCATTCCCGACCTTCGGGCCTTTGGGAGGCGACACCTCATGTGAGGGAGTTGACACCCATATTGACCCCTCCTTGGTTTCCCACCTCCAGAAAGAGGTGCCTGGTGTCGGAGCGGGGTGAGAAGGGGAGCCAGAAGCTCCATCTGCGGAAAGTGGCCGTAAATATGATGAAGATCAATATAAGAAAAGGTTCAAAGAAGAACGGCAAGCCACAAAATACCCTCACCTTACTGAGCCAGGGCCTCATCGCAAACGGGGAGGTCAGGCTCCCCGGGGCGGCCCGTGGACTCGCTGAGGTGGGTGCTCAGTGTTGGGGGGATGACCCCAGGTAGGGTCAAGCTGAGGTATAAGGAAAAAGTCCACCGAGGCATAAACTGGCTAAAGCATGAGCTGGCCGAGGTATATAAGGGTCGGCCTAGTTATGGCCGGGTTACCCAAGGCCGGATATCACCAGCAGGACTCGGCCGACATATATTGTATGTCGGCACGATGTCTAGGTTGATTAATGTTTGCAGGTACTGTCTTGGCCAAGTCATCTGGACTGGGCCGAGTCAGGGGTTAGCGTGCTTAGGAAGGAGTGAACAAGCCCCCAAGGTAAGTGCTTTTATCTCTCTCACGGGAACCTAGGTAGAGACAAGCGCTAAGGACAAGGGCCAGAGGATCAGAGACAGAACAAAGGGTCACAAACGTGACAACATATGACCGCAATGGTCAGGCATCATGGAATCTAAGACATTACTACGCAGAGGCTGGCGACAGAGGAAAGGAGGGCGCTGAACTACTATTTCGGGACAAGCATCTTCATGGAATATCCAGGCCACGTATGCCCTAATATATGAGTGTATCATTCCAACCGACTGAGGATACCAAGAAAGGTCCAATCGACGACTAGTTCCCAGAGTGCACTGTTACTATTGGTGCATGCCTGAATGGCAAATAGGAAAGCAAGCTCATCAGCTTCCTCCGTGAGAATCGGGACATTTTTGCTTGGTCCACACAGGACCTGCAAGGTGTGCTGAGGGAGCTAGCTGAGCACTCTTTGCATGTCAGGCCTCATGCAAGGTCGGTGAAGGAAACTCTCCGCTGCTTCGCCGAGGATAGGAGAAATATCATAGGCAATGAGATAGCTCGACTCCTTGCAGCCATGTTTATCATGAAGGTACTTCATCCGAATTGTCTATTTAATCCAGTTCTGGTGGCAAATAAAAAAGATGACACAAATGTGGCAGTAGTATGGCGCATGTGCATTGACTATACCAACTTGAACAAGGCATGTCCCAAGGATCCATTTCCTTTGTCGAGGATAGATCAAGTCATTGACTTGACAGCTGGTTGTGAGCTCTTATTATTTGTAGATGCATATTCTGGTTTCCACCAAATACTATTAAACCCGTCTGAACAAATAAAAACTGCGTTTATGTGGCATCCCGCAAAACCACTACTAGAAAATCACGTTGTTTTTGTGCATTGCATCATCATGACCGCATGCTCATGTCATCATGCCACATTGCATTTGAGCATCATCATCATCGTGCATAAGTTTGTCTAAAACTATTTTATAAAAGCATATCCACCGCCTCGTGTCCCGCGAGCTTCCTCCGCCTCGGCCGCCCCGCGTTAACCTCGCCTCCCTCTCGGTCTCCTACCCCGGCCCCGCCCCTGCGGCCCCATCGCTGTCCAAGGGCTCCATCCCTGCTGGGCCCCCCTTGCCGGCCCCTGCACCTCCAGGTCGCCGCGGCGTGGCCGCTTCACCGAGCCGCGTCCTCCTCCGTCGTTAAGCTCCAACTGTCGCCGCTCTGCGCGACCCCTCTGTAGCGGCCGCCAGCGAGCCCGCCTTCCCGCGTGCGTCGTCTGGGCCTCCCTCTGCCCCGGCCGCGTCCCTGACCGCCCGAGCGCCGCCACGCGCTTCCTCCGCTGTCGGTCGACGTGGCCTCCCGAGCTCGTCCGCCGACCACCGCC
Source organism: Avena sativa (assembly GCA_916181665.1). Lineage (NCBI taxonomy): Eukaryota > Viridiplantae > Streptophyta > Magnoliopsida > Poales > Poaceae > Avena > Avena sativa. Next base: position 342,965,767 of record OV702288.1, read on the forward strand.
TCTGCCCGTTCGAGTTGACCTCGCCGGAGCCGCTGGCCTCCTCTGCGCACCGCCCTGGCTTTTCCCTGTCGCCAGCTCCTCCCCATCTGCGCCTCCTCCTCATGCATCGTCGTCCACCACCCCGCCAGCAAGCATCACCGGTGCCTCGAGGCCGCCCTCTCCGGCTGGCGCCGGCGCCGTCGCCCTCGGCCCCACCGCTCGTCTTCCCGACCATGTTCTTATGCTTGCCATTTTCTGTGCGTGCAGGAGTGGGTGCCTGTGTCTCTGTGAGATGGTGGCCAATTGGAGCTAATCATTTGTCAGTGTTAGTGTTGTCTCGTAGGCCCTAGTGTTAGATCTTGTCGCGAGTATGACCAACAACACCGAGGACTTCCAAAGAGGAATCAACATCAATTTGGGGTCCACCAAGATCTTCTCCCCGGAATCGCCATGACCTCCATCACGGATACCGAAGGCCCCCAAGGATCCGAAGACCGATCCAGTCGATCCCGAACCTCGTCGACCCCCGGTGCACCAAGTTCTCCGACCCCGAGAACCCATCCATCGGAACGCCAAGACCTCCTTCCAAACCCGAGTTCTTCGTCACATGCGTCAAGATATCCTACACGGACCCGAAGACCCCCGGTACCCGATCCACTCAAGTTCGCCATCGTGAGTCCGTACCTCGCCGTTTTCTGTCGAACCCTGAGACCGACCCCGAACCACCCCCGGAACCCAAGATCTCCCGAACCCAGATGTGTGTCCCTAAGCCCTATTTTTATAATATGACATATACTTGTTGCATATAAATTGTCATGCTTGCAGGCATGTTTATTTGTTCGGGGATACTTTGTCGATTCACCTCATAATTAAATATGGAGTCTATATGCGGGCTATTCTAGTCTTATATCGGCTCCATTTAAATTGGTGTAGCGAACCGGTGCCATGCTTTGCCTTGTTAATACAACATTTAATTTGCGGGGTAGGTAAATAACTCGAACCTATTAATTAATTGTTGGGACCCCGGTTCCGCTTAATATTGCCTAATTGCATCGCATATCTGCCATGCCATGCATCATATCATGATCATGTCGGATCTTCTGCCGTAGTATTAAATATTTTTGCATCCGGTGTTTCTTCTAGTGTTTGCTTCTTCGCGGATTAGGCCGATGAGTTGATGCGAGTATCGACAAGTTCTTCAGATAATGAACCTTCGGCAGTGTTTCCCAGGCGAGCATCTCTCCCCCTTTTACCTATTTTGCATTTGTAGTCTTTATTTCCTCCTGTTGATCTATTGCTATCCGTGTCGCGATGCTTTAGTGTGCCGTACCAGATATATTCCGTGCAGCCTTATATTGCCTTGGACACCTCCTATTACCTGTTGTGTGGTAGGTAGATGGCCCTGCGAGTCTTAGTCGCTTGCTCAGGTGCGATCCCGTGTCATGAAGTACCACCCAGTTGTTGAAATGTTGTCATATGATTTACGGTGGAGATGATCATGACTTTAAATACAACTATTAAATTGCTGATAATAGATATAACTAATGCAGAGGCATCGGTGGGCAATAGATGTTATTTTGTTCTTCCACACTCACTTGTGTCCCGTAGGACCCCGAGTACTTGATACCTGTTCCTTGACTATCACACTATCCGCATACGGGACCATGAATCCCCTTAGCTAGAGCTTGATTCATTCTTATTTCTTGGGGCCACAAAGTAGTTTGGGGCTTTATTACTATCCTGTACTTATGCCATGTTTTACTGCTTTATTTAAGATTGTGCATGGAGCACCTGTACTGTTTTGTATCGTGACACGTTTTCGCTGTATCGACAAGCCCAGTCACACTTTCGGGTTCCCAGTCGTTTACCACCGTCCACACAAACCCTAGGTCTGTTCCGGAGCCGGCCAACTTCGTTGCGGGTAGCTTAGTGGGGTGGCCCCCTGAAATATTTTATGAATCTTGTGATTGCTTTGTCGTGAAAGCCTTGTTGGGTTTTGATTTAGTTTTTCCGAGGTTGATCGTGTGTGTGTTGCTATTTGTGCACCCCTGCAGGGTAAATCTTTCTGAAAGCCGTGTCCGCGGTTATGGACGACTTGGAGCCTCGATCATAGACAAGCATAACTAAAGTAGTGTTATAAATTGGACTTAATATTTGACTAGTAATTCAGCTTTACTACAATGGAATGGATAATAAAAATGCCAACAATTGGTGGATCTGTGGTGATATGTGTCATACTATACCTGCCTAGTACGTATTACAACTCCAATGGAATGTGATAAAACTGCCAACAACTGCTGGGTTTTGGGATTCCTCAGGACAATTATATCTGACTAGTAAATGTTCCAACTACCACGGAATGGTTAATTAAAACTACGCACTACTTATGCTTCAGGATGACTCATGCTATCTATATCTGATTAGTAAGAGCTTCAACTATAATGGAATGAATAAAACTGCCAACCGTGTGAGTTCCTCGGTTAGACTTCCTCGATTTTGTATCGAGGGGGAAATGCCAGGATGGGTATGTTTGGTTGTTAGTACCAGGTTGGATCCGAATAGGTCTCTCTTATCCCTCTCTAATAGCCGACAGATGAATCGAGTCTCTATAGGTTGTTTAGTGCATGCTTCGCTGCCGCTTTAGTCCACCATACCTATGTAGATGAGAGCAGCCGAATTCTAGCCTCGCCGTGTACTGGCCTCAGTACTGACGCTCCTGTTTTTCCTTTGCCCTTTGTCGGCACCCCTTTTGTTTTAGCAGGTTTGAGATCGACATCGTTAGCAGGGTTACCCTTCCGGTTTGGCCTGGGAGGTTTATGGATGCCATTGGTTATTCTTCAGGGCTCTTAGCCCCATTTGCATCTTGTCCGTACTCGGGCGTTGTATTGGTTTCAAGGTGATTTGGATTTTGTACTGTATATCTGTATTCTTGACTCATGGAGTCGTGTTGTATATATCTGTTCTGTGGGTTCCATCATGGACTATTGTTTAATGGTATTACTTCGTTTTCCACCCGCACGAAAGTTCCTGGTGGGCGTCCTTGAATCATTTCTATGCGGGTTTGGCGGGAAGCGCTAAAACTTGCATAAGGCCGATTTGAGGGTGTTACACTTTATTACCCCATATGGGGCTTATTTCTATCGCACTATGCCATTCGGCTTATGTAATGCAGGGGCAACGCATCGAAGGTGTGTGCAAAAAATGCTTGCATGATCAAATTGGCAAAAATGTCCAAGTGTATGTTGATGACGTGGTGATAAAATAAATGAGAGTCGTACTCTCCTAGATGTCATCCGACAAACATTCGTGAATTTGAGAAGGTTCCGAATGAAGCTTAACCCGGAGAAATGACCTTCAGTGTGCTGGCAGAAATTACTCGGATTCCTCATGACTAGCCGAGGTACCGAAGCTAATTCGACTAAGATCAGAGCTATTGAGCGCATGGAACTGCCAATGTGTATCAACGATGTCCAGAAGTTCACTAGTTCCTTGGAATCGTTGAGTCGCTTCGTTAGTCGGCTAGGAGGAAAGGCATTGCCTCTGTACCAGTTAATGAAAAAGTCGAACAAGTTCATTTGGACCCCACAGGCCGACAATTCTTTTCATGATTTAAAAAAGATGCTAGCCTCTGCACCGGTGTTAGCTTCACCATTATCCAAAGAGCCGATGTTGCCCTACATAGCAGCGACCAACCGAGTTGTAAGTGCTCTGATAGTGGTGGAGCATGATGAGGTGGCTAAGTCGGTGCAAAGGACAATTTATTACCTAAGTAAGGTACTTTCTGCTTCAAAACAGAACTACCAACATTATCAAAAGATGGCATATGGCTTCTGACATGGGTATGATTACTCAGGTGCTTATCTTTTGCTACCCTGGTTGTATAAAGGCTCACGACCCATGAAGACTCAAGATGAAGGCCCACTGACACTGTGTTGATGTTGTAATTGCAAATATGTAACCTATCCGTATACGGCTTTGGACCTAGCCTATTATATATAGGCTGGGAGAAGCCAATGGAGAGGTACCAAAAAACTCCCAAGCAATCTATAATAGCTTTGTCCACCAATAATTAGGTGACTTCGACTCCCTTTTTTGCCAGATATCCAACGAAATCCCCAACGTTCTCTTTTCCGCAAAACCCTAAGTCCATTACTTTGGGAATTGCGGAGGTTAGCCCTCGTCAGTTGGTGCAGTCTGTGGGAATGCACGCTGGAGTCATGGATTCGGCGGACCCCTTTTCATCAAATAGCAATCCGACGGAAGCGACTCCACGCCCGCCCACCCCTGTTTCGGTACCTGTCGATTTCAACGGCGGCTCCGATCTCATCATTGGAAGTTTCCACTTTCAAGTGGAGGATCCTGAAGAACCGCACCTCTCGGATCCGATCTCATCGGGACCATTGGTCGAACAGTCTGCACCTACGACGATACCTGCATCATCTGTCAGATCATCCTTAGAAGATATACTCCATGTAGAGAAATATGAAGGAAACAATGAAAATACAGCACATCTAGGGGATCTTTATGGTCTTTATGACGATCTCTCCCTTGGGCCAGGCTCCCAGCCAACTACTCCATGTGGATCAAGTTCAATAAATGCGGAAGGAGAAGTGACGAGGGGTTAAATCATCAATGCCCATTGTTAATAGAGCTAGCTTCGAGGAAATGGGGAGTGCTAGAGGCATCGATCGGCTAGCAAATAAGCACACATGTGACACGAGGTTTTACCTAGGTTCAGGCCTCGTAGAGGACCCTACTCTTGATTACGAGGGAGTCGAAAGTTACAAGGGTGCGCATATGTAATCTGGCGAGGTGTCTGTGCGGGTTGTTGCTTGTCCTCCTCACAGCCCCTCCTAGCCTTTATATAGGGAGGCTAGGTCTCGGGATAGTAGGTCGAGTCGGTTACATATTAGGATTTTCCCTTCAGATTTCTATCTACACTTTGTCGTGTCCTTCAAGAAGTCGAACTCCTGTGGGCCACCTGAATCCTTGTTGGGATTCGTTCGCACCGTGGACTCCTTATTGGGATGAACCGTATAGGCTAATCTCGAGTACCTGTAAGTTATACCCATGTCAGTAGCCCCCAAGTGTCCAGCGGAATCGTATATTTGGGTGGAGACTATAAGTCTTTCAAGTGCATGCGATATAGGATCATCCGAAGTTTTTCGGGTGCTGCAGTTTGTGTCATAGGGATTAACGATATGCGTGCCTGATTCATCGGATGGATCGGAATCAGTTAACTGCCTTAGGGAAAAGCAATGCTATCTACTCAAACTCGAGTCCCTGGACTCGAATTCAGAATAATGCTGGCGTAATTCGACTCCTGCCACAGAGGCCTTACAGAGTCGAATTCCATTGTTTTGGTGTAGGCACGGATTATTTCTGGTAGAGCGCATCAGGTGCGTTGCTAGGCCTTTTACAGGTCTTACCTTCACATTGTTAACGCGACATCTGAAAGTTTATTCACCGCGGAGGTGATTCAGGTGACCCAGGAGATGTTGTCTCTTTGAAGGATATATTTAGTGATTGTGGGGCGGAGTCGTTGAATGCTTTGAATGCTTATGGTGCGGACGTGGTCAACGCTTTTGCGATGTATAATTATTTTTCGCTTCATAGGGTGTGCGACCAGGGCTCCCTATGGGAGTAGCCCCCGAGTGCCTACTCGAGTCGTAGACTCGAGTAGGGACTTTGAACAATTGTGGACTGCTATCATTAGTTTTATTTTTGCCGATTGTGCTTTCAGTGCTCCCTATGGGAGGAGCCCCCGATTCCGCAATCGAATCATGAATTCGAAAGAGGGGTGAGATATAAATGTCATACTATTTTCATGGCAATGTATGCCCTTTTTGTAATGTTCGGGTGCACGGCCAGCGCTCCTGTTAAGAGTATCCCCCGAGTGCTTACTCGACTTGGAGAGTCAAGCAAGGACTAAACCAGTCAAAGACAATCTCCATTGGAGTGGGTCTTTTGATGTCATCAGTGTTGACGATCGGATGAGGTCGGTTGCTCGCATAAGTGGTGTTGATTGGACTTGATGGGGGTGGGCCCCAAAGCCTGACTATGATTTGACTAGTCACGCGTAATCTTTGTTTTAACTGCGCCTCCTTTATTCCCGCGTGTAGTGGGGAACATGCAACATGGTTCGGTATTACCATTGCCACGTGTCTTCATTCATGTGTGCCACACCTAGAGGTAAAGTTCTGCGAGCCGTTCGATGATATCCCCCGGTGCTTAAGTAGGGTTTTTGGGTGCGGTAATTTTCGCACTTGATCTTCTTCCTCCTGCGTGCACCATTGCCATTGCCATTCCCCTTTCTGCCTTGTGCCAATTGCTCTCGTTGCGCTGGACATGCTCAAAGATTTTCCTAGCTACTTTCTCCGATCTCTCCGCCGCTCTAGTATGGCGAAAAGAAAGGAGGCGCTACTGCTGGATCTACTGCTGCCACTACTGCGATGAAGAAGAAAGGTGCTGGGGCCGCTGGGTCTGGCACCATACTACTGGATTCAAACTTGCGTAAATTTGTGTGCTCACCGTCCCGGAACACCGTACAACTCATACCCCTCTCTTCCACACGCCTCGAGGACCCCCTCATGGCATACTTGTCCTCAATCCTACGACAGTTGGCGCCCACTTTGGGGCAAGTGAGCTTCAGATCTATGTTTCGAGCGGAATCTGCAAGAATCGGAATTGGCGAGACGATCACTGTCGATCGCGTCCTCTACGCCAGCAATGTCCCTCTCATCGTTCTCGACGAGACCTAGATTCCGGCTAGGTAGGTCGTGACTGCCTACACAATCATGCATTTCAGTGATATCGATGTTTACATCGGTTTCACTGAACCTGCCCCACCCACCCTAGCGGTGATGATAGAGGCAGAAGAAGCTTCCTGGTCCCCTTTATCCACGGAGGCGGTAGAGTTCCGGATCACGGAAAACCCTAATCCCACCCTGCCCGCACCTAACACAGAGATAGTGGAGAAAGCTGAGCCTGAAGCTGATCTTACCGGAACGTCGAATCTGGAGTGGCTCTCCCTAGCGAGGTCGAATCCTAGGTCGATCTTCCCAGCGAGATCAAAACTCAGGAGGAGCAAAAGAACAACTCTGGTTCCGGCTCTGCCAACACCGGAACAGAGCAACCATTCCTGGGGAACACATTGAGGCGTATGATTCTGCATGATGCCAGCGTGGATGAGATTCTCGAGACCATCATGTGTTTCGAGGAAGCCCACGAGGAAATCCGCAACTACCTCAGGACACACGCATCATACTTTGTCGGATATGTTGGATCCGAATCCAGCTCTGCCGATGCCGGAGACAACGAAGACTCGGTGCTGGAGGCGATTGGAACAAACACCGACTTACCGGCATCTTCAGATGATTCGATGACGTCGGCGGATTTCCGAAAGTTCTCTGAAGAATATGAAGAGGAGTTTAACTCCAAATCTATGGAAGAAGGAGAAGCCATGGACGAAGGGTCCAGAGAAAACTCTCCCAAAGCGCAGGATGATATGGATCTCGGAGAAAATCCCAACATCCAGATGTCCAAAAGTACTGATCAGAGCTTGACTCCAGGAAATGGACCGAAAGCCGTCTTTGTTACCAGCGCTGCCAAGAAGACAAAGAAGAAGAAGACTCCGACAAAAGACCCTCCAGATGAGGAGGTGATCGCCGAAGAATACGAGGAAGACTCAAATGGAGCCCTAATCCCATACAAGACGAAAGATACTCCGGTGGATGGACACGTGGTTACCCCTGGTGCCCGTAAGCTCATCGGAGACGCGCTAACTACGCCAATCCCTACCACTGCAGAACTTACACCTGCAGAGATGGAAGACAGGGCCCAAGCCCTAGAAGCGCACCGCCAAGTACTCCAAGATGAACCTACCATCTTCTCGAGGAGAAAAAGCGTATTGCGGCTGCAGGACAGTTCAACTCCCTACAGCACCAGAAGGCCTAGAACGGCCCCGTGCGGGCTAACAAAAATCCAGAAGTCTACAAGACCCTCTTTGAGGGAGATGACGCCATTAAGGGAGAACCTCGGCTCAACAGTAAGTGAGATCTGGTGTATGGAACACCAGTGGAAAACACTGCCGCAACTTGAGATATCCTGGCGAACAATCCAAACTCGGATCAAATCTGGTTGGGCATAAAGCTACTTACCAAGGGTCTGGAGCAACAGAAGGCCACTAATCCGGGAGCAGAAAACTAGTTTTTAAATCCGATCAATGTTGCACGGATATGACTTGGCATGACATAAGGCCCCGACGGGACCCGAAACAACATCACCGTGGACCCGGAACAACATCACCGTCCCGACCGTCGAGAATACAATTACTCAAGAACCGGATCTCCAGGGCAACGGTACAGAGCCGCACGTGACTGGAGTAGTGTTGCTCTAGCCGCGGAGCTAGATGCAGTTGCATCACTAGTTCCGAGGCAGCCTCCACAGCGACAGTCGACCAATTGCAAGGAAGACGAAGAAGAGCGATGTCGGGAGGAGGACCAACAAAGGATGCCACGTCCTAGACATACAAGCCATCCGGCTGAACCTCATCACAATGGTGGAAATGAAGGACGAAGGAACGAGGGAGACCGTGCCGACTCAAGCCAGCAGGGCGCTCGTCGTAATCAAGTCCCTCCCTTGAACCGGAGTAATGATGCTCTGGATGGAGGCCGATGTTTAGCCGGAAACAATCCACCTGCACCACCCTGTCCACCAAGCAGCCATCATAGCGGCTCTCGAGGGGGCCAAGGAGGGCATCATGGCAGAGGAGGTGGTGGCATAAGTAGAAGTCCGGCTCCAAGGCACCACAACCACAGTGAACAACCAAGACGGTGTTCTCTGTCACCAAGTGACGCGAGGCACCAGATCAACTCTAACATAGAGGCACGGCGCTATGAGACAGACATCTTGTGGGTTCAAAATGCTCCGGGCCGCGCGTTCGACAAATAAACTTCCCGGAAGGATTTGCTATGTCAAGACACTTCCAACCCTATGACATTGTGGCATGTCCAGACACTTGGCTTCAGGATTTTTTTCCAAGCTTGCCGCATCGCCAAAGGCAAAAATAGCTTGGTCACGACCTGGTATCTCCCACTTATGCTGAGGAACATGACACGATCCTGGCTCAATGAACTTCTGGAAAACACCATCCACAACTGGTATGACATGCAGAGCGCGTTCTTTCGGAATTTCGAAGGCACATATCAGAGGCCCTGTACGGTAGGAGACCTATAGCATTGCATCCAGAAATCCAGAGAAAATTGCCAAGATTATCTCGGATGATGGATCGACACCAAGAACTCCTGTGGAGGAGTAAATGATCAAACTGCAATTGAAGCTTTCATTGCAGGACTCCTAATTGGTTTACTATGTCACCGCTTGAAGTGCGACAAGGTCACTGATTTGGGAGAGATGATAGAGACTGCAAGAAAGTATTCAGATGCCAACGATGACGCCGAAGGACTACTGAACATCCTGGGTGTACCACAGTCAGCAAAACAGCCGAAGCAACAAACTCAGAAGCGCAAGAACACCTCGGAGGAAAAGCCCACAACAGAAACAACAGTAGTTAACACTACTTTCAGGTCTGGAGGACGAGGAGGGCGCGGAGGTGGGCGCGGACGCGGCCACGGTCGTGGGACATCTAGAGTCCAAGGTAGAGGAGACCAGCAACCTGGAAAAACCTACTCTTGGGCCGACATTGCCAACAACCCGTGTGTGCATCATGTAGATGCCACGGGGGCTCGTGCCACACAAATGCCAAGTGTCGTTTCAATGAAAACATCAAGAAAGATGAATCCCTTGGCTATAGAGCCAAGTGAAGAAAAGGAAAGAAAAAATCTGATAAAGAAAAGGAGACCAAGGAAGATTCTGACATGGAGGAAGCGGAGCCTTCAAATCCCAAGTCGGATGGAAAGAAGACCTTCCCAACAAAGAAAGACACCTACGTCACTTTCCTTGGGTCTTAACCAGCTAAGTTCAAGAAAGCAGTTTTGCATGAGCTCAACGCAACTATTCTGGTTGTCCCTCAGTTCTTTGACTTGTTAGAAGTGGCAATCACGTTTGACAAGATAGGAAAATTCTCTGGGATAGATCACTTTGGACGTTACTTTTGGAACTCCAAGGAACTACCAGAAGAAAGCACTTTCTTTCAAAGTGGTCCCATTCAAGAGCGCATACCACGCCATCTTCGGACAACCAGCTTACTGGATTTTATGGCTCATCCATGTTACATTTACAATATGATGAAAATTCTAGGTCCCAAGGGCGTGATCACCAACAAGGGAGACCCGAAGAAAGAATGAGAGTGCAAGGATGGAAATGCCACCTTTGCTGAAGTCATACTGCACGCCCAGGAGTACCAAGAGATCAAGAAGACCATCGACCCATCTGAGATGCCTGCGACGAAGAAGGAGGTGACAAAGCCGACTCCCGAGTTCAAGGCATCAGAAGATACGAAGACGATGCCGTTGAAGGATGATGACCCCTCCAAGGTGACTCAGATAGGTGTAGGTTTAGATAGCGGATAGGAAAGCGCTCTCGGCAAGTTCCTCCAAGCCAATCAAGATATCTTCGCATGGCAGCCATCTATCATGACCGGAGCACCTAGGGAACTTGCCGAACACTCTCTAAATGTACACCCGAACACTATACCCATCAAACAGTCTGGACGACGTTTTGGCGATGAAAAGCGAAAGGCAATAGCTAAGGAACTAGCCTGGCTCGAGTTAGCCAGATTCATAGAAGAGGTTATCCACACCGAGTGGTCAGCCAATCCTATAATGGCCCCTAAAAAGGACACCACTGATTTAAGGATGTGTGTTGATTATATTGCCTTGAACAAGGCTTGTCCCAAAGATCTGTTCGGTCCACCTAGAATTGATCAAGTCATCGATTCTATGGCAGGCTCGGAACTACTATGTTTTCTCGATGCATATTCCGGTTATCACCAAATCCGGAAGAAGGAATGAGACAAAGTCAAAACTTCATTCATAACCCCCTTCGGAACCTTCTGTTTCGTTACGATGTTTTGGGCACAAAAACGCAGGAGCTATGTACCAGCGCACTATGCAGCATTGCCTCCACGATCAAATCTGATGCAATGTACATGCATATGTGGATGACATAGCGGTGATGTCCAAAAAGAAGGAAACTATAATTTCCGACTTGTAGGAAACGTTCGCCAATTTACGCAAATACAATATAATGCTTAACCCGAAGAAATGCTTCTTTGGAATACCAGCCGGAAAATTGTTAGGTTTCATCGTGTCTCAAAGAGGCATATAGGTGAACCGGGACAAGATTAAGGCTATACTCAAAATTTCCAGGACGACTCGCCTGAAGGATGTACAAATGCTAACTAGTTGCATTGCTGCAGTCAGTCAGTTTGTAAGCCAGCTCGGTGAAAGAGCCGCATGACTCTATAACCTCCTGAAAAAGAACAAAAAATTCGTCTGGACTAATGAAGCTGAAGCTGCACTACAAGACCTGAAAGCAGTAATCTCGTCCACTCCTATCCTTGCAGCGCCAGAACCTCAAGAACCGATTTTGCTTTATCTAACTGCGACAAATAGAGTCGTCAGTGTCATCATGTTGGTGGAAAGTCCAAAGAAAAAATAGGAACACCTAGTGCATCATTCGACTTACTACCTGAGTGAAGTCCTAACTGAATCAAAGTAGCGGTATCCGCACTATCAAAAGCTGGCCTATGGTGTATTCTTCGCATCTAGGAAGCTACAACATTACTTTCAGGAGCACCAAATTACCATGGTGAGCACAACTCCCATTAGGGACATAATTAACAACAGCGACGCTATAGGACGCGTTGCAAAATGGGGAATAGAGCTTTCAGCTTTTGACATTGAGTATAAACCTCGTACATCAATCAAATCCCAAATCCTTGCTGACTTTGTCGCTGATTGGACAAACACAATAGAGAATATGAGCCTACCAGAGTTGGAATACTGGACCTTGCATTTTGACGGGTCTAAACAGCTCGGGGCTGGCATGGTGCTCAAATCACCCCAAGGATATAAGATTTTATATGTGTTGCAGATCCACTTCACGACAACCAACAATATTGCTGAATTTAAAGCACTGCTGCATGGAATCCGGATTGCTAAGGATATTGGCATCTGATGACTTATGTGTTATGGAGATTTGGATCTTGTTGCTCATCAAGTGTCGGATCAATGTAATGAAACAAGCACATGGCAGCATATAGGGCTGTCGTGAATGAATTATCTAAATCATTCGAAGGGTTTGAGGTTCAACACATCCCTCGAACAGAAAATGAGGAAGCAGATGCATTATCTCGAATAGGCTCTACATGGAAAAAGGTCCCGGATGGTGCTTTTCTGGAGCACCTCAAAGTTCCCTCTATCACAGGAGTGGATGAGGAATATCCGACCAAATCCGACTCACCTTTAATAGTAGTTCTGGCTGTGATTCTCAGCTGGACAAAACCCTAGTTCGATTTCTTGGTAGATGGAAAATTACCTGAAGACGATGTTCTGAGCCGCCACATCATCTGACGAGCAAAAACCTATACAATAATAAATGGTGAGCTCTATAAGCGGAGTGTATCTGGGGTTTTTTAGTGCTGAATATCTCCGGAAGGAGTAGAAATCCTAACGGAGATTCACAAAGGCGAATGCGGCCATCATGCTGCAGCCAAATCCTTAGTGGCAAAAGCTTTTAGACACGGATTTTTCTGGCTTACAACTAAGGCAGATGCTGAACGGCTGGTCAAGACGTGCAAAGGCTGCCAAAAGTACGCCAAACAAGACCATGTTTCGTCTAATCAGCTGCGAACAATTCCGATAACCTGGCCCTTCGCGGTATGGGTGCTTGACATGGTAGGACAGTTTAAACGGGCTCCAAGTGGATTTACTCACCTCTTAGTGATGGTGGATAAGTTCACAAAATGGATTAAGCCTAAACCCATCACAAGATGTGATGGACCAACAGCCAAAAGATTTCACGAGGATGTTATAATCCGATACGATTATCCGCATAGTATTATCACGGACAATGGGAGCAATTTTTCTATGGGAGAACTTGCCAAATTCTGCAACAATCAAAAAATCCGGCTTGACATTATGTCAATCGCGCATCCGCAAGCCAGCGGACAAGTCGAAAGAGAAAATGGTTTAAGCCTTCAAGGCCTCAAACCGAGACTCAAAGAACCACTTCGTCATGCTACGTGGGCTTGAGAAGAGGAATTGCCGTCTATGATATGGAGCTTGAGAATAACTCCAAACAGGTCAACCGAATACACACCTTTCTTCTTGGTCTATGGCATAGAGGCAGTTCTTCCTAGTGATTTAATTCATACTTCTCCCTGAGTTGCTGTGTATCTCGAAGAGGATGCCGAAATTTCTCGACAGGATGATCTCGATTTAATCAAAGAAGTTCACGTCGTTCCTGAGTAGAGATCAACAACCTATCAGCAGAAATTACACAATTATCAAAGCCAGAGAGTCAGAAACCGGTCTTTCAATAAGGGCAATTTGGTTTTCTGGCTTGTGCAAAAAAAGAAAGCACAAACTTTCCCAGTTTGGGAAGGGCCCTTTTTAGTTAGTCGAGTATTGCACAATGGTTCTTACTATCTAACTAATATGCGGCCAGTCAAAGAAAGACCTGCTACTAAGAAGAGAAAGAGAGTTGGAGGCAGTATAGACCCGGAAGAATTAGACAGACCGTGGAATATTTCTCAGCTACGTCCCTTTTATTCATAAAATTTCTTTCTTTGTAATCATATATGTGCACATGTTCAAAGTGAAATAAAGTATTGGTTGCCTCAATATTTTTTCTAAGAAGTTTTATATTAGCATCTTATTGGTTGCCAGAATACTTGAAAGTACTTTATGCTCCTGTTTGTTCTGGTTAGATGTGCGATTCAAAAATGCTACCTTCAGGTACAAATCTAAAAATTTCTAGTTTATACTTTGGTTCTTTATCTGATTGCTGGATGCAGGTATTTTCCGAATAGTGAATTGTTGGTACTAGAAGCCGGCTTTGTTTCCGAGTTTAAACTGGTTTAGCAACTGAGGTCCGTTGCTCGGCAAAGTTTCCGTGTTAAAGGTTTGCCGGCTCACGAAAGGGACGAGGCGGAAAGCCAAATAAATAATAAGTATAGACAAAACAAAAAGTGCTTATGTCAAATTTCAGGCACGTGAAAAGAAAGCCAAAAGTGCTAAAAGGAAGTAAAAAGCATCAGTTCTTACAAACTTAGCACTAGTAAAATATTATACTACTTATTATAATTCGATTGTTTTAGAATAACACATTGTTTTTTCTAGTACTCTACGATGCAGGAGAAGAGGCAGGAGCTGCCGGCTCACTGGTGGCATCACCTCCGCCTTGGTATGTTTCTGAGATGAGGAAATCAGACTCAGTTTGTTCATCGTCAGAAATTTGAGCTGTTTCTTCTAGAGGTAGAGGAGGCGTTTCCACACGAGTGAAAAATGGAGTGTCGTAACTGGTTAGATCAGCTACGTGGCACCCATAACCGGCACAGGAATCCATGATATCCATGATGTTCCATTCCTTGCCGTCTTCATCAAAGTCGAATAACCCCTGATTACTTGCCAAATTTCCTTCCATGGTGGCTCATAACCATTGTTAGGGGATTCTGTGTTGCAGTTCGTGCAAACGACATGTTGCAGTCCTGGATGAGATGATGCATTTCTTTTGCCTTATCTCGCACATCAAAGGCAGATATTCTATTCGTATCATAAATCTTTAAGGCTCCGCCAATGTCCTCCATTGACTGGAGGAAATCGTGAAGAAGATCTCCGAATTCATTAAGCCGACTGGTGTGAGACTCAAAAGAAGAAGAATCCAGTAAATCCAGAGAGCCTGCATATATAAAGAAAAACTAAAAAATATATCCGGTCTCCTAGAGTCAGAAGAAATAAAGGTCAGAGATAGGAAACTTAACACAAATGACATCATCAACTTTGGTTTTCTCCGCCCAAAGACTCGGTAGTTCATCCCGGAGAGCTTGGGTGATGTTCTTCTCCCTAGCCAACTCGTCTGTGAGATCTGAGATTTTCTTATCCTGGATGGCGATCTTGCGATCATGTTTTTCGGTGGCCATGTTGGATGATTCAACAATGTTGGCTGCACTCATCCACCTTAATCTCATTCAGCTCTCGCATTAAGTCAGCGTTCTCCACCTCCAGGGTCTTGAAATTTTCGGCCTCTTCAATCATTTTGCATGTCTATTCGACCAATTCTGTAACCACAATAAAATAGTCGAGTAAGAATTCGACTATGAAATCAAAAGAGAAAGTATGAGGACTGAAATGATTACCTTCAGCTTCATCCTTGGAAATCTTTAATTCAGCATTTTCTAGGCGGAGAGCTCTGATCTCTCTCCGCTTATTGCAGATATTCTTCAGCAATTCCTGGTAATAAGCATTAACTTTCTGTAAGTTAGAATAATACCCAGAGTTAGAAGTCTACTAAAGACTCGGGCTAATATTTTAACTAAGTTAAATATCAGCATGAGCCTTGGGGGCTATACTAATTCGTTCTTTGGCATTCTATGAAATCATAAATCTGGATTTCCTATCCAACTTGATGCTTGGGGGATAGAAGATATGATATGAAATAAAGTAAAAGAGAAAGTCGAATTCTGTCTTACATAATGTTCATGGGTTAGCTTGCTTAGACTCATGTTCACCTCAGAAGGAACCTTCTCAGCAAGAGTCAGAGAGATCACTGGTGGTGGCGGAGCCACACCGGCCTTCAGCTTGTCGTCACGAAGACAAACTTTGTCAAGAAGATCGGAGAGTTTTACGTCCTCAGCTTCTTGCGCCTCTTCTTCAGCAGTGATGTTCCGGCTCTCCAAGCATTGATGAGCCAACTTTTGGATCTGTTCTGGAGTTTTCCGAGTAATGCCAAGTTTGGCGATACCTGGATTGCTGAGAAGGTTGTCCGTGAAAACCTCTGCCGAGGGATCATTATCCTTTGAGGGTTCACCCTTGTCAGTTACCGAATCACTCACGGTGATGTCGGTCTACGAGCCAAGGTTCGCTGGATCAGAATGCTGAGACGGATCTTATGCAATACAGGGATATGAAGTAACCTCCGGTGCTGTAGAAGGCGTTGGGGTAGGAGTCGGAGGCGGAGCAGCAAGCAAAGTCAAATTTAACTTTGATTCGCGCAGGGGTTTTGACGAGGTTCCCTTCCTCTTGCCCTTGATGAGTTGTTTAGCTCGAAGTGACAGTACAAGATCGTTACGCTTCAGAAAGAATAAGAGATAAAATATAAGACCTTGTGAGGAAAGTTACCTCTTCACAACAGGCACTTCTTTCGTGCCAATGGAAACAGTCGGTGTTTTGCGCTTCCGAGTAAGCGCCTCCGGTAGCAGTACAGGTTCTCCTTCCTTCTGAGACATCTCAGGAGGATATCCCTCAAGAGGAGAAAGCTCCGACTTAGGGAGGTCAGCAAGCTAAAAGAAGAATCACCTTAGTATTGCGAAAAGCTGTAACGAAGTACGGATGGACACATATTCGAGTATAAGAGTAACGGCTGGAAAACTTAGTAGTGTCACGGGATCTTGAGCCATATACATATCTTGAGAGATGTCCAGAATCTTCCTCTTGATCTGCTCTTTGATCAACCATTTGATCTAGGACTCGTAGTCCTTTTCCGAATATGACTTTGAGCAGATCCGGAGGGAATCCGTCTTGCTCTTGGTGATCGTATGCATGAGTCGGTCACCATGGTGTTGGAGGCGCTAAATCCGGCGCGCCAGCCAGCAGTGAATTAAGTCAGATCCTTTCAGACCCTTGTGCTCTAATGTGCCTCTTAGCGAGAAGCAGATCATTGGTGAGAGCCGGAGCTTCTGTGTCCCAGGACTCTTGGGGCGTGGCGGCACCATCGAAAAAAGCCGGCAAAGCAGTTTCTTTGCCGGGCACCTGTCTATCCTTATGATAAAATAACATGGTCGGCCATTTCTTCATGGACTCGCTAGCCTTAATTCTAGGATAGAATTGCTCTCTCCTAACAGTGAAGTTAAGATTTCCGGTAATATAAGGATTACCGGAAGTGATAGAATTTCTCTGGGTACCGAAGTAGTACCGGAATAAAACAAGACTCGGCCTAATTCCAAGATACCCCTCACACAACGATGCATAAGCACTCATTTCTAAGATTGAGTTCGGGGGAAATTGTGTAGTTGAACTCCGTAGTAATCTATAACCTTAGAAAAGAAATCTGAGGGAGGAAAACTCAAACCTTTGTCGAGGTGGGTGCCAAAATGCACCCGCTCGTTGGTGGTGGGGCCGGGGACAGTTTGACTGAAGCCGCTAGGCCTTCCTTCTCGACGATGCGAATCTTGTCGTCATCAAGGACGCAGGGGATCCAAACCTCACGAAAGTTCTCTTTCTCCGCCGCTACGGAGGTCGCCGGTGCTGTCTCCGCCATGCCGGAAGATGAAGCCTCAGCCATTTTTGTGCACGGTGGTGACCTTGGATGGGCGGCGCCATGCGTTTAGGGGATGAGGGAGAGGAGCTTTTGCACGGTGGCATTGAGAGGAAGGATAAGGCACTAGCATTGGTAAGGAAGAAAGAGGAAATCTTGACCCCTTATATCCCTCACCTGCGCTAAGATTCGTGCAAAATAAACAGTAACCATGCCACGCATCATGGGAGGAGCTAGGTAACTTCCTCACAAGGATTACGGTGACTCGATCTCCGCACACACATTAAAACGACTCCTCGGTTCCACGAAAGGCGGACCCACCAACGGTCGTGATGTCTAGAATGTCTGTCAGTGACGTGACTTGACCTTGACTGATGTTAGGTTACGTCAGAGACCAAATTCTGGCTTAGTTTGAATTTCAAGATGGAAATCCGAATAATGTACTCATAGGTCCATCTTATTTTGAGACTCAGATACTATCCTTTCTTTTGAGTTTCAAGAACCCTTCAAGATTTTGCAAGCCGAAGATAAATCAAGCTAGACGAAGAAATCCGACTCTGGATCTTGGAGGCTTCTGGGGGCTACTGTTGGGGATATACTTTCCGGGTATACTCACTGTGCCTCTCCGACCAGGGTGGCCTAGTTATGGTTAGGGATATGCTTCACGGGCAACCCAGTCAGAGAGAAGAGACGGAGTCCAGTCTGGCTATGGGAAGGCCTAGAAGACTTACCGACATAGGCCTGTAGTTACTTGTAGTTCAAGATGTATTTTGTAACTAACTCTTAGTCATAGCCGGATAGGTCTCTCCTGTAAACCCTAGGATGGATATCTATATAAGCCGTCATAGGGACCAGCCTTTAGGGCACCCTTAAAATAGTATACAATCTCAACTCTCACAAGCAAAACCCTTGTAACCCATATTTCGGCTCTGCCGTATTACTGGATTGCTAGCAGGAGTAGGATCCGTCCACCGTTGGCGGATTCGAACCTGGGTAAACTTGTGTGCTTACCATCCTGGAACACTGTACGACTCACACTCCTCTCTTCCACACGCCTCGAGGACCCCCTCATGGCCTACTTGTCCTCAATCCAATGACAACTTTCACCAAGAAGAAGGGTCCGGGGACCCGCTTGACAAACGGGTCACGGAGGCGCACCTTGTTGAAGAAGCATGAGCTCCACACTCATTGCCAGATTGGCCTGCTGCCCACCAGTGTAGAAGATTGTAGGATGCCAGGGCCAGAGGTAAACCCCAATCCTCCTATTGGATTTCGGCTGATGTTTTTGGCCTTCATCCTTCGTGGTCTTTCTCTCCCCCTCCACAAATTTGTGGGAGGGTTGCTGTCTGTCTATGGACTCCAGTTGTAGGATCCACGTGGACCCCATGTCCAATACTTCAGCCTCAACATTATCGACTCGGTCCAGGGATGGAGGAGAAGTGGTTCTACATTCACGATCAACTTGTTAACGGAGAATGATATGGACTTTCTCCTTTCAACCCCAAGGTTGAGCTGAGGAGGAAAAGGTCTTGGAAGAATGTTGTGATGCTAGGCAAGGCTGGGGAAGTCAAAGTCTTGTACAAGTGTATCTGTGACCTTCATCTTGTCCCTGGCCAAGAAATCTAAAGAGTCGACCTTATTCGCACATTCTTGCGGCATCGGGTGCATCCTCTGTAGGCCAGGGCACACCCGATGTACCTCTGGATAGGTGGCGATGACGTCACTCGCGTCTCCAAGGAGGACATATATTTAGGCAAGGTTGACAAAAGGGTCAAGTCACTGACCAAGTACACTGCTAAGGACAAACTTCCTGGCGACTTAGTCGTCCTACCTTTCCGCGCGAGTAACTCTCCTCTTGAGGTAACTTTGTTGTCATCTTTTGTCTGCTTGTCATTTTGCCTGTAAGGATTGCCTTGATTGTAGTTTGTTGCTTATATTAGGAATGGAAAGTGACGGCTTCGCTACCACCTCAGCCGGAGGAAGTTCTGCCCTCCGAGGCTGAAGAGGACGACGAATAAGGGTCGACTGTGCCTTCACAGGAAATCCCTGATTCCAGTGAGGGTGTCATACCTCGTAAACGTATCTATAATTTTTGATGTTCCATGCTTGTTTAGTATCTACTTTCTTATGGTTTGTTCATACTTTGAGGTATTTTTATACATTTTCTAGAACTAACCTATTAACAAGATGCCATAGTGCTAGTTGCCTGTTTTCTGTTGTTTTTGGTTTCAGAAAATTTGGAAAAGAAATATTCTTGGAATTGGACCGGACAAAAGCAAAAGTCAATATTTTACTAGAAGACTCATGGAACCAGAAGACGAGACGAAGAGGGGCCACGAGGTGGCCACACCACCTGGTGGCACGGGCCAGCCCAGGCTGCGCCAGGGGCTGGTGTGGGCCCTCGGGTGCCCATCGACCTTGCCTCTTCGCCTATATTTTCCCCCAGGACGAAAACCCTAAAGAGAAGATCAGAATTCCACGAAAAGTTCTGCAACGCAGCCGCCACCGAAGAGGAGATTCAGGGGACAGAAGTCTCTATTTCGGCACCCTGCCAGGACGGGGAAGTGCCCCCGAAGCCATCTCCATCGACTGCACCACCATCTCCATCGCCGTTGCTGACTCCCATGATGAGGAGGGAGTAGTTCTCTCTCGAGACTAAGGGATCTACCGGTAGCTATGTGTTCATCTCTCTCTATGCGTGATCTTATGAGATCATGAGCTTTGTAATCTATAGATCTATTCTGCTACTTAAGTGCTTTAATTAATCTCTACTTATCCCCACGTGTGTGAAGTTGACAGTGTGCACACCGTGTGGCACTTTGGCTAAGGTTACAAAAATACTTATCATGAGTATAATTTGAGTTGGATGTCTCTATGAGATTGTGGTGTTTGTTGGAACCATCTAGCACTCAAGGTGACAGTGAGGGGTTATCTAGATGGGGAATGCGAAGTTTAAGGTATGTTGTTATAGCCCTACATCGTCCAACCGGAGAGTAGTTTAGGGTAGAATAATGAAGAGAAGATATTTATATGAGAGAGTGTCCACTAGTGAAAGTATGATCCCTAGGCCTTGTTTCTAAGCATTGAAACACCGTTTACAATCAGTCTTGTTACATGTTTGCTTGCTGCCACTCATATTTCAGATTTCAATTGCCACTTATAATTATCCATATTACTTGTATTTCACTATCTCTTCGTCGAACTAGTGCACCTATACACCTGACAAGTGTATTGGGTGTGTTGGGTACACAAGAGACTTCTTGTATCTTGATTGTAGGGTTGCTTGAGAGGGATGCCTTTGACCAACTCATCCCTGAGTTTGATAAACATTGGGTGATCCACTTAAGGGAAACTTGTTGCTATTCTACAAACCTCTGCACTTGGATACCCAACATTGTCTACAAGAATAGAAGCGTGCATAGACATCAAGCTATTTTCTGGCGCTGTTGCCGGGGAGGTAAGGTAAAAGGTACTCACATCCTCTGGCTACTAAGCTATCTTCTAGTGCGGTTGTTGGTGTGTGAGTGCTCGAAGTTATTTCCTTTAGATTCTGCAATTATATATTTTTGTTTCTTGTTTTTATTTTCACTAGTTAGGCTTAATGGAAAACAAAAAAATTAGAGAAATTTATAGTATTTATCTTGAGTTATGACATGAAGTGTTTGAAGAGAAAATTAAAAACCTATGGAACTTTATTTGCATGCTAATAGCAATGTTATTAGTATGAATTGTTTGAACACCATTATTGCTAATGCTATGGAAAAGTCTAAGCTTGGGGAAGCTGGTTTTGATGAGCATGATATTTTTCGCCCCCCAAGGACGGAGAAGAAAATTTACTTTGATGATACTATGTGACGAGGGTTTAACTCATCAATGCCCATTGTTATGGACTTGGGTTTTGGAGAAGGAGGGAGCGCTGGAGACATCTATCGGCTAGCAACAAGCACACAGGGGACTCGAAGCTTTACCCAGGTTCAGGCCTCGCAGAGGTCCCTACTCCTGCTTGTCTGCTCATTGAATTATTGAAGAAATCGAGGATTACAATGGTGCGCAGATGCAATCTGGCGAGGGTTGTGGAAACTAGGGTTACGTGTGTCCTTCTCGCCGCCCCTCCTAGCCTTTATATAGATAGGCTAGGTATCGGGTAGCAAGTCGAGTCGGTTATAGGTTAGGGTTTTCCCCTTTGAACTTTCTATCTTTAGCTTCTTGTTCTTCATGCAATCGAGAGTCCGTAGGTTACTCGAGTTCTTCGTTTGGGCCTTGGCGACACCATGGGCCTCCACTGTATTCAAGCCATATATACCAAGCTCGAGTACCTGTAGGGTATACCCATGTTAGTAGCCCCCGAGTGTCCAGTGGAATCGCAGATTCGACTAGGGACTTTATGAATCCTTTCGAGTGCATGACTGAGTATGTTTTTTGACTGCTCTATTTGTGTCATAGAGATTGTTGATGTGCGTGCCTGATTTAACCGATATATCGGTATCAGTTAACTACCTTAGGTTAAAACAACGCCATCTACTCAAACTCGAGTCCCCGGACTCGAATCTGAAAAAGTGCTGGTGTAATTCGACTCAAGCCGCGCAGGTCTTACAGGAGTCGAATTCAAGTATATGGGTGTGAGCACTCAACGCGTCCGTCAAGGCATGTTCGTCGTACCTATTGGCACGGATATATTTCTGGTAGTGCGTAGAAACTGCGTTGCCAGGCCTTATTCAGGTCTTATCTTCACGCTGCAAGCGCGGCATCTGAATTTTGTCATTACGGAGATGATTTGGGTGACCTAGGAGACTCAATCTCTTTGTAGGGAAATATCATGAGGCGGTGTCGCCATAAGCTTCGGGTATGGATGTTATCAACACACACTATGATGTACAAATAATCATAGGGTGCGCGACCAGCGCTCCCTATGGGGGTAGCCCCCGAGTGCCTGTTGAGTCGAAGACTCAGGCAGGGACTAAATAACTTTTGTGACTGCTGTCGTCTTTTGTTTGCTTGTTTGAGTCGAATTTATTTCTAGCGCTCCCTATGGGAGTAACCCACGTCCATAATCGAATCAAGGATTCGAGCGGTTTGGTTTGTTTCGATTGTCCATGTTTCTGCAAAAAGAAAAAAAGAAAAATCGTAGGGTGCGCGACCAGCGCTGCCTATGGGAGTAGCCCCCGAGTGATTGGTGGAGTCGAAGACTCAAGCAAGGACTTAAAGTAGTCGAAGTCTTCTACTCCTCAATTTTTGATGACATCAGTGTTGACGATGTGATGAGCTCAGTTGCCCTCGTGAGCGAGTTTGACGGGACGTGACGAGCGGTGGGTCCCATTGTCTGACTCTGACTTGACCGAGCGTGCGTAATCTTTGTTTTAACTGTGCCTCCTCGATTTCTGCGTGTAATGGGGGTAGTGGGGGACGCTTCATGCTTTAGGTCCTCCAGGTGTCGAGCACGATGAACGCCACGCGTCTGGTAGGGTTTTTCCTGACCGTTAGATTGCATCTTCCAGGAGGTTAAGTAGTGATGTTGCGACGGTAATTTTCACATCTGTTTCCTCTCTGCCTTTGACTCCGTCGCCATTTCTGCTGCTCCTCTGCTTCTTTGTGCTCCCCTCCTTCGCGGTGCTAGACCAGCTCCGCATTTTTCCTAGTTACTTTCTCCTGTCACATCGCCACGATAGAATGGGGAAGAAGAAGGGAGGTGTCGCGGCTGATTCCGCTGCTGCCACGGTTGCTGCAAAGAAGAAGGGTGGCTGCGCCGCTGTGGGCACTAGCACCGCCGCCGTTGGAAAAAAGAAGGGCACGGGCACTCGCGTCACCAATGGTGCGTGGCATGCATCCGTGATCAAATCTTCAGAGCTTCGTCTTCTACGCCAAGACAGAGCTTTGTCCTCCGCAGTCGCTGACACGCGTGTCCCTGGCAGCGAGGTAATCCCCTCTCCTCCTGCCGTCTTTTGGGTGATGTTCCTAGTGTTCATCATCCGCGGTCTCTCGTTGCCCCTACATCCTTTCTTCAGGGGCCTTCTCTGCTTTTACGGGCTCCAGCTCCATCACCTGTCCCCAAACTCCATCCTCCATGTAGCTTGCTACATTACTCTTTGCGAGTGATGGCTCGGAATCGAGCCGCACTTCGGTCTCTTCAAGCGCCTCTTCAAGATGAAGCGCCAATCGGCGTCTGGCTCCATAGTCTATGATGTAGGCGGTTGCAGTATCCATGTTGACTCCTCCGTCACATACTTTGATATCAAACTCACGGCATCCGTCCAAGGGTGGAGGGACAAGTGGTTCTACATCCGGGACCTGAAGGCCGACGGAGACCACTTCGGACTCACGCCCTTCGATCCTGCGACGCCGTGCAAGAGGAGGCATTCCTGGAAGAACGTAGTTATGCCCGGCGAGTCCGCAGAGACAGATGTGTTATACGAGCGCGTCTGCGACCTCAAAAGTCGCATGGGCAAAGAGGAGGGAGGCTGCGCCCTCATTCGCACATGGCTGCGCCGTCACGTCCAGCCCCTGCAGGCCAGATTCCACCCTATGTTCCAGTGGGCTGGCGCGGACGATGTCACTCGCGTATCTGCCGATGGCATTTCCACTAGTGAAGTAGATAAAAGGGTTCGACTGGTCACCAAGTACACCGCCAAGGATGTGCTTGCCAATGACCCAGACGTTCCTCCGTTTGATGCTGCTAACCCTCCTCCTAAGATATAGTCGTGCTACGTAGTAGCTTTGTTTGTCGACTGCTTCTTTGATGTTTCTTGACTTTGTGCTAAATTGTTTTCTGTATGCAGGATTGGGCGGTGTCACCCTATATGCCCCCTCTTCCCGAGGGGGTTATCCCTCGTGAAGCCTTGGAAGAGGACGAGTCGGAGTCGACTGTCCCGTCTGATGTGGAGGAGGAAGCCCCCGAGTCGAGTGGTCCAGATACTCGCAAGCGTTCGCGCAACGAGGATTCGGATGTGTCGTCTCCTTTGACCCCAGAAGGTGCAGGAGTTGGTGCAGAGTCGCCGATACCTGCCGTTCTTGTGAGTGCCGTGGCGCCATCTTCTCGTAAGAAAATGCGGTTGCCGAAGGAGTCGTCGTCAGAGTCAGGGGATCAAACCTTCTATTTTGACAAGTTTGATTGGTAGGTATGCGAGTCTTCCTTTTGGTTCTTCTTTGGAGTTGCATTCTCTTGATGTTGGTTGCGTTCTGCAGTCAGCCGGCGTCGTCATCTTCTGGCGACGTCCAATTTTTGAAGGAATCTTGAGTCGCAACCTCCAAGGACAAGAAAGCGGCTGAGCTCACTCCTTCTCCTCAATTGGCGGCCCACTCCGGGCATAATTCATCAAGTTCTCCACACAATGTGGAGCACCATATGGTTATCCGGATGCCTGCTAATCCATCGACTTCGGAGTCTTTGGAGGATCATGTATGTGTAGTATCTCTTCTTCTGATTTTGCAGTCGAATTTTCATCTATGCCATCTATTGATCCTTTACTATGTCTTCTGCCGCAGCTCATTGTGAAGGAAGCCGCTCGCCTTGCGGAGCAGTTGCTTGCGATGGCTCGTCAGCACGTAATGCTGTACAATCGCCATCGTGCGGTAGAAAGTGAGTGCTCCTTATTTTTCCTCTGCATCCTTTTGATGTGTTCGACTGACGGTTTTATCTTCGTTTGCGTCACAGTTGAGCATAATGCGCTCCTGCGTAGCACTGCTTCCCTCGAGAAGATGCTCGCTGCGGCGGTAAAAAGACGCGATGAGGCAGTCGCAGCATGTGCCGAGTCGCGGAAGCGCGAGGAGGATCTGCGCGCCTCCATCGTGGCTAGGGAGAAGTTATTCGAGGACCAACTTTTTTCGATTGCCAAGGTTCTCTCAGGTATTCCTTTGTCTAAATTTTCGGTGTTTTCTCTTCTTTCAAATTTGTTGTTGGTGTTGACCCTTGTGCCTATGCCTGGTTGTAGATGCCAGCGGTTTGATCTTTGACCCCCAGGCACTCCGTCGTGATGACGCCCTGGCAGGTGCCATTTCGGCAGTCGAAGATCGCAGCGCTGCCATTCAGGGGACGCTCACCAAGGCCAAGGGCGTGCTCAGTCACCTCCGAGAAGAGCTGGCGCCCAGAGCTGAGTTGATCGAGAATATGGATGAGCTGGTGGAGTCCTTTGCCGGAGGCATTCCTTCAAGCTTCAAGAACTCACTCCGTGTGGCTGGTGCTTCAATGTCACTCGCCATGGTTCAAGCACACGGAGTTAAAGTTGATCCTGCAGCAGTCTCTAAGGCAACGCCTGTCAGCGCTGATGGCCAGCAGGTAGTTTTTGCTCCCCTCGCGACTGCTTGTGGCAAGTACGGCCCGCAGCTGATCAATACAGTTGCGAAGTACTCTAAGGAGCTTCAGCGAGCCAATAAGATGGCTAAGGCTGCGACATCAGGGGCCGGGGGAAAGTTTGTGGCGTCTGACACTGCCACAGACTCGATGAGGCCCCCAAAACCAAAGTCGAAGTCGAAGAAGCCAATCGCTCCTCAGTAGTCGCGTCTTGTAATAGTTAAATAGCTTATATCTTTTGTTGAGAACATGCCTTTTGGCGAATGTATCTGCTAATACTTTGTTGATCTTGAATGCACTCGACTCTTTTGTCCATGCCTCGCCTTAGTCCTCTTATTGTCTCTTGCTTGACTTGTGATAGGGAACATCGAGTGATCCTTTGAGGGTGCCTCAGGATTCGCCGCCCCTTGATGACGCGTTGGCACCGCCGCGCTCAAGGGTGGATGAGCTGTCTCTGCTTTCCCGACTCCGTGACCGCGTGAAGCAATTGGAGCATGAATTGCCCGTACTCCGCAATAATGCGGATGTGTGGAAGTCGAAGGCGGAGAAGGCCGCCGCCCAAAAACAATTTCTGTTAGGGGAGGTGACGCAGCTGGGCGACCAATTCAAATGTTAGTTTTCTTATTCCTTATCTTGTTGTCACTCGCCATAGTTCCTTGTCTTCATACGTCTGTCTTTGCTTGGTATAGTTGTTAGTGCACGCCATCCTCAGGATGAGAAAGATAGGATCGCCATTCGCATGAATGATCTAACCCAGGAGCAGCTTCAGGTGAGTGGGTACTTTTGGGTGGATCATGATCACGCGATCGCACTGGCGACCCTGCAGGAGCATGCATCGCGAGTGCTTCACTTCCTGAGGAAGTCACAATCGTGCCTGAAGAATATTTATTGGACGATGTTCCCGCTGGACATCGTTCCATCGAGCCTGCTGGCCCTCCTTGCCAAATTCCAAGACTTGACTGCGGTCCGCGAGTGTGTACGACAGCAGCTAGTGGCTGGTGCCAAGGCTGCTCTATCGCTGGTGCGATTGCACAGACCTGATGTGGACGTTGCCGCGATTGCGGCCGGACCCCCAGCGCCGCCAGCGGGTTTGACTTGGAACATGGTTCCTCACTACCGGGCGGTGGATCGCCCTGCGGAGGAGATCGTCGACTTCTTTGAGGAGCAGACCAATGTTCCTTTGCTGCAACAGTAGTTTAGTTTGTATCCTGCACATAGTTGTACCAGTGTTGTAAAGTTCATAGACATTCTTTGTATAATTGATTAATATTGATGTATATAGAAGGCTTGTTAGCGTGTATATTTTGCGAGTGTGTTGCAGTATGCGACTCCTTTTCGTTAGCCTGGCCTTGTGTTTATCTCAGTCCCTTGTCAACCTGTCAGGTGCGTTGCATCTGGGTTGATGTTTGTCAAGGGTTTCGATTGGTGTGCCAGCTACTCAGGATACCGCGCTAGTTCGTAGAACAGATGTGTCTAGGGTGGCACAGCGCCCGAGTGAATAATTTGCGAAAAATTAAAGAAAAACACAGAGTTTCGGGACACTTAGCTTTATTTTTCACGGGATAGTACGAGGTACAATGTGTGGCTAAGGAGCCTTGGATGAGTAGCCTTATTTGAAAGGAAAAAACAGAAATGACTAAGGGTAGAAGCGCCACAGCTGCGCGATGTTCCAAGGGTTGGAGTATGCGGTTCCTGTCTCTATATTTTTAAGGCGATAGGCGCCACCTGGGATTACTTCTGTAATAACGTATGGTCCCTCCCAGGGGGACTCGAGCTTGAGATGCCCTTACTGTTTCAGTCGCAGGACCAGGTTTCCTTCGACGAAGGACCTGGGGCGTAGCATTCTGCTGTGGTAGTTGCGCAGGTTCTGCTGGTAGATCATTGATCTCTCTGCGGAAATTTCCCTTGCCTCGTTAACATGGGTAGACCCTACAGGTACTCGAGCTTGGTATATACGGCCTGAATATGTAGAGGCCCACGGTCTCGCCAAGGTCCAAATGAGGAACTCGAGTAACCTACGGACTCTCGATTACTTGAAGAACAAGAAGAAGCTAAAGATAGAAAGTTCAAAGGGGAAAACCCTAACTTGTAACCGACTCGACCTGCTACCCGAGACCTAGCCTATCTATATAAAGGCTAGGAGGGGGTGGCGAGGAGGACACATGCAACCCTAGCTTCCACAACCCTCGCCAGATTGCATCTGCGCACCATTGTAATCTTCGATTCCTTTGATAATTCCACGAGCAGACAAGCAGGAGTAGGGACCTCTACGAGGCCTAATCCTGGGTAAATCTTCGAGTCCCCTGTGTGCTTGTTTGCTAGCCGATAGATGTCTCCAGCGCTCCCTCCTTATCCAAAACCCAAGTCCATAACAATGGGCATTGATGAGTTCAACCCTCGTTAATTGGCGCCGTCTGTGGGAATTGGGAGTGCTGATGTTGCGGCTTCTTCGGCCCCATCAACCGTGATCTATAACTCCGCAACAGCGGAGATCCGCCAGCTATTCGGCGCGTTCGACTTCACCGTCCACATGCCGGCCACTCGCCCAGCTTTCGAGTCTGTGGGCGACAGAATTAGCCTGGCGATCGGGAGCTTCCGCTTCCAAGTTGGTCAGATGGGCACGCTTCGCATGCCTTACCAGCTGACAGTACCATCGATTGCTCCAACATCGTGGTTCCCTCCACCGATCGACACCCTCAGTGAGCTCACCGCCCCAACAACAGTCGAGAATACGGTCAGCGACAGCAGTCGCGAATCCGATTTGAGCGATCTGGCAACTAAAGATGGAGCCTACGGATCCGGATCTGAGAGTTGCGGGAGCAGCAGCTTCCCCAACCACTTCATGTGCACTGTCATCAACGTAGGCGACACCTCCGCCAATCGTGACAACACGGGCAACGGCGGCCACGGAGCTGACCCGCCAAACGGCGGCATACCCAACGGCGGACCACCGCCTAACGGCGGACCATCACCAAACGGCGCCCCCGTCCACAACGAGGGAGCAGTCAAGCCTCCAACCATAATAAACGAGCAAACTGGCGAACGCGTCGTGATAAGGCTCAATGAACTCGAGTGGGCTTGCTGCCGCGAGGCCCTACAGGGTAACCCTCTACCCTTTGGCTCCCCGCAAGAGCTCCTAATGGGCTATCATTGGCTCCTGAAGGAAGAATTCAAGCGTCAAGTGCAAACAATCGCGCAACTCGAGGCGCGCAAAAACGTGGCATATGAGTCGATTCTTCGACGTGCTGGGCTCTCCTCCCACTGAGGATCCTACTCAAAGGGAAACGAGTACATCGCAAACAAGAGGCGATCCCGGATGGCCCATCTCACCGAGCAAGAACGCATAGAAGCTGCAAAGGTCCTCGACTTCAGCTCTATGACAGTCGATACACAGGGCAATGTGGTCCCCAAGACGCCGTAGGCTGCGGTGACAGCAGCCACCATGTACCTCCTCAACAACCAGCCGCCGGCTGGAGATCCCCGAGCCGCCATGCACCGATCTACGATCGCGGGCTTGGGACTAGTCGAGGCCGCCCTTGACAGGGAGCCAACACCGGAACTGAAAAAAGGCAAAGCGCTACTCCTCGCCCTCATCCAGCAACGACAGTCACGACCTGTCTCGACGTCGCTGCTCACGGTGACACGACCACAACTATGATGCGCGCGATGACCTCACGCAGCACAAGATCGACAAATCAAGGGCGTGACGTGCTCAGTCGACTGACTCAGAAGACGAAGATGTGGAGGTCTGTGGCGCCAGATGCTTCAGCAGGGCCATCAGGCAAAAGCAAATTCCAAGGGGTTTAAACTCCCGTCGGAGAACCAGAAATTTGACGGTCTGCAGGACCCGAAGATCTGGCTGGAGGACCACATCTCCTCCATCAGGCTCCACGGTGGAAGTCGAAGCACGGCCATGCAATGCTATAGCTGCAAGGCGCCGCTCGAGCATGGCTCAACAACCTCCCACGCGGATCCATTCGCAGTTGGGAAGAGCTGGTTTACAGCGTCGTGCGCAACTTCAAGGGCACATACAAACGGCCCACACCAATCGAAGAGCTAAGATGCTGCCAGCAAAGATCGGGTGAATCGCTACGCTCCTACATCCAAAGGTGGTCCATCATCAAGAACTCCGCAGAGAACATCTCGGAGGATCGCGCGATTGACGCATTCAACGGTGCCGTGTCGCATAGTGCTCATGGAGGAGCTGGGCCGCTCAAAGCCCAAAACCATCGACCACCTGATGGAAATTGCGAATCGCTGGGCAGATGGAGAAGATTCGGTGAAAAATCGCGCTCACTCCGACGACGAGGCAGATCTCGAGCGCAGACGCGACCGCTGAGGCAAACGCCGCATGCGCATCTACGATGACCGAGACGTCGTCAACATGGTCGCAGCCAGCTACGTGGACAGACACGACGACAACCACAACAGCGGCTACCGCAGCGGTGGATACCGCGACTCCGGAAAAACCACGCAAGTGTGGCAACGCCGCAGTCGTGATGAGGCACCCGCAACATCCATTGAAGACAAACTATCCAGGCCATGCACTGTGCACTTCTACATCGACAAGCATGATGGAAAGAAGAAGTCCAGTCACCTCCTCAAGGACTACCGCGAGTTCCTCAAACTACATGAGGGATTGGTTCGAATGAATTGCAACGCAGTCGAAAGGGGCTACGGAGTCGCTCTAGGCGCCATGGCACATGGCGCTCCGCCACCACCACCTGGACTACCCCCAAATGCAGCTGCGCCGGACCAGCACCAGGGAGGCGAACCATACCCACGGTCGATGGGTACCATGATGATCCAAAAGGGACGCGCCTCGAATAGGGTGTAGAAGGCCATCACTCGCCAAGTCAACTTGGCCACAAACTCACCACCATCCACCACTGAGTACCTCAGCGGAAGCAAGTCATGTATCACCTTCGACAAGCGCGACCATCCGCCTCAAGTACCTCGTCCAGGCCATTTCCCCTCGTACTCGAGGCGCAAATACGTGGATTCAACATGAGCCGCGTCTTCATGGACGGCGGAAGCGACATCAACCTTATATTCGCGAGTACCTTGCGAGCCATGAGGATCCCTCTGACTTGCTTAGAGGCCTCAGACACAACATTCCATGGCATCGTCCCTGGCAAGGGCATGTATCCCCTTGGAAAAATCAACCTTGATGTCATCTTCGGCACGCCAAAAAAATTTCGGCACGAGCGCATCGACTTCGAGGTCTTCGACTGGCCCTCGCAGTACCACTGAATTCTCGGACATGTTGCATTCGCTAGGTTCATGGAAGTACCACACTACGCCTATCTGCAAATGAAGATGCCAGGCCCTAACGGTGTGATCACAGTCAACAGAAGCTTCGAAAAGGTCCGACAGCTGCGATAGGGAATTCAACAGAATCTCCTAGTCCTTCGGCATGTAGGAGGAACTCGCAAGATTGAAGGAATCGATAGACAACAGTCTGCCTCCCCTAAGCCGACCAAGCTCACCTGACCCGTCCTTCGACTCATCCGTGCACACGAGGAAAGTCCAGGTCCACCCATCGGATCCTGCCAAGACGGCCCTCATCGCCAACAACTTGAGTCCCGCATAGGAACTCGCGCTCGTCGAATTCCTCCATGAGCATTGGGAAATGTTCACCTGGTGTCCAGCGGACATGCCAGGGGTTCCCAGGGAATTCGCCGAGCACGCACTCAACGTCAACCCAGACGCAAGGCCAGTCAAGCAAACAATCCGGCGATTATCTGAGCCAAGAGCAAAGGCAGTTGGAATGGAGATCAACAGACTACTCGACGTCAAATTCATACGCCAGATCAAGGAAAGCACTTGGCTTGCCAACATGGTGATAGTACCAAAAAAGTACACAGATATCCTGCGAATGTGCGTGGACTTCACCTCTTTGAATAAGCACTGCCCAAAGGACCACTTCCCGTTACCGCGAATCGACCAGATCATGGACTCCACCGCGGGATGCGAGCGCCTCTGCTTCCTCGACACATACTCAGGCTATAACCAGATTCGAATGAAGGAGGAAGATCAAGAAAAAACAACGTTTACAACGCCTTTTGGTGTGTTCTGCTACAACACAATGACCTTCGGGCTAAAGAACGCAGGAGCCACCTACCAGCGGTGCATGCAGGCTTGCCTCAAGAACCAACTCGATTGCAACATTCAAGTCTATGTCGACGACATAGTAATCAACACCAAAGAGGAAGCCTCATTAATCGACGATTTGCACGAAACCTTCGCCAACCTCGATCGCTACTGGATCACCCTCAATCTGGACAAGTGCGCCTTTGGCGTACCATCTGGGCAACTACTCGGGTATCTGATCTCCGTGAGAGGGATCGAGGCAAACCCGAAGAAAATAAAAGCCATACTGGCCATGGAGAAGCCGAAAAACATAAGGGGCGTCTAGCAGCTGGCTGGGTGAATCCCGACCCTCGGTCGATTTATCAGTCGGATGGGTGAAAAGGCACTGCCCTTCTACGAACTCCTCCGTAAAGCCGACAAGTTCGAGTGGACCATTGAGGCATAGGAAATATTCGAAGACCTCAAGCGCCTGCTATCCACTTCGCCAGTACTGGTGACCCCACGAGAAAGGTAACCGTTGTTGCTATACATCTCCGCCACCAACCAGGTGGTCAGCACAGTGCTCGTAGTCGAACGAGCCGAGGAAAACAAGGTCCACGGGGTACAGCGCCTAGTCTACTACCTCAGCGAGGTACTTACACCAACAAAACAGCGGTAACCGTACTACCAGAAACTGGCGTACGGCGTCTTCATGATGGTCGGGCGACTGCACCACTACTTCCAAGAACACCCAATCGTGGTAGTCAACGACGCCCCGCTTGGGCATATCCTCAACAATCCCGATGCCACCGGACGAGTCACACTTTGGGATATCGAACTGTCTCCACGGGACATCACATATGAAAAACGCAACGCAATTAAGTAGCTGGTTCTCCCTGACTTCCTCGTGCACTAGATGGAGAACTAGCTCCCCGAAAAACCAGATATGTCCTACCTCTAGACAATGCACTTCGACGGATCCCGCGGAAAGACAGAGCTGGTGCAGGTGTCATACTGACATCGCCCCAGAGGGACAAGCTAAAATATATCCTGCGAATGCAGTTCACCGCCTCCAACAACGAAGCTGAATACAAGGCCCTGGTACACGGGATGAGGATGGCAAAAGCCTGCGGTGCCAAAAGGCTCATAATATACGGCGACTCCAGGATGGTCGTCAACTAGACAATGCACGAGTGCGACGCACTGAATGACAACATGATCGCCTACCGCGACCTCTATGACACACTCGAAGGGGAATTCAACGGCTGTGAACTACGGCACATAGGTCGTGAAAGCAACGAAGAGGCGGATGCACTCGCCAACATAGGCTCTACCTGCGCCCCCATACCACCTGGGGTATTTCTCGAGCACATCTGCGAACGCTCCATCAAGCCAAAGGCAGCAGAGAAGAAAACAAGCGCAACAATAGACTCGGGGGCTACGCCGCCCAATGAGCCAATGACACTCGACAACTTGGAGCTGGACACAGGACTTGAAGGACCAATGAGCTTCATGATGATCGAGCAATCCTAGACTCAACCGTACATCACGTACCTTCTCAGTAAGAGACTACCGGATGATCTGACTAATGCACGACACATCGTGTGGCGATCCAAGGCATTCGCTGTTATCAACGACGAACTATACAAGCACAGCATCATAGGAGTACTCCAGCGATGCGTCTCCACGGCCGATGGAAGAGCTGTTCTCCTCGACATCCATGAAGGGTCCTACGGGCACCACGCCGGCAGTCGCGCCCTCATTGCCAAAGCTCTACAAGCTGGATTCTACTGGCCTACGGCCATGCGTGACGCCAAGGACATCGTCCAAAAATGCAATGCTTGCCAGCGATTCGCGTACAAGCCGCACGCACTTGGCGCAGAGCTCCGGCCAATTCCATTGGCCTGGCCCTTTGCGCAATGGGGACTCAACATGGTCGGCAAACTCCCAAGGTCCTCACGAGGAGGCTACGTCTACCTCCTGGTCGCAGTCGACAAATTCACAAAGTGGATAGAGGCCATGCCAGTGAACAATCAATCAGGGCACAACGCAGTCAAGTTCTTCGAGTCCATCGTCTACCGCTTCAGAGTGCCACACAGCATCATCACAGACAACGGGACGAACTTCACATCCAAGGAGTTCCAAGAATTCTGCGAGAATCTAGGAATCAACGTCAGCTATGCCTCGGTGGCACATCCACAGACCAACGGTCAAGTCGAAAAAGCTAACGGGCTTGTCTGCGGCGGCATCAAGAAGCGACTCCTCCGGCCACTCGAACAAGCCGCGGGTTGCTGGCCAGACGAACTACAATCAGTACTATGGAGCCTACGCACCACTCCAAACAGTGCTATGGGGTACACACCGTTCTTCATGGTGCACGGGGCTCAAGAGGTGCTACCCACTAAGGTACGATACAAAGCACCACGCGTGGTCTCTTACAGCGAGCAGGAGTCAACTCTGGCACTCGAAGACTCCGTCGACCTCCTTGACGAGGCAAGGGAAATTGCTGCGGAAAGATCAACGATCTACTAGCAGAACCTTCACAACTACCATAGTAGGAGGCTACGCCCTAGATCCTTCGTTGAAGGCGACCTGGTCCTGCGACTGAAGCAACAAGGTATCTCAAGCTTGAGTCCCCCTAGGAGGGACCATACGTGATTACAAAAGTAATCCCAGGTGGCGCCTATCGCCTTCAAGATTTAGAGACAGGAGTCGCATACTCTAACCCTTGGAACGTCGTGCAGCTGCGACGCTTCTACCCTTAGTCGCCTTTTTACTTTTTCATTGCAAAATAAGGCTACTCAGCCAAGGCTACTTAGCCACACATTGTACTTCATACTATCCCGCGAATAAATAAAGCTAAGTGCCCCAAAGACTCTGTGTTTTCCTTTATTTTTTGCAAATTATCCACTCGGGGGCTGCGACACCCTCTACATATTTGTTCTACAAACTAAAACGCGATATCCTGAGTAGCTGGCGCACCAATCGAAAACCTTGACAAACATCAACCCAGTTGCAACGCACCTGACAAGTTGACAAGGGACTGAGATGAGCGCATAGCCAGGCTAACGAAAAGGAGTCGCATAGTGCAACGCAGTCAAAAAACATACAGGCTAACAAGCTCTTTTACACATCATCGAAAATCAGTTATACACAACATATATACGAACTTTACAACATTGGTACAATTATCTGCAGGATACAAACTAAACTACTATTGCAGCAAGAGAACATTGGTTTGCTCCTCGAAGAAGTCGACGATCTCCTTTGCTGGACGATCCACTGCCTGGTAGTGCGACACCATGTTCCAGGCAAAACCCGCTGGCGGCGCAGGTGGGCCAGCCGCAATTGCTGCAACGTCTACATCAGGCCTATGAAGTCGCACCAGCGACAGAGCAGCCTTGGCACCGGCCACCAACTGTTGCCGTACACACTCGCGTACCGCACTCAAGTCGTGGAATTTAGCGAGAAGGGCCAGCAGGCTCGATGGAACGGCATCCAACAGGAACATTGTCCGATAAATATTCTTCAAGCATGACTGTGACTTCTTCAAAAACTGAAGCACTCACGATGCACGATCCTGCAAGGTCGCCAACGTGATTACGCGATCATGATCTACCCAGAAGTACCCACTCGCCTGAAGTTGCTCTTGGGTCAGGTCATTCATGTGAATGGCAATTCGATCCTTCTCATCCTGCGGATGGAGCATGCTGACAACTGTACAAAGCAAAAGCGGAATTATGAGGACAACACACCATCGTGCGTGATTACAAGGAAAAGATAAGAGTAAGAAAGCTAACATTTAAATTGGTCGCCCAGCTGCGTCACCTCCCCCAACAGATATTGTTCTCGGGCGGTGGCCTTCTCTGCCTTCGATTTCCATACATCCGCATTACCGCGGAGTACAGGCAATTCACGCTCCAACTTCTTCACGCGATCACGGAGTCGTGAGAGCAGAGACAGCTGATCCACCCTTGAGCGCGGTAGTGTGAAAGTGTCATCAACGGGCGCGAATCCTGAGGTTCCCTCAACGGTTCACTTGATGTGCCCTATCACAAATCAAGCAAGAAGCAATAAGAAGACTAAAGCGATGCACAGACAAAAGATTCGAGTGCATTCCAGATTAAGCAAAAGTATCAGCAGACACACTCGCCAAAAGGCATGTTTTTCGACAGAAGACATAAACTATCTAACTATTACAAGAGAACTGAGGAGCAACTAGTTTCTTCGACTTGGACTTTGGCTTTGGGGGCCTCATCGAGTCCATGGCAGTATCAGATGCCACTGACTTTCCGCAGGCCCCTGACGCCGCAGCCTTAGAATACTTTGCCACTGTGTTGATCAGCTGTGGCCCATACTTGCCACAAGCAGTCGTGAAAGGGGCAAAGACTACCTGCTGGCCGTCCGCGCTGACAGGCATTGCCCTTGAAACCGCTACAGGATCAACTTCGACTCCATGGGCTTGCACCATTGCGAGTGACATTGACGCACCAGCCGCACGGAGAGAGTTCTTGAATCTAGCAGGAACGCCTCCAGTAAGGGATTCCACCAGCTCATCCAGATTTTCGATCAATTCAGCCTTGGGTGTCATCTCCTCCTGAAGACGGCTGAGCACGCCTTTAGCCTTGGAGAGCGTACCCTGCACGGCAGCACTGTGGTCTTTGACTGCCGAGACAGCACCCGCCAATGCGTCATCACGGCGGAGCACCTATGCGTCAAAGCTCAGACCGCTGGCATCTATACAAGAATCAAGCATTGGCACAATGTCAGCAGCAAATAGCAACATCGAAGGCAATCGAAAAAGAGGCAGTTGGTAAAATTGCAGACCAGCAAATACCTGAGAGAGCCTTGGCAATCAAAAAAAGTTGTTCTTCGAACAACTTCTCCCTAGCTGCAATGGAGGCACGTAGATCCTCTTCGCGCTTTTGCGCCTCGTCACGTGCCGCGATTGCCTCATCGCGGCTCTCCACAGCCGCGGCGAGCGTCTTTTCCATGGTGGTGGCGTTGCAAAGAAGGGAATTATGTTCAGCTGCAAAACAAAATAGAAGGGATAGACTATCAGTCGACTACATAACAACGACAAAAGAAGAAGAAGTAAAAGGCACTTACTTTCCACCACGCGATAGCGCGTATCCAGCATTGCATGCTGGCGACCCATCGCAAGCACCTGCTCCGCCAGGTGAGCGGCTTCCTTCACAAGGAGCTATCGTAAGAGGAAAACAATAAAGGATCAGCAGATGACATAGATAAAATCGACTGCAACATCATAAAAGAGAGATACTACACTTACATGATCCTCCAATGACTCCGAAGTCGATTCATGAGCAGTCATCCGAGCAACCATTCGATGATCCCCATCGTGTGGAGAGCTTGATGAGTTATGCCCGGAGTGGGCCGTCAATGGAGGAGAAGGAGCACGCTCAACCTCTTTCTTGGCCCTGGAGGTCGCGACTCCAGATTCTTTCAAAAATTGGACGTCGCCAGAAGATGACGACGCCTCCTGACTGCAAGACCAAACCAACATCAAGAAAAGTCGAAGGTTTGATCCCCGACTCAGACGACGATTCCTTCGGCATCCGCATCTTCTTGTGAGAGGATGTCGCCATGGCACACACAGGAACGGCAGGGATTGGCGACTCTGCACCAACACCTACACCTTCCGGAGTTGAAGGGGACGACACATCCGAATCTTTGATGCGTGAACGCTTGCGAGTATCCGGACTACTCGACTCGGGGGCTTCCTCCTCCATATCATATGGGACGGTCGACTCCGACTCGTCCTCTTCCAAGGCTTCACGAGGAATAACCCCCTCAGGAAGAGGGGGCATACAGGGTGACACCGCCCAATCCTGCATGCAGAAAACAAATTTAACACAAAGTCAAGAAACGGCAAAGAAGCAATCGACAAACAAAGCTACTACGTAGCACAACCATACCGCAGGAGGAGGGTTCGAAGCATCGAACGGAGGAACGACTGGTTCACTAGGGAGCACATCCTTGACGGTGTACTTGGTGACCAGTCGAACCCTTTTATCTACCTCACTCGCGGACATGCCATCGGCAGGCACGCGAGTGACATCGTCCGTGCCATCCCACTAGAACATGGGGTGGACTCTGGCCTGCAGGGGCTGGACACGACGGCGCAGCCGCGTGCGAATGAGGGCGTAGCCTCCCTCCTCTTTTCCCATGTGACTCTCGAGGTCGCAGACGCGCTCGTACAGCACATTTGTCTCCGCGGACTCGCTAGGCATAATTACGTTCTTCCAAGAACGCCTCCTCTTGCATAGCGTCGCGGGGTCGAAGGGCGCGAGTCCGTAGTGGTCTCCGTCGGCCTTCTGGTCATGGACGTAGAACCACTTGTCCCTCCACCCTTGGACAAACATCATCAGCTTGATGTCGAAGTACGTGGCAGAAGGATCGATGTGGATACCGCAGCCGCCTACATCATAGACTATGGAACCAGACGCCGATTGGCGCTTCAACTTGAAGAGGCGCTTGAAGAGGCCGAAGTGTGGCTCGATTCCGAGACAGCACTCACAGAGAGTAATGTAGCAAGCTACGTGGCGGATGGAATTGGGGGACAGCTGATGGAGCTGGAGCCCGTAAAAGCAGAGAAGGCCCCTGAAGAAAGGATGTAGGGGCAATGAGAGGCCACAGATGATGAACGCTAGGAACATCACCTGAAAGCTGGCAGGAGGAGAGGGGATTACCTCGCTGCCAGGGACGCGCGCGTCAGCGACTGCGGACGACAAAACTCCGTCTTGGCGAAGAAGACGAAGCTCTGAGGACTTGATCACAGATGCACGCCATGCACCATTTGAGACGCGAGTTACCATGCCCTTCTTCTTTCCGCCAGCGGCGGAGCCGCCTTTCTTCTTCGTCGCAGCCGTGGTAGCAGCAGAATTGGCCGCAGCACCTCCCTTTTTCTTCCTCATTCCGGGGCGGCGATGTGACCGGAGGAAGTAGCTGGGAAATACACGGAGCTGGTCTAGCGCCGCGAAGCAAAGGAGCGCAAAGAAGCAGAGGAGCAGTGGTAATGGCGATGGAGGCAAAGGCAGAAAAGAAGTAGATGTGAAATTTACCGTCGCCGCATCGCTACTTAACCCCCTGGAAGATGCAATCCAACGGCTCAGAAAAACCTTATCAGACGTGTGGCGTTCATCGAGCTCGACACGTGGAGGACCTAAAGCACGAACCGTCCCCCACTACTCCCATTATGCGCGGAAATCGACGATGCGCAGTTAAAATAAAGATTACGCACGCCCGGTCAAATCAGAGTCAGGAAATGGGACCCACTGCTTGTCACGTCCTGTCAAACTCGCTCACGCGGGCAACTGAGGTCATGGAATCTTCAGCACTGACATCATCCAAAATTACGCAGCAGCAGATTTCGACTACTTTAGTCCTTGCTCGAGTCTTCGACTCCACCAAGCACTCGGGGGCTACTCCCATAGGGAGCGCTGGTCGCGCACCCTACGATTTTTTCTTTTTCTTTTTGCAGGAACATGGACAATCAAAGCAAACCCAACCACTCGAAACACGGTTCGACTATGGACATGGGTTACTCCCATAGGGAGCACCGGAAGAAAATTCGACTGAAACAAGCAAACAAAAGACGACAGTAGTTGTAAAAGTTCTTTAGTCCCTGCCTGAGTCTTCGACTCAACCAGGCACTTGGGGGCTACTCCCATAGGGAGCGCTGGTCGCGCACCCTATGATTATTTGAACAAAGTACTGTGTGTTGATAACATCCACACTCGAAGCTTATGGCGACACCGCCTCATGATTTTTCCCTACAAAGAGACCGCGTCTCCTGGGTCACCCGAATCATCTTCGCGATGACAAAAATTCGAATGTCGCGCTTACAGCGTGAAGATAAGACCTAAATAAGGCCTGGCAATGCATTTGCTGCGCACTACCAGAAATATAACTGTGCCTACAGGCGCGATGAACATGCCTTGACAGACACGTCGAGAGCTACCCATACACTGGAATTCGACTCTTGTAAGACCTCCGTGGCTTGAGTCGAATTACACCAGCACTTTTCCGGATTCGAGTTCGGGGACTCGAGTTCGAGTAGATGGCGTTGTTTTACCATAAGGTAGTTAACTAATACCGATACATCGGTTAAGTCAGGCATGCACATCAACAATCCCTATGACATAAACAGGCCAGTCGAAAAACATACTCAGTCATGCACTCAAAAGGCTTCATAAAGTCTCCAGTCGAATCTGCGATTCCACTGGACACTCGGGGGCTACTGACATGGGTATACCCTATAGGTACTCGAGCTTGGTATATACGGCCTGAATACGTAGAGGCCCATGGTCTCGCCAAGTCCTAAATGAGGAACTCGAGTCACCTACGGACTCTCGATTGCTTGAAGAACAAGAAGAAGCTAAAGATAGAAAGTTCAAAGGGGAAAATCCTAACTT
This sequence comes from Avena sativa, assembly GCA_916181665.1. Lineage (NCBI taxonomy): Eukaryota > Viridiplantae > Streptophyta > Magnoliopsida > Poales > Poaceae > Avena > Avena sativa. The sequence goes on from OV702288.1 coordinate 343,005,976, forward strand.
GTAATCGACTCGACCTGCTACCTGGGACCTAGCCTATCTATATAAAGGCTAGGAGGGGGCAGCGAGGAGGACACACGCATCCCTAGTTTCCACAACCCTCGCCAGATTGCATCTGTGCACCATTGTAATCTTCGATTCCTTTGATAATTCTACGAGCAGACAAGTAGGAGTAGGGACCTCTGTGAGGCCTGAACCTGGGTAAATCTTCGAGTCCCCTGTGTGCTTGTTTGCTAGCCGATAGATGTCTCCAGCGCTCCCTCCTTCTCCAAAACCCAAGTCCATAACAATGGGCACTAATGAGTTAAACCCCTTCACTCGTCAAAGAGGTCGACAGAGTCTTCGAGTGCAAAAGTGGACTCTTGCTCACTATAAGCAACCACACGTGGTGCCTTGTATCGTACGTCGGCGGGCAACACCGCTTCGGCCCCGTGCACCATTAAGAACGGAGTGTACCCTGTGGTGCTGTTTGGAGTTGTGCGTAGGCTCTAGAGTACTGATTGTAGTTCATCTGGCCAGCAACCCACGGCCTGTTCGAGTGGCTTGAGGAGTCGTTTCTTGATGCTGCCGCAAACGAGCCCGTTAGCTTTTTCGACCTGACCGTTTGTCTGTGGATGTGCTATGGAGGCATAGCTGACGTTGATCCCCAGATTCTCGCAAAATTCTTGGAACTCCTTGGATGTGAAGTTCGTCCCATTGTCCGTGATGATGCTGTGTGGTACTCTGAAGTGGTAGATGATGGACTCGAGGAACTTGACTGCGCTGTATCCTGACTGATTGGTCACTAGTATGGCCTCTATCCACTTGGTGAATTTGTCGACTACGACCAGGAGGTAGACGTAGCCTACTCGTGAGGACTTTGGGAGTTTGCCAACCATGTCGAGTCCCCATTGCGTGAAGGGACAGGCCAATGGAATTGGCTGGAGCTCTGCACCAGGTGCGTGTGGCTTGTATGCGAATCGTTGCCACGCGTTGCATTTCTGGACGATGTCCTTGGCGCCGCGCATGGCCGTAGGCCAGTAGAATCCAGCTCGTAGAGCTTTGGCAACGAGGACGCGACTGCCGGCGTGGTGCCCGCAGGTCCCCTCATGGATGTCGAGGAGAACAGCTCTTCCATCGGCCATGGAGACGCATCGTTGGAGCACTCCTGTGATGCTGCACTTGTATAGTTCGCCGTGCATCAGTTGGATCGTCCGGTAGCCTCTTGCTGAGAAGGTACGTAATGTACGATTGAGTCCAGGATGGCTCGATCATCATGACGCTCATTGGTCCTTCGAGTCCTGTATCCAACTCCAAGTCGTCGAGTGCCATTGGCTCATTGGGCGGCATAGCCCCCGAGTCCGTTGCTGCGCTTGTTTTCTTCTCTACGGCCTTTGGCTTGATGGAGCGTTCACAGATGCGCTCGAGAAATAACCCGGGTGGTATGGGGGCGCAGGTAGAGCCTATGTTGACGAGTGTGTCCGCCTCTTCATTGCTTTCGCGACCTATGTGACGCAGCTCGCAGCCGTCGAAATCCCCTTCGAGTGTGTCGTAGAGGTCGTGGTAGGCGATCATGTTGTCGTTCAGTGCATCGCACTCGTGCATTGTCTGGTTGACGACCAACTTGGAGTCGCCATATATTATGAGCCTCTTGGCGCCGTAGGATTTTTCCATCCTCATCCCGTGTAGTAGGGCCTCGTATTCGGCTTCGTTGTTGGAGGCGGTGAACTGCATTCGCAGGATATATCTCAGCTTGTCTCCCTGGGCGATGTCAGTATGATGCCTGCGCCGGCCCCATCTTTTTGCTTGGAACCGTCGAAGTGCATTGTCCAGAGGTAGGACATATCTGGTTTTTCGGGGAGCTGGTTCTCCATCCAGTGCACGAGGAAGTCAGTGAGAACTTGCGACTTGATTGCATCGTGTTTTTCATATGTAATGTCTCGTGGAGACAGTTCGATTCCCCAAAGTGCGACTCGTCCGGTGGCATCGGGATTGTTGAGGATGTGCCCAAGCGGGGCGTCGTTGACTACCATGATTGGGTGTTCCTGGAAGTAGTGGCGCAGTCGCTGGGCCATCATGAAGACGATGTACGCCAGTTTCTGGTAGTGCGGGTACCGCTGTTTTGTTGGCGTAAGTACCTTGCTGAGGAAGTAGACTGGGCACTGTACTCCATGGACCTTGTTTTCCTCGGCTCGTTCTACCACGAGCATCATGCTGACCACCTGGTTGGTGGCGGAGATGTATAGCAACAGGGGTTCCCTTTTGCGTGGGGTCACCGGTACTGGCGAGGTGGATAGTAGGCGCTTGAGGTCTTCGAATGCTTCCTATGCCTCATTGGTCCACTCGAATTTGTTGGCTCTGCAGAGGAGTTGGTAGAAAGGTAGTGCCTTCTCGCCCATTCGACTAATGAATCGACTGAGCGCCGCGATTCGCCTAGCCAGCTGCTGGACGCCTCTTATGTTTTTCGGCTTCTCCATGGCCAGTATGGCTTTTATTTTCTTCGGGTTCACTTTGATCCCTCACACGGAGATAAGATACCCGAGTAGTTGCCCAGATGGTACACCGAAGGCGCATTTGTCCGGATTGAGCTTGATCTAGTAGCGGTCGAGGTTGGAGAAGGTTTTGTGCAAATTGTCGATTACTGAGGCTTCCTCTTTGGTGTTGATTACTATGTCGTCGACATAGACTTGAATGTTGCGACCAAGTTGGTTCTTGAGGCAAGCCTGCTTGCACCGCTGGTAGGTGGCTCCTGCGTTCTTTAGCCTGAAGGGCATTGTGTTGTAGTAGAACACACCAAAAGGCGTTGTAAACGCTGTTTTTTCTTGATCTTCCTCCTTCATTCGAATCTGGTTATACCCTGAGTAGGCGTCGAGGAAGCAAAGGCGCTCGCATCTGATGTCTACGCACTTCTATTCTTGTAGACAATTGTTGGGCCTCCAAGTGCAGAGGTTTGTAGAACAACAGCAAGTTTTCCCTTAAGTGGATTACCCAAAGTTTATCGAACTCAGGGAGGAAGTGGTCAAAGGTATCTCCTCTCAAGCAACCCTGCAATCAAGATACAAGAAGTCTCTTGTGTCCCCAACACACCCAATACACTTGTCAGGTGTATAGGTGCATTAGTTCGGCGAAGAGATAGTGAAATATAGGTGGTATAGATAATTATAAGTGGTAATGGTGATAGAAGATAGCTTGATGGTGTGGAAAAGACTAAAGGCAAACTGAAATAAAAAGGAAGCAAGCAAACATGTAACAGATCTAATTGCAAACAGTGTTTCAATGCTAGAAGCAAGGCCTAGGGATCATACTTTCACTAGTGAACACTCTCATATAAATATCTTCTCTTTATGATACTACTCTTAACTACTCTCCGGTAGGACACTCTAATCCATGGTAGGGCTATAACAGCACACCTCAAAGGAAGCCTTTCCCATCTAGATAACCCCACACTGTCACCCTGAGTACTAAATGAGTCCAACAAACACCACAATTTCATAAAGACATCCAACTCCAAATATAACTCATAACAAGTATTTGTAATCTCTAGCCTAAGTGCCACCATGGTGTGCACGCTGTCACTTTCACACACATGGGGAGAGAAGAGATCTATTAAAGCACTTGAGTAGCAAGGTAGATCTATAGATTACAAGCTCATGATCTCAATAAGATCATGCATAGAGAGAGAGATGAACACATAGCTACCGGTAGAACTCTTAGCCTCGAGAGGGAACTACTACCTCCTCATCTTGGGAATCAGCAATGGTGATTGAGATGGCGGTGGAGATCGATGGAGATGGCTCCGGGGGCACTTCCCTGTCCCGGCAGGGTGCCGGAACAGAGACTTTCTGTCCCCCGAATCTCCCCTTTGGTGGCGGCGGCACAGCGGTACTTTTCGTGGATTTCTGATTGACTATTTAGGGTTTTGGTATCGGGAGGCTCTTATAGGCGAAGGAGGTAAGGTCGGTGGCCGGCCAGGGGGCCCACACCATGCCCTGGCGTGGCCTGGGGGGACCAGCACCATGGGGTGGTGTGGCCACCCTGTGGCCCCTCTCCATCTTGTCTTCTGGCTCCGTGAGTCTTCCGGTAAAATATCAACTATGGCTTTTGTCCCGTCCAATTCCGAGAATATTCATTTTCTGAATTTCTGGAACCAAAAACAGCAGAAAACAGGCAGCTGGCACTGTGGCTCTTGTTAATAGGTTAGTCCAAGAAATCATATGAAAAGTACTCCAAAGTTGGAACAAAACACAAGAAAGTGGATAAAACCAAGCATGGAACATCAAAAATTATAGATACATTTGCAATGTATCAACATCCCCAAGCTTAACTCCTGCTCGTCCTCGAGTAGGTAAGTGATAAAAAGTGAGAATAATTTTTGAGGTGACATGCACCATCAAAGACTTGATCAAAGTATTTGTAAAACATTCAAAGCTGGGATCATAGTACTTCAATCATAACATGAAAGACAAAGTTCTAACAATAAGACAAAGAAACTATGATGCAACATGAAAAGGCACAAACAAAAGATTCATGAATAACAATGCTTTGCAAGACGTTTGTTTGTTTCACATAAAGAAAACATAGCATAATGGCATTCAGCTTGTCCCTCATAGAGTAGCAAATATAAATACATAGGACACCTTCAAAGTTTATAAGAGTGACTAGATACAAATAGTTTAAAACAAGCAATATCAAGGTATCCATTAATCAACAAGTCTTGGGACAATGCACGTAGAACTAAGAATGGCCACTATGCTCTCAAAGTAAGTGCATAAAGGTAGAAGGTGGAGACTCAATATAATGGTGGAAGAAAGGCCTTCATAGAAGGAAGTAGGGATTCAAGTCTCATAAAGGGCTTCCAAAAATTATGGTACTTATAGCTTTCAGCTCTCATTGCCCCTATCATAAGCATCTTGAAGTGATTAAGGTTAAAGTGAACAAACTATGGTGTACATGCTTGACGAAGTATAAGTTAGAAATCTCATGTCCCTTGTATACGAGGGGCGCTCCTCATGCTACTCAAGTTTAGTCACCGGTAAGTTCTTGTCATTGTAAGTACATGTGTATCATAGAGAACCACCAACGGGGTACCCCTTGCCCGATGATACGGAAGAATCCCCATATCAAAATGACAAGGCAAGTAGACAACGAGCATCTCAGCAATCTTCTTATTTACCATCGGAATATGGTGCTTTTTTCTCTCTTTCCTCTTTTCATAATCTCTTTTTTTTCTTATTTTTTCTTTTTTCTCAACATAGGACTCTTTTTTTAGAAGAAGAATGCTTCATAGACAGCTCATTATGGTTACGCTGCAGGTTTCCACCATGTCAGCATGGATTAGACCAGCGGCCCAGGCGTTTCTCTAACACAAATACATAACTCCATGGACTTACAAGATCCCCTTTCATTTCACACCGACAACATCCATAGACAAAAGAGCATGATATCAACTAGGTACAAAGTACTAGTGCAATGTTGAAAGCGTTCCCCATGACAACATGGTTCTGCTAATTCCCAACAAATAAGTGCAAGCATATACAACATAGACGACACAATGGTTCAAGTTTATTAAGGGCAAGTAAAGTAAAGTGTGCCATCAAGTTCGTGAGAGCTTTATTCACTAGTTTTCTCATAACAAGTTTAATTTGGAAGGTAAACAAAAGCATGAATATACTTGGAATAGCATAAGCTAGTAGGTAGGTATGGTGGACTCTTTGGAATAACTTGGTTTAGGGAGTTGGATGCATGAGTGGAACTCATACTTTGTTGTATAGCCGAGCAAAAGACTGGGAGCGACAAACTAAGAGAGCAATAATGGCCATAATCATGCAGAGCGACAAAACATCATTGATCAAAGCATAAAGTGATACTACAAGTTGAAAACTAAACGATCATAAAGGCTATGGTGACTTGAGATAGTCATAACATGGTGCGAGCATGCGCCAAGTCAACCCAAATAAAGCATCAAAGGAGAATACCACTATACTATGCTTTAATATGGTAAAACAATGCATGATTCATCCAAGGCACATTAAGCAATCACAATTGTTTATAACAAGTCATGCTACAGAAAAGAATACTAAGCCTAAAGCCAAAACAATATTAAGCATGTCATGACAAAGCATAGGCCACAGTCAAAAACAAGATCTCTTTACCACTTAAGCATGAACTTTCCTACTCTTTTCCAAACCAAACCAAACTATTTGAAAACCAATGTATGAAAGAGGGGGTCCAACCAATTTATTCAGCAAACTAAGCAAACTAAGAAAACAAAAACAAAAACGAAGACGCTCCAAGAACAAAACAATTGTGCATGAAACAATAAAAATGAAGCGTTTGGAAGAAACCTGGGATTTTTATTGATGAAGAAGGGGATGCCTTGGGCATCCCCAAGCTTTGATGCTTGTACTTATTGGATATTTCTTGGGGTGACACGCGTGGCATCCCCAAGCTTGAGCTTTAGTCCATCCTTCATCTCATTACTCATTCCTTCCATACACCTGAAATTTTCCTTCATCTAAAACTTCACACAATCTTTATTAGCAACATTAGTGCACTCAAGATAAATAAGTCTTAAGGTTCAGTTCTAACACCAAATAAACTTTCATTAGAACACTAGCTACTGTAGCACTTCCCTCAAAAATCTCAATTCCCCAAAAGAACTCAAAAAGGAACCAACAAGAAGCAAATGCAAATAATGGCAGAAATCTGTCAAAACAGATCAGTAGGTAAAGACGAATTTTTAGAAGACCTTCTGTTGCTCAAATCGAAAAGTGTTGAACTAACTAAAGTTAGATAACAACCTGGGGCATAAGCAAAAAAATTCACGCCTCAAAAGTATGTACAGAGATTTTACACGAATTTTTACGGTGAAGCACAAAAATCTGTTTCGGGACAGCAACTTTCCCAATCATTACTTCTCTCTCATTAGAGGTTACTCTTGGCACAAAAAACAAATAAAAAGGATAAGGAGCGGTTATTACAGAGGTAATAACTTCCAAGACTCATCTAAAACTTTTGGGTTATCTCCCAATAAGTACTTTTCTTTAACGCCTTTAAGTTAGGCATGATAGTTTGAGAAGATGCTCACATAAGAAATATGAATTGAAGTAAAAGAGAGCATCAAGAAGAAAATTCAAAACACATTTAAGTCTAATGAACTTCCTATTCATAGGAATCTTGTAAAGAAACAAGTCATGAAAGCACAAATCAACAAGCATAGTAAAGAAAAACAAGTGCAACTTCAAGACTTTCAACATAAAGAGGGGAAACTTAATATTGTTGAGACACATAAAACCATGTTTCCCTCTCTCATAATAACTTTCAATTGCATCATGAATAAAAGTAACAATATAACTATCACAAGAAATATTCTTATCATGACCCATAAGCATAGAAGAATTAATACTCCGCACATAAACATAGTCATTCTTATTGATTGTAGTGGGAGCAAATTCAACAAAATAGCTATCATTATTATTCTCATCACCATAATCATCAAATATAGGAGGCATATTGTAGTCATAATTAATTTCCTCCTCAATAGTAGGTGGACTGAAAATATCATATTCATCATTGTAATCATCATATATTGGAGGTTTGGTATCATCATAAGCAATAGAATAGCTATCTTCCAAAGCTGGGAAACTAAAAAGATCATTTTCATAAAAACTAGCTTCCCCAAGCTTAGACTTTTCCATAGCATTAGCAGTAATGGTGTTCAAATAATTCATACTAATAACATTGCTATTAGCACGCAAATAAAGTTCCATAGGTTTTTTAATTTTCTCTTCAAACACTTCATGTCCTAACTCAAGATAAATACTATAAAGCTCTCTAATTTTTTTGTTGTTTTCCATTAAGCCTAACTAGTGAAAACAAGAAACAAAAAGACAAAATTGCAGAATCTAAAGGAAATAACTTCGAGCACTCACACCGGAGGATGTGAGTACCTTTTACCTTACCTCCTCGGCAATGGCGCCAGAAAATAGGCGTTTGCCGTGGGAGGTTCTTCTTCTTTAATCCTCCGGTGTGAATACCTTTTACCTTTCTTCCCTGGCAACGGCGCCAGAAAATAACTTGATGTCTACGCACTTCTATTCTTGTAGACAGTTGTTGGACCTCCAAGTGCAGAGGTTTGTAGAACAGTAGCAAGTTTTCCCTTAAGTGGATCACCCAAGGTTTATCGAACTCAGGGAGGAAGTGGTCAAAGGTATCTCCTCTCAAGGAACCCTGCAATCAAGATACAAGAAGTCTCTTGTCTCCCCAACACACCCAATACACTTGTCAGGTGTATAGGTGCACTAGTTTGGCGAAGAGATAGTGAAATATAAGTGGTATAGATAATTATAAGTGGTAATGGTGATAGAAGATAGCTTGATGGTGTGGAAAAGACTAAAGGCAAACTGAAATAAAAAGGAAGCAAGCAAACATGTAACAGATCTAATTGCAAACAGTGTTTCAATGCTAGAAGCAAGGCCTAGGGATCATACTTTCACTAGTGAACACTCTCATATTAATATCTTCTCTTTATGATACTACTCTTAACTACTCTCCGGTAGGACACTCTAATCCATGGTAGGGCTATAACAGCACACCTCAAAGTAAGCCTTTCCCATCTAGATAACCCCACACTGTCACCCTGAGTACTAAATGAGTCCAACAAACACCACAATTTCATAAAGACATCCAACTCCAATATAACTCATAACAAGTATTTGTAATCTCTAGCCTAAGTACCACCATGGTGTGCACGCTGTCACTTTCACACACATGGGGAGAGAAGAGATCTATTAAAGCACTTGAGTAGCAAGGTAGATCTATAGATTACAAGCTCATGATCTCAATAAGATCATGCATAGAGAGAGAGATGAACACCATGCCCTGGCATGGCCTGGGGGGATCCGCGCCATGGGGTGGTGTGGCCACCCTATGGCCCCTCTCCTTCTTGTCTTCTGTCTCTGTGAGTCTTCCGGTAAAATATCAACTTTGGCTTTTATCCCGTCCAATTCCGAGAATATTCATTTTCTGACTTTTTGGAACCAAAAACGGCAGAAAACAGGCAGCTGGCACTATGGCTCTTGTTAATAGGTTAGTCCAAGAAATCATATGAAAAGTACTCCAAAGTTGGAACAAAACACAAGAAAGTGGATAAAACCAAGCATGGAACATCAAAAATTATAGATACATTTGCAATGTATCAGCATCCCGTGGTGGAGTCGATCCGCGGTAGCGGGAAGTGGTCCTTCGGACAGTGCTTATTCAAAGAGGTGAAGTCCACGCACATCCGTAGGATATCCGTGTTCTTTTTTGGTACTAGCACCATGTTGGCGAGCCAAGTGCTTTCCTTGATCTCACGTATGAATTTGGCGTCGAGGTGTCTGTTGATCTCCATTCCGACTACCTTTGCTCTTGGTTCATATCGTCGCCGAATTGTTTGCTTGACTGGCCTTGCGTCTGGGTTGACGTTGAGTGCATGCTCGGCGAATTCCCTGAGAACTCCTAGCATGTCCGCTGGACACCAGGCGAAGATTTCCCAGTGCTCACGGAGGAATTAGACAAGCGCGAGTTCCTATGCAGGACTTAAGTTGTTTGCGACGAGAGCCGTCTTGGCGGGATCCGATGGGTGGACCTAGACTTTCTTCGTGTGCACTGATGAGTCGAAGGACAAGTTGGGTGAGCTTGGCCGGCTTAGGGGAGGCAGACTGTTGTCTGTCGACTCCTTCAATCTTGCGAGTTCCTCCTGCATGCTGAAGGACTGGGAGATTCTGTTGAATTCCTTGTCGCAACTGTCGGACCTCTCGAAGCTCCCGTTGATTGGGATGACGCCATTAGGTCCTGGCATTTTCATCTGCAGGTAGGCGTAGTGCGGCACCGCCTTGAACCTAGCGAACGCGACACGTCCGAGAATGCAGTGGTACTGTGAGGGCCAGTCGACGATTTTGAAGTTGATACGCTCGCGCCGAAAGTTTTTCGGTGTGCCAAAGATGATGTCGAGGTTGATTTTGCCAAGGGGATATACACCCTTGCCTGGGACGATGCCATGGAATGTTGTGTCTAAGGCCTCTAGGCAGGTCAGAGGGATCCTCATTGCTCGCAAGGTACTCGCGAACATAAGGTTGATGCCGCTTCCGCTGTCCATGAAGACGTGTCTCATTTCGAAGCCTCTATTTGTGCCTCGAGGACGAGGGGATAATGGCCTGGACGAGGTACTTGGCACGGGTGGTCGCGCTTGTCAAAGGTAATGCAGGAGTCGCTTCCACTGAGGTACTCGGTGGTGGATGGTGGTGAGTTTGTCGCCAGGTTGACTTGGGGAGTGATGGCCTTCTACACCCGATTCGAGGGGCATTCCTTTTGGATCATCATGGTACCCATGGCCCGTGGGTATGGTTCGCCTCCGTGGTGCTGGTCCGGCATAGCTGCATTTGGGGGTGGTCCAGGTGGTGGTGGCGGAGCTCCATGTGCCACGGCGCCTGGGGCGGCTCCGTAGCCCCTTTCGATTGTGTTGCGATTCATCCGAGCCAGTCCCTCATGTAGTTTGACGAACTCGCAGCAGTCTTTGAGGAGGTGGCTGGACTTATTTTTTCCATCGTGCTTGTCGATGTAGAAGTGCACATTGCATGGCCCGGACAGCTTGTCTTCAATGGATGTTGCGGGTGCCTCATCGCGATTGCGGCGCTGCCATACTTGCGTGGTTTTTCCGGAGTCGCGGTATCCACCGCTGCGGTAGCCGCTGTTGCAGTTGTCGTCGCGTCTGTCGGTGTAGCCGGCTACGACCATGTTGACGTCGCCACGGTCATCGTAGATGCGCATGTGGCGTTTGCTTCAGCGTTCACGTCTGCGCTCGAGTTCTGCCTCATCGTCAGAGTGAACGCGATTTTTCACTGAATCTTCTCCATCTGTCCAGCGATTCGCGATTTCCATCAGGTGGTCGATGGTTTTGGGCTTCGAGCGGCCCAGCTCCTCCCTGAGCTCTATGCGGCAAACGCCGCTGTTGAATGCGTCAATCGCGCGATCCTTCGAGATATTCTCTGCGGAGTTCTTGATGATGGACCACCTCTAGATGTATGAGCATAGCGACTCACCTGACCTTTCCTGGCAGCATCTCAGCTCTTCGATTGATGCGGGCCTTTTGTAGGTGCCCTTGAAGTTGCGCACAAAGCTGTAGACCAGCTCTTCCCAACTGCGAATGGATTCGCGTGGGAGGTTATTGAGCCATGCTCGGGCGGCGCCCTGCAGCTGCAGCTGCAGGCATTGTATGGCTGTGCTTTGACTCCCGCCGTGGAGCCTGATGGAGGAGATATGATCCTCTAACCAGATTTTTGGGTCCTGCAGACCATTGAACTTTGGGTTCTCTGATGGGAGCTTAAACCCCTTGGGCATTCGCTTTTGCCTGATGGCCCTGCTGAAGCATCTAGCGCCATAGAGCTCTACATCTTCGTCTTCTAAGTCGGTCGATCGGGCACGTCGCGCCCTTGATTTATCGATTTTGCGTTGCGTGAGGCCATCGCATGCATCTTAATCGTGGTCATGTCGTCAGGAGCTTCGACGTCGAGACAGATCGTGACTGTCGTCGCTAGATGAGGGCGAGGAGTAGCGTTTTGCTAGAGCATTTCCTTTCTTCGGTTCCGATGCTGGCTCTTTTCGAGGGCGGCCTTGATTAAACCCAAGCCTGCGATTGTAGATCGGTGCATGGCAGCTCGAGGGTCGCCAGCTGGCAGCTGGTTGTTGAGGAGGTACATGGTGGCCACCATTACCGCGGCTTGCAGCGTTTTCGGGAGCACGTTGCCACGCGTATCCACCGTCATGGAGCCGAAGTCGAGGACTTTGGCGGCTTCTACACATTCTTGTTCGGTGAGGTGGGCGAGTCGAGATCGTCTCTTGTTGGCGATGTACTCGTTGCACCTAGAGGAGGATCCTCCGTGGGAGGAGAGCCCAGCTCGTCGGAGGCTTGATTCATCAGCCGCCTTTTTACGCGCCTCGAGTTGCGCGATTGTTTGTAGTATGCTGCCGTTTAGCGGGTCGGCTCCATTGCCACCATTACCCGTGTTGTCGCGATTGGCAGAGGAGTCGCCCGCGTTGATGACGGCACACATGAAGTGGTTGGGGAAGCTGCTTCTCCCACAACTTTCAGATTCGGAACCGAAGGCTCCGTCTTCAGTTGCCAGATCGCCCAGATCGGATTCGCGACTGCTGTCGCTGGCCGTATTCTCGACTGTTGTCGAGGCATTGAGCTCACTGAGGGTGCTGATCGGTGGAGGGAACCATTATGCTGGAGCAATCGATGGTATCGTCTGCTGGTCAGGCATGCGAAGCGTGCCCATCTGACCAACTTGGAAGTGGAAGCTCCCGATCGCCAGGCTGATTCTGTCGCCCACGGATTCAAAGGCGGGGCGAGTGGCTAGCGTGTGGATGATGAAGTCGAACGCACCAAAGAGTTGGCGAATCTCCGCTGTTGCGGAGTTGTAGATCACGGTTGATGGGGCCGAAGAAGCCGCAACATCAGCACTCCCAATTCCCACAGACGGCGCCAATTGACGAGGGTTTAACTCATCAATGCCCATTGTTATGGACTTGGGATTTGGAGAAGGAGGGAGCGCTGGAGACATCTATCGGCTAGCAAACAAGCACACAGGGGACTCAAAGATTTACCCAGGTTCGGGCCTCGCAGAGGTCCCTACTCCTGCTTGTCTGCTCGTGGAATTATTGAAGAAATCGAGGATTACAATGGTGCGCAGATGCAATCTGGCAAGGGTTGTGGAAACTAGGTTTACGTGTGTCCTCCTCGCCGCCCCTCCTAGACTTTATATAGATAGGCTAGGTCTCGGGTAGCAGGTCGAGTCGGTTACAGGTTAGGGTTTTCCCCTTTGAACTTTCTATCTTTAGCTTCTTATTCTTCAAGCAATCGAGAGTCCGTAGGTTACTCGAGTTCTTCATTTGGGCCTTGGCGACACCGTGGGCCTCCACTGTATTCAGGCCGTATATACCAAGCTCGAGTACCTCTAAGCTTGGGGAAGCTGGTTTTGATGAGCATGATATTTTTCGTCCCCCAAGCACGGAAGAGAAAATTTACTTTGATTATACTATGCCTCCAATATATGATGATTACAATGATGAGTATGATATTTTCAGTCCACCTACTATTGAGGGGAAAATTAATTATGATTACAATATGCCTCCTATATTTTTTGATTATGGTGATGAGAATAATAATGATAGCTATTTTGTTGAATTTGGTCCCACTACAATTAATAAGAATGACTATGCTTATAGGGAGAGTAATAATTATTTTATGCATGTGGCTCATGATAAGAATGTTTGTTGTAATATTTATATTGTTAATTCTATTCATGATGCTACTGAAAGTTATTATGAGAGAGGGAAACATGGTTTTATGTATCTCAACAATATTAAGTTTCCCCTCCTTATGTTAAATTTTTTGAAGTTGTACTTGTTTTGCTTTCCTATGCTTGTTGCTTTGTCCTTTCATGACTTGTTTCTTTACAAGATTATTTTTCACAAAAAGTGCTTTAGACTTAAATTTATTCCATATTTGCTTCTTGATGCTCTCTTTTACTTCAATTCATATTTCTTATGTGAACATCATCGAAATTATCATGCCTAGCTCAAAGGCGTTAAAGAAAAGCACTATTGGGAGATAACCCAAATTTCTATTCACTAAGTTTTTCTTTTGTTGAATCTTGGAAGTTATTACCATTGTAATAACCTCTTCTTATCTTTTTTGTGTGGGTTTTGTGCGAAGAATAAACCTCTAATGAGAGGGAAGTAAGACTTGGGAAAGTTGTTGTCCCGAAACAGATTTTTATGCTTCACTGTAAAAAATCGTGAAAAATCTTTGTACGTAGGATTGAGCTGCTTCTGCCCCAGTTTATTATCCAACTTTCGTTAGTTTATCACTTTTTGATTTGAGCAACATAAGGTCTTCGGAAAAATCAGTTTTTACCTGCTGGTCTGTTTTAACAGATTTCTGCCCTTATTTGCATTTGCCTCTTAATCTCTTTCTCTTTGAGTTCTCTTTGATCATTTGATATTTTAGAAGTAATTGCTACAGTAGCTTGTGTTTTAATGGAAGTTTTACTTGTGTTAAAACTGAACCTAAAGACTTATTATCTTGAATACACTAATGTTGCTAATGAAGATTGTGTGAAGTTTTGTATGAAGGAGATTTTCAAGTGTAGGGAAGAATAATGTGATGAGATGAAGTATGGATAAAAGCTCAAGCTTGGGGATGCCACCCGTGTCACCCCAAGAAATATTCAAGAAATACAAGCGTCAAAGCTTCGGGATGCCCAAGGCATCCTCTTCTTCATCAATAAAAATCTCAGGTTTTCTTCCAAACACTTCATTTTTATTGTTACATGCACAATTGTGTTGTTCTTGGAGCGTCTTCTTTTTTGTTTTTAGTTTTCGTTTGCTTGGTTTGCTAAAATAAATTGGTTGGACCCCCGCATTCATACATAGTTTCAAATAAGTTGGTTTGGATTGGAAAAGAGTACGAAAGTTCATGCTTATAAGTGGTATAAAAGGAGCTTGTTTTTACTATGGCCTAGACTTTATCATGTCATGTTTGATATTGCTTTGACTTTATGCTTAGTGATTATTGTTGTAGCATGACTTGTTACAAATAATTGAGATTGCTTAATGTTCCTTGAAAGAATCATGCGTTGTTTTAGCATATAAAAGCATAATATTGTGGTATTCTCCTTTGATGCTTTATTTGGGTTAACTTGGCGCATGCTCACACCATGTTAAGACTATGCCAAGTCACCATAGCCTCTATGATCATTTAGTTTTCGACTTGTAGTATCACTTTATGCTTTAATTAATAATGTTTTGTCGCTTTGCATGATTATGGCCATTATTGCTCTCTTAGTTGGTCGCTCCCAGTCTTTTGCTAGACTCCACATGTACCAAGTATGAGTTCCACTCATGCATCCAACTCCAAATAAAACCAAGTTATTCCAAAGAGTCCACCATACCTACCGATTAACATTATTGCTATTCCAAGTATATTCATGTTTTTATCTACCTTCCAAATTAAACTTGTTATGTGAAAATTAGTGTTTAAAGCTCTCACGAACTTGATGGCACACTTTACTTTCTTGCACTTAATAAACTTGAACCATTGTTCCCATCTATGTTGCGTATATGCTTGTGTTTTGTAAGTTGTGAATTAGCAGAACCATGTTACCATGGGGAACGCTTTCAACATTGCAATTTATTTAGTTAATATCATGTTCTTTTGCTTATGGATCCCGGTGGTGTGAAATGAAAGGGGAGCTTGTAAGGATCATAGAGTTCGTATATGTGTTAGATAAACGCCTGGGCGGCTAGTCTAATCCATGCCTAAACATGGTGGAAACTTACAACATAACCATAGTGAGCAATCTGTGAAACATCCTAAAAAAGAAAAAAAAGAAAAAGGGAAAACCCTATGATAATATCATACAAAAAGATCGCTGAGATGCTCATTGTCTGCTTGCCTTGTCATTTTGATATGGGAAAGCTTCTGTATCATCGGGCAAGGGGTACCTTATTGGCGGTTCTCTATGATACACATGTACTTACAATGACAAGAACTTACCTGTGACTAAAGTTGAGTAGCATGAGGTTCGGTACTCGTAAATAAGGGGCATGAGATTTTCAGCTTATAACTTATCAAGCATATCCTCATATTTGTTCAGTTTAACCTCAATCACCTAAAGATGCTTATGACAGGGTCAATGAGAGCTGAAAGCTAATAAGTACCATAATTTTTGGAAGCTCTTTATGAGACTTGAATCCCTGCTTCCTTCTATGAAGGGCCTTTCTTTTACCTTTATGTTGAGTCTCCATCTTCTATTTTTATGCACCTATTGTGAGAGCATAGTGGTCATTCTTAGTTTAATGTGCATTGTCCCAAAACTTGATGATTGATTCATAACTTTGATATTGCTTGTTCTTAAACTATTTGTATCTAGTCACCTTTATGAACTTAGAAGGTGTCCTGTGCATTTATGTTTTGCTACACTATGAGGGACAAGCTGAATACCATTCTCATTATGTTTTCTATATGTGAAACAAACAAACGTCTTTCAAAGCATTGTTATTCATCAATCTTTTGTTTGTACCTCTACATGTTATAACATAGTTGCTATGTATTATTGTTAGAACTATATCTTTCATGTCTATGATAAAGTACTATGATCCCAGCTATCAATGTTTTACAAATACTTTGATCAAGACTGTGATGGTGCATGTCACCTGAAAATTTATTCTTTTTTTAGCACTTACCTACTCGAGGATGAGCAGGAGTTAAGCTTGGGGATGTTGATACATCGTAAATGTATCTATAATTTTTGATGTTCCATGCTTGTTTAGTATCTACTTTCTTATGTTTTGTTCATACTTTGAGGTATTTTTATACATTTTCTAGAACTAACCTATTAACAAGATGCCATAGTGCCAGTTGCCTTTTTTCTGTTGTTTTTGGTTTCAGAAAAGCTGGAAAAGAAATATTCTCGGAATTGGACCGGACAAAAGAGAAAGTCAATATTTTACCAGAAGACGCATGGATCTAGAAGACGAGACGGAGAGGGGCCACGAGGTGGCCAAACCACCTGGTGGCGCAGGCCAGGCCAGGCCGCACCAGGGGGTGGTGTTGGTCCCTCGGGTTCCCACCGACCTTGCCTCTTCGCCTATATATTCCCCCAGGACGAAAATCCTAAAGAGAAGATCAGAATTCCATGAAAAGTTCCACAGGGACGCTTCCACCGAAGAGGAGATTCAGGGGATAGAAGTCTCTGTTTCGGCACCCTGCCGGGATAGGGAAGTGCCCTCGAAGCCATCTCCATTGACTCCACCACCATCTCCATCGCCGTTTTTGACTCCCATGATGAGGAGGGAGTAGTTCTCTCTCGAGGCTAAGGGCTCTATCTCTCTCTCTATGCGTGATCTTATGAGATCACGAGCTTTGTAATCTATTGTGGCGCCCCGCTAAAAACCACTAATAGAAAATCGCGGTGTTTTTGTGCATTGCATCATCATGACCGCATGCTCATGTCATCATGCCTCATTGCATTTGAGCATGGTCATGTCATAATGCATATGTTTGCCTAAAACTATTTTCCAAAAGCCTATATTTGTTTTCTAAATATCCCCTGTCTTTATTTCAAATCAAAACCCCGGATCGATCTGGATATTTTATTTGCCTAAAAACTATTTAAAAAAGTCTTTTAAAAATAAATAAATAAATAATGTTTGTACTGGGGAGGCAGTCCAGCTGGTCTGACCAGAGGCCCAACCGGCCAGACCGCCTACTACCCGGTTAAACCCATGCCAAACCCTAACCCTAGACTCCACCTAACCCTACACCCAGCCACCACCACCTGCACGCACCGCTCGCGCGCTACCCTCTCCTTGCGCGCGATACACCGCCGCAGCGGACCAACAACACTGGCACGCACCACACATACACGCACGTGCCGCGCAGCAGCAGCGCGCACAACAACCGCCACGCCCAGTCACTCGCATGCATCCGCGACGTGCTCCACCCCGCTCCCCTGGCCACTCCCCACCTACCGCGTCGTCAGTCGGGTCCCACCCACCTTCTCTCTGCCCGCACGCCTCCTGCCCCGCCTCTCTCTCTCTCTCTCGCTACCGACAATGCTCGCCTCACGTCCCTATCGCCCTGGCCCAACCCCCGCTCCCACCTACCACTGCTAGCCCCGGGATTCCCCCTGGCCCCACCTGCCGCCTCCTCTTCCCCGCCTTCCTCTCTCTCGCACGCCTCCTTCCGCCCCTGCTCGCTCTGCTCCCGCAGCGACCGCGGCCTCCTCCGCCTGCCCGGCTCGCCCCGTCGCCTCTGCTCGCTCGCCTTCATCCGGCTGCTGCAGTGAGCGGGCCTCGGCTGCGCCGCCGTTTCCTCGCCTCGATTCCCTCGCCACCGCTAGATCCCCAGCCCGTCGAGCGCCACCGTCGTCGCGCGGATCCTCGTCCACACCGGCGCCCTTTGCCCTCCTCGCTTCTCACCTCGGCGCCCTGCAGCACGCCACGGTCTCCGCCGCCCGGAGTCGGCCCGCTTTCCGCGTCACCGTGGCCGTCCCCGGCAACATCTCCCACGCGCCGCCCTCCAGCCGCCCGACGCCGCCCGGAGCTCCGCCCCGCCAGCGACGACGTTGCCTACCCTGACCCCGAGCTCACCTCGTCGCCGCCTGCTGCCAAGCTCACCCGACGCCCTGCCACAGGTGCTCCCGCCGTCGTTCACCGTCCTCCGGCCTCGTCTTCCCCGCGACCGCTGCGTGTCATCGCCTCTGCCCACATCGCCTCTGAGCCGAGCTCCTCCTGGCCGCGCCGTGCCGCCGTCACCCCGGCCCGTCCTCGACCTCCCGCCTCCAGCCGCCGCTCCTGCTCCGACCCCGGCCAGGCTGCCAGCCTCTCCCCCTCCGGCGAGCCACCTACCTGCCGTTCGGGTCCGGCCCTAAGCACCTCCTTGCCTCTGCTGCCTATTCCCTTGTGTGCATAGTAGCGCAGTGGATGTTTTGTTTTGTGTTGCCGTTTTGTGAGGCCCGTGATCTGCCACGTGCGGCCATAGTTTCTTGTCCACGAGATCCACCGAGTTCCAAGTTCGACCACCCGGCGATGTGAGCAAGTCCACTAAGATCATCGAAACACGTTGCTACCTAAGGACCAACAACAAAGGAGCAAGTCCTCCTAGCAACGAACTCCTCGACACGGCAAGTTCTCCATCACGGAACACCATGATCTTCGACACAGACGCCGAAGACCGAACCCTGGCGCGGCAAGTTCTTCGACCCCAAGAACCGATCCATCGGATGCGACAAGGCCTTCTTCTCGGGACCACCAAGTGCTCCCTCTCAGACGCCAAGACCCGAACCTGGAGACCGCCAAGATCGCCACCGGAACGCCAAGTCCTTCTTCCCGGAATGCCAAGCTCTCCTTCTGTTGTCCAAGACCGATCCCGTCGAACCGTTCCCCTGTCGCACCTTGTCGGACCCCGTACCCCCGGAACCAAGACCTTCGCCCCATGTGTGACCCCTTTATCCGAGACCCCTATTTTTATAATATGACATTACCACCTGTCGCATATTAAATTATTCATGCATGCATATCTGTCTGTGGTTTGGGGGCATTATGCCGATTCACCTAAATTAAATATGGAGTGTTTATGCGGGATATCTTTATCTTATTCCAGACTCTATTTAAATTGGTGTAGCGAACCGATGCCCTGTTTTGTCTTGCTAATCCAACATTTAAATTGTGGGGTAGTTAAACAACTCGAACCATCTAATTAATTGTCGGGACCCCGGTTCCGCTTAATATTGCCTAATTGCATCGCATCTTTGCCATGCCATGCATCATATCATAATCATGCCGGATCTTCTGCCGTCGTATTAAATATTGCATCCGGTGTTTCTTCTAGTGTTTGCTTCTTCGTGGATTAGGCCAATGAGTTGATGCGAGTATCGACAAGTTCTCCAGATATGAACCTTCGGCAGTGTTGCCCATGCGAGCATCTCTCCCCCTTCTACCTATTTTGCATTTATAGTCTTTATTTCCTCCTATTGATCTATTGCTATCCGTTTTGCGATGCTTTAGTTCCGTACCCGATATATCCTGTGCAGCCTCTATATTGCCATGGACACCTCCTAATACCTGTTGTTTGGTAGATAGCTGGCCTTGCGAGTCGTAGTTGCGTGCTCAGGTGCGATCTCGTGTTGTCGAGTACCACAGTTGTTGGAATGTTTGCAGATGCTTATTGGTGGAGATGTTTATGGTGGAGATGATGATGACTTTAAATATAACTATTAAAATGCTAGATATAACTAATGCAGAGGCATCGGTGGGCAATAGATGTTATTTGGTTATTCCACGCTCACTTGTGTCCTGTAGGACCCCGAGTACTTGATACCTGTTCCTTGACTATTCGCACTATCCACATCCGGGAGGCCTTATGGATCCCCCTGAGCCAGAGCTTGATTCATTTCTATTTCTTGGGGCCACAAAGTAGTTTGTGGCTTTATTACTATCCTGTACTTATGCCATGCTTTACCGCTTTATTTAAGATTGTGCGTGGAGCACCTGTACTGTTTTGGATCACGCCATGTTTTCGCGGTATCGACAAGCCTAGTCACACTTTCGGGTTCCCAGTCGTTTACAGCCGTTGTCGCAAACCCTGGGTCCGTTCCGGAGCCGGCCAACTTTGTTGCAGGTAGCTTAGTGGGGTGGCCCCTTGAAATATTTTATGAATCCTATGATCGCTTTGTCATGAATGCCTCGTTGGCTTTTGAGTTGGTTTTTCTGAGGTTGATCGAGTGTGGGTTGCTATTTGTGCACCCCTGCAGGGTAAAACTTTCTGAAAGCCGTGTCCGCGGTTATGGACGACTTGGAGCACAGTATCTCGATCATAGACAAGCATAACTAAAGTAGTGCTATAAATTTGACTTAACATGTGACTAGTAATCAGCTCAATTATAACGGAATGGATATTAAAAATGCCAACAACTGGTGGATCTTGGTCGTATCGTGTTCTGATATACCTGCCTAGTAAGTATTGCAACTCCAATGAAATGTGATAAAAGTGCCAACAAATGCTGTGTTTTGGGATTCCTCAGGACAATTATATCTGACTAGTAAATGTTCCAACTACAATGGAATGTTAACTAAAACTGCCCACTACTTATGCTATCAGGATGACTCATGATATCTATATCTGATTAGTAATTGCTGCAACTATAATGGAATGAGTAAAATTGCCAACTGTGTGAGTTCCTTGGTCCGACTTCCTCGTTTGGTCTCGAGGGGGAAATACCAGGATGGGTTTGTTTGGTGTTAGCTTCAGGTTGGATCCGAATAGGTCTTTCTTATCCCTCTCTAATAGTCGCCTGTTTTACTGAGTCTCTATAGGTTGTTTAGTGCTGCTGCGCTGCCGCTTCAATCCACCATACCTATGTAGGCGAGGACCGCCGAATTCTAGCCTCGCCGTGTACTGGCCTCAGTACTGACGCTCCTCTTTTTCCTTTGCCCTTTGTCGGCACCCCTTTTGTTTTAGCAGGTTTGAGATCGGCGTTGTTAGCAGGGTTACCCTTCCAGCTTGCCCTGGCAGGGTTATGGACGCCATTGGTTATTCTTCAGGGCTCTTAGTCCAATTTGCATCTTGTCCGTACTCGGACGCTATATCGTTTTCAAGGTGATTTGGATCTTTGTATTGTATATTTGTATTCTTGACTCTTGGAGTCATGTTGTATATATATCTGTTCTGTGGGTCCCATCGAGGACTGTTGTGTAATGGTATTACTTCGTTTTCCACCCGCACAAAAGTGCCTGGTGGGCGTCCTTGAATCGTTTCTATGCGGGTTTGGCAGAAAGGGCTAAAACTTGCATAGGCCCGATTTGAGGGTGTTACATCTATAGATCTATTCTGCTACTCAAGTGCTTTAATTAATCTCTGCTTATCCCCACATGTGTGAAGTTGACAGTGTGCACACCGTGTGGCACTTTGGCTAAGGTTACATAAATACTTATCATGAGTATAATTTGAGTTGGATGTCTCTATGAGATTGTGGTGTTTGTTGGAACCATCTAGCGCTCAAGGTGAAAGTGAGGGGTTATCTAGATGGGGAATGCAAACTATAAGGTGTGCTGTTATAGCCCTACATCGTCCAACTGGAGAGTAGTTAAGGGTAGAATAATGAAGAGAAGATATTTATATGAGAGAGTGTCCACTAGTGAAAGTATGATCCCTAGGCCTTGTTTCTAAGCATTGAAACACCGTTTACAATCAGTCCTATTACATGTTTGCTTGCTGCCACTCATATTTCAGATTGCAATTACCACTTATAATTATCCATATTACTTGTATTTCACTATCTCTTCACCGAACTAGTGCACCTATACACCTGAGAAGTGTATTGGGTGTGTTGGGGACACAGAGACTTCTTGTATCTTAATTGCAGGGTTGCTTGAGAGGGATAGCTTTGACCACTTCCTCCCTGAGTTCGATAAACCTTTGGTGATCCACTTAAGGGAAGCTTGCTGCTATTCTACAAACCTCTGCACTTGGAGGCCCAACATTGTCTACAAGAATAGAAGAGTGTGTAGACATTAGGGTGGCACTCGCAAACACTCCTAGATCAAAGAATATGACACGTCTATGCCAGAGGCGCCGAAGGATACTTCGCTTGAGGTAGGCACCACCAGCCCTATTCCAGCGGCTCCGGTCCGCAGTGTGGCTCTGTCGCCGCTGAAGAAGCCGAAAAAGTTGAAAGAGCCGTTGGAAGCAGACTTTCATCTCGTCAATTTTGACGGGTAAGACTTTTGCGGGGGTATTAAGGCTTTTTTGACTTGCAACTGCCTTTGTGCTGAACACCGTTATGAACTTGCTGCAGTAGGACCGCATCATCATCATCATCGGATGCGGAGGGATCAGCACCATCCCCGAAGATAGCGCCCAACTCCGGTGAGAGTTCCTCAAGCTTGCCCCACTCAGGGCAACATAGGGTTCTTGTGCAGACGCCCACCAAGAAAACACTTTCGGAGTCTTCGGGTGACCATGTAAGTGTTCATGAGCTTTGCACTTGAAGTTTTTGTTTAGAATCAAAAATTTGTGATGATATATGTTATCCTCTATAGCCCATCCTGCAGGAGGCTGTTCGTTTAGGTGAGAAGATTGTGACCCTGGGCCGGCAGCATGCACGACTAGATACTGACAACCAGCAGCTGCAAAGTAAGCCAGTCGACGTGTGTTGTACCGCTGAATCTTCATTTTGTTTGGGTTTTAACATGTTTTACTTGTTCTTCAGAGGAAAACAATGACCTGCTTTGTCAGGTGACTTCCCTTGAGAAGGGTTTGCACGCGGTGGAGACCAAGCGAGATGAGGCACTCGAAGCCCTCGAATGCCTCAAATAGGAGTTGAAGAAGCACGAGGATGACCTGATGGACGCCACAGCCGACAGAGAAAAGGGGTTCCCAGAACAACTTTTCTCTGTGGCACAAGCACTCTCGGTTATGTGTATATCTGGTCTTTTTTGTTATGCTTGTATTTTCCTATTTTGGTCATGTCTGCTAACTTGATGGAATGCTATTCCAAATGCTGCTGGTGTTTGGTTCGATCACTAGGCTCTAGCCCGTGGGGATGCCTTGGTTGATGCTATGGCAACGATCAAAGATTGCGGTGTCTCCGCTCAAGATGCCCTCAAGAAGGCCAGAGCCATTCTAGGGATCCTTCGTGAAGAAATGCTCCCCAAGGCCAAGTTAGTTGAAGATCTTGATGGCCTGGTCAAGACCTTCGCGAGTGGTGTGCCTGTGGACTTCACATAAGGGAGTCAGCATGTCCATAGGTTTGGCGATGGCGCAGGCATGCAGTGCAAATTTGGATGTCAGCCGATAACCTCAAGGATGCCAACAACCGCGGAGGGACAGGAGGTAGTTTTTGCTCCCTTTGCTACTCCCTGTCATAAATATGGGTCGTGGCTCATAGAGACACTCGAAAAGTACTCTACGGAGCGAAAGCAGCTAAACACGTTGAAGGCCGTGACGTCAGGGGCCACCGCAGCAAAGGACACGATGTTGGAGGCCACCACAACAAAAGCCATGGCGTCGGTGGCTGCCATGGAGTCATCGAAGCCTGCGGGTGCTGAAGCATAGGTGTATCCTTCCTCATTGCTTCCTTTTGTAGTTGTGTGAAGAAACTTGGCTTTGTCCTTGAACTTCTTTTGTGGGGGTTCCCCTGTTAGAACTTGTTACAATTCTCGATGTATAAATTATCGTTGTGCTTTCACCATTCAACTTTGTTGTATAGTGTCTCTTATTCTTCCAATCTTTTGCTTGGTTAGGGCCCTTCGAGTGGTTCGCAAGATGTGCCTTCCGCTGATGCGCCTGGCGAACCCTCCTCTAGTGAATCTGTGGCACAGCCAATTTCGAAGGTGGAGGAGTTATCGCTTTTGTCTCGACTGCACGATCGTGTGTAGCACTTAGAGCGAGAAGCATTGGTAATCCGCGCTAATGCCGATGTCTAGAAGTCGAAGGCAGAAAAAGCTTTGGAGTAGGAAGCTTATCTTCTTGGCATGGTGGCCCAAATCAATGAGCAGTTGCAGTGTGGGTGTTTGCTTGACTACTTTGCTCTTGTTTTGTCATGTAGCCGGTGTGTTGACTAATATGTTTGTTATTTGCAGTTATCAATCTCATTCCGCAGGAAGAGAGGGATCACATCAGCATTCGACTAAGTTGTTTGAACCAGGACCAGCTGGAAGCTGGTGGATTCTTTTGTATCGAACGGGATCATGTGATCACACTGGCGATGTTGCAAGAACGCGTGTCGCAGGTGCTGCATTTTCTGAAGAAGGAGCAGTCGTGCCTGAAGCATATCATCCAGGTAATGTTTCCGTTGGATGTTGCACCCTCAAGCCTGCTGGCTGTGATGTGGAAGTTTCAGAGTGCTAATGCAGTACTTGTGTGAGTGCACCAAGAGCTTGTTGCGGGTGCTAAGGTTGCGTTGGCGCTTGTGCGCATGCAACAACCCGATGTGGACTTAGATGCTATAGCCACAGGACCACTGTCGCCTCCAGCAGGGATGGAGTGGAACATGGTGCCCCATTATCGAGCGGTTGATCGTCTAGCAGAAGACATCGTGAGCCTATTCAACGAGCGTACCAACGTTCTCCTTTCGTGTCAGTAGAATAGTGATTAACCTGCACATGACATATAAGTGTTGTAAAATTTGCATAGTTGTTTTGACTGGGTGTTGATACCCATGTTTTTATGTAAAGCTATTAGCTTATTTGCTTCGTGAGTGTGCAATGCCTTTTCGTTAGCCTAACACTTGCGGATCTTATCGCCTTGCTAGCCTACTTGTTGCATTGCAACTGGGTTGGTTTTATCAAGGGTTCGATTGGCAGTTTAGTCAACTACTCGGGTCATTGCTTTGTGGGTTTGTATGTATGACAAGGCCATCAGGGAGGCGCAAACCCTAGTGCAAAAAAAAGTAATGAAAGTAAATGTGTCAAGACACATGGTTGGAGGCACTTAGCTTTATTTACTTGTAGAATATCAGGAGGAACAATGTTTGGCTAAGTAGCCTTATTGTAAAGTACAAACATCTAGGGGTAGAATTATCGCAGATGCATGATGTTCCATGGGTTGGAGTATGTGACTCCACTCTCTACGTCCTTCATTCGATAGGCGCCCCATGGGATTACATCGGTAATCACATAGGGTCCCTCCAAGGTGGACTCGAGCTTGAGGTGTCCTTTCTGCTTCAGTCATAGGAGGAGGTCTCCTTCGACGAAGGATATTGTGCACAATCGTTGGCTGTGGTAGTTGCGGAGGCTCTGCTGATAGATTGTTGATCGTTCTGCCGCAATCTTGCATGCTTTATCGAGGAGGTCGATGGAGTCTTCGAGTGCAACCGCAGATTCGGCCTCGATGTGCGCGACAATCCTTGGGGCCT
Organism: Avena sativa; assembly: GCA_916181665.1. Lineage (NCBI taxonomy): Eukaryota > Viridiplantae > Streptophyta > Magnoliopsida > Poales > Poaceae > Avena > Avena sativa. The sequence goes on from OV702288.1 coordinate 343,031,415, forward strand.
TGTGGTGCACTTCTGCAGGTACTACCACATCAACGCCATGTACCATGAAGAATGGGGTGTAGCCAATGGCGCTGTTTGGAGTTGTGTGCAGGCTCCAAAGTACGGATGGCAGCTCCTCAGCCTAACACCCAGCTTCTCGCTCGAGTGGTTGGAGGAGTCTTTTCTTGATGCCGCTGCAGACGAGGCTGTTGGCCTTCTCGACTTGACCGTTGGTCTAGGGATGTGCTAGCGAAGCATAGCTAGTGTTGATTCCCAGGTTTTCGCAGAAATCCTAGAACTCATTCGAGGTGAAGTTCATCCTGTTGTCGATGATGATGTTGTGTGGCACTCCGAACCTGAATACAATGTACTCGAAGAACATGACGGCGGTGGCGCCTGTCTGGTTTGTCACCAGCATGGCCTCGATCCACTTGGTGAACTTGTTGACTGTGACAAGGAGGAAGACATATCCTCCAGGTGATGATTTTTGCAGCTTGATGACCATGTTGAGTCCCCATTGCGTGAAAGGCCAGGCCATAGGTATTGGCCTATGTTCTGCACCTAGTGCGTGCAGCTTATCCGCGAATCTTTGGCAAGCATTGCACTTATGGATGATGTCCTTGGCGTCAGGCAACGTCATTGGCTATTAGAAACCAGCTCGTAGAGCCTTGGTGACGAGGGCGCGACTCCAGGTGTGATGACCGCAGGTGCCTTCGTGTATCTCGAGGAGGATGGCTCTCCCGTCACCATTGGAGACGCATCGCTGAACGACTCCTGTAATGCTGCATTTGTACAGCTCGCCATTGATAATGATGAAGGCTTTGGAGCACCAGGCTATGTGTCGCGCATCTATCGGTTAGTCTGGCAGCCTGTTGGTGAACAGGTATGTGATGTACGGCTGTGTCCAGGATGGCTCAATGAGCATGACCTCCATGGGGCCTTCGAGTTCAGGTACCTGTTCCGCATTGCTGGGACCTTCGAGTTCTTCAGGTGACGCAACCCCAAAGTCCTTTGATGTGTTGGATGGTCCTTCAGGAGCCTTTGGCTTGATGGAGCGCTCACATATCTGCTCCAGGAATACACCGGGTGGAACCGGAGCGCAGGTGGACCCTATGTTGATGAGTGTGTCAGATTCCTTGTTGCTTTCGTGGCCTACGTGCTGTAGTTCGCAGCCATCGAGCTCTCCTTCAAGCGCATCGTAGAGGTTGCGGTAGGTGACCATGTTATCGCTCAGAGCATCACACTGGTTCATGGTTTGGTCCACCACGATCTTGGAGTCACCGTAGATGACGAGTCGCGGTGTGCCGCAGGCTTTGGCCATCTGCATCCCGTGGAGCAGGGCCTCATATTCTGCCTCGTTGTTGGAGGCGCGGAAATGCATTTGTAGGACATATCTCATCTTTTCACCCTACGGTGACGTCAAGATGATGCCGACGCCAGCTCCTTCTCGATGTTTAGATCTATCAAAATGCATTGTCCATAGGGAGGACATGTCCGATGTGTCTGGGAGTTGGTTCTCCATCCAGTGAATGAAGAAGTCTAGGAGAACTTGCGATTTGATTGCCTCTCGCCTCTCGTATGGAATGTCTCGTGGAGACAGCTCGGTTCCCCAAAGAGCGACTCGTCCTATGGTGTCGGGGGTGCTCCTGAAAGTAGTGGCGCAGTCGCCGTGCTATCATGAAGATGTCGTAAGCCAACTTCTGGTAGTGAGGGTACCGCTGTTTTGTTAGCATGAGTACCTCACTGATGTAGTAGACTGGGTGTTGCACTCCATGAAATTTGTTGTCTTCGGATCGTTCTACCACCATTACGGTACTAACCACTTGGTTGGTGGCGGAGATGTATAATAACATTGGATCCTTTTCCCTGGAGGTCACTAGCACTAGAGAGGTGGAGAGTAGGCGCGTGAGGTCGTGGAATGCATCTTGTGCCTCGTCCGTTGATGACTGCAAGTACACGGACCAATTGTAGCTAGTTTTGAAGTAAAGATATTGAACCCATAGAGATCTATTGGCAAAGGTTTTTTATGCCCCTCATTACTCTCTACCAAAGTATACTTGTAAGCTATCTTTGATCTCAAGTAAAGGGTGTTTGAAAGGTTTATGGTTGTTTGCAGAAAAGTAAGTAAAACAAGTAAAAATAAAACAAGTAACAAGTTTATGTGAAAGCATGGTTGAACTCAATAGGGCTAAAACGTTCTTAGGGATGTAGGATACACCACTAGCATAGTATTATTTTATGTGCAACCAAGATAACATACTTCTTCTGTCATGATATGTGTGGAGAGAGCCCCATAACAAGATGTTCACGACAAGGCTTGTAGGAAGCCACTTTGTTGAGCCAAGTGTGAGGTCGCCTCTAAATAACCACTATGATGTCTGAGAGCAATCACCCATACAAACCACTACAATTAAGGGTTTCCCTGTGGATATCGTAATTAGCTTAGGGAGTCCCTCTTTAATCCCCCTTTGACCGTGTAGGTTACAAACTGGCTCCAGTCTGTCACGGGGCATTCTGGGTGTGCTTCCAAGACACATCCAAAGGATTTCTCCCTCCCTTTAGTCCTGAAGGCAAATGATATTCGGCCGACTACGCATACCATCTAAAGAGAGAGATCAAACACAAATCATAAGTATATAATAGACAAGAAAGTCATACGGAAACAATAATAGATCATCTTTATTACAAGTTCATAATGGTGCTAGGGTTTCTCCATCTCCCTAATAACAAAGGAATTACTCACTCATGGAAGCAATCAACAACATCATCATGATCAAATGAATGGATTAAAGTACGGGGGTAGATCTAATGCAAACCACAATGTGATCTGGAATTACAAAGAGATCTAATGTATGAAAGATGGAGTAATGGTGTTGATGAAGATGCAGCAGTTGATGATGAAGGGGATGATGCATTATCCTCCAATGATCAGTGATCAGCTGTGATTTAAACCCAGCCAAGTTCCTCCTTCAGATCCCTCTCGGATGTGGTGTTTTGTGGTTTTTGGTGGTTGTGAATGTCGAATCTCTCTCTTGTCTTTGCCAGGGAGAAGTATTTGACGAGGCGGTCACGATGGAGCCTAGTACGAACGGACAGTACGGGCGGGATCCGCCCATACCCGTGGTCGTTAACCGTACGGATGCCTCCTCTTCGATTGGTATTCTTCCAGGTGTGAAGGTAAATTCATAAAATGACTTTTATCACTTAGAAATGTCATATAATTACACAATATGATATCTATAATTGATATGTTCATATATGACTCTATGATTTGGGATCCTATTGAAACAAGAACAAAATAGTGCGCGTAGACGTGGTGAAGTACAAAACTCCCTACTCTATTTATGCAAAAACAAAACAAAAATATGCTTCAATTTCGGACACATCAACTCCCCCAAGCTAGGCTATTTCTCGTGCCCAGGCAAGATGGTGGCTTATGGAAAAGATCATCATATTCATGAGACACGAGTCGTTATAATAAATGAGGTAGTTATTGAAGCAGGAATACAACATCGTATGTAGAGATATGTCAGGAGTATTACTATACCCTTACACATTACATAACTTAGAGGAATCCACACCTTTTTTAGTATCAATGAAATTATAGGAAGCTACTAGTGATTCAACGTATCATATAATCATGGAGTTTTAAGATATAGAGCGCTAAGTTTAATAGTAAAGATTCATGATCATTTTCTATTTTCTTCTCTCTTTTTCTTTTTCTATGTTTGATTATTTTGATAGTTGCTTTCTTCTTCTCTTTTGATACTTGTATGCTAATATTTTTTTGCTTATTCTTTGTTCTCTTCTTCTTTTCAGTACAGCTATTTGATCATGCTCACTACTTCCATGGCTTTCAAAAAATCTTAATTATAATATGCTACCAGAGTTCTTCTTCTCATAACTTAATCAATACTTTTATTGGTGTGGAAGTCCCTAAAATTATGACAGTTGTACAAGTATCATAACACTCAACCTAGTTCAATCATCTAATATAATAATAATGAATCCAACATAATTTCAATTATCATAAAGGCTCGTAACTCAACGGATATAATTATTCTCTTGAATAAAGGGAACTTCAAGTTGATACAACTAATGCAAATTCAGAAATTTAAACCTAACCATGCGTGCAGAAAAGTAAATATGCAAAAACTGTAAGATAGATTACAAAATTCTCACAGATCCCCCCAAGCTTGGAGTCAAGCCGTGTGGATCAAATAATCCCTTGCGATTACTTACTCCTTTTGGGGAGTAAAGAAGTCGTCATATTCCTCTTCTTCATCTACCTTGAGGATGCAAGCTTGGGCAATACACGCAAATCGAGTAGAAATCTTTATGATGCCAACACGTAATTCTTTGATTACCTTATTTAAAGTTTTCCTATCATCGGCCATCTCGATAATGATCTTGGTTAGGAGTTGTACTCTACCATCAATGTCATCGACCTTATTTTCGAGATCTTTGCCCATCATCCAGTAAGAGGCAACTCCCTCCCCAATGGTCTCAACACAAGCTTTTGAAATCTTTTCAAGGTTCTTGATCCTTTCTCGAATCTCATATCGGTCTCCCCTTTTCTTGGAAGAGGTTTCTAGAGGTGATTTAAGATAAGATCCATGAATTTTATACCTGTAGGGTTTGAGTGGAGATTCTCCTTTGTTCCTCCCTTCTTCCACGTGCCTAAGCATCTCCAATTTCTGCGGGAACATATCTTCCCAACTAGGGAGTGGAACCACACATATAGACTCACTATTGGAGGAGGATGAAGTATCTCCTTCAGATCCCTCCTTCTTGGCTCGTCCTTTAGTGACGTGCTCCTTCTTGGCCCAGATCTTCTTAATATGAAAAGGCTGCATGGATCTTGAGTAATCAAGTGAGATCTGTGGTTTCATTGTGAAGGACAGAAAAAAGCCCTAGATCTAAAATAAGATGGAAGAGAACAAGAAGGAAGAAAAAAACTGCAGATTGAAAAGGCAAAATTGGTAGGTTAAGGGGGTCTAGAGTCGATCGCGAGCTGTGGTACAGGCGGGTTCTGCCCGTACCATGCTCCCGTACGGACTCCTTACCACCTCTCTCTTTTTTACGGACACAAGAATAAATGTGAGGAGAAACAGTGCCAATAACGACCATCGGTATGAGCGCGTCGGCCCGTACTGTCCGTTCGTTTTGAATCAAAGAAAGTTGGCAATAGTACTCTGAATGTTTAACGACCAGTGGTACGGGCGCGTCCGTCCGTATGGTCTGCCCGTACCAGCTCGAAAAATATTTCAGAATGCTCAAAAAAATCAGATGAGTTCAAAGAAAAAGATAGAAACAACCAAAAAGTTTCCAAAGCAGTAGAACTAAGTAATTGAAACTTCATTACCTAACTTTCTCTTGTCGTATTCTTCGGCCGGGATCAAAGAGATCAATTCTACAGTGTTTACTTCACCAACTCTATAGTACTTCAACCGCTGCCCATTAACAATCCAAGATGAAGAAGAGGGCGTAGTATTTTTCAGTCTTACCACTCCTATCGGATATGCTTCTTCAACTTCATATGGTCCTTCCCACCTGGATTTCAATTTTCCAGCAAAAATCTTGAGCCTAGAGTTGTAGAGGAAAACTTTATCTCCGGTTTTAAATACCTTCTCCTCTAATTTTCTATCATGCCACTTTTTAACCTTTTCTTTAAATATTCTAGTGTTTTCATAAGCCTCATTCCTGAGTTCATCTAAAGCATGAATGTCTAAGAGTCATTTTCCCCCTACAGTTTTAAAGTCAAAATTCATAGTTTTGATAGCCCACCGAGCCTTATGCTCAAGCTCTAATGGAAGGTAGCAATTTTTACTATAAACCATTTTGTATGGTGTCATTCCCATAGGGTTCTTGAGTGCTATGCGATATGCCCATAATGCATCATTAAGCTTCAAAGCCCAGTCTTTTCTTGACCTGTTCACTGTTTTCTGAAGTATGACCTTAATTCTCTATTAGATAATTCTAGTTGTCCACTGGTTTGAGGATGGTAAGGCGAGGCTACCCGGTGGTCTACTCCATATTTTTGAAGTATCTTGTCAAAAGTTCCCTTTATAAAATGAGTTCCACCATTAGTATTCAAAAATCGGGGTACTCTAAACCTGGGAAAGATGATGTCATTGACCATCTTAATTGAAGTGGGTGAATCTGCATGAGCTGTTGGTATAGCTTTAACCCATTTAGTAACATAATCAACATCAACAAGAATATGCGTATAACCATTAGAGGGAACAAATGGTCCTATAAAGTCCATTCCCCATACGTCAAATGGCTCTGTTACTAAGTTATATTTGATATTCATTTCTTGTCTTTTCCTATATTAATCATACGTTGACAAGCATCACAATTTTTAACATATTCATAAGAGTCTTTACTAATGTATGCCAGTAGCAACCTGATTGCAAGACTTTGGCTGAAGTGCGATTACCTGGGTGATGCCCACTAGAGGGACTATCATGACAAGCTTTAAGGATATCTTTTGCCTCGTGCTCAGGTACGCATTTCCTGATTATCCCATCTATGCCATGCCTATATAGGTAAGGGTCATCCCAAAAGTAATGTTTTAAATCGTTGAAGTAATTTTTTCTTTGATTGTAATCCATTCCTTTAGGTAAAAACTTGCCTACTAAAAAATTAGCATAATCTGCAAACCAAGGATCACGAGGTTCTATAACTGCAAGATATTTGCTAGTCATAGATTCGTTAATAGGAATAGGATCCTCTATGATTCCTTCCATCCGTGACAAGTGATCAGCCACAGGATTATCCTTTCCCCTCCTATCTACTATCTGCAGATCATATTCTTGTAGTAACAAAACCCATTTAATTAGGCGGGGCTTAGCATCCTTCTTAGCTAGAAGATGTCACAAAGCTTGATGGTTAGTATGAACTATTACTTTTGAGTTGATGATATAGTGTCTAAACTTATCGCAGGCAAAAATGACAGCAAGGAATTCTTTCTTAGTTGTCGCATAGTTCCTGTGATCATCATTAAAGACTTGACTAGCATACTGAATAACATTGAGATTATGACCGTCTCTTTGTCCTAAAACAGCCCCAATAGCAAAATCGCTAGCATCACACATATTTTCAAATGGTTCATCTCATTTAGGTGGTTGAATAACTGGTGCATAAATTAGTGCCTTTTTAACTGTTCAAAGGAATCATGGCAATCTCTATCCAAAGTAAAGAGAGTATCTTTATCTAAGAGATGAGTTAAAGCAGCAGATATTTTAGCAAAATCTTTAATGAAGCGTCTATAGAAACCGGCATGTCCAAGGAAATTATTTAGTCCTTTTATATCTTGCAAAATTGGAAGCGTTTCTAAGGTGGTTAAGTTCGAGCTATCAATCTTAATATTCTTTTCAGAAACCTTATGCCTGAAAACTATACCTTCCCTTACCATGAAGCGACAGCGCTGCCAATTTAGTACCATCTTGGTTTGTTTACACCGCTGCAAAAGTAATTCCATAGACAACAAAATTATCCATCAGAACTTCCATGGAAATTTCCACAAAACTATCAATTTTTTTAGAACACACTCTTGAAAAGTAGCAGCTGTGTTACACAATCCAAACGACATTAATCGATAAGCATAGGTTCCATAAGGACATGTGATCGTAGTTTTTCTTTATCTTCGAGTTGGATAGCTATTTGAGAATATCCAGAATATCCATCAAGAAAACCAAAAGTAAGAATTAGTGGACATTCTTTCCATAATATCATTAATGAGGGGGAGTTGCTTATGCATTTTTATGGTTTCTTTATTCAACTTCCTAAAGTCAATACACCTCTATATCCTGCTATTGTTCTAGCTGGGATTAATTCATCCTTATCATTATTAATTATTGTTATGCATCCTTTCCTAGGTATGCAATGAGTTGGACTCACCCATTTACTGTCTGGAATTTGGTAGATAATACCACTATCCAACATACGAATTCCTTCTTTTCTTACTAACTATTTCATTTTAGGATTTAACCTTTTCTGATTATCAACAAATGGTTTAGCATCTTAAACCATGGATATTTTGTGAGTTACTATGGTGGGATATATACCTTTTATGTCGTTAAGAGTGTATCCAAAAGTTTCTCGTTGTTTCATAAGTACTTCTAACAATTTCGTGCTTTCCTTTGGAGAGTGCTTATCATCTAAAATTACTGGGCATTTACCTTCCTTATCTAAGAATTCATACATGAGTCATGGAGAGAGAGGTTTTAAAAAAATAGGTGGCAGATCCTCGTCCCCTTCCTTTCAAGTTCTTTGTATTCATCCATGAGAACTAGCTCAGCCTCCGGTGCGGTGTTGAGGATTTTATCTAAATCTTCTTTTGTAGAGTCGTTGGCAAGGGAATCATCACTTGACAAACTTCTCTCCAATTCAAATTGCGGTGTGCAAAAGTAGATTGCTGCCAATTCTTCAATATTCTTCTCCTCCTTAATCTCAACCTTCTTCTCATAAGGTAGTCTCGTGAATTGACTGTAGTTTATTTCTATAGTTTCTTCACCAAGCTGTAAAGATAAAGCCTGCTTTTATTGTCGATATCAATGTTCATAGAGTTGTAAACACAGTTACCAAAAATCACTGGGCAACTAGGTTCAAAGGTATTTCTATAATATGAAAATCAACTGGATACATAAAAGCCCCAATAAAATGCAAACATTCTAGAGTATCCCACGAGTAGGATGCAAAGTTCGATTAGCAAACTTCAAAGTAGCTTCTGATGGCTCAAGGTAAGATTCATCAAGGTGATCACGCAAGTCTGCATAAGAAGTGTAAGGCATGATGTTTATTGAAGAACTTAAGTCATAGAATCCTACATAAGTAATCCCTCCTAAGCAAAAAGGAATTTTCTACTGACTTCTATTATTATCATCAAGCTTGCCTCCTATCATTTCGGAGGATTCTTTACTCACCATTATTACTTCTTCCTTGAACAATTCGGGTTCCAAAAGTTCTTTTACTATTCCAATATTTCCTTTAATTGCTCCCAAGTTGCTAGTTAACTTTCCTATTCTTTTATTCCCTTCAACCCTATTATCCATTACCTTAGTTAGAATAGTTTCCTCTTTGGCTAACATTTTGTTTTGCATTTTTGAATATTTATCATCGTGGCAAGTTTGAGAGGTTTTTTTCTTCCACAGGCGGTGTATAGCGTTCCCAATCTTTTGGAATCTGCAAGTAGTCAGCATAAGATCTAATAAATTGGATAATCATGCGATGGTCAAGATTAAAATTACCAAGCAATTTTTCTACCTTTCCCGAAGCTAGAAACCTTTTTAAACTATAATACCCTATGGTGTTCTCCTTGTTAAAATCTGCCTCACAATACGCTTTCTCTATCCTATTAACCTTATCTAGCAAGTTCCATGCCCTCTCAATACTGAAGTTGGTGAAAGACCGATTGGTAAGGGGAATCAAGTTCATTTCTATTATTATCATTCAAACCTGCGTAGAAGGTGTGTATCACTAGCCAAGGTGGGAAGTTATGATGGGGACAACGATCAAGCAACCCCTGAAATCTTGTATACCCTTCATGCAGGCTTTCTTAAGGTTTTTGCTATAAAATTCGTAATCATGCGCCATGCGCCAAGAGTTTTTGTCGTGGGAAAGAAATCAACTAATAATAGAGAGGCTAGCCTCTCCCAAGAGTTAGTAATTTTTGCAGAATTTTGGATGTGCCAAGAACGGGCCTCATCAATGAGACTTTGAGCAAAGAGAGCAAACTTAACCTCGTCCCCAGTTTGTAAATTGAGGTGGAAAGTCCCACAAATATCTTCAAACAACCCTACATTCTCATATGGATCTTCTGTACCATCTCCTGCAAATTTCTTTGCATGTAAAAGATTCAAAAGCATGGGGTTAATGTCTTACCCTCTTGGGTTATTGGATTTTAAATAAGCGTCCATGGGCGGACCAGAATTCCTTACAACTTCTAGCTATATTATATGTTGGTACTCGCCCATAATGTATCACCTAAAACCAATAAACAACTTTAGTAAAACAATTAGTAAAATAAGTAACTAAGAAAAAATACCAAAAGCGCTTACCCCGGCAACGGTGCTAGAAAATAGCTTGATGACTACAAGTGCACAGACCAATTGTAGCTAGTTTCGAAGTAAAGATATCGAACCCACGGAGAGCTATTGGTAAAGGTCTTTATGCCCCTCGTTACTCTCTACCAAAGTATAATTGTAAGCTATATTTTATCTCAAGTAATGGGTGTTTGAAAGGTTTATGGTTGTATGCAAAAAAGTAATTAAAACAAGTAAAAAGAAAACAAGTAACTAGTTTATGTAAAAGCATGGTTGAACTCAATAGGGCTAAAACATTCTCAGGGATGTAGTATACACCACTAGCATAGTATTATTGTTATGTGCAACCAAAATATGATACTTCTTGTGTCATGATATGTGTGGAGACAGCCCCATAATAAGATGTTCACGACAAGGCTCGTACAAAGCCACTTTGTTAAGCCAAGTGTGAGGTCACCTCTAAATAATCACTAGGATGTCTGAGAGAAATCACCCATACAAATCACCACAATTAAGGGTTTCCCCGTGCATATCGTAATTAGCTTAGGGAGTCCCTCTTTGGTTCCCCCTTTGACCGTGTAGGTTACGAGCCGGCGGTAATCTATCACGGGGCATTTCGGGTATGCTTCTAAGACACGTCCAAAGGATTTCTCCCTCCCTTTAGTCCCGAAGGCAAATTATATGTGGCCGACTACGCATACCATCTAAAGTGAGAGATCAAACAAAAATCATAATTATATTATAGACAAGCAAATCATACGGACACAAGAATAGATCATATTTATTACAAGTTCATAATGGTGCTAGGGTTTCTCCATCTCCCCAAGAACAAAGGAACTACTCACTCATGGAAGAAATCAACAACATCATCATAATCAAATGAATGGATTAAAATATGGGGGTAGATCTAGTGCAAAACACAATTGGATCTAGAATTACAAAGAGATCTAATAGATGAAAGATGGAGTAATGGTGGTGATGAAGGTGTAGAGGTTGATGATGAAGGGGATGATGCGTTGTCCTCCAATGATCCGTGGATCAGCTAGGATTTTACCCCAGCCAAGTTCCTCCTTCAGATCCCTCTCAGATGTGGTGTTTCGTGGTTTCTAGTGGCTGTGAATGTTGGATCTCTCTCGTCTTTGCTAGGGAGAAGTATTTGACGAGGCGGTTGCGATGGCACTTGGTACGGGGGACAGTACGGGTGGGCATCGCCCGTACCAGTGGTTGTTAACCATACTGATGCCTCCTCTTCGATTGGTATTCTTCCAGGTGCGAAGGTAAATTCATAAAATGACTTTTATCACTTAGAAATATCATATAATTACACAATATGACGGCTCTAATTGATATGTTCATTATGACTCCATGATTTGGGATCCTTATGAAACAACAACAAAATAGTGCGTGTAGTCGCGGTGAAATACAAAAACCCCTACTCTATTTATGCAAAAACAAAAGGAAAATATTCTTCAATTTCGGAAATATCATCCGTCCACTCGAATATCTCAGCTTTGCGAAGGAGCTGATAGAACGGTAGTGCCTTTTCTCCCATTCGACTGATGAATCGACTGAGCGCCGCGATTCGCCCAGCCAGCTGTTGGACACCTTTAACGTTCTTTGGCTTCTCCATGCCCAATATAGCCTTTATGTTTTTCGGGATGGCCTCGATTCCCCTGGCGGATATGAGGTACGCGAGTAGTTTACCGGATGGTATGCCGAAGGCGTATTTCTCCGGATTCATCTTGATCTGGTAGCTGGTCGAGGTTTTCGAAGCTCTCGTGGAGATCGTCGAGTAATGTGGCTTCCTCCTTGGTTTTGATGATGATGTTGTCGACATAGACTTGGATGTTCCGGCCAAGATGGTTTGTGAGGCAGGCCTGCATGCACCACTGATAGGTGGCTCCTGCGTTCTTCATCCCAAAGGGCATTGTTGTGTAGCTGTAGATGTTGAAAGGCGTGATGAAGGCTATTTTCTCCTGGTCCTCCTCCTTCATTCGAATTTAATGGTAGCTTGTGTAGGACTCGTGGAAGAAGAGGCGCTCACATCTCTCAGTGGAGTCGATTATCTGGTCGATCCGCGGTAATGGGAAGTGGTCTTTTGGGCAATGCTTGTTGTGGCAGGTGAAGTCCATGCACATCCACAGGATATCCGTGTCCTTTTTAGGAACAAGCACGCGATTTGTTTACAATGTGCTCTCCTTTATTTCTCGTATAAAGTTGGTGTCGAGGAGTCTGTTTACTTCCACACGGACCGCCTTTGCCCTTGGTTCTGACAGTCAACGTATCGACTGCTTGACTGGTCTGGCATCATGATTCATGTGGAGTGAGTTCTTGGCGAATTCCCCGGGAACTCCTAGCATGTCCACTGGACACCAGGCAAAGATCTCCCAGCACTTGTAGAGGAATTTGACGAGCATGAGTTCCTATGCGGAACTCAAGTTTTTGGCATTGAGGGCCGTCTTGGTCGGGTCCGTCGGTGGACCTAGACCGTCTTGGTGTGCACCGATGAGTCGAAGGATTGGTCAGGTGCATTTGGCTTACTCGGAGGAGGTAGATTGTTGTCTATCGACTCCTTTAGCCTCGCCAGCTCCTCTCGCATGCCGAAAGATTGGGAGATTATGTTGAATTTCCTATAGCAGCTGTCTGACTTGGCGAAGCTTCCGTTGACAATAAAAATGCCGTTGGGTCCCAAAGTCTTCATCTGTAGGTAGGCATAGTGTGGGACCACCATGAACCTCGCGAACGTGACATGTCCGAGGATTGTGTGATATTGCGAGGGCTAGTCGACCACTTCGAACTCAAGGCGCTCTCATCGGAAGTTTGCGGGTGTGCCGAAGATGATGTCCATGTTGATTTTTCCCAAGGTATATACGCCTTTCACTGGGATGATGTCGTGGAACATTGTGTCAGAGACCTCTAGGCAAGAGAGGGGGATCCGCATGGCGCGCAGGGTACTAGCAAACATGAGGTTGATGCCACTGTCGCCGTCCATGAAGACGCGACTCATCTCGTAGCCTCTGATTTGCGCTTCGAGCACTAAGGGAGAGTGGCCCAGGTGAGGTACCTGGCACGGGTGATTGCGCTTGTCGAAGGTGATGCAGGACTTGCACCCGCTGAGATACTTAGTGGTTAAGGGTGGAGAGTTGAGCGCTAAATTTATTTGGCGAGTGATCGACTTTTGCACACTATTGGAGGGGCGTCCTTTTTGGATCATTCCCATATTCCCCAGTGGTCATGGGTACTGCTCACCTCCGTTGTTTTGGGCTGGTGCAACCGCAGGTGGTGGTCCGAATGGTGGCGTGGTGCTCCGTGAGCTACTGCACCCGGGGCAGGTCCATAGCCCTGATTTATCGCGTCACGATTCATCTTGGCAAGGCCTTCGTGGAGCTTGAGGAACTCGCGACAGTCCTTTAGGAGGTGGTTGGACTTCTTATTTCCTTTGTGTTTGTCGATTTAGAAGTGGACGTTGCAAGGTCGAGTTAGTTTATCCTGGATCGACGTTCCAGGGGTTTCATCACTGGATCGGTTTTCCCATTGTGGCGGTATCCACCGCTGTGGTACCCACTGCTACGGTTGTCGTCATCGCGTTTGTCGGTGTAGCCAGCCGCGACCATGTCGACTTCTTCATGGTCTTTGTAGTCGAGCATCCGACATTTTCCTCAATGGCCGTGTCTGCGGCCGAGGTCTTCATCATCATATGAGTGGACGCAGTTATTTTTCACCGAGTCCTCTCCATCTGCCCACTTATTTGCGATTTCCATCATGTGGTCAATTGTTTTGGGCTTCGTGTGACGTAGCTCCTCCTTGAGCTCTCTTTGGCGTATGACACTGTTGAACGCGCCAATTGCGTGGTCCTCGGAGATGTCCTATGCGGAGTTTTTAATGATGGACCACCTCTGGATGTAGGAGCACAGTGATTTGCCGGGCTTCTGATAGGAGGCTTTTAGCTCTTCGACTAACGCGGGCCTTTTGTAAGTGCCCTTGAAGTTTTGTATGAAGCTATAGACCAGCTCTTCCTAGCTATGGATCGATCCGCAGGGGAAGTTGTTGAGCCATGCGCAGGCAGCGCCCTGTAGCTACAGTTGGGGAACTACATGGTTGTGCTCTTGTTTCCACCGTGCATCTTGATGGAGGAAATGTGGTCCTCCAGCTAGATCTTCGGGTCTTGGAGACCGTCGAACTTTGGGTTTTCCGATGGGAGTTTGAATTCTTTTGGCATTTGTCTTTGCCGTATAGCCCTGCTTAAGCAGCCAGCACCGCAGAGTTCCGCTCCTTCGTCTTCCGACTCCGTTGAGCAGGCGCGCTTGGTGTGCATCTTGTCGACTTTGTGTTGTGTGACGTCATCACGTGTTTCATAGTCACGATCGTGTTGACGTGAGCGGTGTCACTGTGACATGTCATGCTCATCATCACTGGAGGAGAGCGAGTAGTACCTGGCTGGAGCCTAGCTTTCTTTGTCTCAGGTGTTGGATCTTTGGTTAGCGCAGCTTCGACCTATCCAAGGCTAGCGATGGTAGATCGGTGCATGGCGGATTGTGGATCCCCAGCCGGTGATTGATTGTTGAGTAGGTACATGGTGGCTGCTGTCACCACTGGTTGTGGTGTTTTCGGGAGCACGTTTCCCCGTGAGTCCACCATCATGAACGAGAAGTTGAGGGATCGAGTGGCCTCGTCTCGCTCTTCGTTGTTGAGTTGGGTCAGTCGAGATTGCCTTTTAGCGGCTGCATGTTCATTACCCTTGGAGGAGGATCCTCCGATGGAGGAGAGCGTTGCTCGCCGAAGGCTTGATTCGTCTGCAGCCCTCCTGCGCTCGTCGAGTCGAGCGTTCACCGCCTGCTGGCGCTTGAACTCCTAGATGAGCAGGTAATGATAACCCATCAACATCTATTGTGATGAGTTTGGTGGCAGGGGTTGCCCTGCAGGGCCTCCCTGCATCGTGTCCACTCGATGTCGTTGAGTTGGATCTCCTGCCGCCTGTTGATGCGTTGGTCCTCATGGTTGGGCAGCTGCTGATCATCCTCGACGGGGCTGATGGTAGGGGGTCGATTGGTTGGCACGTTGTTGGTGGGTCCATTGTTGGTGTTGTCCCTTTGAGTGCCTCCGTCACCGGTCTTGATGACCGCGCACATGTAGTGGCTGGGGAACCTGTTGCTACCACAACACTCAGATACAAAACCATAGGCTCCATCCTCTAATGCCAGATCACCCAGATCAGACTCGCAACTGCTATTTCCATCCCTGCTCTCAGCTGATACTGAGGCGTTGACTTAGCTCAGGGTACCGATCGGTGGTGGGAACCATGACGCAGGAGCAATTGAGGAAGCCTGCAGCTGATCAGGGAGGCATAGCGTGTCGATCCAGCCGACCTGGAAGTGTAGGCTTCCAATCGCTAGTCTGATCCCATCGCCCACGGACTCGAAATGCGGGCGAGTCGCCGGTGCGCGGACGGTGAAGTCGAAGGAACCGAAGAGGAGGCGAGTTTCCGCTGCAGCGGAGCCATAGATTGCAATTGATGGGGCCGAGGAAACCACAACATCAGCACTGCCATTTCCCACAGATGGCGCCAATTGACGAGGGGTTGACTCATTAATGCCCATCGTTGATGGACTTAGGTTCGAGGAAGCGGGGAACGCTGGAGGCATCGATCTGCTAGCAAACAAGCACACGGGTGAAACTAGGTTTTACCGAGGTTCAGGCCTTGTAGAGGACCCTACTCGTCTTATCTTGATTACGAGGTAGTCGAAAGTTACAAGGGTGCGCAGATGTAATCTGGCGAGGTGTATGCGGGGGTTGTTGCTTGTCCTCCACGCATCCCCCTCCTAGCTTTTATATAGGGAGGCTAGGTCTCGGGATAGTAGGTCAAGGCGGTTACAGATTAGGGTTTTCCCTTCAAATTTCTATCTACACTTTGTCATGTCCTTCAAGAAGTCGAACTCCCGTGGACCACCTGAAGCCTTGCTGGGCTTCGTTTGCACCGTGTTCTCCTTCTTGGGTGGGACCATATAGGCTAATCTCGAGTACCTGTAAGGTATACCCATGTCAAGAAGAACCCGAAGAAAGCAGCAAAAGCATCGACTTCATAATCAGGATGGCCAGAATCTATCTAGAATAGGAACCGCTGGACTTCACTGATCCGCAAAAAAGTGTCTCCCTTGAATCCGACGATGATGCCACTAGTTTATGTATAACGCGCCACCAAGTGTGCGTGATCATCGAGGACCCTTCAACACAACGCAACTCTAACGGTAACCCTATTCTTAACACCCATGAAATTTTGTCAGATGACAATGCAGGAAATCACATCAACGAAGGAAATAATAGGAACTAAGGAGACCCAACAAACAACCGCATAATCCTAGGAGGAGGAGAACCATGCAGAGGCGGGAGGAAAGCTCTCCGACTACCAGCCGAGGCATGGCAAAAAGAAAGGGAAGCAATTTTGGGTGCGGTTCCAATGACACCCGATGCCACACGCGAAGATCTATTAGCCTACCAATATTTGCTTCATCACAAGAAAAGAGATCTCCTAAGGATGCAGAGGCAACTCAACGAAAGAAAAAGGCTAGCCAATGAATCTAGCCTACGATGGGCGCAACTAAGCTCTACCCGAGGATCAGGAAGCATAACTAGGGGAGCAATGCCAAGAAGGGGACATCACGGCTGCAGAACATTCCTGAAGCTGAAAGAAACTAATTGACTCGAGATCTCGATCTGTTGTTCATGTCAGTAAATCCAATAGGACACATTAAGGCAAAAACATCCCAAGCCGCAATTGTAGCTGCACAAACGTCTATACTTATAACTCAACCCGCACCACGATCCCCGCACGGCTCTCCATCGCTCTGCTCTAATGAACCTCGACATGGTGGGAGCATCTCTTGCACAAGCAGAAAAGGGAATCACGCATCAACCTGACAGATCCCCACGCCGTCGCAACATCTCTCGATAGCTGGGGCACACCCGAAGATATCGGTCACCACATCGGGTGCACTTTTTAGGATTCGAGCCATGAAATAGCGCAAGAAACGACAACACACAACACAGGAACGATGGATCGAGGGATGAGAGCTACATCCGAAGATACTACAACGGTGACAGTGAAGATGACTATGAGTTATGCGGAGCCAGCTGCTTTACCCAGCGGGTTCATAAAACTCTAGTGCAAAAGGACTTCAATCTTCCTCCACCAACCCGAAGCTTGGTTGGCAGATTATTTAGCAACCATCAAGTTACAGGGTGGCTCCATAGCCACCGCAATGCAAAGCCTGCAGTTGCACTTAACTAGCACTGCACGGTCATGGCTCAGACAACTAACCGAAGATTCCATCACCAGCTAGAATGACCTTGAAGATAAATTCTTCCGACATTTTCACTACACATTCAAATGACCCACCACTCTAGAGAAATTGCGGGCGTGCAAACCGAAACTAGGAGAATCAATAAGAGCCGTCATTCAGCGATGGAATATCATCAAGAATTCAGCTGAGGCCATATCTGATGAAAGGGAAATTGATGCCTTCAATGACAACCTCCGCCATCGAGCATTCATAGAAGAACTAGTACGGGTCAAGACCAAAACAATTTCACAGTCGATGGATATAGCAAATCGCTGGGCTGCTAGAGAGGACGCGGTACATAACAAGCGAACACGTTCACCCGAGGAAGACAGGGACAAACGAAATAGTGATAGAAGATGAAGGAACAATGATGGACACGGGGGGCCAAGTTATGTTGCATCTAGTTTCTCGGGAGAGGACAATCACAGAAACAACGATTACAATGGCAGGCATCACAAAAGCAGGGATGATGTCGGAGGAAGCCAATCAACACATCGATACCAGCCAAGAACCTGAGACCCACCAATGTCCGCAATGCAGATGCTGGAGGGACCCTATAATATGCCCTTTTACGTCGACTCAACAAGCAAAAGAAGATCGAACCATCTCATGAAAGACTGCCGAACGTTTCTAAAGATGCAAGAACTATACAACACAAAGGAAACCGAATCAAGAAGCTGAGGATACACCACTACGCCTGACACGTTAGCCATCGGCGCACCACCACCACCATTACACCCACCATCAGGGCAGCCGCAAAACACAACAAATCAAGAATGTGAGTACCCGAGGTCCAAGAGAGCAATTTCAATGATACATAAAGGGCGCCCAACCAATAGGATCTAGAAGATGATTACAAGGCAAGTCAACATGGAAGAAATGGCGCCACTAGCCACACCCGAGTATCTCCACTGGTCAGAGCAGGAAATCACATTCAGTAGAGCTGATCATCCACTTCGAGTACCGCGGCCAGGCCACTCATCCTTGATAGTGGAAGCACAAGTGGGTGGATTTTACATGAGCAAAGTCTTCATGGATACAGGAAGCATCATCAACTTTTTTTACGCCAAAACACTGAGAGTAATGAATCGCTCTTTAGTAAATCTAGCACCAATAGAAACGTCCTTCCATGGCATAGTACTAGGTAAGGCCGAAATTCCTTTAGGTAAAATATCTCTTGATGTTGTCTTATGATCCAAGGAAAATTTTAGGCGAGAGAAGCTTGTGTTCAAAGTCATGGACTGGCCATCATAGTATCACGTGATCCTGGGTCGCCCAGCTTTTGCACGATTCATGGCAGTACCACATTATGTGTACCTAGTTATGAAAATGGTAACCCCAAAAGGAGTAATAACAATAAAAGGCAGCTTCACACGATCTGACAATTGCGACCGGGAATTCCACAAAATCTCTGAATCATTCGGGATGGCGACTGAGTTCGAGCATCTAAAGATGTCAGCAACCGCAAACCCTCTAGCAGTAGCGCGTGTCAATCCTGATCAGGCTTTTGACACCATGAAAGATACAAAGGAAGTACAGATCCACCCTACCGACCCGAAAAAGATGACCTTTGTGGCCTCCAATCTTGGTCCCACATAGGAAAGCGCACTCATCGAGTTCCCCCATGAGCACTGGGAGATTTTCGCATGGTTACCTTCTGACATGCCGGGAATTCCTAGGGAACTCGCTAAGCATGCATTAAACTTGGATCCAAAGATGAAGCTAGTAAAAAAGTCACTTCACGAACCAAAAATAAAGGCCATTGGAAAGGAGATCCATTGCCTGACCGATGCAAAATTCATCAAGGAATTAAAGGAAGCAGAGTGGGTCTCAAATCCAGTATGTGTCCCTAGGAAAAATACAAAAGAACTACGGATGTGCATTGATTTCACAACGCTAAATAAGCACTGTCCAAAGGATCACTTCCCACTACCACAAATCAATCAGATAATCGATGCAACCGCGGGGTGTGAACGTCTTTCCTTTTTAGACGCATATTCAGGATACCATCAAATTCAGATGAAGGAGGAAGATCAGGATAAAACAGCATTCATCACGCCCGATGGTGTATTCTTCTACACAACAGTGCCCTTTGGACTAAAAATGCTGGGGCAACATATCAACGGATGATGCAGAACTGCCTAGGAAGTCAAATTGGCACACACATACAAGTTCACATCGACGATGTCATAGTTACAACAAACCAAGGATCCTCTCTTATCAATGACCTCCAAGTGACATTCGAAAACCTCAACAAGTTTTGCATCAAGCTCAACCCGACAAAATGTTCCTTTGGAGTCCCTACAGGGCAACTCCTCGGTTATCTCATATCAGCAAGAGGAATAGAAGCCAATCCTGAGAAAATACAGGAAATCCTAAGAATGAAAAAACCAATGAATCTTCAAGGCGTACTGCAGCTAGCTGGGCGATTCGCATCACTCAATCGTTTTATCACTCGCCTAGGCGAAAAAGCACTACCATTCTACGCCCTTATGAGGAAATCAGATAAATTCAAGTGGACGGAAGAATCTCAGTGTGCCTTTGAAGATCTCAAGAAAACACTTTCGACATCTCCGCTCATCGTGTCTCCACGAGAAAAAGATCCATTACTTCTCTACATTGCCGCCACTAATCAGGTGGTCGGCATAGTTTTGGTCGTAGAACGACCCGAAGAAGGGAAAACCCACGATGTTCAGAGACTAGTTTATTTTCTAAGCAAGGTCCTCTCGCTATCCAAGCAAAGATACCCACACTATCAGAAACTACCATATGCAGTGTTCATGACAGCACGAAATTTACGCCACTATTTTTCAGAACACCCGATCATAGTGGTCAATGAAGCGCCTTTATCTAATATCCTCAATAATCCAGAAGCAGTCGGACGTGTGTCTTTATGGGGCATTGAGCTATCCCCTCGATACATCACGTACGAGAAGCGCAAAGAAATTGCGGTACATACTTTGGATGAGCTCCTAAATGTGTCCAATAATGAAGCTGACTATTAGGCCTTGTTGCACGTTATGCGTATGGCCAAAGAATGCGGTGCAACTCGCCTCAAAATACTCGGTGATTCCAATCTTGTTGCACAACAAGCAATGAACAAGTGTGACACTATCAGTGACAACATGATTTCCCACCGTGATTTGTACAACATTATGGAACCCCAATTTGATGGATGCGAAGTATCGCACATAGGAAGAGCAAGAAATGAGGAAGCCGACAATTTGGCAAACATCGGGTCCTTATGCCTACCAATCCCACCCGTTTTTTTGGGAAGAGATAATAGAGCTCTATATTAAGGGCAAGAGAGTTTCTGAGGTCATAGCACCCAAGACAGGAAAAAAGATCAAGCCGCGAAAGGACTCGGGGACTGCATTAGCAAGCGCAGATATAGAGGAAACCCTTGAAGAAGAGCCAAAGGTCAATGAAGTCATGATAATAGAACCTATATGGATGCAGCCGTAGATAGCATATATGGCTCGGGGAGAACTCCCCGAAGACATGACGGAAGATCGACGAATCACTCGAAGATCAAAAGCCTTCAAAATCATCAAGGGAAAATTATATAAAAGAAGTATTTTGGGTGTGCTACAGCGATGCGTCACACCCGACGAAGGAAAATAATACTCCAAGACATACATGAAGGAGTATGTGGTCATCACGCTAGCAGCCGAGCAATTGTTGCCAAAGCATTCATGGCAGGATTCTACTGGTTCACAGCAGTACAAGATGCAAAGGATACAGTTAGAACATGCAAGGCATGTCAGCCATTCGCAACAAAACCCGGCACACCTACTGCCGAGTTAAATCCAATACCTCTTGCCTGGCCCTTTGCCTAGTGGGGACTTGATATGGTGGGTAAACTTCCCAAATCATCTACAGGAGGGCACGTCATTCTGCTAGTAGCACTCGACAAATTTACCAAATGGATTGAAGCAATGCCTATTACCAGCCAAGATGGAACTTTGGCTTTGAATTTTATCAAATCAATAGTATTTAGATTTGGCATACCAAACAACATCATCACCGACAACAATACTAATTTTACTTCCAATGAGTACAAGGAAAAACAAAAAAACCCTACTATCTGAACAACTAAGCAACAAGATCTATCTACCTAGATACAATCAACGGGTAGATAAACATCCACAGAGAACATACCCTTAAAGAGTGACAAAGCGTTATGAGGTTGTACTTGTGGATAATGTAGTCGTACACTTGCCGATCTCAAGATCGTGATGAAGTCCAGTGAGTCTGGAAGGTCCTGCACAAGCAAGTCTAGCACCGCAAATCAGCGGTGCATCTGTGATCGCACGCACATCCGGTACCCCGACAACCTCCTAGTCCTTGCTCCAACAAAGAAGCGGAAGCAACAAATCCTTCTAGAAAAGCCACCGAGAACATGTATCTCACCAATCCGAGAACCTTCACGAGGAGGTGGTACAAGAGGAGAGGAGACATGGGGCCCCTTTTATAGGGGGTGGGGTGTAGCCCCATGGCAATGGCTGGCCGGCCATGGTGGGTTCCCCCGCCTCTCCCTCATTCATGTGGATGGAGCTTCCACTAAGCCCACTCACATAAATTTCTACTCCACTCACTTGCATTTAGTGTCCACTAAATTAAATGCATTTTTCTCTTTAAATAAAGAACCTTTATTTATTTTATTCAGAATTTTGTTAATTACTTTAATTAACAAACATTCACATAAATCCCCTTGCAACATGTTGATATCACATGCAGAACCAATTTTAGCAATTTCACTCAAAACAATTCTAGTGTCCATCGAAACAATTCCAGTGCTTTCATAATCTTTCTCTGGTATCGTATTTGCTCCAATTGGTGTCGGTATCCCTTAAGTGTGTCACCCTACAGTTCGTGAATACTATGGACATGATCGAGACCCCTCTCCGATCAATAATCATCAGCGGGACCTGGAGATCCATATTGACTCCCACACATTCAACGATGACTCTAATGATCATGTGAACCTTTTAACGTTGTAACTAAGTCCCTTTGTCTCGTGATATATTACATGTCCAAGATTCGATCATCAACATCTCCATACCTAGTTTGATCTTGTTACCGACATGCACTCTTTTCTCGTTCCCGTGATACAACATTCTAGTGATCACATCACTTGCTTGCAAGCTATCTCAATCTATATCACCGAGAGGGCCCAGAGTATATCTATCCATCATCGAGATGGACAAAGCCCACTCTTTATCCATGAGCCTCTATATAACACCTTCGGAGTATCTGAACCCACCTTTATTATCACCCTGTTATGGTGTGATGTTAGACGTTATCAAGTTACTCTTCTAGTGTTAGTGATTGACATGATCTCATGGTCTAAGGACTAGAATTACTTCATATGATGTTATAGAAATTTAAACACAATGACTTTGATCGTATTTCTATACTTCGGATGAATGTTCATCACACCATTCAACCATCTTGTTATTAACAACATCCAATGTCCATTATTAGGAAACCTTGATCATCTTGTTAATTAACGAGCTAGTTTGCAAGAGAGGCATAACTAGGAAACCTTTATTTGTTTATTAAACACACATGTATTAATGTTTCCAATTAATAAAATTATAGCATGTAAAATAAACGTTTATCATAAACAAGGAATAAGATAATAACCACTTTATTATTGCTTCCCGGGCATATTCCCTCCAGTTTCCCACTTGCACTAGAGTCAATAATCTAGTCTATAAACTTGCGCATTCAACATCTATGGCTTTCTGGTGTTGTGTATACACATTTTCTAGTGGTTAACATATTCTTCGGATCTAACATTTTCAGGTTCGTGTGTATTTGCATGTCTTGCGTCTCTATGCATCAGTCATTCTCTAATGAGATGGCATTGTATAAATTTAGTCCTTTGGTGAGACATTTAGTTCTTTTGGGTTAAAACATGTTGATATAATTGTAGCACAATATATCTTCATAGTACTAGCCTACTGTGAACCACACCTAGTTTGATAACAAACTACTTAACCAAATTCCCTCCTTTGCTGCTACTATTAAAGTCATATACTTAGCCTTTTGTTGTAGTATCCGTCATAATGTATCAACTTTAGAATTCATCCAAATCCATCATGGAACCTTTTTTCCATTACATTGTGCCACCCATAGTTTAAATTGAGAGAAATTTAATTTGTATCTTGTGACAAACTAGTATCAATGTAACATTTTACAATGAACTATTTGTAAATATTTGTCACGTCTACATAAATATACTCTTAGTTCTTCCAAAGATCATAAGAATATCCTTATTATTGTCCAATGATCATCTTATGAATCATTCTGGTATATGCACATAACATTTAGAGCATAGGACATATATGGATATGTACATATCATGGTATACATTATTGATCAAAATATTCATGTGATTTCACTCACCAAGTGTCTAAAAACTTGAATCTCATTTCACTTACCAAGTGTCAATACACTTGAATTTTGATTCAACCCTTTCCATGCGGCAAGGACTTTTCTTGTCATTTCCTTAATGAACCCTTTCAATATCTCATATATGTACGCCTGGCACAACCATATTAGCGCCTCAATCTATCCAAATAGACATTGATGCCAAATATTCCGGTTTTTCCCAAGTGATTCATCAAAATCCAATTTTAATGAAATTCTTAACCCATGTCAATAAAAGACACATCATTTCCAATTAACAATATGTCCTCTACATAATGTATTAGAAATATGTCTCGGTGCTCCCACTTAATTTCTTGCAAATGCAAGCATCTTCATCGTCTCTGATGAAATTAAACATTTTAACAACTTCATCATAGTGAAAATTCCAACTCCCTTATCCTTACTTCAACCAATGAAGTTTGCATGCCATTTTAAGCATCCTTTGATTTAACAAAACCATTCGGATCGTGTCAAGTACATGTCCTAGGCAACAATTCTATTAGAAGAACTTCATTTTGTTTGTTCAACTACCATATACCAAATTATATGTAGTGGTTGCTACATTAATCCGTCAAGACTAAATATCGCCATGAAAGATCAAATCTTTTCATAGTCAACTCCTTGAACATTGTTGTAAACTCCTTTCCAACATGTCGACTATTTCATAGATGTCAAACATCCATGTATATTTCTTTATAGATCCAAATATGACCGACAGGCTTCACGCCTTTCCGGAGGGTCTTCTAAGTATAAAAACATGATTTCTCGTGTATGGAAACTATCACGGATTTTATGACTTATAGTCACTTGATGGAGTTAGGGACCATCATCGCTTCTTTTCATGCCGTCTGTTCATCATTGTCAAAACAATAACGACTTGTTTATCAAATCTCACTATTTGATTATTACCCGACGCATACGGTTCAAATAGGAACTCTAATCTCCAAGATCACAACCTTTGTAATCACGGGATCCATGAGCATTGTGGCCGCCACTAGGACACTTTCCGGCACTGCGCCACTTAGCACATGTTGCTTAGGTTCATCAACCTAATCAAAATTCTATTGTCCTCCCACTTAACTTTTCGCAAAAATTCCTTCTGAAGAAACTTCATGTTCCAAGCGACAAACTCTTTTGTCCTTGGTGTTATGGAGGAATACCCAACAAATTCTTTGGGATAACCTACAAAGACGTGCTTATCCGAGTTTGGTTGTAAATACTTATGCATAGCATACCAAAATTTAAGAAAAGACAACTCGAGTTTTATCCCAAGCCATAACCTTTATGGTGTCATTTCAACAGATCATGATGGTGCTCTTTTCAGTGTAAAACTGCTAGTCTCTAAAGCTTTAATCCGTAAAACATAATGGCAGTTTTATAAATGACACATTTGATCTTACCATGTCAAACAAGGTTCGATTTGATCTCTCGAACATACCATACTCCTATGGTTTATCAGGAAATGCAAATCCATGGAACAATTCCTCAAATCTTAGGTGTTTTTCTAAACGTGTAACTCAAAAATATCTTCCTTTATGATCAAATCATAAACTCTTTATTTTCTTGTTACAAAGATTTTCCACTTCAACTTGAAAGTCTTTGAACAATTTTCAAATGTTTCATACTTCCTCCTTATTAAGTAAATATACAGATATATTCACTCAAATTTTCAGAGAAAGCATATGAAGTCGAAGGATCCACCGCACATGGCTACATATAATGGACTATATACATCCACATGCAGAATGTCCAATAAGTTAGTCATATGTTCCTCTTTGGCCTATGAACGGAGTTTCAATTATCTCGACGAAAGTCTCACAAGCATCATTTGATCAAAATCAAAGACTCCAAAAATCCATCAACATGGATTTTCTTCATGTTTTCTTTCCAATATAATTTAAACAGCGATGTCACTTTGTAAGTGATCTTTCAATCATTTGCCTTGCGACATTTTAGCATTAGCTTTATGGATGTGATTTCTCCAACTAGACTTGTAAAAGTTCATCCATCTTCTATGGAATATGGTAATTATTTGAACGACCATTGTTCTCATAATACATGAACAAAATAATAATTATTTAAACAAATCTTTAAGGAAAGCTTTGATGTCAACGATGAACACAATAACACTTTATTTGTTTTCGATGAACATCATCACATATTCCCTTGCTAGTTACTTAGGCCATCGTAGTTCATGAATTCCATTGTTCTGTATGACATTTCACACCAACCAATTCGGTATCCAATACCCAAGAACCACATTGTTTAACAAACAAAGAATACAACCATAATATGTATATCATCTATATACCTTAGCTGGACATTTGCAGTCTTTTCTCTTTTTTGCCAAATATTTAATAGATTCGCTTTTAGGATTTCCTTTTCTTTTAAAAGAATCGATCAACATCAAGAGTGGCTCCATACATATGACACATAGTCCAAAGCGTGTATAGTCAAATACTAATACCTTTGGATTTGCACTTTGAAGTGGATCACCATCATCAAATTTTTGGTGTTCTTTCAAAAATCCATTCTTTAGTAATCTTTTTGTGAAGTAAATATTTTACCTACATATTCTATTCATGCTTATCATGATAAATTTCATGATCAAGCTACTATAGCCTATAAGGGTGAATCGCGATATAATGTCAGTTCCCAAAACCTTTTTGGGAGATTAGGACATCTAGCTTATCCAACCTTTGCAAATTCTCATACAATATGAGAACATGTATTTTGCCATATTATACTCTATCATGTTTCCACCCAAACAATGTTTCAGATATCTCCATATCTTTCACACATGATGGTTTCTGAAACAATTCTTTCAGCTTCTAGATAACCTCGATATTAAAACAGCTTTTGAATATCAAGAATCATGGAGAGAAACATGATACTTTAGATATTAACACTTGAATTGTTTCTCTTGATTTAATACTATTTATTAAACTTCATGGAGTAAGTTGAGTTTGATGAAAGTTTCTAATAGGACTTCTAAACTTTAAATTGAGACTTAAAACAATATGATACCAGTTTGTAAAGCAAATATCTAGAATTCTACAGTTCTATTATCACAATTAAAACTGAGTGCAAGGTAGTAAACGGATGCCAGTGACTACAACAAATTATGAAAATTCACTTCGATTTTAGTTTACGATAAATTGAGTTTGACTAATCCAAATTACAAATGAACTCCCACTCAGAACTAACATCCCTCGGGTTGTTTTGGTGATTACATGAACCAAGTCCACTACACCAAGTCCGATCATCACGTGAGTCGGTGTAGCTTCAAAGGCGAGCATCTATATGGGAACCATATCAACCATATCACTCATGCTTAACCTTTCGGTCTGTGTTCCGATGCCATGTTTGTACATGCTAGGCTCACCAATTAAGAACCTTAGTACTCGCGTGTGTAAAACTCTCTTACACCCATTGTATGAAAGCATAGAGTCAAAAACACCCGATCATCACGTGATGTCTTGAAATGACAAACTTTCTTAACAATGCATACTTAAGGAAGAACACATTTTATCTTGATATCTAAATGAGGGATCATCTTATAATGCTACTAAAGCGCCAAACAAGCAATATAAGATGCAAACAAAACATCATATGCATAAAGTGAAATGATATGGTTCTTGCACTTGATCACTATCATGTGCATCGTGGTATGATCTTTACCATTCCTTTATGTGTAAGGCCAAGGTCTATGGAACTTACACGTGAGCTAATCTATAATTTCCAAGAGTATCAACTCTACTTCAAATTATAACATTACCATATCATGACACTAGCCTAGCAACAATCTAAACTAGACGCTTCTAATTTATCAATTGCAAGTTTTACGTGGCTTAGGGCTTTTGAAGATAGAACTGGTCTTACCTACGAACATGGAACCACAACGATGATAGCCAAATTATTAGCAACTCATTGTAAATCAGATATTGACTATAGTATGAGAGATAGACAACCGCTAGCCACTTATGCAAAACAAGTTGCATGTCAAGCGTGGAACAAGTCTCATGTGCGAGCCGCTTCATACCACTATGCCACCAATATCCAAAATACATATAAGATGCAATAACATGATTATCATGGCCCACATACTATGATGTGTTCTACCTATGCAAAGCATCTACGCATAGATCAGGCTTTGATACCACTTTAGGGTTCGCAGCATAAAAACCAAAAAAATTCCTACGATGTTAACAACTAAGCACCAACATCTATCTACCTAGATACAATCAACAAGTGGATATACATCCATAGAGAACATACCCTTGAAGAGTGACAAAGCATTACGAGGTTGTACTCGTGGATGATGTAGTCATACACTTGTTGATCTAAAGATCATGATGAAGTCTAGTGAGTCCAGTAGGTCCAGCACAAGAAAGTCCAGCACCGCAAAGCAGCAGTGCATCTGTGATCACCCACACGTCCAGTACCCCAAGAACCTCCGAGTCCTTGCTCTAGCAAAGCAGTGGAAGCAGCAAATCCTTCTAGAAAAAGCCACTAGGAACATGTATCTCGCTAATCTGAGACCATGGGGAATTGCTAGAGGGGGAAGAGAACCTTCGCGGGGAGGTGGTGCATGAGTAGAGGAGCCATGGGGATCCTTTTATAGGGGGTGGGGTGCATCCCGATGGCCATGGATGGCCGGCCATGGTGGGTTCCCCCACCTCTCCCTCATTCATGTGGATGGAGCTTCCACTAAGCCCACTCACATAAATTTCAACTCCATTCACTTGCAGTTAATGTCCACTAAACTAAATGCATTTTTATATTTAAATAAAAAACATTTATTTTATTCTGAATTTTGTTAATTAATTTAACTAACAAACATCCACATAAAACCCTTGCAACATTTCGATATCACATGTAGAACCAATTTCAACAATTTCACCCGAAATAATTCTGGTGTCAATCGAAACAATTCTAGCGCTTTCATAATCTTTCTATGGTATATTATTTGCTCCAAATGGTGTCAGTATACCTTAAGTGTGTCACCCTATGGTTCGCGAATAATTTGGACATGATCGAGACCCCTCTCTGATCAATAATCAGCAGCGGGACCTAGAGATCCATACTGACTCCCACACATTCAACGATGACTCTAGTGATCATGTTAACCTTTTAACATCATAACTAAGTCCCTTTGTCTCGCGATATATTACATGTTAGAAATTCGATCATCGGTATCTCCATACCTAGTTTGACCTTTTTACCGACATGCACTCTTTTCTCGTTACTGTGATGCAACATTCTAGTGATCACATCACTTGCTTGCAAGCTATATCAATGTGATACCACTGAGAGGGCCTAGAGTATAGCTATCCTTCATCGGGATGGACAAATCCCACTCTTGATCCATGAGCCTCTACAGACACCTTCGGAGTATCTGAACCCACATTTATATTCACCCTGTTATGGTGTGATGTTTGATATTATCAAGTTACTTTTCTAGTGTTAGTGATTGGCATGATCTCATGGTCTAAGGACTATAATTACTTCGTATGATGTTATATCAATTTAAACACAATGACTTTGATCATGTTGCTATACTTCAGATGAATGTTCATCACACCATTTAACCAATGTTGTGACCTTGTTATTAACAACATCCAATGTCCATGATCAGGAAACCTTAATCATCTTGTTAACCAAGGAGCTAGTTTATAAGAGAGGCATAACTAGGAACCCTTTATTTGTTTATTAAACACACATGTATTAACTTTTCTAATTAATACAATTATAGCATGCAAAATAAACATTTGTTATAAACAAGGATTCAGATAATAACCACTTTATTATTGCCTCTTGGGTATTTTCCCTTCAAGGAAATGGGTATAAAAGTAAATTATGCCTCAGTTTGCCACCCGGAAACTAATGGGAAAGTGGAAAAAGCCATTGGCCTCATAACTACTCGCCTCAAGAAAATATTACTAGCACCACTTGACAGAGCAAAAGGAGCATGTGTTGATGAGTTACCATCTGTTTTGTGGAGTTTGGGTACTACTCCAAATAATTTGACACAAGAAACACCCTTTTTCCTAGTCCACGGCACTGAAGTTGTCCTTCCAGTCGAAGTATCTCACGAATCTCCACGTGTCACTGAATATGACGAAGAAACATCAAGGGAAGAACTTGAAGACGAAGTTGATGCACTTGATTAAGAACTCGATATTGCCTTAAAAAGATCCACTGTATATTAGCAAAACTTGGGCAACTACCACAGCCAACGATTGCGTCCTAGGTCCTTTGTTGTAGGAGACATAGTTCTTCGCTTCAAGCAAGATGGACACTGTAAATTGGAGTCACCTTGGGAAGGGCCTTACATCGTTACAGAAGTTATTCCCAAAGGTGCATATCGGCTTCAAGACAAGAAGACAAGAGTCAAATACTGAAATACATGGAACGTCTGTAACATCCCACATTCAGCAACCCTTATTAGTTGTCCAGAATGCAAAAATGAGGGGGAAACAAAAAAAATCTTGCTTAATAATGCAGTGCTTTCTTGTTGTTGGTTTGTTCTTATGCAACTGCATGTATAGCATATGATATACTCCTTACCTCACCATCAGTTGACAAAGGCTATTTAACAAAACTATCTTGGCTCATTTTACATATTCTCAAACATTCTGGCATTCCAAAACCTGAGCCAAGATGTCTTTGCAAACCAACTATTTTAGTAGCCTCTATTGACAAACCTATGGAGAGCTATATAATATAATCTCCATATGTTTTTAAGACAGAACTACCTCTAGGTTTCTCCAAAACCTTTTTATAAAGCTTTTGAATTCTACTCTTGGTAGAGATACCAGGACTCTCACCTTATTCAAACTCCAACATTTCAAAAATACCCATCTTTACCTCAAGCTAGGCTTGATGGTAACCCTAGTAGTAGTTGTTTTGCTTACGAAGATGAATTTCCTTGATCTGCAGTTTGACTTGTTTTGCTTAGGAAATAGTATGAGCTACTCTATGAGCTCATACCCAAGGATAAAGGGATTACTAAGATCACAAATCCTAAGCAAGAATACCAAGCTAGATCAGATATCTAGCCACTAGGTGATCATCAAAAATCCTTAACCAGATCACTTCTGAGATTATCCTCCTCTAGAAGCTTCCAAGTCAATGAAGACCAAATACAAGCATAGATCCTTTATATTTAATCTACACCTCAACATCATCCACTTGATGATTCCTTGGTGCCTTGTAACCAATTAAAAATATCCTATAACATCCCCATTTCAGCAACCCTGATTAGTTGTCCAGAATGCAAAAATCAGGGAGGACAAAGACTTTTCCTTGTCTAATGTTGAAGTGTTTGCTTGTTGCTTAACTATGCTTATGCATCTAAATGTGTAGTAAATGATATACTCCTTACCTCACCATCAGTTACAATAGCTATTTAACAAAACTGTCTTGGCTTATTTTCATATTCTCAAATGTTCTGGAATTTCAAAACTAGAGCCAAGATGACCTTGCAAACCAAAACTATTTTTAGTTCCTATTGAAAAAACTATGGAGAGCTATATATATAATATAATCCGCTTATGTTTTCAAGACATAACCCTCAACTAGTCTTACCTCTACTTTTTCCAAAACCTTTTATAAAGCTTTTGAATTCTACTCTTGGTAGAAATACCAAGGACTCTCACCTCATTCAAACTCCAACTTTTCAAAATACCCATCCTTACCTCAAGCTATGCTTGATGGTAACCTTGGCAGTAGTTGTTCTGCTAGTAAGATGAATTGCCTTGATCTGCTGTTTGACTTGTTTGTTTAGGAGTAGTATCAGCTACTCTAGGAGCTCATCCACTAGGATCCATATGTTTTAAGATCACACACCCTAAGAAAGAATACAAAGTTGGATCTAATCCCTAGTGACTAAGGTGACAATGTAAAACCCTTAACCAGATCAATTTTCAGAACTATTTCTTTCTAGAAGTTTCCAAGTCAATAAAGACCAAAGAACAACATGTATCCTTTCTACTCAATCTACACTTCAACCTCATCCACTTGATTATGCTTTGGTACCTTGCAACCTATCTAAAACATCCCCTCTTATATTCTAGTCAAAGCCTCAAAACTGCCAAATTTTGACAAAGTCTGGAAACTATTTCAACATCACTTCTTTGAATGCCTCTCTTTCTCAACCCTTGTGAATTTTTGGAAATGCACTTGAACAATCTTGTAAAACATTCTAAGGACTACCAAGGCCCACTCGTTCCCTTCTCTATACCATCCTCCAACCCACTTCTTCTGGATGGTTCTGCAAGCAAGAAAATAATCCTTCCTGCATAACTTATCAACATGCCTACTTTAGCAGAAGCTCACATCTCCATACTATCTTCTTTGGACCAACCCCTTGCATGATTGTGCTCTACCCATGAAGTTTTATCAATAACTAATTCACTTGTTTTAATTGGATCCTTGTGCTTCCTAAACCCACATGGTTTTGAAGGCTAGTTGATAATTGGTTTGGGCACCCTTATTTTATTTAAAGTTTGTCATTAATCCTTGGTGAGCTAAACCATGATCATCCTCAAACCTCTGTACCATGGTGATCTACACCACTTGGTCTATCCATCCATATAGTCCATGTTCCTATGGGAGCTCTTAGTTCGAAGATCCAATAAGGTTTTGATGGTATGAAAATAACGTCACCCTAGATCCTTTCTTCTTAGTTTCTTACCAAAATCAAGTTGGATTTTCAAATCCCAAGGTTGAAAATGCTAGATACACCTTGTGTACATGATCTACCTTGGTTATAAAGATTTATCAAATACTATCCATAATTACTATGGACCAAAACCTATTTAATCTCTTGAGTTGACAAAAACTTCAAAACTTAATCTATAAAAGGAAGTTTCATTTTCTCCAAAACACATCCCTATTTATAGGATCCTTTGAAGTATAATTATCACTCCCATCTTCCAACTTCAAAGAATAATATTTTTCAACAGCCTTATTATTTCTTTTTGCCCATTCTTCAATGGCAGAAAGGGAATAATAATTGTTTGAAATGCTTTTAACTTTCAATAAATCCTGCGAAAATTCCCCAAAGTGCTAATACATGTTTGGGATCAGCCTAAACCAAAAATCACCCTTGTCCCATTCCAAAATATCAAATCCAGTTTTAAAAAACATTTTATCACTATAAGAATAAATGATTTTTAAATGGACTAAAAATCCTTGGAAAAATCTCAAATAATTCCCCAATGTGTGTCTTGACTAGACCCATCTAACAGCACAACTACCTTGTCTTGCCATGTTCAAAATTTTGGAACTATGGCATAATCCCCACTCTAGGAAAATCATAACCAAATTGAAAAGCCACTCACAAACACCCTTTCATCTCCATCAAACCCTGCAAAATAATCACCACAGCACCAACACCACTCCTCTGGTCGACCAGGTACTGTAGCACCTGCCCTCCCCTTGTCCTTTGCTTTTGGAATGAGGGGGAGAGAATGTTGCATTTTCTATAAAAACTCCTAGAGAAGAGTAAAAGCAGCAGTAGCACTCACTGCTCCACTCTAACTAGCCAAGACCCAGCACGACCTCCAACACCACCCACACCACCTAATCACTTGACATCCCCCTCCCCTTGGATCACCGTGAGCTTGGCTCACCTAAGACCCTCTCTCCCCTTGTTAAAAAGACCAGAATCCTCTCACCCCTCCCCTTCTCTCTCATTTCCACTCCATGTCCGCTAGAGCACCACCCCACCCTCCCTTGCTTACTCTCTTTGTCCCCTTCGCCATGGAGCAGAAGAAAAACCACCATTCAGCCATGGCCAAGATACCCCTCGTGGACCTCCATCTTCCCTCCCCTCCCTGTGCATGTGGCATTTTTTAGACCTCCGTGTCCCCCTGAATCTAACCATGCGCCCGTTTTTCCCTAGGAACACCCCTGGCCATGATGCCGGTGAGCTTTCGAAGCATGCCGTTCAGGCACCAACATGTGAGGGCCTTACCAAAAACAAAGCACCATGTGCTGCCCCTCCCTGGAGTCGCTGCCACATGTTGTGTTGCCTCGGAAGCTCTTGGTCGCCTCCCTAGGCACCCTCGGTGAGCCCTAACACGCGCCCGATCCCCCTAGGGTTTCCTATATTCCGTTCTAGGGCGGGAGGAGGACGACTCTGTGTTGTCGTCGATCCTCCTAGATCGGATGGCAGCTTACCGTTTTGGCCACCACAGCCGCTGGCTGCTGGGCCCGCCCCCGCATTTTGAACTTGGACCTCTCGCACAGGACAAGTCTCGCATGGGCCGGATCTTCCTAGCACGACCCAAATTAATGCCCTTCTAGCCCAGTTATATTTGCTCCCTTTTTCCTTTACCGAATTTCTTTTCTCCGGATCTGATATTTAGCTGTTTACTTTAAATGCCAAGGAAAATGGAAAATGAACCAAACAGCTCAGATCCAAATTTATAAATGTTCCCTGTGGTTTTACCTAGCATGCAGTACCACTTGTTGAACTTATCTTTGCCCATGTTGTTTTTAATAAATTAAGTGACTAAATCTATCCTTTTCACTAAAAAAAGCTTTCTGTGTGTTTTATAACTCCAAATGGAGTGAAACCCTTGGGTACTGAAAGGTATCCTAAGTACCTTGCATGTCACCCTAGCCCCACCCTAATTTGCTTCTTATATTTCCCATGGTAAAAATGACAAAATCAGGGCAAATCAGCCTTTAGGAATTTATTTAGGCCAAACCATAGAAAGTTTAAACCCCATTCCAACTCCCAGAACACATGCACATCAATATCTTACAAACACCAAAAGCCCAAAATTTATCATTCCTTGATTTATTTTTTGTGAATTAAATTATTCTATGCAGGGTTAATTCACTAATAAATTCACTTTAGGAGTTATGTACTCCCTCCGCTTCAAAATATAAGATGTTTTAGCTTTGTGAAAGGAGTGTATCTAGACCCTTTTAGTGTGTAGGTTCATCTAAGTTTGGAGTGAACCTACACAATTAAAGGGTCTAGATACACTCCTTTCACGAAGCTAAAACATCTTATATTTTGAAACGAAGGGAGTAGATCCTAATTTAGTGATTCCAATTTCTGCATAAATGTATTTCAAATACCTAACAGGTGCCTTTGTATTCATATCAAAATATTATGTAGATTTAATCTGGTCAAAAAGAAAATTGACTACAGAACTGACTTTGGGATTTACCCAAGGTTATTCTGTTAATTATTTTGAGTTGATTCCAACTCTCAAAATAAACTCAAAAGTTTACAATATACTATGGGCATAAATTTATTGGAGCTACAGATATTTTATGGTGAATTATTCACCTAAACTAGGCGATTATCCACTAGAATAATCATAACTAATTAAGGAAAATTGATAAAATCATGAAACCACTTTTGTTGGCCTTATTATTTCAATAACTATTTGTTGATATCACTTTTGTACATTGATATCATACATACCCAATACTTAGTTGAAAACCCCTTCATTATGTGGGATTCAACAATTAAATCATAAAATTCCACAAAGGCAATTTTAGTAATTCCAAGTGCTATGAACTCATTCTACTAAAGCTACTGAAGTTAGTCATGTGTTATATGTATGTTTGTTGTATTGTATTGATGCTTGTATGCCTTGTGTTGATTGTGGCCTTGTTTGATTCCATGTATGATCTATGACGATGATAGATGCGATTATATCGAAGACCCAAAGAAGATGGTTATTATTGATTATTATGGTATTCTCAGAAGAAGTCTGGGGACATATATTTCCATATTGCTGATCATAGGCAAGCCACCTTCTTTATCCTAAACCTGTCCAATTGTTTTACTTATGCATGTTTTACCTACTGTTTATGAAACTACATTGTTTTAATATATGATGAGCTATATCTGGTAGTGGCTTGGCTCCTCCAAACCATTACTCATTTGTACTACTAAGTAAACCCCCTTGATGACACCTAATCATCCCTAGTATGGTAGATGGTATAATAATCCATACCCCTTTGGAGACCCCGTATACTCGAAGCAAAACTAGAGGATGGGAAGACCCCGAAAAAGTTTACGAAATGTTTTATGACAAAACCTTGGTGAGGTATGACCTACCAAGAGAAGTTTGAGAAAGAGAAAGGTTTTCGTTTTACAAAAAGGTTGAACGAAAGATGGAGGAAAGGGGTTTACAAAAACGCACCCGGTTCTTTGCTGTTTTGCCAGAACAATTAACCTATGCAACCACATTACTCCTAAATGGGAACGGGCTAGGTTCGAAGTTTGTTTACTCCGGTATGAGTTGCGCCGCAACTACTATAAGGCATGCCAATCTGTGGAGGATGGGTATTCTCCTATAATGGTCCACGAAGCGTTGACTAGGTGAAGAAACAAATGGTATGCAGGCCGCCCAGTGTTACTATGAGCCTCTCATTGAAAGCGCACACTTTGTGTAGTGAAAAAGGCGCTCCGGTTGGTCCATGGTACCCGACGTCCCGGTTTTGAAGGGAACGACTCATAGGGTAGGCGCTTATACTGGAGTGGGCACTCCGAAGGTCTTGACCGGGTACTCGACCCATGATCGGTGTAGATCAGGGCAGGTTACTCGGATGGTGTGGGCAAAGTGTACAACCTCTAGAGAGTGTAAATCTATTCGAATAGCCATGTCCACGGTCATGGACGGTTGGGAAGGTTGTTGTAGAGAGGCGCTTGTTTTGATTTCAAAAAGGATTTTGGAAAAGCAATGGCTTTGGAAATGTTTTGACCATGGGATGGTCAAAAAGGAAGGAAAGGAGTTTGGTCATGTGATGACCGAAAGAAAAGAAACAAATGGGTGACCCAATCCTAGTGTTTTCCAAAACTTTTCAAAAAAAAGGGTTCCAAAAAGTTTTACAAAAGTTTTCAACAAACATATGTAGATGCTATATCCACAAGAGAAAACATTTTAGAAAAGAACCTCTCTTGGAGACCTCCTAATATCACAACCTTACTGCATATCATCTTCTTATTATTGTTCTCTAAAGGTGGTTTGCGAGTACATTCAAAGTACTCACTGGCATTGTCCCTAGCTATTAACATGGTCAGATATCAAGAAGAAGGTGACATTGACGACTATTCAAGCTACCGTTCTCCTAGTCAGCTGCCTGTAGGTTAAGGCATCGCTCTGACTCTACGCTTGATGAAGTTCCACTGATGATGCTTGATGTAGCCATAATGTCAAATAAGGTATGGCATATATCCGCTTAAGTAATGAAAGTTTACTTTGATACTTGTCGGTTATGTGCCATGACAGACTGATCATGGGATCAGGGTGTATGCATAACAGGGATTCCCGAAGGATTAATCCGGGGACCTGACAGACTTGGCATCAGAGCCATCCTGACTATATGAGAACCTTAGTTAGCATGGTCGTTAGACAGTAACACTATTCTTAAAACACCGACTTTCAAATACTAGTTTCTCAGTGATCTTCGAAAAGTTCTACTTCCTCTCTTACCCTAAAGTAAAATGATTTCGAAAATGGTTTCCTGTAACTCTCGTCCAAGATTCAAACCTACGAATTTTAAACAAATAGGACCTAGAACTAGGAGAAGATGATGATAACAAGATGAAGAGAAGCAACTACCAGCAAACACAAGGCGACTACAATATCGCCCTACTAGTGGAATCTTCATAATCCAAAGAAATCAAGTATTACACTATCAAGAAGCGTCCAAAGATATGACGAAGATTTCATCTAGAAAATAGTGACCTAGAGCTCAACAACATGACATCTAGGATTAATAGTCTTAAAATAGGATTCCCCTATATCGAGAGTAGTTAACTCCTTGGTCCCTAACAATCACCGTGTTTTCTTGCCTAAGTGCATAATGTGTTGCTCGATGAGTGTTGTTTGCGGAGAACATTGTGAACCCATCGCTTTGTTCACCTTATATGCGTGTGCAGGTTTTCTTTAACCTTAGTCAAATGTGACTCGCTGGATCGACACCCCACCTAGTACCTCAGGCACCCCCTGTTTGTTGTCGGTAACGAGAACCTCCTAGCCTTGGGAGTGATGATAGGAACGGCATCGCAAGAACTAAGAGTTTGACATCGTCACATTAGGACAAGTTGAAGACTTCTCCTCAGTAGGGTGGCATACCTCATCCAAATCACCTCTCAAGACTCGTCGATAGCGTAACACTCCATTATCCATCGGTCTATTATAGAAAGAATCCCGTTGAAGTTGGAAGTCAATCACCAAAGGATCCTTACTCTCTATAAGAAACCACAAAAATTACCAACGAAGACAAGAAGTGCATACCTAACCTTTGGTATATTAGAGATTCCGGCCACCTCAGGAGACTAACTATTCTAGTCGACCCTACCCAAATCGACAGGAAGTTTCTTCGCTAGAAGGTCAGAAATATCCCGGAATCCAGATGATAAGGAAGCATGAAGATAACGAGTCCACTCCTCCATAGAGTAGAAGCAACGCAAGGAATTCAAGTGAAGACATTGTCTCCGAAGTTAGCTTCCCTACCTCGACTGAAGACTATAAAGATGAGTCACAAACTGCTAACTTGCCCTATGCTAACTCCTTAAAGGCTTCGTTAGGGAACCACCACCGCCAAGGTTCGCGAAATAGGATGTCACTCCAAGACCTCAACTCAAGACCTAGGAAAAATACCTCATTCCTCTAGAATTACGCCAGCACTCCAAGCCAGTAAGATCCCCACCCTTCTCGAAGAACCTTAGTAAATCTCTAAGGAGGAAAGACTGTGTCCTTCCACTCAATATCTAGAACACTGTCTACTAGAGGATACTTCAGAAAAGATCTCCAGATCCGACGTCTTTTTGCCCAACAAAAGACCGCGAGTCATTAGAGGAGAAACTAACTGAAGATTTTACAAATTCCTTTGGCTACTTTAGCTAAAGACCTACCTAAAGGACCGCAGATTCGCTAATCCCCATCAGTCTAACCAGCTTGGACGATCCACGAAATTAACAATTTCAAATAGGCTAAGTGCGATAAAGTTGTATACGTGCCTCGTAGGACCTCGCTTGCGGATGACAATCTTCAGAACATCTTTCAATGACTTCAGGAAAGAAGGAATGTGTTACCTTCGAGCTAACCTAGTCTAATCCTAAGGGGGAAGACTGCGTCTTTCCCACAAAAATAGAGTACCCTTTCGCTAGAAGCAAACTCAGGAGTTTCGACCCTAAAGTCGCTAAACAGGATAAGCTACGCCCCCAAGGAAGAGTCATGGATCCATAGAGAAAGGTACACCAAGCCGCAGATTCTATCCTCCGAAGGGTACTCCGTGAAGTTTAGATTTGAGGTAGTCCACCCAACCTAAGACCTCGAGATATCAAGTCTGGGAAGAACAGGATATCATCCCTCGCGGCCAAGCTACATCCACTCAACTCTCTGTGCATCCTAGAAGACTGAAGTCCCAACCTCACCAAGATAGTAACCA
The DNA here is from genome assembly GCA_916181665.1 of Avena sativa. NCBI lineage: Eukaryota > Viridiplantae > Streptophyta > Magnoliopsida > Poales > Poaceae > Avena > Avena sativa. The sequence continues at coordinate 343,070,653 of OV702288.1, forward strand.
CTTTCAAAGACGGAGACCGTAAGACATTATGCTTGAAACACCTAGCACTAACCCGACTCGAAACACCCCAACCCTACTCTCCCGAATCTCTGGACGAGATTCTTTTAAGCGGGAAAGGTCTGTAACATCCCCATTTCAGCAATCCTGATTAGTTGTCCAGAATGCAAAAAATCAGGGGGAACAAGAAAAATTCCTTGTCTAATGTTGAAGTGTTTGCTTGTTGCTTGACTGTACTTATGCATCTAAATGTGTAGTAAATGATATACTCCTTACCTCACCATCAGTTACAATAGCTATTTAACAAAACTATCTTGTCTTACTTTCATATTTTCAAATGTTCTGGCATTTCAAAACCTGGGCCAAGATGCCCTTGCAAACCAAAATTATTTCAGTAGTTCCTATTGAAAAAACTATGGAGATCTATATATAATATAATCTCCTTATGTTTTCAAGACAGAACCCTCAACTACTCTTACCTCTAGTTTTTCCAAAACCTTTTATAAAGGTTTTGAATTCTACTCTTGGTAGAAATACCAAGGACTCTCACCTCATTCAAACTCCAACTTTTCAAAATACCCATCCTTACATCAAGCTAGGCTTGATGGTAACCCTAGCAGTAGTTGTTCCGCTAGTAAGATGAATTGCCTTGATATGCTGTTTGACTTGTTTGTTTAGGAGTAGTATCGGCTACTCTAGGAGCTCATCCAATCGGATCCAGATGTTTTAAGATCACACACCCTCAGCAAGAATACAAAGTTGGATCTAATCCCTAGTCACTAAGTTGACAATGTAAAACCCTTAACTAGATCAGTTTTCAGAACTATTTCTTTCTAGAAGTTTCCAAGTCAATAAAGACCAAATGCAAGCATTATCCTTTCTACTCAATATAAACTTCAACCTCATCCACTTGATTATGCTTTGGTACGTTGCAACCCATATAAAACATCCCCTCTTATATGCAAGTCAAAGCCTCAAAACTACCAAATTTTGACAAAGTCTGGAAACAATTTCAACATCACTTCTTTGAATGCCTCTCTTTCTCAACCCATGTGTATTTTTGAAAATGCACTTGAACAAACTTGTAAACCATCCTAAGTACTACCAAGGCCCACTCTTTCCCTTGTCTAGACCATCCTCCAACCTACTTGTTCTGGATGGTTCTGCAAGCAAGAAAATAATCCTTCCTACAAATGTTATCAACATGCCTACTTTAGAAGAAGCTCACATCTCCATACTATCTTATTTGGACCAACTCCTTGCATGATTGTGCTCTACTCATGAAGGTATATCAATCCCTACTTCACTTGTTTCAATTGGATCCTTGTGCTTCCTAAACCCACATGGTTTTGAAGCCTAGTTGATAATTGGTTTGGGCACCCTTATTTTATTCAAAGTTTGTCATCAATCCTTGGTGACCTCAACCATGATCAACCTCAAACCTCTGTACCATGATGATCTATACCACTTGGTATATCCATCCATATAGCCCATGTTCGAAGGGGAGCTCTGAGTTCCAAGATCCAACAAGGTTTTGATGGTATGAAAATAACATCACCCTAGATCCTTTCTTTGTTTCTTAGCAAAATCAAGTTGGATTCTCAAATCCCAAGGTTGAAGATGCTAGATACACCTTTTGTACATCATCTACCTTGGTTATAAAGATTTATCAAATACTATCCATAATTACTATGGACCAAACCTATTTAATCTCTTAAGTTGACAAAAACTCCAAAACTTAATCTATAAAAGAAAGTTTCATTTTCTCCAAAACACATCCCCATTTATTGGATCCTTTGAAGTCTAATTATCATACCCTATCTTCCAACTTCAAAAATAAATATTTTTTGAAGATCCTTATTATTTCTTTTTGCCCATTTTCTTAAATGGCAGAAATGGAATAATAATTGTTTTAAATGCTTTTAACTTTCAATAAATCCTGCGAATATTCCCCAAAGTGCTAATACATGTTTGGGATCAGCCCAAACCAAAAACCACCCTTGTCCCATTCAAAAATATCAATTTCACTTCTAAAAATCATTTTAGCACTATGAGAATAAATGATTTTTAAATGGAATAAAAATCCTTGGAAAAATCTGAAATAATTCCCCAATGTGTGTCTTGACCAGACCCATCTACTAGCGCCACTACCTTGTCTTGCCATGTTCAAACTTTTGGATTTATGGCATAATCCCCACTCTAGGAAATACTTAATCAAATTCAAAATCCACTCAGAAACACCCTCTCATCTCCATCAAACCCTACAAAATAATCACCACAGCACCACCACCACTCCTCTGGTCGACCAGGTACTGTAGCACCTGCTCTCCCCTTGTCCTTTGCTCTTGGAACGAGGGGGAGAGAGTGTTACCTTTTCTTTAAAAACTACTAGAGAAGAGTAAAAGCAGCAGTAGCACTCACTGCTCCCCTCTGACTGGACAAGAACCAGCACGACCTCCTGCACCACCCACACTACCCAATCACTAGACAACCCCTCCCCTTGGATCCCATGAGCTTGACTCACACTAGACCATCTCTCTCCTTGTTAAAAACACTAGAAGCCTCTCACGCCTCCCCTACTCTCTCATTTCTACTCCCTGTCTGCTAGAGCACCACCCCGCCCTCCCTTGCTGTCTCTTTATACCCTTCGCCATGGAACAGAAGAAAAACCACCCTTCGGCCATGGCCAAGATAGTCGTGTACCTCCTTCTTCCCTCCCCTCCCCATGCATGTGGCATTTTTTAGACCTTCGTGTCCTGACCCGCGCATGCTATTCAGGCACCGTCACACGAGGGCCTTACCGGAACCAAAGAACCCCATGCCGCCCCTTCCTGGAGTCGCCGCCACATGCCGCGTCGCCTCGACAGGTTTCCATCGCCTCCCCAGGCACGCTCGGTGAGCCCTGGCCCGCGCCCGATCCCCCTAGGGTTTCCTCTATTCTGTTCCATGGCGGGAGGTGGACAATGCTGGGTTACCTTTGATCCTCCTAGATCGGACGGCAGCTTACCGTTTCGGCCACCACACCCGCTGGCTGCTGGGCCTGCCCCCATGTTTTGACTCTCGACCTCCCGCGCAGGGCGCATCTAGCATGGGCCGAATCTTCCTAGCATGGCCCAGATTAATGCCCTTCTAGCCCAGATATCTTTTCTCCCCTTTTCTTTTACCAAATTTCTTTTCTCCAGATCTGATATTTAGCTGTGTACTTGAAATGCCAAGGAAAACGAAAAATGAACCAAATAGCTCAGATCCAAATTTATAAAAGTTCCCTGTGGTTTTACCTAGCGTGCAATACCACTGGTTGAACTTATATTTGCCCAGGTTGTTTTTAATAAATTAAGTGACTAAATCTATCCTTTTCACTAATAAAATCTTTCTGTGTGTTTTATAACTCCAAATTGGCCCCACTCTAATTTTCTTCCTATATTTCCCTTGGTAAAAATGACAAAATTAGGGAAAATCTGCCTTTAGGAATTTATTTAGGCCAAACCAACGAAAGTTTAGACCCCATTCCAACTCCCAGAACACATGCACATCAATATCTCACAAACAACAGAAGCCCAAAATTTATCAAGCCTTGATTGATGTTTTGTGAATTAAATTATTCTTTGCAGGGTTAATTCACTAATAAATTCACTCCAGGAGTTATGTAGATCCTAATTTAGTGATTCCAATTTCTACAGAAAGTTTTTCAAATACCTAACAGGTGCCTTTGTATTCATATCAAAATATACTGCAAATTTAAACTGGTGAAAAAGACAAATTGATGATAGAACTGACTTTGGGATTTACCCAAGGGTATTCTGTTAATTATTTTGAGCTGATTCCAACTCTCAAAAATCATAAACTAAAAGGTTTACAATATACTCCGGGCACAAATTTATTGGAGCTACAGATCTTTTATGATGAATTATTCACCTAAACTAGAATAATCATAACTAATTAAGAAAAATTGATAAAATCATGAAAACACTTTTGTTGGACTTCTTATTCAATACATGTCTGTTGATATCATTTTTGTACATTGATATCATACATACCCAAGCCGTAGTTCAAAACCCCTTCATTAGGTGGGATTCGACAATTAAATCATAAAATTCCACAAAGGCAATTTTAGAAAAAGGCGCTCCAGTTGGTCCACGGTACCCGACATCCCGGTGTTGAGGGGAACAAATCATAGGGTAGGCGCTTATAATAGAGCGGGCATTTCGAAGTTCTTGACCGGTTACTCGACCCACGATCGGTGTAGACCAGGGAAGGGTACTCGGATGGTGTGGGTACTCCCAGCATCCCTTTTTTCTTTTCGTTTAAACATATTACCTTAGATCTATTTATTTAGCCTATTGGTTTAACTAAAAATGAAAATGAGAAATGACCCAAACTTGACAGACCTAATTTTCTAAATTTTCCCTAAGGTTCTCCTAAACATGCAGTACCTTTGTTTAGACCAGAATAATTCTTACAGTTATCCATTAATTAAAATACCAACATGAGTCTTTTTCACTCAATAAATCTTTCAGTAATTTTGGTGAGCCCAAATGGAATAAATTCAATTGCCTCTGGTAGGTATTGCATGTAGCTATTTCAGAGCCTTGGCCTCATGTCAAGTAGAGCCATGGATTCTCTGTAGTAAAAATAACAAATTCAATTTAGAAATGCTTTGCATAAATTCTCTAGGGCAACCTATATAAGTTCTTGACCTGATTCCAACTCTCCTAGGATGGGAAGACCTAGGAAAAGTTTACAAAATGGTTTATGATAAAACATTGGTAAGGTATGACCTACCAAAAAAATTGAGAAAGAGAAAGGTTTTTGTTTTACAAAAAGGCTAAACAAAAGATGGGGGGAAAGGTTTACGAAAACTCACCCGGTTCTTTGCAGTTTTGCCAGAACAATCAACCCATGCAACCACATTACTCCTAAATGGGAAGGGCTTGGGATCAAAGTTTGTTTACTCTGGTATGAGTTGCCTCGCAATTACTACAGGGGATGTCAATCTCTGGACGCTGGGTCTTCTCCTGTAATGGTCCATGAAGCGTCGACCAGGTGAAGAAACGAACGGTCTGCGGGCCGCCGGGCGTTAGTATGAGCCTCTCATTGAAAGCGCACACTTTGTGTAGTGAAAAAGGCGCTCCAGTTGGTCCACGGTACCCGATGTCCCGGTGTTGAGGGGAACGACTCATAGGGTAGGCGCTTATACTAGAGTGGGCATCCCGAAGTTCTTGATCGGTTACTCGACCCACGATCGGTGCAGATCAGGGCAGGGTACTAGGATGGTGTGGGTACTCCCAGCATCCCCTTTTTCTTTTCGTTTAAACATATTACCTCATATGTGTTTATTTAGCCTCTTGATTTAACTAAAAATGAAAATGAGAAATGACCCAAACTTAACAGACCTAATTTTCTAAATGTTCCCTAAGGTTCTCCTAAACATGCAGTACCTTTGTTTAGACCAGAATAATTCTTACTGTTAGCCATTAATTAAAATACCAACGTGAGTCTTTTTCACTCAATAAATCTTTCAGTAATTTTGGTGAGCACAAATGGAATAAATCCAATTTCCTCTGGTATATATTGCATGTAGCTATTTCATAGCCTTGGCCTCATGTCAAGTAGAGCCTTGGATTCTCTGTAGTAAAAATAACAAATTCAATTTAGAAATGCCTTGCAGAAATTCTCTAGGCCAACCTATATAAGTTCTTGACCTGATTCCAACTCTCCTAGATGTGCCACTTCAATGCCTATCAACACCTGGGAGCTCACTATTTATTGACCCTTTGTTCAATTTTAATGAATTAAATACTTATGTATGTGGTAGATTCACTAGATTAATCATTTCAGAAGCTTAGAAACTCGAAAAATAGTGATTCCAATTTTTAATGGAATGTACTTTAAATGACTATACAATGATTTTAGTCTCATACCTTTTGGACGTGCAAAATAAATCTGGTTAAAAAGACAAATTGATAACAGAAATGACTTTGGGAATTTCCCAATGGCATTTTGGTAATTATTTTGAGGTGATTCCAATCCTCAAAAATCACAAACCAAAACATACACAACACCCTATGCGTAAATATTTATTTGAGCTACATATATTTTATGGTGAATTATTCACCTAAATAAGGATTATTTCCACTAAAATAATCATATCTAATTAAGGAAAATTGATAAAATCATGCAACCACTTTTGTTGGCCTTGATATTTAAATACCTACCTATTAATATCATTTTTGCACATGGATATCGTACATAACCAAGCCTTAGTTCAAAATCCCTTCACTAGGTGGTATTTGACAAATAAATCACAAAGGCAAATCCATAAAGGCAATTAAAATATTTCAAAATGATATGATCTCAATCTATCAAAACCTACTTAAGTGTCTAATGTGTTGTTTGTCTATTTGTTGTATGATATTGGTGATTGTATGCCTTGTGTTGATTATGCCCTTCGTTTGCTTGCATGTGATCCATAACGATGCTAGATGCGATTATATCGGAGACCAAAAGAAGATGGTTATTATTATTGGTTATTATGGTATTCTAAGAAGAAGTCTAGGGACATATATTGCCAGTTTGTTGATCTTAGGCAAGCCGCCTTCTTGCTCATAAGCCTTGTCCTAATATTTTTACTTATGCATGTTTTACCTATTGATTTATGAAAATTGCACTACTTTATTATATGACGATCTATACCTAGTAGTGGCTTGGCTCCTCCAAACCATTAGTGAATTGTACTACTATGTACAATCCCCTTGATGACGCCTAATTGTCCCTAGTATGTTAGATGATGTATACCACCATACCCCTTTGGAGACCACATTTTAGCCGAAGTAAAATTAGAGGATAGGAAGACCCCGAAAAAGTTTACAAAATGTTTTATGATAAAACCTTGGTGAGGTTTGACCTACCAAGAGAAGTTTGAGAAAATAAAAAGGGTTTTGTTTTACAAAGGAAAGAGGAGAAAAATGTTTTCAAAAATGCACCCGTTTCTTTGCAGCTTTAGCTATAACAACTTAACCCATGCAACCACATTACTCTGGAATGGGACAGGGCTGGACTTGAAGTTTGCTACTCTAGTGTGGGAATTCTCATAACTTCTTATAAGGGATTGATGTCTATGCACTTCTATTCTTGTAGACAGTTGTTGGGCCTCCAAGTGGAGAGGTTTGTAGAACAACAGCAAGTTTTCCCTTAAGTGGATTACCCAATGTTTATCGAACTCAGGGAGGAAGTGGTCAAAGGTATCCCCTCTCAAGTAACCCTGCAATCAAGATACAAGAAGTCTCTTGTGTCCCCAACACACCCAATACACTTGTCAGATGTATAGGTGCACTAGTTCAGCAAATAGATAGTGAAATACAAGTGGTATAGATAATTAAAAGTGGTAACGGTGATAGAAAATAGCTTGATGGTGTGGAAAAGACTAAAGGCAAACTGAAATAAAGATAGAAGCAAGCAAACATGTAATAGATCTAATAGAAAATGGTATTTTAGTGCTTAGAAACAAGGCCTAGGGATCATACTTTCACTAGTGAACACTCACATATAAATATATTCTTCTTTATGATACTACGCTGAACTACTCTCCGGTTGGACACTCTAATCCATGGTGGGGCTATAACAGCACACCTCAAAGTTCGCTTTCCCCATCTAGATAACCCCACACTGTCACCTTGAGGACTAGATGTTTCAAACAAAACCACAATTTCATAGAAACATCCAACTCCAAATATAACTCATAACAGGTATTTGTAATATCTAGCCTAAGTGCCACCATGGTGTGCACACTGTCAACTTCACACACATGGGGAGAGCAGAGATCTATTAAAGCACTTGAGTAGCAAGGTTGATCTATAAATTACAAGCTCATGATCTCAATAAGATCATGCATAGAGAGAGAGATGGACACATAGCTACCGGTAGAACCCTTAGCCTCGAGAGAGAACTACTCCCTCCTCATCATGGGAATCAGCAACGGCGGTGGAGATGGTGGTGGAGATCAATGGAGATGGCTCCAGGGGCACTTCCCCGTGCCGCCAGGGTGCCGGAATAGAGACTTTCTGTCCCCCGAATCTCCCCTTCGATGGCGGTGGTGCTGTGGAACTTTTCATGGCTAGAGGCTTGACGATTTAGGGTTTTTGCATCAGGAGGATCTTATAGGCGAAGAGGCAAGGTCGGTGGGTGGCCAGGGGGCCCACACCATGCCCTGGCGCGTCCAGGGGGACCCGCGCCTAGGGGTGGTTTGGCCACCCTGTGGCCCTCCTTCGTCTCTCCTTCTGGCTCCGTGAATCTTCCGGGAAAATAATGACTTTGGCTTTTGTCCGGTCCAATTCTGAGAATATTCATTTTCTGACTTTCTTGAACCAAAAACAACAGAAAACAGGCAACTGGCACTATGGCTCTTGTTAATAGGTTAGTCCAAGAAATCATATGAAAAGTACTCCAAAGTGTGGACAAAACATAAGAAAGTAGATAAAACCAAGCATGGAACATCAAAAATTATGGATACGTTAGGAACGTATCAACATCCCCAAGCTTAACTCATGCTCGTCCTCGAGTAGGTAAGTGATAAAAAGGAAAAATAATTTTTGAGGTGACATGCACCATCATAAACTTGATCAAAGTATTTGTAAAACATGGATAGCTGGGATCATAGTACTTCAACACATCATGAAGGATACAGTTCTAGCAATAAGACATAGCAACTATGTTGTAACATGAAAAGGCACAAACAAAAGATTCATGAATAACAATGCTTTGTAAGACGCTTGTTTGTTTCACATAAAGAAAACATAGCATAGTAGCATTGAGCTTGTCCCTCATAAGAGTAGCAAACATAAATGCATAGGACACCTTCAAAGTTCATAAGAGTGACTAGATACACATAGTTTAAGAACAAGCAATATCAAAGTTATGTATCAATCAACAAGTCTTGGGGTAATGCACATAGAACTAAGAATGGCCACTATGGTCTCAAAGTAGGTGCATAAAGATAGAAGGTGGAGACTCAACATAAAAGTAAAAGAAAGGCCTTCATAAAAGGAAGTAGGGATTCTAGTTTCATAAAGAGCTTCCAAAAATTATGGTACTTATTAGCTTTTAGCTCTGATTGCCCCTATCATAAGCATCTTGAATTGATTAAGGTTAAAGCGAACAAACTATGGAGTATATGCTTGACAAAGTATAAGTTGGAAATCTCATGTCCCTTGAATACAAGGGACGCTCCTCATGCTACTCAAGTTTAGTTACCGGTAAGTTCTTGTCATAGTAAGTACATGTGTATCATAGAGAACCGCCAACGGGGTACCCCTTGCCCGATGATACGAAAGAATCCCCATATCAAAATGACAAGGCAAGCAGACAACGAGCATCTCAGCAATCTTCTTATTTACCATGGGAAAATGGTGTTTTTTTCTCTCTTTCCTATTTTCTCATATCTTTTTTTCTTTTTAGCTTTTTCTCAAAATCTGACTCTTTTTTATAAGAAGAATGCTTCATAGACAGCTCATTATGGTTACACTGCAGGTTTCCACCATGACGACATGGATTAGATCGGCGGCCCAGGCGTTTCTCTAACACATATACATAACTCCATGGACTTACAAGCTCCCCTTTCATTTCACACCGACGACATCCATAGACAAAAGAACATGATATCAACTAGGTACAAAGTACAAGTGCAATGTCGAAAGAGTTCCCCATGATAGCATGGTTCTGCTAATCCCCAACATATAAGTGCAAGCATATACAACATAGACGACACAATGGTTCAAGTTTATTAAGGGAAAGAAAAGTAAAGTGTGCCATCAAGTTCGTGAGAGCTTTAATCACTAGTTTTCTCATAACAAGTTTAATTCGGAAGGTAGATAAAAACATGAATATACTTGGAATAGCAAATGCTAATAGGTAGGTATGGTGGACTCTTTTGAATAACTTGGTTTTAGGAGTTGGATGCATGAGTGGAACTCATACTTGTTTATGGAGGCTAGCAAAAGACTGAGAGCGACCAACTAAGAGAGCAATAATGGCCATAATCATGCAGAGCGACAAAACATCATTAATCAAAGCATAAAGTGATATTACAAGTTGAAAACTAAAGGATCATAAAGGCTATGGTGACTTGGGATATTCATAACATGGTGTGAGCATGTGCCAAGTCAACCCAAATAAAGCATCAAAGGAGAATACCACACTAATATGCTTTAATATACTAAAACAACGCATGATTCTTCCAAGGTACATTAAGCAATCTCAATTGTTTATAACATGTCATGCTACAGCAAAGAATACTAAGCATAAAGCCAAAACAATATCGAGCATGGCATGACAAAGCATAGGCCACAGTCAAAAACAAGCTCTCTTTACCACTTAAGCATGAACTTTCCTACTCTTTTCCAATCCAAACCAAACTATTTGAAAACCAATGTATAAAAGAGGGGGTCCAACCAATTTATTCAGCAAAGTAAGCAAACCAAGCAAACAAAAACCAAAAACAAAAACGAAGACGCTCCAAGAATAACACAACTATGCATGAAACAATAAAAATGAAGTGTTTGGAAGAAACCTGAGATTTTTATTGATGAAGAAGGGGATGCCTTGGGCATCCCCAAGCTTTGACGCTTGTACTTCTTGGACATTTCTTGGGGTGACACGCGTGGCATCCCCAAGATTGAGCTTTAGTCTATTCTTCATCTCATTACTCATTCCTTCCATACAGCTGGAATTTTTCCTTCATACAAAACTTCACACAATCTTTATTAGCAACATTAGTGCACTTAAGATAATAAGTCTTTAGGTTCAGTTCCAACACCAATAAAACTTCCATTAGAACACTAGCTACTATAGCACTTCCCTCAAAAAGCTCAATTCCCCAAAGATAACTCAAAAAGGAACCAACAAGAACCAAATACAAATAATGGCAGAAATTTGTCAAAACAGACCAGCAGGTAAAGACGAATTTTTTCAAAGACCTTCTATTGCTTAAATAAAAAAGTGTTGATCTAACGAAAGTTAGATAACAACCTGGGGCAGAAGCACAAAAATTCACGCCTCAAAACAGCGTATAGGGATTTTACACGAATTTTTACAGTGAAGCACAAAATTCTGTTTCGGGACAGCAACTTTCCCAAGCATTAATTCTCTCTCATTAGAGGTTACTCTTAGCACAAAAAGAAAATAAAAAGGATAAGGAGAGGTTATTATAGAGGTAATAACTTCCGAGACTCATCTAAAACTTTTGGGTTATCTCCCAATAAGTACTTTTCTATAACGCCTTTAAGTTAGGCATGATAGTTTGAGAAGATGCCCACATAAGAAATATGAATTGAAAAAAAAGAGAGCATCAAGAAGCAAATTAGAAGCACATTTAATTCTAACCCACTTCCTATGCATAGGAATCTTGTAAAGAAACAAGTCATGAAAGCACAAAGCAACAAGCATAGGAAAGCAAAATAAGTGCAACTTCAAGACTTTCAACATAAAGAAGGGAAACTTAATATTGTTGAGATACATAAAACCATGTTTCCTCTATCATAATAACTTTCAGTAGCATCATGAATAAAATTAACAATATAACTATCACATAAGACATTCTTATCATGAGCCACATGCATACAATCATTATTACTCTCCACATAAGCATAGTTATTCTTATTAATTGTGGTGGGAGCAAATTCAACAAAATAGCTATCATTATTATTCTCATCACCATAGTCATCAAATATAGGAGGCATATTGTAATCATTATTAATTTTCTCCGCAATAGTAGGTGGACTGAAAATATCATACTCATCATTGTAATCATCATATATGGGAGGTTTTGTATCATCATAAGCAATAGAATAGCTATATTCCAAAGCTGGGGAACTAAAAAGATCATTTTCATGAAGACTAGCTTCCCAAAGCTTAGACTTTTCCATAGCATTAGCAATAATGGTGTCCAAAGAATTCATACTAACAACATTGCTATTAGCATGCAAATAAAGTTCCATAGGTTTTTTAATTTTCTCTTCAAACACTTCATGTCCTAACTCAAGATAAATACTATAAAGCTCTCTCCTTTTTTTATTGTTTTCCATTAAGCCTAACTAGTGAAAATAAAAACAAGAAACAAAAAGACAAAATTGCAGAATCTAAAGGAAATAACTTCGAGCACTCACACCGGAGGATGTGAGTACCTTTTACCTTACCTCTCCGGTAACAGCACCACAAAATACTTACTAGCGCGTGGTTGACATGGGAGCTTCTTCTTCTTCAGTCCCCGGCAACGGCGCCAGAAAATACCTTGATGTCTACGCACTTCTATTCTTGTAGACGGTTTGTTGGGCCTCCAAGTGCAGAGGTTTGTAGAACAGCAGAAAGTTTTCCCTTAAGTGGATTACCCAAGGTTTATCGAACTCAGGGAGGAAGTGGTCAAAGGTATCCCCTCTCAAGCAACCCTGCAATCAAGATACAAGAAGTCTCTTGTGTCCCCAACACACCCAATACACTTGTCATGTGTATAGGTGCAGTAGTTCAGCAAAGAGATAGTGAAATACAAGTGGTATAGATAATTAAAAGTGGTAACGGTGATAGAAAATAGCTTGATGGCGTGGAAAAGACTAAAGGCAAACTGAAATAAAGATAGAAGCAACCAAACATGTAATAGATCTAATAGAAAATGGTGTTTCAATGCTTACAAACAAGGCCTAGGGATCATACTTTCACTAGTGAACACTCTCATATAAATATATTATTCTTTATGATAATACGCTGAACTACTCTCCGGTTGGACACTCTAATCCATGGTAGGGCTATAACAGCACACCTCAAAGTTCGCTTTCCCCATCTAGATAACCCCACACTATCACCTTGAGCACTAGATGGTTCAAACAAATACCACAATTTCATAGAAACATCCAACTCCAAATATAACTCATAACAAGTATTTGTAATCTCTAGCCTAAGTGCCACCATGGTGTGCACACTGTCAACTTCACACACATGGGGAGAGCAGATATCTATTAAAGCACTTGAGTAGCAAGGTAGATCTATAGATTACAAGCTTCTAATCTCAATAAGATCATGCATAGAGAGAGATGAACACATAGCTACCGGTAGAACCCTTAGTCTCGAGAGAGAACTACTCCCTCCTCGTCATGGGAATCAGCAGCGGCGATGGAGATGGTGGTGGAGATCGATGGAGATGGCTCTGGAGGCACTTCCCCGTCCCGGCACGGTGCTGGAACAGAGACTTTCTGTCCCCCGAATCTCCCCTTCGGTGGCGGTGGTGCTGCGGAACTTTTCGTGGCTGGAGGCTTGACGATTTAGGGTTTTTGCATCGGGAGGATCTTATAGGCGAAGAGGCAAGGTCGGTGGGTGGACATGGGGCCCACACCATGCCCTGGCATGGCCAGGGGGACTCGTGCCTAGGGGTGGTTTGGCTACCCTGTGGCCCCCCTTCGTCTCTCCTTCTGGCTCCGTGAATCTTCCGGGAAAATAATGACTTTGGCTTTTGTTCGGTCCAATTCCAAGAATATTCATTTTTTGACTTTCTGGAACTAAAAACAGCAGAAAACAGGCAACTGGCACTATGGCTCTTGTTAATAGGTTAGTCCAAGAAATCATATGAAAAGTACTCCAAAGTGTGGACAAAACATAAGAAAGTAGATAAAACCAAGCATGGAACGTCAAAAATTATGGATACGTTAGCAACATATCAGGGATCAGCTCCCTCTAATTCTGGGCTTCCTTTACATAAAGGGTCAACTGTTAGACAGTTACCTGGATGAAGTAGGATCACCCATGTGAGCAACTGGTCAATATTATGAGCCTATCATTGAAAGTCCCCACTCTTGAGGAGTCAGAATGCGCTCCGGTTGGTCCTTGGCCTAGACATCCCAGTGTTGAGGGGAACAACTCATAGGGTAGGGCCTATACTAGAGTGGCATCCGGAGAGTCTTGATTGGTTATTCGACCCATGATCCATGGGTGATCAGGGTAGGGTAACCAGATGGTGTGGGTAAAGTGTACAACCTCTGCAGAGTGTAAATCTATTCATATAGCAGTGTCCACATGTCATTGGATTGATGACAAGTACACCATGAGGGGGTCCTCGAGGCGTGTAGAAGAGAGGGGTGTGAGATGTACGGTGTTCCGAGACGTTGAGCACACATGTTTACCCAGGTTCGAATCCGCCGGCTTTGGACGGATCCTACTCCTGCTAGCAATCCAATAATACGGCAGAGCCGAGATATGGGTTAAAAGCGTTTCACCTATGCAAGTTGAGATTGTAGACTATTGTGGGGGTGCCCTAAAGGCTTGTTCTAGGATGGCTTATATAGATATCTTGCCTAGGGTTTATAGGAGAGACCTATCCAGCTATGACTAAGAGTCGGTTACAGAGTACATCTTGAACTACAGGTAACACTACAGGCCAATGTCGGTAAGTCTTCTGGGCCTTCCCGAAGCCGGACTAGACTCCGTATCTTGTCCCTGACTGGGCCGCCCGTGAAGCAAAGCTCTAACCCAAAGTGGGCCACCCTGATCAACGAGGTACAGTAAGGATACTTGGAAAGTATATCCCCAACAGCAGCCCCCGGAAGCCTCCAAGATCTAGAGTCGGATTTCATCATCATGTAGCTTGATCCATCTTCGGCTTGTAGAATCTTGAAGGGTTCCTGAAACTTCAAAAGAAAGGATAGGATCCGGGTCTCAAAACGAGTCGGACCTATGAGTACATTATTCGAGTTTCCAACTTGAAATTCAAACTAAGCCGGAACTTGGCCTCTGACGTAACCTGACATCAGTCAAGCTCAAGTCACGTCACTGACAGACATTCCTGTTCGCACGACCGTTGGTGGGTACACCTCGCGAGGAACTAGGCGTTGTTTTAATGCGTGCGCGGAGATCAAGGCGGTGTAATCCTCGCGAGGAGGTTACCGAGCTCCTTCCACGACATGTGGCACGGTTATTGTTTATCTTGCACAAATCTTGGCGCGGGCAAAGGATATAAGGGGTCAAGATCTCTTCCTTCCTCTTCACCAGCACCAGTGCTTTCTCCTTACTCTCCACGCTTCCTGCGAAAGAGCTCTTCTGCCTCCCCCAAATCCCACAGTGCCGCCCATCCTAGGTCACCGGTGCCCAGAAAATGGCTGAGGCTTCATCTTCTGCCACGCCGGCGACGCTGGCGACGGCCCCTACGGCAGAGAAAGAGAAGGGATGTGGGGTCTGGATCCCTTGTGTCCTCGACGATGTCAAGGTCCGCATAGTCGAGAAGGAAGGCCTCCTCCATGCCGGCAACTGGTGGAGCGGCTTCGGTCAAACCATCCCCACCGCCAACACCGACGAGCGAGTGCATTTCGGCATCCACCTCGACAGAGGTTTGAGCTTTCCTCCCTCAGATTTCTTTTCTGAGGTCATAGATCATTACGGAGTGCAACTCCACCATCTCTCCCCCAAACTCTCTTTTAGAGATGAGCGCTTATGCCTCTTTGAGTGAGGGGTATCTCGGTATTAGGCCGAGTCTTATTCTTTTCCGGTATTACTTTCAAACCCAGAGAAATTCTATCACCACCGGTAATCCTTACATAACCAGAACTCTTAGCTTTTCTGTTTGGAGAGAGCGAGTCTATCCTAGGATTAAGCTTAGCGAGTCAGTGAAATAGTGGTCGTCCATGTTCTTTTACCACAAGGACAGACCAGCTCCTGGCAAAGCAACTGTTTTGCTGGCTTTCGTTGACTGTGCCGCCACGCCCCAAGAGTCCTGGGATGTCCCAGGACTCCGGCTCTCACTAACAATCTGCTTCTTGGTAAGAGGTGGATCGAATATTTGATGAAGCACAAGGGTCTGAAAGGATCCGATTTGGTCCACTGCTAGCTGGCACGTCGGATTCAGCCTCTCTAACACCATGTCGACCGGCTTATGCACTCAGTCACCAAGAGCAAGACGGACTCTCTCTAGATCTGCTCCAGGCCTTATTTGGAAAAGGACTACGAGTCTCAGATCAAATGGTTGATAAGGGAGCGGATCGAGAGGAAAATCCCGGAGCTATCCTTGGACATGCATACGACTGATGATCCTTTGACACCAGTAAGTTTTCCAGCAATAACTCGAATTATGTGGTCATCTATACATCATTGTGTCTTTTTGCAATACTGAAATATTTCTTCTTTCAGCTTGCTGACCTCCCCGATTCAGAGCATGCTCCTCTTGAGGGATATCCTCCTGAGTTATCTCGGGATGATGGAGAACTGGTTCCATTGACGGAGACTCTAACCCGAAAGCGTAAGACTCCGATAGTTTCCATTGGCACAAAGGAAGTTCCCATTGTGAAGAGTTAACTTTCCTCACAAGGTCTCTGTATTTCATTTCTCATTCTTTCTGAAGTGTAACGATCTTTGTTATATTAGCTCCTTAGAGCTAAACAACTCACCAAGAGAAAGGAGAAAGGAGGCTCATCAAAGCCCCTGTGCCAGTCAAAGTTAAATTTGACTTCTCCTTCCATAGCGCCTCCGACTCCTCCCCCATGGCATTCTACAACACTGAAGATTACTCCATCTCCGTCTGTTGCAGAAGATTCAGCTCAATAATCTGAGCCAGCGATCCTCGGCTCGCAGACCAACGTCACCATGGGTGATTTCGCACTTGATAAGGGTGAACTCATACAGGGTAATGATCCCTCGGTAGAGGTTTTCGCCGATAACCTTCTCCACAATCCGAGTATTGCCAAACTTGGCATTACTCGGAAAACTACAGAAGATATTCAAAGGCTTGCTCAGCAATGCCTGGAGAGCCGGAACATCACCGTCGAGGAAGAGGCACAAGAAGCTGAGGACGTGAAGTACTCCGATCTTCTTGACCAAATTCGTCTTTGCGATGAGAAGTCGAAGGCCGGCATGGCTCCGCCGCCAATATCAGGCTGAAGGTAATCATTTCAGTCCTTAACCTCGTTCTTTTTTGCTTTCGTAGTCGAATTTCCTATTCCACTATTGTCTTTTCTTTACAGGACTGGTCAAACAATCATGTGCAATGATTGAAGAGACCGAGAACTTTAAGATCCTGGAGGTGGAGAACACCGACTTACGGTGAGAGCTGAATAAGCTTAAGGTGGATCACGAGCACAGCATTGCTAGCATTCTCGAATCCTCCTTCATCGCCACCGAGGAACACGATCGAAGGATCACATCCAGGATCAGAAAATTTCGGATATCAATGAAGAGCTATTCAGAGAAAAGGACATCACCGAAGCACTCCAAGCTGAACTCCAGAGCCTTAGGGCAGAGAAAACCAAAGTTGATGATATCATCTTCGGTATGTTTCCTGTCTTCTGACTTTTCGTTCTTCCGACTCTAGGAGTTCAGATATATTTTTCTGACCTTTGCTTTATATACACAGGTCGTCTGAACTTGCTAGGTTCCTCCTTCACCGAGTCTCACACCAGCCGACTTACCAAAGTCGGCGATTTACTTCACGATTTCCACCAGTCACTAGAGGATATTGGCAAAGTTCTTAAAGTGTCAGACATGAACAAAATGTCCACCATTGAGGTGCAAGACAAGGCGAAGGAGATGCCTCAGCTCATCTAGGACTAGAACATGTCCTATACGTGAACCGCAGCATAGAACACCCTCACCATGGTTATGAGCCACCATGAAAGCATGGAGATTTGGCAAGTAACCAGAGGTTATTCGACTGTGGATGAATACGACAAGGAGAAAGATATCAAGGCCATCATGGACTCCTGCGCCGGATATGGATGTCACGTGGCTGATCTAACCATCTATGACACTCCATTCTTCACTCGTGTGGAGACACCTCCTCCGCCTCCTGAAGGAACAGCTGAAGTCTCCGACGACGAGTAAACCAAATCTGATTTGCATGTCTCGGAATGATATCTAGTTGAAGGCGATGTCTCTAGTGAGCCGGCAGCTCCTACCTCTCCTCCTGCATCATAGAGCATCAGAAAAAACAATGTGTTATTCTGAAAACAATCGGATTGTAATAAGTAGTATAATATTTTGCTAGTGGTAAGATTTGCTGCTTCTTTTTAGCACTTTTGGCTTTATTTTGACGTGCCTAGTATGTTTACATAGGCACTTTTTGTTTTACCTATACTTATTGCTTATCTGGCTTTCCGCCTCCTCCCTTTCGTGATCCGACCAACTTTCAACATGGAAACTTTGCCGAGCAATGGAGCTCAATTGCTAAACCAGTTTAAACTCGAAAACAAAGACGACTTCTAGTACCAACTATTCACTACTCGGAAAATGCCTGCATCCGGCAATCTGATAGAGAACCAAAGTATAAACTAGAAAATTTAGATTTATACCTGAA
Organism: Avena sativa; assembly: GCA_916181665.1. Taxonomy (NCBI): domain Eukaryota; kingdom Viridiplantae; phylum Streptophyta; class Magnoliopsida; order Poales; family Poaceae; genus Avena; species Avena sativa. Next base: position 343,088,963 of record OV702288.1, read on the forward strand.
GGTAGCATTTTTAGAATCGGAAATCTAACCAAAACAAACATGAGCATAAAATACTTTGAAGTATTCTGGGATTTTCGACTGTGACATGATCATTCGGAAATAAGATGGTAATATAAAACTTCTCAGAAAAATTGAGGCAACCAATACTTAATTTCTCATTGAACATGTACACATATATGATTACAAAGAAAGAAATTTTAAGACTAAATGGGACGTAGCTAAGCAATATTCCACGGCCTGTCTAATTCTTCTGGGTCTGTACTGCCTCCAGCTCTCTTTCGCTTCTTAGTAGCAGGTCTTTCTTTGACTGGCCGCATATTAGTTAGATAGTAAGAACCATTGTGCAATACTCGGCTAACTAATAAGGGCCCTTCCCATACTGGGGAAAGCCGGGGAACCAAATCGCCTTTATTGAAAGACCGGTTTATGACTCTCTGGCTATGATACTTGCGTAACTTCTGCTGATAGGCTATTGATCTTATCTCAGCAACGACACGAACTTCATCAATTAAATCGAGATCATTTTGTCAATAAATTTCGACATCCTCTTCGATATACGCAGTAACTCGGGGAGAAGTATGAATTAAATCACTAGGAAGAACAGCTTCTACACCATAGACCAAGAAAAAAGGTGTGTATCCAGTTGACCTATTCGGAGTTGCTCGCAAGCTCCATATTACATACGGTATTTCATCTGCCCAAGCCCCCGCAGCACGGCGTAGTGGTTCTTCGAGTCTTGGTTTGAGGCCTTGAAGGATTAAACCATTTGCTCTTTCAACTTGTACATTAGCTTGTGGATGTGCGACTGACACAATGTCAAGTCGGATATTTTGTTCATCATAGTATTTGGCAAGTTTTCCCATATAAAAATTGCTCCTGTTGTCTGTGATAATGCTATGCGGATAACCGTATCGGATTATACCATCCTCGACAAATCTTCTAGTTGTTGCTCCATCACAACTTGTGACGGGTTTAGCCTCAATCCATTTTGTGAATTTATCCACCATCACTAAGAGGTGAGTAAATCCACTTGGAGCCCGTTTAAATGGTCCTACCATGTCAAGCCCCCAGACCACGAAAGGCCATGTTATAGGTATTGTTCGCAGCTGATCAGCCGGAACATGAGCTTGTTTGGCGTACTTTTGGTAGCCTTTGCACATCTTGACCAGTTGTTTAGCATCTGCCTTGGTTGTAAGCCAGAAAAATCCATGTCTAAAAGTTTTTTCTACTAAAGATTTGGCTGCAGCATGATGACCGCATTCGCCTTCATGGATCTCTCGTAAGATTTCCACTCTTCCAAAGATACGCAATGTTGAAGGACCCGAGATACACTCCGCTTATAGAGCTCACCAATTATTATTGTATAGGTCTTTGCTCGTCGGACAATCTGCCAGCTCAGAACCTCGTCTTCGGGTAATTTTCCATCTACCAAGAAATCAAGGAAGGGTTGAGTCCAGCTAGGAATTACAACCAGAACGGCCACTAAAGATGAGCCGGATTTGGTCGTATATTCCTCATCTACTCCTTTTATAGAGGGAACTTTGAGGTGCTCTAAAAAAAGCGCCATCCGGGACCTTTTTCCGTGTAGAGCCTATTCGAGATAATGCATCTGCTTCCTCATTTTCTGTTCAAGGGATGTGTTGAACTTCAAACCCTTGGAATGATTTTGATAACTCATCCACGATATATCTATATGCTGCCATGAATTTATTTGCATTACAGATATCCAACACTTGTTGAGAAACAAGATCTGAATCTCCATAACACATAAGTCATCGGATGCCGATATCCTTAGCGATCCGAATTTCATCCAGTAGTGCTTCATATTCGACAATGTTGTTTGTTGCCATGAAGTGGATCTGCAACACATAGAAAAGATTATCTCCTTGGGGTGATTTGAGCACCACGCGAGCCCCCGAACGCCTTAGACCTGTCAAAATGCAAGGTCTAGTATTCTAACTCTGGTAGGATCATATTTTATGTTGTGTATGTCCAATCAGCGACAAAGTCAGCAAGGATTTGGGATTTTATTATTGTACAGGGTTTGTACTCAATGTCGAAAGCTGAAAGCTCTATGCCCCATTTTGCGACACGTCCTGTAGCGTCGCTGTTATTGATTATGTCTCTCATGGGAGTTGTGCTCACCATGGTAATTGGATGTTCCTGAAAGTAATGTCGTAACTTCCGGGATGCAAAGAACACACCGTAAGCCAGCTTTTGATAGTGTGGATACCAATGTTTTGATTCAGTTAGGACTTCGCTGAGGTAGTAAGTCGGATGCTGCACTAGGTGTTCCTATTTTTCTCTGGTATTTCCACCACCATGACGACATTTATGACTCTGTTTGTCCCAGCGACATAGAGCAACATCGGTTCACGAGGTTCCGATGTTGCAAGGATAGGAGCAGATGAGAGTACTGCTTTCAGGTCTTATAGCGTAGCTTCTGCTTCGTCAGTCCAAACAAACTTTTTGATCTTTTTTAGGAGTTTGTAAAGTGTTGCGGCTCTTTCACCGAGCTGGCTTACAAACCGACTGACTGTAGCAATCCAACTAGTTAGTCTTTGAACGTCCTTCAGGCGAGTCAGCCTGGAAATATTGAGTATGGCCTTAATTTTGTCTCGGCTCACCTCTATGCCTCTTTGAGACACGATAAAACCTAACAATTTTCCGGCTAGTATTCCAAAGAAGCATTTCTTCGAGTTAAGAATTATGTTGTATTTTCGTAGATTAGCGAATGTTTCCTCTATGTCGGAAAATAAGGTTTCCTTCTTTTTGGACATCACCGCTATGTCATCCACATATGCATGTACATTGCATCCAATTTGATCATGGAGGCAATGCTGCATAGTGTGCTGGTACGTAGCTCCTGCATTTTTTATCCCAAAGGGCATCATAACGAAATAGAAGGTTCCAAAGGGGGTTATGAATGAAGTTTTGACTTTTTCTGATTCCTTCATCCGGATTTGGTGATAACCGGAATATGCGTCGATAAAACATAGGAGTTCTGAGCCTGCCATAAAATCGATGACTTGATCAATTCTAGGCAGAGTGAACGGATCTTTGGGACAAGATTGTTCAAGGCAGTATAATCAACACACATCCTTAAATCAGTGGTGTCCTTTTAGGGACCATTACAGGATTGGCCGACCACTCAGTGTGGATGACCTCTTCTATGAATCCGGCTAACTCGGGCTAGGCTAGTTCCTTAGCTATTGCTTTTTGCTTTTCATCACCGAAATGTCATAAGGACTATTTGACGAGTTTAGCGTTTGGGTGTACATTTGGAGAGTGCTCGGTAAGTTCCCTAGGTACTCTGGTCATGTCAGATGGCTGCCATGCAAAGATATCTTGATTTGCTTGGAGGAACTTGACAAGCGTGCTTTCCTATGCGATATCTAAACGTACACCTATCTGGGTCACCTTGGAGGGGTCATCATCCTTCAATGGCATCTTCTTCATCTCTTATGATGCCTGGAACTCCGGAGTCGGCTGTGTCACCTCCTTCTTCATTGCGGGCATCTCGAACGGGTCGATGGTCTTCTTGATATCCTGGTACTCTTGGGCGTGCAGTATGGCTTCAGCAAAGGCGGCATTTCCGTCCTTGCATGCTCGTGCTTTCTTCGGGTCTCCCCTAATGGTGATCACTCCTTTTGGACCTGGAATTTTCATCATATTATAAATGTAACACAGACGAGCCATGAAAGCCTAGTAAGCCAGACGTCCAAATATAGTGTGGTATGTGCTCTTGAACGTGACCACTTCGAAGGAAAGTGCTTTTGTCCAGTAATTCTTTGGAGTTCCAAAGGTAAGATCCAAAGTGATCTCTCCCAGGGAGCTTGCCTGTCTTCCTGGGACAGCTCCGTGAAAGATCACAGAGCTGTGATTCAGCTGAGTTTCCGAGATCCTCATCCGACGCAGCGTTTCGATATAGAGGATGTTGATGATGCTGCCGCCGTCCATGAGAGTCTTGGAGAAACCATAGCCGTCAACAAGTGGATTGACGACTAAAGCATATTTTCCTCGCCTGTGCAACTTAGGAGAACGATTAGTACGATCAAAGGTGATTGTCACTTCCAACCAGTCCAAGAATTGAGGGATAGCCAGAAAAGTTGCGTTGAGCTCATGCAAGACTGCTTTCTTGACCTTAGCTGGTTGAGACCAAAGGAAAGTGACATAAGTGTCTTTCTTTGTTGGGAAGTTCTTCTTTCCATCCGTCTTGGGATTTGAAGGCTCAGCTTCCTCCATGTCGGAATCTTCCTTGGTCTCTATTTCTTTTTCGGGATTCTTCTTTCCCTTCTTCGGCTTAGCCATGTAGCTAGCAGAATCGTCTTTCTTGATGTTTTCATTGAAACGACACTTGGCATTTTTGTGGGACGAGCCCCCGTTGGCATCTAAGTGATGCACACACGGATTGTTGGCAATGTCGGCCCAGGAGTAGGTTTTGCCAGGTTGCTGGTCTCCTCTACCATGCACTCTTGACGTGCCATGACCGCGTCCGCGGCCACCTCCGATCCCTCCTCGTCCTCCATACCAGAAAGTAGCAGTGACAACTGTGATTTCTGTGTTGGGCTTTTCTTCTGAGGTGTTCTTGCGCTTCTAAGCTTGTTGCTTCGGCTGTTTTACCGACTGTGGTACAACCAGAACATTCAGTAGTCCTTCAGCATCATCATCAGCATCTGCATATTTGCTTGCCATTTCTATCATATCTCCTAGATCAGTGACCTTGTCGCACTTGAAACGGTGATGTAGTATACTAATTGGGAGTCCTGCAATGAAAGCTTCAATCGCAGTTTGATCATTTACCGCTTCGTAGGAGTTCTTGGTGTCGATCCATCATCCGATATAATCTTGACAAGTTTCTCCAGCTTTCTAGGTGCAACGCTGCAGGTCACCTACCATACAGGGCCTCCGATATGTGCCTTCGAAATTCTGAAAGAATGCACTTTGCATGTCATACCAGATGTGGATGATGTTTTCCGTAAGTTCATTGAGCCAGGATCATCCCGTGTTTCTCAACATAAGTGGGAGATACCGGGTCGTGACCAAGCTATTTCCGCCTTTGGTGATGTAGCAAGCCTGGAAAAAATCCTGGAGCCAAGTATCTGGCCGAGCCATGCTGTTGTAGGCTTGGATATGTCTTGAGATAAAAAATCCTTCCAAGAAGTGTGTTTATCAAATTTGTGGTCCGAAGCATTTTGGACCCACGTATATATCATCATTCAATGCCTCTATGTTAGACTAGATCTAGTGTCTCGCGGCACTTGGTGACAGGGAACGCCGTCTTGGTTGTTCGCTGTGGCTGCGGTGCCTTGGAGCCGGACTTCTACTTCTGCCACCAGCTCCTCCGACACCACGCCCTCCTTGGCCTCCTCGAGAGCCGGTATGATGGCTACTTGGTGGAGAGGGTCTTCATTACGACGAGCCCCCTCCTGGCTTGACTCGGCATGGTGTCCGTAGTTCCTTTGTCTATCGTTTCCCCCATTGCGGTGAGGTTCATACGGATGGCTTGTATGTCTAGGAGGTGGCATCCTTTGTCGGTCCTCCTCACAACATTGCTCTTTGTCATATTCCCTGTGATGGTTCGACTCTTGCCGGGGAGGGTGTCTCAGAACTAGTGTCGCAACTATGTCTGTCTCTGCGGCTAGGGCAACATTGCTCCAGTCACGTGTGGTTCTGTGGCGTTGCCCTGAAGATCCGGTTCTCAAATAGTTGTCTTCCCGATGGTTAGGACGGTGATGTTGTGCTAGGTCCTCTCAGGGCCTAATATCATCCCAAGCCGGATCCATGCGACATTGGACGGACTTGGAGACAAGTTTTCCGCTTCGAGATTTTGCGGCCTTTTGTTGCTCTAGACCCTTAGTAAGTAGCTTTACGCCCAAACGAACATGATCTGGTCTTGGGTTGTTCGCCAGGATATATCGAGCTGCAGCAGTATGTTCCACTGGCGTTCCATACACCAGATCTCCCTTGCTATCCAGCTGAGGTTCTCCCTTGACAGCGTCATCTCCCCCAAAGAGGGTCTTGTGGACTTCCAGATTTTTTTTAACCCACACCGGGCCATTTCTGGGTCTTCTGATGCTACAGGGCGTTGAACTGCCCCGTAGAAGCAATGCGCTTCTTCTCTTCCATAAGGTTGTTAGCCTCATCCAGGAGTACTTGATGACGCGCTTCTAGGGCTTGGGCCCTTTCTTCCAATTATGCGGATGTAAGCTCTGCAGCAGTAGGGATTAGCGTAGTTAACGCAACATTGATGAGTTTACAGGCACCAGCAATAACCACGTATCCATCCACCAGAGTTTCCTTTGGCTCGTCTGGGATTAGGGCTCCATCTGAGTCTTCTTCATATTCTTTGGCAACCACTTCCTCTGCTGGAGGATTTTTTGCCAGAGTCTTGTTCTTCTTCTTCTTTGCCTTCTTGGCAGAGCCGGTAGCAATGACGGCTTTGGGTCTGTTTCCCGGAGTCAAGCTCTGATCGGTACTTTCGGACATCTGGACGTCGGGATTTTCTCCGAGATCCATGTCACCCTGCGCTTTGGGAGAGTTTTCTCCGGATCCTTCATCCATGGCTACTCCTTCTTCTGCAGCTTTGGAGTTGAACTCCTCTTCATATTCTGAGGAGAACTTGCGGAAATCCGCCGACGTCATTGAATCAACCAAAGATGCCGGAAGGTCGGTGTTTTTTCCGATCGCCTCCAGCACCGAGTCTTCGTTGTCTCCAGCATCGGCAGAGCCGGACCCGGATCCAACATATCTGATAAAGTGTGACGCGTGCGTCCTGAGGTAGTTTTGGCTTTCCTCGTGGGCTTCCTTGAAACGGCTGATGGTCTCGAGAACCTCATCCACGCTTGCGCCTTGCAGCATTATGCGCCTCAACTTATGCCTCGGGAAAGGTTGATCTGTTCTGGTGTTGGCAGAACCGGAACAAAAGTTCTTGTCTTGCTCTTCCTGGATTTCGACCTTGACGGGCAGATCGGTCAGGGATTCGGCCTCCCTAGGGAGATCCACTCCAGACTCGACTTGCACCGCTAGATCTGCTTCAGGCTCAGCTTTCTCCACTATCTCCGTGATAGGTGTGGGTGGGTGGGATTACGGTTTTCTGAGATCCAGAACTCTGCCGCCTCCGCGGACAAAGTGGACCCAGAAACTTCTTCCGCCTTTATCATCACTGCTGGGGTGGGTGGGTTAGGTTCAACAAAACCGATGTAAACATTGATATCACCAAAAGACATGATGGTGTAGGCAGTCATGGCCTCCCAAGCCGGAATCCAGGTCTCGTCAAGAACGATGAGAGGGACGTCACTAGCATAGAGACATGACCGACGGTGATGGTCTCGCCAATTCCGATTCTTTTAGATTCTGTGCGGAACGCAAATCCGAAGCTCACTTGCCCCATGGTGGGCGCCAACTATCGTCGGATTGATGACAAGTACGCCATGAGGGGGTCCTCGAGGCATGCAGAAGATAGGGGTGTGAGACGTGCGGTGTTCTGGGATGGTGAGCACACAAGTTTACCCAGGTTCGAATCCGCCGGGTTTGGATGGATCCTACTCCTGCTAGAAATCCAATAATACAGCAAAGCCGGAATATGGGCTACAAGGGTTTCGCCTGTGTGAGTTGAGATTGTAGAATATTGTGGGGGTGCCCTAAAGGCTTGTCCTAGGATGGCTTATATAGATATTCGTACTAGGGTTTATAGGAGAGACCTATCCGGATATGACTAAGAGTCGGTTACAAAGTACATCTTGAACTACAAGTAACACTATAGGCCTATGTCGGTAAGTCTTCTGGGCCTTCCCGTAGCCGGACTGGACTCCGTCTCTTCTCCCTAACTGGGCCACCCGTGAAGCAAAGATCTAACCCTAAGTGGGCCACCCTGGTCAGCGAGGTACAGTGAGGATACCCAGAAAGTATATCCCCAACACCACGGTTATGGACGGGTTGGACAAACTACTGTAGAGCGGTGCTAGTTTTGATTTCAAAAAGGACTTCAGAAAAGCAAAGGCTTTGGGAATGTTTTGACCATGGGATGGTCGGAAAGGAAGGAAAAGAGTTTGATCATGGGATGACTGGAATGATGAACAAATGGGTGACCCAATCCTAGTATTTTCCAAAACCTTTCGAAAATGTTTTACAAAACTTTTCAACAAAAATATGTAGATGTTATATCTACAAGAGAAACTATGTTAGAAAAGAACCTCTCTCGGAGCCCTCCTACTACCACAACCATATTGCATATCCTCTTGTTATTATTACTTTCTTAAGGTGGTTTGCGAGTACATTCAAATTACTCACTAGCATTGTCCCTGGCTATTAAGTTGGTCAGATCCCAAGAAGTAAGGTGAAGAAGAAGGTGACGTTCATGACTATGCGAGCTAGAATGTTCTCCTAGTCAGTTGCATGTAGGTTAAGGCATGGCTTGGGCTCTACGCTTCGATAAAGTTCCGCTGATGATGATGCTTGTAGCCATAATGGAAGTTGAGGTATGACTTGTATTCGCTTAAGTAATTGATGTTTACTTTGATACTTGTCGGTTATGTGCCACGACTAACTGATCATGAGATTGTGGTGTATGCATAACAGGGATTCTCGGAGGATTAATCCAGGGGCCTCACAATGTCGAACAACTACGGCATTTTTATGCTTAGAATTTATGTTTTCTCGCAATTTAAATTACAATAAAGCATACGACCGACTTCTTAGCCACAATATTATAAAGGCCAACGGCCAGGCGAAATCCTCCAAATAATGTATCTTTGGCTTCAGATTATAAATAAGATATAAGTTCTTCATGCTTTGAGTGTTTCTTTATTATCTTTTACCAACAAATAAGGGGTTTCCCAATTTTTGATAAAATGTGCAAACATTATTCTGATGACACTAACAAAAACTATGAGCCTATGTCCATATACATGCATCCGAACATAGCCACAGGGGATACTCCCATTGGGAGCGCTGGGGCGCACCCGATAGAAATTATATTGTGCATATAAGGTTAGAACAAATTTTGACCAAAAAATAAAACCTATGAGTTTTACTTTGGTGTATCCTCAAAAGGTTACTCCCGTCGGGAGATTCTATAAAATCATTAAAACAAAAAACTGATAAACTTCAGCAATTCCAATAGCCAAACAAGGCAGTCAATAAAAATTATACAAAAATCTCGGATTGCACCCGACGCGATAAAATTATGAATGCCGTGTCCAAGACATGAAGGTAAGACACCAGGATTCGTCCTGTGTGGCCTGGTAATCGCACAAGAATGCACTCTGCTAGTAAAATATCTGTATCGACGGTACAATGAAAAATACATGTGGGGCCCTAGATTAATCTTTCAAGAATCCCTGTCATGCATACACCACGATCCTATGATCAGTTCATCGTGGCACATAACCGACAAATATCAAAGTAAACATCCATTACTTAAATGGATACAAGTCATACATTAATGCCATTATGGCTACGTCAATCAACATCAGCAGAACTTCATCAAGCATAGAGCCCGAGCCATGCCTTAACCTACAGGCAACTGACTTGGAGAACGTCCTAGTTCGCATAGTCGTCAACTTCACCTTCTTCTTGATATCTGACCAAGTTAATAGCCAGGGACAATTCCAGTGAGTACTTTGAATGTACTCGCAAACCACCTTAAGAGAATAATAATAACAAGAGGATATGCAATATGGCTGTGGTAGTAGGAGGGCTCCAAGAGAGGTTCCTTTCTCAAATAGTTTCTCTTGTAGATATATCATCTACATATCTTTGTTGAAAACTTTTGTAAAACCTTTTTTAGTTTTGGAAAACACTAGGATTAGGTTACCCATTCGTTTCTTCCTTCTGGTCATCCCATGACCAAACTCCTTTCCTTCCTTTTCGACCATCCCATGGTCAAAACATTTCCAAAGCCATCACTTTTCCGAAATTCTTTTTGAAAACAAAACCATCACTGCTCTACCACAACCATACCAACCGTCCATGACTGTGGACACGGCTATTCGAATAGATTTACACTCTACAGAGGTTGTACACTTTACCCACACCATCCGGGTACCCTGCCCTGATCCTCACTGATTGTTGGTCGAGTAACCGATCAAGACTCTCTGAATGCCACTCTAGTATAGGCCCTACCCTGTGGGTTGTTCGTCTGAACACCGGGACATCGAGGATCCATGGACCAACCAGAGTGCATTCTGACTCCTCTAGAGTGGGCACTTTCAATGAGAGGCTCATAGTATCGCCTGGTCACTCACATGGGTGATCCTGCATTCCTCCAGGTGACTATCTAATAGTTGACCCTTTTTGTAAAGGAAGCCCAGAATTTGAGGGAGATGATCCTGTATAAGCAGTTGTGAGAATTCCCACACCAAAGTAGCAAACTTCCAGTCCATCCATGTCCCATTCCAGAGTAATGTGGTTGCATGGGTTAATTGTTCTAGCAAAACTGCAATGAACTAGGTGCATTTTCGTAAACCTTTTTCCTCCATCTTTTAGCGTTTTGTAAAACAAAAACCTTTTTCTTTTCTCAAACTTCTCTCGGTAGGTAAAACCTCACCAAGGTTTGCCATAAACATTTTTTAAAACTTTTTTGGGGGTCTTCCCATCCTCTAGTTTTTCTTCGGCTAAAACAGGGTCTCTAAGGGGTATGGTGTTATACACCATCTACCATACTAGGGTCAAGTAGGTGTCAGCAAGGGGGTTGTACTTAGTAGTACAAAGGTGTAATGGTTTGGAGGAGCCAAGCCACTACCAGATATTGCTCATCATATAATAAAACAATGCAGTTTCATAAACAATAGGTAAAACCTGCATAAGTAAAACAATAGGACAAGGATTATGAGCAAGAAAGTGGATTTCCTGTAATTAGCAATCAGGCAATATATGTCCCTGGACTTCTTCTTAGAATTCCATAATAAGCAAATAATAACAATCTTCATAGGGCCTTTAATATAACTGCAACTATCATCGTCAAAGAGGATACATGCAAGCAAACAGAGCCACAATCAACACCAGGCATACAATCAACAATAGCATATAGCAAACCAACATACAACACCTTACTCACTTCAGTAAGTTTTGATAGATTGAGTTCGTTGCATTTGGAAGTAATGGAAAAGCACTTGTGGAATTTCCTTGAGGATTTAAATGCCAAAACCACTTAATAAAGGGGTTTGGAACTAAGGCTTTGGTATGTATGGTACCAATGTACCAAAAGTATACCATCAGGTAGGTAGTGAAAATACAAGGCAAACAAAAGTGGATTTGCTATTTTAGCTCTTTTTTAATTACTTATGATTTTTCTAGTGAAAATACCCCTAGTTTAGCTGAATAATTCACCAAACAATATCTGGAGCTCCAATAAATTTATACTCAGAGGGTTTTGTACACATTTGAGTTTGTGATTTTTGAGAATTGGAATCACTTCAAAATAATTAGTAGAATGCCATTGGGAAATTCCTAAAGTCAGTTATGTAGTATATTTGTCCTTTTAACCAGATTTACTCAACAGGTCCAAATGATATGAGGTAAAGGACAATGGATAGGTATTGCAAATAGCTTCTAGTAGAAATTGGAATCACTATTTTTGGAGTTGGAAATATTTTGAAATGATTTATTTAGTGATAAAACCACATACAAAAGTATTTAATTCATTAAAATTCAACAGACGCTCAAAAATTCTTGAACTCCTGGGTTATGATAGGTATTGAGGTACTACATCACTTAGAATTGGAATGAACTCAAAACGGGCTAGGGTTTGGCATAGGGAATTTTATAGATTCCTAACTGAATGGATTTTGTTATTTTTACTAAGGTAAAACTAGGGTTCACCTTGGCATGAGATAAAGGCTAACTGATAGGTACAGTAATAGCCTATCATGGGATGTTTGTTTCATCCTATTTCAACATGTATAGCTCACCGTGGACTTTATTTAGGGCAAGGGACATATCTTAGTAGATTTATTTCCATTAAATAATAAAGATTACTTTTGGCCGAGGGTTTGCTCTGCATGTTGCACAATACATGCAGGAACGTGTATAAATTTAGATCTAGACAAGACCAGTAGTTTTTCATTTTTATTTTGATTTAAACCAAGTGCTATATTATCTGTTCTAGATAAAAGATTAAAAGAAATAAAAGAAACGTGGGCCAGATCTACTCCAAATGGGCCGCGCAGGGGAGAAGCTGGCCCACCAGGCGAGTCCGTGCACGGGAGGGAAATTTGAAAACCTGTCAAGCGGGCCCAGCGGTCAGCGATAGCGGATGACTGAAGGGGTATCGGCGAGCCTCAGTCATTGGATCTAGAGGAGATCTACGGCTTGGGGTCGTCGTCTCAATCACAATGGTGCATCATCCATGCTTTTGGTAGTTGCATTCTAGGCCTTTTTGGGTTTTCTTATCATGGTTTGACACATGGAGTGTCTCCAGATTCTTTGCATGTGATATTTTACAAAACACCTTGATCCACATGATCACACGCACTCCAATGGATGTGGTGATAACTCAACTTCTATCAAACTAGTGCATCATTCCATGTGGAAGTTGCATTCTAGGGGCTTTTTGGGCTTTGTAACCGTGGTTTGAGACATGGAGTCTCTACAGTAATATGTGTTCTTTTCTAGACCACCTTGATCTACATGGCCACACACACTCCAATGGGTGTGGTGATGCAACTTCTATCACACTGGTGCATGATCCATGCATGTGGCAGTTGCATTCCAGGGATTTTTGGGCTTTCTAACAATGGTTTGACACATGGAGTGTCTATAGAGTCATTGCATGTGTTCTTTTCCAAACCACCTTGATACACATGACCACACACTCCAATGGATGTGGTGATAATGAAACTTCTATCACACTAGTGCATCATTCTTCCAAGCATTGATCGGGAGGTTTAGAATAAGGAATATCACCTTCATCAAAATGTTGGAGAGAGTGTACCTCAATAGTGGATGAGTGGGAGATTAGCTTACATAATTCTTATATAGGAGGTAAATTCTTCACGTCTTCAGCTTTAATACCCTTCTCCTTAAGACATTTCTTAGCTTCCTTCATCACTTCATCATTTAGTTCAATCACTCCTCTCTTCTTTGGTGTTGGTGTTGGCTCAGGCATAGTTAACTCAGGTGTAGTTGTCTCAGGTGTAGTTGGCTCAAGTGGAGCCCAGTCATCATAATTCTTGCTTATTTTAGACATTAATTCCTCAGCTTCCTTGGGAGTTGTATTCCTGAAAACACAATCAGCACAACTATCCAGGTATGTCCTAGATTCTTTAGTTAGTCCATTATAATATATATCAAGGATCTCATTTTTAGGTAATGGAAATCCAGCCTATGCATGAATCAAAGCACAAAACCTTGCCCATGATTCAGGCAATATCTCTTTTTCTCCCTGTATAAAATCAAAAAGTTCTTGCAAAATAGCATGTGTAGCACTAGGAGGGAAATATTCCTGAAGGAAGGTACTAATCAAGCAATCAGGGCTATCAATAGATCCAGGAGGTAAATTATTAAACCAAGCCTTAGCTTCTCCTTTCAGTGAAAAAGGGAAAATTTTAGCAACAAAGTAGGTGCGCATCTTAATATCATCAGAAAACAGGCCACTCATGGTAGAAAGCTCAGTCATATGTGCTACAGCACTTTCATTCTTAGTCCCACAAAAAGGTTCTTTCTCAACAATGATTATGTAAGATAAATCAAGAGAGAATCATAATCCTTATCTTTAATGTTTATGGGAGATGTAGCAAACTTATCATTAGGAGATAATTTGGGTTTTATAGTACGCCTCTCAAGGAGACTCTTAATAGCACTTTTACCGTGAGTATTTTGGCACTTTAATAAAGTCATCATTCATTTCTATATATCCGTCTTCAATATCATAGCTCTCTATAGACTCAGGTGAACTGACAGGTGTAGAAGTGTCTTCATTAGGAGTTTCAGTGTTTCAAGCTATAGTTCTAGCAATCGTAGCATCTAGGAAAGGACCTAATGAACAACTTTTATCAAGAACAGTAGAAGCAGCATCATTAGTATCCGAATTTTCAGATTCAGCAGTAGTAGCAGTATGTGTAGCATGTGTATGTGGTGGTGTAAGGAGCTTACTCATAACAGATGGTGAATCAAGAGCAAAAGAGGTGTTCAGAACTGTACCTCTCCTTGTAGTGGATGGTAATATAGGAACTTTTCCGTCACGAGATTTACCCATGATGAATATATGGCAGCAAACAATAGTGATTCCAAGTGAACTTGATAAATAGAGCTATGCTCCCCGGCAATGGCGCCAGAAAATAGTCTTGATGACCCACAAGTATAAGGGGGTGTATTGCGGTATTTTCGAGGGAAGTGAAACCCAATTTATTGATTCGACACAAGGGGAGCCAAACAATATTTATAAGCCTTAACAACTGAGTTGTCAATTTATCTACACCTAGAAACAATCTTGCTCATAGCAGATTATCAGTAGCAATAGTTTTGTAGTAGCAATAGCAAAGTAATAGCAGTAGTAGAAGTAAAGACAGTAGTAACAATGGCATCAAACAGCAGGATTAAGCGCGGTAGGCATAGGGATGGATGGATGGGCGTTGCACGGACAAGACAATTCTTATAGCAATCAAGACATAGGACATTTGCAGATAAATAAGATAAAGCATCCAAGTACTAAATAATCATAGGCATGTGTTCCATATATAGTCATACGTGCTTGTAATGAGAACTTGCACAACATCTTTTGTCCTGCCAGCCTGTTTGCAGCGGGGCCTCAAGGGAACTACTAGAAATTAAGGTGCTCCTTTTAATAGAGCACCCGAGCAAAGCATTAACACTCCATGAACACATGTGATCCTCACATCAAAGCCATCCCCTCCAGTTATCCAGATTATTGTCACTTCTGGGCCTTTGGTTCCGGACAATAATATGTGTATACAACTTGCAGGTAAGATCACAAACAATACTATCATCATGAATCAGTAACATGTTCAGATCTCAAATCATGACACTCGGGCCCTAGTGACAAGCATTAAGCATAACAAGTTGCAACAAACTTAAAAGGCACTAATAATAGATACTAGGCATCATGCCCTAACAATCTGATGCCATTACATTAACGATCTCATCTAATCCCTACCATCCCCATAGCCTACAGTAGGGGATTACTCACTCATGGATGGGGGAATCATGGATGGTTGATGGAGAAGCGATGATGATGATGATGGCGATGATCTCCTCCAATTCCCCATCTCGGCAGGGTGCTAGAACGGAGTTTCTGGTTCCATTTCTCGGAATCTGGTGGTAGCGGCGCAGCAGAACTCTATCTGGAAAAACATCGAACCCCCTTGGTTTTTAGGTCAAGAGGCATCTTATAGGCAAAGAGGGAGGCCAAGGGGGTGACCGAGGTGGCCACACCACCCCCAAGCGCGGCCCGGGCTGGCCCGCGCGGCCAAGTGGTGTGGGCCCCTCGTGGCCCTCCTCTGTCTCGTCTTCTGGCTCCATGAGTCCTCTGGTGAAATAGGATGTTTTGCATATTTTCCTGGATTTTTCCTGATAGTTGATTTTCTGCACAAAAACTAGACACCAAGGTAATTCTGTTGAAAACAGCGTCAGCCTGTGTTAGTTGTATCCAAATCACACAAGTTTAGAGGAGAAACAATAGCAAAAGTGTTCGGGAAAGTAGATACGTTTTGGACGTATCACATTTGTTCTTTTCAAAATCACCTTGATCCACATGACCACACACACTCCAATGGATGTGGTGATAATGCAACTTCTATCACACTGGTGCATCATTTTGTGTGGTAGCTGCATTGCATGGGCTTTCTAGGCCCTTTCACCATGGTTGACACATGGTGTATACATCTCTAAAGTAGTCTTGCTTGCGTTCTTTTCCAAACCACTTTGATCCACATGACCACACACACTTCAATGGATGTGGTGATGCAACGTCTATCACAGTGGTGCATCATCCATGCACGTGGTAGTTGCATTCCAAGGATTTTTGGGATTTATGACCATGGTTTGACACATGGAGTATCTCTAGAGTTAGTGCATGTGTTCTTTTCCAAACCACCTTGATCCACATGACCACACACACTCCAATGGATTTGGTGATCATGCAACTTCTATCACCCTGTTGCATCATTCCATGTGGCAGTTGCATTATTCTAGGGGCTTTTTCAGCTTGTTGGCCATGGTTTGACACATGGAGTCTCTAGAGTCATTGCATATGTTCTTTTCAAAACCACCTTGATCCATATGACCACACACACTCCAATGGATATGGTGATAATGCAGCTTATATCACATCAGTGCATCATTCCATGTGGAAGTTGCATTCCAAGGGCTTTCTAGGCCCTTTGATCTTTGTTGACACATGGAGTATATCTCTCTAGAGTAGTCTTGCATATGCTATTTTCGAAACCACCTTGATCCACATGACCCCACACACTCCAATAGATGTGGTGATGCAAGTTATATCACGCTAGTGCATCATTTCCATGTGGCGGTTGCATTCCAGGGGCTTTTTAGGCTTTCTGACCATGTTTTGACACATTGAGTGTCTCTATAGTCATTGCATGTGTTGTTTTCCAAAGAACCTTGATCGACATGACCATGCACACTCCAATGGATGTGGTGATGCAACTTCTATCACACTGGTGCATCATCCATGCATGTGGCAATTGCATTCCAGTACTTTTTGGGCTTTCTGACCATGGTTTGACACATGCAGTGTCTCTAGAGTCATTGCGTTTGTTCTTTCCCAAACCACCTTCATCCACATGACCACACACAGTCCAATGGATTTGGTGATAATGCAACTTCTATTACACTGGTGCATCATTCCATGTGATAGTTGCATTCCAGGGGCTTTTTGGGCTTTATGACCATGGTTTGACACATGGAGTCTATAGAGTCATTGTATGTGTTCTTTTCCAAACCACCCTTATCCACACTACCACACACACTCCAACTGATGTGGTGATGCAACTTTTATCACACTGGTGCATCATACACGCATGTGGCAGTTGCATTCTAGGCCTTTTTGGGCTTTCTGACCATGGTTTGAAACATGGAGTGTCTCTAGAATAATTACATGTGATCTTTTCCAAAACACCTTGATCCACATGATCACACACACTCCAATGGATGTGGTGATAATTCAACTTCTATCACACTGGTGCATCATTCCATGTGGAAGTTGCATTCTAGGGGCTTTTTGGGCTTTCTAACCATGGTTTGAGACATGGAGTCTCTACAGTAATTGTATGTGTTCTTTTCCAGACCACCTTGCTCTACATGGCCACACACACTCCAATGGGTGTGGTGATGCAACTTCTATCACACTGGTGCATGATCCATGCATGTGGCAGTTGCATTGTAGGGATTTTTGGGCTTTCTAACAATGGTTTGACACATGGATTGTTTGTAGAGTCATTGCATGTGATATTTTCCAAACCACCTTGATCCACATGACCACACACTCCAATGTATTTGGTGATAATGCAACTTCTACCACACTAGTGCATCGTTCCATGTAGCAATTGCATTCCATGGGCTTTTTGGGCTTTCTAACCATGGTTTGAAACAGGGAGTCTCTAGAGTCATTTCACGTGTTACTTTCCAAACCACCTTGATCCACGTGACTACACACACTCCAATGGATGTGGTTATGCAACTTCTATCACACTAGTGCATCATCCATGCATGTGGCAGTTGCATTAACATTTCATGGGTTTTAGGGCTTTCTGACAATGGTTTGACACATGGACTGTCTCAGTCATTGCATGTGTTCTTTCCCAACCCACCTTGATCCACATGACCACACACACTACAATGGATGTGATGATAATGCAAGGTCTATCACACTGGTGCATCATTCCATGTGGCAGTTGTATTCTAGGGACTTTTTTGGCTTTCTAACCATGGTTTGACATATGGAGTCTCAACAGTCATTACATGTGTTCTTTTCTAGACCACCTTGATCCACATGACCACACACACTCCAATGGATGTGGTGATGCAACTTCTATCACACCGGGGCATCATCCATGCATGTGGCAGTTGCATTCCAGGGTTTTTTGGGATTTCTGACAATAGTTTGACACATGGAGTGTCTCTAGACTCATTGCATTTGTTCTTTTCCAAACCACCTTGATCCACATGACCACACACACTCTAATGGATGTGGTGATAATGCAACTTCTATCACACTAGTGCATCATTCCATGTGTTAATTGCATTCCAGGGGCTTTCTGGGCCCTTTGACCATGGTTTACACATGGAGTATATGTCTGTAAAGTAGTCTTGAATGTGTTATTTTCCAAACCACCTTGATCCACATGGCCACACACACTTCAATGGATATGGTGATGCAACTTCTATCACAGTGGTGCATCATCCATGCACGTGGCAGTTGCATTCCAAGGATTTTTGGGATTTATGACCATGCTTTAACACATGGAGTTTCTCTAGAGTCATTGCATGTATTCTTTTTGAAACCACCTTTATCGACATGACCACACACACTCCAATGGATGTGGTGATCATGCAACTTATATCACACTGGTGCATCATTCCATGTGGTAGTTGCATTATTCCAGGGGCTTTTTGAGCTTACTGGCCATGGTTTGACACATGGAGTCTCTACAGTCATTGCATGTGTTCTTTGCAAAACCACCTTGATCCACATTACCACACACACTCCAATGCATGTGGTGATAATGCAACTTCTATCACATTGGTGCATCATTCCATGTTGCACTTGCATTCCAAGGGATTTCTAGGCCCTTTGACCTTGGTTGACACATGGAGTATATGTCTCTAGAGTAGTCTTCCATATGTTCTTTTCCAAACCTATTTTATCCACATGACCACACACACTCCAATGGATGTGGTGATGCAACTTATATCATACTAGTGCATCATTTCCATGTGGCAGTTGCATTCCTTGGGATTTTTGGGCTTTCTAACCATGTTTTGACACATGGAGTGTCTGTATAGTCATTGCATGTATTCTTTTCCAAACCACCTTGATCGACATGACCACACACACTCCAATGGATGTGGTGATATAACTTCTATCACACTGGTGCATCATCCATGCATGTGGCAATTGCATTCCATGGCTTTTTGGGCTTTCTAACCATGGTATGACACATGGAGTGTCTCTAGAGTCATTGCATGTGTTCTTTTCCAAACCACCTTCATCCACATGTCCACCCACGCTCTAGTGGATGTGGTGATAATCCAACTTCTATTACACTTGTGCATCATTCCATGTGGCAGTTACATTCCGAGGGCTTTTTGGGCTTTATGACCATGGTTTGACACATGGAGTCTCTAGAGTCATTGCATGTGTTCTTTTCTAAACCACCATTATCCACATTACCACACACACTCCAAGTGATGTGGTGATGCAACTTTGATCACACTGGTACATCATCCATGCATGTGGCAGTTGCATTCTAGGCCTCTTTGGGATTTCTTACCATGGTTTGACACATGGAGTGTCTCTAGAATCATTGCATGTGATCTTTTCCAAAACACCTTGATCCACATGATCACATACACTCCAATGGATATGGTGATTGACGAGGGTTAAACTCATCAATGCCCATTGTTATGGACTTAGGTTCGAGGAATTGGGGCGCACTTGGAGTCCGTGTCCATCTAGGCTTCACACCACCCAAACTATCTTCAGCTTCGTGGACCTTGGCACATTGTCGAGTGGGCCTTCCATTGATCTGCACCAGGTAGGACAATAGTAGGTGCCTGTAGGGCATACCTGTGTCAGTAGCCCCGGAGTGTCTATCCGAATTATAGATTCGGGTGGAGACTTAGTTGTCTTGAATCTTGCATTAGGATGTCGGAGTTGACAGTTATGTCGAGTGCGAAGCACTTCACCCAGAAGTTCATCGGGTCGGTCGAATTCGTAGCAGTTCATAGGGATGATGGTAAACGTTCCTAGTGCACTCGACGGATCGGGACCGGTTAATTGCTCTAGGGAAAAACAACGCTACCTACTCAAACTCAAGTCCCCGGACTCAAATTCGGAAATTGCTGGCGTAGTTCGACTCATGCTGCGGAGGCCTTACCTATCCGTACTCCAGTTTTAATGCATATGTAGCCAACGCGTCTATCAGGATTTTCTTCATGTCATAGACACGGTATTTTTCTGGTAGAGCGCAGCGAATGCGGTTGCCAGGCCATCAGAATATATCTGTAGGTATTATCTTTACATCGTAGATGCAGCATCCGAATGTTTATTACCGAGGAGGTGTTTCGGGTGGCCAAGGAGACATTGTCTCTGAACTTGACATTTGAATGTAGTGGGCAGAGTCGCCAATGTGTTCGGTTGCTATAAGCAAGTCAACATTGTGGACACAGTCGACACAATGGACCATACTGTGAATCTTTTGTTTTCTATAGGGTGCGCGACCAGCGCTCCCTATGGGAGTCCCCCCGAGTGTCTGGTCGAGTCGTAAACTCGAGTAGAAACTTGTAGTCATCAGTTGCATAGATAGAATGATACGGAAGTGCTTCGGATGATTTTGCGAATGCCATCAACGCCGGTGCTTTTTCGAATGCGTGACCAACGCTCCCTATGGGAGTAGCTCCCGAGTCCTTAGTCGAATCACAGATTTGAATGAGGAATCGGAGTGTGCCACTCGAAGATCTTGTATATGTGTGACCACCGCTCTAGTTTGGAGTAGGCCTCGAGTGTCTGGCGGAGTCGTAGACTCGGGCAGAGACTCGAGTCTTGTATCTTGTAGACGCAGTCGACAATCATGCGAGGAGAAACAACTAACCCGGAAGTGCATCGAGTCAGCGTCTCATGCATAAGGGGCTTGAATCGATGATGTTGTAGTAGAAGTCGGTGTGGTGAAGTCATGCGGCGTTTAGTTGGGTCAGTCAACGATGCGGATGAAGTCAACGCAGTCGCTTCTATCGGTTGCGCGGCCAATGTCGCGTCTTTGTAGCATCAAGCGATGCAACCATCTGAGGAAGGACTCGACTTGGGTCTTGAGTTTATGGCATAGCCAATTGTTTTGTTGACTCCCGTTGGAGAATCCAATAGAATAGCTTGACACAATCGATGTCCTTTTAAGCTACAAAAAACATAAGGAATTGTGAAGTACTTGTATCTTGTAAATAATATTTGCCTATTGGCTTGTAAAGTAAAATTCTTGTGCCAATCGAGTCGACACTTTTTCACTGTATGCTAGGCCTTATCATTAGCCTGATTACCCTTAGTCTCAATACCTTGACGAGGTACTCGGAGTTCAAGGATTCGATGATCAGGCAGAATCAGCTACTCGGGCTGTCGCGTATGAGGATGCTCGAGTGCGCGGAGTCGATGGCACATTAGGTTACTCGAAGAGGGCGCAACCCCTGAGTGTATCGAGTGTGATTAAATGGAATGGTTAAAAAGGAATCAACTCTATGTAGAGGGTAACTTAGCTTTAGTGGTAGTTGTCGTGGTTGAAGGACTCGACATGATGGAGAATCATATGGAGTTTCACTGAAAGGAGTCGACGCAATGGATGCGTAGTCGAGGTCAATGGACTCGCGAGATGGATGGAGTCGACTCAGCGGCGAGTCGTGCGATGGACACGGATTCAACTCAGTGGACGCAGTTGACATGGCGGCGAGTCGTGCAGTGGAAGGAGTCGTCGTGGCAGCAGGTCACACGGCGGACGTAGTCAACGCGGCGGACCGAAGTCATGTGGTGATGATGAGTTGCTGCATATGAAGACTATAACAGGCCACAACAGTCGAAGACCGCATCGGGTCACCTCATCCGAAGACCACAGAAGGTCGCCGGAGTCGAAGGACGTGGCAGGTCGCCATAGAGGAGGGAGCCCCCGAGTCGCTGGAGCTGAAGATCGCAGCGGGTCGCTGGAGTCAAAGGACATGGCTGGTCACCGTAGAGGAGGGAGCCCTCGAGTCACTGGAGCCAAAGAGCGAAGCGGTCGCGCGATGTTGATGGTAGTAACAGGTCATGCGGCGGAGTCGAAGACCGCGGTGGGTCGCGTCAAATGAATACCGAAGTGGGCCGTGGCAAATCCGACGCAGCCCCTAAGTGTAGAGTCAACACGGTCGGACGGTGACAGTGGTGATTCCAGATCATAGAGGAGCTGTCGGGAGATGGCGAGGAGGACGATGCAGCAGCTAATGGTGATGTTAACTTATTTCGGGTCGATGACAATGTTGTTCACCGTGGTTGAAGTCATCGATGGCCGCGATGAAGGCGAAGATGGTCGCGACGAAGTAGAAATATTTTTCGAGTTGTCCACGTAACCTGATAATTTGCCGGTACAGTATACTGCTAACTCGCGTAAGTATATTGATGTCTTCGTCTTGAAAATCAGGCACATCAGTGTACTAGCTCTAATGCAACTTCTATCACACCGGTGCATCATTCCATGTGGCAATTGCATTCCAGGGGCTTTTTGGGCTTTCTAATCGTGGTTTGAGACATGGAGTCTCTGCAGTAATTGCATGTGTTCTTTTGTAGACCACCTTGCTCCACATGGCCACACACACTCCAATGGATGTGGTGATGCAACTTCTATCACACGGGTGCATGATCGATGCATGTGGCAGTTGCATTCCAGGGATTTTTGGGATTTTTAGCAATGGTTTGACACATGGAGTGTCTGTAGAGTTATTGCATGTGTTGTTTTCCAAACCACCTTGATCCACATGACCACACACTCCAATGGATGTGGTGATAATGCAACCTATATCACACTCGTGCATCATTCCATGTGGCAGTTGCATTATTCCAGGGCCTTTTTGAGCTTTCTGACCATGGTTTAACACATGAAGTCTCTAGAGTCATTGCATGTGTTATTTTCCAAACCACCTAGATCCAAATGACCACACACACTCCAATGGATGTGGTGATAATGCAACTTCTATCAGACTGGTGCATCATTCCATGTGGCAGTTGCATTCTAGGGTCTTTCTGGGCCCTTTGACCAAGGTTGACATATGGAGTATATATCTCTACAGTAGTCTTGCATGGTATCTTTTCCGAACCACCTTCATTCACATGACCACACACACTCCAATGGATGTGGTGATGCAACTTCTATCACACTGATGCATCGTTTCGTCCATGTGTGGCAGTTGCATTCCAGGGGCTTTTTGGGCCTCTTGACCATATGGTTTGACACATGAACTAGAGTCATTGCATGTGTTCTTTTCCAAACCACCTTGATTTACATGACTACACACATTCCAATGGATGATATGATAAGGCAACTTCTATCACACTGGTGCATCATTCCATGTGGCAATTGCATTCCATGGGCTTTTTGGGCTTTCTGACCATGGTTTGTGTCGGCGTAATGTAGCAGGGGTCCCTCGCATTGCGCCTTAGTGCATAGGACAGGAGCCACCGGTCAGCGACCCAGCAGATGTGTGGCTTGGACGGCAAGGGCATTGCTAGGATACAAGCACTGTGTGCTCCAAGAAGGTATGGTTCTGTCATGATGAGCCTACGAAGACTAAGTCTCAGCTATGTTGTAGGTGCCTATGGGTGAGACGAACGCTACAAGACGTGCCTCGACCCGCCAACTGGGTGCGGACAAGAAGGAAAGGACAACAACGAGCTCAAGGAGGTCCTTCCCTTCCTTCCTGGGTGCCTCGGAAGGAGGGAAAGGGCACTGTTGGGGGCAGCGAGGCCGAGGAGAAGCCTCTTCCATGCCCCGGAACGACCATGGAAGTAACCTCTCCTGGGACATGCGCGTCCCAGGAACCGGAGTCAACTGTGCCTGACAAGGCGTGTCAGGCCCAGCCTTGGGAATCGGTGATGGGCCAGCATCATTGGAAATCATCATGGCACTGTAGTCCACTGCAAAACCACTGCAGCACACCATCGACAGGAGTGACAGCTCGGAGCCTGAGCTCTCACTCGACCATCAATTGCATCTGTGCATCGCCCCTGGCAGTCCATTGGCCACAGGCGCTGCCTACCTGCCTAAAGACCGCATGGAACCCTGTGATTGAGGCCCGGGAACGCCCCGAGTGGTGCTCCATGCTGGCCCTATGGTGACCTCTTGGTGTATAAAAGGAGGCACTTGGCCGAGAGTTAGAGGTTTTTTTTTGCTGGACCTGATAGAAGGTGCTGGACCTGACAGAGGGTTCTAGACCTGAGAGACGACTGTGAGAAAGCAAGGAAGTGATGAAATAAAGAAAGAGGAAGTCAGGGGAGTGTAGTATCTAGAGAGAAAGCGTCTCCCCAACATCATAGAGATCATCTTCTTGTATCTCGATCTACCCTAGATAATCAACTAAAGCAGGACGTAGGGTTGTTAGCCGAAGGGCAACCCGAACCTGGGTAAAAAATGCTTGTTTGTGCTCTATGTGTGCTATATGCTCGTATCAGCAGGTTCCTTCACCGACATTGAGGCCGGAACACCTTCGTGCCCACTACTAAACAAATAGGGGTGTCCAACATCCCCGATGTCAGTGTAGGCGAGACGCGACATCTGGCACGCCAGGTAGGGGGCGCTCGCGTTTGCGGCTTTGGCAATTGTCATCACCGGCATCACCGTCATCATCACCAATGTCTGCTTCGTCTTCGTGTTCACCATCGACATTGACCACATCATCACCAGCCATGGCACCGAGGAAAGGTGCTAGCGCTGGGACCGGCCCTGCTGCGGTAGACTCGCCCGCTGCATGAACTCGCTCCCATGCCCTTCCCACGACTGGGGCTTGGATGCCGAGCCTCATTCGTGGCGCACGACTACCATCATTGGTGCCAACCCATGTTCAGGGCCAAGCGCAACTACGCCACCACCACTACCGTCGAAACCACACCTCGCGGTTGAGGAGGGCTAGCATACTAGCGGGGCACCGTTGTGCAGGAGGTTCCACCGCTAGGTGATGCAGGAGGTGTCGTGCTTGAGGATCCCTTCACCAGTGACGCATAGGCGCCACTGGTTGAGCTCCTCTCCCTGGTGGCATAGGAGACGCCGCTTGAGGGAGCCATCTGTCTAGAGGAGTCGCACCGGTTAGGGCCGGAGGAGCCGACCCCGAACCGGAGCATCATGCACCAGCTCACGCTGGGACTAGTCTCACCGTGCCAAGTACGAACCGCCAACCTCAGTCCCACCGCTCTGGGAACCAAACTTTGGGGGAACCAGTTGCTGCTGCCCGTACCATAGCTCGGGACCCACCAGCTCCTGGGATGGTGGAGTATGTGGTGTGGAGGGATGACCTCGACGCACAGTTGGAGTTCATCAGGCTACACCAGGAGTCTGCCCACGCTCGGTCCTAGTCCAACCTGGGGCCGAGGCGGGCAGAGTGTGCTCCTACCACCACTGCGAGACCCATGCAAAACCCTGCCCCGAGATCATGTTCCCAGAACGCTGCCCTGGGCCCGAGGCTATTGGACCCCGCGACGGTGGAAGGAGGACCAACAATCATACCGCGGGCCATTTGGGGGCTGGAGCCCCGAGGCCTACCGAGCAAAATTCACCTTCCTACGGAGTCACTCGTCATCCGACTATCCCCGGGAATGGCGTAAGATCCCCAAAACGCTCGCGGGAGAGTAAGTAAAGAGGTTGATGGTCACCAGTATGCACTTTTACTAGTATAACCAAAGGGTTCAATGATTGCATGGGAGGGGTCCGAGCGCCCTTTGAGCGGCAAGTATGGCAGCGTTTCCGGGCTAGCCCTAGAAGTAAACCACGGAGTTGAAGTGAAGGGGCTAACCAGCCTCACCTGAAGGATAGCTGATAGTTTTGGGGAACCAACTGGCCTGAAGCCTGGCGAAGGCATGGATCTGTGGCTGATGCCACATGGATTTGAAGGGTACATGATAATCTGCTATGGCACCCTTTATTTTATTCAAAGTTTGGCATGAATCCTAGGAAATCTCAAGCATAATCAACCTCAACCTTCTGTACCATGGTGATCCACATCACTTGGTCTATCCATCCCTATAGCCCATTCCCCAAGGGAGCTCTGAGCTCCAAGATCCAACAAGGTTTTGTTGGTATAATGATAACCTTGCCCTAGATCCTTTATCCCTTGTTTTCTACCAGAATCATGTTGGTTTATTAAAATCCAAGGTATAAAATGATGGGTACATATCATGGACATCATACACCTTCGAGATAAAAAATTACCAAATGCTTTCCATAATTTTTGGGGCCCAAAAATAATTTAATTCCTTTATTTAACAAAAAACCCAAATTCACTCTACAAAGGCAAGTTTGTTTTTCTCCAAACCATATCTCCAACTTTGGGATCATTTGAGGCTTATATATCATATCCTATCTTCCCACTTCAATAATAAATATTTTTGAAGAGTTTTATTATTTCTTTTTCCCCATTTTCTTAAATGGATAAATTGGAATAATAAATGTTTTAAATAGTTTTACTAATCAATAAATCTTGAGAAAAATATCCAAAGTGTGAATTCCTATTTGGGACCATCTCAAACCAAAAACCAACCTTGGACAATTCAAAGTTTTCAAATAAATGCAATAAAAGAGATTCAGCACTTTTTGAATAAATGATAAAATTATGAGATAAAATGATCCAATAAATTCCAAGTAAATTCTGGAGGTTGACCTTGACCTTATATATCTACTAGTATCCTTTAAGCACCTTGCCAAGATCAATTTTGGACAACTTTCTTTATGACCCAATATGGCAAGAATGGAAATCATTCAAATCTTGACCACCACCAGTTGTCACCACAGCGCCATGAACCATCCCTAGTCGAAGGCTACTGTAGAAGGTACTATAGAAAACCCTAGCCCCTTGTCCTTTGTGCTTGTTTATGGAGATAAAGTTTATGACAAGTACAAGCCATTAAATCCTTTGTTGCTGCTATACACCCCCTCCCCTATGATCAAGCATAGTGTCCAAAGGATCCAGGCCCTACTTGTCATCCTCTAGGGCTAGTCCCATGCATACCATCCTCTCTCTTCCCTAGAATCGAATGGACATGGTGATTTTCCAAATTCCCTTTCTCTGCCCGATCTGCTACTCCAGGATGTTGACGTCTATTGTACAAGTGTCCATTTGAATGGAGAGAGATAACTCCCTCTACTACATGTGCTCTTTATTTTTAAGATCCAGCAATTGCTGGCTTTCGATTTCAATAGAAGGTAGAGTATTTACATGGAGGCATTACACCAAAGGGATAAACAAGAAAGGGAAGAGAAAAGAATTGGAGAAAAAACAATAACAACAGATAGCCAAAGGGATCAAGGCGGCTCCCAAATCAGCCTTTTGAGCTTCCTTGCTCCCATGAAAGCCCAGCTTTGAGCTTCGTCTCGAACGAGTTGGACAAGACGCCGAAGAGACGATGGCTTGTCCTTGAAGACACGATTATTGCGCTCTTTCCAGAGCTCCCAAGCCACGAATATGATCAAAGAGCGCACATCGT
The DNA here is from genome assembly GCA_916181665.1 of Avena sativa. Classification (NCBI taxonomy): domain Eukaryota; kingdom Viridiplantae; phylum Streptophyta; class Magnoliopsida; order Poales; family Poaceae; genus Avena; species Avena sativa. The sequence continues at coordinate 343,116,363 of OV702288.1, forward strand.
CCTTTGAGTCATTGTCGGAGGCGCTGATCATTGCTTCCCATGCGTCCAGGAGCGATGCATGCATACTCCATGCACGCGGCGCTAGCTCGTCGCAGTGCGGCCACGCTGCAATGGCTGCCCATAGAAGACGAGCGAAAGGACAGTCGAGGAATAGGTGCTTAGCTGTCTCGAGATGATGGAGGCACATTGGGCAAAAATAGCAGTTGGGCCATTCCCGCATCATAAGACGGTCGGCACACCAAAGCCGGTTCTGCCGGAGAAGCCATGCAAACATCTTGCACTTAGCCGGAGCCCAGGCCTCCCAAACAAGATTGGGCATGACATTGAGTTGTCGCCCTTCCATCTGAAGGTTGTATGCCGATTTTGCGGAGTAGACTCCGTCGGGGGAGAGCAGCCAGAGGATGGAATCGTCTTGTCCTGCAATGAGAGATGCCCCACGGCCCTAAGCTCTCGCCAAAGCAGCAAGAAATCAGCCTTAATGGCCCGGGCGGGGGCGCGCCGCAGGTCAAGGACCCATTGATGGTTCTGCAGCGCGTCGGCGACAGAGAGGTGCTTGCGGGCTGAGAGCTTGTACAACATAGGGAAGCGAGACCGAAGAGGGGAAGATCCTATCCAAGTGGACCACGAAAAAGAAGCCATCTGGCCGTCCCCAATCGTGACTCTGGTGGCCGCAGCAAAAAGTTCCTGGTCTAGGTTGTCGCACGCGGTGCGAAACCTAGTCCAGGGCCGCTCGGGATGGTGCCATTTGAGCCAGAGCCAGCGCAACCATAAGGCCCGCACGAAAACCCCCAAATGCAGGATCCCGAGGCCACCTAACTTCATAGGGGAACAGAGAACCTGCCATGAAACTTTACATTTGCCGCCGGCTACTTCATCTTCATCGACGTCCCAAGTGAATTGTCGTCGCACTTTATCGAAGGATGTGGTGAACTTTTGTGGCAAACGCAACGCGGTGAGGGCGTAAACTGACAGGGAGTCAAGGACTGATCTGGTTAGGGCGCGACGCCCTCCAGCATTCATGAGCTTCCGTTTCCATGTTGCCAGCTTGGCCCGAGCTTGATCCAAGATAGGCTGCAGATGTGCGACACGCAATCTCCCTAAAGCTAAGGGGAGTCCAAGGTAGGTTATTGGGAACCCAAGACGCTGCCCCTGGAAACCTTGAAGGATGTTATCGAGGTTGATCCCATCGCACCGAATAGGAGCAGCCGAGCATTTGGAGGCATTAATCCGAAGCCCAGACGTGTCGCCAAACTTAGTCACAATGCTGAGGAGGGTAGATAGCTCTTCACGGTTCGGATTGGCGAAAATGATAGTGTCGTCCGCGTATAAGCTGATGCGAGATGACGCCTCTCTTGCCAGGAGCGGAGGTAGGAGACCGGTTGCAGACGCCTGCTGTAGGAGGCCGTGCAAGGGGTCAATGGCTATATCGAAGAGCAAGGGGGAGAGCGGGTCGCCTTGCCGCAGGCCACGCCGATGGTGCAGAGGAGGACCAGCGATGCCATTGAGGAGGACCGACGTAGATGCCGAGGTAAAAATGAGCGATAACCAGTCACGCCAATGGGGAGGGAACCCAAGATGCTGCAGTAGCTCTAGAGGATACTCCCAGGAGATCGAATCAAAGGCTTGAGCGAAGTCCAGTTTTATCAAGAGGCAGGGCTTCTTGCGGCGATGCATTGAGCGTGCCAGGTTTCGCACATAGAGGAAATTCTCATGTATGCACCTGGACTTCAGGAACGCGCTTTGGGTGTCCGAAACCAACTCGCCCATGAGAGGCGCCAGCCGACGCGCAAGAACCTTGGAAAAGAGTTTACGCGCAAGAACCTTGGAGTGGATTAGGCTTATGGGCCGGTAGTCTTTGATGCAGGAAGCTTGCGTCTTTTTGGGGAGCAGACAAACGAGAGCTCCATTGAGGCTTGCAAAATCCCCGCCTGCTAACCGGTACATGTGGTCAAAGGCCGCAACGACGTTGTTTATGATAATGGCCCAGCAGCGACGGTAGAAGATGCCTGTGAAGCCGTCAGGACCTGGCGCCTTCTCAGATGGCGAGGCTTTTATAGCCTCCCAGATTTCTGAGGCGCTGAAAGGGATGTCGAGGCCGGTGAGGTTGACGTCCGGGAGAGGTAAGGTGTCCCAGTTGATCGAAGCCGTGCGCTGCACGGTTGTCCCTAGAGCTGTGGAGAAGTGGCGATGAAGGAGCGATGCCTTATCGTCGTGGCAAGTGTGGACAGCAGAGTTGGATTGTAGAATGTGTATGTGATTTTTGCGGCACCGAGCATTGACCTTCAAATGAAAAAAACGGGTGTTGGCGTCGCCTTCCTTTAGCCAAGTCAGGCGAGAGGCTTGACGTCGCCGCGCGCGCTCCACAGCGGCCATGCCAGGAATGCGTGCTTTCAGCAGCTTGCGGAAAGACGATTCCAGGGGCGTGAGGGGGCGCGTGTCCTGGGCAACGTCGAACTGAAGCACTATTTCAGTTGCAAGGTGGAACTGGAAGCGTGCATCGCTGAGGTGTAGGCGGCTCCACAGACGCAGCTCATGGGCAGTGCACCGCAGCTTGGCGCGGAGGCAGACGAGCGGGTTCAGGGCAGTTATCTGTTGGTTCCATGCAGAGGTAACCACCTCAAAGAAGCCAGGGCAACTTGGCCAAAACGACTCAAAGCGAAAAGAGGCGCGGCGTGGCGGGCATTGGATGTCCGAGAGCAGCAAGGGGCAGTGATCAGACTGCGATGTCGACATGGCCTGGACCGCACATGACTGAAACAACGATTCCCATGCGACGTTGCAGAAGAACCTGTGTAGCCTGACTAGGGTGGGCTGCAGCCGCTCATTGCTCCAGGAGAAGGCACGGTTTTGGCATCGGAGCTCCTTAAGCTCGGCCCGGTTGATGGCTGCACGGAATTGCCCCATAAGTCTTCTGTTGAGATTGAGGTTGTTCTTGTCTCGAGCCTCGTAGATGAGGTTGAAATCCCCAGCGACCAGTCACGGCTGGACAGGATTGGGTTGCAAAGCCCTCATCTCTTGCTGGAAGGCCGGCTTGGCTTCATCCTCCGCGGGGCCGTATACCGTCGAGAGGAGGAAGGAGGTTCCCGTCCGCAGGATTGTGACTGTGGCAGAGACGGAGAAGGCGCGGAGGACGCAGTTGTTGAGGGAGACGATAGAGGCATCCCAAAACACAGCTATGCCGCCTCGCGTGCCATCAGCGGGCAGGAAGACGAAGTCACGTCTAGCAGGCCCAGCAATATCGATTGCATCTCGATCAGAGATGGCCGCGAGCTTGGTCTCTTGCACACAGAGGATTGACGCTTTGGCTAAGGAAGCCATTTCCGCCACAACCTCATGACGCGCAGTGTTATTGAGGCCTCGCGGGTTCCAACCAAGGATTGGGAAAATGGGTTCACTCATTGAGGAGACAGAGAATACAACTCAAATTCGGCGACTGAAAATCACTAAAAAACACCATCAAACCACCGTACAAGGGGGAGGGACGATCCACACCATAGAAGCCCCAAGATGATCGTCCAACGACTACTTTAACTAAACCACAAGCCACTAACATCCCTAACTTGAACCAGCTTAAGGTTGGCCGCCACCGAAGACTAATAGAGATAGGTAACATAGATGACTAGCGAGCCGCAGTGGCGGCGGCGCTCGCTACTTCCGCCTTGGAAGCAGCCCGAAGAATGGCCTCCCGATCGACGCGGGTGAGGAGGGCGAGGCCGTTGATGTCCACATCGTCCAGTGGCGTCTTGAAACGCGCCACTAGACCTGTCGCCGCCTTGGCGGCACTCTGCTCCGACGGGTCGATGGCCCCGAGCTCCTTGGCCAGGCGTACCGAGGCTCGCTGCGAGACGGGGATGGCTGACAACTTGGCAGATTGGCCCGTGACGCGGCGGGTGCTTGCTGGTGGTGGCGCCGGACGAGCCAAAGTGCGCGGGGATGGAGGCGAGGCCCCCAGAATCGACGCCGGCGGCGCGGAAAAGAGGCCCTGCAGCAGGTCCTCGGCAGCGGCCCCGCTATGGTCGTCAGCTTCAAACACATGGGCTCCTGCCCGCTGGAGTGCTGAGTTGGGCCTGCTCGGCCGCTACGCGTCCCAGTTCCCCTACAGATCCAGCCTAGGTGCCCCCTCAGTCCTTTTCTTTTTATTTAAATTCTAGATCTGGTAAATAGCTCCTCAGTTTAAATTCAAATAAAAATGGAAATAACCATATTTTGTCTATATATATATTTGTAATGATTCTGACATGTTTTGTGCAACATGCAGAACTGGTCTTTTTCCAAATATAAATATCACTATTTACTGGCATTTAATCTTCTAAAAAGTGTATTTTTCCATCAATAAAACTCTCAGGAGATTCACATCTCCAAATGGAACAAATCAAATTTCCTCTGAAATATAATTGAAATATATAACTAATGGCACTTGCCTCATGCCAAGTTGAGCTTTTGTTTGACTATGGAAAAAATGACAAATACACTACATCTCTGACTTTGAGAAATTCCCTAGGTAAATCTACATCACCTATTCTATTGTTTTCAACTCTCATACATGTGTTGCAACAAGTCCTATCAAGATCCCGTAGCTCTTAATTTATTGAGCCTCTATGGATTTATGGTGATTTAAATCCCTCTGTCTAGGGTTGTTTTAGTAAAAAATCACTACATAAGTTTTACAACTCAAAAAATAGTAAACACAATTTCTATTGAAAGGTATTGAACCTACCTACAATGTGTCCTGTCCTTGGTTTCACATCAAAATCTTATGTTAAATAAATCTGGTTAAAAAGACAAATACTATGAAGAACTAATCTTGGGAATTTCCCAAGCACATTCTGGTAACTATTTTGAGGTGATTCCAACTCTCCAAAATCACAAACTTAAAGATATACAAAATCCTCTGACTACAAATTTATTGGAGCTCCAGATCTTTTCTGGTGAATTATTCACCCAAACTAGGGTTATTTTCACTAAAATAATCATAACTAATTAAGGAAAATTGATAAAACCACGAAACAACTTTTGGTAGCTTTGTTATTTCAAGACCTACCTGACGATATCATATTTGCACATTGATATCATACAGACCCAAGCCTTAGTTCCAAACCCCTTTATTAAGTGGTTTCGGCAATTAAATCATAAAGGAAATTCCACAAAGGCAATTGAAGTAATTCCAATTGCTATGATCTCAATCTATAAAACCCAAATGAGGATAGTGATGTGTTGTATGTTTGTTTGTTGTACTATATTGGTTCTTGTATGCCTTGGGTTGATTGTGGTTTTGTTGTTTGCATCTGTGCTCCCTGACGATAATAGTTGCGATTATATCAAAAACCAGAAGAGATGGTTATTATGGTCATTATTATTGGTATTCTAAGAAGAAGTCTAGGGACAAATTTTTCCATATTGCTAATCACAGGCAAGCCACCTTCTTGCTCATAAGACTTGTCCAACTATTTTACTTATGCATATTTTACCAACTTTTTATGAAAACTGCATTGTTTTATCATATGATGATCTATATATGGTATTGGCTTGGCTCCTACAAACCATTACACATTTGTACTACTAAGTACAACCTCTTTGATGCCACCTACTTGTCCCTAGTATGGTAGATGGTGCATAACACCAGACCCCTTGGTAGACCCGGTTTTAGCCGAAGCAAATCTATAGGACGGGAAGACCCCGGAAAAGTTTTACAAAATGTTTTATGATAAAGCCTTGGTGAGATCTGACCTATCAAGAGAATCTTGAGAAAGGAAAAAGGTTTTTTTACAAAATGCTGAACAAAAGATGGAGGAAAAATGGTTACAAAAACATACTCGGTTCTTTGCAGTTTTGCCAGAACAGTTAACCCGTGTAACCACATTACTTTGGAATGGGAAAGCGCTGGACTTGAAGTTTGCTACTCTGGTATGGGAATTCTCATTACTACTTATAAGGGAACAGCTTGAATCCCGGCCTTCCTTTACAGAAAGGGTCAACTATTAGACAGTCACCTGGAGGAAGTAGGATCGCCCATGTGAGCGACCGGTCGATACTATGAGCCCCTCATTGAAAGTGCCCACTCTCGAGGAGTCGGATGCGCTCCGGTTGGTCTTTGGTCCAGACGTCCCAGCATTGAGAGGAACAACTCATAGGGTAGGGCCTATGCTATAGCGGCATTCTGAGAGTCTTGATCGGTTACTTGACCCACGATCCGTAGGTGATCAGGGCAGGGTACTCGAATGGTGTGGGTAAAGTGTACAACCTCTGTAGAGTGTAAATCTATTCGAATAGCCGTGTCCACGGTAATGGACAGTTGGGAAGGTTACTGAACAGCGGTGCTAGTTTTGATTTCAAAAGGGATATCCAAAAAGCAAAGGCTTTTGGAAATGTTTTGACCATGGGATGGTCGAAAAGGATAAATGTGTTGACCATGGGATGGTCGGAAAGAAAGGAAAGGAGCTGGTCATGGGATAACCGGAAGGAGGAACAAATGAGTGACCCAATCCAAGTGTTTTCAAAACCTTTCAAGTGCTTTCAAAATGTTCAACAAAAGTTTTTAACACAGATATGGAGATGCTATATCTACAAGAGAAACTATTTTAGAGAAGAACCTCTCATGGAGCCCTCCTACTACCACAACTATATTGCATATCCTCTTATTGTTATTAACTTAAGGTGGTTTGCGAGTATATTCAAAGTACTCACTGGCATTGTTCCTGGCTATTAACTTGGTTAGATTCCAAGAAGAATGTGTTATTGACGACTATGAGAGCTAGGACGTCCTCCCAGTCAGTTGCTAGTAGGTTAAGGCATGGCTCGGGCTCGATGCTCGAGGAAATTCCGCTGATGATGGTTGGTGTAGCCATAATGGCAAATCAGGTATGACATGTATCCGCTTAAGTACTAGATATATACTTTGATACTTGTCGGTTATGTATCACGACAAACTAATCATGGGATCTTGGTGTATGCATGTAACATCCCAAAACTTTAATCCAAGCTTATCAAGATCAAATCATCCAAAAATAGGGTTAACAAAAACTTTTCCAAATTTAAAATGAAAGCATTCATATATGTGTGCATTTAAAATAGCAGTTGTTTGAATTGCCATGATTGATTGATCCAATGCTTGTAAAATGTTTCTTAGGTGATTTAAACATCCTCCACATCATTCCCAAACTTTTCATAAAGAAAATCAAATCAAAAAGAATTAAAATGAAGGAATGGTCATTTTGGCAAATTTAACTCTCATGCCTACTTTGGCTATTCCTAGTACTCAATCTTTAACAGAAACAATTCTTGATCTTTGCACCCCTTGATAGTACACATAATGAGGTACCAAGGCCCACCTTTTGATCTGCTCAAAACATTCTGTTAACTATTTTAAATGACAGTTTAAAATTGAATCTAATGCATATGCATAGATCACCTCTATTTCAAAAACCATCTATTTGAGATCCATTTTAAAAACCCTTGCAACCAGAGACTACCTATCACTAGTGGAGATCACTCAAAAAATTTGAACTCAAAATTCAAAACTTTTTCTCTTGCGGCCATTTCATCAAACACATGCAGGCAGAATCAAACACAATTAGCTAGCTCACTGTTTCTACAGAGTTTAGCCACCCATTTAACCACAAAACACTCCCTCTGTCTCCACTTGATCAAACCATGCCATTACCACCCCAACCCCTACACCCTAGTGGCCATGCCAAGCCATATCGAGCACCAACTCGCCGGCCAACCTTGCCCTCACCCCAGCAGACCACCTCCTCCTTCCTCTCCATGTCTAGGAGGTAGCCAACACCTCACCGCCCCTCTCTGTCCCTGCCCGAGCCAAGTGCTGTCGTGGACCACCGAGGAGAGCCCGTGCCCAGTGCCACCACACCATGCTAGTGCCGCCCCCAGATCACGCCTTGTCCCCGCGCGCACAAGTCACCGCTCGACCGCAGCCCGCGCCCGCTGCTCCGCCTCGACCTAGAGAACACCCCGAACATCCCCGTTCGCCGCCCAAAGCCCCACAGCCACCGCTCGCCGTGGACACCGCCGCTTCGGCCACGCAGAGCGCCACCTCGCCCAGACCACGTGCCACCGCCCCTACAGCCGCATTTAAGTCCTAGAGCACCGCCAGGGAACCGCCCATCGATCGCCATCCCCAGCCATGCTGCTAGCTCGCCGTAGCCATGTCGCCACCGTCGACCGCCCATCCCGCTCGGTCTGACCGTCGGGCCTATAAAAGGAGCCCTCCCCAGCCATTCTTCTCCACACCATTCCACTCCCCTCACCTCCCTGAACCTCACCCACCTCTAGCCGGCGCAAGTGGAACAGCAGCTCGCCAGAATTGGAACCGGAGCCACCGCCTCTGGAGGAGAAGGGTGCCGTTGATTTGGACTGCCCCAAGCTCCGCTGCGACCACGCCTCGCCTTGATGTCGTCTTCCACTGCGTTTGCCCGCCTCGCTGATCCCGCTGGAGCCCTGGTACGCCCCCAGTAGACCCCCACCGAGCCGCTAGGGTTCGAGCTCGCCGGCGACCTGTTCGTCGTTGACGACGACCCTCAGCCGTTGATCTCGCTTCTAATCGCACGACCCACAGCACGCGTACCGTTTCACGTGTTAAGTGCCGCTGACAAGCGAGACCCCCTGTCAGCTGAGCCCCGCGCCGCGGAGCGCCACTGGGCCGGCCCAAGTCCTTTCCCGCGCTAGCCCATAGATTCAAATCTGGTTTTTCCTTTTTAGTTAAATCTAGTTTCTGTTCCCTATTTCAAAATTCAATTCAGAGAGTTTTATAAATCCAAATTGTATGAAACCAATTTTGTCAGAAAGGTATTAAAATGATCTATCCAAGCCCGTTGGATGTGATTCAATTAGAGTTATAGATCTCTCCTAATAAAAATAACAAAACAGAAGATTTTGCAACTTGCAACATTTTTATAAAATCAACCAAGTTAGCTTTTGAGTTGATTCCAACTCTCAAAAATCACATTTCATCATATCTATCTAACCATGTAATAATATTAAGGTTGACATGCAATGACTTTGGACTAGTACCAAAATAATGCTATATAAGCATTTCTAGTCATTTAAATCATTAAATAATGAACTTAAACCAAAGTAATATTGATCCAACCCTTAAATCTCATTCCCACATGTTAGAATATGTGGTGAGGACATGTGTCCACATTTTGATGGTGAATATTAAATTTTAGTTAATATTTCAATGAGTAGAAATTACTTTTCTAAAATAAAAAGGTTGAAACTATTAAATTAAACTTGTGATGCTTGTGATGATAATAGATCATCAATTGTGTGTTTTAGGATGCTACCTAGCCTAGTTAAGTATTGTTTAGTGATTGTCTACTCCCTATGTATTTATAGACGCTAGTACCGACCAAGCTTTCGAGGAGGAGGAGGAGTTCTACCAAGAAGAAGAAGAAGAAAACTTCAACCACTGCACCAACCAAGGCAAGCTATTGTTAGCAAGCTAGAATTAAACTAGATGGTTTAGCAAAGATGCCTTAAGCATGCTTTGATCACACCCCTTTAACTATTAGTACCCCAAGTCTTATTGACAAGTTTTACCTCCCTTAGTTTACACAAAGTTCTTTACTTAATTTTGAAGGTAGCATAAAAAGTATAAAACTTGACCTACTTAGAAACCTTTAGATGTCATTCTATGGCATGAGATTGATCCCATCTTTCCACCTTAGTGAACACACTTAACTTAGTACCATAGTATAGATCAAAAACTTGAGTCACTTTAGATGGGAACACTTGGTGAAAATGAATTGTGAAAACCTTGGAATGATGAGTCATTCTATTGAGATGTTTTGACATGTGTTGAGAGACACAACTGGTTTATGATGATGAAAATGATGAGGCATGAGCCTTAACCCTTTTATAAAACTGATGGTTGGATTCGGATGTGATACCATTCCAAATTTACCGTACAACTACATTACCTGAATTGGGTAAGGTTTAGCTGGAAATTTATATGCATTAGTATTAGTTCCCTCACGGGAGAGGTTTGAGCTGAGGCTACCTCTCAATGTTGTCCACCTATGCAGTGCCCAAGATGACTGATGGTCATGGTTGGGAGGCCATGCTCATATGAGAGGTGCTTGTACTAGGGTGTGTAAAGGGAAGGTTATGTTTGATTATCTACATACTAAGTATGATGATTCAGGGTTATCCCTGACAGATGTATCAAATCTTGTGGTGAAAGTGTACCACCTCTGCAGAGTGTCAAACTATTTGAATAGCCGCGTCTGCGGTTATGGATAGTTGGAATGGCCATACTGTTTCGTTGTCAGATGTTTTCTAAATAACTTGAAATGAATGATGAACTTTGACTTGACCACAACAGGGTTGTGTTGGTGAATAGCTTCCCAACTTAAGTGATTCTAGAACTTTACTTTATCTTTTTTTGCTTCTGAACTCAGCTTAGGTTTCAAACTTAATTTGATAGTTAAACTTAGATTTAGCACTTTGACTTAGAATTATACTCCTTGCTAGTAGTAGTTTGCGATTACTTAAAGAGTACTCATGGCTTTTGTCCCTGGCTATTATCATGGCCAGACTATGAAGGAGATTATCAAGATGATGGTCAGCAGGAGAACTATGATAACTAGGACTATCTGCCTTCGTCAGCATTGCCTGCGCCCCTGAAGATGGACCCCACTGCTACGCTATCGTTTATTTTTCCGCTGCTTGTTGTATTAAAGACTGGATCATGAGATACTTATTTGTGTAAAACCTTATGTATGTTTTGTAATGGATGATGTACTGTGATATCCAATCCGTTATGTCTCGCAAAAATGGTAATCCTGGGATTGCGAGGTATGGCATAACGGGCATCTGGGATTAAAAATCTGGGTGTTGACAATGCATAATAGGGATTCTCGGAGGATTAATCCGGGGGCCCCATAAGTATGACAGAGGTTGCATCACCACACCCACTTGAGTGTGTGTGGTCATGTGGATCATTGTGGTTTGGAATATAACACGTGCAATGACACTCCATGTGTCAAACCATGGTCAGAAAGCCCTAGAACATGCTGGAATGCAACTGCCACATGAAATGGAGCACCAGTGTGATATAGGTTGCATTACCACACCCACTTGAGTGTGTGTAATCATGTGGATCATTGTGGTTTGGAAAAGAACACATGCAATGACACTCCATGTGTCAAACCATGGTCAGATAGCCCTAGAACATGCTGGAATGAAACTGCCACATGCAATGGAGCACCAATGTGACAGAGGTTGCATCACCACACCCATTTTAGTGTGTGTGGTCATGTGGATCATTGTGGTTTGGAAAAGAACACATGCAATGACATTCCATGTGTCAAACCATGGTCAAAAAGTCCTAGAACATGCTGGAATGCAACATGTAATGCAATGAAGCACCGGTGTGATAGAGGTTGCATCACCACACCCACTTGAGTGTGTGTGGTGATACCTTCGATCCGGATTCATGGATCTAGTATAATAGCTTTTTCCCTGGAAGACCTAGGTTTAATCAAACCTCGGAAAGCACTGCTAAAAGGTAATACAAAGGACACGTCTACAAGACTTTGTTTGTTTGTTTTACCATAGTTGACTGAACCAATCAAGTTTACTTTATAACGGGTTTGAATCAAGGATGGAGATAGGCCAGGGTTTAAGATCCACCTGCAACTGCACATCAAATGGGGTGAAAGATAATTATAATTATAGTCATGTATAGTGTTTGTATTGAGATAATATTTTGTGGGCAACACATCCTAATATTCTAGAGCCCCCGTGATGCAGCGGGCATAGCAATAGACTTTTAATCCAACCGAGAGCACACCAAAGCCAACGGTTGCAAACGATTATTAAGTGTAAACACAGATTAAGTGGTGCTGTTGTTGTTGATCCCGAATGGGGTGCTGAGCAAAGACCGTACTTTCCTTTCTGTCATTGAGTTTCCTATGAGATCGCTGCTAGCCAAGTATATCACCTCAAGCCTTTATCAATCTATGGGATCTTGGGTACCTATGAGTCCATAGATCGAGGCGAGAGACAAAGAAACAAAAGATACAAATCACGAATCCAAACAAAATACAATTCTCCCATGATCTAGATGCACATAATCGCTGCGAGGTTTCTCTCCAACCCGCAACCAGTGAGGACTACTCACTCATAACAAATAGATTGGAGATAGAAAACATCATACAAATACTTAGATTGAAATCAAATATTCTTAAAATGGTCGCCAAATCACAAGGAGATCTAAAAATATAAAGCAATGGCTATGGCTAGTGGAGGGATGAATGGTGGAAGTGATGAACAAATGATGAACTATGGATGAACAATGGTGTGGATCTCCTTTGGGGGTGTTGTGATACAATTTGAGAATGGTGGCTCTCTGGCCGGCGGCTGGGGCCTCGAAATATATAGGCGTCTTCATGAAAGTTGTAGGATTTGACGAGACGAAGCCGTCGCCACCTGGTACGGGCGGGCGGACCGTGCCCATACCAGTGATTGTTAAGCTTGCAACGCCCTAGAACGCCTCTCCAATTACTTGGCCGTGTGTACTTCCTCAAAATCCTTCATTATGACTCCTTATTTCTCCTTAAAAGCAGTGATTTCCTACACAACATAAATCAAAGAAGGGATTTGCATATCTTTGCAATTATTAGTCATTAGTGGCAATGGTTGGGAGTTTATTTGGCAATTGCTTGACCAAAAACAACGTTTAAACATAGTGGAACATGGCAAAAATCGGAGCCAGCATATGGTCATGTGGATCATTGTGGTTTGGAAAAAACACATGGAATGACACTCCATGTGTTAAACCATGGTCAGAAAGTGCTATAACATGTTGGAATGCAACTGTCACATGCAATGGAGCACCAGTGCGACACAGGTTGCATCACCACACCCACTGAAGTGTGTGTGGTCATGTGGATCATTGTGGTTTGGAAAAGAACACATGCAATGACACTCCATGTGTCAATTCATGGTCAAATAGCCGTAGAACATGTTGGAATGCAACATTGGAATCCAATGAAGCACCAATGTGATAGAGGTTGCATCACCACACCCACTTGAGTGTGTGTGGTCATGTGGATCATTGTGGTTTGGAAAAGAACACATGCAATGATACTCCATGTGTCAAACCATGGTCAGAAAGCCCTAGAACATGCTAGAATGCAACTGCCACATGCAATGGAGAACCAATGTGATAGAGGTTGCATCACCACACCCACTTGAAGCGTGTGGTAATGTGGATCATTGTGGTTTTAAAAAAGAATTCATGCAATGACACTCCATGTGTCAAACCATGGTCAGAATGCCCTAGAACATGCTGGAATAAACCATTGGAATGCAATGGAGAACTAGTGTGACAGAGGTTTCATCACCACACCTACTTAAGTGTGTGTGGACATGTGGATCATTTTGGTTTGGAAAAGAACAAATGCAATGACACTCCAAGAGTCAAACCATGGTCAGGAAGACCTAGAACATGCTGGAATGCAACTGCCACATACAATGGAGCACCAGTGTGACAGATGTTGCATCATGTAACACCCTCGAATCGGCCATATGCAAGTTTTAGCGATTCCCGCCAAACCCACATAGAAATGATTCAAATATGCCCACTAGGCACTTGCGTGTGGGTGGAAAACAAAGTAATATCATTACACAATAGTTCACGATGGAACCCACGGAACATATATATCCAACAGCGACTCAACGAGTCAAGAATACAAATATACAGTACAAAGATCCAAATCACGTTGAAAATGATACAACATCTGAGTACGGACAAGATGCAAATGGGGCTAAGAGCCCTGAAGAATAACCAATGACGTCCATAACCCTGCCCAAGCCAAGCCAGAAGGGTAACCATGCTAACGACATCGAACTCATACCTGTTAAACAAAAGGGGTGCCGACAAAGGTTAAAAGAAAAAGGGAGCAGTCAGTACTGAGGCCAGTACATGGCGAGTCTAGAATTCGGTGGCTCTCGCCTAGATAGGTATGGTGGACTGAAGTGGCAGCGAAGCATGCACTAAACAACCTATAGAGACTCGATGCAACTGTCGGCTATTAGAGAGGGATAAGAAAAACCTATTCGGATCCAACCTGATAGTAACACAAAAACATACCCATCCAGGCATTTCCCCCACGAGACCAAACGAGGAAGTCAAACTCAGGAACTCACATAGTTGGTAGTTTATTCTTTCTATTATAATTGCAGCACTTACTAGTCAGATATAGATAGCATGAGTCATCTGATATCATAAGAAGTGAGCAGTTTTAGTTAACCGTTCCGTTGTAGTTGCAATACTTACTAGTCAGATACAATTAGCATAATACATCCCCAATCTAGCAGTTGTTGGCACTTTTATTTACTCATTATCTTGTAGTGAAACTGATTATTAGACATGTCAAAGTCAAATTTATAGCACTAGTTTAGTTGTGGTTGTCTATGATCGAGCTACTGTGCTCCCAGTCATCCATAACCGCGGACACGACTTTTAGAAAGATTTACCCTGCAAGGCTGCACAAATAGCAAGACACGCACGACCAACCTCGGAAAAACGAAATAAAACCCAATGACGCATCACGACAAAGCAATCACAAGATTCATAAAATATTTCAGGGGGCCACCCCACTAAGCTACCCGCAACAAAGTTGACCGGCTCCGAGATGGACCCAGGGTTTGTGCCAATGGCTGTAAGCGACCGGGAACCCGAAAGTTTGACTAGGCTTGTTGATACCGCGAAAACATTCCACATTCCTAAATAGTACAAGCGCTCCACGTGCAATCGTAAATAAAGCAGTAAAGCATGACAAAAGTACATGATAGTAATAAAGCCCAGAACTAGTTTGTGGCCCAAGAAATAAGAAATGTATCAAGCTCTAGCTAAGGGGATTCATGGTCCCATATGCGGATAGTGCGATATTCAAGGAACAGGTATCAAGTACTCGGGGCCTACAGGACACAAGTGAGCGGTTAAAAACCAAATATTATCTATTGTCCACCGGTGCTTCTGCTTTAGTTATATCTATTCCTAGCATTTTAATTAAGAAGTTATAATGAAAGCTATGATCATCTCCACCATTAAGCATGTGCCAACCTTCAAACAATAGTGGAACGAGAATGACGCGAAGCAGCACCTGAGCTAGCAACTATGACTCGCAAGGCCAACTGTATATCAAACAACACGTAATAGGATGTGTCCAAGGCAATATAGAGACTTCTAGGAATATAAATGGTACGGAAAACTAAATCATCACGACACGGATATCAATATATCGACAGGAGGAAGTAAATACTATAAATGCAAAATAGGTAGAAAGGGGGAGAATGCTCGCCTGAAAATACTATCGAAGATTCATCCGAAGAACGGGGCGAAGCTCGCATCAACTCAACGACCTAATCCGTGAAGAAGTAAAATACTAAAAGAAACACCGTATGCACTATTTAATACTACAACAGAAGATCGGGCATAATGCATGACATGACAAAGATGTAACGCAATTAGGCAATATTAAGCGGAAATGAGGTCCTGACAATTAATAAGACGGTGCAAGTTATTTAGTACCCCGCAATTTAAATGTTGACTTAACAAGGCAAAGCATGGCATCGGTTCGCTACACCAATATAAATGGGGCCAATATAAGACTAGAAAAGCCCGCATATGGCCTCAATATTTAATTATTAGGTGAATTGGCATAATGCCTCGAAACCACATGATATGAATGCATTCATGTACAATTTAATATCCAACATGGTAGATGTTATATGTTATAAAAATAGGGTCTCAGATAGGGGATCACATTAGGGTTCGGCTCCGATGGTCTTGGGGTTTGGACGGGGTTTGGGTTTGGTCTTTAGCGGTATCGATCGTCGTATCCAGGATCGGTCTTCGGGTATGGCGCCGAGGCGTCGGATCCGGGGGTCTTGGCATTCCATGAAGGGGGTCTTGATGCTCAAGTCCGGTGTCGACCTCCGGGTACCGCGGGTCCTCGATGACAATGGTCTCGTGGACAAGCTTGGGTAGGCATCCGCACATGGTACATGGCTTCTCGGAAGAACTTTTCTTGGTTTGGATGGGTCATCAAGTGGCGTCCATGCTCTAGAACAGCAGCCACACAACTTCATCTGAGCAGGGTCACGAGCACCATCACAACACTTCCACCACCCCAAAATAGACTGGGGCAGCCGTACTGCTAGAAGGTGAGCAGGGATGGCAACGATGCGCCTGGGTGCAGCCACTGGCAAGCTCGGGAGACAGGCACGGGCGCACATGCAGAAACAGAGGGCAGCGGTAGTGCACAGATGTCGAGGTCGGCATGGTGCAGTGGCTCAGGGTCACGGAGACGGGCGGCCCTAGCAGCGGCACGGCGGGGTGGCTCGGGGCGCGAGAAGAGGAGGGGCGACAGCAAGGTGCTAGCGGTGGAGCCAGAGAGGCGCAGAGAAGCGGCTCTACAATAGCGGCAGGAAGGTGAGACGGAGGGCGGCCGAGGCGCCGGATGGGCGAGGTGTCACGGCGGCTCGGGTAAGAAGATGGAGGTGGGGACGTGCTCCTGGCGGCGGGGACTTGGCAAGGTCATGGGGATACGGGGAGCTTGCATCAGCGGTGAGGTTGACCCGGGGCGATGACGGGGTCCTGGAGAGAGGAGATGGGGACGAGCGGCGGAGCTCCAGTTGGAGCAGAGGTGCCCACAACGGCGTCTTGCGGGAAACCGGGGAAGGGGCGACTATGGGGGTTGGTGGGGAGGCACGGGTCGCGGGTAGGGTGGCGCGGAGGATGGGTGGCGCTCTAGGCGGTGGCCCGAGAGGAGGGAGACACGGGCGAGGGGAGCCGAGGAAGAGCAGAGACCGCGGAAAATATTTCTATAGGACCTGATCCACAGGTGGACCAATTTACCTGATTGACACATGAAAATTTATGTCTAGAAACAATTTCTAATCCTATTTTTTCACTATTTTAGACACGTGTCATTTGCTGAAATTGGTTCACGCCTCCAAATCGTGGACCAGGTCCTATAAAAATATTCTCCAGAGACCGTGGGGTTCGCGGTAGGTGGAAAGGTATGAGGGAGAAGGGACGTGTGCTGGGGCCGGGTCTACGGTGAAGATCCTGAGGAGGGAGGTTGTCGGCACGGTGTTGTGGATTCGATCGGGGAGGGTCTCGTGGGGTATGCGGTTGCGTGCGCTAGTTCCGTGCTTGCGTGGCACATGAACGCGACCAAGTGCATGCGCACAAAGTGCGACGCTGTGTGATGGTTAGCCAGGAGGGAGTCGCGTCGAGTTGGGGCCAGGGCGAGCTGGCGTGTAGCGAGCAGGGTAGCGTGACGAGGTGGGGCTGGCCGCGCGTTGCTCGTCGAGAGGTTGCTAGGTGTGGTTCCGTCGGTACATGGTGTGGGTTTGGGGTAGTTTAGGTAGTGGCTGGCGGTGGGGGTACGTGTTTAGGGTTTAGTCTAGGATTGATTTAGGGTTTGGTTAGAGTTTGATTTTGAGGTGGTAGGCTACTGCTAGCCAGGCCCAAGGGCCTGGCCGGTGGCGGCCTCCCCCAAAATTATTAATTTTGTTTGTTTATTTATTTATTTTTATATAAAAGACTTCTGCAGATAGTTGTTAAACAAATAAATGATCCAGATGGACCAGGGCTTGATTTGAAATAAAGATCGGGGATATTTAGAAAACAATGAGGCTTTTGGAAATTAGTTTTAGGCAAACCATGCATGATGTCATGATGATTCTCAAATGCAATGTGGCATGATGACATGAGCATGCAGTCATGATGATGCACAAAAGAGAAACACCAAGCGATTTTCTAGTAGTGATTTTATCGGGGTGCTACAATTCGACACCACTAATAATGGATCTCACCCTCGAGATCCGCCTCATGGGGCGGGTAAGAAGGCCGACGATCTGAATCTTCTCGCTTCTTGTAGATCCTCGCGACACCACTAACAAAGCTTCTTGCTCCGTCTTGACATCAGCGACACCACCAACAAGGGTTGTCGTTCACGTCCGTCGAGAGAGCACTCCAGATGAACAAATGACGAGGGTAAAGGCATCAAAAGATAAACCACCTCTAACTTCCATGGAATGAGTAAAATTGCTCTATTCCACTAATTCAATGTACAAAAGCGAATGATAAGAGTAGTGGTATGGTCATGACTCCATCCCGCACTCAAAACATTACTCTGTACATGAAAAGAAGAATCGTGCAACCAACTCTCGGAATTTAGACTGGAGATCTTTACAAGCGATGTTCGGAAAACAAAGGAGCGATCCAGGCTCCTTCCGATGTAGATGATGTTGTCCCTTTGGAAAACCACCAGAAGATACAAAAGAAATCCTTTGAAAAGACACAATCATTAGGTTCCGCGATGGTTCCATTGGCATGAATAACACATTCTCAAGGTATACTCCAACTTCACCAACACTCGTCTTTATCATATGTTTTTCAACGATACGGATATATGTCAAGGGGCACCTACAAATAAAGAGTTCAAGGACAAAAAGATTGGATGAAGGGTACAACAAACGAGATGTAGATTGATGATTGTAGCACCACCGTGATAGATGGGAGGAAGAGAAACCCTGAAGGTACAACAGAAACCCAACCATGAGAAACCCTAGACTCGAAGAAAGGTAAGAGTTAAGGGGAGAATAACATAGGGGTAAGGAGTAAAAGCAGACCTAATCAGATCTATCCAACCGATTTTTGCAAAATAGTTTTGACAACCTACATCGTCCGTTAGCTAGGTTATCCTATAGGCTAGACCACTGGGACATCGCAACTGCTGAGCTCTGATACCACTTTGTAACACCCTCGAATTGCCCCTATGCAAGTTTTAGCGATTCCTGCCAAACTCGCATAGAAACGATTCAAAGATGCCCACCAGGCACTTGTGTGCGGGTGGAAAACAAAGTAATATCATTACACAATAGTTCACGATGGAACCCACATATCATATATATACAACAACGACTCAACGAGTCAAAAATACAAATAGACAGTACAAAGATCCAAATCACCTTGAAAACGATACAACATTTGAGTACGGACAAGATGCAAATTGGGCTAAGATCCCTAAAGAATAACCAATTGCGTCCATAACCGTGCTAACGACGTTGAACTCATACATGTTAAACAAAAGGGGTGCCGACAAAGAGCAAAAGAAAAAGGGAGCGGTCAGTACTAAGGCCAGTACACGGTGAGTCTAGAATTCGGCGGCTCTGGCCTACATAGGTATGGTGGACTAAAGCGGCAACGAAGCATGCACTAAACAACCTATATAGACTCGATGCAATTGTCGGCTATTAGAGAGGGATAAGAAATACCTATTCGGATCCAACCTGATAGTGACGAGGGTTTATCTCGTCAATGCCCATTGTTATGGACTTGGGTTTTGGAGAAGGAGGGAGCGTTGGAGGCATCAATCGTGTAACAACCTTGGACCCTACGCTCTAAGTTCAAGCCTGGATGAACCAAAAGTGGTTAAGGGTTTTACAGCGGAGGACCAGGGCCACCCACGTGTAGGCCCGTCAGCCGTCCTAACCACTTCCAAGAACATCGGGACAAGAGCGAGCGGCGTAGGCAACCGGCAAAGAGATCAAATACATACACAAGTGAGTATGTATGCAAGCTACCTTACAACAGTTCTCAGAGCCATACCATCTAAAAGAAATAGAAATATTGCAACGCCATACGGCAAGATCCAAATATCCTAGATAGAGATAATAGTGTAGGATAGCTCCTCATACATCATTCAACAGAGTATCAAGCGGAAGCGGGAAACAAGATCCGAGTACGGACAAGAAGCAAATCGGCATAAGATGCCACATAAATAAGCACATCCCGCCCACAGATCTCACGGATCCCCATCCCCAGAATCTCTACACCAAAAGATCATTGTCACCATCGTTTGTCTCTTCAACCCAGAATCCATCTTGCGAGCATACCTGTCCACCTAAACCAAACAATTTATCGTGTGAGACCCTAGGGGTACTCAGCAAGTCTTTATGCCTCTAAAGGGAACAAAACCTGGGGATGACGCAATTGCAGCAAAAGATAATATCTAACAAGTCTATAGATACTCGCTAACCATCCGCCTAACCAAATGATAGACAGATGTTCGTTAATTAGAACAACAGTTATAACAGTATAAAGTAACAGATCCATCCTCCTTCTCGCTTACCAACGAGAAAGCGGACGAACAACCCATCCGTTGGCAGTTTTATTAACCATTCCATAAATATTGCACTAATTACTAGTCAGATATTTAGTCAAATTAAAAGCGGTTTTTTAGTTATGCTTGTCTATGATCGAGAAACTGTGCTCCAAGTCGTCCATAACCGCGGACACGGCTTTCAGAAAGATTTACCCTGCAGGGGTGCACAAATAGCAACACACACTCGATCAACCTCGGAAAAACCAACTCAAAATCCAACGAGGCATTCACGACAAAGCAATCACAGGATTCATTAAATATTTCAGGGGGCCACCCATTTAAGCTACCCGCAACGAAGTTGGCCGACTCCGAGACGGACCCAAGGTTTGTGTGGATGGCTGTAAACGACTGGGAATCCGAAAGTGTGACTGGGCTTGTCGATACAGCAAAAACGTGTCATGATCCTAAATAGTACAGGTGCTCCACGCACAATCGTAAATAAAGCAGTAAAGCATGGCATAAGTACATGATAGTAATAAAGCCCCAAACTAGTTTGTGGCCCCAAGAAATAGAAATGAATCAAGCTCTGGCTCAGGGGGGTCTATAAGGCCTCCCGGATGTGGATAGTGCGAATAGTCAAGGAACAAGAATCAAGTACTCAGGGTCCTACAGGACACAAGAGGGCAGGAAAAAACCAAATAACAGATATTGCCCACCGGTGCCTCTTTCATTAGTTATCCCATTACTACTCAGGTTAAGTTGTTTAGGTACCTCGTTATCCATCAGACACTCACATACCCTACACATGCTGTTCTACGACTCGCATGGCTCAAACAACTCCTGTAGTAATGGCTCATAGGATGGAGGAACAAGCTTCGGTGGGGTGTAAAAGTAAAGGCTATGCAGTACTTGGGATTCAATTTTATGCAACCGCGACTCCATGATGCAAGAATAAGATAGAGGCAATAGGTACTATATGTATGCAAGCATGTGGTAGTGCTTGCCTGGCAGCTCAGTTGAAGCGAGGGGTGGATCTGGGTAGTACTCCTGGGATTCCTGATAATTCCCCTGGTCGGCGTCTATTCAAAGAAGAACCAAACAAACAAGGGCCAACATAAATATAATGCACAAGCATATGAATAAAATGCGACAAGCAAACAAGCATGCCATGATGAATGATGCACAATTTACATGGCATAACCTAGCATGGCATGGGTGAGGTGTGGGGTACAAGAATAAAGCATTTCATTAAGTTTTTAGTCATGTTTTGCTCCTATATAACTTGCTTTGTCCACTTAATATTTAGATGATGCATTCTGCAATTCATATCATGGAGTGCATAGTTAGAACGGGCTCGTCGCGCTGATCGATTTAGACATATTTATTTGTCGAATTTGGAGTTATAGAATTAAAGTTATTAATTAATTAAGAAAAGGCATTTTTATTGCAATTAAACAATTTCGAAATTTTAGTCAATCATTATTTTGTATGGCATATTTGAAATCCTCACATTTTTCTGATTCAAAAACATATATTATTTGTATTATTTGGAATTACCAAATAAAAGATATTAATTTCTTGATTTAAAAACATAATAAAACATTTCTGAAAAATTTGTTACTTCAAAAAGATATGGAGTTATTTGTTACAGAGACAAAACCATCCACGGTCACCGACACGTGGGTTCGGCCGAAGCTAACTAGGCGGGGACAGAGTGGTGGCTGACCAGTGGGCCTGGGGTCGGTGGGAAAAACAAAAGAAAACCCAAGACCTCCCGCTACCAAGGCTTAGGCTGGACCCGTTAGCCAACTAGGCTCAGCTTGGTTTGTGTTAATTAAAGGGCACATCCTTACATAAAGCAGCACGTGGCCGGTTCGAACTGACGAACTCACAATTTGGCAGATCACACAACCATCTGCAGACACGCGAATCTTGCAGGCAAGAGATCTCCACGCTCGTTCAACGAAAAAGGGCATATGAGTACTCAAAACGACGGGGATGAAACGTTCTACGCTGTGGTGGGATCGGTTCATGCTGGGGTTGGCTTTGCTGCGTGCAGTTTCATGAAGAACGAAGTAGCCGAGAACAAGTGGGTATTCCCGGACATCGATCTTGCGATCAAGATTCCCAGGGCTGTACTTGATGGTTTTAAACGTTCTATAGCTAGTTTTGAAGAGGAAGTCCTGATCTACAACTTTCGTTCAGGCTCCAAGCGCAGAAGAGCACCACAGGGAGAACTAGATTGCAATGAACACATGCAACAACAAGATGGCTGACACATCTTCGACGGCTAGTGCGCCCTGCGGCGAGGCCGGCGGCGATGCAAGGTGAGATGGGGAGGGAGATGATGTTAGAGAGGTCGGTAGGCTCACCTACGACCCTCGGGTGCAGCTAGTGGGCTCGGGGAGGCGTAGATCAACGAGGAGGCAGCGGGAACGTGGTGTTTTCGGTCTCCTCGGTTCACGGCGGCGGCGAGGCTCCTCCGGCGAGCTCCGGCGTCGATCGCTGGTACAGGTCGACAAAGAGGAAGCAGTGGCACCTCCTGGGCGTCGTGTTTTCTCCTGGGCACAGCTCCAACCGCCTCCTCTTGAAGCTTGGCCGAACTAGGGTTTGAGATGGACATGGAGTTGTCCATGGCCACGGGGGTTGAGGAGAGCAACTAGGGGAGCAAGGAGAGGATGAAGAGGATCCCAGGTCGACATCTGAGAGAAGGGGTGGTTGGGGTAGAGAGGGGAGGGAGGAGCACATGGGGGTTGTCCACTTTTGCAAAGTAGAGGAGGAGGGTGGACTCGAGAGGGGTTCTCTCTCCTTTTTGCTTTAGCTAGGTAGGGGAAGAGGGGACCAGGGTAGGGCAGGTAGATGCGGTGGTGGTTCTGGTTTGCATGAGGGACAAGGAAAAGATGGGAGGGTGGATGGAGTTTTTGCCAAAAGGAGAAAGATATGGGAGGGAGAGACTCACATGACACATGCACATGTGGTGGCCATGGGTAGGAGTGGAGAGAGAGATTAGGGTTAGATTCAAATAATTTTGACTTGCTTAGTTCAACAAGCCAAGCATACTTGATCCAAGGGTTTAAGAAACAAGAGCAAAAGGAGGAACAACCCAAGGTTGGCATCTAAATGGTGGAAAAACTAGTTTGGATTTCAAACCATCAAATGGCCATCCCAAAAACCCAAGAAAAAGAGAAGGTGAAGAGTAGCTTGCATGGGCCATGCATGACATTAAGGCCACCATAATATTTGTAAAAACAACTATAATGCAATGTGGCCCTATGATTCTTACATGCATTCAAGATATTTGAATAAACCCATACAAAGGAGAAGTTTGCTTGACCAATATGAATTATTTAGCATATGCACATGGATGAAGTCATATGACCAATATAGTGTCTATTTTCCCACTAGATTATTTATGGCCAAAATGCATCCTCATACATGGGCATATATTGATAGATCCATATGGAAGCTAGAGCAAGTGAAACTAACAACATGCATGCAAAGGTGGCCATGTGGCTCTCCATATATCAATAATGTGAAAACAACATGATGCATATATGGAAGCATGTAAAATTGTAAGTGGATCCATCCCAACCACATGAGCTAGAGGTAAAACCAAATAAATTGCAAGGCTCACATATAGTTGGATGGTAGAATGATGGGGTGGTGATAAAGAACGGTGGTGGAGTTAATAAAAGATATGCCCCCAACTCAACTTGGGCATCAAGCATTTATCAAGAACCAAATACAATGTATCAAGAGGCAAATACAATTAATGGTGCATATGAGATAAGAACCAAATGAAAAGGGTTTTATATGATGCTCAAATGCAATGTGGCTTGATGACATGAGCATGATATAATTATGATGCAAAAATTATATGTAGGAAGGTAGCATATATATAGACTAGGATAGTAGCATTGCAATTGTTAGACAATTTGGATGCTACAAATCGGCTAGCAAACAAGCACACAGGGATGCAACTTTTACCTAGGTTCAGGCCTCGTAGAGGTCCATACTCCTGCTTGTCTGCTCTTGGAATTAACGAAGGAATCGAAGATTATAGGGGCGCGCAGATGCAATCTGGCGAGAGTTGTGGAAACTAGGGTGGTGATTGTCCTCCTCGCCGCCCCCTCCTAGCCTTTATATAGATAGGCTAGGGCTCGGGTAGCAGGTCGAGTCGGTTATAGATTAGGGTTTTTCCCTTTGAACTTTCTATCTTAAGCTTCTTCTTGTCTAGCAAGCAATCAAGAGTCTGTGGGCCACTCGAATTCTCCACTGGGCCTTGGCAACGCCGTGGGATTATGCCGTATCTGGATCGTATATACCAAACTCGAGTACCTGTAGGGTATACCCATGTCAGTAGCCCCCGAGTGTCCAGTGGAATCGCAGATTCGAATGGGGACTTTATGAAGTCTTTTGAGTGCATGACTCAGTATTTTCGAGTGTTTTCTTTGTGTCATAGGGATTGTTGATATGCGTGCATGATTTAACCGATATATCGGTATCAGTTAACTTCCTTAGGGCAAAACAACGCAATCTACTCAAACTCGAGTCCCCGAACTTGAATTCGGAAAAGTGCTGGCGTAATTCGACTCAGGCCATAGAGGTCTTACAGGAGTCGAATTCCAGTGTATAAGTGTGAGCACTCGACGCGTCTGTCAAGGCATGTTCATCGTACCTACAGGCACGGATATGTTTCTGATAGTGTACAGCAGATGCGTTGCCAGGCCTTATTCAGGTCTTATCTTCATGTTCTAAGCGCGGCATCCGAATTTTTGTCATCGTGGAGATGATTCGGGTGGCCCAGGAGATGCAGACTCTTTGTAGGGATAGTATGAGGCGGAGTCGCCATAGCATTCGAGTATGGATGTTATCAACACACAGTACGATGTACAAATAATCATAGGGTGCGCGACCAGCGCTCCCTATAGGAGTAGTCCCCGAGTTCCTAGTTCAGTCGAAGACTCAAGCGGGGACTAAAGACCTTTTGCGACTACTGTCGTCTTTTGTTGCTTGTTTCAGTCGAATTTGCTTTCGGAGCTCCCTATGGGAGTAACCCATAATTCACAATCGAATCATAGATTCGAGTGGTGGGTATGTCCTGAATGTTCATATACCTGCATAAAGATAATCGTAGGGTGCGTGACCAGTGCACCTTATGGGAGTAGCCCCGGAGTGCTTGGTTGAGTTGAAGACTCGAGCAAGGACTAAAGTAGTCGAAATCTTCTGTTGCTTGAATCAATGACGTCAGTGCTGACGATGTGATGACCTCAGTTGCCCTAGTGAGCGGCTTTGATGGGACGTGACAAGTGGTGCGTCCCACTTTCTGACTTTGGTTTGATCGGGCATGCGTAATCTTCTGTTTTAACTCCGTCTCCTCGATTTCCGCATGTAATGGGAATAGTGGGGGGACGGTTCGTGCTTCAGCTTCGCCACGTGTCGATGGCGATGTGCATCACGCGTGTAGTAGGGTTTCTCCTGGCCGTTGGATGGTGTCTGCGAGGAGGTTAAGTAGCAGCGCAACTACGGTAATTTTATCATCTGTCTTCTTTGTTCGTGCCTCCATTGCCATGGGTGCTGCTCTCTGCTTCCTTGCGCACTTCCTCTTCGCGGCACTGGACCAGCTCCGTGTCTTCCTCAGTTACTTCCTCCGTTTGCACCGCCATCAAAAGATGGGCAAGAAGAAGAGAGGTCTCGTTGCTAGGTCCGCGGCCACCATTGATGCCACCAAGAAGAAGGGCGGTACCACCACTTCAAGCACCAGCATCGCCGACGCTGGGAAGAAGAAGGGTGCGGGCACCCGCGTCACCAATGGCGCTTGGCGTGCGTCCATCATCAAGCCCGCCGAGCTGCATCTTCATCGTCAAGATGGAGTTCTTCCGTCCACGGAAGATGACTCGCGAGTGCCCGACGAGGAGGTAAACCCTTGTCCTCCTCCTGGTTTCCGGGTGATGTTCCTTGCGTTCATCATCCGAGGTCTTTCTCTCCCCCTGCATCCTTACTTCAGTGGTCTGCTTTGCTTCTATGGGCTCCAGCTGCATCAGCTGTCCCTAAATTCTATTCTCCACATCTCCTGCTTCATTACTCTTTGCCAGTGATGGCTCAGAATCGAGCCACACTTTGGCCTCTTCAAGAGGCTTTTTAAGCTGAAACACCAGTCGGTGTCCGGTTCGGTAGTCTATGATGTAGGAGGCCGTGGAATCCACGTCGACTCCTCTGTCACCTACTTTGATATCAAGCTCACTGCGTCCATCCAAGGGTGGAGAGACAAGTGGTTCTACATCCGTGACAAGAAGGCCGACGGAGAGCACTATGGACTTGCGCCCTTCGACCCCGCGACGTCATGCAATAGAAGGCGTTCTTGGAAGAATATCGTGATGTCTGGCGAGTCCGAGGAAACGGATGTGCTATATAAGCGTGTCTGCGACCTCGAGAGTCGCATAGGCAAAGAAGAGGGAGGTGTTGCCCTCATTTGCACATGGTTGTGCCGCCGTGTCCATCCTCTGCAGGCCAGAGTCCACCCCATGTTCCGCTGGGCCGGTGCGAACGATGCCACTCGTGTATCTGCTGATGGCATTTCTGCGGGTGAGGTTGATAAGAGGGTGCGACTGGTGACCATATACACCACCAAGGAGGTTCTCCCAGGCAAACCAGTCGTGCCTCCTTTCGATGCCTCTAACCCTCCTCCTGAGGTAGAACTTTACTGTGAAGTAGTTTCCGTTTTCAATTACCTTTTATGATGCTTTGATATATAATATTGTATCTTCTGAATGCAGGACTGGAAGGTGTCTCCCAATTTGCCCCCTCATCCTGAAGGGGTTATCCCTTGTGAAGTGGATGAAGAGGACGAGTCGGAGTCGACCATCCCAATCGAAGAAGAAGAGGGAGCCCCCGAGTCCAGCGACCAGGACACTTGCAAGCGTTCTCACAGCAAGGATTCTGACGCTACTTCTTCGATGACGCTGGAAGGTCCTTCTGATGCTGCAGAGGAGCCAATCCCCGCCATTCCTGTGTGTGCCATGGCTCCTCTTGCCTGGAAGAAGATGCGACTACCGAAGGAGTCATCAGAGTCGAAGGAGCAATCCTTCGACCTTGATAACTTTGACTGCTGAGTTCTGCATTCGCGACTTTGTATTAGATTCTTTTTGGAGCTGCTTTCCCTGAAGTTTTTGCTAGATGTGTTTTATAGTTAAGCGGAATCATCGTCTTCTGACAACGTCCAATTTGTGAAGGAATCCAGAGTTGCAGACTCCAAGGCCAAGGAAGTGGCCAAACGATCTTCCTCTCCTCCATTGGCGGCCCACTCTAGGCACA
The DNA here is from genome assembly GCA_916181665.1 of Avena sativa. Lineage (NCBI taxonomy): Eukaryota > Viridiplantae > Streptophyta > Magnoliopsida > Poales > Poaceae > Avena > Avena sativa. Next base: position 343,143,824 of record OV702288.1, read on the forward strand.
ACTCGTCGAGTTCCCCGCATGCTAGGGGACATCATATGGTTGCCCAGATGACTGCACAACAGTTATCTTCGGAGTCTCTAGAGAATCATGTAAGCATCCTTTTGCTGTTTTGGTAGTCGAATATATACTTGGTGCTGTTGCTGAACTTTTGTTTTCTGCTGATGCAGCTCATCATGAAGGAAGCTGCTCGCCTGGCGGAGCAAGTCCTTGACATGGGTCGACAGCATGCGCGGATGGACAATCGCCATCGCATTGTTGAAGGTTAGTTTTGGCTTTGTCTTTGTCTTCGTGAAGTTTCTAGATTCGATTGATGATACGTCCTGTGCTTTGCAGTTTAGCATAACGAACTTCTTCGTCATGCTACTTCCCTCGAAAAGGCGCTTGCCGCGGCGGCAAAGAGGCGCGACGAAGTAATCGTGGCCCTAGAGGAGTCACAAAAGCACGAAAAAGACTTGCGAAAGCGCGAAGAGGACTTGCGCTCCTCCAATGCCGAGAGCGAGAAGTTGTTCGAGGAGCAACTTTTCTCGATTGCTAAGTCCCTCTCTGGTATTCTTTCCGCTGAATTTTCGTTGTTTCTTGCTTCGACATCGTGTTATTGTGTTAACACTTTGCTATATGTAGATGCCAGTGGCCTGAGCTTTGACGCCTAGGCCCTTCGTCGTGAAGATGTGTTGGCTGGTGCTGTCGCCGCAGTCGAAGACCGCATCGTTTCCCTTCAGGGGACGCTGACGAAGGCCAAGGGTGTGCTCAGTCGCATACGCGAGGATTAACCCCCAAAGCTGAGCTGTTTGACAGCCTTGAGGACCTGGTGGAATCCCTTGCTGGGGATATTACCATGGACTTCAGGAACTCCCAGCGGTCTGTCGGCGCCACCATGGCACTCGTGATGGTGCAAGCCCATGGTGTGGAGGTGGACCCCGCTGCAATATCCAAGGCGATGCCCGTCGGCACAGACGGCCAATAGGTAGTGTTTGCTCCCTTTGCTACTGGCTGTGGTAAGTATGGGCCGCAACTTATCAATACAGTCACCAAATACTCCGAAGAGCTACAACGAGCAAAGAAGGCGGCGAAGGCTTCGGCATCAGGGGCTGGCACCAGAATGTCTGTGGCATCAGAGACCGCCACGGATTCGATGAGGCCCCCAAAGTCAAAGTCAAAGTCAAAGAAGCAGACTGCTCCTTAGTAGCAAATCTGTAATAGTTGTAGTTAATTTTGTGTTGAAACTATGCTTTTCTGGGAGTATCCCTGTCGAGACTTTTGTTGTGCTTGAATTCATTCGCGCCTTTTATCAATGTATTCTTGATCCCTTATTTTTGCTCTTGTTTGATTGATAGGGTACATCGAGTGGTCCTTCGAGTGATCCTCATGATCCTTCGACCACCGATGAAACCTTGGCGCAGCCGCGCTCAAAGGTGGAGGAGTTGTCATTGCTTTCATGATTGTGCGATCGCATTAAGCAGTTGGATTGTGAATTGCCCATCCTCCATGGTAGCGCAGATGTATGGAAGTCGAAGGTGGAGAAGGCCACCACCCGTGAGAATTATCTCTTGGAGGAGGTGGCGCAGCTGAATGAGCAATTCAAATGTTAGCTTTCTGCCCTCTCATCTTTTCTTTTAGTCAGTCGCAGCGACGCCTTGTCTTCATACTTTGCCCTTTTGCTTGGTGTAGTTGTTAGTGCTCGTCATCCGCATGATGAAAAGTACCAAATTGCCATTCGAATGAATGACCTGACCCAGGAGAAACTGCAGGCGAGTGGGTACTTTGGGGTGGATCACGATCGTGCAATCGCGCTGGCGACCTTGCAGGATCGTGCTTCTCGAGTATTTCATTTTTTGAAGAAGGCGCAGTCATGCCTTAGGCATATTTATCAAACGATGTTCCCATTGGACGCCGTCCCTTCAAGCATGTTGGCTCTTCTGGCGAAGTTCCAAGATTTGAGTGCGGTTCGCGAGTGCGTGCTGCAGCAGCTAGTAGCTGGTGTGAAGGCTGCATTATTGCTGGTGCGACTGCATAGGCCGGATGTAGATGTTGCAGCTGTTGGCATTGGGCCGCCGCCTCCGCCAGAAGGTATGACCTGGGACATGGTTCCGCACTACGAAGCGGTTGATCACCCAGCAGAAGAAATTGTCGATTTCTTCGAGGAACAAACGAACGTTCTTCTGTTGCAGCAGTAGTGTGACTTGTATCCTGCACATAATTCTACAAGTGTTGTAAAGTTCATATGAATATGTTGGGTGTAATTAATACCCATTGATATGTGATGAGCTTGCTAGCTTTTATATTTTATGAGTGTATTTGTACTCTATAGTTCCTTTTTGTTAGCATGACTTGTGTTATCTCAGCACCTTGCCAACCTGTCAGGTGTGTTGCAACTGGGTTGGTGTTATTAAGGGTTCGATTAATGTTGTGTCAGCTACTCAGGAAACTGCGATTTGTTCGTAGAACGAAAGTGTAAAGGGTGGCGCAGCCCCCGAGTGATAAATTTGTAGGAAAATGAGGAAAACATAGAGTTTTGGGGCACTTAGCTTTATTTATTCACAGAATAGTACGAGGTACAATGTGTGGCTAAGTAGCCTGGCTGAATAGCCGTATTTGTAAATGTAAAAAATGACTAGGGGTAGAAGAGACGCAGGTGCGTGACGTTCCAGGGACTAGAGTATGCGACTCCTATTGCAAGATCTTTAAGGCGATAGGCGCCACCTGGGATTACTTCTGTAATCACATAAGGTCCTTCCCAAGGGGACTCGAGCTTGAGATGCCCTTGCTGCTTCAGTTGTAGGACCAGGTCTCCTTCGATGAATGATCTAGCGCGTTTCCTTCTGCTGCGGTAGTTGCGGAGGCTTTGCTGGTAGATCGTTGATCTCTTTGCTGCAATTTCCCATGCTTCGTCAAGAAGGTCGACGGAGTCTTCGAGTGGAGTTGACTCCTGCTCGCTATAAGCGACTACCCGCGGGGCTTTGTAGCGTACTTCTGCGGGTAGCACCACTTCAGCACCATGCACCATGAAGAACGGGGTGTATCCCGTGGCACTGTTTGGAGTTGTGCGTAAGCTCCAGAGTATGGATTGCAGCTCGTCTGGCCAGCATCTGGTGGCTTGTTCGAGTGGCCGGAGGAGTTGCTTATTGATTCCGCCACAGACGAGGCCATTGGCCTTTTCGACTTGACCGTTGGTCTGCGGGTGAGCCATCGAGGCATAGCTTATGTTGATTCCCAGGTTTTCACAGAATTCCTAGAACTCCTTAGTGGTGAAGTTCGTCCCATTGTTCGTGATGATGCTGTGTGGAACTCCAAAGCGGTAGACAATGGATTCGAAGAACTTGATAGCGCTGGCTCCTGATTGATTTCCCTGGCATGGCCTCGATCCACTTGGTGAACTTGTCGACTGTGATCAAGAGGTAAACGTAACCTCCTGGCGAGGATTTCGGGATCTTGCTGACCATGTCGAGTCCCCATTGCATGAAGGGACAAGCCAATGGTATTGACCGGAGTTCCGCGCCAGGTGCGTGAGGTCTGTCCGCGAATCGCTAGAAAGCATTGCAGCGCTAGACGATGTCCTTGGTGTCGCACATGGCCATGGGCCAGTAGAATCCAGCTCGTAGAGCTTTGGCAACGAGGGCACGGCTGCCAGCATGGTGCCCGTAGGTGCCTTCGTGGATGTCGAGAGGATGGCCCTTCCGTCATCATTGGAGATGCACCGTTGAAGCATTCCTGTGATGCTGCGCTTGTACAGTTCGCCGTTGATGTTGGCGAACGCCTTGGATCGGCACGCGATCTACCGTGCGTCAGTCAGGTCGTCTGGCAGCCTCTTGCTGAGTAAGTATGTAATGTAGGGTTGTGTCCAAGATGGCTCGATCATCATGATGCTCATTGGTCCTTCGAGTCCTGTATCGAGCTCCAGGTCGTCGAGCGTTACTGGCTCATTGGATGGCGTAGCCCCCGAGTCCATTGTCGTGCTTTTCTTTTCTGGAGCCTTTGGCTTGATGGAGCATTCGCAGATGCACTCGAGAAATACCCCAGGTGGTATGGGGGCACAGGTGGAGCCAATATTGGCGATTAGATCCGCCTCTTCATTGCTTTCGCGACCCACATGTCGCAGCTCGCACCCATCAAAGTCCCCTTCGAGTGTGCTGTAAAGGTCGCGATAGGCGATCATGTTGTCGCTCAGTGCGTCGCACTCGTGCATCGTTTGGTTGACCACCAGTTTGGAGTCACCGTAGATGATGAGCCTCTTGGCACCGCAGGCTTTCGCCATCCACATCCCATGGATTAGAGCCTCGTACTCAGCTTCATTGTTGGAGGCAGTGAACTACATTCGCAGAATGTATTTCAGCTTGTCTCCCTGGGGCGATGTCAGTATGACACCTGCACCAGCTCCGTCCTTTCGTTTGGATCCGTCAAAGTGCATTGTCCAGAGGTAGGACATATCTGGCTTGTCGGGGAGCTAGTTCTCCATCCAGTGCACGAGGAAATCATGGAGGACTTGCGACTTGATCGCGTCGCGCTTTTTGTATGTGATGTCTCGTGGAGACAGTTCGATTCCCCAAAGCGCGACTCGTCCGGTGGCATCAGGGTTATTGAGTATATGCCCGAGCGGAGCATCATTGACCACCACGATTGAGTGCTCCTGGAAGTAGTGGCGCAGTCGCCTGGCTGTCATGAAGACGCCGTACGCCAGCTTCTGGTAGTGCGGGTACTGCTATTTTGTTGGCGTGAGCACCTCGCCGAGGTAGTAGACTGGGCGCTGGACCCCGTGGACCTTGTTTTCTTCGGCTCGTTCCACCACAAGCACCATGCTGACCACCTGGTTGGTGGTAGAGATGTAGAGCAATAGCGGCTCTTTTTTATGTGGAGTCACCAGTACTGGCGAGGTGGATAGTAAACGCTTGAGGTCCTCGAATGCTTCTTGCACCTTGTCTGTCCACTCGAATTTGTCAGTTTTGCGGAGAAGTTTGTAGAAGGGCAATGCCTTTTCGCCCATGCAACTGATAAATCGACTGAGCGCCGCGATTCGCCCAGCCAGCTGCTGGATGCCTCTTACATTCTTTGGCTTCTCCATGGCCAGTATGGCATTTATTTTCTTCGGGTTTGCTTCGATCCCTCTCACGGAGATGAGATACCCGAGTAACTGCCCAGATGGCACGCCGAAGGTGCATTTGTCCGGATTGAGCTTGATCTGGTAGCGGTCGAGATTGGCGAAGGTCTCGCGTAGATCGTCGATTAGTGAGGCTTCCTCTTTGGTTTTGATGACAATGTCGTCAATGTAGACTTGAATGTTGCGACCAAGTTGATTCTTGAGGCAAGCCTGCATGCACCGCTGATAGGTGGCTCTTGCGTTTTTTAGCCCGAAGGGCATCGTGTTGTAGCAGAACACACCGAATGGCGTCATAAATGTCGTTTTCTCCTCATCCTCCTCCTTCATTCAAATCTGATTATAGCATGAGTAGGCATCGAGGAAGCAGAGACGCTCACATCCCGCGGTGGAGTCGATGATTTGGTCGATTTGGGGCAACGGGAAGTGATCCTTTGGGCAGTGCTTATTCAAGGAGGTGAAGTCCACGCACATCCGTAGGACATCCGTGTCTTTGTTAGGCATAAGCACTGTGTTAGGGAGCCAAGTACTTTCCTTGATCTTGTGTATGAATTTTGTGTCGAGGAGTCTGTTGATCTCCATTCCGACTGCCTTTGCTCTTGGTTCAGACAGTCGCTGGATTGTCTGCTTGACTGGCCTTGCGTCTGGATTCACGTTGAGTGAGTGCTCGGCGAATTCCCTGGGGACTCCTGGCATGTCCGCTGGACACCAGGCGAATATCTCCCTATTCTCACGAAGGAATTTGACGAGCGCGAGTTCCTATGCGGAACTCAAGTTGTTTAGCGATGAGGGCCATCTTGGTCGGGTCCGTTGGGTGGACCTAGACTTTCTTCGTGTGCACCGACGAGTCGAAGGACAGGTCAGGTGAACTTGGCCTGCTCAGGGGAGACATATCGTTGTCTGTCGATTCCTTTAATCTCGCAAGTTTCTCCTGCATGCCGAAGGACTAGGAGATTCCGTTGAATTCCCTATCGCAGGTGTCAGATCTCTCGAAGTTGCCATTGATTGTGATTACACCGTTTGGACCTGACATTTTCATTTGCAGGTATGCGTAGTGCGGCACTGCCATGAACCTTGCGAACGCGACACGTCCGAGGATGCAGTGGTATTGTGAAGGCCAGTCGACGACTTCAAAGTCTATGCGCTCTCGCCGAAAGTTTTGCGGCGTGCCAAAGATGATGTCAAGGTTGATTTTGCCCAGGGGATATATGCCCTTTCCTGGGATGTTGCCGTGGAAAGTCGTGTCCGAGACTTCCAGGCAAGTCAGGGGGATCATCATCGCATGCAAGGTACTCGCGAACATGAGGTTAATGCCGCTGCCATCGTCCATGAAGACGCGACTCATATTGAAGCCACCAATCTGCACCTCGAGTACGAGGGGACAGTGTCCTGGACAAGGAACTTGGCGCGGGTGGTCATGCTTGTCGAAGGTGATGCAGAAGTCGCTTCCACTGAGGTACTGAGTGGTGGAAGGTGGAGAGTTTATCGCCAAGTTGACTTGGCGAGTGATGGCCTTCTGCACTCGATTTGAGGGACGTCCTTTTTGGATCAGCCCCATGTTGCCCACGTCTCGTGGGTATGGCTCGCCTCCGTGATGCTAGACCGGCGCGGTCGCGGGTGGTGGTGGTCCGGGCGGTGGTTGAGGAGCTCCATGTGCCACAGCGCCTGGGGCGGCTCCGTAGCCCTTGTTGACCGCGTCGTGATTCATCTGGGCTAGGCCCTCATGGAGTTTAAGGAACTCGCGGTAGTGCTTGAGAAGGTGGATGGATTTCTTCTTGCGATCATGCTTGTCGATGTAGAAGTACACGTTGCATGGCCCGGACAGTTTTTCCTCGATAGATGTTGCGGGTGCCTCTTCACGAGTGCGGCGCTACCACACCTGCATGGTTTTCTGCTGTCGCGGTATCCGCTGTTGCGATTGTCGTCGCGTTTGTCGGCATAGCCGGCTGCGACCATATTAACCTCGTCACGGTCATTGTAGATGCGCATCCGACGTTTTCCTCGGCGGTTGCGTCTGCGCTCGAGGTCGTCGTCGTCATCGGAGTAGGTGCGGTTTTTCACCAACTCTTCTCCGTCAGCCCACCGATTCACGATTTCCATCAGGGGGTCGATCGTTTTGGGCTTCCAGCGGCCCAGATCCTCCCTGAGCTCTATACGGCGAACGCCACCGTTGAATGTGTCGATTGCGCGGTCCTTCGAGATGTTTTCTGCGGAGTTCTTGATGATGGACCACCTCTGGATGTACGAGCGTAGCGATTCGCCCGATCGTTTCTGGTAGCTTCTCAGTTCTTCGATTGATGCAGGTCTTTTGTAAGTTCCCTTGAAATTGTGCACGAAGGTGTAGACCAGCTCTTCCCAGCTGTGAATGGATCTGCACGGGAGGTTGTTGAGCCATGCGCGAGCGGCGCCCTACAACTGTAGCTGTAGGCATTGCATGGCCGTGCTTTGACTCCCTTCATGTAGTCTGACGGAGGAGATGTGGTCCTCCAACCAGATTTTTGGGTCCTATAGACTGTCAAATTTTGGGTTCTGCGATGGGAGTTTCAACCCCTTTGGCATTCGCTTCTACCTGATGGCCCTACTGAAGCATCTGGCGCCGCAGAGCTCAGTCTCGTCTTCTTTTGAGTCAGTCGAACGAGCGTGTACTGCTCGCATCTTGTCGACTTTGTGCTGCGCGAGGTCATCGCGCGCATCATAGTCGCGATCATGCTGCCGTGAGCGACATCATTGTGACAGATCGTGACTATCGTCACTAGAGGAGTACGAGTAGTACTTTTCTAGAGCCTTACTTTTCTTTGGCTCTGGTGTTGGTTCTTTGTCGAGGGCGGCCTCGATTAGCCCTAGGCCCACGATCGTAGATTGGTGCATGGCAGCTCGCGGATCTCTAGCCGGAGGCTGGTTGTTGAGGAGGTACATGGTGGCCGCCGTTACCGCAGCCTGCGGCATTTTTGGGAGCACATTGCCCTGCGTGTCGACTGTCATAGAGCCGAAGTCGAGGACTTTTGCGGCCTCTACGCGTTCTTGCTCGGTGAGGTGGGCCAATCGAGATCGCCTCTTGTTGGAGACGTACTCGTTGCCCTTTGAGGAGGATCCTCCATGGGAGGAGAGCCTAGCTCGTCGAAGGCTCGACTCGTCCGCCACCTTTCTGCGTGCTTCGAGTTGCACGATCACCTGCTGCTGGTGCTTGAATTCCTCCTTTAGCAGCCAATGGTTGCCCATCAGCATGTCCTGCGGCATGTTGGAGGGGTAGAGGATTGACCCGTAGACCTTCGCCGCAGCGGGCCAACTCATTGTCACTGAGGTGGATCTACATGCGCTCGCCGGTGTTCTCATTCGCCGTGAGCGTCGGTCCTCCACCGGTTCCGTTGTTGACGGGCGCGTCGTTGCCACCGTTGGGTGTACTGCTGTTGGGTGGTCTGGTGCCGTTGTTGACGGGCGCGTCGTTGCCACCATTGGGTGTACTGCTGTTGGGTGGTCTGGTGCCGTTGGGCGTGTTGCCGTTAGGCGGTCCGGTACCAGATCCGGTGCCAACATTTTCGCGATTGGCGGTAGTATCGCCCGCATTGATGACTGTGCACAGGAAGTGGTTGGGGAAGCTGTTGCTCCCACAACTTTCAGATCCAGAGCCGTACGCTCCGTGTTCAGTGGCTAGGTCACCCAGATCGGATCCGTGACTGCTATCGCTTTCCGTGCTCCCGGCTATTGCCGAGGCGTTGAGCTTGCTGAGGGTGCCAATTGGTGGCAGGAACCACGATGCTGGAGCAATCGCGGGTGCCGTCGGTTGGTCAGGCATGCGAACCGTGCCCAGTTGACCAACCTGGAAGTGGAAGCTCCCAATCACCAGGCTGATTCCATCGCCCACAGACTCAAAAGCCGGGCGAGTGGCTGACGTGTGGACGGTGAAGTCGAACGCACCGAAGAGCTGGCGAATCTCCGCTATTGCAGAGTTGTAGATCGCGGTTGACGGGGCCGAAGAAGCCGCGACATCAACACTCCCGGTTCCCACAGACGACGCCAATTGACGAGGGTTTATCTCGTCAATGCCCATTGTTATGGATTTGGGTTTTGGAGAAGGAGGGAGCGCTGGAGGCATCAATCGGCTAGCAAACAAGCACACAGGGACACAAGTTTTACCCAGATTCAGGCCTCGTAGAGGTCCCTACTCCTGCTTGTCTGCTCTTGGAATTAACGAAGGAATCGAAGATTACAAGGGGCACGCAGATGCAATCTGGCGAGAGTTGTTGAAACTAGGGTGGTGATTGTCCTCCTCGCTGCCCCCTCCTAGCCTTTATATAGATAGGCTAGGTCTAGGGTAGTAAGTTGAGTCGGTTACAGATTAGGGTTTTTCCCTTTGAACTTTCTATCTTAAGCTTCTTCTTGTCTCACAAGCAATCAAAAGTTTGTGGGCCACTCGAATTCTCTAGTGGGCCTTGGCAACACCGTGGGCTTCTGCCGTATCTGGATTGTATATACCAAACTCGAGTACCTATAGGGTATACCCATGTTAGATAGTAACACCAAAACATACCCATCCTGGCATTTCCCCCTCGAGACCAAACGAGGAAGTCAATCCGAGAAACTCATACAATTGGCAAATTTATTCATTCCATTATAATTGCGACACTTACTAGTCAGATATAGATAGAATGAGTCATCCTGATATCATAAGCAGTGGGTAGTTTTAGTTAACAATTCCGTTATAGTTACAATAATTACTAGACATATACAATTAGCATAATACATCCCAAATCTAGCATCTGTTGGCACTTTTATTTACTCATTCCGTTGTAGTGAAACTGATTACTAGACATGTCAAAGTCCAATTTATAGCACTACTTTAGTTGTGGTTGTCTATGATAGAGATACTGTGCTCCAAGTCATCCATAACTACGGACACGGCTTTCAGAAAGATTTACCCTGCAGGGTTGCAGAAATAGCAACACACGCACGATCAACCTCGGAAAAACCAAATAAAACCCAACGAGGAATCACAACAAAGCAATCACAAGATTCATAAAATATTTCGGGGGCCACCCCACTAAGCTACCCGCAACAAAGTTGATCGGCTCCGAGATGGACCCAGGGTTTGTGCCAATGGCTGTAAACAATTGGGAACCCGAAAGTTTGACTGGGCTTGTTGATACCTCGAAAGCATACCACATTCCTAAATAGTACTAGCGCTCCACGCACAATCGTAAATAAAGCAGTAAAGCATGGCATAAGTACATGATAGTAATAAATCCCCAAACTAGTTTGTGGCCCCAAGAAATAAAAAATGAATCAAGCTCTGGCCAAGGGGATTCATGGTCCCACATGCGGATAGTGCGATAGTCAAGGAACAGGTATCAAATACTCGGGGCCTACGGGACACAAGTGAGCGGTTTAAAACCAAATATTATCTATTGCCCACCGGTGCCTCTGCATTAGTTATATCTATTCCCAGCATTTTATTTAACAAGTTATAATGAAAGCCATGATCATATCCACCATTAAGCATGTGCCAACCTTCCAACAATAGTGGAACGACAACGACGCGAAGCAGCACCTGAGCAAGTAACTAAGACTCGCAAGGCCGACTATCTATCAAACAACAGGTAATGTGTATAAGGAAATATAGAGACTGCTAGGATTATAAATGGTATGGAAAACTAAAGCATCGCGACATAGATAGCAATATATCAACAAGAGGAAGTAAAGACTATAAATGTAAAATAGGTAGAAAGGGGGAGAATGCTCGTCTAAAACACTGTCTTCATCCGAAGAACGGGGAGAAGCTCGCATCAACTCAACGGCCTAATCCGCGAAGAAGTAAAACACTAAAATAAACACCGTATGCACTATTTAATACTACATCAAAAGATTGGGCATGATGCATGTATGATGCATGCCATGGCAAAGATGCGATGAAATTAGGCAATATTAAGAGGAAACGAGGTCCCAACAATTAATTATATGGTGCAAGTTATTTAGATATCCCACAATTTAAATGTTGGCTTAACAAGACAAAACATGGCATCGGGTCGCTACACCAATTTAAATGGAGCCAATATAAGACTAGAAAAGCCCGCATATGGCCTCCATATTTAATTATTAGTTGAACAAGCATAATGCCTCCAAACCACATGATATGAATGCATTCATGTACAATTTAATATGCAACAAGGTAGATGTAATATGTTATAAAAATAGGGTCTCAGATAGGGGATCATAGTAGGGTTCGGCTCCGATGGTCTTGGGGTTCGACGGGGTTCGGGTTTGGTCTTTGGCGGTATCGATCTTCGGATCCAGGATTGGTCTTCGGGTATGGCGCCGAGGCGTCGGATCCAAGGGTCCTGGCATTCCATGAAGGAGGTCTTGATGCTCTAGCCCGGTGTTGACCTCCGGGTACCGTGGGTCCTCGGCGGCAATGGTCTCATGGACGAGCTTGGGTAGGCATCAGCACATGGTACATGGGTTCTCAGAAGAGCATGATGTTTTGGAGTTGGTCTTGGTCTGGAGGGGTCATCGAGTGGTGTCCGTGCTCCAGAACAACAGCCACGCAACTTCATCTAAGCAGGGTCACAAGCACCATCACAACACTTCCACCACCAACCAAAAACCACCCCAAAATAGACTGGGGCAGCCGTACCGCTAGAAGGTGAGCAGGGACGGTAGCGCTGCGTGTGGGTGTGGTTGCCGGCGAGCTCGGGAGACAGGCACTGGCGTGGGAGCGGAAACAGAGGGCGGAAGTAGTGCGCAGATGGCAAGGCCGGCGCGGTGCAGCGGTTCATGGTCAAGGAGACGAGCGGCCCTGGCGGCGGCACGACGGGGTGGCTTGAGGAGCGGGAAGAGGAGGGGCAACGGCGAGGTGCTGGCAGTGTTGTCCGGGAGGCGCAGAGAAGCGGCTCTGCGATGGCGGGAAGGAGGCGAGATGGAGGGCGGCCGAGGCGCCGGATGGGCGAGGTGGTCGTGGCGGCTCGAGTAGGAACATGGAGGTGGGTACGCGCTCCTGGTGGCAGGGACTTGGTGAGGTCATGGGGATGCGGGGAGCTTGCAGCAGCGGTGAGGTCGACCTGGGGCGACGACTGGGTCCTGGAGAGAGGATATGGGGACAAGCGGCAGAGCTCCGGTCGGAGTAGAGGTGCCCACGGCGGCGGCTTGCGGGGAACCGGGGAAGGGGTGAAGATAGAGGTTGGTGGGGAGGCACGGGTCGCGGGTAGGGTGGCGCGGAGGATGGGTGGCGCTCTAGGCAGCGGCGGCCCGAGAGGAGGGTGATGCGAGTGAGGGGAGCCGAGGAAGAGCGAGACCGCAGGATTGATGGTAGGTGGGAAGGGATGAGGGAGAAGGGACGCGTGGTGGGGCCAGGTCCGTGGTGGAGATCCCGAGGAGGGAGGTTGTCGGCACGGGGCTGTGGTTTCGATCAGGGAGGGTCTCGCGGGATGTGCGGTTGCGTGCGATGGTTCTGTGCTTGCGTGGCACATGAACGTGACCAAGTGCATGCGTGCAAAGTGCGGTGCTATGTGATGGTTGGCCAGGAGGGCGTCGCGTAGGGTTGGGGCCAGGGCGCGTTGGCGTGTAGCAAGCAGGGTAGCGTGACGAGGTGGGGTTGGCCGCGCGTTGCGCATCGGGTGGTTGCTAGGTGTGGTTCCATTGGTGCATGGTGTCGGTTTGGGGTAGTTTAGCTAGTGGCTGGCTGCCGGGGTACGTGTTTAGGGTTTAGTCTACGATAGATTTAGGGGTTGGTTAGAGTTTGATTTTGGAGTGGTAGGCTGCTGCTAGCTAGTTCCTTTGGGTCTAGCCGGTGGTGGCCTCCCCCCAAAACATTTATTTTGTTTGTTTATTTATTTTTATATCAAAGACTTCTGCAGATAGTTTTTAGGGAAATGAAGGATTTAGGCGGATCAAGGGTTTGATTTGAAATAAAGATCGGGGGATATTTAGAAAACAAAGATAGGCTTTTGGAAAATAGTTTTAGGCAAACCATTCATGATGTCATGATGATGCTCGAATGCGATGTGGCGTGATGACATGAGCATGCGATCATGATGATGCACAAAAGAGAAACACCAAGCAATTTTCTAGTAGTGATTTTACCGGGGTGCTACACATCAGCACACCGACTTGAGTGTGTGTGGTCATGTGGATCATTATGGTTTGGAAAAGAACACATGAAATGACACTCCATGTGTCAAACCTTGGTCAGAAAGCCCTAGAGCATGCTGGAATGCAACTGCCACATGCAATGGAGCACTAGTGTGATAGAGGTTGCATCACCACACCCACTTGAGTGTCTATGGTAATGTGGATCATTGTGGTTTGGAAAAAACACATGCAATGACACTCCATGTGTCAAACCATCATAAGAAAGCCCTAGAACATACTGGAATGCAACTGCCACATGCAATGGAGCACCGGTGCGACAGAGGTTGCCTCACCACAACCACTTGAGTGTGTGTGGCCATGTGGATCATTGTTGTTTGGAAAAGAACACATGCAATGACACTCCATGTGTCAAAACATGGTCAAAAAGCCCTAGAACATGCTGGAATGCAACTGCCACATGCAATGGAGCACCAGTGTGATAGAGGTTGCATCACCACACCCACTTGAGTGTGTGTGGTCATGTGGATCATTGTGGTTTGGGAAAGAACGCATGCAATGACACTCCATGTGTCAAAACATGGTCAAAAAGCCCTAGAACATGTTGGAATGCAACTGCCACATGCAATGGAGCACCAGTGTGATAGAGGTTGCATCACCACACCCACTTGAGTGTGTGTGGTCATGTGGATCATTGTGGTTTGGGAAAGAACGCATGCAATGACACTCCATGTGTCAAACCATGGTCAAAAAGCCCTAGAACATGCTGGAATGCAACTGCCACATGCAATGGAGCACTAGTGCGAGAAAGGTTGCATCACCACACCCACTTGAGTGTGTGTGGTCATGTGGATCATTGTGGTTTGGAAAATAACACCTGCAATGACACTCCATGTGTCAAACCATGGTTAGAAAGCCCTAAAACATGCTGGAATGCAACTGCCACATGCAATGGAGCACCAGTGTGACACAGGTTGCATCACCACACCCACTTGAGTGTGTGTGGTCATGTGGATCATTGTGGTTTGGAGAAGAACACATGCAATGACACTCCATGTGTCAAACCCTTGTCAGAAACCCTAGAACATGTTGGAATGCAACTACCAAATGCAATGGAGCACCGGTGTGACAGAGGTTGCATCACCACAACCACTTGAGTGTGTGTGGTCATGTGGATCATTGTGGTTTGGAAAAGAACATATTCAATGACACTCCGTGTGTCAAACCATGGTCAAAAAGCCCTAGAACATGCTGGAATACAAGGTGTTCAGCCTGAGCATTGGAAAAGAAGGAAACTTTGACGAAGTTCTACTTGATTTAGAAGGAGATGGGGAGTTTTTTTGAAAAGGGTGAAGAGAGAAGGAGAGGAGATTCAAGCCTCCCTGGACAAGCTTGATCGCCGCATCAAGAAGATTGAGGTAAAATCTCCAGGATCTTCTAAACATATTGAATTGTTGCACCGCTACCTGGACGAGATGGACTTGAAGATAATGAAGGGGCTAGAGGCAAATCTTAACATCAGCCTCAGATCCATTAATGCTCAGAAGCAAACAGTAGAGATGTACAAGGCTCTTGTTGAGCAGTTGGAGAAAGTTAATGAGAAACGTCGGATCCGTATCTTGATCTTGGAGACATCTAACAGGATGCTCCGTGCAAGTCTTCGCGATTCCGGAGCCTCTTCAACATGAGCACGTCACGGTATCAAATAATCGCAAGGGATTATTTGATCCACCCGGCTTTACTCCAAGCTTGGGGGATCTCTGAGAACCTTGTAATCTATCTTACAGTTTTTGCATATTTACTTTTTTGCACGCATTGTTAGGTTTAAATTTCTGAATTTGCATTAGCTACATCAACTTCGAGTTCCCTTTGTTCAAGAGAAGAATTATATCCATTGAGTTATGAGACTTTATGATAATTGAAGTTGTGTTTGATTCGTTATTATTATATTAGATTATTGAACTAGGTTGAGTGTTATGATACTTGTACAGCTGTCATAATTTTAGGGACTTCCACACTAATAGAAGTATTGATTAAGTTATGAGAAGAAGAATTCTAGTAGCATATTATAATTAAGATTTTTATAAAGCCATTGAAGTAGTGAGCATGATAAAATAGCTTGCTAAAAAGAAAAGGAGAAAAGGAAGCAAATAAAAATATAGACATACGAGTATCAAAAGAGAAGAAGAAAGTAGCTATCAAAAGAATCAAACATAGAAAAAAGAGAGAAAAAGAAAATGATCATGAATCTTCACTACTAAACTTAGTGCTACATATCTTTAAACTCCGTGATTATATGATATGTTGAATTACTAGTAGCTTCTTATAATTTTATTGATACTGAAAAAGGTGTGGAAGCCTCTAAGTTATGTAATGTGTAAGGGTATGGTAATACCCTCGACGTATCTCTACATCTGATGTTGTATTCCTCCTTCAATTTCTACCTCATTTATTGTAACGACTCGTGTCTCATGAACATGATGATCTTGTCCATAAGCCACCATCTTGCTCGGGGACGAGCAAGAGCCTAGCTTGGGGGGGTTGATGCGTCCAAAATTGAATCATATTTACCTTTTGTTTTTTGCATAAATAGAGTAGGGATTTTTGTATTTCACCATGTCTACGCATGCTATTTTGTTGTTGTTTCAACAGGATCCCAAATCATGGAGTCATAGATGAACATATCAATTAGAGCTATCATATTGTGTAAATATATGATATTTCTAAGTGATAAAAGTCATTTTATGAATTTGCCTTCGCACCTGGAAGAATACCACCCGCAGAGGGGGAATCAGTATGGTTAACGACCGCTGGTATGAGCAGAGCCCGCCTATACCAGGCGCCATCGCGACCGCCTCATGAAATAATTCTCTATGGCTAAGATGAGAGGGAGATCCGACATTCACAGCCACCAGAAACCACGAAACACCACATCTGAGACAGATCTGAAGGAGGAACTTGGTTGGGGCAAAATCCCTGCTAATCCACGGATCATTGGAGGACAACGCATCATACCCTTCATCATCAACCACTGCATCTTCATCACCACAATTACTCCATCTTTAATCTATTAGATCTCTTTGTAATTCCAGATCCAATTGTGGTTTGCATTAGATCTACCCCCGTACTTTAATCCATTCATTTGATTATGATGATGTTGTTGATTGCTTCCATGAGTGAGTATTTCCTTAGTTCTTGGGGAGATGGAGAAAGCCTAGCACAATTATGAACTTGTAATAAAGATGATCTATTCTTGTGTCTGTATGACTTGCTTGTCTATGATACAATTATGATTTTTGTTTGATCTCTCTCTTTAGATGGTATGCGTAGTCGGCCACATATCATTTTCCTTTGGGACTAAAGGGAGGGAGAAATCCCTTGGACGTGTCTTGGAAGCATACCCGGAATTCCCCATGATAGATTGGCGCCGGCTCGTAACCTACACGGTCAAAGGGGGATTAAATAGGGACTCCGTAAGCTAATTACGATATCC
The DNA here is from genome assembly GCA_916181665.1 of Avena sativa. Classification (NCBI taxonomy): domain Eukaryota; kingdom Viridiplantae; phylum Streptophyta; class Magnoliopsida; order Poales; family Poaceae; genus Avena; species Avena sativa. The sequence continues at coordinate 343,160,485 of OV702288.1, forward strand.
ATGGGAAAACCCTTAATGGTGGTGGTTTGTATGGGTGATTGCTCTCAGACATCGTAGTGATTATTTAGAGGTGACCTCACACTTGGCTCAACAAAGTGGCTTCCTACGAGCCTTGTCGTGAACACCTTATTATGGGGCTCTCTCCACACATATCATGACACAAGAAGTATGTTATCTTGGTTGCATATAACAATAATACTATGCTAGTGGTGTATCCTACATCCCCAAGAATATTTTAGCCCTATTGAGTTCAACCACGCTTTCACACAATCTTGTTACTTGTTTTCTTTTACTTGTTTTAATTGCTTTTCTGCAAACAACCATAAACCTTTCAAACATCCTTTACTTGAGATCAAAGACAACTTATAAGTATTATTTGGTAGATAGTAACGAGGGGCATAAAGACCTTTACCAATAGCTCTCCGTTGGTTTGATACCTTTACTTCGAAACTAGCTACAATTGGTTTGTGCACTTGCAGTCATCACATCACCACACCCACTTGAGTGTGTGTGGTCATGTGGATCATTGTGGTTTAGAAAATAACACATGCAATGACACTACATGTGTCAAACCATGGTCAGAAAGCCCTAGAACATTCTGGAATGCAACTGCCACGTCCAATGGAGCACCAGTGTGGCATAGGTGGCATAACCACACCCACTTGAGTGTGTGTGGTCATGTGGATCGTTGTGGTTTGGAAAATAACACATGCAATGACACTCCATGTGTCAAACCATGGTCAGAAAGCCCTAGAACATGGTGGAATACAATATTCGAATGCAATGAAGCACCAGTGTGATATAGGTTGCATCACCACACCCACTTGAGTGTGTGTGGTCATGTGGATCATTGTGGTTTGGAAAAGAACACATGCAATGACACTCCATGTGTCAAACCATGGTCAAAAATCCCTAGAACATGCTGGAATGGAACTGCCACATGCAATGGGGACCAGTGTGATAGAGGTTGCATCACCATACCCACTTGAGTGTGTGTGGTCATGTGGATCATTGTGATTTCGGAAAGAACACATACAATGACACTCCATGTGTCAAACCATGGTGGGAAAGCCTTAGAACATGCTGGAATGCAACTGTCACAAGCAATGGAGCACCAGTGTTAGAGAGGTTAAATCACCACACCCACTTGAGTGTGTGTTGTCATGTGGATCATTGTGATTTGGAAAAGAACACATGCAATGACACTCCATGTGTCAAACCAATGTTCAGAAAACCCTAGAACATGCTGTAATGCAACTGCCACATGCAATGGAGCACCAGTGTGATAGAGGTTGCATCACCACACCCACTTGAGTGTGTGTGGTCATATGGATCATTATGGTTGTGAAAAGAACACATGCAATGACACTCCATGTTTCAAACGTGGTTAGAATGTCGAAGAACATGCTCGAATGAAACATTGGAATGCAATGGAGCACCAGTGTGACAGAGGTTGCATCACCACATCCAATTGAGTGTGTGTGGTCATGCGGATGATTTTGGTTTGGAAAAAGACACATGCAATGATAATCCATGTGTCAAACCGTGGTCAGAAAGACCTAGAACATGCAGGAATGCAACTGCCAAATACTATGAAGCACCAGTATGACAGAGGTTGCATCACCACACCCACTTGAGTGTTTGTGGTCATGTGGATCAGTGTGGTTTGGAAAAGAATACATGAAATGACACTCCATGTGTCAAACCATGGTCAAAAAACCCTAGAACATGCTGGAATGCAACTGCCACATGTAATGGAGCACTATTGTGACAGAGGTTGTATCACCACACCCACTTGAGTGTGTGTGGTCATGTGTATCATTGTGGTTTGGAAAAACACATGCAATGACACTCCATTTTCAAACCATGACCAAAAATCCCTTGAACATACTGGAATGCATCTGCCACATGCAATGGACCACTAGTGCAACAGAGGTTGCATCACCACACCCACTTGAGTGTGTGTGGTCATGTGGATCATTATGGTTTCGAAATGAACACATGCAATGACACTCCATGTGTGAAACCATGGTCAGAAAGCCCTAGAACATCTTAGAATGCAACATTGGAATGCAATGGATCACTAGTGTCATAGAGGTTGCATCACCACACCCACTTGAGTGTGTGTGGTCATGTGGATAATTGTGGTTTGGAAAAGAACATGTGTAATGACAATCCATGTGTCAAACCATGGTCATAAAGCTCTAGAACATGTTGGAATGCAACTGCCACATGCAATGGACCATTAGTGTGTCAGAGGTTGCATCACCACACGCACTCGAGTATGTGTGGTCATGTGGATCATTGTGATTTGGAAAAGAACACATGCAATGACACTCCATGTGTCAAACCATGGTTAGAAAACTATAGAACATGTTGTAATGCAACTGCCACATGCAATGGAGCACCAGTGTGACATACGTTGCATCACCACACCCACTTGAGTGTGTGTGGTCATGTGGATCATTGTTGTTTCAAAAAGAACACATGCAATAACACTCCATGTGTCAATCCATGGTCAGAATGCCCATGAACATGCTCGAATAAAACATTGGAATATAATGGAGCACTAACGTGACAGAGGTTGCATCACCTCGCCCAATTGAGTTTGTGTAGTCATGTGGATCGTTGTGGTTTGGAAAAGAACACATGCAATGACACTCCATGTGTCAACCCATGGTCAGAAAGACCTAGAACATGCTGGAATGCAACTGCCAAATGCAATGGAGCATTAGTATGACAGAGGTTATCTCACCACACCCACTTGAGAGTTTGTGGTAATGTGGATGATTGTGGTTTGGAAAAGAACACATGAAATGACACTCCATGAGTCAAACCATGGAAAAAAACCCTAGAACATACTGGAATGCAACTGCCACATGCAATGGAGCACTATTGTGACAGAGGTTGCATCACCACACCCACTTGAGTGTGTGTGGTCATGTGTATCATTGTGGTTTGGGAAAAAACACGTGCAATGGCACTCCATTTGTGAAACCATGATCAGAAAGCCCTTGAACATACTGGAATGCATTTGCCACATGCAATGGAGCACTAGTGCGACAGAGGTTGCATCACCACACCCACTTGAGTGTGTGTGGTCATGTGGATCATTGTGGTTTGGAAAAGATCACATGCAAAGTCACTCCATGTGTGAAACCATGGTCAGAATGCCCTAGAACATCCTAGAATGCAACATTGGAATGCAATGGAGCACCAGTGTGATAGAGGTTGCAGTACCACACCCACTTGAGTGTCGGTGGTCATGTGGATTATTGTGGTTTGGAAAACAACATGTGCAATGACACTCCACGTGTCAAACCATGGTCATAAAGATCTAGAACATGTTGGAATGCAACTACTACATGCAATGGACCACCAGTGTGTCAGAGGTTGCATCACCACACGCACTTGAGAATGTGTGGTCATGTGGATCATTGTGGTTTGGAAAAGAACACATGCAATGACACTCCATGTGTCAAACCATGGTCATAAAACCCTAGAACATGTTGTAATGCAACTGCCACATGCAATGGAGCACCAGTGTGATAGAGGTTGCATCACCACACCCACTTGAGTGTGTGTGGTCATGTGGATCATTGTGGTTACGAAAAGAACACATGCAATGACAATCCAAGTGTCAAACCATGGTCAGAATACCCACGAACATGCTTGAATGAAACATTTGAATATAATGGAGCACTAGTGTGACAGAGGTTGCATCACCTCGCCCAATTGAGTGTGTGTAGTCATGTGGATCATTTTTTTTGGAAAAAACACATGCACTGATAGTCCATGTGTCAAACCATGGTCAGAAAGACCTAGAACATGTTGGAATGCAACTTCCACATACAATAAAGCACCAGTATGTCAGAGGTTGCATCACCACACCCACTTGAGGGTATGTGGTCATGTGGATCATTGTGGTTTGGATAAAACATATGAAATGACACTCCATGTGTCAAACCATGGTCAAAAAACCCTAGAACATGCTGTAATGCAACAGCCACATGCAATGGAGCACTATTGTGAAAGAGGTTGCATCACCACACGCACTTGAGTTTGTGTGATCACGTGTATCATTGTGGTTCGAAAAAACACATGCAATGATACTCCATGTTTAACCATGGTTAGAATGCCCAAGAACATGCTCGAATTAAACTTTGAAATGCAATGGAGCACCAGTATGATAGAGGTTGCATCACCACGCCCAATTGAGTGTGTTTGGTCAAGTGGATCATTTTGGTTTGGAAAAAAACACATGCAATGACACTCCAGGTGTCAAACCATGGTCAGAAAGACCTAGAACATGCTAAAATACAATGGAGCACCAGTATGACAGAGGCTGCATCGCCACACCCACTTGAGTGTTTATGGTCATGTGGATCATTGTGGTTTGGAAAAGAACACATGAAATGACACTCCATGTGTCAAAGCATGGTCAAAAAACCCTAGAACTTCCTGGAATGCAACTGCCACATGCAATGGAGCACTATTGTGATAGAGGTTGCATCACCACACCCACTTGAGTGTGTGTGGTCATGTGTATCATTGTGTTTTGGGAAAAAACACATGCAATGACACTCCATTTGTCAAACCATGATCAGAAAGCCCTAGAACATACTAGAATGCATCTGCCACATCCAATGGAGCACTAGTGCAACAGAGGTTGCATCACCACACCCACTTGAGTGTGTGTGGTTATGTGGATCATTGTGGTTTGAAAAATAACACATGCAATGACACTCCATGTGTGAAAACATGGTCAGAAAGCCCTAGAGCATCCTAGAATGCAACATTGGAATGCAATGGAGCACCAGTGTGATAGAGGTTGCATCACCACACCCAATTGAGTGTGTGTGGTCATGTGGATCAATGTGGTTTGGAAAAGAACACGTGCAATGACACTACATGTGTCAAACCATGGTCATAAAGCTCTAGAACACGTTGGAATGCAACTGCCACATGCACTGAACCACCAGTGTGTCAGAGGTTGCATTACCACACGCTCTTGAGTATGTGTGGTCATCTTGATCATTGTGGTTTGGAAAAGAACATATGCAATGACACTCCATGTGTCAAACCATGGTCAAAAAACCCTAGAACATGTTGTAGTGCAACTGCCACATGCAATGGAGCACTAGTGTGATAGAGGTTGCATCACCACACCCACTTGAGTGTGTGTGGTCATGTGGATCATTATGGTTTCAAAAAGAACACATGCAATGAAACTCAATGTGTTAAACCATGGTCGGAATGCCCACGAACATGCTCAAATGAAAAATTGGAATATAATGGAGCACTAGTGTGATAGAGGTTGCATCACCTCGCCCAATTGAGTGTGTGTAGTCATGTGGATCATTATGTTTGGAAAAACACATGCAATGACAGTCCATGTGTCAAACCATGGTCAGAAAGACCTAGAACATGTTGGAATGCAACTTCCACATACAATGAAGCATCAGTATGCCAAAGGTTGCATCACCACAACCACTTGAGTGTATGTGGTCATGTGGATCATTGTGGTTTGGAAAAAAACACATGAACTGACACTCCATGTGTCAAACAATGGTCAAAAAACCCTAGATGATGTTGTAATGCAACAACCACATGCAATGGAGCACTATTGTGACAGAGGTTGCATCACCACACGCACTTGAGTGTGTGTGGTCACGCGTATCATTGTGTTTCAGAAAAAACACATGCAATGACACTCCATGTTTCAAACCTTGGTTAGAATCCCCAAGAACATGCTCGAATGAAACATTGGAATGCAATGGAGCAAAAGTGTGACATAGGTTGCATCACCACACCCAATTGGGTGTGTGTGCTCATGTGTATCATTTTGGTTTGGAAAAAACACATGCAATGATAATCCATGTGTCAAACCGTGGTCAGAAAGACCTAGAACATGCAGGAATGCAACTGCCAAATACTATGAAGCACCAGTATGACAGAGGTTGCATCACCACACCCACTTGAGTGTTTGTGGTCATGTGGATCAGTGTGGTTTGGAAAATAATACATGAAATGACACTCCATGTGTCAAACCATGGTCAAAAAACCCTAGAACATGCTGGAATGCAACTGCCACATGTAATGGAGCACTATTGTGACAGAGGTTGTATCACCACACCCACTTGAGTGTGTGTGGTCATGTGTATCATTGTGGTTTGGAAAAACACATGCAATGACACTCCATTTTCAAACCATGACCAAAAATCCCTTGAACATACTGGAATGCATCTGCCACATGCAATGGAGCACTAGTGCAACAGAGGTTGCATCACCACACCCACTTGAGTGTGTGTGGTCATGTGGATCATTATGGTTTCGAAATGAACACATGCAATGACACTCCATGTGTGAAACCATGGTCAGAAAGCCCTAGAACATCTTAGAATGCAACATTGGAATGCAATGGATCACTAGTGTCATAGAGGTTGCATCACCACACCCACTTCAGTGTGTGTGGTCATGTGGGTAATTGTGGTTTGGAAAAGAACACGTGTAATGACAATCCATGTGTCAAACCATGGTCATAAAGCTCTAGAACATGTTGGAATGCAACTGCCACATGCAATGGACCATTAGTGTGTCAGAGGTTGCATCACCACACGCACTTGAGTATGTGTGGTCATGTGGATCATTGTGGTTTGGAAAAGAACACATGCAATGACACTCCATGTGTCAAACCATGGTTAGAAAACTATAGAACATGTTGTAATGCAACTACCACATGCAATGGAGCACCAGTGTGACATACGTTGCATCACCACACGCACTTGAGTGTGTGTGGTCATGTGGATCATTGTGGTTAGGGAAAAACACATGCAATGACACTCCATTTGTCAAACCATGATCAGAAAGCCCTTGAACATACTTGAATGCATCTACCACATGCAATGGAGCACTAGTGCAACAGAGGTTGCATCGCCACACACACTTGAGTGTGCGTGGTCATGTGGATCATTGTGGTTTGGAAAAGAACACATGCAATGACACTCCATGTGTGAAACCATGGTCAGAAAGCCCTAGAACATCCTAGAATGCAGCATTGGAATGCAATGGAGCACCAGTGTGACAGAGGTAGCATCACCACACCACTTGAGTGTGTGTGGTCATGTGGATCATTGTGGTTTGGAAAAGAACACGTGCAATGACACTCGATGTGTGAAACCATGGTCATAAAGCTCTAGAATATGTTGGAATGCAACTGCCACATGCAATGAATGTAGCACCCAGTAAAACCACTACTAGAAAATTGCGTGTTGTCTTTATTTTGTGTATCATCATGACCGCATGCTCATGTCATCATGCCACATTGCATTTGAGCATCGTCATGACATCATACATATGTTGCCTAAAACTATTTTCTAAAATCCTACCTTTGTTTTCTAAATACCCTCTCTTTATTCCAAATCTAACCCCGGTATTTTTCGGATCTCTAGTTTGTCTAAAACTATTTATAACAGCCTTTCTAAAAATAAAATATAAATAAATGTATTTTTGTTTTTTTAGTGGTGGAGGCAGCCAGCCGCCAGGCACAAAGGCCCAGCAGCCAGCTACCTACCACCCCACACACCCGAAAACCCTAATTCCAAACCCCCACCTAATCTCCCCTCAGCCACCGCCACTCACCACCCCAACCACCTGCCCCGCGCATGCCCCACCAACTCCCGGCCGCTAACCCGCTCCCGCCTGACCCTACCTCGCTCGGTGTGCATGCGTGGCCCCACCCACTAACACGCTCCCGGCCACGATCCCCATCTCGTCCCCATCGCGCCCAACCCCTCTCGCCTCGCTCCAGAGCGCCATGCCGACACGAGCCCCTGACCCTGCCTTCCAAACCCGAGCTCAGCAGCATGCCGTCGCGACCTCTCCGGCTGTCGTTGTATTGGGAACGGGAGGTTACATAGAGGTGTGGGGACTAGCAGGGAAGCTATAGACGGCGTCCGCAGGCGGGATTGGGTACAAGCAAGCGTAGCTGGACGTAGGAAGTACCCAGGTTCGGGGCCCTCGTGATGAGGTAAAACCCCTACTCCTACCGGATCTGACTATGTGCGATATACGAACTACAAGCGCTCCTCGAGTTGTATTTGCTAGCTACTGCCTTAAATGCTATGAGACCAACCCTTTCTACTGAGGCCTTGCCTCTCCTTATATAGGCAGAGAGTCAACGGTCTCACTGGCCAATACGACTGGCGGGCCCCACATGCGGGTCCCAGCCGGCTGGTCATCTACAATGTCTGGTATGGTGTGTCTTATCGGAGTATGAGCGGTATGGCTGTCGTAGGCACAGTGGACACCGTGCGAGCCTGTCGTCAACATCGGGCCCCTATTCCTGCGTCACCCCCACAAAGTCTTCGGTATGGCCAGGTGGTTGCCAGTCTTGTCATCGTATAGGACATACCGTGCACTGATACGCACGTCGTCCTGTCTCACTGATTGGGTCCGGCTACGTCGCCATAGCCGGCTACTTCTTGCTGACCCGGCTACCGAACGGTAGCCGGCCTGTCTTGCCCTATCCGGTTGTGCTTGGTCAGCCGGACGTGATCCGACTGCCTGGTTCTTGTCCGGTTGGGGTACCTGGGGGTCATCCCTCTGACACTAGCCCCCGAGCGCGTGTGGATTCCGCACTTAGGCAAAATGTGCGCACGCTCTTTCCTGTTTTTGAATTTGTATCCGGCTGAGCTTGGATTTTGCGCTACTCGTGATGTCAGTGCTGACGCCGGCCACGCGCGCACGCGCTATCATTGCTCTGCGGCGGGCAGCGTAACGTCCCGTCACACGTCGCCTCGGGAAACCGCTGTCCGGCGCTTCGGTTCCTGCTCCGGGATCTTCTGCCCATCCTGCTTTGGCACACTGGATCTGGGCGGCGGTTGGGATGAGGGCCAGACGGATGCGCGCCACGTGGCTTCGTTGATGGTTGCCCTTCCGACCCTTTAAAGGGACGCTGCAGGGGAGGCAGTTCCTTTCCTTCGCTCCCCTGCTGCAGTCTCCTCCTCCCTCGCGTGCTTCTCCTTCTGCGCCCTTGCCTTTTGTGTCGTAGCCCGCTGCACCGCCCGCTCGTTGTCGTCGTTGCTACGGGCCACCGCCACTCTTCCGTCGCCGCTCCCCCTGTCAGCCGGAGATGGCCGCCGACCGCGGGGCTTGGTGCGGCTCCTCCGTCACCGAGGAACACATCACGAAGTACCGCGCCACCCGCATTCTTCCGCCGCCAGAGGAGGTGGTGGTACGGTTGGCGCCGGCAGGGGAGGTGTCGCCACACCCGGCAGAGGGGGAGCACGTCATCTTCCTCTCCCATCTAGCGCGCGGGTTCGCCCTTCCGGTGCACCCCTTTTTCTTGACGTTTCTCACCTTCTTCGATCTCCGCCTCCACCACCTCGGCGCCAACGCCATCGGGACGTTGGTGCATTTCATGGTGTTCTACGAGAGCTACCCCGGGATCCAGCCGGATCTCGGGCTCTTCTGCCGGCTCTTTCGAGTCCGGCCGCAGGTGCCGTACACGAAGGGGCCGCTAGTCGTCTACGGCAGCGCCTCCATCTACTCCCGCACCCAATCCGGCTACCACAAGTTCTTGCTTCAGGACATGGTACGGCTGTGGCAGCAGTCGTATTTTTACGTCAAGAACGTCACCAGCGTTGACCGGATCAATCTTCCAGCTTTCCAGGATGTGGAGTCCAGCCGGCAGAACTGGGAGCTGAAGATCCATGGTGACAAGGAGGAGACGGACGCGATGCTGCAGCGCATGCGCTCCCTCGTCACCTGCCGGCTAACCGGCCTGGACATCACCCTCAGCTGGATGTCCCGGCTGATGATGCCGTTGCAGCAGCGAACGCACAAAATGTGCTATTACTCCGGCCGACTGGACCCGACCCGGCTGTCGCGCCGCGGTCCCCGCTACCACAACTTGAAGGAGTGGGTGTGGACGATCACTAAGGAGCGGCTGCCAGAGAACTGGAAGTTCAGTCTGGCACCCTACAGCAGGGAGAACCGCGCGCCCCGGGTAAGTTCTTATAGCCAGAAACTTTGTTTTGTTCTTCTTGTGTTTTTCTTGTTCTGTCCGGCTGACTTCCTGTATTCGGTAGATCTTCGCTTGCGTCCTTCGCGAGGAGGGTGAGGCTCCCCTTGAGGAGTTCACGCCTGACTTGACCGAGCCGCGCGCGCGACGGTCCGGCGACGAGTCGGACGGGGACGACGATGCCTTTCCCAGCCGGAATGATGAGCCGGCTGCCGACCCGCATGCGGAGGTTCACGAGGAGGAGGAGGCCGCACCGACCGTGGATCCGGCAACCCGCTCCGCGACAGACGGCGAGGCAGGCGGGAGCGGCTCCAGCCGTTCCAGCTCCTGCCGGCCCGCGACGGAGGAGCCGGCCCCCAAGAGGAGCCGGTCTAGCACCCTGCCGCTGAGCCGGCTTGGCCGGAAGAAGGGGTCGCCCCCAGTTGTGCCGGGGTACGTCCCTCCTCCCCCTTTTCCTTTCGGCGTTTTCCGTCTGCTTCCCTTTTTACTTCTTTTTCTGACTTTGGTTTATTTGCCTTTGCTTTCTCCTCCTTCTTCTTAGCACGCTGGTCTCTTTCGGAGCCGCGAGCCCGGCACGAGCGCCGACCGGGTCGTCGCCCCGTGCCCCAACTGTGCCAGCCACCGCCTCTCCTTCTTCTAAGGCGCAGCCTCCACCTCCCCCTCGAGCTAAGCCGACTTCCTCCGTCGAGCCGGAAGGTCCCCAGCCGGAAGCGGAGTCCTCCCAGCCGGATGGCTACTCCGCGGGCGCGTGGGGGGCTGCCGGCAAGGAGCTCGTCGTTGTTGGCGATGACAACTCCGACGAGGAGCCCGGGGAGGAATGGCGAACGGCGGTGGCCGCAGCGAAGGAGTCCTTGGCCATCAACACCGTGGACGACGATGCTTCCTCTGCCGCCTCGCTGACGGACCTAGCCGCCACGCTCGAGCTGGCGGTAAAGGAGATCTGGCTACTGGAGGCCACAGCCGGCGGGAACCGGTCCCTGGAGCAGAAGCTTGCCGCTGCCAATGGGACTTCCTAGAGTAAGTTAGCTTCATCCGTCTTTTTTTATTGATAGCCGGTTGTATTGCAGCCATCCTCGTGTGTGCTCAGCGCGAGATCGATCGCCTGAAGAAGGCGAACGACCGGCTGAGCAAGTCCAACACCACTCTGCGGTTGCAGAATAAGGATTGGCACGCGAGGGTAGACGGTCTGGAAGCCACCATCAAGGAGTGCGACGCCTCACTCGCCAGCCGGACTGACGCCTTCAACCTTCTCGAGGTCCAGAAGGACCAAGAGAAGGAGATTAAACAGCTGGCGACGAAGGAGAAGGCTCTAGTGGAGGAGCTGATGCAGGTCGGCCACACGGCTAAGGGTGATTTCCTTTTTCCGTCTTCTTTTGTTTCCGGATCCGGTAGCCGGATCTGACTCTTTTTTCTAACAGCCTTTTACCCCGGCATAGACCTGCTGGCCTACAACCGGCTGTAGGAGAACTGGCCGGGAGCGTACCCGACGGCCCAGGAGCTTGTCGTCCTTCTTGGCGAAGAAGCTGCCAAGCTTCGTCAAGCGGCACGGGATGTCTTCTCCTGCATGTGGCCGGAGGCTCCGGTTCCGGAGACGATGGCACAGCTGGCTACGAAGGTGGGAGAGGTGCCGGCTGCGATCGACCGGCTGTGGGACTTGGGGGCGCGAGCCAGAGCGAAGATGGCTCTGGCCCTCATGCTCTCCTGGTACAAGGACGCCTGCGTCGAGAAGATCGATGGAGGCTTCCATGTCGGCGCCAACCTCGCCGCCGTCCGCCAAGCCCATCCGGAGCTCCGCGGGTCTGCCATCAAGATTGCCGACTACGTGGATCCTGACGAGGTGCTCACCGACTCAGAGTCCGTCGGCACTCCTGACGTGGAAGGCCCGATGCCGCCGCCCGAGGGCGCAGGAACCGGAACAAGCTCTGCGCCTCCTCCCCCGCCTGCAGCTTCTGCTGGTCAAGGTGCTCCTCACGGCAAGGCTCCTGCCGCTTAGTCACTGCCCCGGGATGCCAGGTGTATTTGTTTTGCTTCGGATATATGTGAAACTTGTCTATCTGTACCGGCTATCTCTGATGCCGGGTAACTTGTGGGAGCTTCGTCTCCCTTTTGCTTGTTAATGTTGAACTCTTGAGTTTCCTTTAACTTTGCCTTGAATTTTCTTTTGATATTTTGCCGGCTAACTTCGTCTGGCTACACACTTTTATCCGGAGGAACTACACCTCCAGTGGGGGCGTGCCAGCGCACCCACTGGTTGTAGCCCCCGAGATTCGGAGTAGCTGGCGTAGCCAGGTGCTTCGAATCTTCCTTATTTTTCTCAAGTCTTCTAACTTTATCCGATTGGCCTCGTCCTAGTCGGCTGCTTTCGCCGGCTAAACGCCTTCAGCCGGAGGAGCTAACATTCCAGTGGGAGCATGCGAGCGCACCCACTGGGTGTAGCCCCCGAGATTCGGAGTAGATGGCGTAGCCAGGTGCTTCGAATCTTCCTTGTCTTCTCTTGCTCCTGCCCTTGCCCTCACCTGGGCTCCGAACGGCCGGCCAAATGCCCTTGGCCGGTCGGGAACTACAAGATTCCACTGGGGGCGCGCAAGCGTACCCACTGGGTGTAGCCCCCGAGATTCGAAGCGCTTGATGAAGGCAAGCACTTTGAATCTTCTTCCTCTTTCCTGAATTCCGACTCGACGTAGTCGAGAAAGGATATACATATGCATACACATACATCCTCATAGGTTAATAGGTTAGTCTGTCAAATTCTAGCCGGAAAACGGCTTGTTTTTTCGAAAACTGGCCTGTGCCTCTCTAGACACTTAGTCGCTTTCCCGTGTGCTCTACTGTTTTTGCTGCATCCTTGCCGGGCAGCCGGGTTGCGGTCTGCAGCCGGAATCGAAGGGAGCTAATAGTATACTACGCACGATACTAACGGCTTAGTAGCCGTATTGGTTTGAGCTAGTTGCAAGGCCGGAACGCCCGGTCTGTCGCGTCTCCTCCCTGATTTTCGTGTGGGATGCCTCGGGCTTTTGCTCTTGCTAGCCGGACAGCCGGGTTGCGGTCTGTAGCTGAGACGAAGAGTGGGCCTCTGACATCCTCACACACTACTCAGCCGGTTTGTTGACTTAGCAGGCCGGGCCAGCCGGTGAGCCCCCGGGTAGGGGTTGGTGGAGCCATAAAATTTGAATCGGAGAACATATGTACACACATTTCTAGCAAGGATCCCCCGAGATTCTCGTAGGGGTCCGCATTTTCATTCATAGGGTTTTCGGGATACATACGCTGCCTGGCGACTAGGTGTAAAACAGGCATAGCAGGGCCGCATTCCAGGGACGCTCGGTCTCCTCATCTGATTTGTCCATCTTGTTCTTGCTCGGCTGCTGCGTGTCGATGAGGTAGTAGGAGTCGTTGGGTAGCGCCCGGCTGATGATGAAGGGGCCCTCCCAGGGTGGCGACAACTTGTGCATGCCCTTCGTGTCTTGCACCAGCCGGAGAACCAGGTCGTCCTCGCGGAATGCGACTGGGCGGATCCGGCTTGAATGGTAGCGACGTAGTCACTGCTAGTACAGGGATGACCTGGACAGGGCCAGCTCGCGGGCTTCCTCCAGGAGGTCCACTCCGTCCTCCCCCGCCTCCTGGTTGGCGTGTAGCCGGTTGACCTATTCGGCATGGTGCGGAGGCTCCACAGCACAGCCGGAAGTTCTTTGATCCAGCATCCGGGTGACCGCTCTAACGGCTCGATGAGGCGTGGCTTGATGCCGGCTAGCACCAAGCCGTTTGCTCTCTCGACTTTCCCGTTGTATTGAGGGTGCGCGACGGAGGCAAGGTCCAGCCGGATGCCCTTGTTGCTGCAGAACCAGGAGAAGGCCCCCTTGGCGAAGTTCATGCCATTGTCGGTGATGATGCTGTTGGGGTAGCCGAAGCGGTTGATGATCTCGGTGAAGAAGGTAACGACTGTCGCCCCATCCAGCTTTCGGATAGGCTTGGCCTCGATCCACTTTGTGAACTTGTCCACCGCTACCAGCAGGTGGGTCATGCCCGCGCGTGCTCGCTTGAAGGGACCGACCATGTCGAGGCCCCAAACCGCGAAGGGCCAGGTGATCGGTATGGTCTTGAGCACCAAAGTGGGCATGTGCCTGAGCTGCCCGAAGCGCTAGCACCCATTGCACGCGCGGACTAGCTTCTCAGCATCCTCGAGGGCGGTGGGCCAATAGAAACGATGGCGAAATGCCTTGGCAACTATCGCCCTTGACGAAGCGTGATGTCCGCACTCGCCCTAGTGGATGTCCTTGAGTAGCCGGTAGCCTGTGTCCACATCAACACATCTTTGGAAGATACCGGATACACTGCGCTTGTACAACTCGCCGTTTATGATGATATACGTGTGCGTGCAGCGACGGATTTGCCTGGCTTCCACCTCGTCATCCGGAAGTTCTCCATTGGCGATGTAGTTCATGAAGGGCTGTGCCCAGGATGGCACTTCTCGAATGGCGAGGACGCTCCTGTCCTCCGGTTGACGGATGTCGGGGGGTCGTCTGGGTGGCGTACCCGAGACGGCAGCCCCTGAGCTGCTTGATACACCGGCAGCCCCCGGGTCTTGCGAGCCGGAGGGCACTACCTTGCCGAAATTGGTGCAGGTCTTCTTCTTTGGTGGTTCCGCCGGCTCCGCTTCTGCCGTTTCGCCAGCCGGAACGCTACCTGCCCAGACGATGGAGTCCGATTCTGGTGACGGGTTGATGGATGGCTTGCGCAGGTGCTCCAAGGAGACCCCTGGTGGGATCGCCTGCCTAGTGAATCCGATCTTAGAGAGCGAATCGGCTGCCTCGTTGTTGATGCGAGGGATGTGGTGAAATTCGCACCCGTCGAAGGACGCGCTGAGCTTCTGGATGTGGAATCAGTAGAGGGCCATGTTTGCGTCTCTGGCGTCCCATTCTCCGGATACTTGCTGCACCACCAGATCCGAATCACCGAAGCATAGGATCCGATTGACACCGATCTCCTTGGCCAGCCGGAGCCCGTGCGCCAGTGCCTCGTATTCGGCTACGTTGTTGGAGGCCTTGAAGTGGATCTGCAGCACGTACTCTAGCCGGTCCCCCTTGGGCGAGGTGAGCACGATGCCGGTTCCCAGGCCCCCGAGCATCTTCGACCCGTCGAAGTGCATCTTCCACTGGTCCGAATCCGGAACCGGTGGGAGATACTGGGTTTCCGCCTAGTCGACGAGGAAGTCCGCCAATGCCTGCGACTTGATCGTGAGCCGGGGCTCATACTAGATGGAGTAGGCGGCGAGCTCGATGGCCCATTTGGCGACTCGACTGGTGGCGTTTTTGTTGCCGATGATTTCCGAAAGGGGTGCAGTGCACACGACCTTAATTGGATGCTCCTGGAAGTAGTGCTTGAGCTTCTTGCATGCTAGGTACACGCCATAGCACATCTTCTGGTAGTGGGGGTAGTTCTGCTTGGAGAGGGAGAGAACCTCGCTGAGGTAGTAGACATGCCTCTGAACCGGCTGAGCCTTGCCTTCCTCGGGGCGCTCCACCACCAGGACGACGCTGACAACCCGGCTGATGGCTGCTATATAGAGCAACATCGGCTCCTTGCTAGCCAGCGTGGCTAGAACCGGTGCTGTGGATAACATGCGCTTGAGGTCGTGAAATGCGGTGTCGGCTTACGCAGTCCAGGAGAACTTGTCCGTCTTGTTCATCAGCTGGTACAACGGGAGTGCCTTCTCTCCCAGCCAGCTGACGAAGCGACTAAGGGAGGCCAGGCATCCGGTGAACTTCTGGACCCCAAGCAGGTTCCTAGGCGGCTGCATCCTCTCGATGGCCGCTATCTTCTCTGGATTCGCCTCGATACCTCGTTGTGATACGAGGAAACCGAGTAGCTGACCGGATGGTACTTCGAAGACGCACTTCTCCGGGTTCAGGTTCATCCGGTACTGACGGAGGTTGTTGAATGTTTCTCCCAGATCCTCGAGGAGGGTGCGCTTCTCCTTGGTCTTGATGACCACATCATCCACATAAGCATGCACGTTTCGGCCTATCTGTGAGTGCAAGCACTTCTGCATGCAGCACTAGTAGGTAGCGTCTGCATTCTTTAGACCGAAAGGCATGGTTACGTAGCAGAAAGCCCCGTAGGGGGTGATAAATGATGTCTTAATCTGATCAGCCGGATCTGATTGTACCCGGAATAGCAATCTAGGAAAGACAACAAATCACAGTCGGCCGTGGAATCGATGACTTGATCGATACAGGGCAAGGCGAAGGGGTCTTTCGGGCACGCCTTGTTCAGGCTGGTGTAGTCGATACACATGTGCCAGGTCTTGTTCTTCTTCAGCACCAGGACTGGGTTTGCCAACCAGTCCAGGTGGTACACTTCCATGATGAACCCGGCTGCAAGGAGCTGGGTGATCTCGTCACCGATTATCTTCCTCTTCTCCTCTGTGAACCGGCACAGAGGTTGCTTGACCGGCTTGGCATCCGGACGCACATGAAGTGAGTGCTCGGTGAACTCCCTCGGCACACCCGGCATGTCCTTGGGGACCATGCGAAGATGTCCTGATTCTCACGAGGAAGTCGACGAGCGCACCTTCCTATTTGCTGTCCAGGCCGGCACCAATGGTGACGAACTTAGTCAGGTCGGATTGGTCGAGCAGAATCCTCTTTGTCTCCTTTGCCGGCTGGAAAGATCCTTCTCCAGCCGGTTTGCTGCTAGCCGGTATGTCCTGTTGGGCCATGGCCACATTGCGCATGATCACGCGCTTTTCTTCGACTATGATGAGGGCCTCTGCCAGTTTGGAACCGGCTGAGGCGCACTCCATCGACAGTCTGAAGCAGCCGGCGACGGTGATCACGCCGTGGGGTCCCGGCATCTTCATCTTGAGGTACACGTAGTGGGGGATGGCCATGAACTTGGCGAGGGCGGGGCGCCCGAGGAGACCATGATAGGGGCTCGTCAGGTTCACCATCTCGAACCAGATTGGTTCGCGGCGGAAGTTCTCCTCGGATCCGAAGATGACGTCCAGCTGGATTTTCCCCAGCGGGACGCATGCTGGCCCTGGCAGTACGCCATGGAACGTTGTGGTAGTCGGGCGCAGGTCGCTTTCGCGAATGCCCAGCTTCTCCAGCGAGGACTGGTAGAGGAGGTTGAGGCTACTGCCTCCGTCGATGAGGACGCACGAGAATCGGCAGCTGCGCGCGTTGGAGACGATGAGGGGGTCGAGCACCATGGCATAGCCCCCGGGATTCGGCAGCTGCTCCGGCTGATCTGCACGGCTCCAGGTGATGGGGGTTTCCGACCAGTTCAGGTACTAGGGGACCGGAGAGACGATGGCATTGACCTCCTTGGAGCGTCGCCTGCGGCTATGCTTGTCGTCCTGCTCCGTCTCGAAGATGTGGTAGGCGGCGTGCGGCTGTAGGTAGCCATTGTTATTGTTGCCGCCGTTGCCGCCATTACCATTATCGCCGGCCCCCCTAGCCGGTGGTGGAGGTCCACCTGGAGGAGGAGGGGGAAGACGAGGCTGGTTGCCCTAGTCCTTTAGCTGGCGGGTCCAGCTGCAATTCCGGGTGGTGTGGGTAGCCGGTTTGAAGGGACCGCTATGCCACTTGCACGGGCCGTCAAACATCTGGTCGAAGGTGAGCCGTGGCTTCTGCCTCCTTGCGTCGTTAGCCGGTGCATCGGGCGCACCTTCCACAGCATTGACCTGCCGCGCGTGGTAGCGAGGCTTTTATTGTCCGGCCTGGCGGTCCCCGTGGAACCGGTTGTCGCTGCCGTGGCGCCTGGAGGATCCGGCTTCGCCAACCGGATTGCTTGGACGGTCGCGCGCCGGCTCCATAGGAGTCGGACGCCCGTGGGCATTTACTCGGAGGGGCTTCTTCATGGCGGCATCCGCCGTGGCATACTGGTCCGGAACCGTCATGAGCTCCGCCATGGTTTTCGGCTCGTCACACAGTAGCCGGTGGCGAAGCATGGTGCCTTCTCGGCAACCCTCGATGAAGAAACTGATGGATTGGCTCTCCAAGATGCCCTCGCAGGTGTTGCGCAGCTCTGTCCACTTGGCGAGGTACTCGCGGTCGGTCTCGCGGTCACCCTGGACGCACAAGGCCAAGTCGCACGGGCGCCCTGGACGTTTGTACGTGCCGTTGAAGTTGCGGGCGAACACCTTCTCGAAGTCAGGCCAGGCGTTGATGCTGTTGGGCGCAAGGCTGTTGAGCCATGTCCTTGCCGATCCGGTTAGCATGAGGGGGACGTAGCGCATGGCTGTGCGCTTGTTCCCGTGGGCGATGCCGACTGCCGTAGCGTAGTCGGTCAACCAGTCTTCCAGCTTCATGCTACTATCGTACTTGGGGGTGTCCCTGGGTAGGGAGAATTTATCCGGAAACGGCTCGTTCCGGATGCGGGGTCCGAAACAAACCGGGCCGATAGAATCTTCCTCCTCCGTGACGCGCGCTTGAGCGAGGAGCTCGATGCGGTCACGGGCATCTGGACAATGCGGGTTGGGCGCTCCCACCCGGCCCGAGAGACGGGATCCGGCTGGTCTAGGCGCTCCGGTTGG
Source organism: Avena sativa (assembly GCA_916181665.1). Classification (NCBI taxonomy): domain Eukaryota; kingdom Viridiplantae; phylum Streptophyta; class Magnoliopsida; order Poales; family Poaceae; genus Avena; species Avena sativa. The sequence continues at coordinate 343,179,045 of OV702288.1, forward strand.
TGGAGGGGGAGGCGGCGGGTTGCTGTTCACCGTCTGCTCCTGGCGTGGTTGGCCCCTGTTGCCAGAGTTGCGATGCCTGTTGTGGGCCTTAGCCGGCTGAGGGGAGGACGCCTACTGGGTGTCGCGCGGTGTGCCCCTGCTGTTGGCAAGCAGCTTGCTCCCTCTAGAGTAGCTGGGGTCCTCCTGCATCTGCCGGTTGGCGTCGTCCTGCTCGTCCGCGATGCGGAGGAGCTCCTGCACGCGAGCGTGCTGGCAGGCTCGCTCCTCGCCCTCCAGACTGGGCAGCTCCTCTGCCGTGGCCCGTGCCGCGTGCAGGTTCTTGATGGGCGTGCTATAGGTGGGCCGGATGAGGGCGGGTGCGGGATCCAGCTCCCCGTCCTTTTCCATTCTACCGCCTAGCTCACCACCCCGGCGCCGCACCTGGCCGCGCCGGCTCGGCTCTGCAGTGGCCAGAGTGAAGCCGTGCGCGCGGTCGTACTCGCGCCGGGTGATCTCGAGTTGCTTGCAGGCTGCCGCTAGCTCCATGGCCTCCTGGAGGAGGATCTGTCTCTCCATGGCGAAGTTGGCCTCCTTTTCCTCCGGTTTATCCCAGAGGTTGACCGGCGTCTGGAGCCGATCGATGGCATCCTCCACCGGGTTCCGAGGCTGCGGAGGGGCAGCGGTCCCAACCTCGTCCGTGCCTCGCTCCCACGGCTGGCGGGGGTGAGAGCTGGAGCCGGCCACCATGACCTCCATGCCGCAGGGTGCGGAGGAGGTGCCACCGCCTGGATGTGGCAGCCCCACGACAGAGACGATTTCCCTAGGGAAACGTTCCGGAACGGTGGCGACGTAGACAGGGAGGTCACCGAATAGCAGGATGGTGCCGTTCGCCGGGAAGGAGGTTCCGGCGAAGCAGGAAGCGTTGTCGATGATGTAGTCAAACCTGCCGAGCGTGAGCACCAGGCCGGAGGCCACGCGCTCACCGGTCGAAGTGAGGGGTCTCGTGCGGAACGTGACTCCGGTCGAAGCCATCTTGCCCCACAGTGGGCGCCAACTGTCGTTGTATTGGGAACGGCAGTACCTGAAGAGGTTAGATAGAGGTGTGGGGACTAGCAGGGAAGCTATCGACGGCGTCCGCAGGTGGGATTGGGTACAAGCGAGCGTAGCTGGACGCAGGAAGTACCCAGGTTCGGGGCCCTCGTGATGAGGTAAAACCCCTACTCCTGCCGGATCTGACTATGTGGGATATACGAACTACAAGCGCTCCTCGAGCTGTATTTGCTAGCTACTGCCTTAAATGCTATGAGACCAACCCTTTCTACTGAGGCATTGCCTCTCCTTATATAGGCAGAGAGGCAACAGTCTCACTGGCCAATCTGACTGGCAGGCCCCACATGCGGGTCCCAGCCAGCTGGTCATCTACAGTGTCCAGTATGGTGTGTCTTATCGGAGTATGAGCGGTATGGATGTCGTAGGCACAGTGGACGCCATGCGAGCCTGTCGTCAGCATCGGGCCATTGTTCCTGCGTCAACCCCACAAAGTCTTCGGTATGGCCGGGTGGTTGCCAGTCTTGTCATCGTACAGGGCGTACCGTGCACTGATACGCACGTCGTCCTGTCTCACTGATTAGGTCCGGCTACGTCGCCGTAGCCGGCTACTTCTTGCTGACCCGGCTACCGAACGGTAGCCGGCCTGTCTTGCCCTGTCCGGCTGTGCTTGGTCAGCCGGACGCGATCCGACTGCCTGGTTCTTGTCCGGTTGGGGTACCTGGGTGTCATCCCCCTGACACCAGCCGCCGCCTGTCTCGCCTCGCCGCAAGGAGCCTGCTGCTTGAGCCCGGCCACCACTCCGCCCCGCGTCAGCGAGCGCCACCGCGTGAGCCTCCCCTACCCGCCACCGCCGCGCCTCTGGCCTGCAAGCCATGCACCGCCATCCCGACAGCTTCTCTCCTCCCCAAGCAGAGCTTGCGTGATCCCCGCTCAGCCCCGCGAGCCCCGTCCCTGCCTAGGACCGTCCTTGGAAGCAGTTCGCCCCGCAGGCCCCAGCGATCCACCTTCGGCTCCTTCCCCTCCAACAAACCCCGGCCACCTCCTCTTCCGCAGCCGTGTTCCGCATTGGCCGTGGTCGCCCATCCCCGTATCTCCTTTCTCCTTCCCACCATCGGCAGCACCTCTGCCTCGGCGTGTTCCACGCTGCTGCCGCCTTGCGTCGCAAATACGTGGCACTCTTGTGCCACGCGTGGATGTGTTCCTCCTATGTCGCCAGGCACCTTCCTGTTGATCTTGCTACTTCGGCCCTCCAAGGTGATGTACAAAACATTGCGGTAAAGAAGGTACGCGGTGAAGTGACCCTGATGAGGTGAAGTAGTGTCCATCCTTGAGACACGGTGGATATTGGGGTGGCCACAACAAGACAACAGAACAAGAAACCCCAAGATCTACCTCAATGATGCCAATACCCCGTTCACGGAGGCGAATTCATGACGCGAAGACGAGCAAGATCTCCGTCCCGGCATCCGAAGATGCCGAGACTCTGGACGCCAAGATCTCCTCATGGATCCTCGAGCCCTATTCCCGGAGTCCGAAGACCGATCCGCCAAGCCCGGACCCCATCGAACCTTCGGAACCCCAAGATCTTCGACCCTAGATGTGTGACCCCTACCTATCCCTATTTTATAAATGCTATATATAATTGTTGCATATTAATTTGATCATGTTGCATACATATTGTGTGGTTTGAGGGTATTATGTCGATTCACCTAATAATTAAATATGGAGACTAAATGCGGGTTATTCTAGTCTTATATTGGCCCCCATTTAAATTTGTGTAGCGAATCAATGCTATGTTTTGCCTTGTTAAGATAACATTTAAAATGCCGGGTATCTAAATAACTTGAACCTTCTAATTAATTGTCGGGACCCCGGTTCCGCTTAATATTGCCTAATTGCACCGCATCATTGCCATGGCATGCATCATACATACATCATGCCGGATATTTTGCCATAGTATTAAATAGTGCATTCGTGTTTCTTTTAGCGCTTTGGTTCTTTGCGGATTAGGCCGTTGAGTTGATGTGAGTATCGATAAGTTCTTCGGATAATATATCTTCGGTAGTGTTTCCCAGGCGAGCATTCTCCCCCTTTCTACCTATTTTGCATTTATAGTCTTTATTTCCTCCTGTTGATCAATTTCTATCCGTGTCGCGATGCTTTAGAGTTCCATACCAGATATATTCCGTGCAGCCTTTATATTGCCTTGGACACCTCCTATTACGAATTGTTTGGTAGATAGATGGTCTTGCGAGTCGTAGTCGCTTGCTCAGGTGCGATCCCATGTCGTGAAGTAGCACACAGTTGTTGGAATGTTGTCATATGCTTTACGGTGGAGAGGATCATGACTTTAATTACAACTTGATATTAAATTGCTGGGATAACTAATGAAAGAGGCACTGGTGGGCAATATATGCTATTTGTTTTTTCATGTCCACTTGTGTCCCGTAGGCCCCGTTTACTTGATACCTGTTCCTTGATTATTCGCACTATCCACATCTGGGAGACCCTATGGATCCCCCTTAGCCAGAGCTTGATTCATTTCTCATTTCTTGGGGCCACAAACTAGTTTGGAGCTTTATTACTATCTTGTACTTATGCCATGCTTTACTGCTTTATTTACGATTGTGCGTGGAGCACCTGTACTGTTTAGGAATTACGGAGTGTTTTCACGGTATCGACAAGCCCAGTCACACTTTCGGGTTCCCAGTCGTTTACATCCATTGGCGCAAACCTTGGGTCCGTCTCGGAGCCGGCCAACTTTGTTGCGGGTAGCTTAATGGGGTGGGCCCCTGAAATATTTTATGAATCCTGTGATTGCCTTGTCGTGAAAGCCTTGTTGGGTTTTGATTTGGTTTTTCCGAGGTTGATCGTGCGTGTGTTGCTATTTGTGCACCCCTGCAGGGTAAATCTTTCTGAATGTCGTGTCCGCGGTTATGGACGACTTGGAGCACAGTATCTCGATCATAGAAAACAATAACTAAAGTAGTGCTGTGAATTTGACTTAATATATGTGACTAGTAATCAGCTTCACTACAATGGAATGGATAATAAAAGTGCCAACAACTGGTGGAACTGGGGTGTATCGTGTCATGTTATACCTGCCTAGTAAGTATCGCAACTCCAATGGAATGAAATAAAAGTGGCAACAACTGCTGGGTTTGGGATGTCACATGCTAATTGTATCTGACTAGTAAGTACTACAACTACAACTGAATGGTTAACTAAAACTGCCCACTACTTATGCTATCAAGATTACTCATGCTATCTATATCTGACTAGTAAGTGCTTCAACTATAATGGAATGGATAAAACTGCCAACTGTGTGAGTTCCTCGGTTTGACTTCCTCGTTTGGTCTCGAGGGGGAAATTCCAGGATGGGTATGATTGGTGTTAGTATCAGGTTGGATCCGAATAGGTCTTTCTTATCCCTTTCTAATAGCCGCCAGTTTTACTGAGTCTCTATAGGTTGTTTAGTGCTGCTGTGCTGCCGCTTCAGCACACCATACCTATGTAGGAGAGAGCCGCTGAATTCTAGCCTCGCCGTGTACTGGCCTCAGTACTGGCCACTCTCTTTTTCCTTTGCCCTTTGTCGGGACCCATTTTGTTTTAGCAGGTATAAGTTCGACGTCGTTAGCAGGGTTACCCTTCCAGCTTGGCCTTGGCAGGGTTATGGACGCCATTGGTTATTCTTCAGGGCTCTTAGCCCCATTTGCATCTTATCCATACTCGGATGTTGTATCGTTTTTGAGGAGATTTGGATCTTTATACTGTATATCTGTATTCTTGACTCAATGAGTCATTGTTGTATATATATGTGTTATGGGTTCCATCGTGACCTATTGTGTAATGGTATTACTTCATTTTCCACCCGTACGCAAGTGCCTGGTGGCGTCCTTGAATCGTTTCTATGCGGGTTTGGCGGGAAGCGCTAAAACTTGCATAGGACCGATTTGAGGGTGTTACAGAGATCGTGTGTGTGTTGCTATTTGTGCACCCCTGCAGGGTAAATCTTTCTGAAAGCCGTGTCCGCGGTTATGGATGACTTGGAGCATAGTATCTCGATCATAGACAACAATAACTGAAGTAGTGCTGTGAATTTGACTTAATATATGTGACTAGTAATCAGCTTCACTACAATGGAATGGATAATAAAAGTGCCAACAACTGGTGGAACTGGGGTGTATCGTGTCATGTTATACCTTCCTAGTAAGTATTGCAACTCCAATGGAATGAAATAGAAGTGCCAACAACTGCTGGGTTTGGGATGTCACATGCTAATTGTATCTGACTAGTAAGTACTGCAACTACAACTGAATGGTTAACTAAAACTGCCAACTACTTATGCTATCAAGATGACTCATGCTATCTATATCTGACTAGTAAGTGCTTCAACTATAATGGAATGAATAAAACTGCCAACTGTGTGAGTTCCTCGGTTTGACTTCCTTGTTTGGTCTTGAGGGGGAAATTTCAGGATGGGTATGTTTGGTGTTAGTATCAGGTTGGATCCGAATAGGTCTTTCTTATCCCTCTCTGATAGCCGTCAATTTTTCTGAGTCTCTATAGGTTGTTTAGTGCTGCTGCGCTACCGCTTCAGTCCACCATACCTATGTAGGAGAGAGCCGCCGAATTCTAGCCTCGTCGTGTACTAGCCTCAGTACTGACCGCACTCTTTTTCCTTTGCCCTTTGTCGGCTCCCGTTTTGTTTTAGCAGGTATAAGTTCGACGTCGTTAGCAGGGTTACCCTTCCGGCTTGGCCTGGGCAGGGTTATGGACGCCATTGGTTATTCTTCAGGGCTCTTAGCCCCATTTGAATCTTATCCATACTCGGATGTTGTATCGTTTTCGAGGTGATTTGGATCTTTGTACTGTATATCTGTATTCTTGACTCATGGAGTCGTTGTTGTATATATATGTTCTATGGGTTCCATCGTGGACTATTGTGTAATGATATTACTTCGTTTTCCACCCGAACGCAAGTGCCTAGTGGGCATCTTTGAATCGTTTCTATGCAGGTTTGGTGGGAATCGTTAAAACTTGCATAGGCTGATTCGAGGTTGTTACAAAGTGGTATCAGAGCTCAACAGTTGCGATACCCCATTGGTCCAGCCTATAGGATAACCTAGCTAACGGTCGATGTAGAGTGTCAAAACTATTTTGCAAAATCGGTTGGATAGATCTAATTAGGTCTGCTTTTACTCCTTACATCTATGCTATTCTCCTCTTACCTTTGCGTGTTTTGAATCTACTCTCTTACCTTTTTCAACTCCAGGATTTCTCGTGGTTGGGTTTCCATCGTACCTTCAGGGTTTCTAATCCTGCTTATTGCAACGGTGTTACTATATTCGGCCTTTATGCTATATGTGGAACCCTTCATCTGTTGTACCTTTTAGTGGATCAAAATCCACTGAAATCTTTCTTTGTATCTTCCGGTGTTTTCCAACGCGAAGACTTCATCATCAGCTACATCAGATCCGCTGAAGAGCCTGCAACACTCCTTTGTTTCCGAACCTCACTTGTCATGATCTTCAGTCTGAATTCCGAGAATGGGTGTCATGCTTTTCTACTACATGTGCGGAGTAATAGTTTGGGTGCGTGATGGATTGGCCCCCATGCCGACTACTCATTCTATTCGCTCTTGTACGTTGAAGTGGATTAGATTGCACTTATTCTCTCCTCTCACAGAAGTTAGAGGCGGCCTTATCTTTAGAGACCCCTCCCTTCGTCTTTGTCTCTCCGGAGTGTTCCCTCAACGGACGTGAGCAACGACCCCTTGTTGGTGGTGTCACCGATTTCAAGATGGAGAAAGTACCCTTGTTAGTGGTGTCACGAAGATCTACATGAAGCGAGAAGATTCAGATCGTCGGCCTTCTTCCCCGTACCATGAGGCGGATCTCGAGGGTGAGATCCATTGTTAGAGGTGTCGAATTGTAGCACCCCGGTAAAACCACTACTAGAAAATTGCGTGTTGTTTTTATTTTGTGCATCATCATGACCGCATGATCATGTCATCATGCCACATTGCATTTGAGCATCGTCATGACATCATACATATGTTGCCTAAAACTATTTTCTAAAAGCCTACCTTTGTTTTCTAAATACCCTCTCTTTATTCCAAATCCAACCCCGGTATTTTTGGATCTCTAGTTTGTCTAAAAACTATTTATAACAGCCTTTCTAAAAATAAAATATAAATAAATGTATTTTTGTTTTTTAGTGGGGGAGGCAGCCAGCCGCCAGGCCCAAAGGCCCAGCAGCCAGCTACCTACCACCCCACACACCCGAAAACCCTAGTTCCAAACCCCCACCTAATCTCCCCTCAGTCGCTGCCACTCACCACCCCAACCACCTGCCCCGCGCACGTCCCACCAACTCCCGGCCGCTAACCCGCTCCCGCCTGACCCCACCTTGCTCGGTGTGCGTGTGTGGCCCCACCCACCGGCACGCTCCTGGCCGCTATCCCCATCTCGTCCCCATCGCGCCCAACCGCTCTCGCCTCGCTCCTAAGCGCCATGCTGACGCGAGCCCCTGACCCTGCCTTACGAACCCGAGCTCAGCAGCGTGCCGTCGCGACCTCTCTGGCCGCCGCCTATTTTGCCTTGCCGCTTGAGCCCGGCCGCCGCTCCACCCCACGTCAGCGAGCGCCACCGCGTGAGCCTCCCCGACCCGCCACCACCGCGCCTCTGGCCTGCGAGCCATGCACCGCCATCCCGACCGCTTCTCTCCTCCCCGAGCAGAGCCCGCGCAAGCCCCGCTCGGCCCCGCAAGCCTTGTTGCTGCCTGGGACCGTCCCTAGAAGCAGTTCGCCCCGCATGCCCCAGCGACCCGCCTTCGGATCCTTCCCCTCCAACGAACCCCGACCACCTCCTCTTCCACGGCCGCATTCCGCAATGGTCATGGTTGCCCGTCCCCGTAGGTCCTTTCTCCTGCCCACCATCGGCAGCGCCTCTGCCTCGGCGTGTTCCACGCTGCTGCCGGCTTGCGTCGCAAGGACGTGGCACTCCTGCGCCGCGCGTGGATGTGTTCCTCTTGTGCCGCCAGGCGCCTTCCTGTTGATCTTGCTACTTCGGCCCTCCAAGGTAATGTAAAAAATGTTGCGGTAAAGAAGGTACATGGTGAAGTGACCCTGATGAGGTGAAGTAGTGTCCATCCTTGAGACACGGTGGATATTGGGGTGGCGACAACAAGACAACAAAACCGGAAACCCCAAGATCTACCTCAATGACGCCAATACCCCGTTCACAGAGGCGAATTCAGGACGTGAAGACGACCAAGCTCTCCGACCCGGTGTCCGAAGACGCCGAGACTCTGGACGCCAAGATCTCCTCACGGATCCTAGATCCCTGTTCCTGGAGTCCGAAGACCGATCCGCCAAGACCGGACCCCATCGAACCTTCGAAACCCCAAGATCTTCGACCCTATATGTGTGACCCCTACCTATCCCTATTTTATAAATTGCTATATATTATTGTTGCATATTAATTTGATCATGTTGCATACATATTGTGTGGTTTGAGGGTATTATGTCGATTCACCTAATAATAAAATATGGAGACTAAATGCGGGCTATTCTATTCTTATATTGGCCCCCATTTAAATTTGTGTAGCGAATCAATGCTATGTTTTGCCTTGTTAAGATAACATTTAAAATGTGGGGTATCTAAATAACTTGAACCTTCTGATTAATTGTCGGGACCCCGGTTCTGCTTAATATTGCCTAATTGCACCGCATCTTTGCCATGGCATGCATCATACATACATCATGCCGGATCTTTTGCCGTGGTATTAAATAGTGCATTCGTGTTTCTTTTCGTGCTTTGGTTCTTCGCGGATTAGGCCATTGAGTTGATGCGAGTATCGACAAGTTCTTCGGATAATGTATCTTCGGCAGTGTTTCCCAGGTGAGCATTCTCCCCCTTTCTACCTATTTTGCATTTATAGTCTTTATTTCCTCCTATTGATCTATTGTTATCCGTGTCACGATGTTTTAGTGTTCCGTACCAGATATATTCCGTGCAGCCTTTATATTGCCTTGGACACCTCCTATTACCAATTGTTTGGTAGATAGATGGTCTTGCGAGTCGTAGTCGCTTTCTCAGGTGCGATCCCGTGTCGTGAAGTAGCACACAGTTGTTGGAATGTTGTCATATGCTTTACGGTGGAGAGGATCATGACTTTAATTACCACTTGATATTAAATTGCTGGGATAACTAATGAAAGAGGCACTGGTGGGCAATGTATGTTATTTGGTTTTTCATGTCCACTTGTGTCCCGTAGGACCCGAGTACTTGATACCTGTTCCTTGATTTTTTGCACTATCCACATCTGGGAGACCCTATGGATCCCCCTTAGCCAGAGCTTGATTCATTTCTCATTTCTTGGGGCCACAAACTAGTTTGGGGCATTATTACTATCCTGTACTTATGCCATGCTTTACTGCTTTATTTACGATTGTGCGTGGAGCACCTGTACTGTTTAGGAATTGCGGAGTGTTTTCGCGGTATCGACAAGCCCAATCACACTTTAGGGTTCCCAGTCGTTTACAGCCATTGGTGCAAACCTTGGGTCCGTCTCAGAGCCGGCCAACTTCATTGCGGGTAGCTTAATGGGGTGCCCCCTGAAATATTTTATGAATCATGTGATTGCTTTGTCATGAAAGCCTTGTTGGGTTTTGATTTGGTTTTTCTGAGGTTGATCATGTGTGTGTTGCTATTTGTGCACCCCTGCAGGGTAAATCTTTCTGAAAGCCGTGTCCACGGTTATGGACGACTTGGAGCACAGTATCTCAATCATAGACAACAATAACTAAAGTAGTGTTGTGAATTTGACTTAATATATGTGACTAGTAATCAGCTTCACTACAATTGAATGGATAATAAAAGTGCCAACAACTGGTGGAACTAGGGTGTATCGTGTCATGTTATACCTGCCTAGTAAGTATCGCAACTCCAATGGAATGAAATAAAAGTGGCAACAACTGCTGGGTTTGGGATGTCACATGCTAATTGTATCTGACTAGTAAGTACTGCAACTACAACTGAATGGTTAACTAAAACTGCCCACTACTTATGCTATCAAGATGACTCATGCTATCAATATCTGACTAGTAAGTTCTTCAACTATAATGGAATGAATAAAACCGCCAACTGTGTGAGTTCCTCGGTTTGACTTCCTCGTTTGGTCTCGAGGGGGAAATTCCAAGATGGGTATGTTTGGTGTTAGTATCAGGTTGGATCCGAATAGGTCTTTCTTATCCCTCTCAGATAGCCGCCTGTTTTGCTGAGTCTCTCTAGGTTATTTAGTGCTGCTGCGCTGCCGCTTTAGTCCACCATACCTATGTAGGCGAGAGCCGCCGAATTCTAGCCTCGCCGTGTATTGTCCTCAGTACTGACCGCTCTCTTTTTCCTTTGCCCTTTGTCGGCACCCCTTTTATTTTAGCAGGTATAAGTTCGAGGTCGTTAGCAGGGTTACCCTTCCGGCTTGGCCTGGGCAGGGTTATGGACGCCATTGGTTATTCTCCAGGGCTCTTAGCCCCATTTGCATCTTATCCGTACTCGGATGTTGTATCGTTTTCGAGGTGAGATACTGTGCTCGCAGGCCAGAGGCGCGGCGGTGGCGGGTCGGGGAGGCTCACGCGGTGGCGCTCGTTGACGCGGGGCGGAGCGGCGGCCGGGCTCAAGTGGCAGGCTCCTAGCGGTGAGGCGAGACAGGCGGCGACCAGAGAGGTCACGACGGCGTGCTGCTGAGCTCGGGTTCGGAAGGCGGGGTCAAGGGCTCGCGTCGACATGGCACTTAGGAGGGAGGCGAGAGGGGTTGGGCGCGATGGGGACGAGATGGGGATCGCAGCCGGGAGCGTGTCGGTTGGTGGGGCCACGCACGCACACCGAGCAAGGTGGGGTCAGGCGGGAGCGGGTTAGCGGCCGGGAGTTGGTGGGGCGTGCGCGGGGCAGGTGGTTGGGGTGGTGAGTGGCGACGGCTCAGGGGAGATTAGGTGGGGGTTTGGAACTAGGGTTTTTGGGTGTGTGGGGTGTTAGGTAGCTAGCTGCTGGGCCTTTGGGCCTGGCGGCTGGCTGCTTCCCCACTAAAAAAATAAAAATACATTTATTTATATTTTATTTTTAGAAAGGTTGTTATAAATAGTTTTTAGACAAACTAGAGATCCGAAAAATACCGGGGTTGGATTTGGAATAAAGAGAGGGTATTTAGAAAACAAAGGTAGGCTTTTAGAAAATAGTTTTAGGCAACATATGTATGATGTCATGACGATGCTCAAATGCAGTGTGGCATGATGACATGAGCATGCGGTCATGATGATGCACAAAATAAAAACAACACCGCGATTTTCTAGTAGTGGTTTTACCGGGGTGCTACAATGAACCACTAGTGTGTCAGAGGTTGCATCACCACACGCTCTTGAGTATGTGTGGTCATCTGGATCATTGTGGTTTTGAAAAGAACACATGCCATGACACTCCATGTGTCAAACCATGGTCGAAAAACCCTAGAACATGTTGTAATGCAACTGCCACATGCAATGGAGCACCAGTGTGACAGAGGTTGCATCACCACACCCACTTGAGTGTGTGTGGTCATGTGGATCATTGTGGTTTCGAAAATAGCACATGCAATGACACTCCATGTGTCAACCCATGGTCAGAATGCCTAGGAACATGCTCGAATGAAACATTGGAATATAATGGAGCACTAGTGTGACAGAGGTTGCATCACCTCACCCAATTGAGTGTGTGTAGTCATGTGGATCATTTTGTTTGAAAAAAACACATGCAATGACACTCCATGTGTCAAACCATGGTCAGAAAGACCTAGACCATGTTGGAATGCAACTTCCACATACAATGAAGCACCAGTATGTCAGAGGTTGCATCACCACACCCACTTGAGTGTATGTGTTCATGTGGATCATTGTGGTTTGAAAAAAACACATGAAATGACACTCCATGTGTCAAACCATCGTCAAAAAACCCTAGAACATGATGTAATGCAATAGCCATATGCAATGTAGCACTATTGTGATAGAGGTTGCATCACCACATGCACTTGAGTGTGTGTGGTCACGTGTATCATTGTGGTTCGGAAAAAAGACATGCAATGACACTCCATGTTTCAAACCAAGGTTAGAATGCCCAAGAACATGCTCGAATGAAACATTGAAATGCAATGGAGCACTAGTGTGACAGAGGTTGCATCACCACACCCACTTGAGTGTGTGTGGTCATGTGGATCATTGTGGTTTCGAAAAGAACACATGCAATGACACTCCATGTGTCAAACCATGGTCAGAATGCCCACGAACATGCTCGAATGAAACATTAGAATATAATGGAGCGCTAGTGTGACAGAGGTTGCATCACCACCCCCAATTGAGTGTGTGTAGACATGTGGATCATTTTGTTTGGAAAAACACACATGCAATCACACTCCATGTGTCAAACCATAGTCAAAAAGACCTAGAACATGTTGGAATGTAACTGCCACATTAAATGAAGCACCAGTATGTCAGAGGTTGCATCACCACACCCACTTGAGTGTATGTGGTCATGTGGATCATTGTGGTTTGGAAAAACACATGTAATGACATTCAATGTGTCAAACCATGGTCAAAAAACCCTAGAACATGCTGTAATGCAACAGCCACATGCAATGGAGCACTATTGTGACAGAGGTTGCATCACCACACACACTTGAGTGTGTGTGGTCACGTGTATCATTGTGTTTCGGAAAAAACAACTACAATGACACTCCATGTTTCAAACCATGGTTAGAATTCCCAAGAACATGCTCGACTGAAACATTGGAATGCAATGGAGCACCAGTGTGATAGATGTTGCATCACCACACCTAATTGAATGTGTGTGGTCATGTGGATCATTTTGGTTTGGAAAAAACACATGCAATGACACTCCATTTGTCAAACCATGGTCAGAAAGACCTAGAACATGCTAGAATACAACTGCCAAATACAATGGAGCACCAGTATGATAGAGGTTGCATCACCACACCCACTTGAGTGTTTGTGGTCAAGTGGATCATTGTGGTTTGGAAAAGAACACATGCAATGTCACTCCATGTGTCAAACCATGGTCAAAAAGCCCTAAAACATGTTGTAATGCAACAACCACATGCAATGGAGCACTATTGTGACAGAGGTTGCATCACCACACCCACTTGAGTGTGTGTGGTCATGTGTATCAATGTGGTTAGGGAAAAACACATGCAATGACACTCCATTTGTCAAACCATGACCAGAAAGCCCTTGAACATACTTGAATGCATCTGCCACATGCAATGGAGCAATAGTGCAACAGAGGTTGCATCGCCACACCCACATGAGTGTGTGTGGTCATGTGGATCATTGTGGTTTGGAAAAGAAGACATGCAATGACACTCCATGTGTGAAACCATGGTTAGAAAGCCCTAGAACATCTTAGAATGCAACATTAGAATGCAATGGAGCACCAGTGTGACAGAGGTAGCATCACCACACCCACTTGAGTGTGTGTGGTCATGTGGATCATTGTGGTTTGGAAAACAACACGTGCAATGACACTCCATTCGTCAAACCATGGTCATAAAGCTCTAGAACATGTTGGAATGCAACTGCCACATGCAATGGAGCACCGGTGTGTCAGAGATTGCATCACAACACGCACTTGAGTATCAGTGGTCATGTGTCTCATTGTGGTTTGGAAAAGAACACATGCAATGACACTCCATGTGTTAAACCATGGTCAGAAAACCCTAGAACATGTTGTAATGCAACCGCCACATGCAATGGAGCACCAGTGTGACAGAGGTTGCATCACCCCTCCCACTTGAGTGTGTGTGGTCATGTGGATCATTGTGGTTTCGAAAAGAACACATGCAATGACACTCCATGTGTCAAACCATGGTCAGAATGCCCACGAACATGCTCGAATGAAACATTGGAATATAATGGAGCACTAGTGTGACAACGGTTGCATCACCTTGCCCAATTGAGTGTATCTAGTCATGTGGATCATTTTGTTTGGAAAAAACACATGCAATGACACTCCATGTGTCAAACCATGGTCAAAAAGACCTAGAACATGTTAGAATGTAACTTCCACATTCAATGAAGCACCAGTATGTCAGAGTATGCAATGGAGCAGCTGCCGACTCACGGGGGCTACGCCATGGTGCTCGACCCCCTCATCGTCTCCAACGCGCGTACCTGCCGATTCTCGCGCGTCCTCATCGACGGAGGCAGCAGCCTCAACGTCCTCTACCATTTCTCGCTGGAGAAGTTGGGCATTCGCGAATGCGACCTGCGCCCGACTTCCACGACGTTCCATGGCGTACTGCCGGGGCCAGCCTGCGCCCCGCTGGGAAAAATCCAGCTGGACGTCATCTTCGGGACCGAGGAGAACTTCCACCGCGAACCAATCTGGTTCGAGGTGGTAAACCTGACGAGATCCTACCATGCTCTCCTTGGGCGCCCTTCCCTCGCCAAGTTCATGGCCGTCCCCCACTATGTGTACCTCAAGACAAAGATGCCGAGACCCCACGGCGTGACCACCGTCGCCGGCTGCTTCAGGCGGTCGATGGAGTGCGCCTCAGCCGGTTCCAAACTGGCAGAGGCCCTCATCATAGCCGAGGAGAAGCGCGTGATCATGTGAAATGTGGCCATGGCCCAGCAGGACATACCGGCTAGCAGCAAACCGGCTGGAGAAGGAGCTTTCTAGCCGGCGAAGGAGACAAAGAGGATCCTGCTCGACCCCTCCGACCCGACTAAGTTCATCACCATTGGTGCCAGCTTGGACAGCAAATAGGAAGGCGTGGTCGTCGACATCCTCCGTGAGAATCGGGACATCTTTGCATGGTCTCCAAAGGACATGTCGGTTGTACCGAGGGAGTTCGTAGAGCACTCACTTCATGTGCGGCTGGATGCCAGGCCGGTCAAGCAACCTCTGCGCCGGTTCGCAGAGGAGAAGAGGAAGATAATCGGTGACGAGATCACCCGGCTCCTTGCAGCCGGGTTCATCATGGAAGTGTACCACCCGGACTGGTTGGCGAACCCAGTCCTGGTGCTGAAGAAGAACAAGACCTGGCGCATGTGTATCGACTACACCAGCCTGAACAAGGTGTGCCCGAAAGACCCTTTCGCCTTGCCCCGTATCGATCAAGTCATCAATTCCACGGCCGTCTGTGATTTGTTGTCTTTTCTAGATTGCTATTCCGGTTACAATTTGATCCGGTTAAACCCGACTGATCAGATTAAGACATCATTTATCACCCCCTACGGGGCTTTCTGCTACGTAACCATGCCTTTCCGACTAAAGAATGCATGCGCCACCTATCAGCATTGCATGCAGAAGTGCTTGCACTCGTAGATAAGCCGAAACGTGCATGCTTATGTGGATGATGTGGTCATCAAGACCAAGGAGAAGCGCACCCTCCTCGAAGATCTAGGACAGACATTTGGCAACCTCCGCCAGTACCAGATGAAGCTAAACCCGGAGAAGTGCGTCTTCGGAGTGCCATCCGGTCAGCTCCTCGGTTTCCTCGTATCACAACGAGGCATCGAGGCAAATCCAGAGAAGATCACAGCCATCGAGAGGATGCAGCCGCCCAGGAACCTGCTTGGAGTCCAAAAGTTCACCGAATGCCTGGCCTCCCTCAGCCGTTTCGTCAGCCGGCTAGGGGAGAAGGCACTCCCGTTGTACCAGCTGATGAAGAAGACGGATAAGTTCTCCTGGACTTCGCAAGCTGACACGGCATTTCATGACCTCAAGCACATGCTATCCATGGCGCCGGTTCTAGCCACGCTGGCTAGCAAGGAGCCGATGTTGCTCTATATAGCATCCATCAGCCGGGTCGTCAGCGTCTTCCTGGTGGTGGAGCGCCCTGGGGAAGGCAAGGCTCAGCCAGTTCAGAGACCCGTCTACTACCTTAGCGAGGTTTTCTCCCTCTCCAAGCAAAACTACCCCCACTACCAGAAGATGTGCTACGGCGTGTACCTGCCATGCAAGAAGCTCAAGCACTACTTCCAGGAGCATCCGATTAAGGTCGTGTGCACCACACCCCTTTCGGAGATCATCGGCAACAAGGACGCCACCGGCCGAGTCTCCAAGTGGGCCATCAAGCTTGCCGCCTACTCCATCCAGTACGATCCCCGGCTCACGATCAAGTCCCAGGCACTGGCGGACTTCCTCGTCGACTAGGCCGAGACCCAGTATCTCCCACCGGTTTTGGATTCGGACCATTGGAAGATGCTCGGGGGCTTGGGAGCCGGCATCGTGCTCACCTCGCCCAAGGGAGACCGGCTGGAGTACGTGCTGCAGATTCACTTCAAGGCCTCCAACAACATAGCTGAATATGAGGCACTGGCGCACGGACTCCGACTGGCCAAGGAGATCGGTGTCAATCAGATCCTTTGCTTCGGTGATTCGGATCTGGTGGTGCAGCAAGTGTCGAGAGAATGGGACGCCAGAGATGCAAACATGGCCCTCTACCGGTTCCACATCCAGAAGCTCAGCGCCTCCTTCGACGGATGCGAATTCCATCACGTCCCCCGCGCCAACAACGAGGCAGCCGATTCGCTCGCCCGAATCGGATCCACCAGGCAGGCGATCCCACCAGGGGTTTCCTTGGAGCACCTGCGCAAACCCTCCATCAACCTATCGTCAGAATCAGACTCCATCATCTGGGCAGGGAGCGCTCCGGCTGACGGAGCGGCAGAAGCGGGGCAGGTGGAGCCTCCAAAAAAGAAGACCCGCACCAACTCCGGCAGGGCAGGGCCCTCCGGCTCGCAAGACCCGAGGGCTGCCGGTTCGCCAAGCAGCTCGGGAGCTGTCGTCCCGAGTACATCACCCAGACGACCCCCAACATCCATCAGCCGGAGAGCGGGAGCATCCTCGTCATTCGCGAAGTGCCATCCTGGGCACAACCCTTCATGAACTACATCGCCAACGGAGAACTTCCGGATGACGAGGTGGAGGCCAGGCAAATCCGGCACCGCGTGCACACATACACCATCATCAATGGCGAACTATACAAGCGCAGCGTATCCGACATTTTCCAGAGATGTGTCAATGTAGACACGGGCTAACGGCTACTCAAGGACATCCACCAGGGCGAGTGCGGGCACCATGCTTCGTCAAGGGCGATAGTCGCCAAGGCATTTCGCCATGGTTTCTATTGGCCCACCGCCCTCGAGGACGCTGAGCAGCTGGTCCGCGTGTGCAATGGGTGCCAGCGCTTCGGGCAGCTCAGGCACATGCCAACTTCGGTACTCAAGACCACACCGATCACCTGGCCCGTCGTGGTTTGGGGCCTTGACATGGTTGGTCCCTTCAAGCGAGCACGCGCGGGTATGACCCATCTGCTGGTAGCGGTGGATAAATTCACGAAGTGGATCTAGGACAAGCCTATCCGAAAGCGGGACGGGGCGACAGTCGTCACCTTCTTCACCGACATCATCAACCGGTTCGACTACCCCAACAGCATCATCACCGACAACGGCACGAACTTCGCCAAGGGGGCCTTCGCCCGATTCTGCAGCAACAAGGGTATCCGGCTGGACCTTGCCTCAGTCGTGCACCCGCAGTCCAACGGGCAAATCAAAAGAGCAAACGGATTGGTGCTAGCTGGCATCAAGACGCGTCTCATCGAGCCATTGGAGAGGTCATCTGGATGCTAGATCGAGGAACTTCTGGCTGTGCTATGGAGCCTCCGCACCATGCCGAATAGATGAACTAGCTACACCCTGTTCTTCCTGGTCTACGGATCGGAAGCCGTCCTCTCCGCGGACATCGAGTTCGACTCACTGCACAAGCTCCTATACGACGAAAAGGCCAACCAGGAGGCACGGGAGGATGGAGTGGACCTCCTGGAGGAGGCCCGCGAGCTGGCTCTGTCCAGATCAGCCCTGTACCAGCAACGACTACGCCGCTACTATTCAGGCCGGATCCGCCCAGTTGCATTCCGCGAGGGCGACCTGGTCCTCCGGCTGGTGCAAGACACGAAGGGCATGCACAAGGTATCGCCACCCTGGGAGGGCCCCTTCATCATCAGCCGTGCGCTGCCCAACGACTCCTACTATCTCATTGACGCGCAGTAGCCGCGCAAGAACAAGATGGACAAATCAGACGAGGAGACCGAGCGTCCCTGGAATGCGGCCTTGCTGCGCCCGTTTTACACCTAGTCGCCAGACAGTGTATGTATCACACAAACCCTATGAATGGAAATGCGGACCCCTACGAGATGCTTAGGGGCTCCTTGCTAGAAATGTGTTTTCACATCTGTTTTTCCGCTTATGGTTTTCTGGCTTCGACAACCCCTACCTGGGGGCTCGCTGGCTGGTCTGGCCTGCTAAGTCAACAAACCGACTGAGTAGTGTGCGATGATGTAAAAGGCCCACTCTTTGTCTCAGCTATAGACCGCAACCCGGCTGTCCGGCTAGCAAGAGCAAAAGCCCGAGACATCCCACACGAAAAACAGGGAGGAGACGCGACAGATCGGGCGTCCCATCCTTGCAACTAGCTTAAGCTAATCTGGTTGCTAAGCCATTAGTACCGTGCGCAATGTATTGTCAGCTCCCTTCGATTCCGGCTGCAGACCGCAACCCGGCTGCCCAGCAAGGATGCAGCGAAAACAGTAGAGCACATGGGAAAGAGACCAAGTGTCCAGAGAGGCGCAAGCTAGTTTTCAAAAAAACAAATCCGTTTTCCGGCTACAATTTGGCAGACTAACCTATTAACCGGTGAGGATGTATGTGTATGTATATTCTTGTCCGACTACCTTGAGTCGGAATTCAGTAAGAAAAGGAGAAGAAGATTTGAAGTCCTTGCCTTCATCAAGCGCTCCGAATCTCGGGGGCTACACCCACTGGGTGCGCTCGCGCGCCCCCAGTGGAATCTTCTAGTTCCCGACCGGCTAAGGGCGTTTAGCCGGCCGTTCGGAGCCCAGGTGAGGGCAAGGGTAGGAGCAAGAAAATGAGAAGAAGATTCGAAGTCCTTCCCTTCATCAAGCGCTCTGAATCTCGAGGGCTACACCCACTGGGTGCCCTCGCGCGCCCCTAGTGGAATCTTGTAGTTCCCGACCGGCTAAAGGCGTTTAGTCGGTCGTTCGGAGCCCAGGTGAGGGCAAGGGAAGGAGCAAGAGAAGGCAAGAAAGATTCGAAGCACCTGGCTACACCAGCTACTCCGAATCTCGGGGGCTACACCCAGTGGGTGCGCTCGCGCGCCCCCACAGGAATGTTAGTTCTCCCGGCTAAAGGTGTTCAGCCAGCGAAAGTAACCGACTAAGACTAGTCTAGTCAGACAAAGTTAGAAGATTGAGGAAAAGAAGAAAAGATTCGAAGCACCCGGCTACGCCGGCTACCACGAATCTCGGGGGCTACACCCAGTGGGTGCGCTGAGCGCGCCCCCACTGGAGGTGTAGTTCTCCCGGCTAAAGGTGTGTAACCGGGTGAAGTCAGCCGGATAAAGTCAACCGGCGAAATATTAAAGGAAAAGTCGAAGCACAAGATGAAGGGAACTCAAGCTAGTTCAAAATTAACAAGAAAAAGGAGGCGAAGCTCCCATAAGTTTACCCAGCGTCAGAGACAGCCGGTACAGATGGACAAGTTTCAAACAAAATTAAAACAAGACAAATACACCCGGCATCCTGGGGCAGTGGCCACACGGCAGGACCCTTGCCGTAAGGAGCGTTTTGACTGGCGGAGGCTTCAGGCGGAGGAGGAGGCGCGACGCTCGATCCCGTTCTGGCGTCCGCAGCCGGCTGCGTCGGGGCTTCCACTTCAGGAGTAACGACGGACTCCGAGTCAGTGAGCACCTCGTCGGGGTCCACGTAGTCGGCGATCTTGATGGAGGATCCTCGGAGCTCCGGATGGGCCTGGCGGATGGCGGCAAGGTCGGCGCCGGCACGGAAACCTCCGTCGATCTTCTCGACGCAGGTGTCCTTGTACCAGGAGAGCATAAGAGCCAGAGCCATCTCTGCTCCGGCTCGCGCAGCCAAGTCCCATAGCCAGTCCACCGCAGTCGACACCTCCCCCACCTTCGCAACCAGCTGCGCCATCGTCTCCAGAACCGGCGCATCCGGCCACAGGAAGGAGAAGATGTCTCGCGCCGCTTGACGAAGCTTGGCAGCTTCTTTGCCAAGAAGGACGACGAGCTCCTGGGCCGTCGGCTGCGCTCTGGGCTAGTTCTCCTGCAGCCGGTTGTACGCCAGCAGGTCTATGCCGGGATAAAACGCTGTCAGAAAAGAGAGTCAGATCCGGCTACCAGATCTAGAAAGAAAGGGAAACAGAAAAGAAGAACCTACCCTTAGCCGTGTGGCCAACCTGCATCAGCTCCTCCACCAGAGCCTTCTCCTTCGTCGCCAGCCGTTTGATCTCTTTCTCTTGGTCCTTGTTCTGGGCCTCGAGAAGATTGAAGGCCTCGATCTGGCAGGCGAGCGAGGCGTCACGCTCCTTGATGGTGGCCTCCAGCCCATCTACCTTCGCGTGCCAATCCTTATTCTGCAGTCATATAGTAGAGTTGGACTTGCTCAGCCCGTCGTTCGCTTTCTTCAAGCGATCGATCTCGTGCTGAGCGCACACGAGGATAGCTGTGGCGAAACCGGCTATCAGTAAAAAAATATGGACAAGCCGGATGAAGCAAACTTACTCTAGGAGGTCCTGTTGGCAGCAGCAAGCTTCTGCTCCAGGGTCCGATTCCCGTCGGCTGCGGCCTCCAGCAGCCGGATCTCCTTCACCACCAGTTCGAGGGTAGCGGCAAGGTCCGTCAGTGAGGCGGCGGAGGAGGCATCGTCATCCATGGCGTTGGCGGCTAAGGAGTCCTTCGCGGCAATCACCGCCGTCCTCCACTCCTCCCTCGACTCGTCGTGGGAGTTGTCATCGCCGACAACCACGAGCTCCTTGCCGGTAGCGGCCCCCCGCGTGCCCGCGGAAGAGCCACCCGGTTGAGGATCCGTGTCTGGCTGGACCACCACGACCGTCTGCGGACCCTCTGCTCTAGCTGAGGCGACCGGTTCAGATCGAGGTGGTGGCGGAGGCGGCGCCACGGGAGAAGGAGGGGCGTGGGAAGACGAGGTCAGAGCGTGAGGCGGCGACCCGGTTGGCGCTCGCACCGGGCTCGCGGCTCCAAAGGAGACCAGCGTGCTAAGAAAACAGAAGACAGGAGAAAGGAAACAAAAGCAAATAAGCCAAGGGCAGGAAGGGCGCCGGTCTGGCTCCTCTTGGGGGACGGCTCCTCCGCGGCAGGCCGGCGGGAGCTGGAACGGCTGGAGCCGCTCCCACAAGCTTCGCCGTCCATCATAGGGCGCTGCGCCGGATCGGAAGTCGGTGTGGCCTCCTCCTCCTCGTGAACATTCGCGTGGGGGTCGGCAGCCGGCTCATCATTTTGGCTGGGGAAGGCATCACCATCCCTGTCCGACTCCTCGCCGGACCGCCGAGCACGTGGCTCGGGCAAGTCAGGCGTGAACTCCTCAAGGGGAGCTTCACCCTCCTCGCGAAGGATGCAAGCGAAGATCTGCCGAATACAAGAAGTTAGCCGGACAAAACAAGAAAGAAATGCAAGAAGTACAAAAGAAGTTTCCGGCTAGAAGAACTTACCCGGGGCGCGTGCTTCTCCTGGCTGTAGGGCGCCAGACTGAACTTCCAGCCCTCCGGCAGCCGCTCCTTGGTGATCGTCCACACCGACTCCTTCAGGTTGTGGTAACGGGGATTGCGGCATGACAGCCGGGTCAGGTCCAGCCGGCCAGAGTAGTAGCACATTTTGTGCGCTCGCTGCTACAACGACATCATCAGCCGGGACATCCAGCTGAGGGTGATGTCCAGGCCGGTTAGCCGGTAGGTGACAAGAGAGCGCATGCGCTGCAGCATCACGTCCGACTCCGCCTTGTCGCCGTGGATCTTCAGCTCCTAGTTCTGTCGGCTGGACTAGACATCCTGGAAAGCCGGAAGATTGATCCGGTCGACGTTGGTGACGTTCTTGACGTAGAAGTACGACTGCTGCCACAGTCGTACCGTTTCATGGAGCAAGAACTTGGGGTAGCCGGATTGGGCGCGGGAGTAAATGGAGGCACCGCCGCAGACGACTAGCGGCCCCTTCGTGTACTACACTTGTGGCCGAACTCGGAAGAGCCGACAGAAGAGCCAGAGATCAGGCTGGATCCCAAGGTAGCTCTCGCAGAAGGCCATGAAGTGCGCCAACGTCCCGATTGCGTTGGCACCGAGATGGTGGAGGCGGAGATCGAAGAACGCCAGGAAGGTGAGGAAGAAGGGATGCACCAGCAAGGCGAACCCGCGCACCAGATGGGAGAGGAAGATGACGCGCTCCCCCTCCGCCGGGTGCAGCGACACCTCTCCCGCCGGCACCAACCGCACCGCCACTTCCTCCTCCGGCGGAAGGACGCGGGTTGCGCGGTACTTCTGGATGTGGTCCTCCGTGATGGAGGAGCCACACCAACCTCCGCGGTTGGCTGCCATTACCAGCTGACAGGGAGGCGCGGCGGCGGAGGAGAGACGGTGGCCCGTACCGCCGACGACATAGAGCGGGCGGTGCAGCGGGCTTCAGCGGCAGCAGAGTAAGGGTGCAAAGGGCAGGAGCGCGCTGGGAAGAGGAAAACTGGAGCGAGGGAGCAAAGGAGGGGAACTGCTCCCCCGCGGCGTCCCTTTAAAGGACCGGAAGCACAACCATCAACAGCGCCACATGGCGCGAATCCGGACGACCCTCACCCCAACCGCTGCCCAGATCCCGTGTGCCGAAACGGGATGCGCAGAAGACCCGGGAGCGAGAACCGAGGCGTCGGGCAGTAGTTTCCCGAGGCGACGTGCGACGGGACGTTACGCTGCCCGCCGTAGTGCAATGATGGCGCGTGCGCGCATGGCTGGCGTCAGCACTGACGTCACGGGTAGCGCAACCGCCAGGCGTAGCCGGACACCAAATTCAAAACCAAGAGGGAGCCTACGCACATTTCGCCTAAGGGCGGAATCCACACACGCTCGGGGGCTAGTGTCAGGGGCATGATCCCCAGATACCCCAACCGGACAAGAAACTGGGCAGTCGGATTGCGTCCGGCTGACCAGAGGCAGCCGGGCAAGGCAAGACAGGTCGGTTATCGCATGGTAGCCAGATCGGCAAGAAGCAGCCGACTACGGCAACGTAGCCGGAACCAATCAGTGAGACAGGACGACGTGCGTATCAGTGCACGGTACGCCCTGTATGATGACAAGACCAGTAACCACCCGGCCATACCGAAGACGTTGCGGCTGACGACAGGCTCGCACGGCGTCCACTATGCCTACGACAGCCATACCGATCATACTCCGATGTGACATACCATACCGGATACTGTAGATGACCAGCCGGCTAGGACCCGCATATGGGGCCCGCCAGTCGGACTGGCCAGTGAGACCGTTGCCTCTCTGCCTATATAAGGAGAGGCAACGCCTCAGTAGAAAGGGTTGGTCTCAGTGCATTTAAGGCAGTAGCTAGAGAATACAGCTCAAGGAGCACTTTTAGTTCGTATATCCCTCATAGTCAGATCCGGCAGGAGTAGGAGTTTTACCTCATCACGAGGGCTCCGAACCTGGGTACTTCCTGCGTCCAGCTACGCTTGCTTGTATCCAATCCCGCCTGCGGATGCCGTCGATAGCTTCCCTGCTAGTCCCCACACCTCTATCTAACCTCCTTAGGTACTGCCGTTCCCAATACAACGACACCTAGTGTCATTGCATGTGTCTTCTTCTAAACAAACCACATAAGGATCCACCAGTGTCATTGCATGTATGTTCTTTTCATGAACCACACCTAGTGTCATTGCATGCGTGTTCTTCTAAACAAACCACATAAGTCATTGCATGTCTGTTCTTTTCATGAACCACACCCGGTGTCATTTCATGTGTGTTCCTCTAGACATACCACATAAGGATCCACCGGTGTCATTGCAAGTCTGTTCCTCTAAACAAACCACATAAGGATCCACCAGTGTCATTGGATGTGTGTTCTTCTCATGAACCACACATGGATCCACCGGTGTCATTGCATGTCTGTTCCTCTAAACAAACCACATAAGGATCCACCAGTGTCATTGCATGTCTATTCTTTTCATGAATCACACCCAGTGTCATTGCATGTGTGTTCTTCTAAACAAACCACATAAGGACCCACCAGTGTCATTGCTTGTCTGTTCTTTTCATGAACCACACATAAGGATCCACCAGTGTTATTGCATGTCTGTTCTTTTCATGAACCACACCCAGTGTCATTGCATGTGTGTTCTGTTCATGAACCACAACTAGAGTCATTGCTTGTCTGTTCTTTGCATGAACCACACCCAGAGTTATTGCATGTCTATTCTTTTCATGAACCACACCCGGTGTCACTGCATGTCTGTTCTTTTCATGAACCACATAAGGATCTACCAGTGTCATTGGATGTGTTTTCTTCTCATGAACCACACGTGGATCCACCGGTGTCATTGCATGTCTGTTCCTCTAAACAAACCACATAAGGATCCACCAGTGTCATTGGATGTCTGTTCTTTTCATGAACCACACCCAGTGTCATTGCATGTGTGTTCTTCTAAACAAACCACATAAGGATCCACCAGTGTCATTGCCTGTCTGTTCTTTTCATGAACCACACCCAGTGTCAGTGCATGTCTGTTCTTTTCATGAACCACACCCAATGTCATTGCATGTGTGTTCTTGTAAACAAACCACATAAGGATCTACCAGTGTCATTGGATGTGTGTTCTTCTCATGAACCACACGTGGATCCACCGGTGTCATTGCATGTTTGTTCCTCTAAACAAACCACATAAGGATCCACTAGTGTCATTGCATGTCTGTTCTTTTCATGAACCACACCCAGTGTCATTGCATGTGTGTTCTTCTAAACAAACCACATAAGGATCCACCAGTGTCATTGCCTGTCTGTTCTTTCCATGAACCACACCCAGAGTCATTGCATGTCTGTTCTTTTCATGAACCACACTCGGTGTCATTGCATGTGTGTTCCTCTAGACATACCACATAAGGATCCACCGGTGTCATTGCAAATTTGTTCCTCTAAACAAACCACATAAGGATCCACCAGTGTCATTGGATGTGTGTTCTTCTCATGAACCACACATGGATCCACCGGTGTCATTGCATGTCTGTTCCTCTAAACAAACCACATAAGGATCCACCAGTGTCATTGCATGTCTATTCTTTTCATGAATCACACCCAGTGTCATTGCATGTGAGTTCTTCTAAACAAACCACATGAGGATCCACCAGTGTCATTGCATGTCTGTTCTTTTCATGAACCACACATAAGGATCCACCTGTGTCATTGCATGTCTGTTCTTTTCATGAACCACACCCAGTGTCATTGCATGTGTGTTCTGTTCATGAACCACAGCTAGAGTCATTGCATGTCTGTTCTTTGCATGAACCACACCCAGATTCATTGCATGTCTATTCTTTTCATGAACCACACCCGATGTCACTGCATGTCTATTCTTTTCATGAACCACATAAGGATCTACCAGTGTCATTGGATGTGTGTTCTTCTCATGAACCACACGTGGATCCACCGGTGTCATCGCATGCCTATTCTTTTCATGAACCACACATAAGGATCCACCAGTGTCATTGCATGTCTATTCTTTTCATGAACCACACCCAGTGTCATTGCATGTATGTTCTTTTCATGAACCACAACCAGTGTCACTGCATGTCTGTTCTTTTCATGAACCACAACCAGTGTCACTGCATGTGTGTTTTGTTCATGAACCACAGCTAGAGTCATTGCATGTGTGTTCTGTTCATCAACCACAGCTAGAGTCATTGCATGTCTGTTCTTTTCATGAACCACACCCGGTGTCACTGCATGTCTGTTTTTTTCATGAACCACACCCGGTGTCACTGCATGTCTGTTCTTTTCATGAACCACATAAGGATCTACTAGTATCATTGGATGTGTGTTCTTCTCATGAACCACACGTGGATCCACCTGTGTCATTGCGTGTCTGTTCCTCTAAACAGACCACATAGGGATGCACCAATGTCATTGCATGTCTGTTCTTTTCATGAACCACACCCAGTGTCATTGCATGTGTGTTCTTCTAGACAAACCACATAAGGATCCACCAGTGTCATTGCCTGTCTGTTCTTTTCATGAACCACACCCAGAGTCATTGCATGTCTGTTCTTTTCATGAACCACACCCGGTGTCATTGCATGTGTGTTCCTCTAGACATACCACATAAGGATCCACCGGTGTCATTGCAAATTTGTTCCTCTAAACAAACCACATAAGGATCCACCAGTGTCATTGGATGTGTGTTCTTCTCATGAACCACACATGGATCCACCGGTGTCATTGCATGTCTGTTCCTCTAAACAAACCACATAAGGATCCACCAGTGTCATTGCATGTCTATTCTTTTCATGAATCACACCCAGTGTCATTGCATGTGTGTTCTTCTAAACAAACCACATAAGGATCCACCAGTGTCATTGCATGTCTGCTCTTTTTATGAACCACACCCAGTGTCATTGCATGTGTGTTCTTCTAAACAAACCACATAAGGATCCACCAGTGTCATTGCCTGTCTATTCTTTTCATGAACCACACCCAGTGTTAGTGCATGTCTGTTCTTTTCATGAACCACACCTAGTGTCACTGCATGTCAGTTCTTTTCATGAACCACATAAGGATCTACCAATGTCATTGGATGTGTGTTCTTCTCATGAAGCACACGTGGATCCACCGGTGTCATTGCATGTCTGTTCCTCTAAACAAACCACATAAGGATCCTCTAGTGTCATTGCATGTCTGTTCTTTTCATGAACCACACCCAATGTCATTGCATGTGTGTTCTTCTAAACAAACCATATAAGGATCCACCAGTGTCATTGCATGTCTGTTCTTTTCATGGACCACATAAGGATCCACCAGTGTCATTGCATGTTTGTTCTTTTCATGGACCACATAAGGATCCACCAGTGTCATTGCATGTCTGTTCTTTTCATGAACCACACCCAGTGTCATTGCATGTCTGTTCTTTTCATGAACCACAACCAGTGTCACTGCATGTCTGTTGTCTTCATGAACCACTAAAGGATCTACCAGTGTCATTGGATGTGTGTTCTTCTCATGAACCACACGTGGATCCACCCGTGTCATTGCATGTCTGTTCCTCTAAACAAACCACATAAGGATCCACCAGCGTCATTGCGTGTCTGTTCTTTTCATGAACCACACCCAGTGTCATTGCATGTGTGTTCCTCTAAACAAACCACATAAGGAACCACCAGTGTCATTGCATGTCTGTTCTTTTCATGAACCACACCCAGTGTCATTGCATGTGTGTTCCTCTAAACAAACCACATAAGGAACCACCAGTGTCATTGCCTGTCTGTTCTTTTCATGAACCACACCCAGTGTCATTGCATGTGTCTTCTTCTAAACAAACAACAAGTCATTGCATGTCTGTTCTTTTCATGAACCACACCCGGTGTCATTTCATGTGTGTTCCTCTAGATAGACCACATAAGGATCCACCGGTGTCATTGCATGTCTGTTCCTCTAAACAAACCACATAAGGATCCACCAGTGTCATTGGATGTGTGTTCTTCTCATGAACCACACATGGATCCACCGGTGTCATTGGATGTCTGTTCATCTAAACAAACCATATAAGGATCCAACAGTGTCATTTCCATTCTGTTCTTTTTATGAACCACCCCCAGTGTCATTGCATGTGTGTTCTTCTAAACAAACCACATAAGGATCCACCAGTGTCATTGCATGTCTGTTATTTTCATGAACCACACCCAGTGTCATTGCATGTGTGTTTTGTTCATGAACCACAGCTAGAATCATTGCATGTCTGTTCTTTTCATGAACCACACCCAGTGTCATTGCATGTCTGTTCTTTTCATGAACCACACCCGGTGTCACTGCATGTCTGTTCTTTTCATGAACCACATAAGGATCTACCAGTGTCATTGGATGTCTGTTCTTCTCATGAACCACACGTGGATCCACCGGTGTCATTGCATGTCTGTTCCTCTAAACAAACCACATAAGGATCCACCAGTGTCATTGCATGTCTGTTCTTTTCATGAACCACACCTAGTGTCATTGCATGTGTGTTCTTCTAAACAAACCACATAAGGATCCACCAGTGTCATTGCCTGTCTGTTCTTTTCATGAACCACACCCAGTGTCAGTGCATGTCTATTCTTTTCATGAACCACACCCAGTGTCACTGCATGTCAGTTCTTTTCATGAACCACATAAGGATCTACCAGTGTCATTGGATGTGTGTTCTTCTCATGAACCACACGTGGATCCACCGGTGTCATTGCATGTCTGTTCCTCTAAACAAACCACATAAGGATCCACCAGTGTCATTGCATGTCTGTTCTTTTCATGAACCACACCCAGTGTCATTGCATGTGTGTTCTTCTAAACAAACCACATAAGGATCCACCAGTGTCATTGCATGTATGTTCTTTTCATGAGCCACATAAGGATCCACCAGTGTCATTGCATGTCTGTTCTTTTCATGAACCACATAAGGATCCACCAGTGTCATTGCATGTCTGT
This sequence comes from Avena sativa, assembly GCA_916181665.1. Lineage (NCBI taxonomy): Eukaryota > Viridiplantae > Streptophyta > Magnoliopsida > Poales > Poaceae > Avena > Avena sativa. The sequence continues at coordinate 343,207,670 of OV702288.1, forward strand.
TCTTTTCATGAACCACACCCAGTGTCATTGCATGTCTGTTCTTTTCATGAACCACAACCAGTGTCACTGCATGTCTGTTCTTTTCATGAACCACATAAGGATCTACCAGTGTCATTGGATGTGTGTTCTTCTCATGAACCACACGTGGATCCACCGGTGTCATTGCATGTCTGTTCCTATAAAAAAACCACATAAGGATCCACCAGTGTCATTGCGTGTCTGTTCTTTTCATGAACCACACCCAGTGTCATTGCATGTGTGTTCCTCTAAACAAACCACATAAGGATCCACCAGTGTCATTGCCTGTCTGTTCTTTTCATGAACCACACCCAGTGTCATTGCATGTGTCTTCTTCTAAACAAACCACAATTCATTGCATGTCTGTTCTTTTCAAGAACCACACCCGGTGTCATTTCATGTGTGTTCCTCTAGATAGACGACATAAGGATCCACTGGTGTCGTTGCATGTCTGTTCCTCTAAACAAACCACATAAGGATCCACCAGTGTCATTGGATGTGTGTTCTTCTCATGAACCACACATGGATCCACCGGTGTCATTCCATGTCTGTTCTTTTCATGAACCACATAAGGATCCACTAGTGTCATTGCATGTCTGTTCTTTTCATGAACCACATAAGGGTCCACCAGTGTCATTGCATGTCTGTTCTTTTCATGAACCACACCTAGTGTCATTGCATGTCTGTTCTTTTCATGAACCACAACCAGTGTCACTGCATGTCTGTTCTTTTCATGAACCACATAAGGATCTACCAGTGTCATTGGATGCGTATTCTTCTCATGAACCAAACGTGGATCCACCTGTGTCATTGCATGTCTGTTCCTCTAAACAGACCACATAAGGATGCACCAGTGTCATTGCATGTCTGTTCTTTTCATGAACCACACCTAGTGTCATTGCATGTGTGTTCTTCTAAACAAACCACATAAGGATCTACCAGTGTCATTGCCCGTCTGTTCTTTTCATGAACCACACCCAGTGTCAGTGCATGTCTGTTCTTTTCATGAACCACACCCAGTGACACTGCATGTCAGTTTGTTTCTTGAACTTGCCCATCTGTTCTTTTCATGAACCACACCCAGTGTCAGTGCATGTCTGTTCTTTTCATGAACCACACCCAGTGACACTGCATGTCAGTTTGTTTCTTGAACCACATAAGGATCTACTAGTGTCATTGGATGTGTGTTCTTCTCATGAACCACACGTGGATCCACCGGTGTCATTGCATGTATGTTCCTCTAAACAAACCACATAAGGATCCACCAGTGTCATTGCATGTCTGTTCTTTTCATGAACCACACCAGTGTCATTGCATGTGTGTTCCTCTAGACATACCACATAAGGATCCACCGGTGTCATTGCAAGTCTGTTCCTCTAAACAAACCACATAAGGATCCACCAGTGTCATTGCATGTCTGTTCTTTTCATGAACCACATAAGGATGCACTAGTGTCAGTGCATGTATGTTCTTTTCATGAACCACATAAGGATCCACCAGTGTCATTGCATGTCTGTTCTTTTCATGAACCACACCCGGTGTCATTTCATGTGTGTTCCTCTAGACATACCACATAAGGATCCACCGGTGTCATTGAAAGTCTGTTCCTCTAAACAAACCACATAAGGATCCACCAGTGTCATTGGATGTGTGTTCTTCTCATGAACCACACATGGATCCACCGGTGTCATTGCATGTCTGTTCCTCTAAACAAACCACATAAGGATCCACCAGTGTCATTGCATGTCTATTCTTTTCATGAATCACACCCAGTGTCATTGCATGTGTGTTCTTCTAAACAAACCACATAAGGATCCACCAGTCTCATTACATGTCTATTCTTTTCATGAACCACACATAAGGATCCACCAGTGTCATTGCATGTCTATTCTTTTCATGAACAACACCCAGTGTCATTGCATGTGTGTTCTGTTCATTAACCACAGCTAGAGTCATTGCATGGCTGTTCTTTACATGAACCACACCCAGTGTCATTGCATGTCTATTCTTTTCATGAACCACACCCGGTGTCACTGCATGTCTGTTCTTTTCATGAACCACATAAGGATCTACTAGTGTCATTGGATGTCTCTTTTTCTCATGAACCACACGTGGATCCACCGGTGTCATTGCATGTCTGTTCCTCTAAACAAACCACATAAGGATCCACCAGTGTCATTGCATGTCTGTTCTTTTCATGAACCACACCCAGTGTCATTGCATGTGTGTTCTTCTAAACAAACCACATAAGGATCCACCAGTGTCATTGCTTGTCTGTTCTTTTCATGAACCACACCCAGTGTCAGTGCATGTCTGTTCTTTTCATGAACCACACCCAGTGTCACTGCATGTCAGTTCTTTTCATGAACCACATAAGGATCTACCAGTGTCATTGGATGTGTGTTCTTCTCATGAACCACACGTGGATCCACCGGTGTCATTGCATGTCTGTTCCTCTAAACAAACCACATAAGGATCCACCAGTGTCATTGCATGTCTGTTCTTTTCATGAACCACACCCAGTGTCATTGCATGTGTGTTCTTCTAAACAAACCACATAAGGATCCACCAGTGTCATTGCATGTCTGTTCTTTTCATGAACCACATAAGGATCCACCAGTGTCATTGCCTGTCTGTTCTTTTCATGAACCACACCCAGTGTCAGTGCATGTCTGTTCTTTTCATGAACCACACCCAGTGTCATTGCATGTGTGTTCTTGTAAACAAACCACATAAGGATCTACCAGTGTCATTGGATGTCTGTTCCTCTAAACAAACCACATAAGGATCCACTAGTGTCACTGCATGTCTGTTCTTTTCATGAACCACACCCAGTGTCATTGCATGTGTGTTCTTCTAAACAAACCACATAAGGATCCACCAGTGTCATTGCATGTCTGTTCTTTTCATGAAACACACCCAGTGTCATTGCATGTGTGTTCTTCTAAACAAACCACATAAGGATCCACCAGTGTCATTGCATGTCTGTTCTTTTCATGAACCACATAAGGAACCTCCAGTGTCATTGCATGTCTATTCTTTTCATGAATCACACCCAGTGTCATTGCATGTGTGTTGTTCTAAACAAACCACATAAGGATCCACCAGTGTCATTGCATGTCTGTTCTTTTCATGAACCACACATAAGGATCCACCAGAGTCATTGCATGTCTGTTCTTTTCATGAACCACACCCAGTGTCATTGCATGTGTGTTCTGTTCATGAACCACAGCTAGAGTCATTGCATGTCTGTTCTTTGCATGAACCACACCCAGTTTCATTGCATGTCTATTCTTTTCATGAACCACACCTGATTACACTGCACGTCTGTTCTTTTCATGAACCACATAAGGATCTACCAGTGTCATTGGATGTGTGTTCTTCTCATGAACCACATGTGGATCCACCGGTGTCATTGCCTGTATGTTCCTCTAAACAAACCACATAAGGATCCACCAGTGTCATTGCATGTCTGTTCTTTTCATGAACCACACCCAGTGTCATTGCATGTGTGTTCTTCTAAACAAACCACATAAGGATCCACCAGTGTCATTGCCTGTCTATTCTTTTCATGAACTACACCCAGTGTCAGTGCATGTCTGTTCTTTTCATGAACCACACCCAGTGTCACTGCATGTCAGTTCTTTTCATGATCCACATAAGGATCTACCAATGTCATTGGATGTGTGTTCTTCTCATGAAGCACACGTGGATCCACCGGTGTCATTGCATGTCTGTTCCTCTAAACAAACCACATAAGGATCCTCTAGTGTCATTGCATGTCTGTTCTTTTCATGAACCACACCCAGTGTCATTGCATGTGTGTTCTTCTAAACAAACCATATAAGGATCCACCAGTGTCATTGCATGTATGTTCTTTTCATGGACCACATAAGGATCCACCAGTGTCATTGCATGTCTGTTCTTTTCATGAACCACACCCAGTGTCATTGCATGTCTGTTCTTTTCATGAACCACAACCAGTGTCACTGCATGTCTGTTGTTTTCATGAACCACATAAGGATCTACCAGTGTCATTGGATGTGTGTTCTTCTCATGAACCACACGTGGATCCACCCGTGTCATTGCATGTCTCTTCCTCTAAACAAACCACATAAGGATCCACCAGCGTCATTGCGTGTCTGTTCTTTTCATGAACCACACCCAGTGTCATTGCATGTGTGTTCCTCTAAACAAACCACATAAGGAACCACCAGTGTCGTTGCCTGTCTGTTCTTTTCATGAACCACACCCAGTGTCATTGCATGTGTGTTCCTCTAAACAAACCACATAAGGAACCACCAGTGTCATTGCCTGTCTGTTCTTTTCATGAACCACACCCAGTGTCATTGCATGTGTCTTCTTCTAAACAAACCACAAGTCATTGCATGTCTGTTCTTTTCATGAACCACACCCGGTGTCATTTCATGTGTGTTCTTCTAGATTGACCACATAAGGATCCACCGGTGTCATTGCATGTCTGTTCCTCTAAACAAACCACATAAGGATCCACCAGTGTCATTGGATGTGTGTTCTTCTCATGAACCACACATGGATCCACCGGTGTCATTGGATGTCTGTTCCTCTAAACAAACCACATAAGGATCCACCAGTGTCATTGCATGTCTGTTCTTTTCATGAACCACCCCCAGTGTCATTGCATGTGTGTTCTTCTAAACAAACCACATAAGAATCCACCAGTGTCATTGCATGTCTGTTATTTTCATGAACCACACCCAGTGTCATTGCATGTGTGTTTTGTTCATGAACCACAGCTAGAGTCATTGCATGTCTGTTCTTTTCATGAACCACACCCAGTGTCATTGCATGTCTGTTCTTTTCATGAACCACACCCGGTTTCACTGCATGTCTGTTCTTTTCATGAACCACATAAGGATCTACCAGTGTCATTGGATGTGTGTTCTTCTCATGAACCACACGTGGATCCACCTGTGTCATTGCATGTATGTTCCTCTAAACAGACCACATAAGGATGGACCAGTGTCATTGCATGTCTGTTCTTTTCATGAACCACACCAAGTGTCATTGCATGTGTGTTCTTCTAAACAAACCACATAAGGATCCACCAGTGTCATTGCCCGTCTGTTCTTTTCATGAACCACACCCAGTGTCAGTGCATGTCTGTTCTTTTCATGAACCACACCCAGTGACACTGCATGTCAGTTTGTTTCTTGAACCACATAAGGATCTACTAGTGTCATTGGATGTGTGTTCTTCTCATGAACCACACGTGGATCCACCGGTGTCATTGCATGTATGTTCCTCTAAACAAACCACATAAGGATCCACCAGTGTCATTGCATGTCTGTTCTTTTCATGAACCACACCAGTGTCATTGCATGTGTGTTCCTCTAGACATACCACATAAGGATCCACCGGTGTCATTGCAAGTCTGTTCCTCTAAACAAACCTCATAAGGATCCATCAGTGTCATTGGATGTGTGTTCTTCTCATGAACCACACATGGATCCACCGGTGTCATTGCATGTCTGTTCCTCTAAACAAACCACATAAGGATCCACCAGTGTCATTGCATGTCTATTCTTTTCATGAATCACACCCAGTGCATGTGTGTTCTTCTAAACAAACCACATAAGCATCCACCAGTGTCATTACATGTATGTTCTTTTCATGAACCACACCCAGTGTCATTGCATGTGTGTTCTGTTCATTAACCACAGCTAGAGTCATTGCATGTTTGTTCTTTACATGAACCACACCCAGTGTCATTGCATGTCTGTTCTTTTCATGAACCACACCCGGTGTCACTGCATGTCTGTTCTTTTCATGAACCACATAAGGATCTACCAGTGTCATTGGATGTCTGTTCTTCTCATGAACCACACGTGGATCCACCGGTGTCATTGCATGTCTGTTCCTCTAAACAAACCACATAAGGATCCACCAGCGTCATTGCATGTCTATTCTTTTCATGAACCACACCCAGTGTCATTGCATGTGTGTTCTTCTAAACAAACCACATAAGGATCCACCAGTGTCATTGCCTGTCTGTTCTTTTCATGAACCACACCTAGTGTCAGTGCATGTCTGTTCTTTTCATGAACCACACCCAGTGTCACTGCATGTCAGTTCTTTTCATGAACCACATAAAGATCTACCAGTGTCATTGGATGTGTGTTCTTCTCATGAACCACACGTGGATCCACCGGTGTCATTGCATGTCTGTTCCTCTAAACAAACCACATAAGGATCCACCAGTGTCATTGCATGTCTGTTCTTTTCATGAACCACACCCAGTGTCATTGCATGTGTGTTCTTCTAAACAAACCACATAAGGATCCACCAGTGTCATTGCATGTCTGTTCTTTTCATGAGCCACATAAGGATCCACTAGTGTCATTGCATGTCTGTTCTTTTCATGAACCACATAAGGATCCACCAGTGTCATTGCATGTCTGTTATTTTCATGAACCACACCCAGTGTCATTGCATGTCTGTTCTTTTCATGAACCACAACCAGTGTCACTGCATGTCTGTTCTTTTCATGAACCACATATGGATCTACCAGTGTCATTGGATGTGTGTTCTTCTCATGAACCACACGTGGATCCACCGGTGTCATTGCATGTCTGTTCCTATAAACAAACCACATAAGGATCCACCAGCGTCATTGCGTGTCTGTTCTTTTCAAGAACCACACCCAGTGTCATTGCATGTGTGTTCCTCTAAACAAACCACATAAGGATCCACCAGTGTCATTGCCTGTCTGTTCTTTTCATGAACCACACCCAGTGTCATTGCATGTATCTTCTTCTAAACAAACCACAAGTCATTGCATGTCTGTTCTTTTCAAGAACCACACCCGGTGTCATTTCATGTGTGTTCCTCTAGATAGACGACATAAGGATCCACTGGTGTCGTTGCATGTCTGTTCCTCTAAACAAACCACATAAGGATCCACCAGTGTCATTGGATGTGTGTTCTTCTCATGAACCACACATGGATCCACCGGTGTCATTCCATGTCTGTTCTTTTCATGAACCACATAAGGATCCACTAGTGTCATTGCATGTCTGTTCTTTTCATGAACCACATAAGGGTCCACCAGTGTCATTGCATGTCTGTTCTTTTCATGAACCACACCCAGTGTCATTGCATGTCTGTTCTTTTCATGAACCACAACCAGTGTCACTGCATGTCTGTTCTTTTCATGAACCACATAAGGATCTACCAGTGTCATTGGATGCGTGTTCTTCTCATGAACCAAACGTGGATCCACCTGTGTCATTGCATGTCTGTTCCTCTAAACAGACCACATAAGGATACACCAGTGTCATTGCATGTCTGTTCTTTTCATGAACCACACCTAGTGTCATTGCATGTGTGTTCTTCTAAACAAACCACATAAGGATCTACCAGTGTCATTGCCCGTCTGTTCTTTTCATGAACCACACCCAGTGTCAGTGCATGTCTGTTCTTTTCATGAACCACACCCAGTGACACTGCATGTCAGTTTGTTTCTTGAACCACATAAGGATCTACTAGTGTCATTGGATGTGTGTTCTTCTCATGAACCACACGTGGATCCACCGGTGTCATTGCATGTATGTTCCTCTAAACAAACCACATAAGGATCCACCAGTGTCATTGCATGTCTGTTCTTTTCATGAACCACACCAGTGTCATTGCATGTGTGTTCCTCTAGACATACCACATAAGGATCCACCAGTGTCATTGGATGTGTGTTCTTCTCATGAACCACACATGGATCCACCGGTGTCATTGCAAGTCTGTTCCTCTAAACAAACCACATAAGGATCCACCAGTGTCATTGGATGTGTGTTCTTCTCATGAACCACACATGGATCCACCGGTGTCATTGCATGTCTGTTCCTCTAAACAAACCACATAAGGATCCACCAGTGTCATTGCATGTCTATTCTCTTCATGAATCACACCCAGTGTCATTGCATGTGTGTTCTTCTAAACAAACCACATAAGGATCCACCAGTGTCATTACATGTCTGTTCTTTTCATGAACCACACATAAGGATCCACCAGTGTCATTGCATGTCTGTTCTTTTCATGAACAACACCCAGTGTCATTGCATGTCTGTTCTGTTCATTAACCATAGCTAGAGTCATTGCATGTCTGTTCTTTACATGAACCACACCCAGTGTCATTGCATGTCTATTCTTTTCATGAACCACACCCGGTGTCACTGCATGTCTGTTCTTTTCATGAACCACATAAGGATCTACCAGTGTCATTGGATGTCTGTTCTTCTCATGAACCACACGTGGATCCACCGGTGTCATTGCATGTATGTTCCTCTAAACAAACCACATAAGGATCCACCAGTGTCATTGCATGTCTGTTCTTTTCATGAACCACACCGAGTGTCATTGCATGTGTGCTCTTCTAAACAAACCACATAAGGATCCACCAGTGTCATTGCCTATCTGTTCTTTTCATGAACCACACCCAGTGTCAGTGCATGTCTGTTCTTTTCATGAACCACACCCAGTGTCACTGCATGTCAGTTCTTTTCATGAACCACATAAGGATCTACCAGTGTCATTGGATGTGTGTTCTTCTCATGAACCACACGTGGATCCACCGGTGTCATTGCATGTTTGTTCCTCTAAACAAACCACATAAGGATCCACCAGTCTCATTGCATGTCTGTTCTTTTCATGAACCACACCCAGTGTCATTGCATGTGTGTTCTTCTAAACAAACCACATAAGGATCCACCAGTGTCATTGCATGTCTGTTCTTTTCATGAACCACATAAGGATCCACTAGTGCCATTGCCTATCTGTTCTTTTCATGAACCACACCTAGTGTCATTGCATGTGTCTTCTTCTAAACAAACCACAAGTCATTGCATGTCTGTTCTTTTCATGAACCACACCCGGTGTCATTTCATGTGTGTTCCTCTAGATAGACGACATAAGGATCCACTGGTGTCATTGCATGTCTGTTCCTCTAAACAAACCACATAAGGATCCACCAGTGTCATTGGATGTGTGTTCTTCTCATGAACCACACATGGATCCACCGGTGTCATTGCATGTCTGTTCCTCTAAACAAACCACATAAGGATCCACCAGTGTCATTGCATGTCTGTTCTTTTCATGAACCACATAAGGATCCACTAGTGTCATTGCATGTATGTTCTTTTCATGAACCACATAAGGATCCACCAGTGTCATTGCATGTGTGTTCTTTTCATGAACCACACCCAGTGTCATTGCATGTCTGTTCTTTTCATGAACCACAACCAGTGTCACTGCATGTCTGTTCTTTTCATGAACCACATAAGGATCTACCAGTGTCATTGGACGTGTGTTCTTCTCATGAACCACACGTGGATCCACCGGTGTCATTGCATGTCTGTTCCTATAAACAAACCACATAAGGATCCACCAGCGTCATTGCGTGTCTGTTCTTTTCATGAACCACACCCAGTGTCATTGCATGCGTGTTCCTCTAAACAAACCACATAAGGATCCACCAGTGTCATTGCCTGTCTGTTCTTTTCATGAACCACACCTAGTGTCATTGCATGTGTCTTCTTCTAAACAAACCACAAGTCATTGCATGTCTGTTCTTTTCAAGAACCACACCCGGTGTCATTTCATGTGTGTTCCTCTAGATAGACGACATAAGGATCCACTGGTGTCATTGCATGTCTGTTCCTCTAAACAAACCACATAAGGATCCACCAGTGTCATTGGATGTGTGTTCTTCTCATGAACCACACATGGATCCACCGGTGTCATTGCATGTCTGTTCTTTTCATGAACCACATAAGGATCCACTAGTGTCATTGCATGTCTGTTCTTTTCATGAACCACATAAGGATCCACCAGTGTCATTGCATGTCTGTTCTTTTCATGAACCACACCCAGTGTCATTGCATGTCTGTTCTTTTCATGAACCACAACCAGTGTCACTGCATTTCTGTTCTTTTCATGAACCACATAAGGATCTACCAGTGTCATTGGATGTGTCTTCTTCTCATGAACCACACGTGGATCCACCGGTGTCATTGCATGTCTGTTCCTATAAACAAACCACATAAGGATCCACCAGCGTCATTGCGTGTCTGTTCTTTTCATGAACCACACCCAGTGTCATTGCATGTGTGTTCCTCTAAACAAACCACATAAGGATCCACCAGTGTCATTGCCTGTCTGTTCTTTTCATGAACCACACCTAGTGTCATTGCATGTGTCTTCTTCTAAACAAACCACAAGTCATTGCATGTGTGTTCTTTTCAAGAACCACACCCGGTGTCATTTCATGTGTGTTTCTCTAGATAGACGACATAAGGATCAACTGGTGTCATTGCATGTCTGTTCCTCTAAACAAACCATATAAGGATTCACCAGTGTCATTGGATGTGTGTTCTTCTCATGAACCACACATGGATCCACCGGTGTCATTGCATGTCTGTTCCTCTAAACAAAACACATAAGGATCCACTAGTGTAATTGCATGTCTGTTCTTTTCATGAACCACACCCAGTGTCATTGCATGTGTGTTCTTCTAAACAAACCACATAAGGATCCACCAGTGTCATTCCATGTCTGTTCTTTTCATGAACCACACCCAGTGTCATTGCATGTGTGTTCTGTTCATTAACCACAGCTAGAGTCATTGCATGTTTGTTCTTTACATGAACCACACCCAGTGTCATTGCATGTCTGTTCTTTTCATGAACCACACCTGGTGTCACTACATGTCTGTTCTTTTCATGAACCACATAAGGATCTACCAGTGTCATTGGATGTGTGTTCTTCTCATGAACCACACGTGGATCCACCGGTGTCATTGCATGTCTGTTCCTCTAAATAAACCACATAAGGATCCACCAGTGTCATTGCATGTCTGTTCTTTTCATGAACCACACCCAGTGTCATTGCATGTGTGTTCTTCTAAACAAACCACATAAGGATCCACCAGTGTCATTGCCTGTCTGTTCTTTTCATGAACCACACCCAGTGTCAATGCATGTCTGTTCTTTTCATGAACCACACCCAGTGACACTGCATGTCAGTTCGTTTCTTGAACCACATAAGGATCTACTAGTGTCATTGTATGTGTGTTATTCTCATGAACCACACGTGGATCCACCGGTGTCATTGCATGTCTGTTCCTCTAAACAAACCACATAAGGATCCACCACGGTCATTGCATGTCTGTTCTTTTCATGAACCACACCCAGTGTCATTGCATGTGTGTTCTTCTAAACAAACCACATAAGGATCCACCCGTGTCATTGCCTGTCTGTTCTTTTCATGAATCACACCCAGTGTCATTCCATGTGTCTTCTTCTAAACAAACCACATAAGTCATTGCATGTCTATTCTTTTCATGAACCACACCCTGTGTCATTGCATGTGTGTTCCTCTAGACATACCACATAAGGATCCACTGGTGTCATTGCATGTCTATTCCTCTGAACAAACCACATAAGGATGCACCAGTGTCAGTGGATGTGTGTTCTTCTCAGGAACCACACATGGATCCACCGGTGTCATTGCATGTTTGTTCCTCTAAACAAACCACATAAGGATCCACCAGTGTCATTGCATGCCTGTTCTCTTCATGAACCACACCCTGTGTCATTGCAGGTGTGTTTTGTTCATGAACCACAGCTAGAGTCATTGCATGTCTATTCTTTTCATGAACCACACCTAGTGTCATTGTATGTCTGTTCTTTTCATGAACCACACCCGGTGTCACTGCATGTCTGTTCTTTTCATGAACCACATAAGGATCTACCAGTGTCATTGTATGTGTGTTCTTCTCATGAACCACACGTGGATCCACCGGTGTCATTGCATGTATGTTCCTCTAAACATACCACATAAGGATGCACCAGTGTCATTGCATGTCTGTTCTTTTCATGAACCACACCCAGTGTCATTGCATGTCTGTTCTTTTCATGAACCACAACCAGTGTCACTGCATGTTTGTTCTTTTCATGAACCACATAAGGATCTACCAGTGTCATTGGATGTGTGTTCTTCTCATGAACCACACGTGGATCCACCTGTGTCATTGCATGTCTGTTCCTCTAAAAAAACCACATAAGGATCCCCTAGTGTCATTGCGTGTCTGTTCTTTTCATGAACCACACCAAGTGTCATTGCATGTGTGTTCTTCTAAACAAACCACATAAGGATCCACCAGTGTCATTGCATGTCTATTCTTTTCATGAACCACACTCGGTGTCATTGCAAGTGTGTTCCTCTAGACAGACCACATAAGGATCCACCAGTGTCATTGCATGTATGTTCCTGTAAACAAACCACATAAGGATCCACCAGTGTCATTGGACGTGTGTTCTTCTCATGAACCACACATGGATCCACCGGTGTCATTGCATGTTTGTTCCTCTAAACAAACCACATAAGGATCCACTAGTGTCATTGCATGTATGTTCTTTTCATGAACCACACCCTATGTCATTGCATGTGTGTTCTTTTCATGACCCATAGCTAGAGTCATTGCATGTCTGTTCTTTTCATGAACCACACCCAGTGTCATTGCATGTCTATTCTTTTCATGAACCACACTCGGTGTCATTGCATGTCTGTTCTTTTAATGAACCATAGCTAGAGTCATTGCATGTCTATTACTTCCATAAACCACACATGGATCCACCGGTGTCATTGAATGTTTGTTATTTTCATGAACCACACCTAGTGTCATTGCATGTAAGTTCTATTCATGAACCACACCAGTGTCATTGCATGTCAGTTCTTTTCATGAACCACATAAGGATCCACCAGTATCATTGCATGTCTATTCTTCTCACAAACCACATAAGGATCGACCCGTGTTATTGCATGTCTATTCTTTTCATGAACCACACCCAGTGTCATTGCATGTGTGTTCTCCTGACAAACCATATATGGATCCACCAGTGTCATTGCATGTCTGTTCTTTTCATGAACCACAGCTAGAGTCCACCAGTGTCATTGGATGTGTGTTCTTCCCATGAACCAGACATGAATCCACCAGTGTCATTGCATGTCTGTTCTTTTCATGAATCACAGCTAGAGTCATTGCATGTCTATTACTTCCATAAACCACATATGGATCCACCTAGTGTGATTGCATGTCTATTCTTTTCACAAATCACACATGGATACACCAGTGTCATTGCATGGGTAGCTGTTAGACCGAGTCTTCTAGAAGGCACGCCCTAACACAGTTCTTCTTCTTGATGATTGTTACATACCGTTCAATTGGGGCGCTTGGACGATTGGGATGGTCTTAGTGAAAGCGATCCGCGAGTAGGCTGTTCTGCGGCATGATTGGCCACGCTTGCTTTGGACAAACTGGCAACACCGGGCGCTCCCCTGTTGCGAGTGTCACGTCTCACGAGTTCAGTGGGCCACATCCCAGTGTCACGTCCCCATTACTTCTCTTCCTCGCCGTACTTCTATTCCTTACCCTTGAAGCCACTTTCCCCACTTCACTCCCATCCTGCCGTAGCCGCAAGCCGACGACGCCTCCATCCCAATCCCCTCTCCGGCAGCCACCCCCCTCCCCTCTCGCCATGGGTTCAAGGGGAGACAGCGAGGAAACACGTCGTGACGACAGGGACTGTGATTTCGATGTGAGTCGTCTCATCTCTATTTCTATCATCTGTGGCTAGTTATCTATTTTTTGAGCTAGATCTAATCTGTTTACTCATGCGCGTATGATGTGTTAGGCCAACCAGACGATGTATGACTCCGACTATCACGGTTTAGAGGATGAAGACAGTCCTCTAGTATGTAAACATGGACATGTGCCTGCTAAATTTGTAGCGTTCGGAGGATGAAACACAGACAGGAGGTTTCTACGGTGTCAAGGACATCGTGCAATGATGCAAGGCGGAAGTTGTGGTGTTGTCAAATGGTTAGATCCAGAGTGGCCCAAATCGATGCAGAAAATGCTGGACAAACTATGGGAAATGACTGAAAGAATCCGTATTCAGCTCACTTCTTGACAGTGTTGAGACGAAGCTATGGGAACCAGTTGACATGACCAAGCATAAGCGAGATCTCAGGTGGGTGCAAGACAAGGTTATCAAAGTCGAGAAGGAGAGGCACGCGGCGTTGGCCCTGAAGGCTAAAGCAGAGCAAGAACTGACTCATGCAAGGAATGATCTCCACCAGGCCAAAGTTCTGCAGTACACAACTACGAGTATTGACAAGTGCATGAGGAAAAATGCAGAGAAACAATTGAAGCTGTGCAAGGAAGATGCTAAAAGGAAGGAGCAGACAATTCGATCCTTGCCCTCGCAGGAAGATGCGCATCGGGCCAAGATTAGGAAGATCAAGGAGATGTGTGATAACTAGTTCTATATAGCTTAAGCTCCGTGCCTTTTTAAGTTGTAATATTTGTACTTGTTGACCTAGTAGTCTAAACTATTGGTCCCGGATTCCAGGGAGGAAAAAAATTGCTCTGACCCCGCATTACTTCTTTTGTCTGACCCCACATTACTTCTTTTGTCTGACCGTCGCTTCGTCATATTCGTGTACAAATAGGAGGCGCCACAGCGCGTCGCTTCGTCGTCCATCCCCTCGTCCTCTCCAATCTCCACCGCACCTCCATGGAGATGCCCGATCTGAACTTGTACGAGGCGGTGATGTTCACGAACTTCGACATCCTCGCGCCGCCAGCCGCGAAGGTGCCCCACAGATGGCGCATCAGCTCTGTGGGGGTGACGGTGGCTCCGCTACCTGGCCGAGCCGAGATGGAGAGCGAAATCGCGGAGCGCCGCCGCTAGATGCCCGCGTGGAAGAGGGCGCTGCCCCGGTACGCGGCGGCCAGCCCGTACTGGCCGGCGTTGTTCAAGAAGGAGCGGAAGGGCAAGATTGGAAACCGCATCGTTGGCGGGCGCATGGTGCACCAGGATCTGCGCAACCGAGAAGGGCGGGAGAGGTTCTGGTTCGTCCCTAGACGGACCAAGTACACCGTCATCGTCGCTGCTCGACGCGAAGAGGTGCTCCGTCTCGCGAACAATGCAGACATCGTGGAGGTTCCGTCCGACAGTGACGAGGAAGCCGGCGGCTCGGAGGATAGTGGCAGCGAGAAATTGTTGACTAGTGGTTGAATTAATGTATGATGTGAAATCGCACCTTTGTTTAGAAGAATTTGTGGTTGAAGTAATGAAATACCTCGATTTAGATCTCTGTCTCGATTAATTTGTGGAAGAATTTGTGATTTAGATCAATTTCTGCCTCGATTTAGACCCCTGTCCCGGATTGGGAACGTGACCATGGACCAAAGACACCTTTTCTACTAGTGTATTCTGACATTGATGGTTTGTTTAAACGTAATCTACATGGTTTGTGCCGCATGCAAATGGCACAACCACAATTTATAAAGTGGAAGCACGTACACCCGGTTATTGGAGATCCGGGAGCTTCGCCAGATGCAGGGGATGCAGGAGCAGAGATGCGGTGAGATAGATGGGCTCAAGATTAGGCCAGAAAGTGGTACCCATTTCCTCCTCGTGTGGGCATTATCGGTGAGAACATTGCTGTTTATGTTGCCACTTCGTTGTGTAGCATCTGAATTAAGTTGCTGCTTTGTGGAGTGTGGCAGCTTAAATAATTTATTTCTGTGACACTTACATTCCGTTGTATTTGGAGACCTCCTACCCCTCACTAATCATGGAACCGGTGGATCCTTGTTTTCAGATAGCAGTGGCACAATCACAATTTCAGATTCAACTACTGACTCAGGCGTTTCCAAACCCTAAGTCACGGTACATTTTATTCAGAGAACGTGGGTAGATTGTTTCGCACAGCAACGTTCCACACACAGAGCGATCAGAATTTAACAGAATTACATATATAGGTTCAAGTTCAACACATTACTATGCATCTTCATTGCCAGCAGCCTTTTTCCGCAGCCTGGGTGCCAAGCTTTCACGTCCAATGGCTTCTTCACTTCCTACCTTCTTCCTCTTCCTCGGTGCCAATTTTCTTAGCTTCACGTACTCTGCATCGCTAGGACAATGGGCACCAGAATCGTGTCCAACATCATCTTTCCACTCGTTTTTAATTTCTTTGGGCAGCAAAATGACATCTTTCCACTCGTTTTTCATTTCTTCGGGCAGCAAAATGACTGACCCGATAGTCATGTTTCTAACCTTGCGGCGCTTCCTGTCAAAGAAACAAGACTGTTGCATAACTGCCCAATATCTATAGAGTAAATAAAACAAAAATTACAATTCAGCACAAACATGCGAACCCTAAGAGACCTTTGCTTACAGGAGCTAATTGGGTTAGAGCAACCACCCTGTCCAAGAATAGAAGGGCGACTCCTAGTTGCAGCAGCTTCCACATCCAGTACATCACATTTCAGCTCAAACATGGCTACCGAAGCATACCTTTTCATCAAACCAATTAGCTGACTGTCACACGTTATAGGAACCATGATGCCACGTTCATCCATGAAGCTGAACTTTGCAGTCTGCTTCGGCCATAATTCAACATGATTACGTAGAGCAGCAACCATACCAGATATAGTGCAGATCTGCGCAGGCGCTTCTTCCATCGTGAAACAATGGTGTCCATACCTCTTGCCCTTAGAGTCGTACCTATAGAGGACTACCGTAACCAGGTAAGGGGGGTCCGCACAGATCCCACTTTATAGAAAACTATGGACAAAATATGTTTGTCAGTGTTGGGCTAAAAAACAATTTGAGGTTCAGTAGCCAACTAGTAGTTGTAACTAGTGTGAATAGCAAAGAGAAGGGTAGATCACCCGCTTGTAGACAGAACTTCTTCTTTCTTGATAGTAGGATCTGCCATCCTCCGAGCTGCTCGGCTCGTCGGCAGTGGAGGCGGGCTAGAGCCTCGCAACGGCGTCTACGACATGCGCCATTGGAGCTTGGGATCAGCGACTGGGCGCAGCAACTGGGCGTAACAACTTGGTGCCAGAAGTCAAATGTCCGAAAGGATCGTCTTGCCTGGAGGGTGGATTCCAACGCTGCTGGTGCTAGGGGAAAGCTGGGAATGGATTTGTGAAATTGGTCAACGCATCCAATCCACTTAGCTGCTCGATTTGCCTAAGAGGTTGCCGCGTTGGCGCCCGCGTCACGGACAGATGACCGACATGAGGGTCACGAGCATCTACTTCACGGGGCAGTTTAACGGAATGTTTGAATTTGGCAGGGGTGAGATGAGTTTGCCTCGAAATGGCCCCTCACAGTAGTTGGCGGCCCAACTTTTCGAGACGCGGTAATTGCAGGCAAGTTAGGTACCACCATGCGCTGGCCTGCGAACTTTGGTACCGTAGACAAATAAGCCCCTTGAGTGTGTGTGGTCATGTGTATCATTGTGGTTAGGGAAGAAACACATGCAATGACAATCGATTTGTCAAACCATGATCAGAAAGCCCTTGAACATACTTGAATGCATCTGCCACATGCAATGGAACACTAGTGCAACATAGGTTGCATCGCCACACCCACTTGAGTGTGTGTGGTCATGTGGATCATTGTGGTTTGGAAAAGAACACATGCAATGACACTCCATGTGTGAAACCATGGTCAGAAAGCCCTAGAACATCCTAGAATGCAACATTGGAATGCAATGGAGCACCAGTGTGACAGAGGTAGCATCACCACACCCACTTGAGTGTGTGTGGTCATGTGGATAATTGTGGTTTGTAAAAGAACACGTGCAATGACACTCCATGTGTCAAGCCATGGTCATAAAGCTCTAGAACATGTTGGAATGCAACTGCCACATGCAATGGACCACCAATGTGTCAAAGGTTGCATCACCACACGCACTTGAGTATGTGTGGTCATGTGGATCATTGTGGTTTGGAAAAGAACACATGCAATGACACTCCATGTGTCAAACCATGGTCAGAAAACCCTAGAACATGGTGTAATGCAACTGCCACATGCAATGGAGCACCAGTGTGACAGAGGTTGCATCACCACACCCAATTGATTGTGTGTGGTCATGTGGATCATTGTGGTTTCGAAAAGAACACATGCAATGACACTCCATGTGTCAAACCATGGTCAGAATGCCCACGAACATGCTCGAATGAAACATTGGAATATAATGGAGCACTAGTGTGACAGAGGTTGCATCACCTTGCCCAATTGAGTGTGTGTAGTCATGTGGATCATTTTGTTTGGAAAAACACATGCAATGACACTCCATGTGTAAAACCATGGTCAAAAAGACCTAGAACATGTTGGAATGTAACTGCCACATTCAATGAAGCACCAGTATATCAGAGGTTGCATCACCACACCCGCTTGAGTGTATGTGGTCATGTGGATCATTGTGGTTTGGAAAAAACACATCAAATGACACTCCATGTGTTAAACCATGGTCAAAAAACCCTAGAACATGCTGTAATGCAACAGCCACATTCAATGGAGCACTATTGTGACAGAGGTTACATCACCACACGCACTTGAGTGTGTGTGGTTACGTGTATCATTATGGTTTGGAAAAAAACACATGCAATGACACTCCATATTTCAAACCATGGTTAGAATGCCCAGGAACATGCTCGAATGAAATATTGGAATGCAATGGAGCACCAGTGTGATAGATGTTAAATCACCACACCAAATTGAGTGTGTGTGGTCATGTGGATCATTTTGGTTTGGAAAAAACACATGCAATGACACTCCATTTGTCAAACCATGTCAGAAATTCCTAGAACATGCTAGAATACAACTGCCAAATACAATGGAGCACCAATATGACAGAGGTTGCATCACCACACCCACTTGAGTGTTTGTGGTCATGTGGATCATTGTGGTTTG
Organism: Avena sativa; assembly: GCA_916181665.1. NCBI lineage: Eukaryota > Viridiplantae > Streptophyta > Magnoliopsida > Poales > Poaceae > Avena > Avena sativa. The sequence continues at coordinate 343,226,494 of OV702288.1, forward strand.
GAAAAGAACACATGAAATGACACTCCATGTGTCAAACCATGGTCAAAAAAACCTAGAACTTGCTGGAATGCAACTGCCACATGCAATGGAGTACTACTGTGACCGAGGTTGCATCACCACACCCAATTGAGTGTGTGTGGTCATGTGTATCATTGTGGTTAGGGAAAAAAACACATGCAATGACACTCCATTTGTCAAACCATGATCAGAAAGCCCTTGAACATACTTGAATGCATCTACCACATGCAATGGAGCACTAGTGCAACAGAGGTTGCATCGCCACACCCACTTGAGTGTGTGTGGTCATGTGGATCATTGTGGTTTGGAAAAGAACTCATGCAATGACACTCCATGTGTGAAACCATGGTCAGAAAGCCCTAGAACATCCTAGAATGCAACATTGGAATGCAATGGAGCACCAGTGTGATAGAGGTTGCATCACCACACCCACTTGAGTGTTTGTGGTCATGTGGATCATTGTGGTTTCAAAAAGAACACATGGGTCAAACCATGGTCAGAATTCTCACGAACATGCTCGAATGAAACATTAGAATATAATGGAGCACTAGTGTGACAGAGGTTGCATCACCTTGCCCAATTGAGTGTGTGTAGTCATGTGGATCATTTTGTTTGGAAAAAACACATGCAATGACACTCCATGTGTCAACCCATGGTCAAAAAGACCTAGATCATGTTCGAATGTAACTGCCACATTCAATGAAGCACCAGTATGTCAGAGGTTGCATCACCACACCCACTTGAGTGTATGTGGTCATGTGGATCATTGTGGTTTGGAAAAAACACATGAAATGACACTCCATGTGTCAAACCATGGTCAAAAATCCCTAGAACATGCTGTAATGCAACAGCCACACGCAATTGAGCACTATTGTGACAGAGGTTGAGTGTGTGTGGTCACGTGTATCATTGTGCTTCAGAAAAAACACATGCAATGACACTCCATGTTTCAAACCATGGTTAGAATGCCCAAGAACATGCTCGAATGAAACATTGGAATGCAATGGAGCACCAGTGTGATAGATGTTGCATCACCACACCCAATTGAGTGTGTCTGGTTATGTGGATCAGTTTGGTTTGGAAATAACACATGCAATGACACTCCATTTGTCAAACCATGGTCAGAAAGACCTAGAACATGCTAGAATACAACTGCCAAATACAATGGAGCACCAGTATGACAGAGGTTGCATCACCACACCCACTTGAGTGTTTGTGGTCATGTGGATCATTGTGGTTTGGAAAAGAACACATGAAATGACACTCCATGTGTCAAACCATGGTCAAAAAAACCTAGAACTTGATGGAATGCAACTGCCACATGCAATGGAGCACTATTGTGACAGAGGTTGCATCACAGCACCCACTTGAGTGTGTGTGGTCATGTGTATCAATGTGGTTAGGGAAAAACACATGCAATGATACTCCATTTGTCAAACCATGATCAGAATGCCCTTGAACATACTTGAATGCATCTGCCATATGCAATGGAGCACTAGTGCAATAGAGGTTGCATCGCCACACCCACTTGAGTGTGTGTGGTCATGTGGATCATTGTGGTTTGGAAAAGAACACATGCAATGACACTCCATGTGTGAAACCATGGTGAGAAAGCCCTAGAACATCCTAGAATGCAACATTGGAATGCAATGGAGCATCAGTGTGACATAGGTTGCATCACCACACCCACTTGAGTGTGTGTGGTCATCTGGATCATTGTGGTTTGGAAGAGAACACATGCGATGACACTCCATGTGTCAAACCATTGTCATAAATCTCTAGAACATGTTGGAATGTAACTGCCACATGCAATGGACCACCAGTGTGTCAGAGGTTGCATCCCCACATGCATTTGAGTATGTGTGATCATGTGGATCATTGTGGTTTGGAAGAGAACACATGCGGCGACACTCCATGTGTCAAACCATGGTCATAAATCTCTAGAACATGTTGGAATGCAACTGCCACATGCAATGGACCACCAGTGTGTCAGAGGTTGCATCCCCACATGCATTTGAGTATGTGTGGTCATGTGGATCATTGTGGTTTGGAAAAGAACACATGCAATGACACTCCATGTGTCAAACCATGGTCAAAAAACCCTAGAACATGTTGTAACGCAACTACCACATGCAATGGAGCACCAGTATGACAGAGGTTGCATCACCACACCCACTTGACTGTGTGTGGTCATGTGGATCATTGTGGTTTCAAAAAGACCACATGCAATGACACTCCATGTGTCAAACCATGGCAAGAATGCGCACAAACATGCTCGAATGAAACATTGGAATATAATGGAGCACTAGTGTGACAGAGGTTGCATCACCTTGCCCAATTGAGTGTGTGTAGTCATGTGGATCATTTTGTTTGGAAAAAACACATGCAATGACACTCCTTGTGTCAAACCATGGTCAAAAAGACCTAAAACATGTCGGAATGTAACTGACACATTCAATGAAGCACCAATATGTCAGAGGCTGCATCACCACACCCACTTCAGTGTATGTGGTCATGTGGATCATTGTGGTTTGGAAAAAACACATGAAATGACACTCCATGTGTCAAACCATGCTCACAAAACTCTAGAACATGTTGTAATGCAACAGCCACATGCAATGTAGCACTATTGTTATAGAGGTTGCATCACCACACGCACTTGAGTGTGTGTGGTCACGTGTATCATTGTGGTTCAGAAAAAACACATGCAGTGACATTCCATGTTTCAGACCATGGTTAGAATGCCCAAGAACATGCTCGAATGAAACATTAGAATGCAATGGAGCACCAATGTGATAGATGTTGCATCACCACACCCAATTCAGTGTGTGTGGTCATGTGGATCATTTTGGTTTGGAAAAAACACATGCAATGACACTCCATTTGTCAAACCATGGTCAGAAAGACCTAGAACATGCTAGAATACAACTGCCAAATACAATGGAGCACCAGTATGACAGAGGTTGCATCACCACACCCACTTGAGTGTTTGTGGTCATGTGGATCATTGTGGTTTGGAAAAGAACACATGAAATGACACTCCATGTGTCAAACCATGGTCAAAAATACCTAGAACTTGATGGAATGCAACTACCACATGCAATGGAGCACTATTGTGACAGAGGTTGCATCACAACACCCACTTGAGTGTGTGTGGTCATGTGTATCATTGTGGTTAGGGGAAAAACACATGCAATGACACTCCATTTGTCAAACCATGATCAGAAAGCCCTTGAACATACTTGAATGCATCTGCCACATGCAATGGAGCACCAGTGTGACAGAGGTTGCATCACCACACGCACTTGAGTATGTGTGGTCATGTGGATCATTGTGGTTTGGAAAAGAACACGTGCAATGACACTCCATGTGTCAAACCATGGTCATAAAGCTCTAGAACATGTTGGAATGCAACTGCCACATGCAATGGACCACCAGTGTGTCAGAGGTTGCATCCCCACACGCACTTGAGTGTGTTTGGTCATGTGGACCATTGTGGTTTGGAAAAGAACACGTGCAATGACACTCCATGTGTCAAACCATGGTCATAAAGCTGTAGAACATGTTGGAATGCAACTGCCACATGCAATGGACCACCAGTGTGTCAGAGGTTGCATCCCCACATGCACTTGAGTATGTGTGGTCATGTGGATCATTGTGGTTTGGAAAAGAATACATGCAATGACACTCCATGTGTCAAACCATGGTCAGTAAACCCTAGAACATGTTGTAATGCAACTGCCACATGCAATGGAGCACCAGTGTGACAGAGGTTGCATCACCACACCCACTTGACTGTGTGTGGTCATGTGGATCATTGTGGTTTCGAAAAGAACACATGCAATGACACTCCATGTGTCAAACCATGGTCAGAATGACCACGAACATGCTCGAATGAAACATTGGAATATAATGCAGTACTTGTGTGATAGAGGTTGCATCACCTTGCCCAATTGAGTGTGTGTAGTCATCTGGATCATTTTGTTTGGAAAAAAACACATGCAATGACACTCCATGTGTCAAACCATGGTAAAAAAGACCTAGAACATGTTGGAATGTAACTGCGACATTCAATGAAGCACCAGTATGTTAGAGGTTGCAGCACCACACCCACTTGAGTGTATGTGGTCATGTGGATCATTGTGGTTTGGAAAAAACACATGAAATGACACTCCATGTGTCAAACCATGGTCAAAAAACCCTAGAACATGCCGTAATGCAACAACCACATGCAATGGAGCAATATTGTGACAGAGGTTGCATCACCACACGCACTTTAGTGGGTGTGATCACGTGTATCATTGTGGTTCGGAAAAACACATGCAATGACACTCCATGTTTCAAACCATGGTTAGAATGCCCAAGAACATGCTCAAATGAAACATTGGAATGCAATGGAGCACCAGTGTGATAGTGGTTGCATCACCACACCCAATTGAGTGTGTGTGGTCATGTGGATCATTTTGGTTTGGAAAAAAACACATTCAATGATATTCCATGTATCAAACCATGGTCAGAAAGACATAGAACATGCTGGAATGCAACTGCCAAATACAATGGAGCACCAGTATGACAGAGGTTGCATCACCACACCCACTTGAGTGTTTGTGGTCATGTGGAATATTGTGGTTTGGAAAAGATCACATGGAATGACACTCGATGTGTCAAACGATGGTCAAAAAACCCTAGAACATGCTGGAATGCAACTACCACATGCAATGGAGCACTATTGTGACAGAGGTTGCATCACCACACACACTTGAGTGTGTGGTCATGTGTATCATTATGGTTTGGAAAATAACACATGCAATGACACTCCATTTGTCAAACCATGACCCGAAAGGCCTTGAACATACTAGAATGCATCTGCCATATGCAATGCTGCAATAGTGCGATAGAGGTTGCATCACCACACCCACTTGAGTGTGTGGTCATGTGATCATTGTGGTTTGGAAGAGTACACATGCAATGGAACTCCATGTGTGAAACCATGGTCAAAAAGCCCTAGAACATCCTAGAATGCAACACCGGAATGCAATGGAGCACCAGTGTGATAGAGGTTGCATCACCACACCCACTTGAGTGTGTGTGGTCATGTGGATCATTGTGGTTTGGAAAAGAACACATGTAATGACACTCCATGTGTCAAACCATGGTCATAAAGCTCTAGAACATGTTGGAATGCAACAACCACATGCAATGGACCACCAGTGAGTCAGAGGTTGCATCACCACACGCACTTGAGTATGTGTTGTCATGTGGATCATTGTGGTTTGGAAAATAACACATGCAATGACACTCCATGTGTCAAACCATGGTCAGAAGACCCTAGAACATGTTGTGATGCAACTGCCACATGCAATGGAGCACCAGTGTGACAGAAGTTGCATCACCACACCCACTTGAGTGTGTGTGGTCATGTGGATCATTGTGGTTTCAAAAAGAACATATGCAATGACACTCCATTTGTCAAACCATGGTTAGAATGCCCACGAACATGCTTGAATGAAACATTGGAATATAATGGATCACTAGTGTGACAGAGGTTGCATCACCTCGCCCAATTGAGTGTGTGTAGTCATGTGGATCATTTGGTTTGGAAAAAACACATGCAATGACACTCCATGTGTCAAACCATGGTTGATACGTCATAAACGTATCTATAATTTTTGATGCTCCATGCTTGTTTTAGATCAACTATCTTATGTTTTGTTGAGATACTTTTATACATTTTCTGGAACTAACCTATTAACAAGAAGCCACTGTGCTAGTTGCCTGTTTTCTGTTGTTTTTGGTTTCATAAAATCTCGTAAAGAAATATTCTTAGAATTGGACGGGACAAAAGCCAAAGTTCTTATTTTACTAGAAGACTCACGGAGCCAGAAGACGAGATGGAGAGGGGCCACGAGGGGCCCACACCACCTGGTAGCGCGGGCCAGGCCAGGCCGCGCCAGGAGGTGGTGTGGCCGCCTCGGGCGCCCACCGACCTTGCCTCTTTGCCTATAAAAGCCACCCGAGATGAAAACCCTAAATACCAGATCAGAATTCCACGAAAAGTTCCGCAGCACCGCTGCCACCAAAGAGGAGATTTGTGGGACATAAGTCTCTGTTCCGGCACCCTGCTAGGACAGGGAAGTGCCCCCGGATCCATCTCCATCGACTCCACCGCCATCTCCATCATCATTGCTGACTCCCATGATGAGGAGGGAGTAGTTCTCTCTTGAGGCTAAGGGTTCTACCGGTAGCTATGTGTTCATCTCTCTTTCTATGCGTAATCTTATGAGATCATGAGCTTTATAATCTATAGTTCTATTCTTCTATTCAAGTGCTTTAATTAATCTCTGCTTATCCCCACGTGTGTGAAGTTGACAGTCTGAACACCGTGTGGCACTTTGGCTAAGGTTACAGAAATACTTATCATGAGTATAATTTTAGTTGGATTCTCTATGAGATTGTGGTGTTTGTTGGAACCATCTAGTGTTCAAGGTGACAGTGAGGGGTTATCTAGATGGGGAATGCGAACTTTAAGGTGTGATGTTATAGCCCTACATCGTCCAATCGGAGAGTAGTTCAGGGTAGCATAATGAAGAGAAGATATTTATATGACAATGTCCACTAGTGAAAGTATGATCCCTAGGCCTTGTTTCTAATCATTGAAACACCGTTTACAATCAGTCTTGTTACATGTTTGCTTGCTGCCACTCTTATTTCAGATTGCAATTACCACTTATAATCATGCATATTACTTGTATTTCACTATCTCTTCGCCGAACTAGTGCACCTATACACCTGACAACTGTATTGGGTGTGTTGAGGACACAAGAGACTTCTTGTATCTTGATTGCAGGGTTGCTTGAGAGGGATACCTTTGACAACTTCCTCCCTGAGTTCGATAAACCTTGGGTGATCCACTTAAGGGAAACTTGTTGCTATTCTACAAACCTTTGCACTTGGAGGCCCAACACTGTCTCCAAGAATAGAAGCGTGCATAGACATCAAGCTATTCTCTGGCGCTATTACCGGGGAGGTAAGGTAAAAGATACTCACATCCTCTAGATACTAAGCTATCTTCTAGTACTGTAGCTAGTGTGTGAGTGCTCGAAGTTATTTCCTTTAGATTCTGCAATTATATCTTTTTGTTTCTTGTTTTTATTTTCACTAGTTAGGCTTAATGGAAAACAACAACAAAATTAGAGAGCTTTTTAGTATTTTTCCTAAGGTAGAACATAAATGGTTTGAAAAGAAAATTAAAAAACCCATGGAACTTTCTTTGCATGCTAATAGCAATGTTATTAGTATGAATATTTTGAACACCTTTGTTACTAACGCTATGGAAATGTCTAAGCATGGGGAAGTTAGTTTTGATGAAAATGATCTTTTTAGTTCCCCAGCTTTAGAGGAGAAATTTGCTCTGATGAAACTTTATCTCCTTTATGTGGTAATTCTAATGATACTTGTGATAATTTAAATCCACATACTGAAAGCGTCCCTTTTGAAATACCTATGGAAATTGTTGAACCTGTTATGAATAACTGTTATTTTAGAGATGGAATTGCCCATCCTGGTGATCATTTACTCTTTATACATGAATTATGCGAGTTGTTCAAGTGTGCAGGTATTTCAATGAACCAAGTTAAGAGGAAGGCATTCTCTTTATCACTTAAGGGCAAAGCAAGGGAGTGGTATGAGCTACTAGATGATCCTCATCATTTGGAGTGGAAGGAACTTGAATATCTCTTTTACTCTAAATTTTATCCTCCTCGTGAAATTCATAAAGATAGGAATTATACTTATAATTTTCATCCTCATGATGGAGAAAGTATTGCCCAAGCATGGGGGAGATTGAAGTAACTAATGCTCAAATGTCCCATTCATGAGCTCCCCAGGAATATTGTTATTAATAATTTTTATGCAAGGCTTTCAGGACATTACAAGGACTATCTAGATACCTATTTAGAGGGATCCTTCACAAGTAAGGAGGTCAAAGCTAATTGGGATCTTATTGAAACAATTCAAAGCAATACCAAAGATTGGGATAATGACAAAGGTAAAGAACCAGGTATAAACTATGAGTATGATTGCATTAAGTCTTTCGCTGAAACTGCTGATTTTCAAGAGCTTAGTGCTAAATATGGTCTTGATCCTCAAATTCTTGTTGATTGTTATAGAGCCTTTGCTTCTCATATTAATGCTCCTAAAGGAAAATGGGACATGTATCATGAGCCTTTTAAAGACACTTGCATGAAAAATGACATTGTTATTATTGATAGCAATAAACATGCTCAAACCTCTAAAAATACTATTTCTTATAAGCATGTTAATTTTTGTGGAATACATAGACCTTGTGAAAAGAATCAAATTAAAGAAGAATATTGCATCACCCACAAGAATGCAAAAACTAGAACATGGTATAGGTCTCTAAATGATCTTGGTAAAAAAGTTTGTGCCCTCTATCCTTTTATTTGTGAAATTTGCTTTGAAGTGGTTCATTTCAATTTTCAATGCTCAGGCCATAATAATAGCCCTTCTAATCCAATGAGTACTGCAAGTTTGTATTGTGATGACATGATCACTCCTAATTAGCATGATGAACTTACATTATTTTTGGGGCGTGAAGAATTATCAAGAAAAACTTCTTTGGTAGATATGAGTGCTTTTGATATGAATAGCGTCCTGCATGGTTGTCATCTTTCTTTGTTGATAATTGCCACACAAATACTTCCATAAAAAATATTATAAAAGATGTGATTTTACCAAAATATGACATGACTAATATGTTTTTTGATCTTATTAATGAAAAGAAGGAATCCTCCAAAGTTTCTTCTATTATCTCTAACAATAAACCAGGGTATATGAAGAAGCTTCCTTTCAAGCCTATCCCACCTAAAGAGCAGAAGAGAAAGAAGAAGAGGAGGAGTAAAAGGAGGAAGGAAATGGTATTTTCCCGTAAGCATGTTTCTCCTATTATAGTTTTTGATGAGTCTGAACTCGATGATGTTCCTATGCCTGTTACCTATAGTAGTGATCATGATTCAGAAAACCACACCCACTTGAGTGTATGTGGTCATGTGGATCATTGTGGTTTGGAAAAACACATGAAATGACACTCCATGTGTCAAACCTGAAGGGAATATGCCCGAGAGGCAATAATAAAGTGGTTATTATCTTATTCCTTGTTTATGATAAATGTTTATTTTGCATGCTATAATTTTATTAATTGGAAACGTTAATACATGTGTGTTTAATAAACAAAATTAAAGTTCCTAGTTATGCCTCTCTTATAAACTAGCTCGTTGATTAACAAGATAATCAAGGTTTCCAGATCATGGACATTGGATGTTGTTAATAACAAGGTCACAACATTGGTGGAATGATGTGATGAACATTCATCCGAAGTATAGCATTACGATCAATCATTATGTTTATATCGCTATAACATCATACGAAGTAATCTTAGTCCTTAGACCATGATATCATGTTAATTGCTAACACCGGAAGAGTCTCTTGATAACATCAAACGTCACACCATAACAGGGTGACTATAAAGGTGGGTTCAGTGCTACGAAGGTGTTATGTTGAGGCTCATGGATCAAGAGTGGGATTTGTCCATCCCGATGATAGATAAATATAATCTGGGCCCTCTCGGTGATATCACATTGAAATAGCTTGCAAGCAAGTGATATGATCACTAGAATGTTATATCACGGGAACGAGAAAAGAGTGCATGTCGGTAACGAGATCAAACTAGGTATTTGGATGCCGATGATCGAATCTCGGACATGTAATATATCGCGAGAGAAACGGATTTAGTTACAACGTTAAAGGTTCACACGATCACAAGGGTCGTCGTTGAATATGCGGGAGTCAGTACGGATCTCCAGGTCCCGCTGCTGATTATTGATCGGAGAGGGGTCTCGATCATGTCTGCATTATTCACGAACTGTAGGGTGACACACTTAAGGGATACCAACACCATTTGGAGCAAATATGTTTCAGATAAAGATTTAAGAAAGCGCTGGAATCATTTCGATGAAAACCGGAATTGTTTCGGGTGAAATTGCAGAAACTGGTTCTGCATGTAATATTGAAATGTTGCAGGGAGTTTTATGAGAATGTTTGTTAATTAAAGTAATTAACAAAATTCTGAATAAAATAAATAAAAGTGTTTTATTTAATGAGAGCTTGCATTAAATTTGGTGGAAATTTAATGCATGTGAGTGGACATGAGTGGATGTGTGTGTTTATGTGAGTGGGAGCTCCACCCACATGAATGAGGGAGAGGTGGGGGCACCCACCATGGCCGGCGCCATGCCCCCTTGGTCTGCCCTCCTCCCCTATATAAGGATCACCTCCTCCTTCTCTCCTCTTGCACCACCTCCTCGTGAAGGTTCTCTTCTCCCTCTAGTTAGTCCCCATGGTATCGGATTAGCGAGATACATGTTCCTGGTGGTTTTATCTGGAAAGGATTTGCTGCTTCCGCTGCATCGCTGGAGTGAGGAGGCGGAGGTTGGACGGTGGACCGAACATGTGTGCGATCAGGGATGCATCGCTACTTTGCGGTGATGTACTTGATGGTGCTGGACCTGATGGTGATGGAACTGCTGGACCTGAAGGACTTCATCAAGATCTTGAGATCGGCAAGTGTACGACTACATCATCCACGAGTTCCATCTCGTTAACAAAGCTTTGTTGTCTTCGAGGGTAAGTTCTCTATGGATGTATATCCAGCCGTTGCTTGTATCTAGTAGATAGATCTTGGCGTATAGTTCCCATCATAGGAAATTTTTTGTTTTCTATGATGCGAACCCAACAGTGGTATCAGAGCTTGATCTATGCATAGGTGCTTTGCATGGGTAATACACATATGTTTATATGTGGGCTATGATGATCGTGTTATTTCATCTTCTATGTGTTTTGGATATTGGTGGCATAGTGGGATGAAGCAGCCCGGACCAACCTTACATGTCATCGCATATGAGACCGGTTCCACGACTGACATGCAACTAGTTTTGCATAAGTGGCTGGTGGGTGTCTGTCTCTCCTACTATAGTCAATATCTGATTTACAACGAGTTGCTAATAACTTGGTTATCCTCGTTGTGGTTCCATGTTCGTAGGTAAGACTAGTTCTATCTCCGAAAGCCCTAAGCCACGTAAAACTTGCAATGGATAAATTAGAGGCGTCTAGTTTAGATCGTTGTTGGGCTAGTGTCATGATATGGTAATGTTGTAAGTAGATGTATGATAGATACTCTTACAACACACCTAACGTGTAAGTTCCATAGACCTTGGCCTTACACACAAAGGAATGATAGAGATCATACCATGATGCATATGATAGAGATCAAATGCATGGACCATATCATCCCAGTTTACACATTAGATGTTTGCATCTTATATTACTAGTTTGGCGTTTTTAGTAGCATTGTAAGATGATCCCTCATTTAAATATCAAGATAAAATGTGTTCTTCCTTAAGTATGCACCGTTCTATGGATCGTGTTTCGAGACATCACGTGATGATCGGGTGTACTCGACTCTACGCTTTCATACAATGGGTGTAAGACAGTTTTACACACGCGAATACTAAGGTTCTTACTTGGCGAGCCTAGCATGTACAGACATGGCCTCGGAACACGGACCGAAAGGTTAAGCATGAGTCATATAGTTGATGTGATGCCCATATTGATGCTCGGCTTTGAAGCTGCACCGACTCACGTGATGATCAGACTTGGTGTAGTGGATTTGGTTCATGTAATCACCAAAAAGGCACGAGGGATGTCGTTTTTGAGTGGGAGTTCATTTCAAATTTGGATTAGTCGAACTCAATTTGTCATAAACTAAATCAAAGTGAATTTGTATAATTTGTTATAGTCATTGGCATCTGTTCACTACCTTATGCTTAGTTTTAATTCAGATAATAGAACTATAGAATTCTGGATATTTACTTTACGAACTGGTATCGTATTGTTTTGAATGTCAATTTAAAGTTTATAAGTCCTGTTGCAAACTTTCAGCAAACTCTATTTACTCCATGAAGTTTAATAAGTAGTATTAAATCAAGAGTAAGAATTCCAATGTTAGTATCTAAAGTATCATATTTGCCTCCATGATTATTGGTATTCAAAAGTTGTTTTAATATCAAGATTATCTAGGAGCTGAAAAAAATTGTTTCAGAAACCATCATGTGTGGAAGATATTGTGATATCTGAAACAATTTTTTTGGTTGCATTATGATAGAGTATAATTTAGCAAAATACATGTTCTCATATTGTATGAGAATTTGTGAAGGATGGAGATGCTAGGCATCCGGATCTCCCAAAAAGGTTTTGGGAACTAACATTATACTTGTGATTCTTCCTTATAGGCTATAGTAGCTTGATCATGAAAGTTGTCATGATAATGATGAATAGAAGATGTAAGTAAAATGTTCACTACACTAATATATTACTAAAGAATGGATTTTTGAAAGAACACCAAACATTTGATGATGGTGATCCACTTCAAAGTGCAAGTCCAAAGGTATTAGTATTTGACTATATACACTTTGTACTATGTGTCATGTGAATGACACCACTATTGATGTTGATGGATTCTTTTAAAAGAAAAGGAATTTTTGAAAGAGAATCTATAAAATATTTGGTAGAAAAGAAAAGGTTGGAGATGTCCAACTTAGGTATATAGAAGATATACATGTTATGGCTGTATTCCTTGCTTGTTAAAGAATGTGGTTTTGAGGTATTGGATACCGGTATTGGATACTGAATTGGTTAGTGTGAGGTGTCATACAGAACAACACAATTCATGAACTGCAACGGCCTAAGTAACTGGCAAGAGAATAAGTGATGATGTTCATCGAAAACAAATAAAGTGTTATTTTGTTTTCATTGTCGTCAAACCTAGCCTTCAAGATTTTGTTTTAATAATTGTTATTTTGTTCTGGTATTACGAGAACAATGGTGGTTCAAATAATTACCGTATTCCATAAAGGATGGATGAACTTTTACAAGTCTAGTTGGAGAAATCACATCCATAAACATTATTGCTAAAATGTCGTAAGACAAATGATTGGAAGATCACTTATGAAGTGACATCGCTGTTTGAATTATATTGGAAAGTAAACATGAAGAAACTCCATGTTGATGGATTTTTGGAGTCTTTTGATTTTGATCAATTGACGCTTGTAAAACTTTCCTCGAGATAACTGAAACTCCGTCCATAGGCCAAAGAGGAACAGATGACTAACTTATTGGATATTATGCATGTTGATGTATATAGTCCATTATGTGTAGCCATATGCGATGGATCTTTTTGCTTCATATGCTTTCTCTAGAAATTTGAGTGAATATATCTATAAATTTACTTAATAAGGAAGAAGTATGAAACATTTGAAAATTGTTCAATGACTTTCAAGATAAAGTGAAAAATCATTGTAACAAGAAAATAAAAGAGTTTATGATTTGATCATAAAGGAAGATATTTGAGTTACAAGTTTAGCAAAACACCTAGGATTTCAAGAATTGTTCCATGAATTTGCATTTCCCAATAGACCACAGGAGTATGGTATGTTCGAGAGATCAAATCAAACCTTGTTTGACATGGTAAGATCAAAGGTGTCATTTATAAAACTGCAATTATGTTTTAAGGATTAAAGCTGTAGAGACTACCGCTTTTACACTGAAAAGAGCACCATCATGATCCATTGAAATGACACCATATGAGTTATGGTCTGGGATAAAACCCAAATTATCTTTTCTTAAATTTTGGTATGCTATGCATAAGTAAAAATTTTACAACCAAAGTCGGATAAGCATGTTTTTGTAGGTTATCCCAAAGAATTTGTTGGGAATTCCTCCATAACACCGAAGACAAAAGAGTTTGTCACTTGGAACATCAAGTTTCTTGAGAAGGAATTTTTCGTGAAAAGTTAAGAGGGAGGACAATAGAACTTTGATAAGGTTGTTAAACCTTAGCTATATGTGCTAAGTAGCGCAGCGCCGGAAAGTGTCCCGGTGGCAGCCATAATGCTCATGTCTCCCATGATTACAAAGGGTGTGATCTTGGAGATTAGAGTTCCTATTGAACCATGTGGGTCGGTAAGAAACAAATAGTAAGATTTGAAACAGAAGTAATTATTGTTTTGACAATAATGAACCGACTGCATGCAAAGAAGAGATGATGGGCCTTGACTCCATAAAATGACTAGAAGTCATAGAATCCGTGATAGTATCCATACACGAGAAATCAAGTTTCTGAACTTGGAAGACCCTCCGGAAAGGCGTGAAGCCTATCGGTCGTGTTTGGATCTATAAAGAAATAGACATGGATGTTTAACATCTATGAAATAGTCGACATGTCAGAAAGAAGTTTACGGCAATATTCAAGGAGTTGACTATGACAAGATTTGATCTTTCATAGAGATATTTGGTCTTGACGGATTAATGTAGCAACCACTACATATAATTTGGTATATGGTAGTTGAATAAACAAAACAAGGTTCTTTTAATAGAATGGTTACCTAGGACATGTACATGACACGGTCCGAAGGGTTTTGTTAATTCAAAGGGTGCTAAAAGGGCATGCAAACTTCAATAGTTGAAGTGAGCATAGCGGAGTTGAAATCTTCACCATGATGAAAATGTTAAAGGAGTTTAATTTCATCGGAGATGATGAAGATGCTTGCATTTGCAAGAAATTAAGTGGGAGCGCTAAGACAAATTTCCAATACATTATGCAGAGTACATATTGTTGATTGGAAATGATGTATCTTTTATTGACACAAGTTAAGAATTTCATTAAAATAGGATTTCGATGAAAGACTTGGGCAAAACTAGAATATTTGGCATCAATGTTTATATGGATAGATTGAGGCACTAATATGGTTATGCCAGATGTACATATATGAGATATTGAAAGGGTTCAATATGGAAACAACAAGAAAGGTTCTTGCTGCATGGAAAGGATTGTATCAAGATTCAAGTGTTTCAACACTTGGTGAGTAAAATCACATGAATATTTTGATCGATTATACCGTGATATGTATATATCTAGATATGTCCTATGCTCTAAATGTTATGAGCACATACCAGAATGATTCATAAGATGATCATTGGACTATAGTAAAGAGTGGGATTTATCCATCCCAATGACGGATAGATATACTCTGGGCCCTCTCAGTGATATCACATTGAAATAGCTTGCAAGCAAGTGATGTGATCACTAGAATGTCATATCACGGGAACGAGAAAAGAGTGCATGTCGGTAACAAGATCAAACTAGGTATTTGGATGCCGATGATCGAATCTCCGACATGTAATATATCGCGAGACAAAGGGATTTAGTTACGGCGTTAAAGGTTCACACAATCACATGGGTCATCGTTGAATATGTGGGAGTCAGTACGGATCTCCAGGTCCCGCTGCTGATTATTGATCGGAGAGGTGTCTCGATCATGTCTGCATTATTCACGAACCGTAGGGTCACACACTTAAGGGATACCGACACCATTTGGAGCAAATATGTTTCAGATAAAGATTTAAGAAAGCGCTGGAATCATTTCGATGGAAACCAGAATTGTTTCGGGTGAAATTGCAGAAACTGGTTTTGCATGTGATAATTAAATGTTGCAGGGAGTTTTATGTGAATATTTGTTAATTAAAGTAATTAACAAAATTCTGAATAAAATAAGTAAAAGTGTTTTATTTAATGAGAGCTTGCATTAAATTTGGTGGAAATTTAATGCATGTGAGTGGACATGAGTGGAGGTGTGTGTTTATGTGAGTGGGAGCTCCATCCACATGAATGAGGGAGAGGTGGGGGCACCCACCATGGCCGGCGCCATGCCCCCTTGGTCTGCCCCCTCCCCTATATAAGGATCACCTCCTCCTTCTCTCCTCTTGCACCACCTCCTCGTGAAGGTTATCTTCTCCCTCTAGTTATTCCCCATGGTCTCGTATTAGCGAGATACATGTTCCCGATGGTTTTATCTAGAAAGGAGTTGCTGCTTCCGCTGCATCGCTGGAGCGAGGAGGCAGAGGTTGTTCGGTGGACCGAACGTGTGTTCGATCACGGATGCACCGCTACTTTGTGGTGCTAGACTTGATGGTGCTAGACCTGATGGTGCTGGAACTGCTGGACCTGAAGGACTTCATCACGATCTTCAGATCGGCAAATGTACGACTACATCATCCACGAGTTACATCTTGTTAACAAAGCTTTGTTGTCTTCGAGGGTAAGTTCTCTATGGATGTATATCCACCTGTTGCTTGTATCTAGTAGATAGATCTTGGCTTATAGTTCCCATCATAGGAAATTTTTTGTTTTCTATGCTGCGAACCCAACAAACCAAGGTCAAAAAATCCTAGGACATGTTGTAATGCAACTGCCACAGGCAATGGAGCACCAGTGTGATAGAGGTTGCATCACCACACCCAGTTGAGTGTTTGTGGTCATGTGGATCATTGTGGTTTCGAAAAGAACACATGCAATGACACTCCATGTGTCAAACCATGGTCAGAATGCCCAAGAACATGCTCGAAAGAAACATTGGAATATAATGGAGCACCTGTGTGATAGAGGTTGCATCACCACTCCCAATTGAGTGTGTGTGGTCATGTGGATCATTTTGGTTTGGAATAAGACACATGCAATGACACTCCATGTGTCAAACCATGGTCCAAAATACCTACAACATGTTGGAATGCAACTTCCACATACAAGAAAGCACCAGTATATCAGAGGTTGCATCACCACACCCACTTGAGTGTCTGTGGTCATGTGGATCATTGTGGTTTGGAAAACAACACATGAAATGACACTCCATGTGTCAAACCATGGTAAAAAACCATTGAACATGCTTGAATGCAACTGCCACAGGCAATGGAGCACTATTGTGATAGAGGTTGCATCACTACACCCACTTGAGTGTGTGTGGTCAAGTGTATCATTGTGGTTTGGAAAAAACACATGCAATGACACTCCATGTGTGAAACCATGATCCGAAAGCCCTAGAACATGCTAGAATGCAACTGCAACATGCAATGGAGCACTAGTGT
This sequence comes from Avena sativa, assembly GCA_916181665.1. Taxonomy (NCBI): domain Eukaryota; kingdom Viridiplantae; phylum Streptophyta; class Magnoliopsida; order Poales; family Poaceae; genus Avena; species Avena sativa. Next base: position 343,243,564 of record OV702288.1, read on the forward strand.
GACAGAGGTTGCATCACCACACCCGCTTGAGTGTGTTTGGTCATGTGGACCATTGTGGTTTCGAAAAGAACACAAGCAATGACACTCCATGTGTCAATCCATGGTTAGAAAGCCCTAGAACATGCTAGAATGCAACTTCCGCATGCAATGGAGCACTAGTATGATAGTGGTAGCATCACCACACCCACTTGAGTGTGTGTGGTCATGTACATCATCGTGGTTTCGAAAAGAACACAATGACACTCCATGAGTTAAACCATGGTTAGAAAGCCTTGGAACATGTTGGAATGCAACTGCTGTTGGGAATATGCCCTAGAGGCAATCATGTATGATGTTATTCCCAATGTATTCATAAGCTTATGGTCCATGTATGAACTGCTGATATGTATCATCGAATATGTTATTTGATTGTGGCACTATATATTCATGTTGTTCATACTAATTGTCCTTGGTCATTGAGGTTGTGCTGGACACACAACTTAGACCAATGTGAAAGTCGGCAGATGACTAGGTTCCACCTGTCATGGGCATGGAGATGCTATTCCGACTTACACGGATTTAGCTAACGAGTTTAGCAAGTTGGACTGACCCATATTGAGATGCAACGAACAAGTCATCATTTGCATGTCTCAATCAATGTAATCCTTAGGCCTGAGGTTATTGCACAATCCGAGTTGAGGATCACCGACTTAGGTTCTGTCAAACGCTGTTCTATCACTAGGCAATTACAAAGGCGGAGTTCGGGTCGACTGAGAATCAAGCTGCGTGATGTGAATAACTGATGCGCTCGACTTTCAACGTAGAGCTCGTTCAGAACCCCAAGAGGAAGGTATGATGAGCACAGCAGTAAGTTTTCCCTCAGTTATGAAACCAAGGTTTAATCGAACCAGTAGGAGCAAGGAAACACCCCAAAGGTGTTACTAGCTGAGCTTTGGCAGGGCGCACTACCGGTGCTAGTAGCAACGTGGAGACCTGCACAACACAACCACAGAACTTTGTCCCCAACTTGCGATGAGGTTGTCAATCTCACCGTGTTTTGCGGAAAACAAAGAATTAAACGTATCGAATGGAAGAAAGTAATAGTTTGCAGAAAGTAAACACAAAGCAGAAACAGTTTATAGATTGTATGTAAAGACAAAGGACCAGGATCCATAGTTCACTAGAGGTGGCTCTCCTTAGGTAGATAACATGCTGGGTGAACAAATTACAGCGGGGCAATTGACAAACACCGAGAAATCAATACATGCATATACTAATCATCTTGACTCCTTTGAGACTCGATTGGGCAATACAACATAATACATAGACCGCCATCCAACTGCATCTATGACTAATAATCCACCTTCAGGTTATCATCCGAACCCCCTTCCAGTATTAAGTTGCAAGCAACAGATTATTGCTTTACGAACTACGTGTAAGGTAAACAATACGATTGTTATATGAACAAAGGATTGTTGTTTTCTCCCTAGTAGCAACAACATATCTAGTACCTTAGAGATTTCTGTCACTTCTCCCGATTACCAGAGGCATGAACCCACTATCGAGCATAAATACTAACTCTTGGAGTTGCTAGCATCTACTTGGCCAAGATAGCTACTAACAACGGAAAGCATGCAAGATCTCAAATAACAAAGACATGATAGAATCAATAATCAATCTGAAATAGCATCTCAATATCCATCGGATCCCCGCGAACACAACATGTATGGATTACAAATAGATGATCTTGATCATGAATGGAGCACACAAGATCTAAACATGAAAGCACAAAGGAGGAGAAACCAGCCATCTAGCTACTACATGGATCTGTAGTCCAAGGATGAACTACTCACGCATCACACCGGAGGCTTGCATGGTGATGAAAAAGGCCTCCAGGGTGAATTCCCCTCTCTGATAGGGTGTCGGGAAGAGCTTCAGATCCCTCCTGATCTAGGGATGGAGATGACAGTGGCTACAGACTCTTTCGTGGATTTTTGATCGGGTACCTAGGGTTTTCGTCCCGAGGGAAACTTATAGGCCGAAGGAGAGGCCGAGGGGGTGCTGGGGTCGGCCAGACCACCCCCTGGCACGGGCCAAGCCTGGCCGGCCCCTGGCCCCTCTCTGTCTTGTATTCTGGTACTTGATCCCTTCCAGAAAAATAGGCACTTTGGCTTTTGTCCCGTCCAATTCCGAGAATATTCATTTTCTGACTTTCCTGGAACCAAAAATAGCAGAAAACAGGCAGCTGGCACTGTGGCTCTTATTAATAAGTTAGTCCAAGAAATCATATGAAAAGTACTCCTAATTTGGAACAAAACACAAGAAAGTGGATAAAACCAAGCATGGAACATAAAAAATTATAGATACATTTGCAATGTATCAACATCCCCAAGCTTAACTCCTGCTCGTCCTCGAGTAGGTAAGTGATAAAAATAAATAATTTTTGAGGTGACATGCACCATCAAAGACTTGATCAAAGTATTTGAAAAAAAATGCTAGGATCATAGTACTTCAATCATAACATGAAAGACAAAGTTCTAGCAATAAGCAAAGAAACTATGATGCAACATGAAAAGGCACAAACAAAAGATTCATGAATAACAATGCTTTGCAAGACGTTTGTTTGTTTCGCATAAAGAAAACATAGCATAATAGTATTCAGCTTGTCCCTCAATAGAGTAGCAAATATAAATGCATAGGACACCTTCAAAGTTCATAAGAGTGACTAGATACAATAGTTTCAAACAAGCAATAACAAGTTATGCATCAATCAACTAGTCTTGGGACAATGCACATAGAACTAAGAATGGCCACTATGCTTTCAAAGTAAGTGCATAAAGATAGAAGGTGGAGACTAAACATAATGGTGGAAGAAAGGCCTTTTGTAAAAGGAAGTAGGGATTCAAGTCTCATAAAGAGCTTCCAAAAATTATGGTACTTATAGCTTTCAGCTCTCATTGCCCCTATCATAAGCATCTTGAAGGTGATTAAGGTTAAAGTGACACAACTAAGAGGATATGCTTGACAAGTTATAAACCAAAATCTCATGCCCCTTACTTACGAAGACCGATCCTCATGCTACTCAACTTCAGTCACGAGTAAGCTCTTGTCATTGTAAGTATATGTGTATCATTAAGAACTGCCAACGGGGTACCCCTTGCACATGATACGGGAGCTTTCCCATAATCAAAATGACAAGGCAAGCAGACAATGAGCATCTCAGCGATCTTTTTATTTGCTATTTGCATAGGTTTTTATTGAGGATGCTTCATAGAGTGCTCATTATGGTGATGCTGCAAGTTTCCACCATGATTAGGCATGGCTTAGGCTAGTGGCCCAGGCGTTTCTCTAACACACATACAAACTCCATGACCTTACAAGTTCCACTTTTATTTCACACCGCCGGGATCCGTAAGCAAAAGAACATGATATCAACGGGGTACAAAGTACAAGTGCAATGTTGAAAGCGTTCCCCATGAAACATGGTCCTGCTAACTTCAACTTATAAAGCACAAGCATATACGCAACAAAGAAGGACCCAATGGTTCAAGTTTATTAGAGGCAATAAAGTAAAGTGTGCCATCAAGTTCGTGAGAGCTTTAATCACTAGTTTTCTCATAACAAGTGAAAGGTAGACAAATGCATGAATATACTTGGAATAGCATAAGCTAGTAGGTAGGTATGGTGGACTCTTTGGAATAACTTGGTTTAGGGAGTTGGATGTATGAGTGGAACTCATACTTTGTGGTGGAGGCTAGCAAAAGACTGGGAGCGACAAACTAAGAGAGCAATAATGGTCATAATCATGCAGAGCGAAAAAACATCATTGATCAAAGCATAAAGTGATACTACAAGTTGAAAACTAAAGGATCATAAAGGATATGGTGACTTGAGATAGTCATAACATGGTGTAAGCATGTGCCAAGTCAACCCAAATAAAGCATCAAAGGAGAATACCACTATACTATGCTTTAATATGCTAAAACAACGCATGATTCATCCAAGGCACATTAAGCAATCTCAATTGTTTATAACAAGTCATGCTACAGCAAATAATACTAAGCATAAAGCCAAAAAAATATCAAGCATGGCATGACAAAGCATAGCCACGGTAAAAAACGAGCTCTTTTTACCACATAAGTATGAACTTTCCTACTCTTTTCCAAACCAAACCAAACTAATTGCAAAGCAACGTATGAAAGAGGGGGTCCAACCAACTTATTCATAAAACTAAGAAAACCAAGCAAACTTAAAACCAAAACAAAAACGAAAAAGAAGACGCTGCAAGAAAAACACAACTATGCATGAAACAATAAAAATGAAGCGTTTGGAAGAAACTTGGATTTTTATTGATGAAGAAGGGGATGCCTTGGTCATCCCCAAGCTTTGACGCTTGCAATTCTTGGATATTTCCTGGGGTGACACGCGTGGCATCCCCAAGATTGAGCTTTAGTCCATCCTTCATCTCATTACTCATTCCTTCCATACACCTGAAAATTTTCCTTCATACAAAACTTCACACAATCTCATTAGCAACATTAGTGCACTTAAGATAAATAAGTCTCAAGGTTTAGTTATAACACCAAATAAACTTCCACTAGAACACTAGCTACTGTAGCACTTCCCTCAAAAAGCTCAATTCCCCAAAGGAACTCAAAAAGGAACTAACAAGAAGCAAATGCAGAAAACGGCAGAAATCTGTCAAAACAGACCAGCAGGTAAAGACAAATTTTTTCGAAGACCTTCTGTTGCTCAAATCAAAAAGTGTTGAAGTAACTAAAGTTATATAACAACCTGAGGCAGAATCAAAAAAAATGACAGCTCAATCCGACATACAGAACTCGCTCAGGAATTTTTACGGTGAAGCACAGAACTCTGTTTCGGGACAACAACTTTCCCAATCATTACTTCACTCTCATTAGAGGTTATTCTTGGCACAAAAAGAAAATAAAAAGGATAAGGAGAGGTTATTACAGAGGTAATAACTTCCAAGACTCATCTAAAACTCTTGGATTATCTCCCAACAAGTACTTTTCTTTAACGCCTTTAAGTTAGGCATAAGAAGCAAAGAAAGAATCAAGTGTTCTCAAATGAAGAAGGATTAAGACCAAATTTCTTGCCCTTACCTCTCTTATTTTTATTCTTAACCTTTGGGAAAACGTGATTGTTTGGTGGAGAAGAAAGGTGCATGGTCCCCTTTCCCACATCTATTATTGCTCCAAGGAGTTCTAATAGGGACCTTCCAAGTGTAATTTGTCCTTTTCCTGCACATTCAATAATAAGATAATCAGTAGAAATCATTTTCCCAAGGATCTTTGTAAACACTCCTTCAGCTATTCCAATAGGTAATATGGTAGCATTATTAGCAAGAGATATTTCTCTTCCTCCTTCAGTAAGCCCCCAAAGATTCAAATATTCATAAATATCTTTGGGCATAAGACAAAATTCAGACATGATATCGCAGTGGGCTTGAAAAGTTTCAGTGTTTATCTCAATCTTTACTGTAGGGAGCCACTTTGATGGTTCAGAATTTATTGTAACATAATTGTGATGCTCCCTAAGCGTATTATAGCAACTTTCTAAGCTAGTAGTGCTAGCCTCAAGAGTGTTCAACCTAGCAAATATTTTTGCGAAATAAATATCAGTTTGGCTAGGCATAGTGTAAGTGAGGATCAATTTATTTATAGCATTAATGTCATCATCCTCATTACGTTGGAGGAAATCTCCTCCCACAATAGCATCTAAAGCATATCTATAGCAAAGAGCAATCCCAAGGAAAAAACTGCTAAGGAACAAGCCTTGAATCATTTTAGGCTCAGTCTTTTCATGTAGATCAGAGATTCTAGACCAAGCTTCCTTAAAACTTTCCTCAATTCCTTGTTTAAAAGTGAGAATCATTTCCTTGGGTGACATAGTGATTGGAGCAAGGCTAGACATAGTGGCAACTGAAGATAGGAACTAATTTTTTTGTGTTTTCAAATAAGAAAGCAAAACAAGTAAAACAATTTTTTTTGTGTTTTCTGAAGAACAAAACAAGCAAACAAAGCAAAAAAAACAACAAAGTAAAGAGATTGGTTATGAGGGACTCCCCTTGTGAAGATGTCCTTGACTCCCCGGCAACGGCGCTAGAAAAGATCTTGATGCGCTCGACTTTCAACATAGAGGTCGTTGGGAACCCCAAGAGGAAGGTATGATGAGCACAGCAGTATTTTTCTCTCAGTTATGAAACCAAGGTTTAATCGAACCAGTAGGAGCAAGGAAACACCCCAAAGGTGTTACTAGCTGAGCTTTGGCAGGGCGCACTACCGGTGCTAGTAGCAACGTGGAGACCTGCACAACACAACCACAGAACTTTGTCCCCAACTTGCGATGAGGTTGTCAATCCCACCGTGTTTTGCGGAAAACAAAGGATTAAACGTATCCAATGGAAGAAAGTAATAGTTTGCAGAAAGTAAACACAAAGCAGAAACAGTTTATAGATTGTATGTAAAGACAAAGGACCGGGATCCATAGTTCACTAGAGGTGGCTCTCCTTAGGTAGATAACATGCTGGGTGAACAAATTACAGCGGGGCAATTGACAAACACCGAGAAAGCAATACATGCATATACTAATCATCTTGACTCCTTTGAGACTTGATTGGGCAATACAACATAATACATAGACCGCCATCCAACTGTATCTATGACTAATAATCCACCTTCAGGTTATCATCCGAACCCCATCCAGTATTAAGTTGCAAGCAACAGATTATTGCTTTACGAACTACGTGTAAGGTAAACAATACGATTGTTCTATGAACAAAGGATTGTTGTTTTCTCCCTAGTAGCAACAACACATCTAGTACCTTAGAGATTTATGTCACTTCTCCAGATTACCAGAGGCATGAACCCACTATCGAGCATAAATACTAACTCTTGGAGTTGCTAGCATCTACTTGGCCAAGATAGCTACTAACAACGGAAAGCATGCAAGATCTCAAATAACAAAGACATGATAGAATCAATAATCAATCTGAAATAGCATCTCAATATCCATCGGATACCCGCAAACACAACATGTATGGATTACAAATAGATGATCTTGATCATGAACGGAGCTCACAAGATCTAAACATGAAAGCACAAAGGAGGAGAAACCAGCCATCTAGCTACTACATGGATCCGTAGTCCAAGGATGAACTACTCACGCATCACACCGGAGGCTTGCATGGTGATGAAGAGGCCTCCAGGGTGAATTACCCTCTCCGGCAAGGTGCCAGGAAGAGCTTCAGATCCCTCCCGATCTAGGGATGGAGATGACGGCGGCTACAGACTCTTTCATGGATTTTTGATCGGGTACCTAGGGTTTTCGTCCTGAGGGCAACTTATAGGGAGAAGGAGAGGCCGAGGGGGTGCTGGGGTCGGCCAGACCACCCCCTGGCGCGAGCCAAGCCTGGCTGCGCGGCCAGGTGGTGTGGCCGGCCCTTGTCCCCTCTCCGTCTCGTATTCTGGCACTTGATCCCTTCCGGAAAAATAGGCACTTTGGCTTTTGTCCCGTCCAATTCGGAGAATATTCATTTTCTGACTTTCCTGGAACCAAAAACAGCAGAAAACAGGCAGCTGGAACTATGGCTCTTGTTAATAGGTTAGTTCAAGAAATCATATGAAAAGTACTCCAAAGTTGGAACAAAACACAAGAAAGTGGAGAAACCAAGCATGGAACATCAAAAATTATAGATACATTTGCAATGTATCAATAACCGAGATGGGATTTTGCCCCTCTGTCTGGAGAGATATTCTCTGGGCCCTCTCGGAAGATATGATTCGGAAAGCATGGCCATGTGTGACTCGGTTAAGTGTTGGCTGAGGCAACCGACTAAGAGTTAGTCGGATGAATCAGTTATCTTGGATCGAGAAAGAGAGTCGGACTATTTAAGGGATGACGATCATTCGCCTATAGTCCGACAAGGTATATCGTGTGGCAAAAGGGACTCAGACGAAAGTCGCATTGGAAGGTATGTCGTCATGACTCTTTGGTACTTGGGAGTTGGCACATTCTGCTAGGAGCCGCTACCAACTGATCGGTCACGAGTGAGACTCGGATCGTGTCCGGGTCACCATGAGCCTGTCGGGTCACACACTTAAGAGCGGGAGCATATTTGGGTTGGACCCAAAAAGTAAACAGACAGAGTTAGTGAGTTGGACTCGCAGTGACTAATATAGGCCTTTTAGTGAATGGGCAACAAGTGAGTGGAGCCCACTTTCACTCCCTATATAAGCTGGGGCACAGGTGCTTAGAGCACACGGTTAGGTCACTCCATGTGTTGGAAACCCTAGCTCCAGTCCAGTCATGTTGTGTCGCCGTCGTACCGGACCTAGCAGTCCATCGCGGACGCTCCTCCTCGTACGTGTGGATACTGGCGGAGGTCCTGTACATTCAGCACTTCGACGATTGTGGATCGGAACGGATCGTGAGGACTGCACTGCATCAAGCGATGTGCTTCATCGATTCTGCAACCACGCGTCTAGTGGTAATTCTCGTGGCCAACTACCTCAGCTAGATCTTGGGATCACCGCGTAGGAAAAAGTTTTGTTTTTCTATTCGATGGCCTAACAACTGCTACATGCCATGGAGCACTAGTGTGTCAGAGGTTGCATCACCACAACCACTTGAGTGTGTGTGGTCATGTGGATCATTATGGTTTGGAACAGAACACATGCAATGATACTCCATGTGTTAAACCATGGTCATAATGCCCTAGAACATGCTGGAATGCAACTACCACATGCAATGGAGCTTCAGTGTGACAGAGGTTGCCTCACCACAACAACTTGAGTGTGTGTGGTCATGTGGATCATTGTTGTTTGGAATATAACAAATCTAATGACACTCCATGTGTAAAACCATGGTCAGAAAGCCCTAGAACATGTTGGAATGCACCTTCCACATGCAATGGACAACCAGTGTGACAGACATTGCATCACCACACCCAATTGAGTGTGTGTGGTCATGTGGATCGTTGTGGTTTGGAAAAGAACACATGCAATGACACTCCATGTGTCAAACCATGGTCAAAAAGCCCTAGAACATGCTGGAATGCAACATTGGAATGCAATGAAGCAAACGTGTGATAGAGGTTGCATTACCACACACACTGGGATCATTGTGGTTTGGAAAAAACACATGCAATGACACTCCATGTGTCAAACCATGGTCTAAAATGCCTAGAATATTCTGGAATACAACTGACACACAAAATGGGGACCACTATGATAGAGGTTGCATCGCCACAACCACTTGATTGTGTGTGGTCATGTGTATCATTTTGATTTGGAAAAACACTCCATGTGTCAAACCATGGTCAGAAAGCCCTAGAACATGCTGGAATGCAACTGCCACAAGCAATGGAGCACCAGTGTTACAGAGGTTGCACCACCACACCCACTTGAGTGTGTGTGTTCATGTGGATCATTGTGGTTTGGAAAATAACACATGTAGTGACACTCCATGTGTCAAACCGTGGTCAGAAAATGCTAGAACATGGTGTGATGCAATTGCCAAATGCAATGGAGCACCAGTGTGATAGAGGTTGCATCACCACACCCACTTGAGTGATGCAACCTCTGTCACACTGGTGGTCCATTGCATTCCAATGTTGCATTCTAGCATGTTCTAGGGCCTTTTAACCATGGTTTAACACAATGGCGTGAGATTGTATGTGTTCTTTTCCAAACCAAAATGATCCACATGACCACACACACTCAAGTGGGTGTGGTGATGCAACCTCTGACACACTGGTGATCCATTGCATGTGGCAGTTGCATTCCAGCATGTTCTAGGGCATTCTGACCATGGTTTAACACATGGAGTGTCATTGCATGTGTTCTTTTCAAAACCACAATGATCCACATGACTAAACACACTCAAGTGGGTGTGGTGATGCAACCTCTGTCACACGGGTGCTCCATTACATGTGGCAGTTGCATTCCAGCATGTTCTAGGGCATTCTGGCCATGGTTTGACACATGGAGTGTCATTGCATGTGTTATTTTCCAAACCACAATGATCCACATGACCAAACACACTCAAGTGGGTGTGGTGATGCAACCTCTGTCACACTAGTGCTCCATTGCATGTGGCAGATGCATTCCAGCTTGTTCTAGGGCATTATGACCATTGTTTGACACATGAGGTGTCATTTCATGTGTTCTTTTCCAAACCATAATGTTCCACATGACCACCCACACTCAAGTGGGTTTGGTGATGCAACCTCTCTCACACTAGTGCTCCATTGCATGTGACAGTTGCATTCCAACATGTTTTAGGGCATTCTGACCATCGTTTGACAAATGGAGTGTCATTGCATGTGTTCTTTCCAAACCACAATGGTCCACATGACCATACACACTCAAGTGGGTGTGGTGATGCAACCTCTGTCACACTGGTGCTCCAATACATGTGGAAGTTGCAGTCTAGCATATTCTAGGGCATTCTGATCATGGTTTGACACATGGAGTGTCATTGCATGTGTTCTTTTCCAAACCACGATGATCCACATGAACACACACTCAAGTGGGTGTGGTGATGCAACCTCTGTCACACTGGTGCTCCATTGCATGTGGTAGTTGTAATCCAGCATGTTCTAGGGCATTCTGACAACCTCGTACCTTACGCTCTAAGATCAAGCCTAGATGAACCAAAATTGGATAGGACGTACTACCGTGGGGCCGCGTAGCCACACATAGTAGGCCCACCTCGTGGAGCAGGGCACGGTACCGGCCAACCATCCCACCCACTTTTAGAACATCGGGAGTAGAGTGAGCGGCGTAATCGACATGTAACGTGGCCAAAACATACACAAATGAGTATGTATGTCAGCGACTTACAATAGACATCAGAATCACACCATCTAAAGCAATAGAAATAGAAATATTCAATGCCATACGGCAAGATCCAAATATGCTAGATAGATATAATAGTTTAGGATACATCCTCATACATCATGCAACAGAGTATCAAGCGGAGGCAGAAATCATGACCCGCGTACGTATAAGAAGCAAATTGGCATAAGATGCCCTGAAAGTGAGCACATCCTTCTCACAGATCTCATGGATCTCCACCCCGTAATCTCTACACCATATAGTCATTGCCACCATCATCTGTTTCCTCAATCCAGTAACCTTACTGAGACTAGACCTGTCCATTTGAACCAAATATTTATCGTGTGAGACCCTAGGGGTACTAAGAAAGTATTAATTCATCTAAAGGGAACAACCTGGGGTGACGCAATTGTAGCAAAATATAATATCTACAAAGTGCTATAGAGACACGCTACACATCCGCCCAACCAAAGATGCACGGACGCTTGTTAACTAATAACAACAGTTATATAAGCAGCATAAATAAACATCGCTCGCCCTCCTTCTCGCTTACTAACGAGAAGGCGGAAGAACATCCCATCCGTTGGCAATTTTATTAACCATTCCATGAGTATTGCACTATTTACTAGTCATGTCTTAGTCAAATTAAAGGCGGTACTTTAGTTATGCTTGGCTATGATCGAGAAACTGTGCTCCAAGTCATCCATAACCGCGGACATGGCTTTCAGAAAGATTTACCCTATAGGGGTGGACAAATAGCAACACACACATGATCAACCTCGGGATGAACCAAATAAAATGCAATGAGGCCTCACGACAATGCATTCACAGGATTCATAAATTATTTCAGGGGGCACCCCATTAAGCTACCCGCAACGAAGTTGGCCGACTCCGAGATGAACCCAAGGTTGGCGCCAATGGATGTAAATGACTGGGAACCCGAAAGTGTGATTGGGCTTGTCGATACCGCAAAGACACTCTACAATTCCTAAACAGTACAGGTTCTCCACGCACAATCATAAATAAAGCAGTAAAGCATGGCATAAGTACAGGATAGTAATAAAATCCCAAACTAGTTTGTGGCCCGAAGAAATAAAGTGCGAATCAAGATCAGGCGAAGGGGGATCAATAGAGTCTCCCGTATGTGGATAGTGCGAATAGTCAAGGAACAAGAATCAAGTACTCGGGGTCCTACGGGACACAAGTGAGTGTAAAGAACCAAATAACAGATAATGCTCAACGATGCCTCTTTCATTAGATTTCCCATTACTACTCAGATTAAGTTGTTTAGGTACCTCGTTATCCAAAGACTCACACAAACCCTACACATGCAATTCTATGACTCGCATGGCTCAAACAACTTTTGTAGTAATGGCTCATGTGATTGAGGATACAAGCTTCAGTGGGGTTTATAAGTAAAGGCTATGCAATACTTGGGATTAAATTTAATGCAATCACAACTCAATGATGCAAGAGTACGATAGAAGCATAGGTATGCAAGCATGGGGAATTGCTTGCCTGGTAGTTCAGTTGTGAAATAAGAAGGATCTGGGTAATACTCCTGAGGCTACTGGTATTCTCCTTTCTCAGTGTCTATCCAGATAATAACCAAACACACAAGGGACAAAATAAATACCTTGTGCAATCATATAAATCATATGCATCAAGCAAACAAGGTATGCCATGATGGAATGATGCACAATTGCATGGTATAACATAGCATGGCATGGGTGAGGTGTGGAAACAATATAAAGCACTTTATTAATTTATTTATCCAACTTTTATTTACATAAACCTTGCTTTTTAATAATATTGATATGATGCATGTACGATGCGTGGCATGGCAAAGATGCGATGCAACTGGGCAATATTAAGCGGAACTAGGGCCTCGACAATTAATTAATAGGTTCATGTTATTTAGGTACCCCGCAATTTAAATGTTGCCTTAACAGGGCAAAACTTGGCATCGGTTCGCTACACAAATTTAAATGGGGCCAATATAAGATGAGAATAGCCCACATAGAGTCTCCATATTTAATTATTAGGTGAGTCAACCAAGTACCCCATCTCACAAAATATGTATGCAAGCATGAACGACTAATACGCAATAAGTATATATAGCATTTATAAAATAAGGATATCGGATCAGGGTCGCACATTGGGGTTCGGATCCAAGGTCTTTGGGTACGACGGGGATCGGTCTTCAGACTCCAAGATCAGGGTCTTGGCATCCGTGAAGGGGACCTCGGTGGGATCGGTCTTCATGGTCTAGGGTTTTCCGTGTAAGAGTTCATGTGTTCCATGGTGGAGACCTTGGTGGTCCGGCTTCGAGTGTCCATGGAGAACTTGGTTCAGCATCGGTGGTCGAGGGTGAACTTGTTTGGTGCCGGGTTTTTCGGAAGATCTTGTGATGCGAACTTGGTAGCTATCTTGCCACAGGCAGAACTTGGCCTCTACAACTTCATCACCACACAACACCGTACATCGTCACCAACACACAGTGAAGGCCAACATGGCTGTCGGTCTTGGAGATGAATGCACAAGGGGAGCACCACATCACCTTGTCGCCGAGGAAGCTCTTGGTAGCGGCGGGCAGAACGACAAGGAAGTAAGGCCGGAGGAGGTGAGGTCGTAGGAGAGCGAGGTTGTGGCCGAGCTTGGCCAGAGTAGGACGATGCACCATGAGGGACGAAGGCCTACTGTAGGAGAGTGCAACGGCTGGTGGCGTGAGCTTGGGGATGATAGGGACCATGATAAAGGGCTCACCAAACGGGACAGAACCATGGTTGGTGGCATGGTGATGCGCTGGTGGTTGAGGACGAGGTGGGCGCCGACAGGGCTTCAGGGCTCTTCTTGGGGCAATGTCCCTGGCAGCGGTCAGAGGTAGGCCGGTGAGCAGGGACATCTAGCACAACAGAGGAGGCGATACAGAGAGGGTTGATGTAACATCCCAAAACTTTAATCCAAGGTTATTAAGATCCAAATCATCAAAAATAGGGTTAACAAAAACTTTTCCAATTTAAAGTAATTAAAGCATTCATATGTGTGTGCATTTAAATAGGAGTTGTTTTGAATTGCCATGATTAAGTGATCCGTTGCTTGTAAAATGATTCTTAGGTGAAAGAAACATCATCTAAATCATTCCCAAACAAATCCCGAAGAAAAACAATCAGAATGAATAAAAGAAGAGAATGGTCATTTGTGCCATTTTAATCAACATGCCTACTTTGGCTATTCCTAGGACTCAATTCTTAACAGAGACAAATGTGGATCTTTGCACCCGTTGCTAGTACATGTAATGATGTACCAAGGCCCACTTTGTGATCTGCCAAAAACTTTCAAACACTAATTTTAAATGGCATTTGAAAATTGAATGTAGTTCATATGGGAAGATCACACTTATTCAAAAACCACTCAAATGAGCTCCATTTTCAAAACCCAAGCAACCACAAATGATCAAGCTTATGACAAACACACCCACAAAAAATCTTTTCAAAATTCAAAACTAAATTTCTTTCTGCCATTTTCACAAACACTTGGCAGGAAGGAATCACACTCTAGTTTTAGCTCACTGTTTCTACAGGGTTTTGCCACCCATTTGACCTCAAATTACTCCCTCTGTCTCCATTTGATCTAACCAAGGCATAATCACCCCATCCCCTAGTCCCTAGCAGCAGTGCCGCGCAACCTGAGCACCATGCTCGCCGGTCGAGCATGGATAGATCGTAGTCGACCGCCCCTCTCTCTCTCTCGCCATGTCTAGGAGCTAGACCAGACCACGCCACCGCCCTCTGTCCCCTCCCCGAGTAGAGCCGAGCCGTGGACCACTCGCAGAGCGTCTGCACCATGCCGAACATGCGCCAAAGTGCTGCGCCCGACAAGCGTGCACACGCCTCGCCTCGACTGCAGCCTGCGCTCACCGCTTCGCCACGACCCCAGGAACCGCCCAGACATGCCCGTTCGCCGTTGTTTGAACCGCAGCCACCGCACGCCGTGTCAAACTCCGCCTCTGCCACTCAGAGCATGAGCACCGCCCGACCATTAGCCACCGCCCCTAGCAGCGCCATTACACCGTAGAGCACCACCAGGAGACCGCGCATCGATCGCCGCTCACAGCCATGCCGCTAGTAGCCCGTAGCCATGTCGCCACCATTGCCTGGCCATGCCGCGCTGTCCCGTCGTCAAGCCTATATAAGGAGGCCACCCCCATCCTTATTCTGCACACCACTCACCTCCCCTCTCGCCACTGATCATTCCCCACTTCTCCCCGGAGCCGCTCGAGCTCATAGTCGCCGGAATTCCACTAGAGCTGGCCGCTACTGGAGGAGAAGGGCCCCGTTGATTGCGACCACCCCAGGAGCTGCCACGACCACCCCTGAGTTCGCTGTCATCCACCAGTTCGTTTGCTCGCCTCGCCATCGTCGCTGGAGCCCTGGTATGCCCCCTGAGCACCCCACCGAGCCTCTAGGGTTAGACCTCACCGGCGACCTTTCCGTCGTTGACGACGAGCCCGAGCCGTAGATCCTAGTTCTAATCTAACGACCCACATCGCCCCATACCACTTCACGTGTAAACAGCCGCTGACTGGTGGACCCCGTGTCAGCTGTGCCTTGATGACCCACAAGTATAGGGGGTGTATCGCAGTATTTTTGATAAGTAAGAGTGTCGGACCCAACGAGGAGCAAAAGGTGCTGGCTAGTGGTATGGATCAGGAATTCTCTGCAAATACTTAGCAAACGGATTTTTAGGGGTTTTCGATAAAGCAAGTAAACAAAGTACGAGTAACTAAAAGACAGTAGGAATAAATGCAGCAAGTGGCCCAATCCTTTATGCAGCAAAGGACAAGCCGGTTGTATTTCTATAGATGACCAAACGTTCTCGAGGACACATGGGAAGACTGTCAAGTGCTTTCGCTTCATATAGTGGATTAATCTTCTCTAGCTTGCTAAGTGTTGTGTGGGTGAACCTGTGCTAATGTACCGCCCCATCCAAGACTAATACATACTTTTGATTATACCCCTTGCAAACATCCGTAAGTACAAGAAAGTAATTAAGGTAGAAACCTAACGACAGCTTTAAACTCTAAGACCCTTACGTCCCTTGTGCAATGGTTTCCTAACGGCGGTTCAGGTTTCTGTCACTCCGGCAACCCCTACGATTAGTAGCCAAATACAGAATGCATTCCCCTAGGCCCATATAGGTGAAGTGTCATGTAGTCGACGTTCACATGACACCACTAGAAGAAGTACACCACAACTTAAATAACAATCTATTGAATCTTTCTCAACACAACTCCACTACTAACAACAAGACTTCTCCCATGTCCTCAAGAACAAAACAAACTACTCACAAGACATCATATGGATCATGATCAGAGATGGAATAATGATGTATAACAATCTGAACATAAACAATAATTCAACGGTTCACTCAATAGCATCAACTACAAAGAGTAATCAACACTGGGAAAGTTTCCCCTATGAACTATAGCAAGATTCAATGCAATTGTTACAACAATATGGAGATGGTGATGAGGGTGCTGATGGTGACGATGGTGGTGGTGATGATGATGATCCCGATGAAGTCCATCTTGATGGTGGTGTTGATGGCGACGATCTCCCTTCTCCGGGAAGGAATTCCCCCGGTAGAAATCTGTCTGCCGGAGAGATCTTTCTCTCTCGGTGTTTTTCGCCCCGCAGAGGTGGCGGAATCTTTCTATGGTCGCTCCCCGAGTCTTAGGGTTTCGGGAGGATAATATACGCCAGAGGGGAGAGGCTGGAGTGGGCCAGGGCGGCCACACCACTCCCTAGCGCGGCCTAGGCCTGCCCGCGCCATCGGGTGGTGTGGGCCCCCTATGGCCCACCTCCGCTCCATCTTCTAGCATCCTGAGTCTTCTGGAAAAATAGAATTTTCCGTATATTTTCCCGGATTTTCTGATCTTTGTGAATTTTGCCTCCAAACAACACCTTTTCCATCAGAATCCTGACTGCAACGGTCCATGCTCCAAAAGTCATCAACCATGCAAAAATAGATGAAATAACATAAGTATCACCTCTCAATACGAAATATATCAATGAATAATAGTGAATTAATACATAGAATAGTGATGCAAAATGGACGTATCAACTCCCCCCAAGCTTAGACTTCGCTTGTCCCCAAGTGAAACCGAGCTCAATAAACATGACCTCAAGTTTATGGAGTGAAGAGTCGATAAAAGAATACGGACAAGAAGCATCACATTCAACAAATACATAGATCATAATAGAAGACAACTCACTATTATATAACTCAACTTGCAATGAGTAAAGGAAACACAATAAAGATACATAAAGTGAATCATAATTGGTAATGGCAAACTTAGCTCTTGGTCAAAGAATAGTTGATAATTTGCTAGAGTTCACAAATAGCTGGTTTTTCAATGATAGCTTTCAAAGTAGTAAACTTCAAGATAAGAGAAACATGCAAAACAAGGAACAAAAGAAACATGAATGCATAAATCATCATATGAATGAATGAAACACATCAACTCAAGATACTTGCTGAGATAGAAGGGAATAGGTTTACTGACTCAACTACAAAGTAAAAGAAAGGCCCTTCGCAGAAGGAAGCAGGGATTGCAAGTGTCATAAAGAGCTCCCAAAAATTATGATACTTACTAGCTTTCAGCTCTCATTGCCCCTATCATAGGCATCTTTAGGTGATTAAGGTTAAAGTGACACAACTAAGAGGATATGCTTGACAAGTTATAAGTTGAAATCTCATGCCCCTTACTTATGAGTACCGATCCTCAAGCTACTCAACTTCAGTCACGAGCAAGCTCTTGTCATTGTAAATACATGCGTATCATTGAGAACCGCCAACAGGGTACCCCTTGCACATGAGACAGGAGTTATCCCATAATCAAAATGACAAGGCAAGCAGACAGTGAGCATCTCAGCGATCTTTTTATTTGCTATTTGCATAGGTTTTTATTGAGGATGCTTCATAGAATGCTCACTATAGTTATGCTGCAAGTTTCCACCATGATTAGGCATGGCTTAGGCTAGTGGCCCAGGCGTTTCTCTAACACACATATAAACTCCATGATCTTACAAGTTCCACTTTTATTTCACACCATCGGGATCCATAAAAAAAGAACATGATATCAACCAGGTACAAGTACCAAATGAAGTGTTGAAAACGGTCCCCATGATACATGGTTCGGCTAACTTCAACTCATAAAGCGCAAGCATATACTCAAAAAAGAAGGACCCAATGGTTCAAGTTTATTAAATGCAAGAAAGTAAAGTGTGTCATCAAGTTCGTGAGAGTTTTAATCACTAATTTTCACATAACAGGTTTAATTTGGGAGGTAGATAAAACAAGAATTTACTTGGAATAGCAATAATGCTACTAGGTACGTATGGTGGACACAAATGGCAAAGGTTTTGGTTTAAAGGAGGTGGATGCACGAGAAGAATACCCTCTCAGTACGGGTTTTTGGCTAGCAAGGCTGGGTAGCAAGTACAAGAGTTGAAGGAAACAACCAAACATACAAGTGAAAAAGGCAAACATGCAATCTTCCTTGGAAGAAAAAAAGATCTTAACTAGAGAATACTAGACTTATGAGCAAATCAAGAAAAAAAAGATGATGAAATAATTTTTCTTTAGAGTACCTTTATCTTTTTCTTTCAACTCAAAAATAGTGTTGCTACTGACCAAGCCAGGTTTGCCAAAACCAACTAAATTAACTCAATGATCCCAAAGTGCTACCAATACTAACAACAAGATCAATCATATAACCACGAATTGAAAACTAATATAAGCTATGCAAAAGAGTGAATGAAAGAACTTCTCATTAATATTCCATAACGGAAACTCACACCAAGGGATACATATCTAACGAGAGAGGGGACACTTCCATAATGCAAACCATACTACAAAATAACTCCTCTATTCATGATATGACTCTACTAATAAGGCAAAAAGATAGAAGATAGTGATATGATACTGTGGCACTCCGCCAAGCTTGGAACAAACCAAGGGGATGCCAAACCTGATGATGAATTACTCCTTAGGTGGTGGTATCCTCTCGATGAGCTCTCTGATTAGTTTTCCCAAGTCCTCAATCTCAAAAGTGAGATTACGAATAAGCTGCGAGTTTTGCTCAATGTGGCTCATGATCATGTCGGGTTGAGAATTCCAGCTCTTGCTATTCTTTCCCCACTCTTCCTCCTTGAAGTCTTCTTTTCCTGCATGGCTAGAACGAGGCAAATCCCAATTGGAGGGTAATTAGTCCTTTGGCATATTCTGGTATTGATGCTCATGGATAAGGGTATGTAAAGGATTCCAGGTGCGTGGAGGAAGTGACCGTGGAGCCAAACTATGACGATGAGCTTTCCCCCCAGTCTGCATCCGTGCAGTCCTTCTAATCTTGGCAGGTTTCACCACTCCAATGCTTGCAATGGTGGTGCCGGTATGCGGATGTTGTCCTTGATCCTCTTCACCTTCACTCTTGATCTCCTTCTCCTTCACGGGGTCTTGGAGGTCTTCCTCCATGGGCTCCTTCCCTTTATCCTTGGCAGACACCATTGTGCTTCTAAGCTCTCAAAGAATATGTCCTGACAGAAATAGATCGAAACAAAAACACGACGAAAACACGATATCCGGACCTCGGGGGATCCGAGGGGATATATATTACGGAGTTTCACATCAAAAGGAAGGTACTAGGAGAAAACGGGTCGGAGGCGGAGTCCGGGGTGGCCTCACCACCTGGTGGCACGGCCAGGGGTGGGCCCGCGCCATGGGGTGGTGTGGGCCACCTTGGCTCCGTTTCCGTCCCTTTTTCGCTTCGTAGCTCTCCTTATTGACTGAAAACTGCAAAAATATAGTTGGATTGTACTTTCGCAGAACTTTTCTTACCAGAACGGTTACCTAGTTGGAAACGGACTCTGCAGGTCTCTGAATTTGGTCCTTAATGAATTTCTCTGGAGTTATAACTTGAAAGGCATCAACATCTTCATTGTAAGAATATCTAGCAATATAGTGTTTGAGTCGCTGTCCATTCACTACTTGTGTAGTATTATCTTTTAGAGAGGAAATTTGTATTGCTCCTGAACGGTATACTTCTTCAATGATAAAAGGTCCTTCCCATTTTGATAGTAGCTTACCTACAAAAAATCTGAGACGAGACCTATACAATAGAACTTTCTCACCAACATGAAACTCTCTCTTAAGTATTCGCTTATCATGCCATCTTTTAACTTTTTCCTTAAAGAGCCTAGCATTCTCATAGGCTTCACTCCTCCATTAATCTAAAGAACTTAAGTCAAATAATCTTTTCTCACCAGCGAGCTTACAATCTCTATTTAGTTCTTTAACTTCCCAGTAAGCTTTGTGTTCTAATTCTAAGGGTAGGTGGCAAGCTTTCCCATAAACCATTTTATAAGGAGACATTCCCATAGGATTTTTTTAAGCCGTTCTATAAGCCCATAAAGCATCATTCAACTTCTTAGCCCAGTTTTTTCTAGACCTATTAACAGTCTTTTGCAAGATAGATTTAATTTCTCTATTTGATAACTCTACTTGCCCGCTAGTTTAGGGGTGATAAGCTGAAGCAATTCTATGATTAACATCATACTTAGCGAGGGTCTTTCTAAAACCGCCATGAATGAAATGAGAACCCCCATCAGTCATGAGATACCTAGGCACTCCAAACCTAGGAAAGATAACGTCCTTAAGCATTTTTAGAGAGGTTTCCCTGTTAGCACTTTTCATAGGAATGACTTCTACCCACTTAGTAACAAAATCAACGACAACAAGAATATGAGTGTAACCCTTCGAAGGAGGGAAAGGACCCATAAAGTAGAATCCCCAACAATCAAAAGGTTCAATAACTAGAGAGTAGTTCATAGGCATTTCATTGTGTCTAGAAATATTACCAACACGCTGACATTCATCACATGATAAAACAAATTTTCTTGCATCCTTAAAAAGGGTAGGCCAGTAGAAACCTGATTGTAGTACCTTTTGTGCAGTTCTATCTCCTGCATGATGTCCTCCATAGGCGCTACCATGACATTTACGCAATATCTCTTTTTGCTCATATTCTAGAACACATCTTCACATAATACCATCAACTCCTTCTTTGTATAAGTGAGGGTCATCCCAAAAATAACGCCTCAAATCATAGAAGAACTTTCTTCTTTGCTGAGCTGTAAAAGTTGGAGGCAAATACTTGGAGACAATAAAGTTAGCATAATCAGCATACCAAGGGCTTCCTCGCGAGCTCACCCCCACTGCAGCTAACTGTTCATTCGGGAAACTATCGTTAACAGGCATAGGATCAAAAGAGATGTTTTCCAAACGATATAAATTATCAGCTACAGGATTTTCGGCACCCTTTCTATCTACTATATGAAGATCAAACTCTTGTAAAAGCAGTACCCATCTAATAAGCCTAGGCTTAGCGTCCTTCTTTGTCATAAGATATTTAATAGCAGCATGATCAGTATGAATGGTTACTTTTGACTCCACAATATAGGGCCTAAACTTATCACAAGCAAAAACAACAGCTAGAAATTCCTTTTTAGTAGTAGCATAATTCCTTTGAGCAGCGTCTAAAGTCTTACTAGCATAATGGATAACGTTTAACTTTTTATCAATACATTGCCCAAGGACAGCCCCTACAGCAAAATCACTAGCATCACACATTATTTCAAAGGGTAAACTCCAATCAGGTGGTTGAACAATAGGGGCTATAGTTAAAGCCTTCTTAAGAGTTTCAAAAGCTTCCTTACAATCATCATCAAAAATGAAGGGTACATCTTTTTGAAGAAGATTAGTAAGTGGTTTTGATATCCTAGAAAAGTCTTTAATAAACATTCTATAGAAACCAGCATGACCAAGGATACTACAAATACCTTTGATGTCTCTTGGGCATGGCATCTTCTCAATTGCCTCAACCTTAGCTCTATCAACTTCTATGCCTGTTTTAGAAACTTTATGACCAAGAACAATCCCTCCATTAACCATGAAGTGGCATTTCTCCCAATTAAGAACAAGATTAGTTTCTTCACATCTCTGCAAAACTTTATCAAGGTTGTGTAGACAATTATCAAAAGAAGTTCCATAGAAAGAAAAGTCATCCATGAACACTTCTACAATTTCCTCACAAAAGCCATGAAAGATAGCAGACATGCACCTTTGGAAAGTAGTAGGAGCATTACATAAACCGAAAGTCATACGTCTATAAGCATAAGTTCCATAAGGGCAAGTAAAAGTAGTTTTTTCTTGATCTTGTTGTTTAACAGCAATTTGAGAGAAACCAGAATAACCATCAAGAAAACAAAAATGGGTCTTTTTAGACAACCTTTCCAACATTTGATCAATAAAAGGAAGCGGGTAGTGATCTTTCTTAGTAACTTTATTGACTTTTCTAAAATCGATGCACATCCTATAGCCTACCACTATTCTTTGAGGAATAAGCTCATCATTATCATTAGGGACAACGGTAATACCTCCCTTTTTAGGAACACAGTGAACAGGACTAACCCATTCACTATCAGCAATAGGGTAAATAATACCAGCATCAAGGAGTTTCAATACCTCATTCCTTACCACTTCTTTCATCTTAGGATTTAAACGTCGTTGGTGCTCCACTACTGGCTTCGCATCTGGTTCTATGTTGATAGAATGTTGACATATAGTAGGTGAAATCCCTTTCAAATCATCTAGGGTATAGCCCATAGCTCCTCGGTGTTTCCTCAAAACCTCCAATAATCTTTCTTCTTCCTCCCCTAAAAGTTTAGCGCTAATAATAACAGGATATATCTTTTTATCATCAATAAAAGCATATTTAAGATCATCAGGGAGAGGTTTTAGATTGAAAACCAGATCCTTTTTAGGTGGCATCGTGGTACCCAAGTCTTCTACAGGCAATTCATGCTTAAGCATCATAGGTTGATCTCAGAGAATCATGTCAATCTTGTTCCTTTCTTCCATGAAGATTTCACTTTCATGTTCTTCCATAAATTGCTGCAAAGCATTGTTAGGAGCAAGAGAAATAGAAGCAAGTTGCTCAACCCTAAAATCCTCATTATGGGTTTCCTCTTCGCAAGGTTCTTTAGCAAATTTCGAAAAATTAAACTCATAAGATTCCCCATCAAACTTAGTCAAGATTTTCTCCCTCTTGCAATCAATAATAGCTCCACAAGTACTCAAGAAAGGTCTACTAAAAATGATAGGATAAGTTTTACTAGCGGTTGAACAAAGTACTAGACAATCAGCAGGGTACTTAATCTTACCACAAAGAACTTCCACGTCTTGCACAATACCAATTGGAGAGATGGTCTCTCTATTAGCAAGGTGAATAATCACATCAATCACTTCCAACTCGCAAGGACTGATCTCACGCATAATTTTTCTATAAAGCTCATAAGGAATAGCACTGGAACTTGCACAAATATCACATAAACCATAATAGCAATGATCACCAATTCTAACAGAAAGCACAGGAACGCTAGCCTTTTTAGTTCTGTTGGTATGTGAAACAATATTAGAAGCATCCTCACAAAAGACTATGTGCCCATCTTCTATGCTTTTAGTGAGAAGGTCTTTCATAATTGCTACCACAGGTTCAATGTTTATTTGTTCATCAGGTTTTACAGTTCTTTTTTCACTTTTAATGATTACATTAGTTATCATAGGATGGTCCTTTACCTTTTCAGGGAAGGGAATCTTCTCGATATAAGGTTCAGGTAAAATGGGGTCGATGATGCAATACACAGCACTTCCAATAGGGGCATAGTCAACAATATTTTTGTAAGGTGCATGGTATTTGTTCCATCCCCTTTTTGGAATTTCAATATAGGAAGCAAAAGTTCTAAAGCAATTTGTAATAACTTGCAAATCAAGACCATAAAGATTACTAATATTTTGAAAGTCATCAGTTCCCATAAAAGATTCAATGCATTCATAATCATAATTTATACCTGACTTTCTACCTTTGTTATTCTCCCAAGCTTCAGCATTGTCTTGAATACGGTCTAGAAGGTCCCATTTAGCTTCTTCTTCCATATGAGTGAATGATCCAGCGCAAGAAGCATCCAATAAATATTTATCATATAGAGGGAGCGTTGCATAAAAGTTATTGATAAAAATATTGTTGGGGAGCTCATGAATGGGACATTTGAGCATTAGTAACTTCAATCTCCCCCAAGCTTGAGTTGTACTCTCTCCATCAAGAGGCCAAAAGTTGTATATTTGATTCCGATCTTTATGAATCTCACTAGGAGGATAAAACTTTGAATAAAAGAGAGGCACTATTTCCTCCCATTCCAGAGCTTGACCATTCTTCAGCAGCTTATACCATTCCTCAGCTCTTCCTTTCAGTGATATTGAGAATAACTTCTTCTTAACTTGATCTGTAGTAATACCTGCACACTTGAATAACCCGCATAATTCGTGTATAAAGAGTAAATGATCACCGGGATGGACAGTTCCATCCCCAACATAATAGTTATCCATAACACGATCAATAATTCTTGTAGGTATTTTGAAAACATCTTTCTCAGCAGGTGGTGGCTTATCTACTACCTTAGCAGTGGTAGTAGCATTACCAAATAAGAAACTCAGCGAATTATCCATAACAAAAATAAAGCAACAAGGAGAAGTAAACAATACTCACAATAGAAGTTTCCTCTACCAGTTCCACTCTCCAATAGCGCTTCACTCCCCGGCAACGGCGCCAGAAAATAGTCTTGATGACCCACAAGTATAGGGGGTGTATCGCAATATTTTCGATAAGTAAGAGTGTCGAACCCAACGAGGAGCAGAAGGTGCTGGCTAGTGGTATGGATCAGGAATTCTGTGCAAATACTTAGCAAACGTATTTTTAGGGGTTTTCGATAAAGCAAGTAAACAAATTTTGAGTAACTAAAAGATAGTAGGAATAAATGCAGCAAGTGGCCCAAACCTTTATGCAGCAAAGGACAAGCCGGTTGTATTTCTATAGATGACCAAACGTTCTCGAGGACATATGGGAAGACTGTCAAGTGCTTTCGCTTCATATAGTTGATTAATCTTCTCTAGCTTGCTATGTTGTGTGGGTGAACCTGTGCTAATGTACCACCCCATCCAAGACTAATACATACTTTTGATTATACCCCTTGCAAACATCCGTAAGTATAAGAAAGTAATTAAGGTAGAAACCTAACCACAGTTTTAAACTCTAAGACCCTTATGTCCCTTGTGCAATGGTTTCCTAACGGGGGTTCAAGTTTCTCTCACTCCAGCAACCCCTACGATTAGTAGCCAAATACACAATGCATTCCCCTAGGCCCATATAGGTGAAGTGTCATGTAGTCGACATTCACATGACACCACTAGAAGAAGTACACCACAACTTAAATAACAATCTATTGAATCTTTCTCAACACAACTCCACTACTAACAACAAGACTTCTCCCATGTCCTCAAGAACAAAACGAACTACTCACAAGACATCATATGGATCATGATCAGAGATGGAATAATGATGTATAACAATCTGAACATAAACAATAATTCAACGGTTCACTCAATAGCATCAACTACAAAGAGTAATCAACACCGGGAAAGTTTCCCCTATGAACTATAGCAAGATTCAATGCAATTGTTACAGCAATATGGAGATGGTGATGAGGGTGCTGATGGTGATGATGGTGGTGATGATGATGATGATCCCGATGAAGTCTAGCTTGATGGTGGTGTTAATGGCGACAATCTCCCTTCTCCGGGAAGGAATTCCCCCGGCAGAAATCTGTCTACCGGAGAGATCTTTCTCTCTTGGTGTTTTCCGCCCCGCAGAGGCGGCGGAATCTTTCTGTGGTTCCTCCCCGAGTCTTAGGGTTTCGGGAGGATAATATACGCCAGAGGGGAGAGGCTGGAGTGGGCCAGGGCGGCCACACCACTCCCTGGCGCGGCCTAGGCCTGCCCGCGCCATGGGGTGGTATGGCCCCCCTGTGGCCTACCTCCGCTCCATCTTATGGCATCCTGAGTCTTCTGGAAAAATAGAATTTTCCGTATATTTTCCCGGATTTTCTGATCTTCGCGAATTTTGCTTCCAAACAGCACCTTTTCCATCAGAATCCTGACTGCAGCGGTCCATGCTCCAAAAGTCATCAACCATGCAAAAATAGATGAAATAACATAAGTATCACCTCTCAATACGAAATATATCAATGAATAATAGTGAATTAAGACATAGAATAGTGATGCAAAATGGACGTATCATGCCTCACGCCACGGAGTGCCACTGGGCCCGTTAGCTTTCTCGCGCGACCCATTTAATTCAAACTTAGATTTTTCTATTTAGTTATGAACTTAGTTCTATACCCTAGTTTGAAAATCAATTTAGAGAGATCTACAAATACAAGTGGAGTGATTCCAATTTTGTTAGAAAGCTACTGAAAAGATCTACCCAAGCCCATTGGATTTAATTCAATTAGAATTAGAGATCTCTCCTAGTAAAAAATAACAAGACAGAAGCTTTTGCACATTCAAACATTTTTGTAAAATCAACCATGATAACTTTTGAGTTGATTCCAACTCTCAAAAATCACATTTAACCATACCTATCTGAATATGTAATAATATTAAGGTTTACATGCGGTGACTTTGGACTAGTACCAAAATAATGCTATATAGGCATTTCTAGTCACTTTAAATCATTAAATAATAAAATTAAACTTAAGTAAATGTGATCCAACCTTTAAATCACATTCCCACATGTTAGAATATGTGGTGATGACATGTGTCCACATGATCCCATATTTTAAGTGGTGAATATTAAATCTTAGTTATTTTCAATGAGTAGAAATTACTTTTCTTAAATAAAAAGAATGAAGCTAGTAATAAAACTTGTGATGCTTGTAATGATAGTAGATCATCAAATGTGTGCCTTAGAATGCTAAGTAGCCTAGTTAAGTATTGTTTGGTGATTTTGAACTCCGTATGTATTTATAGACGATAGTACCGACCAAGCTTTCGAGGAGGAGGAGTGCTATCAAGAGGAGGAAGAAAACTTCAACCACTACACCAACCAAGGAAAGCTATTATTGGCAAGCTAACACTTGCAAGTATTATACTAGCAAGCCACCATTAACAATGCAAGCCAATCCTTGCAATCTAGATAACCCAAGCAAAGATGCTTAGGACATGCTTTAGTTATACCACTTTGACTATTACTACCCCAAGTATTATTTTCCAAGCTTTACTTCCTTTAGTTTACCAAAGTCCTCTACTTGTTTTGAAGGTAGCATAAAGAGTATGAAACTTGACCTATTTAGATAATTTTAGATGTCATTCTTTGGCATGAGATTGATCCCATCTTTCCACCTTAGTGAACACTCTTAGCTTAGTAGTTTAGAGTTAGATAAAAACCTGAGTCACTTTAGATGGGAACACTTGGTGAAAATTAATTGAGAAAACCTTGGAATGATGAGTCATTCTATTGAGATGTTTTGACATGTGTTGAGAAACACAAATGGTTTATGATGATGAAAATGTTGAGGCATGAGCCTTAGCCCTTTTATAAAAACTGATAGTTGGATTCGGATGCGATACCATTCCAAATTTACTGTACAACCACAATACCCGAATTAGGTAAGGCTTAGCCGGAAGTTTATATGCATTAGTATTAGTTCCCTCGCGGGAGAGGTTTGAGCTGAGGCTACCTCTCAATGTTGTCCACCTATGCAGTGCCCAAGATGACATATGGTCATGGTTGGGAGGACATGCTCATAGGAGAGGTGCTTATACTAGGGTGTGTAAGGTAAAGGTTTTGTTTGATTATCTGCATACTAAGTATGATGATTCAGGGTTATCCCTGACAGATGTATCGAATCTTGTGGTGAAAGTGTACCACCTCTGCAGAGTGTCAAACTATTCGAATAGCCGCGTCCGCGGTTATGGACAGTTGGAATGACCATACTGTTTCGTTGTCAGATGTTTTCAAAATAACTTATGAAATGAATGATGAATCTTGACTTGACCACAACAGGGTTGTGACAATGACACTAGCTTGCCAACTTAAGTGATTCTAGAACTTTATTTTATCTTTCTTTGCTTCTGAACTCAGCTTAGGTTTCAAACTTAACCTCATAGTTAAACTTAGAGTTAGTACTTTACTTTAGAACTATACTACTTGTTAGTGGTAGTTTGCGAGTACTTAAAGAGTACTCATGGCTTTTGTCCTTGGCTATTCTCATGGCCAGACTATGAAGGAGACTACCAAGATGATATTCAGCAGGACGGCTATGATAACTAGGAATATCTGCCTTTGTCGGCATTGCATGTGCCCCTGAAGATGGACCCCACCGCTACGCTTATTATTTATTCCGCTGCTTGTTGTATTAAGACTGGATCATGAGATCCTTATTTGTGCAAGACCTTATGTATGGTTTGTAATGGATGATGTACTGTGATATCCAATCTGTTATGTCTCGCAAAAATGGTAATCCTGGGATTGCGATAAATGACATAACAGGCATCTGGGATTAACAATCCAGGTGTTGACAGTCGAGGCGGGCTCGATAGACGGCAGTCAGTGGAGCTTGACGGGCAGCCGCGGAGAGGGAGGACGCTGTGAGTAGCGAGGGGCGAGGACGAGGCAGGACCTACTGGGGGTGAGCTCTAGGCGGCAGGGATCAAGCGGGGAAAAGGGTGCCGATGGGGTAGGTAGGGATCGACAGGGTGGGCGAGCAGCGTTGACGCATCACGATGTGGGTGCACGGCGTGTTGGGTTGGTCTGGGGCGAAGACGGTCGCACAGAACATTAGGAGGGTGTGCGTCGCATCGGTGCGACGCTAGGAGCATGGATGGGTTGCGGTGTAGCGGTGCCACACAAGCAGGGTGCTCTACAGGGTGGGTACATGCGGCACGGTTGGTCGGGGAGTAGGGCTTGAAAGCATGCGGCGGTAGTCATCGAGTCGTGCGGGGTGCATCGTAGTGCTTGCATAGCTGTGCGCGGGGTGGGTGGTAGCATGTCAGTGCGAGTGTGTCCATGCGTAGCGTGCTGTGTGTGCCGTGCGGGTGCGTGGTAGGTGCGTCCACCGGGGTGGACCGGGGTGTGGGTCGGTTAGGGTTTTAAGTAGGTGGAGGCGGATGCTGGGTAGGACTAGGTGGTGGTTTGGATTAGGGTTTTTATCTAGGTAGTAGGTTGCTGCCAGCCAGGCTTTTGGGCCTAGCCGGTGGCGACCTCCCCAATTAAAAATAGTTTATATTTTCATTTAGTTTGAAATATTCTTTCGTAATATATATTTTAGACAAATAAAAGATCTGTGGACCGATGGTTTTATATTTAAAAATAAAGAGGGGTTACTTGGAAAGCAAAGAGAGGCTTTTATAAAATAGTTTTTAGCAAATAATTTGAAGGCAGTCATGAGGATGCTCAAATGCAATGTGGCATGATGACATGAGCATGCCATCATGATGGTGCAATAAATACATCTAGCAAGTAGCACTATATAGACTAGGCAAGTAGCATTGCAACTGTTAGACTATTGGGATGCTACAATCTCCCCCACTAAACAAGAATCTTGTCCCAAGATTCCTAGGAAAAAGAAAAAGGCACAAGGAGAGGCGGGTGTTCGGAACGAAGGTGATCCTCGTGTTCCCAAGTTGATGAACAACGAAATGGTGCGACCATTACACCTTACAAAACATGCTAGACTTGTTGCGAGTCTGCGTTTTGCTTCTTGAAAACAAGGGACTTGAAGAATTGAAGGATTATGGCGAAACAAGGAAGGTAGGATGGACATAGTTCAGGTGCCCTCGAGGAACATGATAAAGAATGTAACCACTTCTTGAAATAATTTTGAAAAGACGATGAATCATTTAGAAAGAAAAACACATTGTTAAGATTGAGATCAAAGATGAAAGTGGAGATGATTGTTCGTTTCACTGAAAGATAAGAGCAGCTCTAGGGAAGTTATCAACCACTATGAAAATAACATTGTTTCTTCCCTTAGATTTAAGAAATAAAGTTTGGGAAAACATTACTGCCTTCAAACAATAAAATTCCTTGATATCAACCGAAGGATTTGGTTTCCTGAATTCTTGGATCAGATTCTTCTTATGCCGGTAAGGACCAAAGGATCACGGAATTGAAGTGCGTGGATTCATCTTCAACAGAAAAAGGTGACCCAAGTTTATGGTGAAAACCTGATGAAGAAGTTGAATGTTGAATACCTAGAGTTTATTTTAGAGATGCTTATTGCTTTCCTTAACCATGAGGTTAATGAAATAGATTTTGCAATTGATGGCACCAACCATAATTGGCTTTACCAAAACAGAAGAATTGACAAAATGGAAGTCAAATATCTTCCACCCATTTTGTTTGACAATGTCGAGCACCGGTATAAGAAAGAGGATGGAGAAGATTTCTCATTTGTTTCCACGAGATCATTGAAGATTTTGCTCCATCTTTAAATATACGAGACCACCAACAAGATATTATTGATTAAGTTCTTGAGAGAACACTCCAGAAAAGCAAGGATGGAAGTAAAAGTCCTGAGGGATAAAAGCCACTTCTAACTTCTGTGGAATGAGTGAAATCGTATTAATCCACCAATTCAATGTAACAAAGCGAATGATAATAGTAGTGGTATGGTCATGACTCCATCCCGCACTCAAAGCATTACTTCGCACATGAATAGGAAAACTATGCAGCCCAACTCCCAAAACAGGTTCAAGATCATGACAAGCAGAATTCATGAAGCTTCGTCAGAAAACAAGGAGGTGATGCAAACACTTCGTCAGATCCAAAGTAGATAAAGATGATGTTGTCGTGTTGGAAGTTCCAAGCCATCGGAAAATATGGATGAAGATCATGGAGACATATGGAAGATTCAACCGATAGATTAAGAATAACAACCAAAACTTGAATAGAAGAATTATAAAAGATCTGGAAAATCTTCATGGCATCCGTTGAATTGAGGACAAAAGATACAGCTAAAGGGTTTCTAAAGATTTCTTGACAAATCGGAGACCAAAGAATTCTTGTCCTTCTTAAGAAGATCCAAGAGAGATTTAGCAGTCTTGAGGAAACTTTAGTGGAACAACGATGATAACTTGCTAAACAAGGAAAAAACTCCGAGTTGGTTGTAGATGGAGGATGGAATTAACAATTGACTTGATGATTCCAGAATTGTAGCAACATCTTTAGCAGACATGGCCGAGATAGGTGACTTCAATTTACACTTTGAGAACTTTGAACACAGGCGATGTTCATGAAGCTTAAGAGAAAAGAAGATGTTCTTCATGTTCTTAAATTGGTATAGAATAGGCCAGCATATCGTCAAGATATACCACCGCAAATTATCGAGATATTCCAATAATACCAAGTTCAAAAGGCGGGAGAAATGAACAATTGCTCGAAACACTTTCTGAGCTCAACGCTCTTTGAAAGATCAACATTAAGACCAAGGATTGGTGTTTAGAAAGATACATTGATAGAATATATTATCTGGTCCTTCGGATAAGGGAAGAGATACTGGCTTGTCCACCTTGTTGATCGGATCACCTGTTGACAAGAGGAAAGATCTGGATAAGAACCTATGACAACTCACACATTTAAGGAAAACTATCAGAGATGAACGAATGTTATTCTCATGTATCAAAGAGAACCTTTGCGGATATGGAGTTCAAAAGAGGTATAAAGCACGACCATCGGATGAAAAATCCATCATAGTGCCTTAAGAAATCTTCGGATTACCAACGATACTTGAATATGACAAAGATATGATCACAATACAACTCAAATTCACAAGAGATGCACACAATCATTTGTAGAATTAGATTGATATCATTGGCCATATTCCACTCATGATAAGCATCATATAGCAATATCGAGAACCCAATTACAATCACAAGCATCAAATTGACACAAGTTATGTATTTAGCCCCAAAAGAATTGAAGATGAAGTAGAAACTCTAGATTGAAGCGCCGATTTCAAAAGATCGAGTTAACATGACATGCCAACAAAAGAAGATGAATAGTTTATCACACATGACTGAAAATGAGTGTGGAAACACAAATGTATCAAAGAAAAAATTCCGCATTTTTCGGCCTCAAAATACCAACTAGATGCGCAAAACCACTTAATAAATAGATATTAGCAACTCCACATTCTGTGAAAGTATGCGGGAAGGAAGAACACCCTTAGCAAGATTACGTTTGTTAACAAAGAGTTGGACATATCGCACCGGTTTACAAAGAGTCAGATAGATCGCGTCGGTTTACACAAAGCCTATCGGTATGGAATGTATCAACAGTTGATAACCAAAGGCAGATTGCGATAACAGGGTTGGATGCAACAGATAGACAAAGAATTACACACACATCTATGGTGCTATGGAAACCCCAAACACGTTAATCCTAGTTTGAATTTTTAGAAGAGGATAGACAAATGTTACACTTCCTTACTAGAAAAGGGTGGGTGGGTGGGTAAGAAGAAAAATGGAAGCAGTCCTACTCTCACGTTTAGTTTTTTCCTAGTATACATAGCTACCAAAATATTTTCTAGAATGACAACGACCATCTTGGCTGAGACCCTGAAGGGTGGAATGGCTCTGATACCAATTGTAATACCTCGGACTTTATGCCCTAAGCTCAAGCCTGGATGAACCAAAAGTGGACAGGACGTACTACCGTGGGGCCACGCAGCCACACATAGTAGGCCCACCTCATGGAGCAGGGCACGGTACCGGCCAACCATCCCACCCGCTTTTAGAGCATCGGGACTAGAGCAAGCGGCATAATCGACAGGTAACACGACCAAAACATACACAAATGAGTATGTATGTCGGCGACTTACAATAGACATTAGAGTCACACGATCTAAAACAATAGAAACAGAAATATTCAATATCATACGACAAGATCCAAATATCCTGGATAGATATAATAGTTTCGGATACATCCTCATACATCACGCAACAGAGTATCAAGAGGAAGCAGAAATCATAATCCAAGTATGGAAGAAGCAAATTGGCATAAGATTCCCTGAAAGTAAGCACATCCTGCCCACAGATCTCATGGATCTCTACACCGGACAGTCGTTGCCACCATAATCTGTTGCCTCAACCCAGTAACCTTCCTGAGAGTATACTTGTCCATCTAAACCAAATATTTATCATGTGAGACCCTAGGGGTACTCATCAAGTCTTAATGCATCTATAGGGAACAACCTGGGGTAACACAATTGCAGTGAAAGATAATGTCTACAAAGTGCTATAGAGACACGCTACACATCCACACAACCAAGGATGGATGGACACTCGTTAATTAATAAAAATAGTTATATAAGAAGCATAAATAAACATCACTAGCCCTCCTTCTCACTTACCGACGAGAAGGCGGAAGAACATCCCATCCGTTGGCAATTTTATTAACCATTCCATGAGTATTGCACTATTTACTAGTCATGTCTTAGTCAAATTAAAGGCGGTACTTCAGTTATGCTTGTCTATGATCGAGAAACTGTGCTCCAAGTCATCCATAACTGTGGACACGGCTTTCAGAAAGATTTACCCTGCAAGGGTGCACAAATAGAAACACACACACGATCCACCTCGGGAAGAACCAAAGAAAATGCAACAAGGCCTCACGACAATGCATTCACATGATTCATAAATTATTTCCGGGGGCACCCCATTAAGCTACCTGCAATGAAGTTGGCTAGCTCCGAGATGGACTCAAGGTTTGCGCCAGTGGCTGTAAATGACTGGGAATCCAAAAGTGTGACTGGACTTGTCGATACCACAAAAACACTCCCCAATTCCTAAACAATATGGGTGCTCCACGCACAATCGTAAAAAAAGCAGTAAAGCATCGCAAAAGTATAGGATAGTAATAAAACCCCAAACTAGTTTGTGGCCCTAAGAAATAAAGTGTGAATCAAGCTCAGGCGAAGGGGGATCCATAGAGTCTCCCGTATGTGGATAGTGCGAATAGTCAAGGAACAGGAATCAAATACTTGGGGTCCTACGGGACACAAGTGAGCTTAAAGAACAAAATAATAGATAATACTCACAGATGCCTCTTTCATTAGTTATCCCATTACTACTCAGATTAAGTTGTTTAGGTACCTCTTTATCCAAAGATTCACACAAACCATACACATGCAATTCGACGACTCGCATGGCTCAAACAACTCCTGTAGTAAGGGCTCATGGGAATAAGGATACAAGCATTGGTGGGGTTTAAAAGTAAAGGCTATGCAATACTTGGGATTCAATTTAATGCAATCGTGACTCAATGATGCAAGAGTAAGATAGAAGCATAGGTATGCAAGCATGGGAAATTGCTTGCCTGGCAGTTTAGTTGTGGAATAAGAAGGATCCGGATAATACTCATAACTCTCTTGGTATTCTCCTTGCTCAGTGTATATCCGTATAAACACCAAACACACAAGGGACAATATAAACATTGCGCAATCATATAAATCACATGTATCAAGCAAACAAGGTATGCCATGATGGAATGATGCACAATTGCATGGTATAACATAGCATGGCATGGGTGAGTTGTGGAAACAATAATAACGCACTTTATTAATTTATTTAGCCAACTTTTATTTGCGTAAACCTTGCTTTTTATAATATTGATATGATGCATGTATGATATGTGGCATGGAAAAGATGCGATGCAACTGGGCAATATTAAGCGGAATCATGGCCCCGATAATTAATAAATAGATTCATGTTGTTTAGGTATCCGCAATTTAAATGTAGTCTTAACAAGCCAAACTTAGCATCGGTTCGCTACATAAATTTAAATGGGACCGATATAAAACAAGAATAACCCGCATATAGTCTCCATATTTAATTAATAGGTGAGTCGATCATTTTTCAGACTCCAAGATCACGGCCTTGGCATCCGTGAAGGGACCTCGGCAGGATCGGTCTTCCGGGTCTAGTGTTTTCTATGTAATTGTTCACACGTTCCATGATGGAGACCTTGGTGTTCTGGCTTCGGGTGTCCGTGGAGAATTTTGTTCGGCATCGGTGGTCGAGGGTGAACTTGTGCGGTGTCGGGGTTTTCGGAAGGCCACTGGCAGAACTTGGCCTCTACAACTTGGTACACGTCACCAACACACAGTGAAGGCCAACATGGCTGTCAGTCTTGGAGATGAACGCACAAGGGGAGCACCACTTCACCTGAGCACCACATCACCTTGTCGCCAAGGAAGCACTTGGTAGTGGCAGGCAGAACGGCAAGGAAGTAAGGCCGAAGGAGGTGAGGTTGCAAGAGAGCGAGGGTGTGCCCGAGCTTCGCCGAAGTAGGACGGTGCACCATGGGGGACGGAGGCCTACTGCAGGAGAGTGCAACGGCCGGTGGCGTGAGCTTGGGGATGACGGGGACCGTGACGAAGGGCTCGCCAACCGGGACAGAACCATGGTCGGCGGCGTGGTGATGCGCTGGTGGTTGAGGACGATGTGGGCGCCGATGGTGGCTCGTGTACGAGAGGAGGAAGGGGCGTGTGACGACAAGGTGAGGTGCGAGGACGCGGGGCCAGATGGCAGCGCTCGAGGCGCTAACATCGTGTAGAAGGAGTG
Organism: Avena sativa; assembly: GCA_916181665.1. Classification (NCBI taxonomy): domain Eukaryota; kingdom Viridiplantae; phylum Streptophyta; class Magnoliopsida; order Poales; family Poaceae; genus Avena; species Avena sativa. The sequence continues at coordinate 343,278,984 of OV702288.1, forward strand.
GTGGCCATGGAGGCCAGCGGCGGGGCTCGACGGCTGGGTGGCGCGGCCGAGAAAGGCCGACGGGATCTTGGCGGAGAGACGTCGACATGGTCGCGAGCATGGAGGCAGGGCTTCGGGGCTCTTCTCGGGGCAACGTCCCTGGCGGGGGGCAGAGGTAGGACGGTGAGCGCGGGCCTCTGGCACAGCAGAGGAGGCGGGATCGACGGGTGGCGGTCGATGGATCTTGACGGGCGGCGGTCGATGGAGCGTGACAGGCGACCGTGGAGAGGGAGGACTCCACGGTTAGCGAGGGGCGAGGACGAGGCAGGACCTGCCGGGGGTGAACTCTAGGCGGCTTGGATCGAGCGGGGAAGAGGGCGCCAACGGGGTAGGTGGGGATCAACGGGTGTTGACGCGACACGTGAGTGTGCGGGGCATGTTTGGTGGGTCTGGGGCGCAGACGGTCGCGCAGAAGGTCGAGAGGGTGTGCATCGCGTCAGTGCGACGCTAGGCGCGCGGGTGGGTTGCAGTGTAGTGGTGCCTCACGGGCAGGGTGCTCTGCAGGGTGGGGCCAGGCTGCAGGGTTGGTCGGGGAGCAGGGCTAGAAAGCATGCGGCGGTAGTGGTCGAGTCGGGCGGGGTGCATCGCAGAGCTTGCGCCGCTGCGCGCGGGGTGGGTGGTAGCGTGTCGGTGCGTCTGCGTCCATGCGTAGCATGCTGTGTGCCGCACGGGTGTGTGGTAGGTGCGGCCACCAGGGTGGACCGTGGTCTGGGTTGGTTAGGGTTTTAGGTAGGTGGTGCCTGCTGCTGGGGTAGGACTAGGTGGTGGTTTGGGTTAGGGTTTTTATCTAGGTAGTAGGTTGCTGCCAGCTGGCCTTTTGGGCTTGGCCGGTGGCGACCTTCCCATGTAAAAATAGTTTATATTTTTATTTAGTTTAAAATATTTTTTGTAAAATAGTTTAGACAAATAAAACATCCGTGGATTGAGAGTTTTATATTTAAAAATAAAGAGGGGTTATTTAGAAAACAAAAATAGACTTTATAAAATAGTTTTTAGCGAATAACTTGAAGACAGTAATGAGGATTCTCAAATGCAATGTGGCATGATGACATGACCATGCGATCATGATGGTGCAATATATACATGTAGCAAGTAGCATTGCAATTGTTAAACAATTGGGATGCTAAAGAGTGTCATTGCATGTATTCTTTTCCAAACCACAATGATCCACATGACCACACACACTCAAGTGGGTGTGGTGATGCAACCTCTGTCGCACTGGTGCTCCATTGCATGTGGCAGTTGCATTCCAGTATGTTCTAGGGCATTCTGACCAAGGTTTAACACATAGTGTTATTGCATGTGTGTTTTTCCAAACCACAATGGTCCACATGACCAAACACACTCAAGTGGGTGTGGTGATGCAACCTCTGTCACACTGGTGCTCCATTGCATGTGGCAGATGCATTCCAGCTTGTTCTAGGGCATTATGACCATTGTTTGACACATGAGGTGTCATTTCATGTGTTCTTTTCCAAACCACAATGTTCCACATGACCACACACACTCAAGTGGGTTTGGTGATGCAACCTCTCTCACACTAGTGCTCCATTGCATGTGACAGTTGCATTCCAACATGTTCTAGGGCATTCTGACCATCGTTTGACAAATGGAGTGTCATTGCATGTGTTCTTTTCCAAACCACAATGGTCCACATGACCACACACACTCAAGTGGGTGTGGTGATGCAACCTCTGTCACACTGGTGCTCCAGTACATGTGGAAGTTGCAGTCTAGCATATTCTAGGGCATTCTGGTCATGGTTTGACACATGGAGTGTCATTGCATGTGTTCTTTTCCAAACCACAATGATCCACATGACCACAGGCACTCAAGTGGATGTGGTGATGGAACCTCTATCACACTGGTTCTCCATTGCATGTGTCAATTGCATTCCAGCATGTTCTAGGGCATTATCACCATGGTTTGACAGATAGAGTGGCATTGTGTGTGTACTTTTCCAAAGCAAACTGATACACATAACCACACACATTCAAGTGGGTGTGGTGATGCAACCTCTGCCACAATGGTGCTCCATTCCATGTGGCAGTACCATTCCAACATGTTCTAGGGCATTCTGACAATGGTTTGACACATGGAGTGTCATTGCATGTGTTCTTTTCCAAACCAAAATGATCCACATCACCACACACACTCAAGTGTGTGTGGTGATGCAACCTCTGTCACCCTGGTGCTCCATTGCATGTGGTAGTTAAATTCCAACATGTTCTATAGCTTTCTGACCATCTTTCGACACAATGGAGTGTCATTGCATGTTTTCTTTTCCAAACCACAATGATCCACATGGAGTGTGTGTGGTGATGCAACCTCTGTCGCCCTGGTGGTCCATTGTATTCCAATGTTGCATTCCAGCATGTTCTAGAGATTTTTGACCATGGTTTAACACAATGGAGTGTCATTACATGTGTTCTTTTCCAAACGACAATGGTCCAAATGACCAAACACACTCAAGTTTGTGTGGTGATGCAACCTTTTTGTCACACAGGTGCTCCATTGCATGTCGCAGTTGCATTCTAGCATGTTCTAGGGCTTTCTAACCATCGTTTGACAAATGGAGTGTCATTGCATGTGTTCTTTGCGAAACCACAATGATCCACATGACCACGCACACTCTAGTTGGTGTGGTGATGCCACCTCTATCACACTGGTGCTCCATTGCATGTGCCAGTTGCATTCCAGCATGTTCTAGGACATTATGACCATGGTTTGACACATGGAGTGTCATTGCGTGTGTTCTTTTCCAAACCACAATGATCCACATTACCAAACACACTCAAGTGGGTGTGGTGATGTAGCCTCTGTAACACTGGTGCTCCATTGCATGTGGCAGTTGCATTCCAACATGTTCTAGGGCTTTTTAACGATGGTTTGACATGATGGAGATTCATTGCATGTGTTCTTTATAAGCCACAATTATCCACATGACAACACACACCCATGTGGGTGGGGTGACACAACCTTTGTCACACTGGTTCTCCATTGCATTCCAATGTTGCATTCTAATATGTTCTAGGGATTTCTGCCCATGATTTGACACAATGGAGTGTCATTGCATGTGTTATTTTCAAAACCACAATGATCCACATGAGCACACATACTTAAGTGGGTGTGGTGATACAACCTGTCCTAGTGCTCCATTGAATGTGGCAGTTGTATTCCAGCATGTTCTAGGGCATTCTGACCATAGTTTGACACATGGAGTGTCATTTCATGTGTTCTTTTCCAAACCACAATTATCCACATGACCACTGCTTAGCCCAAAATATATCTAGCCCGTTGGGGAACACCAAGAGGAAGGTATGATGAGCATAGCAGCAAGTTTTCCCTCAGTTATGAAACCAAGGTTATCAATCCAGTAGGAGCAAGGAAACACCTGGAAGGTGTTGCTAGCTGGACTTTGGCAGGGCGCACTACCGGTGCCAACAGCAACGTGGAAACCTACACAAAACAACCACCGAACTTTGCCCCCAACTTGCGATGAGGTTGTCAATCTCACCGTTTTTGCTGAAAACAAAGGATTAAACCGTATCAAGTGGAAGAAAGTAATAGTTTGCAGAAAGTAAATAGAAAGCAGTAAACAGTTGATTGTAGATTGATGATAAAAGAAACGACCGGGGTCCATAGTTCACTAGTGGTGGCTCTCCTTAAGATAGATGACATGTTGGGTGAACAAATTACAGCGGGGTAATTGACAAACATCGATAAAGCAATCATGCATATACTACTCATCTTGACTCCTTTGAGATTCGTTTGGGCATTACAACATTGTACATAGACCGTGATCCAAATGCATCTATGACTAATAATCCTCCTTCAGGTTATCATCTGAACCCCCTCCAGTATTAAGTTGCAAGCAACAGATAATTGCATTACGCATTGCGTATAAAGTAAACAATACGATTGTTCTATGAACAAAGGATTGTTGTTTTCTCCCTAGTAGCAACAGCACATCTAGTACCTTACAGATTTCTGTCACTTCCCCAGATTACTAGAGGCATGAACCCACTATCGAGCATAAATACTAACTCTTGTAGTTGCTAGAATCTACTTGGCCAAGATAGCTACTAACAACGGAAAGCATGGAAGATCACAAATAACAAAGACATGATAGAATCAATAATAAATCTGAAATAACATCTCAATATCCATCGGATCCCCGCAAACACAACATGTAGAAATACAAATAGATGATCTTGATCATGAACGGACCTCACAAGATCTAAACATGATAGCACAAAGGAGGAGAACCAGCCATCTAGCTACTAAATGGACCCGTAGTCCAGAGATGAACTACTCACGCATCACACCGGAGGCTTGCATGGTGATGAAGAAGGCTTCCAGGGTGATTTCCCCTTTCCGGCAGGGTGCCGAGAAGAGCTTCAGATCCCTCCTGATCTAGGGATGGAGATGACGGCGGCTACAGACTCTTTCATGGAATTTTGATCGGGTACTTAGGGTTTCTGTATTGGAGGCATCTTATAGACGAAAGGGGAGGACGAGGGGGTGCCGTAGGCGGCCAGACCACCCCCTAGCGTGGGCCAGGCTGGGCCGCGCGGCCAGGTGGTGTGGCGGCCCCCTGGCCCCTCTCCGTCTCGTATTTTGGCTCCTTGTGTCCCTCGGTGAAAAACTGACTTTGGCTTTTGTCGCGTCCAATTCCGAGAATATTCATTTTCTGACTTTCCTGGAACTAAAAACAGCAGAAAACAGACAACTGGCACTGTGGATCTTGTTAATAGGTTAGTCCAAGAAAGTGTATAAAAAGTACTCCAAAGTGTGGACAAAACACAAGAAAGTAGATAAAACCAAGCATGGAACATCAAAAATTATGGATACGTTAGCAACGTATCAACATCCCCAAGCTTAACTCCTGCTCGTCCTCGAGTAGGTAAGTGATAAAAAGAAAGAATAATTTTTGAGGTGACATGCACCATCATAAACTTGATCAAAGTATTTGTAAAACATTGATAGCTGGGATCATAGTACTTCAATCATAACATGAAAGACAAAGTTCTAATAATAAGGCAAAGCAACTATGTTGCAACATGAAAAGGCACAAACAAAAGATTCATGAATAACAATGCTTTGCAAGACGTTTATTTGTTTTACATAAAGAAAACATAGCATAGTGGCATTCAGCTTGTCCCTCATAGAGTAGCAAACATAAATGCATAGGACACCTTCAAAGTTCATAAGAGTGACAAGATACAAATAGTTTAAAACAAGCAATATCAAAGCTATGCATCAATTAACAAGTCTTGGGACAATGCCCGTAGAACTAAGAATGGACACTACGCTCTCAAAGTAGGTGCATAAAGATAGAAGGTGGAGACTCAACATAAAAGTAAAAGAAAGGCCTTCATAGAAGGAAGTAGGGATTCAAGTTTCATAAAGAGCTTCCAAAAATTATGGTACTTATTAGCTTTCAGCTCTCATTTCCCCTATCATAAGCATCTCGAAGGTGACTAAGGTTAAAGTGACACAACTAAGAGGATATGCTTGACAAGTTATAAGCTGAAATCTCACGCCCCTTACTTACGAAGACCAAACCTCATCCTACTCAACTTTAGTCACAAGTATGCTCTTGTCATTGTAAGTACATATGTATCGTAGAGAATCGCCAACGGGGTACCCCTTGCACATGATACAGGAGCTATCCCATAATCAAAATGACAAGGCAAGCAGACAATGAGCATCTCAGTGATCTTTTTATTTGCTATTTGCATAGGTTTTTATTGAGGATGCTTCATAGAGTGCTCATTATGGTTATGCTGCAAGTTTCCACCATGATTAGGCATGGCTTAGGCTAGCGGCCCAGGTGTTCTCTAACACAAATACAAACTCCATGATCTTACAAGTTCCCCTTTTATTTCACATCACCGGGATCCATAAGCAAAAGAACATGATATCAACGAGGTACAAAGTATAGGTGCAATGTTGAAAGCATTCCCCATGATACATGGTTCTGCTAACTTCAACTTATAAAGCGCAAGCATATACGCAACAAAGATGGACGCAATGGTTCAAGTTTATTAAATGCAAGAAAGTAAAGTGTGCCATCAAGTTCGTGAGAGCTTTAATCACTAGTTTTATCATAACAAGTTTAATTAGGAAGGTAGACAAAAACATGAATATACTTGGAATAGCATATGCTAATAGGTAGGTATGGTGGAATCTTTGGAATAACTTGGTTTTGGTAGTTGGATGCATGAGTGGAACTCACACTTGGTTATGGAGGCTAGCAAAAGACTAGGAGCGACCAACTAAGAGAGCAATAATGGCCATAATCATGCAGAGCGACAAAACATCATTAATCAAAGCATAAAGTGATATGACAAGTTGAAAACTAAAGGATCATAAAGGCTTATGGTGACTTGGGATAGTCATAACATGGTGTGAGCATGCGCCAAGTCAACTCAAATAAAGCATCAAAGGAGAATACCACAATACTATGCTTTAATATGCTAAAACAACGCATGATTCTTCCAAGGCACATTAAGCAATCTCAATTGTTTATAACAAGTCATGCTACAGCAAAGAATACTAAGCATAAAGCCAAAACAATATCAAGCATGGCATGACAAAGCATAGGCCACAGTCAAAAACAAGCTCTCTTTACCACTTAAGCGTGAACTCTCCTACTCTTTTCCAATCCAAACCAAACTATTTGAAAACCAATGTATGAAAGAGGGAGTCCAACCAATTTATTCAGCAAACTAAGAAAACCAAGGAAATGAAAAACCAAAACAAAAATGAAAAATAAGACGCTCCAAGAACAACACAACTGTGCATGAAACAATAAAAATGAAGTGTTTGGAAGAAACCTAGAATTTTTATTGATGAAGAAGGGGATGACTTGGGCATCCCCAAGCTTTGACACTTGTACTTCTTGGATATTTCTTGGGGTGACATGCGTGGCATCCCCAATCTTGAGATTTAGTCCATCCTTCATCTCATTACCCATTCCTTCCATACACCTGAAATTTTTCCTTCATACAAAACTTCACACAATCTTTATTAGCAACATTAGTGCACTCAAGATAATAAGTCTTTAGGTTCGGTTCCAACACCAATAAAACTTCCATTAAAACACAAGCTACTGTAGCACTTCCCTTAAAAAGCTCAATTCCCCAAAAGAACTCAAAAAGGAACCAACAAGAAGCAAATGCAAATATTGGCAGAAATCTGTCAAAACAGACCAGCAGGTAAAGACGAATTTTTTCGAAGACCTTCTGTTACTCAAATCGAAAAGTGTTGAACTAATGAAAGTTAGATAACGGCCTGGGTCAGAAGCACAAAATTCACGCCTCAAAAGGACGTACAGATATTTTACACGAATTTTTACGGTGAAGCACAGGAACCTGTTTCAGGACAGCAACTTTCTCAATCATTACTTCTCTCTCATTAGAGGTTACTCTTGGCACAAAAAGCAAATAAAAAGGATAAGGAGTGGTTATTACAAAAGTAATAACTTCTAAGACTCATCTAAAACCTTTGGGTTATCTCCCAATATGTACTTTTCTTTAACGCCTTTAAGTTAGGCATAAGAAGCAAGAAAAAGAATCAAGTGTTCTCAAATGAAGAAGCATTAAGAGCAAATTTTGTTTTCATAGGAGAGGCAAAAGAAATCTTCTCTCTCTTCTTAGGGAAGTGTTCTATACCTTTCTTGAGTGGAAGTTGATATTTAATGGTTCCTTCGTTCATATCAATAATGGCACCAATAGTTCTAAGAAAAGGTCTTCCCAAAGTAATAGGACAAGAACCATTGCATTCAACATCCAAAACATAGAAATCAACGGGGACATAGGCATTGTTAACCATAATAAGAACATCATTTATACTCCCCATGAGTTTCTTTTTAGCATTATCATCAAGTGGGACATTCAAATAATAATCTTCCAATGGTGGCAAATCAAGCATATCATAAATCCTTCTAGGCATAATAGAAACACTACTATCAAGATCACATAAAGCTTTGAAATCAAAATCATTCACTTTCATATTAATAATGGGTTCGCAACCATCTTCTTGTTTCATAGGAATAGAAGCTTTATGTTTCATCTTTTCTTCTTTAATTTTTATGGGAGCATCAGTAATGTGTTTTGTAAAGGCCATGTTCATAGCACTAGCATTAGGACTTTTAGCAAGATTATGTAGGAACTTAATAACTTCAGAGATGTTGCAACCATCAAGATCAAAATCATAATTATCATCTAAAGTAGTAGAGCTATTAGTAGCCTCAACACTAGTGGTAGTGATAGTAGAAACACTAATGTTTCTAGCAATTTCATCTTTTCTTTCCCACTTAGCATGCAATTCAGCTAATAGTCTAACATTTTCATCAATTCTAACTTGTATGGCATTAGTGGCTGCAGTCATTTGATTCAAAGAAGATTGAGCTTCAGCCAATGATGCTATATTTCTTTCAGCATTAGAGAGTTTTTCCTCAATAGTTTTATTGAAAGCAGTTTGTTTACTAATAAAGTCTTTAAACATAACTTCAAGTTCAGAGGGAGCACTCCTATTATTGTTGTAGGAATTTCCATAAGCATTACCATTGTTGGGAGGATATGGCCTATAATTGTTGTTACCAAAATTATTCCTGTAGGCATTATTGCTGAAATTGTTATTTCTTATAAAGTTCAAATCAACTTGCTCTTCTTGAGCAACCAAAGAGGCTAAGGGAACATTATTTGGATCAATATGGGCTTTCCCATTAACAATCATACACATAATAACATCAATCTTATCACTCAAGGAGGAGGTTTCTTCAACAGAATTTACCTTCTTACCTTGTGGAGCTCTCTCAGTATGCCATTCAGAATAGTTAACCATCATATTATCCAGAAGCTTTGTTGCAGCACCCAAAGTAATGGTCATAAAGGTACCTCTAGCAGCAGAATCCAATAGATTTCTTGAAGAATAGTTCAATCCTGCATAAAAGGTTTGGATAATCATCCAAGCAGTCAGTCCATGAGTGGGGCAATTCTTTACCAAAGATTTCATTCTTTCCCAAGCTTGAGCAACATGTTCATTATCATATTGTTTAAACTTCATTATTTCACTTCTCATAGATATAATCTTAGCAGGAGGATAGTATTTTCCAATGAAAGCATCTTTGCATTTAGTCCAAGAATCAATACTATTCCTAGTTAAGGAATTCAACCATTCTTTAGCTTTTCCTCTCAAAGAGAAAGGAAATAATTTAAGATTAATAATATCTCCATCTATATCCCTATGCTTTTGCATCTCACAAAGTTCAACAAATTTATTTAGATGAGCAACAACATCTTCATTAACAATACCAGAAAATTGTTCTCTCATAACAAGATTGAGTAAAGCAGGTTTTATTTCAAAGAAAGTAGCTTCAGGAACAGGTGGAGCAATAGGTGTGCTCATAAAATCATTGTTGTTGGTGCTAGTGAAGTCACACAACTTAGTTTTTTCAAGAGTAGTCATTTTTTTGTGTTTTTAATAAAGAAAGCAAACTAGTAAAACTAATTTTTTTGTGTTTTTTATAAAGAAAGCAAACTAGTAAAACTATTTTTTGTGTGTTTTTGATAAAGAAACAAGCAAACAAAGCAAAAAGTAAACTAAGAAAAACAAAAACAACAAAGTAAAGAGATTGGTTGTGAGGGACTCCCCTTGTGAAGATGTCCTTAACTCCCCGACAACGGCGCCAGAAAATCAGTTGCTTAGCCCAAAATATATCGAGCCTGTTGGGGAACCCCAAGAGGAAGGTATGATGAGCACAACAACAAGTTTTCCCTCAGTTATGAAACCAAGGTTATCAATCCAGTAGGAGCAAGGAAACACCTCAAAGGTGTTGCTAGCTGGACTTTGGCAGGGAGCACTACCGGTGCTAACAACAACGTAGAAACCTGCACAAAACAACAACAAAACTTTGCCCCCAACTTGCGATGAGGTTGTCAATCTCACCGGTTTTGCTAAAAACAAAGGATTAAACGTATCGAGTGGAAGAAAGTAATAGTTTGCAGAAAGTAAATAGAAAGCAGTAAACAGTTGATTATAGATTGATGATAAAAGAAAGGACCGGGGTCCATATTTCACTAGTGGTGTCTCTCCTTAAGATCGATGACATGTTGGGTGAACAAATTACAGCGGGGCAATTGACAAACATCGAGAAAGCAATCATTCATATACTACTCATCTTGACTCCTTTGAGATTCGATTGGGCATTACAACATTATACATAGACCGTAATCCAACTTCATCTATGAATAATAATCCACCTTCAGGTTATCATCTGAACCCCCTCCAGTATTAAGTTGCAAGCAACAGATGATTGCATTACGCATTGCGTGTAAAGTAAACAATATGATTGTTCTATGAACAAAGGATTGTTGTTTTCTCCCTAGTAGCAACAACACACCTAGTACCTTAGAGATTTCTATCACTTCCCCAGATTACTAGAGGCATGAACCCACTATCGAGCATAAATACTAACCCTTGGAGTTGCTAGCATCTACTTGGCCAAGATAACTACTAACAACGGAAAGCATGCAAGATCACAAATAACAAAGACATGATAGAATCAATAATCAATCTGAAATAACATCTCAATATCCATCGGATCCCTGCAAACACAACATGTAGAAATACAAATAGATGATCTTGATCATGAAAGGAGCTCACAAGATCTAAACATGATAGCACAAAGGAGGAGAACTAGCCATCTAGCTACTACATGGACCCGTAGTCTAGAGATGAATTACTCACGCATCACACCGGAGGCTTGCATGGTGATGAAGAAGGCCTCCAGGGTGAATTCCCCTCTCCGGCAGGGGGCCGAGAAGAGCTTCAGATCCCTCCCGATCTAGGGATGGAGATGACGGCGTCTACAGACTCTTTTGTAGAATTTTGATTGGGTACTTAGGGTTTCTGTATCGGAGGCATCTTATAGGCGAAAGGGGAGGCTGATGGGGTGTCGGAGGCGGCCAGACCACCCCCTGGCACGGGCCAGGCTGGGCCGCGCGGCCAGGTGGTGTGGCGGCCCCCTGGCCCCTCTCTGTCTCGTATTCTGGCTCCTTGTGTCCCTCAGTGAAAAACTGACTTTGGCTTTTGTCCCGTCCAATTCCGAGAATATTCATTTTCTGACTTTCCTGGAACTAAAAACAGCAGAAAACAGGCATCTGGCACTATGGCTCTTGTTAATAGGTTAGTCCAAGAAAGTGTATAAAAAGTACTCCAAAGTGTGGAGAAAACACAAGAAAGTAGATAAAACTAAGCATGGAACATCAAAAATTATGGATACGTTAGCAACGTACTAACCACACACACTCAAGTGGGTGACGTGATGCAACCTCTGGCACACTAGTGCTCCATTGCTTGTGGCAGTTGCATTCCAACATGTTCTACACATGAGGTGTCATTGTATGTGTTGTTTTCCAAACCACAATGGTCCACATGACCACACACACTCAAGTGGGTTTGGTGATGCAACCTCTGTCACACTGGAGCTCCATTGCATGTGTCAGTTGCATTCCAGCATGTTCTAGGGCATTATGACCATAGTTTGACACATGGAGTGTCAGTGCGTGTGTTCTTTTCGAAACCAAAATAATCCAGATAACCACACATATTCAAGTGGGTGTGGTGATGCAACCTCTGTCACAATGTTGCTCCATTGCATGTAGTTGTACCATTCCAGCATGTTCTAGGGCATTTTGACCATGGTTTGACACATGGAGTATCATTGTATGTGTTATTTTCCAATCCAAAGTGATCCACATGACCACACGCACTCAAGTGGGTGTGGTGATGCAACCTCTGTCACACTGGTGCTCCAATGCATGTGGTAGTTGCATTCCAACATGTTCTAGGGCTTTCTGACCATGGTTTGACACAATGGAGTGTAATTGAATGCTTTCTTTTCCAAATCACAATGATCCACATGGAGTGTGTGTGGTGATGCAACCCCTATCACACTAGTGGTCCATTGCATTCCAATGATGCATTCCAGCATGTTCTAGGGATTTTTGACCATGGTTTAACACAATGGTATGTCATTGCATGTGTTCTTTTCCAAACCACAATGATCCACATGACCACACACACTCAAGTTGGTGTTGTGATGCATCCTCTTACACACTAGGTCTCAATTTCATGTGGCATTTGCATTCCAGCATGTTCTAGGGCATTCTGACCATGATTTCACACATGGAGTGTCATTGCATGTGTTCTTTTCCTAACCAAAATGATCCACATGACCAAACACACTCAAGTGGGTGTGCTGATGCAACCTCTATCACACTAGTGCTCCATTGCATATGGCAGTTGCATTCCAGCATGTTCTAGGGTTTTCTGACCATGGTTTGACACATGAAGTGTCATTGCATGTGTTCTTTTCCAAACCACAATGATCCACATGACCACACACACTCAAGTGGATGTGGTGATGAGACCTCTATCACACTGGTGCTCCATTGCATGTGGCAGTTGCAATCCAACATATTCTAGGGCTTTCTAATGATGTTTTGACACAATGGAGTGTCATTGCATGTGTTCTTTTGAAGCCGCAATTATCCACATGACCACACACACTCAAGTGGGTGTGTTGACACAAGCTCTGTCACACTAGTGCTCCATTGCATTCCAATGGTTCATTCTAGCATGTTCTAGGGATTTCTACCATGGTTTAACACAATGGAGTGTCATTGCATGTGTTATTTTCCATACCATAATGATCCACATGACCACACACACTCACGTGGGTGTGGTGATGCAACCTCTGTCACACTGGATCTCCATTGCTTGTGGCAGTTGCATTCTAACAAGTTCTATTGCATTATGACCATGGTTTGACACATGGAGTGACATTGCATGTGTTATTTTCCAAACCACAATGATCCACATCACCACACACACTCGAGTGGGTGTGGTGATGCAACCTCTGTCACACTGGTGCTTCATTTGCATGTGGCAGTTGCATTCCAGCATGTACTTTGTCATGTGGAACGCTTTCAACATTGCACTTGTACTTTGTACCTAGTTGATATCATGCTCTTTTGTCTATGGATGTCGTCGGTGTGAAATGAAAGGGGAGCTTGTAAGTCCATGGAGTTATGTATGTGTGTTAGATAAACGCCTGGACCACCGGTCTAATCCATGCCTAATCATGGTGGAAACCTGCAGCGTAACCATAATGAGCTGTCTATGAAGCATTCTTCTTATAAAAAAAGAGTTAGATATTGAGAAAAAGAGAAAAAGAAAAAAAAGATATGAGAAAAGAGGAAAGAGAGAAAAAAGAACAATTTTCCCATGGTAAATAAGAAGATTGCTGCGATGCTTGTTGTCTGCTTGCCTTGTCATTTTGATATGGGGATTCTTCCGTATCATCGGGCAAGGGGTACCCTGTTGGCGGTTCTCTATGATACACATGTACTTACTATGACAAGAACTTACCGGTAACTAAACTTGAGTAGCATGAGGAGCGGCCCTCGTATTCAAGGGACATGAGATTTCCAACTTATACTTTGCCAAGCATATACTTCATAGTTTGTTCACTTTAACCTTAATCACTTCAAGATGCTTATGATAGGGGCAATGAGAGCTGAAAGCTAATAAGTACCATAAGTTTTGGAAGCTATTTATGAGACTTGAATCCCTGCTTCCTTCTATGAAGGGCCTTTCTTTTACTTTTATATCGAGTCTCCACCTTCTATCCTTAGGCACCAATTAAGAGAGCATAGTTGTCATTCTTAGTTCTATGTGCATTGTCCCAAAACTTATTGATTGATTCATAACTGTGATATTGCTTGTTCTTAAATTATTTGTATCTAGTCACCCTTATGAACTTTGAAGGTGTCCTATGCATTTATGTTTTGCTACTCCATGAGGGACAAGCTGAATGCCACTATGCTATGTTTTCTATATGTGAAACAAACAAAAGTCTTTCAATATATTATTATTCATGATGTTTGTTTGTATCCTTTCATGTTACAACATAGTTGCTAGGTCTTATTGTTAGAACTCTATCTTTCATTTCATGTTTAGAGTACCTTGATCCCAGCTATCAATGCTTTTACAATAATGATGATTAAGATTGTGTTGGTTGCGTGTCACCTCAAAAATTATATTGTTTTATCGTTTACCTACTCGAGGACGAGCAGGAACTAAGCTTGGGGATGTTGATTGATGTCTACGCACTTCTATTCTTGTAGATAGTTGTTGGGCCTCCAAGTGCAGAGGTTTGTAGAACAGCAGCAAGTTTTCCCTTAAGTGGGTCACCCAAGGTTTATCGAACTCAGGGAGGAAGTGGTCAAAGATATCCCCTCTCAAGCAATCCTGCAATCAAGATACAAGAAGTCTCTTGTGTCCCTAATACACCCAATACACTTGTCAGGTGTATAGGTGCACTAGTTTTGCGAAGAGATAGTGAAATACAAGTGGTATAGATAATTATAAGTGGTAACGGTGATAGGGAATAGCTTGATGGCGTGGAAAAGACTATAGTAAAACTGAAATAAAGATGGAAGCAAGCAAACATGTAACAGATCTAATTGCAAACAGTGTATCAATGCTTAGAAACAAGGCCTAGGGATCATACTTTCACTAGTGAACACTCTCATATAAATATATTCTTCTTTATGATACTACGCTGAACTACTCTCCGGTTGGACACTCTAATAGTTGGTAGGGCTATAACAGCACACCCCAAAGTAAGCCTTTCCCATCTAGATAACCCCACACTGTCACCTTGAGCACTAGATGGTTCAAACAAACACCACAATTTCATAAAGACATCCAACTCCAAATATAACTCATAACAAGTATTTGAAATCTCTAGCCTAAGCGCCACCATGGTGTGCACGCTGTCACTTTCACACACATGGGGAGAGCAGAGATCTATTAAAGCACTTGAGTAGCAAGGTAGATATACTTGATTACAAAGCTCATGATCATAATATGATCATGCATAGAGAGAGAGATGAACACATAGCTACCGATAGAACCCTTAGCGTCAAGAGAGAACTACTCCCTCCTAATCATGGGAATCAGCAATGGTGATGGATATGGTGGTGGACATCGATAGAGATGGCTCCGGGGGAACTTCCTCGTCCCAGCAGGGTGCTGGAACAGAGACTTTCTGTCCCGCGAATCTCCCCTTCGGTGGCGGCGGTGCTGCGGAACTTTTCGTAGATTTCTGATTGATTACTTAGGGTTTTGGTATCGGGAGGCTCTTATAGGCGAAGGAGGCAAGGTCGGTGGCCGGCCAGGGGGCCCACACCATGCCCTGGCGTGGCCTAGGCTGGCCCACGCCAAAGGGGGGTGTGGCCACCCTGTGGCCTCTCTCCGACTCTCCTTGTGGCTCTGTGAGTCTTTCGGGAAAATAGTAACTTTGGCTTTTGTCCCGTCCAATTCCGAGAATATTCATTTTCTGACTTCCTGGAACCAAAAATAGCAGAAAACAGGCAACTGGAACTGTGGCTCTTGTTAATAGGTTAGTCCAAGAAATCATATGAAAAGTACTCCAAAGTTGGAACAAAACACAAGAAAGTAGATAAAACCAAGCATGGAACATCAAAAATTATAGATACATTTGCAATGTATCATTGATACGTCCATAACGTATCTATAATTTTTGATGGTTTTATGCTAATAATATGCTTTTGATACTCCTTTTTATATAAAGTTTATGATTTATTGGGACTAACCTACTAATAGTTGCAAAAGTGCATAATATTCTTGTTTTACACTTTGATGTGTAGGAATTACCAAGAATACAAGTGGAAACCTTGTTGGAGTCAAATTGGGATTTTCCAGAAATCTGTCTCAGAACTCTTTTTGAAGATGGTCACGTTTCGGATCGAATACAGCGTCAAACGGAAAACTCTTCAACTACAAAGTTGTTGGAAATTTTTGCGACAAATGTTCTAGACATAAAATTTAGCTGATTCTGAGTCCGAACGGGCCCGATTGGCCCGATTTACTACAGCCCAAGATGGGGTGATGGGAATCCGAGAAGCTATATAAAGGGAGGAAACCTAATTCATGGGAGACACCTCCACCCACGAATTTGCAGCCACCAAAGCCACGTTTTTGCCTCCCCCATGGATCCCATCTCCATGGGGAAGGGATCCCAAGAAGCCATGAATGAAGGGTGCTAAGGGGCGTTGCTCCCCTGTGATACCGGCAGCGGGGAAGGAGTCCTCCACGACGTCACCGCCGCCGTCTTCGCCCTCTTCACCATCTCCACCGCCATCTCCATCGCCGTTGCTGATTCCCATGATGATGAGGGAGTAGTTCTTCCTCGAGGCTAAGGGCTCTACCGATAGCTATGTGTTCATCTCTCTCTCTATGCGTGATCATATTGTGATCATGAGCTTTGTAATCAAGTAGATCTACCTTGCTACTCAAGTGCTTTAATAGATCTCTACTCTCCCCATGTGTGTGAAAGTGACAGTGTGCACACCATGGTGGCACTTAGGCTAGAGATGAAAATTACTTGTTATGAGTTATATTTGGAGTTGGATGTTTCTATGAAATTGCGGTGTTTGTTGGAACCATCTAGAGCTCAAGGTGACAGTTTGGGGTTATCTAGATGGGAAAAGCGAACTTTGAGGTGTGCTATTTTAGCCCTACCATGGATTAGAGTGTCCAACCGGAGAGTAGTTAAGAGTAGTATCATAAAGAGAACATATTTATATCAGAGTGTTCACTAGTGAAAACTTGATCCCTAGGCCTTGTTTCTAAGCATTGAAACACTGTTTGCAACTAGATTTGTTACATGTTTGCTTGCTTCCATCTTTATTTCAGTTTGCCTTTAGTCTCTTCCATGCCATCAAGCTCTTTTCTGGCACCGTTGTCTTATATCCATATCACTTGTATTTTACTATCTCTTCGCCGAACTAGTGCACATATACACCTGACAAGTGTATTGGGTGTGTTGGGGACACAAGAGACTTATTGTATCTTGATTGAAGGGTTGCTTGAGAGGGATACCTTTGACCACTTCCTCCCTGAGTTCGATAAACCTTGGGTGATCAACTTAAGGGAAACTTGCTGCTATTCTACAAACCTCTACACTTGGAGGCCCAACAACTTTCTACAAGAATATAAGTGCGTAGACATCAATGACACAACCTTTGTCACACTGGTGCTCCATTGTATTCCAATGTTGCATTCTAGCATGTTCTAGGGCTTTCTGACCATGGTTTAACACAATGAAGTGAGATTGCATGTGCTATTTTACAAACCACGATGATCCACATAACCACACACACTCAAGTGGGTGTGGTGATGCAACATGTGTAAAACTAGTGCCCCATTGCATGTGGCAGTTGCATTCCAACTTGTTCTATAGCATTATGACAATGGTTTGAGACATGGAGTGTCGTTGCATTTGTTATTTTCCAAACCACAATGATCCACATGACCACACAGACTCGAGTGGGTGTGGTGATGCAACCTCTGTCACACTGGTGCTGCATTGCACGTGTCACTTGCATTCCATCATGTTCTACTGCATTTTGACCATGATTTGACACATGAGGTATCATTGCATGTGTTCTTTTCCAAACCACAATTGTCCACATGACCACACACACTCAAGTGGGTGTGGTGATGCAACCTATGTCACACCAGTGCTCCATTGCATGTGTCAGTTGCATTCTAGCATGTTCTAGGGCATTCTGACCATGGTTTGACATATGGAGTGTCATTCATGTGTTCTTTTACAAACCACAATGTTCCACATGACCACACACACTCAAGTGGGTGCGGTGATGCAACCTCTGTCACACTGGTGCTCCATCGCATGTGTTCTTTTCCAAACCACGATGATCCACATGACCACACACACTCAAGTGGGTGCGATGATCCAGCCCCTGTCACAACAGTGCTCCATTGCATGTGGCAGTTGCATTCCAGCATGTTCTAGGGCATTCTGACCATGGTTTGACATATGGAGTATCATTGCATGTGTTCTTTTCCAAACCACAATGGTCCACATGACCCCACACACTCAAGTGGGTGTGGTGATCCAACCTCTGTCACACTGGTGCTCCATTGCATGCGTGAGATGCATTCCAGCATGTTCTTGGGCATTATGACCATTGTTTGACACATGGAGTGTCATTGTGTGTGTTCTTTTCCAAACCACAATGATCCACATAACCACACACACTCAAGTGGGTGTGGTGATGCAACATCTGTCACACTGGTGCTCCATTGCATGTGGAAGTTACGTTCCAGCATGTTCTAGGGCTTTCTGACCATGGTTTGACAAATGGAGTGTCATTGCATGTGTTCTTTTCCAAACCAAAATGATCCACAGGACCACACACACTCAAGTGGGTGTGGTGATGCAACCTCTGTCGAGAATATCATTTTGCGGCCCAAAAGTTGGGGCGCCCAGGCAACGCGGTACCCAAGTCCCCTTAAATCAGCCGGGATGACTATAGTTGGTGTGCCAAATACTCAGAGGGTCCTTTTAGGCATGAATTCAACTTTACGTTTCAATACAAAAAATCAGTCTAACGGCCGTCAAGTTGTGCCCCCCTGTCAGTTCTCGCCGTTATGTCGCTCCCGTCGCTTAGGTGTCAATTAGGCTTGCAGTGTTGGCGCCTGCATCCATTACGTGTCTTCTTCTTCCCAGAGCGTCAATCTGTGGGGCGTCGCAGCCATGGCGTGGAGCTGGGATGTGGACGAACCTGCTCGGCCCAGCTCTCCTCCCTATAGGCTTGCAGCGTTGGCACCTGCATCCATTACGCGTCTTCTTCTTCCCCAGAGCGGCAATCTGTGGTTGTGGTCATGGTGCAGAGCTAGGACGTGACGAACCTGCTCGGCCCCGCTCTCCTCCCCATCCCGAGTCGGAGCTCGCCCTCACCATGGATGCACCCATGGCACGGTGCGGGGACGAGAATTGGTTCCCGGTGAGATTTGTCACCGTGTCGACCATGCTCGGTTCTGTTTTCCTCCTCTAGAATCCGAGCTCATGGTCGTCGTGGTTGCACCCGCACCAATTCTGCCACCTCTGTCGAGGTCTCCGTGATAGCTCAAGTTCTGTCATGTTGGACCTGTAAGTGAATTCGGAGCTGGACGGCGGCAACCCGTTGTTGAACCTGCAAGGAATTTGCTGAAGACTGCATGCCGGTCCAAGGTCTTCGGCTGATGCCAATGTCCACCACCGATGTGAGATCATTTAGTTACTTCAATAAAAAATTTTGACCAATTTAACTAGTTGATGTATTCCTTGACAATTATAATATAATCGAGCACTAGAAATATTTTGTAGTCTGCATGAGCATGATCAGTAATATAATTAAACACTAGAAATTTTAAGGCACTCCATATAAAGGAGTAGATTAATATAGAAGGTTCACCAGAGACACCACGGATATATTGTCCTACATGCCACACACAGGTAATAATTAACTAAAACAAAATAAAAGTATGGGCGACAGCAGGAGGCCGGGACACGGAGACGCCTAGCAGGGCAGGGGCATATCAGCAGGAGGCAGCGGTAGCCTAGTCGATGGGATACAGGACAGTCCTGACATACTCCCGGAGGAATTTGCTGTAGGCTGCGTGCCGCACCAAGGTAATCGGCCTATGGCTTCTACCTCCGCCTCTGCCAATGCCCTCCGCGTGCTGGATCATGCTGTTGAGGTCCATGCTGATTGCTCTGCCACAGAATGGGTAAAACAGTCTCCCCCTACGGTGGAAACGGATTAGCCCACACCGTAACCGCCTCAGCATGTAGCGGCTCTTGTTGTCCCTGGATACCTTGCTATCGTCCACTTCATTAACATCCTCCTGTTGATTTTTAAGAACATAACTTAGAACTCATACAAATGATTAAATTGTATTACAACTCAAGAATTGACAACATGTATATGTAAGACAATATATCCGTGGATATCAAAGATAAAGCATCTCAACAATAGTTTGATCGGTTCATATATCATTTCATCTCAACACAATGACAAATAATTGCATCAGAGTGTATGTAGAATAAAGATTGCGGCCTCATAAGTTTATTCAGGGACGGCATGAGTGAACCAAGTAACAACTGTACAACCTATATTGTTCTTGTACATCGCCCCAGGTTCACTAACTCGTCCCTGAAAAAATCTGACACCAATGTGTCTGCCTCTCTTTTGGGACAAATTTGAATCATTGGCCACAATAAGAAATTGAAATATAATCATACAAAATAATATTCAGGGATATACATATTTAGGTACAAAAACAAGCCTAAATATTGTAATTATAAATAAAAAACCAAACAATTGATCTTCAGGTACATGTTAAAAATACTTATGATCAAAACCATTCGTATACATATGCATCATACCAATCATTAAAAGATCAGAAACAATTCAAGGATCATATATGTAGTTCCATATGAGAATAAATCTAGGGCCTCATAATTTGTTTCAGAGATGGAGTTGGCGAACCAAAGTACCAACAGCACAACCTATATTGTTTGTGTGCATTGCTGCCTCAGGTTCACCAACCCATCCCTAAAACACAACACCATCATACGTGTTTCCCCTTGAACTCTTTTGGGGCAAATTTCAATCATCGTCATCGGTGACAAACTAAAATGTAATTCGTATACACTATGAATGCATGGAATAGATAATTCGAATATCATAGTTCTATGAATGTAGAATAAAGATTGCGGCCTCATAAGTTTCTACAGGGATGGCGTAAGCGAACCAAGTAACACTTGCACAACTTATATTAATCCTGTACATGGCTCCAGGTTGCTAACTCATCCCTGAAAAAATCTGACACCTTATGTGTCTGCCTCTCTTTGGGGCCAATTTGAATCATTGGCCACAATAAGAAATTGAAATGTAATCGTACAAAACAATTCAGGGATATACATAGTCAGGTACAAAAACAGCCTAAATATTGTAATTATAAATAAAAAACCAAACAATTAATCTTCAGGTACATGTTAAAAATACTTATGATGAAAACCATTCATATACATATGCATCATACCAATAATTAAAAGATCAGAAACAAATCAAGGATCATATATGTAGTTTCATATGAGAATAAATCAAGGGTCTTATCATTTGTTTCAGAGATGGAGTTGGAGAACCAAAGTACCAACAGCACAACCTATATTGTTTGTGTGCATTGCTGCCTCAGATTCACCAACCCATCCCTAAAACACGACACCATCATACGTGTCTCCCCTTGAACTCTTTTGGGGCAAATTTCAATCATCGGCCTCGGTGACAAACTAAAATGTAATTCGTATACACTATGAATGCATGGAATAGATAATTCGAATATCATAGTTCTATGAATGTAGAATAAAGATTGCGGCCTCATAAGTTTCTACAGGGAAGGCGTAAGCGAACCAAGTAACACTTGCACAACTTATATTAATCTTGTACATGGCTCCAGGTTGCTAACTCATCCCTGAAAAAATCTGACACCTTATGTGTCTGCCTCTCTTTGGGGCAAATTTGAATCATTAGCCACAATAAGAAATTGAAATGTAATCGTACAAAACAATATTCAGGGATATACATATGCATCATACAACGCATTCATAGATCAGAAACAATACAAAGATTATATATATAGGTTCCATATGAGGAAAAAATTAGAGCCTCATTTTTTTCAGCGATGGAGTCGAAGAAGCGAAATACCAACAGCACAACCTATATTGTTTATGCGCATTTGTGCCTCAGTTTCACTAACCATCCCTAAGAAAACGACACCATCAAATGCCCTTGCACTATTTTGGGGCAAAATTGAATCATTGGGCTTAGTTAGGAATAGAAATGTAATGTTATAGGCATGCTGTGTATTGAAATCAACACTCAACTAGCAAACTCAACTAGATGGCAGATGAGCAGATTGGGGTTTTGTGACTAGATGGAAGATGCATCAATCGACCGATCGAACCATATATATACTACCCTACTTCAAGAGCAAAAGAATATGTACACGATTGAGCAAATCCTATGTATGAACAGTGAAATATGCGGCTGGGACTAGAGAAGGTAGCAATGTAGTACCTCGGACTCCTCATCAGGGACCTCCTCCTCGAACTCGTCATTCTCCGTGACTACGTCTAAGATTTCTTGTACAATGATGGGGTCGTTGATGTAGAGCACCGGATTGCCTCCGCCTGCCACCTGCCCCCCATACAGATCTACCGCTGGCACCACGACGTTGTCGGCCACCTGCTGCTTGGCAGCGACGGCTACTACCTGCTGCTCGGCGGCGACGACTACTACCTGCTGCTCGGCGGCGACGGCTACTGGCTGGACGGATGAGCTCGCACCCTCGACGGCCCGGTGACAAACGGCGTTCGTGCCTAGAGAAGACGCCTCCGCCTGCTTGGTGACGACTGAGCCATCTGTTGTTGCGCCTTCAACTGGCTTCACCTCCGGCTCGTCTCCACGCGTACGCTTCATGGCACACCAAGGGAAGGAGGTAGTGCAAGCGAGGGAGCTTCGGCACACGCGGTAGGTGTAGATTGGGGTCTTGGGACTAGACAGACTGGGGGAAAATGACACGAGCTCATGGAAGAAGAAGATCGAGGGGGGTTATAAACACCGGACCGTTCATAGTCCTCGAGTGGACACGTGTGGTGGGCGGGGGCGGGGGGCTACCACGATCACCCTTTTTTTTGTTCCCTTTTTTTGAAACAGCCACGATCTCCACTTTAGAGCTGCATTGAAAACATGCTCATGGCAGACCTCGATTCCACTGCATGCAAGTGGCGTGGAACCAATTTCTAGCAACGTTAGATCTACTAGAGGGGGGACCTTGACTCATGGAAGTTATTAGTGGTACGGCCCAGTTGGAAGTGAGATTGAGAGCACTGCGTAAAAATGGGATATATCTTATTAAAATCAAGTGGCAATAAATTGCAGTGTCCCGTCGACAACCGTGCACTTGATGACCCCGTTTCCCTGTGCATGTGTTGTAGTAGCAGTAGTAGGCTTTTCAGACTTGATTAAACGTGACATGACCACTCGACGACTTTTTTCCATGGACGACATCGTGTTCCTTCTTGTAGAAGTCTCGCTGAGGGAGACGTCCGTGCTGTCTCACGCTATACTGTGAAGGGCACGACATGCGCAACGATGATCGTTGGATCGCATAGAATCAACGGTTGGTGCGCACGATCTGCGTGACAACTGTGACAACCAATCAGGGAGTAGCAGACAGGGTGAGCACAGGTTTGGGCTTCTACGAAAGATAGAGAGAGGGGGGCAAAACTAAGTAGTACCACATAAAACCAAGGGCAAATCTGAGTAGTATAAAAAAGGAAAGTGTCTTGTACAATGAAATACATCGTGGCATACATCAAATTATGCCAAGATAGATCCACTAGAGTTCATTGGATGTGTGTTCTTCTCATAAACCACAAATGGATCCACCAGTATGATTCCATGTCTGCTCTTTTCATTAACCATAGTTAGAGTCATTGCATGTCTGTTCTTTTCACAAATGACATATCACCAGTGTCATTGCATGTGTGTTCTTCTCATGAACCACACATGGATCCACCCAGTGTGATTGCATGTCTGTTCTTTTCACAAACCACATATGGATCCACCAGTGTCATTGCATGTTTGTTCTTTTCATGAACCACACGTAGTGTCATTGCATGTCTGTTCCTCTAAACAAACCACATAAGGATCCACCAGTGTCATTGCATGTCTGTTCTTTTCATGAACCACACATGGATCCACCAGTGTCATTGCATGTGTGTTCTTTTCATGAACCACATCTAGAGCCATTGCATGTGTGTTCTTCTAAACAAACCACACATTGATCCACCTAGTGTGATTGCAGGTCTGTTCTTTTCACAAACCACACATGGATCCACCAGTGTCATTGCATGTGTGTTCTTTTCATGAACCACAGCTAGAGTCATTGCATGTCTATTCTTTCCACAAACCACACATGGATCCACCTAGTGTGATTGCATGTCTGTTCTTTTCACAAACCACATATGGATCCACCAGTGTCATTGCATGTCTGCTCTTTTCACAAACCACATATCACAAGTGTCATTGCATGTGTGTTCTTCTAAACAAACCACATAAGGATCCACCAGTGTCATTGCATGTCTGTTCTTTTCATGAACCACACCCAGTGTCATTGCATGTGTGTTCTTCTCATGAACCACACATGGATACACCAGTGCCATTGCATATGTGTTCTTTTCATGAACCACATCTAGAGTCATTGCATGTGTGTTCTTCTTCACAAACCACACATGGATCCACTAGTGTCATTGCATGTGTGTTCTTTTCATGAACCACAGCTAGAGTCATTGCATGTGTGTTCTTCAAAACAAACCACATAAGGTTCCACCAGTATCATTGCATGTCTGTTCTTTTCATGAACCTCACCCAGTGTCATTGCATGTCTTTTCCTTTAAACAAACCACATAAGAATCCACCAGTGTCATTGCATGTCTCTTCTATTCATGAACCACATAAGGATCCACCCGTGTCATTGGATGTGTGTTCTTCTCATGAACCACACATGGATCCACCAGTGTCATTGCATGTCTGTTCTTTTCATGAACCACGGCTAGAGTCATTGCATGTCTATTACTTCCACAAACCACATATGGATCCACCAGTGTCATTGCATGTCTGTTCTTTTCATGAACCACAGCTAGAGTCATTTCATGTCAGTTCTTCCCACAAACCACATATGGATCCACTAGTGTCATTGCATGTCTGTTCTTTTCATGAACAATAGCTAGAGTCATTGCATGTCAGTTCTTCTCACAAACCACATAAGGATCCACCAGTGTAATTGCATGTCTATTCTTCTCATTAACAACACCCAGTGTCATTGCATGTGTGTTCTTCTCATGAACCACACATCGATACACCAGTGTCATTGCATGTGTGTTCTTTTCATGAACCACAGCTAGAGTCATTGCATGTGTGTTCTTCTTCACAAACCACACATGGATCCACCAGTGTCATCGCATGTGTGTTCTTTTCATGAAACACAGCTAGAGTCATTGCATGTCTATTCTTTTCACAAACCACATATAGATCCACCAGTGTCATTGCATGTCTGTTCTTTTCATGAACCACACCCAGTGTCATTGCATGTATGTTCCTCTAAACAAACCACATAAGGATCCACTAGTATCATTGCATATCTGTTCTTTTCATGAACCACACATGGATCTATCAGTGTCATTGCATGTGTGTTCTTTTCATGAACGACAGCTAGAGTCATTGCATGTGTGTTCTTCTAAGCAAACCACACATGGATCCACCTAGTGTGATTGCATGTCTGTTCTTTTCACAAACCACACATGGATCCACCAGTGTCATTGCATGTGTGTTCTTTTCATGAACCACAGCTAGAGTCATTGCATGTCTGTTCTGTCCACAAACCACACATGGATCCACCTAGTGTGATTGCATGTGTGTTCTTTTCACAAACCACACATGGATCCACCAGTGTCATTGCATGTGTGTTCTTTTCATGAACCAAGGCCAGTGACATTGCATGTCTGTTCTTCTCACAAACCACATAAGGATCCACCAGTGTGATTGGATGTGTGTTCTTGTCATGAACCACAGCCAGTGTCATTGGATGTGTGTTCTTCTCATGAACCACACATGAATCCACCAGTCTCATTGCATCTGTGTTCTTTTCATGAACCACAGCTAGAGTCATTGCATGTGTGTTCTTCTAAACAAACCACATAAGGATCCACCAGTGTCATTGGATGTGTGTTCTTCTCATGAACCACGCCCAGTGTCATTGGATGTGTGTTGTTCTCATGAACCACACATGGATACACCGGTGTCATTGCATGTATGTTCTTTTCATGAACCACAGCTATAGTCATTGCATGTGTGTCCTTCCAAACAAACCACATAAGGATCCACCAGTGTCATTGCATGTGTGTTCTTTTCATGAACCACATAAGGATACACTAGTGTCATTGCATGTATGTTCTTTTCACAAACCACATAAGGATCCACCAGTGTCATTGCATGTCTGTTCTTTTCATGAACCACATAAGGATCCACCAGTGTTATTGCATGGGTGTTCTTCTAAACAAACCACATAAGGATCCACTAGTGTCATTGCATGTCTTTCTTTTCATGAACCACACCCAGTGTCATTGCATGTCTGTTCCTCTAAACAAACCACATAAGGATCCAGCAGTGTAATTGCATGTCTGGTCTTCTCATGAACCACAGCCAGTGTCATTGCATGTATGTTCTTCTCACAAACCACATAAGGATCCACCAGTGTCATTGCATGTGTGTTCTTCTCATGAACAACACATGGATCCACCCAGTGTCATTGCATGTCTGTTCTTTTCATGAACCACAGCTAGAGTCATTGCATGTCTGTGCTTTCTACAAACCACATATGGATCCACCAGTGTCATTGCATGTATGAACCTTTCATGAACCACACCCAGTGTCATTGCATGTCTGTTCCTCTAAACAAGCCACACATGGATCCACCTAGTGTGATTGCATGTCTGTTCTTTTCACAAACCACACATGGATCCACCAGTGTCATTGCATGTGTGTTCTTTTCATGAACCTCAGCTAGAGTCATTGCATGTGTGTTCGTATAAACAAACCACATAAGGATCCACCAGTGTCATTGCATGTGTGTTCTTCTCATGAACCACAGCCAGTGTCATTGGATGTGTGTTCTTCTCATGAACCACACATGGATCCACTAGTGTCATTGCATGTGTGTTCTTTTCATGAACCATAGCTAGAGTCATTGCATGTCTGTTCTTCTAAACAAACCACATAAGGATCCACCAGTGTCATTGGATGTGTGTTCTTCTCATGAACCACACCATGTGTCATTGGATGTGTGTTCTTCTCATGAACCACACCCAGTGTCATTGGATGTGTGTTCTTCTCATGAACCACACATGGATACACCAGTTTCATTGCATGTGTGTTCTTTTCATGAACCACAGCTAGAGTCATTGCATGTGTGTTCTTCTAAACAAACCACATAAGGATACACCAGTGTCATTGCATGTCTGTTCTTTTCATAGACCACATATGGATCCACCAGTGTCATTGCATGTATGTTATTTTCCTGAACCACACCTAGTGTCATTGCATGTCTGTTCCTCTAAACAAACCACACGTGGATCCACCTAGTGTGATTGCATGTCTGTTCTTTTCACAAACCACACATAGATCCACCAGTGTCATTGCATGTGTGTTCTTTTCATGAACCTCAGCTAGAGTCATTGCATGTGTGTTCTTCTAAACAAACCACATAAGGATCCACCAGTGTCATTGCATGTGTGTTCTTCTCATGAACCATAGCCAGTGTCATTGGATGTGTGTTCTTCTCATGAACCACACATGGATCCACCAGTGTCATTGCATGTATGTTCTTTTCCTGAACCATAGCTAGAGTTATTGCATGTGTGTTCTTTTAAACAAACCACATAAGGATCCACCAGTGTCATTGGATGTGTGTTCTTCTCATGAACCACACCTAGTGTCATTGGATGTGTGTTCTTCTCATGAACCACGCATGGATACACCAGTTTCATTGCAAGTGTGTTCTTTTCACGAACCACAACTAGAGTGATTGCATGTGTGTTCTTCTAAACAAACCACATAAGGATCCACCAGTGTCATTGCATGTGTGTTCTTTTCATGAACCACATAAGGATAGACCAGTGCCACTGCATGTCTGTTCCTTTCACAAACCACATAAGGATCCACGAGTGTAATTGCATGTCTGTTCTTTTCATGAACCACATAAGGATCCACCAGTGTTATTGCATGCGTGTTCTTCTAAACAAACCACATAAGGATCCACCAGTGTCATTGCATGTCTTTCTTTTCAAGAACCACACCTAGTGTCATTGCATGTCTGTTCCTCTAAACAAACCACATAAGGATCTACCAGTGTAATTGCATGTCTGTTCTTCTCATGAACCACAGCCAGTGTCATTGCATGTATGTTCTTCTCACAAACCACATAAGGATCCACCAGTGTCATTGGATGTGTGTTCTTCTCATGAACCACACATGGATCCACCCAGTGTCATTGCATGTCTGTTCTTTTCATGAACCACAGCTAGAGTAATTGCATGTCTGTGCTTTCTAGAAACCACATATGGATCCACCAGTGTCATTGCATGTATGTTCTTTTCATGAACCACACCCAGTGTCATTGCACGTTTGTTCCTCTAAACAAACCACACATGGATCCACCTAGTGTGATTGCATGTCTGTTGTTTTCACAAACCACACATGGATCCACCAGTGTCATTGCATGTGTGTTATTTTCATGAACCTCAACTAGAGTCATTGCATGTGTGTTCTTCTAAACAAACCACAAAAGGATCAAACAGTGTCATTGGATGTGTGTTCTTCTCATGAACAACACCCAGTGTCATTGGATGTGTGTTCTTCTCATGAACCACACCCAGTCTCATTGGATGTGTGTTCTTCTCATGAACCACACATTGTTAAAGCAGTTTCATTGCATGTGTGTTCTTTTCATGAACCACAGCTAGAGTCATTGCATGTGTGTTCTTCTAAACAAACCACATAAGGATACAACAGTGTCTTTGCATGTCTGTTCTTTTCACAGACCACATATGGATCCA
Organism: Avena sativa; assembly: GCA_916181665.1. Classification (NCBI taxonomy): domain Eukaryota; kingdom Viridiplantae; phylum Streptophyta; class Magnoliopsida; order Poales; family Poaceae; genus Avena; species Avena sativa. The sequence continues at coordinate 343,307,653 of OV702288.1, forward strand.
CCAGTGTCATTGCATGTATGTTCTTTTCATGAACCACACCCAGTGTCATTGCATGTATGTTCCTCTAAACAAACCACACATGGATCCACCTAGTGTGATTGCATGTCTGTTCTTTTCACAAACCACACATGGATCCACCAGTGTCATTGCATGTGTGTTCTTTTCATGAACCTCAGCTAGAGTCATTGCATGTGTGTTCTTCTAAACAAACCACATAAGGATCCACCAGTGTCATTGCATGTGTGTTCTTCTCATGAACCACAGCCAGTGTCATTGGATGTGTGTTCTTCTCATGAACCACACATGGATCCACCAGTGTCATTGCATGTGTGTTCTTTTCGTGAACCACAGCTAGAGTTATTGCATGTGTGTTCTTCTAAACAAACCACATAAGGATCCACCAGTGTCATTGGATGTGTGTTCTTCTCATGAACCACACCCAGTGTTATTGGATGTGTGTTCTTCTCATGAACCACACATGGATACACCAGTTTCATTGCATGTGTGTTCTTTTCACGAACCACAGCTAGGGTGATTGCATGTGTGTTCTTCTAAACAAACCACATAAGGATCCACCAGTGTCATTGCATGTGTGTTCTTTTCATGAACCACATAAGGATACACCAGTGTCATTGCATGTCTGTTCTTTTCACAAACCACATAAGGATCCACGAGTGTAATTGCATGTCTGTTCTTTTCATGAACCACATAAGGATCCACCAGTGTTATTGCATGCGTGTTCTTCTAAACAAACCACGTAAGGATCCACCAGTGTCATTTCATGTCTTTCTTTTCAGGAACCACACCCAGTGTCATTGCATGTCTGTTCCTCTAAACAAACCACCTAAGGATCCACCAGTGTAATTGCCTGTCTGTTCTTCTCATGAACCACAGCCAGTGTCATTGCATGTATGTTCTTCTCACAAACCACATAAGGATCCACCAGTGTCATTGCATGTGTGTTCTTCTCATGAACAACACATGGATCCACCCAGTGTCATTGCATGTCTGTTCTTTTCATGAACCACAGCTAGAGTCATTGCATGTCTGTGCTTTCTACAAACCACATATGGATCCACCAGTGTCATTGCATGTATGTCCCTTTCATGAACCACACCCAGTGTCATTGCACGTTTGTTCCTCTAAACAAACCACACATGGATCCACCTAGTGTGATTGCATGTCTTTTTTTTTCACAAACCACACATGGATCCACCAGTGTCATTGCATGTGTGTTCTTTTCATGAACCTCAACTAGAGTCATTGCATGTGTGTTCTTCTAAACAAACCACATAAGGATCCACCAGTGTCATTCCATGTGTGTTCTTCTCATGAACCACAGCCAGTGTCATTGGATGTGTGTTCTTCTCATGAATCACACATGGATCCACCAGTGTCATTGCATGTGTGTTCTTTTCATGAACCACAGCTAGAGTCATTGCATGTGTGTTCTTCTAAACAAACCACATAAGGATCCACCAGTGTCATTGGATGTGTGTTCTTCTCATGAACCACACCCAGTGTCATTGGATGTGTGTTCTTCTCATGAACCACACCCAGTGTCATTGCATGTGTGTTCTTCTCATGAACCACACATGGATACACTAGTTTTATTGCATGTGTGTTCTTTTCATGAACCACAGCTAGAGTCATTGCATGTGTGTTCTTCTAAACAAACCACATAAGGATCCACAAGTGTCATTGCATGTGTGTTCTTTTCATGAACCACATAAGGATACACCAGTGTCATTGCATGTCTGTTCTTTTCACAAACCACATAAGGATCCACGAGTGTCATTGCAAGTATGTTCATTTAATTAACCACATAAGGATCCACCAGTGTCATTGCATGCGTGTTCTTCTGAACAAACCACATAAGGATCCACCAGTGTCATTGCATGTCTGTTCTTTTCATGAACCACACCAGGTGTCATTGCATGTTTGTTCCTCTAAACAAACCACATAAGGATCCACCAGTGTCATTGCATGTCTGTTCTTCTCACAAATCACATAAGGATCCACCAGTGTCATTGGATGTGTGTTCTTCTCATGAACCACACATGGATCCACCAAGTGTCATTGCATGTCTGTTCTTTTCATGAACCACAGCTAGAGTAAGTGCATGTCTGTGCTTTCCACAAACCACATATGGATCCACCAGTGTCATTGCATGTCTGTTATATTCATGAACCACACCTAGTGTCATTACATGTCTGTTCCTCTAAACAAACCACACATGGATCCAGCTAGAGTCCTTGGATGTGTGTTCTTCTCATGAACCACACATGGATCCACCAGTGTCATTGCATGTGTGTTCTTTTCATGAACCTCAGCTAGAGACATTGCATGTGTGTTCTTCTAAACGAACCACATAAGGATCCACCAGTGTCATTGCATGTCTGTTATTTTCATGAACCACACATGGATCCATCAGTGTCATTGCATGTGTTTTTTTCATGAACCACAGCTAGAGTCATTGCATTTGTATTCTTCTAAACAAACCACAAATGGATCCACCTATTGTGATTGCATGTCTGTTCTTTTCACAAACCACACATGGATCCACTAGTGTCATTACATGTGTGTTCTTTTCATGAACCACAGCTAGAGTCATTGCATGTCTGTTCTGTCCACAAACCACACATGGATCCACCAGTGTCATTGCATGTGTGCTCTTTTCATGAACCACAGCCAGTGTCATTGCATGCCTGTTCTTCTCACAAACCACATAAGGATCCACCAGTGTCATTGGATGTGTGTTCTTCTCATGAACCACACCCAGTGTCATTGCATGTGTGTTACTCTCATCAACCACACATGGATACACCTAGTGTCATTGCATGTCTATTCTTTTCATGAACCATAGCTAGAGTCATTGCATGTGTGTTCTTCTAAACAAACCACATAAGGATCCACCAGTGTCATTGGATGTGTGTTCTTCTCATGAACCACACCAAGTGTCATTGGATGTGTGTTCTTCTCATGAACCACATATGGACACACCAGTGTCATTGCATGTGTGTTCTTTTCATGAACCACAGCTAGAGTCATTGCATGTGTGTTCTTCTAAACAAAACACATAAGGATCCACCAGTGTCATTGCATGTGTGTTCTTTTCATGAACCACATAAGGATACACCAGTGTCATTGCATGTCTGTTCTTTTCACAAACCACATAAGGATCCACCAGTGTCATTGCATGTCTGTTCTTTTCATGAACCACATAAGGATCCACTAGTGTTATTGCATGCGTGTTATTCAAAACAAACCACATAAGGATCCACCAGTGTCATTGCATGTCTTTCTTTTCATGAACCACACCCAGTGTCATTGCATGTCTGTTCCTCTAAACAAACCACATAAGGATCCACTAGTGTAACTGCATGTCTGTTCTTCTCATGAACCACAGCTAGTGTCATTGCATGTATGTTCTTCTCACAAACCACATAAGGATCGACCAGTGTCATTGGATGTGTGCTCTTCTCATGAACCACATATGGATCCACCCAGTGTCATTGCATGTCTGTTCTTTTCATGAACCACAGCTAGAGTCATTGCATGTCTGTGCTTTCTACAAACCACTTATGGATCCACCAGTGCCATTGCATGTATGTTCTTTTCATGAACCACACCTAGTGTCATTGCATGTCTGTTCCTCTAAACAAACCACACATGGATCCACCTAGTGTGATTGCATGTCTGTTCTTTTCACAAACCACACATGGATCCACCAGTGTCATTGCATGTGTGTTCTTTTCATGAACCTCAGCTAGAGTCATTGCATGTGTGTTCTTCCAAACAAACCACATAAGGATCCACCAGTGTCATTGCATGTGTGTTCTTCTCATGAACCACAGCAAGTGTCATTGGATGTGTGTTCTTCTCATGGACCACACATGGATCCACCAGTGTCATTGCATGTGTGTTCTTTTCGTGAACCTCAGCTAGAGTCATTGCATGTGTGTTCTTCTAAACAAACCACATAAGGATCCACCGGTGTCATTGGATGTGTGTTCTTCTCATGAACCACACCCAGTGTCATTGGATGTGTGTTCTTCTCATGAACCACACATGGATACACCAGTTTCATTGCATGTGTGTTCTTTTCATGAACCATAGCTAGAGTCATTGCATGTGTGTTCTTCTAAACAAACCACAGAAGGATCCACTAGTGTCATTGCATGTGTGTTCTTTTCATGAACCACATAAGGATACACCAGTGTCATTGCATGTCTGTTCTTTTCACAAACCACATAAGGATCCACGAGTGTCATTGCAAGTCTGTTCATTTCATGAACCACATAAGGATCCACTAGTGTCATTGCATGCGTGTTCTTCTAAACAAACCACATAAGGATCCACCAGTGTCATTGCATGTATGTTCTTTTCATGAACCACACCCAGTGTCATTGCATGTATGTTCCTCTAAACAAACCACATAAGGATCCACCAGTGTCATTGCATGTCTGTTCTTCTCTTGAACCACAGCTAGTGTCATTGCATGTCTGTTCTTCTCACAAACCACATAAGGATCCATCGGTGTCATTGGATGTGTGTTCTTCTCATGAACCACACATGGATCCACCCAGTGTCATTGCATGCCTGTTCTTTTCATGAACCACAGCTAGAGTAATTGCATGTCTGTGCTTTCCACAAACCACATATGGATCCACCAGTGTTATTGCATGTCTGTTATTTTCATGAACCACACCCAGTGTCATTACATGTCTGTTCCTCTAAACAAACCACACATGGATCTAGCTAGATCCATTGGATGTGTGTTCTTCTCATGAACCACACATGGATCCACCAGCGTCATTGCATGTGTGTTCTTTTCATGAACCTCAGCTAGAGTCATTGCATGTGTGTTCTTCTAAACAAACCACATAAGGATCCACCAGTGTCATTGCATGTCTGTTCTTTTCATGAAGCACATCCAGTGTTATTGCATGTGTGTTCTTCTAAACAAACCACATAAGGATCCACCAGTGTCATTGCATGTATGTTCTTTTCATGAACCACATAAGGATCCACCAGTGTCATTGGATGTGTGTTCTTCTCATGAGCCACACATGGATCCACCAGTGTCATTTCATGTCTGTTCTTTTCATGAACCACAGCTAGAGTCATTGCGTGCCTGTTACTTCCACAAACCACAGATGGATCCACCAGTGTCATTGCATGTATGTTCTTTTCATGAACCACAGCTAGAGTCATTACATGTCAGTTCTTCTCACAAACCACATATGGATCCACCAGTGTCATTGCATGTATATTCTTTTCATGAACCACAGCTAGAGTCATTGCATGTCAGTTCTTCTCACAAACCACATAAGGATCCACAAGTGTCATTGCATGTCTGTTCTTCTCATGAACCACACCTAGTGTCATTGCATGTGTGTTCTTATCATGAACCACACATGGATACACCAGTTTCATTGCATGTGTGTTCTTTTCATGAACCACAACTAGAGTCATTGCATGTCCGTTCTTCTTCACAAACCACACATGGATCTACCAGTGTCATTGCATGTGTGTTCTTTTCATGAACCACAGCTAGATTCAATGCATGTCTGTTCTTTTCACAAACAACATATGGATCCACCAGTGTCATTGCATGTCTGTTCTTTTCATGAACCACACCCAGGGTCATTGCATGTATGTTCCTCTAAACAAACCACATAAGGATCCACCAGTGTCATTGCATGTCTGTTCTTCTCATGAACCGCACATGGATCCACCAGTGTCATTGCATGTGTGTTCTTTTCATTAACCACAGCTAGAGTCATTGCATGTGTGTTCTTCTAAACAAACCACACATGGATCGACCTAGTGTGATTGCATGTCTGTTCTTTTCACAAACCACACATGGATCCACCAGTGTCATTGCATGTGTGTTATTTTCATGAACCACAGCTAGAGTCATTGCATGTCTATTCTTTCCACAAACCACACATGGATCCACCTAGTGTGATTGCATGTGTGTTCTTTTCACAAACCACACATGGATCCACCAATGTCATTGCATGTGTGTTCTTCTCATGAAACACAGCCACTGTCATTGCATGCCTGTTCTTCTCACAAACCACATAAGGATCCACCAGTGTCATTGGATGTGTGTTCTTCTCATGAAGCACACATGGATCCACCTAGTGTCATTGCATGTCTGTTCTTTTCACGAACCACAGCTAGAGTCATTGCATGTCTATTCCTCTAAACAAACCACATATGGATCCACCTAGTGTGATTACATGTATGTTCTTTTCGCAAACCACATATGGATCCACTAGTGTCATTGCATGTGTGCTCTTTTCATGAAACACAGCTAGAGTCATTGCATGTGTGTTCTTCTAAACAAACCACATAAGGATCCACCAATGTCATTGCATGTGTGTTCTTCTCATGAACCACACCCAGTGTCATTGCATGTGTGTTACTCTCATCAACCACACATGGATACACCCAGTGTCATTGCATGTCTATTCTTTTCATGAACCATAGCTAGAGTCATTGCATGTGTGTTCTTCTAAACAAACCACATAAGGATCCACCAGTGTCATTGGATGTGTGTTCTTCTCATGAACCACACCCAGTGTCATTGGATGTGTGTTCTTCTCATGAACCACATATGGATACACCAGTGTCATTGCATGTGTGTTCTTTTCATGAACCACAGCTAGAGTCATTGCATGTGTGTTTTTCTAAACAAAACATATAAGGATCCACCAGTGTCATTGCATGTGTGTTCTTTTCATGAACCACATAAGGATACACCAGTGTCATTGCATGTCTGTTCTTTTCACAAACCACATAAGGATCCACCAGTGTCATTGCATGTCTGTTCTTTTCATGAACCACATAAGGATCCACTAGTGTCATTGCATGCGTGTTCTTCCACTACTAAGAAATAGCCTATAGATAGACAAGATATTCAGTGGCAGATATGTAAAACCATGCGCCACAGATATATATCAGTGGCGCACTAGAAAATATACGCCGCGGAAGTTTGGCACTTTAGTGGCGCACGAAACCAATATGCGCCACAAAAGTCCATATCTCAGTGGCGCATATTTTCGTGTACGCCACTAAAGTGCCAAACTTCTGTGGCGCATATAGACCTATGCGGCACAGAAGGTTGATGGGACCAAGCAGCAAAAAAGGGGGGAGAAACTTCTGTGGTGCATATATCCATATGCGCCACATAAAGTGATGTTTCTGTGGCGCATATAGGTGTATGCGCCACAGAACAAGCATATAGGAGGGAAAAACAGATCCCACCCCCCTATGGATCGCCTTTTCAGTTTTGTAAAAAATAAACAAAAATGATAGAAACTTCAAAAAATTAATTGCTTTGAGTTGTACTTAGACTTTAGGGTATAGATGTAGACAAAATTGAAAAACATGAATTTCGATGTATTTTGCAAAAATAGGTCATGGCACAGTAAAACGACTCTAACTTTTGCATACGATGTCGGAAAAAAATCTTTAACCTATCAAAATGATCATCTCGAAATTTCCTACTCGAATTCAATGACCTTTGGTCATTCTCGATTTTACAGAATCCCCAAATTTGAAAAGAGTAAAAAGTTATTTAGGGCAGAAGATTTTTTACTGCAAAAAAATAAAAAAGGGGGAGAAACTTCTGTGGTGCATTTCCCCCATATGCGCCACAAAATCCTTGGGCGGGATTCGAAAATTGAATCCCGCCGGCGCCCCTGCTTCTCCTTATATTCCTCCACTTCTTCTCCCCTCCATACTTCTCCCTCCACTTCTACTCCCCTCCATACTTATCCCCTCCATACTTCTCCCTCCACTTCTCCTCCCCTCCATACTTCTCCACTTCTCCCTCCATTATTCGTCCCCTCCATACTTCTCCCCTTCTCCTCCACTCTCCGGCGACATCCACCTCCGGCCATGGCTATCTCGGTGACCTCCTCCACCTAGATGACCACCTCCTCCGGCGACCTCCTCCTCCTCCACCACCACCACCATCTCCGGTGGCCTCCTCCAACCATCTCCAGCGAGCCCTTCCTCCACCTCCGGTGGCCTCCTCCTCCTACTCCGACGGCCCTTCCTCCACCTCTGACGGCCTCCTTCTCCTCCGGCCATCACATGTGATCCACCTCCGGCGACCCCCCCCCCACCTCCAGCAAGATCTGGCCTGTTTTTTTTTGAAATTTGAAAAAAACTTCTATGGCGTATATTGGCCATATGCGCCACAGAAGTTTGAGATCTGGCCCGCCTTTTTTTTAATTTTGGAAAAAAACTTTTGTGGCGCATATTGGCCATATGTGCCACTGAAGTTTGAGACTTCTGTGGCGCATTTTGAAATGCGCCACAGAAGATAGTTATCAGTGGTGAGGTATCAGTGGCGACTAAGATATGCGCCACGGATAATGAAAAAAGGTGCGCCACTGATAAGTTGTTTCCTAGTAGTGACGAATCCAGAAGGGAGACCCAAGTCGGATAAAGGAACGCTACGCAGGATTCACCTACATACTCGGAGCCTTTGAGTGCTAGACACGAAAGACTAGTTTGTATTAGTATAGGACTCTTTACCTTATCTGCAAAGGTCCTTTCCCTGTAACCCTAGGTTCTGGTGCCTTTATAAACCGGACCTCTAAGAGCCTTTAGGGCACAGAACTCAATGATTCACAACACCCTCGCACAATGAACCGATCTTTGTAACTCGGCGTACTACCATTATAGTAATTAATAGCAGGAGTAGAGTTCTACCACCATTGTGGAACTTGAACCTGGGTAAAGTGTATTACCTCATACCCGCCAACTCTCCGCCTTACCCCACATCGCTAAACACGCACTGTGAGGACCCCCCTCCATTGCGTACTCGTCGGCAATACCACGACAGTGCAATTTTGCAAAAAAGCACTGATTTGCACTCTCAAATGGCCAAACAATCCAAGTGCATCTGGTTTCAATTGAGTGTCGTACATAAATCGGGCATGAATCATCGTGTGTAGTAGTTCTGGAGTATATTGATGCACGGTTTTGATCTTGGGCACCTGTAATTTTGAAGGAGACACATCATCTTGGACTAGACTAAGCTAGGTGACCACATCCCCAAAGCTGATTTGTAGTATCCTATCTATCTAACATATGTAATGTAATTGGTTTAACAATAAAATGATACTTCCTATATGTATTGTTGCATCATCATTATATCATCCTCATGTCACCATGCCACGTTGCATTTGAGCATCAAATAAAACCCCTCTTCATTCAGTTTTGCCCTTCATAATGCATTTGCCTTATTAATTGTATTTACCTCTTGATATATTGTATTTGCTTCTTGATAAATTGTTTCATGCCCAAGTTGAGTTGGGGGCTTATCTTTTCTTGACTCCACCACCTTTCTTTTGTCCCACCTTATAATTCCACCATCCAAACTATATATGAGCATTTGCATTTCTTTGGGTGTTATATCTATCTCATATGTATTAAGATGGATCCACTTCTTTTTCTACATGCTCCCATATGTGTCATAAGTTGTTTTCACAATATTGAGTATGTGGAGCCTCATAGCCACCTTTGCATGCTATGTTAGTAGACTATCTTTTCTATCTTCTATGTGGTTTGATTTGAGTATGTGATCATGTTTAAATATATAGGAGGCTAAATAATCATCTAGTGGAACCACATACTAGCTTTGCGTATTTATATTCATTTATGCCTATCTGCCATCCATTCCATATTAGGAGCAAGTTTGTATAATTGTTTTGGGCCTTTATCCCAATTTGAATGCATGCATAGATAAGTTCCCCAAAACAAACCATAATTTTTTTCACAAATATAGAGGGGGCACTTACTCCACATGCATGGACCATGCAAGATCCCTCCACCTTCTCTTTATTTAACTATTTTTGAATTTATGGAGTGATGTTGCGGAATATGAATGGTTACATTGGTTTACCTTCAAACCCCATAATCTCACCTTCTCATGTCCTTTTGCCTTCTAGGTCTTTTGGTTCATTTGGTTCATGTTGCTTAGCTTCCACTTTGGTTCTTGTGATGAGAATAAACAGATACAAAGCCATATAAGAATAGAGCTACACATATCTACCTTCTAATCTAGCTAACCATCGTAACCCTCTATTATGGTTTGCATAAGACAAACCATCACCACCTGTCAACACCCGATTTTTAATCCTAGATGCCCGTTATGCCATACCTCGCAATCCCAGGATTACCATTTTTGCGAGACAAAACGGATTGGATATCACAGTACATCATCCATTACAAACCATACATAAGGTCTTACACAAATAAGGATCTCATGATCCATTCTTAATACAACAAGCAGCGGAAATAAAAGATATGCGTAGCGGTGGGGTCCATCTTCAGGGGCACAGGCAATGCTGATGAAGGCAGATAGTCCTAGTTATCATAGCCGTCCTGCTGGCCATCATCTTGGTAGTCTCCTTCATAGTCTGGCCATGAGAATAGCTAGGGAAAAATACATGAGTACTCTTTAAGTACTCCCAAACTACCACTAACAAGTAGTATAATTCTAAGTTAAAATGCTAAATCTAATTTTAACTATAAAGTTAAGTTTGAAACCTAAGCTGAGTTCAGAAGCCAAGAAAGATAAAATAAAGTTCTAGAATAACTTAAGTTGGGAAGCTATTGTCATAAACACAACCCTGTTGTGGTCAAGTCAAGATTCATCATTCCTTTCATAAGTTATTTTGAAAACATCTGACAACGAAACAGTATGGCCATTCCAACTGTCCATAACCGCGGACGCGGCTATTCGAATAGTTTGACACTCTGCAGAGGTGGTACACTTTCACCACAAGATTCGATACATCTATCAGGGATAACCCTGAATCATCATACTTAGTATGCAGATAATCAAACATAACCTTCCCTTTACACACCCTAGTATAAGCACCTCTCCTATGAGCATGGCCTCCAAACCATGACCATCAGTCATCTTGGGCACTGCATAGGTGGATAACATTGAGAGATAGCCTCATCTCAGACCTCTCCCGCGAGGGAACTAATACTAATGCGTATAAATTTCCGGCTAAGCCTTACCCAATTCAGGTAGTGTGGTTGTACGGTAAATTTGGAATGGCATCGCATCCGAATCCAACCATCAGTTTTATAAAAGGGCTAAGGCTCATGCCTCAACATTTTCATCATCATAAACCATTTGTGTTTCTCAACACATGTCAAAACATCTCAATAGAATGACTCATCATTCCAAGGTTTTCATAATTCATTTTCACCAATTGTTCCCATCTAAAGTGACTCAAGTTTTAATCTACTCTAAACTACTAAGAGTGTTCACTAAGGTGGAAAGATGATGGGTTCAATCTCATGCCATAGAATGACATCTAAAGCTTATCTAAATAGGTCAAGTTTTATACTCTTTATGCTACCTTCAAAACAAGTAAGGGGCTTTATGTAAAGTAAAGGAAGTAAAGCTTGTAAGGTAATACTTGGGGTAGTAATAGTCAAAGTGGTGTGACCAAAGCATGCCTAAAGCATCTTTGCTCATTCATCTAGCTTAATTCTAGCTTGCTACAATAGCTTGCCTTGGTTGGTGCAGTGGTTGAAGTTTTCTTCTTCTTCTTGGTAGCACTCCTCCTCCTCGTAAGCTTGGTCGGTACTATCTTCTATAAATACATACGGAGTACACAATCACCAAACATTACTTAACTAGTCTAATTTAGTACTCTAAGGCACACAATTGATGATGTATTATCATCACAAGCATCACAAGTTTTATTCAATAGTTTCCTCCTTTTTATTTTAGAAAAGTAATTTCTACTCATTGAAAAATTAGCTAAGATTTAATATTCACCACTTAAAATATGGGATCATTTGGACACATGTCATCACCACATACTCTCACATGTGGGAATGTAATTTAAGGGTTGGATCAAAATTACTTTGGTTTAAGTTCATTATTTAATGATTTAAAGTGACTAGAAATGCCTATATAGCATTATTTTGGTACTAGTCCAAAGTCACTGCATGTAAATCCTAATATGATTACATATTCAGATAGGTGTGGTGAAATATAATTTTTGAGAGTTGGAATCAACTCAAAAGCTAACTTGGTTGATTTTATAAAAATGTTGCAAGGTGCAAAAGCTTCTGTCTTGTTATTTTTACTACGAGAGATTTCTAACTCTAAATGAGTTAAATCCGACGGGCTTGGATAGATTTTTTCAGTAGCTTTCCAACAATATTGGAATCACTTCATTTGGATTTGGTAAATCTCTTTGAATTTAATTTTGAACTAAGGGACAGAACTAAGTTTAAACTAAAAAGAAAAATCCTAATTCAAACTAACTGGGTTGCGCAGGAAACGCTAACGGGCCGGCGTAGTGTCACTCCGCAGCACGAGGCTCAACTGATAGGGGGGTCCACCAGTCAGCGGCTCATAACGCGCGAAGCTGTACAGGGCAATGTGGGATGTTGGATTAGAGTGGGGATCAACGGCTGTGGATTGTCGTCGACGACAGACCTGTCGCCGGCGAGCTCTAACCCTAGCGGCTCAGTGGGGTGCATAGGGGCGTACCAGGGCTCCAGCAACGACGGCGAGGCGGGCAAACGGACTGGTGGTCGACGACGAGCTCAGGGACGGTCGAGGCAGCTCCGGGGGTGGTCGCAATCAGCAGCACCCTTCTCCTCTAGAGGCGGCCTGCTCCGGTGCCATTCTGGCGAGCTGCTGCTCCCCGTGCTCCGGCTAGAGGTGTGGGACGATCAGTGAGGTGAGGGGAGTGGAGTGATGTCCTGCAAACGGCTGGGGTGCCCTCCTTTTATAGGCTCGACGGCGAAACCAAGAGGGATGGGCAGGCGACGGTGGCGACATGGCTACGGGCTGCTAGCGGCATGGCTGAGGGTGGCGATCGATGCGCGGTCTCCTGGCGGTGCTCTAGGGCTTTAATGCGGGTTTAGGGGCGGTGGTATGCGGTCGGGCGGAGCTGGCGCTCTGAGCGGTAGAGGCGGCGGTTTTGACGGCGAGCAGTGGCTGTGGTGTGTTGGGCGGGGAACGGGCATGTCCGGCGTGCTCCCTGGGTCGTGGTGAAGCGGTGGGCGCAGGCTGCGGTCGAGCAGCGGCTTGTGCACGTGTGTCGGGCATGGCGCTCTAGCGCGTGCTCGACATGGCGTGGTGGTCCACGACTTGGCCTGGCTCGAGGAGGGGACAGTGGGCGGCGGTGAGGTGCTAGCTAGCTGCTAGACATGGAGAGAGAGAGGGAGATGGTCTGCTGCAGCAGGGCAAGATTTGGCCGGCGAGCATGTCCTCGGGTTGGCATGGCATGGCTGCTAGGGGGGTAGGGGATGGGTGTTAAGGGCCTGGTTAGATCAAGAGGGGACAAAGAGATCAAATGGAGATCAAATGGGGGCAAAATTCTGTTCAAAACAGTGAGCTAGGATTAGAGGTAGATTCTTGCCTGCCAGGTATTTGATGAAATGGCCGCAAGAAAATTCTTTTTGAATTTTGAAAAGATTTTTGGTGGGTGTGCTAGTACTAAACTTGAGACTCTGTGGTTGCTTGGGTTTTTAAAATTGAGTTGGTTTGAGTGGTTTTTGAAATAGTGGGATCTTCCCATATGAAATAGATTCAATTTTAAACTATCATTTAAAATTAGTATTTGATTGTTTTTAGCAGATCACATCGTGGGCCTTGGTACCTCATTATGTGTACTACCAAGGGGTGCAAAGATTCAGAATTATTTCTGTTGGGAAATGAGTGCTAGGAACACTCAAAGTAGTGTAGTGGATTAATATGACCAAAATGACCATTCCTCATTTTTAATTGTTTTTTATTTGATTTTCTCTAGGATTTGCTTGGGAATGATGTTTATTTCACCTAAGAATCATTTTACAATCACTAGATCACTTAATCATGGCAATTCAAACAACTCCTATTTTTAAATGCACAAACATATGAATGCTTTCATATTTTGAAATGGAAAAGTTTTTGTTAACCCTAATTTGGATGATTTGGACCTTGATAAGCTTGGATTAAAGTTTTGGGATGTTACAAACCTTCCCCCCTTAAACAAAGTCGCGTCCCGAGATTTACAAAGAAAACTAGGAACTAAAGAGATCTGGGAACTCTGTCCTAATGTAATCTCCGTGCTCCCAAGTGGCTTCATCCTCGGTATGGTTGCTCCGCTGAATCTTGAGAAACTTGATACTCCGAGTCCTGGTGGTTCTGTAGGCTTCTTCTAAGATACGGATGGGCACTTCCCGATAGGTCAGGTCATTGTTGATCTCCACAGCTCGGTGATCGATGTTCTTGAAAACTTCAGTCTTCTCTGGAACTTCTAGGCATTTGCGAAGTAACGAGATATGGAACACATTGTGGATGGATGACATCTCTTCAGGCAGTTCCAGCTGATACAATACTTCTCCTCGACGGTTCAGAATTTTGAAGGGCCCGATATATCTGGGGGCTAACTTTCCTTTCAGACTAAAGCGTTGAGTTCCCTTCAATGGTCAAACCTTGAGATATACAAAATCTCCGACATTGAAAGTCAGGTCTCTCCTTCTCTTGTCGGCATAACTCTTCTATCTGGATTGGGCGGTCTTGAGGTGCTCATGGACTTTGTGAACTTTCTCTTCGGCTTATCGGAGAATGTCGGGTCCAAAGATCTGACTCTCTCCTACTTGCGACCAATTCAAAGGGGTACGACACTTCCTTCCGTATAGGAACTCAAATGGTGCCATCTGCAAACTAGCTTGATAACTGTTGTTATATGAGAATTCTGCAAAAGGCAGGCAATCTTCCCATTTTGATCCATATTCCAACACACAAGCTCTAAGCATATCCTCTAAGATTTGGTCGACTCTCTCCGTCTGTCCATCTGTTTGCGGGTGATACGCGGTGCTGAAAGTCAACTTGATTCCCAATCCTTCCTAAACTTTCTGCCAAAATCTCGAGGTAAACTGGGTTCCTCGATCTGATACTATGGTCTTGGGGGTTCCATGCAGACTAACAATCCTAGCAATGGACAGTTCTGCTAGTTTCGCACTCTGGTAGGTAGTCTTGACAGGTATGAAGTGGGCTACCTTGGACAGTCTATCAACTATGACCCAGATTGAGTCATTTCCCCTACTAGAAGTAGGCAAACCGGTGATAAAGTCCATTCCGATGGAATCCCATTTCCTTTCCGGAATCTGCAATGGTTGCAACAGTCCTGCAGGTCTCTGATGTTCTGCTTTGACTCTTTGACAGATGTCACACTTGGCGATGTAGCTTCCAATTTCTCTCTTCATCATGTGCCACCAAAATTGCTCTTTCAAATCCTGATACATCTTCGTTCCTCTGGGGTGGATAGAATAAAGAGTATCATGAGCTTCCTTCATGATAACTTGCTTCAGTTCCGAATCTGCTGGCACACAGATACGTCATTTGTACCACAGTACTCATTCTTCGTCTTCCGTGAATCCAGGTACCTTTCCTGTACCAATACGACGTCTTATTCCGTTGATACTTTCATTCCCCTTCTGGGCTTCCTTGATTTGGCTAATCAAAGTGGGTTGAAGTTCAATGCTAGCTAAGAATCCTTTGCTAACTAATTTAGTTATGAACTGCTCCAACTCTTCATACAAACTTGGTTGCTTCTCCTTGATCATGGTGTTTAGCTTACACGGCAATCTGCTAAGAGCATCCGCTGCCACATTGGCTTTGTCGGGGTGATATTGAATGTCAAGGTCATAATCCTTGATTGACTCTATCCATCTCCTTTTCCTCATATTCAGCTCCTTCTAGGTGAAAACATACTTCAAGCTCTTATGATCTGAGTAAATCTCACAGCGATTACCCATCAGATAATGACGCCATGTCTTTAATGCCAACACTACGGCTGCTAATTCAAGATCATGGGTCGGATAGTTCTGCTCATGCTGCTTCAGCTGTCGAGACAGATACGTGATGACTTTGCCTTCTTGCATCAATACACATCCAAGACCAATCTTGGATGCATCACAATATACATCAAACGGCTTCTTGATGTCTGGCATGATCAATATTGGGGCTGATATTAATCTCTTCTTCAGCTCCTGGAAACTGGCTTCACACTTGTCTGCCCATTCAAACTTCTTGTCCTTCTTCAACAATTGGGTCATGGGTCTGGCGATGCTCGATAATCCTTCAACGAACTTGCGATAGTATCCCGCTAATCCGAGAAATGCACGGACCTGGGTTTGAGTGGTTGGAGCTTCCCATTCTTCGACATCTTTGATCTTGGCGGGATCAACAGAGACTCCTCCGGCAGACACAATATGTCCTAGGAATCCTACTTCTTTTAGCCAAAACTCACACTTGCTGAACTTGGCATATAACTGATGCTCTCTCAAGGTTTCTAGGATTATTCTCAGATGTTGCTCATGCTCTTCTTCTGACTTGGAGTAGATAAGGATGTCGTCGATAAATACAACTACAAAATTATCTAGGAAATTCATAAAGATCTTATTCATGAGATTCATGAAATAAGCAGGGGCATTGGTTAATCCAAAATACATAACCGTATACTCGTATAAACCATAGCGAGTAGTAAAGGTGGTCTTCGGAATATCCGTTGCACGAATCTTAAGTTGGTGATAACCAGTCCTAAGATCAATCTTTGAGAATACCTGGGCTCTGGTCAACTGATCAAATAGATCCTCTATCTTTGGCAAGGCGTACTTGTTCTTGATGGTGACGTCATTCAACTTTCTGTAATCTGTACACAGACGGTTGCCTCCATCTTTCTTGTCGATGAATAACACTGGTGATCTCCATGGTGATGCGCTTGGCTGAATCAAGTCTGTTGCTAACATGGCATCTAACTGCTTCTTCAACTCAACTAACTCTGAGGGGTTCATGCTATAGGGTCTCTGGGCTATGGGTCCGGTTCCGGGGATTAGTTCGATAATGAACTCAATATCCCTATCCGGGGGCATACCTGGCAATTCATCTGGGAATACGTCGGGGTATTCACAGACTACTCTGACTTGGTCTATGGTGGGTAGGGCTAGACTCTTGTTGCACTTGAATTGACGAGGTAAGGTTTCAGATAGATGCTCTACTATTACTCCAGAACTACTGGTCATGGTGATGGCTTTGTTAGCACAGTCTATCAGTCCTTTATGCCTTGACATCCAGTCCATGCCTAGTACTACTTCCAATCCTTTGGTTCCAAGTACTATAAGGTTGGCATAAAAATCTATCCCATGTATTCTAATAGGCATAGCTTTGCAAATTTTTCTAGCTTTTGTAGTTGAACCGGGGATTTGAACTATCATGACATGCTTCAGGTTGGTTGGGTGAATCTTACTAGTGCATGCAAATTCTTCGGTGACAAATGAATGCGATGCTCCTGAATCAAAGAATACTCTTGCTAAAACTGAGTTGACAGAAAACATACCTAGCATTACATCTGGCGCTTCTTCAGCTTCTTCTGCGTTCATGTGGAAGAGACGACCGTTGCGGTTGTGAGGGTTCCCTGGGGCAAACCTTCTTCCTGGTTGAACACGACGATGCTGTTGAGCTGGGGCATTCACAGTGGCATTGGCGGCAGTCTTCTTGGGACACTCATTGGAGTAGTGACCCTTCACTCCACACTCGAAACATGTGATCTGGGACTTGTCCTTTGTTGCGACAGGCACAGAATTGCTGCCAGTTCTTGGTGCAGTGTTGTTGTTGTTGTTGCTCTTGGGAGGTGCATAGTTGAAATTGTTGGCATTGCCGGAGTTGTGATGGTTTCCTCCGGACTTCACATTGCCTCCGCTACGGTTGGGGTAGCTTGGGCGAGACATTGGGGGTCGGTTGTTCCTTGGTGCATATCCTGGTGAGGGGTTGGGACGGTACTCGTGGTGACTGCTGGATCCTGATTGCTGCATCATATGACGTTTGCGGTTGTCGTTTGCCTGATTAATCTTCCCTTCCATCTGAATGGTAGAGTCGACTAGCTCTTCGAGATCCTGAAAACGGATGTTGACGAGGACAGTCTGCATCTCATCATGCAGTCCGTTTAGGAATCTCTCCTTCTTCTTGGCCTCCGTGTTGATCTCATCAGGTGCATATCTGGCAAGTGATAAGAAACTATCACGATACTCCACCACAGTCATTCTTCCTTGCTTCAATTCGCGGAACTCATCTCTCATTCGGTTGACTAGACCCTGTGGCACGTGGGTGCGGCTGAACTTGACTTTGAATGCTTCCCATGTCATAACCTGACCATGGTTCATATTGCGGATACTATTCCACCAAGCTCTTGCATCTCCCGCCAGATAGTGGGTGGCGAAGAGAACTTTCTCATTTTCATCAACTCCTACAACTTCTAGGTTGTTTTCCATTGTATATAACCAGTCATTAGCATCTAATGGGTTTTCAGATTGGTTGAAGATTGGGGGGTTGGTATTTTGATTTTTTTTAGTTTGGATCCATGGTGATCCTGATTTCCATGCCCTTGGTTGTTGAGAGCCATCTGGGCGATCTGCTGTAATGTTGCTAAGTTGGCTTGACGTTCTGCCCTGCTTGCTTCACGGTCTGCGATGAGATTCTGCGAGATCTGCAGCATTGGGTCCTGCGACGAGCTGCTCCCTCCTTGGTTTCCATGAGTCATCTGAAGATTGAGGTAGATAAAGGGGTAAGGGGGAAATTCTAAGGTTCATGGTTTTGGTTTCAAAGCTAAAACTTTGAGTTAGACTCAGGTTTTTCAACCAACTCCATTTCATTCATGCAAACAAACACACGATACAAGACACACCACAACAAACAAAGGAAAAACAGATGGTTTGAAGAACCATTCTGCAAGCTACGATACAGTGGGACCGATACATCTCATGCTACGACAGTGCTCTAGTGCATCTACTCATCGTCGATGAAGTCGGAGTCCTCATCGTCAGTGTAGAAGTCCACGGCATCCTCCTCCAGAAAGTCATCATCATTGCTGAGGTAAGAATCCATGTCTCCCTGGATGTATTCGCCCTCATCTTCTTCTTCCTTGGCGGCAAGCTGAGCTTCCTGCTCCTTGACAGTCTTCTCGAGATCGGCCACCTTCTTGTGAAGATGGGCGATGGTGCGATCCTTCTTGGCACGCTGGCGGCAAAGAGACTGACAGTCTTGGACGAGCAGTGCAAAAGTCTGGGCCTTCTGGTCGGCAATGGCACAGTTCTGGTTTGCTAACTCTCTAGCATTGTCCAGTTCCTGCTGTCTATCGTGCAGCAAGAAGTCAAGATTCTCCACTTGACGCCTCAACTCTGGGTGACTTGGCATCTCCATCGGCATTCCCATGATGTCATGTCTTGCATAGTGAGCAAAATGGGTTCCTTGGATTTTGTTGATGCTGAGGGCACATAGACGTGCGAGAGCTTCATGCATTGCCCTGGCTAATCCATCTAGCCAGTTGTTCTCTCTCATGGAGAACTGAATTCTCCCAGAAGTTGGTGCTTCAATGCTTCCTCTAAGATCAGCGGTGACTAGCCACTGCCAGTCTCCTCCTGGGGGTCCTGGAAGTTGAGCTCCAAGAAACTCCGGATGTGGGCGTCCCAATAACTCCGACAGTGAATCCAGATCCCTCTCGAAGATCAGTTGACCTCCGTTTCCCAACTGGTAAAACTTGCTGAACTGAGTCTCCATCTACAAGAATTAAGGATGAGGGAATTAGTGAAGTGATCAAGTGTGTCAAATTTTAGTTAGTAATGTAAGAATTTGAGGAACATGAACTTTTGAGAAAGAAAGAATTCCCAAGGATAAGAGAGGAGATAGTTTTTCGTAAATACTCACTTTGGTTTTGAAACTAAGTTTTTGGTTCGGACATCCATTCTAACTAGGGTCTCCTATAGTCAGGATGGCTCTGATACCAACTTGTCAACACCAGGATTTTTAATCCCAGATGCCCGTTATGCCATACCTCGCAATCCCAGGATTACCATTTTTGCGAGACATAACAGATTGGATATCACAGTACATCATCCATTACAAACCATACATAAGGTCTTACACAAATAAGGATCTCATGATCCAGTCTTAATACAACAAGCAGCAAAATAAAAGATAAGCATAGTGGTGGGGTCCATCTTCAGGGGCACAAGCAATGTTGACGAAGGCAGATAGTCCTAGTTATCATAGCCGTCCTGCTGGCCATCATCTTGGTAGTCTCCTTCATAGTCTGGCCATGAGAATAGCCAGGGACAAAAGCCATGAGTACTCTTTAAGTACTCGCAAACTACCACTAACAAGTAGTATAATTCTAAGTTAAAATGCTAAATCTAAGTTTAACTATAAAGTTAAGTTTGAAACCTAAGCTGAGTTCAGAAGCCAAGAAAGATAAAATAAAGTTCTAGAATAACTTAAGTTGGGAAGCTATTGTCATAAACACAACCCTGTTGTGGTCAAGTCAAGATTCATCATTCCTTTCATAAGTTATTTTGAAAACATCTGACAACGAAACAGTATGGCCATTCCAACTGTCCATAACCGCGGACATGGCTATTCGAATAGTTTGACACTCTGCAGAGGTGGTACACTTTCACCACAAGATTCGATACATCTGTCAGGGATAACCCTGAATCATCATACTTAGTATGCAGATAATCAAACATAACCTTCCCTTTACACACCCTAGTATAAGCACCTCTCCTATGAGCATGGCCTCCCAACCATGACCATCAGTCATCTTGGGCACTGCATAGGTGGACAACATTGAGAGGTAGCCTCATCTCAGACCTCTCCCGCGAGGGAACTAATACTAATGCATATAAATTTCCGGCTAAGCCTTACCCAATTCAGGTAGTGTGGTTGTACGGTAAATTTGGAATGGTATCGCATCCGAATCCAACCATTAGTTTTATAAAAGGGCTAAGGCTCATGCCTCAACATTTTCATCATCATAAACCATTTGTGTTTCTCAACACATGTCAAAACATCTCAATAGAATGACTCATCATTCCAAGGTTTTCATAATTCATTTTCACCAAGTGTTCCCATCTAAAGTGACTCAAGTTTTGATCTACTCTAAACTACTAAGTTAAGAGTGTTCACTAAGGTGGAAAGATGATGGGTTTAATCTCATGCCATATAATGACATCTAAAGCTTATCTAAATAGGTCAAGTTTTATACTTTTTATGCTACCTTCAAAACAAGTAAGGGACTTTGTGTAAAGTAAAGGAAGTAAAGCTTATAAGGTAATACTTGGGGTAGTAATAGTCAAAGTGGTGTGACCAAAGCATGCCTAAAGCATCTTTCCTCATTCATCTAGCTTAATTCTAGCTTGCTACAATAGCTTGCCTTGGTTGGTGTAGTGGTTGAAGTTTTTTTCTTCTTCTTCTTGGTAGAACTCCTCCTCGTAAGCTTGGTCGGTACTATCTTCTATAAATACATACGGAGTACACAATCACCAAACAATACTTAACTAGTCTAATTTAGTACTCTAAGGCACACAATTGATGATCTATTATCATCACAAGCATCACAAGATTTATTCAATAGTTTCCTCCTTTTTATTTTAGAAAAGTAATTTCTACTCATTGAAAAATTAACTAAGATTTAATATTCACCACTTAAAATATGGGATCATGTGGACACATCTCATCACCACATATTCTAACATGTGGGAATGTAATTTAAGGGTTGGATCAAAATTACTTTGGTTTAAGTTAATTATTTAATGATTTAAAGTGACTAGAAATGCCTATATAGCATTATTCTGGTACTAGTCCAAAGTCACTGCATGTAAATCCTAATACGATTACATATTCAGATAGGTGTGGTGAAATGTGATTTTTGAGAGTTGGAATCAACTCAAAAGCTAACTTGGTTGATTTTATAAAAATGTTGCAAGGTGCAAAAGCTTCTATCTTGTTATTTTTACTAGGAGAGATTTCTAACTCTTAATGCATTAAATACAATGGTCTTGGATAGATCTTTTCAGTAGCTTTCCAACAAAATTGGAATCACTTCATTTGGATTGGTAAATCTCTCTGAATTGAATTTTGAACTAAGGTACAGAACTAAGTTTAAACTAAAAAGAAAAATACTAATTCAAACTAACTGGGTTGCGCGGGAAACGCTAACGGGCCGGCCCAGTGTCACTCCGCAGCGCGGGGCTCAACTGACAGGGGGATCCACCAGTCAGCAGCTCATAACTCGCGAAGCGGTACGGGGCAATGTGGGACGTTGGATTAGAGTGGGGATCAACGGCTGTGGATCGTCGTCGATGACGGACCTGTCGTCGGCGAGCTCTAACCCTAGCGGCTCAGTGGGGGTGCATAGGGGGCGTACCAGGGCTCCAGCAACGACGGCGAGGCGGGCAAACGGACTGGTGGTCGATGGCGAGCTCAGGGACGGTCGAGGCACCTCTGGGGGTGGTAGCAATCAGCGGCGCCCTTCTCCTCTAGAGGCGGCCTGCTCCGGTGCAATTCCGGTGATCTGCTGCTTCCCGTGCTCCGGCGAGAGGCGTGGCGATCTGTGAGGTGAGGGGAGTGGAGTGGTGTGCTGCAAACGGCTGGGGGTGCCCTCCTTTTATAGGCTCGACGGCAAGAACGATAGGGATGGGCAGGCGACGGTGGCGACATGGCTACGGGCAGCTAGCGGCATGGCTGAGGGTGGCGATCGACACGCGGTCTCCTGGCGGTTCTCTAGGGCTTTAATGCGGGCTTAGGGGCGGTGGTATGCGGTCGGGCGGAGCTGGCGCTCTGAGCGGCAGAGGCAGCGGTTTTGACGGCGAGCGGTGGTTGTGGTGCGTTGGGCGGCGAACGGGCATGTCCTGCGTGCTCCCTGGGTCGTGGCGAAGCGGTGTGCGCGGACTGCGGTCGAGCGGTGGCTTGCGCACGCGTGTCGGGCATGGCTCTCTGGCGTGTGCTCGGCATGGCGCGATGGCACTGGGCGCGGGGTTTTCTCGTTGGTCCACGACTTGGCCTGGCTCGGGGAGGGGACAGTGGGTGGCGGTGAGGTGCTGGCTAGCTGCTAAACATGGAGAGAGAGGGGGAGATGGTCTACTGCAGCGAGGCAAGGTTTGGCCGGCGAGCATGTCCTCGGGTTGGCATGGCATGGCTGCTAGGGGGTAGGGGATGGGTGTTAAGGGCCTGGTTAGATCAAGAGGGGACAAAGAGATTAAATGGAGATCAAATGGGGGCAAAACTCTGTTCAAAAGAGTGAGCTAGGATTAGAGGTAGATTCTTGTCTGCCAGGTGTTTGATGAAATGACCGCAAGAAAATTCTTTTTGAATTTTGAAAAGATTTTTGGTGGGTGTGCTAGTACTAAACTTGAGACTGTGGTTTCTTGGGTTTTGAAAATTGAGTTGGTTTGAGTGGTTTTTGAAATAGTGGGATCTACCCATATGAAATAGATTCAATTTTAAACTGTCATTTAAAATTAGTATTTGATTGTTTTTAGCAGATCACAAAGTGGGCCTTGGTACCTCATTATGTGTACTACCAAGGGTGTGCAAAGATTCAGAATTATTTCTGTTGGGAAATGAGTGCTAGGAACACTCAAAGTAGTGTAGTGGATTAAAATGACCAAAATGACCATTCCTCATTTTAATTGTTTTTTATTTGATTTTATTTGGGATTTTCTTGGGAATGATTTAGATGATGTTTATTTCACCTAAGAATCATTTTACAATCACTGGATCACTTAATCATGGCAATTCAAACAACTCCTATTTTTAAATGCACACACATATGAATGCTTTCATATTTTGAAATGGAAAAGTTTTTGTTAACCCTAATTTGGATGATTCGGATCTTGATAAGCTTGGATTAAACTTTTGGGATGTTACACCACCTTTCCATCGGATCCAAAATCCCTTGCTACCTAAACCCTAATCCTAGACATCTCTCTCTCCCTAAGCTAGCTATAGCTAGTTATCTAACCTCACACCTGAAGCTAAGTTGGACCTAGTTAAGCCAAACCTGGCTAGAACCCCCACACCCTTGCACCCTCTATATTTCTTGGACCTAGTCTGGCGGCACCCTAGCGAGCCGCAGCAGCAAGCAAAGCGCACAACGCGCTCTCTCTGCAGCAGTAGTAGCTGCACTACCCTAGCGTCCGCGGTCCCTCTGCGACCTGGGCCCCGACATCGTCACGCCCCACCCTCCTAGGACCATGTTCCTCTTCCATCCATCCACACGTGACTAGCCGTGTGACAAGATCACGCCGATGCCATGCCGTCCTTCCTCCCTCTCGGCCATAAAGTTAAACCCCACCTCGCTTCCGTCATCATCCCCACGTACTAGATCGAGATTTGGGAGGAGAGCCAAATCTCTTTCTCCTTCCTCCTACCTGCCCCGCCATGGCCCTCACCTTCCAAACCCTAGCCTAGCCTGATCACTTTTGCTAGCCGGAGGAGCAGTGGTGTGCGGTGGAGCGAAGGGAGTCACATAAGCATCATCATCATCTCATTGTCGTTCTGGACCAGGAGCCTGATGCAAAACTCCGCCGGAGTAGTAGCCACCACCGTCATGGACCAGAGCACCGGCAATGTCTCCCTGCCTTACCATCAACTGTCGTCTGTAGGTTGCTGGTGAGAACCTCTACACCCCTAACCTTGTCTTACCCCTTAGCTTTTTGAGTCTCACCACCGCGATCACCGTGGTGCGCACTTGCCGCCGCAGACAACCCTAGCGTAGTTGTTGTCGCCTGTTCGCGATGTTCTAGCCCGCAGCACGTCCTGACTTTGGTATATTCTAGGTTACCTAGCCGTAGAGGGTTGCATTCTCTTTCGATCGAGCCACTACTCGAGCTATACGGTGTAGAGATGATGTCGCGGTCGTCCACGCAAAACCATGTTGCCGTGCATCTCTCTGTGTTTTAGTAAACAGCACCAACAACCTTTTCGACGCAGAGAGTGTTAACAACAAACCCATCCCAACCCGCTGGTTACCAACTTTGCAGCGATTTAACCGGCACCGCGAGGTCGTGGGTTCGAACCCCAAAGGCCTCCCCTTTTTCCTTTTTCCACCTCAAGCCTCATCTGACAACCCTACCCCACATGTCAGCCTCTCCTAGCACCTGCCCCAACAGCAGTACCCAGTCCCTAGTTGGGCCCACATGTCTATGAGTATGGGAAAATTAGACGCAGTACGAAAAGTTCAGACTCTTTTCCCAATTAATAAAAATCCTAGAAAATGATTAAATCTAAATAAATTCATATATTTTTATACAATTCGAATGTGACAAAATTTCCAAAATGAAAAGTGTTTCAACTTTAAATATGAATTAAAATGAAAATTCAAATTTGACCATAGTCAACCCTAACTAGTCAAACCTGTAACTTTTGACCCTTTTTGAATTATTTGCATTTAATAATAATTTTTAATTCATAAATTCAAATTTTGCGAATGATATATGTTTTCTGATTAGAAAGATGCCAGGAATTCAAATATGCCATCCAAAATAATTTTTGAGTAATTTAAAATTTCGAAATTATTTAAATACCAATAAATGCCTTTTCTAAGTAAATCTATGACTTTAATTCTGTAAATAGAATTTTGACAAATAATATGTCTAAATCGATTAGCGCGACGAGCCTGTTCTGATTATGCATTCTATGATATTAATTGAAGAACACATCATGTAAATATTAAAAAATTAGAACTATTTATGAGATTAAAACATGTCTAAATAAATTAATAAAGTGATTTATTATTGTCTCCACACCACACCCATGGCATGTTATGTTATACCATGCAATTGTGAATCATTCCATCATGGCATACTTTGTTTGCTTGTTCCATATGAATTATATGATTGTGCAATGTATTTATTTTAGCCCTTGTGTGTTTGGTTTTTATCCGGATAGACACTAAGCAAGGAGAATACCTGGAGCCTCAGGAGTATTACCTGGATCCTTCTTATTCTGCAACTAAACTGACAGGAAAGAAATTCCCCGTGCTTGCATACATATAGTATCTATGTTTCTATCTTACTCTTACATTATTGAGTTGCGATTACATTAAATTGAATTCCAAGTATTATATAGCCTTTACTTTTAAACCCCACTTAAGCTTGTACCTCAATCCCATGAGCCATTACTGCAGGAGTTGTTTGAGCCATGCGAGTCGTAAATTGCACGTGTAGGCTTTGTGCGAGTCTTTGCATAACGAGGTACCTAAACAACTTAATCTGAGTATTAATGGGATAACTAATGAAAGAGGCACCGATGGGAATTATCTGCTATTTGGTTATTTAAGCTCACTTGTGTCCCGTAGGACCCCGAGTACTTGATTCCTGATCCTTGACTATTCGTACTATCCACATACGGGAGACTCTATGGACCCCCTTTGCCTGGGCTTGATTGACACTTTATTTCGTGTGGCCACAAACTAGTTTGGGTCTTTATTACTATCCTATTTATGCCATGCTTTACTGCTTTATTTACGATTGTGTGTGGAGCACCTGTACTATTTAGGAATTGTGACACATTTATGTTGTATCGAGAAGCCTAGTCACACTTTCAGGTTCCCAGTCATTTAACATCGTCGACACAAACCCGGTCTGTCTCGGAGCCGACCAACTTCATTGCAGGTAGCTTTGTGGGGTGGCCCCCTGAAATAATTTATGAATCATGTGAATGCATTGTCGTGATGCCTCATTGCATTTTATTTGGTTCTTCCCGAGGTTGATCGTGTGTGTGTTGCTATTTGTGCACCCGTGTAGGGTAAATCTTTCTGAAGACCGTTTCAGCGGTTATGGACGACTTGGAGCACAGTATCTTGATAATAGACTAACATAACTAAAGTACCGCCTTTAACTTGACTAAGACATGACTAGTAAATAGTGTAACACTCACATAATGGTTAATAAAATTGCCAACGGATGGGATGTTCTTCCGCCGTCTTGTCGGTAAGCAAGAAGGAGGGCAAGCGATGTTTATTTATGTTGCCTATATAACTGTCGTTATTAATTAACGAGCGTCCGTCCATCTCTGGTTGGGCGGATGTGTAGCGTGTCTCTATAGAACTTTGTAGATATTATCTTTTGCTGTAATTGCATCACCCCAGGTTGTTCCCTTTAGATGCGTTAAGACTTGCTAAGTACCCCTAGGGTTTCAGATGATAAATATTTCAATCAGATGGACATGTATACTCTTAGGAAGGTTACTGGGTTGAGGAGACGGATGATGGTGGCAACAACTGTTCGGTGTAGAGATTCCGAGGATGGAGATCCATGAGATCTGGGCAGGATGTGCTTATTTTTAGGGGATCTTATGGTGATTTGCTTCTTATCCGTACCCGGATTATGTTTTCTTCTTCCGCTTGATACTCTATTGAATGATGTATGAGGATATATCCTAAACTATTATATCTATCTAGGATATTTGGATCTTGTCGTATGGCCTTGAATATTTTGTTTCTATTGTTATAGATGGTGTGAATCTAATGTCTATTGTAAGTCGCCGACATACATACTCATTTGTGTATGTTTTGGTCACGTTACTTGTCGATTACGCCGCTTTCTCTAGTCTTGATGTTCTAAAAAGTAGGTGTGATGGTTGGTCGGTACCTTGCCCTGCTCCACAAGGTGGGCCTACTATGTGTGGCTGCGCGGCCCCACGGTAGTACATCCTGTCCACTTTTGGTTCATCCTGGCTTGATCTTAGAGAGTAAGGTCCGAGGTATTACAATTGGTATCAGAGCCATTCTGCCCTTCAGGGTCTCAGCGAAGATGGTCGTTGACACGCTAGAAAATATTTTGGTAGCTATATATACTAGGGAAAAACTAAACATGAGAGTAGGACTGCTTCCATTTTTCTTCTTACCCACCAACCCACCCTTTTCTGGTAAGGAAGTGTTATGTTTGTCTATCCTCTTCTTAAAATTCAAACTAGGATTCACGTGTTTGGGGTTTCCGTAGTACCATAGGATGTGTGTGTAATTCTTTGTCTATCTATTGCCTCCAACCTTGTTGTCGCAATGTGCCTTTGGTTATCAATTGTTGGTACGTTCCATATTGACAGGCTTTGTGTAAACCGACGCGATCTATCCGTCTCTTTGTAAACCGATGCGATCTGTCTTACTCTTTGTGACCGACGCGTTATAGTTAGGGGTGTTCGTTCTGTATATATTAATATCTTTCAGTTATTCGTAAGAAGGATACGAGTTGAGTTGCATGTTTTTCCTATTCTTGATCGAAGTAATGCTTTGAGTGCGGGAATTGAGTCATGATCATACCACTACTTTTATCATTCGCTCTTGTACATTGAATGGGTGAAGATGCTAAGCTCTAACTGTTAAGTGGTTTTGCGCATCTAGTTGGTATTCTAATGGCGAAATTTGCGGAATTTGTTTCTTTGGTAGATTTGGGTTCCACACTCCTTCCCAGTCATGTGCGATATGCTAACTATCTTCCAGGTGCTATGAACTTTTCTTGATATTTCAATATCATCTTAGTAAATTGTATCATTTAATCTTGGTTAATTCTGTTTTAGTGCTATTTTGGATTATTAATAATTCTCCATTATGGTACTAACGCAAGTTTTTCCATCAATAACAGGATGGCCCCTCCATGCTGCCCTCCTGGAGAAGACGAGGTTCCGGGTTTGCCAGAGTTGGGTGCTACACTTGTCAGTTTCGCAAATACACTGGGAACTATGCAGCAAAACTAGCAGAGTTCGAGGAGAGCGTCCGGAGGAATGAGTTCGCACCACCTCCCCAGCATGGCAACATGAAAGACTTCCTGAAGTTTTCCCCACGACACTTTGAGGTGACCGTCGAGCTGCTGGATGCCGATGATTAGCTCCGGGAAATCATGAGTGTATTGGATACCGTAGATGTTGTTGAGCACGGCAAGGTCAAGTTCTCTACTCACCTTCTGCATGAGGAAGCCGCTCTTTGGTGGGAGAGCTATCTGAGAGCAAGCCCTCCTGGATTTTAGCCAACATGGGGGCAATTCACTGATGCTTTCAAAGAGCAGCACCTGCCTGAAATTGTTATGGAACGCATGAAGGAGGTGTTCCTGAATCTCAAGTAAGGAAACGACAATGTCAATACTTACATCAAGAACTTTGCAAAGTTATCTCATTATGGTGGGGATGAGGTTTCTAATGATAATAAAAGGCAAAAGAGGTTCCGTCAAGGGTTAAATGCTTCAATCAAATATGCTCTCACCCATACTACTCCAAGCTCATTTCTCAAGCTTCAGCAAGCAGCTCTTCAAGAGGAGGCAAGTAAACAGGCATATGATGATTCCAATAACCATAGCCGTGTATGGGTCCCTAATATCGCACCACTGCTCCCTACTCCGCCAAGACCGTCAAGTTTTGCCAAGGCCACTATACTCTTACAACGCCGCTCCAAGGGGCTACAACAACAACTACCCTAGGGATCCGTATGGTGGAGCTCCAGGATACTCTACTCCTCGCCCGAGTGGTGCTTGTTTCTCGTGTGGGAACACTGGACACAAGTAGTGGAACTATCCTATGAACAAAAAGGCTCTTCCTCCACCACCTCCAAGATCTTCTTTGACAATTGCTCCTCGCGCACCTGCACCACGGGCTCTCAACATCAACACCAAGCCCAGGTCCACTATTGCTCGCGCCAACAACATCAACATTGTTCAAGCAGAGCATGCACCTAGAGTTGTCATGGGTACGCTCCCTGTTAACTCAGTCCTTGCACGAGTTTTATTTGATTCTGGAGCATCGCATTCTTTTGTGTCTACCAAGTTTTCAAATGAGCATGAGTTGGTTATAGATCCTTTGCCACACCTATTCTTGGTTCAATCTCCGGGTTCAAACATGAGGGCTTCAAAGATCAGTCATGGCAATCAAATTCAAATTGGTGGTTCTTCATTTCTGGCTTCCTTGATTGTTCTTGGCAGTTCAGATATTGATGTCATATTGGGCATGTATTGGTTGGCTGCAAATGGATCCATAATTGATTGTGCTGAATACCCGGTTTCTTTGAAAATTCCTGAAGGCCATATAGTCTATTCTCCAAGGAAAACTCCTTCTATTCAGCTCTACTCTTTGGGTGTCCAAAACATTGATGTTATGGAAGCCTTGCAAAATGTTCATGTGGTCTGTGAGTTCCAAGATGTTTTTCCAGAAGAGCTACCAGGTATGCCTCCTCACCGAGTGGTCAATTTTGGGATTGAGCTTGAACCTAGAACTACTCCTATCTCCAAAAGGCCTTATAAAATGGGTCCTGTAGAGTTGGCCGAACTTAAACGTCAGCTTGATGAACAAGAAAACTTGGGTTTCATTCAGCATAGCACTTCCTCTTGGGGTAGCCCAACAATCTTTGAGAAGAAGCGAGACCGGACAGATCTACTTTGTGTTGACTAACGAGCTCTCAATGCAAAAACCATCAAGAATAAATATCCCCTTCCATGGATCAATGACCTCTTTGATCAACTTGTAGGAGCAGTGGTATTCTCCAAGATTGAGTTGAGAAGTGGATATCATCAAATCAAGATTCGCAAGGAAGATGTCCCTAAAATAGTTTTCACCACTTGCTATGGCCTGTATGAATGCTCCCGCTACATTCTCAAGGATTATGAACTTAGTTTTCATGGAGTACCTTTATAAGTTCGTGGTGGTCTATCTTGATGACATCCTGGCTTATTCCAAGACAAAATAAGAGCATGTGGAATATTGTTGTGTTCTTTCCATGATCCGTGAGAATCGCCTCTATGCAAGTTATCCATGTGCAAATTATGGCTCCCTGAAGTCACCTATCTGGGGCACGCCATTTCTGCTAAGGGCATTGCTGTCAACCCAGAGACGGTTCAGACAATTGTGGAGTGGCTCTAACATGGGTATACCCTACAGGTACTTGAGTTTGGCATACACGGTCCAGATACGGCAGAAGCCCACGGCGTTGTTAAGGCCCAATGCAGAATTCAGGTGACCCACGGAGTCTCTGATTGCTTGCAACGCAAGAAGAGGACAAACCCTAATTTGTAACCTACTCGACCTGCTACCTGAGACCTAGCCTATCTATATAAAGGCTAGGAGGGGGTGGCGAGGAGGACAATCACCACCTTAGTTTCCACAACCCTCGCCAGATTGCATCTACGCACCCCTGTAATCTTTGATTCCTTCGATAATTACAAGAGCAGACAAGTAGGAGTAGGGACCTCTACGAGGCCTAAACCTGGGTAAACCTTGCGTCCCTGTGTGCTTGTTTTCTAGCCGATTGATGCCTCCAGCGCTCCCTCTTTCTCCAAAACCCAAGTCCATAACAATGGGCATTGACAAGTTAAACCCTTGTCAGGCTCCCTCCCAAAAAGTCAAAGAAGTCTGGAGTTTTCTTGGATTGGCTAGTTATTGTCGTCGGTTTGTTCAGAACTTCTCAAAACTTGTTAAGCCTCTTACCGATCACCTCATGAAAGGCAAGAAATTTTTGTGGTCACCGGCATGTCAAGAAAGCTTTGAAACGCCCAATGAAAATCTCACCTCAACACCTATCTTGATCCCTGCTGATACATCAAAACCGTTTCAGATCTTCTGTGATGCCTCTCTCCAAGGACTTGGCGTGGTCCTCTTGCAAGACAAGCAAGTCGTTGCTTATGCTTCCCGTCAATTGAAAACTCATGAGATCAACTATCCAACACATGATCTTGAACTTGCAGCAGTTGTGTTCGCTCTAAAAGTATGGAGGCACTACTTGCTTGGAAACCGTTGTGAGATCTTTTCTGATCTACACCTTCACTTAGCCGGACCTCAACCCACGCTAGAGGAGATGGATTGAAACGATCAATGACTTTGATCTTTCGATCAATTACACTCCGGGCAAAGCAAATGTGATGGCCAATGCCCTCAATCGTAAGGCATATGTGAACTACCTCATGGTGGAAGAGTTTCGTTAACTCAACCGCGAGCTTGTACCTCAGGGCTACCTTCATAACTTGATAGCTACCCCTCTCTTGGAAGAAAAAGTTCGCTACATTCAATTTGGTGATCCTTACACTAAAAACATCATGTCCAAGATTCAGCTTCCGAAGTACGAACCTTTCCACCTTGATAACCAAGGCACTCTATTCTTTAATCACTGAATGTTTATTCTGAAGTATCCGGGTTTGAGAGAGCAAGTCCTCAAAGAAGCTCATGAATATGTTCTTTCTATCCACCCTGGCAGCACTAAGATGTACATGGACCTGAAAACACAGTATTGGTGGCCTGGATTGAAACTGGAATGTGCCAATTATGTCTCAGAGTGCGATGTTTGCTGCAAAGTGAAAGCCGTTCATCAAAAACCTTCTGAGCTTCTTTAACCTTTGAAGCCTCTAGAATGGAAATGGGAGAAACTAGAGATGGACTTCATAACTGGCTTTCCAAGGTCTCAAAAAGGCAACAATGCAATCTTTGTTGTCATTGATAGGCTCTCAAAAGTGGCTCATTTCTTTCCAGTCAAGGAAACAATTTCTGGTAGTCAGCTGGCCGAGCTCTATATCAAAAGATTTGTCTCACTGTATTGGGTTCCTCTTGTAATTAGCTCAGACCATGGGAGTATTTTTACCTCTAAGTACTGGGAAAGTTTCCAACATGGATTGGGAGAAAAGCTAAACTTTAGCACAACTTAGCATCCTCAGTTGCAAGGGCAAGTTGAAAGGATCAATCAGATTCTAGAAGATATGCTTCGCACTTGCGTCATTTCTTTCAGCATGAAGTGGGAATAGTGCCTCCCATATGCTGAATTCTCTTACAACAACAGCTATCACAAGAGTCTCCAGATGGCACCCTTTGAGGTCCTCTATGGTTGCAAGTGTCGAACTCCACTTGGTTGGTCAGGGGCAGGTGAAAGAAAATTCTTTGGCCCCGACATTGTCACTCAAGCAGAAGAGAAGGTTCTTATCATTCTTGAGAACTTGAAAATTCCTCAAAGTCATCAGAAAATCAACTATGATAAAGAACACACGAACATGGAGTATGTCCCTGGTTATCTTGTTTACCTTCGTCTCACTCCCATGAGAGGCACTCATTGTTTCAGTATCAATGGAAATCTTGCGCCTAGATACATCGGTCCTTTCAAAATTCATGCCAAAAGAGGAGAAGTGGCTTATTCTCTCGAGCTTCCTGAAAAACTCAAGGTTCATGATGTCTTCCACATCTCTCAACTCAAGAAGTGCTTCTGGCTTATGCTCTCGAGCTTCCTCAAAAACTCAAGGTTCATGATGTCTTCCACATCTCTCAACTCAAGAAGTGCTTCAAGGATACGGGCAGGACCGTGGATCATGAGCTCATCAATCTCCAAGAAGATCTCTTCAATAAAGAATACCCCGTCAAAATTCTTGAAGTCGCAGAATGGAAGACTCGCAACAAGTCTATCAAGTTCTGCAAGGTGCAGTGGTTGCACCATTCAATTGATGAAGCCACTTGGGAGCGTGAGGACGACCTCCATTCTGAGTACCCTATTCTCTTTGAGTCTCCTTCTCCTAGAATCTCGGGGCGAGATACCTGTTTAGTGGGGGAGAGTTGTAGCATCCCATCTGTCTAACATATGTAATGCTACTTGGTTTAATAATAAAATGTTACTTCCTACATGTATTGTTGCATCATCATTATATCATGCTCATGTCACCATGCCACATTGCAATTGAGCATCATATAAAACCCCTCTTCATTTGGTTCTTCCCTTCATATTGAATTTGCCTTATTAATTGTATTTGCCTCTTGATATATTGTATTTGCTTCTTGATAAACTGTTTCATGTCCAAGTTGAGTTGGGGGCTTATCTTTTATTGACTCCACCACCTTTCTTTGTCCCACCTTATAATTCCCCATCCAAACTATATATTAGCATTGGCATTTCTTTGGGTGTTATATCTAGCTCATATGTATTAAGATGGATCCACTTCTATTTCTACATGCTCCCATATGTGTCATATGTTGTTTTCACAATATTGAGTACGTGGAGCCTCATAGCCACATTTGCATGCTATGTGAGTAGAATATCTTTTCTATCTTCTATATGGTTTGATAGTATGTGAGTATGTTTGAATATATAGGAGGCTAAATAATCATCTAGTGGAACCACATACTAGCTTTGCCTATTTATATTCATTTATGCCTATCTTCCATCCATTCCATATTAGGAGCAAGCTTGTAAAATTGTTTTGTGACTTTATTCCAATTTGAATGCATGCATGGATAAGTGCACCAAAAGAAACTATAATGTTTTTCACAAATATAGAGGGGCATTTACTCCACATGCATGGCCCATGCAAGATCCCTCCACCTTCTCTTTATTTAAATATTTTTGAATTTACAGAGTGATGTTGTGGAATTTGAATGGTTACATTGGTTTACCTTCAAACCCCATAATCTCACCTTCTATTTAAATAGATACAAAGCCATATAAGAAGAGAGATACACCTATTTACCTTCTAATCTAGCGAACCATCATAACCCTCTCTTATGGTTTGCTTAAGCCAAACCATCACCACCTTTCCATCGGATCCAAAAACCCTAGCTACCTAAACCCTAATCCTAGACACCTCTCTCTCCCTAAGTTATCTATAGCTAGTTATCTATGCTCACACCCGAAGCTAAGTTGGACCTAGCTAAGCCAAACCTGGCTAGAACCCCCACACCCTTGCACCCTCTATCTTTCCTAGACCTGGCCTGGTGGCATCCTAGTGAGATTGAGATCATGTCGATGTCGTGCCGTCCTTCCTCCCTCTTGGCCATAAAGTTAAACCCCACCTTGCTTACATCCTCATCCCCACCTACTAGATCGTCATCTAGCAGGAGAGCCAGACCTCTTTCCCATTCCTCCTACCTGCCCCGCCATGGCCATCACCTTCCAAACCCTAGCCTAGCCCAACCTCTTTTGCTAGCCGGAGGTGTAGTGGTGTCCGGTGGCACGAAGGGAGGCACAGAAGCTTCCTCGTCGTCTCCCCATTGTTCTGGACTAGGAGCCCGATGTAAAACCCCGCCAGAGTAGTAGCCACCGCTGCCACCATGGACCGGAGCACCAACAATGTCTCCCTGCCTTACCATCGACCGACCCCACCCAAGCTCGTCACCTATTGTCTGTAGGTCGCCGGTGAGACCCTCTGCACCCCTGACATGGTCTTACCCATTAGCTAGCCGAGTCTCGCCGCTGCGCTCGCCGTGGTGCGCACTCGACGCCGCGGACAGCCCTGGCACAATTGTAGCTGCCTGTTTGTGATGTTCTAGCCCGCATCATGTACCGCCTCTAGTAGATTCCAGGTTACCCAGCCGTAGAGGGTTGCGTGCTCTTTCGGTCGAGCCGCTACTCGAGCCAAACAGTGCAGAGACGGCGTCGCGGTCGTCCATGCAAAACCATGCTGCCGCACATCTGTCTATGTTTCAGTAAATAGCACCAGCAACCTTCCCATTGTCAGAGTACAGCGGCGACAGACGCCTAATTTTGGATGCCGCTTGAGTGTTAACAACAAACCCAGCCTGACCCATTGGTTACCATCTTAGCTACGATTTAACTAGCACCGCGAGCTCCCCTTTTTCCCTTTTCCACTTGAAGCCTCGTCTGATAAGCCTACCTCACCTTTCAGCCTCTCCTAGCAGCCGCCCAAGCAGCAGTACCCAGTCAGTAGTTGGGCCCACATATCTGTGAGTATGGGTAAATCAGACATAGTATGAAAAGTTCAGACACTTTTCCCAATTAATAAAAATCCTAGAAAATGATTAAAACTAAATAACTTCATATTTTTTATATAATTCGAATTTGAAAAAATTTCCAAAATGAAAAGTGTTTCAAATTTAAATATGAATTCAAATGCAAATTCGAATTTGCCAGAGTCAACCCTAAATAGTAAAACCTACAACTTTTGACCCCTTTTTGAATTATTTGCATTCAATAATAATTTTAAATTCATAAATTGAAATTTTGCAAATGATATATGTTTTATGATAAGAAAGATGCCAGGAATTCAAATATGCCATCCAAAATAATTTTTGAGCAATTTAAAATTTCGAAATTATTTAAATGCCAATAAATGCCTTTTCTAAATAAATCTACAAATTTAATTCCATAAATCCAAATTCGACAAATAATATGTCTAAATCGACTAGCACGATGATTCCTTTCTGATTATGCATTCCATGATATGCATTGAAGCATGCATCATGTAAATATTAAATAATCAGAACTGTTTATGGGAGTAAAACATGCCTAAATAAATTAATAAAGTGCTTTATTATTTTTTACACACTTCATCCATGCTATGCTATGTTATACCATGCAATTGTGCATAATTCCATCATGGCATACTTTGTTTGCTTGTTGCATATCAATTATATGATTGTGCAATATATTTATTTTGGTCCTTGTGTGTTTGGTTTTTATCCAGATAGACACCGGGCAAGGAGAATACCAGGAGCCTCAGGAGTATTATCCGGATCCTTCTTATTTCGTAACTGAACTGCCAGGCAAGCAATTACCCATGCTTGCATACATATAGTACCTATGCTTTTATCTTAGTCTGCATCATTGAGTCGCGATTGCATTATTTGAATCCCAAGTGTTGCATGGCCTGTATCTTTTACACCCCACCGAAGCTTGTGCCTCAGTCACATAAGCCATTACTGCAGGAGTTGTTTGAGCCATGCGAGTCGTAGAATTGCATGTGTAGGTTTTGTGCAAGTCATTGGATAACGAGGTGCCTAAACAACTTAATCTGAGTACTAATGAGATAACTAATGAAAGATACACCTGTGGGTATTATCTGCTATTTGGTTCTTTAAGTTCACTTGTGTCCCGTAGGACCCCGAGTACTTGATTCTTGATCCATGACTATTCACACTATCTAAATACGGGAGACTCTATGGATCTTCCTTCGCTTGGGCTTAATTCGCACTTTATTTCTTAAGGCCACAAACTAGTTTGGGGCTTTATTACTATCATGTACTTATGCCATACTTTACTGCTTTATTTACGATTCTGCGTGGAGCACATGTACTGTTTAGGACTGGTGACACGTTTATGCTGTATCGACAAGCTCAATCCCACTTTCGGGTTCTTAGTCGTTTACCACCGTCGACACAAACCCTGGGTCCGTCTCAGAGCCGGCCAACTTCGTTGCAGAGAGCTTTGTGGGGTGGCCTCCTGAAATAATTTATGAATCCTGTGAATGCATTCTCGTGAGGTCACGTTGTGTTTTATTTGGTTCTTCCTGAGGTTGATTGTGTG
The DNA here is from genome assembly GCA_916181665.1 of Avena sativa. Classification (NCBI taxonomy): domain Eukaryota; kingdom Viridiplantae; phylum Streptophyta; class Magnoliopsida; order Poales; family Poaceae; genus Avena; species Avena sativa. Next base: position 343,344,747 of record OV702288.1, read on the forward strand.
TGTGTGATATTTGTGCACCCCTGTAGGGTAAATGTTCTAAAAGCTATATCTCCGGTTATGGACGACTTGGAGCACAGTTTCTCGATCATAGACAATCATAACAAAACAACCGCCTTTAACTTAACTAAGACATGACTAGTAAATAGTGCAACACTCACAGAATGGTTAATAAATTGCCAACGGATGGGATGTTCTTCTGCCTTTTCGTCGGTAAGCGAGAATGAGGGAGAGTGATGCTTATTTATGTTGCCTATATAACTATCAATATTAATTAACGAGCGTTCGTCCATCTCTGGTTGAACGGATGTGTAGCGTGTCTCTATAGAAATTTGTAGATATTATCTTCACTGCAATTGCGTCACCCGGGTTGTTCCCTTTAGATGCATTAAGACTTGCTGATTACCCATAGTGTCTCACACGATAAATATTTGGTTCAGATGGACAGGTATACTCTCAGGAAGGTTACTGGGGTGAGGAGATGGATGATGGTGGCAACGACGGTCCGGTGTAGAGATTTCGGGGATGGATATCCATGAGATCCATGGGCGGGATGTGCTTATTTTCCGGGCATCTTATGCCAATTTGCTTCTTATCCGTACTCGGATCATGTTTTCCGCTTCCGCTTAATACTATGTTGCATGATGTATGAGGATGTATCCTAAACTATTATATCTATCTAGGGTATGTGGATCTTGCTGTATGACGTTGAATATTCCGTTTCTATTGTTTTAGATGGTGTGACTCTGATGTCTATTGTAAGTCACTGACATACATACTCATTTGTGTAAGTTTTGGTCGCTTACCTGTCGATTACGCCGCTCGTTCTAGTCCTTATGTTCTAAAAAGTGGATGGGATGGTTGGCCAGTATCGTGTCCTGCTCCACGAGGTGGGCCTACTGTGTGTGGCTGTGCGGCCCCATGGTAGTACATTCTATCTACTTTTGGTTCATCCAGGATTGAGCTTAGAGCGTAAGGTCCAAGGTAATACATGATTCCATCAACTCTGTTAGTACACTTTAAGCAAGTTCTACCCCAAATAATGTTAGTACACCTCAAAGCATGCATCTACTCCTAGAATTACCTACTCAACTCTGTTATCTAAACTACAGTAGCAAGCATCTACTCCTGGAAATACCTACTCCACTCTGTTAGCTGGTGGAGCCATATTAAGCATGTGCTACACAAAGACTAACTTCATAGAGTGTTACTCCTACTCTTATTTTTTCCTAGCATGAACAACACAGAACCATGACATCCAATTACCGCAACTTGAAAACAAACATTGGGGAACACACTCACATGTTAGAAAAACGGACCTGTAGCGTACAGACAGTGTATGTCAAAGAAAATATGACTCCATGTGCTTGATAACCGCATCGTGACAACATCCATCAACCACAGTGTAGCACCTTATTCAATCTAGCATCTGACACAACAACATGTGTCATCCTCCGGCAACACTTTAAGTTTGAGTGGAACACTTTCATATGAGCAGACACAAAGCTACTCTATGTGCTTCAAGTAGACCTGTCAGTAGCAGTAGGAATGTTGTCAGTAATAGTAGGAGAATATTCATAAGATGGTTACATCAATAAAAATCACTCATACTCCCTCTATATATCAATACTCAGTACAATGATACCCAAAGTCCAATCCGGAGTAATCTGGTAAGAAGTTAAATTGGTGTGGCAGAAAAATCACGATGAAATTAATATGGAGTTGTTAGATTAGCAGTAAGCACATGAAAATCCAACTTGAGTGAAATAAAAAGAGCACACACAATTCAAAATAATCCTCACTAGCCATGCCAAACTACTCTCTGAAGAACTAGAGTGACCTATAAAATATTCAGATGAATTCGGCTACCCCATTATCCCTGAAGAAGGAGCACACAACTTGAACAATACCTACGGTGAAGCAGCACAGGAAGAAAGCAGCGGCTGAATCAACATGCGTAGTGGTGGGAGTTTGAGTTAGGGTTGTGCGGGGAAAAGCCTCCACCTCTATATATATATATATATATATATATATATATATATATATATATGACCAACATACAGAGTTACAATTACAACATGACAGCTACCCATATACAACACATATACATGTCTGTTTCCAACACACCACCTCAATCTAAACTATCACTACTACATGCATGATTTAGATTGGAATGAAAACGATCAAACATCTGTCGTGTGGTTGGTTTAGTAAATACATCAGCCAGTTGGTCGTTCGCCGAGATAAACCTAACATCTAAATATCCAGAGTAAACACGCTCTCGCACAAAATGAAAATCGATATCAATGTGCTTGGTCGGTGCGTGAAAGACCGTGTTCGCCATCAGATATGTAGCCCAAAGATTATCACACCACAAGGTGGTGGTTCGCTGCTGTGACATGCCTATCTTCTTGAGCATTGACTCTATCCAGATGGATTTAGTAGCTCCATTACCTAATGCTTTATACTCTACCTCCGTGCTAGAACTGGAGATGGTTGCCTGTTTCTTGGCACTCCATGAAATAAAATTTGAGCCAACGAACATAGCAAACCCACTGGTGGAATAGCGGTCATCACTACATCCTGACCAATCAGCATTTGTAAATATAATAACACCAGTGGAAGGGGACTTATGTATCCTCAGCCCCATGATCAAAGTTCCTGTGTGACATATCGTAGAATACGGTTGATGGCTTCCCAATGCTCATCAGTTGGCTGCGATAGAAACTGACAAACCTTGTTGACAACAATTGACAAATCTGGGCGAGTAAGTGTCAAGTACCAAACCCGCATAGAAACGATTCAAAGATACCCACCAGGCACTTGCGTACGGGTGGAAAACGAAGTGATATCATTACACAATAGTCCATGATGGAACCAACAAAACATATATATACAACAACGACTCCATGAGTCAAGAATACAGAGATACAATACAAAGATCCAAATCACCTTGAAATCGATACAACATCCGAGTACGGATAAGATGCAAATGGGGCTAAGAGCCCTGAAGAATAACCAATGGCGTCCATAACCCTACCCAGGCCAAGACGGAAGGGTAACCCTGCTAACGACGTCGAACTTATACCTGTTAAACAAAAGGGGTGCCGACAAAAGGCAAAGGGAAAAGGGAGTGGTCAGTACTGAGGCCAGTACATGAGTGTCTAGAATTTGGTGTTCCCGCCTACATAGGTATGGTAGACTGAAGCGGCATCGAAGCATGCACTAAACAACCTTTAGACTCGATACATCTGTCGGCTATCAGAGAGATAAGAAAGACCTTTGTGGGAACCAACCTGATACTAACACCGAACATACCCATCCTGGTATTCCCTCTCGTACCAAACAAGGAAGTCATTCTGAGAAAACTCACACAGTTGGTAGTTTTATTCATTCTTTACATGGTGGTCATTCCAACTTAGTAGTCATATCAGATACAAGTCAAATTTATAACAGTAATCTTTAGTTATAGTTGTCTGTGATCGAGAAACTATGCTCCAATTCATCCATAACCGCGGACACGGCTTTTCGAAAAGACTTAACCCTGTAGGGGTGCACCAAAGTATCCACACGCACTTCAACCCTTGTTGCAAGATCCGAATATGAGAAAGATCCTTAACATACACCCAACGGTATGCGACGGGGCCTCGGACATGATGTCTCCTAGACCCAAAGAAAGTACATGGGGGCCACCCCACTAAGCTACCCGCAACGAAGTTAGCCGGCTCCGAGACGGACCCAAGGTTTGTGTCAAAGACTATAAATGACTAGGAACCCAAAAGTGTGATTGGGCTTGTCGATACAGCAAAAACATGTCACAAGTCCTAAACAGTACAGGCACTCCACGCGCAATCGTAAATAAAGCAGTAAAGCATGGCATAAGTACAAGATAGTAATAAATCCCCAAACTACTTTGTGGCCCCCAACACAGTACTTTGAAATCAGGTAGTAAGCCGATGGGGTACCCACACACCCACCTGTGGTTAGCGCGCTCGATCTCGGAACAGGTGTCAGGAACTCGGGTCCTAGGTGGACACAAGTGGGCGGTTAAAAACCAAATATTGACTATTACGCACCGGATGCCACGCGAGCAGGTGGAGGAGGCACATTCTATAGGGAAGGTAAAAGAGAGGAGAGTACCGGCACGGGGAAGGTGAGTAGAGGACACGGACAACGACATCCAGGACATGGCAGAGGCAGTCGGCCCAGAGTCGAGGAGGACGTGGTTGGTGGAGGAGCTCGAGGGACAGAGCCATGGCGCGGCGATGATGGAACAGAGAGGGCACGACGGGGCGGAGGTCGAGGTGCCGGGAAGGGGCGATGTCGGCAGGAGGCGCGGTGCAGGCGACGCGGTGAGACCTCGCGGTCCAGCGCTAGATAGAGGGAGGCGCTGCCGAGGCAGAGGCGGTGAGGACGGAGCAGATGAGGAGGGGCTTCACGGTGGTGGGCGAGTGAGGCCAGGATGGCGAGGTCCTGGCGTGGCAAGGAGCTTGGGCGGTAGTGACGTGAGAGGCTGGGGACACAGTGGCGCGTGGGGTCGTGGCGGCTCCTACTACAGGGGAGGTAGGGATGCGACGCGACGGCGGCTGGACGAGCTCGGGGCCGGCATGGGCTTGCAGGAGGTGGGCAAGTCTTGCGCAGGGCACATGGCGGCGTCGGCTTGAGGAGGAAGTGGGGTTAGAGGCGGTGCGGGTTCGGGGAGAGAGAGAGAGAGCAAGGGAATCGAGAGCAGGGAGTTAGTGGGGGGTGGCGCCAAGTCACGGTGGGATCTAGGGAAGGGTAGGGGACGGGCCTTGCCTGCGCCACTCTCATGCTCCCATCGGTGCGCCCGACTACGTGTCCACCATCTAGCGATCCCACACGTCTCCGATTTATATCGTCAAAATAAAACAGAAATAACGATTGGAAATACTCGTACAGGCCCGGTCGTCTCATACATGGGTCCAGGCAAGTACTAATTACTCCCGTAATGCTAGCACATCGTTATAACTGGAAACAAATTTGGAGGGAAAAAATCTCCTTCGCGGGCAAAGACATCTAGAAAACACATTGGTTCGCGCAAAATATATTAATGTGCGACTAGTGCAAACAAGAACACAGGGGGTGATGAACGCCATCTCCACACACGCCATGTAATTGGAACTTCCAGGATAATTAGGGCCGGACCGGAATCCTTGCAAATCCCCATCTTGCCGATCTGGCGGGTGAAGCCAAGGCTTTTTCTCCACCAATGGCTTCTCCACAAGTTGGTCTCGGAAACCATGCCGATGCTGGTGGATCAGAAGCACCAAAAGTAAGAATACTTTGTAATATCTATCATGATTTTATTTTATTAGTATCCTACACGAACCTGTGACGTGATGCTATCTCCAATCCAATTCCAGACACTATGTTGATAACTTTTCCCTGCATTGAAACATACTTAACACAATCAGGATTGTGTGATTCATAGGGTAATTGGTATTAGGATTTCCATACTTCCCACATAAACATCGGTGCATTAACTAAAGTGGATATTGACTCACACGTGATATGCAGGAAACTGCAGCTAGCAACGTAGCAGATCGTAATAATAAAAGGGTACCAAAGCCTAGAATGGATTTTTTATCCGAAGAGGAAGCTTACTCCTTTTATAATCAGTATGCTGAAGATACGGGTTTTAGTGTCCGAAGAGGCAGTAATCATAAACTGAAGAACTCCAACACAATACAACAAAGAACCTTTTTATGTTCTCGTCAAGGTATGTACCAGTTGTTATTTGTTTAAAGTATACAATCATTTTTAGATGAACTAATACAATAACTTAAAATGACTAGGAGCCCGTGCTGAGGATAAAAGAGAAGATACATTCAAATATAGTAGGCCTGAATCACGATGTGGCTGTAATGCACACATGAAGATAAGTCTTAGGGATGGACTTTATCAGGTGTATGAATTTGAGGAGACACATAACCACATTCTTGCTAACGGTGACATGGCCCAATACTTAAGATCTCATAGGAAAGTAAGTGAAGCACAAATAGCATCAGCAGAGGTCGCAAAGTCTGTAGGCATTTCAAATAAAGCAACTATTGATCTTATGGCCAAAGAAGCATGCGGAGCAGGAAACCTTGGCTTTACACGCGAAGATATGAAATCGCTTGTACACAAAGAGAACACTACAAGCAAAGCAAGGTGACACTGGAGGAATTTTAGAATACATGGAGAAGAAGGTGGCAGAAGATGTCAAGTTTTTCTATTCAATTCAAGTAGATGCAGATGATTTGATAACTAATATATTTTGGGCTGACTCCAAAATGGTCTCAGACTATGCCATTTTTGGCGATGTTATATGCTTTGACACTACATATAGGAAACTAGATGATGGTCGTCCATTTGGTTTGATTGTTGGGGTGAATAATCACAAGAAAACAATTGTATTTGGTGCTGCACTTCTCTATGATGAAACTGCTGAAAGTTTTGGATGGCTTTTTAGAACTTTTGTAAAAGCTATGTCCGGTAAACATCCACGGACAGTTCTAACTGATGAAGATGCAGCAATGGCCAAGGCGATCAGTATAGTCCTACCTCATTCTTTCCACAGACTATATGTGTGGCATATGAACCAAAATGCTTGCAAGCACCTTGTTGGAGCTGTTCCAGATTATAAGAAATTCAATGCTGATTTCCAACATTGTATCTATGACATAGAGGAAGAATATGAATTTGTAAGTGCATGGAATGGAATGCTTGACAAGTATGGACTACATGAGAACGAGTGGCTTCAAAGGTGGTTTGAGAAAAGGAAGCACTGGGCACTAGTGTATGGCAGAAATACGTTCTCTGCCCACATGAGCACTATCCAAAGAAGTGAAAGCATGAACAATGAATTGAAGAGGTACATTAGCATTAAATATGACATGCTTACTTTTTTCTATCATTTTGAGAGGCTAGTTGCAGATAAAAGATTTGAAGAGCTGAGGTGTGACTTCAAAGCAACACAAACTACTCCCAAGATGAAGACTGAAGCTAGCTATATGTTAAGGCAGGCTGCAATTACATATTCTCCTGCAATATTCAAGATGTTTCAGGAACAAGTGCTTCAGACTCTGAACTATGACACATTCATTTGTGATGAAAGTGACACAGAGCATAAGGTTTATGAAGTTAATTTTCATGGTACACAACGGGTGCATGAAGTTAGATTTTTTCCAGGTGAAGAAAAGATCAATTGTAGTTGCAAGAAGTTTGAATTTGGAGGAATCCTTTGCTATCATTGTTTAAAGGTACTAGATATTAATAATATCAAGCATATCCTTGAACGATATATCTTGAAAAGATGGACAATTGGTGCCAAAGTTCTGGACATAACAGGCAATCGCAACCAGCAAGATGACCCAAGAGCAAGAATGGCTAATCGTTACAAGGAATTGTGCAAAATATTTACAAAAATAGCAGCCCGTGCTGCTGAGTCTGATGAATCATATGATATGGCTGCTAATTGTGCAGAGCAATTAGCACAAGATGTGGAGAAAAGCTTGAAAATTAGAACAGATCCAGATTTGGCCAACTCCTCTACTTCACAGGATGGTCCTACTTCACAAGGTATGTCATAAACTGCCAATTTACCTATAGTAATGTGAAGATGAGACTTACAGTTAACTTCAACTTCTTAGTTACAGGGTTGGAAATTGATGCTACTAGAATTTCAAAACACAATGAGGGGCTTGCCATACCAAAAGGTATCAAGTTCAAGGAGAGAGTGTTCGAGGGTCAAAAAGACCCATTGGTGGCTTCGAGAAAGCAACAACAAAGAAGAAGAAAAATACAAATGCTATTGTACAACTACAACCACAAAGCAACGATATAGAAATGTCACATTTGTTTCACATAGTAGACAAGTTAATTTTACTAACATTTATCTACTATAATTTAAACAAGATCATTTGGAGTTTATGACAAATCAAGTTGGTGCACATCAATTACAATACAACCAATTCCTAAATGCTTCTATACAACCATTTCTAGGTCATACCGTTTCGATGTCACCACAGAATCAAACAATGTTGCCTAGAGTCATAAATGCTTCTATGCAGCCATCGGTGGGTAATACCATTTCGATGTCACCACAAAATCAAACAATGTTGTCCGGATTCCTAAATGCTTCTATGCAGCCATCGCTGGGTAATATCATTTCGATGCCACCACAAAACCAAGAAATGCTGTCAAGATTCCAACAATATGATACACTACTGGTATGAGCATTCTTCACTGTCAAGATTTATCATTTTGAAACTTTTTTGGCACTGAAATTTGGTACTATTCTGGACAGGGTGATTCGACTAACCCCATGTACTTACAACAAGACAATCCATCTTTAAATTTCTCACAGCAACATACCAGTGGGGCTTCTAACTCTACTATGAGGACAAGATACTTCCATCCACCAAGGCCAACTAAATAGTTTGTTATATGGTGTTTTATGTCATGTACCAATGTAAACTGGATAAATTTATATGTCATGATACACACGATCGGGAATATTTATTTATTGGCTCCTTTGCAACAAGCAAGAAGCTGAATCCCCACGAGTCAGTTGGAAAGTAGCTGAGATAGAAGAACACGACGAAGCTAATGTAACTGATTCTGACTGATACGCACGACTGGTCAGATATACAGAAGAAAGAGAAGGCCATGAGGATTGAGTACCTGGAAGTAGGCCTGGAGCACGCGTCAACAAGGTTCTTGCAACACGCCCAATCTCCTCCGAGCATCTGCGACTTCTCTTCTTAAGTGAGCGTGTCTCCAGCTCCGCCCATGACGAAGCACCACGCTCCCCGCTCACACGCCCAATCTCCTCCGAGCATCACGCGAACCCCGCCCCCACAACATCCACTCCTCCGGCAGCGCCCGCGCCCCAACGCCTGCAGAAGCATCTCCAGGTCAGCCGCCTCCTGGGATTCACCGTTTTCAGGTGCAGGGTGGCCGGTCTCGATCTGCCATTGGAGACCCTCTCCCGGGTCCGGCCTGCCATGCTCAAGATTCGACGGGGTCGGCAGCGGCGAAAGACAGCAATTTCATCCCCTCCCCCCTCCATCCTGCTCAGCTCCAAGCTTCCAACACGGGGGGGAGAGAGAAGATGATTGGGGGTGTGGAGGAGTCCGCGTACCATACGACGGAGACGATCGAGCCTGTACGAGTATTTCCAATCGTTATTTCTGTTTTATTTTGACGATATAAATCAGAGACGTGCGGGATCGCTAGATGGTGGACATGTAGTCGGGCGCACCGATGGGAGCATGAGACCGACGGTAGCTTGGGATCGACTTGGGTTGACTGCGTGTATCGCGCGTGGGCTTGAGCGGTTTGGTAGGGCGGCGGCGGTAGGGTGGATGGGGTGTGGTTCTTGGTAGGTGGCAGAAGGGGAATTAGGGTTTGCTCGGGTTGTAAGTAACCTGGCCGGCTGGGCTTGGGCGTTGTCGGTTGGGTTGCCTCCCCGAAAAAAACATGTTCTATTTTTATTTATTTTTCTATTTGTTTTATTTTATAAATACTTTTACAAATATGTTTTACACAAACAAAATATCTGAAACAGGCTGGGGTTTTGATTTGAAATAAGATAGGGGTTTTTAGAAAACAAAGATAGATTTTTAGAAAATAGTTTTTGGCAAAACTATGCATGATCATACGACGATGCTCAAATGCAATGTGACATGATGACATGCGCATGCGGTCATGATGATGCACAAAAATAAAAACAACACGCGATTTTCTAGTAGTGGTTTTACCGGGGTGCTACAGAGGGCTTGCACAAGTGCTCGAGGGCGACCCTGGGCGAAATTGCTGCTCTTGTTGATCCTACGCAGATGAGTGTGTCCGTGGCTTCATTGTTCTCTCGAGGCCATGGTGGAACTTGCATCCTTTGAAGCAGGCACATAGCTGATGTACGAAGAAACGGTATAGCACCATATTCGTGTCCTTGGCATCCCAATCTCCTGATACTTGCTGCACCACCATATTGGAGTCGCCAAAGTAGAGGATGCGCCTGATGCCGATCTGTTTTGCCATCTTGAGGCCATGGACGAGAGCTTCATACTCTACGACATTGTTGGATGCGCGGAGGTGGATCTGCAACACGTACTCTAGTAGGTCCCCTTTTGGAGATGTGATGACTACCCCGGCTCCGAGTCCACCTTACATCTTGGAGCCGTCGAAGTGTAGCTTCTAGTGTGTGGAGTCGGGAGATGGAGGCAGGTACTGCGTCTCTGCCAAATCGACGAGGAAGTCTGCTAGGGCCTGAGACTTGATCGTCGTTCTTGGCTCCTACCGGATGTAGTGTGTGGCAAGATCTATTGCCCATTTCGCCACCTGACCCGTGGCGCCTTTGTTGCCTATGATCTCCGATAGGGGGCCAATGTCACTACCCGAATGGAGTGCTCTTGGAAGTAGTGCTTCAACTTCTTGGCGGCCATGTACACGCCATACACCAGCTTTTGATAGTGAGACATCGAGAGTACCTCACTCAGGTAGTATACCGGGTGTTGAACCGGCTGAGCCTTTCCTTCTGGTCTCTCTACCACCAACACGATGCTAACGACCCGGTTGGTTGCTGCAATATACATCAACATTGGCTCATTTGCGGTTGGGGCCGCCAGTATTGGCGGAGAGGACAACATGCGCTTGAGGTCGTGGAAGGCCTCGTCCGCCTACGCTGTCCAGACAAACTTGTCCGTTTTCTTCATGAGCTGGTACATGGGGTGTGCTTTCTTGCCCAGCCAGCTGACAAACAGGCTAAGGGAGGCCAAGCACCCAGTGAACTTCTGCACGTCGCGTAGATTCTATGGCGGCTGCATGCGCTCGATTGCACAGATCTTCTCCGGGTTGGCCTCGATTCCACATTGTGAGATGAGGAAACCGAGGAGCTGCCCCGCTAGGACACCAAATACGCATTTCTCCGGGTTCATCTTCATCTGGAACCGGCGAAGGTTGGCGAATGTCTCCTTCAGGTCTTCAAGGAGGGTCTCCTTCTCCTTTGTCTTGACCACCACATCATCGACATAGGCGTGCATGTTTCTGCCAATTTGCTATTGTAGGCACTTCTGCATGCAACGCTGATATGTGGCACCTACATTTTTGAGTCCAAATGGCATGGTGGTGTAGCAGTAGGCCCCATATGGGGTGATGAATGCTGTCTTTATTTGATCAGCGGGGTTTAGCCGGATCTAGTGGTAGCCAGAGTACGCATCCAGAAACAACAACAATTCGCAGCCGGTCATGGAGTTAATCACTTGGTCTATCCTTGGCAGGGCGAACGGATTTCTGGGGCATGCTTTGTTGAGGCTGGTGTAGTCAACACACATGCGCCAAGTCTTGTTCTTTTTCAGCACTAGCACCAGGTTTGCCAGCCATTCCGGGTTGAAAACCTCCATGATGAATCCGGCTGCGAGCAGCCGGGTGATTTCTTCACCGATGGTTCTTCTCTTATCTTCCATGAAGCGGTGTAGTGACTGCTTGACCGACTTTGCATCCGGCCTGACATGTAAAGATTGCTCGGTGAGTTCCCTCGGAACACCAGGCATATCCTTGGGGGACCATGCGAAGATATCCCGATTCTCATGGAGGAAGTCGACGAGCGTGCTTTCTGTAGCATCCCAATTGTCTAACAATTGCAATGCTACTAGCCTAGTCTATATATATGCTGCTTCCTTTATATAATTGTTGCATCATAATTATATCATGCTCATGTCATCATGCCACCTTGCATTTGAGCATCATATAAAACCCTTTTTGTTTTGGTTCTTCTCTCATAGGCATCAATAATTGTATTTGCCTCTTGATATTGTATTTGGCTATTGATATATTGTTTAGATGCCCAAGTTGAGTTGGGGGCATATCTTTTACTCGACTCCACCACCCTTTCCTCACCACCTTATGCTTCCACCATTCAAATAACCCATGAGCTTGTAATTCTTTTACTTGGATTTTTATTCTAGCTCATGTGGGTTGGATGGATCTAAATCTATAAATTGTTTTGCTTGGCTTTATTCCACTTTTGGAAATGCATAAGAATAATGCCATGTTAATATTATTGTTTTCACAAGAATAAGCATGGCATTAATTATTTTGCATGGGCCATGCAACCATCTCCACCTTTGGTCCTCCTTTGTTTTTATTTGGATTTTTGGGTGAATCATCCATCTTTCTCTCTACCTCTCTTTTGGCTTGATCTAGTTTGGTCTTGCTAAAATCTCCCCCACACCTCTATCCCTCTCTTCCACTCCTTTTTGTTGATCTTGTTTGAGTTTGCTAAACCCTACACCAATTCCACCTATTCTTGTTTGATCTAGCTAGATACATGCAAGTATCAAAACCCTAATCCCTCTTCCTACCCCTCTCTCCTCTCTTTTGACACCTCTTGCTTTGGTCATGTTTCAAACCATAGCTACCACCACATCTCTCTCTCAAAACCCTAAGCCCCCATCTCTCCTCTCTCTAACCCGAGCCACCACCCCATGATCCACCACCCCATCTAACCCTAGTTAAACCCTAACCCTAATCACCTCCCCTCTATCACCATCCCCCTACCTAGCTAAACCGAGACCACCTCTCTCTAACCCTAAGCAAAACCCTAAACCGAGCCCTACCTAGCTAACCCAAACCACCCCTCTCTAATCTACCTAGCTAACCCGACCCTCTTTTCTCCCCCTCTCTCCCTGCATGCTAGCCCCCACCCCGTGCTACCTCTCTCCCTGGGCCACCGTGCAGCCTCACCCTCGCCCTGCCCTGCCTACCTGCCCGACCCGAGCACGTGAGGAGGAGGGAAAGGTGGCACCCGAGCCACCTTTATCCCTACCCACTCCCACACGGCATCTCCCCTCTCCCTCTCTGCTTTACCCACTCCCTCCTCTCTACAGACGACCCCCAGATCCACCCCAAGCCTTGCCGTACCTCCCCTCTCTCTCTCCACCATCGCCGGATCCCGACGCCAGCCGCCGCCGTCTACCTCTGTTCCTCGCCGTTCCAGCCGGCGTGCTCGTCGTGGAGGTGGCCTGGTAGACCGAGGAGGCCGCCCTGCATCGCCCAGTAACCGCCAGCGAGGAGGAGAAGGACCCCGTCTGCTGCAGCACCGCAACGCCGCCGAAAACCCTAGCTCCGCCCGGCGTCTGCGTCCTCGCCTCTCCGTCGCCTCCCAGCCCGATCCGACCGCACCGAGCTCTCCGCGGTGAGCCTCTCTCCCTCCCCGACATGCTCCGCCTCGCCGTACCACTCTAGCTCCGCCATTCGTTTCGCCGAACACCCTCTGTGCGCCGGTGAGCGCGTGCGTCTGTTCGCCGCTGCGTCGCAGAGCTACTCCTAGCCGCGTTTCCATACCCAGCAACAACACCCAGCCTAGCCCAGTGGCTGCCGCCTCCGCGCGCGCACGCCAGGTCCCGGGATCGAGCCCCACCACGGCGCTCTGTCCGCTGTCGCGCACAGATCGGTCGTCAGTCGTTTTCAGAGAAGAACAACAGTGCATCGTGACGTCATTTTTGCGCATACCCCCCTGCCTTTTTGACTCCTGCAACCCGCGCTCCTAGAGGTCCCACCTACCAGCCCCCTTCTCCTTTTTGCAAAAACGCCCCGCATCTTCTTAGACCGTAACCCGCGCTCCCGCTCTGGCCCACCTGTCCGTCTCCGCGCGTTCCGACGCTGTCACGTGGGCCCGCAGCCTCTGGGCCCGCTTGTCATCCGCGTGGGCTAGCCAGAGCCACGGTAGCAAAAGCTTTTCCCCGCGCGTGGCCCCGGTCAGCGCAAGGCCCACCCATCAGTGACTGTGGCTGGGTTCGTCTGAGTACCAAACATTTCTGTTTTTCTGTTTTAAAATAAACCTTTTCCAAATTTGTTTTAAATTCAAATTTAAATCTGTTTTCAAATATCTTTTAAAATACAATTCCAAATAATACAAATAATATATGTTTTGAAATCAGAAAAATGTGAGGATTTCAAATATGCCATCCAAAATATATTTTGAACACTTTAATTTTCGAGTTGATTAAAATTACAATAAAATGTCCTTTTTCTTAATTAATTAATAACTTTTGTTTTATAACTCCGATTTTGACAAATAATATGTCTAAAATGATTAGCTCGACGAGACCTTTCTGTTTATGCATTCCTTGTTCTGAATTGCAGCATGCATCATATAAATATAAAGTATACAGCAACTTTTACGAGGGTAAAATGTGACCAAAACTCAATAAAATGTTTATTTCTTGTATTCCACACCTCACCCATGCCATGATACTTTGTTGCCATGCAAATTGTGCATCATTCATCATAGCATGATTGTTTGCTTGTCGCATTTTATTCATATGCTTGTGCACTTTATTTATGTTGGCCCTTGTTTGTTTGGTTCTTCTTCGAATAGACGCTGAGCAGGGGATATATCAAGAAACCCAGGAGCACTACCCAGATCCTTCTCTCGCTTCAACTGAGCTGACAGGAAAGCACTACCACATGCTTGCATACATACAGTACCTATTGCCTCTATCTTATTCTTGCATCACTGAGTCGCGATTGCATTAAACTGAATCCCAAGTATTGCATAGCCTTTACTTTTAAACCCCACCGAAGCTTGTTCCTCCATCCCATGAGCCATTACTACAGGAGTTGTTTGAGCCATGCGAGTCGTAGAACAACATGTGTAGGGTATGTGAGTATCGGATGGATAACGAGGTACCTAAACAACTTAACCTGAGTAGTAATGGGATAACTAATGAAAGTGGCACCGGTGAGCAATATCTGCTATTTGGTTTTTCATGCTCACTTGTGTCCCGTAGGACCCCGAGTACTTGATTCCTGTTCCTTGAATATTCGCGCTATCCACATCCGGGAGGCTTATGAACCCCCCTGAGCCAGAGCTTGGTTCATTCTTATTTCTTGGGGCCACAAAGTAGTTTGGAGCTTTATTACTATTCTGTACTTATGCCATGCTTTACTGCTTTATTTAAGATTGTGCGAGGATGCACATGTACTGTTTAGGTAAGCGGAGTGTTTTCACGGTATCGACAAGCCCAGTCACACTTTCGGGTTCCCAGTCGTTTACATCCATTGACGCAAACCTTGAGTCCGTCTCGGAGCCGGCCAACTTCGTTGCGGGTAGCTTAATGGGGTGGCCCCCTGAAATATTTCTGAATCCTGTGATCGCTTTGTCGTGAATGCCTCGTTGGGTTTTGATTTGGTTTTTCCGAGGTTGATCGAGTGTGTGTTGCTATTTGTGCACCCCTGCAGGGTAAAACTTTCTGAAAGCCGTGTCCGCGGTTATGTACGACTTGGAGCACAGTTTCTCGATCATAGACAAGTATAACTAAAGTACCGCTTTTAATTTGACTAAGTACCTGACTAGTAAATAGTGCAACACTCATGGAATGGTTAATAAAACTGCCAACGGATGGGGGGGTTGTTCGTCCGCTTCCTCGTCGGAAAGCGAGGAGGAGGATGGATCTGTTAATATTACTGTTATAACTGTTGTTGTTAATTCACGGACATCCGTCTATCTATGGTTAGGCGGATGGTTAGCGAGTATCTATAGAATTGTTAGGGTTTATCTTTGCTGCAATTGCGTCACCCCAGGTTGTGTCCCCTTTAGAGGCATAAAGACTTGCTGAGTACCCCTAGGGTCTCACACGATAAATTGTTTGATTCAGATGAACAGGTAACCTCGCAAGATGGATACTGGGTGGAGGAGACGGACGATGTGGGCAACGATCATTCGGTGTAGAGATTCCGGGAACGGGGATCCGGGAGATCTGTGGGCGGGATGTGTTTATTTATGGGGCATCTTATGCCGATTTGCTTCTTATCCGTACTCGGATCTTGTCTTCCGCTTCCGCCTGATACTCTGATGTTTGATGTATGAGGAGATATCCTAAACTATTATATCTATCTAGGAAATTTGGATCTTGCCGTATGGCGTTGCAATATTTCTATTTCTTTTAGATGGAATGGCTCTGAGGACTGTTGTATGGTGGCTTGCATACATACTCATTTGTGTATGTAGTTGATCCCTTCGCCTGCCGATTACGCCGCCCATTCTTGTCCCGATGTTTGGAAATGGTTAGGACGGCCGAAAGGTCTACCTGTGAGTGGCATTTGGGCCCCACCGTACTATTTTAACCATTTCCGTTCATCCAGGCTTGTAACTAGGAGCGTAATTCACCGAGGTAGTTACACTTTCATATTTGTTGTCAAGGCCGTCCCCGACCAGGACAAACTTGTGTGGCTTGGCCTCATTCAGCAGGATCTTCTTGGTGCCCTTTGATGGCTTGAATTGTGCCTCTCCGGCTAGCTTTGGCTCGCTAGCTGGCATGTCCGCCTGGAGGTCCGTCATGTTCTGCACGATGACGTGCTTCTCCTCTACGATGATCATGGCTTCGACGATCTTGGAGCCATCCATCTGTGGCGCATTCCACCGACCGTCTGTAGTCACCCTCGATGGTGATTACCCCATTGGCACGGGGAGCTTCATATTGAGGTACGCATAGTGCGATACCGCCATGAACTTGGTGAGAACGGGACGTCCTAGGATGGCATGGTAAGCGCTACAGAGGTTGACCACCTAGAACCAGATAAGCTTGCGACGGAAGTTGTCGTCCGTGCCGAAGATGACGTCCAGCCGGATCTTGCCGATGGGTGAATGCGATGGACCCGGAATAGCTCCGTGGAAAGAGATGCTGGACGGCTCTAGCTGGGACTCACTAATGCCGAGCCGGTCTAGGGAGCTGCGGTAAAGGAGGTTGATGTTGCTTCCTCCTTCCACCAAGAAGCGGGAGAACCTGCACGAGTGTTTCTTGGAGATGATGATGGAGTCCAGGACCATGGCGTATTTGGCTGGATGCGGCAGTACGTCCAGCTAGTCCTTCCGGCTTCACTTGACCTCTTGCTCGGACCAATTCAAGAATTGGGGAATGGGAGGGACGATTGCGTTCACTTCCACCTCACGACGCCTTTTGGTGTGCTTGGTTTCCGGCTCGGTGGTGAAGATGTGGTAGTTCCCTACCCGGCGAGGATAGTCTCCTCTGTCTTCATCCTGGCGGTTTTGGCACTCGCGGTTGTCTTGCTGTCCACCGGCTGGCGGAGGAGAAGGTGGTGGTGGTAAAATAGAAACCTCGGCCATCTTGTTTGACCAGGTGCACTGGCGGGTTGTATGTGTAGCTGTCTTGTTGCAACCGCTATGGAACTTGCATGAGCCATCAAGCACTGATTCGATGGTGTACTTAGGCCGAGGTGGCCGGTCGTCGGGCTTCTATCTCCGGCTGCCGCCTGCAGCCGGGTCCTCTTGGATGGCTGCCACCTGCCTAGAACCATATCCGGCTGGTCGTCTTTCCTTTTGCCGTGGCGGTTGTCATGTCGCCTGGAGTTGTGGTTGCCGTGGCGGTTGTACATGGGGTGTTTCCTTTCGGCTAGCGGCGATCTACGGAGACCTCCACGATGATCTGTCCCTGGTCGTCCAGCCGGATGGACCTTTTCATCGCCACGTCCGTGATGGCGTACTTGTCCGCGATCTCCATGGTCTTGGCCATGGTATCGGACTCCACCCAGTGGAGCTTATGCTTGAGCATGGTGTCCTCTCTATAGTTGGTGATGAAGAAATCGATTGCTTGGTGCTCACGCACCCCATCACAAGAGTTGTGCATGCTTGTCCACCAGGTGATGTAGGAGCGGTCGCTCTCATCCTTGACTTGAATGCACAGGGCGAGCTCGCCATGATGGCCTGGGCGCTTGTAGGTGTCGGTGAAGTTGCGAACAAACGCTTGCTCGATATCGATCCAAGCGTTGATGCTATTGTCGGGGAGGCTGTTGAGCCATGTCCTAGCTAAGTCGAGGAGCATGAGCGGGACGTAGCGCATGGCCACCCGGCGGTTGCCGTTCGCGATGCCCATAGCGGTGGTGTAGTCCACCAGCCAATCTTCTGGCTTGACCATGCCGTTGTACTTTGGCGTGTCACTTGGGAGCGAAAATCCCTTTGGAAACGGTTCGTTCCGGATGGGTGGTCCGAAACATCTCGGGCTAGCCGGACTTTCCTCTTCTAGCACACGTGACTGGACCAGCAGGTTGATGGGTGTGCGCGCGCCTCGTGGCTCCTCCAGCTCGGGTGGTCCTAGCCGTCCTGAGAGGCGGGACTTGGGTGGTATGTTGGTTCTTTCGGCTTCGTCAGCCGGATCGCGGTTCCTGCTGGTAGATTCGTGTGGGTTTTTCCAATGGCCGGCTGATCCGCCATGCAGACAGTTGTTCTTCCTTGTAACGTTTGGAGAGGAGGCCTTGATCCCACATGTAGCCGGATCGCCCACCAGGCGAGGATGCTAGCTTTTGATGTTTCCTCTGAGGCTCGCTCCTGCCTCGACCTATTGCTTGTTGGCTGTAGCGACGAGGAGCTAGACGCATGCCTGTTGGCGACGCAGTTCTTGGCAGCTTCCGTGGCCCTGATGTTCTTGGCCGGGGTACTGTAAACTGTCTGTGTTGCGGCGACGCGTGAGTCAGCAACCCAATCTAGCTCCGAGCCCAAGTTACGGGCATGGGGCGGCGCCTTCCGGTTGGCACCAGGTAAGCGGGAGAAGCCGTGCATAGTGTTGTACTCACGCATGGTTGCGTCCAGGCATCGTTGGTGGGCGGTGACCTTGCTGGCCTGCTCCAGAAGGTTCTAGCGCGTGGTCTCTAGCACGGCTGCTGCGGCGACCGGATCCAGCTCGGGAGTGATGGGGATGCGGAGGTTCTGGATGGAGTCCACCATGGGGTCTGCGCCTTTCTCGCACAGAGTTGCGTCTTTGGCAGCCATGTCGCGCTCTAGAGGTGGGCGGCGTCCATCGCCTGCGCCGGCCATCATGACCTCAACGCTGCCGCTAGCGAGAAGCGGATGGAGAAGCCTGGAGGCACGCCGGAGATGGTGATGACCTCGCGAGGGAAATCCTCGGTGATGTTGGTGATGTAGACACGATGCTCGCCGAAGAGCATAACGGATCCGTCACCAGTGACGAGCCGAAGTCCCGTGCAAAAGATGACCCCAGCCAAAGTGTTGTGCCCCAAGGTGGGCGCCAACTGTGGTGGTGTGGAACACGGCAGTGCCATCGGGGATGACATGAGAGGGGACAATCAGGATGCTATCGCTGGCTACTCACAACGGGTTGAGCACAGACACTGCAGACACAGCGATCTACCCATGTTCAGAGCCCTCTTGTTGAGGTAACACTCCTACTCCTACAAGGATCTACTATATGGGGAGTAGATGCTCAATACAAGTGCTCCTTGAGCTGTTTCCCTAGATGCTATCGAGAGCTAGAGGAAGTTGAACTACTTGACTTGGTGATTCTGGCTAACTTCTAACTTGTCATCCCTTACCTAGAACCCTGGCACTACCTCTCCTTATATACTGGTGGAAGGGTAGTTTACAATGTGGGCTCTAGGGTTTACTGTTTGGGCTTTAGGTTTACAAAGCGGGCGGGCTCCTGGGTCCAATCGGTGGTCAAGGAACCGGTCAAGCTCCAGTACAGGTGGGCACAGCGCCACAGCGTCTCAGCGCCTCCACTTTGGGCGTCACCCGGTGCTTTATCCATCAGCTAGGTGCTTTGTTTGTTAGCCAGAGCTTTATCCGTCAGCCGGAGCTTTACTCGTCATCTCCCAGCCTCAGCGCTTTGGCGCCCTTGTGTAATGCCCGGGAATCTATTCCCCAATTATATTTGCCTATTATTTTTATTCTATGCATCATCATGACATCATGCATACTTTTGTCTAAAATATTTTCTCTAAAAACCTAATTTTGTTTTCTAATTATCCCCTTCTTTAATTTCAAATCAAAACCCCCGGTCTTCTTCGAATCTTTTATTTGTCTAAAAACTATTTATAAAAGTTTTTTTAAAAAAATTATTTTGAAGGGGAGGAAGCCGGCTAGGCCAAAAGGCCCAGCTAGCCACCTACTACCCCACAACGAAACCCTAATCCTAAACCATATCCTACCCTAATCCCACCTCACCCCACCACCACATGAGCGTTGCACGCTAACCCGCCTCGGCCCTAGCTCCACGATGCACCGTACACACGCGCAACGCCAGTGTAGCCGCAGACCGCGCCTGCACTCACAAACCGGGCCCACCTTGTTCCTATCGTAAAGGAGACCAAGTCCTAGATGCCACCAACCACCGCTCGTGATCCCCCCTCGCCTCTCTGCTCACGAGTGCCCCTCCCTCTCGAGCTCTGGCCGCTGCCGCCAGCGAGCCGGCCTCCGATCGCCCGCGCATCCGCCCGACGCAGAGCCGTCGCGTGCCCCCTCATCTTCCTTGGCGATCGCTGCCACCTCCCGAGCACCTCACTCCTCCTCGCCGGCCGCTCTAGCGGCTCCCCTCTGTGCTGCTCTCCATGTCCCTAGCAGGAAGACGCCTGGCCGCGTGTCCCCATCGCCTCGCCGCTGCTAGCCTCGCTCCCCGCTCTATCTCTCTTATGTGCAGCCTCCCTCCTTCTGCCCTCCGCCAGGGTTGGCGCCCTCGCCCATCTCCCCAACCTCGTGCTGCCGCCACCACGGGCAACCTCCTCCTCTGCGCCTCCCGGGCTCCACCGCCAGCACCTCGCCGTCACCCCTCTGCGCGTCCCTAGCGCCACCGTCGACCTCTCCCTCCGCCCCAGCGTCCGCTCCACTCCGGCCACTGCCTCGAGCGCGCCACCCGCATCTCTATGTCGCCGGCATCCTCCTGCAGCCGCGGGTGCCCGAGCCCCTATGACATCGAGCCAATCACGGCCGACCTCATCCCGGCAACAAGCTTGCCCGCAACCGTATGCTTGAGCCCCGCGTGCTTCGCCACCCTTGAGCTCCGCGTGACACCGACCGTCGCCACCGGCCATCGCAAGTGCCAGTTGCACTGCATGTCTGCTCCCTGTGTTTGGCCTCATCGTGTGGCTATTTTCCAAGGCTGTGCCGCGCTCGCTCTACGTCTGTGCCAAGCATCGAGGCTACCAAGTTCCCCAATCTACGTACCGAGGCCACTATTCCAGATGCTCTTTGATAATGACGGTTCCTGTGTATGTTGCCGATGTGCTACTACTGTCAAAGGAATGTGATACCACTACAAGATATGCTCATGACGGGGATGTGATGTTTGAGGGAATATTGTGTGGTGCCACCGGAGTTTATCCCAGATGATCCCCGATGCGAGCCTCAAGTTCTCCATCACGGTATTTGAAGACCGAACCTGAATACCCCGATCCCGGAGTCCGAAGACCGATCCCGGTGAGCCTGAACTTGAACCCTTGGCGATCCCCAAGATCTTCGACCCTCGATGTGTGACCCCTTTTCCTCGAAGCCCTATTTTATAAATGTTATATACTTGTTGCATTAAATCATTCATCTCGCATACATATCATTGTTGCTGGGGGTATTTAGGCGATTCATCTAAATTAAATATGGAGACCATATGCGGGCTATTCTAGTTTTATATTGCCTCCATTTAAATTTGTGTAGCGAACCAATGCCATGTTTTGCCTTGTTAATCCAACATTTAATTTGTGGGGTAGCTAAATAACTTGAACCATGTTATTAATCGCCGGGATTCCAATTCCGCTTAATATTGCTAAGTTAGGTCGCATACTATCATGCCATGCATCATATCATGAACATGGTTTATCTTCTGCCGTAGAATTAGATATTGCATCGGTTGTTCTTTCTAGTGTTTTGCTTCTTCACCGGATAGGCCGTTGAGTTGATGCGAGTTACGACGAGCCTTCCTTTGATCTATTCCTATCCTTATTGTCGATGCTTTAGTACCGTACCTTTATTTACCTGCTCTACTATATTTCCTTGGTTACCCTATTGCCTTTGTTTGAGTAGCTAGCTTTGGCCCTTGCGAGTCGTAGCGCATGCTTAGGTCTGTTGCCCTCTCTCATACTGGTGAACCGTGATATCTGGTTATGGTTGATAACATGATAAATTAAATTGGTGATGTTGGTTATGGTTATGCTTTCACCTAATGATAAGGCCCCGGCAGGGACCACCTTTGGGAACTGCTTGAGCCGACGTAGGACCCGTTCATTCTACGATACTAGTTCTGAGTTGACCGTGCTAACCAAACGTGGGGGGCCCATGGGATCCCCCCTCAACTACCGGCGCTATTCGTTTATCCAGAGGGTCACAAAATTGGTTTTCCATTTGGTGCATACACATAATATGTCCTCAGATATGGGTGAGTTGTTATGTCTTCGGACTTGGTTATGATATGATTTGGTGGAAAGCTCAGGCATTGCATACATAAAAATGGTACATGCTGGCGGTTCAAGGGAAGCTCTACAAGTTATCTTCCAGGACCGTTCGGTATAGTAGTCGTGAATGTTGTGCCACCTTGAGGCTCGACCGTGTCTCTGGGCTGGATAAAACACAGTGGTGATACCTCTGGATACGCGCGTAGTTATGGGATAGTTTTTGTTGTGAGATTCGGAAGGCACGCGTATTATGTTTCCTGAAGGATTGAACATGCGTTTGGGTACAGTAGTGCACCCCTGCAGGGTAAATCTTTTCGAGAAGTCGTGTGTCCACGATTATGGGCGCCTCAGGAGTACGGTGTCACGATCATAGATAATGCCACTAATGTTTTGCCTCTAATAACATGATTAGTAATTAGACATATCAACTAAAGAACTAGATAATTAAAACTGCCACTGTGTGTGTTCCGCAAGTGGACTTCCTCGACTGGTCTTCGAGGGGGAAAACCTTCGAATGGGTTATGTTTGTTGCTTTATTATACTTATCGTATAGTGATCTCTTATCTCGCTCTAATAGCTGAAGTTGTAGCGGGTCTCTATAAGTTAGATAGTGCAAGCTTTGCTGCCGCTGAGCCCACCATACCTATGTAGGCGAGGACCGCCGAATTCTAGCCTCGTCGTGTACTAGCCTCAGTACTGACCTCAGTACTGCCGCTCTCTTCCTGTTTTCCTTTGCCCTTTGTCGGCACCCTTTGGCTTTGACAGGTATATGTGTGTCGACGTTAGCAAGGTTACCCTTCTGACTTGGCCTGGGCAGGGTTTATGGACATCGCTTGGTTATTCTTCAGGACTCTTAGTCCAATTTGGTTCTTGTCTGTACTCGGACACTATTTCGCTTTCTTTGAGATTTGTATCTTCGAATTGTGTCATTTGTATTCTTGACTCGTTGAGTCGTTGTTATATATATGTTTCTTGTGGACTCTGTTGTAAACTATTGTGATGTAAATACTTGTAATCAAACCCCACACACACGAAAGTCTCTGGTGGGCGTCTTTGAATCGCTTCTATGCGGGTTTTTGGCAGGAAATCCTAAGATCTGCATAGACTCGATTCTAGGGCGTTACACCTTGTCTGGTAGTGCTGGCAAGGCGGTGCGCCAGCCTGTCCGGTCAAGGGTTTGCTCAGTAAGGAGCATCACCCCCTCCCGTGCCTTTGGCCAACGGATCCGAGGCATCCGGGTAGAGATGGCCACCCAACCAGCTATCATGGCCCCCGGCTAGACGGGCCTGTCGAGGAATCTTGGAGCAGACCGAGTGAAGCGTATCACCCGACTGTTATTCTTTGTCTTGTGGCCATCCGGCCAAATCTCCCTGGAGCTGGCTAGTTGATCCTGGCTTGGCCTACCCAGGGGTTATCCCCCGACAGTACGGATGATCTCCTGCATCAAAAGTAATCAGCATTTGAGACCACCGAAGTGGCTGTTGCGCCTCCGGGCTATGCTACATGGCACACAGTTCACGGGATAAATGCTTAAACTCCCTATGGGAAGTCATGGTGTAGGCTCCTCCATGTGCGCACGCGCAGTCCTGTACTTGTGGGTATTATCCTCACTCGTCGTTGTCGCCTCCATGGTTAATCGCAGGGCCGTTGCCGCTAGGTTGAGGGGCTGCGTTGTCACGGCCCCCTCCATGCATCGCTCATGCTCCATCTCCACCACCTCCTTCTCCTCCTCGTGCAGCGCCCATGTTGCCCCCGCGACCTCCGACGGGGGCGCCTGGGCCAGGTTGTGTCGGGCAGTCTTTCGCAGAATGATTGGCCTTGTTGCAGCGGTAACAGTTCCCGAGGGTGCCATTAGCCCCCTGCTCAGCGATGCGCCTCTTCTGTCCCTCGGTGTAACTAAGGATGGAGCGGCAGTTCCAAGCGTCATGCTTGTCGGACTCATGCACAGGGCACCACTTCCCCATGGCGGGCTTGGTAGCCGCCACTTCTTCCTCTGGTTTGGTATTCTATTCATCCTGGGTGGGAGCACTAGGCTCCGCAGCCAAAGCCTAAAGAATGCCCCGCTTACGCAAGCCACTCTTCTTTGCTGCAGTGCTTCCCTGGTCCACCGCTCCAGCGGCCTCCCAGGCAGCGTCCTTCCTCTGTTAAGGAGCAAAGGTCAACCAACACCCACAAATCATGTATGCTATTGACGATATGCATGTTAAGCTCTTTGCACATTTTCCTATCATGCACATTCAAGGTGAACGTGCCAATAATGGCGGCGTTCTCTTCCTCCGGGATAGTGTGTGCGATCTTTAAAAATCACAGCATGAAGTCTCGTAGCCGCTCTCCACTCCCCTGGACCATAGTGTGGAGCTGAATGAGTGTTCCTAGGCGCTTGAAGGCTCCCTGGAACATGCTCACAAAGTGAGTACACAACTCGACCCAAGAATGAATGGACTCCTTGGGTAGATGCATGAGCCAGGACAAGGTCGTGCCCTTCAGGGCCGTTGGAAACCAATTGGCCATGACATTCTCATGAGCACCCGCAGCCACCATTGCGGTAGAATAGATGGCCAGAAACTCTTTCGGGTTGGTGTTTCCTTCAAACTTGACGGAGATAATGGGATGGAACTTTGGCGGCCACACCACCTTTCATAAGGCTGGAGAGAAGGCAGGGCAACCACTCCCAAATCCCAAATCCATGCTCCCTGCCTCAGCTGCGCCCCGCGGGTTAGGGACAGTCGCACCTGCAGCCTATTGACGCAGCTGCAGCAAGTAGTCTCGAACCAACGCCTCGTTAGCCAGGGCAGAATCTCCTCGGCACTCTTCGGCGCGCCTGTGCGCGGGGTTAGTAGATGACCCCATAGAGAGGTGGTCTTGTTCGGTAGTTCTTGGGGTTCCAGCCCCCAAGCGGCCAGTGGCGTGGTTGTCGGTCCTACTTCCACTGTTGCAGGGTCTAGTAGCCCCCGGCCCAGGGGCAGCATTCTGAGAACACGGCCTCAGGGCAGGGTCACGCCTCGGCCCCAGGTGGGACTAGAAATGAGCGTGGGCGGACTCCCGGTGCAGCCTGATGAACTCCAGTTGTGCATCGAGGTCGTCCCTCCATGCCGCATAATCCGCCGTCCAAGGAGCTGGTGGGTGCCGAGCTATTACACGGGCATCATCGACTGCTTCCCCCAAAGTTCAGCTCCCAGAGCAGTGGGACTAAGGTTGGAGGTTAGTACTTGGCGCGACGAGATGAGTCCCGGCACGAGCTAGTGCATGATGCTCCGGTTCGGGGTCGGCTCCTCCGGCCCTAAAAAGTGTGACTCCTCCAGACAGATGGCCCCCTTCGGCGGCATCTCCTACACCACCAGGGAGAGGCGCTCCACCGGCAGCGCCTCCTGCGTCACCAGCGAAGGGATCTTCAAGCGTGATGCGTCCTGCATCGCCTGGAAGTGGAAGCTCCTACGCAATTATGCCCCCACCAGTATGCTCGCCCTCCTGAACCGCGAGTTGCGGTTACAATGGCGGTGGTGGTGGCACGGTTGCGCTTGGCCCTAGACATGCGTCGGCACCTATGACGATAGTCGCGCGATGTGTATGAGGCTCGGCTTACAAGCCCCCAGTCGTGGGAAGGGCGTAGGAGGGAGTTCGTGCAATGGGTGAGCCTACTGCAGCAGGAGCGGTCCTAGTGCAAGCACCTTTCCTCGGCGCCATGGCAGGTGATGACGCGGTCGATGTCGATGGTGAACACGAAGACGAAGCAAACATTGGTGAAGATGACAGTGATGATGATGAAGCTCACGAAGCTATCGATGGTGATGTCAACTATCGAAGCTGAAAACGCAAGCGACCCCCTACCTGGCACGCCAGATGTCGCGTCTTGCCTACGTTGACATCAGGATGTTGGACACCCCCTATTTGTTCAGTAGTAGGCACGAAGGCGTTCCAGCCTCAACGTCGGCGAAGGACTCTGCTGATATGAGCATATGGCACACACACAGAACACACACGAGCATTTTTTTACCCAGGTTCAGGCCGCCATTCGGCTAACTACCCTACGTCCTACTTTGGTGGATTATCTGGGTGGATCGAGATACAATAAGATGATCTCTACGGTGCCGGCGAGATGCTTTCTCTGAAGATTCTACACTCCCTGGGCTTCCTCTTTCTTTCCTCACTTCCTTGCTTAATCACATCCCTCTGAACCTCTCTCTCTCTGGAAAAATCCTTCTATAGACCAACAAACTTCTCTTTAGGCCAAGAACGTCTTTCAGGTCCAGAACTTTCTTCAACTCTCGGCCAAGTGCCTCATTTTATACACCAAGGGGTCACCACAGGTCCAGCGTGGAGCACCATCCGGAGTGTTCCTGGGCTCAATCACGGGGTGCCATGCGGTCTTCATGCAGGTAGGCAGCGCCTGTGGCCAATGGATGGCCAGGGCGGTGCTCAAATGCACTCAACAGCCGAGTGACAGCTCAAGCTTCAAGATGTCACTCTTGTCGGTGGCACGCTGCAGTCCACTGCAGCGCCATGATGATGTCTAGCAATGCTGACACATCGACCGTTCGCGAGTGCCTGACACGCCTTGTCAGGCATAGTTGACTTTAGTTCTCGGGTCGCGCCTGGCCTAGGAGGGATTGCTTCCATGGTCCTTCTGAAGCTTGGTAGATGTCGCTCCTCGACCTTGCTGCCCCCAATAGTTCCGTTGTCCTCCTTCTGGGGCACCCCACGGAAGTAGGGGTAGGACTGCCTTGCGCTTGTCGTTGTCCTTTCCTTCTTGTCCACACCCGGTTGGCGGGTCAAGGCACGTCTTGTAGCATTCGTCTCACCCATAGGCACCTAAAACATAGCTGATACTTACTCTCCATAGGCTCATGATGACAGATCCATACCTTCTATGAGCACATGGTGCTCGTATCCTGGCGACGCCCTAGCTAGCCAAGCCACACATCTATTGAGTAGCTGACTAGTGGTTCGTGGTCCACACGCTTGAGGTGCAATGCGAGGGACCCCCAATCCCATTACGCCAACACCACGAACATTCTCTCTCTCCATTCAGAGCTTGATTCCTTCAATGCTTTGATGTCCCTTATGAGCTTCTTAATCTAGTCCATTAAGGTGGGTTTAAGCACAAGATGAGCGACAAACTCTAGACTAACTAACTCATGTGCAAACTTCTCGAATTCCTTGCATTGCTCTGGTTGTTCCTTTTTGATCATGACGTCCAAGGAACAGGGTTCCCGACTAAGGGCATCAGCTACCACATTAGCCTTACTAGGGTGGTAATGAATGCTAAGATCCTAATCCTTGATTAACTCTATCCATCTTATCTGCCTCATATTTAACCCCTTCTAGGTGAAGATATACTTCAGAATCTTGTGGTTGGTGTAGATCTCACATTGGTTTCCCATTAGGTAGTGACGCCAAGTCATGAGAGCATGCACCACACCTACAAGCTCCAGATCATGGGTGGGGTAGTTCGCCTCATGGGGTTTCAACTATCTTGACAAATAAGCAATGGCCTTTCCTTCTTGCATCAGCACCCTCCCCAACCCTTTCTTGGACGTGTCACAATATACCTCGAAACTCTTGGTGATGTCAGGCATGGTTAGGATGGGGGCTAAAACTAATCTTTTCTTGAGCTTCTCGAAACTCTCTTCGCATTTCTCGGTCCACTCAAACTTCTTGTCCTTCTTCAATGGTTGCATCATCGGCTTTGTGATGCTTGAGAAACCTTCTACGAACTTGCGGTAGTACCTAGCTAAACCCAAAAAACTTTTGATTTTCGTCAGGTTCTTAGGGGCCTTCCATTCCAGCATTATCTTTATCTTGGAGGGGTCTATGGAGACTCCCCTGGTGGATACGACATGGCCAAGAAATCCAACTTCCTTTAGCCAAAACTCACATTTTCTAAACATGGAAAATAGTTGGTGTTCTCTAAGGGTTCCCAGTATTAGCCACAAATACTTCTTGTGCTCTTCTTCTGTCTTGGAATAAACCAGGATGTCATCAATAAATACCACTACGAACTTGTCTAGATACTGCATGAACACCTAATTCATGAGTTTCTTGAAATAGGCAGGGGCATTGGTTAACCCGAAGGACATGATAGTATACTCAAACAACCCATATCGGGTGGTAAAGGTTGTTGGGTTCATAGCATAGAAAACAAAAAAATTCCTACGATGTGAACAACTAAGAACCAAGATCTATCTACCTAAATAAAATCAACGGGTGGATATACATCCATAGATATCTTACCCTTGAAGACTGAAAAGCTTTATTAACGAAATCTGATTTCGTGGATGATGTAGTCATTCACTTGTCGATCTCAAGATTGTGATGAAGTCTAGCAAGTCCAGCAGGTATAGCACCAGCAAGTCTAGCACCGAAAACAAGCGGTCCATCCGTGATGGCACACACGTACGGTACCCCGACAACCTTCGTGCCCTCGCTCTAGCGATGCAGCGAAAGCATCAACTCCTTTCAGATAAAGCCATCGATAACATGTATCTCGATAATTCGAGACCATGGGGGAATAAACTAGAGGGAGAGAGATCATTCACAAGGAGGTGTAAGATGAGAGGAGGGAGAGGGGGCAGCCGCCTCCCATGTCCGGTGGCCATGGAGGTTCCCCCACCTCATCCATCATTCATGTGGTTGGAGGTCCCTCTCACATAAACATGCCTCCACTAAAAAGTCCACTCACCTCCATTAAATTTCCACAAAGTTTAATGCAAACTCTCATTTAATAAAACTCTTTTATTTTTTCTTCAGAATTTTTAATTACTTTAATTAACAAACATTCACATAAAACCCCCTACAACATTTCAATATCACATGCAGAACCAGTTTCCGCAATTTCACCCGAAACAATTCCAGTTTCCATCGAAATGATTCTAGCACTTTCTTAATCTTTATCTGAAACATATTTGCTCCAAATGGTGTCAGTATCCCTTAAGTGTGTCACCCTATAGTTCATGAATAATGCAGACATGATCGAGACCCCTCTCCGATCAATAATCAACAGAGGGTCCTGGAGATCTGTACTAACTCCCACATATTCAACATTGACTCCTATGATCGTGTGAACCTTTAAAATTTGTAACTAAATCCCTTTGTATTGCAATATATTACATATCCGAGAGGGCCCAAAGTATATCTCACCGTCATCGGGATGGAAAAATCCCACTCTTGATCCATGAGCCTCTACCATAACACTTTTGGAGTATCTAAATCCACCTTTATTGTCACCCTGTTATGGTGTGACGTTTGATGTTCTCAAGTTACTCTTCAGGTGCTAGTGATTGACATGATTTGATGGTCTAAGGACTAAAGTTACTTCGTATGATGTTATAGCAATTTATACACAATGACTTTGATCATATTGCTATACTTTGGATGAATGTTCCTCACACCATCCCACCAATGTTGTGACCATGTTATTAACAACATCTAATGTCCATGATCAGGAAATCTTGATCATCTTGTTAATCAACGAGCTAGTTTATATGAGAGGCATAACTTGGAACTCTTTATTTGTTCATTAAACACACATGTATTAACGTTTCCAATTAATACAATTATAGCATGCAAAATAAACATTTATCATAAATAGGAAATAAGATAATGACCACTTTATTATTGCCTCTCGGCCATATTCCCTTCAAAGGCTGATTTGGGAATGTCTGACTTTCGTATCTTGAGCTGGTGGTACCTAGTGTGAAAATCTATCTTGGAGAAAACACGGGCTCCATTTAGCTGGTCAAACAAATCCTCAATCTTCGGCATGGGATACTTATTATTTATGGTTACTTCATTGAGCTTCCTCTAATCTGTATCTAGACGGGTGGTTCCGTCCCGTTTATCTACAAAGAGTACGAGAGATCCCCAGGGTGATGCACTTGGCTGAATGTGACCCTTGCGCATCATGTCATCTAGTTGCTTATTTAACTCAACTAGCTCATCCGGGTTCACATGGTAAGGTCTTTAGGCTATGGGGGCGGTTCCAAGAACTAGCTCCATGATAAACTCGATATCCCTATCAGGGACAATACCTAATAACTCTTCCGAGAACACATCTGAGTATTCATATAAAACCGGTACTTGTCGAAGGGTGGGTCCTACTATACTCTTCTAGCAGTAAGCTCGAGATGAGTGCATAGTTGCAACATGATCGATTTCCACTCCATCACTATTGGTCATATAGATGGCTTTTCTAGTGAAATCTATAACACCATGATACTTGGACCTCCAATCCATAGGATCACATCTAGACCTTGGGTCCCCAGCACTATCAGGTCTGCTTGGAATCGCACTCCATGTATTATTATGGGAATATTCTGGCAAGATAACTTTGTCCTAGCGGTTGACCCTAGGATTTTCACTAGCTTAGTGTGCTCTAGGTAGGTAGGGGTCATTCTTCTTTGCTTAACAAAGGGTTCAATAACAAAGGAATGTGAGGCTCTAGAGTCCAATAATACGGTGGTAGGGGCTGAGTTGACTAAGAATGTACCTAGAACGATGTCAGGCGACTCTTGAGCATCCACAACATTGATGTGGTTCAGATGCCCCTTGGCTACACCAGTTGGGTTCTTGGGTGCTGCTCTCTTGTTTGGGTTTCCTCAGGCTTGACCTTGATTTAGTCGGGCAGCAGGGGGACACGGGTCCACTTCCTTCTGGTTGGGGCATTCCCTGACATAGTGGTCAGTTTTCCCACATTTGAAACATCCGTCAGCGGGTCTTCCAGTTGGGGCAGCATTAGGGTTCACAACACCTCTGGGAGTAGGCTTTGGATTTGCTCCTCCTAGGCAAGGGTTGTTGAAGTTCCAATTGGGGTTGTTGGGGTGCAGAACATAGGGATGGGTCCTCTATGGTAGGGTGCAGGCATGGAAGGTGGCAAACTGCAGGACCTCGATCCACTATGTCCTCCTTGCATCATCATGCGTCGCTTGCGATTCTTGATAACTCCCTTGTGCTTACTTTCCACCATGATGGCCACATAAGCCAGGACATCTAGTTCCTTGAAGCCTTGTGCCACCAGGTGGCATTGCAACTCCTCGTGAAGGCTATTCCTAAAGGTATCTACCTTCTTCTCTTCCGTATTTGTATCTTTAGGGACATACCTAGCTAGATCAGTGTATTTCTCTAGGTATTGTACTACTATCATGCTGCCCTGCTTGAGTGAGCAGAACTGGTCCCTCATCATCTTGATCAGACCTAGAGGGATGTGACGCTTGCGGAACCTTGGCTTGAAGTCATCCCAGGTAACTACATGTCCTGCTAGCAGCACATCCTTTACACTTATCCACCAAGTCCTTACTTGACCTGTGAGAAAGTGAGTAGCCAGAAGCAGCTTCTCGTCATTTCCTACACGATCCACTTCTAGGTTGTTATCTATGGTGTGGAGCCAATCATCAGCGTCCAGGGGCTCAGTACACTTGTTGAACATAGGGGGATCATTTTTCTAGAAATCTCTAAGCCTGGATCTTGGCTCTCTGTTTCCCTCTTCACCTTGGGTGTTGTTTGCATTCCTGTAGAGGCTTGGGAGAGTTGCTGAAGGGCCTCGATGTTGGCTTGGCGCTCAGCACTAGCGGCTTGACGATCTTACATGAACATACACAGGAGTTGAGCCATGGTTGGCTCAGGCGAAGGGGCGGTGGACTAACCATCCTGAAGGCATAGGGTTAGGGTGGTTGGGGAAAAGGGTGGGGTCTTAAGAGAAACTTCTCGACAATCACAAATAATACAAGTCAAAGCATACATAAATAGAAACAATCCACTTAGTAAACAACATAGATAAGTTCCGTAATTCAAAAACATTAGTTCCAAAACAACATGACAACACACTCGGTAGGTAACTAGTCGCCACTCAAAAGGGGGATCGCGACTCTAAGAATGACTCTCGAGCTATGGTAGTCCTACTCGTAGATAATGCCGTTATGGCCCGCGGTGGTGTCCTCCTTGATGATGACCTTAGTGGGATCATCCTCCTGCTCCGACACGATCTCCTCGGGATCCTCCTGATTGGGCCTAGGGTTGACTACCTCTATGTCCTCCTCTTCATCAGCACAGTCAAATTCCTCATGCTCACTCTCATCCTCAACGTCCATTCCATCTAAATTGGCAGCATCATCTCCCATGAGGAGAGCCTCATTCTCCTTATGGAGCTCATGAATCTGATCCTCCAACTCCTCCATGTGGGATTCTGCCTTTGCTAGCAGAGTCCAGAGATCCTTCACCTCATCCTTGAGGTGGGCATTCTGAGCCTTCGAAATACCCTCATTACTCACTAGACTGGAACGCATACGAGTACGGTCTAAGTGAATCTGGATGTGGTGCAGCAGGTACGTTCTGCTGGGGTCTCCCAAACTAGTAGTGGTGCTCAACCTCGGCACGAACTCCCTCAGAGTTACACCTCTCGAAGTACCAGAAGGGAGAAGTAACCAACTTCTGACGGTGGTGGTGCACCAGGCGAGCGATAGCCACCTGCATTTCTTGGATCACTTTGTTGCTTCAAGAGTCCTCCACCATGTCAACTAACAACTCTTGGGATAGGGGTGGCACTACACCACCACGAAGAGTGCACACCACTAGCCAAGACATCCGCGTCTCTATCTGCTGATGAATATTGCCACCCTTCAGCTCTGGCATAGGGCGTCCTACAGCTCGGGAGAGGTCCATCAGCTCCCTCTCGAACACGAGAAACTTGGGAGACTGTGCTCCCACCTCATAAAACTCCGTGAACTCGATAGACATCTACACAAAATTTTAGAGTAAGGTTTAAGTTAGTGATTAGTGTGCAACGTTTTATGTATATGCAAAGATTGAATTAATGCAAGTGGTTTTCAAAAAAGAGGGGAAGAAATATAAGCATTGTTTTTGCAAATACCAATATCCTTTCCTTTGTATATGTAAAAATAGTTTTTGGTTCTCGACTGACGTCCATGCTAACTAGGGGCTCCTAAAGTCAGGATGGCTCTGATACCAAGTCTATGGGGGCCCCAGACTAGCTGTCCGAGATACCCTCATGCAAACCACCATGATCCCCAAGATAAATGCATCATGGAGCATACTCGACTTAGTACCAAAGTGCTACATCTATTACAGTACCAATAACAAGTCTTACATAAATAGTCTTACATATGGGCCACTACGGGCACAACATCCAGAATAGCAGCGGAACCACATGCAGAAGACCCGAGCCAAGCCATAGCCCTATAGGTTCTTGACTCGGAGTATGCGCTAGTTCGCGTAGTCGTCATCGACCTTCATCCTCTCATTCATCTTGCTCATAGTCTGACCAAGTAAATATCTAGGGAAATGAGTACATTTGAGTGTTATCGCAAACGAACTTAAGATAACAATAGCAAGAGGATATGCAATATGGATGTAGTAATGGAAGGGCTTCATAAAAGGTTCTTTTCAGAAATAGTTTTATCACTCAGTCATCCACTTACGGAGCTCCTTCTTTTGTGATCATCCCGAGATTACTTCCCTTCGTACCATAGGGTTTAACAAACCTTTTTCCTTTGATAAACCAAAAACCACACCGCTAATAGCAGTAGCCTTTCCAGCCGTCCATAACCGCGGATACGTCTATTCGAATAGTTTTACACTCTATAGAGGTGGTACACTTTACCCACAAGATTTTATACATCCGTCTCGACCAACCACATACCATCATATCCTAGTATGTGGGGTTCGGATAATCGAACAGAACTCTGGGAAATCCTATCCCGACATGGGCCCTACCCTATGAGTTGTTCCACTCAAAACCAGGACGTATTGTACCCAAGACCAATCAGAGCGCATTTTACACTCCCCCAGCATGGGATCTTTCAATGAGGGGCTCATAGTATTGGCCGGCTGCCTATAAGGATACTTCGCACCTCCCCCAGACCATTGCTTCCGGGAAATGATCCTATATGTAAGGGAATCCCGACATTCGATGGAGTCGATCCCTTATAAGTAGTTGCAAGGTATCCCATGCTAGGGCAAACTAACTTCGAGCTAAGACCCATCCCATTTCGGGGTAATGTGGTTGCACGGTTCAGTTGTTCTAGCAAACTACCTAGAATCGGGTGTGTTTTTATAAAAACTTATCCTCCTTCTCCACTTCGGTATCATTTGTAAAACAAAATCTTTATATTTTCTTAGAACTCCTCTTGGCAGGGCAAACCTTCCCAAGGTTTTACCATAAAACATTTTGTAAACTTTCCCGGGCTTTCCCAACCTATAGCTATGCTTCGGCTAAACCACGGTCTACAAAGGGGTATGGTGTTAACCACCATCCTACAAAACTAGGGGACAATTAGGTGTCGACAAGGGTTGTACTCAGTATTACTAAGGGGTAATAGCTTAGAGGAGCCAAGAAAATACAAAGTATAGATATAAATAGAGATAGTAAAACAATGCATGTAAAAAAATAGGTAGGAGAACCAATGCATAAGTAAAATATAGGACAAGTTTATGAGCATGAAGATGGCTTGCCTTGATCAGAAAATTTTGACTGGTCTTCCTCTTCAAACTCCTCAAAGTCTCCTTCCTCATAACCTCCCTCATTCGTATCTATCATCGCATAAAATAGGCAAACACACAAACAAACACACAATCAACCACAAGCCAAACAATGCTATCAGCACATTATAGTAGTTCACTTGAGAAAACCAAGGCATGCAGAAGTAGGTATTGCAATTACTAAGAAAAAGCCACTTGAATCAATATAAAATATTTTACCAAACTTATTGGTGAATTTAATAAAGAACACACTTTAAATACAAGGATTAGTGTCACGACCAAGTTCTATACCATAATAGTACACAAAAATTATACCACTAGATAGGTATTGGAAATACTAATCTAGGAGAGTTGGATTCATATTTTTAGCATGCATGGTTGATTTTGAAATATTTTTGTAATGAAGACTATACTAGCTGAAGCAAAATAATTCCCAGAACACAGCAACAAACATTATGAGGCAATAGAAGGTGACACACCTCCCATATACACAACTCTGAGAGTTGACCTCATCTCAAAATAATGTCCATAGAAGGTTCTAGGAATTTCTAAAGACAGGTCTACAAGGATCTTTTAACAATCCTCCCGAATGGTTTACTGATCCAAACTTAGGAAATCAATTTTTCTATGTTTGGCATCTTAGTTTTGAGCACATACAAATTGGATTCAATAATTTTGGAGTCTTACCTATTTTCCTATGAATTTCTAAGTGTAAATTGCCCTTTTATAGAGATTAAAATCTCACAAAATCTACGCAGCAAAACTGACTATGGGGCCTGTACCACTGGATGGGGAGTTTCATTTGGAGTTTTCCAAAATTTGAATCAACTCAAATGGACCTCCAGAGAATATTTGGTGAATTTTAAACTACAGCTAAACTAATTCAAAACAATATACTAAACTAGGAAATAAAAATCTAATCATGCCACATCTACTAGGATCTGGTCAGCATAGTGCTGGGTTGGCCCAGATTTTTAGTGACGACACGCAGGAGGCCAGGGATTTGTATCCCGGGCTAGGTCCCGACTGTCAGCGAGCGCGGCAAGGTGAAGCAGTATCGGGGATCCTGGGCCGTTGGATCTAGCTAGGATCTATGGCTCTGCATCGTCGTCCTCGCGGACAGAGCTCCAGTGCAAGCTAACCCTAGCGGCAGAGGGTGTGCGGTGAGGCTCAACTAGGGTCGGTGATGACTCAGGGATGGTCAGAGATGAAGCGGTGTTTGACAACGAGATCGGTGAGGGCGACATCGGCTTCTTCTCCTCTAGGAGGTGCCTATGGCTTGATGGGCACGGTAGGTGGCTCAGGCGTTCGCGGCATCATTGCTGTTTGGGTTTCCTAGAAAAAATAGAGGGTGGGTTAGGTGTGGGAGAGGTAGGCATGCATGGAAGTAAGAGAGAGCAAGGGAGAGAGGAAGGGAAGCAACGGAAACCTCCTCTTCTTCTCGGCAGAGCTGTGGCGGTGCAGCGGCTCTCTTGGCGTGCAAAGTGCGGGAGGCTGAGCCTCCACTCTTGGGGTGAGCTTCTAGAGCGATATGGGTGGAATGGTGGGGTGGTGCACGGGCAAGGGTGGTTGTGGCCCCTATAAACACGCGGACGTGCCCACGGTGCACCGGGCTTAGGTGGGTGGAGGGAGAGAGGGGCAGCACAGGATCGGCTCGCGGGGGTGGTGCACAAACGTCTCTGCGTTGCTCTGACTCGGTCTGGACGCGGGCGGCCGACCAGGGGCATGGGGAAGAGGTGAGGGGTAGAGGGCATGGGGTCACACGCCAGGCGCTCGACATAATGTTTTGTCGTGTCTAGGGCTCAGGGTGGCGTGTGGGCGGCACGAGGCTGTGAGTTTGGGGTGAGGGAGGGTGGCGGGGTGTATCTCTCGCGAGTGCGAGGTTTGGTTTCACCAAAGAGGGAGGTGGGGTGCGGGTGAGCACGCGCTCGGACTGATATGGCTACGGCGGGCTAGGGGTAGCCAGGGATCGCGAATGAGGGAGAGGGTGGTCGGGTTGGTGCCTGGGAGTGGTAGCGGCATAGAGAGGGGGCCTAGGGGGAGGGGACAAGTCAGAGGGAGTGCTTGCAATGATTAAGAAAGATTTGCTTGTCCCTTTCTCTTGGGATGGTCTGGAACTTAGGGCTAGGGATGGGTGTGGTACATGGGCAAGAGGTGTAGTGGAGCGTGCACAACAGCTCAACACGACCCCCACTAGAAATGGTAGGGAGAAAGGGGGTTTAGGGAATGTAGATTGGGTTTAACAAGTTGCTACCTAAACTTGATGGTGGTGGTTGATCCATGGTCTCTATCATATCTTGATTTTCAACATCGAGGGTGTGAGTCCCCCTTTGTTGTTTGGCCAGGGGCGCAACGTCCAGAGAGCTCAATCAGCGAGCTAGACGAACACAATCACAGAGAGAGACACAAGGTTTTTTTACCAAGGTTTAGGTCCATAGTGAGCGGATCCCTATGTCTTGCAACTGTCTACTATCTGATTATCACTAGAATACAGCTATACCAATATCACAAAGGCCATAATAGGAAGTTCCTCCGAAAGTGCACAGAAGGATAGGCTTACCCACTTCTTTAGCTTTACCTTTCCTTCAACAAATTGCGACGCTTCGGAATCTAGCTCAATCACATTGCAATGTGCAAACATGGTTAAAATACCTTCCTTTATTGATGCCTCTGGCCTCTTGTACACGCTCTTCTTTGATTTTCCTTATTTGTGTTTCCTCTTCCAGCTCCTTGAGAAACAATTCTTCCTCTTTGCGTTGATCCTCAAGTTGCTAAGCCATCATATGTCTTCTCACCATC
This sequence comes from Avena sativa, assembly GCA_916181665.1. NCBI lineage: Eukaryota > Viridiplantae > Streptophyta > Magnoliopsida > Poales > Poaceae > Avena > Avena sativa. The sequence goes on from OV702288.1 coordinate 343,382,229, forward strand.
CTTGCAAAAGGAAAGGGTTCAGCGTATGGGGGTACCTCTCTTATTAGCTCGACAGGGGCCATGATTATTGGATCTTCTTCAACAACTGGCTCAGGTAGCAGAGTATAATGAAGCCAGTCTTTCGTTGGAGCTTCAATATGTTCTGTAAAAGACTGAAGGATTTGCAAGATAATAGCATCATCAAGTTGCAGTTCATTAGCAGTTTCTTTTACCTTAACAGAGTCTTTATAACCATTGAGACAATCATATTCAATTTCTTTACCTCCTTCGCCTCCTAAATCAAATCCCCATGTTTCTCTATTACGGAGAATTTGTTCTAAAAGTTCCCAAGCTTTTATTATAGTTAACTACATGAAAGAACCTCCTGAATTCGTGTCAAGCTCATGTTTTATTTCTTGATGAAGTCCTCCATAGAAAATATGCAAAATGTACCATTCTGGTAAATCATGATGGGGACATTTGTGAAGTAGAGACTTGTACCTTTTGTAGGATCTTACCAAACCTTCACCTGGGCGGTTCTTGAAGTTTGTAATTTCCCTCCTTACTTCAGCAGTGTTTCCTTGGGAAAGAATCGAGACACAAATTCTCCTTTAAGTTTTTCCTAGGTATCAATCTTCTCTACAGGGCAAATTCTATACCAAGCCAAAGCAGTGTTGGTTAGAGATTGGCTAAACAGTTTAAGTTCCAATTCGTCATCAGAATATCCTCTCAATTTAAGAGTCCAACATAGCTCGATAAAATGCATTAAATGGTTATAAGGATCCTCATCGGGATCATCTCCTGCAAAAGTTTTCTCTTTAATAATAGCAATAAAACGAGGGTTGACCTTGTACTCTGGTTCACTCCCACTCAGGAATTCTTCAACTAATCCTCTATTGAATTTCCTGAGGTATTTAGTAGCATCGAGGTGATTAATCAGTTCGAGTGTAGTCATGGTGCTTACCTGAAACTAGTAAACAACTTTAGTAAAACAATGAGTAAAATAAATGACTAAGAACAAAGACAAAAACCACTTAGCTCCCCAGCAACAGTGCCAGAAAATAGCTTGATGACTGTAAGTGCATAGACCAATTTTAGCTAGTTTCGAAGTAAAGATATCGAACCACAGAGAGCCATTGGTAAAGGTATTTATGCCCCTCATTACTATCTACCAAAGTATACTTATAAGATGTCTTTGATCTCAAGTAAAGGGTGTTTGAATGGTTTATGGTTGTTTGCAGAAAAGTAATTAAAACAAGTAAAATAAAACAAGTAACAAGTTTGTGTGAAAGCATGGTTGAACTCAATAGGGTTAAAACATTCTCGGGGATGTAGGATACACCACTAGCATAGTATTATTGTTGTATGTAATCAAGATAACATACTCCTTGTGTCCTGATATGTGTGGAGCGTGCCCGATGATAAGATGTTCACGACAAGGCTCGTAGGAAGCCACTTTGTTGAGCCAAGTGTGAGGTCACCTCTAAATAACCACTACGATGTCTCAGAGAAAACACCCATACAAACCACCGCAATTAAGGGTTTCCCCATGGATATCGTAATTAGCTTAGGGAGTCCCTCTTTAATCCCCTTTTGACCGTGTACGTTATGAGCTAATGCTAATCTGTCATGGGGCATTCCGGGTAAGGTTCCAAGACACGTCCAAAGGATTTCTCCCTCCCTTTAGTCCTGAAGGCAAATGATATGCAACCGACTATGCATACCATCTAAAAAGAGAGATCAAACACAAATCATAATTATATCATAGACAAGCAAGTCATATGGACACAACAATAGATCATCTTTATTACAAGTTCATAATTGTGCTAGGGTTTCTCCATATCCCCAAAAAGAAATGAACTACTCACTCATGGAGGCAATCAACAACATCATGATAATCAAATGAATGGATTAAAGTACGGGGGTAGATCTAATGCAAACCACAATTGAATCTGGAATTACAAAGAGATCTAATAGATGAAAGATGGAGTAATGGTGGTGATGAAGATGCCGCGGTTGATGATGGAGGGGATGATGCATTGTCCTCCAATGATCTGTGGATCAGGAGAGACTTTACCCCAGCCAAGTTCCTCCTTCAGATCCCTCTCGAATGTGGTGTTTCGTGGTTTCTTGTGGTTGTGAATGTCAGATCTCCCTCTCGTCTTCGCCACAGATAAGTATTTGATGAGGCGGTCGCGATGGCGCCTAGTACGGGTGGACGGTACGGGCAGGCTCCGCCCATACCAATGGTCGTTAACCATAGTTATGCCTCCTCTTCGATTGGTATTCTTCTAGGTGCGAAGGCAAATTCATAAATGACTTTTATCACTTAAAAATATCATATAATTACACAATATGACAGCTCTAATTGATATGTTCATATATGACTCCGTGATTTGGGATCCTGTTGAAACAAGAACAAAATAGTGCGCGTAGGCGCGGTGAAATACAAAAATCCCTACTCTATTTATGCAAAAACAGAGGTAAATATGCTTCAATTTTGGATGCATCAATTACGGACTTGGGCGATATGATCGAAACGTTAATCAAATATGTTGATGCCGACTATGATTTGTAAGGTTTGTTGAACAGCCTGGTTGTGCCTCAATCGGCAAACCAGTCGAAACAGCAGCAGACCCAGAAGCAAAAGAACACCTTGGAAGAGAAACCCAACCCGTAAAATGCAATTGTCAATGCAACTTTCATATATGGAGAATGAGGAGGGCACAGAGGTGGCTAGCGACAAGGTCGTAGAGCTTCCCTGGTCCAAGGTAGAGGAGACCAACAACCTGGTAAAACATACTCTTGGGCTGATATTGCCAATAACCCATGTGTCCATCACGCAGACGGGAACGGGGGCGCTTCCCACACACAAATGGTGCGTGTTGTTTCAATGATGACATTAATAAAGACGAAGTCACTAGCTACAGGGCCAAGTGGTGAAAAGGAAATAAATTTTTAACAAGGATAAGGAGTCCAAGGAAGATTCCTAAATGGAAGAAACGGGCACCGCTAACCCCAAGTCGGATGGTAAGAAAGCATACCCAACCAAGAAAGAAACTTACGTCTACTTCCTTGGATCCCAACCCGGCAAGGTCAAGAAAACAGTAATGCATGAGCTCAACACAACTGTTCTGGCTATCTCCCAATATCTCGATTGTTTGAAAGTGAAAATCACTTTTGAAAGAAGTGATCATCCGCCTAAACCTCATAGGCGAGAAAAGTACTCTCTGGTTGTCAATCCACTTATTGACGGCTATGAGTTCTCAACCCTCATGGACGGTGGCAGCAGCATCAACATCCTCTACATCGAAACACTACACCGCATGAGGATATCGGAAACCTAATTGCATCATAGCAGCATGGTTTTCCATGGAATCGTCCCAGGAAGGCAAGCGAATTCTCTGGGAGAAATTACTCTAGACGTCACTTTTGTAACGCTAGAGAACTATCGGACTGAACAACTATCTTTCAAAGTGGTTCCATTCTAAAGTGCGTACCACACTATATTCGGGCATGCTTCTAGGTCCCAAAGGCGTTATCACTGTCCGGGGAAACCCGAAAAAGGCACGATAATGTAAGGACAGAGCTACCGCTTTCGCCAAGCCGTGCAACACGCCGAGGAGTGCCAGGAGATCAAAAAGAACACTGATGTCCGAGATGCTTGCTATGAAGAAGGAGGTGTTGAAGCTGAGTCCAGAATTCAAGGCATCAGAAGATACAAACACAACACCATTGAAGGATGATGACCCCTCCAAGGTGATGTACATATGCATAGGTTTAGATCGTGCATAGGAAAGCGCGCTCGTTGAGTTCCTCAAAGGTAATAAAGATATATTCACATGGCAACCTTATGACATGACCGAAGTACCTAGGAAACTTGACGAGCCCTCTCTCAATGTTTATCCTGAAACTAGACCCGTCAAACAGTCCTTATGATGTTTTGGCGATGAAAAGCGCAAAGCTATAGCTAAGGAATTAGCGCGGTTAGATCTAGCCAAATTTATTGAGTATGTCATCCACACTGAGTTGTCGTCCAATCCTGTAATGGTCCCTAATAAGGACACTACTGATTTAAGAATGTGTGTTAATTCTACCTCCTTGAACAAGGCTTGTCCCAAAGATCCATTTGCTTTGCCTAGAATCGACCAAGTTATCGATTCAACGGTAGGCTCAGAACTCCTATGCTTTCTCGACACATATTCCGGTTATCACCAAATATGCATGAATGAGTCAAACATACTAAAGACTTTATTCATCACTCCCTTCGGAACCTTCTGCTACGTAATGATGCCCTTCGGGCTAAAAAACGTAGGAACTACATATCAATGCACTATGCAGCATTGCCTCCACGATCAAATCGGACGCAATATACATGCATATGTGGAAAACATAGCCGTGATGTCCAAAAACAAGGAAACTTTAATTTCTGACTTGGAGGAAACGTTCGTAAATCTACAAAAATACAACATCATGCTTAACCCGAAAAAATGTTTCTTCGGAATACTAGCCAGAAAATTGTTAGGTTTCATCGTGTCTCAAAGAGGCATAGAGGTGAAACGTTACAAAATAAAGGCTATAATCAACATAACCAGGCCAGCTAACCTGAAGGACATACAATGGCTCACTGGTTGCATCACGTCAGTTACATAGTTCATCAGCCAGCTCGGCGAGAGAGCAGCACCATTATACAATCTCTTGAAGAAGACCAACAAATTTGTCTAGACCGATGAAGCTGAGGCTGCACTCCAAGACCTAAAAGCAGTACTTTCATTTGCCCATATTCTTGCAGCCCCGGAACCTCAGGAACCTATGCTGCTTTACATCATTGCGACAAAAAGAATCATCAGTGTTAGTGGAGCGAGAGGAATAAAATCAAGAGCACTTGGTGCAGCGTCCGACTTATTATCTCAGCGAGGTTTTGATAGCATCAATGCAAAGGTATCCTCATTACCAAAAACTAGCCTATGGTGTGTTCTTTGCAGCCAAAAAGCTACGACATTCCTTCCAATAGAACAAAATTACCGTGGTGAGCACAGCTCCCTTGAGAGACATAATCAACAACAACGATGCCGCATGGCGCATTACTAAGTGGGGAATTGAGATGACAACTTTTCACATTGAGTATAAACCACGAACAACAATCAAATCCTAGATTCATCCTGATTTTTTTGATGATTGGACAGAGACGGCAGAAAACCCTAACACCCTAGAGTCGGAATACTAGACCTTACATTTTGACGGGCCGAAAGCGCTCGGGCACTCGGGGGCTAGCGTGCTGCTCAAGTCACCCCAATGAGATAAATTGTTCTATGTACTATGGATTCACTTCCCGACAACCAACAATATTGCCGAATGTGAAGCACTATTACATGGAATTTGAATTGCTAAAAACATCGGCATTCGCCGACTCATGTGCTATGGAGACTCAGATTTAGTTGCCCAACAAGTATTCGGCCACTATAGAGCAAACAAGCACATGGCAGCCTATTGAGTTGCCGTGCATGATTTATCGAAATCGTTTGAAGGGTTCGAATTTCAACACATTCCTCGAACAGAAAACAAGGAAGCAGATGCACTATCAAGAATAGGCTCTGCACGGAAAAGGTCCCGGATGGCGCTTTCTTGTAGCACCTCAAAGTTCCCTCTATCACAGGATTTGATGAGGATTACCCGACCAAATCCGACTCACCACTTATAGCAGTTCTGGCTCTTATTACCACCTGGAAACAACCCTACCTTGATTTCTTGGTAGATGGAAAATTACCCAAAGACGAAGTTTTGAGCCGACAAATCGTCCGACGAGCAAAATCCTACACAATAATCAATGGTGAGCTATATAAGCGGAGTGTATCTAGAGTTTTTCAACGTTGTGTTTCTCCGGGAGAAGGAGTGGAAATCCTAAGAGAAACCAACAAAGGTGAATGCGGACATCACACTGCAACCAAATCTTAGTGGCAAAAGGTTTTCGACGTGGATTTTTATGGCTTACAACTAAGGCAGATGCCGAGAGGCTGGTCAAGACGTGTAAAGGCTGCCATAAATATACCAAGCAAGCCTATGTTCCATGCGATCAGCTACGAACAATTACGATAACATGGCCCTTTACGGTCTGGAGGCTTGATATGGTAGAACCGTTTAAATGGGCTCCAAGTGGAAGTACTCACCTACTAGTGATGGTAGATAAATTCACGAAATGGATCAAGGATAAACCCATAACAAGTTGCGATGGAGCCACAACCAAATGATTTGTCGAGGATGTCATAATCTGATTCGGCTATCCACACAGTATCATTATAGAAAACAGGAGCAACTTTTCAATGGAGAACTTGCCGAGTATTGCGAAGATCAAGGGATACGACTTGATGCACATGTACTTACAATGACAAGAACTTACTAGTGACTAAACATGAGTAGCATGAGGAGCGTCCCTCGTATTCAAGGGACATGAGATTTCTGACTTATACTTTGTCAAGCATGTGCACCATAGTTTGTTCACTTTAACCTTAATCACTTCAAAATGCTTATGATAGGGCAATGAGAGCTGAAAGCTATAAGTACCATAACTCTTGGAGGCTCTTTATGAAACTTGAATCTCTGCTTCCTTCTATGAAGGCCTTTCTTCCACCATTATATTGAGTCTCCACCTTCTACCTTTATGCACCTACTTTGAGAGCATAGTGGCCATTCTTAGTTCTATGTGCATTGTCCCAAGACTAGTTGATTAATGCATAACTTGATATTGCTTGTTCTAAACTATTTGTATATAGTCACTCTTATGAACTTTGAAGGTGTCCTATGCATTTATATTTGCTACTCTATGAGGGACAAGCTGAATACTATTATGCTATGTTTTCTTTATGTGAAACAAACAAATGTCTTGCAAAGCATTGTTATTCATGAATCTTTTGTTTGTGCCTTTTCATGTTGCATCATAGTTTCTTTGTCTTATTGCTAGAACTTTGTCTTTCATGTTATGATTGAAGTACTATGATCCCAGATTTGAATGTTTTACAAATACTTTGATCAAGTTTATGATGGTGCATGTCACCTCAAAAATCATTCTTTCTTTTTATCACTTACCTACTCGAGGACGAGCAGGAGTTAAGCTTGGGGATGTTGATACATTGCAAATGTATCTATAATTTTTGATGTTCCATGCTTGGTTTTATCTACTTTCTTGTGTTTTGTCCACACTTTGGAGTAATTTTCATATGATTTCTTGGACTAACCTATTAACAAGAGCCACAGTGCCAACTGCCTGTTTTCTGCTGTTTTTGGTTCCAAGAATGTCAGAAAATGAATATTCTCGGAATTGGACGGGACAAAAGCCAAAGTGCCTATTTTTCCGGAAGACATCTGAAGCTAGAATACGAGACGAGGAAGAGCTGGGGGCCGGCCACACCACCTGGCCACGAGGCCAGGCCTGGCCCACGCCAGGGGGTGGTTTGGCTGACCCCAGCACCCCCTCTGCCTCTCCTTCCACCTACATATTGCCTTCGGGACCAAAACCCTAAGTACCCGATCAAAAATCCATGAAAGAGTCTGTATCCGCCGTTGTCTCCATCCCTAGATCGGGAGGGATCTGAAGCTCTTCCTGGCACCCTGTCAGAGAGGGGAATTCACCCTGGAGGCCTTCTTCATCATCATGCAAGCCTCCGGTGTGATGCGTGAGTAGTTCATCTCTAGACTACGGGTCCATGTAGTAGCTAGATGGCTGGTTCTCCTCCTTTGTGCTTTCATGTCTAGATCTTGTGAGCTCCGTTCATGATCAAGGTCATCTATTTGTAATTCTGCATGTTGTGTTTGCGGGGATCCGATGGATATTGAGATGCTATTTCAGATTGATTATTGATTCTATCATGTCTTTGTTATTTGTGATCTTGCATGCTTTCCGTTGTTAGTAGCTGTCTTGGCCAAGTAGATGCGAGCAACTCCAAGAGTTAGTATTTATGCTCGATAGTGGGTTCATGCCTCTGGTAATCTGGGGAAGTGACAGAAATCTCTAAGGTACTAGATGTGTTGTTGCTACTAGGGAGAAAACAACAATCCTTTGTTCATAGAACAATCATATTGTTTACTTTACACGCAATTCGTAAAGCAATAATCTGTTGCTTGCAACTTAATACTGGAGGGGGTTCGGATGATAACCTGAAGGTGGATTATTAGTCATAGATGCAGTTGGATGGCGGTCTATGTATAATGTTGTAATGCCCAATCAAGTTCCAAAGGAGTCAAGATGATTACTATATGCATGTATTGCTTTCTCGATGTTTGTCAATTGCCCCGCTGTAATTTGTTCACCCAGCATGTTATCTACACTTAAGGAGAGCCACCTCTAGTGAACTATGGATCCCGATCCTTTCTTATACATACAATCTACAAACTGTTTACTGTTTTGTGTTTACTTTCTGCAAACTATTACTTCCTTCCATTCGATACGTTTAATGCTTTGTTTTCAGCAAAACCGGTGAGATTGACAACCTCATCGCAAGTTGGGGACAGAGTTTTGTGGTTGTGTTGTGCAGGTCTCCACGTTGCTACTAGCACCGGTAGTGCGCCCTACCAAGGCTCAGCTAGCAATACCTTTGGGGTGTTTCCTTGCTCCTACTGGTTTGATTAAACCTTGGTTTCATAACTGAGGGAAACTTACTGTTGTGATCATCATACCTTCCTCTTGGGGTTCCCCAACGACCTCCACATCATCACCGAGCCATCACACACCAGCGGCGTCACAGCTCAGGCTGCGCGGCAGCGGACTAGACTACCAGCGCTAGAAAGGATTAGGGCAGGGAAGTGGCTACGGCGGAAAACGGGAGAACACATCGGTGTCCTGATGCACCAGCGCTAGAAAACTTTGGGTCGGAACAGTGACGGCCTCGTCCGACTCAACCTATTAGATAACATTACCAAAAATTGGGTCCAGCTCGAGTTCAAAAATAAAGCCCAGCCCGACCCATCTATTTACTGACGTAATAGGGATAAGTAAAAGCATGACTAGCTTTGAAAAGAACAACGTCATGATTACAAACGGGCAGCAAGTACAGTATTCAAACAGCCCATCGTGAGATCAAGCACTAGCACATACTAATTTTATTTTTTCTTTCCAATTTCTTTCTTTTCTCCAACTTCTTGTTCCATAACCCAATTTAAATATTCTCAAGGTTATTTTCTATAAGATCGAATAGACAAATACTTAGCAATAAATTTGGGGTATTACACTGACTCACTTGAGACTTGGATCCTACCTTTTGTTTTTGAATTTTCAGGAACCCCTTCAAGATTCTACATCCGAAGAAGAATCAAGCTAGATGATGGAATATAACTATAGATCCTAGAGGCTTTTGGGGGCTACAGTTGGGGATATTCTTTCTGGGTATACCCATTGTGACTCAATGACTAGGGTGACCCACTTCGGGTTAGAGCTATGCTTCACGGTCGGCCCAGTCAGAGAGAGAAGATGGAGGCTCGTCCATCTACGGGAAGGCCCAGAAGACTTACAGACTTAGGCATGTAGGAATACTTGTAGTCCAAGATGTACTATGTACCCACTCTGTATCGTAGCCGAATAGGACTCTCCTGTTACCCTCGGACCAGATGATTATATAAGCTGTCCTAGGGACCAGTCTTTAGGGGATGCACTACAACCACAACTCGCATAGGTGAAACCTCTCTTGTAATCTATTATACTTCTAGCTCTGCCGATATACTAGACATGAGTAGGATCTGTTCATCATAGTCGGATCTAAAGAACCATATGTCTTACAAGAGTAGGAGTAGGAGCTTGTGTGCTCACCATCCTAGAGAACCATATGTCATACACCACACCTTTTCCCACGCCTCGAGCACCCCCTCATGGCGTACTTGTCTTCAATCTGATGGCAGTCCATGGAAGAATAAGGTATAGCAACAGAACTTATTAAACAAAATCAAATTGATGTTCTACAAAATTTTATAATAGAAGACAAAATGAATCTTGCTATGCAACAATGTAAACATCAACAACTTCGGTTCCGTGATAGTTACAATAAACACCTCATGCTCCATAAGAAAGATATAAAAGAATTGAATGTAGTCTTTGATGATCTAGGACATGCTGCTAGTCATCTTAATAAACATATTAGTATAGTGAATATTCAATTTGATCAAATTTCCCAGACTAAAGCTTTGATTTTAAATCAAAGTAATCATGATTACAATACTGTGTCTACTAATATTGTTACTAGACGTGGTATAGAAACACATTAACCTCCAGGGCCACCTTGGTATCAAGAAGAACAGGCCTAGAAGGCAAAAGAGACTCAGGAAGAAAGTCAAGAAGACGAGGATCTTGTTGATCCACAATATGACATTGATCTTGAAGCCCAAAGAAAAGAGAAAGAATCTTCAATGGAAAATGAAGAAGAGGAAGATGCGGAAGATAAAAATAAACAATATGACACAAATGTTGAAACTGTCGATCAAGGAGAAGAAGTTGAGCTTAGCCATGACCAATAGGAAGAAGTGATTATATCAAAGGAAAATCAAGTTGAAAAGCAGAAGCCGAAAATAAGGAAGAAGAACAAAAAATATGTCAAGTCAACGCCCAATGTAAAGGAGAAGATAAAACCAACTAAAAATAAAATCCCTTATCCTAATTGTGTTCAATATGAACCTGATAAGAGTATCTATGATTCATTTGGTGAGGCTCTAAGTAATCCTTGTTTATAAATTCCTCTAGCTGGTACAATTTAAGTTCCTACCTACAAAAAGTTCATGTGAGATATTCTTAACAGAAATAAGAAGGTAACTAAGACTGTAGCGGTGATGACAAGCTATGGAGATAAGCTTCCTGCTAAGCTTGGGAATCCTGGTATACCAACTATTTCTTGTCCTATGGAAAAACTAACATATGCAATGCCCTATGTGATTTAGGTTTAGGTGTTTGTGTCATGCCTTATTCCCTCTTTAGAAAACTTAATATTAGAGAATATTCTCCTACTTATATTACCTTGCAAATGGATGATAAAACCACTAAATAACCCATTGTTATGATCGAAGATATTTTACTTAGAATTGATCAAAATTTCATACCCACTGACTTTATTATACTTGATGTTCCTGAAGATGAAAACTTTCAATCATCCTTCGAAGACCTTTTCTTAGAACTGCAAGAGCGAAAGTTGATTGCACTAGTGGGAAAATTGTCTTCAACATCTATGATAATCAGATTGTCTGTTACTTCCTGAAGAAACAAGAACATGGTGGAAAGTATGTACCACCACCTAAATGTGTTCATGTGGTAAGTACCCTCGATGAAGGGAATCCCAAGGTATGTGGTAAAAACTCAGAGTTTGGTTGAGTAGAATCAACAACTTCTAAATAAATGCTTGATTGGAGTCAACCCATCTTTCTATAAAGATAGTATAGTTATTCTTGTGTTTAGTTGTCTAATAAAACTCTTGTAGCCAAAGTTTTGTAGGGAAAATAGGCAGATAAGAAGTCGTGGTTTAAGTGTGAAGGAAGATATTGAAAAGAAAAGAAGAAAGAAGTCTTCATAACCTTTAATGACCAATGGTACGACCGGAGGGCATAATTCCATCCGCCTGTACCGAAGACCCAGAAGAGGGAGAATTTACTCTATCGAGATAGAGATTTTAACGAGCTGTAGTACGACCGGGCGCATCTGTACCACGTGCCCATACCGAGTCTCTACAAAGTAAGCAAGATTTTCTTCCAAGTTATTACACAAATAGCAATCATCAGTACAACGAGACACGCTCGTATCGTCCACCCGTACTGAGCCTCAGGTTTGATATCAAACCCAAACCAACATATCCAACAGTGACGACTACCAGTACAGGTGGGACATGCCTATATCGTCTGCCCATACCGAGTGTATCTCCACTCAAAGAAGACAGCGGCCGGCTGGGCAACCAAGCCAACCATCTTCTTCCTCTCTTTTTTCTCTCTCTTTCTCTCTCAAACTCAAACCCCAACATCCTAGAATCCATTATTATTCTATGATTTCATTCGTTTTATTTGGGGAATATTCACATCGGTAAGCTTCTCACCTGATCCATGCTTTATTTTCTGAAATCCATGGTTAAATCCCTCACATTGGCTATCTAGATGAGTTCTTAAATATTTTTAGATTCTTGGTAATTCCTCACGTTAGGATTCAATTTTTTTACCTGTAATCGTCTTGTTATATGATATAAACTGTATGCCTATAGTTTTATTTTGACATATTTTGTAGTGCAATGAATATTGGAAGGATTTTCCATACCGGAGGGAAGCCAGGAGGATCAGGAGCGTCTGGGAGCTCCATTGCGCTAGGCTCGAAGAAGAGGCCCCAGGAGGGGTACGCTCTAAAGTCCGCCTTGAGCAAGGACTACGTGAGAGTGAGTGCTCGCGATGTGCTTTGCACCAAGTTGGTGTGCAGCTAGTTCCTCTCTCACCATGGTTTGAAGGAGGACTTTGACATGATGGCTAAGAATGCTGGTATGAACGTCTTTGCCACCCTCGCTATCAACACCTTGAAATGCTCCATGTACGAGTTCCTCTCGACTTTCCATGATGACCTTGCACTCCAACAACATCATTGTAGTGTAAGTTTTGTACTCAATGGGCAGCCCCAGAATCTTACTTTCTATGAGTTTTGTGATTGCTTCGGGTTATCCTATGAGGGAGAGCTTGATATTACTGAAGAAATCCTCACAGAGGCAATGCTTTCTTGGGAGAAAATTTCTGTTCACAGGGATGTTGATTTTATGTAGAAGAAGACCACCACCATTCGTTAGTTTCATACCTTCATGGCGAATTCTATTTTTGGGAACGGAGACACTGGGAAAATGGCTAGCCCAGAGATATGTGTGCTTTACATGGCTCTCCACCAGGATATGGTGCATAAGGTAAACTTAGGTGCATTTCTAATCCAACACTTTCGCCGCCAAAGGTCGCCCACTCAGGGGATGTCACGTCTCGCCTATGCTGACATCGGGCATGTTGGACACCCCCTATTTGTTCGGTAGTGGGCATGAAGGTGTTCCAGCCTCAACGTCGGTGAAAGAACCTGCTGATACGGGCATACAACACACAAAGAGCACGCACACACATTTTTTACCTAGGTTCGGGCCACCCTTCGGCTAACAACCCTACATTCTGCTTTAGTGGATTATCTAGGGTGGATCAAGGTACAAGGAGATGATCTCTATGGTGCCGGGGAGATACTTTCTCTCTATCTTCTACACTCCCCATGCTTCCTCTTTATTTCTTTCTTTCCTCACTTCTTTGCTTTCTCCCTCCGGCTCAAGCCCCCAACATTCCTGCTCTAGATCCCTTCCAAGACCTATCTCAAAGATATCTCCACTTGGCCACTAAGAAGCCCTCTGAACCTCTCTCCTTCCTGAAAACCCTTCTCCTCCTTCACCTCTATGCACCAAAAAAACCCTCCTCCTCCAACTCTCGGCCAAGTGCCTCCTTTTATACACCAAGGGGTCACCACAGGGCCTACATGGAGCACCATCTAGGGCGTTTCCGGGCTCAATAGCAGGATGCCATGTGGTCTTCAAGCAGATAGGCAGCGCATGTGGCTAATGGATGGCTAGGGGTGGTGCTTAGATGCACTCGATGGCTGAGTGACAGCTCAGGATCCGAGTTATAACCCGTGCCAATGATGCACTACAGTGGACTGCAACGCCATGATGATGTCCAGGAATGCTGACGCATCGCAGATTCCCAAGGATGGGCCTGACACACCTTGTCAGGCACAGTTGACTCTGGTTCCCAAGCAAAGCATAGCCTAGGAGGGGGCTCCCATAGTTCTTCTGGAGCTCGGTCGAGGCTGCTCCTCGGCCTCGCTGCCTCCAACAGTGCCCTTGCCCTCCTTCTGGGGCACCCCCGGAAGGAGGGGTAGGATTTCCTTGCGCTCATCATTGTCTTTTCCTCCTTGTCCGTGCCTGGCTGGTGGATCGAGGCGTGTCATGTAGCATTCGTCTCAGCATAGGCACCTTCAGGATAGCTGACACTTAGTCTCCATAGGCTAATCATGAGAAATCAATACTTGCTTGGAGCACATGGTGCTTGTATCCTCGCGATGCCCTTGCTGGCCAAGCCACGTATTTGCTGGGTCGCTGACCGGTGGGTCCTGGTCCACGCGCTAAGGCGCAATGCGAGGGACCCCTGATCCCATTCTGCCGAAAGAATCCCCCGGTCAAGGGCTGGCAACTTGCGACACAGATTGTGATTTGATGAAGAGGCTGTTATCGGGCTTCGCCCTTTAATAGCGTGTGGGCCCACTCCACATTGCGGGAAGTGCGACAAGACTAGACGACATGCTTTCCCATCCCACATTGCTGACATGCACATGCTTGCACACTCAAGTGGTTGTGGGATTGCTGAGCCAAGCCTTGGCTTCTGCGGCAGCCCTCAATGACTGTGCCGCTTCGATTCCTGCAAAATATCTTTGGTGGGGCATGATCGTTTCCCTCCCGTGAGCCGTTGAGATGGGTAGAAAACGTTCCCCCTCCTTTTTGTTATAAAAGGGAGGGAAGACGTGGGGCTGTGGCTCACTCTCCACTTCCCCCACAGCCTTTCCTTCCAAATCCCTGCTCGGTAGTGAAGACAATGGTGCCGGGCAGCTCTGGTGATGACGATCCTCCTTCACGGGTGGGGGAGATGGTTCCCACATCGTCGGAGGGTCTGTGGAGGAGGTGCAGGTGCCGATGCCGCTACGTCTGCTCTGGCACTGGCACGGAAAGCCCACAACCGCGAACTAAGGCCTCGCGCCGCCGCTGTCGCCAGGAAGGCGACAATGGACAGGGAGGACCTCCCTGTCGCCATTCTCCTTCTCCAGGGTGTGGACGTGGCCAGCCTCACTAGGGTCAAAGCAGACGATGCTCAGTCCCTTGTCTGACTTCTTCAATCTTTCCATCTCAGTCTCGGGAGGTATACATGGCGAACTAAGTGGGTCCTGAGTTCTTGGTCATCCTAGGAACAAGGTTCAAGAAGTGGTTGGTGCTTTCCCGTTCCCTGGCCGAGGATTTGAATGGTCTTCACGCACGCGATATAGAGTTGTGCGAGACCAGCGGTGGCCAAACCGTCTAGGATCTTCAGATGGAGATCAATTAAGAGGCCTGCATGTTCCTAATCAAAGGGGTGGCCTTCATTCGCAGAATGGTATAAGCTACGGGCCAGCCACATGCTAAAATTTTGCTACCGGGATGGAGGCCGACTCGTAGTAAAGGTCTTCGATGACACCATGTGCTGCCGCAGCTACCCTCCCTATTCTCCAGTAGATAGGGGGTCGAGGGGGCGCTAGTCCTGATGTAGAGGACGCGCGGGGGTCGACTAGGCACCACAGCACCACCGGGAATGGCAGGGAGCGGCACTTGTCTCCCCCCTTTCCTAGCGCACATCCTTTTCCCGCACCCTTCCGTCGAGCGTCTTCTATGCACTAGTTGCTGCATTGTACATTTTCAAATGTAATGTCAATTGGCTACCAGTATTATATTTACCTTTGCCTTGTGTTATTCGCTCTTTTCTTCATCATGTCATGCTCATACTACCCTTGGTTTGACTGCCTATTGCCGCATCGGCGCCTCTGTGGGGCCGTGGGGCTTCGTTTATCATCTCAGAAACGTTGCTCCCATTTCCTTAGCTCCAGCCTTGCAATTGTCTCATGCCTTGCTTGCAGGGCCAGTCGCCCCTGGTTGCTGCTATCCGGCGGTGAGCCATTCACCCTTGCCGAGACCTTGCCTAGGCCTCATCTTACGTATCCATCAGCTGCTCATCCTGAAACACGATGAACACGCCTAACGGCTTCTTACCCATGCCTCAAGTTTTAAATAGGATGCCGTGTGCTTAATCAGCGCGCATGGTGTTGCCAACTCGAAGGCTGACGTGGGAGGTGTGTCTTCGCGATTTAGTGCTCCTCGGCAATGTGTAGAGCACAACTCTCATACCTCAGGGCGAATCATGTGAGTATGATGTTTCCTGGCCTAACAATCTTGTTACCCATGTCCGACCTCGAGAAAATCCAAAGGAATGCAAAATCCCAAAAAGGCTCAAAAAATGAAAACGGGTGGAAGAATGAGAGCAACAAGATTTCCATTCCAAAATGGGGGCAGCCCTTGGGTTACAAGCGGTTTACACATAGGTGGGCCAGGCCAGATACGCTAGTATTCATCGCATTTTCCTAGAGTACTACACTCACTCCCGGGCTTTAAGGTTTGTCGGGAGCACCACGCACGCTCCCGTGCTTTCATTTGCCTGAGGAACCTCCACTCACACCCGGGCTTTAAGGTTTTTCCTGGATTACCATGCCCACTCCCGGGCTTTTAAGGTTTGTGAGGAGTACCACGCACGCTTTCGGGCTTTCATTTGTCGGGGGAACCTCCACTCACACCCGGGAGTTTATTATAAATATATATATTTTTGTTTTTGTTTTTTAAAAGGTTGTTAGGAGCACCACGCATGCTCCCGGGCTTTCATTTGCCAGGGAAACCTCCACTCACATCGTGGCTTTTTAGCTGGTAGGGTGGATGCAAGAAGTTGTTAGCTTACTCGGATAGCCACCAGTACCAGAAAGGTCATCAGAACTAAGTCCTAGAAAGGGTCGCAGCATTTTCCCAGACGAGCCGAGAATCGGGGCGAAAGGTTGGTCCGAATCGGACAGTGAGCCGGTGTGAGTCACAGGGGAAGCAGTGGTTGCTAGTTTGAACAGTTGTTCAGAGTAGAAAATAGAGTCCCTGATATGACCCTTCACGGTCAAGGTCCACCACGAGGAGGGAAGCTTGAGCGAGTTGTAGGCATGGTGGGAGACCACCATGAACTTTGCCAAGGCAGGGCGCCCTATTATGCAGTTATACGGCAGGGCAATGTTCACAGCATCAAAGATAATGTTCTCAGTGCGGTAGTTGTCTTGAGTGCCGATTGTGATTGGCATCTTAATCTTCCCCCATGGCTGGATAGCTCCTAGGCTTACGCCCATAAAAGACCCCGTAGGGGCCAATTGATCCTTAGTGATCTGGAGCTTATCCAACAGCTTTGCCGAGAGGATATTGAGGCCAGCCTCTCCATCCACCAGCATCTTGGTAACTCGAACATTCTTTATGATAAGGGATACCACCAGGGGTAGAGTGCTGACCCCGGTGTTGCGGTCTGGATGATCTCCCGCATCAAAAGTAATCGGCACGTAAGACCACCGAAGTGGCCTTTGCACCTCCGGGCTGGGCTGCACGACGCACAGTTCATGGATGAAACGCTTAAACTCCCCGTGGGAAGTCATGGTGTAGGCTCCTCCGTGTGTGCACGCACAGTCATGTACCTGTGGGTAATGTCTGCACCCGTCATCGCACCACCTTGGTTAACGGCATGGCCATTTCTGCGCAGTTGAGGGGTTGCATTGCTGCGGACCCCTCCGTGCCCCGCTCTTGCTCCGCCTCCATCTCCTCCTTGTGCAGCGCCCATGTTGCCCGCGCGACCTCCTATGGGGGCGGCTAGGCCAGGTTGTACTGGGCAATCTCTTGCATGATGGCCAACCTTGTTGCAACGACAATAGTTCCCGAGGGTACCGTTAGCCCCTACTAAACGATGCGCCTCTTTTGTCCCTCGGTGTAACTAAGGATGGAGCAGTATTTCTGAGCATCATGCTCGTCGAACTCGTGCACAGGGAACCACTTCCCTATGGCGGGCTTGGCAGTCGCCACTTCTTCCTCCGCTGTGGTTTTCTTCTCAGCCTCGGTGGGAGCACTAGGATCGGCAGCCAATGCCTGTCAGACGCCCTGCTTACATGAGACACTCTTCTTTGCAACAGTGCTTCTCGGGTCCGCCGCTCCAGCAGCTTCCCGGGCAGCATCCTCGGGCGTGAGGGATCCTTCCTCTGCTAAGGAGCAGAGGTCAGCCAACACCCATAACTCGTGGATGCTCTTGACGGGATGCATGTTAAGCTCTTCGTGTATCTTGGTGTTGTGCACATTCATGGTGAACACGCCAATAATGGCGGCGGCCTCCGCCTCTGGTATAGTGTGGACAATCTGTGAAAATCGCAGCATGAAGTCTCGTAGCCCCTCTTTACTCCCTTGGACCACTATGTGGAGCTGAATTAGTGTTCTCGGGCGTTTGAAGGCTCCCTAGAACGCGCTCACAAAGCGAGTACACAACTCGGCCCAGGAATGAATGGACTCCTTGGGTAGATGCATGAGCCAGGACAAGGTCGTGCCCTTCAGGGCCATTGGAAACCAAGTGGCCATGACCTTCTCACTAGAACCAGCAGCCACCATTGTTGTAGAATAGATAGCCAGAAACTCCTTCAGGTTGGTGTTGCCTTCAAACTTGACATGGAGAATGAGACAGAACTTTGGCGTCCACACCACCTGCCGTAAAGCAGGAGAGAAGGCGGGAACCACTTCCGTATCCCAAAGCCATGCTTCCCGCCTAAGTTGCACCCTGCGGGTTGTAGACGGTCGCACCCGCAACCTGTTGACACAACTGGAGTGGGTAATCTCGAACTAGCGCCTCGTTCGTAGGGGCAGAATCGCCTCGGTGCCCTTCAGCACAACAGTGCTCAGGGTCGGAAGATGAACCCACAAAGAGGTGGTCTTGTTCAGCAGGCCTCGGGGATCCAGCCCCCAAGTGGCCTGCGGCATGGTTGTCGGTCCTCCTTACACCGTCGCGGCATCCAGTAGCCCCTGGTCTAGGGGTAGCGTTCCGAGGATACAACCTCGGGTAGGGTTTTGCATGGGTCCTGTAGTGGTGGTAGGAGCGCGCTCCTCCGCACGCCTCGGCTCCATGTGGGACTAGGAACGAGCGTGGGCATACTCTTGGTGTAGCCTGATGAACTCTAGCTGCCCGTCGAGGTCGTATCTCCACGCCACATACTCTGCCGTCCCGGGAGATGGTGGGTGTTGAGCTATGACACGGGCAGCAGCGATTGCTTCCCCCAAAGGTAGGTTCCCAGGGCGGTGGGACTGAGGTTGGCGGTTAGTACTTGGCGCGCTGAGACGAGTCCCTGCGCGAGCTGATGCTTGCTGGGCTGGTGCATGATGCTCTGGATCAGGGTCGGCTCCTCCGGCCCCGATCGATGAGATTCCTCTGGATAGATGGCCCCCTCCGCCGCTGTCTCCTACGCCACATGGGGAGAGGCGCTCCACTAGCGGCGCCTCTTGCGTCGCTGGCGAAGGGATCTTCAAGCGCGAAGCCTGCTGCGTCGCCTAGCGGTGGAACCTCCTGCGCAACACCCCCACCCCC
Source organism: Avena sativa (assembly GCA_916181665.1). Classification (NCBI taxonomy): domain Eukaryota; kingdom Viridiplantae; phylum Streptophyta; class Magnoliopsida; order Poales; family Poaceae; genus Avena; species Avena sativa. Next base: position 343,401,438 of record OV702288.1, read on the forward strand.
GCCAGTATGCTTGCCCTCCTCAACCACAGGGTCCGGTTGTGATGGCAGCGATGGTGGCGCGGTTGCGTTTCGCCCTAGATGCAGGGAGGCACCTGTTGTTGGGCTCGCAACATAGAAAACAAAGAATTTCCTATGATGGGAACTATACGCCAAGATCTATCTACTAGATACAAGCAACGGGTGGATATACATCCATAGAGAACTTACCCTCGAAGACAACAAAGCTTTGTTAATGAGATGGAACTTGTGGATGATGTAGTCGTACACTTGGCGATCTCAAGATCGTGATGAAGTCCAGCAGGTCAGGCTCTAGCACGTCCATCAGATCCAGCTCCAGCAAGTCTAGCACCACCAAGTCCAGCACCACAAAGTAGTGGTGCATCCGTGATCGCACACACGTCCGCTACCCCGACAACCTCCATCCCTCGCTCCAGCAAAGCAGCGGAAGCAGTAACTCCTTTTCTGGTAAAGCCACCGGGAACATGTATCTCGCTAATCCGAGACCATGGGGAATAACTAGAGGGAGAGAGAGATCCTTCACGAGGAGGTGTGAGGAAGAAGGGGTGTGAGGGGTCCTTTTATAGGAGGAGGGGGGTGCCCCTCCCCATGGCCGGCGCCTCATGGAGGTGACCCCTCACCTCCCCCATTCATGTGGTGGTAACCCCACCGGGAACATGTATCTCGCTAATCCGAGACCATGGGGAATAACTAGAGGGGGAGAGAGATCCTTCACGAGGAGGTGTGAGGAAGAAGGGGTGTGAGGGGTCCTTTTATAGGAGGAGGGGGGGGTGCCCCTCCCCATGGCCGGCGCCTCATGGAGGTGACCCCTCACCTCCCCCATTCATGTGGTGGTAACCCCCTCCACATTAAAATGCCCCTTCACATTCTCTTTTAAAGTCATTTAGTAAAACTCTTTTATTAATTTTATTCAGAATTTTGTTAATTACTTTAATTAACAAACATTCACATAAAACCCCCTGCAACATTACAATATTACATGCAGAACCAATTTCTGCAATTTCACCTGAAACAGTTTCGATGTCTATTGAAATAATTCCAGCACTTTCTTAAATCTTTATCTGAAACATATTTGCTCCAAATGGTGTCGGTGTCCCTTCAGTGTGTCACCCTACGGTTCACGAATAATGCAGACATGATCGAGACCCCTCTCAGATCAATAATCAGAAGCGGGACCTAGAGATCCATACTAACTCCTACACATTCAACAATGACTTATGTGATCGTGAGAACCTTTAACACTAGTAACTAAATCCCTTTGTCTCGCGATATATTACATGTCCGAGTTCGATCATCAGTATCTCGATACCTAGTTTGATCTTGTTACCGACATGTACTCTTTTCTTGTTCCCGTAATATAACATTCTAGTGATCTCATCACTTGCTTGCAAGCTAACTAATGTGATATCACTGAGAGGGCCCAGATTATATCTATCCGTCATCAGGATGGACAAATACCACTATTGATCCATGAGCCTCTACATAACACTTTCGTAGCACTGAACCCACCTTTATAATCACCCTTTCACGGTGTGACGTTTGATGTTATCAAGATACTCTTCCAGTGTTAGTGATTGACATGATCTCATGGTCTAAGGACTAGGATTACTTCGTATGATGTTATAGCAATATAAACACAATGACTTTGATCATAATGCTATACTTCGGATGAATGTTCATCACATTATTCCATAAATGTTGCGACCTCGTTATTAACAACATCCAATGTCCATGATCAGGAAACCTTGATCATCTTGTTAATCAACGGGCTAGTCTATAAGAGAGGCATAACTAGGAACCTTTTATTTGTTTATTAAACACACATGTATTGATGTTTCCAATCAATACAATTATAGCATGCAAAATAAACATTTATCATAAACATGGAATAAGATAATAACCACTTTATTATTGCCACTCGGGCATATTCCCTTCACCTGTGACGGTAGTCACGCGTCGTGCATGAGGCTCGGCATCCAAGCCCCCAGTCATGGGAAGGGCATGGGAGCGAGTTCATACAGCAGGCGAGTCTACCGCGGCAGTGCTAGTCCCTGCGCTAGCACCTCTCGTCAGCGCCATGGCTGGTGATGGGGCGGTCGATGTCGATTTTGAACACGAAGATGAAGAAACGTTGGTGACTATGACGGTGATGACAACAAATCTCACGAGGCATGGGCACAATGAGGATGATCGCTGAAGCCGAAAACATGAGCTCCCCCCTACCTGGCACGCCAAATGTCGGGTCTCGCCTATGTTGACATCGATGATGTTGGACACCCCTATTTGAGCGGTAGTGGGAACGAAGGTGTTCCGGCCTCAACGTCGGAGAAGGAACCTGCTGATACAGGCATACAACACACACATAGCACACACATGCATTTTTTTACCCAGGTTCGGGCCGCCCTTCGGCTAACCACCCTGCATCTAGGGTGGATCAAGGTACAAGGAGATGATCACTATGGTGTCGGGTGACGCTTTCTCTCTAGCTTCTACACGACCCGGGCTTCCTCTTTCTTTCTTTCCTCACTTCTTTGCTTTATCCCTCCGTCTCAGGACCCTAACATTCCTTCCCTAGATCCCCTCCAAGACATCTCTCAAAGACCTCTCCACTTGGCCACTAAGAAGCCCCCTTAACCTATCTCCTTCCCGAAAAACCCTTCTCCTTCACCTCTACGCCACCCAAAAAACCTCCTCCTCCAACTCTCGGCCAAGTTCCTCCTTTTACACACCAAGGGGTGACCAAAGACCGATGTGGAGCACTATCCGGGGTGTTCTCGGGCTCAATAGCAGAGTGCCACATGGTCTTAAGGAAAATAGGCAGTGCCTATGGCCAATGGATGGCCAAGGGAGATCGTCATATGCACTCGATGAACGAGTGAAAGCTCGGGCTCCGAGATGTCACCCCTGTCGATGACGCGCTGTAGTGGACTGCAGCACCATGATGATGTACAACAATGCTAACGCATCGTTGATTCCCAAGGCTGGGCCTGACATGAGTTGTCACGCACAGTTGACTCCGGTTCCCGAGCTGCACCTAGCCCAGGAGGGGTGCTCCCATGGTCCTTTTGGGGCTCGATCGAGGCCGCTCCTTGGCCTCACTGCCTCCAATAGTGCCCTCGCCCTCCTTCTGACACACCCCCTAAAAGGAGGGGCAGGATTGTATTGCGCCCGTCGTTGTATGTTCCTCCTTGTCCGCGCCCCGGCTTGCGAATCTCGGCGTATCTTGTAGCGTTCATCTCACCCATAGGCACTTGTAGCATAGCTGACACGTAGTCTCCATAGGCTAATCATGACAAATCCATACCTGCTTGGAGCACACGGTGCTCATCCTCGCGATGTCCTTGCCGGCCAAGCCACGTATCTTCTAGGTCATTGACCGGTGGGTCCTGGCCCACGCGCTAAGGCGCAATGAGAGGGACCCCCGATCCCATTATGCCGACAAGGGATATTCATTGTGTGGTTTGATCACTCAAATTGCCTATGCAAGTGAGTTCACCATGCTCCAAGAAAGACCGGTACCAGGTAGTAAATACTTGGATGTTGTTCACATGGCAATAACCAAATACATGGGAGTCTACAGGGCTCACCATCCTTCCCATGCTTATCAATTTTATTATGAACCTAACGGTGAAGTTCACAAAATTATTCTGCATTTTGTTAGAGATTTTGGTTTGCCAGGAAAGCAGAGTTCGGTCCTCGATGAGGAGGAGTTCCAACAAGCAATGATCATCTCGGGAAGGAAGCGCCTCCATAAGGAAATCCCGCTTGGGAAAATGCGGGAGTGGACCAAGAGCAACACCAATAGGAGGATGAGCAAGGTTGGAACACCATGGGCTGGGATGACTATGGCCAGCAACACCAACACCAAGAGCACTTCCCCCAATACCAGCAATAGCAGAACATGCCACCACCACAGCTGGGATACAACTATGTCCCAAGAGGTTTGTTTGATCAGTTGGTGTCTCGTGTCGGTGGTGTAGAAAACACACTTCCTAACGTGAATGCCAATGTCACTTCCCTCACTCAGAACTTCACCCATTTCATATCTGATTCCAGAACTACTACACGTACAATCTGCAGTAGCAGCTGCCGCCCAATGATGGCGACAGTAATTGATCCAAGTTAGACCAAGAGTCCAAGCTTGTGGAGGTTGAACTCCTTGATAGCTCCAAATTTCATCACTTTTTACTATTGATTTTCCTCTTGTTTATTGTCGGATTTCACTAAAGATTACCCCTTTTACTAATGTTAATGTTGCAATTAGTGAATCCTTGGTTTCTTGTCATGGTTTTCAGGTAACAAACATTTATTGAAGATCTAATAGCATTTATGGGCTAATTGCGCCCAATGAAGCAAATCCCCAATTGGAACCCCTTTCATTGAAGGCGTTCAGTACGCGTAACGACCATCGTTACGGTCGGGACGCGCCCGTACCACCCGCCCATACTACATGTTGACGGCTCCCTTATAACAATACAAGCAACTTTCATGAAGGCGAGGAGACGAAAAGAACTACATAACAGAAGATACAGCCGCTGCAAGCCATCTAGGGAGGTAGATCAGATCTAGAAGAGGAGAAGAACTTCAGCTTGTTCCTCGATGATCTCTACCTCTAAACCACACACTCCACCATCATTCCCATCATTACTTAGAGAGAGAGAGATATTGGCACTTGTAAGACTAGGGTTCAATACTTTGATCTACCTTTGGTTTGTATTTGATTTGATATTTAATCACTATTGTGGTTTGCTACAATAACTTTGAGATGATTCTTATTTGCAATACAATTAGGCATTTGATTTGTGTTCCTCTCATGTCTAAGTAAATCCCCAAATGTATGGGAGATGTAGGGGATTGGTGAGATGTGTTGTGCCTCCTTTAATTTTATCCATTTGTGGTCGTTGTAGTGTTTATTTAATAGTGAGAATGATTATCTATGTTTTCCTAATGCTTGCTATCTAATTTAAGGGCCCAAGTAACATGATCTAAAGATCTCATTGGTATGAACTTGTATGCTAGTAATTCGGCGACACTCGAGTGACGCGGCCGATATCAAAGAAGAGGTAGTAGTACTTGAGGACAACAAGGAACCATCAAGATTAAAGCCTTGATCCGGTCGCAACTGCCCATGGTCGTGGTAACAGGTAGATGGATCATTTGGACTAGTAAGAATTGGCCATGATGACTCCTAGTCGGTATACAGGTTGCTTTCCTACTCACTTAGAAATACGAAATATCACTGTCACTTATTCCACTTCGTCCATTTGGCACCTTCACTATCATCACAAGTTGTTTCTCTCTACGCCTAACTTCTCATCTACAGGAACTTTACACACTTTTTGCATCTTTACTTTTATGCAATTTACTTATTTCCTAAGCAAGTTTCCTCTATCTTTTACTCACAACTTCCACTTTCATCTTTTGTAGTCAATTTAGTCATGACCTCTAACACCTTGGGTGCGACAAAAACATCGTATAAAAACACTTACCTAGGCTTCTTGGGTGGATCGATATAAAAACTGGAATTGATACTTCCGTGAAAACTTACTTTGACAAACCTGTACACTTGCACACCATCAAGATATTTTCTGGCGTAATTGCCGGGGAGCTAAGCGCTAAGTGTTGTTTCTTGACAACAACAATTGTTGATACCATTCTTGATCTCCATTGAGGACAGAGGTACCACTCGACCAGGAAAAACTTATTTACCTCCATATATTGATCGTGTTCTGATCGAGAGACATCTAGAATTTATTGGAAGATTTACTAATTCACGTACTATAGACGTGAACAACTTGATTCCACTAATGGCAGATTTGACCATTATCCAAGGGGCCGAACCTGAACTACCTTTGGCAGAATATGGGAATCCATCTAGGCACTTAAGGAAAATGCCTATTCTTTGTCCTGAACTTGAAGGCCAGGAAATCAAAATATATCCTGAGCTAATTTATATGATGAAAGAGATTGCTTTCCTAGGAAAAGAAGAGGAAGACCCTAGTGACCACTTGACAAGGGTCCATGACCTTTGCACTACTCTTAAACTAGCAAGTCTACCAATAGAGTTTGTACCCCTTAAACTCTTTCGCTTGTCTCTGAAATATAATGCTCTTGCTTGGTTACAATCATTACCCAATCATACTATAAAAAGCTGGGAAGAATGCATCCGAGAATTCATGCATAAATATTGTCCATTCAATAAAATCATGCAAATCAAACATAGTATAACAAACTTTATTCAAACAGTTTCAGAAAACATTTATCAAGCATGGAATAGATTTTATGCAATGATTATGAATGTCCCAAATCAGGGTTTTAACGAGCACTTAGTTATTCAATAGTTTTATAATGGGATTAATGACAAGACAAAAGAAGTGATTGATCTGTCTATAGGAGGAGCAATATGCAACTTAATACTGTCAGAATGTGCAAATCATTTTGAGGTAAAATCCTTTAATGATGAACAATACAATCTAGTTGTGGATGCTGAACCACGGAAAGGTATGATTCACATACCACCAGATTTTATACCCAAGGTCAAAAGGTCCATGGAAGAAAAAGGTATTGCTTTAGAACTTGTGAAAGAGAATAATGTTGACATTCTTCAAACTTATGTAATAGAAGATGATATAAATCTTGTAATGCAGAAGTTTAAATATCAACAGAATCAATTCCGTGGGAAAAATATAAACGTCTTATGACATAAGAAAAGAATATAAGAGATCTAACAAAAGTGGTTGATGACATAAGAAAAGAATCAAGCCACAAAACATTTAGATAGATATCTAAGTATGGTTAAAACTCACTGTGAGAAAATGAATCCCAAAGTTTGATTTTTAACCAAGGAAATTTCAATACTATTTCAACTAACATTGTTACTAGACATGGTACAGAAACTCAGGAACCACAAGGACCACCTTGTTATCAAGAAGAACAAGCTCGAAAAGCAATAGAGACTTAGGACATGAGTCAAGAATATGAGGATTTAGTTGATCCCCATGATGACATTGATTATGAGGCCCAGAGAAGGGAGAGTGAAGCTTCCAAAACTAGAGAAGAAGGGGAAGCAGGGGACAAGCATAAACCATATGATTCGGAGTATGAGACAATTGTTTCAAGGGAAGAAGCCAATATCAGAAAGGAACAAGAACAGCAAGTTATCATCCCACGTGAAGAACACATCGATAAGCAAGAATCAGCCTCAAGGAAAACCAAAAAGAATGCTAAACCTATGGCAAAGGTAAACAGAAGGTAATACCTACTAAAAAGAATATTCCTTATCCTAACCGAGTTCAATACGAACCAGATAAAGCTAATTATGACTCTTTTGTTGAGGCACTCAGAAGCTTGCGTTTAGAACTTCCTTTAACTGATGCTATTTAAGTTCCTACTTATAAATTTTTTATGTGAGATATTCTTAAGAGAAATAAGATGGTAACTAATACTGTAGCAATAATGAAAAGTTTTGGTGATAAGCTGCTTGCTAAGCTTGGGGACCCAGGTATACCAACCATCTTCTGCGCAATTGGGAAAAATAATATATTGAATGCTCTTTATGTCTTAGGAGCAGGTGTTAGTCTTATGCCTTATTCCCTATTTAAGAAATTGAATCTTGGAGAATGCTCTCCTACATCAATCACTTTACAAATGGAATATAAAACAACTAAACGACCTATCGGTATGATCAAAGATGTTATACTTAGAATAGATCAACATGTTATACCCACTGATTTTATTATTCTTGATGTTCCTAAGGATGACAAACTTTCTATCATCCTTGGAAGACCTTTTCTTAGCACAGCTGGAGCTAATGTAGATTGCTCTAGCGGTAATATTTTTTTCACTATATATGATGATCATATTGTTCGATACTTTCCAAAGAAACAAGAACACAATGGAAAATATGTTCCGTCGCCTAAGCGTGTTCAAGCGGCAAGAACAGAAGATAAATAGGAGCTTGAGGTAAATGCTAATGATATGGAGTTTTGCTGATCAGAACTCTAGAATAAAATACTTAATTGGAGCTAACCCATTCTCAATAAATTAAGTTTAAGTTTTTATTATATTACTATTTTATTATTTGTGTGTTCTAATAAATTTATTTCGAGTCTTGAGTTTATTCGGAGAATTTACCTTAGCGAAGTTGACAGGAACAGGAAAAATGAAGAAATGAAAAAGGTTCATATCAGATAACGAGCAGTGGTACGACCGGGGTACGCTCATACAACGCACCCGTACCAACTCTCGGCAATTTCAGCGAAGGGAACAATACCGGTAATGAGAGGTGCTATGGCCGAGATGCGCCCGTACCGAACCTCGACGAAGCAACCAAAGTTGTCAGTACCGATAACAACCAACGGTACGGTCGGGGTGCACCCATACCGCATGCCCGTACCAGGTCGACTAGGTTTGATGTTGAACCCTAACTTTTTTCCAACAGTGAGGAACACCGATACGGGCGGGTAGCACCCGTATATACTGCATTGCCTGATGAACCACAAGTATAGGGGGTGTATCGTAGTATTTTCGAGGGAAGTGAAACCCAATTTATTGATTCAAGACAAGGGGATCCAAATAATATTTATAAGCCTTAACAACTGAGTTGTCAATTCAGCTGCACCTAGAAACAATCTTGCTCACAGCAGTTTATCAGTAGCAACAGTTTTGTAGTAGGAATAGTAAAGTAATAGCAGTAGTAGAAGTAAAGACAGTAGTAACAATCGCAGTAAACAGTAGGATTAGAGCGCGGTAGGCATAGGGATGGATGGACAAGCGTTGCATGGACAAGACAATTCATATAGGAATCAGAACATAGGGCATTTGCAGATAAATAAGATAAAGCATCCAAGTACTAAGTGATCGTAGGCATGTGTTCCATATATAGTCATACGTGCTCGCAATGAGAACTTGCACAACATCTTTTGTCCTGCCAGCCCGTTTGCAGTGGGGCCTCAAGGGAACTACTAGCAATTAAGGTGCTCCTTTTAATAGAGTACCGGAGCAAAGCATTAACACTCCGTGAACACATGTGATCCTCACATCAAAGACATTCCCTCCGGTTATCCCGATTGCTGTCACTTCGGGGCCTTTGGTTCCGGACAACAACGTGTGTATACAACTTGTAGGTAAGACCATAAACAACACCATCATAATGAATCAATAACATGTTCAGATCTGAAATCATGGCACTCGGGCCCTAGTGACAAGCATTAAGCATAACAAATTGCAACAAAGTCAAAAAGCACTAATAGTAGATACTAGGCACCATGCCCTAACAATCCAATGCCATTACATGAACAATCCCATCCAATCCCTACCATCCCCATAGCCTACAACGGGGGATTTACTCACTCATAGATGGGGGAAACATGGATGGTCGATGGAGAAGCGATGGTGATGATGATGGCGATGATATCCTCCAATTCCCCGTCCTGGCAGGGTGCTAGAACGGAGTTTCTGGTTTCCAATCGTGGAATCTGGTGGTGGCGGTGCAGCAGAACTCTTTCTAGAAAAACATCGAACCCCCTGGGTTTTTAGGTCAGGAGGCAACTTATAGGCAAAGAGGGAGACCGAGGGGGTGCCTTGGGCGGCCAGACCACCCCCTGGCGCGGCCAGGCCTAGCCCGCGTGGCCAGGTGGTGTGGCCAGGCCCTAGCCCCTCTCCGTCTCATATTCTGGCTCCTTGAGTCTTCTTGTGAAATAGGATTTTTGGCATATTTTCCGGGATTTTTCCTGATAGTTGATTTTCTGCACAAAAACTAGACACCAAGGTAATTCTGCTGAAAACATTGTCAGTCCGTGTTATTTGTATCCAAATCACACAAGTTTAGAGGAAAAACAATAGCAAAAGTGTTCGGGAAATAGATACGTTTTGGACGTATCATCGCCAGGTAAAGGCCGACGGCGGCTGGCTCCCAGCCAGCCTCCTTTATGTTCCTCCTCTTTCTTCCTTGTTCTTTCACTCTCCACCTCAAACCCTAACCTCCTAGAACCTTTGATTCATCATTGATTTCGTGTTTTTGAGTTGGGGAATCTTCACCTCGGTAAGTTTCTCACTTGATCCATACTCTATTTTCTGAAATCCATGGTTGAATTCATCACATTGGATATTTAGATGAGTTCATCATATTTTGAGATTATTGTTGATTTCTCACGTTAGAATTTGTATCTCCTGCCTATAATCGTTTGTTCATGTGATAGAAACTTTATGCCTATATTTTTGTTTAAAAAATTTGTAGCACAATTCATAATATTGGAAGGATTTTCTGCTCGGGTACGGCGTGAGCCTCGGGCTCCCCAAGCCGCCGAGTTCGAAGAAGAGGTGCTTGGAGGTGGACAACTTGAGAGCCTACATGATCTATGACTACGAGAGGTTGAGCAACCGCAAGGTTTTTCCCACCTAGTCGGTAAACCATGAGTTCCTCTCCCGCCAAGGTCTTTTGCAGGACTTTGAGTGGATGACTGTCCATGCTGGCATGGTCGACTTCTCCTACCTCAAAGTCGACACCTACAAGCTCACCACGTACGAATTCCTATCATCGTTCCATGATGACCTCGATGCCCAAGAGCGCAATTGCATTGTAAGTTTTGTACTCTATGGGCAGCTCCACAACCTTTCCTTCTATGAATTTTGTGATAGTTTCGGATTCTCCCATGAGGGGGAACTTGATATTGATGACAATGTGCACATGGAGGCAATGCATTCTTGGGAGAAAATTTTTGTCCACAGGAACACTGATTATTTGTGGAAAAAGAGCGCCACCATCCAGAATCCTACTATCCATTATTTTCATATCTTCCTTGTTAATTCTATTTTTGGGAAAGGTGATGTCGGGGCAATGGCAGGCCCAAAAATAAGTGTAACTCATATGTCCTTGCATCTAGAGATGGAGCATAAGGTAAACTTGTGTAGCATCCCAATTGTCTAACAATTGCAATGCTACTAGCCTAGTCTAGATGTTTGGCTACTTCAAATATATAATTGTTGCATCATAATTATATCATGCTCATGTCATCATGCCACCTTGCATTTGAGCATCATATAAAACCCTTTTTGATTTGGCTCTTATCTCATATGCATTATTAATTGTATTTGCCTCTTGATATTGTATTTGGTTCTTGATATATTGTTTAAATGCCCAAGTTGAGTTGGGGGCATATCTTTTATTAACTCCACCACCTTTTCTTTCACCACCTTATAATTCCACCATCCAACTAAATATGGGCTTGGCATTTACTGGTTTTACTTCTAGCTCATGTGGGTTGGGATGGATCCAATTCTTTGCCACATGCTCTCATCTTGGCATCATGTTGTTTTCACAATATTGATATATGAGAGCCACATGGCCACCTTTGCATGCCTTGTGAGTGGACCCTTTTCCCTAGCTTCCATATGGATTAACAAGGAATGAAACTCATGTTGGGATATTGTTTGGACTATTAATCATCTAGTGGCATATACACACTAGCAAGTCCCATCCACAATCCAATGTGATCATTCCCATATACTCCACTTGGAATTCTTTCAATTCCTATGCTTGGGCCTTACTCCAATTTTGGGTTGCATAATAATAATGCCATGAAATAATATTGTTTTCACAAGAATTATCATGGCATTAAATATTTTGCATGGGCCATGCAAGTACCCCCTTTAAGCTTGTCATTTGGATTTTAGTTGGTTTTTGGGAATCCTCTCACTCTCTCATCTCTCTCTTTTAGCTTGAACTTATTTGATCATGCTTACACCACCTCCCCCTCTTTTCTTGTTTTGTTTTGGTTTGATCTTAGTTGTTCTTGGCTTGACCTTGTCCTAGCAAAACCACTCCATCTCTCTCTCTTTAGTCCCTAGACCATCATCACCATACCCATCCTTACCATCACCACCTTTCCTTCTCTTCTCTCTTTTGGCCTAGCTTGGTTTGATCTTGTTCATGCTTGGGCTTGGCAAAGGAGTGCCACCACCTCATCTTTCCCCTCTCTCTCTAAACCCTAAGCTACCCCCATCTAACCTACCCCCCCTTTCTAAGCAAAACCCTAAGCTACCCTTCACCTCTCTCGGCCTCCTTCTTCTCTCACCTAGCTGGCCCCACCATGCCACCCGGCTACCCCCCTCCACCACACAAGCCCTGGCCAAGGCTCCCTCTAACCCTACCCGAGCCATACCCCTCTCCCTCCTACCCTAGCTCCCACCCTAGCACCTACCCGAAGCTACCCCTCTCTTCCTCTCTCTCTACCTGCGTGCCCCACCAGCCGAGCCACCCAGCTGCCACCCCTTGGCCTCACCCGTCCCCACCTGGAAGCCCCTGCCCTGCCCTAGTCCTGCCCTTCCTAGCACGTGAGCAAGGAGAGGAAAGGTGGCCGAGCCACCCTTTTCCATCTACTCCACCCCACGGCATCTCCCTCTCCCTCTCGGCTTTATCCTCCTCCTACCACCTCTCTGCCATCCCCAAATCCACCCCAGGACGCCCCTCTCCCTGCCGTTCCTCCCCACCGACGCCAACCTCCCTCTCGCCGCCACCGTTGGCCTCCACCACGCCCAGTCGATCCATCAGCGCAGCACGTCCGAGAAGAAGACAGGGAGAACGAGGAGACGCCTAGGAGGCCGCCTGTACCCGCCGTCGAGGAGGAGGAGCGCCGGAGCCGCCAGTACCAGCGCCACCGAGCCGAAACCCTAGCTCGCGGGGCCTCTGCATCCTCGTCGCCCTGCTGCTCGCCGACCCGATCCAACGCCACCAACGACCTCTCGGTGAGCCCACCTCCCTCCTGGACACCCTCGCCTTCGCCGTCGAGTCCTGGCCGTGACGTGCGCTCCGTCGAGCACCCTCGGTGCACCGGCGGGCGCGTGCGTCTGCTCGCCCCCGCAAAGCGCAGAACCCCATCTGGCCGCGTAGCAGTTCCCTGACACCAACCCCCACCTAGCCCAGTGGCTGCCGCCTCCGCGCGCGCACGCCAGGTCGCGCGTTCGAGTCCCGTGTGCCCCGCTCTGCACCGCGCGCGCACCGATCTGTCCGCGGGGAAGAACAATAGTGCGGCCGAGTCGTTTTACCGATACCCCCTACCTTTTTAACTCCCTGAACCCGCGCTCCCTCTAGGCCCACCAATCAGCGTCTGCTTCTTTTACAAAAACCACCCCGCAGTTCTGAGCACGCAACCCGCGGCCCCTGGCTCTGCCGCGTGGCCTCTGCTCGCCCAGCCGCTGGCGTGTGGGCCCGCAGCTCCTCGGACCCCACCTGTCTGCCACTATGGCTAGGCCAACCCTGGGTGACAGAAGTTTTTCTGCGCACTGTACTGCTGCGTCAGCACTGTGGCCCACCTGTCTGTGACTTGGGCTAAGTTTGCCTGGGTACTAAAATGATTTCTGTTTTCTGAATTCAAATTCAAATCTTTCAAATTAATTCAAAATTCAAATTAAATTCTGTTTTTAAATAACTTTTCAAATATTAAACCAAATAATACAAATAATATATGTTTTCAAATCAGAAAAATGTGAGGATTTCAAATATGCAATCCAAAATATATTTTGAACACTTAAATTTCCAAGTTTATTTAAATTACAATAAATGCCCCTTTTTCTTAAATAATTAATAACTTTTGTTTTATAACTCCAAATTTAATAAGTAATATGTCTAAAATGATTAGCTCGACGAGACCTTTCTGTTTATGCATTCCATGTTTTGTTTTGGAGCATGCATCATATAAATATAAAGATTACAGCAACTAATATGTGAATAAAATGGGGCCAAAACTAAATAAAATGGTTTATTCTTGTATTCCACATCTCACCCATGCCATGCTACCTCATTGCCATGCAAAATGTGCATCATTCATCATGGCATGATTGTTTGCTTGATGCATTTATTCATATGCTTGTGCACTTTATTTATGTTGGCCCTTGTTTGTTTGGTTCTTCTTCGAATAGACGCTGAGCAGGGGATTTATCAAGACGCACAGGAGTACCACCCAGATCCTTCTCTCGCTTCAACTGAGCTGCCAGGCAAGCACTACCACATGCTTGCATACATACAGTACCATTGCCTCTTTCTTATTCTTGCATCATTGAGTCGCGATTTCATTAAATTGAATCCCAAGTATTGCATAGCCTTTACATTTAAACCCCACCGAAGCTTGTTCCTCCATCCCATGAGCCATTACTACAGGAGTTGTTTGAGCCATGCGAGTCGTAGAACAGCATGTGTAGGGTATGTGAGTGTCTGATGGATAACGAGGTACCTAAACAACTAAACCTGAGTAGTAATGGGATAACTAATGAAAGTGGCATCGGTGATCCATATTCGCTATTTGGTTTTTCATGCTCACTTGTGTCCCGTAAGACCCCGAGTACTTGATTCCTGTTCCAAGAATATTCGCGCTATCCACATCCGGGAGGCCTTATGGACCCCCCTGAGCCAGAGCTTGATTCATTCTTATTTCTTGGGGCCACAAACTAGTTTGAGGTTTTATTTACTATCCTGTACTTATGCCATGCTTTACTCCTTTATTTAAATTGTGCGAGGTACTGCACACTGTACTGTTTAGGATCGTGGCCCGATTTTGCTGTATCGACAAGCCCAGCCACACTTTCGGGTTCCCAGTCGTTTACAGCCGCCTCCACAACCTTAAGCCCGTTTCGGAGCCGGCCGGCTTCGTTGCGGGATCTACTTAAAGGGGTGGCCCCCTGAAATATTTCTGAATCCTGTAATTGCTTTGTCGTGACTGTCTCGTTGGGTTTTGATTTGGTTTTTCCGAGGCATATCGAGTGTGTGTTGCTATTTGTGCACCCCTGCAGGGTAAAACTATCTAAAAGCCGTGTCCGCGGTTATGGACGACTTGGAGCACAGTTTCTCGATCATAGACAAGCATAACTAAAGTACTGCTTTTAATTTGACTAGACTAGGTACCTGACTAGTAAATAGTGCCACACTCATGGAATGGATAATAAAACTGCCAACGGATGGGGGTTGTCCGTCCGCTTCCTCGTCGGTAAGCGAGGAGGAGGATGGATCTGTTAAGATTACCTTTATAACTGTTATAACTGTTGTTATTAATTCACGGACATCCGTCTATCTCTGGTTAGGCGGATGGTTAGCGAGTATCTATAGAACTGTTAGGGTTTATCTTTTGCTTCAATTGCGTCACCCCAGGTTGTGTCCCCTTTAGAGGCATAAAGACTTGCTGAGTACCCCTAGGGTCTCACACGATAAATTATTGGTTCTGATGAATAGGTACCCTCGCGAGATGGATACTGGGTGGAAGAGACGGACGATGTGGGCAACGATCATTCGGTGTAGAGATTCCGGGAACGGGGATCCGTGAGATCTGTGGGCGGGATGTGCTTATTTATGGGGCATCTTATGCCGATTTGCTTCTTATCCGTACTCGGATTTTGTCTTCCGCTTCCGCTTGATACTCTGTTGATTGATGTATGAGGAGATATCCCAAACTATTATATCTATCTAGGATATTTGGATCTTGCCGTATGGCGTTGCTATATTTCCTTTCTTTTTAGATGGAATGGCTCTGATGTACTATTGTATGGTGGCTTGCATACATACTCATTTGTGTATGTAGTTGATCCCTTCGCCTGCCGATTACGCCGCCCGTTCTTGTCCCGATGTTTGGAAATGGTTGGGACGGCCGAAAGGTCTACCTGTGAGTGGCATTTGGGCCCCACCATACTATTTCAACAATTTCTGATCATCCAGGCTTGTACTAGGAGCGTAATTCACCGAGGTAGTTACAATTGGTATCAGAGCCATCCCGACCTTCAGGGTCTCAGCCAAATGGTCGTTGTCTGTCTAGCAAAATATTTTGGTAGTTATGTATACTAGGGAAAAACAAAACGCGAGAGTAGGACTGCTTCCACTTTTCTTCTTACCCACCCACCACCCTTTTCTGGTAAGGAAGTGTAACGTTTCAATCCTCTTCTTAAAATTCAACCTAGGATTCACGTGTTCTGGGTTTCCGTAGTACCATAGAAAGTGAGTGTGTGTGTGTGTGTAATTCCTTGTCTATCTGTTGCATCCAGTTTGTTATCACAATCTGCCTTTTGGTTATCAACTGTTGGTACATTCCATACTGACAGGCTTTTGTAAATCGGCGCGATCTATCTGACTCCTTGTTAATCGGTGCCATCTTCTTAAGGGTGTCCTTCCTTCTAGCAACTCCTCTTTCGGTGCAAGCATCTGTTGCTAATCTCTTCCCAATCAGTGTTTTGCGCATCTATTGGTATTTTAATGCCGAAAAATGCGGGAAATTTTTCTTTGATCCATCTGTGTTTCCACACTCCTTTTCAGTCGTGTGTGAAACATTATCTATCTCCCTTTATCAGCATGTCCATGCTAACTCATTCTTTCGTCACCGGCGCTTAATCCTGGAGTTTCTTTTCATCTCCTTTTCTCTTGGGCTAATTACATAACATGTGTCGATCCGATGCTGGTGATTGTAATTTGGTTCTCAGCATAGCTATATGACACTTATAATGAGTGGAATATGGACAATGCTATCAACGCAGGTACACCGTGATCCTATCTATGCATATTCAAGCATCTTTGGCAATCCGGAGATTCCCAAAGCAATACGGCGGTCCATCATCTGTTTATCATGCTGCACATCTTTTTCAACTCCATATCTGCACATCTTTTTCGTCTCTGATAGCTCGTACCAGAAGCAAAGCTATATCATCGGTTCATAACCAAGATCTCTTTATCTTTGTAACCGGTGATCCAATCGACAATGTGAACCAGGTGACATCTCTTTTTCTTCCGAAGGACCAGATAATCTATTCTTTCCGTGCATCTTCTTCAATTCTGGAATTAGCAAGTCCATTGTTAATTCCATCCTCCATCTTCAACCAATCCGGGGTTGTTCCTTGTTGGCAAGTTATCATCGTCGTTCCGCTAAAGTTTTTCCTCAAGACCGCTAAATCTTTCTCAATCTTTTCAAGAAGAACATGGAGTTCTTTTCCACCTCAGTCTCGTCAAGTGATCTTTTGAAACCCTCTCGTTCTATCATCTACGCTCAATCCACCGGAGGCCATGAAGACTTTTCAGATCTTTCGTAATCCTTCTGTGCAAGTGGTGCTATCTTTTTCTTTAGCTGTGGAATCTTGCAGTTGTCTCCGTGATCTTCCTTCCTATCTTTCAGGTGGCTTGGTACTTCTGATATGACGACAACATCATCACCCTTATCTATCTGTGAATCCGGTGAATCGTTTGCATCTATCCTTGTTTTCTAACGGAGTTCTACGAGTTCTTTTGTCAATACCTTCAGTCTGTTTCGGTAGTTGGGTTGCATGGTTTTCCTATTCATGTGCGGAGTAATGCTTTGAGTGCGGGATGGAGTAGCTACCATACCACTACTCTTATCATTCGCTCTTGTACATTGAATTGGTGAATTAATGTGATTTCACTCATTCCACGGAAGATAGAAGTGGCCTTTATCCCTCGATACTTTTGCTTCCGTCCTTGTTTTTCCGGAGTGCTCTCTCGAAGAAAGTAATCAATAATCTCTTGTTAGTGATCTCGTCCTTTCCTACACGGAGCAAATCTTCAATTATCTGGTGGAAACAAACGCAAACTCTTTTCTGTCCTCGTCTTTCTACCAGTGCTAGACATCCCCAAACAAGGTGAAAGGAAACTATATCTCTCTTTGTTCATCAATTCTTTTCCTGTGGTAAAGCCATTTATGGTTGATGCCATCAGCCGCGAATCTATTGCGTTAGCCTCAAGGCTAAAGAAAGCAATAAGTATCTCTACAATGAACTCCAGGTCCTCCATATTCTTTGCTTCTCGGGATTCCACCATGATCTGGCGTCACATCCGTCTCTGGGAGTTATATCTGCGCACCCCAATTGCGTGATCCTTCGGTTCTTACCGGCGCAACAAGAATCTAATCCGACGATGTCTAACTAAATCTTTCTGCCGATATCAAGGGACTCTATTGGTTGAAGGCAATATTGTTTCCTGCGAAAACCGGAGCTATGTCCATCCTATCCTTCTTGTCTCACGACAATCCTTCAATTCTCCTAACCCTTTGTGCCTCAAGCAAAACGCAAGACTCGCAACAAGTATGGCAAGTTTTGCAAGGTGTAGTGGTCGCACCATTCCGTTCTTCATCACCTTGGGAACGTGAGGGTCACCTTCGTTCGGACACCCGCCTCTCCTTGTGTTGTTTTATTTTTCCTAGGAATCTCGGGGCGAGATTCTTGTTTAGTGGGGGAGAGTTGTAGCATCCCAATTGTCTAACAATTGCAATGCTACTAGCCTAGTCTAGATGTTTGGCTACTTCAAATATATAATTGTTGCATCATAATTATATCATGCTCATGTCATCATGCCACCTTGCATTTGAGCATCATATAAAACCCTTTTTGATTTGGCTCTTATCTCATATGCATTATTAATTGTATTTGCCTCTTGATATTGTATTTGGTTCTTGATATATTGTTTAAATGCCCAAGTTGAGTTGGGGGCATATCTTTTATTAACTCCACCACCTTTTCTTTCACCACCTTATAATTCCACCATCCAACTAAATATGGGCTTGGCATTTACTGGTTTTACTTCTAGCTCATGTGGGTTGGGATGGATCCAATTCTTTGCCACATGCTCTCATCTTGGCATCATGTTGTTTTCACAATATTGATATATGAGAGCCACATGGCCACCTTTGCATGCCTTGTGAGTGGACCCTTTTCCCTAGCTTCCATATGGATTAACAAGGAATGAAACTCATGTTGGGATATTGTTTGGACTATTAATCATCTAGTGGCATATACACACTAGCAAGTCCCATCCACAATCCAATGTGATCATTCCCATATACTCCACTTGGAATTCTTTCAATTCCTATGCTTGGGCCTTACTCCAATTTTGGGTTGCATAATAATAATGCCATGAAATAATATTGTTTTTACAAGAATTATCATGGCATTAAATATTTTGCATGGGCCATGCAAGTACCCCCTTTAAGCTTGTCATTTGGATTTTAGTTGGTTTTTGGGAATCCTCTCACTCTCTCATCTCTCTCTTTTAGCTTGAACTTATTTGATCATGCTTACACCACCTCCCCCTCTTTTCTTGTTTTGTTTTGGTTTGATCTTAGTTGTTCTAGGCTTGACCTTGTCCTAGCAAAACCACTCCATCTCTCTCTCTCTTTAGTCCCTAGACCATCATCACCATACCCATCCTTACCATCACCACCTTTCCTTCTCTTCTCTCTTTTGGCCTAGCTTGGTTTGATCTTGTTCATGCTTGGGCTTGGCAAAGGAGTGCCACCACCTCATCTTTCCCCTCTCTCTCTAAACCCTAAGCTACCCCCATCTAACCTACCCCCCCTTTCTAAGCAAAACCCTAAGCTACCCTTCACCTCTCTCGGCCTCCTTCTTCTCTCACCTAGCTGGCCCCACCATGCCACCCGGCTACCCCCTCCACCACACAAGCCCTGGCCAAGGCTCCCTCTAACCCTACCCAAGCCATACCCCTCTCCCTCCTACCCTAGCTCCCACCCTAGCACCTACCCGAAGCTACCCCTCTCTTCCTCTCTCTCTACCTGCGTGCCCCACCAGCCGAGCCACCCAGCTGCCACCCCTTGGCCTCACCCGTCCCCACCTGGAAGCCCCTGCCCTGCCCTGGTCCTGCCCTGCCTAGCACGTGAGCAAGGAGAGGAAAGGTGGCCGAGCCACCTTTTTCCATCTACTCCACCCCACGACATCTCCCTCTCCCTCTCGGCTTTATCCTCCTCCTACCACCTCTCTGACATCCCCAGATCCACCCCAGGACGCCCCTCTCCCTGCCGTTCCTCCCCACCGACGCCAACCTCCCTCTCGCCGCCACCGTCGGCCTCCACCACGCCCAGTCGATCCATCAGCGCAGCACGTCCGAGAAGAAGCCAGGGAGAACGAGGAGACGCCTAGGAGGCCGCCTGTACCCGCTGTCGAGGAGGAGGAGCGCCGGAGCCGCCAGTACCAGCGCCACCGAGCCGAAACCCTAGCTCGCGGGGCCTCTGCATCCTCGTCGCCCTGCTGCTCGCCGACCCGATCCAACGCCACCAACGACCTCTCGGTGAGCCCACCTCCCTCCTGGACACCCTCGCCTTCGCCGTCGAGTCCTGGCCGCGACGTGCGCTCCGTCGAGCACCCTCGGTGCACCGGCGGGCGCGTGCGTCTGCTCGCCCCCGCAAAGCGCAGAACCCCATCTGGCCGCGTAGCAGTTCCCTGACACCAACCCCCACCTAGCCCAGTGGCTGCCGCCTCCGCGCGCGCACGCCAGGTCGCGCGTTCGAGTCCCGCGTGCCCCGCTCTGCACCGCGCGCGCACCGATCTGTCCGCGGGGAAGAACAACAGTGCGGCCGAGTCGTTTTACCGATACCCCCCTACCTTTTTAACTCCCTGAACCCGCGCTCCCTCTAGGCCCACCAATCAGCGTCTGCTTCTTTTACAAAAACCACCCCGCAGTTCTGAGCACGCAACCCGCGGCCCCTGGCTCTGCCGCGTGGCCTCTGCTCGCCCAGCCGCTGGCGTGTGGGCCCGCAGCTCCTCGGACCCCACCTGTCTGCCACTATGGCTAGGCCAACCCTGGGTGACAGAAGTTTTTCTGCGCACTGTACTGCTGCGTCAGCACTGTGGCCCACCTGTCTGTGACTTGGGCTAAGTTTGCCTGGGTACTAAAATGTTTTCTGTTTTCTGAATTCAAATTCAAATCTTTCAAATTAATTCAAAATTCAAATTAAATTCTGTTTTTAAATAACTTTTCAAATATTAAACCAAATAATACAAATAATATATGTTTTCAAATTTGAAAAATGTGAGGATTTCAAATATGCAATCCAAAATATATTTTGAACACTTAAATTTCCAAGTTTATTTAAATTACAATAAATGCCCCTTTTTCTTAAATAATTAATAACTTTTGTTTTATAACTCCAAATTTAATAAGTAATATGTCTAAAATGATTAGCTCGACGAGACCTTTCTGTTTATGCATTCCATGTTTTGTTTTGGAGCATGCATCATATAAATATAAAGATTACAGCAACTAATATGTGAATAAAATGAGGCCAAAACTAAATAAAATGGTTTATTCTTGTATTCCACATCTCACCCATGCCATGCTACCTCATTGCCATGCAAAATGTGCATCATTCATCATGGCATGATTGTTTGCTTGATGCATTTATTCATATGCTTGTGCACTTTATTTATGTTGGCCCTTGTTTGTTTGGTTCTTCTTCGAATAGACGCTGAGCAGGGGATTTATCAAGACGCACAGGAGTACCACCCAGATCCTTCTCTCGCTTCAACTGAGCTGCCAGGCAAGCACTACCACATGCTTGCATACATACAGTACCATTGCCTCTTTCTTATTCTTGCATCATTGAGTCGCGATTTCATTAAATTGAATCCCAAGTATTGCATAGCCTTTACATTTAAACCCCACCGAAGCTTGTTCCTCCATCCCATGAGCCATTACTACAGGAGTTGTTTGAGCCATGCGAGTCGTAGAACAGCATGTGTAGGGTATGTGAGTGTCTGATGGATAACGAGGTACCTAAACAACTAAACCTGAGTAGTAATGGGATAACTAATGAAAGTGGCATCGGTGATCCATATTCGCTATTTGGTTTTTCATGCTCACTTGTGTCCCGTAAGACCCCGAGTACTTGATTCCTGTTCCAAGAATATTCGCGCTATCCACATCCGGGAGGCCTTATGGACCCCCCTGAGCCAGAGCTTGATTCATTCTTATTTCTTGGGGCCACAAACTAGTTTGAGGTTTTATTTACTATCCTGTACTTATGCCATGCTTTACTGCTTTATTTAAATTGTGCGAGGTACTGCACACTGTACTGTTTAGGATCGTGGCCCGATTTTGCTGTATCGACAAGCCCAGCCACACTTTCGGGTTCCCAGTCGTTTACAGCCGCCTCCACAACCTTAAGCCCGTTTCGGAGCCGGCCGGCTTCGTTGCGGGATCTACTTAAAGGGGTGGCCCCCTGAAATATTTCTGAATCCTGTAATTGCTTTGTCGTGACTGTCTCGTTGGGTTTTGATTTGGTTTTTCCGAGGCATATCGAGTGTGTGTTGCTATTTGTGCACCCCTGCAGGGTAAAACTATCTAAAAGCCGTGTCCGCGGTTATGGACGACTTGGAGCACAGTTTCTCGATCATAGACAAGCATAACTAAAGTACTGCTTTTAATTTGACTAGACTAGGTACCTGACTAGTAAATAGTGCCACACTCATGGAATGGATAATAAAACTGCCAACGGATGGGGGTTGTCCGTCCGCTTCCTCGTCGGTAAGCGAGGAGGAGGATGGATCTGTTAAGATTACCTTTATAACTGTTATAACTGTTGTTATTAATTCGCGGACATCCGTCTATCTCTGGTTAGGCGGATGGTTAGCGAGTATCTATAGAACTGTTAGGGTTTATCTTTTGCTGCAATTGCGTCACCCCAGGTTGTGTCCCCTTTAGAGGCATAAAGACTTGCTGAGTACCCCTAGGGTCTCACACGATAAATTATTGGTTCAGATGAACAGGTACCCTCGCGAGATGGATACTAGGTGGAAGAGACGGACGATGTGGGCAACGATCATTCGGTTTAGAGATTCCGGGAACGGGGATCCGTGAGATCTGTGGGCAGGATGTGCTTATTTATGGGGCATCTTATGCCGATTTGCTTCTTATCCGTACTCGGATTTTGTCTTCCGCTTCCGCTTGATACTCTGTTGATTGATGTATGAGGAGATATCCCAAACTATTATATCTATCTAGGATATTTGGATCTTGCCGTATGGCGTTGCTATATTTCCTTTCTTTTTAGATGGAATGGCTCTGATGTACTATTGTATGGTGGCTTGCATACATACTCATTTGTGTATGTAGTTGATCCCTTCGCCTGCCGATTACGCCGCCCGTTCTTGTCCCGATGTTTGGAAATGGTTGGGACGGCCGAAAGGTCTACCTGTGAGTGGCATTTGGGCCCCACCGTACTATTTCAACCATTTCTGATCATCCAGGCTTGTACTAGGAGCGTAATTCACCGAGGTAGTTACAACTTGGGTTATTTTCTCATCCATCACTTTCACCGCTAAAGGTTGGCTTCCACGGCGGACATTCATTGTGGTGGGTTGATCACACAAATAGCCTACGGAAACGAATTTTTCCTACCACAGGAAAGAGCTATGGCTGGCAGTAAGACCCTAGATGACATTCGTATGGCTAGCACCAAGTTCATGGGGGTCTACAGACCCGAACACTCTCTTTGTGCTTACCAGCCTTATTTTGAGCCTAACGGTGATCTTCACCAAGTTTTGCTTCCTTTTGTCAAACCTTATGATTTTCCAGGTAAACAGAGTTGGGTCCTCACTTAGGAGGAGTTCCGGCAGGCACTAATCCTCTTAGGAAGGACTGTGCCACAAGGAGGCCACCCAACTGGGAAAATGCAGCAACTGGCCAACAACGACCAAGGACAAGAAGATTGGAATGACTACAGTTAACAACACCATCACCAATAACCTTTCCACCAACAGCAAGGTATGCCTCAACCACAACCGGGATTCAACTATGTCCCAAGGGTCAAGTTTGACCAGGTGGTGCATCGCATTGACAACATAGAAAACATGTTATATGATGTGAATGCCAGCATAGTCAACCTCACCCAAGACTTCACATATTTCATGACCGACTTTCCAACTCGCTACCCGAACTTCCCATACCAGCAGCCGCCATCGGACGGTAGCGACGCTTGATTCTAGCTAGGCAAAAAGCCTAAGCTTGGGGAGGTTAAACTCCTCCCAACTTTTGCATTCATTTTTTCTTTCTTCTTTTTATTTGTTTTGTTTCAATGCATGTTTACTTTGAGTTTTGCATTTCATAAAAATAAAAACCCAAAAATATTAGACTATCTTTTAATTTTATTTATGCAAATTTCTCTTGGCTCTTGTTGATTTTTTTGCAAGATGCTCACTTCTAGTGATTGAGCTATGGAGACGAACGCAAAGAGTTGGCTCAAGTAGGAGACGAGCAAGCAAGAGGAGGTACCACATTCCTATTTTCCTTCTTCCTGTAAGCTTATTCATGAACATTTTATGTCTATTCGGTTGCACTTGAGTTCAACTCCACACTTAATTCTTTATCTTTTAGGACTTGAGCTCAAAGGTTTTTGTCACCTCTTTGGTTAAGACTTTCGACAATTATTATGAGTTTGAAAAGAGAAAGTGTCTATTAACAACTTTGCTACCATGTTTTTGTCTTAAGGGCTTAATCTTAGTAGTACTCAACCCAGATAGTGATAATTGACTTGATCATACCTTTGAAAAGGAATTGTTTGATAGAACGAACTTTTTATAGTGGGAGAGGGAGATGCCAAAACATGTGTTGACCTGCTATAAAAAAGAGAGAGAAGAAAGAAATAAAAAGTTCTATGTTTATAATACAAACCTTTGGGATGCCAACAACTCCGCTAGCTTTTGAACAATCTATTGTATAACCCCGGATTTCGGCTAGGAGTTAATGGCATGAGTGGCATACATGTCGCTATATGAGCAAAAATATTGGTATTCTCAAAAGGTTGTGTAAATAGTTACAAAAGAAAATTTTGTTGACCATTGGGAAAGAAAGAAAAATTTATCGTCATGATATGAGCTAAAAAATATTCGATACTTTTGATCTTTAGCATCACCTCACCACCTAAAATGAACAATTAGAGTTCTTGAAAGACAAGGAAAATAAGAGGTATTTGATAGCCGTGATTATTGAAGTGGGTGTTAATGAAAAAGCTCTAAGTTTATCCTTCTTTTGACATCTACATGTGCACCCTAAATTTTGACTCTAGCGACCTCGCTCAAAACATTTTCACTCTCATAGTAATTGAGGCACTGAAAGAAATTTATTTGCAAAGCCTTGCCAAATTTTTAACTATCTCATTTGAGCTATAAGAACTATTAGCTAGCGAGTTACTTGCGTTTAGGTTTATCTTAAGTGAAATTGTTTAGAAATATTATGCTCGTTTTCAAGGTTGCTAGATTTGAGACAATGGAATATGATACAACCTCGAACTTGTAAGTTTTTATCTTCATTCAACTCTTCGCTATTACTCATTATAGCCTTGTCACTCGAGGGCGAGTAACCGCTAAGCTTTAGGATGTTGATAGCTCCAAATTTCATCACTTTTTACTATTGATTTTCTTCTTGTTTATTGCCGGATTTCACTGAAGATTACCCCTTTCTACTAATGTTAATGTTGCATTTATTGAATCCTTGGTTTCTTGTGATGGTTTTCAGGTAACGAACATTTATTGAAGATCGAATAGCATTTATGGGCTAATTGCATCCAAATAAGCAAATCCCCAATTGGAGCCCTTTCATTGGTGGTGTTAAGTATGCATAACGACCATCGGTACGGTTGGGACGCACCCGTACCGCTCGACCGTACTACATGCCAACGGCTCCCTTATATAAATACAAGCAACATTCGTGAAGGCGAGGAGACGAAAAGAACTATAGAATAGAAGATACAGCTGCCGCAAGCAATCTAGAGGGGGTAGATCAAATCTAGAAGAGGAGAAAAACTTTACCTCATTCCTCGATGATCTCCAACCTCTAAACCACACACTCCACCATCATTCCCATCATTACTTAGATATAGAGAGAGATTGGCACTAGTAAGATTAGGGTTCAATACTTTGATCTACCATTATTTGTATTCAATTTGATCTTTAATCGCTATTGTGGTTGCTACAATAACTTAGAGAGGATTCTTATTTGCAGTACAATTATGCCTTTGATTTGTCTTCCTCTCATGTTTGAGTAAATCCCCATAGGCATGGGAGATGTAGGGTATTGGCGAGATGTGTTGCGCCTCCTTTAATTCCATCCATTTGTGATCGTTGTAGTGTTTATTTAATAGTGAGAATGATTATCTATGTTTTCCTAATGCTTGTTATCTAATTTAAGGTCCCAGGTAACATGATCCAAAGATCTCATAGGTATGAACTTGTATGCTAGTAATTCAGCGACCCTCGAGTGACACAGCCGATATCAAAGAAGAGCTAGTACTACTCGAGGAGAACAAGGAACCATCAAGATTAAAGCCTTGATCCAGTCACAAGACCTTAATTAATGTGCTGACCATGGTCGTGGTAACAGGAAGATCGATCATTGGGACTAGGAAGAATTGGCCATGAGGACTCCTAGTCGGTATACGGGTTGCTTGCCTACTCACCTATAAATAAGAAATATCACTATCACTTATTCCACTTGGTCCATTTGGCACCTTCATTATCATCATGAATTGTTTCTCTCACCGCCTAACTTCTCATCTACAGGGCCTTTACACACTTATCGCATCTTTACTTTTATGCAATTTACTTATTTCCTAAGCAACTTTCCTCTATCTTTTACTCACCACTTCCACCGTCAGCTTTTGCAGTTAATTCACTCAAGAGTTGTGACACCTTGGGTGTGACAGAAACACCACATAAAAACACTTACCTAGGGTCCTTGTTGGGATC
This sequence comes from Avena sativa, assembly GCA_916181665.1. Taxonomy (NCBI): domain Eukaryota; kingdom Viridiplantae; phylum Streptophyta; class Magnoliopsida; order Poales; family Poaceae; genus Avena; species Avena sativa. Next base: position 343,427,967 of record OV702288.1, read on the forward strand.
GATATAAAAACTGGAATTAATACTTCCGTGAAAACATTCTCTGACGAACATGTGCACTTGCAGGCCATCACTCCTCCCAACCATTTGCATTCATATTTTTTCTTCTTCTTTTAATTTATTTCCTTTATTTAGTTGCATGTTTACTTTTAGCTTGTATTGATAAAAACAAAATACACACAAAATCATAGTAGCTTTTATCTTGTTTTGCGTGAAACTCTCTTGGTTTTCTTTTTGATTTTTCATAGATTATTCACTTCAAGTGACTTAGCGATCGAGAAGAATGTGAGGAGTCGATTTAAGTGTGAAATGAGCAAGAGAGAGGAGGTACCACATTCTTATTCTTCCCTCTTCTTGTAAGTTTGTTCATGAACATTTTATTTTTGCTTGGTTACACTTGAGTCTCATTCCCTGCTCAGCTTGTTATCTTTTAGAACATACTCTCAAAGCTAGTGTCACTACTTTGGTTTTGACTTATTTCAATTATTCTTAGTTTTAAAATAAATACATTGGATCAATTTTAAGAACAAGAGAAAGTATCGTTGTGACAACTTTGGTGCCATGTTTTTGTCTTAAGGGCTTAACCTTAGTAGTACTCAACCCCACATCTTCAAGGTTTTGACTTGATAACACTTCCTGAAAAAGAATTGTTTGAAGGAATGGAATTTTGTGGTGGTTGAGGGAGGTGCCAAACTAGTCTTGTTGAGTTGAAAGGAAAGGTTTTAAAGCTAAAGTGAATTGTGAAAGTACCACAATTTTATGGAACTATCAACTTCAATGGCCTACGAACGATCTTGAGTTCATATCATATTTTGGCTTTGAGTTGGCTAGACATTTGTAGAAATGCTATGGCGTGCAAAATTATAGTTCCATGGGCTAAAGTGCTAAAGCTAAAGTGAGTTCCTATCATAGTTTGTGCAAAATTTATTTGATTCAAATGAAAGTCTTAGCATAACCTCAATACTAAAGAGTTAAAGTTCTTGAAAAATGAGGAAAAGATTGGGTGTTAGAAGGCCACGGATTTCGAAGTGGGTGTTAATGAAAAGATCTAATTTTATCCTTCTTTTGACATTTACTAGTGCACCCTAAATTTTACTACTCAAAAATAGTTTTACTCTCATAAGAAGAGAGGTGCTGAAATAATTGATTCGCAAGCCTAACAAAAATTTTGATAATCCCTTTTGAGTTTAAAGATCTATTAGCTAGCAAGTTACATGTAGTTAGGAAGTGAAATTAAGTGAAACTATTCAAATATATTATGCTCATGTTTAAGGTTGTAGGATTTGTGATGATGGAATATGATACCACCTTAGACTTGTGATTTTCTCTACCTACGTTTATTTCTTGCTATTATTCTTTATCACTTTGTCACTCGAGGGTGAGTAACAACTAATCTTGGGGAGGTTCATAACTCCAACTTTTGACACTTTTTATCGAGAATTTTCCTTTGGTTTTCACTTGGTTTTGTTGATTTTGATCTCAACTAACCCTAATATTGCAAGGTAGCAAATCACACCTAAATGAGAAAATCTCCAATTGAAGACAATTCCATCAGAGGCTCACTAGGGCTTAACGACCAACAATATGGTCAAAGGTCGCACGTATCATCCTCCCGTTCTACATGCCATCATCTTCATTATATCAATACAAGCATCTTTCGTAAAGGCAATAGGGGCAAAATACGTACACAGTTTCCACACACCATCCCAGAAGAGAGTATATCAGATCTGAACAAGAAGAACTCCACCTCATTCTTTGAAGATATCTAGCCTCTTAATCATCAACTCCATCATAATTCCCCACTTGTACTAAGTGAGAGAGAGATTAATACTTGTAAGATTAGGGATTCAAATCTCTATTCCTACTTCGAGTTCTATTTGATTTGATCTTCAACTTCATTATGGATTGCTACGTTAAAGTCGATATGATTTCCATCTTCAATATGAATATGTCTTTGGTTTATTCTCCTATCATGTGTGAGTAAATCCCCATAGGAGTGGGAGATGTAGGGAATTAGTGAGATGTGACGTGCCTCCTTTATTTCCATCAATTTGTGCTTACTGTCATGATAATTATATTGTGAGAAATATTATCCATATATGTCTAATTCTTGTTGTCCAATTTAAGGGCTTGGATAACATGATCTTGATATCTCATAGATATGAACTTGTTTACTAGTGAATTGGTGACCCTCGAGTGACATAGACAATATCAAAGAGGAGCTAGTGCAACTCGAGGACAACAAGGAACCATCAAGATTAAAGCCTTGATCGGTTTGAAAGACCTTTACAGATGTGGTGACTATGGCTTTGGTAACAGGTTGAAGGATCATTGGGGTCAAGAAGAATCTACCACGAGGACTCTTGATTGGTATATGGGTTTATTTCCTACTCACATATGAATAAGAAGTACTATATTCACTTATCCCATTTTATTCCATTTGGCACATTCACTATCACCATGAACCGTTTCTCCACGCGCCTAACTTCTCATCTGCAGGAAACCTCAAACAACGTCTATGCTCTATTAATTTTATTTTATTTACTTTAAGTACTGTTCAATACTCAAAACTACTTCCTTTCCACTCATTCATTATCACCTCAACTCTTGCAGTCAATTCACTCAAGACAAGTGACACCTTGAGTGCGACAGAAACACCACAGCTAAACATTTTTCTAAGCTCCTTATTGGGATCGATATAATAACTGGAACTAATACTTCCATGAAAACATGCTCTGACGAACCTATGCTCTTGCAGGCCATTACCTGCCGCATCTCGAACCACAACCGATTTCTTCGTCATCAAGCCCGTTAGTTGACAATGCAATGACATACACGATGATAGTGAAGATCTTCTTCTCGAGGACGTACGAGCTTAGGAGGATGCCTAGATCCCTACCAGCCCCTTTGGAGGAGGATTATATCGCGACCAAACCCTGCAAAGAGGAGGAGTTGAATCCCAGTCTGCCTCCCAACAAACTGCGTAGAGTGAGCAAGGTCGTGGGAACTATAAGCAAGGTTCTTGGCTGTGTATGGCTGCTCAAGAACCAGCAACTCACGATGGAGGAGTGGGACATCATCATGCCGTACGACATTCTGCACCGGCTCCAACATGAGGAGTCTGTGTGGGTTGACACATGACCTAACCCTCAGCGTGGACCTCTGTCTCATCGTCAACATGTTAGCGCTTCAAGATTGTCGGTACCTGGTTGAGCAGGAAGATGACCACTTAATCATATGCATGTAGGCATTGGCGAAGTGCACAATGGTGCATATCCAGGGATGCAACCATCCATACCACCACAAGTGCATCTTCACTTGGTTTGAGACCAACGCTAGCTACCCTATCTGCTGATACAATGTGCTCGCCCATCTATACTGACGCTGGGTGCATGCCCCCTTTATATGAAACCTGGGCTTTTGGTTGCTAATTAATTAATGTAAGAAAGCAATGTATGTACTACACGCAGTGAACCTATTCTAAATATGTTTGCACTTATCGAATTAAGCTTAATCCAATTTAGACATGGAAAACAATTAGTCTGGGATTACAACCCAATTGGAAATCGTCATCATGTATGTCATACATTTTATAAAGGGAAAACCAAAATGAATCATTGTTCATCATCTCACTGCATAATATGAAACAACAGTCTAATCATCATCATCACCACCATCATCATCGGTTTCAGCACCACCGTGTTCCAGATCCACATATTCTGACTTGGTTGGGTCTTTTTCCCATTTCCATTCATCATACATGTATTGAGATTCATCAGGTAGAACAAGTTTATTCTTCTCTTTGTCGACTACACTAACCTCGATAGTGAAATCTACTTATCCATAATGAGCTTAGCTATCTCTGGCCATCAAATTTTCATCGATGCCAGCCAGTTCAGTTACCATACAACCATTGGATTATTTGGGTTGGCAACATCTATGGTGGCTGGCTCATCATACTCATTCACATCATAGGTGCTCCTTGCCTCAAACTTTTTCACATATTTCTAGTCGTTATTATCTCTATCATCCACGAATATTACCTTGGAGCTTGAGTTACCAAAATATAAGGTTCCTTCTTGTACCACTGAGTAGTAGTATTGATCGATATGAATTTCCCATCATTTCTGGGGCCTATTTTTCTTCTTCGGATCTTGGTCACACCAATAACACTTGAATCAAACGACAAATCGGTCACCAGTCTTGTCGTTATAGTTCAACTCAATAACCTATTTATGTGACCATAATGATCATAGTACTCTAACTTCTTCATTTTGGCTATCAAGTGCTCACCACTAGTCGTGATGCCACTGTTTTGTGTATTTAAATGTTTCTCATGCTCATAAGTGATGTGGTGGATACCATCGTCATTGCGAAGTGAAGTTGTATACACCCTCTTGGCAGGACCACGTGACAGGGCATAGAGACCATCACTAACATTGCTCAGATTATTTTCACGCATCTTCGTGATTTGCGGTTTTACAAAATAATCAATAGGTCATCTCATGTGCAAAATTCGTATGCAACTCAAAGTTTAGTTGAGAATCTTACATGATTCCTAAACCATTCCTGAAACCCACCCCCACATACTGGTGCAACATAATATTTTCCTTTGGTTGCTTTAAATAACCTACAAAACTGGTACTCAAGTCAAACGTCTGAGTATATCTTGGTACACGTTTCATTTCATATATGTGAGGATATGTATAAATACTGCTCATGCAACAAAGTTTTGAGCCTCGTCACCTTTATTCAGCACATACCAAGTAAGTTGGTCATATTCATTTCCATTAATGTTCTATGTTCCTTATTTTCTACTAGGAGAACACCACAGATAAAAACAGATATTTCAACTTCTTCAATTCTACCACCCAGATTGGATCTCGTTTTATGATCAGGAATGTATCCTGAAAAAAATGCAAATGCTTCAGCAGCAATATATGCCTCTACAATGCAAGCCTCTACTCTAGGCTTATTCCTAATAGTACCCTTGAAAGTGCAAAGTCGATGCTCTATAGGGTAAATCCATCTATACTGTATAGGACCTCTATAAAGTGCATCTTCAGGTAGATGAATAGCCAAATGCACGATCAGATCAAAGAAGGTTTGTAGCATCCCAATTGTCTACCAATTGTAATGCTACTTGGTATAATCTATATATGCTAATTCTTACATATGAATATTGCATCATCATTATATCATGCTCATGTCACCATGCCACATTGCATTTGAGCATCATATAAAATCCCTCTTCATTTGGTTCTTCTCGTCATAATGCATGTGCTTTATTAATTGTATTTGTCCCTTGATAAATTGTATTTGGCTTTGATATATGTTAAATGCTCAAGTTGAGTTGAGGCCATATCTCTTATTTCTATTTCCACCTACTAACTTGGCAACATCATTCTCCCTTGATATCATCTTTAATTCCACCATATATATGTATGTGGCCATCTTGTTTTTGTGGGTATTTTTATCCTAGCCACACATATATCTAGGATTCCTTCCACTATTCATCCCTAATTGATCACATGTGGTTTCATCCAAATCTACTGGTATTGTGCCATGTGAGCATGTGCATGCATGAATCCAATGGCTTTCACCAATTGGCCATATTTGCATGTTCTAATAAGATTGTACCAGTCACACATGCAATAATAGCCCTCATCATCTAGTCACATGAAATATCATGCCCCATGTGACATGTTCTATCTATATAATATTCCATTGGATTTTAGTTTTTGTTGACTCTTTTTCCATGATCTCAAGCATCTATGCTAACCATCTATATTCTTTTCTTGCTTTGTTCTCCCCTTAGATTCATCATGCATGTTGGTGTTTGCAGCAATCTTTGAAAATAAATCAAACAAATCAAATACAAATAAAACCTAAGTATTTAACCATGCTACCCTCTAAACCCTAAACCTATCCTTGGTCCACCTAAACCCCAGCCCAGCTGCACCCCGCGTAGCAGGAGCAAGCAAGCAAGCTAGCATGCGCGTGCCTGCAGCAGCGACCCAGCATCACCCCAGCGGCAGCCGACCCCTCTCCCTCTGGTCTGGCTCGACCAAACCAAGTGGAGGCCATGCCCCACGCCCGGTTTCTCTTCCTCGCAGACGCCACACATGATCGACAGCTAGCCGCGCAAGTACAACGCCCACGCTCCGTGCGTGACCCTCTCTCTCTCCCTCCTAGTGTATAAAGCAGCGTAGCAGCTCGCGTCCCTATCCTCTCCACCCCATCTAGTTCTTGCTCTCCCCCTGTTCTTCTTCTCCTGCAAGAAAGCCTCGCCCTATCGTGCCATGCCGCTGGTCCCTGCCACCTTAGACCCCTGCGAAGGCCTGCAAGGAGGAGGAGACCTAGGCACCTCGCCCGTGTCCTCTCCATCTGCGCACCCGACAAACACCTTCGGCCTCCGTCTTCCTCCCGTGGTTCGTCCATCCACCCGGCCTCATCATCTCGCTATCTTAAACCTCGTCGTCGTGCCATCGTCGAAGCCCTCCCGGTGAGCAGCCGCTAGCCCCATCCCTCTCTAGCTTGCCCTCTCTCGCAGTTCTGCGTGTCTAACACACCCGCGCACACCGCGCAACAACAACCGCCGCGCGCCGTGCTCTGAACCCGCTCCACAATAGTGACAGTGCCGCGTCCCTCTGTTCATCGGGTCGTAGCGGAGAATCTGGGCATCCCCTGGGGAAACTCTGAATGCGAGATCACTCCTCCTAGCATCCAGCTAGCTCCAGGATCAAACGTAATCCAAAATCATCGTCTGTAGCTCTCAATATGTTCATCAGAAGATCGATGCAAAACATATATTCACAACATGTTTTCGCCAGTCTATCCGCATTCTTTTGGCCTCCGTTCATCGCTAGTTTCTGGCACGCACAGTCCTCCTCTGACAAAACATCCAGAACAAAAAGTGAACCTTGTAATCCCCTCCGCAACTTTTTATTTTGTGTCATCACCAAACTCACAGTCAATTGGTCGCCATCGTCTTCTGAAATCGAGATCAGCTAGCAGTTTCCACGCACTCCACTTTCACTTTCGTCAGTTAACCTCTAGAACCTTTTGTAAAAACACCCCTAGGTTTTTGTGCTCCTCAACCCCCAGTCCTCAGCTTGCCCACGTGTCACCTACCTGTTGGCCCGCTCGCGAAGTGGTCCCTGCGCCCATCGGTCCAACTTGGCTGTGGCTGTGGGTATGTTCTCCCGGGTAAGAAAAGTCTCTAGCGTTTTCTGGATTCAAATATATATATATATATATATATATATGAATATGTATCAATTAATTCATAACTTTCAAATGCTTTTGAATTTGAACATAAACTTCATACGTAATATAAATGATTTTAAAAAATTAATTCAAACGTATTTTCAAATTTGTCCAGATTTGACTCTATCTAGAAAAACCTTTGACTTTGACCCTAAATTAAATTATTTTGCATTTAAATATTATTTTAAATTCATAATTCCAAATAATACGTATAATATATGTTTTTGAATCAAAAAACATGAGGATTATAAATATGCTATTTAAAATATTATTTGAGCAATTTAAAATTTTGAAATTATTTAAATACTATTAAAATGTCTATTTCTTAATAAATTGACAACTTTAATTCCGTAATTCCGAATTCGACAAATGATATTTATAAATCGGCTATCACGACGAGTCCGTTCTGTTTATGTATTCCATGTTATAAATTTAAGCATGCATCATGTAAATATTAAGAATACAACAATGTTTATGGGAGTAAAACATGCCTAAATAATTAATTAAAGTGCTTTATTAATGTTCCCACACCTCACCCACGCCATGCTATGTTATACCATGCAATTGTGCATCATTCCATCATGACATACCTTGTTTACTTGTTCAATATATTCATATGATTGCGCACTTTATTTATTATGGCACTTTGTCTGTTTGGCTTTTATTCTGGATAGACGCCGAGCAAGGGAACTATCAAGAGAACCAAAAATACTACCCGGATCTCAGTTACCCTACCGCTGATTTGACAGGAATGCAATTCCCCATGCTTGCATTACATATAGTACATATGCTTCTATCTTATTCTTGCATCATTGAGTCGTGATTGCATTAAATTTGAATCACAAGTATTGCCTAGCCTTTACTTTTAGATCCCACTGAAGGTTGTATCCTCCATCCTATGAGCAATTACTACAAGAGTTGTTTGAGCCATGTGAGTCGTAGAACTGCGTGTGTAGGGTTTGTGCGAGTCTTTGGATAATGAGGTACCTAAACAACTTAAACTGTGTTGTAATAGGATATGATGGGGATATGCCGAAGGGGGTATGCCTAGCAGGACGTTCTGATCGGGCCGAAAGGCCTGCGAGTGCGTCCGAAAGACAGCGACTGGACTACGAAGGAAGGAAAGGCCCAGCGACTAGCGACTAGAAGCCCAGGAGCGTAGCAGAAGCCTAGTCGGACTAGGTCAAAAGTCTCCGGATACTTATCTTGTTCGGGGATAACTTGTAAACCCTAGCGAGGTGCTTCATATATAAACCTCCCTAGGGTATCCTGGAGACTTACGTTCCATCATACACCCCCTCAAGCGACCCGCTGCTTAGCCGCCGAGCTTTCCACCCCTGTAACTCGCTCTCTCATAATCTAATCTAGCAGGAGTAGGTCTTTACACTCTGGGGGGCCGAATCTGGGTAAATCCATGTGCATCCGCCCCCATCTCGCACCGCAGATGACCGCCAACTCTTCCTCACGAAACACTTAATCGCTGCCAGTGGCAGTGACTGCCGTGGCCATTTCCACGATAGTGGTGCCCACCGTGGGACATAGCGGGACTGGCTTGAGTTCTGCGGCGAGACCCTATTCGCCGATCGATTGGCCGCTCGCCACCGGTCGCATGATCGCCATCGGCGGGATCTTGCAGATCCTGCCCAGCAGCTACATCCCGGCGTCACGTCCGGTCACTCACGCCGTGGTGATGCCGGTCGGCTCCATCAACCTCTTCGTCGGCTTCACCGGCACGGTCGATCTAGCCGCGACGGTGATCGTCGGCGGGTCGCCTCCACACCGTGATCTGCTTTCGGAGGAGCAGGTCCGCTCCATCAGGGGCCTCGTCACCGAGTACGACTCGGCCGCTAGCGATGCGGTTGAGACTAACGCCGCCACCAACGACGACGCCCTAAACAATGACGACGACTCCGTGACCCCTGCATCGGTCGACGGATCCATCACCGCCGCATCACGGGAGGACTCCATCACGCGAGTCTCCAACCCAGAGGACTTTGAGGACCCCTCCATCCTAGGGATCTTCGACTCCGATTCTGGCTCAGAATCCCTCGAGGATTTTCGTGCCAAATCAAATCGCTTCAATGCGATCTACATGGCGGGCAGCACGACCGCCCCGCCAGATCCGTTCTCCACACCGATCCCGCCGACCGCGACGGCCATGGAGGTGGAGCAAGCCCGCCTAGGGCTCGCGGAGGCGCAACGCAACGAACTCGCCGAGCGCGAGAAATACCGCCTCGAACGAGAGACGACACGGGAGCTGTCGCTCTATCACCAGCGCCGCATCACGACCTGCCTGAACTCTAACGTTCAGGGTCGCGTCCTGAACTTCAACGACAAAGGCGATCCCACACGTGCCGCCGAGCGTGAATACTGCGAGAACGCGCCGCCAAGCGGGAGCAACCCCGCAAGACCACCACCTGGTGCGCCGGCGACTAGGGCCCCTCCACCACCCATGGGCCGCGCGCCCCCGCCAGACCAACCGCGGATCATCATCTCGCCACAAGCTTGTGACGCCAACGGGCTACCACTATACTCCACCCCGATGGACAACGTCGTCGCGGCCGACGCCGCGATCGCCAACCTTGACGTCCAAGGCGACGACGCGCTACAGATTCAGTACGTCAAGGCCCTACTCGTCAGGGCCGTCGAGCAACAAGCCGCGGGAGTCGATCCGCGGGGGCGGATGTACTCCCGCTCGTCAGCAAGCAGGGCAGCATCAAGCGGCCACCCCACCGTGGCTAACGCATTAGTTTGCCCACCACCCCAGCCCCTGGCAAACCAACCATGGGCCGCCAATCCCGCGTTGTCAACCAACAAGCCGCGACCGGCGAACAACACGGTCGCTGCCAACGGGCAGCCCCTCGATGCCCGAACAAACATCATCAACAATCAGGCGTGGCGGTCGTGCCAGCCCTATGACCTGTGACATACCCTCACCAACCGCGGCGACCCGGAGCCAAGAGGCTCGCTCAGCCGAGTCGGGCCGCAATTCTTTGGACCAATGATTCGCGGGGAAAAATACCCCACCAACTTCAAGGCCCCCAAGGAGATCGAGAAGTACGACCCGACGTATGACCCTGCTGTTTGGCTGGACACATACCTCATGGCAATGGGGATCACAGGCCACATCGACCTGCTCGCCGCTCGCTACCTCCCCCTGATGATGGAGGGTGCGACCCGACAGTGGATCAACACGCTCCCCGCCGACAGCATCGACTCCTGGGAAGAAATGCGGGACGCCTTCGTCAGGCACTTCGAGGGCTCCTACACCCGCGCCACCACCATAGAGGACCTGGAGCGATGCATCCAGGGACAACGTGAGTCGACTCGCCGGTGGATCCAAAGATGGCAAGAACTATGGATAAACGCCTCCGGCATCCACCCAGACACGGCGATACACTGCTTCAAGAACGCGTGCCGGTACGAACCCCTGGTCGCCAAGATCAAGAGGGTCTACCGGACGCTCGATAACATCCCCGACCTCCTCGAGATCGCCAAGCGCTATGCGGAGGAAGACCCCAACCAAGACTCCGATGACGAGTCGGGAGGACGACGTCGCACTAGCATCCACGACAGCGGGCGCCTACGCGACATGCGCTACAGCAACACCCGCATCACCGGCAAGTGCCGCACGGACGCGCGAGTCGACTTCGTCGCCAACATCGGCTACAGCCAGCGCGACTCGAAGAACTACCGCCGCGATGGAGGAAACTACCGCGACAGTGGGAACTACCGCGCCAACAACATGACGAGGCCGAAATTCGACCCCGCCGCCTTGCTCAATCAGCCCTGCATCTATCATAGCAGGGAGGGGAAACCCGCCACCTACACCACTGCCGATTGCCACTCTCTCAAAGAGATTGAGAAGGCGAGACGAGCAAGGGAAGACCCCAACAACAACCCACCTCGGGACAACGGGAACGGCGGCGGCCTCGGCACCGCCGTAGGCTCGCTACATACCTTCACCGGACTCGGCACCAAGCGCGAGAAGAAGGTGCTCGCCCGCACGGTCGCCGTCAATGCGGTGACGCAAGTCGACATCCCTCGCTTCCTAAACTGGTCCGAGCAGAGCATCACCTGGAGTCGCCAGGACCATGCGCCAAGGATCGAATACCCAGGGCGAGTCGCCCTGGTAGTCAGGCCCAAGGTGGTCGATTACTGGCTGCCCAAGACATTAATGGATGGTGGGAGCTCCATCAATATCTTGTACCTCGACACGTTCAAAAGGCTCCAGCTCCCAGAAGCAGCCATTGAGCCAACACTGACGACCTTCCACGACATCGTCCCCGGTCGGAAGGCGTACCCGATCGAGAAGGTGACGCTGCCAGTCACCTTCGGCACTCCAGCAAACTATCGCACTGAGAGGATCGTCTTCGAGCTGGTGAACTTCCGCAGCCCCTACCACTGCGTCGTGGGCCGCCAGGCATTCGCAAAGTTCATGGCGACCCCACACTACGCCTACAACATGATGAAGCTCCTCGAGCCAAGAGGCATCATCACCGTCCACGGTGACCCGGACATGGCCGTGGAATGCGAAGACAAGGGCGCCGAGCTCGCCGACGCCGTCATCTCCGCGGAGACCGACCACGCGGAGGAGCTCGTGAAATACGCGGGCAACATCAACAAGGACGACCCCACCATCCTGAAGAAACCAACCGCCGTGAACTCCAAGTTCGAGGCGACCACGCACACCCGCACCGTCGAGCTCGTCCCAGGCGACTCCAGCCAGACGGTCACCATTGGGGCGCACATGAGCCCCGCATAGGAAAGCGCGCTCATCGGGTTCCTCCGTGAGAACCGCGACGTCTTCGCATGGAAGCCATCTGACATGCCAGGTGTCCCGAGGGAACTCGCTGAGCACAAACTCAACGCCGACCCCAAAGTGCGACCAGTAAAGCAGTCGCTACGACCCTTCAATGAAGACCGTCGTCGAGCAATCGCCGAGGAAGTTCAGCGCCTGCTAGCCGCAGGCTTCATCCGGCCAATCAAGTACTCCAGGTGGCTGGCAAACCCAGTCCTGGTTCTAAAAAAGAACAACACATGGAGATGTGCATTGACTACACCAACCTCAACAGCGCCTTCCCGAAGGAGGAGTTCGTCCTACCGCGGATCGATCAGATCATCGATTCGACCGTGGGATCAGAGTCGCTGTGCTTTCTCGACGCTTACTCTGGTTATAACCAGATCAAGATGGCGGTCGAGGACGAGGAGAAGACGACGTTCATAACGCCATTCGGCGCATTCTGCTACATGGCCATGACGTTCGGCCTCAAGAATACAGGTGCCACATACCAGAGGTGCATGCAGGAGTGTCTAGCGAGCCAAATTGGCCGCAACATTCACGTCTACATCGACGACCTGGTGGTAAAATCCACACGCCAGGACGATCTGCTCGCCGACCTAGCCGAAACCTTCGCAAACTTGCGGAGGTACAACATCAAGCTGAACCCCGGAAAATGCACCTTCGGCGTTCCCACCGGACAACTCCTGGGTTATGTCGTCTCCAAGCGAGGCATCGAAGCCAACCCCACCAAGATCGACACCATCGCGCGACTCGGGAAACCTGAGTGCCTGCGCGACGTCCAAAAGTTGGCAGGGCGAGTCGCGGCCCTCAGTCGCTTCATCCCCCGACTAGGCGTCGATCAGTTGGGAGGACACTTTGACGGCTACTCCGTCGAGTGGATCGACAGGCGCAAAAACGAGGAGGAAGACACCCTCTCTCGCATCGGATCGACCTGACAAACGCCACCAGTAGGCGTCTTCCTCGACATCATCCACAAACCATCGGTTAGCCCACCAAAAGAGATCGACGTTGGGATCCTACTGCAACCAGAACCGGCCCTAGTCGCCATGGTTGTGGAACCTAGCGACTGGACAACACCATACGTCGCCTTCCAGGAACACAAACTCCTACCGAGCAATGAGATAGAGGCGCGAATGATCGTGCGTCGCTGCAAATCCTTCGTCATCATCAACGGCGAGCTCCACAAGCGCAGCATGACTAGCGTGTTCTAGCGCTACGTAGAGCCAGAAGAAGGCCGCAAGATCCTCCAGGACATTCACGCCGGCGACTGCGGCCATCACGCCGGCGCCAAGTCGCTAGTCGCCAAGGCCATGCGACACGGTTTCTACTGGCTCACCGCGCACACCGATGCCACCAACATCGTCCAACGATGCGTCGGGTGCCAGAAATACGCCAACCAGACGCACCTCCCTGGCTTGGCACTCAAGACAATCCCCATCACGTGGCCATTCACCGTATGGTGCATGGACATGGTAGGCCCTTTCAAGAAGGCCCCGTCTAGCTTCACTCACCTCCTGGTCGTAGTCGAGGCCAAGCCGATAAAAAAGTGCGATGGCAAGACGGCCACCAAGTTCCTACACAAACTCATCTACCAGTACGGCTACCCGCACAGCATTATAACAGACAATGGCACCAACTTTGCCAAAGGGCCATGGCGGAATTCTGTGAAGAACATGGCATCCGACTCGACCTCGCATCAGTCGCTCATCCGGAATCAAATTGCCAAGCAGAGCGCGCCAATCAGAGCGTCCTCCACGGGCTCAAGCCGCGACTGCAGGTGCCCCTCGAGCGCACCCCAGGATGCTGGGTCGACGAGCTCCCCTCCGTGATATGGGGGATTCGCACCTCCGTCAACCGATCAACCGGGTTCACGCCCTTCTTCATGGTGTATGGCGACGAGGCCGTAATGCCAACCGACCTGGAGCATGACTCACCTCGAGTCGCCAACTACGTCGAGGCGGCCAACGAGGTCGCCCGCTAAGACAGCATCGATCAACTCGACGAGGCACGCGACCTGGCTCGCTCCCGCACCACCATATACCAGCAAGGACTCCGCCGCTATCACAGCCGATGAGTGCGGACTCGCACCTTCTAGGAAGGCAACCTGGTACTGCGACTGGCCTAGGACAAGAAGGGCATGCACAAGCTCTCCCCCATGGGAGGGGCCATTCACCATAGGCCGGGTCCTTGGCAACGATGCCTACTACCTCATCAACATACGGGGCGACGGCCAATTGGAGGTCGGGAGGCCATGGAATGTAAACCTCCTCAGAAAGTTCTATACCTAGAACCTCACAATGTACTCCATCGGAATATATAATGAAATTCATTCGGATCGGACAAATTGTGTCCACTCGCCATATTCTTGTGCCACTCACACTCGTACATAGTAGCAATACGCTACTCACGGAAGTCAACCTCTGGTCGAGCGACCGGCACGGCTAAGTAGTGCGACACAAGGGCACCGGAAATATTCGGGCCTTGGGTCGTCCACGAAAAACGCAAACCCGGAGCCGCCATTGGAGTCGCCTAGCTCGACTGGCCCGCCAGGCCAAGACATCCGGTACACGCTTCTCACAGCAATCTATCCCTCCCACCCCGTGCAAAGTGACTCGAACGGTTAAGTACCACGCACAGGGACTCCGCAAAACGGGAACCACCACGCGGCTCGGGAATACACCAAGTAAGAGAGCTGCCTGGGGCTCGCCAAGCGACTGGCTCCCCGGGCTAGGGGAGGAGACGCGTTACTAACAACACACACACAACCTGCAACAGGATCATGACCAATACGGTCGGGCATCACGCTCGGGGACTCGCTCATACGTCAGTCCTACCCACGCTCGGGGACTCGCCACCCAGAAGACGCGAGGGATAAAAACAATGCATAAATAAAACAAATACACAAAAGTACACAATCGAGTTATACCCCATTAAAGGGCGGACGCGCTCGGGGACTCGCTCAATCAAAACAATTCTTAAACAAAACATAACACACATTCCTAATCACAACACGAGTCGATTGACTCCCCGTGGCATACATTGCAAAAATACCTTACAGCATTCGCCACTTGGCATACATTACAACTTGGACAATTACATTGTTTACTCCACAGGCCCTGATGAAGAAGCATCACCACCCCCCTTGACGCGCACAAAAGGCTACCACGGGTTCGTCGTCAGCGACTTCGACAACGACGACCGGAAGGGCTGCTCCGACTTCTTGTCGCGGTGCTTCGGCTCGGGGTCGCCAGGCGCCAACACTGTCTCCTGATATGGCAGCAAATCCCCCATCGCCAGGACACGATCGGCGTAAGGGGTGGCCTTCGTGGTCAGCCTCAGCACCTCTGACATCTCCACCGTGCCGGTCGCCGACGGATAACCACTCGTCACATCGTCAAGGTCAAAATCGTCAGGGAAATGGGCGAGACCCAAGCTCAACGCTGTGGCGGCCCCGCGCCTGAACGCCGAGCACGTCATCCATTCCACAACGACGGGCACCTCTTCCAGATAGCGCCACACCTCCGTAAGCCCCCAGGGATGACTTCGGTGGGAGACACGACCTGAAGAGCCGCCTGGACGCACAACGCCGAGGCCGTGGCCGCATTCACCACGGTAGTCACGCACTGCGAGGCGTTGTAAGTTTGCACCACCGGGTCGCTTTGGCCTACCATAGCTGCAAAATCAGATGTCAGTGAAACAATGAAACCCCCAAAGCGGGGACTCGACAAAAGGGTAAAGCAAAGACAAAGACTCAGCAAGGAGTTTGTGGCAGTTCTCCTTGACGTGCTTCTCCAAGGCAGTTTGCTCGTTGTGCAACCCTACGATGATGGAGTCCGTGGCTTTGCGTTCTTCTTTAGCCACAGCGACAGCAGCCTTCGCCCGTTCCTCCGAAGAAATTGAGGCCGCCTTAGCCTCCTCCAAGTCCTTGACCAGGGAGGCTATTTGCCCATTCGCCGCGTCCAGTTCGGCGACTGGGACATACCCCTCACGGGCCTTGGAGATCTCAGTCGGGAAACCATCTGCAAGTGAAGACATCAGAGTATTGCACACAACCAGCTCACACCAGAAAAAGAAGAATAAAGACAAACATATACTCACCAATAGTCTCCTAAAGCCGCCGGTTCACCTCCTACGCGTCGCGCAAGTCACGCTCCAAGCGCTCTCTTACGGCCTGACGATCGGTCGACTCCCTTTGCAGTCCCTGCAAACAAAGAACCCATCTAAGCATTTGACAAAACAAAATCCAGTTCCCAGCCGCTGAAATTCAGCGACCAGGAACTCGGGGACTGGAGAAGGAGGAAAAATAAACTCAATTCCTAGCCGCCGAAATTTAGCGACTAGGAATTCGGGGCCTAGAAAGGAGCAAGAGGTTCAGTTCCCAGATGCTGACATTTAGCGACCAGGAACTCGGGGACTGGGCATACCTGAATAGCAGAGCCGAGCATCTTGTGAAGTTCCCCGGTGTCAGTCGACGAGATTGTCAAGGAAGTGCGCCCACGGCGGGACCAAATGTCCGTATCCACGACTTCTTGATTCTGCGGAGACTGCGTGTCCGCCACACCTGGAAACCCTCTCGCCATGAAATGCGGGAACATCGCC
Source organism: Avena sativa (assembly GCA_916181665.1). Lineage (NCBI taxonomy): Eukaryota > Viridiplantae > Streptophyta > Magnoliopsida > Poales > Poaceae > Avena > Avena sativa. The sequence goes on from OV702288.1 coordinate 343,444,636, forward strand.
GACGCTCTGGCAGGAGCGCTGGTTGCCGGGGCTGGCGCCTCTAGCACGGACGCAGCCACTACTGGTTCCGATCGCGTCGCCATCACTTCTTCAGCGACTGGCGCAGCAGTTGACTCTGCGGCGCTGCCCTTGGTCGCAGCATCATCGGCGCCCCCTTCTGCTTCTTCGCGACCTCGGCGGTCACCACATCATCGGTGGCCTTTCTCTTCTTGGGCGGGTCGCCCTCTCCCACGTCGGTGGCCGGTGGAATCTTAGCCACCGAAGGACGCCCGATCTTCTTAGCCCCCGACCTGTGCGAGCCCCCTCAGTCAAAACAACGACAATACAAAAGGAGCAAGGTAAATTGGGACGAGGGAGCGCTACTTACTTGGCGACCGGAAGGACGCGAAGCCCGGTGCTAATATGGGCGGGTTTGTCCAACTCGGGACCCAACTTACGGCTGAGCCCCCTCTCGAAGACGTCTCAAGCCCACGAAACCGAGGGCTTCCTTGACGATGAAGCTGCAGTCGCCGGGATCTCCGGCTCCGACGCGGCCGCCCTTGATGGCTGTGGTGACTTGGATGCCATCATCTCAGCCGCTTCCCGGCCTGGAACCCCCGAGGCCGTCGGCGCAATCTTCGCCAGGGGAACCTCTACTACCACCTCCGTGTCCTCGCCGTCCGACCCCTTCGTCGGGGCTGTGTCCCTTGGGGCCTTGTGCGAGACTTCGGTAGAACCTTCATCGTCGGAATCGTCATCCGACTCGAACACCACCGCCGACTTGGCCGGTGACGCGGGCCTTTTTGCTGGCGACTTGAGCCGACGCGCGGGCTTCGACGGCGTAGCGGTGCGCCGGGACGTCTGCTCCTGCGCGACCTCGTCGCCTTCATTGTTCTCGCCCAGGCTACGGCTCGCTTCGACTTCATGCTATCTCTGCATCCGGGTCTTGCGAGCCACAGGAGCTGGGGAAGGGACCTCTTCCTCCTCCCCGTCGCTGTCGGAAGGATCCCCCTTGGAGTCCTCCTCTAGTTCTTGGGGAACCTCTTCATCAAGTGGAGGGAGCCAGCCCTCCAACACCTGAAAAAGCTGAGAGCCACCACGAGTCAGAAACACCAAGCGGGGAGACTGAAATTGAGACACGGACGTAGCAATTTGAAAGAGAACTTACTGTGGGGGCTTCATTCTTCACAGGAGTGTACGGGGCGACCCCGACCACCACGCTGGTGAACTCCGCGTCTGTGATCTTCTTCAGGGCGGCCTTGTAGTCCTCGGCCTCCCACGACTCCTTGCTGGTCCGAGATGGGTCGTGCTTCCCGCTGTATTCATACATCCAGTGTGGTCGGGCCGCCAGAGGAACTAGGCGCCGCCCGAGCCAGCAGTTGTAGAGGTTGATCGGAATCAACCCCTGGCCCTTCAGCTTCTAGATCTGGTCCATCATTTCCGTGACGGCCATCTGTTGATCCTCGGGAAGCTTCTTCGATGCCAACCGACAGGGCTCGCTCCTCTCGGCGACGAACTCGGGAAGAGCCACTTCGCCGGAGGGAGTAGCTTCCTTGACATAGAACCAGCTCGTCTTCCACTTGCTGGCGGCCTTCTTCGGCAAGAGGAACTTGACGAAATTGACCTTCGGCTTCAGTTGAAACGTGTCTCCTCCTGCGGGCAGCATCAAGCCGCTGGACGCCCCGCGCCCGATGCGGCCGTGGAAGAGCTCCAGCCATAGCGGGAAATACGGCCTGCAGCCAAGGTAACATTCGCAGAAGGCGACAAAGATCACCAGATGCTCGATGCTGTGCGGACCAAGATCCGATGGCTTGATCGCGTAATACACGCAGAAGCGACGGAAAAAGAGAGAGGTGGGGAACCCCAGACCCCTCTCAAGATGACTAGGGAAGCAGATGAACTCACCGGGTCGCGGCTTCAGCTCGGTCTCGGAGGAGGGGGGAACCCGCCAATTCCCCTTGTGGAGCACTCCGGCGTCTTCAAAAGATCTAAGCTGGGATGTGGTGCACTTGGATTTCCCCCATGAGCCTTTAGGAGGCGCCATCGGATAGGATGTGGAATCGCGTGATGTGGAAAGAACAAGTCGGAAGGACGCGGGCAGGAAGATTGGAGGAAGGAAGAACGAATGAGGAAGAGTGAAGAATGCGAAGAAGGACTGCGGAACTGAACCATCACTCCCCTTATATGGGAAATGCCACTCGCCAAAATCGGGGTAGCCGTTACCCGCGGTAATTACACCGTAGTTACTGTTGGAAATTCCAACGGATAGTTTGACCAGGTTTGACGGTCCAACTCCTTTAGTCCACCCGCCACTCACCAGTCTTTCCACTCGCTGAGACGACGACTGGGCGGCGGTGACATTCATTGAGACGGCGAGTGGAAACATGGGGAAATTCTCCTTGGTTCTAATGGAGTCCATCACCGACTCGACTGGACGCCCAAATTGGGCTCGCCTACTCCGACCGCCAAAAGGAGGCCCGCGCCTGCATCAATGATGGCCTCGGGGACTACTGATGGGGATATGCCGAAGGGGGTATTCCCAGCAGGACGTTCCGATCGGGCCGAAAGGTCTGCGAGTTCGTCCGAAAGACGGCGACTGGACTACGAAGGAAGGAAAGGCCCAGCGACTGGCGACTAGAAGCGCAGGAGCATAGCAGAAGCCTAGTCGGACTAGGTCAAAAGACTCTGGATCCTTATCTTGTTCGGGGATAACTTGTAAACCCTAGCGAGGTGCTTCATATATAAACCTCCATAGGGTATCCTGGAGACTTACGTTCCATCATACACCCCCTCAAGAGACGCGCTGCTTAGCCGCCGAGCTCGCCACCCCTGTAACTCGCTCTCTCATAATCTAATCTAGCAGTAGTAGGTCTTTACCCTCCGGGGGGCCGAACCTGGGTAAACCCATGTGCATCCGCCCCATCTCGCACCGCAGATGGCCGCCAACTCTTCCTCACGAAACACTCAATCACTGCCAGTGGCAGCGACTGCCGTGGCCATTTCCACGACAGGATAACTAAAGAAAGAGGCACCAGTGGGCAATAGCTGTTATTTGGTTCTTCCATGCTCATTTGTGTCCCGTAGGATCCCGAGTACTTGATACTTGTTCCTTGACTATTCACACTATCCTCATGTGGGAGATACTATGGATCCCCCTTCGCTTGAGCTTGATTCACATCTTATTTCTTGGGGCCACAAACAAGTTTGGGGTGTTATTACTATATTGTACTTATGCCACGTTTTGATGCTTTACTTACGATTGCGCATGTAGCGCCAGTACTGTTTAGGATTGCAGAGTGTTTTCGCGGTATCAACAAGCCTAGTCAAACTTTGGGGTCCCAGTCGCTTACAGCCTTTGGCGCAAACCTCTGGGTCCGTCCCGGAGCCGGCGAACTTCGCCACGGGTAGCTTAATGGGGTGGCCCCATGAAATAATTTTTGAATCCTCTGAATGCATTGTCGTGAGGCCTCGTTGCTTTTTATCTAGTTCTTCCTGAGGTTGATCGTGCGTGTGTTGCTATTTGTGCACCCCTGCAGGGTAAATATTTCTGAAAGCCGTGTCTGTGGTTATGGAGAACTTGGAGCACAGTTTCTCGATCATAGATAACTATAACTAAAGTACCGCCTTTAATTTGACTAAAGCATGGCTAGTAAATAGTGAAACACTCATGGAATGGTTATTAAAACTACCAAAGGATGGGATGTTCTTCCACCTTCTCGTCGGTAAGCAAAAGGAGGGCGAGCGATGTTTATTTATGTTACTAATTAACGAGCGTCTGTCCATCTCTGGATGGGAAGATGTTGTAGCGTGTCTCTATAGAACTGTTTAGATATTATCTTTCGCTACAATTGCGTCACCCCCAGGTTGTTCCCTTTAGATGCATTAAGACTTGCTAAGTTCCCCTAGGGTCTCACACGATAAATATTGGATTCAGATGGACATGCTTACTCTCAATAAGGTTACTAGGTCGAGGAGACCGATGATGGTGGCAATGACTGTCAGGTGTGGAGATTCCAGAGATGGAGATCCATGAGATATGTGGGCAGGATGTGCTTATTTCAGAGGCATCTTATGCCAATTTTCTTCTTATCCATATTCGGATCTTGTTTTCTGCTTCCACTTGATACTCTGATGTGTGATGTGTTAGGATGTATCCTAAACTATTAGCTCTATCTAGGATATTTGGATCTTGCCATATGGAGTTGAATATTTCTGTTTATATTGTTTTAGATGGTCTGTCTCTGATGTACTGTTGTATGTCGCTGGCTTACACACTTGTGTATGTTTTGTTCGCATAAATGTCGACTACGCCGCTCGATCTTGTCACGAAGTTCTTGAAAGTGGGTAGGGTGGTTGGCCGCTACCGTGCCCTGCTCCGCTTCTATGGGCCTACACGTAGGTGGCCTTGGGCCTCTGCGGTAGAATCCCTTATCTACTTTTGGGTTCATCCTGGCTTGTTGCTTACAACGTAGGGTCCGAGGTACTACAATTGGTATCAAAGTCATTCCGCCCTTCAGGGTTTGAGCCAAGATGGACGTTGTCAGTGTAGAAAATATTATGGTAGTTATGTATATTAGGGAAAAACAAACTATGAGAGTAGGACTGTTTCCATTTTTATTCTTACCCACCCATCCATGCTATTCTGGTAAGGAAGTGTAATGTTTGTCTATCCTCTTCTAAAAATTCAAACTTGGAAGCACATGTTCGGGGTATCTGTAGTACCATAGGATGTGTTAATCCTTTGTTGATCTATGCATCCAACCTTGCTTTGTATATGTCTTTGGTTATCAACTGTTGGTACATTCCATATTGACAAGCTTTTTGTCAAATCGATATGATCTATCTGACTCTGTGTTAACCGATGCGATTTAGTTAAGGGTGTTAGTTCTTTAGCATGTTTTCACATAATGTGGAGTTCCTAATCTCTATCTATTATGTGGTTTTGCGCATCTAGTTGGTATTTTAACACCGAAAAATGCAGAATTTTTTCTTTGATACATCTATGTTTCCACACTCCTTTTCAGTCGTTTGGGATATGCTATGTATCTTCTTTTATCAGCATGTCCACGCTAGCTCGATATTTTTCTACCGGTGCTTGAATCTAGAGTTTTTACTTCATCTTCAATTCTTTTGGGCTAAATGCATAACTTGCGACGATCTGATGCTTGCGATTGTAATTTGGTTCTCGGTATAGGCTAACAACACCTATGATGAGTGGAATATGGTCAATGCTATCAATCTCATCCTTGAAATGATTCTGGTTAACTCAGGTGTATTTGAGTTGTACCATATCTATGTCATATCCAAGTATGTTTTTGGTAACCAGAGATTTCGTAAGGAATTATGGTGGATTATCTTCTTTTTATCATGCTTCATATCTTTTTGAACTCCATATCTGCAAGATTCCCTTTGATACAGGAGAATCTCATCCTTTCATCTCCGATGGCTTTGCTTAAATGTACGAGTTATCATCAATTCTTTATCCAAGATCTCTTTATATTTGCAACCGGTGATCTGATTAGCTATGTGGACAACTCGACATCTCTTCTATCATCTGAAGGCCAGATAATATATTCGTCCAATGGAAGAACATATAAGAACATCTTCTTCTTTTTCTCTCTAGCTCCATGAACGTCGCCTGTGTGCAAAGTTATCAAAGTATAAACCCTCACTTTTCAAAGTCACCTATCTCGGCCACATCCTTCTGCTAAAGACATTGCTACAATTATGGAATCATCAATTCAATTATTAATTCCAGCCTCCACCTTCAACCAAATCCAGAGTTTTTCCTTGTTTGGCAAGTTATCATCATTGTTCCGCTGACGTTTTTCCTCAAGACTGTTATATCTCTCTCAGATTTTCTCAAGAAGGACTAGAAATTCTTTTGGTATTCCGCTCATCAAGAAACCTTTTGAAACCCTCTCGCTGTATCTTCTATCCTCAGTCTGCCAGATGCCATGAATACTTTCTAGATCTTTCGTAGTTCTTCTATTTAAAGTTTTGGGGTGCTATCTTTGATCTATATGTTGAATCTTTTATCTGTCTCTGTGATCTTCATTCATATATTTTCCGATGGCTTGGGACTTCCAATACGATGACAACATCATCGTATTTATCTAATTTGGATCCAAGAAGTGTTTGCGTCACCTCCTTGATTTCTTATGAAGCTTTGTGAATTCTGCTTGTCAAGATCTTCAGTCTAAAATTCGAGAGTTAGGTTGCATAGTTTTCCTATTCATGTGCGGATTAATGCTTTGAGGGCGGGATGGAGTCATGACCATACAACTACTCTTATCATTTGCTCTTGTACATTGAGTTGGTGAATTAATGCAATTTTACTTATTCCATGGAAGTTAGAAGTGGCCTCTATCTCTTGATACTTTCACTTCCATCCTTGTTTTCCAAAGTGTTCTCTCGACAGACATGATCAACAATCTCTTGTTGATGGTCTCGTCTATTTCAACACGGAGAAAAATCTTCATTGATCTGGTGGAAGCAAATGCAAAATCTTATCCGTTCTGTTCTTTCTACCAGATCTCGACTTCGTCAAGCAAAATGGATGGAAGATATCTCTAACTTCCACTTTGTCATTTCTTCTCTTTTGGTAATACCAATTACAGTCGATGCCATCAATCCCAAATCTATTGCAATAGCCTTATGGTTAAGGAAAGCAATGGGCATCCCTACAACAACTCCAGATATTCAACATTCAATTTCTTCTCAAGATTCCACCATGAGCTAGCATCACATCCTTCTCATGAAGACCAATCCGCACACTTCAATTGTGCGATTCTTTGGTCCTCACCGGTGCAAGAAGAATCTGATCCGAGAATTCAGGAACCCAAATCTTTCCATCAATATCAAGAAACTTTATTATTTGAAGGAAATAGTGTTTCTCCAAACTTCATTTCTTAAATCTATGGGAAGAAACAATGATATTTTCATAGTGGTTGATAACTTCTCCAAAGTCGCTCTTTTCATCCAGCGAGAGCAAGAATCGTCCTCGCCGCTTTCGATCTTCAATCCTAACGATGTGTCTTTTCTTTCTCTTCTCGGGTCATCGTCCTTTCAAAATTCTTTCTAGAAGTGGTTCAATTCCTTTATCATGTTTGCAAGGGCACCTCAGCTATGTTCATCCTACCTTTCGTGTTCGAGATAATCCTCAAATCTCTTCTTTCCTTTGTTTCGAAGAAGCAAAACTCTAGAATCGAAACAAGTCTATCAATTTTTGCAAGGTGCAGTGGTCGCATCATTCCATTGATAAATCAACTTGGGAACGCGAGGATCACTTTCGTTCTGAACACCCGCCTCTCTTGGTGTCGTTTTCTTATTCCTAGGAATCTCGGGGCAAGATCCTTGTTTAGTGGGGGAGAGTTGTAGTATCTCAATTGTCTAACAATTATAATGCTACTTGGTCTATTCTATATATGCTACTTCCTACATATTAATATTGCATCATCATTATATCATGCTCATGTCACCATGCCACATTGCATTTGAGCATCATATAAAATCCCTCCTCATTTGGTTCTTCTCGTCATAATGCATTTGCCTTATTAATTGTATTTGTCTCTTGATAAATTGTATTTGGCTTTTGATATATGTTAAATGCACAAGTTGAGTTGAGGGCATATCTTTTATTTCTCTTTAAACCTACTAACTTGGCAACATCATCTTTAATTCTACCATATATATGTATGTGGCCATCTTGTTTTTGTTGGTATTTTTATCTTGTCCACACATATATGTAGGATTCCTTCCACTATTCATCCCTAATTTATCGTATGTGGTTTCATCCAAATCTACTAGTATTATGCAATGTGAGCATGTACATGCATGAATCTAATGGTTTTCACCAATTGGCCATATGTGCATGTTCTAATGAGCTTGTACTAATCACACATGCAATAATAACCCTCATCATCTAGTCAGATGAAATATCATGCCCCATGTGACATGTCCTCTCTATTAAAATTCCATTGGATTTTAGTTTTGGTTGACTTTGTACCATGATCTCAAGCATCTATGCTAACCATCTATATTCTTTTCTTTCTTTGTTCTCCCCTTAGATTGATCATGCATGCTGGTGTTTGAAGCAAGCTTTGAAAATAAATCAAACAAATCAAATATAAATAAATCCGTAGTATTAAACCAAGCTACCCTCTAAACCCTAAACCTACCCTTGGTCCACCTATACCCCATCCCAGCTGCACCCTGCCTAGCAGCAGCAAGCAAGCTAGCATGTGCGCGCCTGCAGCAGCGAGCTAGCATCGCACCAGCTACAGCCGACCCCTCTCCCTCTGGTGTGGTTCAACCAAAACGAGTGGAGGCCGCGCCCCGCACCCTGGTTCTCTTCCTCACAGAAAACGCACGTGATCAATAGCCAGCCGCGCAAGTACATCACCCACGCTCTGTGCGTGACCCTCTCTCTCTCTCCCTCTCGATGTATAAAGCAGCGTAGAAGCTCATGTCCCTATCCTCTCCACCCCATCTAGATCTTGCTCTCCCCCTCTTCTTCTTCTCCTACAAGAAAGCCTCGCCCTACTAGGCCATGCCGCTGGCCGTCACCCGTCTACCTGGCCGCACCACTGGTCCCTGCTACTGGAGACCCCTTTGAAGGCCAGCAAGGAGGAGGAGGCTTGGGCACCTCTCCCGCGTCCTCTCCATCTGCATGCACACGACGAACACCGCCAGCCTCCATCTTCCTCCTGTGGCACGTCTGTCCACCCTGGCCTCATCATCTCGCCATCTTGAACCTCGTCGTCGTGCCATCATCGACGCCCTCCCGGTGAGCAGCCACTAACTCCAGCCCTCTCTGGATTGCCCTCTCTCGCAGTTCCACACGTCTGACACACCCACGCACGCCGTGCAGAAATAGCCACTGTGTGCCGCGCTCTGAACCTGTTCCGTAGCAGTGATAGTGCCGCGTCCCTCTGTTTATCGGGTTGCAGCGGAGAATCTTGGCATCCCTTGCGAAAACTCTGAACGCGAGATCTCTCCTAGCATCCAGCTAGCTCCAGGATCAAATGGCTACCAAAATCATCGATGCAAAACATCTATTCACAGCGTGTTTTAGTTAGTCTGTCCGCGTTCTTTTGGCCTCCGTTCATCGCTAGTTTTCGGCACATACAGTCCTCCTCTGACAAGACATCTAGAATAAAAAGTGAACCTCGCAATCCCCTCTATTTCTTTTGCTTTTGCGTCGTTGCCAAACTCGCAGCCAATCCGTCGCCATCGTCTTCCAAAATCGAGATCAGCTAGCAGTTTCCGCGCACTCCACTTTTGGTTTCGTCAGTTAAACTCCGGAAACTTTTGTAAAAACACCCCTTTGGTTTTTGTGCTCCTTAACCCCCAGTCCTCAGCTCGCCCACGTATCATCTCCCTGCTGGCCCATGCGCGAAGTGGCCCCTATACCCATCGGTCCGACTTAGCTGTGGTTGTGGGTATGTACTCCCGAGTAAGAAAAGTCTCTCACGTTTTCTGGATTAAAAAAACAGAATATGAATATGTATCAATTAATTCATAACATTCAAATGCTTTTGAATTTGAACATAAACTTCATACGAAATATAAATGATTTTCAAGTAAGAATTCAAACCTGTTTTCAAATTTTACCAGATTTGACTCTATCTAGTCAAACCTTTGACTTTGACCCTAATTTAAATTATTTTGCAATTAAATATTGTTTTAAATTCATAATTCCAAATAATATGTATAATATATGTTTTTGAATCTAAAAAACATGCGTATTATGAGTATACTATTTAAAATATTATTTCAGAAATTTAAAATTTCAAAATAATTTGAATACTATTAAATGCCTATTTCTTAATAAATTCAGAACTTTAATTCCGTCATTCCGAATTCGACAAATAATATGTCTAAATCGATCAGCGTGACAAGCTTGTTTTGTTTATGCATTTGATGTTATCAATTGAAGTATGCATCATGTAAATATTTAGAATACATCAATGTTTATGGGAGTAAAACATGCCTAAATAATTAATTAAATTGCTTTATTAATGTTCCCACACCTCACCCATGCCATACTATGTTATACCATGAAATTTGAATCATTCCATCATGGGATACCTTGTTTGCTTATTGCATATATTCATATGATTGTGCACTTTATTTATTATGGCCCTTTGTGTGTTTGACTTTTATTCCGGATAGACATCGAGCAAGGGAACTATCAAGAGAACCAAGAATACTACCCGGATCGCGATTACCCTACTGATGATCCGACAGGCAAGCAATTCCCCATGCTTGCATTACATATAACACCTATGCCTCTATCTTATTCTTGCATCATTGAGTTCTGATTACATTAAATTGAATCCCAAGTACTGCATAGGCTTTACTTTTAAACCCCACCGAAACGTGTACCCTCAATCCTATGAGCCATTATTACAGGAGTTGTTCGAACCATGCGAGTTGTAGAACTGCATGTGTAGGGTTTATGTGAGTCATTGGATAATGAGGTACCTATACAACCTAAACTGTGTAGTAATGGGATAACTAAAGAAAGAGGCACCGCTGGGCAATAGTTGTTATTTGGTTCTTCCACGCACACTTGTGTCCCGTAGGACTCGAGTATTTGATACATGTTCCTTGACTATTCGCACTATCCACATGTGGGAGACTATATGGACCCCCCTTCACCTGAGCTTGATTCACATCTTATTTTTTTGGGGCCACAAACTAGTTTGGGGTGCTATTACTATCATGTACATATGCCATGTTTTACTGCTTCATTTATGATTACACGTGGAGTGCCTATACTGTTTAGGATTGCGGAGTGTTTTCGCGGTATCGGCAAGCCCATTCACACTTTCGGGTTCCCAGTCATTTATAGCCATTGGCGCAAACCTTAGGTCCATCTCGGAGCCGACCAATTTCATCACGGGTAGCTTATTGGGGCGGTCCCCTGAAATAATTTTTGAATCATGTGAAACCATTGTCGTGAGGCCTTGTTTCTTTTTATTTGGTTCTTCCCGAGGTTGATCGTGCATGTGTTGCTATTTGTGCACCCTGTAGGGTAAATCTTTTTGAAAGCCATGTCCGCGGTTATAGACGACTTGGAGCACAATTCCTCGATCATAGATAACTATGACTAAAGTACCATCTTTAATTTGCCTAAAGCATGACTAGTAAATAGTGCAACACTCATGGAATGGTTACTAAAACTTCCAACAGATGGGACGTTCTTCCGCCTTCTCACGGTAAGCGAGAAGGAGGGCAAGCGATGTTTATTTATATTACTTATATAACTGTTGTTATTAATTAACGAGCGTTTGTCCATCTCTGGTTAGGTGGATGTTGTAGTGTGTCTCTATAGAACTATTTAGATATTATGTTTCGCTGCAATTGCATCACCCCCAGGTTGTTCCCTTTTGATACATTAAGACTTGTTGAGTACCCCTAGGGTCTTACACGATAAATATTTGATTCAGATGGACATGTTTACTCTCAAGAAGGTTACTGGGTCGAGGAGACCGATGATGGTGGCAACGACTATCAGGTGTAGATATTTCAGGGCTAGAGATCCATGAGATATGTGGGTGGGATGTGCTTATTTTAGAGGCATCTTATGCCAATTTGCTTCTTGTCTGTACTTGAATCTTGTTTTTCGCTTCCGCTTAATACTCTGATGTGTGATGTATCCTAAACTATTATCTCTATCTAGGATATTTAGATCTTTCCGTATGGTGTTGAATATTTCTATTTCTATTGTTTTAGATGGTCTGTCTCTGATGTACTGTTGTATGTTGCTGGCATACACACTTGTGTATGTTTTGTTTGAATACCTATCGACTACGCCGCTCACTCTTGTCACGAAGTTCTTGAAAGTGGGTAGGGTGGTTGGCCGGTATCGTGCCCTGCTCGGCTTCTACGGGCCTACATGTGGGTGGCCTTGGGCCTCCACGGTAGAATCCCATATCCACTTTTGGGATCATCCTGGCTTGTTGCTTAGAGCGTAGGGTCTGAGGTATTACAAGGTTGGTGGATATATTAGCTCAATCTTGTAGAAGATTTCTTTTATGTCCATCTTAAGACATGCTACAACTCTTTTATCCATAGTTTTGCTATAGATTTCCCTAATGAACTTTCCCAACTATGCAAGCATGTTATACAAATCCTTGTTCACTAAACCTTTAATGCCAAGAGCTAAAAGACTTTGAAGTAGGATGTGGCAATTGTGAGTTTCCAGCCCTTGGAGCATGTTCCCCTCTACATTGATACAATTTTCAATGTTGGAAGAAAATCTAGAGGGAAAGTCCACACCTCGGAGGAAGTCACAAAATAGTACCCTTTTATTCATCGGCAAGGTAAATTCTGCACCTTGATTTTTTTATATTTTTCACCTCCCTTATCAACCGTATCTTCAGGATGCAGCTTCAAGTTGTTGTTAACATTGAGTTTTTCATAGTCAAGCCTAACATTATAGCTATCTTTTATCTTGGGTGAATTTTCCTATAATGTTTTCACATATATTTTTCTCCATGTGCATGGCATCAATATTATGTCAAAGCATCTTACCAGCCTGATAAACATGTCCCACGGAGTGGATCTTATTAAGTAAACACGTTTACTTGATATTTCTGAATGACTTCAAAGTCATAAGATGGAAATGAAACTTAATGGAGACATAAAGCTCGATTTGTCACAAAGTATAGACAAATTCAAGGAGCTGACTACAATGTAGTGATGCTTGAATCTATTGGATTTGCACCAGCAATATATGGATATTGGAATCTCGTAGCTGGAATTCTCAATTTAATGATGATCAAAGAATTTTGGAATGTCCAAGATTATCGAGAGGACCTGCATTTGAGTGGGAGATAATTAGCTTTCCCAAATCTTAATATGTAAGAGAAATATTTTGAGTGGGAGCTAAGTAGCTTGGCCAAATCTTAATATGTAGTAGACATATTTTGAGTGGGAGCTAAGTGAAATCCCTAGATCTCAAATATGGATGCCATATTTGAGTGGGAGCGTGAAATCATTCTAGGATATGTGGACGACATATGTCAATGATGTAATTCGTGTATATTGAATATGTGGACGACATATGTGAGGATATATTTGAGTGGGAGCGTGAAATCATTCTAGGATATGTGGACGACATATGTGACGATATATTGAATAACATTTAAGTAGATAAATTGGGATGAAGTTGAAAGTTATTAAACAATGAGATCTATCAAGATAGATTGGTGAGTTTAATAAACATTGAATGTCAAATGCTTCTTGGACTTGATGCTGAAGATGTTCAGAATGTCCTAAGAAAGATTTTGAAGAAGTTCAGAATGGAACAAGGTAAGAAAGAAGTTCTTATTATATGAAGCATTGTCTTGGTATTACAACGAAGGTTAAAATGTAAGAAAGAGATGTGTTGCATCTCCTATGCCTCAGTCATAGGTTCTACCATACAACCATATTGTATACTTGACGTAATGTGACCCTAAATTCTGGTTGGAAGGACAAGCTCTTAACTGTAAGAACATGTCTTGAAGTGATTCTTGAGTTAATCACTGAACCAGAATTAATTCTGTACTTAAATGGAAAGAAAGAAAAGTAAGTGGCATAGTTGCATTTGATGCACTGAGATCTACATAGATATAGAAGTATAAAGGCTCCATCTGATGTGATGTATATTGTTATGGCGGGGCTAGTTCGCTTTTAACGTAGAATGATGTGTCCCAGGGCATAGTGCCCATGAAAAACCCCCTCGAGGTTGATCTAAAGTCACTGTGGGCTCCTAGAAACCGGATCCATCTGATGTGATGTATATAACTGCCGTATATACACAAAGGAATGCAAACTGTGTTCCGAAGTTTAGATGACAATAGTGAAAATGACCGTCATTATAAACACTAGAAACAAAGTCTCACTTTGTCGCCAAACGAATACTTCAACCCATTATGAGATAATGGTATGAATGTCAAAGTTAGGAAGACATTAACAATTTGCAAAGACATAATGATCTGGTAAAATAGAACATGGATAAGACGTTTTCCATAAGCATGCATGATCAATAAACGCATATGTGATATGGTTTATGATGAGTAAAATGTGACCTAGATTATTTGTACTCTAGTGCAAGTGGGAGACTGAAGGAGATATGCCCTAGAGGCAAATAATAAATAGGTTTTTATTGTCATATCTCAATTAGTTCGTAATAGTTTCATACTGTGCTATAACTGTATTAATACGAAACATTAATACACGTGTGGTATGTAAACAAACAAAGTCTCTAGTTGCCTCTAGCGAACTAGTTCCTTGGTCATGAGGATGATCTAGGGTTTTGAGATCATGGGCAATTATGCCAACTGACAATGGGGTCATGTCATTAGTTGAATGATGTGATAGACAAAAAACCCAACCAGTTGTATCTTAATGAGATCTAGTTACAAAGTTCACCATTAATGATAAACTAAGGAAACCTCACAACCTGATCCTTAGACTGTGAGGCAATGCAAATCACAGTTCTGGAGGGAGCTTAGATGGTTATCACGTATCATTCCGTGACTGAATGATCGAAAAGGTGCCACTCAGGTTTCCCAAAGCGGCGTGTAGAGGAGTACATATAAAGACCAGAATTTGCCCATTCATGTAACGGACAGATACATTAGTGGCCATGTCGGTGATGTTGCATTAACGAAGCTTGCAAGCGTGTGACTGGTTCACGGAATGCAACGACATGGAAATGAGAAAACAAGTTCATCGGTAATGATATCGAACGAAGGTATGGAGATATCGTAGATCAAATCTTGGGTGAACTAGGTATCAAGTGGCAAAGGGAATGGAAACCCACTATTTACGGTTCAAATGACATTATCATCATGGAATGCACAGGGGTCATTATGGGCATCCCGGTCCCGCTAATGATCACTGATGGAGATCATTTCTGTGCCATTCCTGAGCCATGGGGAAATACACTTAAGGGTACAATGAGCTAGAGATCCTCTATAAGTTGGAATCACCATGTGAAAGAGAAAAGGAAACCGGAAAAGTTCCATGAGAGAATCAGAATCATTCGGGGAAAGTTCCGAAGTCATTCGGAGCAAATCGAAAGGGAACCGAAAGATGTTTCAGGTAAAGTATGATTTTGTAATATGTATTTATATGTTAATTAATGTAATTAATATTAAATATAATATTAAAATATAATTTGAAGGGGTATTCCACTAATGGGCCAAACTTCCTAGAGAAAAAGGGCCCATGAGGGAAAAGCGAAGGAGGGAAGGGCCAAGGGCCAAAGGGCCAAGGCCTAGCCGCCTCAAGGGGGCCCACCCGTCCAGCCTAGGGCTGTGCGTGGGGTGGGGCCCACCCCTGGCCGGCTGTCCCATGAGGCCCATGGCGCCTCCCCTTCTCTCCCTTGTTTAGCCCCACATGGGAAACCCAAAGGGGAGGGCACACCCCCTCCCCCTATATAATGGGGTGCCGATGGGTGGGATATACACACCAATATTTGAAGAAGTCCTTTGGTTGACTTTCTCCTTCCCTCTCTCTCTCTCTCGTCTCTATGCGTTGGCATGGTCCCAAGTAAGGACTGTCCGAGCAAGAGACACCGCAGCTGCAGCACGCCGTTGCGCTGCAGGGATTCCAAGCCGGAGATCTACTTCCACACTCCTAGCAGGGACCAAGGAGCCAAAGGTCGTCATCGTACACCGTATGTGTACGAAACCATGAGGGGCCTCACTTGAGGCACCTTGGATGTCGAGAGTCGGAGCTGCTGCACGATGAAGAAGGCGCAAGGGGTGACCTACGAGGAGCTTCGCGACCTTGAGGTCGGCTACGAGTTCGAGTACTTCAACCACGTTCCCCTCAGAACGTTAACCACGTATGGTCTACAAGGGTATGTATTCTATACGCTCCGGTCATTACCGCATTACTACATAGATAGATCTTGGTGTTAGGGAGTTCCAACGTAGGAATTTTTTTGTTTTCTGCTACGAAACCCTTCAGTGGTATCAGAGCCAATCTATGCGTACGAGTGTTGTACGTCCAGTACGCACAAGTTTTGTGCGGGCATTGATCCCTTAGTTGTTACCCTCTAACGTGTACTTGTTTATATCGTGGTAATGTTTGATGAAGCGACCCGGACCGACCTTACGCGTATTTGTACACGAGACTGGTTCAACGATGGACATGCGGCTTGTTCCGTATAGGTGGCAAGCGGGTGTATGTATCTCTTTCAATAGTTGATATAACATTTCAACGGAGGGCCCCAAAAGGGGTGTAGTAGAGACAACTGTTGGATCCATGTTGTGGTTGGGAAGTTTGTAGTTTAGAAATAGTTCTATTGTGAAAGCCCTAACAACCACGTAAAACTTGCAATAGATAAAGTAGAGGCGTCTAACTTTATTTTGCAGGAGGGCATGTGTTATGATATGGTATTGGTCATTACGAAGGTCAAGTATTTTACTTTTATGTTACTAAGGTAAGTAGTAATAGGCATCGTTCTGATGGACGACCGGGTGGTGGCGTCGTGGAATTAGCGTCAAACCAGGGGCAAGATGGAGATCATGCCGGAGCTCTCAATGGAGATCAAGGCGCAAGGAGAAGGACCATATCATATCACAAATTTACATGTGATGTTGATACCTGCTTTATATCTTATTATATGCTAGTATCAGATACTCAACGGTAGCAAATAAGATAATTCCAATGATAGTGTTCCCCTTGTGTGTGCACCACCAAGAAAGTTTGCCGTTATGAAGCCGGCCGTGACGATCGGGGGCTAGACATATCTACATTCGCATACAGTGGGTGTAAGCCATGTTGCATAGCAAATACACACAAGTTAGATTTGGCGAGCCTATCATGTGTAGACATGGCCTTGGAACACAAGAGACCAAAAGGTCGAGCATGAGTCACATGGTTGATGTGATTGGCATTATGGAATGTCTACCTTTGATGCTGCACTGATGGCCGTGACGATTGGGGGAGGTGTAGAGGATTGGGATCATGTGATCACTAAAATCGTTCGGTGATGACAATTTTAGTGGGAGCGCAATTAGGATTGAACTCATATTATGAACTTAGTCTAGATGTCTTTTTGAAAATATCTTAATAGATCATGGCCTATCCCATTGAGGTCCTTTGTGAGCATGGGAAATTTATTGCTTGATATGGAACTTAGCGAAAGGGTCCAACTTCATAGATTAATACCCATGCCTGAGGGATATCCTTGTAAAAGGTGATCTTCTCTTCTTGATACAATGACAATTAGGAGATAATCTGATGACTCCGCAATGTTTGCGTGTTCTCTGTAATCATCCAACAAGCCATTCTCCATTCGATGGAGAGTTGGATTAGAATTTTGTATTCTGCAAGATTAGGCACATAAAGTATGAGCCGTTGGATGTGTTTTCTTCCATGGTGGATGAAAAAGAGAATATTTGGAGAAACACTTAGCAATCTTGCATTAGAGTCATGAACTCTCAGAAGGGCTTGATTGTAATGGAGGTCATGAATGAAAAAGGGTATATGTTAGATATACAAAGTTATATATGTAATCCTTACAAACCTCATTGCAGTTTATATAAGTATTGGATACTTGTCCCGTTCTGTGAAAACAGGATGGTCTGCTTGAGAATTGCTGGGATTGAGGCAATGTGGCATGATGACGGCAAGCAAAATAGTTGATGGCCGACATCACCCCTTTCCTCAAAGGTTTATCATTTGGATTAGTGGACCTGGATATAATTTTGTAATCCTTGTTTGTGTGTCTTGCTTTTAGCAAGACGATTGTTCATATGAATAAGCTACAAGCCAGTTGTACCGTTCTTATGAATAATACCTTTATGGTCACATTACGATTATAAATGAGTTATTCTCATCACTATGTTAATGATAATAGTTTAAGAATTTATAAAGGATTAGAATGCTAAAAGACATCCAAAGTTTAATTATGATATGGCACTATAGTTCAATTCATTTTGGTTATTGCATGTTCTTCATTATAAATGAAGATCGGGGTCTTAGATGCTTAATCTAGAGACTTTGCAAAACCATGCCTCGTTGGGCAGAATGACTAAAACTCTACATTCTGGCAAAACAGTGATATGCGAAGAAATGTTGAACTTTATACATAATGATGTATCGTATTTTCAACAAGATAGTGGAAATCATTATTTATACTTAATGTTGAATCTTATACATAATGATGTATCGTATTTTCAACAAATAGTGGAAATCATTATTTCACACTTCATTGTGGATTTAAGTGAATATGAGCATTTTCTTAATGAAACATAAGTTTGAACTGTTTTGAATTGTTCAAAAGATTTCAAAATGAAGGAGGATATTGAATTAACAAGAATACAAAAGTCTCTTTGATTTGATTGACATGACTAAAGTATTTAAGTTAACTTTGGCATAAAAGGACATGTGAAAGAGGTTTCACAAATTATGATAATAGGGCAAATTCAAAGTGTATCGAAATGTCTAAATATCATAATCATTATGTGTTAGATACATATGGTATAATTTTATCTCTTATCGGGGTTATAGTTATCATTTAGAGTTATAGATCGAAATGAGTAAACACTCGGTTGACATACAAAGGAATATCTAAAGATTCATGGAAACAACACCATAAGAGTTATGGCACGTTCGAGTTTCTGGAGATTTTGATAAGTCGAAGTCGTGGCGAAAAAACAAGTGTTTGTAGAACATTCTTAGGAAGCTATGAATGCATCTTCCACAAAGGACAAACCTGCTGTAGTCCAAAGTTGACGTGTCTTGATGAAGATACATGTGGAAGAAAGTAAAAGAGCAAAACAAGCTATTTGACCTTACCTCTGAATTGTTGAGTGGCGCAGTGGAATTTGTTTCGTGAAACCGAACTCTACAAATAGAGGAGAAACTATTGATAATGATCATAAAGTTTCAGTGAATACTTTTACTAAAGAAAGTAGGATTCAACAATATATACTCTGCAAGTTCGTGGAAATGTAATATTGATTCACTTGTCATGTTTATGAACAAGACATACCTATGAATTACAAAGAAGCGTGATGGACCTAAGTACGAGAAATGACTAGGAGTCATAAAATCCTATATTAAGTTACATTTAATATTGCAAAGTAATATGTTGCTTGATCTTATTAAGTAAAGAAGTTTACTTGATATTTATGAATGACTTTAAAGTCATAAGATGGAAATGAAACTTAATGGAGACGTAAAGCTCGATTTGGCACAAAGTATGGACAAATTCAAGGAGTTGACTACAACGTAGTGATTCTGGAGTCTATTAGATTAACACCAGCAATATATGGATATTGGAATCTCGTAGCTGGAATTCTCAATTTGATGATGATCAAAGAATTTCAGAATGTCCAAGATTATCGAGAGGACCTACATTTGAGTGGGAGCTAATTATCTTCCCCAAATCTTAATATGTAAGAGACATATTTTGAGTGGGAGCTAAGTATCTTGGCCAAATCTTAATATGTAGTAGACATATTTTGAGTGGGAGCTAAGTGAAATCCCATATTTGAGTGGGAGCGTGAAATCATTCTAGGATATGTGGACGACATATGTGAATGATGTGATTGGTGTTAATAACATTTAAGTAGATAAATTAGGATGAATTTGAAAGTTATTAAACAATGAGATGTATCGAGATAGTTTGGTGAGTTTAATAAACATTGAATGTCGAATGCTTCTTGGACTTGATTCTGAAGATGTTCAGAATGTCCTAAGCAAGATTTTGAAGAAGTTCAGAATGGAACAAGGTAAGAAAGAAGTTCTTACTATATGAAGCATTGTCTTGGTATTACAACGATGGTTACAAAGGAAGAAAGAGATGTGTTGCATCTCCTATGCCTCAGTCATAGGTTCTTCCATACAACCATATTGTATACTCGACGTAATGTGACCCAAAATTCTGGTTGGAAGGACAAGCTCTTAAATGTAAGAATATGTTTTGAAGTGATTCTAGAGTTAATCACTGAACTAGAATTAAGTTTGTACTTAAATGGCAAGAAGCAAAGTAAGTGGCATAGTTGCATTTCATGCAGTGGGATCTACATAGATATAGAAGTATAAAGGCTCCATCTGATATGATGTATATAGTTATGGCGGGGCTAGTTCGATTTTAACATAGAATGATGTGTCCCAGGGCACAATGCCCATGAAAAAGCCCTCGAGGTTGATCTAAAGTCACTGTAGGCTCTTGGAAACCCGCCTCGTTCTTCTACCATAAGTACCGTATATACACAAAGGATTACAAAGTGTGTTTCGAAGTTTAGATGACAACAGTGAAAATGACCATCATTATAAACACTAGAAACAAAGTCTCACTTTGTCGCCAAACAAATAGTTCAACCCATTACGAGATAATGGCATGAATGTCAAAGTTAGGAAGACATTAATGATTTGCAAAGACATAATGATCTGGTAAAACAGAACATGGACAAGACGTTTTCCATAAGCATGCATGATCAATAAACGCATATGTGATATGGTTTATGATGAGTAAAATGCGACCTAGATTATTTGTACTCTAGTGCAAGTGGGAGACTGAAGGAGATATGCCCTAGAGGCAAATAATAAATAGGTTTTTATTGTCATATCTCAATTAGTTCGTAATAGTTTCATACTGTGCTATAACTCTATTAATACAAAACGTTAATAAACGTGTGGTATGTAAACAAACCAACTCTCTAGTTACCTCTAGCGAACTAGTTCATTGGTCATGAGGATGATCTAGGGTTTCGAGATCATGGGCGTTTATGCCAACTAACAATGGGGTCACGTCATTAGTTGAATGATGTGATAGACAAACAACCCAACCAATTGTATCTTAATGAGATCTAGTTACAAAGTTCACCATTAATGATAAACTAAGGAAACCTCGCAACCTGATCCTTAGACTGTGAGGTAATGCAAATCACCGTTCTGGAGGGAGCTTAGATGGTTATCAAGTATAATTCCGTGACTGGATGATCGAAAAGGTGCCACTCAGGTTTCCCAAAGGGGCGTGTAGAGGAGTACATATCAAGACCAGGATTTGCCCATCCATGTAATGGAAAGATACATTAGTGGCCATCTCGGTGACGTTGCATTAACGAAGCTTGCAAGCGTGTGACTGGGTCACGGAATGCAACGACACGGAAACGAGAAAACAAGTTCATCGGTAACAAGATCGAATGAAGGTATGGAGATACCGTAGATCAAATCTTGGGTGAACTAGGTATCAAGTGGCAAAGGGAATGGGAAACAACTGTTTACGGTTCAAATGAAATTATCATCATGGAATGCACAGGGGTCATTATGGGCATCTCGGTCCCGCTATTGATCATTGATGGAGATCATGTCTGTGCTATTCCCGAGCTGTGGGGAAATACACTTAAGGGTACAATGAGCTAGAGATCCTCTATAAGTTGGAATCACCATATGAAAGAGAAAGAGAAACCGGAAAAGTTCCGTGAGAGAACCGAAATCGTTCCGGGAAAGTTCTGAAGTCGTTTGGAGGAAATAGAAAAGGAACCGAAAGGTGTTTCAGGTCAAGTCGGATTTTGTAATATGTATTTATAATGTAATTAATATTAAATATAATATTAAAATCTAATTTGAAGGGGTATTCCACTAATGGGGCAAACTTCCTAGGGAAAAAGGGCCCATGAGGGAAAACCGAAGGAGGGAAGGGTCAAGGGCCAAAGGGCCAAGGCCTAGCTGCCTCAAGGGGGCCCACCCGGCCAGCCTAGGGATGTGCGCGAGATGGGGCCCACCCCTGTCCGGCTGGCCCATGAGGCCCATGGTGCCTCCCCCCTCTCTCCCTTGTTTAGTCCCACATGGGAAACCCAAAGGGGAGGGCACACCCCCTCCCCCTATATAAAGGGGTGCCCATGGGTGGGAATAGATACACCAATATTTGGAGAAGTCCTTTGGTTGACTTTCTCCTTCCCTCTCTCTCTCGTCTCTATGTGTTGGCTCGGTCCCAGGTAAGGACTATCCGAGCAAGAGACACCGCACCTATAACACGCTGTTGCGCTGCAGGGATTCCAAGACGGAGATCTACTTCCGCACTATCGGCAGGGATCAAGGAGCCTGAGGTCCTCATCGTACACCGTATGTGTACAAAACCACGAGGGGCCTCACTTGAGGCACCTTGGATGTCGTGAGCCGGAGCTGCTGCACGATGAAGAAGGAGCAAGGGGTGACATGCGAGAAGGTTCGCGACCTTGAGGTCGGCTACGGGTTCGACTACTTCAACCACGTTCCCCTCAGAATGTTAACCTCATACGGGCTACAAGGTTATGTATTCTATATGCTCTGGTCGTTAGCGCATTACTACATAGATAGATCTTGGCATTAGGGAGTTCCAACGTAGGATTTTTTTTTCTCCTGCGGAACCCTTTAACTGCTCTCATACATCACATTGGTTATTTAGAGGTGACCTCACTCTTGTCTCAACAAAGTGGCTTCCTACGAGCCTTGTAGTGAACATCTTCTTATGGAGCTCTCTCCACAGATCTCATGACACAAGAAGTATGTTATATTGATTATTAATAACAACAATACTATGCTAGTGGTGTATCCTACAAGCTCAATAATGTTTTAGTCCTACAGAGTTCAACCAAGTTTTCGCACAACCTTGTTACTTGTTTTAATTACTTTTATGTAAACAACCAAAAACCTTTCAAACACCCATTACTTGAGATCAATGGCATCTTATAAGTATCCTTTGGTAGATAGTGACGAGGGCCATAAAGACCTATACCAATAGCTCTCTGTGGGTCCGATATCTTTACTTCGAAACTAGCTACAATTGATATGTGCACTTGTAGTCATCAAGCTATTTTCTGGCGCCATTTCCAAGGAGCTAAGCACTTTTGGTATTTGTTCTTAGTTACTTATTTTACTATTTTTTTTACTAAAGTTGCTTATTAGTTTAAGGTAAGAACCATGACTGCACTCGGACTAATTAATCATCTCGATATTACTAAATACCTCGGGAAGTTCAATAGAGGACTCGTCAAGGAATTTCCCGAGTGGGAGCGAACCAGAATACGAGGTCAACCCTTGTTTTATCGCTATTATTAAAGAAAAAACTTTTGCAGGAGATGATCCATATGAGGATCCTTACACTTATTTAATGCATTTTACCGAGCTATGTTGGACTATTTAGCCAATCTCTAACTAGCACTGCTTTGGCTTGGTACAAAATCGATACTTGGGAAAACTCAAAGGAGAATTTGTGTTTTGATTCTTTCCTAAGGTAAAAATTGCTAAAGTAAGAAGGGCAATTACAAACTTCAAGAACCTCCCAGGTGAAGGCTTGGTAAGGGCCTTCAAAAGGTATAAGTCCCTACTTAATAAATGTCCCCATCATGATTACCTGAATGGTTCGTTTTACATATTTTGTATGGAGGACTTAATCGAGAAATTAAGCATGAGCTTGGCACGAGCTCCGAAGGCTCTTTCATGGAGTTAACTATAATTAAACCTTGGGAACTTTTATAACGAATTCGCCATAATAGAGAAACATGGGGATTTGATTTAGGAGGCAAAGGAGGTATAGAAATTGAATACGATTGTATAAATGCTTATAAAGACTCCGGCAAAGTAAAAGAAACTGCTAATGAAGTTCAACTTGATGATGATATTATTTTGCAAATCCTTCAGTCTTTTATAGAACACATTGAGGCTCCTAAGAAAGACTAGCTTCATTACACTCCGCCACCCGAGCCAGTTGTAGAAGATGATCCAATAATCACAGCCCCTGTCCAACCAATAAAGGAGGTATCCCCATGTGTTGAACCCATTCCTTTCCCAAGGACAATGAGAAAACATATGATGGCTCAGCAGCTAGAGGATCAACACAAAGAAGAAGAACTATTTCTCAAGGATCTGGAAGAGGAGACACAAAGAAGTAAAACTGAAGAAGTAAGTGTGCAAGAGGCAGAGGCATCAATGAAGGAAGATATTTTAACAATGTTTGCACACTGCAACATAATTGAGCTAGATACTAAATCTTTGTAATTTGTCGAAGGAAAGGTAAAAGCTAAAGAAGTTGGTAAACCCATTCTCCCTTGTAATTTTAGAGGAACTTCCTATTATGGCCTTTGTGACAGAGGGACAGCTGTTAACGTGATCCCTTTTAATTTTTATTTAAAAATTCAAAATGAACTAACACTAGCCGAACTAGAAGATATAGGCATGACTATAATGATTACAGATAAAACACTCAGAGTCCCCATGGAAATAATTAGAGATGTTCCAATTTATGTTGGACCATACAAATACCCCATTGATTTTGTGCTTATTAATATGCATACTGATGTTTATTGTCCAATCATTTTTGGAAGAACTTTTCTAAATACCATAGGAGCAAACATAGATTGCAAGAGATAAACTATGTCCCCCAAGTTTGGTGAAGAGAAAATGGATTTTCATTTGTCCAAATTTGACCATAAGCTGGCTATTGAAGAATTAGACGACAATGAGTACGAACATGAGGAAGAAGGTAATATCATTAATTTAGCCTCAATAGTCATTGAGACACGTGATGATGATTTAGCAAGAAGCTTAGTTAATAATAATAATATCCCCCAAGACATAGAAAAAGCTGAAATGGATGATTATCTTGACTCCACACCTGAGGTGCATGCCAATATTAATCAAAAATATGAAGAACCCATAAGGAAGGGAGATGAGGCTCCTCCCCCTCCAATCCTTAGAATTTACCAAAGGAACTAAAATATAGGTTTTTTTAGGAGACGAATAAACTTCCTATTATTGTAAGTTCTAACCTTGTAGAGAAAGAGGAGGAAAATTTAATGAAGTTTCTCTAGATGCATTGAAATGCTCTTGGGTATTCAATGAGTGACTTGAAGGGATTAGTCATTCTATAGCCACCCATAGAATATTCATGGAAGAAGGAGCTCAACCGATCGTGGATTTTTAGCGACGACTTAAACCTCACATGAAAGAGGAGGGAAGAAAAGAAATAATATGTTTGTTAGATGCAGATGTCATCTTTCATGTAGAAGAGAGTGAATGGGAAAGTCCTGTTCATTGTGTTCCTAAGAAAGGTGGATTTACGGTTGTCGAAAATGAACATAATGAAATGGTACCTACAAGAACTATTGTTGGCCACAGGATGTGCATTGACTATAGAAAACTTAACGAGGAAACTAGGAAGGATCATTATCCTTTACCGTTTGTAGATCAAACTTTAAAAAGTCTTGCTATGGATTCTCATTTTTGTTACTTACACGGCTATTCTATTTTCCCCCAAATTGTTGTTCACCCTAATGACCAACTTAAGATTACTTTTATTTGTCCCTATGGCCTTTATGCTTATCGTGTGCCTTTTGGTCTCTGCAATGCTCCTGCCACTTTTCAAAGATTCATGACTGCTATATTAGCTAATTATCTTGAAAGTATTATGGAAGTTTTCATGGATGACTTCTCTGTTTATGGAACTTCCTTTAATCATTGTCTCCATAATCTTCATAAAGTTTTGCAGAGATGTGAAGACACTAACTTAGTCTTGAACTGGGAAAAATGTCATTTTGTGGTTCAAGAAGGCATAGTGCTTGGTCACAAAGTCTCATGTAAGGGTATAGAATTTGATAAAGCAAAAATTTAAGCAATAGAAAGGTTGCCCCTCCTTGAGACATAAAAGGTATAAGAAGTCTCCTTTTCCATGCTAGATTTTCTAGAAGGTTCATTAAGAATTTTTCAAAAACTGCTAGACCTTTAATTAAACTTCTTCAAAAGGATGTTCGTTTTAATTTTGATGAAAAGCATCTCGCTTCTTTCAACATATTAAAACGAGCTCTCCTTGAATCTCACATTATTAAACCACCTAATTGGAAGAAACCTTTCGAGCTATTTTGTGAGGCCAGTCATGAAGTTGTAGGAGCAATTCTTTGTCAGTATGATATTAATGATCTTAATATCATTCATCATGCGAGTCACACTTTAAACGGGGCTCAAAAGAATTACCCTATGGCAGAAAAAGAATTTTTGATAGTGGTTTTCTCCTGTGACAAGTTTAGATCTTACATCATTGAATCTAAAGTAAGAGTACACACTGATCATGTTGGCTTAAAGGAAATCCTAGAAAGGACTGACGTTAAGCCAAGGAAGATCTGTTGGACTTTAATTTTGCAATAATTTGATTTACAGAGTCTACAAAGAAAAGGAAGAGATAGACGAAACATCCTTGGACACTCAAGAAATTTCTCATCCTAAAGAGGTGTCATCCGTTTATATACCTCTGGGAACCACACTGCCAAAGAGGAAGTTCTCGATTTCTTCTTGCAATGGTTTTGGCGATTTTCTACAACCTACTTTGTTCGAAGAGAAGAAGAAAAAGGTGATTCAGGAAGGAAAAGGTACCCCAAATGAACTCATGTTCCCTCAATGATCGAAGCGTATGAAATCTTGAACACATATTTGTTCTAGATGATTTTCTACTATTTATTTTTGCATATTTGAATTCCCTTCATTTTTATGAGTTCATTGCTTGTCTTACAAGGTTAGTATAGCCGGATCAGCCCATACCATTGGTCGTTAAGCCCGTGGAGCACTCATTTAATTTTTGCATAAACGGTACGGGCGTAGCCCCCCGTACGGTTGGTCGTTATCAGTTCAGTGCCTTTCCTTCTGTTCTTTATTCATTTCGTTATGTAAAAAAAACTGAATTCGTAAAGTCAGTATGGATAGGTAGTATGAGCGGAACCCACCTGTACCACTTAGTCGGTTGACTATTTGCCTACTTTGCCACATCATGTTTTTCGAAATGCCTCGGTATGGGCGTGCCATACAGGCATCTGACCATACCAGCTGGTCATTACGATCACAATTTCCTTCTTTTACACTTATTTGTTTCCATACTTGATGGGATTCTTTTCTTGGACGACCCTTTTCCTCTCAGTATGAATTTTACCTTAACCTCTTATAAACCTTCCATAAGAGTTCTATCCTTCTATTGACAAGACATAACTTATCCACATCTCCTTTCCTCCTGAGAACCTTGGAACCATGTCCTTCACATGGGGTCTTCTTCAAGAGAAGGAAGATCTTTATGGATCATCCTCGAGGATTACGAAGGAAGAAAAAGTTGCTTAGCCAAAAGAAAAAGAGTCAGAAGTCGAGGATGGATTCAAGCTGATGGAAACAATAAACATGGGCCTAAGTATTCAGCCTTGATGTTGGAAAAGAAGGTGACTTCGATGAAGTTCAACTTGATCTAGAAGAAGATGGGGAGTTCTACTTGAATAAAGTGAAGAAACAGGGAGAGGAGATACAAGCCTCCCCGGACAAACTGGACCACCTTATTAATCAGATTGAGGTAAAATCTCCAGGATCTTCTAAACATATTGAACTATTGCATCGTTATCTAGAACAGATGGATCTGAAGATAATGAAAGGACTAGAAGCAAATATCAACATCATCCTTCGATCCATCAACATGCAAAAGCAAACAATAGAGATGTGCAAGGCTCTTGTGGAGGAGATGGAGAAAATAGCGAACAACGCCTGATCCGTATCTTGATCTTGAAGGCATCAAACAAGATGCTCCGTGCAAGTCTTCGTGATTCCAGAGTTTCTCCCCCTGCAAACTAGAAGGGCAGGCCATGGTATCAAATAATCGCAAGGAATTATTTGAGCAACCCGGCTTAATTCCAAGCTTTGGGGGATCTGTGAGAGCCTTGTAATCTATATTACATTTTTAGCATGTTTACTTTCATGTACGCATGTTCGACTTTAAATCTAGAATTTGCATTAGTTGCATCAACTTCGAGCTCCCTTTGTTCAAGAGAAGATTTATATCCGTTGAGTTGTGAGACTTTATGATAATTGAAGTTGTGTTTTGATTCAGGATTATTATATTAGATGATAGAACTAGGTTGAGTGTTATGATACTTGTATAGCTGTCATGATTTTAGGGACTTCCACACCAATAAAAGTATTGATTAAGTTATGAGAAGAAGAATTCTAGTAGCATATTATAATTAATATTTTTTAAAGCCATTGAAGTAGTGAGCATGATCAAATAGTTATACTAAAAGAAAAAGTGGAAGGGGAGAAAGTAAAAATATAGACATGTATATATAAGAGAAAAGAAGAAATAAGAGAGAACAACTATCAAAAGAATCAAGTGTAAAAAAAGAGAATGATCATGAATCTTCATTACTAAACTAAGAGCTCAATATCTCTATACTTTGTGATTACATGATATGTTGAATCACTAGAAGCTTCTTATCATTTCATTAATACTAGAAAAGGTATGGAAGCCTCCAAGTCATGTAGCAGTAGTAGCAGTAGTAGCAGTAGTAGCAGCATTAGTAGCAGTAGTAGCAGTAGTAGCAGCATTAGTAGCAGTAGCAGCAGCAGTAGCAGCAGTAGCAGCAGTAGCAGCAGTAGTAGCAGTAGCAGTAGCAGTAGGAGGAGTATTAGTAGTAGTAGTAGTAGTCGTGATATTGCCGACGAGTACGCCATGGAGGGGTCCTCACAATGCGTGTTTAGAGACGTGGGGTAAGGCGGAAAGTTGGCAGGTATGAGGTAACACAACTTACCCAGGTTCAAGTCCCACAACGGTGGCGGAACTCTACTCCTCCTATAAATCACTATAATGGCAATATGCCTGGTTACAGAGATAGGTTCGCTATACGAGGTGTTGCACGCTATCCTTTGAGTGTTTTTCTAAAGGCTCCCGCAGGCCGGCTTATAAAGGCGCCAAGACCTAGGGTTTACAGGGAAAGGTCCTTGTCGAACAAGGTAAAGAGTCCTACACTAATACGAACTAGTCTTCCGTGTCTTGTACTCCAAGGCTCCGCGTATGTCGGTGACTCCTGCGTAGCCTACCTTAATCCGGCATGGGCCTCCCTTCAGGATCCGTCTAACTAGGCCGCCCAGCAGGCCATAGGCCTTGCTACCAACTATGGTCCACCCAGGTTAGGCGGATTGGTGACATTCTATGAGGATACCCATATAGCATATCCCAACAGTAGCCCCCGGAGGACTTTGAAATCTTGCACGGTTTTGATCGTTGATCTCTGAATATCCCGTCTAAGTGATGCCGGCAATCCATCAAGCAATATCTCAAAGGCCTCCCAAAGAACCCTGCAATCCTCTCCGACTTTGTAATGTAGTCGGAGATTCCTTGAATCTTCATTTCTAGAGTCGAACAATCTCCGTATTGATGGAATCTTCAGACGTGACCCTTCACTGCAACTGTCAGGAGGATGATGTAGGGTACAGCCTATGCTACCTCGAAACTCACAGAAGCAGAGAATTAATCATCAGCTATTTTCACGCGCACGAAATCTGAAAAGGCGGAGCAGCAAAAGACGGAGGATGTGGCGAAATTACCGCGCACGTTCACTTCCACGTTGGCAACATTCCTTCCGTCAGATATTTTTGCACGAATCTTGACGTGAGGCTTATATATTTCCACTACGGTCAATTTATTTCATTTTACCCGCATTCGCTTCCCAGTCTTCGTCTTGCTCCAGCCACGCGACCGTTTGAGCTCTTTTGTAAAAACCCTAACCAGTGCCCTCTCTTCCTCCACCTTCTTCTCATCGTAATGGCCTCTAGCAGCTCTGTTCCTTCCACAGCAGTGATTCCTGAGGCTACACTGGAGCCATCCCAGGGATTGACCATCCGGTCGGAGGGGGTGGTCATTCCTGTCTCCGTCATGATGGAATCTATCGGCGATGACCAAGAACGAGCGGCACCCGAAGCCGCTGAAGAGAAAAACGACTCCCACAAGGGGATGTGGAGAGGCTTTGATCTCTCCGCCGAAGATCTGCAGGAGCTGGTCGCCGAGGGGTATCTCGCCGTGGCGGAGAAGTTAGTCTAGTGGGCGGCGTTGGCCGGCAATGTGGTCCCTTCTCCCCAACCCGAAGAGAAGGTGTACCTCAAATCTGAGATGGTACGTGGCGTAAGCCTGCCAGTCTCCGACTTCTTCTTGGATGTCCTCCGGACCTTTCAGGTACTTGCCCACAATCTCTCTCCCAACAACATTCTAGTCCTTAGCAACTTTGTACCCATGTGCGAAGGATATCTAGGGATCAAGCCTAGACTAGATCTGTTTGTATACTTTTTCACCGTCAAGGGAGAGTCCGTAGAGTCCAAGGACGAACTGCGGATCTACGGAACCATTAGCTTTAAGATCCGGCCTAGCCGGCGCTTCCCTGAAATCGTAGGGCACGAGTCTTGCAAGAACTGGCATCTCACGTATTTCTACGGGCCAGATGTCCCTCTGCCTGAACGCCCTGAGACCTACCCCGATTTCGTCTATGGAGCTGCCGCTGAAGTACCCGCATGGAGGACCCCAGCCTCTCTTCCCTCCGATGACGAAGCCAATCGCGTTGTAAGGCGGATCGAATGGCTCGTAGACGGCGTTCTGACGGGCTTGGACCTTCCCATGTGCTGGTATATTAGGCGGATCCATCCTCTGCAGCGCCACGTCGAGTTGATGTGTAAGTACACTCAAGATAGGAGGGATCCCATTCGAATTTCGTGGGATAACTTCTCTACTGACTCCATCAAGCTCCGGCTTAAGGACATCGTCAGGGTGAGGGACAAGCAGTAGGGCTTCAAGATCACCTATGCCATGTTCGATTGCGGTACATGCCCAGAGGTAGCTTCTGTTTCCTTTGTTGCTCGTTACATGCTCTAAGGTTTTTCTGACTTGAAGTTGTCCATCTAATACTCCTCTGTATCCCAGCTGGTGACCTTGGCGGCGGATCAAATGGCCTCCCAGGTCTATGATCCTAAGATGAAGGATATCCAGTTGGTATCCAATGATGACGGCCCCAAGGATCAGCCAGCTCCGGCAGCACGAAAGCGGAAGAGCTCCACCTCTAACGCTGATGCTGAGGCCAAGAAGAAGAAATTGGAGAGTGGAGTCTCCAAACGTTCCACTGCCTCCTTAGAGGCGGAGAAGAAGAAGAAGTCCACCGGCATTCCTTTCACCAAGGCTCCTGCCATGGAGTAAGTACTTTAATTCTCCGTCTTGTATTTTTCAGCTCACACCTTTTTTCAACTCTTGTACTTATACTTTATATGTTTCAGGAGGAAAGCCGGTGTTAGTTTGAAGAGATCCTCCAAAGATGTTGGAGGGTCAAAAAACATTCACGATATGTTGACCAAGGATCTGTCCGCCAAGACCTCTCCCGCCACCACTCCCTTACTCCTGCCGCCAAGCCTTCTACTGGCCCCGCTGGGCCGTCATCCCCCGTCATCCCTGAGACCTCCGCCATGGAGAAAGATATCAATCTAATTCTTGATGTCTTAGGCTCTATCGAGGCAGATGTTGCTCCCAACGGCCAGGCGACGCAGGACAGTACTTCCTCTAAAGTGGATAAAGCTCTGGCTAAGGATGCCACCGAGAGAGGGAAGGAAGTAGTGGAAGAGGTGGACATGGAAGCAGCGATCGAGGCTGGAGCCTCTGAGCCATCATCTGCTTTGAAGGTGCAGGAGGCATCTAGGGCTTCATCCATGCCTCCGGCATCAACCTCTCCATTGGCTACGACTCCTCCGATGTTGAGCCTGGATGACCTCATCAAGCATGCCGACGCAATCTATAAGAATCCCCAGACCTTCCATGATTCCTATGCTCATCTGGCCAACAATCTCAGGATCATTGCCATCATAAGTTTTTTGAACTTCACTTATTTTACTTTGCGTAGTATATCCCACTGTAGCCCCCAAGATCTTATGCAGATAATCCAATAGTTATTGGCATGAGTGCTCCAAAGAACTAAGTGTAGAACTTGTCTGTGTATCCCCCGAGCATTTAGTTCAAACTGGATAGTTCTGAGTACATGCTCCAGAGAAACTTGTTTATTTTATAATCATGTATTGTAGCCCCTGAGCGTTTAGTTGAAACTGGATAGTTCCGACTAGATGCTCTAAAGAAACTAAGCATGTTAACATGCAGAATGAGAATAAACGGAGAATAGCCGCTAATGAGAGGTTTGCTGCTCTTCGGAAGGAACTGGACCTTGAACAGGGTAAAACCAAATTCCTGAAGGAACAGATAAAAAATAGCCAGAGTATGTTTCCTACAATAGCTCCTTGCTTTTATCATTGAATTATTTCTCCCGTCTTCTAATAGCACTATCTGATTTCCATCTTACAGAATCCATTGCCAAGGCCAAGAGCATCGTCGAGAAATCCAAGCATATCTAGGAGCTTGATGATTAAAAAAAAATTCTGAAGAAGGACCTGGCTGATGTCGTCAAGGGCCATGAGGCAACGATGAAGGCTATGCAAGAGTCTGCGGACACCGAGATGCAGCGCTTGGAGGATGAAATTGGACACCTCAAAGACCAGAACAAAGCTGCCAAAGAGGAGAATGCTAGGAGTCTTGATATGTTCAAGTCAGTCCAGAAGGAGCGCGATGTCTTGGTGGAGACATGCAAGCAAGCGGAAACAAGCATCTTTGGTAACCTTTCTCTGTCTTGGTCATTTTCTTGTAAGTTGGATAACCATTTTACTTGTTTATACTCATGGTCCTTGTATTTTTGTGCAAACCACAACTCCCATTGGCTTGGACAACTTGGGTGAGGGTTCTCTAAATCCCAAGGAATGCATGATTCTTGCTGGCAACTTTGTCAGCACTGCCATTGCCCAAGCCAAGGAGATAGCTCAACCTCTATGCATCAATATCAAGGCGGCAGACTCAGCGGCCAAGTATGCGGAAATCCTGCGCCGATCCCCCGAGAAAGTCAAGGACTAGAAAGCCTCTTGCGTCCAGGCTGGTGCCAGGATGACCCTGTCCTTGGTCAAGGCTCACTACGACAATGCCGACATCGACTTGGTGTCTTCCAGCATTCCCAAGCTAGACGAGGAAGGACAAGAGATCGATAGCGATGCTATGTTGAACTCTCTTGCAGGCTTCAATACCAAAGTTGCCAAGATGGTCAAGGCTGATGTCTTCGTGCCTGCCGAGATCTGGATGACGATATGGCCTCGTGTGAGTCTAGCCCCTCTCCTTCAGAGTTTGATGAGCTCTCCCGACCTGGCTCTCCCGATGATGCCACCACGAAGCCCCTGCATCAGAGCCATTAAAAACAATGTTTGTATTAAATGTATCTCTGCAATGTGTATGCGGAAAAAACTTATGTTTTGGCTAAGGCAGAAAAACTTGTAATCAAGCTTCCTGCAACTTCTCTTTTTCCAGCATGTTTATATATTTTGAAGCAAGTATTGGCTTATCCATTATTCTGGTTCGTATGCTTGAACTTTCGTGAGACGGAAGACTCGTAGCACAGAACTATGCTCTCAGGTGATGATGCTTAATAGCACCGTCAAGAACCCAAGAACAAAATTGCTGGATTTGAGTGCCAAAAAGTCACTACTTCGGAATCCACATAAAAACATCAGAAAACATGTAGACCAGAAAACTTAAGCTAATGCCCGTAGGCGGAATTTTCACAAGGGAAAATGCAACCTTGCGCATAAAGGGTTTATATGATCCAAAAATGATAAACTAAATGAGGTAAAATACTCATAGAATATGAGTGAACCAAATGCTTTATTTCATTGATCATATAAGGCCGATCTGTCTCCAGGTAATCATCATCGGAGTCTTGTTACTTCCATTTGTGATTTTTTGGCCTATCTTTCAACTCGCGAATATTGACGAGGTAATAGGAACCATTTAGCAATGCTTTGCTTATGAAGAATGGTCCTTCCCAAGGAAGGGATAGTTTGTGCGATTTATCCTGCTTGAGTCTAAGCACCAGATCCCCTTCTTTAAACGACCGATGCTTTACGCGGTGATTATGGTAGCCGCGCAGCTTCTGCTGGTAGACATCGGATCTCTGGCATGCCAGCATGTGCTCTTCTTCAAGTAGGTCCACAAATAGTCGTCTGGATTCTTCAGAGTCATCCTCCTTGTAGGCGGAAACTCTTGGTGCATCGTGGAGGATGTCGGATGGGAGAACTGCTTCTGCCCCATAAACCATGAAGAAAGGAGTTAAGCCGGTGGATCTGTTGGGTGTTGTTCGTAAACTCCACAAGACAGATGGTAGTTCCTCCGCCCAGGCTCCAGCTGCTCTATGTAGCAGTGCCTCTAAGCATGGCTTGATTCTGTGCAGAATTAGTCCATTGGCCCTTTCAACTTGCTCATTTGACTGTGGATGTGCCATAGATGCTAGGTCAAGGCGGATGCCTTTCTCATGAAGTATTCCTCAACTTCTCCGAGAGATAAGTTTCTGCCATTATCGGTGATGATGCTATGCGGGAGACCAAATCTCACCACTAGATCCTGGACAAACTTTAGGGTTGTTGCCCCATCAAGCTTTCTAATGGGTTTAGCTTCAATCCATTTCTTGAATCTGTCCACTACTACTAGAAAGTGTGTGAATCCACACGGTGCTGTTTGCAAAGGTCCCACCATGTCCAGCCCCCAGACTGCAAATGGCCAAGTTATTGGTATTGTTCACAATTCTTCAGCTGGAATACTTGGTTGTCCTGCATAAAACTGACACCCAAGGCATGTTTGTACCAACTTGTCGGTGTCCACCTTAGCAGTTATCCAATAGAATCCTTGTCGGAAGGCCTTAGCCACCACTGGCCGGGGAGCGGCATCATGCCCACAATCTCCGAGATGTATTTCTCTAAGGATTTCAATACCTTGTTGCTGGGAAACGCATCGTAGGAAGACTCCTGTGGTACTTCTTTTGTATATCTAGCTGGCGATGATGACATAGCCTTTTGCTCTATGTACTATTTGTCGGCTTTCGACTTTGTCGACGGGCAAAGTTCTGTCTTGTAGATAATCCATGAACGGCTTCGTCCAATCCGGAGAGGTCACTGTTACTGTGTTAATAAATGAATCCACTCTATCCGGGTTGTCGAGGTCCGCTCCCTTCACAAATGGAGTCTGTAAATGCTCCAGAAAAACGCCTGGCGGAATTGGTCAACGAGCTGATCCAAGCGTTGACAACAGATATGCCGCCTCACTTCCCTTTTGACGTACTTGACTTCGTAGCCATCGAAGCACTTGGCTATTTCGTCTACGTCGTCTCGATATGCCACCATCATAGGGTTCCACGCGTTCCAGGTGCTAGTTACTTGCTAGGCAACCAAGTCGGAATCTCCACAGAAAACTATGTGCTTGATGCCAATATCCTTGGCTATGCGAAGTCCGTGAATGAGGGCCTCATACTCCGCCATGTTATTGGTAGCGTTGAAGTGGATCTGCAGGACGTATTGCAACTTTTCTCTAGTTGGTGATTGTAATAATACACTAGCCCCCGAGCCATTGAGTAACTTTGATCCATCAAAGTGCATGACCCAATACTCTGGTTCTGGTACAGGAGTGTCTTCTGGCAGTTCTGTCCAATCTACAAGAAAATCCGCCAATGCTTGTGACTTGATAGCATTGTGTCGCTTGTAGGTGATGTCAAAGGCGGCAAGTTCAATGCCCCACTTTGCCACTCTCCCTGTAGCGACGCTGTTGTTGATGATGTCGGACAGTGGAGCTTTACTCACTACTGTGATGGGGTGCTCCCGGAAATAATGCCTTAGCTTACGTGAAGCAAGGAAAACTCCATAAGCTATCTTCTGGTAGTGCGGGTAATGCTGCTTGGATTCCGTCAAGACCTCGCTTACATAGTAAACGGGTCGCTGAACTCCGTACTCGTGCGTTGGTTCCTTGCGCTCCACCATGATGACGATGCTGATTCCTCGGTTGGTTGCCGCCATGTAAACTAACATAGGGTCCCTTGGTACCGGTGCTGCAAGTATAGGTGGGGAGGGGAGTATTCTCTTCAACTCCTAAAGTGTAGCGTCAGCTTTGTCCGTCCATGTGAATTTGTCCACCTTCTTGAGAAACTTGTAGAGCGGCATAGCCTTCTCACCAAGTCGGCTGATGAACCGGCTTACTGCTGCAACGCAACCTGTGAGCCTTTGTATGTCCTTTAGGCATGTCGGGCATTTGATGTCGAGGATGTCCTTGATTTTCCCTAGGTTCACCTCGATTCCGTGATGTGAAACGATGAAGCCCAACAATTTTCCGGATGGTACCCCGAAGACGCACTTCTTTGGGTTCAGCATCATGTTGTATTCTGGAGATTGTCAAAGATTTCCTGCAAGTCAGCGATAAGACCATTTGATTTCTTTGACATTACCGCGATGTCATCCACATAAGCGCGTACATTACGACCTATTTGGTCGTGCAGGCTACATTCCATCATCCGCTGGTACGTGGCACTAGCGTTTTTCAACCCAAAGGGCATCGTGACGTAGAAATAGGTGCCATAGGATGTGGTGAACGAAGTGGCCAACTGGTCTGACTTTCGCATCCGGATCTGGTGGTATCCTGAATAGGCATCGAGAAAACACAGAAGTTCCGAGCCAGCCGTCGAGTCAATGACTTGGTCAATGCGGGGCAAAGCAAACGGATCCTTCGGACACGCTTTGTTCAAGCCGGTGTAATCAACACACATTCTTAATTCATTGGTTCCCTTTTTGGGGACAAGTATAGAATTTGCCACCCATCGGGTGTGAACAACTTCTCAGATAAAGCCAGCCTTAAGTAACCTAGCTATTTCTTTGCCTATAGCCCTTCGTCTTTCGTCCCCAAAGCGTCATAGAGGTTGTTTCACCGGTATGGCATTAGGATCAATATTCAAGATGTGCTCGACAAGTTTCCTAGGTACACCTTTCATGTCGGCAGGTTGCCAGGCAAAGATTTCCCTATTCTCACGAAGGAAATCGACGAGCGCACTTTTCTATTTGGGATCCAGGTCTGTGCCAATGGCAGTGGTCTTGGAGGAATCACCTTCGACAAGCACCACCTGCTTGGTCTTGATGGCGGCCTTGAAGGCGGGTTTGACAGTAGTGATCTGCTTCTTCGAAGACGGCATCTTTGAGGCATCGACCTGGTACTAGATCTCCTTGAACTCTTCACCGTAGAGGACTGCTTCGGTGAAGGCAGCTTCACTGAGCTCGCACTCCTGTGCCTTGGTGAAGCTTTCGTCAATGGTGATGACGCCATTTGGTCCGGGAATCTTGAGCTTGTTGTAGACAAAGCATGGCCTTGCAAGGAAGGAGTGGAAGATGTCACATCCAAAGATGACGTGGTACACGCTCTTGAAAGGCAACACTTCAAAGGTCATGCGTTCTTGGTGGTAATTGTTGACATCGCCAAAAGCGACCGTGAGGGTGATGCAGCCCAGGGAATTTGCTTGTCGGCCAGGGACAACCCCATGGAACACGGTGTTTGTTGAGGGCAAACCTCTAGAGTGGCATGATCTTTCACGAATCCCTTTCAAATAGAGGATGGAGTGCAAGGAGAGGAGGAGAGGATTAACACGATGAACTTACGCACGAAGAACACGATGAACACACACACGCAAAACCTCGATACACACCAATAGCTCACGCCGGTGGTGACCGGCCCGACGCAATCCCTAGGATCGGCGTCAGGCGGAGGACTCTCTCTCTCGAACCGGCACGGCGAGTAGGGAGACTCAGTGAGATCTTGCCGTCTAGGCAAAGGAACTCTGATTCCTAGGATTTGTACAACACGGAGGCATGATGCAAACTCCAATGAGGTTTGGGATATTTGGTGCTCCTTGGTCAAGGAGCATGAGGCAAGAATTTGATAGATCCACAAGGGGTTTCCACTAATTACAAATATCATGCCTAGGGTTTACAATAGAGGTGGGGGACTATATATAGGCCAGCCATAAAGTTAGGGGTGCTTTAGGGATAATAGATAAGTTATGGACGGACTAACGGGTACATGGGCCGAAGGCCCAAAGGCCTTTTACATGCCTGACAACGATCGGTCCGGAGACTCCGGTGTGCTGGACCGGATACTCCGGTCTGGGCTGGAGATTCCGGTCGGTCTATGGTCCATCTCTGGAGGGGCCATCTGGCTGTCCTCGAGCTTGATTCTTGGGTCAGAACGGAGGTGGGCTGGAAACTCCGGGGTCTTCAGGCCAGAGACTTTGGTGGACCGGAGACTCTAGTGTGCGCAGACTGGAGACTCCGGTCTGAGTAGCTCCAATGGCTTCTACTTCATGCCCTACTCCCTGTTCTCCATCCTTGGGTTCTTGGTGATGTGTTGGGGCTTCGTACCTGATGATGCATAGAGTAGTTTCATGAAGTAGCACACCATCCGAGGAAGTATCAAATTGGCACGAGGAGAGGAGCGAGTTCACCTTAGCTTGTAGGATTTTGGCTCGGGCACGAGTCATGGGTCCACTTGGGGGACTTGTAGGTGTAGATGTAGGAGCATCCGTATGATGGGCTACATCAGCTCCCCCCCTTGGGAAAGAGTCGTCCTCGACTCTTCATGGGTATCATCAGGAACATCTCCATGGTAGGGTGAGAGGTCCTTGACATTGAATGTATTGCTTGCAAGGTATTTGGAGATCGGTATGTCGATGATGTAGGCGTTGTTGTTTATTCTTTTGAGGACCTTGATGGGACCATCTCCTCTTGTCTTGAGCTTGGAATCGCGTTCCTTGGGGAAGCGGTCTTTTCTTAGGTGTATCCACACAAGATCACCTTCTTCGAAGATCATCTTCTTCTTGTCCTTGTTTAACTTTGAAGCTTGGCAAAGGACTTGTTGTTAGATAGTATCTCTAGTTTCTTCATGAAGCTTATTCATAGATTGTGCATGCTTCTCAACGTCCATGTTGGTGCGCTCATGGAGAGGTAGTGGTAGGATGTCGAGTGCGGTGAGGGGCTTGAAACCATAGATGATCTTGAAGTGACTCATCTTGGTTGTTGAGTGCTTGGCACGGTTGTAGGCGAACTCGGCGTGTGGAATGCATTCTTCCCAATCCTTGAGGTTTTTATTGATCAACACACGAAGTAGAGTCCCGAGGCTTTGGTTGACAACTTCGGTTTAACCATCGGTTTGGGGATGCGATGCGGATGAGAAGAGGAGCTTGACGCCGAGCTTGGCCATGAGGTACTTCCATAAGTATCTCATGAATTTGATGTCACGGTCGGAGACTATTGTTCTTGGCACACCGTGAAAACGGACAATTTCCCTGAAAAACAAATTGGCAACATGTGAAGTATCGTCGGTCTTATGGCACGGTATGATGTGTGCCATTTTGGAAAAGCGATCCACGATAACAAATATAGAGTCATGACCATGCTTAGATCTAGGCAACCCTAACATGAAATCCATACTAATGTCGTACCAAGGTGTATGAGGAATAGGCAATGGCATATAAATACCATAAGGGTTATCTTGCGACTTAGCTTGAACACATGTCATGCATCGTTGAATGTAGCGCTCCAAGTCGCGCTTCATCTTGGGCCAGAAATAGTGAGTGGAGAGCATGCACAATGTCTTGTCATGGCCAAAGTGACCCATAAGGCCTCCACCATGAGATTCTTGGAGAAGAAAGAGTTGGAGGGATGACTTCGGAATGTAAAGCTTGTTTTGTTTAAAGAGAAATCCCTTATGCAAATAAAAATCATCAACTCCTTTTTCAATGGAGCACTTTGCGAAAATTGTTTCAAAGAATGGGTCGGAAGCATACAAAGTTTTTATTTCCTCAACACCCAACACGTTGATTTCAAGTCTCGTAAGAAGGCTTGTGTGCTTGCGAGACAAAACATCCGCAACTACATTATCTTTGCCCTTATTATACTTGACAATGTACGGAAAAGACTCCATAAATTCAACCCACTTAGCGTGTCTCTTTCTCAAGTTAGCTTGGCCTTTTAGATATTTCAACGACTCATGGTCGGAATGTATGATAAATTCCTTGGGCCATAGGTAGTGTTGCCAAACTTGAAGGACACGAACTAAGGCAAAAAGCTCTTTGTTATATATTGGATAATTAAGGAGAGCACCATCAAGTTTCTTGCTATGGTAGGCTATAGGACATCCGTTTTGCATAAGGACTCCTCCAATGCCAATACCACTAGCATCACACTCTATCTCAAAAGTTTTTGTGAAATCCGGTAACACAAGGAGAGGTGCTTCGGTGAGGCTCTTTTTTAGTTCATCAAAAGCTTTTTGTTGAGCTTTGACCCACACGAAGGTGACATTCTTTTTTGTCAACTTGTTTAGAGGACAAGCAATTGTTGAAAAGTCTTTCACAAAGCATCGATAGAAACTGGCCAACCCATGGAAACTTCGGAGTTCACTCACATTTGTTGGGATGGGCCAATCTCGTATGTCCTTTACCTTGGAAACATCAACTTCAATGCCCTTGGAAGAAACGACAAATCCAAGAAAAATCAACTTGTGTTTAGCAAAAGTGCACTTGGGCTGATTAGCATAAATCTTGTCATGTCAAAGGATTTTCAGGACTTCAATGACATGTTCAATATGGTCCTCAAGTGACTTGCTATAAACAAGTATATCATCAAAATAGACAACAACACCTTTTCCAATGAGAGAACACAAGATATGATTCGTAAGGCGCATGAAGGTGGATCGGGCATTAGATAAACCAAAGGGCATAATCAACCATTCATAGAGACCAAGTTTGGTCTTGAAGGCGGTTTTCCACTCATCACCTTCAGCCATACGTATTTGATGGTAACCACTACGAAGATCAATTTTCGAAAAAATAGTGGCTCCACATAACTCATCAAGCATGTCATCTCGACGTGGTATGGGATGTCGATAACGCACGGTGATAGCATTGATTGGACGACATTCCATGCATAACCTTAACGTATCATCCATTTTTGGAACAAGAATTACGGGAATGACACTTGGACTAGTGCTAACTTGGATCAAACCTTTGGAGACGGGTTGGTTGATTTAACGTTCAATCTCCTTTGTCTCCTCTGGGTTCGTGCAGTAAGCGGTGCGGTTTGGAAGGGGTGCGCCGGGGATGAGGTCAGTGTGATGCACAATTCCTCGAAGAGGAGGTAGTAAAGGTGGAAGTTCTTCGGGAAACACATCCTTGAATTCCTGCAAAACAATCATCAAAGATGGAGGAACATTGGTTAATTTATTAGTTCCTTGCGCTAGGCCCTTGCAAATGAGGACGTAGTGCAAGATGGATGGGTTCTTCCGCACTTCTCTCATCTCACTTTTGGTGGCAAGGAGAACACTCTTAGTTTCTCCACTCGAGTTTGGCTTGTGGCTCTCACTCACTATGAGGTGGTTCTCTCGCTCACCACTATTCTCACAAGTAGTTGTTGTGCTTTGTGCCCTCACTAAAGCCTTTGCATTGTCCGCAATTATTTGG
Source organism: Avena sativa (assembly GCA_916181665.1). NCBI lineage: Eukaryota > Viridiplantae > Streptophyta > Magnoliopsida > Poales > Poaceae > Avena > Avena sativa. The sequence continues at coordinate 343,485,795 of OV702288.1, forward strand.
CTAGGAGTCATTGGTTGCAAACCACATGTTTTGTTGAGCCATTTGAAGGTGTATACATTGGTGCGACCATCATGTAGAGCAGCCTTGTCAAATTGCCATGGTCGACCAAGAAGCATGTAACAAACTGTCATAGGAACCACATCGCACTCCACCGTGTCTTTGTAAGGACCAATGGGGAAGGAGACTGATAAGGTATGCTTGATCTTCATGGAACCTTGGTAACTTAGCCATTGCACGTGGTATGAGTGCTTGTGCGGATGGATGGTGAGGTTGAGGTTCTCACACAACTTGGTGCTAGCAAGGTTGTGGCAACTCCCTCCATCGATGATCACTTTGATATACTTGTCATTGATGCCTACTCGTGTTTGGAAGATATTTGAGCGTTGGTCTTCATGCTCTTATGCTTGAGTGGTCAAGATCCTTGTGACGACAAGTGATGGACTTGCGTCATGTTCACACATGAGGAGTTCTTGGTCATCTTCCACTCATTGCCTTGGCATTGCTTCCTTGACTCGGGCATCAAATTCGTCTTCACTCAAGTACTCTTCGTCGCCATTGTCAGGAATGAACAAAACTTTCTTGGTTCCGCACTCGGCCGACTTCTGTCCTTTGCCTCCACACTTGTAGCATTCACCATTGAAAGGTGTATCACTCTTTGCTTGTTTGCCACTTGGGGGCAGTTTTCCTTGAGGAAGTGTGGGCTTGAAGGAAGGCTTGGAGGTTCTTGAGGAGCTTCCATTGAGGGTTGTTGGCATAGCGGTTGAAGCTTGCGTGTAGGTGAAATACGTCTTGTGATTGTTGTACTTGATGTCCTCTTGCACTTGACGTTCGGCCTTTGTTATGATGTGCACAAGCTCAACCATGTTGTTGTATGTTTGGAACTCGACGATGCGCTTGATTAGGCGATTCAAGCCAATAACTAAACATGCCATAGTTTGCTCCATGCGCTCTTCAATTTTGGCGCGGATCAAGTTGAGCTCCATTTCATTGAAGTACTCTTCCACAGTCTTTGTCCCTTGGAGTAGAGATTGGAGGTTGTTGAAGAGGTCACGTGTGTAGTGCGCAGGAACAAAACGGGATCTCATGTGAGACTTTATGTCATGCCAAGTTGTGATTGGCGGCTCTTGTCTTGCATCATGAGGAACTTGAACTTGTTCCCACCAAAGGTTGGCGTAATCATCAAACTCAAGCGAAGCCATGGCGACCATCTTCTTTTTGCTATAATTGTGCATGCGAAAGATCTTGTCGACTTTGAGTGCCCATGAGAGGTATTCTTCAGGGTCGTTGGATCCGGTAAACTTGGGCATTGTGAACTTGATCTTACCAAAAGTTTCTTCATCATTGTGGTCATTGTGACGAGCTTGGTGACCTTGTTGATGATCTTGTGGTTGAGGCGGTGGAACTTGGTTCTCGCGACCTTGTTGCGGAGCTTGCTCTTGATATTGTTGTTGTGGAGCTTGCTCTTTCTCTTGGCACGGTTGTTGACGATGTTGAGGCACTTGGGACTCATGAGGTTGTTGAGGATGTGGAGCCTCATAATGTGGTTGATGATGAAGAGGAGGCTCGTTCCTCGGTTGGTGATGTGGAATAGGCGCACGGGCCTCACGACGAAGATCATGGTATTGAGCCTCTTGACGTGGTGGGCGTCGCTCAACTTGTACCACTTGACGCTCCATGTTTTGGTGTGGTGGAGGAGGAGCCTCGTGATGACCATGTTGTCGTTGCGGACGATCATGACGGTGATGACGAGGAGGAGGATCTTGGAGAGCTTCATGTCGATGACGAGCTTGATTCTCCAAATTGGAGTCATCACTTGTTGTGTCAAGTATGTGTCGCGGGTGATGGTGGTGGTCTTGCGGTTGCACTTGCGATTGTTCTGGCGGTTGTGCTTGTTGGATCACTAGTTCCCTTGCATGATGACGGTGTGCTTCTTTCCTTGCTTGGGGCCTCGAAGAGAAATCACCATCATAGCTTGACGTTGCGTCGTGCTGTGGGGAAGGTACATAGTTCAAATAACTTCAATCTTCAACCACGGGGGCGTCATTGTGTCTTGGAGCACTCGGATGAAGGTCTTGTTGAAGAGGTGCATGACGACACGAAGAACTTGAAGATCTTGATGCACGTGAATGTGGTCTTGCCATTCCGTTGATGAATCATCGAAGATTGTCATTTGTTTCGGCGACGGAGCGTTGTAGCACTTCATTTTGATGGCAAAAGTTGTGATGCATCGCATGCATTTGTAGTTCGAGGCCATCGAAGTGGTTGTCGATGTTCTTGAACTCGGCTTGCGTTTCGCCAAATTGTTCATCTTGTCGCCTCTCAAGGGCTTGGCAACATTCACGGAACTCTTGTCGGACGAGCAAGTGACTTGCGCTCGTCATGTACGGTCCATGTTCTTCTTCTTGAGGAGGTGGTTGGCTCGACTCACCATGCCTATCCATCATGCAAAACACACAAGTATTGTATATGGAAGTGGAATATGGTGGTGTTAGCCTTGTAACTCACATTGGGGATTGCACCAAACTAGAAACAACAAGTGAGAGCTATAAGCGTGCAAAGTGGAATTGCAAAGAAAACTCACACTAAAGAAAGAACTGAATCTCAAAAGCTTGTTGGTGGTAGGTTAGGATTGTGGAATGACAAAGAACCACCAAACAAAAAGGGATAGTCAAAAGTGGGTAAAATACAACAAAACTCAAGTCAAAGGTGAAGGTCAACAACTCAAAACGGTGACGAGAACCTACGACTATATACACACACATGGAGATTGTTGGGATCAACACGACTATGAAAATGAGCAAACAAAATGTCCTAACAAAGACTAAGCTCGTTGTTGTGCCAATGCAAGGAGAGATTGTGGCTCGTTTGCAAAGAAGAAAAATGAGCAACGAAATTGTGCACTTGCCTTGGGCGCTCTTCTTTCTCTCGTGCTTACAAGCTTTAAGACTCTCTTTTGCTATGGGAGACTATTTTTCTTTTTATTTTTCTTTGTATCTTTTTCTTTCTTTTTCTTTTTTGCACTCCCTTGATGCTACCTAGTCACACTTGATATTTCTCTTGCACTCTCACTATCCAAGGACAAATGCACAATGCTCAAGAAAACACAAGATGAGACAGTCTCGTGGGATAGGTACACACAAAGGAAGATAGGGGTTAACAAGGTGACGCAAGTTATACCTTTGTTGGTGATGATGAACTTGACGTCGGTGGTGCGGGATGATGTTCATGGGCCGTGGTATGGATGAGCGCGGGATTTGTCGATGCGGGAGCTTGTTGTTAGTTGACGACACGCACACGGGCACAAACAAACAAGAGGAAATTGGCCAATGCAAGATAAGAGGCAAAATTGTCAAAATCAGGCATCAGGGCCGGAGACTCTGGGGTCTCAGGCCGGAAACTCTGGTTCAGGCTGGAGACTCTGGTGTGGGCAGGCCGGAAACTCCGGTGTAGGCCGGAGACTCCGATCTGCAGGTCTGGAAACTCCAGTCTGGAGTCAGATCGCGAACTGCTTGTGTTCTTGAGCGGAAATTCACACCTTGGGTCCTCAAATCCGCGAAAAATTGGCCAAATTGGGCTGGGAAAACACAGGAGAAAGCTGGACCAATACCTTAGACAAGATTTGGTCAGATCAAAACCACAAATAACACTCCAAATCAAGAGATCGATCCAAAGGCAAATTTGGGGCTCTTTTTTGGGGATTTTTGAATTTTGGGTGGATAGAAGAAAAATTTGTGGGGGAATTCGTGAGCAACGAAGCTCTTGATACCAATATGTTGAGGACAAACCTTTAGGGTGGTCCGATCTTTCACGCATCCCTTTCAAATCGAGGATGGAGTGCGGGGAGAGGAGGGGAGGATGAACACGATGAACTCACGCATGAAGAACACGATGAACACACACACGCAAAACCCCGATACACACCAATAGCTCAAGCCCGCGGTGACCGTTTGAAAGGATCGTATGGGCACCTAGAGGGGGGTAATAGGTGCTACTTCAAATTTTACTCTTTTTCAATTTAGGGTTTGACATGAAAGGTAAATTCTCTAGATTATGAAACTATGGTGAATTTACCTATATGTCAATCTAGCACAAATACTAAGCAATAACTAGATAAGTAAAGTGCGGTAAAGGATAGAAGTAACCAAAGTGGAGCACGCAGAGACACAAGGATTTGTTTCCCGTAGTTCCTTCCTTTTGAGGGGAAGTACGTCTACGTTTGGAGAGGGGGTGGTTTCAAACCACCAACGCCACGAGAGGCCTCCCTTGTTCTCCGATGAACCTCACCCCAACGGGTTCGATTCACCTCTTCCACTATATGGCAACCTTCGAGGTGGAAGCCGGCACCTTTACAACGAGTTCATGGCACACATCCAGAACTTAATTGGAGGATCCCAAGTACAAGCTAGCTGTCAAACAATCAAAGACAAGCTAGTAAGAACCAAATCACAAGCTAGGGTTTCCAATGAAACACTAGAGCAAGGGGACCACAAGTGAATGAGGGGGAAATGAAGATCTCTCTTGGTGAAGATGTAGATCAAGGCCTCCTCCTTCAATTCTCCAAAGATCAGTGACTTTGGATGGTTGAGTGAGGAGATCTTGTGGATTTGGTGGCTTAAATGGTGTTGGAGTTCTTGAGGTGGACGAGCAACTTCCAAGGTAGAAGAATGAGCCTTTATATAGCCCCCCTGGAATTAGAGCCGTTGGGAGCCACTTACCCCGGACAGTCCGGCCCAACCAGACACTCTGGGTGAGACCAGCTGGACACTCCGGCCTAGCCAAGTATCCGGCTAGTATCCGGTATGTGTCCGGGGAGTGTCCGAAAAGCTATTCTGAGTGTCCACAGAAGTTGCACACTTCCCAGGGGGGCACAGTACAGGCGAATCCCACCGGACAGTCCGGCCAGGGCAGACACTCCGACCTGGATCAGCCGGACAGTCCGGCTCATGCTTGTTCCCTGCACAGACAAGATCCTGGGCAGCTCTTTTTCCTTTATTGCAACATACATAGGGGCAGCTGGAATCTCCTTAAACATTTAAAAGATGATTAAACTTATCCAAGTGTTGTCACCAAATATCAAAATAATAGGAAGGACATAAATGCCCTTTCAATCTCCCCATTTTTGGTGTTTGATGACAACCCAAGGATTTGCAAATAGGATAGATATAAATTTTCACAAGAGGAGAAATACGAAATATAGTGAGGCTCCCCCTAGATGTGTGACCACTTTTAGCATTGCATTTGAATACACGATCACACATCCTAGGATTACATCCTCTCCAGATTTTGTAGCTAACAAGTTATGACATGATATATAATAACAACTAGATCAATAAGCTAGGAAAAACATAGTCATTAACACAACCGGGTAAGCATGTCACAACACACAACATAGAGTTCAACACAGCATAGTACACAACAAGTAGGATAAAGGCATGAAGCTTCAAAGAGGCAAATTGAAATAACGTGAAGCCTCGTGTACCCATGCAAATCGCCGGTAGCAACCTAATAAAGGGGTTACTTCTCCCCCTTTGGCATCGAGACGCCAAAAAGGGAAAAGAGCATAACTAAAGCGTCCCAAGGCTAACTCTAGCCACTATAGTCATCATCGTCATCCTCCTCCTTCTCCTCCTCGTCCCCGTCCTCATCACCATCCTCATCATCTGATCCTCCTGAGTAGAGCTCTGGCCGTGAGGGCGAGAAGAAGAAGATATGTCCTCAAACATGGACCAATCCACACGTCCCTGACTCCAGTGACCATAGGAAAGTGTGTCATCAGACGCCTGCTGCTGAGAAGGGTCAACATCCATGGGCTGGTTGATCCACTTGAGCTCCTTCATCACATTCCTTTTTGCCTTGTATGCATCGTACTGGCCATGGCAAATGTCAATATTCTAGCAAAGGAGAAGCTTCTTCCACCAGGAGGCCTTCTTCACCTTCTTGTGCACTTCCTCCTTGGAGGTGGTGAAGCGATATGCATTGCTAGCATGCTTCATGCGTGGGCCACGGGTCACAGCCTCCGGAACCTCCTCAGAACCATCATCACTGTCAGAGGCATCTATCTCATCATCCTCAAATATATCCTGAGTAGGGGGTAGCCACGAGGTGCCTTGGAGGTGGGGGCACCCTTCCTCTGTAGCTTGGCAGGAAGGTGTGCAACAAGGTCAGTGTAGAGTAGTGGAGTGACTAGAGCCTGAGCAACAATGAGCTTCATAACATATGGAGAAAATAGATGACACTTCTTGTCAGTGATGCACTTGTACATATCCTGATAGATGAAGTCCATGACATCTATGGCACCACCTGGGTGACCTGGACCGCGAACATACAAGGAGTGGGCATGGGCCATAAGATTGATATCAGCACCCCTCATCTCATCCTTGTGCCCGCCTTGGGAGTGAGAGTGTGGTGAAACATGCGGAGCAAGATGTTGTAGATGAGCTTGATGTTGGTGGTTTGGCCAACCACACCATTCTGAGAGTAGATTGGGGCCAACAGCTGCTTGTCATATGCCTGACCATGCACATGCATCCGGTGACCACTGTTAGCATTGGGGTTGAAAGGCACACCAAGGAGATGGGCAAACTGAGCCATGCTGGAACGACACCTAGTAGTGCCAGAGATCCAGTCAAGGGGAATATTAGGAGTGTCCCCAAAAACCACCGTGGCATAGAACTGCTGGACCAACTCAATATTGTAGTCTTCTCTTGTTTGAAAGATGGTGTGCAGCCCCATCTTCTCAGTCACCCAGAGAGCATCCTCAAAATACCGGTGTGCTTGGAGCTTCGGAATATCCAACCACTACATGGGACACGCAGGAGTCCTGAAAGCCGAGAACACCTTAGAGAAGAGAGGGCATGTTCATTCCTCTAGAATCGTTCATCCTCAAAAGTGCGCTTCAGAGAATAGAATTGCTAGACACGCAACTCCACAAACTCTTCGGTGCCCAAATTTGCCAAAGTGGTTAATGACTCAAACTTCATGCACTCGGCTTCATCCCTTTTTAGTTTTCTGACATTCTCCTGCTTCGCTGCAACACGGTCACGAGTAGCCTGCCTGACCATGGATGGATCCATATGAACCTCATTCTCTTCATCATGGTACCTGCGAGGATGAGCTTTCTGAGCGACCCTAGAGTGACGAGGATGGGAGCCACCTGTGAATTCAGAGTAGAAAGGTAGCAACTAGGTAAGCACATTTGTCCTAGAGGTGAAAGCACATAGCAGTAGTGAAACAAATGACAGATCAAAACTGGTTGAGGAAACTCGGACTGTCCGAAAAAATCGAGCTGGAGACTCCGCCAGGCCCGGACAGTCCGGCGCATACAGGCCGGACATTCCGGCTGGGCTGGAGTATCCGCCCTGTACACACCGGACAGACCGGTGGGAGACCTGGTGATTTTTCGGTCAGTGCGAAAGTAGTCAACCGGAGCAGATCAGGATTGCTAGGACTACTACAATGGCGCCATATGCACGCAGTATGATGAATCCATGGATCAAAATAGGTCATTGCCTCCAAAAATCCATCTAGAGGAAACCCTAAAGATGTAGAAGAGGGGGAGGCAAAATACTAGCATCCGTGGAGCTTTCACCGGAGGGGAACATGTCCCAATGGGAAAGGGGCAGTAATGGCCAGCGACAGCGGTCGAATCCGAGGTGGAGAGGCCCTCCCGGTGGAGATCCTGGTCAAGGATAGCGGGCTGTGGAGAGGAGAGAGTCGGGGGGAAGAAGGAGGACTGAACAGTCCACTTCTCCTCGATCCCCTTTACAGGATTGAAACCGCTGGGGCTGGACTATCTGGGCGAAATTAGCCAGAGTGTCCGGTCCGGTCGGAGTGTCTGGGCTATATCAAGTGGAGTGTCCGTCTAGGTCGGACTCTCCGGTCGGTACAGTGCGGACATTCCGGCCCCCACGACCAGAAAAACTCCAGGTACAGAAGTTGGACAAATGTGTGGCAAGAGGAGCATGTTTAGGGATGCGTATAGGCCTGGGATTCAGAAGATGTACTATGAAGAACCAAGAAACCATAGATAGTCAAAAGATGACAAATTAAGATCCAAACCAAACAAGTCAAGAACCGACTCTTCAAATATGAAGAGGGCGGTGGCCGAGGCCACCATGTAAGAGTTTGTGGCATGACACCGCGAATAATTATCCTTGGGTTCATTGCCACTACTCATCAATGAAGCTCACATATCACTAAATGATATTAAGAGAATTGAATTTCTTAATGTTTGCATTATGGGGGAGGGATAGTCCAATGTATTAGAACCGCACTCCCCCTATCTCCATGCCTGCACCTAAACCAAGTAAGGGTCAAGATATAGGTGAATATGCAAGGTGATCAAGTCAAGCTCCTATAATCTACAATATTTAGTTCATTCCTTAAATAACAAAACCTTGCTTCATCAAGTGGCTTTGTGAAAATGTCGGCAAGTTGGTCTTTGGTTGACACATAGGATAGCTCAATATCACCTCGAGCAACATGATCTATAATGAAGTGATGACGAATATCAATATGCTTTGTTCTTGTATGATCCACTAGGTTATAGGCAATCTTGATAGAACTTTCATTGTCACATAGAAGAGGCACTTTGTCACAATGGACACCATATTCCTTTAATGTTTGCCTCATCCATAGCAATTGTGTACAAGCACTAGCAACTTTCACATACTCGGCTTCGGCGGTGGAGAGAGATATACAATTTTGCTTCTTAGAATACCAACACACTAAGGACCTCCCAAGGAATTGGCAAGCCCCGAAGGTTGATTTCCTATCATCCTTTTCACCAGCCTAATCCGAATCCGTGTATCCACAAAGAGAGAAAGTTGAGCCCCTAGGATACCAAATACCATAGTTTGGGGTATGAACCAAATATTGAAAGATTCTCTTGACCGCCATCAAATGGCTTTCTTTAGGAGACGCTTGATATCTTGCACACACTCCCACACTCAACACAATATCGGGTCTAGATGCACAAAGTTAAAGCAAAGAGCCAATCATGGACCGGTATACCTTTTGATCCACATCTTTACCATTTGGGTTTAGTTCAAGATGAGTCTTTATTTCCATGGGAGTGGGAGCTCCATTTAGATCTTTCATGTTGAATCTTTTGAGCATATCTTGAGTATTCTTGGCTTGGTTGAAGAATGTTCCTCCTTTCACTTTCTTGATCTCAAAACCAAGAAATACTCTCAATTCTCCCATCATAGACATCCTGAACCTGTCAGTCATAAGCTTTGAGAATTCATTATTAAAATCTTTGTTAGATGAGCCAAAGATAATATCATCTACATAAATTTGGCATACAAAAAGTTCCCCATTGACCTTAGTAAAAAGAGTGGGATCGATTTTCCCAACCTCAAACCCACGATCTAACAACTCTCTAAGGTGCTCATACCACGTGCGTGGGGCTTGTTTGAGCCCATAGAGTGCCTTATCGAGTTGGTAGACGTGGTTTGGAATGTTGGGATCCTCAAACCCCGGGGGTTGCTTCACATATACCAACTCATGCAATGGACCATTAAGAAATGCACTTTCTACATCCATTTGTTGTAGTTTAAATTTATGATGTGCCGCATAAGCAAGAAGGATACGGATGGACTCAAGGCGAGCCACGGGTGCATAAGTGTCTCCATAATCAATGCCTTCAATTTGAGAGAACCCTTGTGCAACCGATCTTGCCTTGTTCCTCACCACAATTCCATGCGCATCTTGCATGTTCTTGAAAATCCACTTGGTGCCTATAACATTGCGGCAATCTTTTGGCTTTTCAACTAACTTCCATACTTTGTTTCTCTCAAAGTTGTTGAGCTCTTTGTGCATTGCATCCAACCAATCCAAATCTTCAAGAGCTTCCCATACTTTCTTTGGTTCCACCATGGAAATGTGTGCTTGGTGCTCACCAAAGTTCTTCAGTTGAGCTCGAGTAGATATCCCTCTTCTTAGATCTCCTACCACATTCTCAAGAGTGTGGTCTCTTAATTCCAATATTCTATCCATTCTAGCTTGGCAACGAGTTTCGATCTCCTTGTTGTTTCTTGGGGGGATCACTTCATCATTTTGGTCCTCGTCTTGACCATTAACTTGACCTTGATCATCATTGGAATTATTATCTTCTACAAGAGGCAAAGGTTGACCTTGGTCTTGATCAACCATACTTCTAGACAGGCATTGAGCTTCCCTTATGGCAGTTTCTATAGATCTTCCTTGTGTAATAGACTTAGCACCACTGGACATTCTGGCAAATGGAGACTCAAGTAACTCCTGGCTAGAGGTTTCTTCTTGATCAGCAGGTTGAGGGTCCACAACTTGTCTTTGGCATGGGTCATTGTCTTCCTTGATAGGATCTTGATGATGTTGTGAATATGAGGGCTCCACTTGAGTAGAGCATAGTTCTTCTCGATCCGCCATAAGGGGTTCCTCAACAGGGCGGATGAAACCCGCACCCATTCTTCCTATGGCATCCTAAGGCATTTCATCATCTACATCACAGACATCAACACGCCCCGCTTGGGGACCATCATATTCTTCAAACACCACACTACAAGATTCTATGACGGTTCTGGAGAGCTTGTCATAGATTCTATAAGTGTGGGATTCGAGACCATAACCAACAAAAATACCCTCTAATGCTTTGGAGTCAAACTTGGACAAACAAATACTCTTAATGTGATAGAAGCACTTACAACCCAACACCCGGAAGTAAGAAACATTGGGCTTGTTACCGGCAAGGATTTCATATGGAGTCTTGATCAATTCTTTGCAGAGGTAGAGACGGTTTGATGCATGGCATGCGATGGAGATAGCTTCAGCCCAAAAATTGTATGGAGATTTAAATTCTGCCAACATAGTCCTTGCCATATCAAAAAGAGTCCGGCTCTTCCTCTCAGCTACACCATTTTGTTGAGGCGTATATGCAGCGGAATATTGATGTTTTATTCCCTCATCACTAAGAAATCCGTTCAATGTTTAGTTCTTGAACTCGGTACCGTTGTCACTTCTTATTGCTAATACCAGGACATTGTGTTGGCATTGAGCCATGTTGACAAAGTCAATGAAGTTCTCTTGTGTCTCACTTATCATCTTGAAGAAATATACCCAAGTGTATCTTGAGTAGTCATCAACAATCACCAAGCAATATTTCTTCCCACCAAGGCTTGCATGAGATGGAGTACTAAAGAGATCCACATGAAGGAGCTCCAAGATCCTCTTGGACTTGATGTAGTTCTTTGGCTTGTGGGGAGAATCATGCATCTTTCCTTCAACACATGCCCTGCAAACACGATCTTTGGCAAAGAAAACATTTTCTTTTAGTCCAACAATATTACCATCCTTGTGGAGGCTTTGCAAAGTTCTCATATTGACATGGGCTAGACGACAATGCCATAGCCCACCCACATCAGCCTTTCCGAATAAGCACATCGGACTTGTAGTGGTTTTCCCCGATAAGTCCACCACATAGAAGTCATTTTCGACGTACCCAACAAAAGCGACCTTGAGAGACTTGCTCCACAGAGGATCACAATATCATTATCAATAAAGATGGCAAAACCCATCTTTCCAAGAGCACGGACTGAAAGTAAATTATAGCCAAGGGTCTCAACAAGCATGACGTCCATGAGAGTGATATCATGAGCAACCACAACTTTGTCGAAACCCATTACCTTAGACTTTGACTTGTCGGCATATGTCACGGATATTTGATCAATATTTGATCTCAACTCCTTTACACTAGATGCGCTTCCAGTCATATGATTTGTGCATCCACTATCAAGCACCCATTTTGACCCTCTGGAAGCGTAGGTCTACAAAAGATCAATCTAGTTTTTAGGTACCCATTTTCAATGGGTCCTCTTTTGTTAGCAACAAGGGTCTTGGGAACCCAAATAGACCAAGCAATATAACCATCATATGGCCCAACATATTATGCATACACATCACCATAATAATCATGCATTAAAACATAGTGAGGGTTAGCACTTCCCGCAAAATCATCATGAGACAGTTTTGCCATTCATGGACTTACTATCCACAATGACCTTGTACTTTCCTTGTGTGGGCTTGGCCTTCTTCTTATTGTTCTTCTTCTTCTTCTTCTTCTTCTTCTTCTTCTTGCCATTAGAGACAAAACCAATGCCCCCCTTTTCACTGCTTGACCTTTTCTTACTCAAGAGGTCATCAATTGACTTGTTACCCTTGGGAAAGGTGACCTTAGCTAGCTCCCCATTCAACCTAGCATTTTCTTCAAGTATACTAGTACAACTATGGGGAATGAAAGTACTAGGTGAAGTAGTATTAGTAAATTGAGTTTGAGGCTTTTCACGAGACTTTGTGAGCAACAAGAATTCACTCTCCAAGGCCTTGTGAGCCTTGTCAAGTATCCTAAAGTCCCCGACAAGTTATTCATGAACAACATCAAACTCAATCTTGACCTTTTTAGCCCTTTTATATTTGGCAATAGCATGTTCATGTTCCTTGATGAGTTTATTAATAATGAGATCATTTTCTTCATCAAGACCTTCAAGTTTAGTTTCAAGGGATATTATAGTTTCTTGTTCTTCTTCTAGAGCATTATTTAGAGCTTCTACCTCAATCATGTGCTCTCTTCCTAATTTATATCTCTCATCTAGAAGTTCTTGTGTGTGTGCAAGTTGATTTAAGAGGTCCACACCATGTTTCTTGTGTTCCCCTTACAAGTTGTTCATAAACACATCAAAAGCAACTAGTTCCTTTTTGACCTCAAGAGATAACTCATCATCAAAATCATCATTGATTAAGGAGGTGGAATGTGATGATGACAATTCCTCTGTTCCTCTTTCCATAAGGCAAGTGACGTTCTTGTTGGAGATATTCTCATTAGGAGAGTCGAAGAGTGAGTATGTAGGGGTAGAAGTGGTGGCAAGAGCCGCCACACCACTTGATGTTTCCTCTTCTTCATCTTCATCATCATCATCGGAGGAGAATTCTTCATGAGTGATCAAGACAATTTAACCCGACTTCTTGTTGGTTGTAGTCCTTTTGATGAAGGGTTTCTTGTAAGGAGCTTTGGAGGTCTTCTTCAACACAAGTTTACCCCCATGATCTTCTCTTTTCTCATAAGGACAAGCAACAACAAAGTGATAGCGGTCACCACAATTGAAGCATGTTCTCAACTTGGACCCATTATCTCTTCTCCCATTGGGGTTGCTTCTTCGTCGCATTTCCATCTTGGCCTTTGCGGGATCTTTCCAAAAGTTTCCTACATAGAAGGCCATGCATTCACCATGATCAACATTGACATCTTCAGTGTGGCTCATTGAAAGTCCCTCATCACTTCCTTCATCTTGATCATACTCCACAACCTTGGCCTTCAAGGCAAGATTAACATCACTACTCATTCCAATGGCACGAGCACAGGCGTCTTTGGCATTCTTGGCAGCAACCTTGAAGGTGGCCATCTCTTGCATAACTTCATTGGAGGTCATGAGATGGTAGTTGTGTCTTCCTTGGATACTCTTGAAGTCAGTAGGCTTGAAGGGCATGAGAGCACTCACATACTTCCTCTGATCCAAGCATCATCAATGTGAGAGGCACCAACATTCCTAAAGGCGGTGGCTGTGGATTTGAGTCTTCAATACATGTCTTATTGATCCTCACCATCCTTCATGAAGAAACCTTCGGCCTCATTGCTTAAGGAATCATATCTATTTCTTCTCATACTCTCATTGCCAACAAACAAGTAAATGAGAGCATCCCAAGCTTCCTTGGCGGTCTTGTTGGGCCACGTAGAGAAAAACAAAACTTTTCCTACGCGGTGATCCCAAGATCTAGCTGAGGTAGTAGGCCAGGAGAATTACCACTAGATGCAAGGTTGCGGAATCGATGAAGCACGTCGATTGATGCAGTGCAGTCCTCACGATCCGTTCCGATCCACGATCGTCGAAGTGCTGAATTTACAGCACCTCCGCCAGTATCCACACGTACGAGGAGGAGCGCCAGCGATGGAGTGCTAGGTCCGGTACGGCGGCGACAGGACTGGACTGGAGCTAGGGTTTCCAACACATGGAGTGACCTAACCGTGTGCTCTAAGCACCTGCGCCCCAGCTTATATAGGGAGTGAAAGTGGGCTCCACTCACTTGTGGCCCATTCACTAAAAGGACTATATTAGCCATTGCGAGTCCAACTCATTGACTCTGTCCGTTTCCTTTTTGGGTCCAACCCAAATATGCTCCTGCTCTTAAGTGTGTGACCCGACAGGCTCATGGTGACCCGGACACGATCCGAGTCTCACTCGTGACCGATCAGTTGGTAGCGGCTCCTAGCAGAACGTGCCAACTCCTAAGTACCAAAGAGTCATGACGACATACCTTCTGATGCGACTTTCGTCTGAGTCCCTTTTGCCTCACGATATACCTTGTCGAACTATAGGCGAATAATCGTCATCCCTTAAATAGTTTGACTCTCTTTCTCGATCCGAGATAAGTGATTCATCCGACTAACTCTTAGTCGGTCGCCTCGGTTAACACTTAACCAAGTCACGCATGGCCATGCTTTCCGAATCATATCTTCCGAGAGGGCCTAGAGAATATCTCTCCAAACGGAGGGGCAAAATCCCATCTCGGTTATTCACATCATGCAGCTTGATTCTCAGTCGACCCGAACTCTGCCTTTATAACTGCCAAGTGACGGAACAACGTTTGACAGAACCTAAGTCGGTGATCCTCAACTCGGATTGTGCAATAACCTCAGGTATAAGGATTACATTGATTGAGATATACAAATGACGACTTACTCATTGTATCTCAATATGGGCCAGTCGGAATCGCTAAACTCTTTAGTCGAATCTATGTAAGTCGGAATAGCATCTCCATGCCCATGACAAGTGGAACCGAGTCATCTGCCGACTTTCACATTAGTCTAAGCTGTGTGTCCAACACAACCTTAACGACCAAGGACAATTAGTATAAACAACATGAATATATAGTTCCATAATCGAATCACATATTCAATGATATATATTAGTAGTTCATACATCGACAACAACTTTATGAATACATTGGAAATAATATCATACATGATTGCCTTTAGGGCATATTCCCAACAGTCTCCCACTTGCACTAGAGTCAGTCATCCGACATCACATGTCTAGGCATCTAATGCCCATAGCTCTCAGGTGCGCCTCATGCTTCGGCTGTGGAAGTGGCTTTGTCAATGGATCCGCAATGTTTGCATCCGTGTGTACCTTGCATAACTTGATATCACCTTGATCCACAAACTGGCGAATAAGGTGGTACCGCATGAGTATATGTTTGTTCTTCTGGTGTTGTCTAGGTTCCTTGGCTTGTGCAATAGCACCATTGTTTTCACAATACACGTCTAACGGATTGGACGAGCCCTGAACCACACCAAGATGCATGAGGAAATTCCTCATCCAAACGGCTTCCTTTGCCGCCTCTGAGACAGCAATATACTCAACCTCTATCGTATATGCAGACACCGTCTCTTGCTTGGAACTCTTCCAGCTCACATCCCCTCCGTTTATCACAAACACATATCCGGATTGCGAACGAGAATCATCCGAGTCAGTGAGATAACTCGCATCTGTGTAACCCCTTACACTGAGATCATCCTCACCTCCATAAACCAGGAACATATCATTAGTCCTTCTCAAGTACTTGAGCATATTTTTAGCTGCTGCCTAGTGGATTTCTCCAGGGTCAGCCTGGTACCTGCTCACAACACTTAGAGCATAGGAAACATCCGGCCTAGTACAAATCATAGCGTACATGATGGATCCGACTGCGGAAGCATACGGAATCGCACTCATCCGACTTTGCTCATCAGTTGTCGAAGGACACTGAGTTTTGCTAAGTTTTACGCCATGGGACATCGGTAAGAACCCCTTCTTAGACGATTCCATGTTGAACTTCTTCAACACTTTGTCCAAATATGTACTCTGACTCAATCCAATGAGCCGCTTTGATCTATCTCTATAGATCCGAATTCCTAGTATGTAAGTCGCCTCACCCAAGTCTTTCATCAAAAACTCTTTTCCAATGATTCCTTGGTCTCTTGCAACATCTGGACATCATTTCCAATCAGTAATATGTCATCCACATATAAGATTAGAAAGTTTACTTTGCTCCCACTAAACTTCTTGTATAAACAAGAATCATGATCACTCTTGATGAAGCCAAACGATTTGACTACCTCATCAAAGCGAATGTTCCAACTCCGAGATGCTTGCTTCAACCCATAAATGGATTTCCGAAGTTTCCATACCTTGTTAGCATTAGCCGGATCGACAAAACCCTCGGTCTGTATCATATACACGTCCTCAGTTAAATTTCCATTAAGGAAAGCCGTCTTGACATCCATCTGCCATATCTCATAGTCGAAATAGGCTGCTATAGCTAACATGATCCGAACTGATTTAAGCATCACCACGGGAGAGAAAGTCTCATCGTAGTCAACTCCTTGAACTTGTCGGAACCCCTTCATGACAAGCCGTGCCTTATAGATAGAAACATTTCCATCCATATCAGTTTTCTTCTTAAAGACCCATTTTCTCTCGATGGGTCTTGCACCGTCTGGCAGATCAACCAAGTTCCAAACTTGATTTTCATCCAAGGACTTTAACTCGGATCTCATGGCTCCAAGCCATGACTCAGAATCAGAACCCACCATCGCTTCCGAATAAGTTGTCGGATCATCATTGTCTAACAGTAACACATCACGAACACTTCGCAATCTGGCCGATCTTCGTAGTGTCGGTGCTGTTTCCGGCTTAGGTACCACGACCAGCTCAACCTCCAAGGCTTTTGCCTACTCACTATTGGCTGGTACCTCTCGAATTTCTTCGAGTTGCACCGTGCTCCCACTGACTCCCCGACTGAGAAACTCTTTCTCAAGGATGACACCGTTCCGAGCGACAAACACTTTGCCCTCTTCTCGGTTGTAGAAGTAGTAACCCAAGGTTTCCCTCGGATATCCTACGAAAATACACTTATCCGACTTAGCTGTAATCTTGTCCGACTGAAGTCGCTTGACAAAGGCTTCACAACCCCTAATCTTAAGAAAAGACAAACTCGGCTTCTTGCCAGTCCACATCTCATGCGGTGTCTTCTCTACCGACTTTGATGGTATTCTGTTTAGTGTGAACGCTGCAGTTTCTAGACAATAACCCCAAAATGATAAAGGCAGATCTGTCTGACTCATCATTGATCGTACCATGTCTAACAAGGTCCGATTTCTCCTTTCCGACACACCGTTTCTCTGCGACGTTCCTGGAGGAGTGATCTGGGGAACTATTCGACAACTCTTCAGATGGTCATCAAACTCTGGCTCATGTACTCGCCTCCTCGGTCCGACCGAAGAAACTTTATTTTCTTCCCAAGTTGATTCTGTACCTCATTCTGGAATTCCTTGAACTTTTCAAAGGCTTCCGACTTATGTTTCATCAAGTAGATATATCCATACCTACTCAAATCATCAGTAAAGGTAATGAAGTACTCATAACCACCTCTGGCTGTCGTGCTCATCGGGCCACATACATCACTATGCACTAGTCCCAATAAGTTGGACGCCCTTTCACAACTCTTTGCAAAAGGTGTCTTGGTCATCTTGCCGAGTAGGCAGGATTCACATGTCTCGAACGACTCCAAGTCGAACGAAGTTAGGAGTCCATCATCATGGAGCTTCTTCATGCGTTTCCAACTTATATGACCAAGCCGACAATGCCAAAAGTAAGTCATATTCAGATCATTTTGTTTTAACCTTTTCACATTTATGTTATAGACAGATTCACCTTCAAGATTCAAAATAAATAACCCGTCCTGGATGGGTGCAAAGCCATGAAACATATTATTCAAATACAAAGAACAACCATTATTCTTAATATTCGATTCATAGCCTTGTCTCATCAAACATGAGGCAGAAATAATGTTTCGACTAAGCACTGGAACATAATAACAATTATTCAGCTCCATTAAGAATCCAGAAGGTAAATGAAGTTGCATTGTGCCGACTTCCAACGCAGCGACTCTCGCTTTGTTGCCGACTCGAATGTAAACCTTGCCTCTCGCCACGCTCCTAGTTCTTACCAGTCCCTGCAACGAGTTGCAGATGTGAATAACTGATCTGGTATCATATACCCAAGAACTACCAGGTGCATCAGCAAGATAAATGTCTATAACATTGCAAACAAGCATACTTGAGCCAGAAGTCACACCTCCACTCTTGGCTTTGTCAGCCAGATACTTGTTGCAATTCCTCTTCCAGTGGCCATCCGCCTTGCAGTAGAAGCAAGTGGATCCGGCTGCAGGAGATGGCTTAGTCCCTGAGGAAGCGCTTTGGACCGGGTCCTCAGCCTTACCTCCCGACTTAACCTTCTTCTTCTTAGTCCAAGAACTCTTCTTGAACTTAGCCTTATTCTGTACCATCAACACTTGACTGGCACCTTTCTTGAGATCCGCCTCAGCCCGCTTGAGCATCCATGTAATTCAGTGAGATTCTTATCCATACCATGCATGTGGTAGTTCGATATGAACTAGCCATACGCACTAGGAAGAGAGTTCAGAATTATGTCCGTAGCGAACTCTTCGCTAATGGGGTAGCCAAGCCTTTCCAGAGACTGCACGTAACCAACCATCTTGATTACATGCGGACTCAGTGGATCGCCATCCTTAAGCTTGCAGCTCAACAAAGCCTGAGAGACTTGATACCTCTCAGTCTTTGCCTGAGCCTAGAACATACTTTTGAGGCTTTCGATCATATCGTAGGCCTCAACATTCTCAAACTGATGCTGCAAGTCCGGTTCCATGTGAGCAAGCATAAGACAGCTAATCTCCGTGGATTCATCACAAATCCGACGGTAGGCATTGGTGGCTGCGACAGTCGCATTCTCATTCGGATCATCTGGAAGTGGGTTGTCTAGGACATGGTCCCTCTTTTCTTGCTTGAGAACAATTCTCAGATTACGATACCAGTTGGTGAAGTTAGTTCCATTTAGGTTATCTTTCTCTAAGATGGTTCTCAAAGCAAAACTAGAAATCTGAGGAAGAATGCTAGGTGCCATTGATCTACAACAGAAAAAAAATATGCAAAACACTTAAGACATGTATCCATAAAAGAGCAAGCATATTAAACACTTTAATACTTATGCTCCCACTAGAACCAACACCCCTCCGATAGCTGCTTAGTGATTCAGGACCCTAAATAAGCAAGTCGACTAGTGAGCTTTAGCATCACCGCTAGCCGTCAAGTGATCTAGGTAGACAGCTCCTTGTCAATCGTATCTCACACGAATCCTGTTGGATGGGTGGCATCACATGCCCTGGCTCCCATCCGACTCTTCCCCGAGTCCCACAACCGTCGTGATAAACCCGTCTAGATTACCAAGTGCTTCCGCTATAAGAGTCCGACTCGAACCCACCTAGTCTGAAAGAATTGATAGCACCTCAATTTTATGAGACCACTACCAAAATGTCTGACTTGTGATGGTGCAGCACTGGCGGGGAAACCGACTAGACCTTCTTTAAGGGATTACTTTCTACCAACTATCTAATAGAGGTAAAACAGAGACATAACAATAACACAAAATAAAGCAATTATAATGTGAAATGGTATGGCTCTCTTCATGGCGATATCCATCTCCACAAAACCTGTAATCCGACTCGTGTCAACTCTTGTCACGTGCCGTCTTACTCCATCTAGCCGACTTGTACATCGACTTGCATGCCATCCGGGTTCTCCAAACAACTACACTAGCTTGTAAAGTAAATTACATAGAGAATCCGACACGCAGGTCATTATACAATAAAGTGACAGCACCTAGGCTCCAGCCGGCTGACAAAAACATGATACGCAGATCACGTATGGATTACACACATCACATGCACATAAGCCATACCATTCACAACATCATCCTGCAAAAACAAGTTATGCATAGATACGATATCTACCGGCGTTGTGAAACTCGCAATGACATCTAAGGCGCTACGAAATGGCGAAGCCGGTGGCCCTGACGATTTTTCCAAAAAACACAGATCTCATCTACATTCCGGACATGGATTTCATCATCGGATAAAACAATTTTACCCAAATCCGATCCGGACTCCGACTCGACCAAACTCTTTGATCTTCGATCACCGTATCCGGGTTTACGTGTCACAGTCTACCCCGATGGCGGAAGCCGACCGATAGGGGTATGTCATTCTACGACCTTAGCAGTTAGATCACAGAAACCAGATCATCCATTCTGCCGAGTATAGTTGATCCAATCAACTTTGTACAAAATCGATCTATCTCATAGATCGACCACCAAAACAGCAATTAGATCCAATCTAACGCCAACCGCATATCACATATGCCCGATCTCGAGCCTAAAACCAGAAGCTAATGCTCTGATACCACTGTTGGGCCACGCAGAGAAAAACAAAACTTTTCCTACATGGTGATCCCAAGATCTAGCTGAGGTAGTAGGCCACGAGAATTACCACTAGACGCACGGTTGCGGAATCGATGAAGCACGTCGATTGATGCAATGTAGTCCTCACGATCCGTTCCGATCCATGATCGTCGAAGTGCTGAACGTACAGCACCTCCGCCAGTATCCACACGTACGAGGAGGAGCGTCGGCGATGGACTGCTAGGTCCGGTACGGCGGCGACAGGACTGGACTGGAGCTAGGGTTTCCAACACATGGGGTGACCTAACCGTGTGCTCTAAGCACCTGTGCCCCAGCTTATATAGGGAGTGAAAGTGGGCTCCACTCACTTGTGGCCCATTCACTAAAAGGCCTATATTAGCCATTGCGAGTCCAACTCACTGACTCTGTCCGTTTCCTTTTTGGGTCCAACCCAAATATGCTCCTGCTCTTAAGTGTGTGACCCGACAGGCTCATGGTGACCCGGACACAATCCGAGTCTCACTCGTGACCGATCAGTTGGTAGCGGCTCCTAGCAGAACGTGCCAACTCCCAAGTACCAAAGAGTCATGACGACATACCTTCCAATGCAACTTTCGTCTGAGTCCCTTTTTCCTCACGATATACCTTGTCGAACTATAGGCGAATAATCGTCATCCCTTAAATAGTTCGACTCTCTTTCTCGATCCGAGATAAGTGATTCATCTGATTAACTCTTAGTCGGTCGCCTCGGTTAACACTTAACCGAGTCACGCATGGCCATGCTTTCCGAATCATATCTTCCGAGAGGGCCCAGAGAATATCTCTCCAAATGGAGGGGCAAAATCCCATCTCGGTTATTCACATCACGCAGCTTGATTCTTAGTCGACCCGAACTCTGCCTTTATAACTGCCTAGTGACGCAACAGCGTTTGACAGAACCTAAGTCGGTGATCCTCAACTCGGATTGTGCAATAACCTCAGGTCTAAGGATTACATTGATTGAGATATACAAATGACGACTTACTCATTGTATCTCAATATGGGTCAGTCCGAGTCGCTAAATTCTTTAGCCGAATCTGTGTAAGTCGGAATAGCATCTCCATGCCCATGACAAGTGGAACCGAGTCATCTGCCGACTTTCACATTA
Source organism: Avena sativa (assembly GCA_916181665.1). Taxonomy (NCBI): domain Eukaryota; kingdom Viridiplantae; phylum Streptophyta; class Magnoliopsida; order Poales; family Poaceae; genus Avena; species Avena sativa. Next base: position 343,507,329 of record OV702288.1, read on the forward strand.
GTCTAAGCTGTGTGTCCAACACAACCTTAATGACCAAGGACAATTAGTATAAACAACATGAATATATAGTTCCATAATCGAATCACATATTCAATGATATATATCAGTAGTTCATACATGGACAACAACTTTATGAATACATTGGAAATAATATCATACATGATTACCTCTAGGGCATATTCCCAACAGGTCTTGTAGTGCTCAATGTGGGGAAAATCCTTTGACCCCACTCCAAGTTGGATCATGTGCAAGGCAGTCACATTGAGTTGGCTATTGACCACTTCTCTTCTAGTCAAGTTAGTGGGATCCTCAAGTTTGAGACCTTCTTCAATAATATTCAACAAATCAATGCAAGAGCTGCATACATGAGATTTCATTAAAACTTTCCATTGAGCAAAAGTATGTGCAACTAACTTAGGTAGGTCACCTCTATTATTTATATGTGGGTGAGGGATAGGGGTCGAGAGAGTACCATCCGAGAACCGCATGGTGCTCTTCCTTCCCAACACCCTTTTTGGTGGTGGAGTCAGTGGAATTATGTTCATCCCCCGCCAGTTCCTCCAAAGGCTTAGCAGGAGCATTTGCCTTTGGGTTAGGTGGTGTTTCCACATGAGAGGGAGGAGGTGAGGTTTGCTTATCCCTAACAAGTTACTCAATGAGTTGGCGCAACTGTTGGATTTCGTTGCCAAAGGTAGAGCTCAAGCTTGTTTCCAAGTTCTTGAGATGTACCATGGTCACCGAATGGCTGGCCGCACTTTCTCCCTCATCTGGCTTGCCCATAATCTCTTAGGAGGTTAATCCCGAGTAAAGAGACGAGGCTTTGATACTAATTGAAAGGATCATATGGGCACCTAGAGGGGGGGGGGGTGAATCGGTGCTACTTCAAATTTTACTCTTTTTCTATTTAGGGTTTGACATGAAATTTAAATTCTCTAGATTAAGCAACTATGGTGAATTTACCTATATGTCAATCTAGCACAAATACTAAGCAATAACTAGATAAGTAAAGTGCGGTAAAGGATAGAAGTAACCAAAGTGGAGCACGCGGAGACACAAGGATTTGTTTCCCGTAGCAATAACGGGTCCGATTCACCTCCTCCACTATACGGCAACCTTCGAGGTGGAAGCCAGCACCTTTACAATGAGTTCAGGGCACACATCCACAACTTAATTGGAGGATACCAAGGACAAGCTAGCTATCAAACAATCAAAGACAAGCTAGTAAGAACAAAATCACAAGCTAGGGTTTCCAATGAAACACTATAGAAAGGGGCCCTCAAGTGAATGAGGGGAAAATGAAGATCTCTCTTGGTGAAGATGTAGATAAAGGCCTCCTCCTTCAATTCTCCCAAGATCAATGACTTTGGATGGTTGAGTGAGGAGATCTTGTGGATTTGGTGGCTCAAATGGTGCTGGAGTTCTTGAGGTGGACGAGCAGCTTCCAAGGTAGAAGAAGGGGCCTTTATATAGGCCCCCTGGAATTAGAGCCGTTGGGACCACTTACCCCGGATAGTGTGGCCAACACCAGCCGGACACTCCGGGTGAGACCAGTCGGACACTCCGGCCTGGCCAAGTTTCTGGCTAGTATCCGGTATGTGTCCGGGGAGTGTCCGAAAAGCTATTCTGAGTGTCTAGAGAAGTTGCACACTTCCCAGGGGCGGACAGTCCGGGCGAATCCCACCGGACAGTCCGGCCAGGGTGGACACTCCGGCCTGGATCAGCCGGACAGTCCGGCTGAGGCTTGTTCCCTGCACAGACAAGATCCTAGGAAGCTATTTTTCCTTTATTGCAACATACATAGGGACGGCTGGAATCTTCTGAAACATTTAACAGATGATTAAACTTAACCAAGTTTTGTCACCAAACATCAAAATAATAGGAAGGACATAAATGCCTTTTCGCCGGTCCGGCACAATCCCTAGGATCGGCGTCCGACGGAGGACTCCCTCTCTCGAACCGGCCCGGTGAGTAGGGAGACTCGGTGAGATCTTGTCGTCTAGGCAAAGGAACTCCGATGCCTAGGCCTTGTACAACATGGAGGCACAATGCAAACTCCAACGAGGTTTGGGATATTTGGTGCTCCTTGGTCAAGGAGCATGAGGCAAGAATTAGATAGATCCACAAGGGGTTTCCACTAATTCCAAATATCATGCCTAGGGTTTCCAATAGAGGTGGGGGACTATATATAGGCCAACCACAAAGTCAGGGGTGCTTTAGGGATAATAGATAAGTTCTGGACGGACTAAGGGGTACATGGGCCGAAGGCCCAAAGTCCTTTTACATGCCTGGCGATGATCGGTCTGGAGACTCCGGTGTGGTGGACCAGAGACTCCGGTCTGTGCCGGAGATTCCAGCTAGTCTCCGGTCCATCTCCGGAGGGTCCATCTGGTTGTCCTCGAGCTTGATTCTGGTGTCAGATCGGAGGTGGGCCGGAGACTCCATGGTCTTCAGGCGGGAGACTTTGGTGGACCGAAGACTCCGGTGTGCGTAGACCAAAGACTCCGGTTTGAGTAGCTCCAGCGGCTTCTACTTCACGCCCTTCTCCTTGTTCTCCATCCTTGGGTGCTTGGTGATGTGTTGGGGCTTCGTACCTGATGATGCATATAGTAGTTGCATGAAGTAGCACACCATCCAAGGATGTATCAAATTGGCACAAGGAGAGGAGCGAGTTCACCTTAGCTTGTAGGAGTTTGGCTTGGGCACGAGTCATGGGTCCACTTGGGGGACTTGTTGGTGTAGATGTAGGACCGTCCGTACGACGGGCTATATCAGTGTTGCTCTTCCTTAGCTGGGTCTCCGTCAAGTTCATCTTGTGCAGTGTATCTAGGTACATGATGTTGATGCTGCTTCCACTGTCCACGAGGCACTTGGTGAACTCCATGCCGTCAATCAAAGGGTTGATGACCATGGCATAATGGTTCTCTGTTGGGATAAGTTCTGTATGATCTTTCCTATCCCAAGTAATTGGAACTTCTGACCACCTAACATGCTGGGGAACTGGTGGGAGGGTAGCCATCAGTACCCTCAGAGAGGTTTTCTAGGCTCGGACGGTTGGGGTGCCAAGGAAGGTGTGGTAACATGGAGCCTTCTTTTCGAAGGGATTTTTCTGTTGATCCTCTCCCTTGTCGAAAGATTTTGGGTCCATGTCTTCGACCATATCACTTGATTCCTTGGGCTCTTCCTCCTTCTTCTTCCCTTGTCCCTTTCCACGGGGTCTGTTTTTCCGACTTTGCTTGTAGCCGGACTTAGGGTCCTCCTTGAGATCATTGACAAACTTGCACTAGCGATTGGTGTGGGTGGATTTGCCATTGGCATCGAGATGGACGAAACATGGCATTGTGGTACTCTTCGTACGTTTGGGGAACGCGGGGCGCTGAGGGTGTAGTGTCACTCCTCTACTGGCCACTGCTAGCCCCCCAACCACTTCCACGCTATCAGCCATTGCCTCTTCTAGTGAATGCTGCGGCGACCATGTCAGCTACTTGCTTCTCTTCGGGTGGATTATTCTGCTTGTTATTGTTGTTCTTCCTGGCTTGATTAGGGATTGCTATCACCGGCAATGATCCACGCGCGTCGTTGTCAGCAGCAGCGAACTCGCTAGCCATGGCGATCATTGTGTTGAGGTTGAGCTGATTGTTGTCTTGCTTGTGCTTCAACATATGCCAGAGCAAAGTTCCCTTTTCTAGACCATCAATGAAGGTGGCCATAGCGGTCTGTTCGTGAACCCCTGCGCAGGAATTTTTCATATCCTGCTAGCAAGAGAGGTAGGCATGGGAGGTTTCATCCTTTTCTTGCACACACCGTTGTAGGTCTCCGACACTACAGGGACATTTGTACGTACCCTCAAAATTTTTGGTGAATCATCCATGCATGCCAACCAATTGCATATTGATTTCTCCTGTAAGTCATCGATCCATTGTCGAGCAGTGCCAGTCAACATGAATGGGAGGTACTTGACAATGATGTTGGGGTTTCCCCCTACGATGTGGATCGCTTTGCTGTAGTCCTGCAACCATGTTGTTGGCTAGGCAGTGCCATTGTATGGCTTGATGGTCTTGTCTATCCGGAGGCCCTTGGGGTAGGTTGTGGCCTGTATCACTGGTCCAAAACAACGTGGCCCATGGTATGGGAGCTCCCGAGCTTCTTGGATCTTGTCCAGCCATGTACGTGTATCATATGGCTCTGGCTATTTACCTTTTCCGTCATGGGGAGGGGAATTGTGGCGTGATTTATGAGATCCACCGTGTCCCCCGCCATGATGGCTGCTAGGTGGTGATGACATCGGTGGAGGCGATGGGTTAGCTCTCTTGCTGTTCCCTTCCCGCGATTCCTCACGCCTGTCGCGGTTGCTTGTCGGACGTGGCGGTTCCTTGTGGGACCTTCTTTCATGTCCGTCATTTCTGCTGTGCTCTCCGGCATGTCGAGGCTGTTCGCCTTGATCGCGTATAATGATGCCGGGTTAGGACCGCCTTGGAGGTGGCATGCTTGTGCGGTGGCGCGGCTCTGGATCCTCGTGACGCCGAGATGGTGGTGGAGGGTGTGACCGGAGGGGACGAGCCTTTTCTCCATGATCGGAGGATATGGATATGGCATTAGTCCTATTGCGTGCCTCTCTCCATCTTCGCTCTATGGAGCCTATGTGGGATCCCTCGTCACGGCGAGATTTTGGCCTTCTGCGGCTATTAATGGTTGACTGGCAAAGCTCCGGGTTGGACTCAAGTCTTTGCGAGGTGGCCTTTTCCTGTTGCTTGCATGTCTTAGCGATAAGGTCGTATACCTGAGCAACTGCTTCTAGCGACCTATCCTGCTCCAGGAGGGTCTTGGCGACGGCAATGTTGACCTGCCTCCCCTCTAAATCTATGTAAGGGGTGGCTTTTCTCGACTTATACCCATTATATCCCAACCTTTGCCGAATGCCGGGATCTTCGACGACTTGAGGTGGTACCTTCTTTGTCTTTTTCTTTAATAGCAATTTCTTGTATTCGGCCTCCATAGCTCTTCCGCCTTGATGGATTGTTGTGCCTTAGCCATGTCTTCGTCCAGCTTAGTGCCTTGCTCTGTGATGCACTTGGCCTCCGGCAAGATTTCTGCGCCCTTCTCGTCAAGCTCCATAATGCTCCAGATATGGGTGATGGTGATTGGCTCAACAAGAAGTGCGATGTAGATTGCTTTATTGGAGGGAGTGGCCAGTGGGTTGCCGGCTGCAGACGTTGATGGTGGCATTGGCGGCTGATTTGATTGTCGGGCCGTACTAGGGGTCGTGGTGAGTTCCCGCACTGGTAGCGGGCAGATAATCGGAGGAGGCATAGCTTTGGTCGGAGCCGGAGGCTCAGCGGCTTTCTTAGCTGCTGCTGCTCTGTTGACCGCTGGCGTGGGCAGACCTCTCACGTTCCAGTTCCTGTCCGTCTTCTTCCATCACGCTCCCAATGGCGACTAGCACCTAGTGGGAAGTGTTGGTCTTCTCGGCATGCTCCTCCTTCTCTATCTCCTGCTCGATCTCCCTCATAACAACGTCGTATTCCTCCGAGTTAGCGTCCGAGCCACCGGTATCCATACTGATGGCGGCGTAAAGCGCGTCAAGGACGGAGACAGAGTTGGCCTCAGTGTTGGCGATGGAGGATGTGGAGGGTGATGGAGGCGGGCCGTTGTTTTTTCCTCCTCCGGCTACGACGGCGGTTGCCGCCATGGCCTCTTCATAGGCATCCGCATATTCGTTGACGATGGTAACCATCTCACCAAGGGTGAGAGGGCTTGCGGCCTGCCGCCTTCGGATGGTATACCGGAGGAGTGTTCCAGGCATGAGCCCTTCCACGAAGTGGTATACGAGCTCATCGGCGCGGTCACCCTCTAGGGTTTCCCTCACCCTCATCCATCTAGCCAGGTATTCGCGGGGAGGTTCTCCATCCCTTTGGACGCATCTGGCTAGATCAAAGATGGTGATGACGCTGACAAAGTGTGACCTGCCCATCTCTAATGCTCGGTTAAGCCAAGCGGATTTGCGGGGTCCTTCCACCTTTATATCCTGCATAGGGGCGGTTTGGGTGGGCCTTGAAATTTCCTGATCCAAGCCACCATACTCCAAGGTGAGGTATGGCCCAGATCCTTCCGCGAATGTGTCCTGCTCATAGGTGGTCCGAGCGGGGCTTGATGAGTTTCCGACTTCCTGGCAGTTACGACCCAAGTCAGTTTCGCCGATGAAGATGTGGATGTCTCCGAAGGGGATGACGGAGCAACGCGTGGGGTTCGTCCTAGCCGTCACCCAGAACTCATCTGGAGGGACGATCGAGACGTTGCCGGAGAATAGAACGCGACCGATGGCTACGGTATCTCCGATTCCCGTGAAGAGATTGGACCTCGCCCGATGTAGAACTCGAAGCGCCTCTTGCCCCATGGTGGGCGCCAACTTTCGTGGTATTGCCGACGAGTACGCCATGGAGGGGTCCTCACAGTGCGTGTTTAGAGATCTGGGGTAAGGTGGAGAGTTGGCGGGTACGAGGTAACACAGCTTACCCTAGTTCAAGTCCCACAATGGTGGCAAAACTCTACTCCTATAAATTACTAAAATGGCAATACACCGGGTTATAGAGATAGGTTCGCTATGCGTGGTGTTGCATGCTATGTATTGAGCGTTTTTCTAAAGGCTCCCGCTGGCTGGCTTAGAAAGGCGCCAATACTTAGGGTTTATAGGTAAAGGTCCATGTCGGACAAGGTAAAGAGTCCTA